>VDCT01000115.1:560000-3331532 GCA_009763385.1 Coix lacryma-jobi var. lacryma-jobi | reverse complement strand
CGCTTCGGAGGAGAACAGGCTGTTGAGGTTGCGAGTAGGAGATCTGGAGCTGCAACTTCACCATCTTTAGGACTATAATGACCGTTTGCATGAGGAAATTCATCACAGGGAGAATGAGAGGAACCCTCTCTTTCCTCAGGAGGACCCGGATCCGCGTGACTCTTCTAGTGATTCTTCGGACGTGTCTAGTGACGATGGCGACAATGGCGATGTCGCTAAAGAGTAGATCAGGTTGTATGTTTTAGGGCTTCTTGTTCTTTTGCGTTATGTTGTCAGGCCTGATCTTTTGTTGATGTTATGGGCTGGATGTAAGGATGAATAGTGAACTTATGTGCACATGGTGCTAGACCTTTGGAAAGTCCCATATGTATGGGCATCTATGGATGTTTATGTTGACTTTTGCATATTATGTACTGAGCGATCTTATTATGTGATGCTGCGATGTGGATCGAAATTTATTTTGCCTCTGTGATTGTTTGGCGAATTCGTTTTCCGAATAAATTCAGTTGGCATGATTTATTGTTCTCTACAATGATTGCAACCTCACCTAATGGTCACTTGCTGTCAACATATGCAGATGACGACACATGCCCCCCTAGTTCGGAGTATGAATCTTCATGCTTCGAACTATTTGATCTAATGGTCTTCTTCGAGAAACCCATCAGCAACAACAATGTGCTCTCTCCCTATCTCCACAACCTTGCACGTAAATTCTGCAAAACAATAATCCTCCAATACACGTGGAAATAGGTTAGTAGCAAAAGCATATGCACATTAGTATTATAGTTCTCCATTTTACTGTTGACCAAGGGATGTTGCGATGTCAATTATATTCCAAGAGTACCAGGTTTATAACTAAGAGTTCTCTTGAACTTGAATATAATGGTACTCTATCTGTCTTTCTATTTCTTCAACCATGGGGCTTATAATTCTCACTAATTCTTTGGGCAACTGCAAAACAGAATAGTTATAGAATCTGCTTATCTTTCGTTCTTTGATCCCTTTCTTCCTGGAGTTTTATTTATTGTATTCTTAGGCGGGCATCGGAGTACCCATTGTTTTTATATGGCGGACACGTGTCCGTCTTTTTTCCCAACTTTTAAGAAAGAAGGATATCACATAATTTTGCAAAGTCAAAAACCGGACCTTAAGGAGATACAAGTCATATGCTTAGATCAACAATTCATTAGCTTTGATCAAAATTACTTTCTTGCACATGTATTCGTTCTAATCATCTTAAAACTTACGAGGCTACTGGGCCTTTGGCCATCTTTTAGCTCGGTTCTGGCGAACACTTGTCCGTCGTTTTTATTTCTGAACTTTATTATTTTTTTATACAAATTTTTTTTGTATGACAGCCTCATAAATTGTAATCAAAGAAGAAATACAATCATAAGATATTTAGTTTAAATGAATCCTGATCTTGAGCATATGACTATAATCTACACTAGTGGTCACAACAGTTTGACAAAGCTCAACATGATAATTTTATTTAAATTTTATATAAAAATTCTCCGGATGTCAAGTATCTCTCAGAACAATGTCATAGCAAACTCTATTTCCATTCTTATTCTACAACTACCCTTAGATCAAGCTCGAACTTTATGCAACCCACAGATTTAAAAGATTTTAAGACAAATATTATAGCCACTAAACTCAAATCTTAAAGAAATCGAGTTTATAAACTAGGCACAGGTGAAACATAAAACAGAGCATCTATCATCATTTCAGCAAATGGATGAACCAAAACACTTATAACACATATGTAGGGTGGTGTTGTTCTCGAGATTTTAGTTCCAGCAGTAACATGGATATTTCAATTCAAAAAATTAAACTGCTGAAGAAGTGGAGATAGAATTTTGCAAACCAACGTTGAAGATAAAGAAGCCAATGGAAGCTGTCTTGTTCTCATTGTGATGAATCACCCGACGTCGCTCAATGTACATGTATGGCGGACCCAGGCCCCCCGAGCCATAGCTTATGTAGAAGCTTGAACTACTGAGCATGTTTTCTTCAAGGGTTTTCTTCGCCGTTGGCTCCTCATCCGCATACGCGCTCCTTTATTCTGAGCCGAAGAAGATGCTGGTGATTCATTACCTTGAAATCGGCCGTTGCAATATGAGGTTTGGGCTGATTGAAATTTGATATCAATGATTTCTTTTGCATGATATTCATTCTTCTTCCCCCATTGCTGCTTGTCTTCTCTTGTAAGCGTACATTAATTCCTGCTGATGCATACTGATAATAGCCTTTAGTCGGTACACCTTTCCATGCGTGGCGTTGGCTATCTGCATCAATCTTCGAACATACCCTTGTCCTTGATGTAGGGAATTAGGACTGGTGGTGATGGCGAAGAGTGAGCCAAACCAGATTGCCTGGAACAACCGTCTTTCGCAGAATATCTTGGAATCAATGAAGCTTCTCTTGATATGTTTCCTTTGTGTCACCACAATCAGACGTCCGACTGCCACGTCCAACAACAACAGCTTGCATGCATATGTGCCTCCTGCGGTTATGTATCTCCTTTTTCTTCGTGTTTCCTAAGGATGTACATCTTACTTGTATTTTGCCGCTTAATTACACCTGTTGCTTGCAGTTCGGATGCGAATAATCCTGAGCTTGAACTCCACTTCTGTACATGATCTCCTCTTATATATACTATCCGAACCAAAAGGCATGGCCAAATACGAACGTTCATTGGTCGTACGTGCACGAATATTTCCAAGACTAATATCTTGTGTATGCATGCTATTTGCTCCTCTTTTATTGGTGTATATATGTGTATATATCCTTGAACACCAAGCGCGTGAGCCTCTATTTCTGCTTCCTTGAATGTGGTGGAGCACAATGGCTGCAGTTTTTGATCTTCTCCTTCACGTAAAAAACCTGATATGCATGCGTCATAGATGTGAAGAATCATAGATCTCCTCCGTGCCATACAATGTTCTTAAGCCGATTACCGTATCTGATCTTCTCCTGAATAACCGATCTATGATATCTCATCAGCTTATGAGGAAACAAGCATGTCATCAGTCTGAGGATAGGGTTCTTAGTCGATTTGGAATTTTCCAAGCCAATGACCGATGCGTGTCTGACACCTGCATGCATGGTTTCCAATCTGAATCATTATTTAATTTGATCTTCGGACTTCTTCCTAGTCGGTATATTCCACTTAGATATGTGCCCGTCGAGGCCTGCATCTGTATAGATGATTCCCAATGACCTCATTCATCATCTTTCTTCGGCACACTGGTTTTCGTGCGGCTCGTATCTGCCAGGATCTCTTGGATACTCTGCAGCTTCCATAACGTTCAATGTCCTTCGTCAGCACCATCGAAAGTCAAGATACGACTCAGCTTCAAAATCATCGTGCAAGATATCTAGCCGAACCAATAATGGACATCAGCCTCTGTTGATTCAATACATGGCATTTTTTCTTCTTTATTGAATAAATCTGAATAGAACTCTCCCATGACCGACAAATCCTCTTGAGGTTTTTGGACAACGAGGCATGGTTTTGTTTTAACTTAAGAGTTGCCACTGTAGGTTGCCGAAACCATCGGCTATTTATTTGTAAGACAGCCAATGCTTCCCTTGGATAGCCGATCTGCACTTTTGCCGATCATCACTTCTTCTGAATAGCCAATCCTATTAGGCTCGAAATAGTCGCTAGCCTTTCTTATGCTTCTTTGGAATCCTAGAAATTTATTTCAATCTTCACGCGTCGATCTAATTCAGCATTGAGGTTAGCAGCCGACTCAATTTTAGGATAGCTGATTCAGCTTTAGGATAGCCGATTCAGCTTCAGAAAATAGCCGATTTCTTTCCCAATGCTCCATCAGCTATGTCTTCTCAATTTCGTGTACTGGCACCCATGCGGCTTCATGTATATGCCCTGAATTACTTGTTGAATCCTCTTCTTCACTCTTGATTGTTCGTTTGCAATAGCCCTGATAATTAAAATTTGATGAGCACATATATGGTAACATCGGCCAAGTATCTTGATCTTTCAATTCTGACTTGATGAGTATTCTTGCAATTCCGTTTTATTGGCCGACTTGACGTACTGTCCTTGAGGCATTATTAGTCAAGAGTGGATGAACACCGTCATGTTGGTCCTGTTCAACAATGATTTTGTGGAGACAAATTAGCCGATTGCATCTAATATTGTTTCATCAGCTATTGGACCTTGTTGATAAAATATATTGAATGACATCTCCATCGTGATTTGGAAGGTGATATATATTTGAAGAGAATCTGACTTCCAATCAAATGATTGTTGCCATTGTGGAACCATGGGTGATTATTGTCGTGTCCCACCGGGCGTGCCAAAAAGCGTGTTGGCGCAAAAAGTGGTATCCTGTGCCAGCGCACGCAGCAAGCCGAAGAAGCTGGCTTCACACGTGGCCCGGGTGCTCAGAGGTCCGGTGCGTGCCAGTTAGTTTGCCCTGCAACTAACAAGGGAGATGAAACTGTTAAATACCAAACTGGAACGTGCCGGGTGAGACCAGACAGTTCCATCTTTACGGCCCTGAAGCCACTTACAACGACATACAGCTATGGAAGCTGTCTGCCAAGCATGTTAATGGAGCCATTCGGCTAGATCTGAATATAAGCATATGAACCGTAACTTGCCGAATGAACAAATAACGGGAGGATGCATGAATGAATAACAATTGGTCGTATATGCAATACACGTAAGAACATGATCTAGACCAAAGATATCATCAAGCATGGTAAATTATCAACAGGTAACTCATATATATAAACCTATCTGAACAACACATGCATAGGCCCAATTCGGCTAGTCTGCCGCACGTCTAGCCTTCATAAACCCGTCAGGTATAAACTCAAGCAAAGCTAATCCACCGCATGATACCACTTGCTATAAATCTACACCACTCCTTATAATTAGATTAATCCACCGCATGATACGATCTAATCATAAGAAGCTAAAAGCATGCATATATCCAAACAGATCTATATATTCATTACTCATGTAAGCATAACCAGAATCGGTAAGCTAACCGAACTGGGGTCCATGAAGAAGAAACATACAAACAGAGCATGATTAAACTAATCTAAAACCTGTGCCTGCCGCACGACACCCAGCTCTATCAAAGCCTAAAACATGATCGGCATGCATGAACCCGCAACATGTGACAACCTAGATTGAAAGTCGATTCGGCCGTCATGATGTTATGATTAGCAAAGCATAAGCAAGCTCATGCGACAAGGCCGAACGAGAATCAATCTAGATTGGGCAAAAGAGTGTTGCAAACATATATAAAAACATTAAACATAAAGCAAACACAGGATAACTTAATGAATCTATTAGATCTACCAAATCTAACAGAGCCGATAACTACCTTTACTCATGACTTAATCCGCCGCACGATACAAGGCATAAGCAAAAGCTTCCCGTCATAAGCTTAAATCTGCCGCACGATACTAAGCCTAACATACGAGACTACTTGCACCATATCTAAATCCGCCGCACGATACTAGACATGATAGCAAGGTTGCCGGGACTTACGGAGGTCGACGGATCGATGATTCCTCTCGAAGAACTCGACGACACGACTTGGACTCGAAAGGTGGCACGGGGCCGGGTTGGTTGTATTGGTTGTGAACGTTTTTTTACAATGGTCGAGGGTTTATATTTATACCCTGGACGAAGCATGAGTCCTAGACGACTACGACTTTTACAAAGAGATACAGAAAGATCTAAACTCCATATCATTTGGTGCTTTCCATCACCATGTGTCTTCCTGCGCAAGCCAGCGTCAATCGTCGTACGCATTACCCGAATGGATCCGTGGCTCCGTGGAATAGCCGACCGCACAGGCACGCGCCGGAGTCTTCAAGAGTCAACCTGCCACCGATCGTTTGCCAAATCCTTCTCTTTCTGCAGGCTGGGCTTAACTGTCACATCCTTTCTTGTGCGAAAATTCGGTGTTAACAATATGATATGTTCTAGCTACCGTTTTAAATGCTGTTAATGCAATGTCCTTTCAATGTTTATAAAGATTATAATGAAAAACCCTAGGTATCATCCCTAGTTGAATTGATGTGATCCCCGGCAATGGCGCCAGAAATCCTTGTTGACACTCCTTAATGGATTCACTCTAAGAATGAGTCACATAAAATAATAAACTAGTGAAAGCACGAAAGAGTGTACGGGACACTACTAACTCCACTTAACGTCAAGTTGTCATCCCCAACATGAAGCTAGCAATGTAATTATATCAGAGCACTAGATAAAGATATATATATTTACCTGCAAGCGCGCAGATAAACATTCCCGTTGTAGAGCATTTCACCCAAGCTAGTCTCAGGTATCGTTATTTATATTTAGCCTAGAGACTAATCAATTCAAGGTGATGATAGTATTGAAAGATCTTAACAGCATGGCACACATTAATAAGGTTGATAACACATACTAATTACTATAAATAGGAAACAGGTATAAGATAATAGGTAAATGATAAAGGATAACAGAGATCAGATCAATCAAGGATGAACTTAGAACAGTACTGCCTAGCAAGATGATGATTAGAACGGGTATAAACAAGGAACATTCCTAAGTTATTCTAATTATAAGTCATAGCATACATTGATTAGTGCAATTATATTAGCAATCATTGACTAGGTCACATCATATTTATAATCAAGAGGCAACTCCATAGCTAAGGTGTTAAGCATAGTAACCCTTAAACCATGAGTTAACTGAGCCATACCGAACACTATATTCGGGAGGTGGAATACAAAGGACTCAACAGGTCTGTCACACCCACGATCTACCACTCTATCCAGAATATAGGATGTATTCGCAGATAAACAGTGTATAGACACCACGTCTACACAGCATTCATCACCCATCCGTTGTACTTTAAGATGAGCGTTATACGAACATGAGTATAAATATAAAGATAAACTATCTATGCCAAATATATAATCAAAGTAATCTATAAGCATTATAACTAAGAATATAATCATTGATGTCTTAATCATATCAATTGTATTGCTATCTAGAACATAATGATGGACAATAAGGTGAATTAGATCATCGATAAGAACTAAAGTACGAACTAGAACATGAACTAGAACAAGATTATGAACTAGAAGATGAACTAGACGATGAACATGAACTAGACGATGAACTAGAACATAAACAATGAAGAACAATGATGAACTAGAATAGCTATTATGTAATAGATCCATAATGTTAATACAAGAGAGAAGAACTTGGGTTTACCGAGCCTTCTCGTGACTTGATCAGGAATCCAAGCGACGCTTGCCTCCTCTAATCCTATTCTATCTACTAATCTAGGTGGATGAAGTTCCGAAGCCTCTGATTGATCTCCTTCTGTCTAACCCTAATTTCCTGGTTGCTCTGGGATTGCAGATGCCTCTCTTCTGGAGAGGGGGGCAGGGGTCTCCTTATATAGCCCTGGGCGACGAATCGTGACCTTTGGATCAAACCGACTCGAGGTACGGCCGAGATGCATCTAGGGAGTCGGTTGAGGTAGCTTGCAAAGGAAGGAACCAGGTGGGCCCAGGGGGTGACCGACCGGTCTCCCTGTGGGACCGGTCGGTCCCACAGGTCAGCCTCCTGTGGTGTCCTTCATCGTGGTGCTCTCTTGTGTCTCCTGGAGTCTTCTAGAAGTATCCCGACGTGGCGGTTGCGTTATCTCCCGTTGGTTTCCTTCTATGGGAAGCTATTGATGTTGATTTCCTGGTTTAGTCCCTGCAGAATCATAACTCACCAAAACTCATGGAATATTGTCAATTGAATCCCTAAATCTTTGTTGGTGATCATATTCTTTCCTTTTTCATATTTATTTAACACTTAATTATGGTAGTTAACCAGTGTCAACAGCATTACATTCCGCCAGGCTTGACTCAAATGAAGGTGGCTGAGTTCATGAGCTTAACACAAGGAACTCGATCTGTGACCGAGTATCATCATTTGTTCAACTCCTTATCTCGTTATGCACCAGACTTCGTTGACACCGATGCTAAGAAGATAGCTAGCTTCAAGAGAGGGCTGAATACCAAGATGGGAAAATAGTGGGTACTTCATCTCGCACCGTTTTCAATGACTTCATCAGTGACTGCTTGATTCAGGAGAATCACAACAACAAGCATACTGCAAGCAAGGCCAGAAAGAGGACCCTGGAATCTGGACCATCTCAGCCTAGAGGACCACCAGCCCAGCGTTCTCAATACCAACCACCAGCACCTGGGGCTCGTTTTAGGCCGCCTCAGAAGAAGGGTCAGCAACAAGCTCAGCGTGGTCAACGACCATACAAGGTAGCAGCCAATCAAGCTCGAGTAGGTCAAGGCAGCTCAACTGGGAGCAAACCTCTAGTTCATGGGCCTGCTTCAATTGCAACCAAGAAGGGCACTTTGCAAGGTATTGCCCACATCCGAAGAAGCAGCAAGCTAATTGCCCAGCGCGTCTACATAATATGACTGCTGAAGAAGCTCGTGCAGGAGAGCCTATGACTGTCGGTATGTGTCTCGTGAACCATCATCCTGCAGTTGTTTTGTTTGATACTGGATCATCGCATTCTTTTATGAGCAAGGCATTTGCACAAAAGCATAATCAAGAAATGTCTGAAATGGATTATGGGTTTCACGTGAGCTCCATTGGGAGTAGCGTGTTATCTAGACAGATGGTGTGTAATGTAACCATCGATATTGGAGGGCATAAATTTGGAGCCAATTTAGTGGTTTTGCCTAGACTAAGTATGGATGTAGTCTTAGGTATGAGTTGGATGACCATGTGGAATGCGGTGTTAGACACTGCAAACAGAACTCTTACCTTATCTGATAGTCGGACAGGTAACAAACTTCGTGTATCTCTTCCTCGAGGGTGCCAATTTTGTTGACCTATCTTGCACTCTTGCTATAGAAGACCTCTCTAAAATTCCAGTTGTCAGGGATTTTCCGGATGTTTTCCCAGATGAGTTCCCAGGGTTACCACCCAAGAGAGCAGTGGAGTTTGCAATAGAATTGTTACCAGGAACTGCCCCCAATCTTTAGGAGACCATATCGAATGCCACCCAATGAATTGGCAGAACTCAAGACTCAGATCAAGGAACTCTTAAGCAAAGGGTTCATTCAGCCTAGTGTGTCAGAATGGGGTTGCCCAGCTCTGTCAAGAAAAAGGATAAGTCCTTACGCATGTGTGTGGATTACCGTCCACTCAATGTTGTGACTGTTAAGAATAAGTATCCGCTACCTAGGATAGATATCCTGTTTGATCAGTTATCTAGAGCCAAGGTATTTTCCAAGATAGATTTGAGGTCAGGTTATCATCAGATCCGAATCTGACCACAGGATATCCCAAAGACTGCTTTCTCAACCAGATACGGATTGTATGAGTATCTTGTTATGTCCTTTGGATTAACAAATGCTCCAGCATACTTCATGAGTTTGATGAACTCCGTGTTCATGCCAGAATTGGACAAGTTTGTAGTAGTGTTCATTGATGATATTCTGGTTTACTCGGAAAATGCAGAAGATCATGCAGAACATTTGAGGGTTGTCTTGTCTAGACTCAGGGAGCACAAGCTCTATGCTAAGTTCAGCAAGTGTGAGTTTTGGATGAAGAAGGTACATTTTCTTGGTCACATTCTGTCAGAAGAAGGAATCTCAGTTGACCCTAGTAAAGTACAGGAAGTCATGGACTAGAAAGCTCCTACTTCAGTTGGTGAGATTCGAAGTTTCTTGGGTTTGGCAGGATATTATCGTCGATTCATTCCAGATTTCTCCAAGATTGCAAAGCCAATGACAAGTTTGTTATAAAAGAATCAAAAGTTTGAATGGACAGAGGAGTGCGAAACTGCTTTCCGTACTTTGAGGAAACTGTTGACCACTGCTCCTGTTTTAGCTCAACCAGATATCGAGAAGCCCTTTGATGTCTTTTGTGATGCGTCGAAGGTTGGCTTAGGTTGTGTTCTCATGCAAGAAAGCAGAGTGATCGCTTATGCTTCTTGGCAATTAAGGAAGCATGAAGTGAACTACCCAACACATGATTTGGAATTGGCTGCCGTCGTGCATGCTCTGAAGATTTGGAGGCACTATTTGCTTGGAAATGTTTGCAATATGTATACAGACCACAAGAGTCTCAAATATATCTTCACTCAGGCAGCATTGAATATGAGGCAGAGAAGATGGCTTGAATTGATTAAGGATTGCAATCTTCAGATTCACTATCATCCTAGCAAGGCAAATGTTGTGGCCGATGCTCTGAGTTGAAAATCACATTGTAATGTTATGAAGCTACTACCAGAAGATGAGTTCAGTCTAACGCATCCTGCAGTGTTACATGATTTGGAGTTACGTAGTGCATTGGTTGATCAAATCATAGAAGGGCAGAAAACCGACAAGGGAATCTACCATATCAAGGAAAGGCTCAAGGTTGGAAAGGAAGCCGATAAGCATTTTCGAGTGGATGAAAATGGAGTTCTATGGTTCCACCAGCGATTAGTGGTGCCTAAGGATAGAGAACTTAGAAACCGAATCATGGATGAAGCACATTTGTCCAAGTTATCTATTCATCCTGGAAGTGCGAAGATGTATCAAGATTTGCGTCCCAGATTTTGGTGGACCAAAATGAAGAAAGAAATTGCTGCTTATGTGGCCAGATGTGACACGTGTTGTCGAGTAAAGGCTATTCACTTAAAACCAGCTGGAATGCTTCAGCCATTAGCTATTCCTGAATGGAAGTGGGAAGAAGTAAGCATGGATTTCATCATTGGTTTACCCATGACTCAGAAGGGTAACGATTCGATTTGGGTAATTATGGATCATCTCACTAAGACTGCGCATTTTATTCCGGTCAGGACTAGCTACAAGGCACCGGATTATGCCGAGATCTACATAAGTCAGATTGTTCGACTTCATGGCATACCAAAGGTTATAGTTTCTGATCGAGGACCACAGTTTACTGCACCTTTTTTGGAGAAATTTCGAGATCTCCTCAGGGTACACGAGAAGAAGAGAGGCATCAGATTAGAGAGATATAGAACCACGGTTAATTTCTCTATAGGTGCAGATAAGATGCTTGGGTTTTTGATTCTCAGAAGATATATAATCGATATAGACTCTGGGCAGTGGAGAGCTGGCAGGACTGCACTCTCATGTAGATCTCCGGCATAATCCGGTGTCCTTGTAGCTAGTCCTGACGGAATAAAATCGGTGGCTCTAGTGAGATGATCCATTAATTACCCATCGAATCGTACCCTTCTGAGTCATGGGTAAACCAATGATGAAATCCATGCTTACTTCTTCCCACTTCCATTCAGAATAGCTAATGGCTGAGCATTCCAGCTGGTTTTAAGTGAATAGCCTTTACTCGACCAACACGTGTCCATCTGGACCACATAAAGCCATCATTTCTTTCTTCAGTTTGGTCCACCAAAATCTGGGAACGCAAATCTTGAATACACATCTCGCGCACTTCCAGGATGAATAGAGTAACTTGGACAAATGTGCTTCCATCCTGTTCGTTTCTAAGTTATCCTTATCTGAGGTGAACACTCACAACACGATGTTGTGCCGCACTCACCATAAGATACGCTTAGCCATTTCATCCATAGCAGATAAATATGCTTAGTGGTCCTTTCCTTCAACCTTGAGCCTTTCCTTGTATGGTAGATTCCCTTGTCGGTTTTCTGCCCTTCTATGATTTGATCAACCAATGCACTACGTAACTCCAAATCATGTAACACTGCAGGATGCGTTAGACTGAACTCTCTTCTGGTAGTCTTCATAACATTAACATTGATTTTCAATTCAAGACATACGGCCACCACATTTGCTTGCTAGGATGATAGTGAATCTGAAGTTGCAATTATATCCTTGCCATCTCTCTCTGCCATATTCAATGCTGCCTGAGATGGGATATTTGAGACTCTTGGTCTGTATACATATTGCAAACATTTCCAAGCAAATAGTGCCTCCAAATCTTCAGAGCATGCAGCACGACGGGCAATCCAATCATTGGTGTGGGGTCACTCCATGTCTACTTGCCAGAAGCATAAGCGATCACTCTGCTTTCTTGCATGAGAACACAACCTAAGCCAACCTTCGACGCATCACAAAAGACATCAAAGGGCTTCTCGATATCTGGTTGAGCTAAAACAGGAGCAGTGGTCAACAGTTTCCTCAAAGTACGGAAAGCAGTTTCGCACTCCTCTGTCCATTCAAACTTTTGATTCTTTTATAACAAACTTGTCATTGGCTTTGCAATCTTGGAGAAATCTGGAATGAATCGACGATAATATCCTGCCAACCCAAGAAACTTCGAATCTCACCAACTGAAGTAGGAGCTTTCTAGTCCATGACTTCCTGTACTTTACTAGGGTCAACTGAGATTCCTTCTTCTGACAGAATGTGACCAAGAAAATGTACCTTCTTCATCCAAACTCACACTTGCTGAACTTAGCATAGAGCTTGTGCTCCCTGAGTCTAGACAAGACAACCCTCAAATGTTCTGCATGATCTTCTGCATTTTCCGAGTAACCAGAATATCATCAATGAACACTACTACCAAACTTGTCCAATTCTGGCATGAACACGGAGTTCATCAAACTCATGAAGTATGCTGGAGCATTTGTTAATCCAAAGGACATAACAAGATACTCATACAATCCGTATCTGGTTTGAGAAAGCAAGTCTTTGGGATATCCTGTGGTCAGATTCGGATCTGATGATAACCTGACCTCAAATCTATCTTGGAAAATACCTTGGCTCTAGATAACTGATCAAACAGGATATCTATCCTAGGTAGCGGATACTTATTCTTAACAGTCACAACATTGAGTGGACGGTAATCCACACACATGCGTAAGGACTTATCCTTTTCTTGACAGAGCTGGGCAACCCCATTCTGACACACTAGGCTGAATGAACCCTTTGCTTAAGAGTTCCTTGATCTGAGTCTTGAGTTCTGCCAATTCATTGGGTGGCATTCGATATGGTCTCCTAAAGATTGGGGCAGTTCCTGGTAACAATTCTATTGCAAACTCCACTGCTCTCTTGGGTGGTAACCCTGGGAACTCATCTGGGAAAACATCCGGAAAATCCCTGACAACTGGAATTTTAGAGAGGTCTTCTATAGCAAGAGTGCAAGATAGGTCAACAAAATTGGCACCTCGAGGAAGAGATACACGAAGTTTGTTACCTGTCCGACTATCAGATAAGGTAAGAGTTCTGTTTGCAGTGTCTAACACCGCATTCCACATGGTCATCCAACTCATACCTAAGACTACATCCATACTTAGTCTAGGCAAAACCACTAAATTGGCTCCAAATTTATGCCCTCCAATATCGATGGTTACATTACACACCATCTGTCTAGATAACACGCTACTCCCAATGGAGCTCACGTGAAACCCATAATCCATTTCAGACATTTCTTGATTATGCTTTTGTGCAAATGCCTTGCTCATAAAAGAATGCGATGATCCAGTATCAAACAAAACAACTGCAGGATGATGGTTCACGAGACACATACCGACAGTCATAGGCTCTCCTGCACGAGCTTCTTCAGCAGTCATATTATGTAGACGCGCTGGGCAATTAGCTTGCTGCTTCTTCGGATGTGGGCAATACCTTGCAAGTGCCCTTCTTGGTTGCAATTGAAGCATGGCCCATGAACTAGAGGTTTGCTCCCAGTTGAGCTGCCTTGACCTACTCGAGCTTGATTGGCTGCTACCTTGTATGGTCGTTGACCACGCTGAGCTTGTTGCTGACCCTTCTTCTGAGGCGGCCTAAAACGAGCCCCAGGTGCTGGTGGTTGGTATTGAGAACGCTGGGCTGGTGGTCCTCTAGGCTGAGATGGTCCAGATTCCAGGGTCCTCTTTCTGGCCTTGCTTGCAGTATGCTTGTTGTTTGATTCTCCTGAATCAAGCAGTCACTGAATGAAGTCATTGAAAACGGTGCGAGATGAAGTACCCACTATTTTCCCATCTTGGTATTCAGCCCTCTCTTGAAGCTAGCTATCTTCTTAGCATCGGTGTCAACGAAGTCTGGTGCATAACGAGATAAGGAGTTGAACAAATGATGATACTCGGTCACAGATCGAGTTCCTTGTGTTAAGCTCATGAACTCAGCCACCTTCATTTGAGTCAAGCCTGGCGGAATGTAATGCTGTTGACACTGGTTAACTACCATAATTAAGTGTTAAATAAATATGAAAAAGGAAAGAATATGATCACCAACAAAGATTTAGGGATTCAATTGACAATATTCCATGAGTTTTGGTGAGTTATGATTCTGCAGGGACTAACCAGGAAATCAACATCAATAGCTTCCCATAGAAGGAAACCAACGGGAGATAACGCAACCGCCACGTCGGGATACTTCTAGAAGACTCCAGGAGACACAAGAGAGCACCACGATGAAGGACACCACAGGAGGCTGACCTGTGGGACCGACCGGTCCCACAGGGAGACCGGTCGGTCACCCCCTGGCCCACCTGGTTCCTTCCTTTGCAAGCTACCTCAACCGACTCCCTAGAGCATCTCGGCCGTACCTCGAGTCGGTTTGATCCAAAGGTCACGATTCGTCGCCCAGGGCTATATAAGGAGACCCCTGCCCCCTCTCCAGAAGAGAGGCATCTGCAATCCCAGAGCAACCAGGAAATTAGGGTTAGACAGAAGGAGATCAATCAGAGGCTTCGGAACTTCATCCACCTAGATTAGTAGATAGAAATAGGATTAGAGGAGGCAAGCGTCGCTTGGATTCCTGATCAAGTCACGAGAAGGCTCGGTAAACCCAAGTTCTTCTCTCTTGTATTAACATTATGGATCTATTACATAATAGCTATTCTAGTTCATCATTGTTCTTCATTGTTTATGTTCTAGTTCATCGTCTAGTTCATGTTCATCGTCTAGTTCATCTTCTAGTTCATAATCTTGTTCTAGTTCATGTTCTAGTTCGTACTTTAGTTCTTATCGATGATCTAATTCACCTTATTGTCCATCATTATGTTCTAGATAGCAATACAATTGATATGATTAAGACATCAATGATTATATTCTTAGTTATAATGCTTATAGATTACTTTGATTATATATTTGGCATAGATAGTTTATCTTTATATTTATACTCATGTTCGTATAACGCTCATCTTAAAGTACAACGGATGGGTGATGAATGCTGTGTAGACGTGGTGTCTATACACTGTTTATCTGCGAATACATCCTATATTCTGGATAGAGTGGTAGATCGTGGGTGTGACAGACCTGTTGAGTCCTTTGTATTCCACCTCCCGAATATAGTGTTCGGTATGGCTCAGTTAACTCATGGTTTAAGGGTTACTATGCTTAACACCTTAGCTATGGAGTTGCCTCTTGATTATAAATATGATGTGACCTAGTCAATGATTGCTAAATATAATTGCACTAATCAATGTATGCTATGACTTATAATTAGAATAACTTAGGAATGTTCCTTGTTTATACCCGTTCTAATCATCATCTTGCTAGGCAGTACTGTTCTAAGTTCATCCTTGATTGATCTGATCTCTGTTATCCTTTATCATTTACCTATTATCTTATACCTGTTTCCTATTATAGTAATTAGTATGTGTTATCAACCTTATTAATGTGTGCCATGCTGTTAAGATCTTTCAATACTATCATCACCTTGAATTGATTAGTCTCTAGGCTAAATATAAATAACGATACCTGAGACTAGCTTGGGTGAAATGCTCTACAACGGGAATGTTTATCTGCGCGCTTGCAGGTAAATATATATATCTTTATCTAGTGCTCTGATATAATTACATTGCTAGCTTCATGTTGGGGATGACAACTTGACGTTAAGTGGAGTTAGTAGTGTCCCGTACACTCTTTCGTGCTTTCACTAGTTTATTATTTTATGTGACTCATTCTTAGAGTGAATCCATTAAGGAGTGTCAACAAGGATTTCTGGCGCCATTGCCGGGGATCACATCAATTCAACTAGGGATGATACCTAGGGTTTTTCATTATAATCTTTATAAACATTGAAAGGACATTGCATTAACAGCATTTAAAACGGTAGCTAGAACATATCATATTGTTAACACCGAATTTTCGCACAAGAAAGGATGTGACAGTTAAGCCCAGCCTGCAGAAAGAGAAGGATTTGGCAAACGATCGGTGGCAGGTTGACTCTTGAAGACTCCGGCGCGTGCCTGTGCGGTCGGCTATTCCACGGAGCCACGGATCCATTCGGGTAATGCGTACGACGATTGACGCTGGCTTGCGCAGGAAGACACATGGTGATGGAAAGCACCAAATGATATGGAGTTTAGATCTTTCTGTATCTCTTTGTAAAAGTCGTAGTCGTCTAGGACTCATGCTTCGTCCAGGGTATAAATATAAACCCTCGACCATTGTAAAAAAACGTTCACAACCAATACAACCAACCCGGCCCCGTGCCACCTTTCGAGTCCAAGTCGTGTCGTCGAGTTCTTCGAGAGGAATCATCGATCCGTCGACCTCCGTAAGTCCCGGCAACCTTGCTATCATGTCTAGTATCGTGCGGCGGATTTAGATATGGTGCAAGTAGTCTCGTATGTTAGGCTTAGTATCGTGCGGCAGATTTAAGCTTATGACGGAAGCTTTTGCTTATGCCTTGTATCGTGCGGCGGATTAAGTCATGAGTAAAGGTAGTTATCGGCTCTGTTAGATTTGGTAGATCTAATAGATTCATTAAGTTATCCTGTGTTTGCTTTATGTTTAATGTTTTTATATATGTTTGCAACACTCTTTTGCCCAATCTAGATTGATTCTCGTTCGGCCTTGTCGCATGAGCTTGCTTATGCTTTGCTAATCATAACATCATGACGGCCGAATCGACTTTCAATCTAGGTTGTCACATGTTGCGGGTTCATGCATGCCGATCATGTTTTAGGCTTTGATAGAGCTGGGTGTCGTGCGGCAGGCACAGGTTTAGATTAGTTTAATCATGCTCTGTTTGTATGTTTCTTCTTCATGGACCCCAGTTCGGTTAGCTTACCGATTCTGGTTATGCTTACATGAGTAATGAATATATATAGATCTGTTTGGATATATGCATGCTTTTAGCTTCTTATGATTAGATCGTATCATGCGGTGGATTAATCTAATTATAAGGAGTGGTGTAGATTTATAGCAAGTGGTATCATGCGGTGGATTAGCTTTGCTTGAGTTTATACCTGACGGGTTTATGAAGGCTAGACGTGCGGCAGACTAGCCGAATTGGGCCTATGCATGTGTTGTTCAGATAGGTTTATATATATGAGTTACCTGTTGATAATTTACCATGCTTGATGATATCTTTGGTCTAGATCATGTTCTTACGTGTATTGCATATACGACCAATTGTTATTCATTCATGCATCCTCCCGTTATTTGTTCATTCGGCAAGTTACGGTTCATATGCTTATATTCAGATCTAGCCGAATGGCTCCATTAACATGCTTGCGCAGACAGCTTCCATAGCTGTATGTCGTTGTAAGTGGCTTCAGGGCCGTAAAGATGGAACTGTCTGGTCTCACCCGGCACGTTCCAGTTTGGTATTTAACCAGTTTCATCTCCCTTGTTAGTTGCAGGGCAAACTAACTGGCACGCACCGGACCTCTGAGCACCCGGGCCACGTGTGAAGCCAGCTTCTTCGGCTTGCTGCGTGCGCTGGCACAGGATACCACTTTTTGCGCCAACACGCTTTTTGGCACGCCCGGTGGGACACGACAATAATCACCCATGGTTCCACAATGGCAACAATCATTTGATTGGAAGTCAGTCTCTTCAATATATATCACCTTCCAAATCACGATGGAGATGTCATTTCAATATATTTTATCAACAAGGTCCAATAGCTGATGAAACAATATTAGATGCAATCGGCTAATTTGTCTCCACAAAATCATTGTTGAACAGGACCAACATGACGGTGTTCATCCACTCTTGACTAATAATGCCTCAAGGACAGTACGTCAAGTCGGCCAATAAAACGGAATTGCAAGAATACTCATCAAGTCAGAATTGAAAGATCAAGATACTTGGCCGATGTTACCCATATATTGCTCATCAAATTTTAATTATCAGGGCTATCTGCAAACGAACAATCAAGAGTGAAGAAGAGGATTCAACAAGTAATTCAGGGCTATACATGGAAAGCCGCATGGGTGCCAGTACACTAAATTGAGAAGACATAGCTGATGGAGCATGGGAAAGAAATCGGCGCTATTTTCTGAAGCTGAATCGGCTATCCTAAAGCTGAATCAGCTATCCTAAAATTGAGTCGGCTGCTAACCTCAATGCTGAATTAGATCGACGCGTGAAGATTGAAATAAATTTCTAGGATTCCAAAGAAGCATAAGAAAGGCTAGCGACTATTTCGAGCCTAATAGGATTGGCTATTCAGAAGAAGTGATGATCGGCAAAGTGCAGATCGGCTATCCAAGGGAAGCATTGGCTGTCTTACAAATAAATAGCCGATGGTTTCGGCAACCTACAGTGGCACTCTTAAGTTAAACAAAACCATGCTCGTTGTCCAAAAACCAAGAGGATTTGTCGGTCATGGGAGAGTTCTATTCAGATTTATTCAATAAAGAAGAAAAAATGCCATGTATTGAATCAACAGAGGCTGATGTCCATTATTGGTTCGGCTAGATTATCTTGCACGATGATTTTGAAGCTGAGTCGTATCTTGACTTTCGATGGTGCTGACGAAGGACATTGAACGTTATGGAAGCTGCAGAGTATCCAAGAGATCCTGGCAGATACGAGCCGCACGAAAACCAGTGTGCCGAAGAAAGATGATGAATGAGGTCATTGGGAATCATCTATACAGATGCAGGCCTCGACCGGGCACATATCTAAGTGGAATATACCGACTAGGAAGAAGTCCGAAGATCAAATTAAATAATGATTCAGATTGGAAACCATGCATGCAGGTGTCAGACACGCATCGGTCATTGGCTTGGAAAATTCCAAATCGACTAAGAACCCTATCCTCAGACTGATGACATGCTTGTTTCCTCATAAGCTGATGAGATATCATAGATCGGTTATTCAGGAGAAGATCAGATACGGTAATCGGCTTAAGAACATTGTATGGCACGGAGGAGATCTATGATTCTTCACATCTATGACGCATGCATATCAGGTTTTTTACGTGAAGGAGAAGATCAAAAACTGCAGCCATTGTGCTCCACCACATTCAAGGAAGCAGAAATAGAGGCTCACGCGCTTGGTGTTCAAGGATATATACACATATATACACCAATAAAAGAGGAGCAAATAGCATGCATACACAAGATATTAGTCTTGGAAATATTCGTGCACGTACGACCAATGAACGTTCGTATTTGGCCATGCCTTTTGGTTCGGATAGTATATATAAGAGGAGATCATGTACAGAAGTGGAGTTCAAGCTCAGGATTATTCGCATCCGAACTGCAAGCAACAGGTGTAATTAAGCGGCAAAATACAAGTAAGATGTACATCCTTAGGAAACACGAAGAAAAAGGAGATACATAACCGCAGGAGGCACATATGCATGCAAGCTGTTGTTGTTGGACGTGGCAGTCGGACGTCTGATTGTGGTGACACAAAGGAAACATATCAAGAGAAGCTTCATTGATTCCAAGATATTCTGCGAAAGACGGTTGTTCCAGGCAATCTGGTTTGGCTCACTCTTCGCCATCACCACCAGTCCTAATTCCCTACATCAAGGACAAGGGTATGTTCGAAGATTGATGCAGATAGCCAACGCACGCATGGAAAGGTGTACCGACTAAAGGCTATTATCAGTATGCATCAGCAGGAATTAATGTACGCTTACAAGAGAAGACAAGCAGCAATGGGGGAAGAAGAATGAATATCATGCAAAAGAAATCATTGATATCAAATTTCAATCAGCCCAAACCTCATATTGCAACGGCCGATTTCAAGGTAATGAATCACCAGCATCTTCTTCGGCTCAGAATAAAGGAGCGCGTATGCGGATGAGGAGCCAACGGCGAAGAAAACCCTTGAAGAAAACATGCTCAGTAGTTCAAGCTTCTACATAAGCTATGGCTCGGGGGCCTGGGTCCGCCATACATGTACATTGAGCGACGTCGGGTGATTCATCACAATGAGAACAAGACAGCTTCCATTGGCTTCTTTATCTTCAACGTTGGTTTGCAAAATTCTATCTCCACTTCTTCAGCAGTTTAATTTTTTGAATTGAAATATCCATGTTACTGCTGGAACTAAAATCTCGAGAACAACACCACCCTACATATGTGTTATAAGTGTTTTGGTTCATCCATTTGCTGAAATGATGATAGATGCTCTGTTTTATGTTTCACCTGTGCCTAGTTTATAAACTCGATTTCTTTAAGATTTGAGTTTAGTGGCTATAATATTTGTCTTAAAATCTTTTAAATCTGTGGGTTGCATAAAGTTCGAGCTTGATCTAAGGGTAGTTGTAGAATAAGAATGGAAATAGAGTTTGCTATGACATTGTTCTGAGAGATACTTGACATCCGGAGAATTTTATATAAAATTTAAATAAAATTATCATGTTGAGCTTTGTCAAACTGTTGTGACCACTAGTGTAGATTATAGTCATATGCTCAAGATCAGGATTCATTTAAACTAAATATCTTATGATTGTATTTCTTCTTTGATTACAATTTATGAGGCTGTCATACAAAAAAAATTTGTATAAAAAAATAATAAAGTTCAGAAATAAAACGACGGACAAGTGTTCGCCAGAACCGAGCTAAAAGATGGCCAAAGGCCCAGTAGCCTCGTAAGTTTTAAGATGATTAGAACGAATACATGTGCAAGAAAGTAATTTTGATCAAAGCTAATGAATTGTTGATCTAAGCATATGACTTGTATCTCCTTAAGGTCCGGTTTTTGACTTTGCAAAATTATGTGATATCCTTCTTTCTTAAAAGTTGGGAAAAAAGACGGACACGTGTCCGCCATATAAAAACAATGGGTACTCCGATGCCCGCCTAAGAATACAATAAATAAAACTCCAGGAAGAAAGGGATCAAAGAACGAAAGATAAGCAGATTCTATAACTATTCTGTTTTGCAGTTGCCCAAAGAATTAGTGAGAATTATAAGCCCCATGGTTGAAGAAATAGAAAGACAGATAGAGTACCATTATATTCAAGTTCAAGAGAACTCTTAGTTATAAACCTGGTACTCTTGGAATATAATTGACATCGCAACATCCCTTGGTCAACAGTAAAATGGAGAACTATAATACTAATGTGCATATGCTTTTGCTACTAACCTATTTCCACGTGTATTGGAGGATTATTGTTTTGCAGAATTTACGTGCAAGGTTGTGGAGATAGGGAGAGAGCACATTGTTGTTGCTGATGGGTTTCTCGAAGAAGACCATTAGATCAAATAGTTCGAAGCATGAAGATTCATACTCCGAACTAGGGGGGCATGTGTTAACACCGAATTTTCGCACAAGAAAGGATGTGACAGTTGGGCCCAGCCTGCAGAAAGAGAAGGATTCGGCAAACGATCGGTGGCAGGTTGACTCTTGAAGACTCCGGCGCGTGCCTGTGCGGTCGGCTATTCCACGGAGCCACGGATCCATTCGGGTAATGCGTACGACGATTGACGCTGGCTTGCGCAGGAAGACACATGGTGATGGAAAGCACCAAATGATATGGAGTTTAGATCTTTCTGTATCTCTTTGTAAAGTCGTAGTCGTCTAGGACTCATGCTTCGTCCAGGGTATAAATATAAACCCTCGACCATTGTAAAAAAACGTTCACAACCAATACAACCAACCCGACCCCGTGCCACCTTTCGAGTCCAAGTCATGTCGTCGAGTTCTTCGAGAGGAATCATCGATCCGTCGACCTCCGTAAGTCCCGACAACCTTGCTATCATGTCTAGTATCGTGCGGCGGATTTAGATATGGTGCAAGTAGTCTCGTATGTTAGGCTTAGTATCGTGCGGCGGATTTAAGCTTATGACGGGAAGCTTTTGCTTATGCCTTGTATCGTGCGGCGGATTAAGTCATGAGTAAAGGTAGTTATCGGCTCTGTTAGATTTGGCAGATCTAATAGATTCATTAAGTTATCCTGTGTTTGCTTTATGTTTAATGTTTTTATATATGTTTGCAACACTCTTTTGCCCAATCTAGATTGATTCTCGTTCGGCCTTGTCGCATGAGCTTGCTTATGCTTTGCTAATCATAATCATGACGGCCGAATCGACTTTCAATCTAGGTTGTCACATGTTGCGGGTTCATGCATGCCGATCATGTTTTAGGCTTTGATAGAGCTGGGTGTCGTGCGGCAGGCACAGGTTTTAGATTAGTTTAATCATGCTCTGTTTGTATGTTTCTTCTTCATGGACCCCAGTTCGGTTAGCTTACCGATTCTGGTTATGCTTACATGAGTAATGATATATATAGATCTGTTTGGATATATGCATGCTTTTAGCTTCTTATGATTAGATCGTATCATGCGATGGATTAATCTAATTATAAGGAGTGGTGTAGATTTATAGCAAGTGGTATCATGCGGTGGATTAGCTTTGCTTGAGTTTATACCTGACGGGTTTTATGAAGGCTAGACGGGGCGGCAGACTAGCCGAATTGGGCCTATGCATGTGTTGTTCAGATAGGTTTATATATATCTTACCTGTTGATAATTTACCATGCTTGATGATATCTTTGGTCTAGATCATGTTCTTACGTGTATTGCATATACGACCAATTGTTATTCATCATGCATCCTCCCGTTATTGTTTTATCGGCAAGTTATGGTTCATATGCTTATATTCAGATCTAGCCGAATGGCTCCATTAACATGCTTGGCAGACGCTTCCATAGCTGTATGTCGTTGTAAGTGGCTTCAGGGCGTAAAGATGGAACTGTCTGCTCAACCCACGTTCCAGTTTGGTATTTAACAGTTTCATCTCCCTTGTTAGTTGCAGGGCCAACTAACTGGCACGCACCGGACCTCTGAGCACCCGGGCCACGTGTGAAGCCAGCTTCTTCGGCTTGCTGCGTGCGCTGGCGCAGGATACCACTTTTTGCGCCAACACATATGCACACAAGTGATAACACACTAATTACTTACTTATGCAGACTCACCCTGGCCTTGTTTATCTTTATATTTTATGCAGGGTAATGTATGACTGGTTTCCAACTTCCGAACAACTATACTGAGGATCCCGAAGCTTTATTAAGAAAAACTAGACACAAACTCAAAGGGCCCTCAGTACCACTACCAGAAGTTAGCCAGATAAGAAGAAGCCTGACACCAGAGTTAGACGCTATGGCCGACAAGACACTCCGCGAGTTCTCTGCACCAACCACTGCCAACATCAGGACTGGACCAGCAGTCAATGTAGGGGAAAACGGATTTGAACTAAAGCCAGCTTTGATCAACATGGTGCAAGCTAATCATTTTGCGGAAAGGCACATGAAGATGCAAGCGCTCATCTCCAACACTTTCTAGAGATCTGCAACACTTTCACCATCAGAGGAGTCGAGAGGGATGCCATTCTACTTCGCTTATTCCCATTCTCACTTTTGGAAAAGCAAAACAATGGTTCTACGCCAACAAAGACAAAAACACCTCCTGGGCGATCTGCTCAACCGCCTTCCTAGCAAAGTTCTTCCAGTAGGCAGGCAAGAATGCCCTCCGTGCTAAGATATCAACTTTCCAACAACAACATGAAGAATCAATCCCAGAAGCTTGGGAACGCTTCAAGACTACATATCAGAATGCCCTCACCATGGGATGGAGAATTGGCTACTCATGCAGACCTTCTACCACGGGCTCACTTCAAACACCCGTGAGAATGTAGATGCCGCTACTGGAGGATCATTCTTATCACTCACAATCAACAATGCAACTACACTCATAGAGAAGATGGCCTCAAACCAAGGATGGAATGAGGAACGCACTCAACCACGCAAGAGGGAGGAATACATCAACTAAAGGAAGTAGACATGCTGTCTGCCAAACTTGACCTACTATGAAGAAGTTTGATGAACAACTCCCAAGAGAGAAGACATCAAGCAATCTACGAATCTCGCATGACATGTGAAGAGTGTGGAGGCACAGGACACGCAGGGAACAACTGCCCTGAAATTCAAGAGGATACAAAGTACATCAACAATAATACCAACTATCGTCCTCAAAAGCTCAAGGATGCAACCATCAATCAAGGCCTAATTACTCAGGTAACTACTCAGGTAACTACCAAGGTAATACTTTAAAACCAACCACCTTTGAGAGAGATGATATCTAATCAAAATAAAATTATTGATAATATGTCTAAGAAAATAGCTTCCAATGATAAACTACTCGAAAATATTAATACTAGAATGGATAGCTTTACTTCTGCCATGAAGAATCAGCATAGCTTTAATAAAATGATAGAATCTTAGTTATCTCAGCTAGCAGCTTCAGTCCCTGTGACTGAAAACGGTAAGATTCCAGGAAATCCAGAAGAACTAGAAACTGCAAATCTTGTAGACATCTTTGATGCAGGACATCTCATACCCAGACCTTCAAGGGAATGGATGGATGACTCCATTGCCCCAAGAAAGGAGATCCAGGAAGACCTGTGATTCCAATTCACATTGGACCTCACAGTTTTGAAGAAGCAGTCTGTGATCTTGGAGCAAGTGTCAACATTATGCCAAGGGTAATATATGAATAAATACATGGTGCACCTTTATTGTATACAACCATGTGTTTGCAGCTTGCAGATCAGACACTGTGCTACCCATTGGAATTCTCGAAGACATCTGCGTACGAGTAGGAAACTCGTATGTGTGCGCAGACTTTATGATCATTGAAACAGGTGGAAACGAGAGAGCACCCATCATTCTTGGACGCCCGTTCCTAAGCTCAACCAAAGCTATCATCTACACGGACAGCACCAAGATCTGTTTCACAATCACAGGCAACAAGGAGAAATTCAGCTTCAAGGGCCGGGCACTTACTACTAAAGTCCACCCGCAGACACCTACGAATATGAAGCTATCACATCAAATCATCAAGAGGAGAATAAAAAAAGAAGGAAGAACAAGATTACACAACCACATCAAGAAACAGTATGGATGGTCAGCTCTGCTCAAGCAGAGTACGACCACCTTCTTGTATCACCATTCCTCGCCAAGAGAGACAACCCAGGAGTACCCACCATCGATTGCAAGATCGAGGGAAGTACATTCAACAAGACGTTCTGTGACATTGGCTCAAGCGTCAACATAATGTCTAAGGTAACGTATGAGCAATTATATAAAAATAGACCTATGTACTCGACATTTGTGCAGCTATAGATGGCGGATCAAACTTATCGATTCCCGGAGGGAGTAGTGAAGGACGTAATGATCCGAATCAAAGACCACTATGTTCCCACCGACTTCGTAGTACTAGACATGGGAAAGAAAATGACGTTCATATCATCCTAGGAAGACCCTCCTTACACCACTGGCGCCATCATCTACATGAGATCCGGAGAGATCCACTTCCAGTTTCTTCACAGAAAAGGTACGCTGTTACTTCAATAGTTATGACACTAATGGGCAGGAAGAAGAATCACTCACGAAGGATGTGTCGCACATCCCGATACAACAAGAATCAACAAATCAAGGATGGATGGGCTGACTATGAAGGAGAAGTCACCAGAAACGAAGATATCCAATTAGAAGAAATGAAAAACGAAGAAGCAAAGATACAAGTTCACCAGTCAAGCAAATATGGAGAAAGAAAGAGAATTCTACTGATGTGCAATCATCAAGGTCCTCCTCAGGATCTGCTGATGCACCTAAGGAAGAATAAAGAGCGTACAAGGAGTCTTGTTCGATAGACTATAAATGTCGAATCCTCGCCGGAGGTAACTCGGTATTTATCCATAAACCATTAGCATTAAATTCATCACTGCATTATTATCACTAAAGCATGACCATTTCCCATTAATATCATATTTACTTCTTAAACAATTATATCTGCATTAGAAAAATAAAAATATGGATACTCTAAGCCCCATGAGAGTATACACTTTCTGTGGAGGCATAAAAAAATAATAGATATACATTAGCATATTTATTTCTGCATTGCATCTTATAGCATAAGAAAAATGAAATGAGTTTTGTAGAGATCTTACTGAAATTCTAGACACCTAGGACTCGAGTGGACAACCACCGCTATTTAATCTGTTCCACAATTTTGCTGTCTATTTGAGTTTCACAGGGTTTGAAAGATCATGAAGAGCTGACGAACAAGTAAATGTTTCATCCACTGTTTGAGCACTATTCCAACAACTTCAACATCAATCAAGCTCTAATAGAGGAAGGACATATCCACTGCTAGTCTGCCACAAGAATGATTACATCAACATTCAGCTTGGGGGAAGGCACCCCCATATATCCATAAGTATCTCTACCCTTTTAAGTTTTTCATACTTTAAAACTTAAAACACCAAAATATATGAGCACATGAAGGCTCACTCTAAGGAAAAGACCAAAAATATATGTGGGCACATGAAGGCTCACCGTTAGGAGGTATTAAGAAAACTGCTGAACTCTACTTAGTGGAAAGAAAGAATATATATAATCCTAAGAGTTTTAAGACAACCATACAAATGGACGAATATTTATCACTAACGCTCAATCAAGTTCCACTAGTTGTGTTGTCTATTTTTGAATTCAGCAGGAAGAGAAGAAGAGAAGGACTCAAAAATCATTACCAGTCTACTCGACTTCTGAGGAAAAGTATAAGTCAAGATCCAGCTTGGGGGAGAGCACCCTCAATTATCATGATAAGTATCACTATCTTTTATATTAGTCAAATCTAGTTAGATTAAGTTAAGATAAAATACTGTTATAAACTAAATAAAGATTTTATAATAAATAAATGTCTAGGTGGATAGGAACCTATACCCAAATTAATATAATGAACTTATGCTCTGCCTTTTTAAGTACTTAATGTTTAAACTTGAATTTTCCTTGAGTTTTAGATAAAGTTGTTCTGAGTAAAACTCTAAACCTAAAACCTGTGGATGCAAATACTTGATCCAAAGTCTAAATAATTGTGGGATATGATATAAAAAGGTTTGAGCTGCTGTTTATCTAATTCTTAGAGAAACCAGAGTTCTGGAGATTTATCTTTTGAAAAGATTAAAACACATGATGAGATCCTATATGACATAACATGATTCCTACCTAAAGCCAATAATATGATTATAAGATAAGGCTACTTGCTTTGTTCTAAGTTTTAAGTTATGGTTGAGAAATTTATCATGCTCTAGAGATCAAGAATGTTTATTAAAAGATTCACTCTTCCGAAGTAGTATTGTGTTAGAGGCATGGGCTATGCAAAAGTATAAAAGGAGGAAATAAAAAGGGACAAGTGTCCGACTACCAAAAGAAAATATATATATATATATATATTATGATAAAGTATGAGAAAAGAATGATAGCCCATGGTTCCTCTAATTACAATATGCCAGCAAGAGATGACAAATTTCAAATGTTCTAAAGTCTTGATCTATGAGTATGATATCTTTCTTCCTAAACTTTGAACTTGACTTAGTAAGATATGCTTTCACTTCTTAAAGCTCCAGATATATATCAATAGAAGAAGGAAAACTGCATCAGTGAGGAATCATAAAATATAAAAGAGTGATTTGAGAGTGTCATACAAAGGAATCTCTGATCTTTATTTTGAAAATATGCAAAAACTCTAGAATAAGGGTTGATCAAAGAATCAGAGACACAGTGATTAACCTGATTGTTCTATCTTTCAATTGTTAAGACCCAGGTAAAGGCAAAAGCTCCATGGTTAAAGGTAAGATGAGAAAGTCAGAATAATTAACTCTAAATCAAGAAAGATTTTTTCTTATATATATGAAGGCATAACAACAATTTTAATAAATATTTGCTAAGGGACTAGCAAAGGTAGGAAGCTTGGGGAGTTGTTGACACTGGTTAACTACCATAATTAAGTGTTAAATAAATATGAAAAAGGCAAGAATATGATCACCAACAAAGATTTAGGGATTCAACTGACAATATTCCATGAGTTTTGGTGAGTTATGATTCTGCAGGGACTAACCAGGAAATCAGCATCAATAGCTTCCATAGAAGGAAACCGACCGGAGATAACGCAACCGCCACATCGGGATACTTCTAGAAGACTCCAGGAGACCAGAGAGAGCACCACGACGAAGGACACCACAAGAGGCTGACCTGTGGACCGACCGGTCCCACAGGGAGACCGGTCGTCACCCCCCTGGGCCCACCTGGTTCCTTCCTTTGCAACTACCTCAACCGACCCTAGATGCATCTCGGCCGTACCTCGAGTCGGTTTGATCCAAGGTCACGATTCGTCGCCCAGGGCTATATAAGGAGACCCTGCCCCCCTCTCCAGAAGAGAGGCATCTGCAATCCCAGAGCAACCAGGAAATTAGGGTTAGACAGAAGGAGATCAATCGGAGGCTTCGGAACTTCATCCACCTAGATTAGTAGATAGAATAGGATTAGAGGAGGCAAGCGTCGCTTGGATTCCTGATCTAGTCACGAGAAGGCTCGGTAAACCCAAGTTCTTCTCTCTTGTATTAACATTATGGATCTATTACATAATAGCTATTCTAGTTCATCATTGTTCTTCATTGTTTATGTTCTAGTTCATCATCTAGTTCATGTTCATCGTCTAGTTCATCTTCTAGTTCATAATCTTGTTCTAGTTCATGTTCTAGTTCGTACTTTAGTTCTTATCGATGATCTAATTCACCTTATTGTCCATCATTATGTTCTAGATAGCAATACAATTGATATGATTAAGACATCAATGATTATATTCTTAGTTATAATGCTTATAGATTACTTTGATTATATATTTGGCATAGATAGTTTATCTTTATATTTATACTCATGTTCGTATAGCGCTCATCTTAAAGTACAACGGATGGGTGATGAATGCTGTGTAGACGTGGTGTCTATACACTGTTTATCTGCGAATACATCCTATATTCTGGATAGAGTGGTAGATCGTGGGTGTGACAGACCTGTTGAGTCCATTATATTCCACCTCCCGAATATAGTGTTCGGTATGGCTCAGTTAACTCATGGTTTAAGGGTTACTATACTTAACACCTTAGCTATGGAGTTGCCTCTTGATTATAAATATGATGTGACCTAGTCAATGATTGCTAAATATAATTGCACTAATCAATGTATGCTATGACTTATAATTAGAATAACTTAGGAATGTTCCTTGTTTATACCCGTTCTAATCATCATCTTGCTAGGCAGTACTGTTCTAAGTTCATCCTTGATTGATCTGATCTCTGTTATCCTTTATCATTTACCTATTATCTTATACCTGTTTCCTATTTATAGTAATTAGTATGTGTTATCAACCTTATTAATGTGTGCCATGCTGTTAAGATCTTTCAATACTATCATCACCTTGAATTGATTAGTCTCTAGGCTAAATATAATAACGATACCTGAGACTAGCTTGGGTGAAATGCTCTACAAGGGAATGTTTATCTGTGCGCTTGCAGGTAATATATATATCTTTATCTAGTGCTCTGATATAATTACATTGCTAGCTTCATGTTGGGGATGACAACTTGACGTTAAGTGGAGTTAGTAGTGTCCCGTACACTCTTTCGTGCTTTCACTAGTTTATTATTTTATGTGACTCATTCTTAGAGTGAATCCATTAAGGAGTGTCAACAAATGCCCATGAACAGCCTCCGTGAACATTCTCCAAGTAACAGGTGTACGGGCTGGATAAGTGGTACGATGATGTCCCCACCAAATTCTGGCTGGTCCTTGTAGCCGATGTGCAGCATACTCTGCCTTTAATTCCTCCATAAGCCTGAGCAGCCGAAACTTCTGCTCCATAGTATGCAACCACTCTTCTGCTTCTAGAGGTTCTGTAGCTTCTTTGAAAACCGGCGGCTTTGTGTCCAAAAAATCCTTGAACGAGCTATATTGATTTGGCTTGGGGCAATGATTGTCATGCGCCAAATTCTCTCGCAGAAGCACCTCGATGTTGCGTTGACTCCCCAGAAATTGAGCAAAGAGCTGCTTGGCTGTGGGTGGAGGAGGAAGTGGTGGATTGCGGTTCTCCCTGTTATCATCATTACCACCACTACCACCCGCTCCACTGCGAGTCGTCGTCATCTGCATGTAGCGATAGCAATATTTATTAAATGACGTTGCCATTATTGCGGAGAACAATAAACCATGCCAACAGAAATTATTCAGAAAACGAATTCGCCAAACAATTGCAGAGGCATAATAAATTTCGATCCACATTGCATCATCACATGATAAAAAGTGCTCATCACATAACATACAAAAGTCAACATAACATCCATAGGCGCCCATACATACGGGACTTTCAAAGGTCTTCTGCCACATGTGCACAGGTGCAACGCACAACCTTACATCCACATGATACCTCCAAAAGATCAAGCGCTAAGACATGAGACAAGATCACTACGTGCTAGCACTAACTAATCTACTCCCTCATGGCACCATCGTCATCATCGTCATCATCATCATTGTCGCTTGAGATGTCCAAAGAACCACTAGACGAAGGACGAGGATTCGGGTCCTCCTGAGGAAAGATAGGGTTCCTCTCATTCTCATGGCGATGGATCTCCTCATGTAGGCGGTCATTGTAGTCCTGGAGATGGTGAAGTTGCAGCTCCAAATCTCCCACCTGAAGCCTGAGAAGCCTATTCTACTCGGTCGCACGCATACCCTCAAGACAAACACCATGAAGCGACTCCTCAGTCTCGGCCATGATGGTGGATAGAAAGGTCGTCATCCCCTGCTGGTCACTAAGCTGCTGTGTCGTCTCCTGCTCCCTCTGACGAGCCTGGTCCCTCTCAACAGTCATGCGAGCTAACTCTGTGGTAAGACGGTCCACCTCTGTAGCATGCTCCTCCTGACTCTGGTGATGGGCAGCTATCTCCTCACTGAGGATGTGGTCCAGGTGGTCATAGCTATGGGATAGACACTATTGGCATTTCTTAATGTTATTACTAAGAATGGACCTTATGATCCATCCCTGGCAACAGCGCCAGAAATGCGCGTCGACACTTACTAACGTCGTCACTAAGAATGGACTTTGCAATCCATCTATGGCAACGGCGCCGGATATTGGCATAGAAATGGACCCGAAGATCTATTCCCAGCAATAGCGCTAGAAGTGTCTGTTCGATGTCTCTTAACAAGTTGCTTAGAATGGCGCGTTTCCAGCAATAGTGTTAAGCATGCATCTATACGATAGTTCGTAGGTTTGGAGTTTAGGTCCGCAAGCGCACGGAATTATCATGTAGCATTTCACCCAGAGATATACCGAGTATCGTGATTTATTGGTTCGCTCGAGAAGGCTTTGTATGTATCAAGTTCTAGGATAAATATAGTACCAAATACCATGATAGCAATAATGGATCAATTGTCATAGCAGGTGATAAACAGTGATAATTTGAATAGTGGAGAAACACAATCTTGAACATGGCAATAGGGCAAAGAATGAAAAGAGACTAAAAGAATAAATGAATAAAAGAATATTGAATAATCTAATAGAGCAGGCATGGTCTAGATACAGGTCATACACAGAACAAGTTAATCATGCAGTCATATGACATAGAACTAATCTCATGCTTCGGATGGTTCGGGAGATTACGCGAGTACTGGTCTGCCAGCAACCTCTCGTAACAATTTAGACTCCTACACCCTAGCCGAACGTGGGGGAATGCCAAGGACAGACAGGGCTGTCACCACCTGCCGCCATCCCCACTACCGTGGACTAAGACCATGCAATTACCTGGCCTCTACATCCAAGCACCATGCTTGCATGCACAGAACCCACTCAGACTCCCCGGGTCCCCGACCCTATGGATCGACAGGTAAGAAGCCTGAGCCTACTCAAAAGAGCATGATAAACCGCCACCCTTGACAAGAGCTTATCTCTAATCATATAACAAGCTTGAAGCAATTAGACTAATGTTCTATGTGAGAATAATACAATACACACTTAGCTCTAGTTCATACAACATATCACTAACCCTAGGGCAGCAATAGATTATAAGAACTATACACTAGAATGTATATTATACTAATTCCACAAGAACTATTCCAAGTTCATATACTAGCAACATGATATAAGACCTATGATGTAAGTCATATACCAAAGTACTAGGACAAGAACTATACTCTAGTTCATATAAGAACTATATCGAAAGAATGAGGACAGGGCTTTGGAGATCGGTCTTTCTTATTCATACCCAATATCTCTCCAGGAGCCAAGCCCTCCTTGCTAGCTTTGCCTAGCTCTCTCTCTAAGCACAAGAACAAAGAAGAAACTAAGAAGAGGTAGTGCCCAAAAGTGTAGCTCAAGAGGTGATGTGTTCTCCTTTGGCCTCCCCTCCCCTCTCCTTATATAGGTGTTTGAGGTCGGTTTAGGAGGGGTGTCGCTGCAAATTTCACACGGAACCACCTTCAGGGCAATTAATGTACGCCGCCTCTGCAAAGGCGGTGGCCACGTGGCGTCTCCAGGGGGTCGGCCGCCCCCTGGCTGGCCCAACAAGCCCAGGCAAAAGCCTGGGCTGCTCCTTTTGGGCTCCTGAGTTTGTTCCGGCTGAAATTTGCTGCACTTCTATATGGGCTTTTTGTGTCCTTGTTCATTTTGCGCATTTTGGCATGTTGGATTGCGCCTTTTGGTTGTTATCCACCTGTATGCATGTTTATGATCTGCAAAACATAACTTTGCACTACATGTGGAACTTGGTTAGCAATAAATGTATATATGAGTAAAATACATGCTTTTCTCCTTTATTGGACTATGTTGGCGGGATAATATGTCGATAAGAACCGCCAACAATCCCCCAACTTACCCTTTGCTCGTCCCCGAGCAAAAGCTAAGGTTTTGGTTGTTGATCAGGAGTTGCTTCAATGCCGATTATTATTCACAAGTGCCAGGTCTATACCAAAGTGTCTATCATGGTTTGAATAAATTGGTCCATTACTCACCCTGGTACCTTGTCACCCATGGGGCTTGTTAGCCTCCTTAAATCCTTAGTCACTGCATGTTAGATTGGTTTTCACAGAGGTGCTAAACTTTTGTTCCTTGAGCAACTTTATAATCCGGAGTTTTTAGGAGTTTTGAAAAAACAAGCAAGTTCCTAAATGATTCACTCATTTGCTCAAGATGTGTATGGTCCTCACCAAGGCTTTTGCCTTTCTTTCAGTCTACAACTAAAGCTTTATCTGGAGTTGTGGGTAGAAAGAAGTAGGCATACTTGTATTGTAGATATTGCAAAGTCAAAGAATTGGACCTTAGGAGACTTCAGTCATACACTTAGATCAAGAAGTGCAAGTGTGTGGAATATTTTCTTTTTGAATACTCCTTTTCTCGTCTTTCTCCCTTTGGAAAATTGGGAACTATGGGCTATCTTTATTCATCGAGAGAGGCGGGTATCGGAGTACCTTGTTTTCATTTGGACACTTGTCCATTTTTTTTACTCTCTCATATTTTTTTAGAGAGAGGCGGGTATCAGAGTACCCATTGTTTTCATTTGGACACTTGTCCATTTTTTTACTCTCTCATTTTTTTTAGATAGCCCATAATTCTTTTGGGAGAGAAAGATCATGATCAACAGTGGAGCATTTAATTTTGTGGTGAATGCATGGCATGTCTTGCATAACTCTTAATGCAAGAGTTAGCTTTATTTGGTGGGTGTACGTGAATCTTGATCTTGAATGCATGAAAGAAGTCTACACATAGGTCACAACTATTTGAATAAGCTCAATACAAATACAAGTAGCATATGAGTATATGGTTTGAAAAGTTTTTCATCATATGGCTCTGGTAGGATATATCATCATCGAGGAACTTTTGAATTTTAAGTTTTTAAATAAATTCTCCGGATGTCAAGTCTTTCTTAGAACAATGTCATAGCAATTCTCTGCTTATACCAGATCATGACTAGCAATAACCTTGGACTTGAGTAAGCATGTGCATCCCAAAGTTTCAAGTTCTTAGTGAGCCATTTCCAATAAACTCAAATCTTAGTAAAACTAAGTTATAAACTAGGCACAGGTGAATTATAAGACAGAGCAACTGTTCATCATTTCAACAAGGAAGAAGCACATATCTTACATCACATATAAGAGTGGATTCATTTTTTTTAAATTAGAATTGCATTAAGTAAACATGCTAATGGAAAATAAAAATGCATGGAATTAAAATGCAATGTAACATACCTCGGAAGTGGGGGTCCCTCCCAAGCTAGCTCTTGGCTTTTTTTTTTTGGATACATACCGATTACCTTCGTGGAGGCTCAAATTATTTGAGTCTTTGAGTGGGACTTTCCTTCCGTTTTCCAGTTTCACCCTGCATGGTTAGTGGGAGAACTCTCGGGTTGTCCCGGGAGTCGTCCCCACTTTCGGTAGGAATATAGCGGCGATTTGAGCTAATTGGGATTCTATCATTTTATTGAAGCTCAGTTGATTTTGAACGGAGGACGTTAGGTTTTCTATTTTTGTATTTAAATTTTCAAAAGCTTTATCATTGGACAACAACTTTTTAGTCAAATTTTTATTAATTTTAGCCTGTCCAAGAACTAAGTCTCTTAATGAAGGTGGATTCGAATTGGAGTTCGAATTACCTTGGAATGGTGGCCGTGACTGGTTATCCAACCATTGTTCTTGTTGGTGCCTCCTTGTTGGCGGAACCCTTGTTAATGTAGGCAGCGTCTTCATGGGTTTCGGGCAGTCGGTCCCCGAGTGGCCAACATCACCACAGACTTCACACGTCATGTGTGAATCTATGGCGTTCACCGTATTTTTTTTGGTTTTCTTGGTTTTTCTCTCTCGATAGGTGTTTTCATAAGGAGGTCTATCTTTGCGCAAGCATATCCGTCTCCTTCACGGTATGCATGCCTTTTTGTGTTTTGCTGGTGCTTGTGGTTTTTTTTGAGTTCTTTGTCACTCCAGGCCTTGGGGTTCAACCATCTTTCGATCAGGGCTTAGCCCCGGTGGTGTGAGCGATAAGAATGCTCACAGGGCTGCATCTAGGTGCCCCTCGACATGGGCGTGAAGCCGTTGTAGAAGTTTTGGAGCACCATCCCAATTTTTCCATGGCATGGTGGGGGCAGCTCAGGATGTACTCCTGGAGCCTTTCCCACGCGTCAGGGATTGATTCAGTGGCATCTTGCTTGAAATTGGAGATTCTTCCCCCCGCAAAGCATTGGTTTTGCTTATGGGGAAGAATTTAGCGAGGAATGCAGCTGAGCATTTTGCCCATGTGTTGACAGCTTCCTTGTCCTGGTAGAACCAGCTTTTCGCTTTCCCCACAAGGGAAAAAGGGAAAAGACGGAGCCGAATGACATCTGGGGTGATGTCCTTGATGACGATAGTGTCGCACAGCTCCAGGAAGTGTTGCAGATGCGCATTCGCATCCTCGCTAGGCAACCGCAAAACGGGCTTGCCTGCACCATGGTGATCATCTTGTACGGGTTCGAAGTTCTTTTCGGCCGTGTCCACAGCGGGGCCGGTCCAGTTGGTGACAGCGGGCATGGAGAACTCGCGGAGTGTCTTCTCCTCAGCCATGACCTCAGTTTGGGTTGGTGTGGAACGCGGCTGGTTGCTCTGTCGGTGGAGTAGCAGAAGACGAAATGGAACAAATCCGCTTAGCCCTTAGGAGTGCTCGGGATTGTTAATGAAGTTTTCTGGCAGAGAGAAACCAGACATACCTATTCTTGTTTCATCCACAACAGGAGGAAAATAGGCAGAGTTAACCTGCATAACAATGACTCATTGCATATCAGATATTGGTTTATGTTTTATCTAGAACTTTTTTACATTAGCCTTCCCCGCACAGCGCCAGAAATGCTTGTTGGCATTTCTCCTTAACGTATTACTAAGAATGGACCTTACGATCCATCCCTAGCAACAGCGCCAGAATGCGCGTCGACACTTACTAACGTCGTCACTAAGAATGGACTTTGCAATCCATCTATGGCAACGGCGCCGGATATTGGCATAGAAATCCCGAGATCTATTCCCAGCAACAGCGCTAGAAGTGTCTGTTCGATGTCTCTAAACAAGTTGCTTATAATGGCGTGTTTCCAGCAACATGTTAAGCATGCATCTATACGATAGTTCGTGGTTTGGAGTTTAGGTCGCCGCAAAAGCACGGAATTATCGTGTAGCATTTCACCGGAGATATACCGAGTATCGTGATTTATTGGTTCGCTCGAGGAAGGCTTTGTATGTATCAAGTCTAGGATAAATATAGTACCAAATACCATGATAGCAATAATGGATAATTGTCCATAGCAGGTGATAAACAGTAATATTTGAATAGTGGAGAACACAATCTTGAACATGGCAATAGGCAAAGAATGAAAAGAGACTAAAAGAATCAATGAATAAAAGAATAATGAATAATCTAATAGAGCAGGCATGGTCTAGATACAGGTCATACACAGAACAAGTTAATCATGCAGTCATATGACATAGAACTAATCTCATGCTTCGGAGGTTTGGGAGATTACGCGAGTACTGGTCTGCCCACCTCTCGTAACAATTTAGACTCCTACCCCCTAGCCGAACGTGGGGGAATGCCAAGACAGACAGGGCTGTCACCACCTGCCGCCATCCCCCACTACCGTGGACTAAGACCATGCAATTACCCTCTACCATCCAAGCACCATGCTTGCATGCACAGAACCACTCACTCCCCCGGGTCCCCGACCCTATGGATCGACAGGTAGAAGCCTGAGCCTACTCAGAAGAGCATGATAAACCGCCACCCTTGACAAGAGCTTATCTCTAATCATATAACAGCATGAAGCAATTAGACTAATTTTCTATGTGAGATAATACAATACACACTTAGCTCTAGTTCATACAACATATCACTAACCCTAGGGCAGCAATAGATTATAAGAACTAACACTAGAATGTATATTATACTAATTCCACAAGACTATTCCTAAGTTTATACTAGCAACATGATATAAGACCTTTGATCTAAGTCCTATACCAAAGTACTAGGACAGAACTATACTCTAGTTCATATGAAGAACGTATCGAAAGAATAGGACAGGGCTTTGGAGATCGGATCTTTCTTATTCATACCAATATCTCTCCAAGGAGCCAAGCCCTCCTTGCTAGCTTGCCTAGCTCTCTCTCTAAGCACAAGAACAAGAAGAAAACAAGAGAGGTAGTGCCCAAAGTGTAGCTCAAGAGGTGAATGTGTTCTCCTTTGGCCTCCCCTCCCCCTCTCCTTATATAGGTGTTTGAGGTCGGTTTAGGAGGGGTGGTCGCTGCAAATTTCACACCGCGAAACCGCCTTCAGGGCAATTAATGTACCGCCTCTGCAAAGGCGGTGGCCACGTGGCGTCTCCAGGGGCGGCCGACCCGCCCCTGGCTGGCCCAACAAGCCCGGCAAAAGCTCCTTGGCTGCTCCTTTTGGGCTCCTGAGTTTGTTCTCGGCTGAAATTTGCTGCACTTCTATATGGGCTTTTTGTGTCCTTGTTCATTTTGCGCATTTCGGCATGTTGGATTGCGCCTTTTTGGTTGTTATCCACCTGCATGCATGTTTATGATCTGCAAAACATAACTTTGCACTACATGTGGAACTTGGTTAGCAATAAATGTATATATGAGTAAAATACATGCTTTTCTCCTTTTATGTGGACTATGTTGGCGGGATAAATATGTCGATAAGAACCGCCAAAAGACACCCATAGGTAGCCATGAGTGCTGCCATCGCACTCCCAGCTGGTCCTGTGCAGTTCTCGCGCTCTGAAGAACTGGCCTCCAGCACGGTGGCACCTGGCTGATGCCACACCGACTGGTACGGATCTGCGGTCGGAAAGACACTAGCTGTAGCTTGGGCAACTACCTCTGGATGGTCCTCCATGATATCCCGGAGAATAGTGTAAGCAACTCGGTTAGCTCCATCCCATGGGGTCCTGCCCTGAAGAGCGAACACCCTACGGCACCACACATGATCCTGCGGATCACGGCTAGGCACGTCCACCTCAACTGTGTACATATAGCGATCCTCCGAAAACTGAACTCTATGCCACTCATACTGCGGCTCCTGGCCCTCCTGGTACCCGACTAAGTGCAGCACCCTCCACAAAAGAGTAGGCATGCCGAACTCCTCTAGAAAATCCTCAGATCCCTCAGCTGTCCAGGGTCCCAGCATGTAATTGGGCCTCCTGCCACCAATTGACTTACGGGCTGTACGCTTGGTGTGGGCCATCTGAAAGAAGTTTATCCACATAGTTTTTAATTAGTTGAGAACAACTTTTATTTAAAGAAACGGGACAGATAACCTCAGGAAGGAAGTAAGATTAATTCAAAGTTGTATGATCATGATGCATGTGCGTAACATACGTCCTCACTGCCTAACAATCTAACGGCTAGACGGTGGCATACAACGTTCACTCATAGCGTTAACTAGCGTATTACACGTTCGCAAGTTAGCGTACCTGCAGAAAAAATCATTTCAGCCCTGCCCACAGTATGAATACCATGCATTGCTGAAAATTAAATCTAATACCAACTTAGGTGCATACCCAGTATACACGTAAGCAGTATATGCACCCGTCAAATAAAATACTCCCACAATTAAGTACCTTCACATATACCTGTGTGTAACATGTATATGTTCCAATACCAATCTAGCACACCCCTAGACCGGCGGTTGTCCAATCAAGCTCTCACTCACCTTACACTACCCATTCCTTGCATCTACCCGCAATTAAATACCTTCGCTTGTACTCGTGTGCATACGGGTACAGGCTCCAGTACCAAACTAGCTCTCCCCTAGACCAACGTATGTTTGGTCATGCTCTCGTAGCTCCCTTATTACCTTTGGCGTAGAGGCATTTGATCCATACATTACTATTCCGAAGAATAGCACCCATACAATTCCTTGCCGTATGGACGACAACATATAACAAAATGTAACATGATGCATTACCCCCAAGTCAGTACTTAGATAGCCACCTAGATCCTATTGGCATAAGGACTTGATCACTGGCACACCTTAGCTTTAATTCTTAAGATTTTTCAAATCCTAATATAACTATAAGTTGGCAAATACAGTTTTATTCTTCGCAAAATACTGTTTTCAAATACACCTATGAACAGTAACACTGAACTATGCTCCGATGCCAGCTGTAATAGAACCAACCAATTTGCACCAGATTAAGCACTGAAACCTCCACTTAACGCAAAGATCATCAAGTACTTAAGCTCGTACAAACCCGGTAGTCTAGAAATCTCGAAGGATTTCAAATCATTCAACGACATCCAGCCAAGATCGTACTAGTTCAGCGAACATGTCCATAGATTACATCACAGTTTCACATAGTTCAAATTACATCGGAGTACGAATAATATTACAAACCATAGTTTGATAGTAGTAGCGGAAGCAACATAGTCTTTAAACATAAGTTTGGGATTGTTCATAATACAGTGCCATCAGTTGATCAGGTCCACAAAAGCAACAGATGAGATAAGTGGCGACCATGCCCTTGGTCTAGTCATCTCCCGTCACCGGTATAAGTAATTCTCACAATAGCCATAAAAGCATTGGCCATCTGCAACAACAAGGGAATAAAACCCTGAGTACAAGAAGGTACTCAGCTAGACTTACCCATCATAAACCAAAAATAATGAGACTCCAAGGATCATGTAGGCTATATAGGTGGGGTTGGCTACACATACTCCTTTGCATGAAAGCTTTAGTAATTGAAATTCAGTTTAGAGTGTTGCCAATTGCTTTTAATTATTAACTCTACCTTACTAGGTTTGCACCTGCACTAAACAAGCACTTGGTTAATTAATCAATCAAGAGTGACTATTTCATCAATAGCCTTTTAGATTCCATAACCATCTTAGTTCCATAAGTTCTACGGGCGATGATCTACAGTCAATTGCTCACTGTCCAGGAGCGATGACGATTATAATCGATTCCTACCAGCTGGGGATAAAATGTCTCACACTCGCCCAACACATTCTGGCTATGGCAGTCGTAAGCTACCAGTCAGGAGATTCAAGAACACAACGCGTGGGACGGCCATGGGCCCTTCTACACCGGGGGTTATCTCAGTGCCAGGTCGCTCAAGCTATAGCTACCCACGGTCATGCCAGGTCGATCAGGCCCTGCCTGCCCTCGGACCATGCCAGGTTGATCAGAATAGTTGCCCACGGTACAGCTGAGGCCCTGGGTGTTAGGCATCAACATCTCTATCACCGACTCGAATAACCTTACTCAGCTTCACGGGAGGTACCCACACCTGCTCCGTTAAGTGATCGATGCATTCAATTTGACTGAAGGGACATTCCCGAACGGGTCCTATGCGACACAGACGGGAGCCTACTAGCACACAGAACCCATGTTCTGCTGCTCTTACATCCCGCCTCCATCTCAGATTAATTATCATATGGTTATATTCATGATAGCATAGGCTAAACATGATCAGTATCCACCTAATGCGGGAGACAGGAAATCACCCGACTTTTACCGATCTAAGCAGGGCTAAGCATATAACGAGCCTAGACCTAACCAGGGATATCAAGATTGTTGGCGCAAAAAAGTGTCACACTTATGCCAATCACACAGCAAGCCGAAGAAGCTGGCTTCAAACGTGGCCCGGGTATTCAGAAGTCCGGTGCGTGCCAGTCAGTTTGCCCTGCAACTAACAAGGGAGAAAAAACTGTTAAATACAAAACTGGAACATGCCGGGTGAGACCAGACAGTTCCATATTTACGGCCCTGAAGCCACTTACGATGACATACAGCTATAGAAGCTGTCTGCCAAGCATGTTCATAAAGCCATTCGGCTAAGTCTAGATGTAAGCATGTAAACTATAACTTGCCGAATAAACAAATAACAAAGGGATGCATGAATGAATAACAATTGGTCATATGTGCGATTTATGAAAGAACATGATCTAGACCAAAGATATCATCAAGTATGGTAAATTATCAACAGGTAATTCATAAATATAAATCTATCTGAACAACTCATGCATAGGCCCAATTCGGCTAGTCTGCCGCACGTCTAGCCTTCATAAACCCGTCAGGTGTAAACTTAAGCAGAGCTAATCCACCGCATGATACCACTTGCTATAATCTACACCACTCCTTATAATTAGATTAATCCACCGCATGATACGATCTAATGATAAGAAGCTAAAAGCATGCATATGTCCAAACAGATCTATATATACTCACTACTCATGTAAGCATAACCAGAGTCGGCAAACTAGCTGAACTGGGGTCCATGAAGAAGAAACACACAAGCAAAGCATGATTAAACTAATCTAAAACCTGTACCTGCCGCACGGCACCAGCTCTATCAAAGCCTAAACATGATCGACATGTATGAACCCGCAACATGTAACAACCTAGATTGAAAGTCGATTCGGCCATCATGATCTTATAATTAGCAAAGCATAAGCAAACTCGTGCAGCGGGGCCGAACGAAGATCAATCTAGATTGGGCAAAAGAGTGTTGTACGAATTAAATAAATAAAACATACGACACATGATAACTTGATGAATCTATTAGATTTGCCAAATCTAACAGAGCCGATAACTATTTTTACTCATGACTTAATCTGCCGCACCATACAAGGCATAAGCAAAAACTTCCCGTCATAAACTTAAATCCGCCGCACGATACTAAGCTTAACGTACGAGACTACTTGCACCATATCTAAATCCGCCGCACGATACTAGACATGATAACAAGGTTGCCGGAACTTACGGAGGTCGACGGATCGATGATTCCTCTCGAAGAACGTGACGACACGACTTGGACTCGAAGATGGCACGGGGCCGGGTTGGTTGTATTGATTGTGTGTATATCTACAATGGCCTCAGGGTTTATATTTATACCCTAGCGTCTTATGAGTCCTAGAAGGACACGATTACAACGATAAAATCAGGAAACTATCTAAAATATGATGTCTTCTGCTCCAAGCTTCCCTTAATAACCGGCACGTGTTAAAAATGACGAGATCTTCGTTGCCAAATCTTCTGACATGCCGCATTTGTCGTCTTCTGGCGTAAACCGACCTTAATCTGATGTAGCCGACCGCAGCGTCATATTGCCGAACCCGCTCGCTGTTGACTAGTCGCCTTCACAGCCTTGCCGAATACATTGAGTTAGTCGACCGCGTAGATCAAGAGCCAACTATTCGTTGATCACTTGCCGAATCTTTCTCCTTCTGCAGGCTGGGCCCATCTGTCATATCCTTGCTTGTGCGAAAATCTGGTGTTAACACATGCCCCCTAATTTTGGTATAAATGTTTTATTCCAAAATTCCTTTCTTCTTTTCGCACCACTGTAGAGCCTCTGGAAGAATCCGCCTTCACATGCCATAATTACCATGCCTACCAATTCGTCTCCCGATGCACTTGAGCATTTTTAAAGCCCTTCTTTCACCCTGTTCCGGCTCACGCATTCGGAATCTCTCTGTTTGAGTCAAAATCAGAAAACCCCCTTCTTTCTTGCCACTCCGACTCAACCGGAAAATGTCTTCTCAAGCGAGCCACCATAGCCTTGAGTTTGGTGCTTCCAGCACCTCCAAGAGAAGGTTGCTTCTTCTTTTTCTTTGTTCAAAATGAAGTAACTGTTCTTATCTCCACATTTTATTGGAAGGGCCGGAGATGACTTCCCCAAGGTCCTGATTCAGAAGATTGCAGATCTTCAATTTGATTTGGAGAGGAAGGATCGGGAGATCAACCGAATCTCTCGAGAGCGCGATGTCACTCGGGAGCGGGCTATTGGTAAGCATCCTTTCATCATCCTCCTTTTCATTTTCCCTTTCTGCTCTTACTGACTCTTCTCCCTTTTTAGCTCTGGAGACTAAGCTTCAATCCCTTGAAGCCACCATTGCTAACCTCGCTTTTACGGCCAATGCACCGGGCACGACTGCCCTAAGGCGGGTGAACGAAGTCATCCGAATTATCCCTGAAATCTCCAGAGCCGGTATGGGATACGGCGCGGTGCTTGCCTTCAATGCTGTACGGATCCATTCTGGCACCGACTACCGTAGTTTTGATGTCTCTGAGCGAGGACTAGAGTACAGGGTAGCTCACTCTGTAGGTGATATGAAGGAAGCTGGAATAGATCTGGCTGATTCCTTTGATCATGACCTCCCGATCAGGCAGAGGATGGGATGGACGAACTGATTTTCATTGTAAACTTGAACTTTCCTTCTGTAAAATAAGAAGCTCCTTTCGTTCGTCTGGCTTAGAAATCAACCTATGATCGATCTATCGAGATCAATGTGTACTTTGTCCTTTCCGCATATTAATCACTGACTCTCATTCCTTGCTTCAGCGGCGATGCAAGCCACATCGGCTATCACTAATAAATGTACCAGAAAACCTTGTTTTGTGGACGACTATTGCAACTGGCCATCTCGGATTTGAAGTTCCAATCTTCTTCTTCAAATTTCCAATGTCGTCAGAACAACCCTCTTCAAGGAACTCTTTTGTCTTCGCTTTCATTGTTAATTTGGCAATATGAGCTTCCAAACAGCCAATTAAAACAGAAAAAATCTTAGCCGAATCCTATTGGCCTCCAACCATCAAAAGATTCGGCCTGGCCCAACAACGGTCCATAAACTGTGCAAACCCTACCCCGTAGTTTGGCCTCCATTGTGCAGACTATGGTTTTATAAAGATGACCGCATATAAGTTGTGACTCCAATCAAACAACTCATCTTGCTAAACTCCCACCTTTCAACTTCCAGTTCAAGTTAGAGAGAAAAAACAATGGCAGGGAACAGAGACTTCGGCAAGCATCCTACTGAAGGCGAAGCAGGAGGAAGCCTAACACGAACTCACCGGCGTCACAGGTAAGAAACCAATTCTTTGCCCCCTTGTGATAGCTCGTTCCCTGATTTGTCGTTTATCCTCTCTCCAGGGTGGAGTCTTCCTCCAACCACGCTTGGGTCCCCTCTTCAGGAACGGTAGATCTAAAAAGCTCTCTTCAAACTTTCTTCAAACCATCAGATTTTGAGCTTAATGATTCACTTTAGCAGATCTGTTTAGATGCTATTTGGTACCGTGAGGAGAGAGACAAAGCTCAGAAAGAACTGGAGGATGTATGTAAGAAGCATGGTACTGAGGAGGCCGAGTGGGCAGAACAACGGAAGCATCTCTGCAGCATCATTACAGGTTAGCAGAATCCCGGTTTTCTTCTCTCTCCTGATGGAATCTGCCTTTGCTTATCACATTTTTGCCTCCCGTCAACCTTGTCCGTAGAGAATGACCGTTTGAAGGCAGCAGCAGACAGAGTCGCTCTCAATGTGAATGCCCGTGGGGATTCTGTCGAAGCTCGTCTTGACGCCGTGAATGGCCGCATAGATCAGGACGTTATCCAAGGTGTGCGCGCTGGGGTTTCTTTTGGGCTAGCAGCAATGAGTTCCTGGACCAAAGAAGATTACTCCTCCCTACCGGTTGGATTCGCCTGCGATCCAGATGAGTTTGAAGATCTTGAAGTTTATGATAACCATGCTGCTGCCATTGCTAAGATTACTGACCCGCAATCCATTGTGAACAAATTATTTCAAGGGTAGTTTATGTTAGGACAGATTTGTAATCGAATAAACGAAGTTTGTACTCCCCTGAATAATGTCCATTTGCATCCCTCGATTCCTCGGTGACCTTTCTGACTGCGACATTCCCTCAGAGAGACATTTTGCCGAATGTATGACGTCACCTTAGCCGACTAGATCTCATTTCCGATGCGTCATATTACCCGACATTGCAATCACTGCACTTCATTTTTCCTTGATAAACCTGTTCACTTGAAAACCTTAGGGTCACCAGGGTCATAAATATTTTGTACTAAAGGCGATATAAATAATATCGGCTATGACTTGAGTTCTTGGAACATTTTTTCTGCTAAAGGCAACGCTTTACATCGGCTGTACATAAGTATTTCTCAAGTTACATGCGTTTGGCTCTTAACAAGTAGTGCCAAAGCTTGATCCATGAGTGACAAAATCTCTTCATAGCCGAATACCCTTGGGTTTGACATTTTTTCGGCTAGAACAAACCGTCAACTATCTTTCCTTTAAACTCAAAAATAAGGGCCGATCCTGCTATAAGGCTACCGGCCATCATGTGCAACTCGAAATAATCCTCAAGTTGTGGAAGTGCCTCCATATATCTTCAACTTCATCAAAAAGCTTCTGTTGCACGTCTCCTCGCATGAACCTTTTCTAAATTCCCACGAGTTCTGGTAATGAAGAAATAATTGAAGTCCCTTCAAAGACTTGCAGACTTCAAAGCATACCTGATACTCCAACTTGTACATATTGATCCAACTTCGGCTTTATCACCAACACTTTACTCCTTTTCAGCCGATATGAGATTCTGGCTCTAGCTTTTCTTCATTACCATCAGTTAAACTTAAAAATTACTCTGAGAGCCGATTGTCTGAATCAGCTGCTGATTTCTGCCATAGACGTTGACAGGACCTTCTCCCCACACGCGATCGGAGAAGCATTCCACTCCGTCGAATTCCCAGTAAGTGGGTTCAATAGCAGCAACATTCACCGAATCGTCAGCATGGACAATCTCGATGTCATCTCCAACCCACTGTATGAGTATTTGGTGCATAGTTGAAGGTATGCAGCAATTGGCGTGAATCCAATCCCTGCCCAGAAGCAAGCTATATGCCCCCTTGCCATCAATGACAAAGAAGGTTGTGATGAGCGTCTTGGATCCAATCATCAGCTCTACGTGCACGGCACCCCGAGTGTCGGAGGGATTGCCGGCAAAGTCACGAAGTATCATGTCCGTCTTGAGTAGATCTTCATCGTTCATGCCCAGCTTCCTGAAGGTGGCGTAAGGCATGATGTTGATCGCCGCGCCGCCATCGACAAACATCTTGGTCAGCGGCTTACCGTTGATGTACCCCTTGACATACAACGACTTTAAATGCCGATGCTTGGCTGGCTTGTCAAATGCTGCCTTCTGAGACAACACGAGCTGTGCCGCGAGCTCGTCGTACTCGGTATCATCAGAGTCCGAATACACCTCGTCCTGTGCCCCCCGGTCGGCAGGGGCCATGAACTCCAGGGGGAGGAAGAAAGTCATCGCCACGTCAGCGCCTTTGTTAGTGTCGTCTGGTTTTCCCTTCGGGCGCCACTCTTGCTTCTTTTCATTGGCAGCTGCTTCCTCCAACTCCCTATTCCGGAGACGCTGCACCCTCCTTTTCTGGCTCTTTCTGAGCCCTGGCGGGCACCACTGCCCCCTTTGCCACCTATATGGGCGAGGCTGTGCCCCCTCACCGTCGTCCTGGTGGTGTACCCACTCCTGATCGGCATATCTTTTGGCTTGCCGATCCGGGCTTTCCATTTTTAGGCGCCAATCGTCCACTAGGATGCGTGCTCTCAACCTTTCGTGGACGGAACGGCGGTTGACTCGAGCCTGCCTGTACTCTTCATACTGATCGCTGCACTCTAGGCAGTTATTGACGGTAGGCAGCTTCAAGCCTTCGTTCCAACAGTGGCGGAAAAACGGGCAGCCCCAGTGAGCCTGCTCCTTCTCTTGGTTGCGTTCCTGCTCTCTGCGGTTGGCTTGTTCTATGTGGTAGGCCCTCTCCCTCAGATGGTATCGGTACTCCTCCGTGTAGCCATCTTCACGCCGACATTCTTCTGCGAATTCTTGTTCTTCGTGTCGGAGACGCCTCCGCTGTTTCTCACCTTCCCGGCGCCACTTGTTAAGGAGATCCCTGTGGGTAGGCCTGCGCCTGGAAGATGACTCCCCGTGCTCATGTCGGCTATTCGTGGTCTGGGCACGCTGCCGGAATTCATCGCTGGTGATCTGCCGATCGGGGTCAACTGCGCCAGACTCGCGCGCTTTGTCGGAGGTGAGGACTTTGACCTTGCCCTTGCCCCTGGAGTCCTCTAGAGCTATCATGTTCACTGAGAAGAACACGGCGTTCTGGGCAAAGGGGTCAGTATCGATCTTCATCTTGCCATTGAACTTGATGTGGCCGTCCTGGATGGCCTTCTGGATCCTTGTCCTGAACACTCGACAATCATTAATAGAATGAGTGTTAGTGTTATGGAAACCACAATACTTCTTGTCCTTGACCCCTCCGGGACGCAGCATCGGGTGATCCGGGGGTAGCCTGACTCTTCCTTCGGCAACCAGGAACTCGAAGAGCTTGTCGGCTTTGGTGACGTCGAAGTCATATGCCCCCTTCTGCTGGCATAGCCATTGCCTATTGGCCTGGGTTGGCTCTTTGTCCCAGTTGAGCTCTGCAGCGGCCACCTCATCCTCGGCGTCGGTGTAGTCATCGGCTTCGTCCAGGAAAGCCTGATACATCTGGGCCGCGACATTGTCCTTCTGGAAATGCCCTTCTCTTCGAAAGCCTTGCGCTTGGATAGTCATCTCATTCAGCCGGCGAGAGAGATGACCCAGGTCCTCAAACTCCTGACCGAATAGCTTGTGTCTGATGCTCGGGAGCATGCCTGCTACGGCCAATGGTGGAAGCTGATCATCCGGCAGGTACATGCCGAAGCACTGGCTCTTGACTTCCCTAAACCTGCGTAGGTAGTCTTGTGGTGTCTCATTTGGCCTCTGGCGCACATACATGATGTCCACCAGCTTCTTCTCCTTGGTACCCGTGTAGAAGTGCGTATGGAACTTTTGCTCCAAATCTGCCCAACAGAGAATAGAGCCCGGCGATAGTGACATGAACCAAGCGAACGCCGGCCCAGTGAGCGATGACGGGAAGTACCGAACCCTGAAGGCATCTTCGGTATTGGCCTCCCCAAGCTGGAGCAGATATCGGCTGACGTGCTCTATCGTGCTGGTGTCGTCCAAGCTGGAGAACTTGGACAGATCCGTTGGCACTTTGACTCCGGGAGGTAGGGACACACGGTGGAACCATTCGGGGAAGGGAGACCTGTAAGCATGAGTGCCTTTTGGCTTCAGGCCGAAGGTGCGCTGCATCATGTCTGCCATCTTTTCCAGCATGATATCGACATTAGAGTCGGCAGTCCTTTCGGCCGTCGGCTTCCCATATCCTGGATGTGGGATACCCTCTATGTTGTGGGGTTCAAGCATCTCGTGGTACCCATTTCTGTAGTAGTCCTTTATGAGCCTATAGGATTGCGGAGAGATCTTGCGTGTTGATTCTGCCGGCTGACCCTTAGCGCCGATCGTGAATCGACCCATGGTCGGCAATCGGCCCTCCGGCGTGTGCTTCTCTTGCATGGTCAGCCCGCTTGATTGAGCCTTAGGCGGGGTCTCCTCACCAGCAGCTCCTGCCCTCTTGAGGTGATTTGGCAAGTTGAAAAGATGTGGTCCTGCTATAGGGCCAAACTCTGCCTCCATAAGTTCATCGGCCTTAGGGCCGAATTGGGCGATCATGATAGCGCGGAAAGTATTAAGGAACGCCCCGTGCATGCGGCCGACGGTGCTGGAGACAGCTTCATTAACCATGTTAGTCATCTTCAGCATTGCCTCCTCTTCCCCAGGATCAGTTGGGTTGAGTTGGACGGGCTTCGGCAGATCATGCAGACGGCGGACCTTTCCGCTCTTGTTCTTGGAGAAGGCTTCTAGGCACTTGGCCTGGAATTCGGCACAAGCGTTAAGCACCTGCTCTTTGTACTCGTTGGGTAGTTCGGCGAACTGCACCCGCACGAGCTCTGTCTTGTCACTGGTCTCAGTTTCAGTGACTTCAACCATTGCTTTAGAAAAAGGTGTCCCACCGAGCGTGCCAAAAAGTGTGTTGGCACAAAAAAGTGTCACACTTATGCCAATCACACAGCAAGCTGAAGAAGCTGGCTTCAAACGTGGCCCGGGTATTCAGAAGTCCAGTGCGTGCCAGTCAGTTTGCCCTGCAACTAACAAGGGAGAAAAAACTGTTAAATACAAAACTGGAACATGCCGGGTGAGACCAGACAGTTCCATATTTACGGCCCTGAAGCCACTTACGACGACATACAGCTATAGAAGCTGTCTGCCAAGCATGTTCATAAAGCCATTCGGCTAAGTCTAGATGTAAGCATGTAAACTGTAACTTGCCGAATAAACAAATAACAAAGGGATGCATGAATGAATAACAATTGGTCATATGTGCGATTTATGAAAGAACATGATCTAGACCGAAGATATCATCAAGCATGGTAAATTATCAACAGGTAATTCGTAAATATAAATCTATCTGAACAACTCATGCATAGGCCCAATTCGGCTAGTCTGCCGCACGTCCAGCCTTCATAAACCCGTCAGGTGTAAACTTAAGCAGAGCTAATCCACCGCATGATACCACTTGCTATAAATCTATACCACTCCTTATAATTAGATTAATCCACCGCATGATACGATCTAATGATAAGAAGCTAAAAGCATGCATATGTCTAAACAGATCTATATATACTCACTACTCATGTAAGCATAACCAGAGTCGGCAAACTAGCCGAACTGGGGGTCCATGAAGAAGAAACACACAAGCAAAGCATGATTAAACTAATCTAAAACCTGTACCTGCCGCACGGCACCCAGCTCTATCAAAGCCTAAACATGATCGGCATGTATGAACCCGCAACATGTAACAACCTAGATGAAAGTCGATTCGGCCATCATGATCTTATAATTAGCAAAGCACAAGCAAACTCGTGCAGCGGGGCCGAACGAAGATCAATCTAGATTGGGCAAAAGAGTGTTGTACGAATTAAATAAATAAAACATACGACACATGATAACTTGATGAATCTATTAGATTTGCCAAATCTAACAGAGCCGATAACTATTTTTACTCATGACTTAATCCGCCGCACGATACAAGGCATAAGCAAAAACTTTCCGTCATAAGCTTAAATCCGCCGCACGATACTAAGCTTAACGTACGAGACTAGTTGCACCATATCTAAATCCGCCGCACGATACTAGACATGATAACAAGGTTGCCAGAACTTATGGAGGTCGACGGATCGATGATTCCTCTCGAAGAACGCGACGACACGACTTGGACTCGAAGATGGCACGGGGCCGGGTTGGTTGTATTGATTGTGTGTATATCTACAATGGCCTCAGGGTTTATATTTATACCCTGGCGTCTTATGAGTCCTAGAAGGACACGATTACAACGATAAAATCAGGAAACTATCTAAAATATGACGTCTTCTGCTCCAAGCTTCCCTTAATAACCAACACGTGTTAAAAATGATGAGATCTTCGTTGCCAAATCTTCTGACATGCCGCATTTGTCGTCTTCTGGCGTAAACCGACCTTAATCTGATGTAGCCGACCGCAGCGTCATATTGCCGAACCCGCTCGCTGTTGACTAGTCGCCTTCACAGCCTTGCCGAATACATTGAGTTAGCCGACCGCGTAGATCAAGAGCCAACTATTCATTGATCACTTGCCGAATCTTTCTCCTTCTGCAGGCTGGGCCCATCTGTCATATCCTTGCTTATGCGAAAATCTGGTGTTAACAAAGATATATTGCAGGTGGACAAGGGTAAGTAATAATGCATCAACGGTAGCAATCAATTCCTATAACCTAATGCAACATTCATCATCAGGTTAATTGTAAAGCATTTTGCAAACCGTAGAAGTTAGAATGCTCTGGAGCTTGCCTTTCTCAAAGTCCGACGGGCGGTGGTCACGGCACTCTGGTAGCTCATTGGCGTCTGTCCCTCCGGCTTCCTCGGTCAGGTTCTCCTCCGGACTGGGCTCTTCCGGTGCCGGCTGGGTCTGGATCTCTTCCGTTGATCCTGTATGATGCATAATGTGTATAAATAGGATGAATGCACATAGAATGCATATGTGATGCACATGATTAACAACAATCAGGAGATAAACACATGTCATCTACTGCATTCTCTTCAACAAGGTAGTCAACATCATCCTAATGCTTATTAGAGACCTTAACATCCAACCAACTACTTAACCTATCATAATTAACTTGTTAAGCTACATTGCCATCACAGCAAGATCCGCTTAATGAGTTTATTTTCCCTCTAACTACTTGCTGAAATAAATCTATTTAATCATGCTTAAAACACTAACCCATCCTAGATAGCTTCAGAAAAATCCACAGAAATTACTCGAAGTTAACAACATTTAATCTAGCTTTCTATCCAAATTTCAACCCATTTGGACTTAAACTCTATCCCCTATGAAAAAGACAAATTTACCATGAAAAGGTGCTTTGAACTACACATCTTATTAAAAAGTGTCAAACAACAAATTTCATAATTTTCTTCTGAACTTCTTAGCACAAGAGCAGTCAGCAAAATTTATCAGGTTCATATTCCTCATATTTTAATTACTACAAAATTCACAAGAAAACAACATTTAAACATTTTAAAAGCTACTGCCAAATAATTCACAGAACAACCTCATATTATATTTTTCTTTGAAACTACACATCCATACAAACCTAACAAAACTAAGAATCATATTTTTCTGACTTATACAGAATTAGTTATGCATTTTCTAAGTTAACAGCAATTTCCTAATTTAAATTAATCTGCACATAAAAGTATCACCAAAAATGCATTTAACATTTTTCATAGATAGATCTAAACATGCTTAACACAATAAAACTTGTTTCACAGGATTTGGACTTAAAATGAGCCTTGTATGAATTTTTGAAGCCTTTACATAATTCTGCAAAAACATATTTAAAAGAAAACTTATCCTAAAACGCTACGGACACCCAGAAAAAGGCACCCGCAGTCACAGACCAAAAACACTACGCGTACCCGGCTAACCCGGGCACTATTCCACCCAAACTCTTCCCTTCCTTTCTTCTTCTCACTGCCAAACGGGAACCACTGGTCAGCGACCCCACGTGTCAGTGGTCAACGGGCCCACGCGTCATAGGCAGTTCACTCCCGCCGGAGTTGACCGGCCCTAGCTCGCCGGCGGTGAGGTCTCTGGCGACACCTACCCTACCATTCGACTCACCAACTCAAGGCGGACATGGTCGGCTAGGTCGCACAGCCATAGCTTCACCGGAGCAAGCTCGACGGCGGCAATGGCGGAGCGATGGCGCGGCAACCCTATGGCACGGCCTTGCCAAGCTTTTCCAAGGCTCGGCGACGCAAGCACCGGCTCAAGCACTCCCTAAGCTACCTTATAAGGCCTCTATCGGGCTCTGCCGGCCTCGGCATTGCCTGGCGCCACGCACGGCGGCGGTCCACGGCGGTCATGGCGGTGACGTTGCCCCGTTCTGGTTGAAACAAGGCAAGAGAAGGGTCTCCATCTAACCCTAAGCATCTATGGAGGTCGAGGAGGTAAGAACTGGGCTTGGTTTGAGATGGTTTGGCCGGAGATGGCCGGACCAAGCTTTGGTCATGGCGGCGGCCATGGCGAGAACCCGAGGATGACACTCGCGACTTTCTGCCGGCTAGAGAGGAGGAGAGGGGAGGAAACCCAACCTGGTGGGTGAAGAGAGAGGTTAGGGCAGAGATGTTGGCGGGATGAATCGGGCGGCAGTGTGCTGAGGAGCGAGTAATCGCTCGCCGGAGTTCGGCGAGCGGCGGCGGCGCTATGAACTGGAGAAGATGGAGCGGGGTGGAGCGAGCGAGAGAGTGAGTGATGGAGTGGTCTTCTGGCTTGGGTGCGCGACGCGGAGAGGAGGCAATTGGGACGGAGGGCGCAGGTGCATTGCACCCAATGTTTTCCTAAACAGTAAACGGTAAACAGTCGGTCACTCTTTGTTTAGCGTTTAGGCCATTTAAACGGTGTTTAAACGGAGTTAAACGGCCTAAACGGTTTTGTATGGTAACACTAAAATATACATATTTGTGTATGTAAAAATTAAATTTGATAGAAACTGTACATATTTGCACATGTAAAAAATAAATATTATACCAAATAATATTTTTGGAAGAAATCTAAATCCCACAACATTTTTCATACTCACAATGTTAATTAGTTTTGTGTTGATTATGGTAGTCGTAGTCCTCTAATTAACCAAATTATGGATTAAATGGTGTTTAGATCATTTAATCATGTATAACCTGATTTTGTTTAGACCATTTAGACGGGTTTAAACGGGTTTTAAACGGTCCAACCGTTTAATTCACCGTTAGGGCCTAAACAAAACAGATGGCCTCTGTTTACCGTTTAAACATTGTTTAAACGGACTAAACGGCCGTTTAGGCGAACAGAGATTGCACATGGCCAGTTCCCCGTCGGGGAGGTGCCCCGACCGGCGCGGCGGCGGAGGCATCGCACGCCACGCGGCGAGCGGGCACCGGGCAGCGGGGCGACATGGCGCTAATCGCGCAAACCGCGGGCGACGGCGAGCGGCGGTTTGGCCGATGGAGAAGCGGTCTCACGGTGGCCGGCGGTTTCTGCCGGCGCGGAGGTGGCCGGCGCGCGCGGGGAGGAGAAAGGAGGCTGACAGGTGCTTAGGAGAAAGGAGAAATGAGACCGCTTCTCCGCCGGCCAAACCGCCGCTCGCCATCGCCCGCGGTTTGCGCGATTAGCGCCACGTCGCCCCGCTGCCCGGTGCCCGTGTTGACGGTCCTTAATGTCAATATTATACCATCAACTATTGCATGAAATGACACTAAATGAATCACAAAGCATAGTTGTAGGGTTTGAAACTAACAAGTTCCACGAGTTTTGGTGCTCTCACTTATTTTGCAGGATTATCAATATTTCACCATATAAAAGTATCTCAAGTGATGAAATAGAGCACACCATTGCGAAGACCTCATCGAGATGATCGAAACAGACATATGGTTTGCTACATTTGGAGTCCTGACGAGAGAGTCCTCGATGGATACGACTTGGAAGATTCTAGAACATTCCAGAACATTCCAGAAGACACGAGAAGGCGACCCACAGAAGGCGGGGCCCACCTGTCATAGGGGGAGACCGACCGGTCTCCTCCCTAGACCGGTCGGTCGGCTACTGGCCCCAAATTCGCCCCCTTTCGCATGACGCACTCCAACCGACCTCTCCAACATGTTTTGGCCCATTTAGGCCCAAGTGCATATGACGAAGGATTTAGTCCCACATCGCTTGCCCAAGGTGGAGGGGAGGCCAGGAGCCCCTATATATAAAAACCCAGGACCCCCTGAGGAAGACATCATCATCATCTGGGAGTCTTTGTAGAGGCGTCCCTCGAAGGACAACCTCTCCTCCTTAGAGAATTAGGTTTAGATTTTTCAATGTAATAGCTTAGCTTAGTCGGAAGTTAGGGAGAGCGGAGCTGCGCTCCGGTTCCGGAGGAGTCTTCAGAGTTTTGGTATGTCTGTATCTTTTCTTTGTAGACTTATGCTTTAATATATTTATCTTCTCTATTACTTTATGCTTTATTATATGATTAGTATAGTTGTTATATCTTGGCATGAGATCTTCGCTCGTATTGAGTGCTCTAGTTATTCATGGTAATTAGAGTAGTAATCGATAGATTAGACATGGTGTTTAGTCTATAGGTTACCTAAGGTTGCGCTCAATCCCACGGAATAGTTGTGGTAGCCCCAGGGGTGACAGCTCTGTTAGGCCTTCGTAGTCCACCACGTTCGGATTGATGTTTTGTAGAGCTTTTGGCAACCTTCTCCCAACTACCTTTTTCCCAGTCTTCTTCGAGAGTTGGAAAGGACCTGCTGCTCCAAAGTGCCAATGTTTATGACTGCTATATCTTTTCATCTTTGTTGCTTTAGAACATAAGTAATAGAGAACTACGTAGGAACCTTGATCTCTTCCGTTGTCCTCCCACTATAGTTATCTATTCATTTATCATGAATTCTCTTTGATGTGTTTTCATTATTATATATATCATATATCATTCACTCCTGCTCTAGTCTAATAAGTACTCTGAGTTAGTAGATGCATGATAGTGAGTTATCAGATTCTTGACCCTAGCTTCCCTGTGTAAGTAAAATATAAATAACGATCTTGGAATATTCCGGTAAAATGCTACAATGATGTTCTGTGCATTTGCGGAAACTTTCATATTCTTATTTGCGTTAACAAACGTCAACAAGCATTTTTGGCGCCGTTGCGAGGAAGCAATTGGTGTAAAGATTTTGTTAATGATCTTGATGTTGCTAATTTAGTGTACCACTAGCTTAGTAGGATTACCCCTTGTTCTGTTGAGTGTGGAATAGACAGGACATTAGACGCCGTTTCGACCTTATGGCGAGCTTCCACGAGAATGAAGAACCCAGGGTGCCTGAATATTCAAGATCCATCATTAATTCTGGAACCCTACCATCTCACAGGTTTGTGTATACATATATATTATTTATTCTAACCATGTGTAGATTGAAGAAAAGGTCACCGTCACAAGAATTCAACTCCCATACCATGTGATGGATAGTTACGCTGCGCCACTCACAAGTCCCAGTTGTGAGTCATGGTAAGTATGATCAAGGTGAGACAGTCTTGCTCATGGACTTTAAACTATATGAGTAGTTATCTTTTTTAATTCCTTGCATTCCAGCATGTTTACTTTGAATCATCCTTGCATCTATTCCATTTAGTTTAGGTTTTCTTTTATCAAATCCACATCATGTTTAGTTCCTCATATGCATTCATGTCATCCGCATCTAAAAAAAGAAAAAAAGAAAAATATTCCTCACGATGATCATACTCTTTCATCTCTATCTGAATAAATAATCTCTTTTATGCCTTCATGCTATCTTTGTTTACTCAAGCAAGTTTTAGTTTGGAAGTACTGCAAATACTTCCAAAGGATTTTAAATTAAGCATGGTGCTTAGGTTAAAATGCCTTCCTTAATCCAATTAGACATGGAGTCTAGTTTGATTATTGAACTAAAAATTGCTAGTGTAGACATTGGATATTTTGTTGGACTAACCCCTGCAGAGAACTCTAATACACTTTGGGAAAGTCCTGAGATGAATTCACAATAGAGATGAAGCAAGGCATACGATGAACTGCATAATGAAGACTCAGCTCATTCATCATGGATGAAAGAACTGTGAGTATTAAAGTTTATTTAATTCTATCTTCTACTGCAAGTTATCTTTTGCCTTGAAACCATGTTAAAATGCAGCCAACACATAAAACGCTAGTCTATGCTAAAATAATCCTAAAATCATCTTTTTCATTAGCATGGATGAATAACACATAGTTGTGGATAACAACCCATGTTTTCAAATTCAGTACAATCCTTTGGGTATGTCCACTAACATTTTGTAAGAGATGAGGTTTGCTTGTTCATGGTGTGAACTTAAAGATCCAAAACCCAACCCATGGATAGACAAAACTCATCAGACAAGTCACTAGTGATGTCGAAGGAGGAAGCCAAGCTTTGAGCCATTCCAAGGCCTAAGCCAGGACACTAATGACGAGCAGGATGCAACTCACCCTGTATGGGTCAATCTATGCCTACGCTCATCATTGTTGAAGACATCAACACCGACACCAACAACAAATATCAGGGAGACGGGAGACAATATGCCACTACATCATAACATCTATGTGTTCGCCCGAAGGAAGTTTGTTGGTGGTTCACTATTTAAAGACAAGCAGTGGAAGTTCTCCTCACTTCTAATCATTGCAACAAAGAGCTAGTTGAGGGATGAGGTGGAACGACTTCAATAACAACAAGGTCTACAATTTCAATTCATGAACATGTTGTGAAGAGAAATCTGGGCATCCACCTACTCCACAAGCCAGCTTGGGGGGAGACACAATTTTGTTGTCTAGATCTACATCACGATCAAGGGTAGGAAGGAGAAATCTAGCTTCAACACTTGATCAGTACAAGCCACTGGACGCTGCCCTAGCCAAGAAGAAGAATATGATCCATCACTCATTCTTGGAAGAACGTTCTTGAACACTGCCAATGTTGTCATCTATGTCAGACTGGAAACGTCCACTTTTGGATCTTCGATCAAAAGGGTCGCTGCTTCTTAACAACTACACCACTTATGAGCAGCCGAAGAAAACCAAGAGAAGACATTGACTCAACCGACAAAAGAGGAACCGACTGCCAGGAATTGAGGGAGACATCATGAAGGATGAAGCCTCTGCACTGCAAGAATTCGAAGATGGAGAGATAGTACCCGAGCCTAAAAAAAATTAAGAGAATAATTGACAAAGCCTCCATCGTCTGGACCTATTGAGAACAAGACTCAGCTAGCCCACTGTGAGATAAGCAAGAGAAGACAAACCATTCATGAACACAACCAGCTAGACAAGAGAAGCTTCCACAAGGTGGTTCGACATAATCACTCTTCAATGATAAAATAACATTTCAAGGTATGTGACTATCACTTTAAAAGCTTCTCTTTAATTCTGGTATGCGCATAATTAAAGAACCAAACATGTTTAAGTTACACCTCACATGATCCACCCTAATCAACTCAACATGTTCAGTTCTTTACTCTTTGTTCCTGGCTTTACTCTCTTGAATCTCACTTAAATGAGCTAAAATGTTGTGCATCCAACCTTTGGAAGGTGATATATCACAATCATAAAAAGATTGACACACTATACATAGATTATCCTTCCTTGGGTTAAGTAATATGATCTGTTAAATATTTTTAAGATGCTACTTTCATGCTCATCTTCTGATCATATCACTCATGTTAAGATTGAATAGAACACATAAACAACAAGTTTATCTTGTTCAATAAGCCTAAGGTTAGAGAAGAATGAACAAAACTTTTGGTTCTGTTGGTGTTTTTCCACTAACAGAGACTATGCACTTGATCTCTATCTTGTCTTTATGAGCAGGACACATTCTTGAGCAAAACATGGAGGGGTTTGTCAACTCCCAAATTCTACAGAGTGAAGGTCCTGGATCTACAAGAACATGCACACTGAGCAAGATGCTGTCAGCTTCCACAACTAATGCTTCACTTCAAATTATTGGACGAACAAAGAACATGAGTGACACCATATCAAGAGGTGTAGTTATCAAGGTCTATATATCAAAATCAAATGATGCATCTCAGGAATGAACATGGTGAGAAGTCTTGTTCAGAGGACTTAAAACATTGAACCCTCGCCGAAAGGTAAAATCGGTAGTTATCCATATTTATCTTTTCTGCATTAGTTTTTGCATGTTTAGTTTTCATCATCATCTCTCCATAGCATATTTACTTTTCTGCATTAACATTGCATACAAAAAGAAAGAAAATAAAAACATTTTCCTTTTTGCACTGCATCATAAAACCTAAAGCCCCATGTGAATAATTCTATGGTGTGTAAAAACCCACATGAAATATTCACTGTGGTGGCATAAAAACAAAAATAAATATGCATACATTCATCCTATTGTATTTTCTCTTGCATTATAAAAAATATATTAAAATACAAAAATATTGAGGAAGAGATCTTACTGAAACTCTGGACAACTAAGGCTTGAGTGGCCAACTACTAATGCTTAATCTATTCCACAAGTTTTGTTGTCTATTTGAGTTTCATAGGATTGAATGACCAAGAAAAGCTGATGAGCAAGTGGATGTTCCATCCACTGTTGGAGCACTATTTCAACAACCATCAACATCAATTAATGCTCTGATAGAGGAAGAACATATTCACCACCAGTCCGCTACATTACAAGATCGAACGACTACGTCAACATTCAGCTTGGGGGAAAGCACCCCCGTGTATCAAGGTAAGTATCTTTATCCTCTTAAGTTTTCTTCCTATAAATAAATTCAAAATAAAAAAATGTGAGCACATGAAGGCTCACCCTTAAAAAGAAAAAAAGAACAAAAATATTCAGGTACATGAAGGCTCGATGCGATCGAAAGGATTAGCTTGGGGGAGACGCACCCCGTTATCTTCGTGATTCAGGTATGTCTTACTACTATCTTAATATTTTAAATAATAGGTTATAGTGTGTGTTAGATTAAATAAATAAAGCATGTCTAATCTGAAGAACTCTCTCCCTAATTTCTTAAAATGGAAATGATGAATAGTTGCTCTATTGTATTTCTTTCTAGTACCTAGCCTTTAAGCATGAGTTCTCTTAAGTTTAAAAATTAATGATGCCTTAAAATGAAATTAAATATATGGGTAGCAAATGCTTGATCTAGAGTCTAGGTAATTGACAGATATGATATGTGATGATCTGAGCTACTGTTATCTTATTCTAAAATAACACTAGAGTTCCGGAGAGTTTCCAATATTAATATGACAAATAATTGCATTGAGTTAAATTAAGCTTTGTTGACCCTATGAGAAGTTATCATGCTATTGAATTGAGATCACTTACACATTTCATCCATCTTTCGCATAAATGCTCATGATTATCTGTTGCTATCCTCTCAAAAGTTTGTTGGAAGCATGTGGCTATTGAATGAAAAAAGAGAGAAAAGAAAAAAATTCAAGGAAATAAAAAGGGACAAGTGTCTGAAACCTTAAAAAGATAGATCCTGAGGAAATAAAAAGGGACAAGTGTCCGGAACCTCGAAGAAAAAAAAGAAGAAGAAAAAAAATGAGGAATATCAGAACAAATGGGCACGTGCCCGATAGTAGAATTAGCCTGATAGCCATGTGTTTCTAATAGACAAAAGAGAGTGATATATTCAAAAGAGCATCCGCCTCCATTTTCCATACACATGCACTTCTCGATTCAATGGTATGGTTGACTTTCTCTTTGGATCTATTGTTTAATTTGGCAACATATGTTTTTAAGCTTTTTGAAAATTCATAAAAACTCTGGGATAATGGTGAAGTGAAAGAACTAGAGACATGGTGCTTGATTTCATCGTTCTATCGTTCAATTACTCAAGATTCAAGGTAAAGTACTAAGCCCCGTGATAAATAATATGATATCTTTTTCTAATCCAAATGAGAACTTTTGTTTGAATGCATGTGTACTTGTTAGAAGTGCAGATATTGCAACAACTCCTGATCCACTGTTGAGTTTGGCTTTGCTAAGGGACTAGCAAAGGGTAAGCTTGGGGGAACTTGTTGACGGTCCTTAATGTCAATATTATACCATCAACTATTGCATGAAATGACACTAAATGAATCACAAAGCATAGTTGTAGGGTTTGAAACTAACAAGTTCGACAAGTTTTGGTGCTCTCACTTGTTTTGCAGGATTATCAATATTTCACCATATAAAAGTATCTCAAGTGATGAAACAGAGCACACCATTGCGAAGACCTCGTCGAGACGATCGAAACGGACATATGGTTTGCTACATTTGGAGTCCCGACGAGAGAGTCCTCGATGGATACGACTTGGAAGATTCTAGAACATTCCAGAACATTCCAGAAGACACGAGAAGGCGACCCATGGAAGGCGAGGCCCACCTGTCATAGGGGGAGACCGACCGGTCTCCTCCCTAGACCGGTCGGTCGGCTACTGGCCCCAAATTCGCCCCCTTTCGCATGACGCACTCCAACCGACCTCTCCAACACGTTTTGGCTCATTTAGGCCCAAGTGCATATGACGAAGGATTTAGTCCCACATCGCTTGCCCAAGGTGGAGGGGAGGCCAGGAGCCCCTATATAATAAACCCAGGACCCCCCTGAGGAAGACATCATCATCATCTGGGAGTCTTTGTAGAGGCGTCCCTCGAAGGACAACCTCTCCTCCCTAGAGAATTAGGTTTAGATTTTCCAATGTAATAGCTTAGCTTAGTCGGGAGTTAGGGAGAGCGGAGCTGCGCTCCGGTTCTGGAGGAGTCTTCAGAGTTTTGGTATGTCTTGTATCTTTTCTTTGTAAGACTTATGCTTTAATATATTTATCTTCTCTATTTACTTTATGCTTTATTATATGATTAGTATAGTGGTTATATCTTGGCATGAGATCTTCGCTCGTATTGAGTGCTCTAGTTATTCATGGTAATTAGAGTAGTAATCAATAGATTAGACAAGGTGTTTTGTCTATAGGTTACCTGAGGTTGCGCTCAATCCCACGGAATAGTTGTGGTAACCCCAGGGGGGACAGCTCTGTTAGGCCTTCGTAGTCCACCACGTTCGGATTGATGTTTCGTAGAGGTTTTGGCAGCCTTATCCCAACTAACTTTTTCCCAGTCTTCTTCGAGAGTTGGAAAGGACCTGCTGCTCCAAAGTGCCAATGTTTATGACTGCTATATCTTTTCATCTTTGTTGCTTTAGAACACAAGTAATAGAGAACTACATAGGAACCTTGATCTCTTCCGTTGTCCTCCCACTATAGTTATCTATTCATTTATCATGAATTCTCTTTGATGTGTTTTCATTATTATATATATCATATATCATTCACTCCTGCTCTAGTCTAATAAGTACTCTGAGTTAGTAGATGCATGATAGTGAGTTATCAGGTTCTTGACCCTAGCTTCCCTGTAGTAAAATATAAATAACGATCCTGGAATATTCCCGGTAAAATGCTACAATGATGTTCTGTGCGCTTGTGGAAACTTTCATATTCTTATTTGCGTTAACAAACGTCAACAGCCCGCTCGCCGCGTGGCGTGCGATGCCTGCCGCTGCCGCGCCGGTCGGGGCGCCTCCCCGACGGGAACTGGCCAGGTGCAATGCACCTGCGCCCTCCGTCCCAATTGCCTCCTCTCCGCGTTGCGCACCCAAGCCAGAAGACCACTCCATCGCTCACTCTCTTGCTCGCTCCACCCCGCTTCATCTTCTCTAGTTCATAGCGCCGCCGCCGCCCGCCGAACTCCGGCGAGCGATTACTCGCTCCTCAGCGCACCGCCGCCCGATTCATCCTACCAACATCTCCGCCCTAACCTCCTCTTTCACCAGCAAGGGTTGGTTTCCCCTCTTCTCCTCTCGAGCCAGCAGAACATCGAGTGCCATCCTCGGGTTCTCGCCATGGCCGCCGCCATGACCAAAGCTTGGTTCGGCCATCTCCGGCCAAACCATCTCAAACCAAGCCCAGTTCTTACCTCCTTGACCTCTGTAGATGCTTAGGGTTAGATGGAGACCCTTATCTTGCCTTGTTTCAACCAGAACAGGGCAATGTCGCTGCTGTGACCGCCGCGGACCGCCGCCGTGCGTGGCGCCAGGCAATGCTAAGGCCGGTAGAGCCCGATAGAGGCCTTAGAAGGTAGCTTAGGGAGTGCTTGAGCCGGTGCTTGCGTCGCCGAGCCTTGGAAAAGCTTGGCAAGGCCGTGCCATAGGGTTGCCGCACCACCGCTCCGCCATTGCCGCCGTCGAGCTTGCTCCGGTGAAGCTCTGGCTGTGCGACCTAGCCGACCATGTCCGCCTTGAGTTGGTGAGTCGAATGGTAGGGTCGGTGTCGCCAGAGACCTCACTGTCGGCGAGCTAGGGCCGGTCAACTCCGGCGGGAGTGAACTGCCTATGACGCGTGGGCCCGTTGACCACTAACACGTGGGGTCGCTGACCAGTGGGTCCCGTTTGGCAGTGAGAAGAAGAAAGGAAGGGAAGAGTTTGGCTGCAATAGTGCTCGGGTTAGCCGGGTACGCGTAGTGTTTTGGTCTGTGACTGCGGGCGCCTTTTTCTAGGTGTCCGTAGCATTTTAGGATAAATTTTCTTTTAAATATGTTTTTGCATAATTATGTAAAGGCTTCAAAAATTCATACAAGGCTCATCTTAAGTCCAACTCCTGTGAAACAAGTTTTGTTGTGTTAAGCATGTTTAGATCTATCTGTGAAAAATGTTAAATGCATTTTTGGCGATACTTTTATGTGCAGATTAATTTAAATTAGGAAATTACTGTTAACTTAGAAAATGCATAACTAATTCTGTATAAGTCAGAAAAATGTGATTCCAGTTTTGTTAGGTTTGTATAGATGTGTAGTTTTAAAGAAAAATATAATATGAGGTTGTTCTGTGAATTATTTGGCAGTAGCTTTTAAAATGGTTAAATGTTGTTTTCTTGTGAATTTTGTAGTAATTAAAATATGAGGAATATGAACCTAATAAATTTTGCTGACTGCTCTTGTGCTAAGAAGTTCAAAAGAAAATTATGAAATTTGTTGTTTGACACTTTTAATAAGATGTGTAGTTCAAAGCACCTTTTTATGGTAGAATTTGTCTTTTTCATAGGGGATAGAGTTTAAGTCCAAATGGGTTAAAATTTGGACAGAAAGCTAGATTAAATGTTGTTAACTTCCAGTAATTTCTGTGGATTTTTCTGAAGCTATCTAGGATGGGTTGCTATTTTAAGCATGATTAAATAGATTTATTTCAGCAAGTAGTTAGAGGGAAAATAAACTCATTAAGCGGATCTTGCTGTGATGGCAATGTAGCTTAACAAGTTAATTATGATAGGTTAAGTAGTTGGTTGGATGTTAAGGTCTTTAATAAGCATTAGGATGATGTTGACTACCTTGTTGAAGAGAATGCAGTAGATGACATGTGTTTATCTCCTGATTGTTGTTAATCATGTGCATCACATATGCATTCTATGTGCATTCATCCTATTTATACACATTATGCATCATACAGGATCAACGGAAGAGATCCAGACCCAGCCGGCACCGGAAGAGCCCAGTCCGGAGGAGAACCTGACCGAGGAAGCCGGAGGGACAGACGCCGACGAGCTACCAGAGTGCCGTGACCACCGCCCGTCAGACTTTGAGAAAGGCAAGCCCCGGAGCATTCTAACTCCTACGGTTTGCAAAATGCTTTACAATTAGCCTGATGATGAATGTTGCATTAGGTTATAGGAATTGATTGCTACCGTTGATGCATTATTACTTACCCTTGTCTACCTGCAATATATCTTGATATCCCTGGTTAGGTCTAGGCTCGTTATATGCTTAGCCCTGCTTAGATCGGTAAAAGTCGGGTGATTTCCTGTCTCCCGCATTAGGTGGATACTAATCATGTTTAGCCTGTGCTATCATGAATATAACCATGTGATAATTAATCTGAGATGGAGGCGGGATGTAAGAGCAGCAGGACATGGGTTCTGTGTGCTAGTAGGCTCCCGTTTGTGTCGCATAGGACCCATTCGGGAATGTCCCTTCAGTCAAATTGAACGCGTCGATCACTTAACGGAGTAGGTGTGGGTACCTCCCGTGAAGCCGAGTAAGGTTATTCGAGCCGGTGATGGAGATGTTGACGCCTGACACCCGGGGCCTCAGCTGTACCGTGGGCAACTATTCTGATCAACCTGGCTTGGTTCGAGGGTAGGCAGGGCCTGATCGACCTGGCATGACCGTGGGCAGCTATAGCTTGAGCGACCTGGCACTGAGATAACCCCCGGTGTAGAAGGGCCCATGGCCGTCCCGCGCGTTGTGTTCTCGAATCTCCTGACTGGTAGCTTACGACTGCCGTAGCCAGAATGTGCCGGGTGAGTGTGAGACATTTTATCCCCAGCTGGTAGGAATCGATTATAATCGCCATCGCTCCTAGACAGTGGGCAATTGACTGTAGATCATCGCCCGTAGAACTTATGGAACTAAGATGGTTATGGAATCTGAAAGGCTATTGATGAAATAGTCACTCTTGATTGATTAATTAGCCAAGTGCTTGTTTAGTGTAGGTGCAAACCTAGTAAGGTAGAGTTAATAATTAAAAGCAATTGCCAACACTCTAAACTAAGTTTCAATTACTAAAGCTTTCATGCAAAGGAGTATGTGTAGCCAACCCCACCTATATAGCCTACATGATCCTTGGAGTCTCATTATTTTTGGTTTATGACGGGTAAGTCTAGCTGAGTACCTTCTTGTACTCAGGGTTTTATTCCCTTGTTGTTGCAGATGGCCAATGCTTTTATGGCTATTATGAGAATTGCTTATACCCGGTGACGGGAGATGACTAGACCAAGGGCATGGTCGCCACTTATCTCATCTGTTGCTTTTGTGGACCTGATCAACTGATGGCACTGTATTATGAACAATCCCAAACTTATGTTTAAAGACTATGTTGCTTCCGCTACTACTATCAAACTATGGTTTGTAATATTGTTCGTACTCCGATGTAATTTGAACTATGTGAAACTGTGATGTAATCTATGGACATGTTCGCTGAACTAGTACGATCTTGGCTAGATGTCGTTGAATGATTTGAAATCCTTCGAGATTTCTGGACTACCGGGTTTGTACGAGCTTAAGTACTTGATGTTCTTTGCGTTAAGTGGAGGTTTCAGTGCTTAATCTGGTGCAAATTGGTCGGTTCTATTACAGGGACTGACCACACCCGTTAGTTCTAATATTCATTTTCAGGGGAACAGTAAACTTTACAGTCACTGGTCGGTGCTATAGTAACTCCCGGGGACTGTAGACCTTCAACTTCAACCTCGGGGACTCTCCCCTCAGATCTATACTAATGCATTTTCTTTGGCCCTGCTACAAGAACCATGCTGCTTCTTATAGCAGGCCCGAGGACTACGTGTACACACGTTATTTTTTCTTTCGTAAAAATGATTGTGTTTCGTGCAGGAAAATTACAAGCTCGGCACCACGTGCCTACAACACCTACTCCCAAGCTCGGGGACTAAGTGGATACACTTCACCTAGCGGTGAATGTATTGTTCTTCTTTTTTCTTTTACAGCTTGATGTGGACTAGCTCGGACTTCAACCGGAACAGTGTTGGCTACTGGTGTCTAGCTACGTCCCAAGTGGATACACTTCACTAGATGAAAGATCTTCAAAATTTTTCTTACAGCACCTTGCATCCCTTTTTTGTAGGACGACGCAGAATACTCCACACGGTTGCACTTCGGCTACAGCTCTGGCTGCTACGTTCGCTACCAGCTTGACCTGGTCGGAAGCCTACTACAAGTGCAACCGTGACCAGGCGACCTGGTCGGAAGACGCCTTCACTAGCATGCGACCAGACCCAACCTGCTCGGAAGACTTCACGACGCCTAGCACAATGGATGCAAAGTGCTCGGGGACTAGCTGTGGGGATATTACACCCGTATACCCCCATGGCACAACTTGGGCTCTCCTGCAGATACGGCCCAACAAAAAGGCCTTGCGGCCCGTGACCAGGCTGTTGAAGGACCGAGAATGCAAAAGTAAGGTGACCAGAGGGGGGGTGAATGGGAGCCAATCAAATTTCTCTCGAAACTTTGGCCAAATGTCCCAAAATCAACCCCCGAAAGCCTCGATCGAAACCGTGATGCTCACGACCCTTGGAAGAGGGTGGATGACCCCTAGGATCACAACGGAGCACCACCAAGCACAAGCGAACCAAGGACCAAAAGCTCCGACTCAAGTTTACCCCTTGAAAACCGAGTCCTGAACATAGATTGAGGGCTACGCCGAGAAATCTCCAAATACCAATGCTAACAAGTAGCAAAGATACTTAAAATGTTTCTTGGTTAACTCTAGGGCCAAACGAGAAGTCCGAAAACCAAACCAAAAAGCCAGGACGACAATTGCACTGAAAACCAGCCTTCAGCAGGGTCCCCGACAGTCCGCGGGTACGGTCCCGGACTGTCCGCAGCTACTGCGGACTGTCCACGAGGGAAGCCCGGACTGTCCGCCGGCAAAACTCGCCAAACAGCAAACTTGCTGAAGTCTGCTGGACAAGTCCCGGATTGTCCACGAATTTCAACTGTGGACTGTCCGCTGGTCAAAATCCGCTAGGGTAGCCGAGGAACGCAGCCACTGATCTGGCTCTCCCCCGATGCCCGGACTATCCACGGTCCCAGGCACGGACTGTCCGCGACCTTGCAGAGAGGGCGATTTTGGTCGCCTTCTCTCCAAATCTCTCCAAATCCGATCCAAATCAAAATCCCACATTCCCAAACTTGGAGAGGATGATCACGGGGTAGTTACGAGACTATCCCCAAGAAATCATCCGCTCAAATCGACTAAATCACCGGGAAATCAAAGGGGAAGGTGGATGAACCAAAAAAGCGCCACGAAAATGAAATCATCCCGATCTATTCGTTCATGAGGAGTTAGATGAATTCCTTTGGTCGAAATGACCTCCTCAATGAAACGAACAAAATGATTCAAACGGATTTCGCAAAGACGCACTAGAGAGGGAGATCGAGCGACGGGGAAAACACGAAGAAACGAAGAACGCGAAGAACATGAACCAAAACGTGAATCAACACATCGATCTGCAACCGTAGCGCAAACACACGCTACGACAGTGAGGTTATGGCCTTACTTCCTCAAAATCTCAAGTACACAGAGGTATGGTTCTCTGTGGATCTCAGTAGCTACAGCAGGAGGCAGGGAGAGCAGGAAAACCTAAGCCTGGAGAAGAAAATGACTGAGATACTTGGGGAGGTGGGTGTCTCCCCCTACTTATCCTAATTCTAACTAATCCTAATTCCCACTCTACCCCTAACTAATTACAGAGCGAGCCAGCTAAACCCTAAAGTTATTCTGGACCAACTCGTGGTAGGTGGTGATCCGACGGCCACGCCCGCACAACTCAAAGCGTTGCCTCGACGCAACCTCCCGATTGCCTCCATGTGTCGCCACCGCTCTGCCCGTCCTTTTCTCGGATGCTGCACCCACGGTTTTGTGGCCAAAACCGGGAAACCAGGCCTTCACGCCATCCCCTGGTTTTGAGGCCCAAACCGGGAAACTAGCCTCCAAGTCTGTCCTCTGGTTTTGTGGCCGAAACCAGGAAACCCGCCAGCGCCCAGGTTTTGAGGCCCAAACCTGGAAACCGTCCTCAGCACGAGTTTTGTGGCCCAAACTCAGAAACCCGCCATACGCCTAGGTTTTGTGGCCCCAAACCTGGAAACCGAGCACCCGAGTTTTGTGGCCCAAACTCAGAAACCGTCCACCCGGTGGTTTTTCTCTGGCTAAACCACCAAACTGACGCTGTAGAGGGGATGCACCGCCCGTGCACCCCGTCCACCGACACGTGTCCCCAGGTCCTCGACCCGAGCAACACGGTGCCCTGCAAGCCTCCGCTCGTCGCTGTCCCAGGCTATCAGCCACCACAGCTGATCCTCAGGCCACCGGTCCCTCAGTCCAAGCCTCACGTTCGTCCTTCACCGCTCCCAGTCCATCGGCACGACACATCTCTACTTGACCTTCACCTTGCCCTCGATCACTGTCTCCGGGCTCGACACCTGCACAACACAAGCTAAAGAACCTGCGATCAAACCTGTTGACAATCACTCATCACACTAAGACTCGGCATACACCCATGTATCCACAATCTCCCCCTTGATGAGTGCATTGTCAACTACTCACACAAATCATAATGAAAGAAGAAGGAAGGAAGAAGGAGAAGAGAGAACTCAACCAAATGACCCAAAAGCATAGCAAAGCTGAAGAATGTCAAGTGGAAGAAGCAAAACAACTTGGTCCCCAAAGACATGGGCAACGGCTCGACGCAACCAAGCAAAGCGAAGCTAGCCCTCAAGAAGAGGTAGAACAGGCTCAACACCGCTAGCCAACACCAACTGAAAAATCAAAGCAAAAATGCTAGTCCCTCAAGATAGAGGCATAGAGGCTCAACACAACTAGCAAGAAAGCTCGATACCAATGCCTTACGACCAACAGAAAGCAGCAAAGCTCCCCCTCAAATAGCGCTTACAACTAGGAAAACTCCCCCTAGGTCCAACATGAGAAGCACAAGATTTGAAAAATTTCTCCCCCTTCATGAAAACTTCATCTTAGTTGAACACCAGGAAGCATATGATTCGCAATTTCTCCCCCTTAGTTGAAAATGCACTAATCAAGCGGAAGTTCTCCCCCTCAGCAAAGGCACCATCAAAAGCCAACAAAATAAAACTCGCCCCCTTCCAAAATGCATATGAGTCAAAATGCAAGTTAGCAGCTTCAGGCATATAGTCAAAAGAATGCAAAGATGCTCTAAATAGCATAACTCCAATGACACAACTAAGCACACATATAGTAAAGGCTCCAACTGATCACCGAATACGAAATATGAACATATGAGCAAAGTGAGCAGTTTTTAGCCAAAAGATAGTCACCATCAAAATAGCACTAAACATGTATAGACAGGAATCCGAACAAGTGCTAAGCATGTATACAAGGTGAACTACCCCTAGCAAAGTTCAATCATCATGCTTAAGAATGAACCATACACTTGTGATTTCAAAAATTAAATCGGAGTTGCAGCGGTGAAATTGCACAAGTTCAAATATTAGCATGTGATTGCGAGAGGTTGAAAGCTTGTCTTTGCCTAACTTTTCAACCAAGCGAAGCCTATGCCGAAGCAATCAGAAGCTTAAAGCTACGGTTTCGGTCATACACTACACGGCTCAAGTTTAACTCAAGGTGCAATGAGAGACAGTCTCGATACCGTGATGTGTTGACAAGCAATCCCATCTCGATCTTTTCAATTCACTTAACACTTGGTTCAAATTTTAAACAGGATATGAACATACCAAGCAAGTGAATGACTCAGAACTAGAGACATAGCAACCTAGCATATATGAAAAGCATGAGTGAATTCAACACATCCTACACATGCTAGTTGCATATCTCAATGGTGAACATTTTTAGATTTTAGGTTCATTAAGCAAATTTACCATTTAAAAAATAGCTCAGCTCACAACATGTACTAGTGATCAGAAAGAGCATAAGCTACAAGCATCATCATAAGCATCGAAGCATACTACATAGAGCATAGTTACATTCTCATGATTATAAACATGAAGCTCAGAATGAAAATGCGTATGCTGAAATGCAAAAGAAAAGAAAGACAAATGAAAAGAGTCAGTCTATAATACAAGATCCAAAATGTTTCCCCCATCTAAAAGGGGAAACACACACCAAGCTCACCCCTCAACCGATTAAAGGTTAATTCGTCTAAAGGCTTGGTGAAAATATCAGCCAACTGATGATGAGTATTGACATGGCGAAGGTCGATATCACCCTTCTCCTGGTGGTCACACAAAAAATGAAAGTGCACATCAATGTGTTTGGTCTTCGAGTGAAGCACGGGGTTCTTAGCAACGCTAATAGCACTCGTGTTGTCACAAAGCAAAGGCACGCGAGAAAATCTCAGACCAAAATCATGCAAAGTGGCCATCATCCAAAGCAACTGAGAACAGCAGCTAGCTGCAGCAACATATTCAGCCTCTGTGGTTGACTGAGTGACACTAGACTGCTTGCGAGAAGACCATGATACAAGAGAAGAACCAATAAACTGGCAAGTCCCAGAAGTAGACTTGTGCTCAATACGGCAACCAACAAAATTGGCATCAGAATAACCGCAAAGGGAGAGGGTGGAGGAAGCAGAATACCAAATCCTGAACTCAGGTGTGAAACGAAGGTACCTGAAAATCCGCTTCACCGCATGACGGTGAGAAGTGCGCGGCGACTCCTGAAAGCGTGCGCACAGACACACCGTGAACTGGATGTCCGGGCGTGTCGCCGTCAGGTAGAGCAGCAACCCGATCATGCTTCGGTACTCCTTCTGGTCCACTGCTTCTCCATCCTTGTCCGCATCTAGGGCAGTCGTTGTCGACATGGGTGTTGGAAGAGGCTTGGCCTCACCCATATCGAACCGCTTTAGCAAGTCCTTGGTGTACTTGCCCTGGTGCACAAACGTCCCCTCTTGGGATTGCTTAATTTGCAACCCGAGAAAGAATGTCAACTCGCCCATCATGCTCATCTCGAACTCCCTGCTCATAGTATCTGCAAACTTGGCAACCAAAGCATGAGAAGAACCACCGAAAATGATATCATCCATGTAAATCTGGACCAAGAGAGTGTCTTTGCCTTGCTTGAGGAGAAAGAGAATTTTATCTACACAACCCATTTTAAAACCCTTAGCAAGCAAAAAGGTTTTCAACCTATCATACCAGGCTCTAGGGGCTTGTTTCAAACCATATAAAGCTTTGTGAAGTTTAAAAACATGGTTTGGAAACTTGGGATTTTCGAAACCGGGGGGTTGCTCAACATAAACTTCATCTTCTATGTAGCCGTTTAAGAAGTCACTCTTGACATCCATTTGAAAAAGTTTGAAACCTTTGGATGCAGCAAAAGCCAAGAGTATCCTAATAGACTCCAAACGAGCTACAGGAGCAAAAGTCTCCTCATAGTCTATCCCCTCCTTCTGACTATAACCCTTGGCCACAAGACGCGCTTTGTTCCTCACAATGTGGCCATCCTCTCCTTGTTTGTTTTTGAAAACCCATTTTGTCCTAATAGGATTATAGTCTGGAGGAGGCGGAACTAAAACCCAAACCCGATTTCGCTCAAAATTTTCTAACTCCTCATGCATGGCATTGACCCAATCAGGATCCGTCAAAGTGTGTCCAACATCTCGGGGTTCAAAATCAGCAACAAAAGCAGAATGAGCAAAGTGAGAGATGTGCTGTTACCTAGACCGAGTGACACGTTCGTCGATGCTGCCGATCATCTGCTGAGGGGGGTGCTGGCGCTGGATATGTCGTGGTGCCTCCCGAGCTGAAGTAGCCTCCTCCTCAACAGCAGCTGGTGCCTCCCCGGGTACAAAAGGTACCGCTCGGGGTGGCGGATCCCACGGCCCCCAGGAAGAAGACGTGTCGGGGCCGTGAGTCATCGTAGAAACCGCTCTTTGCGGCACAGCAGGTGGAGGCAATGCTGGGTCACCCATGCCTTCAGCATCCTCATCCTCGTCATCGAAAAGAGGCTCACCGGCCTCATGATCACCTGCACGCTCAAAACGAGAAGAAGGACAAACAACGGTCTCGTCGAAGGTGACATCAGATGTCTCCATGACTCGGTTAGTGTCAAGGTTAAGTACACGATATGCGCGAGTGTGAGTGCCATAACCCAAAAATACACCATCAGAAGAACGAGACTCAAATTTGTCCAGGTTGCCTTTCTTCAAAATAAAATAATGGCAACCGAAGACTCTAAAATAACTCACCTTGGGCTGTCTACCAAAACGCAACACATAAGAGGTCTTCTTCAAGAAAGCTCTCAGAAAAATGCGATTTGAAATGTAGCATGCGGTGTTCATAGCCTCGGCCCAATATCTCCTAGGAGTCCTATGCTCGTCGAGCATCGTCCTGGCCATCTCAACAAGGGTCCGATTCTTCCTCTCTACAACACCATTTTGGGGCGGTGTGTAAGGGGAAGAAAACTGATGCTCCAAACCCAAAGATTTAAAAAACTTCTCAAAATCTGAATTCTTGAATTCGGAACCATTATCACTTCTAATAGCTCGCATCGAGTTCATAGGGAACTCATTCTGAAGACGCAAAATCAGATTACGAGCATAGGAGAAAGTCTCAGTCTTCTCAGTCAAAAAGAAGACCCACGAATATCTCGAAAAATCATCAACAACAACCAAAACATACCACTTCCCCCAACTGAGCTCACCCGAGCCGGACCAACAAGATCCATGTGTAAAAGCTCTCCAGGGTGCAAAGTCATGACCTTAGTCACTGGATGGTGGGGAGCGGCAACCATCTTTCCATGTCTACAAGAATGGCAAACTAGATCCTTCTCCATCGACAGCTTGGGCAATCCTTGGATTAGGCCAAGTGAGCTAAGTCTTGCAAGCAAGTCGAAGCTTAAGTGACCAAGCCTCCTATGCCACTTCCAAAGATCAGAAGAGGAAGGACTAGCCAAAAGACAGCGAGAAACACAAGTACGACTTCGTGGGTGTATGCCGAGTCTCGGTGTGATGAGTGATTGTCAACGGGTTTGATCGCAGGTTCTTTGGCTTGTGTTGTGCAGGTGTCGAGCCCAGAGACAGTGATCGAGGGCAAGGTGAAGGTCAAGTAGAGACGTGCCGTGCCGATGGACCAGGAGCGGTGAAGGACGGACGTGAGGCTTGGACTGAGGGACCGGTGGCCTGAGGATCAGCTGTGGTGGCTGACAGCCTGGGATAGCGACGAGCGGAGGCTTGCGGGGCACGGTGTTGCTCGGGTCGAGGACCTGGGGACACGTGTCGGTGGACGGGGTGCACGGGCAGTGCATCCCCTCTACAGCTCCGGTTTGGTGGTTCAGCTAGAGAAAAACCACCAGGTGGACGGTTTCTGAGTTTGGGCCACAAAACTCGGGTGCTCGGTTTCCAGGTTTGGGCCACAAAACCTGGGCGTGCGGCGGGTTTTCGAGTTTGGGCCACAAAACTCGGGCTGAGGATGGTTTCCAGGTTTAGGCCTCAAAACCTGGGCGTTGGTGGGTTTCCTGGTTTCAGCCACAAAACCAAGGGACGGACTTGGAGGCTGGTTTACCGGTTTGGGACTCAAAACTGGGGGATGGCGTGAAGGCCTGGTTTCCCAGTTTCGGCCACAAAACCGGGGGTGCAGCGTCCGGGAAAAGGACGGACAGAGTGGTGGCGGCACGTGGTAGCAATCGGAAGGTTGCGTCGAGGCAACGCTTCGAGTTGTGCGGGCGTGGCCGTCGGATCACCACCTACCATGAGTTGGTCCAGAATAACCTTAGGGTTTAGCTGGTTCGCTCTATAATTAGTTAGGGGTAGAGTGGGAATTAGGATTAGTTAGAATTAGGATAAGTAGGGGGAGACACCCACCTCCCCATCTATCTCAGTCATTTGCTTCTCCAGGCTTAGGTTTTCCTGCTCTCCCTGCCCCCTGTTGTAGCTTAGATTTTGAGGAAGTGAGGCCGTAACCTCACTGTCGTAGCGTGTGTTTGCGCTATGGTTGTAGATCGATGTGTTGATTCACATTTTGGTTCGCGTTCTTCGCGTTCTTCATTTCTCCGCGTTTTTCCTGTTGCTCGATCTCCCTCTCTGATGCATCTTTGCGAAATCCGTTTGAATCATTTTGTTCATTTCATTGAGGAGGTCATTTTGACCAAAGGAATTCATCTAACTCCTCATGAACGAATAGATCGGGATGATTTCATTTTCATGGCGCTTTTTCCGTTCATCCACCTTCCCCTTTGATTTCCCGGTGATTTAGTCGATTTGAGCGGATGATTTCTTTGGGATAGTCTCCTAACTACTCCATGATCATCCTCTCCAAGTTTGGGAATGTGGGATTTTGATTTGGATCGGATTTGGAGAGATTTGGAGAGAAGGCGACCAAAATCGCCCTCTCTGCAAGGTCGCGGACAGTCCGCGCCTAGGACCGCGGACAGTCCGGGCATCGAGGGAGAGCCAGATCAGTGGCTGCGTTCCTCGGCTGCCCTAGCGGATTTTGACCGGCGGACAGTCCGCAGTTGAAATCTGCGGACAGTCCGGGACCTGTCCACCAGACTTCAGCAAGTTTGCTGTTTGGTGAGTTTTGCCGGCGGACAGTACGGGCTTCCCTCGTGGACAGTCCGCAGTAGCCGTGGACAGTCCGAGACCGTACCCGCGGACTGTCCGGGACCCTGCTGAAGGCTGGTTTTCAGTGCAATTGTCGTCCCGGCTTTTTGGTTTGGTTTTTTGACTTCTCGTTTGGCCCTAGAGTTAACCAAGAAACATTTCTAAGTATCTTTGCTACTTTTTAGCATTGGTATTTGGAGATTTCTCGGCGTAGCCCTCAATCTACGTTCGGGATTCGGTTTTCAAGGGGTAAACTTGAGTCGGAGCTTTTGGTCCTTGGTTCGCTTGTGCTTGGTGGTGCTCTGCTGTGATCCTAGGGATCATCCACCCTCTTCCAAGGGTCGTGAGCATCACGGTTTCAATCGAAGCTTTTGAGGGTTGATTTTGGGACATTTGTCCAAAGTTTCGAGAGAAATTTGATTGTCTCCCATTCACCCCCCCTCTGGTCGCCTTACTTTTGCATTCTTGGTCCTTGACTCCAACAGCCAGTGAGTTCATGACCAACGAATAGGTTGATACCCTAGGAGATGTCCTAGAGGTACAGCGGAACTATCAAAGAACCCCCAAAACCAAGCACCAAAGCAACGGGGCAAAACTGCACAAGCAAGCTCCTAGAACAATCGAACCTCCGATAATAGAACACCCCACTTCTATGGAAAAGAAGAAAGTGTCCAACCAAAAAATACTTAGGCCAACTAGTAGCAAAAGTACCTTGGAAATATCCTTATGAAGTTTGGAAACTAACGCAACAGACGAATCTCAAATCGGAGGTCGAACGCAAAAGATACGGACGCTAGAATCGACAAAACTCAGAAAGCGGAACACTTAACTCCTATGGAGAAGGAGGAAGTGTCCGACCAAAAATACTTTGACCAATGGTGGCAAAAGTACTTTGGAATGATCCTTAAGAAGTTAGAAAACCAACGCAACAAACAGATCTCGAATCGGAGCTCGTATGCAAAAGATATGGACGAAAACAGCAAAACTGTGCAGTGGCGGACTGTCCGCTAGTGAACCGCGGACTGTCCGCTATTGAACCACGGACAGTCTGGGAATGGGTCTCGGACAGTCCGCCGTTCAAAAATGAAAACAGCAACCTCGCTGCCCGTGAACAGCCCCGACCCCCGGACAGTCCGGGATGAGTCTCGGACAGTCCGCCACTGTCCAGAAAGCCCAAAAACAGCTCGGGATAAAACCAAAATCGATTGGATCTTCACCAAATCAAATGGGGCTGCAACCAAACTTCTCCCAAGTGTTCTTCTATGTGTTGGAAAGCTAATCCTAGGTTATCATTGCTCCAAACCAACTAATCCATGAGAAATCAGAAGAACACTAAAAAAGGGGAAGAACGAAGAACGAACGCGATTTTGACCCGATCTATGTGCTCGTGAGGTTAGAGAGGAAATCCTTCAGTGGAAAGAAGGAGCTCATGACATTGAACAAATTGATTCAAATGGAATCGCAAATCATCGCTCGAAGAGGGAGAACGAAGCAAATCTCCGGGAGGGGAAAAACCAAAACGCGAAGAACAAAAACGCGAATTCGATCCAAAATCGCAGCCAACAAGAGGAGGACGAATTTGATCCTTGGAATTGGGAAGATGATGATTTGTATTATCACTCGGTGTCGGGCTACAAGCCACTCCTAGCAACACAAAGCTTGGATGGCAAAAAGCTCAAGAACAAGAGCCAACTCTCCTCTAACCCTAGCCTTCTCTCACAAGCACAAAATGAGAGAGACACCGTCCAAGGATACGGCTGCCCTAGCAGCCCCCTTCATATATATAGGCGCACGTCCGAAGACCAAAACACCCTTACATTAAGCACTCGACCCAAATACCCCTAGGGGTAAAACCATCCAGTCCTGACGATCTTCATCCAACGGCCACGCCCGCACATCCGGTAGGTTCGCCTCGACGCGACCTCCCTAATCCCGCCACGTGCCGTCACGTCGACCACCATGCCTTCCTCATGGATAGCTTCGTCGCTGCGACAGCCTCTCCACGCCGCCATGCGTCGACCGTCCTTTCGGACCACCCCCTGGTTTTGAGGCCCAAACTAGGAAACCCGCCAGCCCAGGTTTTGAGGCCCAAACCTGGCAAACCGGCCACCCCGAGTTTTGAGGCCCAAACTTGGAAACCCGCGAGCCCAGGTTTTGAGGCCCAAACCTGGAAACCGTCCTCGCCGAGTTTTGAGGCCCAAACTCGAAAACTGGCCACCCCAGATTTTGAGGCCTAAACCTGGAAACCATCGAGGGTAGCTTTTTGAGGCTCAACTACCGAACCCGCACCGTAGACGGGATGTGGTTCGCACACCCCGACCACCGACACCGATGCCGATGCTTGTCCAGCCTCCACGCCGGGCACAATGCCTTTGCCATCCTCCTTGACTCGGCCGATGGCACTTGCGCTACACGCAAGCCCGTGTCCGACCTCCCGCCAAGTGCCATGACGCCATCGTCTTCCTCCTAACTCGGCCGATGCATCGCACATCCCCATGTGCTCCTGCTCGTCGATGCCACGTGCCAGCTACCACAGCTGGTCCTCTGGCCCTCCGGTCCGTCGGTCCAAGCCTCACGTCCGCCCTTCACCGCTCTGGGTACATCGGCATGGCACATCCGCCGCACGGCATGCCCATCCTTTACCGCTCCCGGTCCGTCGGCACGGCACGTCTCTACTTGACCTTGACCTCGCCATAGACCACTGTCTCCAAGCTCCACACCAGCACATCAACACAGCCAAGAGACACATGTTGCACACACACACCAACCTGGTAAACACACACAACTCAACGCCACCGGTTAGTCATAAACATTAAGCGCATAGCAAATAGTGACTCAACCGGGAAAAACCTCAAACCTTCCTCATCAAAGTCAATCATTCATCATATATGTTCTCAGTGGCCACCGGGGACTCTCTTGATGACTTGCTCGACAAGGAAGATCCGAATAGATAGACCCGGATTCCTTGCCAAAAGGAACCGATCGTAATATGTTAGGATTCGACAAGTTGTAACCCTACGGACAGCGACGAGCAGAGACTTACGGGGCACGGTGTTGCTCGAGTCGAGGACCTGGGGACACGTGTCGGTGGACGGGGTGCACGGGCGGTGCATCCCCTCTATAGCTCCAGTTTGGTGGTTGAGCCACAGAAAAAACCACCGGGTGGATGGTTTCCAGGTTTGGGCAACAAAACCTAGGGGTGCTGCGGGTTTGCCGAGTTTGGGCCACAAAACTCGAGCTGAGGACAGTTTCCAGGTTTGGGCCTCAAAACCTGGGCGCTGGCGGGTTTCTGAGTTTGGGCCACAAAACTCAGGTGACGGACGTCGGGTTTCCCGGTTTCAGCCACAAAACCGGGGGATGGACTTGAAGGCCTGGTTTCCCGGTTTCAACCAAAAAACTAGGGGGCGGAGTCTGTGAAAAGGACAAGCGGAGCGGTGGCGGCACATGGCGGCAATCGGTGAGGTTGTGTCGAGGCAACGCTACCAGTTGCGCAGGCGTGGCCGTCGGATCAGCATCATCTTTGGGTTGGTCCAGGATAGCCTTAGAGTTTGGCTGGGTCGCTCTGTAAATAACTAGGGGTAGAGTGGGAATTAGAATTAGGATAAGTAGGGGGAGACACCCACCTCCCAAATAATCTCAGTCATTTTGCTCTTTCACTCCTAGGGTTTTCCTGCTCTCCCATTCCCTGCTGTAGCGAACTGAGATCCACAGAGAAGAGAACAATACCTCTATGCCCGTGAGATTTTGAGGAAGTGAGACCGTAATCTCACTATTGTAGCGTGTGGTAGCCACACGGTTGCAAATTCGTGGTTGTGATTCGCGTTTTGTTCTTGTTCTTCATGGGTTGCTTTTCTCCATGTTTTTCCCGTTGATCGATCTCTCTACTCGGTGCGTTATTTGCAAATCCGTTTGATCCAAGTTGTTCTAGATCGTGAGGCACTTCTTTCCACCGAAGGAATTCAACTCTAACCTCACAAGCTAGTAGATCGGTCGATTTTTGTTTTGGATCAAGTTTTGCTCTTTTGTCCTGAATTCTTCCAATTCACCGATTTGGAGTTAGGTTCGAGCCATGATTCCCTTAGGATAGCTCACTAACCTCCTTGGAACTCCTCATACCAAGTCTAAGCTTTAGTGCTTTTGATTCGGAGGAGATCGGGTGATTTTCGCGGAAGAACAACATAGAATCGGGACCATCGGACGCTGTGTTCTTGAGCACTGGACGCTGGTTCATACCACCGGACGCATCCGGTGCCACATGTCGTCTGACAGAGAGTTTAAAGGAGCATCAGACGCTGACCATCAGAGCGTCCGTTGCCATCGGACACGCTGGAGGTCAAGCATCGGACGCTAGGGTTTCACTATAGCAGCGTCCGATGCCTGTCCAGTAAGGTTCCAGAGAGTTCCTGTTTGGATCGGATGCGTCTGGTGCTGAGCCATCGGACGCAGGCCAGCGTCCGATGCAACTGTTTCAGCACAGTTTCGTCCGCGGTTTGTTCGTCCGTTGTCGGTTTTGGTTTCCGGCTTTTGCGTTGGGTTTCTAGAGTTGTGTAGTGTCTCGCTGTGCTTCTTGGAAGCATCCACCCTATCTCTAGGGTCGTGGACACTTGCAAGCTCTAGATTTGCTCTTGGGGTGATTCTTGGGACAGTGGTGACAAGTTTCCGGTAGGAAATTTTGTAGCTCCCATTCACCCCCCTCTGGTCGCTTTCTGGTAGCTTTCTTGGTCCTTCAATTGGTATCAGAGCAGGTTAAGGATCTTCCACCTTAGCTGGTTCCAGATCCACAGAAGGTGACATGGATCGCGGCGTGGGCAAACCACCATTTTTTGATGGGACAAACTATGCGTATTGGAAGATACGCATGTCGGCCTATCTCTAGAGCATGGGCGCTTCTGTTTGGGAGATTTGCAACAAGGAGGATTATGTTGTCTTGGCTGCTCGTGATACTCAGCTGCAGGTCGAGGAGCACGATGCCAATAGCCAAGCTCGTAACGCTCTTTTCTCCTGTTTGAGCATATCCAAGTTTGATCGCGTTTCTCACCTCCCCACGGCTCATGAGATTTGGGCGACCCTCATGCGCTTTCATGAGGGAACCACTCAAGTCAAATCTCGTCTCTACGAGTCGCACAAGCAGGAGTATGAGAACTTTAGACATATGCCTGGCGAGAGCATAGAAAGTTTATTCGCTCGCTTTCAGGTTATTGTCAACAAGATGAGAGTGAACAAGGAGCTATTGCCTTTCGACGATCATGAGAGAGCTTTGAAGCTTCTCATACTCTCGATCGGTCATTGTGGGACTCAAAAGTCCAGGTGATCATCGAATCGTCTAACTATGAGACCCTCACTTGTGACGAGCTCTTTAGTAAGCTCAAGTCTAGTGAGATTGACGCCATGTCGAGGGCTCCTTATGAGAATCCTTCTGGCCCGACAATGGCTTTGGTTTCTGGCTCTTCTACTAACCCCTCTAGAGGATTTGCACTCTCTTCACTCTTTTCTGTCACAGAGGAGCAGTTGGAGTCTTTGGGGGATGACGAGTTGGCTTTGCTCGCCAACCGGTTCTCGCGGTTCCATAACAACCGCATGAACCGTCGCCGTGGAGGAAGACGCTTGGGATGTTTCGAGTGTGGCGACCCCGACCACTTCATCGCCAACTGTCCCAAGAAGAACAAGCAATCTGGGAAGGGCGATCATGGGCGCAAGTATGACTCCGGCAAGCGCAAGGAGAAGTACGTCCCCGCGAAGCACAAGCGGAAGGGCGGCTTCGACAAGGAGTACATCAAGAAGAAGTACTTAGAGAAGGCCTAGGATGAGCAGCGTGCTTTCTTCACCACGCTCAGCGACGTCGATGGCTCGGATGACGACTCCACTGGCTCAAGCGATGATGAGTCCGAGAAGAGGAAGAGGATCGAGGACAAGCTGAACGGTCTCTGCTTCTTCGCTGATGACGAGGGCTTCTGCACCATGGCCCTTGGTGATGAGGTCGACGACAAGCTGGAGGAGATCCCTCAGGACGATGACGACGACTCCTCGCAGGTATCACAAACTCCCGAGGAACTCTCTGCTGAGGTTGATAAGCTTACTGCCGCTTTGCTTAGTCAGGATAAGTTGCTTAGGTGTGCAGCTAGAGAGCGCAAGGAGTTTAGGCAGAAGTGGGAGGATATGGTGAAGGAGCTTGAGTTCGCTAGATCCACCGTAGTCATGTCTGAGGAGGCTGAGTGTGAGATGTGCACCAAGCACATGACTGACCTTCTCACTTTGAGGAGTAAGTATGCTGCTTTGGTAGGAGAGGTGGATGAGCTCCAGGCTAGACCCGTGTTGTTGGGTGCGTGCAAGTCTTGTGCAGGCTTGCAAACCGAGTTGGTAGAGAAGAATGCCAAGATTAAGTCTCTTGAGAAGGCCAGCTTGGGTAGCACTTGTGTGACTAGGTGTGCTTTGTGCGAGGGTTTGGAGATGGAGATTGCGAATGTGAAGCATGGCAAGATGCAAACCGAGGAGGAAAACACATACCTTCGGACCATCTTGTCATGGGTGTCTTGCAATGAGCCATAGCTTGGGATGATGATTGCTCAGTTTAAGCGAGCTGCTGGAGGTCCAGGTGTAGGTTTTGCTCCGGGTGTTGATGTATCGTCTTTTGGGAAGATTGGAGAGTCGAGTGGTCTTAACTCGAGTGAGAAGCTCAACTCCACCACTACTCCCAAGCTTACCAAGCTTCCACCCAAAGAGCCTTTTAAGCCTAACACCAAGGATGGAGTGTTTGATGAACCTCCAAGAGCTCCACCTAAGAAACAGCAGTGGGCTCCCAAACCAAACCACCTCAAAAACAAGCTGGACACAATGCCACCTATCCAGGAGGAGCTTATGCCACAGAAGGGCAAGGTGATCCACACCCACTACCGTGGGGACCAACAACCCCCTATGAGAGCGGTGAGGTACCATTGTGAGCACTGTGGGAGAGATGGACACTTGAGTGAGTTTTGCTTTCGGCGCAAGAGAGAGGAGCGCTGTGCCAGGGAGATGAACAATGCGGACATGTACCATCCTTTCCATGATGTACATGTGTCTGATGTACATGTGTCAAATGTTCAGAGGAGAGCTGCTAGGCCTAGAGGTGCAGTGCCTCAGGGTCCTAGGCGTCAGGGAGGTGTTGCCCGATGGGGTCCTGACTTTGCAGGATTCGGACCCCGTGGCGGAGGCTTTGTTGAGTGTTTCGCTTCACCGCGTTTTGAGTATCGCGATGGATGCTCTTTCCTTAGCAGACCATGTTTTCCTGTGCGTGGTGATCGCTTTCCCCGTAGGCATGCTAGGAATGGTTTTTATACTAACCGTTCTTTTGAGCAGCCGGTCCAACACTGGTACTCTCCCTACTTCACTAACCCCAGTATTGGACCGTATGCAGAGACGGCCCTGTCTCTGGCTCCTCCCTACACGTGAATGCAGCTCCACGCTCTGCATTACGGGTTGGTCGGCAGCGGCTCCTCGGTGACGCTGGTGCTCTTACGCATGTCTGGGCTCCGCGTCTCATGCTCTGGAGTTATCAGCTAGCCGGGACTGGCGACTTAGTTAAAAATAAACTGCTCGGGGGAATTTTATTTAATGCTGAGCGTTTAATCTAGCTAATTGACCGCTGAGCGGCATATGCTGTTTCTTTACTGCTGATGTTTTCTCCATGTTTTATTTGTACGTCATGTACCATCATTCTCCTTGTTTATTTTACAGGAACCATGTTTGGTCTGCGAGCTAATTCTTTACGCTTGGGGACTGGACCAGTCATGATGGACGAGAAGATCTTCGTTTGAGACCACCTAGCGCTCGGACTTCGTCGCCAACCAGCTGGTCGCTTCGCTCGGTGCTCACCACCTGGCGCTCGGACTTCGTCGCCGACCAGCTGGTCGCTTCGCTCGGTGCTCACCACCTGGTGCTCGGACTTCGTCGTCGACCAGCTGGTCGTACTCTTCAACGCTCATCGACGGCTACACCGAGAGCTCACCAGCTGAGCTGGGAATCCTCGGTGCTCGGGTTCGCTGACCAGCCGGTCGCTTCGCTCGGTGCTCACCACCTGGTGCTCGGACTTCGTCGCCGACTAGCTGGTCGCTTCGCTCGGTGCTCACCACCTGGTGCTCGGACTTCGTCGCCGACCAGCTGGTCGTACTCTTCGACGCTCATCGACGGCTACACCGAGAGCTCACCAGCTGAGCTGGGACTCCTCATTGCTCGGGTTCGCCGACCAGCTGGTTATTTTGCTCGGTGCTCACTACATGGTGCTCGGACTTCGTCGCTGACCAGCTGGCCATACTCTTCGACGCACATCGACGGCTACACCGAGAGTTCACCAGTTGACCCGGGGACTCCTCGGTGCTCGGGTTCTTCATGCTAACATCGTCAGCAGCGCTGGTCGGATCGCTCGGTGCTCACTGCCTAGCGCTCAGACTTCATCACCGACCAGCTAGCCAGACTCCTCGACGTTCATTGACGGCTACACCGAGGGTCACCAGCTAACCTGGGGATTGCTCGGTGCTCGGACTCATCGTTTGGCAACCTGCTCGAATGACATATTGCTTTCGCCATAGTAGATTTCTCTTTTTTATAAGCCTGCTACAAGATTTATTCTTTATCTTCTAGCAGCCTTGAGGACTACCATGTATACATGGCGCTCGTCCGCGCATGTATATAAGTCTGATTATTCTGAAGACCCTGGCACCACATGACCGAGTCACCTGCTGTCAGGCTCGGGGACTAGCTGTGGGGATATAGACCCCAGGGTACCACAAGATGGTACATGGGCCTCACCACAGCGGTCGTCGGCCCACGGATGTAGACATGCGGCGCACGACATGTACCGCACGACAGTTGTAATCTAGATATAGTACCAACTCGGATACTTACCATGTAACTCTGTCCCTTTGGAATATATAAGGAGGGGCAGGGGTCCTCCGAGAGGACAAGGGAGGTCACAGGTCATAAGCCAGATCCAATCAATACAACTCGACGCAGGACGTAGGGTATTACGCTAAACCTAACGGCCCGAACCTGGATAAACCTCTGTGTTCATCTAATTTGCCTTGCGTCAACGTCTGGGTCATCGTCTTGCGCACCTTCCCCTCTAATCTACCACCTTGGGTATACCCCTAGGTGGACTATCGGCGATATTTCGTCGACACAAAGGGTGCATCGGAAGATGGATCGGCAAGTACAGTAATTATGGCGTGTGAAGGTGGATGCTTCCAGAGGTTCCACGTTAGTATGCAAGGGAAAGAAATTTTGGAATAAATATTTATCCCAAAATTAGGGGGCATGTGTTAACACCAGATTTTCGCACGCACAAGGATATGACAAGTGGACCCAGCCGGCAGTAAGGAGAGGATTCGACAAATGACCAGGCGATCGGTTAATCCTCAGGGTTCTAGCAAATGACTATGCGGTCGGCTATTCTGCAAGGCAGTGGCTTCATTCGGGAAATAGATATAGCAAGTAAAACTGGCTTGCACGAGAAGACACATGACAACGAAGGACGCCGAGAAGAATAGGAATAAGATTTGTATCTTTCCAAATATCATTATGTAAGTCGTAATCATCTAGGACTCGTATTTTGTCCAGGGTATAAATATAAGCCCTCGACCATTGTAAAATTATTCACAACCATATCAATACAAACCAGCCCCGTGCCATCTTCGAGTCCTTAGTCGTGTCGTCGAGTTCTTCGAGAGGAATCATCGATCCGTCGACCTCCGTAAGTCCCGGCAACCTTGTTATCATGTCTAGTATCATGCGGTGGATTTAGATATGATGCAAGTAGTCTTGTTTGTTTTCAATGGTCATGCGGCGGACCCTTGTTAGCGATCAAGAAGTCTCTGCTTATGCTTTGCTTATGGGTAGATACCGTGCGGCAGACGTTTATTCATATGTTTAGCAGAAGCAAGATAGTTATCAGCTCTGTTAGATTTGGCAAATCTGATAGATTCATTAAGTTATCATGTGTTGCATTGTTTATGTAATTTTGTAACACCCTTTTGCCCAATCTAGATTGATCTTTGTTCGGCCTTGTTTCACGAGTTTACTTGTGATCCAATAATTGCATGATCTTAATGGCCGAATCAATTTCCAATCTAGATTGTTACATGTTGTGGGTTCATGCATGTCAATTACGGTTAGGCTTTGATAAAACTAGGTGTTGTGCGGTAGATGCAGGTTTTAGATTGGTTTGATCGTGCTTGTTTGTATGTTCCTTCTTCATGGACCCCAACTCGGCTAGTTTGCCGAGCTTGGTTAAGCTTACATGAGTAATGAGTGTTTATAGATCTGTCCAGATATATGCATGCTTTTAGCTTTTTATAATGAGATTGTATCATGCGGTGAATTAATCTAATTATAAGGAGTGGTGTAGATTTAGTTTATGCCTGACGGGTTTTATGAAGACTAGACGTGCGGCAGACTAGTTGGATTAGCCTATGCATGTGTTGTTTGAATAGATTTATATTCACAAGTTACCTGTTTCTTTTCTTACTTATGCGTTCGGCAATCAACATGTTTACATGCTTTCTTTTATACTTGCCGAATGACTCTATAAACATGTTCGGCGGACAGCTTCTATAGCTGTATGCCATTGTGAGTGGCTTCAGGGCTATAAATATAGAACTGTCTGGTCTCACCCGGCATGTTCCCGTTTTATTCTCACAAGTTTTATCCCTTGTTGGCTTTCAGGTCAAACCGACTGGCACGTCTCCGGATTTCAAACCGTCTAGGCACCCAATTGAAGCCAAGCTTTTCGGCTTGCCGTGTGTTAGGCACGGTGTGTCACATTTTGCGCCAACAGGAACAAATTGTGGTATTAGATCTTCATCTCTTCTTCTTCATGTCCCACACGTGTACTCAACACTCGCTGCACAAGAAGACTAGGATAGTCCGCAGTAGCAGCCACAGAGTCAATGGTGATGGTCTCCTTGTCTTGATCGTCCTCGGTGGAATCTGCATCAATGTTAGCAACAAGGGCTAAATTATCTTCAACATCACTAGTACTTATATATCCATCCTCGGTAGCAATGAAAGCGCGACGACTGGGGCAATCCTTCATGACGTGTCTCATGCCTTTGCATCGGTGGCAAATGATTTTAGAGCTGGATGAGGAAGAGCTAGTAGAAGCACCCGGAGTGACACCTTTCTTCAGCTGTGGAAACTGCACATCCAATTTACTTATCCCGGAAGGTGTAGATGGTTGTGGTGCAGCAGGAAGTTTGGGCATCTCCGGCTCAGAACGATGCTAAAAATTCCTCTCATTGTTCGACCTGAAAGATTGTTGTTGTTGTTTGCGTCCTTATACTTCTCTTTCAGCTTTAAGAGCAAGATGATATAATTGGCTGAACATGTTCCAATCTTTGTATTCAAGAATATCCTGGATATCATGATTCAAACCATCAAAGAATCTAGCACTAGCATCATTATCATCTTCATGTATACCACAACGTGCTAAACCAATAAGCAGTTCTTGATAGTATGTCTCTACTCCTTTATCACCTTGTTTTAAAGTTTGTAGTTTCAAACATAAATCACGTTAGTAATAAGGAGGAACAAAACAAGATTTCATGCGTTGCTTTAAACCATTCCATGTTTGAGGCATAACAGTAGCATTATTAGCATTGCAAAGATCGCTCCACCAGAACAAGGCAAAATTAGTAAACTCACTAGTAGCAAGTCTAACTCTATGCTCAGCAGGAATATTATGAGAATCAAATTTTTGTTGAACAGCAAGTTCACAATCTAAATATGTCTCTGAATCCATATTACCAGCAAAAGGAGGTAGGCTAAATTTAATTTTAGCAAAAGGATCATTATTATGATTATTACCTCTCATATCGCGATGATTGAAGTTGAGGCGGCGACGGGGACCAGCGTCAGCATCCGCATCGTCATTACCAAAAGCATCCGCATCTTCGTCATCATGATGAGGTTGAGGGTGTTGCTCAAGCTGTTCAATGCGGTTGACCAGATTATTCATGTTGCGCATCAGCTCGGTCATGAGGTTGTGTTGTTCATTCATGAATATTGTAAGCTCGCCTTTGGATACACACTTATTGAAGTCCGTCGGAATTCCTGTCATTATTAGAAGATAGAAAAAGACAACAACAAAGTATTATCTCTATCAACTAAAAGGAACCAAGTGGTGATGGTGGTGAAAGTGGAATGCAAAATCACAATCGGCTTACCATCGTCTTGCATGTATTCTTACCAGCGCCAAACAAGGGCAAATCAAAATGACGAATCAATCTGTTGTCGAGCGTGGGTAACAGTTGCAAGACAAACCTGTGCTGATAGAAGTATATGTGGAGCTATGGGTAGGCACAATATCTTAGCAAGAATTAACAATTAATGAATACAAATTAGCCAAGTTCAATAAGTATCCAAAACACAAGTCACAATTGCTGGCTAAGACGTGTGTAGATGTAGCGCAACAAGATGAAACAAAGAACGATGGAAAGAACTCACAGAACAAGCAAATAACACTAATTTTTCCTTTTTCCTGAATTTTCCCTTGATTTTCCAAAAAGGTACCAGTAGGAATCAAACTTTTTTATTTTTTCACTATTTTTTATATTTTTCCCTGAACAAGGATCACAAAAGATACAACCACAAAAATTGGCACCTTCAACTGAGGTCAGATGTGGTCTATAGAAAATTTGCACGTTCTCTGAAAAGCGTGCAGAAACCTTGACAATTTTTTTCTTTATTTTTCTGATTTTTTTTAGCAATTTTGAGGGGACCAAACAGAGCTGTTTGGGTCGGCTCTAAATGGTGTCAAGAAGCTCCACAAAAAAATCAGATTTTTCTGACAAACGAGCGAAAAGTTATGCCTGTTTTACTCAAGGTATCTCAAGTTATGTTTTCTCGAGGCACAACATGAAAACGGCAGTTAGTACAACTCGACAGCGGCAGTTAGGGCAAAACAATCCTAAACTCCAACACTGATCACAAGATCAAGCATTCTTGTGACTACCAGCAAAAGGTGTATGCCAGATGATATAAGGAGGGTTGCGATGCATGCAAAAATTAGGGCGGTTGGCAACCTATCTAGGGTTTGCGCGGCGGCGAGAATTTACACAAGGCGGCTAGCGGGCAAGTCAAGTAATGTGGTGGCTTCGACTTGTTGTTTAGGAACGGTGGATGAGATAGCGGCAGAAACAAAGAAACAGCGACGAGCATGTTGAACTACGATGACGAACACAACTTAAACCAGCAACAAGACTCGACCATGGACACAAAGTCAACAAAGCGAATCTGAAACAAAATTGTAAAGGTACAAAGGGCGATAGAACAGCGGAAATTGAAATATTTTTTTAGGCTTTTTGTGGACTGTAGGTAATGAACAAATTTGAATCTAAGGGCAAACGAGATTATACCTTACGAGAAACCTGAAATATCAGATACCAATTGATGAAAGATGGCCCGATCTTCTGAGAGGTAGTGATATGTTCGATTGATGGAGAACTCGACGTTGGCGATCCGGCTTCAAATCAGACACAATTCGAACCCTGCAACCATTACACCACTACTATGTTGGTTATCAACCAAGCACAACTTGATTGACCTCGCCTAGAAGGCTAATCCTGCAAGCAAATCGAAGAACACAAGCAAGGAGGTAAAGCACGCAATCTGAAATTGCAAATATGAATTTATGCGAATATCAATAGAGGGTTCAAGAACTCGGTTCCAAAGGACTAATCGACGCAATGGAGGAGATCAAGAACGGGGCCCTGGATCACTCTAAAAGGATTCGACACCACAGTTACAATGAACGATTCAGTTCCTCGATGGAAAACTAAACTCTAAACAAAACTCAAGACCTAACGACGACGACGGTGGCTAATTATAATTATAGGGTTTAGGTCGTCGCCCCTGCTGGACGCGCCCCTTAATGGACTCTAAGACCATACACGGTCCATCGGACCAAAAGACAGTGTTGCAGCACCCTGGTAGATTCTGGATGCTGACTTGTTTTGACGATTCCCATTGACTCCAGATGTATTTTGACGTGATTCCAAAGCCATTGGTTAGCTTATCAAATTATCTTTCCAAGCATATCTTATTCGTCAAAAACGGAGTCCGTATGCGTCTGGGGCATTGATTTTACCCGGGACTGCTGCTGAATTCCGAGGGTGACGAGGTAGCTGAGTTGAAGATGGATTGCAACTTGGGGAAGATCATGGCATCGATGTGTCCAGCGTGGCGATGTCCTCATCACAGGAGGTCAAGATCTTGCTTCGCACGGCCTTTGAGGATCGTGTTCGAGTGTGTTGGCGCTCTCGACCAGATTTTCGTGCCAACAGTATCTTATAAACTATACTAGGATAATGTCCGTGCATTGTGACAGAAAAAATAAACCACAATAATTTAATATGAACATGTTTATTATTATTAAAAAGTGTTTAGGATTTAGGGAAAACTCATGTAATATTTTTAATGCGGATAATATATTTATTTCAGATCAAAGCTATGAACAATGTCTTAAAAACATTATCATATTAGTATGTGTAAGTTTACGAACTTAGGATGTGTTTAGATGCATTCATTTTTGCAAAATAAAACACTGTAGCACTTTCGTTGTTATTTGACAAACTTCGTCCAAACATTGACCAACTAGACTCTAAAGATTTGTCTCGACATGAACATACTAAAAGTACAATTAGTTATTTTTTTACCTACATTTAATGCTCCATGCATGCGTCCAAACATTGATGTGATGGTTGATGTGATGGAAAATTTTGCAAAATGGGGGGAACTAAACAGGAACTAAACAAATTATTGATTTATTGCACATGAGGCAGAGTTCTATAGTGATTTCTTATATTAAATTAATAATAAAATAATTAGGCAAACATATATCTTTTTTGTGTTTTATTTAAAAATATAAGAGAAGGGAGTCTGAACGATTCTTAAAGAGGTGGTAAGTGACATGATGCAAGATGTAGAAAAATAATTGTTTTAAGAGTGGCATGTGAGGGGTGGATATCATGGAGCAGAGAGCTTTGGTCCTGCCGGGTAGACCTGGACATTTGGTACTTTTTAGTTGTGTATACTTGTTGACGGTCCTTAAACCCCTGTTTTACCGTCAACATTTAACCCTAAAACCCACCAAAAAGGCATGAAATGTAGCCAAATAGGTTTCAAACTAACCGAATTCCACATGTCCATAGAATTTTATTTGAATGCAGGATTTGAACCAAATTTGGACATTTTGACCCACCAGGAGACGAGCCCACTCGGCAGGGCCCAAATGGGCCGAGGAGGGGTGGCGCCCGCCACCCCAAGGTGGCGCCCGCCAGTCCCAAGTGGCGCCCGCCACTTGGGATGGCCCACTTTCACCCCCCTGCCACGTCACCGATCCGTGTGACCTCCTCGGGGCCAAATCTCAGCCCTTGGTCACTAGGTCAGTGGCATCGGACGGCTCAGGGTGAAGTGGCGCTGATCAAGCTGATGGACGGTTGATAGAACATACAACCGACATCCAAACCGCCTCGGACAAACTCCTGGAGGCCGTTGGATCAAAGGCGGTGCATCCAGCGGCCAGTGGACTGGCGGCCGCCAGTGGGGAGTGGCGCCCGCCACTTTACCTAACCCTAGGTCAGGTGGCCGCCCACTATAAGTACCCCCCTCTCACTCTCAAGCTATAAATACCCCCCAGGAGTCACCTCTCCATTCGTACCATTCCAAGCAAAGCTACTCCAAGCTAGAGAAGTGAGAGTAGGTTAGAAGCTTAGAGAGCTTAGGCAAGTAGGTAGCTAGTTGAGCAAGGCATCTTCGCCCTCGCAGTAGCGCTGCTCAAGGCTTAGCTCAAGAGTAGAGGCGTGCGAGTGATCGGCTCTGGAGCTGGGAAGAGTCTTCCTCATCTCCAGTTCAGGTTTTGCTCTTGTTACTCAAGCTTTACTATATTATAGTACTTTCATTTCAAGTATTACTTTACTCTACTTTTCAGTATTGAGTGCGTATATATATCCTATACTTGATTGATTGCTTGAGTGCCTAGCTATCCTACAGTTCAATTCACTTAGCCATAGTAGTTAATCTCTAGTGAGCTTAGTGTTTGATCTTTGCCAATAGGTTGCTTAGTTAGTTTAGTGTTTAGCTTATTAAGTCAAGTATTTGCTCTGACGTCCGCAAGGGTGTCTCTATTCTAGGCCAGGGTAGAGATAGTTAGAATATAATTAGGCGTGGTGCTTAGTTATAGACTTACTTTCAGATACGGCTGGACCCCCGGATAGCTGTGGTAGCAAGCAGGTGGTGACAGCCCTGTGCGCCTTTGAATTCCACCACGTAGTTTGCCCAGTTTAACAGTAAGGCTCGTTGTGCTAGCGTTCAACCTAAGTAAGTGGTAAAGGCTAGTACGCCTCGATACTTGACAAGATAGGATTAGACCTATACTTAGCTTAGCTTCTTTATTGTCTTTTGCCTGCCCTGCTTCTTCATTATCTTGCTTGGTAGTTATCTTGCTTAGTGGTCACCCAGGACTAGTTAGTTATCCCAGGTTAGTTACTTTAGTTATCCTACACCCCTTACCTACCTATCGATCCACCCTACCTTAACCATCCTTTTCATCCTTACCTAGCCATCCATTTTCTTTCTAGCCTTTCTTCTCCCCTTTTCTCTTTTCTCCTTTTCTTTGACTCTCATCCCCTCCTTGACTCAACTCATCCACCACCCTAGCCTTCCCTTGGGATCAAATAAATCGACACCTGGTACTCCCAGGCGAAGTGCTACAACCGATAGTTCTGTGCGCTTGCAGAATCTCCTCCTGGTAGATTGCATTCACTCTAGCTAGCTCCTACTAGTGTCGGGATTGACAACCCCGCTTGGCATTAGTAGATAGCTGCTTTAGCTTCACTCCTTTAGGTATAGTGACTAGACTTGCTTCAAGCACTTCTGACAACGTTAGCAAGTGCTAACAAGCATTTCTGGGCCGTTACCGGGGATAGTGCCTAGCTCTATCTTTAGTGAAGTTAAGAACTACCAACAATACTCTGGACGTATTTTGACGTGATTCTAAAGCCATTGGTTAGCTTATCAAATTATCTTTCCAAGCATATCTGGTTCATCGAAAACGGAGTCTGTATGTGTCCGGGGCGTTGATTTTATCCGGGACTGCTCCTGAATTCTAAGGGTGACGAGGTAGCTGAGTTGGAGACGGATTGCAACTTGGGGAAGATCATAGCGTCGGTGTGTCCAGCGTTGCGATGTCTTCATCATAGGAGGTCAAGATCCTGCTTTGCACGACCTTTGAGGACCGTGTTCGAGTGTGTTGGCGCTCTCGACCAGATTTTCGTGCCAATAGTATCTTATAAACTATACTAGGATAATGTTCGTGCATTGCGATGGAAAAAATAAACCACAATAATTTACTTTGAATGTGTTTATTATTATTAAAAAGTGTTTAGGGTTTAGGAAAAACTCATGTAATATTTTTAATGCGGATAATATATTTATTTCAGATCAAAGCTATGAACAATGTCTTAAAAACATTATCATATTAGTATGTGTAAGTTTATGAACTTAGGGTGTGTTTAGATGCATTCATTTTGCAAAATAAAACACTGTAGCACTTTTGTTATTATTTGACAAACTTTGTCAAAACATTGACCAACTAGACTCTAAAGATTCGTCTCGACATGTACATACTAAAAGTACAATTAGTTATTTTTTACCTACCTTTAATGCTCCATGCATGCGTCCAAACATTGATGTGATGGTTGATGTGATGGAAAATTTTGCAAAATGAGGGGAACTAAACAGGGCCTAAACAAATTATTGATTTATTGCACATGTGAAAGGTCCTAGTTTGGTTTTGGTAATTGAGTGACAACTTTAGGTGGACTAATGGTGTTTATGTGAGATACACAGGTGATAAGTCCACAGGTGATCATGTATGAGCAACATATGCCATAGAGGTGTAATGGCTTGAAGGATGTTGTAATGCTCGTGCATGTGATGAAGAATGAGCTTATTGCATATGTGACATGACATGTGGTCATATGGCTAAGATGGTGAAGATCAAGGCAAGGCTTGGCTTGATGGACCGGTTGCGGAAGTGAAGGGCAAGTTGGAGGCTTTGAAGCCGTTGGTACCGAGTGTCGGGAGGCTTGAGCAAAGACTTAGCGCCGAAGGACCGAAGCAATGGTGAAGAGCAAGTGAGGTCAAGATCGATGGACCATGGAGGCCATGTGATGATATGAAGTGGATCATATCATTTGATATAGATTGGTGCATGTGTGGCATCAACACCGATGGAGTTGGAATTGAATGCGCAAGACAAAGGTATATTTGTATGGTATTTTATTTCACCGGTTATAGGTGTGTAGAGAAGTTGATGACCGGGTTTAGGATAGATGGTCGTACTATCAAGAGGAGCAAACTTGTTTGCATATCGGTCATCTAGTGCCACTTGAGCGATCTAACATTGCGCTGTTACTAGGATTGAGTGGCGTGCTGAGAGCAAGTGGAAATCCTTTGAAATTGATTGTGAAAATGCTAACACACATGCACAAGGTGGCGTTCTCTTGGTGGTGTTGGCACATTTGCAAAAGGAGATGAAGTGTTGTGCTCTTGGGGCATCGGACGCTTGTCCGATGAGCATCGGACACTGGGCCAAGCGTCCGATGGCAAACCCTAGAGAGTCTGTTTGCTCAGAGGAGCATCGGACGCTGGAGATGTGAACATCGGACGCTGGTCCATGCATCCGATGGGAGTGACGTGGCGCGAGCTATTTTAGTACGGAGCATCGGACGCTGGCCTGCGTCCGATGAGGAACCATCAGACACGTCCGATGTGTTTTTGTCCTCTCTGGATCCTCTCTGGTGTGTCATCAGACTCTGGGGTCGAGCGTCCGATGCAAAGGGCCCAGTGCGTCCGATGTGGCATTTGTTCTTGAGTTGAAAAAGAGAAGTGGTTGACCTTGGATTGGAAAACTGTATTGATCCTTTGTTCTTTAGATCATGTGTTCATGTGGGTTGTGTAGCCCTCTGAATAAGCTTTCCAAAATGTCCAAGATCATCAAATTCTGAGGTCAGAGCTAAGAGTTATGGTCGTTTTAGCGCGGAGCTCAGGCTGCTGTTTTCACAGTGGCGGACTGCCCGGGATTTATTGGCGGACTGTCCGCCGACTATTTTCAAAACAGCGAGTTTTCTGCACAGGTTCTGCCCAGGTGATCGGGGTTGAACGGCGGATAGTCCAGGACCATATGGCGGACTGTCCGCAGTTCAAAATTCTGTGTCTAACGACTAGTTCGCGGTAAGAGCCGGACAGTCCGGGATTTGGGGCCGGACAGTCCGGGATAGCCGTTTGAGCTCGGGAAAAGGGGGAAAATGGCTAGTTAGTTGCTCCCCTCTATAAATAGAGGTGTGGCCGGCCTTTGGGGTTGGTTGAGCACCCTAGGGACTTTGTGTCCATGCTTGGGAGTGCTTGAGAGCCCTCTAACTCACATATACTTGATAGTGATCATCCAATTGTGTGAGAGAGCGATTCTAGTGCGGTGCTTGAGAGATTGCAAGAGTTGACACTAGGTGTTTGTGTTGCAAGCCGGTGGTGCTTGTTACTCTTGGAGGTTGCCACCTCCTAGACGGCTTGGTGATTATGTCTCCGTCGTGAAGCCCGCAAGAAGATTGTGTGTGGCTTCGGAGAAGGCTTTGTAAGGGGCATTGTGCTCGCCCCGCAGGAGATCGCGAAGAGCAACTCTAGTGGAGAGAGGCGCGAAGAGGGCCAAGTGGTCCGGCCGGATCGGATGCTAGAGCTCTTGGTGAGCACTCCATCATGGAGAGTGTGACTTAGGGTCACCACTAGCAAGAGGATTGGCGGCAACCTTGGGCTTGCCTCAATGGGGACTAGCTTGGTGGCGACCAAGTGAACCTCGGGATAAAATTGCCATGTCAACCTTGTTCATCCCGTTGGTTTGCATTCCCCATACACAAGCTTGTATTTACTTTCATATATATTGTGCTTTTTTTGACCAAATTCATATATATTGTGCTTGTGTAGTTGCTCTTGTAATTAGTTAGCTTGTGTAGCTTGCTAGTTACCCTCTTTGCTTGTGTAGCTTAGAAGTAGTTCTCTTGCGTGACTAATTGGCTTGAGTAGCCTTGTTAGTCACATTGCTTAGTTTGTCTAGCTAAGTAAGTTGAGCTCTCTAATTTGGCTTGTGTAGCCTTGTTATTGAGCATTGCTAGTGAGCTTAGGAGCTTTGTTCTTTGCTTACTAGATTGTGTAGGAGCTCCCGGTGTTTGAAGTACTAGTTGCATAGGTTTGTGTGACCTTGCTTCTAGAATTGGTTAGGTGAGCTCTAGCTAGCCCGACACCTTATTTGCATTGTTTAGGATCTTTTGTAAGGTGTCATAGAGTATAAGTAGAGGGGTGTAGTCTTGGCTAGACCGATAGTTTTAATTCCGCATTTGTTTCAGTTAGCCGGTGTAATTAATTTTAGAAAGGACTATTCACCCCCCCTCTAGTCCGCCATCTCGACCCTTCAATTGGTATCGGAGCCGAGGTCTCTCATTTGTGGTCTTCACCGACCCGAGAGGATGGCGACTTATGGGCTAGGCATTGATTGTCCATACATTTTTTATGGCACTCACTTTGCATGATGGAAAACTTGGATGATATGCAATTTCAAGTTTATTTGCCCTCAAATGTGGTGGATCGTAGATGTAGGCTTTTCTCATGTGTTGGATGAAAAGAATCTAACTCAAGCACAAGAGAAATGCCTAGATCTCGAGTGCCAAGCTACTAACATCATTTTTAGATCTTTGCATGATGATATCTTTAGTGAGATCATGGATATGGAGTCCTCCCATAACATGTGGAAGTATCTCAATGACAAGTATGGGAGTGCCTCAAATGATGATGATGTTAGTGAGCCCAAGAAGAAGGCACATGAGGATGACGAGCATGACCACAACTTGGTGGTTGTGGATGATTGCTCCACCTCATGGTCAAGTGATGATGATCAATCCACAAGATCACTTGACAAGGACGATGGCTATGACAGTGATGTCTCCACAAGCTCTTCTTCTACACCACATTGCTTCATGTCACACGATGACACTAAGGTATCGATTGATAATGTGGTAGTTGATTGTGATGATCCAAATTTTGACCTTGTTTGTAGACTCACTAAGGCTTTAGAAAATGAGATTGCTAAAACAATGAAATTGACAAAAGAAAACTCATTTCTAAAGAATGCATCTGAACAACAAAAGCATCTACTTTATGTTACTACTTGTTCACATGATGAGCTAAAATTGACTCATAAGGAACTATGTGTTGTTCATGACAATTTGGTACAAGACCATGCTTTTCTCACTAAGAAGCTTTCCAATGAAGAAACTAAAACTAGTGAGAGCTCATCGTTTGGGTCAAATGATCAATCACATATTTATGCTAACCCATGTGATATAGAGAAGAAGCACGTATCCACCTCTTGTGATGATTTATTATCTATGCCATGTTCTTCACATATAGATGCTTGTTCTACTTCCTTGTCTTGTGAGACTAACATTTTGAAGGAGAACAATGAGCTCAAAAATGAAGTAAAGAACTTGAGCAACAAGTTAGAGAGGTGGTGTGGATCAAAGGTCACCTTTGAGCTCATGATGAAGAATCAAAGAAGCTATGGTGACAAGAGTGGCATTGGCTTCAAAAGAGCAATGTCAAAGGCAAGAGATGGGGCAAGAGAAGATATGAAAGAGAAATGAAGAAGCAAGAACAAGAAAAGCTATCTCATTTCATGTGCTATTGGTGCCATGAGATGGGACATCTTGCAAATGCTTGTCCCAACAAGAAGAAGCCCCAAGCTCAAATCAAGAACAACCATCATGATGGTGACTTGATGAAGAAGAAGAAAACAAGAAGGGGTGGAAGAGCAAGGCATCTATCTCATATCCAAGATGTCAAGATAATGATGAGCAAGAATGAAGACAGGAAGAAAGATTTGGCTCACATCAAGTGCTACAATTGTGATGAATTGGGCCACCTAGCTTCGGGTTGTTCAAACAAGCTTGAGGAGAAGGCTCAAGCAAACAAGAAGAAGCAAGGCAATGAGAAGCAACATTTGAGCAAGGAAGAGAAGGCTCAATCAAAGAGAATTGGCTACTCATGCCAGGAAAGGGGACACATGGCTAATTCATGTCCCCTAGGTAACACTTCTAAGCCTATTTCAATTGATGATAATCTTGTGCTTAGAAAGGATGAAAATGGTACCTCTAAGGCTACTATTGCAACTCATCCCGCTACTCATACTAAGGCTATGCCAAAGTATGTTGCTCCTAACTTGAGAGGACCCAAACTAGTTTGGGTACCATCAAAAAGTGGATGAATGTGTGTAGGTACCATGGCATTGGAGGCTTGATTCAATTTGTTCCATGTTGATCATCATGTGATTGATTCAGTTAAAGAAGCCTAGTGCAAATCCATCCCAATGCCAAGACAAAAGAGTTAAGTCCAAGTGCTATAACATACAAGTGCAAAAGATCAAGTTGTGGTGATGTTATTGGAATTATTTGAAGGATTGCAAATGATATATGAAGAAGCTTGCTATTGGATGATCATATGCTACTAAGGTATATCTCTAGTTGATCATGTTATTTTAGATGCATATGAGTTGATTGAATTGGATATATATATGCATATGTTGCTTGCTATAAGATGATTGAATGGATAAATTGCTTAGTTATCAAGTTTGAGTTAGTTTGATTGGATATTGTTGGCACAAAACGTGACGTCTTGCGCCATGCACAGAGCAAGCCGAAAAGCTAGCTTCAATCGGGTGCCCGAAGTGTGTTGAATCCGGAGATGTGCCAGTCAGTTTGACCTGAAAACCAACAAGGGATAAAAATGTGAGAATACCTTTGGAACATGCCGGGTGAGACCAGACAGTTCTATATGTACGGCTTTGAAAGCCAATCACGACGGCACATAGCTATAGAAGCTGTCTGTCGAAACAGGTTTATAATGTCATTCGGCAAGTATAAAAAGAAAGCATGTAAACATGTTGAGTGCCGAACACATATGTAACAAAAGGAGAAAAGGGTAACTTGTGAATATAAATCTATTCAAACAACACATGCATAGGCTAATCCAACTAGTCTGCCGCACGTCTAGTCTTCATAAACCCGTCAAGCGTAAACCTGAGCAAAGCTAATCCACCGCATGATACCACTTGCTACAAATCTACACCACTCCTTATAATTAGATTAATCCACCACATGATACAATCTAATTATAAGAAGCTAAAAGCATACATACATCTGAACAAATCTATATAAACTCATTACTCGTGTAAGCTTAACCAAAATCGGCAAAAACTAGCAGAATTGGGGTCCATGAAGAAGGAACATACAAACAAGAATGATTAAACCAATCTAAAACCTACATCTGCCGCACGATACCCAGTTCCATCAAAGCCTAACCATGATTGACATGCATGAACCCACAACACGTGACAATCTAGATTGAAAGTTGTTTCGGCCATCATGATCTTATGATTAAAGAGACACAAGCAAACTCATGCGACAAGGCCGAATAAAGATCAATCTAGATTGGGCAAAAGAGTGTTACAAGAATTAAATAAATAAAACATATAACACATGATAACTTAATGAATCTATTAGATCTGCCAAATCTAATAGAGCCGATAACTATTTTTACTCATGACTTAATCCGCCGCACGATACAAGGCACAAGCAAAAACTTCCCATCATAAGCTTAAATCCGGCGCACGATACTAAGCTTAACATACGAGACTACTTGCATCATATCTAAATCCACCGCATGATACTAGACATGATAGCAAGGTTGCCGGTACTTACGGAGGTCGACGGATCGATGATTCCTCTCGAAGAACTCGACGACACGACTAAGGACTCAAAGGTGGCACGGGGCCGGTTTGTATTGATATGGTTGTGAACAATTTTATAATGGTCGAGGGTTTATATTTATACCTTGGACGAAACATGAGTCCTAGACGATTACGACTTACATAATAAAATACGAAAAGATACAAAATCTATTCCTAATCTCCTCGGCGTCCTCCATTATCACGTGTCCTTTTGTGCAAACCGGCTTTATCCACCTCCCAAATGGAGCCACCATTCCATAAAATAGCCGACCGCACAGGCATTCACCAAGTCCTCGAAGACCAAATAGCCGTCTGATTGCTTGTCGAATCCTTTCCTCTCTGATGGCTGGACCCACTTGTCATATCCTCGTGCGCGCGAAAATCTGGTGTTAACAGATATATTCAGAAGATGACTTTTAGTAAGTGGATTGAATGGATATATGTCTTGTGAGAGTGTTCAAACAAGTTAGCTTCAAGTTTGATTCAAATTGCTAGAGTATAGCTCAATTGCTCAATGTTGTCCAATATTGCAAAATCTGAGTGAGCTGAGAAGATAGCCATGTTTGGATGATCAAATCTAATTGTATTGGCTTGAAATTTGGTACACATGCTCTACACTTATGGTATTAGTTGCTGTGCAAAATTCATGATAATTGGATAAGTGATGCTTCGGTTTTGGAGTGGATCTTGTCAACACAAGTGCAGCAGTTTTCAGCATGTAGTAGTGTGTAAAGATGCAAAATCTGGTAGCAATCTAGAAGTCCAATGAAGCTCAAATTTGTATGGCTGCTAGAACACTTAGTAAGGCACATCTCCACCAAATTTCATGGTCATTGGACTTATATTTTGGGAGATATGCATGTTTTCTTGAGAAGGACAGAATCTGCCAGAAAAGTGACAATTATTGGATAGATCTCAAGTCACTTTGATTGAAAGGCCCTCAAGTTGGAATTATGTTTATAAGTGGTTGAGGAACCTATGTTTGGTTTTGAGAAGATCTAGAAGTATGACAAAGATGAGTACAAGGCCATTCTATTGTGAAGTACAATTGGTACTCAAATTGAAGATCAAGACCAAGCTATGATGAAGATTGAGTGTAAAGTCCTAGTAATGATTAAAGATCAATTAGAAGAAAGAAAAGGACTCAAAGAAGAAAGAGTTGAAGGCAGGCAACCATGCAAAAATGTTTTCATCATGATGAGTTCACCATTGGATCAATCAAACAAAGGCATTTCGAGTAAGGATCAAGGATGTTCTTTGGAGAGAGGTCACTTCTCCCTTTTGTAGGGGCTTGCCGCCTTTTGTAGGTTAACCAAGTGTGGTACTTGGAAGGCTAATATGGAAGTAGTGATTCAAAGGATTTTTGGGATGCTTAGTTGAATAAATGAAAGGATTGACCAAGCAAAGCAAGCAACAACCCATAGTAGAGAGCAAATTGAAATTTATCAATTGGTATGATCTCCATTGGTATTTATTGAGAGGCTCTCAAGCAAGCAAAGAACGAATGAAGAAGCAATGTCAACCACAACATTGAGCTAGTGCACTTGATCATATGGGTGAAGATTTATTCTATCAATTGGTATCTATTGGTCTTCACCATAGACTTCACATTGCTATTTGGAGCTAAATTGGAATCAAAATAACTATCCTCTACTCCAAGATAGCAAAGGTATCATGGTAATGTGCATGATCATTTCATCCCTTACTAATATGCGGTTAGTGCATATAGTACATGCTTAATAGGATCATGCACAACAAGAATTAAATAAATAAAACATATAACATATGATAACTTAATGAATCTATTAGATCTGCCAAATCTAATAGAGCCGATAACTATTTTTACTCATGACTTAATCCGCCGCACGATACAAGGCACAAGCAAAAACTTCCCATCATAAGCTTAAATCCGCCGCACGATACTAAGCTTAACATACGAGACTACTTGCATCATATCTAAATCCACCGCATGATACTAGACATGATAGCAAGGTTGTCGGTACTTACGGAGGTCGACGGATCGATGATTCCTCTCGAAGAACTCGACGACACGACTAAGGACTCCAAGGTGGCACGGGGCCGGTTTATATTGATATGGTTGTGAACAATTTTACAATGGTCGAGGGTTTATATTTATACCCTGGACGAAATATGAGTCCTAGACGATTACGACTTACATAATAAAATACGAAAAGATACAAAATCTATTCCTAATCTCCTCGGCGTCCTCCATTATCACGTGTCCTTTTGTGCAAACCGGCTTTATCCACCTCCCAAATGGAGCCACCGTTCCATAAAATAGCCGACCGCACAGGCATTCACCAAGACCTCGAAGATCAAATAGTCGTCTGATTGCTTGTTGAATCCTTTCCTCTCTGATGGCTGGACCCACTTGTCATATCCTCGTGCGTTCGAAAATCTGGTGTTAACACATGCCCCCTAATTTTGGGATAAATATTTATTCTAAAATTCCTTTTTCTTGTGCACTGACGTGGAACCTCCGGAAGCATCCGTCTTCACACGTTATAATTGTCGTACTTGTCGATTCGTCTCCCGATGCACCCCTTGGGATCTTTTAAAACCCTCCTTTCACTCCATGTTGGCTTGTGCTTCCCAAACTCCCCCGCTTCATTCCTAAAACCAGAAAACCCTCTTTTCCCCTATCATCTTCCAATCTAACTAGAAGATGTCTTCTGAGGCAAGCCGCCATAGTCTCGAGCTTGGGGCTTCTAGTACCTCCAAAAAGAGGTTGTTCTTCATTGTTTCTGCCCTGAAAATAAAGCAGCCGTTCTCACATCACCGCTTCTGTTCAGGAGGACCAACGACGACTTCTCCGAGGACTTAACCCAGAAGGTCATTGACCTTCAACTTGATCTGGAGAGGAAGGATCGGGAAATCACCCGAATCTCCCAGGAGCGCGATGTCGCTTGGAGTCAGGCTGCTGGTAAACATTCTTCAGCACTTTTTCCTTTGTTCTTCCCTCTTGTCTTTACTTACTCTCCCTCTTCTCAGCTCTGGCAGCCAAACTCCACGCCCTCGAAGCCGCTGTCACCAGGCTTTCTATCACAGCTGATGTGATGGGTACAATGCCCTTGAAGCGGGTGAATGAAGTTAACCGAATCCTCCCCGTTATCTCTAGGGCCGGCATGGGGTACAGCGTGGCACTCGCCTTCTCCACCGTGAAGATTCATTCTAGTGCCGATTACCACAGATTTGATGTCTGCGAGCAAGAACTGGAGGATAGAGTAGAACATTCCGTAGAGGATATGAAGGAAGCCAGAATAGATCTGGCCAACGCCTTTGATCACTTTCTCCCGATTAGGCGTAGGATGGAATGGACAAATTAACTCACTATAATCTTGCTCCCCCTTTTTGTAAATAAGAAGTTCTCCTGTTCGTCCCTCTGAAATCAGTCTGTGATTGATCCTTCGAGATCAATGTGTGTTTTGTTCCGTGTATCAATTATCGACCTCTATTTTTTTGTTTCAACGGCGATGCATACCACATCGGCTATTGCTGATAACTGTATCAGAAATCCTTGCCTTGCAAATAACTGCCGTAATCAGCTATTCTAGATCCAAAGTTTCTAGTCCTTTTCTTTAATTTTCTAATCCGTGATGTCATCAAGATAATATTTTGGAAGGACTCCTATCTTTAAACCTTCGTTCTCCACATCAATCGATAATATGAGCTTCCAAATAATTAGCCGAAACTGAACAATCTTTTAGCCGAACCCTATTGGCTTTCCGATTTGGAGTCATGACCTCTTCCGATTGTCAAAAATTTGGCCTGGCCCAATAACGGCCCATAAGCTATAAAAACCCTACTCCAATGCTTGGTCCTCCAGTGTGCAAGCCATGGTTCTATAAATACGAACCTTCACAAGCCGTCATTCTTGTCCCCAGACAAATAGTTTGACTCACAAAATTTCCACTTCTCGGTTTCTAGCTCAAGCCAGAGAATAATCCTTCGCCTGTGTTTCCATTAATGGCAGGCAACAACAACCACAGCAGGCATCCCACCGAAGATGAAGCAGGAGGAAGCCAAGCATCAACTCACCGGCGTTATGGGTAAAAACTGATTTCTTGCCCCCTCGCGGTAGCTGGGTCTTTCTCCAACCAAGCTTGGGCTCCTTCAGAAACGGTAGAACCAACAGCTCTTTTCAATCTTTCCTTAAGCCACCAGATTCTGAGTTTGATGACTCACTCCAGCAGACCCGTTTGGACATCCTTCGGTGTCGCGAGGAAAGGGATAAAGCCCAGAAGGAACTGGAAGGTGTATGCAAGAAGCATGACATTGAGGAGGCTGAATGGGCAGACCAACGGAAATAGCTCTGCAGCATCATTTCAGGTCAGCATAGTCTTGGTCCTCTTCTTCTGATTGAGCTTGCTTCGCCTGACGTATTCCTTTTTCTTGCTAATTCTTTCTGCAGAGAATGACCATTTGAAGATAGCAGCGAACAAAACCGCCCTCAAGGTGAATGCTCATGGGGACTCAGCCGAAGCCCGTCTTGATGTCGTGGATGGCCGCATTGATCTGGCCATCATCCAAGGTGTGCATGCCGGGGTTTCCCTCGGGCTAGCTGCAATGAGCTCTTGGACCAAAGAGGATTACTCCTTTCTACCAGTTGGCTTCGCAGGGGATCCAGATGAATTTGAATACCTTGAGATCTATGATAACCATGCCGCTGCTATTGCCGATATAACTTGCGGATACATGGGTGTATGCCGAGTCTCTAAGTGATGAGTGATTGTCAACGGGTTTGATCGCAGGTTCTTTTGCTTGTGTTGTGCAGGTGTCGAGCACGGAGACAGTGATCGAGGGCAAGGTGAAGGTCAAGTAGAGACGTGTCGTGCCGATGGACCGGGAGCGGTGAAGGGCGGACGTGAGGCTTGGACCGAGGGACCAGTGGCCTGAGGATCAGCTGTGGTGGCTGGCAGCCTAGGATAGCGACGAGCGAAGACTTGCGGGGCAAGGTGTTGCTCGAGTCAAGGACCTGGGGACACGTGTCGGTGCACGGGGTGCACGGGCGGTGCATCCCCTCTACAGCTCCGGTTTGGTGGTTGAGCCAGAAAAAACCACCGGGTGGACGGTTTCCAGGTTTGGGCCACAAAACCTGGGCATGCGGCAGGTTTTCGAGTTTGGGCCACAAAACTCGGGCTGAGGACGGTTTCCAGGTTTGGGCCTCAAAACCTAGGCGCTGCGGGTTTCTGAGTTTGGGCCACAAAACTCAGGCGATGGACTTGGAGGCTGGTTTCCCGGTTTGGGCCTCAAAACCAGGGGTTGGCATAAAAGCCTGGTTTCTCGGTTTCGGCCACAAAACCGGGGGTGCAGAGCGAGGGCGGCACGTGGCGGCAATCGGGAGGTCGCGTTGAGGCGACGCTATGAGTTGTGCGGGCGTGGCTGTCGGATACACCTACCACCGAGTTGGTCCAGAATAACCCTAGGGTTTAGCTGGTTCGCTCTGTAATTAGAGAGTGGTAGAGTAGGAATTAGGTTAGGTTAGAATTAGGATAAGTAGAGGGAGACACCCTCCACCCCTTCCATCTCAGTCAATTGCTCTTTCGTAGCTAGGGTTTTCTGCTCTCCCACATCACTGCTGTAGCGAACCTGAGATCCACAGAGAAGAGACCAATACCTCTGTGCCCGTGAGATTTTTGAGGAAGTGAGGCCGTAACCTCACCATTGTAGCGTGTGGTAGCCACACGGTTGCAAATTCGTGGTTGTGATTTGCGTTTTGTTCGTGTTCTTCGCGGATTGCTTTTTGCCATGATTTTCCCATCGATCGATCTCTTTGCTCAGTGCGTCTTTTGGAAATCCGTTTGAACCAAGTTGTTCTAGATCGTGAGGCACTTCTTTCCACCGAAGGAATTCACCTCTAACCTCACGGTCTAGGAGATCGAGCGATTTTAGTCTTAGATCGGTTTTTGCTCCTTAGTCCCGAATTCTTCCAATTCACCGATTTGGAGTTAGGTTCGAGCCATGATTCTGTTGGGATAGCTCACTAACATCCTTGGAACTCCTCATACCAAGTCTAGGCCTTAGTGCTTTTGATTCGGAGGAGATCGAGTGAATTTCGCGGAAGAACAGTGCTGCGTCGGGGGGCATCGGACGCTCGAGTTCGTAGCATCGGACGCTGACTCCTTTTGCATCGGAGGCTTCGTTGCCACGTGTCAGGTTCTGACATTTTCTAAAGGAGCATCGAACGCTACCATCAGACGCTCCGTTGTGCATTGGACGCGCCGGGGTGTGACCATCGGACGCTGAGATTTCACTGTTCACAGCGTCCGATGCGTATGCAGTAATGTTCTGTTTTGGCACTTTTTGCATCGGATGCTGCAGGTGCTAAGGCATCGGACGCTAGCTAGCTTCCGATGCTGCTGGTTCAGCACTGATTCGTCTGCCGTTCGTTCGTCCATTGTCGATTTTGTTTTCCGGCTTTTGCGTTGGGTTTCTAGAGTCGTTTAGTGTCTCGCTGTGCTTCTTGGAAGCATCCACCCTACATCTAGGGTCATGGACACTTACGAGCTCTAGGGTTTGCTCTTGGGGTTGATTTTTGGGATAGTGGCAACAAGTTTCCGAAAGGAATTTTGAAGCTCCCATTCACCCCCCCCCCTCTGGTCGCTTTCGGGTTTCATTCTCGGTCCTTCAATTGGTATCGGAGCGGGTTAAGGATCTTCCACCTTAGCCGGTTCTAGATCCACAGAAGGCGACATGGATCGCGGCGTGGGCAAACCGCCGTTCTTTGATGGGACAAACTATGCGTACTGGAAGATACGCATGTTGGCCTATCTCCAGAGCATGGGCTCTTCTGTTTGGGAGATTTGCAACAAGGCCGATTACATTGTCTTAACTGCTCGTGTCTCTCAACTTCAGATAGATGAGCACGATGCCAATAGTCGAGCACGTAACGCTCTTTTCTCCTGCTTGAGCATGTCCGAGTTTGATCGCGTCTCTCACCTCCCCACAGCTCGTGAGATTTGGGCGACCCTCATGCGCTTCCATGAGGGAACCACTCAAGTCAAATCTTGTCTCTACAAGTCGCACAAACGGGAGTATGAGAACTTTAGACATATGCCTAGCGAGAGCATAGAAAGTTTATTCGCTCGCTTTCAGGTCATTGTCAACAAGATGAGAGCGAACAAGGAGCTGTTGCCTTTTAACGATCATGAGAGGGCTTTGAAGCTTTTGCATACTCTCGATCGGTCAGTGTGGGACTCAAAGGTCCAGGCGATCATCGAATCGTCTAACTATGAGACCCTCACATGCGATGAGCTCTTTAGTAAGCTCAAGTCTAGTGAGATTGACGCCATGTCGAGGGCATCTTATGAAAATCCTTCTGGCCCGACTATGGCTTTGGTTTCTGGCTCTTCTGCTAACCCCTCTTATGGATTTGCACTCTTTTCACTTCTTTCTGTCACAGAGGAGCAGCTGGAGTCTTTGGGGGATGATGAGTTGGCTTTGCTTGCCAACCGGTTCTCGCGGTTCCACAACAACCGCATGAACCATCGCCGCGGAGGAGGACGCTCGGGATGCTTCGAGTGTAGCGACCCCGACCACTTCATCGCCAACTGCCCCAAGAAGAAGAACACATCTGGGAAGGGTGATCATGGGCACAAGTATGACTCCAGCAAGCACAAGGAGAAGTACGTCCCTGCAAGGCACAAGCGGAGAGGTGGCTTCAACAAGGAGTACATCAAGAAGAAGTACTTGGAGAAGGCCCAGGCTGAGCATCGTTGTTAACACCCGATTTTCGCACAGATAAGGATATGACAGATGGGCCTGGCCAGCAGAAGGAAAAGGATTCGGCAAGCAATCAACAACTGTTCGGCCCTCAGAGTTTCGTCGTTTGTCAGTGCGGTCGGCTATTTCACGAGGCCATAGTTCCATTCGGGAGATAGATAATGCAGGTAAAGTCGGCTTGCATAAGAAGGCATGTGGCGATAAAGATGCCGAGAAGATTAGAGATAGATTTTTGGTATCTTTCCATATTTTGTCATTGTAGATCATAATCATCTAGGACTCGTATCTCGTTCAGGGTATAAATATAAACCCTGAGGCCATTGTAAAGATATATACACAATCAATACAACCAACCTGGCCTCGTGCCACCTTCGAGTCCAAGTCGTGTCATCGCGTTCTTCGAGAGGAATCATCGATCCGTCGACCTCCGTAAGTTCCGGCAACCTTGTTATCATGTCTAGTATCTTGCGGTGGATTTAGATATGGTGCAAGCAGTCTCGTACGTTAAGCTTAGTATCGTGCGGCGGATTTAAGCTTATGACGGGAAGTTTTTGCTTATGCCTTGTATCGTGCGGTGGATTAAGTCATGAGTAAAAATAGTTATCAGCTCTGTTAGATCTGGCAAATCTAATAGATTCATCAAGTTATCATGTGTCGTATGTTTTATTTATTTAATTCGTACAACACTCTTTTGCCCAATCTAGATTGATCTTCGTTCGGCCTCGCTGCACGAGTTTGCTTGTGCTTTGCTAATTATAAGATCGTGATGGCCGAATCGACTTTCAATCTAGGTTGTTACATGTTGCGGGTTCATACATGTCGATCATGTTTAGGCTTTGATAGAGCTGGGTGTCGTGCGGCAGGTACAGGTTTTAGATTAGTTTAGTCATGCTTTGCTTGTGTGTTTCTTCTTCATGGACCCCAGTTCGGCTAGTTTGCCGACTCTGGTTATGCTTACATGAGTAATGGGTATATATAGATCTGTTTGGACATATGCATGCTTTTAGCTTCTTATCATTAGATCGTATCATGCGGTGGATTAATCTAATTATAAGGAGTGGTGTAGATTTATAGCAAGTGGTATCATGCGGTGGATTAGCTTTGCTTGAGTTTACACCTGACGGGTTTATGAAGGCTGGACGTGCGGCAGACTAGCCGAATTGGGCCTATGCATGCATTGTTCAGATAGATTTATATTTACAATTTACCATGCTTGATGATATCTTTGGTCTAGATCACGTTCTTTCATAAATCGCACACATGACCAATTGTTATTCATTCATGCATCCCTTTGTTATTTGTTTATTCGGCAAGTTACAGTTTACATGCTTACATCTAGACCTAGCCGAATGGCTTTATGAACATGCTTGGCAGACAGCTTCTATAGCTGTATGTCGTCGTAAGTGGCTTCAGGGTCGTAAATATGGAACTGTCTGGTCTCAACCGACATGTTCCGGTTTTGTATTTAACAGTTTCTCTCCCTTGTTAGTTGCAGGGCAAACTGACTGGCACGCACCGGACTTCTGAATACCCGGGCCATGTCTGAAGCCAGCTTCTTCGGCTTGCTGTGTGATTGGCATAGTGCGACACTTTTTGCGCCAACACACTTTTTGGCATGCCTGGTGGGACCACCTTTTTCTGAAGCAATGGTTGAAGTCACTGAAACTGAGACCAGCGACAAGACGGAGCTCGTGCGGGTGCAGTTCGCCGAGCTACCCGACGAGTACAAAGAGCAGGTGCTTAACGCTTGTGCCGAATTCCAGGCCAAGTGCCTAGAAGCCTTTTCCAAGAACAAGAGCGGGAAGGTCCGCCGTCTGCATGATCTGTCGAAGCCCGTCCAATTCAACCCAACTGATCCCGGGGAAGAGGAGGCAATGCTGAAGATGACTAACATGGTTAATGAAGCTGTCTCCGGCACCATCGGCCGCATGCACGGGGCATTCCTTAATACTTTCCGCACTATCATGATCGCCCAATTCGGCCCTAAGGCCGATGAACTTATGGAGGCGGAGTTTGGCCCTATAGCAGGACCACATCTTTTCAACCTGCCGAATCACCTCAAGAGGGTAGGAGCTGCTGGTGAGGAGACCCCGCCTAAGGCTCAATCAAGCGGGCTGACCATGCAAGAGAAGCACACGCCAGAAGGCCGATTGCCGACCATGGGTCAATTCACGATCGGCGCTAAGGGTCAGCCGCCAGAATCAACACGCAAGATCTCTCCACAATCCTATAGGCTCATAAAGGACTACTACGGAAACGGGTACCACGAGATGCTTGAACCCCACAACATAGAGGGCATCCCACATCCAGGATATGGGAAGCCGACGGCCGAAAGGACTGCCGACTCTAATGTCGATATCATGCTGGAAAAGATGGCAGACATGATGCAGCGCACCTTCGGCCTGAAGCCAAAAGGGACTCATGCTTATAGGTCTCCGTTCCCTGAATGGTTCCACCGTGTGGCCCTACCTCCTGGAGTCAAAGTGCCAACGGATCTGTCCAAGTTCTCCAGCTTGGACGACACCAGCACGATAGAGCACGTCAGCCGATATCTGCTCCAGCTTGGGGAGGCCGATACCGAAGATGCCTTCAGGGTTCGGTACTTCCCGTCATCGCTCACTGGACCGGCGTTCGCTTGGTTCACGTCACTACCGCCGGGCTCTATTCTCTCTTGGGCAGATTTGGAGCAAAAGTTCCATACGCACTTCTACACGGGTACCAAGGAGAAGAAGCTGGTGGACATCATGTATGTGCGCCAGAGGCCAAATGAGACACCGCAAGACTACCTGCGCAGGTTTAGGGAAGTCAAGAGCCAGTGCTTCGGCATGTACCTGCCGGATGATCAGCTTCCACCATTGGCCGTAGCAGGCATGCTCCCGAGCATCAGAGACAAGCTGTTCGGTCAGGAGTTTGAGGACCTGGGTCATCTCTCTCGTCGGCTGAATGAGATGACTATCCAAGCGCAAGGCTTCCGAAGAGAAGGGCGTTTCCAGAAGGACAATGTCGCGGCCCAGATGTATCAGGCTTTCCTGGATGAAGCCGATGACTACACCGACACCGAGGATGAGGTGGCCGCTGCAGAGCTCAACTGGGACAAGGAGCCAACCCAGGCCAATAGGCAATGGCTGTGCCAGCAGAAGGGGGCATACGACTTCAACGTCACCAAAGCCGACAAACTCTTCGAGTTCCTGGTTGCCGAAGGAAGAATCAGGCTACCCCCGGATCACCCGATGCTGCGTCCTAGAGGAGTCAAGGACAAGAAGTATTGCGGTTTCCATAACACCAACACTCATTCTATTAATGATTGCCGTGTGTTTAGGACAAGGATCCAGAAGGCCATCCAGGATGGCCACATCAAGTTCGATGGCAAGATGAAGATCGATACTAACCCCTTCGCCCAGAACGCCGTGTTCTTCTCAGTGAACATGATAGCTCCAGAAGACTCTAGGGGCAAGGGCAAAGTCAAAGTCCTCACCTCCGACAAAGCGCGCGAGTCTGGCACAGTGGACCCCGATCGGCAGATCACCAGCGATGAATTCTGGCAGCGTGCCCAGATCACGAATAGCCGACATGAGCACGGGGAGTCATCTTCCAAGCGCAGGCTGTTGGTGGTCCTTAACTCATATTTTATACCACCAACTTCATTATAAAAATATATAAAAATATTCCCAAGACTAGTGAATAGGGCTTTACACTAATGCATTCCACGAGTTTTGGTGATTATTCGCTTACAGGCATACATCGATGGAAATGCATATAAAGGCAAGGAAAATAATGCATAAAACATCATTATGCAACACAAATACCAAGTGGCCCACCTACCGTGCAATCCAGGCCTCAGACACAGGCCAAAATACCCAATAGAGAACCCAAGTAGTGGAGGCCCAAAACTGAATCCCAATCTGCCATGGGCTGCATGACCCTACTTTAGTAAAATGGAGGCCCAGGATGCATCCGAAGTCCAAATCGCAAACTTCAGGCCATTTCGGAAAGCTAAGACCAAGACGGACGCACCCCAGAAAGGCCGACCCTGTTTGGGCCCGCCCCCCCCCAGAACGTCGGTTTCAGCCCAATTTTGTTGAGGCGGTGCATTAACTCCTCCCTAAGGCGGTTCCAGGTGAATTTTGCAGCGAAGTCCCTCCTAAACCGACCTAAAGCACCTATATAAGGAGAGGAGGAGGGGAGGCCAAGACAACAACACACAAAGGAATAGAAGAGCACCTCTCTCTTGAGTAGATCCCCACTCCTTAGGGCTATGCCCTAGTAGCTTTCTAGAGTTGGAGAGTGAGATGTGAGGGAAGAGAGCGGGGAAGTACCGGGCTTGTCGGTCTCTCCCCGAGCTTGTACCTCGACGAGCCCTTACCTTGTACCCACATCGGGATCCATACATAGTAAGTGTTCGTGGTTTCTACAGTATTATTGTTCTTTTGATTAGGTAAGCTTTATCTCTTCTTGTTTGCGGGTTCGTCGTCCGTTCTCGTAGCGGATACTCTAGTAGAGGAACCTCTGAATCATTTGGAGGGGTTCCTGCGCAATGCTAGAGTAGTGATCAATAGCGTAGACGTGGTGTCTAGGCTAGGGTTCACCTTCGTTTGCCTCGTAATCCACGGGTGAGGGATCGGCGGTAGGTGGTGACAGCCCTGTTTGCCCTTAGTTTTCCCCACGTTCAGTTACGGCGTAGAGCTACACAAAGGCCGGAGTTACCTGGCAGACTAGGTATAAGCCGGTGCCCGAAGTGAACAAGTAGAAGTAACGTTTATCTATCTTTAGACAGTAAAGCTTTAGCGATCCGTCTCTATTCCCCTCTCTTTCTCTACCCTTGTGTTGTCCTTGGACGAACTAGATAGAAGAAATACCTCCGTTCCTCGTGGAAATACGATACCCTGAATACCACCAGGTGAAGTGCTACAGCGGTACTTCCGTGCGCTTGCGGATTCTTCTGCTTACGCTAAGAAATACCAACAAGCATTTCTGGCGCCGTTGCCGGGGATGGATCGTAAGGTCCATTCTTAGTAACGACGTTAGTAAGTGTCAACAAGCATTTCTGGCGCCGTTGCCGGGGAACGGTTGCTATTTTCTTCGAACCTAGTTCATCCTCGTATCTATATCCCTTTTTATAAAAACCAAAAATATTTTTTTTTACCTTTTCTATGATGAAGCCAACCACTCCAATTCAAAATCCGTCCGCTTCAAAGGGGGAGTTCGTCGAGCCAAAACCTTCTCCAAAACTTTCATCCAATGATGGACTCCACCCTTATTTAAAATCCATAGCTTGGGCACTACACTTCTCTGGTTTTCATAATGAAGATTCTTTTAACCACTTGCTAGATCTTGAGGAAATTTGCTCATGCCTAAGCATCCCAGGCATGACAAAAGAAACGATTAAGTGGAAATTGTTTTCATCTTCCCTCAATGGGGAGGCGAAACAATGGTACGCTAATGTCGTAGAAAGTGTGAATGGGGATTGGGAAGAACTTAAAAACAAGTTTTATCTTGCATTCTTCCCTAGATCCCGTATCACCTCTATACCAAAGGAAATCCTCCATTTCGAGCAAGATGAGGAGTCTATAGGTGCAGCCTGGGCCAGGTATTTGACGATACTACACGCTAGCCCAAACATGTCTTTACCCGAGAGCGTGCAATTGCATCTCTTTTCTACGGGTCTAGATGAAGATGTTGCTCCAGTCCTTGACAGGGCCGCTGGAGGGTCATTTTCAAGCAAATCTACAACGGAACAGAGAAAAATCCTTGATAACTTCCTAGAGAAGCACACTTCTCCCGTTGTAGAACCAAAACCTCTCCAAAACAAGGGCATGTCAAGTTTTGAGGAGCCCTCATCAGTCGAATCAACAACTTTGCCATACATAGATTCGACTTTTGAGCCCTCATCCGAGCTGCAAACACCGATAATGCTTTATCCTTCGGAGTTTGCAATTGAATTCGAGGATTATGACAGAATCACGAACCTTCGTAGGTACGAAAAACGCTCAACATATGAAGTGTCCCCTAAAATAGAGCCATCAAAAGAATTGTTAGTGGAGGTGAAACGTTATTCTGATGTAATTCGGATTCTTTCACCCTCCACGACCATATCTTGCACATTTAGGGGAACAATTGTTGATGCTCTTCACAACCCATGGGTCGGAACAAATATCATGTCAAAATTCTTAGCGGAATCTCTTTTGGGTAACACTCCGCTAATCCCGACCGACAAACTCTTTGAAGGTCTGCCAGGGTTTCTCTGGGAGTGTTGTGGAGTTGCTAAGGCCGTACCTTTTGAAATAAACGAAAACCTGGTTCACCTAGATTTTCATATCTACGACATCCTTGAATTCGAACTTCTGTTAGGCCACCCTTTCGAAAAACTTTCCATAGAGAAACCATTCCGTGGGGGCCCTGATGAACAGTTGGGAGCAATCACTTCCGCTGAGTCTATCGCTAGTTCCGCAAATCCAAAGGCGAAGGAGCAGCCCAACGCTAACTCATGCGAGGTGGTAAAATGCATAGCTCCGTGCGTTTCGTTTGAGTTTCAATCTCATCCTTGTGAAACGATACGTCCAGTACCATCCTCGCTCGAGCTTAATCCATGTCCCTCTGGCCATCATAACGTTGTTCTCGACAGCAGTCAAGTATCAACGCTCGTCTTTCATGATAGATCTTTCCAGTGCGGAAACTTTCATGCCATGGACATGTGTGAAGCAACAACTCTAGAAACCAAGCAAGAATCTGTTAATGAGCATGATAACTTCTCTTTTGAGATCCCTCATGTCACATGCTCACTTTTAGGTTCTCTAGAGTTCGTTTTGCTTCAAACCACATGCTTCTACGAGGATCACAACCTTCTCTTGATTCTCGTTGTCGAACTCTTTAAGAGAATGGTTGTGGATGCTTATGTTTATCACAAACATTGCAAATCCGGTAGATGCATGGTGGTGCTAACCTTGCAGCTTGAGTGTTAATGCCAAATACTTGGTGGTGAACTGGGATTTACACCACCACTGTAGGCTGCAAGATGAAGTTCCCAAGGTCAAGCTTAAGACTATTACTTAAGCACTGCCGGGAGATACCCCGGATTTTCCTAAAAAAAAGAAAAAAATATTTATATAATGATTTAAAAAATAGCTTTATATTTCTTTTATTACTATCATTAAAAAAAATTCTTAATAAAAATAAGATCATGCTATCTAATTAGTGTGCACCTTCGGGTATTCTTGGTTGTTAACCCTTTTCAGGATATGATCAAGAAGAACAAGGGTACATACGATGTAAGAGAGCATGAAGTGCTTCAAAAAAAATCATCAAATGCCTTACTCACATTTATCTCCATAAGTTTACTAGACCATACAAATTCATGCTTCTTATTGTTTATGATGGCTGCTCTGGTTTGGGTATACCGGGCCCGGTACATCCATTGGTCTTTTTAAATTAAGCATGGTGCTTAGGTTAAAATGACCTTCTTTAATCAAAATTTGACATGGTGTTAGATCTTGATTAATGAACCTAAGTTGTTTGCATAAACAAAAGAAGTAATCTTTAATGGAGATGAACCAAGGCTAGTACTTTATAGCAAAACTTATCTTAGCCTTGTTTGAGTTCTGCTTAAAAAAAACCAAAAAAAAGAGTTTTCCTAAATAATAAAAAAAATGAAAAAAATAATAGTAAATAAATAAAAAAATGGCTTGCAAAATGAGATATGATTATGAAAGTTTCCTTCAGGTATTATTGTCTCTAATCATTTTAGGGCAAAAAGAATGAAGGATTGGGAACTTTCTTATCATTTTCTTAGATTTGCTAAGCTATAAAATAAAAAAAATCTTTATATTTATTTATATATATAATATATATATTTATATATTAAAAAATGATGAAAATAGATTGTTGAAAACAAAATAAAAAAAAATTATTCATAATAAAATTGAGCCTTCCCAGTTTTCAAACTGGTAGAGCCTTTCTTTTTGTTTCTTTTGTTTTGTTTCAATAAACAGGTACAAGAATAAGTGTGGGGGAGATCTCCCAGGTATAACCTTTCACACAATTGAGATCTCCCCAACACATTGCACAACATCGAGAAACCCAACATGGAGAAGGACAAGGTAAAAGGTTTTAGAATGGATTGACTTAACTTCCGGGTTGGTCAAATCATTTCTAACTCATCGTAAACTCCTTCATCTTCAAATGATGGTTTGTGCAAAACTCTATCCTCACATCTCCCATGTTTTGAAGATTAAAACTAAACAAATTAAAAAGATAAAACTTTTGACATGTCATCTCCAAGTTATCCTTTGATAAAATTTGCATACTCTTTATTCCTTGCTAATATTCCTATAACTTGTGAACACATTTCATAGGGACCCCATGCTATCTAAGTAATTGAAATATGAGATATAGTAGGATAAAAATGAACCTTGCTCTTTCATGTGAAGAACTTGGGATTTATTTTACAAAAAAACAAAGTTCAAATAGCATGCTCCTCAATGATATGAAAATTCCTACCAAAGCCATATCTAGTGTTAGATTTTAAAACCTCCAAATACTTGCAACTTACTACTGCATTGAGTTTTGTCAAGTCTTGTTGATGCCTTGTTGAGAAACTTATCATGCCCCTAAGATCAAGATTCACGTACACCCACATAAAAAAAATGCTAACTCTTGCACTAAGAGTTACGCAAAAACATGCCTTTCCATTCCACCAAAATAAAAACTCCACCACTTGTGTTATGAACCTCTCTTCCCAAAATTCCTTTTTACTTTTGCAAAATATGGGCTATGAAAAAAAAATCCCATGCCAAAAAGCATGAAGAAAAGAGAAAAGATGCCATGCCAAAGAAGCATGTGCCAAAAAAATGAGAGAGCAGAAAAAAATGGACAAGTGTCCAAATGAGAAAACAATGGGTACTTCGATGCCCGCCTCTCTCTAAAAAAAATAATAATAAAGATAGCCCATATTTTCATAAGTTTATAAAAAAAAGGGGGAGAGAGAAGCATGACAAAGGAGTTCAAAAAAAATATATATATACATATATATTCCCCACACTTGCACTTCTTGATCTAAGGGTATGGCATCTTTCTCCTCGGATCCGAGATTTGACTTAGCAAAATATGCGGAGTAAGTATGCCTTCATATCTTTACCTACCCAAACTCCACAAAAGCTTTTTAGGAATAGGAAAGAAAGAAGGCAACACTTTGGTATGCCTTGGTGAGGAACCAAACACATAAATGAGCGATTTGAGAGAATCATTTGAGGAGCTAAGCTATGGTTTACATTTTCAAAATTAAATGAAAACCCAAGTTTCTGAATTGATTGATGCAAGGGGATTTGAATCCATGTTGTTCCATCTTTCAATCACCCAAGATATCATGGTAGACACTTCAGAGTTCATAAGTGCAGGTGAAGCTTGGAATAACTTGTATGCAGGTTACATATCAGAGAGATGACCCATCTTAGTCCTAATCTTTACTCGAGGACGAGCAAAGGGCTAAGTGTGGGGGAGCTTGTTGGTGGTCCTTAACTCATATTTTATACCACCAACTTCATTATAAAAATATATAAAAATATTCCCAAGACTAGTGAATAGGGCTTTACACTAATGCATTCCACGAGTTTTGGTGATTATTCGCTTACAGGCATACATCGATGGAAATGCATATAAAGGCAAGGAAAATAATGCATAAAACATCATTATGCAACACAAATACGAAGTGGCCCACCTACCGTGCAATCCAGGCCTCAGACACAGGCCAAAATACCCAATAGAGAACCCAAGTAGTGGAGGCCCAAAACTGAATCCCAATCTGCCATGGGCTGCATGACCCTACTTTAGTAAAATGGAGGCCCAGGATGCATCCGAAGTCCAAATCGCAAACTTCAGGCCATTTCGGAAAGCTAAGACCAAGACGGACGCACCCCAGAAAGGCTGACCCTGTTTGGGCCCACCAGGGGGGCGGCCGCCCCAGCCCCCCAGATAAGATCTCCTCGAGGGTCTAAGACACGACTCAAACCCTTCTTAAGGCGCACTTCACAATCATCCTCAAGAAGTTGCAAAACAGAAAGCAAATTGTAATGCAAGTTCGAAACCAACGCAACATCTTTAAGAACAAAGTTCTCATTGAGCCGGATAGCTCCATGAGAAACAACCTTACCTCTACTATTATCCCCGAAAGTGATGTACTCCTTGTGCATAATGGGGCTAAGGATGGAGAACCATTCCTTCCTTTCGGTCATGTGGCGCGAACACCCAGAATCCGTGAGCCACATGTTCTCCAACTGAAGTTCCTGCATCAATAGAAAGGCAGGAAATCAGCATATGGCACAACACCGGGGTTAGTAAACTGAGAAGGATACCAGTGCTGTGTCATAGGCCCAGAAAAGTGTTAGTAGCAACACCAAGCTGTCCTCGTCCCATGGGTGGATAGCGATCACCACCAACCTGAAAGGGTGGTCCGCTATGGAACGAAAAACCTCCAAACTGACCTACCTGTCCCATCTGAGCAAAGCGATCACCGCCATACTAAAGAGGTGGTCCGCTATGGGACTGAGCAGCAAAGCCTCTTATACTCGGCTCATGGTCGTATTGAGGATGACCAGAACCGTGACGGGCACGACCACCACCCCGTGGTCTAGCTGCCTGGGGCCTAGCTACCTGAGGGGGTGCACCTCCAGGCCTAGCACCCTGCCTCTGAACTCCCTGACCCTGCACACCATGGAAAGGGTGGTGCCTGGCCTGGTTGTTTAGCTCCAACTCCTTCCTAGCGTCTCTCTTCCTCCGAAAGCAAAACTCAGCTAGGTGACCCTCACGGTGACAGTACTCGCACTCGAACCTCACCACTCTCTTGGGTTATTGGTTCCTATGGTTGCGAGGGTTGTTCACTCTGGCTGGCTGCTTGCCCTTCGGAAGGGGATCACTAGAGACGTCAGGAAGGGTGTCAAGTGTGTTCCTAAGATGATTAGGTTTGGGAACCCACACTTGCTTGTGAGGTGGAGCCTTAGGAGGTACATCAAGGATGCCATCCTTGGTGATAGGCTTGGAAGGCTCAGGTGGGGTGATCTTGATAAGCTTAGGGATAGCGGATGGCTTCTCACTAGGGCTCACTCCACTAAACTCACTGATCTTGCCAAAGGTACTAGCGCCCTTCCCACCTGAAGCAAAGCCTACTCCCGAACAATCAGTTCCCCTTTTGAACTGACTGATCATCATGCCCAACTGTGGCTCATTGCATGACACCCAACTCAGGATGGACTTAAGGTATGTGTTTTCCTCCTCGGTTTGCATCCTGGCATGCCGACAGTTGGCAATCTCAAGCTCCATCCCCATGCATCGCTCACATGGAGCGGACAAGGTGCTAACTAAGCTGGCCTTCACGGCTTCAGCAAGCTTGGTACTAACTTCTGCCAACTCAGTTCGCAAGCTTGGGCAAAGCTTGCACGCACCCAAAGAAGGCCTAGTCTTCACTTCCTCCAGCTCCTTTTTCAGGGAGGGACACTCTTTGCAATCACCCACCAAGTCTAGCCTACTCTTCAGCTCATCATACACCTCAATCAAAGAGGCATACTTGGTTTGCAGGGTGGCAAAGTTTATCATATGCATCGTGCACTCCTCACACTCCTCCTCATCGGACACCTTCACCTCAGACTTAGCGAACTCAAGCTCCTTAAGCACATCATTCATCTTAGCCTTAAACTCATTGCACTCTCGGATAGCTCGCTTGAGTTGCTTGTCCTGACCAAGAACTATGTCGACGAGAGAATCACGCTCACCAGTAAGACGATCGACAAGAGAAGAGTTTGATACCTCGGAAGCATCGTCGTCATCGTTGTCATCGTCCTTGGTCTGGCACTTATGGTCCTCTTCGTCCAAGGCCATGGTGCAAAGGTCCTTGGGGGAGTGGCCGAAGAAGCAGAGTCCGTTGAAGCGATCTTCCATCTTGTGCTCGGCCCCATCGTCGCTGGAGTCTCCGTCAGAGGTCTTCTCGCCATTGCTGAAGGTGGCGAGGAAGGCATGCTTGCCGGCATCGAAAGCCTTCTCCATGTCCTCCCGGTGGTAGCCGCCCTTCTTCTTCTTCCCGACCTTGTTCTCTGGCTTGCCCTTGCGCCTGGAGTTGCGGTTCTTGCCGGAGAAGGTCTTGTCGTGCTTGGGGCAGCTCGCGACGAAGTGATCCGGATCTCCACATCCGTAGCAGCCCTCGCATGTGCCACCACGCCGGCGATTCAGGCGGTTGTTGTGAAACCGCGAGAACCAAGTGATGACGAGGGTGAGCTCGTCGTCTCCAAACGCCTCCAACTGCTCCTCCGTGACTGTAAGCAAAGAAGACAAAGAAAACAGAGGAGGTGAAGCATCAGCAGAGAAAGTCGATCCACCCATGCCTGAGACCAAAGCCATGGTATGTGAAGACGGGTTCTTCAGCTTGGCCTGAGTCAGGTGATCGATCTCGGTGGACTTGAGCTTGCTGAATAGCTCGTCCACGGTGAGGGTGTCATAAGCAGCAGACTCAATGATGGTCGACACCTTCACCTCCCATACCCTCCGATCCAGGGTGTATAGCAACTTGAGAGCCCTATCATGATCGTCATAGGGTAGGTTAGCCCGATTGGCACGCATCTTGTTCATGATCGTCTGGAAACAAGCGAACATGGCATCAATCGTCTCTCCCTCTAACTGAACAAAGTTCTCGTACTCCCGCTTGTACGTCTCGAAGAGTCTGGTCTTGACCTGAGCGGTCCCCTCGTGATAGCTCTAAAGCTTCACCCAGATCTCTTGTGCCGTCTCAAGCTCAGAGACACGTTCGAACTCAGGAAGGGAGATGCTAGCCAGAAGAGCGTTACGGGCCTTTGAGTTGGCCTCGTGCTGGTCAATCTGGACCTGACCCACACGAGCCGGAAGGACCTCGTACTCAGCGTTCTCACATATTTCCCAAATGGAAGAACTGATGCTGTTAAGATAAGCACGCATCTGAATCTTCCAATAGGGATAGTTTGTTCCATCGAACCACGGAGCCTTGCCGTTCCCTCGTTCCATGTCGCCCTTAGGATCCGAAACCGATTAAGGTAGAAGAGATCCTTAACCGGCTCCGATACCAATTGAAGGACCGAAAAAGCGACCAGAGGGGGGTGAATGGGAGCTTTAAAAATTTTCTACTGGAAACTTTTTGCCACTGTCCCAAGAGTCACCCCACGAGCAAACCTAGAGCTCGGATAATGTCCACGACCCTAATGTAGGGTGGATGCTTCCAAGAAGCACAGCGGGACACTACACGAGTCTAGAAACCCAATGCAAAAATCGGAAACCAAATTCGAGGTCAGACGAACAAACGACGGACGAAACAGTGAAGTTTTCACTGCATCGGACGCTGGCAGCGTCCGATGCTGACCCACCGGACGCGTCCGATGCAAATAGGTCCTCTCTGGAACCTTACTGTATGACCATCGGACGCTGCTACAGTATCAGGTCAGCATCCGATGCTCAGGCTCCGGCGCGTCCGATGTGCAACAGACGCGTCCGATGGCCTGCGTCCGATGCCCACTCAAAAACACCAGAGGTGACACGTGTCATCGGAGCATCCGATGCTATGAACAGCACCGTCTGATGCTCCCGTGACCTGCGTCCGATGCCCCCAGAAATAGCATAGTTCTTCGGTGATTCAACCCGATCTCCTCCAAATCAAAAGCTCTAGGGCTAGGATTCGATCTGAGTGATCACAAGGATGTCAGTGAGCTACTCCTAAGAGATCATGGCCAGAACCTAACTCCAAATCGATGAATCGAAAGATTTTGGGGCAAAGGAGCAAGAACATGATCCCAAAACGAAAATCGCTCGATCTCCTAAACCGTGAGGTTAGAGGTAAATTCCTTCGGTGGGAAGAAGTGCCTCACGATCTAGAACAACTTGGTTCAAATGGATTTGAAAAAGATGCACCAAGAAAAGAGATCAATCGACGGGAAAAACGTGGAGAAAAGCAATCCGCTAAAAACACAAACAAAACGCGAATCACAACAACGAATTTGCAACCGTGTGGCTACCACACACTACAATCGTGAGATTACGGTCTCACTTCCTGAACTTCCCAAAACACAGAGACAAGATTGAGTCTTCCCTGCGGATCGCTAGCAGCTAGGTATGATTAGAACCTAAGCGGGGGCTAAGGAGAGAGAGTGCTTAGGAACAAATGACTGCTAGGATAGAGAGAGAGGAGGGGCGCCTCTCTTATTTATAGCCTAAGTACAATATTCCCCTTCTACCCCTAGATACAAGAGCGAAGCGGCCAACCCTAGGGGTATCCCGGTCCAACTCTGCTTGATGACAATCCGACGGCCACGCGCCTTCCTCATCCTTAGCTTCGCCTCGACGCAAGACTCAGGATGCCACCACGTGCCGCCCTGTCGACCGCTGCGCCTTCCTCGCTAATAGCTGCGCCGCCGCGCCAGCCTCTCCACGCCGCCACGCGTCGACCGTCCTTTTTGCGGACCTCCCCCCCGGTTTTGAGGCCAAAACCGGGAAACCTGGGCCTTCCCCCGGTTTTGAGGCCAAAACCGGGAAACCTGTCCTCCGGCTGAGTTTTGTGGCCCAAACTCAGAAACCCGCGTGCCCAGGTTTTGAGGCCCAAACCTGGAAACCGTCCACGCCGAGTTTTGAGGCCCAAACTCGGAAACCGTCGAGGGTAGCTTTTTGAGGCTCAGCTACCGAACCCGTGCTGTAGGCGGGATGTGGTTCGCACACCCCGAGTTCTAGCACTGATGCCGGAGCATGTCCAGCCTCCACGCCGGACACAGTGCATTTGCCTTCCTTCTTGGCCTCCCGCCAAGTGTCACGATGCTATCACCTTCCTCCCGACTCGGCCGATGCACCACACATCCCCATGTGCTCTTGCTTATCAATGCCACGTGTCAGCTACCACAGCTGATCTTCAGGTCTCCCGGTCCGTCGGTCCAAGCTCCACGTCCGCCCTTCACCGCTCTCGGTCCGTCGGCACGGCACGTCCCAACTTGACCTTCACCTCACCTTCGACCACTGCCCGAGCTCCGCACCTGCACATCAACACAGCCAAAAGACATGTTGCCCGTTGATCGATCACTCATCACTCAGGAAGGGAACCACAAGGGCACATATCAACCTTGTGTTCGCATTTGCATATCGGTCATCTAGTGTCACTTAAGCGATCTAACATTGTGTTGTTACTAGGATTGAGTGGCGTGCTGGGAGCAAGTGAAAATCCTTTGAAATTGATTGTGAAAATGCTAACACACATGCACAAGGTGGCGTTCACTTGGTGGTATTGGCACATTTGCAAAAGGAGATGAAGTGTTGTGCTCTAGGGGCATCAGACGCTGGTTCGATGAGCATCAGACGCTGGGCCAAGCGTCCGATGGCAAATCCTAGAGAGTCTGTTTGCTCAGAGGAGCATCGGACGCTGGAGATGTGAACATCGAACGCCGGTCCGAGCGTCCGATGGGAGTGATGTGGCGCGAGCTATTTTAGTAGGGAGCATCGGACGCTGGCCTGCGTCCGATGAGGAACCATCGGACGCGTCCGATGTGTTTCTATCCTCTCTGGATCCTCTCTGGTGTGTCATTGGACTCTGGGGTCAAGCGTCCGATGCAAAGGGCGCGGTGCGTCCGATGTGGCGTTTGTTCTTGAGTTGAAAAAGAGAAGTGGTTGATCTTTGATTGGAAAACTGTATTGATCCTTTGTTCTTTGGATCATGTGTTCATGTGGGTTGTGTAGCCCTCTGAATAAGCTTTCCAAAATGTTCAAGATCATCGAATTCCGAGGTCGGAGCTAAGAGTTACGGTCGTTTTAGCGTGGAGCTCAAGCTGTTGTTTTCACAGTGGCGGACTGTCCGGGATTTATTGGCGGACTGTCCGCCGGCTATTTTCCAAACAGCGAGTTTTCTGCACAGGTTCTGCCCAGGTGATCGGGGTTGAACGGCGGACAATCCGGGACCATATGGCGGACAGTCCGCAGTTCAAAATTCTGTGTCTAACGGCTAGTTCGCGGTAAGAGCCGGACAGTCCGGGATTTGGGGCCGGACAGTCCGGGATAGCCGTTTGAGCTCGGGAAAAGGGGGAAAACGGCTAGTTAGTTGATCCCCTATATAAATAGAGGTGTGGCCGGCCTTTGGGGTTGGTTGAGCACCCTAGGGACTTTGTGTCCATGCTTGGGAGTGCTTGAGAGCCCTCTAACTCACATATACTTGATAGTGATCATCCGATTGTGTGAGAGCGATTCTAGTGCGGTGCATGAGAGATTGCAAGAGTTGGCACTAGGTGTTCATGTTGCAAGCCGGTGGTGCTTGTTACTCTTGGAGGTTGCCACCTCCTAGATGGCTTGGTGATTGTGTCTCCGTTGTGAAGCCCGCAAGAAGATTGTGCGTGGCTCCGGAGAAGGCTTTGTGAGGAGCATTGTGCTCGCCCCGTGGGAGATCGCGAAGAGCAACTCTAGTGGAGAGAGGCGCGAAGAGCGCCAAGTGGTCCGGCCGGATCGGATGCTAGAGCTCTTGGTGAGCACTCCATCGTGGAGAGTGTGACTTAGGGTCACCACTAGCAAGAGGATCGGCGGCAACTTTGGGCTTACCTCAACGGGGACTAACTTGGTGGCGACCAAGTGAACCTCGGGATAAAATCACCGTGTCAACCTTGTTCATCCCGTTGGTTTGCATTCCCCATACACAAGCTTGTATTCACTTTCATATATATTGTGCTTGTGTAGTTGCTCTTGTAATTAGTTAGCTTGTATAGCTTGCTAGTTACCCTCTTTGCTTGTGTAGCTTAGAAGTAGTTCTCTTGCGTGACTAATTGGCTTGAGTAGCCCTGTTAGTCACATTGCTTAGTTTGTGTAGCTAAGTAAGTTGAGCTCTCTAATTTGGCTTGTGTAGCCTTGTTATTGAGCATTGCTAGTGAGCTTAGGAGCTTTGTGCTTTGCTTACTAGATTATGTAGGAGCTCCCGGTGTTTGAAGTACTAGTTGCATAAGTTTGTGTGACCTTGCTTTTAGAATTGATTAGGTGAGCTCTAGCTAGCCCGACACCTTATTTGCATTGTTTAGGATCTTTTGTAAGGTGTCATAGAGTATAAGTAGAGGGGTGTAGTCTTGGCTAGACCGATAGTTTTAATTCCACATTTGTTTCGGTTAGCCGGTGTAATTAATTTTAGAAAGGACTATTTACCCCCTCTAGTCCGCCATCTCAACCCTTCAACATGGGGCGGAGTTCTATAGTGATTTCTTATATTAAATTAATAATAAAATAATTGGGCAAACATATATCTTTTTTATGTTTGATTTAAGAATATAAGAGAAGGGAGTCTGAACGATTCTCAAAGAGGTGGTAAGTGACATGATGCAAGATGTAGGAAAATAATTGTTTTTTTCGAAGGAGAACCGTGGAGCTTTGCTCCCCAGATAAATATTAAATATAAAGCGTAAGGCAGTGTTACAAGGAGGGTACAGAAAATGTTAGCCAGGTGCTAACCGAAAAAGAAAAGAAGAAAAACTTACCTAGGGAGGTTACAAAGAGAAGAGGCTGGAGAGAAAAGGAAGAGGGGAAGACATCTTTACAAGTTGTTTGTCCAATTCATAACTAAAGCACTTTTGGAGGGGGGGAACCTGTAGAGATGAAGCTTAACTTCATTCTTGAAAATTGCCTTCCAGGTAGCTATCGACGGTGGTTTTTTATTGAAGATAAAATCATTCCTTTCCTTCCATATACTCCAGGCAGCTAACATGAAAAGATCCATGAAAAAATGGCCTCAGAACATCGACTTCTGAGCAATCAGTCTCTGGCAGACATCACCGTGATTGTGCCATTGAATTCCCAGTGCAAACCATCTTGTAGTTGACGATTGGCATTCGAAAAAGAGATGCAGAGAAGTCTCTTGAATTTGTTCATGACACAGGACACAACTATACCCTTCTTCTATGTGTTTGTTTCTTCTTCTCAGAACATCTCGAGTGTTCAACCTGTCCACTAACAACAGCCATGCAAAGAATTTTATCTTGGGCATGCACTTTGCTTTCCAAATCCAGGGGAAAGGGACTTGTGTAATGGTGTCCTGAAAGCGATACTTGTAGTACTGGCTTGAAGAGTAGAGGCCGCTGCTCCATTGACAAACCCATACATCTGGCTCATGCTGGTCATCCCGGAGTGCTTCAATATCAGCAGAGAAAAGAAGAAATTCATTATATGCTGCCCTAGTCATTGGGATCCTGAACAATTGCAGAAGATTTGGACAGACCAAAGCCGAGTGCAAGGAAATAGAATTGTTAATGGCCACCTCATATAATCTTGTGTATGTCTGTGCTAGAGACTGTTGGTGGTTAAGAGTTACTTCCCATAGTCCTACTGAAATTCCCATCCCAGGGAGACAGGAGGTGAAGTCCTGAAAAAGGGGTGCTAATTTCAGGATGTCTTTCCACTAGAAGGAACCCCTGGGGGGGACAAATGAGGCACTTTCCCCCTGTAATAAGTATCCCAAATCAGCTGAACCCATGGGATGGATTCTCTGTTATAGAACTTATAAAGGTGCTTTAACAACAAAGCATCATTTTGGATATAAAGATTCTTGACACTAAGGCCCCCTTTATCTTTTGGAACAGTCACCTTGTCCCAAGCCGCCAAATTGTAGCCTTTTGCATTTATATCACTACCTCTCCACAAACATCTTTTCCTAAATTTATCAATCATGTCTATGACGGTTGATGGCAAACTCAGGCTGCACATAAAAAAGGTTGGAAGAGAGGAGAATACTGAATTGATAAGTTGCAATCTCCCAGCATGATTTAGAAAGACAGCGCTAGCAGACAGTTTCCTTTCTACTCTGCATATTAAAGGGTGTAGTCCTTAATAAGAGGCTTTGTAGTCCCCAATGGCAAGCCTAGGTATGTGAAGGGTAACTACCCTCGAATACAACCAAGAACTTGGATAAGGCTTTGAACGTTGTGCTCAGGGACATTAATTGGAATAAGACATGACTTATGAAAATTAACCTTCAAACCTGTTGAGAGAGCAAAATCCTGGAGAATAGACTTGAGCAAGGATAACTGGGGCAGTATCTGCTTGCATGATGAGGAGAGTGTCGTCTGCATACTGAATGATTGGAAAATGGCCAACATCTCTGCCTGGAACTGGAAGCTGAAGAGACCCTTGCTGATATTCTCTATTGACAATACTTTGCAATAAATCTGCCCCCAAAACAAAAAGAAGAGGAGAGAGTGGATCTCCTTGCCGCACTCCCCTTTTGCAAGGAAAATCTTTGCCTGGCACCCCATTAAGAAGAACTGAGGAGACTCCTGTTTCCAAGATATGTTTAATCCATGTGCACCAGGTGTCTGGGAAACCCTTTGCTCTCAGGAGTTCTAGGATAGCTTTGTGCTCAATCATGTCGAAAGCTTTTTCAAAATCAAGCTTTAGAAGCACTATTTCTTTTTTAGAGGCATGACACTGGTATAGATACTCAAAAGCCAACCAAGACAGTCATGAATCGATCTACCATTAAGAAAACCATATTTGTTTCTATGAACAACCTATAGAATAAAAGATTGCAGTCTATTTGCCAAAATCTTGGTGATGAATTTCATTGAGGAGTTCAGCAGAGAAATGGGTCTAAAATCCACCACTTTTTCAGGATTTGGTTTTTTAGGCACCAAAGTGATATATGAATAATTGATGGCCTGCAAGTTGGCTCGATGGCTAAAGAAATCTCTGCATAATCTATATATATCATTTTTTATTAAATTCCAACACTTCTTGAAAAAAGGCCATTGAAACCATCTGGACCTGGGGCTTTATCAGTTGGGAGGTTTGCAGCCACCGCATCTATCTCCTCATTGGTTAAAGGTTGAACCAAATCCTGAAGATCATGTTGACTCATAAGCGCATCGAGATCAAACTGCATTTTAGGATTAACAGAAATTCCCATCCTATTCTTGAATTCATTCCAAAAAAGAGAGGCCTTTTCAAAATGATCGGTAACTAGCCTTCCATCCTCAGCAGAGATTTGAGCAATCACATTGTGTCTAAATCTCTCTGTCGCTCTAGCATGAAAAAAACTTGTATTTTCATCACCCCACTTAACAAGCTTTTTTGTATATCTTTGCTTCCAGTAAATATGATGACACTGTAACAGATGTTGCAATTTTGCTTGTATGATCAACTTAAAGTTCCTTTCTGGCAGAAAAAGAGGCCTGAACTCTTCTAGCTTGTCAAGGAAGCCAAGGACCAAGTTGCAGTGCTGAACCAGAATTTTGACACTAGAAATATTTCCAGCCCATCTTTTGAGACTTGACCTGCAAGCCTTGAATTTTGTAGCCACGTTCCTTGCAGCGTCCGAATGGGAGCACGAGGACCATGCCATGGAAACTTTAGGGTGGAAACCTGACAACAACGTCCAGTAGTTTTCAAAACGAAACACATTTGCTCTTGGGATTTGAGTCTTGATTTGGATCTTGCAGGGGGTATGATCAGAGGTTGTCTTAGCAAGAGGCAGAACCAGAGTGTTTGGATAGGCTAAGGTCCAGGCAGGGGAGGTGAAAAACCAATCGAGTTGCTCTAAAAGTGGCTGTTGCTGCATATTGCTCCAAGTGTAGGATCTTCCTTTTATAGGAAATTCTATTAGCCCCAACTGATGGATTATATCATTGAAAACAAGCATATCATTTGCGTTTCCCCCAGCTTGATTTCTATTTACATTGGATCGATAAAAATTAAAATCCCCCATGAAAAGGAAAAGATCTTCTTCAGACATATCGATGCTATATAACCAAGAGACAAAGTTTGTATGGTCAGGTTCCCGTGTCGGACCATAAACAGTGATTAGACTCCAACTGGACAAGTCGTGCACAAACGAAACTTGTAGCCTAATAGCAAACGTCTGCAAATCAACAGTTACATAGGAGAAAATTGTTGACATCCAGGTGTTGGAAGCACACTTGCTCGCACTTGTGCAGAGTCGCGGCGAAGGTGACCAAGTGTCGGAAGCAGTAGCGAAGGTAAACGAAAGAGGAATGGTGCTCAATTCCCAAAAAAATCGTGTATTACACTGTTCACCCCTTGGTATTTATAGGGAATACCAAGGGACGCGGGCCAAATTACAAAAGGGTACAGGAAAGATTCCTCACCTCCACGCAGGGAGGAAGGGCAAAAACGTAAACACACAGCTGAAGTGGAAACCCTAATCGGCCCCTCCCCAATGCGCCGCCACCTGGTTCCGTTCACCTTCGGGAGAGAGGGGCGGATGTTTTGACCTTCGGCCGTGCTTGCTGTGACGTAACGACCCTAATCCCATGGCCCACTGATCACTATCAACCACTGACAGTCGATCCGTACAGCCAAGAGATTAAGACCGGGTTCGCCACTGGGCTACATCAGTGCCCGATGTCCGCAGGACCAGCTCACAATTCAGTTACAATCTCTTGAACATTTTGACAAATAACATCGGAGTAAATAGCGGAAGACTTAAATAACAATAGTTTTACAAACCAGTGTTCAACATAAATTGAAAGTGAAGTTATTACAGACCATAGTTCAAATAGAGTTGGCAGGGTAGCATATGACAATAACTAAATATAAAGATACATCACCCAGCCCGAGGGTGAATAATCACTCATCGGCCTCATCGGCCTCTTCCTGAACAACAGTCACACAGCAGGGTCCAAGGCATACTGAGGGATCTGCCATACCTGCAACATGGGTAAAAGAACCCTGAGTACAAAGGTACTCAACAAGACTTACCCGACTAAAGAAAAGGGAGAAGACTCAGGAATGCAGGCTGAGGGTAGTCAAGGTAAGGCTTAAGCAAGTTCAAGTATTTTGCAGAAAAGCATTTTTGGTAAACCTCATTTTTATTTTGAAAGATGCGGTATTCCTTGTTCCATCATCATCCTTGATTCATTTTACTTTCTAAAACAGACCTAGTTGAGAACCACTCCCTGTTGACAGTCAGTGACTAAGTCTCCATAACCGAGGAGCAGCGTTAATCCGGATAAATAATACTCAGCTGAGGGTCCCTATCCACACTGCATATGTAGCACCCAAGCTTGCATATGCCAACTCGTCTACCACGATTCCTCCAAGATTGGGCCCGGTCCTACGCCACCCGGAAGTACAGTACACCACTCCAATCCGGGCCTCTAACCCACGTGGGTACATGCTACTTCCGCCATCTCTCCACTCCCAGTGCGCGGTTGTCGGTCCAATAAAGGATTCCTCGGAGCCGAAGCTTTCCGTAGTATGTGAATAGTTGCAAATCTTAGTCAATCAGGCCCCCATACAGGTGGTCCCTAAATTTTCCAGCCAGCGACAAGCACCTCGGGACTCTAACCCGAGAGTACAGGTCCTGTCAGTTTTTCAACCCTGTCCCGGTCGGTGTCAACTGTTGAGTCCCGGACTACAACATGACGGCACCGTACGCAAGGACAACCTCTCCTTCCCATTGACTAGGTACGGATCAGATACTTAGCCAATAGTGGGAGTAAACCAGAAATTCCCATAAATATTCTTAAAGTGATCACACTTTGAAGTTGGCATTTTTATTGCAAATCTATCATATAGCATTGCTAAGCATTTGCAAATAGTTTTTGAAAGCGGTATCGGGTGTATCATTGGTCAAGGTAGATAATGCATCAGATAGGATTTCACTCAACTCCTATCAACCTAATGCAATAATTTAACTCAAAACATTTAAGAAAACATTTATAAAAGCAAGGTAGGGTTAAATGCACCGGGGCTTGCCTTGGATGGCAAAAAGAGCAGAGTCGGGGTAGGTATAAGCGTCGGAGCTTGGGGTTGCCTCGGGGACAGATCCTTCGGCGGCTACCTCGACTTCAGGGCCTTCTTCGTCAACTATACGGATGCAATGATGAATGCTCATGAGAATGATGACATGGACTTCAGGTGCAAGACAATGCCACAGATTCAAGTTTACTTTTAAGCAAGGCATAATCGAATCTAGGTTGAGCATAAAAGTTAACCATTTCTTCCTTAAGCAAAATTGATTAAACTAAACTATATCATAACTATCCTAAGCATCAATCAAACATAGCATCACAAACATCATAGACCAAAGGGTAGGGGTCTATGAACATCAAGCAATCCCAAAAGTCACATCACAGAGCATTCAACGCTAACCCTAATCACCTTTTCTATTTTCTTAATTATTTAAAAAGGTCATTTTATGAAGGTGCTCCAAAAATTACCAAATTAATCACACAAGTTCATTAGGGTACAAGTATATGGCAAAACAAATTTCATAATTTTTGGAGGTCATTAAGGTGCTCAATTAAATCTAGACATTTAATTAACAAAAGGCACTATTCCTTAATTAAAATAAAGCTCAAAAATCAACTTGTTCCAAATGGCTTCAAAATTTTACCAGAGACTCATCATGACACAACTAGCTTGCAAAATTTATCTCAAGATTTTTGGAGCTACAGAACACTCTCTAAAAATACCAAAGCCTTCATTTTTCAATTAAAAGGGGAATTTTTCATTTTCAAATTTTTGCACAAAACTCAGGTTTCATATTTTTATAAAATTCTCCAGAGCATAAAGAGTCTACCACAAAAATTTCAGAATTTATGGATCAACACAGAAAATCACACAAAAATATGAAATCTGAACACTATTCACATGTGTGAAGAAAATAGAAAACGGCACTGTTCTTCTCCTCCGTTCGCCGGCGACCGTCCGACGGCGGCGGCGTTGCTACGCCGGCCACGACGAGGCGTCTCAGGCGAAACCGAGGAGGTGGGAGGCTTCAGGAGCTCACCGTGAGTCGATTAAGCGGCTCGGCGAGGGAAGGGGATGAACGGAGGGAGGTGGTCGACGGTGACCGGCGGACGTCTCACGGCGGCGATCGTCGACTCGGCGATCCTGCGCGATACAAGTGACCGCAAGGGGTCTGTCAGAGGCGCAAAGGAGCAAGGAAGGTGATGCGGGGGTCGGAGGGAGATGATCAAGGCCGGAGAGGGAGTATTTCACGATCCCGACCTCGACGGGCTTCTCGCCGGAGATGGGAACGGCGAGTTACGCCGGGCAACCAGGGACGGTAGAGACCAAATTGAGGGGTGGTGAAGCTGCACAAGGACACGGCGGAGCTCCTGAGCTAGATGGTTGAGCTCGGGAGGCGCTGGTGTGAGCTGGCGACGGTGGCGGAGGTGAGTGAAGAGCTCGGGCTCCGGCGGGCTTTATATAGCCACGGCTAGCGGCCGGTAGAGTGCTCGGAGAGGTGTGGACGAGTTCGGCCGAGGCACGCGCAATCGATTGCGAGGCCGAGGGTCAGCGGTTACGTTGCGCAGGGTCGGGCGCACGGCTCACCGGCGGCGAACGCGTGGCGGCGACGAGCTGCGGGCGGTAGGGGCCGTGAGCGCGGGTCAGCGCTCGCGTGCGGGCGCGGAGGGGACAAAGGAACATCGGCGACAGGTTGCAGGCGCGTGGGGAGCAGCCAGGCGCGCGGCGCACGCGGCGCCGGCGAGGCGGCCATGGCCGGGCCCCTCCCCCCTACCGGAGAAGATGAGCAGTAGACTAGGCTAGGGTTTGACTTTTGAGCAGTTTCAGAAATTTGCAAATTGCTCCCAAAATTTGAACTGTGCGACAAAAACTCAAAACCTCAAAGTTGTTCAGAAAAATGAGATCTACAACTTTGTCAATATGAACATTTTCAAATTCCAAATAGTTTTTGAACAATATTTGAAAACAGTAAAGGGGACACTTTTTCAAACTTGATTCAAATCAAATTTACTCTAGATTTCAAACTGAAACTTGAAAATCTGTAAACATGAAAGTTGTTCCTTTTATCAAGACCTACAACTTTGCTATTATACACTTTTCCAGAAACTCATTAGTTTTTGAACTCATTTTGAAAACTGAAAAGGGGACAAAAACTGGAGTTTGATTGAATTTGAAATAACTCAAAACCTTGTACTGCAACTTGAAAATTTGTAAATACCAAAGTTGTTTCTCTTTGACAGATCTACAACTTTGCTTTTTGGACCAATCCCAAATTTTGAATAATTTTTAAATTACAAAAGAGGGATAAAATCCAGGGTTTGGAAATCAGGGTTTTGCAAAAGGGATTTGAAATCAAATTCTGATCTTTGAACTTTGGCCAACACAACAAAACTTCAAGACACCAAAGGAACAAGAATTACACAAAGCTAATCACAGAGATGAAATTACCATTTTGCCCTAGTAGAGAGAAGTGGGCTAAATAGGGTTTTTGCAATAGAGGTAATTCACATAAAATGATACACTTAGCAAAATGCATACATCAAGATTAAGATGCTTAATGATGATAATGATGATATGTCAAGTTAATTACATGCTAAACACCAGAGGTGTTACAGCCTCCCCCCCTAAAAGAAATCTCGCCCCGAGATTCTGCGTCTTAAGGAAGGACAAAGAAGGGATAAAGGCAAAACCTTACATAGACAGAGATTCGAGAAAGTCGGGGTAGTTCTTTGCTAAGAAGTCTTCAGATTCCCAAGTAGCTTCTTCTTCAGAGTGCTGGTTCCACTGGATTTTGTACCATCTTGTGGTGGTTCTTCGGGTAACGCGATCCTTGTGGTCCAACACACGAACTGGATATTCTGAGTAGGATAGATCAGGCTCTAGCTCAACACCTTCAACTTCCACGACATGTTCTGGTACTCGGAGACACTTCTTGAGTTGGGAGACATGGAAAACATTGTGGACAGCGGAGAGATGATCGGGCAACTTCAGCTTGTAAGCTACCTTGCCACAACATTCCAAAATCTCAAACGGACCAATGTAGCGGGGTGCTAACTTTCCTTTGACTCCAAAACGAGTGACTCCTTTGGTTGGTGAGACCTTGAGATATACATAATCTCCAACTTGAAACTTCAGAGGTCGACGTCTCTTGTCAGCGTAGCTCTTCTGTCGAGATTGGGCTATCTTCATATTCTCTTGTATCTGCTTGACTTTCTCTTCCATATCTTTGACCAGGTCAACTCCAAAGAATTCTCTTTCTCCAGGCTCAGACCAACTGAGAGGTGTACGACAACGACGACCGTACAGTGCTTCAAAGGGTGCCATTTTGATGCTCTCTTGGTAACTGTTATTATAAGAGAACTCTGCCAAAGGCAAACAGTCATCCCAAGTATCTGCGAAGGTAAGAACACAGGCTCTCAACATGTCTTCCAGCACTTGGTTGACTCGCTCTGTTTGTCCATCAGTTTGAGGATGATAAGCTGTACTATGCAAGAGCTTGGTTCCAAGTGAGGTATGGAACGCTTTCCAAAACTTAGCGACAAACTGGGTACCACGGTCAGAGATAATGCTCTTGGGTATGCCATGAAGCTTCACTATGTTGTTCTTGTACAAGGTGGCATACATGGGGACAGTGTAACTGGTCTTGACTGGCAAAAAGTGAGCTTGCTTAGTGAGTCGGTCCACGATTACCCAAATGGAATCAAAACCTTTCTGGGTTCTGGGTAGTCCATTGACAAAATCCATACTAATGTCGTCCCATTTCCAAGCGGGTACTGACAAAGGTTGCAATTCTCCTCCAGGCTTCATGTGTACTGCCTTGACTCTTTGGCAGGTATCACACTGAGCGACATACCGAGCAATCTCAATCTTCATTTTAGTCCACCAGAATCTCTGCTTTAAGTCTTGGTACATCTTGTTGCTACCGGGGTGAATAGAGAATCTGGTCAAGTGTGCTTCATCAAGGATTAACTGTCTCAATTCAGGCACCTTGGGAACTACTAGACGGTTCTTGAACCAAACAACTCCTACATCATCGATCCTGAAACAATCAGCCTTTCCGGTCTGGATCTTTTCGATGATGTGCTTGATTCCAGGGTTATCCTTCTGAGCAGCAATGACTTGATCCTTGATGGATGTTTCTATGCTGACATTGTTCAGGCTTCCTTGCGGGATCATTTCGATACCCATCCTTTCAAGTTCATGGCACAAGGAAAGATCATAGGGCTTCGTCGTCAGACAGTTGCAGTGTGACTTGCGACTGAGGGCATCGGCAACTACATTGCCTTACCAGGATGGTAATGTACTTTGAGATCATAATCTTTAATCAGCTCAAGCCATCTTCTCTGCCTCATATTCAATTCTTCTTGAGTGAATATATACTTTAGGCTCTTGTGATCCGTATACATATTGCAGGTACTGCCTAACAGATAGTGACGCCAAATCTTCAAGGCATGCACGACTGCTGCTAGCTCAAGATCATGGGTGGGGTAGTTTTCCTCATGTCGCTTAAGCTGTCGTGAGGCATAAGCGATTACTCGTCCTTCTTGCATCAAAACACAGCCCAAACCAGTACCAGATGCATCACAGTATACATCGAAGGGTTTCTCGATATCTGGTTGAGCTAGGACTGGTGATGTAGTTAGCAGTTTCTTCAGGGCTTGAAAGGCTTGCTCACAGGCTGGTGACCAAACGAAATCCACGGAATTCTTCAACAACTCTGTGATAGGCTTGGCGACTCTGGAGAAATCTGGGATGAAACGACGATAGTATCCAGCCATTCCCATGAAGCTGCGAACTTCGCGGACAGTGGTAGGTGGCTTCCAATCCAAGATATCTGCCACTTTTTCAGGGTCAACTGACACACCTTCAGCGGACAGGACATGACCAAGGAATTGAATTTGATCTAGCCAGAATTCGCATTTACTGAACTTGGCATACAGCTGGTGATCTCTGAGACGAGAGAGAACGATTCGAAGATGCTTGGCGTGATCTTCAGGAGTTCTTGAATAGACAAGGATGTCGTCAATGAACACGACTACAAATTTATCGAGCTCTGGCATGAACACAGAGTTCATGAGATACATGAAATGAGCGGGGGCATTGGTCAAGCCAAAGGACATGACCAAGTACTCATATAGGCCGTATCTGGTGGTGAAAGCTGTTTTAGGAATGTCTTCTGGACGGATTTTTATTTGGTGATAGCCAGATCTGAGATCAATCTTGGAGAACACTCTGGCTTCAGACAACTGGTCGAAAAGAAGGTCAATGCGAGGCAAAGGATATTTATTCTTGATGGTGACCTCATTGAGCGGGCGATAGTCAACGCACAGACGAAGACTTTTGTCCTTCTTCTTCACAAAGATAGCAGGACAGCCCCAAGGAGATGAACTTGGGCGAATGAGACCCTTATCCAAAAGCTCTTGCAATTGGATCTTCAGCTCTGCCAACTCTCTGGGAGGCATTCGATAAGCTCTACGGGATATAGGAGCAGTCCCGGGCTTTAGCTCTATGGCAAACTCAACATCGCGGTCGGGAGGCAGACCAGGTAGATCTTCCGGGAAGACATCAGGGAACTCACAGACCACGGGAATATCCCTGACTTCCGCAACACAGGCGGCATTCAACTGGGTGGTTGCTGGTTTTTGAGGCATAGGAAGTTGGAGAAGGAGTTTGGAAGTGCTGTTAGGAATATCCACTCTCACAACTCTATCCAAGATGTCTATCATGGCTTTATACTGACACATCCAATTCATGCCTAAGATGACATCTATCTCTTGATCGCGCAGTACTATCATGGTGGTAGGAAAGGCATGTTCCCCCAACATTACTGGTATACTGCGGACCACTTCCTTAGTATTTATCCGCCCTCCAGGCGAAAGTATGCAAAAACTTTCTTTAACTCCTCCATGGGTAACTCATGCTTGATGACAAAAGTGCGACTGATGAAGGAATGCGATGCACCAGAATCGAACAAGACGACTGCAGGATGATTGGCAACAGAGAACCTACCGAGCATGACGGGCTCTCCTTCTGGGATGCTACTGACGGTGGTGAAGTAGACTTGCCCGTGCTTCTTGACAAACTTGCCCTTCTGGACGTGCTGCTGCGGTGCACGGTGCTGCTGCTGTGATCCTCCAGGGCCTTTCTGTGCATGCTGGGCATTCTTCTTGGGTTTCGGACAATCACGAGACCAGTGACCAACTTGGCCACAGTTGTAGCATGGATGGTTGTAAGCTGTTTGAGGGGTGGTGATACGAACACCTGGGGCGTTCGGCTGAGTGGCACTTTGCTGGTTGGCGTTATGAGTGGTGGCCGCGGTACGAACGACCACTTGCTGATGCGGGTATTGGGCACGGTTTTGGTGGTGGCTGGGGGGGTAGATGATTCTTGGGCGCTTTGTGGTTGCTGGAGAAGCTGCTAGACCCAGCCTTCTTCTTCTTCTTCTCCTCCTGATAACTGGCGTTACTTCCTTCCTCGAAAGGCGACAGCACGGTCAACGACATCATGATAGGATCCGTTGAGGTTGTTGGACAAGACTCTAGCGAATCTTAGGGTGCAGACCCCTAAGGAAACAATCTCTCTTCTTTTCCTCTGTGTTGACATAGTCGGAGGGCATACTGGCTCAGGTGATTGAACTGACCCACATACTGCATCACTGTGGATTCCTTCTGCTGCAGAGCTAGGAACTGATCAAGCTTCATCTTCACCAGACCTGACGGGATGTGATGTGCACGGAAAGCGGTGCGGAAACTCCTCCCAGGTCAACTCATGACCTTCAGGTTGGGCAGCCAAGAGGTTGGCATACCAAGCACTTGCTGGACCACGAATGCTGCCTGAGAAGCAAACCGGGGCTCTGGATTTCAGTGCATCGGATGAGACCAAACTTCTGCTCCATGGTGCGGAGCCAATCATCAGCTTCGAGGGGTTTCATCGGCTCTGGTGAAAACCGGTGGACGGGTTTTCAGTGAACTCCACATAGGTGGTTTCTTGGTTGTGACGACCACGGTGACCAACATTCTGCGTCCTTGGTTCTGAGCCATTAGGGTGGCAGCGGCGGCCAAAGCTGCCTATGGCCTCTGCCAGGGTAGCAGGAACTGGTATGGAGGGTTTGGAAGGTGGCACCTCCGGAACTTCCGGCTCCAGTGCGGGTGTTCACAGGCATCTGTTAAGAATTTGGAACTTAGCATCCAAAGATTGCTTTTGAACGAAACTGACTGATAAAATTCATTGATGCAAGGTAGATAACTGATACAGAAGTTTCGATAGATAACCACTAACTGACAAAGGAAAGGTACAAGACGCGATACAGACTCGACTAGACAGAAGACCAACTAACGCCCCAAACCTAGACTAAGGCTTTAGGTGAGCAGATGGTACAGACATAACGAATCTAGTCGTCATCGATGATGATCATCTCTTCATCGCCGTCTTCATCTTCAATGATGAGCTCAGGCTCTTCCTCCTCATCTTCATCTTCAATGTGAACATCTTCAGCAGGTTCCACTCCTACATTCTGGACTGGCCCATGTTCTACTTCAGGTTCCTCCACGACTCCATCTTCTGGATCCTCAGCAACAGGTGGAATCATGGGGTGGAGCTGGTCGTACAGTTGATGTACCTCCTCATGAAGCATATCGTTGTACTGCTCAATCTGGGCAGTGTACTGCTGCAGTCCATGGAGCTGGGCTCTGGCGACGTCCTCGCGGTTCCAAGCCTCGTTGCGCTGCTCGATAGCGCGAACCGTGTTCCGATTGGCCTGCTCCAAGGAAGCTCGTGCCTCATAAAACTCCATGCGGGAAGATAGAAGTCATGCTCCATGTTCTCCATCTCAGCTTTGAGATTCTTGATCTCCTCCTCAGCTGCTTGCGGGTGCGGCGGGAAGGGCGACGTCCGTTGGAGGATTCCTCCAGTCTCTTCTCCGGTGCGTGGCGCCAGCTGGTGACGCGGCACACCATGCGGTCCAGTCGACTTGCGAGCAGTCCGCTTGAGGATGACCATATCTGGACAAGAGGTTACAGATGAGAAAGGCTAGCAAGAAAAAGGTAAAGGCATACTAACCCAACCGACTTAGAGAGGAAGTTATTATCTTAAGTGATTATGACCATGCATGCATGATTCGTTCCTACGGAACAAGGAGCAATGGGGGCAATGCAACTACTAAGGTAAGGTACATAGGGCTTAAACAAGTTGTCTTGCTACTAGTTGCCAAAGACAAGATGAGATGAGAGAAGCAATTTGGACTCAAAATAGTCAAGTTTAGTTTTGGACTTAAAACCTTTTGAAGTTTTCGCAAAAAGATTGCAACGTCGTAGTGAGATGCTCTGATACCACTCTGTGACGTAACGACCCTAATCCCATGGCCCACTGATCACTATCAACCACTGACAGTCGATCCGTACAGCCAAGAGATTAAGACGGGTTCGCCACTGGGCTACATCAGTGCCCGATGTCCGCAGGATCAGCTCACAATTCAGTTACAATCTCTTGAACATTTTGACAAATAACATCGGAGTAAATAGCGGAAGACTTAAATAACAATAGTTTTACAAACCAGTGTTCAACATAAATTAAAGTGAAGTTATTACAGACCATAGTTCAAATAGAGTTGGCAGGGTAGCATATGACAATAACTAAATATAAAGATACATCACCCAGCCCGAGGGTGAATAATCACTCATCGGCCTCATCGGCCTCTTCCTGAACAACAGTCACACAGCAGGGTCCAAGGCATACTGAGGGATCTGCCATACCTGCAACATGGGTAAAAGAACCCTGAGTACAAAGGTACTCAACAAGACTTACCCGACTAAAGAAAAGGGAGAAGACTCAGGAATGCAGGCTTAGGGTAGTCAAGGTAAGGCTTAAGCAAGTTCAAGTATTTTGCAGAAAAGCATTTTTGGTAAACCTCATTTTTATTTTGAAAGATGCGGTATTCCTTGTTCCATCATCATCCTTGATTCATTTTACTTTCAAAACAGACCTAGTTGAGAACCACTCCCTGTTGACAGTCAGTGACTAAGTCTCCATAACCGAGGAGCAGCGTTAATCCGGATAAATAATACTCAGCTGAGGGTCCCTATCCACACTGCATATGTAGCACCCAAGCTTGCATATGCCAACTCGTCTACCACGATTCCTCCAAGATTGGGCCCGGTCCTACGCCACCCGGAAGTACAGTACACCACTCCAATCCGGGCCTCTAACCCACGTGGGTACATGCTACTTCCGCCATCTCTCCACTCCCAGTGCGCGGTTGTCGGTCCAATAAAGGATTCCTCGGAGCCGAAGCTTTCCGTAGTATGTGAATAGTTGCAAATCTTAGTCAATCAGCCCCCATACAGGTGGTCCCTAAATTTTCCAGCCAGCGACAAGCACCTCGGGACTCTAACCCAAGAGTACAGTCCTGTCAGTTTTTCAACCCTGTCCCGGTCGGTGTCAACTGTTGAGTCCCGGACTACAACATGACGGCACCGTACGCAAGGACAACCTCTCCTTCCCATTGACTAGGTACGGATCAGATACTTAGCCAATAGTGGGAGTAAACCAGAAATTCCCATAAATATTCTTAAAGTGATCACACTTTGAAGTTGGCATTTTTATTGCAAATCTATCATATATAGCATTGCTAAGCATTTGCAAATAGTTTTTGAAAGCGGTATCGGGTGTATCATTGGTCAAGGTAGATAATGCATCAGATAGGATTTCACTCAACTCCTATCAACCTAATGCAATAATTTAACTCAAAACATTTAAGAAAAAATTTATAAAAGCAAGGTAGGGTTAAATGCACCGGGGCTTGCCTTGGATGGCAAAAAGAGCAGAGTCGGGGTAGGTATAAGCGTCGGAGCTTGGGGTTGCCTCGGGGACAGATCCTTCGGCGGCTACCTCGACTTCAGGGCCTTCTTCGTCAACTATACGGATGCAATGATGAATGCTCATGAGAATGATGACATGGACTTCAGGTGCAAGACAATGCCACAGATTCAAGTTACTTTTAAGCAAGGCATAATCGAATCTAGGTTGAGCATAAAAGTAACCATTTCTTCCTTAAGCAAAATTGATTAAACTAAACTATATCATAACTATCCTAAGCATCAATCAAACATAGCATCACAAACATCATAGACCAAAGGGTAGGGGTCTATGAACATCAAGCAATCCCAAAAGTCACATCACAGGAGCATTCAACGCTAACCCTAATCACCTTTCTATTTTCTTAATTATTTAAAAAGGTCATTTTATGAAGGTGCTCCAAAAATTACCAAATTAATCACACAAGTTCATTAGGGTACAAGTATATGGCAAAACAAATTTCATATTTTTGGAGGTCATTAAGGTGCTCAATTAAATCTAGACATTTAATTAACAAAAGGCACTATTCCTTAATTAAAATAAAGCTCAAAAATCAACTTGTTCCAAATGGCTTCAAAATTTTACCAGAGACTCATCATGACACAACTAGCTTGCAAAATTTATCTCAAGATTTTTGGAGCTACAGAACACTCTCTAAAAATACCAAAGCCTTCATTTTTCAATTAAAAGGGGAATTTTTCATTTTCAAATTTTGCACAAAACTCAGGTTTCATATTTTTATAAAATACTCAGAGCATAAAGAGTCTACCACAAAAATTTCAGAATTTATGGATCAACACAGAAAATCACACAAAAATATGAAATCTGAACACTATTCACATGTGTGAAGAAAATAGAAAACGGCACTGTTCTTCTCTCCGTTCGCCGGCGACCGTCCGACGGCGGCGGCGTTGCTACGCCGGCCACGACGAGGCGTCTCAGGCGAAACCGAGGAGGTGGGAGGCTTCAGGAGCTCACCGTGAGTCGATTAAGCGGCTCGGCGAGGGAAGGGGGATGAACGGAGGGAGGTGGTCGACGGTGACCGGCGGACGTCTCACGGCGGCGATCGTCGACTCGGCGATCCTGCGCGATACAAGTGACCGCAAGGGGTCTGTCAGAGGCGCAAAGGAGCAAGGAAGGTGATGCGGGGGTCGGAGGGAGATGATCAAGGCCGGAGAGGGAGTATTTCACGATCCCGACCTCGACGGGCTTCTCGCCGGAGATGGGAACGGCGAGTTACGCCGGGCAACCAGGGACGGTAGAGACCAAATTGAGGGGTGGTGAAGCTGCACAAGGACACGGCGGAGCTCCTGAGCTAGATGGTTGAGCTCGGGAGGCGCTGGTGTGAGCTGGCGACGGTGGCGGAGGTGAGTGAAGAGCTCGGGCTCGGCGGGCTTTATATAGCCACGGCTAGGGGCCGGTAGAGTGCTCGGAGAGGTGTGGACGAGTTCGGCCGAGGCACGCGCAATCGATTGCGAGGCCGCGGGTCAGCGTTTACGTTGCGCAGGGTCGGGGGCGCACGGCTCACCGGCGGCGAACGCGTGGCGGCGACGAGCTGCGGGCGGTAGGGGCCGTGGCGCGGGTCAGCGCTCGCGTGCGGCGCGGAGGGGACAAAGGAACATCGGCGACAGGTTGCAGGCGCGTGGGGAGCAGCCAGCGCGCGGCGCACGCGGCGCCGGCGAGGCGGCCATGGCCGGGCCCCCCCCCCTACCGGAGGAGAGAAGATGAGCAGTAGACTAGGCTAGGGTTTGACTTTTGAGCAGTTTCAGAAATTTGCAAATTGCTCCCAAAATTTGAACTGTGCGACAAAAACTCAAAACCTCAAAGTTGTTCAGAAAAATGAGATCTACAACTTTGTCAATATGAACATTTTCAAATTCCAAATAGTTTTGAACAATTTGAAAACAGTAAAGGGGACACTTTTCAAACTTGATTCAAATCAAATTTACTCTGGATTTCAAACTGAAACTTGAAAATCTGTAAACATGAAAGTTGTTCCTTTTATCAAAACCTACAACTTTGCTATTATACACTTTTCCAGAAACTCATTAGTTTTTGAACTCATTTTGAAAACTGAAAAGGGGACAAAAACTGGAGTTTGATTGAATTTGAAATGAAATAACTCAAAACCTTGTACTGCAACTTGAAAATTTGTAAATACCAAAGTTGTTTCTCTTTGACAGATCTACAACTTTGCTTTTTGGACCAATCCCAAATTTTGAATAATTTTTAATTACAAAAGAGGGATAAAATCCAGGGTTTGGAAATCAGGGTTTTGCAAAAGGGATTTGAAATCAAATTCTGATCTTTGAACTTTGGCCAACACAACAAAACTTCAAGACACCAAAGGAACAAGAATTACACAAAGCTAATCACAGAGATGAAATTACCATTTTGCCCTAGTAGAGAGAAGTGGGCTAAATAGGGTTTTTGCAATAGAGGTAATCACATAAAATGATACACTTAGCAAAATGCATACATCAAGATTAAGATGCTTAATGATGATAATGATGATATGTCAAGTTAATTACATGCTAAACACCAGAGGTGTTACACTTGCCCTTGGGCCCGCGCTCCTTCGCGGGCGGACCTTCGGCTTTATTTGCCTTCGGGAGAGAAGAGCGAAGGTTTGACCTTCGGCCGTGCTCGCCAGTCCTTTGACTTCGCTTGCTTGAAACTTCGCTTCAAGCGAGGTGCCTTGGAGCCAGCGAGGGTTGCCTGCAGTGCGACTGTCGACTTAGACCTGCATGGAATGCAACAAGGCGACAAGGGTTGAACATACGTCCGAAGGTCAGGGTAACGATCCCGAAGGGGAGAGGGACCTCGCAAGGACACGTAGATTTGGCGAGGGTATCTCGGACACCAGCTCGAGCGGTGCCTCTGCCGAGGGTCCTTCCCCAACACCAGGCAACTATAATTCCCCCAGAGGCACCATCCGAGGGACAAAACTCAAAACAATCGAATCTTTTTGGAGCAAAATTATGCAAAAAACGAAGATCACAAGTTTCTCTTTTTGTTTCTTGAAAACAAAAAAGAGTGCAACCACTTTCCTCAATCTTGTTAAATATTAAACGCCATTTGTCTGGGACATTCAGACCTCTCACATTCCAACATAAAAAGTTCTAGCTACGTTTGTAGTCCATTAGCTAACAAAAGATAGAAATATGGCACCTGAAGTTACAAACTTCAGCAACAAAAGACTGAGCCAGCTAAAACAAAAGGTAAAGACCCACCACACAAGAGAATAAGCTTCAAAGGTCTTCATTGTCCACAATGTTGAGAAGCTTGTCAGCAGTAACATCCTCAGGTGCTACTTCACAGAAGGTAGTTGCCAGCTCTTGCATGAGAGGAATAGGTAACATCTGACTGTCTTCTATTGATTTCTGTAGAGCCTGACTTAGCTTTTCTTCCATCTGAATAGTGTTCTTCTTTGTTTGCTTTCTAGGTTTGCCTCTGTTATCTAACTCTAGAAATTCCTGTGGCATATCTGAATGCAACCTAGCACTTCTCCTGACTTCATCATCCACCACTGGTGTTGGCCTCTTCCTACCTTTCCTTGTCCTCCTTACTGGTAACTGTAGAGTATCAGGGGCCACATCAGAAATGTTCTGGGGAGATGCCAAGCTTTGAGAGGTAGGGATCTCAGGAGGAGTCAGAAGAGCTTGATCAGTATGAAGAGGGCTCAAAACCATATGCTGAGTGAATTGAGGGGGTTCCAACAGAGCCTGATCTGGCTGGATATCCGGACTGGCAACCACCTTGGAAAAACTAGGAGGGATAGCAGCCATAGCTGAGGTTGATGCTTCAAAATTATTGCCCCAGGAAGGTTCAGGAACCAATTCACCAGATTGTGGGAGCATAATGAGACCTGGATACGGAGAAGGAAAAGGCCTGACAATCAAAGGGCTTTTGCCTCTTATAACAATTGAGCAAATCCTCTTCCAAAAGCTGGAGGAATATACATGTTATGCTGATTAATAGCACTCTACAAGATGATATCTCTGATAAGCATTTGGGCTGATGGCATGGGCCCAAACACTTGATGAATGTTCATGATTTTTGCCAGCTGAAAAGCAGGATAATCACTATCCAGATCCATACCATTGTTGAACAAAGGAACAATTTCTTGTCTATTCTGCACTATAGGCAATTCCATTCTGATTGGTGGCCCTTGAGCTCTGAAAAAAGAAAGGGTTTCAGAACTCACTGAAACTGAGTGTTGCTGAGGGAACAGAAACTGGTTTACTGCTTCATTTGCCAAGTTCTAAACCAACTCCAAATCATTTTGACCCATCACCTCTTGCTATTGCCAAGCATGCCAACCATTATTCTGCAAATCTGGGTCTCCCTGGAGCCAAGCCTGGTCTGCTGCCGCAATATTGGCTTCATGATTTGCAGCTGTAGCTGCTGCATTGGGGAAAAGAGGAACCTGGAGGCCCTCATCAGCATTTGCTTGATCAACTTGAATTAAGTCCTCCTCTCCTTCCCAAAACTCATTATGATCATTGGCGATGTTCTGAGGAAGCGGATGGGGGTCACCATTCTCAGGCATAGGGTCCTCCCCTTGGACAAACTGACCATTGGCAACAGAGTTTAACACAAAAACTGGGACAGTCCATGAGCGGCCTGAGGAACCAACTAAACCAGGCTTGCAAACAACCACAATTCTAGGAATCTTACTAATGTGCAAAACAGAGCATCTGACTAAGACCCTTGATCTGAAATTTTCATTATTCGTCCAGGTAGTCACCATACCAAACTGACTGACCGCTTGCCTGATAAATTCTCTAGATTGAAAGTCTAGAGGGAAGCACAAGAACATAATCCAAACCGAACTGGCAAAAGGACAGCTCCTAAGGTTGAGACCCTCATCATGTGGCTCTACACGGAGTTCCCGACCCCCAGCCAAGAAGTGAGGGTTCAGGTTAATCATGGCTTGCCTAGTGACTGATGATCTGAACTGAATGAGGCAAAGCCCTAACGGCGATGGGCAAGAAGAACGAATGTGCACTTGCCTTACTTGCTGAAAAAAGTCCACAACCTCATCAATAGTGTCGTGCAGCTGATGAGGATTCTGAAGCGCAGGATGGATGGAGACGATCGCGAACTCCTCATGCTGACGAGGTGGATCTCCAGTAATCACAACACGCCCACGAGCCGGACGAACCCAATGCTCGAGATCGAAACCAAGAGGTCGGTAGGGCTCAGGATCAACCTCAAAGTTCGCCATGGAGACAGCTTCGGATGACTCCGCCTGAGTCGGCGAAGTCGCCAATGAAGGGAGAACTGTAGATAGGTTGGGGTTTTCTGGTTTACTGCGTTGATTGGGGTTTCCTTCTGTAGCAGAGGGAGAGAACCGGGAAGATGAAACGTCGTCGCTGGTTTTGAGGACACCAGGCGAGGAAAATATACATGTAACTAGAAGAAAAGAAAAAATAAAAATTAGCTCATGAAAATAGAAACTAAACTAAAAAAATTAATTATGTCAAAAGAAATATGAATATCATAATTAAAAAGTATAAAAGTGAAATAAGAATAAAGGCCTCAATAAAAGAAAAAATGAAAATGAAAAGAAATGAATAAAGGAAAAAGAAGAACAAAGGAAAAAGGCACAAAGAAAATAATCAATAAAGAAAAAAGAAAAAAACAACACAGAGAAAAGAAATTGAAAAAAGAAAAGAAAAAAAGGAGAAACTCACCTATGTGAACGCTACTGTGCATGAAGCCGTGAACGCCTCCTGTGCGTCGATGCAACAATAGGCCAATAACTACGCTCACTCATTTGACAACACGTGGATCAGTCTCGCTCGCATAGGCCTCGCGCTGGCCCATCAAATAATCTTGTGGGCTATTTTCGTGTCCGTCGGGGGAGGGGGTTGACGCGCCGACTGATCGGCGCCAAAGATTTTCCATTAGTTGGTTGGCGTTTGTGTGTTTGCTATAGGCTCAATCTTATCTAAGTTGTGACCCATTTGTATGTCATGTGAAGATTGAATAGAGATTTAAATTTTTAGTGTCTGTTCAGCTTCGTCTTCTATCTCGATCGAAGTCGAAGGAAGTCGTTCTCGATGGAGCTGCACGTTGTGAGGGTCATCCCTCACCTTAACTCCATTTCCTCTCTCCTTCACATCCATCTGGTCACGCCCGTTCTGCACCCTCGCCTCAGCCCCACTACCCTTTTTCTTTTCTTTTTTCAATTTCTTTTCTCTGTGTTGTTTTTTTTTTTTATTCTTTTATTGATTATTTCTTTGTGCCTTTTTCCTTTGTTCTTCTTTTTCCTTTATTCATTTCTTTTCATTTTCATTTTTTCTTTTATTGAGGCCTTTTATTCTTATTTCACTTTTATACTTTTATAATTATGTTATTCATATTTCTTTTGACATAATTAATTATTTTAGTTTAGTTTCTATTTTCATGAGTTAATTTTTATTTTTTCTTTTCTTCTAGTTACATGTATATTTTTATCTCATTTTACAATTTTATTTTCTTCTTATTATTTTTATTTTAATCATTTTTATGTTTTATTTTTTATTTCATATGTTACATGAGATACATGTTATGTTCTTGTAGTATACATATGACCTTTTTATGTTTTTCTTTTCTTATTATTTAAGTTATTTATTTATTTATTTATATATTTAGTATGATATATTTTAGATTATTTAAATATATCCATGTGATGTTTTAAAAAATCTATGGTGCGTAGCTTTTTTGTTTTTTTTATGTTTTGTATTTAATATATTTTCTATTTTATGTATTCCTTATTTTATTTTGAATGTTTATTTAATAATAATAGATATTCTAAGATTATGCATAACCATGAGATATATTTTATAAGATGCATATGATGTACGTAATATTCATGTGATATATATTTTTCATTTATTCTTTATTTTATATTTTTTAATTTATTTCTAAGGTTACATTAACTTTCTTATTTTTTTACTCTTTTAATTTATATATACACAGCTAAAAAGTACCAAATGTCCAGGTCTACCCGGCAGGACCAAAGCTCTCTGCTCCATGATATTCACCCCTCATATGTCACTCTTAAAACAATTATTTTCCTACATCTTGCATCATGTCACTTACCACCTCTTTCAGAATCGTTCAGACTCCCTTCTCTTCTATTCTTAAATCAAACACAAAAAGATATATGTTTGCCCAACTATTTTATTATTAATTTAATATAATAAATCACTATAGAACTCCGCCTCATGTGCAATAAATCAATAATTTATTTAGGCCCTGTTTAGTTCCCCCATTTTACAAAATTTTTCATCACATCAATCATCACATCAATGTTTGGACGCATGCATGGAGCATTAAATGTAGGTAAAAAATAACTAATTGTACTTTTAGTATGTACATGTCGAGATGAATCTTTAGAGTCTAGTTGGTCAATGTTTGAACAAAGTTTGTCAAATAACAACGAAAGTGTTACAGTGTTTTATTTTGCAAAATGAATGCATCTAAACACACCGTAAGTTCGTAAACTTATACATACTAATATGATAATGTTTTTAAGACATTGTTCATAGCTTTGATCTGAAATAAATATATTATCCGCATTAAAAATATTACATGAGTTTTCCCTAAACCCTAAACACTTTTTAATAATAATAAACACGTTCATATTAAATTATTGTGGTTTATTTTTTCTGTCGCAATGCACGAACATTATCCTAGTATAGTTTATAAGATACTGTTGGCACGAAAATCTGGTCGAGAGCGCCAACAAACTCGAACACAGTCCTCAAAGGTCGTGCGAAGCAAGATCTTGACCTCTTGGACCTTCAAAAGGTGGCGGTGCCGAATCTAGGTGAGAGTGACATCGGACGTGCCAATCAATTTGACCTATAATTGACAAGGAGAAGTAAATAATGTCAAATTGTGGAACCTGCCGGTTTGGTGCCAGACAGTTCCAAATTATGCGGCTCTGAAATAGCCATTTGTTTATAGGATATTGACTACAAAGTGTCGGGAGACCACAAAAGGGGTACCCCCAATCAACGCAAAACAAATAAGAAACCTAACTAGTCTAACCCCCCTAAGAAACCAACCCCTCGAGGCCTACAACGCCGGCCCACCGCCAGGAAGCCTGGGCCTGCCAAAGCCTTACTGACCGCCTCATGGTAGCCTACCTCTCGAGCCCCGGCACATAGGCCTCGAGCCCACTACAGCCGTACACCGTTCCTCGAGACCTCACGTGGGGACCTCGAGCCTCTCTAACACGGTAACCTATCCCTCGAGACATATCATACCTCCCTCGAGCAGCGCCAGACATCGGATACCAGCGGTGGGGGACCTCGTGCTTCGACGGCTGCAAGATAATCGAGGGCGCCACAAGCTCAACCCTCCTTGGGAGGGCCCATACACCGTAGCTGAGGTGCTCAAGCCAGGAATATACAAGCTCTACGACGGTCAAGGCAGGATCCTGGCGAATGCGTGGAACATATCTCAGCTACGTCGCTTCTACCCTTAAGGGCCTCGAGGCCTTGTACATTTTGTTGCTTTACACAAACACGTCGAACATGAATGAACAAACTCGTGCATTGTCTTTCATTCCACTTAGCAACTTAAGATAGCCTCGACCCTGCCCTGCTCAGGGTCGAGCCTCCCTCGGGGGCTGACAGGGGGGAACCCCCCCAGACTCCGGAAAAAATGTGCTTTTCTTTTCAAAAATTCGACCCCTATCTCGATTTGTATCTCGAGCGAACTAGCAATGTCTAAGTTCGTAGATACCTCGAGCCTCCAAGAGGCGGGGGCGTCGACGTAGACGGCCACCCATGCCCCCGGGCTACGGTACCCTACCTACGCCTCCCCTCGAGGAACTCGTGACGCGTATCGAAAGAACATAGACCAAGCCAGTTGAAACTCGAGCTAACGACAAAGAGAAATGATCGAATAAATTTGAAAAGAAAACAGCTTCTTTAAACAAATAAGTCATACGCATATGTTGGCCTCGACGGGACATAAGTCATGACATGAATTTTTACAAGGGCCTCGACGCCCAAATTTGGCACGCAGGCCTCATTCCTCATCAGTCTGGAACTCCTCCTCAAGATCTTCCGCTGCGGGCTCAGCCTCGACGTCCGGGCCAGGAGGAGGGGAGCCATCTACACCACTGTCTGCAACGGGAGGCAGCACGTCCTCCTCGAAGAGCTTTGCGAGTGCCGCCCCCGGCCTCTCCACCTTCTCCAGGATCTTGTCGATGCGGCGGTCGTTCCACTCTTTGTCCTCCCCCTCGATCTCGACGAAGCCCTTGGCGACGACGTTGACCGGGTAGCGGAAGCCAGAGCGGACGGCCGCGAGTGCCTGCTTTACGCCGTGGTGGAGAGCGCTCTTGACGCGGTCCCGTGCGGCCACGTCGAGGGAGTACAGGGCATCGACCAGGGCGTCGCCTCGAGCCACCGCGCCCTCTGTCGTGGCCACCGGGTCGGCACCCCATGTGGAGCAGAGCCTGTCGAGGGTGCCGCGCGCCCTCTCCGCCACCATGGTCTCACCCTGGAGCTGCTCCAGGAGAGTTTGATTCATCTCGCGGAGCTCCTCGGCGGTCTTCTCCAGATCTGTGCAACAAATAGAAAAGAGTAAGTCCACGGCATGGCAAGAATCTCGAAATCAAAGCAAGACAAAGCCTGAAGATTATGACAGTACCTTGGCAGTGCACGCTCAGAGCATCAAAGTCACTGGTAAGGACCCCGATGTGCTGCTCGAGTGTATGCTTTTGGGACAGCACATCAAGTTTTTGGCCCCTAAGCTCCTCGACCAGCTTGCCCGTCTGCGCAAGGGCCAGATCCTTCTTGATCACCTCCTGCCGAGCGGCCTCGAGCTTGAGCGACAGGTCATTAGCTCTGCTGAGAGCCTGATCCATGTCAGCCTCGAGGCCTTGGATCCTCGAGCGCGTGGTAGTTAAGGCCTCCTGGGCCTCCTTCTGCGCTGCCTCCACTGCAGCCAGGGCGGTGGCAGCCTCACTCTTGGCCTCCTCGGCCTCCTTCCTCGCCGCCTCCGCTGCAGACCGGGCGGTGGCAGCCTCGCTTCGGGCGTCGACGGCCTCCTTCCTCGACGCCTCCACCGTGGACAGAGCGGTGGTGGACTCCCTCTTAGCTTGGGCGGCCTCGTCTCGAGCCGCCTGGGTCTCCGCCTGTGCATCATTGAGCCGGCTCGCCATCTGCGCGTTCCAGCTCAGCTCAGCGCGGAGCTCCTGGAGCTCCCCCTCCGCCCTCACGAGGGCAGCCACCACCTGCGCAGACTTGTCCGCCTCCTCCAAGAAGGCCCTCTCTGCCTGCGCCACGAGCCCGGTCACCTCCCTGAAGATCGACCGCGCCTCCCGCGGAACCCCTGCTGGGTCGACCGCTCAACGGGGATAACGGCGCCGGACGAGCCCTCCCCCATGGGCTCGCAAGCGTCAGGGTATGGCCACGTCGATCGACCGGTCTTGACGATGAGCAGGTCCTCCACCTCTGGCTCGAGCAGCGCCAGCTGCGGCCCACCAACTGGCGGTACAGGCTGTGGCTCTCTCCGCCCCTCAGCCATCTCCTCCTGCTGCTCCGTCCCCTCCCGAGGTGACGGTGCGGCATCGCATAAAGGTGGAGGCTCGAGTGGTAGCGGATCGCTCGAAGGGTGGCTCATCTCCAAGCTCTCCTCCGCGCCGGCCGAGGGACCGGTCGTCCCCTCCGCCTCGTTCCCGGCCGGCCCCTCGAGCCTCTCCTCCCTCACTGGGTCTTCCGGCGTCTTGTCGTCCCCAGTCGGTGCCTCGAGCGCCCCCTCTAGTGCTAAGCCCCTGACCGGGGACGGCTCCTTCTCCAGCTCGTCCAGGAGCTCCTCCACCGTTGGCATCTTCTCCACCGACGCCTCCCCCTCCTTCTCCTTCTCCGCGGGCGTGCGAGGCTCCGTCGGTAGAGGATCCTATCCAGCGGGCCGGCTCGCGCTGACTGGGGTCTCAAGGGCCGTCGTCCCCTCAGCCCCAGACGCCGACGGAGCTGCGCCTGTCTCGGATGCTCCCCCCGAGATGGTCGTCATGACGGGGGGAGGAGCGGCCCTCTCGGTGGGCGCTACCGGAGGAGAGGGAGGAGGAGGAGGAGGTGGTGCTGTGATGGATGCGGTGGCAGCGGGCTTGGCGCTAGAAGCCACGGTCCCTGCTGAAAAAGAGAACAACGTTGTCAGAATTAGGAAAAAGCCTCGACCCCCGTTGTTGACGGCGTCGGGCTCACCAAGATCCGCGGTGGCCATCTGACTTCCCCGAGCCATGGCCGCTCGAGCCTTCACCAGCCAAGCGGCCATTCCAGCGGAAGAAGGAGCCATACCTCGAGGTGCTTGGACTTCAGCAGAGCTCGAGGTCTTGGCCCGCTTGGACACCGCGGGGTCTGCCTCCTGCCGGGATCGCTTTTCCCTGAAAGACCAGAAATGGCACACATCACCAAAGGTAAAAATGTAAAGCTTCACTACCAACGGAATTGAGAAACGTTACTTACCCAAAGCGACGGCGGGACTTCTTCCCCGAGTCGCCGGACCCGCTCGGGGGCTTCGAGCTCGCCCCATGGCTCGAGCCATGCCCCGAGCCGTCTCCGTGTGGCTCGGATGGGGGGAAGACTCCCGGTGCTTCCCGTGGCTCGACCCCGACGGGGAGCTCTCCTTTTGCCTCTTGTCCCAGGGGGACGACCGTGTCTCCTTCGAGCGGTCCTCTTGGCGCCTTTCCTTGCGCGGGCTCCGGGACCTACTTCGGTGCTCGTGCCGGTGGTCACCCCCCCCCCCCCCGCGTCTGCCTCCTTCTCCCGGCGACGGTGCGGCGATGGGCTCCGGGATCGCTCGCGACTCCTGTCACGAGACGACCAGGAGCTCCCCCCTCGACGGTCATGGTGGTGGGGGCTCGACGCCCCCTCATGTTGCCCGCTCTTCTGCGGGCTCGATGTCGTCCTCGATGACTTGCGGCGGTCAGGCCCAGAGTCCCTCTCGGCGTGTTGACTGCTTCTCGAGGTCCGGCCCTTCTCGAGACCCCCCGCCTGGGTCAACGCGGTCGTGGCCTCCTTCTGCGCCGCGGCGATGACGCCCCGAGTTCGAGGCCTCTTCAGGTTAGGGGGCACGTCTGGCACGGAGCTTGACGTGCCCTGAGCCTCCGATGAGGCGGGGCCTAGCACGGCCTTCCGCTGCTGCGTCCCGCGCGATCCCTTCGCCGAGGGGATCTCTAGGATATTCTCCTGCACAGAAGAGCAGTCAGCACTGATGTCGACGACCCCCACGCGCCTCAAATGCGCATCCATCCCTTCATCATCGCTCTCCTCTTCATCGTCATCTTCCTCTTCCGAGCTCGTGTAGTTAAGCTCGGGGGACTCCTCTCCAGGCTGCTGTTGGTAGTTCTTAACTTCACTAAAGATAGAGCTAGGCACTATCCCCGGTAACGGCCCAGAAATGCTTGTTGGCACTTGCTAACGTTGTCAGAAGTGCTTGAAGCAAGTCTAGTCACTATACCTAAAGGAGTGAAGCTAAAGCAGCTATCTACTAATGCCAAGCGGGGTTGTCAATCCTGACACTAGTAGGAGCTAGTTAGAGTGAATGCAATCTACCAGGAGGAGATTCTGCAAGCGCACAAAACTATCGGTTGTAGCACTTTGCCTGGGAGTACCAGGTGTCGATTTATTTGATCCCAAGGGAAGGCTAGGGTGGTGGATGAGTTGAGTCAAGGAGGGGATGAGAGTCGAAGAAAAGGAGAAAAGAGAAAAGGGGAGGAGAAAGGCTAGAAAGAATATGGATGGTTAGGTAAGGATGAAAAGGATGGTTAAGGTAGGGTGGATCGATAGGTAGGTAAGGGGGTGTAGGATAACTAAGGATAACTAACCTAGGATAACTAACTAGTCCTAATGACTAGTCCTAGATCACCACTAAGCAAGATAACTACCAAGCAAGATAATGATGAAGCAGGGCAGGCAAAAGACAATTAAGCAACCAAGCTAAGTATAGGTTTAATCCTATCTTGTCAAGTATCGAGGCGTACTAGCCTTTACCACTTACTTAGGTTGAACGCTAGCACAACGAGCCTTACTGTTAAACTGGGCCAACTACGTGGTGGAATTCAAGGCGCACAGGGCTGTCACCACCTGCTTGCTACCACAGCTATCTGGGGTCCAGCCGTATCTGAAGGTAGGTCTATAACTAAGCACCACGCTTAACTATATTCCAACTATCTCTACCCTAGCTCTGAATAGAGACACCCTTGCGGACGTCAGAGCAAACACTTGACTTAATAAGCTAAACACTAAACTAACTAAGCAGCTAATTGGCAAAGATCAAACACTAAGCTCACTAGAGATTAACTACTATGGCTAAGTGAATTGAACTGTAGGATAGCTAGGCACTCAAGCAATCAATCAAGTATAGGATATATACGCACTCAATACTGAAAAGTAGAGTAAAGTAATACTTGAAATGATAATACTAGAATATAGTAAAAGCTTGAGTAACAAGAGCAAAACCTGAACTGGAGATGAAGGAAGACTCTTCCCAGCTCCAGAGCCGATCACTCGCACGCCTCTACTCTTGAGCTAGGCCTTGAGCAGCGCTACCGCGAGGGCGAAGATGCCTTGCTCAACTAGCTACCTACTTGCCTAAGCTCTATGCTTCTAACCTCTACTCTCACTTCTCTTGCCTGGAGTTGCTTTGCTTGAGATGGGATGAATGGAGAGGTGACTCAGGGGGGGATTTATAGCTTGAGAGTGAGAGGGGGGTATTTATAGTGGGTGGCCACTGACCTAGGGTTAGGTCAAGTGGCGGGCGCCACTCCCCACTGGCGGCCGCCAGTCCACTGGCCGTTGGATGCACCGCCTCTGATCCAACGGCCTTTAGGAGCTTGTCCGAGGCGGTTTGGATGTCGGTTGCATGTTCTATCAACCGTCCATCAGCTTGATCCACGCCACTTCGCCTGAGCCGTCCGATGCCACTGACCTAGTGACCAAGGGCCGAGATTTGGCCCCGGGGAGGTCACACGGATCGGTGACGTGGCAGGGGGGTGAAAGTGGGCCAACCCAAGTGGCGGGCGCCACTTGGGACTGGCGGGCGCCACCATGGGGTGGCGGGCGCCACCCCTCCTCGGCCCATTTGGGCCCTGCCGAGTGGGCTCGTCTCCTGGTGGGTCAAAATGTCCAAATTTGGTTCAAATCCTGCATTCAAATAAAATTCTATGGACATGTGGAATTCGGTTAGTTTGAAACCTATTTGGCTACATTTCATGCCTTTTTGGTGGGTTTAGGGTAAATGTTGACGGTAAAACAGGGGTTTAAGGACCGTCAACAAACTCCCCCAAGCTAACCTGTGTTGCTCTCGAGCAACAATGCGGTTTAAGCATTAAGCATGAGATAGATAGCAAAAATTAAAATGTATGCAAGTGCATATTGTATAGTAAGAAATAACTTAGCATATATCATGAATCATAGCAATGTGGGGCTTATAGCTTTTCACTTCAAACATGCAAGAGTAAAATAAAGCAGTAGATAGGAAACTTTTATCTTGCTTAGGTTGACTAGGATTTTGTCTGGAGGTTTTTCAAGGTTTTCAAAAGATAACAACTTGCTTAAGTTCTCCTAGATCACTCAATCACTCAGTGGTGTTTAAATCCTCACTTAGGCCAAAAGGTAGCCTTTCCTATTTCTAAAGAATGATATGTGGAGCTATAGGTAGGCTAAGCACTATGAGCAATTGCCTGATGTTTATTGCTAAGTTAGACACTCAGATCACAAGGAGCAGCAAATCATAAAAATTGATCAAGATGTGCATGTGTGGTTATGTGGAAGTGTATGGAGAGACATTTCATAATCCTTCCTAGTTGATTTTCTGGGGTCTAGAGCTAATGATAACTCTCTCTCTCTTTTTTGAATGCAAAGTGGGTGGACAAAAGATGTGTCCTCACACTTTCTAGGACATGGTCCTCTCTTGAGCTACTTTGCTCTCTTTTTTTTGATACAAAGTGAGTAGACAAAAATGTGTCCTCACATTTTCTAGGACATAGTCCTCTTTTGAGCTAACTTGCTCAAAGGTTTTTCTCTCTCTCTTTTTTTTTAGCTCTAGAATTCCCCAGATTATCTATAGGAAAGGATTTTTGAAATGAATAGGGAAAGGGAGAGAAATGCTTATTCCCAGTGTAGGAATAAGCATAAGGCTAGCAATGGGATGTTTGGCAGGGTATTGCATATCTCCAGTGTAGAGACTAAGCAATTTATTTGGTGGTTGCAAACTTCTGGAGTGGATAGTAGGCAATTTATGGTGGGTGTACGTGTATCTTGATTCAAAAGTTATGATAAGCTTCTCTACTAAGATCTATGAGGCCTAACAAAGCTCAACACAAACAAAGCTCTATGTGGTTTTGACTAATGACTAGTAAATATTTGGCTGGTGGTGGGATGGGATAAAATCTAGGAGGAACTTTTAGCAAGGTTTTCATAATTTTTCAAAAGAAATCCTCCAGATTAGGTCCTAATTTCACCTTAACAAGTTTAAAGAATTACTCCATTTCTTACTAACTTTACTCACTAAGCATGATTTCAGTTAAAGCATGTGCAACCCACAAAAGCTACAACTTAGATAATACCAGTTATTCAAACCATAGCAATAGCATTTGCATGTCATATTTCAAATCTTATTCAGGTTTCAACATGTTTAAGCAGATTTTATCAATATTATTCATGGATGGATACTTAGGCAAGCATATGACATTCAAAAAGATATAGAATTTAAGAACTGAATGTAAAGGGTAGGCTGGAGACATACCTTTTTGGAGCGGGAGTCTCCCCCAAGCTGGCTTCTTGCTTGGTGAAGGGCCTTCTTCTTCTCAGTCGGAGCTCTTGTTCTCATTTTTATTAAAAGGGAAACTATCTAATGTGTGAAAAGGGAAACTATCCTATGATATGTTAACATATACCTATGCATATAACTAATGATAACTGTTTTTTTAGTTGCATGCATGGCATATGTTATTTATTGAAAAGGGAAATAAAAACAAAAAAGTAAACCATACCTTAGGTCCATGGAGTTTCATCCTTATCGGGTGGATCTTCTTCCTTGGCACTTCTTCTCTTAGTACTCCATCTGGTTCTTCTCTTTTGGCACCTCTCCCTTGTTATGTGAATCACACAACTTAGGAGGAGGTGGTTTCTTTCTTGTTCCACCTTGTTCCTGGGTGCCTCTTCTTGGTATGAATGGTCTTGCTACCTGCATGTTAGCGGCATATGCGGGATCTCGGGAGAAGGAGAATATTTCCTTCCTCCCTCCTAATGTCATATGAATTTTACCACTCCTGACATATATGCAAGCATTAACAGTATTCAAGAAGGGTCTACCCAAAATTAAAGGCACATCTTTCCTATTTCCCATATCTAATATTATGAAATCAGCAGGAACATAGGAGCCTCTAATATGAACAGGTAAATCATGAACTATTCCTTCTACATAGCAAGTGGATTGATCAGCTAGCACAACATAGGCAGATGTGGATGACATGGGTGGAAAGAAGAGTTTTCATAAAAATCTTTAGACAGAATGTTCACACTCGATCCTAAATCACACATGGCATTTTTAAAGACTTCACCAAAGATTGAGCATCTAATTATGGGACTACCAGGATCACCCTTTTTAATAGTCATGGTTTGATCTTCATAATAGTTAAAATATTTAATTTCAACCATATTAGCAGTTTCCATGTCAGGTTTAGCAGGAATTTTACCAGATTCAAGAGATGGTATGATAGCAGCAAGCTGAGCTAATTGGGTTTCTAACATCTTATTAAAGCTAAGTTGATTTTTCAGAGCAGATGAGAAATCTTCCAATTTAGCATTTATCTTCTCAAGAACTTTATCATTCACCATTAATTTCTTATTCAAAAATTCAGTAGTTCTACCTTGTGAGTAAACTAAATCCTTTAAGAATGAGAAATTATCAGAATTATGAAAATTAGAGCGAGGGAATGAATTGTTACCTTGAGAATTGGAGTGCTGATTCCATCCTTGATGTGGTTGACGGAAACCGTTGTTGTTGTTGATGAAGTTCAAATCTTCATGTAGCTCGGGGCAGTGGTTCCCAGAATGTCCGGTTTCTCCACAGACTTCACAAGTCATGTAGGATTCCAGAGTTTGGACACTCTCTTGGTTCATCTTCTCACAGCTGTCCAGCTTCTTTGCCAGCAGGTCCATCTTGGCCACGATCATGTCGGCTTCCTTTAGGGAATGAATACCTCGCTTACGGGGCTGCAGCCTCTCGTCATTCCATCCTTGGTTTGACACCATCTTCTCTATGAGAGCCTTAGCATCTGCAACATTCAAAGAAAAGAATGCACCGCCGGCGGCGGCATCCAGATGGCTTCTAGAGAGAGGGGTTAGGCCATGGTAGAAGTTCTGGATCAATAGCCAGTCCTCCATACCATGGTGCGGACAAGCAGCGACATACTCTTGCATTCTCTCCCAAGCCTCGGGAATAGATTCCTCGGCTTGTTGCGTAAAGCTAGAGATTTTGTTGCGAAGAGCAGTCGTCTTGCCCATTGGAAAGAATTTAGCGAGAAAAGCATTGGAACACTTGTCCCATGTGTCTACAGCGTTGCGATCGGCATAGAACCATTGCTTCGCTTTTCCTAGCAAGGAGAAAGGAAAGAGACGAAGGCGGATGGCTTCTTGGGTTATCCCCTTAATGGTGAAGGTGCCGCAAATCTCCAAGAATTGTTGGAGGTGAGCATTGGCATCCTCATGAGCCTTGCCACAAAACGGGCGCTTGGACCATCGTGATCAGAGCCGGTTTTAACTCAAAATTGAGGTTGGCTTCGATCACGTCTGGTCCCGTCGCTATATTAGCGGCAGAAGGAGCAGAGAATTCACGAATGGCTTTGTTGGCCATCGTGAAGATAGAACAAGATAAGAAAGAAAGAAGTTGAAGAAGATAAAGGAAAAAGATAAGAAGAGTCAGAGAAAGAAAGAATGGGTTAGGATGGGATTCGCTAAGCAGGAGCTTAAGCGAGGATAAATTCGACACGGACTCAACCGATACACCGAATGCCTTCCCCGGCAACGGCGTCAGAAATGCTTGTTGGTAGTTCTTAACTTCACTAAAGATAGAGCTAGGCACTATCCCCGGTAACGGCCCAGAAATGCTTGTTGGCACTTGCTAACGTTGTCAGAAGTGCTTGAAGCAAGTCTAGTCACTATACCTAAAGGAGTGAAGCTAAAGCAGCTATCTACTAATGCCAAGCGGGGTTGTCAATCCTGACACTAGTAGGAGCTAGCTAGAGTGAATGCAATCTACCAGGAGGAGATTCTGCAAGCGCACAGAACTATCGGTTGTAGCACTTCGCCTGGGAGTACCAGGTGTCGATTTATTTGATCCCAAGGGAAGGCTAGGGTGGTGGATGAGTTGAGTCAAGGAGGGGAAGAGAGTCGAAGAAAGGAGAAAAGAGAAAAGGGGAGGAGAAAGGCTAGAAAGAATATGGATGGCTAGGTAAGGATGAAAAGGATGGTTAAGGTAGGGTGGATCGATAGGTAGGTAAGGGTTGTAGGATAACTAAGGATAACTAACCTGGGATAACTAACTAGTCCTAATGACTAGTCCTAGATCACCACTAAGCAAGATAACTACCAAGCAAGATAATGATGAAGCAGGGCAGGCAAAAGACAATAAGCAACCAAGCTAAGTATAGGTTAATCCTATCTTGTCAAGTATCGAGGCGTACTAGCCTTTACCACTTACTTAGGTTGAACGCTAGCACAACGAGCCTTACTGTTAAACTGGGCCAACTACGTGGTGGAATTCAAAGGCGCACAGGGCTGTCACCACCTGCTTGCTACCACAGCTATCCGGGGGTCCAGCCGTATCTGAAGGTAGGTCTATAACTAAGCACCACGCTTAACTATATTCCAACTATCTCTACCCTAGCTCTGAATAGAGACACCCTTGCGGACGTCAGAGCAAACACTTGACTTAATAAGCTAAACACTAAACTAACTAAGCAGCTAATTGGCAAAGATCAAACACTAAGCTCACTAGAGATTAACTACTATGGCTAAGTGAATTGAACTGTAGGATAGCTAGGCACTCAAGCAATCAATCAAGTATAGGATATATATACGCACTCAATACTGAAAGTAGAGTAAAGTAATACTTGAAATGATAATACTAGAATATAGTAAAAGCTTGAGTAACAAGAGCAAAACCTGAACTGGAGATGAAGGAAGACTCTTCCCAGCTCCAGAGCCGATCACTCGCACGTCTCTACTCTTGAGCTAGGCCTTGAGCAGCGCTACTGCGAGGGCGAAGATGCCTTGCTCAACTAGCTACCTACTTGCCTAAGCTCTATGCTTCTAACCTACTCTCACTTCTCTTTGCCTGGAGTTGCTTTGCTTGAGATGGGATGAATGGAGAGGTGACTCCGGGGGGGTATTTATAGCTTGAGAGTGAGAGGGGGGTATTTATAGTGGGCGGCCACTGACCTAGGGTTAGGTCAAGTGGCGGGCGCCACTCCCACTGGCGGCCGCCAGTCTCCCTGCTCTCCTTCCTGGCCGATGCACTACCTCTGATCCAACGGCTTCCAGGAGCTTGTCCGAGGCGGTTTGGATGTCAGTTGCATGTTCTATCAACCGTCCATCAGCTTGATCCACGCCACTTCGCCCTGAGCCGTCCGATGCCACTGACCTAGTGACCAAGGGCCGAGATTTGGCCCCGGGGAGGTCACACGGATCGGTGACGTGGCAGGGGGGTGAAAGTGGGCCATCCCAAGTGGCGGGCGCCACTTGGGACTGGCGGGCGCCACCATGGGGTGGCGGGCGCCACCCCTCCTCGGCCCATTTGGGCCCTGCCGAGTGGGCTCGTCTCCTGGTGGGTCAAAATGTCCAAATTTGGTTCAAATCCTGCATTCAAATAAAATTCTATGGACATGTGGAATTCGGTTAGTTTGAAACCTATTTGGCTACATTTCATGCCTTTTTGGTGGGTTTTAGGGTTAAATGTTGACGGTAAAACAGGGGTTTAAGGACCGTCAACAGCTGCCGGTTACGACGAGCCTTCGCTAGCCTCTGATCCCGGACCACCTGATGCAAGTTCTTATCTTTCTCTTTCTTCTTCTTTGCATCCTTACTCTCCTTATCTTTCTGAGAACAGAGGCGCCTCACCTGTCTTTCCACGGCGTCCTCCCTCACCGGGGGCCTCGACGCGTGATATGTGAACGCCCCCTGCAAAAAGAAACCTGATGAGAAAAACCACAAGGAGAGTAAACAAGGTTCAAAGAAAGAGAAAGGAGGGGAGGCTCGAAACAGCCAAGCTTGAGGAAGGCTTACCAGGTCGAGACACCCCGCGTCGGGTGCCATGGCGATCAGGTTGGTCTCCTCAGGGCGGAACGGCCCGTGGTTCGTGACCGTCACCCGGGAGGCACCCTCGTTCTGAGGCAGCCTCTCCTCGGCCATCCTCGACCTGTTCAGCGCCTCGAGCGGGGCATTTGGCCCCATCTCGAACATGAGAAGGGGGTGGTCCGCCAGAGGAAGGACCCTCCGCTGATGGAACGCCCAAATGACCGCCTGGACGGTCAGTCCCTTCTCCTCCACCAGCGACCACATCGTATTCATCAGCGGCATCAGATGGCGCTGCCTGTCCGCCACAACGCCCCAATTCCACTTCTCCGGGCGCTGGGTGATGATCCTGCCGGTGTACTGCGGAAGGAGCCCGTCCTCGTTCCGCAGGTAGAACCAGTGGTCGTCCCACCCTGACTGGTTGGTGGAAAGCTTGTAGCGGAGGTAGTGACGGGGACGTTAGCCGATGAGGGACCGGTCCTCGTGGTGATGGTGAGGGAGCCCGCGCGCGAGCCTCCTCCCGCTCGGCTTCACGGCCTCATGAAAGAGCTCGCCCCGGAAGAGGTGGACGAACATCTCCCAATGAGGCTCGATCTTCAGGTATCCCTCGCACACCGCGGCATAGATGGCAGCATGCGAGATTGAGTTGGGGGAGAAGTGTTGCAATTCCACCTCGAAGTGGTGAGCCAGCCCCCGCATAAAGCGGCTCGGCGGAACGCCGAGCCCCATGCGGTGGTAGCGCGTGAAGCTCACCACATACCCCTCCGGCGGGTGCGGCTCCTGGTGGTCCGCCGACGGGAGAATCCACCACGCGGGCCCCTCCTGCGGGTTGGGGCGGAGAAGCCCCCGGTCCACTAGCGACTCCAGCTCAAGCTGTGACGTCTTCATCGGGCACCAGTCTTCGGGCGGCAGCACCTGGGTCTGGGCAGCCATGGCAGCGACGGCGTGGATCTAAGCGGCGGACGGACGGCCGGGAAGATTACCAATCGCTGGCTTGGGGAGAAGGCGCGTGGGAGCTACGGCGTCTGTGAAGGCAAAGGCAAAGTAAAGGGTCCCTCACCCCTCACTCAATATTTATAAAAGAAAACCCCAACGGGCGCGGTCTCCCACGGCAGAAGAAAGGTAACCGCACGCATTTAATGCGCCCACCTAACCACGTCTCGAGCCGGTTGACAGGTACACGTGGCAACTCCCCATTCGCTCCACTACCTGGGTCCACCACGACCGCCGCTCTGACTTCACGTCCGTCGCCCTGGCGCCACGATCTCCACACCCTGACAGTTTCTGCCTAAAAAGGCATGCCCAACGGGCAGAAGGATTCCAAACGACGGAGGCTTCTTCAAGAAGGTAAAAACGGGCCCCGGCCCTTCCAAGTCTCGAAGCAGCGAAGGCTGGCCCTCGAAGAGGGTTCGACAACCGGCTTCGAGCACCCGAGTCAGGGACACCAAGGGGCGCCACTCGCAGCATCGCTCGAGGGCCAAGCCCTCGAGGCCCCTCACGTGTATCCAAGGCAGGGCGCATGACATGTAGTGAGATCCCCTCGGAGGGAGGCATTGAGCCACCAGGTCCTATCGAATGGACCCGGCATTCCTGCAGACCGAGCGCCCATGCTTTATGAGATCACCTCCGGGCTTCAGTCGACCCTATCGAACGGGGCACGAGGTCTCACTTGGATTCCCCCGTTACCAGCTCATCGGGAACCTCGATACTCGCCCACTCGTGGTAGTACGAGGCATCCCCCTCGCATCCGATCGAAAGGACTCGCGGGATGACAAGCCAGGGCAACTGGCGTGCCGGACAGCTCGAAGAGCCGGCCGGTCGGTTCAGCCTGGCACCCCTCGACGAAAGAGGGTTTAAGAACTTGGGGGCTCGACACTCCCGAACCTAAAAATGTAACTAACACTCACGCTCGTGAAAAAGACCACGAGGGAGTCCTAACCACTCCCCCGTGGCCTCAGGGGCTACACCCGCGGGTGTCGCTCGCGCGACACCCGCGGAATCAAAACAACCAAACCCTCGAGAACCAGTTAGCTAACCCTCAAGATCTCGGTTGGGAGCCCCCGCTCGAGTGCCAGCACTCGAACAAGGGCTCGGGGGCTACTGTCGAGGGACCACAAAAGGGGTACCCCCAATCAACGCAAAACAAATAAGAAACCTAACTAGTCTAACCCCCCTAAGAAACCAACCCCTCGAGGCCTACAACGCTGGCCCACCGCTAGGAAGCCCGGGCCCGCCAAAGCCTTACTGACCGCCTCATGGTAGCCTACCTCTCGAGCCCCGGCACATAGGCCTTGAGCCCACTGCAGCCGTACACCGTTCCTCGAGACCTCACATGGGGACCTCGAGCCTCTCTAACATGGTAACCTATCCCTCGAGACACATCATACCTCCCTCGAGCAGCGCCAGACATCGGATACTAGCCCCATACTACGCATTTAATGCGTCCACCTACTCCGGTCACATCCTCTGGTACACGACGTGTGCCACAGTGAACCAGGGCCGGAGTCAAACCTCGTTTTCACCACAAGCATGGGCAAAAAGGCACAAGTACAACACTGTTAGGCCATACCCTGCACTGTAGCACACTCGAGCCACATCTTGAGACCTGGATTCCCGCTGTACGGCCGGGTTTTCTGGGACTTGCCCATACCTGCGGAGGCTCGAGCCCCCCGTAGGGGCCACCTCGAGGCCGGCCTTGCACCCCTCGAGCCCTGACTGCTTTCATGCTATTGGAGGACAGGTACCCCAAGACCTGGAGGGACCCTGCCACGTCCTATACGTGCCGGAATGGGCGCTATACGGTCTCCACGTCGCCACGCCTCCACGTCTGCGCCCGGGATGGAAGCCACGCTTCAAGGACACCTCAACAGCAACCCCCACGCCGGCTCCAGTGACCTCGACAAGACAGAATTCCTACCCTTCGCCGTATTGGGCGTTGTGCATGTCACTCCTGTATAACCCTGGCCTCCTCTTGTTCTATAAAAGAGGACACTAGGGCCCTTCTCACAGACAAGTTCACACGGGTCCAGACGAGTACGCACGGGTACACACGAGTCCACACCACACACACATAGGAGTCCGGACTCTCGTCCATGCTCGTTGAGCTTGTATTGCCCCTGTACAAGCACTTTGGTGCAAGTAATACAAGAACCTCCTCCCCCCGCTGGACGTAGGGCCTTCTTTGCCTGAACCAGGATAAACCCTTGTGTCATCTTGCATCACCATCCAGGAAGAGAGCACGCGATCATATTACTAGTTGGTGTCATACCCCCGGGGTCGAGACACCGACACAAAAGTCAACTCCCAAAAGATTACATGAAAGCATTAATAAAGGTATAAAGCAAAACGACTATTGTATATGTAAAGAAACACTTAGAGCAAGAAAATAGCCGATAAGCTTAGACATGTGAAGAGAGTAAAGATCTATGTGTACATTTAAACAGCATGAAATCAACGAATCAACTAATTGCATAGGCAATTATATCTATTAACAGTGGGGTGTTTCTATGCAGCCATAATAACAAATAGATCCATAAAATAACTTGAACATCAACAGTGGGGTGTCTCCATACAGCCATAATAGTGACCAAGCTAAGTCACGTCCGATGCAACGAGCAGATTCTTAAATTCAAGATCACTTAAAAGTACACATTATGAAGGAAGCATAATTGGATCGGCTATTTTAGCCGATACAGGGTCCATGAAGCACGAACAAGATCTATCCATCAAGAGTTCAAGACCATGATTTGACTTAAGATTAAACAAATCTAATCTATCATATATACCAGTGGAGTTTAGAAATACAGGCGTAATAAATATATTAGATCAAATCTATTTCTTCTTAGATCAAACCATAGTTTTATCGGATATCTCGAACGCACAACATATAACAATCAAGATTGATAAAATAGTCGATGAGAGGCATAGATCGGCTATTTTCTTTGGTATAAGCGTATAAAGCCTTTGGATAGCCGAAACTAAACAACTTTTAATCTTAAACTACTTTGTCAATCTTGATTGGGCGAGATATTGTTTAAACCTAAAGAAAAACATTAGAGTATAAACAACATCGATAACTTGATGAATCTATTGACTTGCCAAAATCAATAGAGCCGATAACTAGTCAAGATCGACTAAAGCAAGAGATTGATCAGAGTTAAGATAGTCTTACAAAAGATGAACTTAGACCGATAACTAGTCATGTCATAGTTTAACAAGAGTTTGGTCGATGCAAATACAGCCTTATTGAACAATGACACAAGCCATTGGTGAAAACTTACAAGCAAACCGGAGGTCGGTTGAGCCGATGCAACCCTGCCTAGTTAAAGGTTCCGCTGTTTTCTACCTTACTCCGACTCCTAGGGTTTTGGCCGGTGGCCGATGTGTTGATTGATTGATTGTCTTACAAAAATCGGGTTTCTAGCTATTTATAACCCGGTAGACTCCTATTCTAACACGACTGGGATACATAAACATAAAACAAAAGACGACCCAGACTCAAACTCTTTGGCCGAACCCAATAGCTCTTCAATGTCACGTCTGGTCCACATGAACTTTTGGTCATGTCCGGGTCCAAACAGGTTTCTTTTATTTTTTTGGTCAATTTCTTCATTAACAAATCAGTCGTTTCTGCCTACAAAACAATAATCTTTTCGGTCCAAAATCTGGTGTAAACACATGCCCCTAATTTTGGGATGAAATTTTTTTTCCAAAAATACTATTTCCTTTCCTTGAGGTCCGATCAACTAATTTCTCCTTAGTCAATCAGCCAATCCTTCTTCCCAACCGTTATTCCTTTCTTCTAGGGCCATTTTCAAACCCTAGCTATATAATAGAACCAAACCTCTGCGTAAGTTCAAAACCAAATATAACTGTTAAGAATACATCGGCCTTAATCTATCACTGTTCTTAAAAACAATTATTCTCAATTCCTTGGCCGATGTAAAACTTCTATCCATCTTGCTTTAATCTTCATCGACCGGACAACCCATCAAATACATTTTTTAAAGCCGACAAACCCCTTTAAATATAAAGCCTTTAGATGGGAATGTTTCTTAGGGTTTTGAAACGTAGCTCCTTCTGCCTGATAGATCCATTAAGCAATTGCTTCTTCATCATATTCTTCTTCATGATCAGAGGATCTAAATTCAGCAGGTAACAGGAACAGAGCAGATATATTAGCCGATGATTCTCCCTTATCGGCTATTTGCTTCACTTGCCAGACTTTGGGCTTCTTCTTCTGAATCTCATCATTCCTTAGTCTCTGAACCCGCCATTTCTGGCTTTTAGTTAAACCAGCAGGACACCATTGTCCTTCTTGCCAAGGATGATCTTGATCGGCTAATCTCACTCCAAGCCGATTATGAACACTTCCATTTTTTATGCACCGATCTGTTCTTTCAAATCTTAATCTTTCATGTACAGATCGGCAGTTGTCTCTCGACTGCCTATACTCCTAATATTGTTCACTGCATTCCGGGCAATTACGAAGAGTAGGAAGCTTTAAGCCTTCATTCCAACAATGTCTAAAGAAGGGGCAATCCCAATGATTCTTTTCTTCATCTCTAATACGCCTTTCTTCTTCACGAGACCTTCTGTATTCCTCCTCTTCAAGCCACTCTTGATATTCTTGCTCATCTCTTTCTTTTTTCATTTGATCCCTTTCCTTTTGACGTTGCCATTTGTTTAATAAGATTCTGACAGTTGGATGTCTTCTTGCTTCACCAGCTCTTGAGGTCTCAGGAAGATCATGTTGATTAATATTCTTCTTCTCTTTCATCTCCTGATACTCTTTAGATGTTAGCTGCTTCTTTGGATCAACTGTCCTGGCTGCCTTGGCTTTGTCAGAAGTCAGTACTTTGATTTCACTTCAAGGTGCAGGAGCTACCATGTTTGCTAGAAAGGGATGACCGTTGATGCTCATACCCTTGGCATTTTCTAAGCCAATTCTTCCTTTGATAATAGCTCTCTAGATCATATCTCTGAAAACTTGGCAATCGTTAGTAGTATGAGTACCAGAGTTATGGAATTTGCAGTACCTTTTATTCTTGAGTTCTTCAGCCAAGGGATATTGTGATTTCCAGTTATTTTAATTTGACCCTTATCCAATAAGTAGTCAAATATGTTATCAGTTTTGGTAATGTCAAAGCTATATTTTACATCTTTCTCAGAACTTTTAGCTTTTGCCCAAGACATGTACTCACTGTTCCTCCAAGCCCAATCAACAACAACTATCTCGTCTTTGTCTTCATCGCTTGAATTATCTTCATCTTGTAAAAAGAAGGAGCTTTCTGCATTGTAGGCTTTCTTGGGCTTGAAAACTTGATTGTACATGTTCTGAGCATCAATATTTGCCACCTTCTTGGCCAAATCAGCCATACTGTTACAACCGAAACCAATCTTTTCTCTGATGGCTGGTATTAGCCCTCGAACTGCTATACTAACTACCTCTGGATATGAAAGCGACAAAGTATAGCATTGATTTTTCATCTCTCTTAATCTCTGAAGATATTAGCATCCAGTTTCATTATTTCCATGCCTTGTATCGACTAAGTCCACAAGTCCTTTTTCCAATACTCTAGAGTCAAAGTATTTATGGAACTTATCTTCTAAATCTTCCCAGCTCTGAATGGAATTGGGTGGCAGAGATGAAAACCATGAAAAAGCCAAACCAGACAAGGACAAAGGAAACATCCTGACTTTAAGTGTCGGTTCATCACCAACTTCCCCGAGCTAGACTACAAACTGAGTTATGTGTTCCTTGGTTGTCACTGAGCCTGTTCCTGTGAACTTGGTAAAATCAGGAATTCTATATCTCGGAGGAAAAACAACCTGATCATACCACTCTGGATATGGCTTCTTGTAGCCAGTCAATGTAGAGTTTGGCGTTAAACCAAATTGCTTTTGAACCATGTCGGTGACCCGACTCATCAACTAGTCTACCTGATTTATCGGCCCTTGATAGCTAATGTTTTGCCCCCCAAAGGTATTGCCATGATATCTTGGATTCTCCTGAGCATCCAAAGTATAAAAATCTGAAACATAATGATACCCAGGAGGAACATCACCAGGGGCTACGTTCCCTTGATAGGGCGGTGCAGTGAAATCTCTGGTAATTCTCCTTGCATGGGGAGCTATTTTTGTAGCCGATGAGTATATATTATTACTCATATTCGGCTGTTGCATTGGCTATGGTGTCATGCCTCCAGGGCTAACAATCATCTGGTTTCCATTGCCATTATGACCATTCATCTGTGAACCGCCATAAGTTCAAGCTCCTTGATTGCCTCCAACTATATATATTGGACCTCTTCTATCATTACCTAAGTTGAAAGCTTCCTTAATGGCATTCGTGAGACTGATGAGGAACACTTCGTTATGATTCATCAGGGTAGTGGACATTGCTTTGCTGATCACTTCATGCATGGCATTATGTTGGATCTGGATCATTGGATCGACATGACCTTCTAGAACCACTCTTGGAAGATGAGACTTCTGGATAATGTTCTTATCCCTGTTTCTACTGAATCTCAACAAACACATGTGTCGATATTGCTCAATAGTTTCTTCTATCATACGTCAAAGTTCATCTAGAAGTTCCTCTATCGTCACGTTCAGTACTTCATCATTACCGATTGTCATGATCAGACGATTGTGTCCCACCAGGCGTGCCAAAAGAATGTGTTGGCATGAAAATCTGGTCGAGAGCGCCAACACACTCGAACACGGTCCTCAGAGGCCGTGCGAAGCAAGATCTTGACCTCCTGGACCTTCAAAAGGTGGCGGTGCCGAATCTAGGTGAGAGCGACCTCGGACGTGCCAGTCAATTTGACCTATAATTGACAAGGAGAAGAAAATAATGTCAAATTGTAGAACCTGCTGGTTTGGTGCCAGACAGTTCCAAATTATGCGGCTCTGATATAGCCATTTGTTTATAGGATATTGACTATAAATTCAACTCCTAAAAGATTACATGAAAGCATTGATAAAGATATAAAGCGAAACGACTATTGTATATGTAAAGAAACACTTAGAGCAAGAAAACAGCTGATAAGCTTAGACATGTGAAGAGAGTAAAGATCTATGTGTACATTTAAACAGCATGAAATCAACGAATCGACTAATTGCATAACCAATTCTATCTGTTAATAGTGGGGTGTTTCCATGCAGCCATAATAACAAATAGATCGATAAAATAACTTGAACATCAACAGTGGGGTGTCTCCATACAGCCATAATGGTGACCAAGCTAAGTCACGTCCGATGCAACGAGCAGATTCATAAATTCCAGATCACTTAAAAGTACACATTATAAAGGAAGCATAACTGGATCGGCTATTTTAGCCGATACAGGGTCCATGTAGCACGAACAAGATCTATCCGTCAAGACCATGATTTGACTTAAGATCAAACAAATCTAATTTATCATATATATCACTGGGGTTCGGAAATACAGCCGTAATAAATATGTTAGATCAAATCTATTTCTTCTTAGATCAAACCACGGTTTTATCGGATATCTCGAACGCACAACATGTAACAATCAAGATTGACAAAATAGTCAATGAGAGGCTTAGATCAGCTATTTTCTTTAGTATAAGCGTATAAAGCCTTTGGATAGCCAAAACTAAACAACTTTTAAGCTTAAACTACTTTGTCAATCTTGATTGGGCGAGATATTATTTAAACCTAAAGAAAAACATTAGAGTATAAACAACATCGATAACCTGATGAATCTATTGACTTGCCAAAATCAATAGAGCCGATAACTAGTCAAGATCGACTAAAGCAAGAGATTGATCAGAGTCAAGACAGTCTTACAAAAGACGAACTTAGACCGATAACTAGCCATGTCATAGCTTAACAAGAGTTTGGTCGATGCCAAATATAGCCTTATTGAACAATGACACAAGCTATTGGTGAAAACTTACAAGCAAACTGGAGGTCGGTCGAGCCGATGCAACCCTGCCTGGTTGAAGGTTCCGCCGAGTTCTACCTTACTCCTAATCCTAGGGTTTTGGCCGGTGGCCGATGTGTTGATTGATTGATTGTCTTACAAAAATCGGGTTTCTAGCTATTTATAACCCGGTAGACTCCTATTCTAATACGACTGGGATACATAAAGATAAAATAAAAGACGATCCGGACTCAAACTCTTCGGCCGAACCCAACAGCTCTTCAACATCACATCTGGTCCACGTGAACTTTTGGTCGTGTCCGGGTCCAAACGGGTTTCTTTTATTTTTCTAGCCGATTTCTTCATTAACAAATCAGTCATTTGTGCCTACAAAACAATAATCTTTTCGGTCCAAAATCTGATGTAAACAGATACATATGATATTCGTGTAGTGTATATGTGATGTTCAATGAAAAGGATGTTCACATAATATAAGTTTAATGTTCCAGTAATCGTGAGTTTTAATGTCTATACACAACTAAAAAGTACCAAATGTCCATGTCTACCCGGCAGGACCAAAGCTCTTTGCTCCATGATATCCACCCCTCATATGCCACTCTTAAGACTATTATTTTCCTACATCTTGCACCATGTCACTTTCCACCTTCAGACTCACTTCTCTTCTATTCTTAAATCAAACACAAAAAACATATATGTTTGCCCAATTATTGTATTATTAATTTAATATAAGAAATCACAGAGCATATCTCTTGAATTTTACTGTAGTCTTGTCTATAGAACTCCGCCTCATGTGCAATAAATCAATAATTTATTTAGTTCATAAACTTATACATACTAATATGATAATGTTTTTAAGACATTATTCATAGCTTTGATCTGAAATAAATATATTATCCGCATTAAAAATATTACATGAGTTTTCCCTAAACCCTAAACCCTAAACACTTTTTAATAATAATAAACACGTTCATATTAAATTATTGTGATTTATTTTTTTCCGTCGCAACACACGGACATTATCCTAGTATAGTTTATAAGATACATATAGTATTCGTGTAGTGTATATATGATGTTCAGTGAAAAGAATGTTCACATAATATAAGTTTAATGTTACAATAATCGTGAGTTTCAGTGTGATATATTTTAGCTTGTTCATGTGTTTTTAATTTTTCGTTAATCTAAATGGTCTGATGTGGTTTAATAAACATTAAAATATTTACCTGACGTGGTGGTTGAGAATGATTTTATTAAGCCAAAGCACCTTGCACACCATTTTTGCTCCTAATTTCTTTTATTACATTTATTATTTACTTTTTCTTCTTTCTCGTATTTAATTTTATTCCTATTTCCTTTTATTTACATTTATTATCTTATATCCGGAAACGCAACGAATTTCTATAGAGCAGGTATGCGACCAGAGTGTTTGTAGACTCTAGGAATGTGTCCTCTGCGGGAGCTGGGCCGGTCTGACACCAGACAGAAATTCGGAGCGTGAGCATGTTAGGGCACCCGTAGTGGTATGAGCTGGCTGCTACCTTTAAGTCAACCTCTACAATAGTACTAACTCTTAGCAATAGCTCATAATATGATTAGGCCTACATTACATTCACATATAATCTTGGAATGTGTGTATAAGCCTAGCTCTTGAGCAAAAGCTAACTCTTGTCTTCCTCCTATTAAAATATAACGAAAAATCTAAGAGCTGGCTTATGAGCTGGCCATTGCGGCTGCCCTTACTGGGCCGGGCTGTGTGTGAATCGTGAGCCAGTGAGGGTGGTCGGCACGGTCCGCTGGGCCGGTCTGACACCAGACAGAAATTCAAAGTGTGAGCATGAGCCAGTGAGGGTGGTCGGCACGGTGCCAGCCACCACCATGGTCGGACAGCCTGTTTGGAACATAGTTTTTTCAAAGGAATTTTGGAGGTTCTCATTTCTATGGGAAAAAAGCCTATGACTGCATTTGGAACATGGGATTCGTAGTTTCCCTTCTGGAGGAACGGCAGCCAGGTACGTGTGTTTCACGGGAAATAAATCATCCACCGTGACTCAAGGGAAAGCTTCTTCTCGTTCTTTTCTCCCGTCGCCTCTCTCTGACTCCTCGCTCCCGCTATGGCGTGAACCCTAGAGAAATTTGGCGCGAACAGGCGAAGATGGCAAACCACCAGCAGCGAATCAGCCCATCCCCACAAAACCCCCCTCTCTCTGCTTCATCTCTCCCTGCAACTCCATTGGCGCAGGGGCTTGATGTCCACCAATCAGGAGGAAGTCAAGAAATCCACGAAGAACCAGGTATGATTTGACAATGATATGATTTTTCCCTTCAGAAATAGTTTTATTTTTGCTCTTGTTTTGGATCTAGATCTGAATTTATGGACCCGGCAACACATGTTCTAGTTAAAGATCTGATCTGTGCAGTCCGTGAATTTTTCCCCCAAGTTTCTGGTGTGTGTGTAGAAAGCACTCTCTCCAATTACTTTTAGTACTTAGCACAAGCAAACAACATTTTACGTTTTATTATATTATGCCTCTAGATTTTTTTCTCCTAGTACGATCTATAATATCCATTATTGAACTTATTTCTGATATTATTTAACTTATTTGAAAACTGGAATTTCATCATGTTTGCCGTAGGCACCTCAAAGAACAGAGCCAAGTGGAATCACCAGAGAAGGCTATATCTTATTGAACTCTTAAAAATTCATGACGTGCCTAGATTTCGGACATATAATGCGTGGAATAAGGAAGCTTGGACTGCTATTGTGGCTCAGTTTAATGAGAGATTTTCTTTGTCCTTCTCTGTTGCACAAGTGAAACAAAAGGAGCAGGATATGAAAAAGGAATATCGTGTCATAAAAGATTTGGTGGCAGAAAGTGGTTTTGGCAGGGATTCAGATAGAATGATGGTGACGGCACCACCAGATGTTTCGGCAGCAATGGAGGCACGCAAGAATAAGGACGCTCTATTTTGGCGAGACAAGTCATTTCCATACTATGATGATCTATTTGCTTTGTATGACGGTGAGTTGATATGAGCCTGATTAGTTATTATTTTCTCTGCAAGCGATTAAAGTACTTAAGACCACTCTAAAATATTATCATATTTTTTACAGGACGTTATGCCGAAGAAAGAAGTTGTCGTGGTATGGATCATTATGCCAATAAGGCAATATCGCCTTCACAAGTTTCTCTTGATGTGCACCTGCAGTCACCTTCACCTAGTATACCTGCTCCCGGTTCCTTCAGTTTTGATATTCAAGAGGACAGGAATGATACTAATTGGTTTGGTAATGATGCATTTACTCCACTGGGAACTTTCATCCCTCAAGAAACACCAGATGGACCATCTTCCATAAATCTAGCACCACATGTTCCTGAACAATTTGAAGAAACTCTTCGTCATAGTGCCCAACCATCTAGTTCAACTCCAGAGGCAGTTGATGGTAAGCGCAATAAAAAGCAAAAGACCAAGCACACTATTACAACTAAAGATTTTCATGAGAAGTACTTGAAGCTAAAAAAAGAAGAGATTGAACGATTCGCTGCCATAGAGGAGAAGAAGCTAGATGATCCTTTCAGTATCAACAAATGCATCACTGTACTTGAGGGGCTTAGTGAGCTACAAACTGGGGATATGCTAAAAGCAGCAGACATCTTCAAAGACAATCCGTCAAATAGGGAAGTTTTTCTCTCATTTGGTAGCAATGCATTACGAGTAGGGTGGTTGCTTAGGCAAATTTAGATTACCAAAGCAAACTGATATTTTGGTACACTTTTGGTTCATGTGCATATATGCTCACATGATTAGGATTAGCATCCTATAGTGACTGGTTTTCAGTACCTATCACTGTCTTTTGTGAAGTACTAAACTACAGTACTTATAATTATGAAGAAATTCCAGTACAAACTAACTAGGTAATGCATAGGGAGGTTAAATTACATTGTAGTACATCATTACCGCTGTGTTGTACGTCTTGCAATGTAATCTTCCCACATCCTGTTTGCTATGCCATCTCGCATCTCATTTCCAGCTTGTCGCAAGTTGTTAAATGTTGGCACATCATTACTGTATTGGTCATCTCCTTCTGGTATATCCATCATGTTGCTTTGATTGATATCTGTGGTAGCACCATGTACCAAACTAGTATCTCCATTGTGTAACCGAATGAAATTGTGTGTTAAACAACAAGCTACAGAGATATCAACTTGTGTCTCTATGTTATATGATGAAGCAGCCCGGTACCTCATTTTTAATACACCAATAGCTCTCTCTATATGATTTCGTAGTTGTGCATGCCGAAGGTTGAATAATTCCTTTGGATTTTGTGGTTTTTGACCTGCTCTTCCTTGTTCTTGTAAGTGATATCTAGTTCCACGATATGGAGCAAGAAATTCTGGTGTATTTGCATAGCCTGCATCTACAAGGTAAAATTTACCAGGGGGGACACTAAATCCATGGTTAAGTGCATCTTGTAGAACTCTTGCATCAGAAGCAGACCCCTCCCAACCGGCATGGACATGCACAAATTTTAGATCGAAGTCACATGCAACCATCATGTTTTGTGATAGACCTTGCTTTCTGTTTCTATATGGTTCTTAGGAATAGTCATTGGAATATGAGTGCCATCGATAGCTCCAATACAGTTCTGTATATATATTAATGGTGAAGTCAATATAAAAGCCCTACTTTTGACATATAATAAATATAACTAAGCTGACATGAAATGAATTATTTTTTTATTACCTGGAAGTATGGAGAAAATTTGGGCTGCCTTAGTATACGATGTGGGTGTGGAGAAGGCAAGCATATATAGTGGCATGTGAGTTGTGTAAGTGCATTGAGCACTGCTGCAAAGTGACGGCTAATTGTTTCCCCACTATGTTGGAATTGATCTTGTAATACTCGATTGCTTGCATTTTTTGACACTGCATAAAGGAATATTGCTAATTGCTCTTCCACCGAGACATACCTTGAATCAACAAGTCCTTTTTTCACGCAATCTTCGAACTAGAGCTCGAAAAATATCTCTCTCCATATGAAATCGCCTTTGGCATAAGACTTCATGCCCATTTAGTGTTTCATCAATAAATGTGGCTCCATTCCGGATTGATGTATGTATGGCTTGCCTTTCTGATGATTGGGATGAACTAGCTTCTTGTAAGGCAGGGAGTACGAAGAGAAGAAGTTCCTCTTCATTTTTTGATCTACGCTGGTAGCTTGAATCCATAGAAAGAAATGATATTGTCTATGATGGATGGATGGATGAGAGAATGGCAATACTGTTATATTGCTGGACAACACACAACATAATATGTTGCTTCTCGGACAAGCTTATATATAGCAGGAGCAGCAGGGCTGTAGCAATGCCAGGGTAAAAAAAAAAGGTGCAGACTAGCAGCAACACTTGCTGGATCGCAACGGAAAACTTGCCCAACGGCTATTTCCTCATTGCATGGGAAAACGTGAATGTTTAAAATTTTCCTGCAATCCAAACAACAAACTTCAAGGATTCCTCTGTTTTAGATTCCTGTGGTTTTTCGCTTTATACCACATCCTATTCCTGTATTTTTTCATATTCCTCTGTTTTCTATTCCTGTGTTCCAAACAGGCCTGGACAAAAACATAAGGAAAAAGTCTACTTTTCCTCTCTCAACTTCTGCGAAAGTCTGATTTTCCTCCTCTCTCCAAAACTAGACAGAATGTCTCCCTCAACTTTTGAAACAATACAACTTACCTCCCTAAGCGGTTTTGAATAGTGATTTTGCTACAGTTAAAGCGGTTTTGATATAGTATCGGTGGATTTGTCTTTTTCATTTTTTATTTATTTATGCTGAATCTTTTAAAAAATTATTGTAAATCACAAAAAAATCAAAAAATGAAAAATCCAATTTTGTTGAATATGAGTAGATCTATACAACGATCATATAATATGGTATGATTTAGTACTAAGGATGACAATCTTACCCGCGGGTGCGGGTATGGACATGAAAGTTTACCCGCGGGTACATGAGGGTCAGGTACCCGCAAATATGCGGGTAGGGTGCGGGTATCAACTTTTACCCACGGGTACCCGATGGATACCCGTAATTTGAAAATATATATAAATATTTGTCATTTATGTTATATAAATATCATATTGACTACACCTCATTTAATATAAAATTATATCATATACATAGCATGTTGAGTAGTAAAGACGATATTTTTTATAGATGGCTAAATAAAAGTGATTATGTGAGCTATTAATTTATTACTGTAGTTCGTGTAATTTTTTATGTCATTTGTATGAGCATGTATATTTGAATTATACATAATCTATGATCTACCGTGGCTTGTGAGCTTCCATTTATTGTCATATTGAACTGTAAGTGAGATTGACATATTTGCATGTTGTTTAACTATGAATTTATCGATTCATATCACTATGATTTTATTATGTGATTTCGTTTACTTAGACCCGATGGATACCCGATACCCGCCGGGTACCCGCCGGGCACGGGTATGGGTACGAATTCTTACCCGCGAGCATGCTCGCGGGCGGGTAAAAGTTAGGGTCGCGGGTATGATCACGGGCGGGCAAATGCTCTACCCGCACCTTACCCGACCCGTTGTCATCCTTATTTAGTACAAAGTTTTTATTATAGCTTTAGATTTATGCTTTTTTGTAAATAAAATAAATTTATAATTAAGTTATACATGATCCAATGAGTATGAAATTTTTATTATAGTTCAAATATACAATAATTAGTCCAACATAAAAATTTTACTATAATTGGACTATAGAAACTACAGCGATTAATTATTTCAATTAATTCCATATGCTTTTGTGTAATTAATTAGAATAATTTATAACTGTAGTTTATATAGTCCAATTATGATGGAATTTTTATGGTAGACTAATTATTATAATCTTAAATTATAATAAAAATTTTATACTCATTGGATCATGTATAACATAATTATAAATTTATTTTAATTATAGAAAAGCATTTATCTAAAGTTACAACAAAAATATTGTACTAAAGTATATCATATTATATGTTATTGTGTAGATCTACTCATGTGGACTCCAACAAAATTTTATTTTCTATTTTATGATTTTTAAATATTCAATGAAAATAAATAATAAAAAGAAAAGACAAAACCACGGTTACTATAGCAAAACCGCCTTAACTATAGTAAAACCACTGTTCAAAACCACCTAGGGAGATAAGTTGCATTATTTCAAAAGTTAAAGGAGCTGTTTTGTGTGGTTTTAAAGTTAAGGGAGGCAAATCGGACTATCGCAAAAGTTGAACGAGCAAAAGTAGACTTTTTCCAAAACATAATATCCATCACCCGGATGATGGATACAAATTCCCTGCCCTTGACCGTCTCTGGTTTCCGACTCCATTAGGAGCCTGGCGACTCAGAGTGTGTCCGAGGCCTAGCTTCAGCTAGGGTTTTGGTTGGTTCCTAATCCTCAAAATTTCCCCCAAATTTCCATAGATTCGAGCTAGTTGCAAGTAGTTGTTTCTTCCTCAAGGTGGGAGAAGTGTTCTGGAGGGCGGTGTTTGCAGGCCGAGGCGAAGGGGAGGACGGAGCAGGGGCTGCCAGCAAGCGAGGGCGGCGGGGGACGGCGAACGGCATGCGACAGGGCTAAAGCTGGGCGCTCGTGCGGTGCAAGCTGGTGTGAAGGCCAGATGAGGTGCTTGGGGAGCTTCCTGCTTGGCTCCTTATGTGAAGGGTCTTGATCCGAAGAAAATCGTAAGGAATTTTTCTGGTTGGCCTGGGGGTGCTGTTTGCGCGTGGATGGTGGTGGTGCCTGATGTGGTATGAGGGTGGGGTGTTTCGGCGGTTTGTTTAGGGCGGCCAGGTGAAGCTGTGATGTTGTTTGGTGTGTTTGGGGTGTGGATTGGTGGGTGGTTCTGGCAGAGGTGGGCGGTGTATGTGGGGAATGTTGTTGAAGTCGGTCCATGAGCGGTAGTGTTAGGCGTGAAGTTCAGTCGAGGTAAATGGATAGCTGCTAAGTTGCGGAATCGGTAGTGCAGAAGGTGCTGGTGGTGTGTAAGAAAGCCAGGAGTGGATGAAGGGAGGAAGGAAAAAGGGAGTGGAGGATTTGGAGGGGCTACTGGGTGGTCTGAAGCTGTCAGAGGAGGAGCAGAGGGCGGTTAAGGGGGCTCGACAGGTTGCTAGAAGGAATGCTAGTAGCCCTCCACAGGCGGTTGGCAAGCTTTTTTCTTTAAAACCTGGGTATGCGGATGGGCTAGTGCAAACAGTGGGGAGAATATGGTGTCCCAGGGATGGAATTCGGTGCAAGGAATTAGGCAACAACTTGTTTCTTTTTACTTTTCTGCAGCCAGGGGGTAAACGAAGGGCGGTCATGGAGGGACCGTGGGAGTTTGGAGGGGATCTTCTGATAGTGGTAGATTTTGATGGTTCCAAAAGGTTGAAAGACCTGGAATTTGTCTCTGTTCCGGTGTGGACTAGGGTTTTTGATCTCCCACTTGGCTTGATGAATGAGGAAACGGCTCAGCGGATTGGAAATAAAATTGGGCGGTTTTTGGAGGTGGATATGGATGACGATGGTACGGCTGTAGGAGAGTTCCTTCGAATCAAGGTGTTGCTTGACATCCGAAAACCTTTGTTCAGGGGAATTACCATGGAGGATGGGGAAGGAGAGGGGGAAGGCTGGTGCAATATCAAGTACGAGTTCATTCCAAAATTTTTGCTATGTGTGTGGTCATCTGGGTCATGTGGAGAAGGAGTGTGATGAAGGAGGGTGGCGGGAGGAGGGTAGGCAATATGGTGACTGGCTAAGGGTGAATCCAAATCGTAAGAAGGAGGGGAGGGGAAAATGGACAGATGGGGGAAGTTCAGGAGGGAGTTTCCCACATAGAAAAGATGCGAGTGGTGGGAAGAATTCAGGGCTGAAGCCCTCTGGGAGTGCTGAAGCCTCACACAAATTTATTGGAGGGGGAGGACTTAAGGGATGATGACACTAGTCCTCTGAAGTTGAGGGTGAGTGGGGAGAGGGATGCTGTCCCAAAAAGACTTGTCTTTGGGGCTGGTTCATCACAAGGGGATGAGCTGACTGGTTTGGAGGGGCAGAAGGTTGTAGAGAATGCAGTGGAGAATGAGGTTGCTGATGTGATAAGGAGGAGTGATGCACCTATTGTAGGGGGTGAGACTGCTGGAACGGAGGTGGGGGAGGATTTTAGTTTGCAAATTTTGGGAGGGGAAGAAAATGGAGCTATTGCTGGAATGGAGGTTGATGAAGAGGCGCCGGGGTTTAATAGCAAAAAAGAAGTGGTGGCTGCTATGAATCTGAGTTCTAGTATGGGCTTGCTGCAGGGGGGTGTGGGCAAGGTTCAAAGGGAAGGCAAAGGGGTCCTAGAGCTACCAGTGAAGAAACTGACTTACAAACAAAGACCTCGGTCCAGTACGCCAATGACAAACAGCGAGCCGGTTGTGTTGCCAAGGAAGAAAAGACAAGGTTCAGATTCGGAGGAGGAATTGTTGAGTGAAAGGAAAAGGCGTAAAGGGGGTAAGGAAGAAAGGGCTAATGGTCTCATGGAGGATGAATTTTCTGTTGAAACGACAGGATTGCCTGAGCAACCCTGTCGAGCCAAATGAGGCTGATAGCTTGGAACTGCCGGGGGTTGGGGAATGGCCCGACAGTTCATGGTCTTCTGGATGTCCAGAAGAGGGAGGCCCCAGATGTGCTTTTTTTTATTAGAGATGAAGCACAATTCAAGGTGGATGGAGAGGTTTCGATGGTACCTTCAAATGCCAAATTTATTTGTGAAGGATAGTGTGGGCTTGAGTGGGGGTTTGGCTCTATTTTGGAAGAAAGGAATTGATCATAAAATCAGCAGCGTGTCAAGATACCATATAGAAGCTTTTATAGTAGAGGAGGATGGTTTTGAATGGAGATTTACAGGGATATATGGTGAGCCAAAAGGTGAGGAGAAGGAGAAGACCTGGAAGTTGCTGAAGATATTGAGGGATAGGAGTGACTTACCATGGTTGTGCTGCGGGGATTTTAACAAAATTATGTTTAATTGTGAAAAGGTGGGAGGGCCTCCTAGACCAGAGAAGTGTATGGAAAATTTCTGACAAGCGTAGGAGGAGTGTGACCTGCATGATCTTGGGTATGAAGGCGATACTTTCACCTGGAGAAATCACCACCACAGAGTGGACAGCTACGTGAAGGAGCGGCTTGATAGAGCAGTGGCAAATAGTGAATGGAGGAGTCATTTCCCGTTGGTTCGTGTAGTTAATGGTGATCCAAGACTATTGAGGCAGCACCCAGGCTGCAGGCGCCTCCGACCCGCAATACCAAAGGACGACGGAGTCTTCGTGCGAAAGGCAACATCTGCGCGGTAGCGAGCCTCTCGGCTCGCAGGCCAAGAGAAGGCGGCGCCTTCGCGCGAAAGGAAGCATTCGCGCGGAAGCGCGCCTTTCGGCCCGCGAGTCAATGAGGGGTGGCGCCTTCGCGCGAAAGGAAGCGTTCGCGCGAAAGCGCGACTTTCAGCCCGTGGCCCAGAGTAAGACAGAGACTTCGTGCTGAAGGGAGCATTCATGCGAAAGGAACCCGACGCCTCCGGCGGGAGATTTCGTCTTTCACGGTTTTGGCTTTTCGTGAGTTTTCGCAGGTCGCCAGAAGCTTGGGTCAAGGGGAGCATGCCCACCGGTCAGGAAAAAGAGCTGGGGGACGCCGGGCCCGTCAGAGGACGAGGTTACGATGGTGCCCATCGTGCCGGAAGAGGCGGCGTACGGCTACGGAGTAGTTGAGCAGGGCATCATTGTAATTACAGCAGAGTGATTGGAAGGGCAATCTTGTACTTTCACGTTGATCTAGTTTAACATAAAAAGCTCTCGACCTCCCCAGGGGAGGGGGAGAACACTGTTCACTTCAACTATTTCCTTATTTCCCCGTTCGTTTTCCGCTTTCGCTTCATGCTTTCGTTCGTGCGACAACCCGCTGTTTCGGGGCCTCGGACCTGAAACAACATTGGCACCCACCGTGGTTGTCGCCCAAACTTACCATGCCACCAAGGAAAGCGTCGAAGACGGTCGACAATCTGGAGACGATCGCCGCGAAGAAGGATGCTTTCGGCACTGTCGCGGCTCCAGTTACAACCAGCCAAGTTCCACCAAACACGGCATCAGAACCACCAGCTTTCGGTGGTGCTCTATCGATAGAAACCTAGCCGCCACCAGGAGCATCCATGAGTCAGAACGTACAACCCCAGGACCAGCGGACTTTCGGCAGAGATGGCACACCAGAAGGATTTGTCGAAGATGAATTCGCCGAGGAGGATGATGACGATGCTGAGATCACAAGGCACGCCCAGGCAATCAAGATGCTGGCACAACAGCGAGAGGAAATCGAAAAGCTATTGCTGCAAAGAGATCAGCTGCAGCAGCAACTAGCAGCGAAAGCAAGAGAGGACGAGACTCGCGACGCCATTCGGCGAGCTAAGGCACAGAGAAGGCAACTCGAGAAGGAAATTCAGGAACTGCAAAGGGCCGGGGCGGACCCAAATCCGATAGCCCAGGAAAATGTATTCATACCAAGGCGAGAGCAACCGCCAGCTCTCGGCAACGCCGTTGACGAAACCTCTCCACTCTCGAGGGAGTTGCAAGCCCATCCGTTGCCACCGAACTACAAGCCGCGCATTCTGACTTTCGATGGCAAAGCGAACCCATGCAAGTTCTTGGCAAGTTACGAGACAACTATTTTTTCGGCGGGCGGAGACAGTCAGGCTCTTGCAAAATCCCTCATCCTGGCAGTCGAAGATGTGGCGCACGATTGGTACACCACCCTCAAGCCATTGTCCATCTATTCGTGGGCCCAGTTGAAGGCTGAATTGCTCGCCACCTTCCAAGGATTCTGGCCAGACGTCAAAACCACGCGAGACCTCATGAACTGCACCCAGCAAGACGATGAACCTCTATCTGAGTACCTCAAACGTTTCATTCAGCTAAAAGCTCAAGCTCCGAATGTGCCGGAGGCCGCGGTGATCGCAGCAGCCATCGAAGGCTTGGGAACTAGACAGTGCGCCGCTCATTTGTCCAGAGAGTCGCCGAAAGATGTTAAGGAGTTGTTCAATGTAATGAATGCGTATGCGAGGTCAGATGATGACTTTCGGCGACGCAAGGCCGCCCGCATGATGCAGAGGCAAGCGACGAAAGCAAGTCGACCACCGCCCATGCTGAATCAAAGTATTGTCAGGCCTTTTTGGTCAATCAACAGTTTGCAGGAAGAACCAGCGCAATCAGCGGCAGGCGTGGAGAGGCCTGACATGGCCGACTTTCAGCCCCAAAGAGGGTTCGATCAACCTTTCCGTGGAGGACGCGGTGGAAGGACAGGACGCGGCGGTCGAGACGACAGAGGCCGCAGAAGAGGACCCAGGCCTCCATATTGCGTCATTTGCGACGGCAATTTCGGCCACACCACTCGGGACTGCAAATACAGCAAGATGGCGAAAGAACTGAAAGACAAGGATCAAGCGTCAGCCTCTGCCGAAAGCACCAAACATGTTTTCCACAATTCGCAAGACCCAACAGCAGTGGCGGTAGCATGCAGCAATTACGCAAGCACGCCTATGCATCCCCCACAGTACATGCCTCCCCAAAATTTGCATTGGTACAATCTGGCGTATCAAGGTTACCAGCTCCCGGTCTTTGCGCCACAATCGGTGGCAGTTTCATCACCTATGCACTATCAGCGTCAGCCAACACCTCCACCAGCGCTTCCGGCTCAAACCCAACCTCAGGGGCAGCAAGCCCAGCCTGGTTACCGGCAGGGGCAGGAAATGGAAAACAAAACTAGTGCAATCAACAACATCCTCCCGTCAAGAGGCCACATTTTCGCCATCACGGGTGGATCCAACTTGGAGCACGAAAGTAAAAGGGCGAGAAAGGACTATCACCAAAGAGTCCAGACTGTATCACCAATGCTTCCACTGAATAGGTCAGCTTGGTCACTAACGCCGATATGCTTCGACGAGTCCGATTTCAATGTCCGCGATTACCCGCATTGTGACGCTTTCGTCGCCACGGCCAATGTGGCTGGTTTCACCCTGCATAACATTCTGATTGACACCAGAAGCTCGGCAGACATCTTGTTCATCAAAGCCTTCGAAGCGATGGGATTCGACAGACGCAGTTTGGACCCCGCTGGTAATTCGTTGTACGGGTTCGGAGGAAGGAAGATTGACGCTATCGGTAAAAAGCAAGTCCCTATATCTTTCGTCGAAGGGGAAAGAGTCTGCACCGAAATGCTGACATTCGACATAGTAAACATGGACTATCCGTATATCGCCATTTTCGGCAGAGGTTTCACCAACAAGTTTAACATCATCATCAAGCAAAGCTACCTATGCATGAAAATGCCATCCCCTTTTGGCATTATCACTGTACATGGAGATCAGCAAGCCTCTAGGAGAATTGAGGGAAGACCAACCCCAGGCTACAGCCTTATCAATGAGGTGGCGAATAAAGACGAAATGCAAGCAACCACCGAAGAGCATGCTATCGTCAGCTCGTCGAAATGCAAGGTTGGGGCAGCCGAAGAAACGGTAAGGATTCCGCTCGCGGCCTCCAGGCCCGAAAGAACTGTGCACATTGGGTCAAGCATGCCGAAAGAAGAAAGGAACGCTCTGGCATCTTTCCTCGTGAACAACGATGACATTTTCGCTTGGTCAGCAAACGACTTGCAAGGCGTTAGCACAGATCTCGCACAGCACAGTTTAAACGTCGCAAGCGACGCTAAGCCCAGAAAGCAAAAACTAAGAAAGATGTCAAACGAAAGGGCAGATGCGGCGAAAGCCGAAGTGCAAAGGTTACTCGATGCGGGAGTAATCCGACCAGTCCAGTACCCCAAATGGCTGGCGAACGTTGTCTTGGTGAAGAAGTGCGGATACATGGGTGTATGCCGGGTCTCTGAGTGATGAGTGATTGTCAATGGGTATGATGCGCATGTTCTTTGGCTTGTGTTGTGCAGGTGTCGAGCACGGAGACAGTGGTCGATGGCAGGTGAAGGTCAAGTTGAGACGTGTCGTGCCGATGGACTGGGCGCGATGAAGGATGGGCGTGCCGTGCGGCGGACGTGCCATGCCGATGTATCGGACAGTGAAGGGCGGACGTGAGGCTTGGACTGAGGGACCAGAGGCCGGAGGATCAGCTGTGGTGGCTGGCAGCCTGTGACGACAACAAGTGAAGAAATGTGGTCATGTCGGTGGACGGGGTGCACGGAGGTGCATCCCCTCTACGACGTCGGTTTGTTGGTAGAGCTAGGGAAAAACCAACGGGTGGACGGTTTCCAGGTTTGGGCCTCAAAACCTGGGTGCTAGGTTTCCGAGTTGAGCCACAAAACTCGGGCTGACGGTTTCTGAGTTTGGCCACAAAACTCGGGCGGTGGGCCGGTTTCCAGGTTTGGGCCTCAAAACCTGGGCGCTGCGGGTTTCCGAGTTTGGGCCACAAAACTCGGGCTGGAGGCTGGTTTCCCGGTTTGGGCCTCAAAACCGGGGGCTGATGGAAAAGGCTGGTTTCCCGGTTTGGGCCACAAAACCGGGGGTGCAGAGCGAGGGCGGCACGTGGCGGCTATCCGGAGGTTTCGTCGAGGCAACGCTTCGGCCAGTGCGGGCGTGGCCGTCCGATACACCTACCACTCGGGTGGACCAGATTAGCCTTAGGGTTTTCCTGGCCCGCTCTGTAATTAGAGTAGGGAGGGGTAGAGTAGGAAATAGGCTTAGGCTAGGTTAGTATAAGTAGTCTAGGGGAGACACCCTCCTCCCCATCTCAGTTAGCGCAGTCATTTGCTTTCTTATACTTAGGGTTTCCACTCTCCCATCCCCTGCTTTAGCTAGTTGAGATCCGCAGAGAGACTCCACTCTGTGTACTGCTGATTTGAGGAAGTGAGGCCGTATCCTCACCTTGGAGCACAGATCGATGGCTTGATTTGCGTCCTTGATTCGAGTTCGTGGCTGTGATTCGCGTTTTTCTTGTGTTCTTCGCGGAATCCTTTTTCTCCACGATTTTCCCGTCGCTTGATCTTTTTGCTCGGTTCATCTTTTGCAAATCCGTTTGAACCAAGTTGTTCTAGATCGTGAGGCACTTTTTTCCACCGAAGGAATCATCCTCAAACCTCACGGTCTAGGAGATCGAACGATTTTCGTTTTGGATCGCGTTCTTGCTCCCTTGCCCCGATTTTCTTCGATTCACCGATTAGGAGTTAGGTTCGAGCCATGATCTCTTAAGAGTAGCTCACTAACATCCTTGTGACTCCTCAGATCGAATCCCGGCCCTAGTGCTTTTGATTCGGAGAAGATCGAGTGGATTTCGCGGAAGAACAGTGCTGCGTCGGGGGCATCGGACGCTCGTGTTCTTGGCATCGGACGCTGACCCGAGTAGCATCGGACGCGCCGTTGCCACGTGTCAGTTTCTGTGTTTTTGAAGGGGCATCGGACGCTGGCATCGGACGCTATAGTGCAGCGTCCGATGGTCGTCCAGTGAGGTTCCAGAAACCCTCATTTTGCATCGGACGCGTCCGTTGTCAGGGCATCGGACACTACTGTTCACATCGGACGCTCTGGCCCCACATCGGACGCTCACATCGGACGCTGAGTTGATACTGTAGCAGCGTCCGATGCCATCATAGTGAGGAACCAGAGAGCTCCTGTTCACATCGGACGCGTCCGATGCGAACACATCGGACGCACCTCTAGCGTCCGATGCAGCTGGTTCCGCACTGTTTTGTCCGCTGTTTGTTCGCGTGACTTCGGATTTGGTTTCCGTCTTTTGCGTTGGCTTTCTAGGGTTGTCTAATGTCCCGCTGTGCTTCGTGGAAGCATCCACCCTACATCTAGGGTCGTGGACATTAGCAAGCTCTAGGGTTTGCTCTTGGGGTTGATTTAGGGACAGTGGCATCTAGTTTCCGAAAGGAAATTTTGAAGCTCCCATTCACCCCCCCTCTGGTCGCTTTCGGGTAGCTCCTCGGTCCTTCAATTGGTATCGGAGCGGGTTAAGGATCTTCCACCTTAGCCGGTTCCAGATCCACCGAAGGCGACATGGATCGCGGCGTGGGCAAACCGCCGTTTTTCAATGGGACGAACTATGCGTATTGGAAGATACGTATGTCGGCCTATCTGCAGAGCTTGGGCACTTCGATCTGGGATATTTGCAACTCCCCTGATTACGTGGTCTTGGCTGCTCGTGTGACTCAACAGCAGATCGATGAGCACGATGCCAATAGCCGAGCCCGTAATGCTCTTTTCTCTTGTTTGAGCATGGGTGAGTTTGATCGCGTTTCTCACCTCGCTACGGCTCAGGAGATCTGGGACACTCTCATGCGTTTTCATAAGGGCACCTCTCAAGTCAAAACCCGACTCTACGAGTCATTCAAGCGAGAGTATGAGAACTTTAGACATCAACCTGGCGAGAGCATAGAAAGTTTATTCGCTCGCTTTCAGGTGATTGTCAACAGGATGAGGGCTAACAGAGAGCAGTTGCCATTTGACGATCATGAGCGTGCTTTGAAGCTTTTGCACACTCTTGACCGTTCGGTGTGGGACTCCAAGGTTCAGGCAATCATCAAATCGCCGAACTATGAGACCCTCACCTGCGACGAGCTCTTCAGTAAGCTCAAGTCCAGTGAGATTGATGCTATGGCGAGGGCTTCTTTTGAAAATCCTTCTCGCCCGTCCATGGCTTTGGTTTCCGGCTCTTCCTCTAACCCCTCAGCTGGCTTTGCGCTTTCCTCTCTCTTTTCTGTGACAGAGGACCAGCTGGAGTCTTTGGGAGACGACGAGTTGGCTTTGCTTGCCAATCGGTTCTCGCGGTTCCACAACAACCGCATGAACCGTCGTCGAGGAGGAGGACGCACGGGATGCTACGAGTGCGGCGACCCCGACCACTTCATCGCCGACTGCCCCAAGAAGAAGAACAAGTACTCGGGCAAGGGCGAACATGGGCACAAGCACGACTCCAAGTACAAGGAGAAGCACGTCCCCCCAAGGCACAAGAAGCGGGGCGGCTTCAACAAAGAGTACATCAAGAAGAAGTACTTGGAGAAGCAGCAAGCTGAGCAGCGCGCGTTCTTCGCCACGCTCAGCGACGTCGACGGCTCGGATGATGACTCCGCCAGCTCGAGCGATGACGAGTCCGAGAAGAAGAAGAGGATCGAGGACAAGCTGAACGGCCTCTGCTTCTTCGCCGACGACGACGGCTTCTGCACCATGGCGCTGGGCGATGAGGTCGACGGCGAGCCGGAGCGTACCCCTCGAAACGACGACGACGACACCTCCCAGGTATCTCTCACCTACGACGAGCTTTCCTCCGAGGTTGAGAAGTTGACTGCTGCCCTCCTTAGCCAAGATAAGTTGCTTAGGCGTGCCGCTAGAGAGCGCAAGGAGTTTAGGCAGAAGTGGGAGGACACGGTGAAGGAGCTTGAGTTCGCTCGGTCCACCGTGGTAGTGTCGGAGGAGGCGGAGTGCGAGTCGTGCACCGCGCACATGACTGACCTTCTCACTCTGAGAGGCAAGTATGCTGCGTTGGTTGGAGAGGTGGATGAGCTCCGTGCTAGGCCGCAGCTGTTGGGTGCGTGCAAGACTTGTCCTGTCTTGCAATCTGAGTTGGCAGAGAAGGATGCCAAGATTGAGTCTTTAGTCAAGGCCAGCTCAGATAGCACTTGTGTCACGAGGTGTGCTTTGTGTGAGGGCCTGGAGATGGAGATTGCCAACGTGAGGCATGACAAGATGCAAACCGAGGAAGAAAACACATACCTTCGGACCATCTTGTCATGGGTGTCTTGTGGTGAGCCGCAGCTTGGGATGATGATCTCCCAATTCAAGCGAGCTGCTGGCGGTCCAGGTGTTGGTTTTGTGCAGGGTGTTGATCTTTCCACTTTTGGGAAGATTGGTGAGTCTAGTGGTCTGAACCTGAGTGATAAGCCCAACTCCACCACTACTCCCAAACTGACCAAGCTTCCACCCAAAGAGCCTGCCAAACCCATCACCAAGGACGGAGTGGTTGAGGAACCCCTTAGAGCTCCACCCAAGAACCAAGTTTGGGCACCCAAGCCAAACCACCTCAAGAACAAGCTGGACACAATGCCACCCATTCGTGAGGAGTTGCCACAGAAGGGCAAAGGCAAAGTGAGCCACACCCACAGCCCTGGTCACCAACAACCCCCTTTGCGTGCGGTGAGGTACCAGTGTGATTTTTGTGGGAGAGATGGCCACTTGAGCGAGTTCTGCTTTAGGCGCAAGAGAGAGGCGCGCAGGGCTCGGGAGATGGAGAACCCGGACATGTACCATCCAGCTCGTGGTGGACATGTGCCGAAGAGTCAGGAGAGAGTTGCTAGGCCCAAACGTCAGGGTCCCAGGCCTAGGCAGGAGATGAGAGCTCCTAGGAGGGAGACTAGGCCTAGAGGTTCAGGACCTCAGTTTGTTAGGCCTAGGCAGGAGAGAGCTCCGAGGAGAGACGCTAGAGTTGAGCCTCAGGCTCCTAGGCGTATACCTCATAGAGAGCGTGCCCGGCGGGGTCCTGCGGTTGCAGGCTTCGGACCCCGTGGCGGAGGTTTTGTTGAGCGCTTTTCCCCACCGCAGGTTGAGTTTCGCGGTGAGCGCTTCTTCCCCAGCGGACCACGTTTTCCTCAGCGTGGTGATCGCTTCCCTCGTAGATGTGCTAGGAATGGTTTTTTCGCTAACCATTCTTTTGAGCAGCCGGCCCAACACTGGTATCCTTCTTACTTCACTAACCCCAGTGTTGGACCGTATGCTCACCCTATGTCTTTTTATTGATGTAGGTAGAGCGGTTGGAGGACATTTGGTTGGTGGATTCCGGTTGTTCGAGGCACATGACCGGAAACACCAAGTGGTTCTCCAGCCTTAGCCCGATCGCCGGAAAGGAGTACATAACCTTCGGCGACAATAGTAAAGGTAAGGTGTTGTCCCGTGGGACTGTGCGGGTTAATGAGCACTTTGTGTTGCGCGATGTTGCTCTTGTTTCTAACCTGCATTTTAACTTGCTTTCTGTTTCGCAACTTTTTGATGATGACTATGAGATTCGTTTCAAACCGAACCTTAGTCGCATCTTAGATCCTCAGGGCGATCTTGTATGTCTGATTTCGCCCTTTGGGAAAGTTTTTCGTGCGAATTTTTCGGAGTCGTTTGGATCTTCTCGCTGTCTTTTGGCTAGTCCTTCTTCTTCTGATCTTTGGAAGGGGCATAGGAGGCTCGGTCACTTAAGCTTCGACTTGCTTGCAAGACTTAGCTCACTTGGCCTAATCCGAGGATTGCCCAAGCTTTCGATGGAGAAGGATCTAGTTTGCCATTCTTGCAGACATGGGAAGATGGTTGCCGCTCCCCACCATCCGGTGACTAAGGTCATGACCTCGCACCCCGGAGAGCTTTTACATATGGACCTTATTGGTCCGCCTCGGGTGAGCTCGGTTGGTGGCAAGTGGTATGTTTTGGTTGTTGTTGACGACTTTTCGAGATATTCGTGGGTCTTCTTTTTAGCTGAGAAGACCGAGACTTTCTCATTTGCTCGCAATCTGATTTTGCGTCTTCAGAACGAGTTCCCTTTGAACTCGATGCGAGCTATTCGGAGTGATAATGGTTCCGAGTTTAAAAATTCGGTGTTGGCGCAAAAAGTGGTGCCCTGCGCCAGACACGCAGCAAGCCGAAGAAGCTGGCTTCAAACGTGGCCCGGGTGCTCGGAAATCCGATGCGTGCCAGTCAGTTTGTCCTGCAACTAACAAGGGAGAGAAAACGTTAAATACAAAACTGGAACGTGCCGGGTGAGACCAGACAGTTCCATATTTACGGCCCTGAAGCCACTTACAACGACATACAGCTATAGAAGCTGTCTGCCAAGCATGTTCGTAAAGCCATTCAGCTAGATCTAGATGTAAGCATGTAAACTGTAACTTGCCGAATAAACAAATGACGGAAGGATTCATGAATGAATAACAATTGGTCATGTGTATGATTTATTGAAAGAACCTGATCTGGACCAAAGATATCATCAAGCATGGTAAATTATCAAGAGGTAAATCGTATATATAAATCTATCTGAACAAAGCATGCATAGGCCCAATTCGGCTAGTCTGCCGCACGTCCAGCCTTCATAAACCCGTCAGGTATAAACTCAAGCAAAGCTAATCCACCGCATGATACCACCTGCTATGAATCTACACCACTCCTTATAATTAGATTAATCCACCGCATGATACGATCTAATTATAAGGAGCTAAAAGCATGCATATATTCAAACAGATCTATATGTACTCATTACTCATGTAAGCATAACCAGAATCGGCAAATTAGCCGAACTGGGGTCCATGAAGAAGAAACATACAAACAGAACATGATTAAACTAATCTAAAGCCTGTACCTGCCGCACGGCACCCAGCTCTATCAAGGCCTAAACATGATCAGCATGTATGAACCCGCAACATGTGACAACCTAGATCGAAAGTCAGTTCGGCCGTCACGATGTTATGATCAGCAAGGCATAAGCAAGCTTATGCGACAAGGCCGAACGAAAATCAATCTAGATTGGGCAAGAAAGTGTTGCAAATATATGTAAAATATTAAACATAAAGCAAACACAGGGTAACTTAATGAATCTATTAGATCTGCCAAATCTAACAGAGCCGATAACTACCTTTACTCATGACTTAATCTGCCGCACGATACAAGGCATAAGCAAAAGCTTCCCGTCATAAGCTTAAATCCGCCGCACGATACTAAGCTTAACGTACGAGACTGCTTGCACCATATCTAAATCCGCCGCACGATACTAGACATGATAGCAAGGTTGCCGGGACTTACGGAGGTCGACGGATCGATGATTCCTCTCGAAGAACACGACGACACGACTTGGACTCGAAGGTGGCACGGGGCCGGGTTGGTTGTATTGATTGTGAACAGTTTTACAATAGCCTCAGGGTTTATATTTATACCCTGGCGTTCTACGAGTCCTAGGAGGACACGATTACAATGATGGAATTAGGAAACTATCCAAGATATGATGCCTTTTGCTCCAAGCTTCCTTTAATAACCGACATGCACTAAAATGACGAGATCCCCATCGCTAAGTCTTCTCGACATGCCGTATTTGTCGTCTCCCAACACAAACCGACTTGGCTTGAGGTAGCCGACCGCAGTGTCATGTTGCCGAATCAGCTCACTGTTAACCAGTTGTCTTCATAGCCTTGCCGAACACATTGAGCTAGCCGACCGCGTTTGCTGTCTGCCGAATCCTTCAAGCGGCGATCTTTCCGAACCTGTACTGGGCCGGCCCACTTGTTATAGTGCGAAAATTCGGTGTCAACACATGCCCCCTCAATTTCTGAACGAAGGCATTTGTTCTGAAATTGGCCACAAGTCCGCCGCGCATTCTAGGTCAGTGCCGCTTCAAACTCCGCATCTTCATCATCATTTTTAAGCTCCGCGAGCCTTCATTGGCGACTTACGACGAGATTCCGGAGGTAAACTTTACTTCCCCTTTCAGCGTGTTCGCCCAACTCTCGTTGGCATTTGGCTCAGTTAGCTTCTCCCGCACACCTTGCTCTTTTCAGGTCTTTAGGGATGAAATTCTCATTCCTTGCGATGCGGACCCCAATTCCTACTTCCTGGGTCCAATGGGAGACCCCAATCCAACCAATATTATTAGCATGGAAACCAACAGAATCCCCTTTAAGTTCGGAGCCATTTCATCAAACAGGTGGCGGAACACCTTCAAAAATTGGCCCCTTCCCGCAGTCACCGGCTGGAGGAACTGGTACAGAAGGATTCAGGCAAAATTCGGTCCTAACTGGGAAACTCAAGACATCCATCACGCTCTGGAATTGTCCTTGGCTGATATGCCCAGAAACGAGTCCTTGCTCATAGCGGCCTCCCACTTCTGGTCAGATGCCCTCAATGCTTTCGTGTTCGGCCATGGCATAATGACAATCACATTAGCTGATGTTTTCATGATGAGTGGCCTGGACATTACTTCTGTCATGAATGCCGACGAATTGCTAGAGAAAATTTCCCAGAGGTCCATTGATGTCAGTGTTGGATGGATGAGGTATGTAGAGATCCACAACAAAGTGTTAGGCCCAGTAGCAGAATCAGAGCACAGAGCTTTCCTCAACATGTGGTTGTGCAGATTCATCTTCTGTGGGAGATCCAATGAGCCAACCCTTAACTACATTGCGCTGGCTGATAAACTATCCAAAGGAAAGCAAATCCCTTTAGGCAGGCTCTTCCTGGGATCTATATATCACATGATGCATCAGATCTCCACTCAAATGTACCATGCCACTCATGACAACATAGACAGTCTGCCACCAATTGATTGTGTCAATGGTCCCTGGTGGTTTGTTCAAATGTGGTTTCAGCTATATATGCACCAAATCATTGCTGTGCCATTGGACAATCTTAGCTTTCCCTCCAGCAATTTTGCTGAGGATGAAAAGGCCATGGAGAAAGCTTGCCAAACTTATGGGGAAGCAGCTGCTGCTATAACCATAAACAAGAGTATTGGTAGTCTTTTTAAATTATTCTTTAAGGGCTTCAATCAGGTGCTCTGGCTACCCTACAGGGAGAATGATGACCTTACTTTTCCCATTAAATTTAGCTTCAATGACGGCTGTGCAGATGAAATGGCCACTGAGGTTTTTAACTCATTCATCAAACCCTGCATTCTGCCAGCCGAATTCAATAAAGGAAGACAAGTGAAGCACACTTATGAATTATATAATCCCAACATAGCAGCCAGACAATTGGGTTGTGGACAACTTCCCCCAAGATTTATTTTCTCTACCATTATCAGGCCTAGGGAGCAAATTCAACCCAAAGGGCAGACTACAATAAAGACGCAGGCCCATCGAGTATTCAGTCTGGGGCAGGACTTGCCGGAGTACAGACCAGTACCCTTTCATCTGATTCAGTCTGCCCATCCCCTCTTTGAGTCCTGGTGGCAAGAATGGCGAGATCACATCTTTAGCAGCCCGGTTCATCCCATGTGTCTGGAACTTCAAGCAGATTTCAGTTCTGACAGCGAGGTAAGATAATAAATCACCTGCCACTTCAATATTTGATCCTCGAGATCTCTAATCCTTTCAAAACTTCTGCAGGACCTTATACCCAATCCTGACATTAGGCCTATTCAATATTACCAATCAGGCCCAATCACCGTCCTAGGGCACAATGCTCCCCAGCTTACTCAGTTCATGAAATCCCAAGCATCTCTACTAACCACTCTCTCAGCCAAAGGAGAGAAGAGAAAAGCCATTGAGAACACTTCCAGCTCCAGGCCAACCAAGACCAAGCCAAATACTCCTCATCCTCAGGTAGGATGTTCTGGCTCCCTCATCATCATCGATTTATTCTTGACTGGTTCGTATACCATTACAGACTTCCTACTCTGCACAAGAAAACGTTCAAACGACGGTGCCTCCAGTCTCTATCACTTTGGAGAATGATGATCGTGCAACTCTTGAGGAAACGGATACCCAGAGCATTGGTATGTCTCTCAATTATTCCTTCCATTGGCGGATTTCTGTATCTCCTATCTGACCATCATTTTTGCAGATGACATGATTGATGAGACCCTCATTGGTTCAACTCCAGACCCTGCTGGCCCATCTAGTTCTCAACCATACCAAGCCCTCACCAAGCAGCCGATTCATCTGGTAAGGACTAATCTCTTATTCCTTCTTCATATCTTACCCTAATCGGCTATTCTTCTTGCATTATTGCAGACCTCTGCCAGCCCAATTTCCAAATATGGATTTGACGTCAATGTATTCCTGAGCAAAAGAACAGTGGTCAAAAGACCATCAGCACTCGTCCAAGATATCCTGAGCAACGTGACAGATTTCCTAAATCGAGACATCTTGTCCTTAGTTAGAGATGCCGATGAAGTCAAAAATTTCCTTGAACCCATTGCTCAGGACATTCCAGAAAACCTGAGGCTCCATCTGGAGGCCGTATCTACACTGGATGACTGCTTTGCCAAGGTAAAACGAGCAATCAGAAGCACTGATCTTCGGACTGCCAAGTCCAAGTGCACCCAGGAAGTCAATGATCTGTACACTCAGTTCCAAGAGGCCAAGAATTCTCAGGAGACTTTGGAGGCTCGGTTGAAAGTACTGCAAGAGAAAAGATCTGAATTGGAAGTCCAACTAGCCCAGGTCAACTATGATATTCAGTCATGTACCTCTCAGCTATCGGATTTACCGAATACCATTGAAACAACATCTTCCAAGCTGTCATCAGTGCTTGATGAGGATATCAAACTTAGTACGAGGCTTTCACAGACACAAGGCACCGAAGAGGAGGACCGAAAGGCACTGGAGCACGCCAATCAGGTCAAAGACGATACCCTGGCGGCTATAAGTCAATTCTTGAACAACTGAGATGACTGTGTAATGAACCTTTAATTTTAGCAATCCCGTATCAGGATGACTCAAACATCTTTTGTAACATATCTGTATTTTGCATCCAATCGGTCACTGTTCTGATGACATCATGACTAACCGCGCAACCTGTTCGGCAATCTGACCAGCGTCCGCCCCGAACACCTAAATCGGCAATTTTGCCGAAGCCAGATGCTCTAGTCTCCGCCGAACACGCGAACGCATCCAGACGGCTTGCGTAGCCCGTTACTATAGAGGCCCATCTTGGGAAGTGGGAAAACCCCAGTCCACCGATCGACATTCACTGCGCTGTCCCAGGATATTCGCCACGATCTGCCCTTATTAATCGCCCCCGGAGGCCTGCCTTCTTCCCCATCTGCCTCTCCAGTACTTCCACCGTTTCGGCTTCCCTGTTTGCTCCGCTTCAGAAAACCCTAATTCCCCAAGCGCAATGGCGAACCACGATGATCGCGGCAAGCGCCCGGCGACCGAGGAGGCCGAGGGGAGTCGCGCTCGGCGCCTCCGCCAGCGTGGGTAGGATTCTTTGCCTACACTCTTCATAGCAGTTTCTTGAAAACTCCGCTTACCTCCCCCCGTTACTGTTTGCCGGCAGGATTTCCGTCATCTCTACTGCCGGCGGGCACGCCCGGCCTTCTTTAGCAACCGGGGAACCAGGAGCTCCATCATCAGGCTCGTCAAGCTCCTCCGACGACTCCTCCTACCATTCCCAACCTTGGGAGGCGAGCCCAGACCGGGACTCCGACGACAACCTCTACGACCACAACGATGCCTTGAACTTCATGGCACTGCGGGACGAGTCCCGGGAGGAGCTGGCCACCATCTCGAAGCAATACGGGATCGATCAACTGGAGTGGGAGGACCAGCACTGGCAGTTCTGCGACGCAATTACGGGTATGAACATCCAATCCTGGATCAGCCTTTGGTCGTTCTTGTTGATCTTTTAACTGACCCATTCCATCTTGTCGTTCTCAGCGCTGTCCGAAGAACTGGAGCGCCTGAAGATGGCGGCGAACGCCGTCGCAGACCGGGTGAACGCCCAGGGTGACACCGCCGAAGCGCGCCTGGCCAACGTGCACGGCCGTATCGAGCAGGTTGCCCTGCAGGGTGTTCACCATGGTGTGGCGCTGGGGCTGTCGGCGCTAACGGTCCGCACAGAGGAGGATTTCTCCGTGACGCCGGTCGGCTTCCCCGGCGGGGTCTTCCCAGAAGATGTTGGATAGATCGACGATTTTCTGGACTCCTATGAGGACCACGCTCGCGCCCTTGCCACAGTCACCAACCCACAGACGGTTATCAACAGGTTGTTCGATAACTGATCTGTATTTTCGTATGGCCCCTGTTATAGACAATGTTCTTATTTTGCCATGTTCATGCGTACAACCTGTCCTCCCGTCCTGTGCTTGTCGAGTGTTCGATTAACCGATTGCACAGCACCGCGTGCATTTGATCCTATATCTGCATTTTTGTGCTAAAGGCGACACATGTCATGTCAGCTGTCTTTGTTCTAAGGGCGATACGATTTTGTATCGGCCATCGGTGCTCGTCAGTTCTTGAATCCATTATGCACCGACCTCCACGCTAGGGTGCAATCTCTTTAGATATCGTCCATTAATCGCCCTAGCAAAGTTTTCTCCTCTGAGGGTTTTCAGAACATATGCGTTACCCGGAACACGTCTCAGAACTCAAAAAAGGCCCTTCCCAATTAGGGGCCATTTGCCGAATACTTTGTCTTTGGTATCGATCGGCAAGATAACTCATTCCGCATATCGACACGGCCGAATGAAGTTCGCTTCCAGTAATTTTTCCACTTCCTTCTTTACGTCGGCCAATACCTCCTCTTTGTAAATCCTGCGCGGAGGTTATTTATATGGGCGGTACCCGGGTTTGATCGGCAACTTATGCTCAACAATAGACCGATCCAAACCGGGCATCTCTGTGTAATCCCAGGCGAAACAATCCTTGAACTCTTTTAAAAGATCTACTAGCTGCAATCTGAAAGCAGGGTCTAAATTAGCACTTACGAACATCGGCCTCTTTCTACTTGTGTCGCCGACATCCACTTCCTCCAACTTGTCGGCCGATGCGAAGCCACGTCCCAGTTTGCCCTCGCTGCTGTCAGTTGGATTATCCATCTAAAAGAAGCTTTGAGAGCCGATTGCTTGGATCGGCTGTTGATCTCTGCCATAGATGTTGACAGGACCTTCCTTCCACTCACGACCGGAGAAGCAATCTACTCCGTCGAACTCCCAGTATGTGAGTTCAGTGGCAGCAACACTGACCGAGTCGTCGGCTTGGACAATCTCGATGTCATCTCCAACCCACTGTATGAGTATCTGATGCATGGTTGAAGGTATACAGCAATTGGCGTGGATCCAATCTCTGCCCAGGAGCAAGCTATATGCCCCCTTGCCGTCAATGATGAAGAAAGTAGTGATGAGCGTCTTGGATCCGACCATCAGCTCCACGTGCACGGCAACCCGAGTGTCAGAAGGATTACCAGCAAAGTCACGGAGTATCATATCCGTCTTGAGCAGGTCTTCATCATTCATGCCCAGCTTTCTGAAAGTGGCATAGGGCATGATGTTGATTGCTGCACCGCCGTCAACGAACATCTTGGTCAGCGGCTTACCATTGACGTACCCCTTGACATACAACGGCTTTAAGTGCCGATGCTTGGCTGGTTTGTCGAACGCCGCCTTCTGGGACAACACGAGCTGTGCCGCGAGCTCATCGTACTCGGTCTCATCAAAGTCCGAATACTCTTCATCTTGTGCCCCCCGGCCAGCAGGAGCCATGAACTCCATAGGGAGGAAGAAGGCCATGGCTACGCCAGCGCCCTTGTCAGCGCTATCCGGTTTCTCCCTCGGGCGCCATTCTTGCTTCTTCCCGTCGGCAGATGCTTCTTCCAATTCCCTGTTCCGGAGGCGCTGCACTCTTCTATTCTGGCTCTTTCTGAGCCCTGGTGGACACCACTGTCCCTTTTGCCATTTGTATGGGCGAGGCTGTGCCCCCTCGCCATTGTCCTGGTGGTGCACCCATCCTTGATCGGCATACCTTCTGATCTGCCGATCCGGGCTTCTTATTTTTAGGCGCCGATCGTCCGTTGGGATACGTGCTCCCAATCTCTCATGGACGGGACGGCGGTTGACTCGATCCTGCCGATACTCTCTGTACTGGTCGCTACACTCAGGGCAGTTATTGATGGCAGGCAGCTTCAAGCCTTCATTCCAGCAGTGACGGAAGAACGGGCAGCGCCAGTGATCTTGCTCCTGCTCTTGGCGGCGTCCCTGTTCCCAGCGGTAGGCCCGTTTTCTGTTATGAGCCTCCAGACGGTACCGGTGCTCTTCCGTGTGACCGTCTTCACGCTGATACTCCTTCGCGAACTCCTGTTCTTCGCGTTGGAGACACCTCTGCTCCTTCTCGTTCTGCCGGCGCCATTTGTTAAGGAGATCCCTATGGGTAGGCTTGCGCTTAGACGATGATTCTCCATGCTCATATCGTCTGTTCGTGGCTTGGGCGCGCTGCTGGAGCTCGTCGCCGGTGATTTGCTGGTCGGGATCTACTGCGCCAGACTCACGCGCTCTGTCGGAGGTGAGGACCTTGATTTTGCCTTTGCCGTCGGGGCGCTCTGGAGCCACCATGTTCACTGAGAAGAATGCGGCGTTCTGAGCGAAGGGACTGGCGTCGATCTTCATCTTGCCATTGAACTTGATGTGGCCGTCCTGGATGACCTTCTGGATTCTCATCCCAAACACACGGCAATCATTGATAGAATGAGTGTTAGTGTTATGAAAGCCGCAATATTTCTTGTCCTTGACGCCTCCAGGACGCAGCATCGGGTGATCCGGGGGTAGCCTGACTCTCCCTTCGGCTATCAAGAACTCGAAGAGCTTGTCGGCCTTTGTGACGTCGAAGTCGTATGCCCCCTTTTGTTGTCGCAGCCATTGCTTATTGGCCTGGGTCGGCTCTTTGTCCCAGTTGAGCTCGGCAGCGGCCACCTCATCTTCGGTATCGGCATAGTCATCGGCTTCATCCAAGAAAGCCTGATACATCTAGGCCGCGACATTGTCCTTCTGGAAGCGCCCTTCCCTTCGGAAGCCTTGCACTTGGATAGTCATCTCATTCAGACGACGAGAGAGATGACCCAGGTCTTCAAACTCTTGGCCGAAGAGCTTGTCCCTGATGCTCGGGAGCATGCCTGCCACGGCCAATGATGGAAGCTGGTCGTCCGGCAGGTATATGCCGAAGCATTGGCTCTTGACTTCCCTAAACCTGCGCAGGTAATCCTGTGGTGTTTCATTTGGCCTCTGGCGCACATACATGATATCCACCAGCTTCTTCTCCTTGGTGCCCGTATAGAAATGTGTATGGAACTTCTGTTCCAAGTCTGCCCAAGAGAGAATAGAGCCCGGTGGCAGAGACGTGAACCAAGCGAACGCCGGCCCAGTGAGCGATGACGGGAAGTACCGAACCCTGAAGGCATCATCGGTATTGGCCTCCCCAAGCTGGAGCAGATAGCGACTGATGTGCTCCACCGTGCTGGTGTCGTCTAAGCTGGAGAACTTGGACAGGTCTGTCGGCACTTTGACTCTGGGAGGCAGAGCCACACGGTGGAACCATTCGGGGAACGGAGATCTGTACGCATAAGTGCCCTTAGGCTTCAGGCCGAAAGTACGCTGCATCATATCTGCCATCCTCTCTAGCATGACATCGACGTTAGAGTCGGTGGACTTCTCGGCCGTCGGCTTCCCGTATCCTGGATGTGGGATGCCCTCTATGTTGTGGGGCTCAAGCATCTCATGGTATCCGTTTCCGTAGTAGTCCTTGATGAGCCTATGAGTCTGCGGAGAAATCTTGTGCGTTGACTCCGGCGGCTGACTCTTATTGCCGAACGTGATTTGACCCATGGTCGGCAATTGACCTTCCGGTGTGTGCTTCTCTTGTACGGTCAGCCCTCTTGATTGGGCCTTAGGCGGGGTCCTGTCACCAGCAGCTCCTGCCCCCTTGAGGTAATTCGGCAGGTTGAAAAGATGTGGTCCCGCTATAGGGCCAAACTCTGCCTCCATAAGTTCGTCGGCCTTAGGGCCGAATTGGGCGATCATGATGGTGCGAAAAGTATTGAGAAACGCTCCATGCATGCGGTTGATGGTACCAGAGACAGCTTCGTTGACTATGCTGGACATCTTCAGCATTGCCTCCACCTCCTCGGGATCATTTGGATCGAGCTGGACGGGCTTCGGCAAGTCGTGCATGCGACGAACCTTTCCGCTCTTATTCTTGGAGAAGGCTTCTAGGCACTTGGCTTGGAAGTCGGCACAAGCGTTAAGCACCTGATCTTTGTATTCATCGGGCAGTTCGGCGAGTTGCACTTGCATGAGCTCCGCCTTGTCACTGGTTCCAGCTTCAGTGACCTCAACCATTGTTGTAGGAAAAGGGGTCCCACCGAGCGTGCCAAAAAGCGTGTTGGCGCAAAAAGTGGTGCCCTGCGCCAGACACGCAGCAAGCCGAAGAAGCTGGCTTCAAACGTGGCCCGGGTGCTCGGAAATCCGATGCGTGCCAGTCAGTTTGTCCTGCAACTAACAAGGGAGAGAAAACGTTAAATACAAAACTGGAACGTGCCGGGTGAGACCAGACAGTTCCATATTTACGGCCCTGAAGCCACTTACAACGACATACAGCTATAGAAGCTGTCTGCCAAGCATGTTCGTAAAGCCATTCAGCTAGATCTAGATGTAAGCATGTAAACTGTAACTTGCCGAATAAACAAATGACGGAAGGATTCATGAATGAATAACAATTGGTCATGTGTATGATTTATTGAAAGAACCTGATCTGGACCAAAGATATCATCAAGCATGGTAAATTATCAAGAGGTAAATCGTATATATAAATCTATCTGAACAAAGCATGCATAGGCCCAATTCGGCTAGTCTGCCGCACGTCCAGCCTTCATAAACCCGTCAGGTATAAACTCAAGCAAAGCTAATCCACCGCATGATACCACCTGCTATGAATCTACACCACTCCTTATAATTAGATTAATCCACCGCATGATACGATCTAATTATAAGGAGCTAAAAGCATGCATATATTCAAACAGATCTATATGTACTCATTACTCATGTAAGCATAACCAGAATCGGCAAATTAGCCGAACTGGGGTCCATGAAGAAGAAACATACAAACAGAACATGATTAAACTAATCTAAAGCCTGTACCTGCCGCACGGCACCCAGCTCTATCAAGGCCTAAACATGATCAGCATGTATGAACCCGCAACATGTGACAACCTAGATCGAAAGTCAGTTCGGCCGTCACGATGTTATGATCAGCAAGGCATAAGCAAGCTTATGTGACAAGGCCGAACGAAAATCAATCTAGATTGGGCAAGAAAGTGTTGCAAATATATGTAAAATATTAAACATAAAGCAAACACAGGGTAACTTAATGAATCTATTAGATCTGCCAAATCTAACAGAGCCGATAACTACCTTTACTCATGACTTAATCTGCCGCACGATACAAGGCATAAGCAAAAGCTTCCCGGCATAAGCTTAAATCCGCCGCACGATACTAAGCTTAACGTACGAGATTGCTTGCACCATATCTAAATCCGCCGCACGATACTAGACATGATAGCAAGGTTGCCGGGACTTACGGAGGTCGACGGATCGATGATTCCTCACGAAGAACACGACGACACGACTTGGACTCGAAGGTGGCACGGGGCCGGGTTGGTTGTATTGATTGTGAACAGTTTTACAATAGCCTCAGGGTTTATATTTATACCCTGGCGTTCTACGAGTCCTAGGAGGACACGATTACAATGATGGAATTAGGAAACTATCCAAGATATGATGCCTTTTGCTCCAAGCTTCCTTTAATAACCGACATGCACTAAAATGACGAGATCCCCATCGCTAAGTCTTCTCGACATGCCGTATTTGTCGTCTCCCGACACAAACCGACTTGGCTTGAGGTAGCCGACCGCAATGTCACGTTGCCGAATCAGCTCACTGTTAACCAGTTGTCTTCACAGCCTTGCCGAACACATTGAGCTAGCCGACCGCGTTTGTTGTCTGCCGAATCCTTCAAGCGGCGATCTTTCCGAACCTGTACTGGGCCGGCCCACTTGTTATAGTGCGAAAATTCGGTGTCAACATTCGGATTTTGAGAAATTTTGTAACAGCCTTGGTTTGGAGCATCAGTTTTCTTCCCCCTATACACCGCCCCAAAATGGTGTTGTAGAGAGGAAGAATCGGACCCTTGTTGAGATGACCAGGACGATGCTTGATGAGCATAGGACTCCTAGGCGCTTTTGGGCCGAAGCTATGAACACTGCATGCTACATTTCGAATCACATTTTTCTGAGAGCGTTTTTGAAGAAGACCTCTTATGAGTTGCGTTTTGGTCGCCAGCCCAAGGTGAGTTATTTTAGAGTCTTTGGTTGCCACTGTTTTATATTGAAAAAAGGCAACCTGGACAAGTTTGAGTCTCGTTCTTCTGACGGTGTGTTTTTGGGTTATGGCACTCACACTCGAGCTTATCGTGTACTTAACCTTGACACTAACCGAGTCATGGAGACATCAGATGTCACCTTCGACGAGACTCTTGTTTGTCCTTCTTCTCGTTTTGAGCGAGCAGGTGATCATGAGGTTGGAGAGCCTCTTTTCGATGACGAGGATGAGGGTGCTGAAGGTATAGATGATCCAGCACCCCCTCCACCTGCCGTGCCGCAAGGAGCGGCCTCGACGACGACTCACGGCCCCGACACATCTTCTTCCTGGGGGCCGTGGGATCTTCCACCTCGCGCGGTACCTTTTGTACCCGGGGTGGAACCAGCTGCTGTTGAGGGGGAGGTCACTTCTTCCCGGGAGGCGCCACGACACATCCAGCGCCAGCACCCCCCTGAACAGATGATCGGCGACATCGACGAGCGAGTTACTCGCTCCAGGTCACAGCACATCTCTCACTTCGCTCATTCTGCTTTTGTTGCTAATTTTGAGCCCCGAGATGTTGGACACGCATTGACGAATCTAGATTGGGTCAATGCCATGCATGAGGAGTTAGAGAACTTTGAGCGAAATCGGGTTTGGGTTCTAGTTCCACCTCCACCTGACTGTAAGCCTATTGGGACAAAATGGGTATTTAAAAACAAGCAAGGAGAGGACGGCCATGTTGTGAGAAACAAGGCCCGGCTTGTAGCGAAAGGCTATAGTCAGAAGGAAGGGATAGATTATGAGGAGACTTTCGCTCCTGTAGCACGTTTGGAGGCTATTAGGATACTCTTGGCTTATGCTGCATCCAGGGGTTTCAAACTTTTTCAAATGGATGTCAAGAGTGCCTTTTTAAACGGCTACATAGAGGAGGAGGTTTATGTTGAGCAACCCCCCAGTTTTGAAAATCCCATGTTTCCAAACCACGTTTTTAAACTTCACAAAGCTTTATATGGTTTGAAACAAGCCCCTAGAGCCTGGTACGATAGATTGAAAACTTTTCTGCTAGCTAAGGGTTTTAAAATGGGATGTGTAGATAAGACGCTCTTTCTCCTCCGGTAAGGCAAAGACACACTCTTGGTCCAAATTTACGTGGATGATATCATTTTCGGTGGTTCTTCTCACGCTTTGGTTGCCAAGTTTGCAGATACTATGAGCAGGGAGTTCGAGATGAGCATGATGGGCGAGCTGACATTCTTTCTCGGGTTGCAAATTAAGCAATCCCGAGAGGGGACGTTTGTGCACCAGGGCAAGTACACGAAGGACTTGCTGAAGCGGTTCGATATGGGTGAGGCCAAGCCTCTTCCAACACCCATGTCGACAACAACTGCCCTGGATGCGGATGTGGACGGAGAAGCAGTGGACCAGAAGGAGTACCGCAGTATGATCGGGTCGCTTCTCTACCTGACGGCGACACGGCCGGACATTCAGTTCGCCGTGTGCTTGTGCGCGCGCTTTCAGGCATCGCCGCGCACTTCTCACCGTCAGGCAATGAAGCGCATTTTCAGGTACCTTCGTTTCACACCTGAGTTCGGGATTTGGTATTCTGCTTCCTCCACTCTCTCGCTTTGCGGTTATTCCGATGCCGATTTTGCTGGTTGTCGCATTGAGCGTAAGTCCACTTCTGGGACTTGCCAGTTTATTGGGTCTTCTCTTGTATCGTGGTCTTCTCGCAAGCAGTCTAGTGTCGCCCAGTCTACCACGGAGGCTGAGTATGTTGCTGCGGCTAGCTGCTGTTCCCAGTTACTCTGGATGATGGCCACTTTGCGTGATTTTGGTTTGAGCTTTACTCGAGTACCTTTGCTTTGTGACAGCACGAGTGCCATTAGTGTTGCTAAGAACCCCGTGCTTCACTCGAAAACCAAACACATTGATGTGCGCTTTCATTTCTTGCGAGACCACCAGGAGAAGGGTGATATCGACCTTCGCCATGTCGATACTCATCACCAACTGGCTGATATTTTCACCAAGCCTTTAGACGAATCAACCTTTAATCGGTTGAGGGGTGAGCTTGGTGTGTGTTTCCCCTTTTAGATGGGGGAAACATTTTGGCTATTGTATATAGACTGACTTTTTTCGTTTGTCTTTCTTTTCTGTTGCATTTTAGCATACGCTTTTACATTCTGAGCTTCATGCTTATAATTATTAGAATGTAACTATGCTCTATGTGGTATGCTCCGATGATACTTGTAGCTTATGCTCTTCCTGATCACTAGTACATGTTATGAGTGAGCTATTCTTGGAATGGTGAATTTGCTTAATGTATATAAATCTGAAAATGTTCACCATTGAGATATGCAACTAGCATGTGTAGGGTGAGTCGAGTCCATTCCTGCTTTTCATATATGCTAGGTCGCTATGTCTCTAGTACTGAGTCATTCACTTGCTTCGTTGTTCATATCTTGCTTAAAATCTTGAACCAAGTAGAAGTGAATTGAAAAGATCGAGATGGGTTTGCTTGTCAACACCTCACGGTATCGAGACTGTTTCTCATTGCACTTTGAGTTAAACTTGAGCCGTGTAGTGTATGACCGAAACCACAACTTTAAGCTTCTGATTGCTTCGGCATAGGCTTCGCTCGGTTGAAAAGTTAGGCAATGACAAGCTTTCAACCTCTCGCAATCACATGCTGAAAATAAACTTGTGAATTCTTTTACCGCTGCAACTCCAATCTACAATTGAAATCACAAGTATATGCTTCATTCCTATGCATGATGATTGAACTTTGCTAGGGGTAGTTCACCTTGTATATATGTTTAGCACTTGTTTGGATTCCTATCTATACATGGTTAGTGCTATTTTGATGGTGACTATCTTTCTGGCTACAAAATGCACATTTGCTCATATGCTTCATATTTCGTACATGTGATCAGTTTGAGCCTTCGCTATTTGAATGCTTGATTGTGCTTTTGGAGCTATACCGATTAGAGCATTGTAACACTCTTTTGATTATATGCCTAAAGCTCCTAACTTGCATGTTTGACTTCATATGCATTTTCGAAGGGGGAGTTTGTGTGAAGGGGGAGTTTTGCTCCGGTACCTTGTGCCTTGATTAGTGCATTTTCAACTAAGGGGGAGAGTTTTTGCAAATCATATGCTCCTATGTTGTTCAACTCCGTTTTCCTGAGTTGCTTGCACTTATCCAAGGGGAGTTTGCTAGTTGTGTTGAGCCGTTGCCTCTGTCTTGAGGGACTAGCAAATATCCTAAATTGGTACTGAGCTGGCCGTAAGGCATTGGCATCGAGTGTTTTCCAATTGGTTCGGAGTGGTTTTCTTGCTAGTTGTGTTGAGCCTCTGTGCCTCTATCTTGAGGGACTAGCATTTTGCCAGGTATTTGCTCCGATTTTCGATTGGATTTTCAGTTGGTATTTGCTAGCGGTGTTGAGCCTGTTCTACCTCTTCTTGAGGGCTAGCTTTGCTTTGCTTGGTTGCGTCGAACCGTTGCCCATGTCTTTGGGAACCAAGTTTTTGCTTCTTCCACTTGACCTTCTTCGGCTTTGATACGCTTTTGGGTCATTTGGTTGGGTTTTCTCTTCTCCTTCTCCTTCCTCCTTCTTCTGTTACTATGTTGATTTGTGGTGTAGTTGACAATGCACTCATCAAGGGGGAGATTGCGGATACATGGGTGTATGTCGGGTCTCTGAGTGATGAGTGATTGTCAACGGGTATGATGCGCATGTTCTTTGGCTTGTGTTGTGCAGGTGTCGAGCACGGAGACAGTGGTCGATGGCAGGTGAAGGTCAAGTTGAGACGTGCCGTGCCGATGGACTGGGCGCGATGAAGGATGGGCGTGCCGTGCGGCGGACGTGCCATGCCGATGTATCGGACAGTGAAGGGCGGATGTGAGGCTTGGACTGAGGGACCAGAGGCCGAAGGATCAGCTGTGGTGGCTGGCAGCCTGTGACGACAACAAGTGAAGAAATGCGGTCATGTCGGTGGACGGGGTGCACGGAGGTGCATCCCCTCTACGACATCGGTTTGTTGGTAGAGCCAGGGAAAAACCAACGGGTGGACGGTTTCCAGGTTTGGGCCTCAAAACCTGGGTGCTGGGTTTCCGAGTTGAGCCACAAAACTCGGGCTGACGGTTTCCGAGTTTGGCCACAAAACTCGGGCGGTGGGCCGGTTTCCAGGTTTGGGCCTCAAAACCTGGGCGCTGCGGGTTTGCTGAGTTTGGGCCTTAAAACTCAGAGCTGGTGGCTGGTTTCCTGGTTTGGGCCTCAAAACCAGGGGCTGATGGAAAAGGCTGGTTTCCCGGTTTGGGCCACAAAACTGGGGGTGCAGAGCGAGGGCGGCACGTGGCGGCTATCCGGAGGTTGCGTCGAGGCAACGCTTCGGCCAGTGCGGGCGTGGCCGTCCGATACACCTACCACTCGGGTGGACCAGATTAGCCTTAGGGTTTTCCTGGCCCGCTCTGTAATTAGAGTAGGGAGGGGTAGAGTAGGAAATAGGCTTAGGCTAGGTTAGTATAAGTAGTCTAGGGGAGACACCCTCCTCCCCATCTCAGTTAGCGCAGTCATTTGCTTTCTTGTACTTAGGGTTTCCACTCTCCCATCCCCTGCTTTAGCTAGTTGAGATCCGCAGAGAGACTCCACTCTGTGTACTGTTGATTTGAGGAAGTGAGGCCGTATCCTCACCTTGGAGCACAGATCGATGGCTTGATTTGCGTCCTTGATTCGAGTTCGTGGCTGTGATTCGCGTTTTTCTTGTGTTCTTCGCGGAATCCTTTTTCTCCATGATTTTCCCGTCGCTTGATCTTTTTGCTCGGTTCATCTTTTGCAAATCCGTTTGAACCAAGTTGTTCTAGATTGTGAGGCACTTTTTTCCACCGAAGGAATCATCCTCAAACCTCACGGTCTAGGAGATCGAACGATTTTCGTTTTGGATCGCGTTCTTGCTCCCTTGCCCCGATTTTCTTCGATTCACCGATTAGGAGTTAGGTTCGAGCCATGATCTCTTAAGAGTAGCTCACTAACATCCTTGTGACTCCTCAGATCGAATCCCGGCCCTAGTGCTTTTGATTCGGAGGAGATCGAGTGGATTTCGCGGAAGAACAGTGCTGCGTCGGGGGCATCGGACGCTCGTGTTCTTAGCATCGGACGCTGACCCGAGTAGCATCGGACGCGCCGTTGCCACGTGTCAGTTTCTGTGTTTTTGAAGGGGCATCGGACGCTAGCATCAGACGCTACAGTGCAGCGTTCGATGGTCGTCCAGTGAGGTTCCAGAAACCCTCATTTTGCATCGGACGCATCCGTTGTCAGGGCATCGGACACTACTGTTCACATTGGACGCTCCGGCCCCACATCGGACGCTCACATCGGACGCCGAGTTGATACTGTAGCAGCGTCCGATGCCATCACAGTGAGGAACCAGAGAGCTCCTGTTCACATCGGACGCGTCCGATGCGAACACATCGGACGCACCTCTAGCGTCCGATGCAGTTGGTTCTGCACTGTTTTGTCCGCTGTTTGTTCGCGTGACTTCGGATTTGGTTTCCGTCTTTTGCGTTGGCTTTCTAGGGTTGTCTAATGTCCCGCTGTGCTTCATGGAAGCATCCACCCTACATCTAGGGTCGTGGACATTAGCAAGCTCTAGGGTTTGCTCTTGGGGTTGATTTAGGGACAGTGGCATCTAGTTTCCGAAAGGAAATTTTGAAGCTCCCATTCACCCCCCCCCCCTCTGGTCGCTTTCGGGTAGCTCCTCGGTCCTTCAAGAAGAAGAACAAAAAGTGGTGAATGTGCGTCGATTTCACCGACCTCAACAAATGCTACCCGAAGGACCCGTTTCCTTTGCCTCGTATCGACAAGCTTGTCGACATCGCATCCGGTTGTGAAATAATGAGTTTGCTAGATTGTTTTTCAGGTTATCACCAGATATGGCTCCATCCCGACGATGAGGAGAAAACCAGCTTCATCACCCCAACAGGCACTTATTGCTATCGGCGGATGCCGAAAGGACTGCGAAACGCAGGCCCAACTTTCTCGCGAATAACCGACAAGGTTTTCGAAAGCCAGAAGCAGAAGAAAAACTTGTTGGCTTATGTTGACGATATAGTCGTCAAGAGTGACAGGCACGAAGACCATCAAGCAGACTTACTCGAGACTTTCAGGCAACCTCCGAAAAAGTGGTTTGAAGCTCAACCCTGACAAGTGCATTTTTGGCATCAAGAAAGGCAAGCTCCTCGGTTGCCTAGTATCGGCAAGAGGAATTGAAGCCAATCCCGACAAGATAGTGGCAATCGTCAACATGCAGCCACCCTCAAGTCGAAAGCAAGTGCAAAAGTTGACAGGAAGGCTGGCATCCCTGAACAGATTTATCGCAAGATCCGCCGAAAAAGGGCTACCATTCTTCAGAACCTTGCGCAGCTCCGATCCTTTCGACTGGGGAGAAGAGCAGCGGCAGGCTTTCCAGTAGCTCAAGGAGTACCTGACAAAGCTAACCACGCTATCCAAACCATCGCCGGAAGCGACACTTTTGTTGTATCTCGCAGCATCTCACACCACTATAAGCGCAGTATTGGTGGAAGAGAGGGAACACGAAAACAAGATGATGCAGTTCCCGATCTATTTCGTCTCTAAGGCCTTGTCAGGAGCAAAATTGAACTATTCAGAGCTAGAGAAGATAGCATATACGGTCGTAATGGCTTCCAGGAAGCTAAAGCACTACTTTCAATCTCACCACATCATAGTCCTATCGGCTCAGCCATTGGAAGCCCTATTCCGCAACAGTGAAGCTATCAGCCGAATTGGCAAGTGGGCGGCAGAACTAAACGAATATGTGATCGACTTCCAACATCGATCCGCAATCAAGTCGCAGGAGTTGGCAGATTTCATAGCAGACTGGACTCCCGCGGCTTTCGACACAACTCTCGAGTTCGAGGAGCCCATATGGACCGTAAATTGTGATGGTGCCTGGGGAACGGCTGGAGCTGGAATCTCGGCGATCCTAACCCCGCCAAGAGGACCGAAGGTGAGATTCGCCGCAAGGTTGCAATTCCTCACAACCAACAACACCGCCGAATATGAAGCCGTGCTTTTGGGATTACGAAAGCTCCGAGCAGTCGGAGCGAGAAGATGCATAGTCAAGTCAGATTCTCAAGTCGTTGTTGGTCACGCCGAAAAGGACTTCACAGCAAGAGAACCGGAGCTAGCCAAGTATCTGGCAGCAATCAGAAGAATGGAGAAACATTTCGTTGGTTTCACCTTATGTCACATTCCAAGAGCCAAAAACACAGAGGCAGACGAACTGGCCAAAGCCGCAGCACAAAATCTGTCGTTACCACCAGACATGTTCTACCAAGTAATTTCGGCTAAAGTGGTGAAAGAAGAGGAAGATCATCCAAGTTCGGTGCATGCAATCGTCAGTGATGACTGGAGATCATAGATATTCGCTTACTTAGCCAGAACATACGAGCCGGAGTCCAAGAAGGATGCCGAAAGGACAGCCAGCAGAGCGAAAGGTTACTCAATCATCGGAGAGCAGTTGTTCAAAAATGGGATAACGGCCCCCCTCCTGAAATGCATAAGCAAACGTGAGGGCATTCAGCTACTCGAAGAAATGCACACCGGATGTGCGGAGCGCACAGAGGGCCGCACGAAATAGCGCACGGAGCAATGAGACAAGGATTCTACTGGCCTTCCGCCGCATCAGACGCCAAAGAGCTGGTCAAATGTTGCAAAGGTTGCCAGATGTTCGCCAAAAACCAGAAAGCCCCAGCAAACGAAACCACGCCGATAGTACCGACCTGGCCCTTGCAGAGATGGGGCATCGACATAGTCGGCCCGCTACCAGTAGCTCTGAGCAATCTGCGTTTCGCAGCAGTCGCTCTCGAGTATTTCACCAAGTGGGTGGAAGCGAAGGCCCTCGCCAGCATAACTTCCACCTCCTTAACCAAATTCGTCTGGCAGAGGATAATCTGTCGTTTCGGTGTTCCGTCTTTCATCACTTGCGACAATGGGAAGCAGTTCGATTGTGCTGAATTCAGAAGTTTCTATGATGAACTCAGCATAAAGCTCAACTTCGCCTCAGTAAATTACCCGCAGGCAAACGGGGCTGTCGAGAGAGTGAATGGCCTAATATTCTCGGCAATCTCAAAAACCTTGTACGACTCGCCAAAAGGCAAGTGGGCCAACACACTAACAACGACTGTATGGGGACACAACATCTCACGGTCCAGAGGTACCGGCTTCACCCCATTCAGGTTACTTTACAGCGAGGAAGCAGTCACCCCGGAAGAGGTAAAGCTGGGCTCCTTCCGAACTGAAATGGCCCCAACTACTCAAGAGCAAAGGCACCTCGAGCTCGACACTATCGAGGAAATAAGACTGCAAGCTGTAGATAATCTCGAGAAGTACCATGCCGAAACGAAGCATCACAGGGACAAGACGATAGTCCGAAAGGATATCAAGCCTGAAGACATGGTCACCATTCGGCACCCAGACAAACAAGGTAAGCTGCAATCGCAATGGCAGGGCCCCTTCATCGTGGCAAGCATGGCAACACCCGGTGTATTCCGGTTGTTGAACGATAAGGGCAAAGAGTCAACCCACACATGGAACGCGAGCAATCTGCGCTGTTTCTACCCGTAATTTATCTTTTTGAACTTTGATGTAAATTTCTTTTCCCTCTTTCATCATTTTTGTAATCAAAAGTCGGCTGCACTCTTTTTCCTCGCCGGGGAAGCCCTTCATCAGGGTGCGAGGTTTTTTAACGAGGCAGCCGAATGTAACCGCTACATTGCGAAAGTAAATGTAATTCCCCCAAAAATATCGCGTGGCTTGGTAAAAGATGAAGTCAACCAAACATAAGGTTGAGACATTCGTCATTAAAATGTGATGAAAGAGAATGTCGGGGAGGTGGGCCAAAGAGACCCTTCACATCCACCGACAATCTCGAAAGCCTGCGGGCTATGTGAAAACCGACCCTCCGACAAAATGAGAGGGCGGAACGAAAGCCTGCGGGCTATATGAAAACCGACCCTCCGACAAAACGAGAGGGCGGAACGAAAGCCTGCAGGCCATGTGAAAACTGACTCTCCAACAAAATGAGAGGGCGGAATGAAAGCCTGCGGGCTATTTGAGAACCGACCCTCCGACAAAATGAGAGGGCAGAACGAAAGCCTACGGGCTATTTGAGAACCGACCCTCCGACAAAATGAGAGAGCGGAACGAAAGCCTACGGGCTATGTGAAAACCAACCCTCCGACCAAACAAGAGGGCGGAACAAAAGCCAGCAAGCAAGTCGAGCAGCCCTTGCCAGGCGACAAAGGACAGCAGGCAGGCCCCAGTAGCCGCAAAGAGCATAAATGTCATACTAACCTTTCACCTACCAAACGCCCACAAGTACAGCCGAGAGAGTAAATGCAGTCCTCCCGCAATAAGGGTAAGGCAATATAAATACACACCAGGGTGTAAGCCTCCCAACCATCCAAGACTACCTAGTCTCTTCAAAATATTAGTCCCAGGCAGTTGGCTCACTAGCAAAAATGCGAATAGGAAGCATCAGGAGCCGCGCTTTCGCTTTAATGATTGTGTCATCGACGCCGCGTCCACCTATCGCCACCAATCCAGTAACTTTAGGCGACAGTCCCATTGGGTGGTAATCCCATCTCAAAACCATGGCCAGGAGATGAACCAGGCCGTGCACGCTGCCGGATGACAATAAGAGCGATGTCGCAGTCAGAACCGGTTGTAAATCTCCCCCTGCCATTATATAAAGGCACTTTCGTCAGACAATTTCCCAACCTTAGCAGACCGCTAACACCCGATTTTGCGGCTTACCGGCCGAGGGCCTCGCACCAAAAGCACCCTCGCACGGATGTCACCATCCCTCATCTAAGTGTGTGGGGGCAGGCATGTTTTTACTATCGGTCGAGGGGCTCGCAACGAAAGCACCCTCGCGCGGATGTCACCGCCCCTCGTCTAAGTGTGTGGGGCCAGGCGCGTTTTTACTATCGGCCGAGGGGCTTGCAACGAAAGCACCCTCGCGCGGATGTCACCGCCCCTCGTCTAAGTGTGTGGGGGCAGGTGCATTTTTACTATCGGCCGAGGGGCTCGCACCGAAAGCACCCTCACACGGATGTCACCGCCCCTCGTCTAAGTGTGTGGGGGCGGGCGCGTTTTTACTATCGGCGAAGGGGCTCGCAACGAAAGCACCCTCGCGCGGATGTCACCGCCCCTCATCTAAGTGTGTGGGGGCGGGCGCGTTTTTACTATCGACTGAGGGGCTCGCACCGAAAGCACCCTCGCGCGGATGTCACCGCCCCTCGTCTAAGTGTGCGGGGCGGGCGCGTTTTTACTTTTGGCCGAGGGGCTCGCACCGAAAGCACCCTCGCGCGGATGTCACCGCCCCTCGTCTAAGTGTATGGGGGCGGGTGCGTTTCACTACCGGCCGAGGGGCTCGCACTGAAAGCACCCTCGCGCAGATGCTACCGCCCCTCGTCTAAGTGTGTGGGGGCAGGCGCGTTTTTACTATCGGCCAAGGGGCTCGCACCGAAAGCACCCTCGCGTGGATGTCACCACCCCTCGTCTAAGTGTGTGGGGGCGGGCGCGTTTTTACTATCAGCCGAGGGGCTCGCACCGAAAGCACCATCACGCGGATGTCACCGCCCCTCATCTAAGTGTATGGGGGCGGGCGCGTTTCACTACCGACCGAGGGGCTCGCACCGAAAGCACCCTCGCGCGGATGCTACCGCCCCTCGTCTAAGTGTATGGGGGCGGGCGCGTCTTTACTACCGGCCAAGGGGCTCGCGACGAAAGGATCTCTCGCGCAAATGCATCCCTTGGGTCCACAAGTAACGTTAACAACGAAAGTCAAAACTATCAAGAATATTTTTCCATTACATTGAGCTTGTGAGAAAAAGTTTGTACAATGTGATTCAAGGCCGCGAACTACTTTTGCGGCCAAGGAAAATGCTATATCGCCATTCATCCAGCGAAGGCATGGCGTCTTTGGGCTCCAACTTAACAAATGCGGCACCCTCGAAGCCCGGTGGCGCACGCGAAGCCTTGCGCCTCATCCGCCTCGCCTCAAGTTCGCGCTGGTCAAAGTTTTCGTAAAAAGCACGTAGCCGTTCTTTGGTTCGCCTAATTTTCTTAGCACGTTTTTTGATGTAAGCCGAAAGCGACGCCGTCGGAAATCTAGAGCGAAAGCTCCTCCACAAGTCACCACCGACACATATATCGCCCGATCTAATCATTAGCGGGCAGATGTCAAGAACGTCCGGCGTTCCCGCACCCGCATCCTATGTCAATATAGCATCCCAGTTTAAGTCCAAAAGCTTCGCGCAACAACAAAGTTTAGCGAATACAGCCGGTGCATTTAAAAAAACAACAAGCCCTAACTATGCATCTACCGCATCTTGGGGAGTGTCCGCGTTGCGGGAAGCGGCAACGGCCGAGCTCTCGGGGACATCCTCGTTAGGTTGGGGCGGGCTCGCCTCGTCTTCTGGCTCAGCTTCGCGCGCTCGCCTTTCAGAGATAAAGTCCGAAAACACCTTCCAGATGTGCGCTTTCTCCTCCGGAGTCTGCACAAAAGAGCGATAGCTCAGAAGAAGCATCACTTAGGCCACAAAAATGATAGAAGAAGCGATAGCTGGCACAGAATTCAAGTGAAAGCATAAACAATTGGCCCAACGCACCTTTCCGTGGCCCATGGCCGACTGCATGAGCGACATGTCGTTTCCACCCGCAAGCCAAAATTCATCAAAAAACCTTTTGCCTAGGGCTTTCACCGCCTCCGGGGTTCGCCAGTAATAGTCCACCTCCTTGACCGGAAGGTCCGCTATGTGGGAGCACCCAGCGTCAACAAGGCTTTGACCAATCGCCTTGATCCCTGTAACGGCGGCGTAGTCTCGGCCGAGGGCCATGTGCCCTTCCAGCGACTCCATCTCAGAACGAATCCAGCCAATGAGGCTGTCAACGTTCTGCTCTGAAGGACCCTCCGCTTCGACGCCAATGCTGCGAAGGCAATCGCGGAAGCGAGAGACAGCCTCCTCGGCGGAAGCCAGCAGAGCCTCATCCTTGCCAGCCTGAGCAGCCTGAGCATCCCGCAGCTGCGAAAGCTCCCGCTTGAGGTTCTCAACTTCCTTCTGGCTTGCCTTCTGGGATGTGCGTTCATCTTCAGCCCTCTTGGTCTGGGTTTCCAGGTCCGCGGCAAGTTTCTTCACCTGAATATCCAACGCCTGCTTCTTGCGCTCGACATTGCGAATGTGCAGATCACTCTGATTGTTCTGGCTGCGAGCAAGGATGGTGGCCTGTGAATAACAGCGTCCAAAAGGAAAAGTCAAAGCGAAAGCTAAACCCAGAGAAACAAAAAAAACTTGAACAAACCCAATCACTTACGCTGGCCAGGTGAAATGACAGAGCGTCATTTAGCTTTTCGCTGCCGACCTTTAGAAGGTCCCTCTCGATCTCCGGCGTGACAAACGCCTTATGCGAAAACTCAACAAGTTTGTTAGCGTTGTCGCTCTCGCCAGGGAGGATCCCCGCCCGGCGATAGTCGATCTGACAGGCGAGTTGAGCGTCGGAAGCTGCACCCAAAGAACGTGCAATGCGATAAGATTCTTCTCTCGCGTCGTCAGTTTCGCTCGACGAACTCAGGCCGGTGTAAAAACACGGGTTCTGATAGTCCGAAGGCACCCCGTCAATGATCAGTCGCCCGTAGCCAAGAAGTTGTCCTTCCACCATTTCCTGCGACAGACGAATGCGTCGCGGTGAAAGTTGTAACTTACCCTTGTCCGCAGCGGCGGGAGCTAGTACGCTCTCAGATCCGACCCTCCTTTCGCTCGGGGCCGCCCTCTCGACGGAGGTCAGAGCAGCGGGCTCGACAGAGCTCTGAGCAGCAGGCTCGACGCGCGGTGCTTTCGGTTTTTTGGCCGGCCATTCCGCGCCCGCTGGCACGCCCGAAGCTTTCCGCGAACCGGGTTTCGCGAAAGTCGGGAGGTCGGCCACAGAGGCATCGCCGTCGAAAGCCGACATCGAGAGACGCACGTGCGAATTCTTCGGTGCCATCCCAGCAGCAAGAGTTGCGCTCTGCAAAACAAACAACATGACAAGACAGGTTATACGCAAATCGTCAAATCCTACAAAGGAACGCCCCAGGCGCGAAAGAAGGAGCAAAAACCATGAACAAGCCAAAAAAGCGAAAAAGGCAAAGAAACTAACCACCCTCGGATGATCGAAAGGATCAGTATCGGGGATCGACTCCAGCGCTCCCCCTCGGCTCTTAAGCAGTGGCTTGGCAATCAATCGCCCGATGCGAATGTCCCCAGCTTCAGTGGTTTTCCATCGAGGGATCACACCGCTCCGCCCACCACACCGAGCTACGCCTTTACCTTTCGCTTTCGAACCTTCAGCCTCTTCCTTTCTTTCGTCAACTAGAGGCCTTTCGGCGTATCCGACTCCCATGGCGTCGAAAGCCCGGTTCAGGCGACGGCTCCGGCCGAGATTGCCGAGTTGGAACTCGCTTTCTTTACGCAAGTACGGCCCACAAATTTTTTCGCTTCCTCTTCAATATGTTCCACAAAGTGATCATCATCAGAAAAATTCGCAGGTCTTTCTAACAGTAGGAGGGTGTTGGCGCAAAAAGTGTCGCACTATGCCAATCACACAGCAAGCCGAAGAAGCTGGCTTCAGACGTGGCCTGGGTGCTCAGAAGTCCGGTACGTGCCAGTCAGTTTGCCCTGCAACTAGCAAGGGAGAGAAACTGTTAAATACAAAACTGGAACATGCCAGGTGAAACCAGACAGTTCCATATTTACGGCCCTGAAGCCACTTACGACGACATACAGCTATAGAAGCTGTCTGCCAAGCATGTTCATAAAGCCATTCGGCTAAGTCTAGATGTAAGCATGTAAACTGTAACTTGCCGAATAAACAAATAACAAAGGGATGTATGAATGAATAACAATTGGTCATGTATGCAATTTATGAAAGAAAGTGATCTAGACCAAAGATATCATCAAGCATGATAAATTATCAATAGGTAATTCGTAAATATAAATCTATCTAAACAACGCATGCATAGGCCCAATTCGGCTAGTCTGCCGCACGTCCAGCCTTCATAAACCCGTCAGGTGTAAATTCAAGCAGAGCTAATCCACCGCATGATACCACTTGCTATAAATCTACACCACTCCTTATAATTAGATTAATCCACCGCATGATACGATCTAATGATAAGAAGCTAAAAGCATGCATATGTCCAAACAGATCTATATATACTCATTACTCATGTAAGCATAACCAGAGTCGGCAAACTAGCCGAACTGGAGTCCATGAAGAAAAAACGCACAAGCAAAGCATGATTAAACTAATCTAAAACCTGTACCTGCCGCACGGCACCCAGCTCTATCAAAGCCTAAACATGATCGACATGTATGAACCCGCAACATGTAACAACCTAGATTGAAAGTCGATTCAGCCATCATGATCTTATAATTAGCAAAAGCACAAGCAAACTCGTGCAGCGAGGCCGAACGAAGATCAATCTAGATTGGGCAAAAGAGTGTTGTACGAATTAAATAAATAAAACATACGACACATGATAACTTGATGAATCTATTAGATTTGCCAAATCTAACAGAGCCGATAACTATTTTTACTCATGACTTAATCCGCCACACGATACAAGGCATAAGCAAAAACTTCCCGTCATAAGTTTAAATCCGCCGCACGATACTAAGCTTAACGTACGAGACTGCTTGCATCATGTCTAAATCCGCCGCACGATACTAGACATGATAACAAGGTTATCGGAACTTACGGAGGTCGACGGATCGATGATTCCTCTCGAAGAACGCGATGACACGACTTGGACTCGAAGATGGCATGGAGCCGGGTTGGTTGTATTGATTGTGTATATGTCTATCTCTAATGAATAACGGTACATATTTATAGTCTGGCCTAATGACCCTAGGAGACCCGACGTACAAAACTTGACTTAAAAGAAATATCTAAACAAATAAGCTATACGGATCTTTATTTTCTTTCCGGGATCCTTGCTAATGAAGCTCCTTTGGCCGACGTGCTGCTGGTTCGGTTAGATGGGTAAAGCTGCGTAGACACATCCGAATGTGACATGTTGGCCTTCTGCACATACACATATATGGTACGTATTCTTTCTTTCACATGATATCTTCTAAAATCCCATGCAAACACGAGTGCATATAATTTCCTTCTCGATCTGATCCATAGTTGCTTCCCTTGCTGACACAGCTTCCGTAGCCGATTGTATACGTCATCTCGCTGAGCATACAACACCTGGCCGATCACGATACATATTTGTTTGCCTTTCCTTGTATGTGCCCGAACATGACACGCCAGCAAGTTACATGTATATGTGTATACATCTCTGGCTTGCCTTCCACCCTTGAAGCACGTATCAGAAAGACCTCCAGTAGTATGCACGGTCAAATATGCTGATCGACTATACCCGTTGCAAAGGTGCCTTGCTTCCAAACTGACTTCATCAGGCAATGACCATATGTGTATGAGCACCGCTAATGTATAACTGACACACAGGCCCTGGACATCCTCATGCACATGCTCAAGTGATGTGATGAACTTGGACCATGTTTTTTGCTCCGCAATGGAGGTGACTTTGGCTTCATATCACAACACCATGCTACGTTTCAACTTGCACAGATAATACTAGCCGACTCTCCGCTGCGTGCCAAATTCTGGTGTCAACACAGGCCCCCCTAGTTCGGAGTATGAATCTTCATGCTTCGAACTATTTGATCTAATGGTCTTCTTCAAAGAGCCGAGAAACCCATCGGCAACAACAATGTGCTCTCTCCCTATTTCCACAACCTTGCACGTAAATTCTGCAAAACAATAATCCTCCAATACATGTGGAAATAGGTTAGTAGCAAAAGCATATGCATATTAGTATTATAGTTCTCCATTTCACTGTTGATCAAGGGATGCTGCAATGTCAATTATATTCCAAGAGTACCAGGTTTATAACTAAGAGTTCTCTTGAACTTGAATATAATGGTACTCTGTCTATCCTTCTATCTCTTCAACCATGGGGCTTATAATTCTCACCAATTTTTTTGGGCAACTGCAAAACAGAATAGTTATAGAATCTGCTTATCTTTCGTTCTTTGATCTCTTTCTTCCCAGAGTTTTATTTATTGTATTTTTAGGCGGGCATCGGAGTACCCATTGTTTTTATATGGCGGACACATGTCCGTATTTCTTCCCAGCTTTTAAGAAAAAAGGATATCACATAATTTTGCAAAGTCAAAAACCGGACCTTAAGGAGATACAAGTCATATGCTTAGATCAACAATTTGTTAGCTTTGATCAAAATTACTTTCTTGCACACGTATTCCTTCTAATCATCTTAAAACTTATGAGGCTACTGGGCCTTTGGCCATCTTTTAGCTCGGTTCTGGCGAACACTTGTCCGTCGTTTTTATTTCCGAACTTTATTATTATTATTTTTTCTTTTGTTTTGTTTTATACATATATTTTTTGTATGATAGCCTCATAAATTTTAATCAAAAAAGAAATACAATTATAAGATATTTAGTTTAAATGAATCCTGATCTTGAGCATATGACTATAATCTACACTAGTGGTCACAATAGTTTGACAAAACTCAACATGATAATTTTATTTAAATTTTATATAAAAATTCTCCGGATGTCAAGTATCTCTCGGAACAATGTCATAGCAAACTCTATTTTCATTCTTATTCTACAACTACCCTTAGACCAAGCTCGAACTTTATGCAACCCACAGATTTAAAAGATTTTAAGACAAATATTATAGCCACTAAACTCAAATCTTAAAGAAATCAAATTTATAAACTAGACACAGGTGAAACATAAAACAGAGCATCTATTATCATTTCAACAATGGATAACCAAAACACTTATATCACATATACAGAGTGGAATTATTCTCAAGATTTTAATTTAGCAGTAAAATGGACATTTTAATTTAAAGCTTAAAACTGCTAGAAAAATGAGGACAGAATTACGCAAACCGTCGTTGAAGATGAAGAAGCTGAAGGAAGTCATTTATCTTGTCTTCGTGATGGATCGCTCGATGCCGTGCTATGTGTGTTCATGGCGAGTTTGGACCCCTCAAGGCATAGCCGATGTAGGAGCCTGACACCGATCTTGAAGAGTCTCCTCCACCATTAGCTTTTGATGAATTGATCAGATCAATCTTGCCAATACTTGCAGCCTCGTGCATCTTTTGATAATCTTCTCAAATAGCCGATTCACTTTCTACCTATGACATCGGTTGTCTGCATACGTAGCATATCTCCATCAGAGGCAATCGAATCTTTGGAACCAGTCAATCGAACCCTTTGTACACACCACGGATTGCCTACTAAAATAATCTCCATATCTTCTTAGAACCAAAGAAACCGGCATGCACACATAACCAATTTGCCGATCGTGCACCTATGCTCCATCTTGTATGCATAGCTGCCTAATCAAGGATTTATTGACTACTGATTACTGCATAAAGGATTACTGCTTGTGGCAATCGACATATCCATGAGAAACTGATGAACTCTCTATGTCGACGGCCTTGTCGATGATTTCTGATAGAGCCATGCCAATCAGCCGACTCACCCTGAACGTCCTCTGATGATGACTCTTATACCTCATCTTCGTACGCCCTATGGATTGCATATTAAATCTCCATAGTAGCTTCGTTCTTTCATGCCTTGCAAAGGTAAAGAAGTAATCTGTTTCCGTAGGCCTTCTGGATAGAAAGTCTCTTAGTTCAGAGGTGACCCAGTGTCATGGTGACGAAGTTCATCAAGTGTGTCGTATAGGATGACTATAAGCTAGGCGGCGCACGGGCGTGTGTATGACAGACTTGGGCCTCTTGACGTACAGCTGACACAAGAGCCCAAGATGTTGAGCGAATTCAGATAGCAAATGGTAATAGGCTATCGACTAGACAAGGGAATATCCCACATAGTCATCATCGGCAAAAATAGCCGATTTTTTGATTTAGCCAGTCTGCGTGAAGCTTGGCTTGCTTACCAGCCACGTACTCCCTTTGGACTCCTGAAAGCTTCCACTATTTTCACGTACGAGCTCCATCAATCCTTGTATTATCTTTGGGTAACTTGGCCAAACAACAGTATCTTTCTTGCTAATATAATCTTCTTCATTTGCCCGGCCTTTACATGAGAGAAGTGATCTCATCGGCTTTTACTGGACCCTGTATCATTGGTACTTGGGTTAGAATAGCCGATCTATTCTCCTCTTGTGAACTCCTCTAGCTTTCCCCAAATATGTCAAGAGTATTTCCTTCTGTACATCAAAACTGAACACACAAGGCCAAATATGCTAATGGGCCGCTTGTGCATGATCATGCTCAATAGTCAACTTCTTAATAACCCATCTCGTTAGTCCGGTGACCACGTATACATATGTAACCCTTCTGCTTTGCTCTTGCTGGCCAACTGCTCGTTTCCATTAGCTTAAAAAATCTAGTGAGCCGGTTAATACCTTTTGTGACTTCTGAGTCGCACCTGTAGATCTTGGTTGTCACCGTGGAAATCTTCGAGCTGGCCTCGTCGAGTCATCGCTTGGTGCGTCAGCTAAAAGAGCTAGCACTGGCCCCCTGAGCTAATTTGTGTATATTTGTTTCTGCTTTTGGTAAAAGATGTCATCAGCTTTTACAGGCACGTGTGCTAAATAGCCGATACAAATTGCCGATTCCTTTTTTTTGATGCTGCTATCGGCTATATCTTCTCAATTCCGTGTACTGACACCCATGCGGCTTTGCTAGATCTCCATATGGTAATAAAATTAAGAGCCCATAATAATTAGTCTTCATTGGATAGATCTTCAAGAGTGACGTCAAGGAACCCATGTTGATGATTGTGGGCTTCACCTTGTTGGAACAAGCATCAGTTGGTCACATCTTCTATTTTCTTCCTGGACCTTGTTGAAATAGTAAACAGTAATCGGCTATTGGCTAGATACGGGAAAATCCTCATAGTCTCCATCGGGCCAAAATAGCCGATTCCATCTCAATCTCTTATGAACGCTGTCTTGCTTGATAACCAACCGCGTGTTTCGTTTGGACTTTTGAAAGCTTTTTTTTATCTTGTGTCTTGGTGACCCTCATAGCACCAACAACCGACCGGAGAGCAGCGCGTAGTGTTGCAAATCTCTGACCTGATATTGATCTTCTTGTTAGCCCTCATGATACAGAACCAGCACCGGCCATCCAAGACGAGAAATCCCTGAATCTTGTGTCAGTGACTTTATCTGAGGTGGTAAATATTGCATCAAAGGGTAGCCGCTGTGTCTTTCGGTACGCATATCTCATAGCTGACCCAAGCTCGAAGCCCACTCACTCCGGCTTGAATTTATCTATCCTTCTGTATAGACGACCTGAAGAATATCAAGCCATATTGTTGGGATGAATCTAATAGCAAACTTGATCTACCAAATGATTGTCTTCTTATTTTTTTAGCATCTGAACCCCTGGCAGGACTCATCCATGTGTGTCAGTCTGCTTCATCGACAAATTCAATTCCTTAGTACTACACGGCTTCTGAATATCAGAGGTGACAGAATGTATTGAGCCAACAGAGATGACAGAGCAGCCGACAATGATAGCCAATGGAGGAAAACTCAAACCAATTTTTCACGCCCATTGGCTTTGTGTTTTGAATAGCTTGACGCCTGTAGTCTTCGGACTCTGTTCTTTCCATGCAGCCTGGTAAGCGTTACTCTTGGACTCTGATTTGTCCACATCAAATCTTTTGGAGGCAAGGGAACTTATGATGATGTACTTCCATATCTCGCCATAACGTGTCTTCACATCTCACAATCAGCACCATGCAGATGACCAATCTAGCAGGATAAACTTTTGCAAGCTGAATGTGGTGACAAGATAAGAACAAAATTAATTCCGCAATTCGGCTTTAACTCAAAACCGAATTAATTAATCCATTGTCTCCTGCATCTTTTAGGATAGCAAAGATAAAGCAGCAAACCACTTCTATGGAACCATCTGAAATAATTGATAAGCTCTTTCATCGTGCTAGGCAATATTATTGGTTACCAGAGAAATCCTTTGGAAGATTATCGGCCAAATGATGCAGTATTCAAGGTTGCTCCTCAAACTTCCCTTGGCCAAATCTTGTTGGTAAGATGCAGGTTGATCGGTAATCATTCCACCTTGATCTTTCAATTCTGAATCGATGAGTACTCTTGCAACTTCCCTTTTATTGGCTGACTTGACTACTGTCCCTGAGCATTGCCAATCAAGAGTGGATGAACACCGTCACGTTGGTCCTCCAATCAAATGATTGTTGCCATTGTGGAACCATGGGTGATTATTGTCGTGTCCCACCGGGCGTGCCAAAAAGTGTGTTGGCGTAAAAAGTGTCGCACTATGCCAATCACACAGCAAGCCGAAGAAGCTAGCTTCAGACGTGGCCCGGGTGCTCAGAAGTCCGGTGCGTGTCAGTCAGTTTGCCCTGCAACTAACAAGGGAGAGAAACTGTTAAATACAAAACTGGAACATGCCGGGTGAGACCAGACAGTTCCATATTTACGGCCCTGAAGCCACTTACGACGACATACAGCTATAGAAGCTGTCTGCCAAGCATGTTCATAAAGTCATTCGGCTAAGTCTAGATGTAAGCATGTAAACTGTAACTTGCCGAATAAACAAATAACAAAGGGATGCATGAATGAATAACAATTGGTCATGTATGCAATTTATGAAAGAAAGTGATCTAGACCAAAGATATCATCAAGCATGGTAAATTATCAACAGGTAATTCATAAATATAAATCTATCTGAACAACACATGCATAGGCCCAATTCGGCTAGTCTGCCGCACGTCCAGCCTTCATAAACCCGTCAGGTGTAAATTCAAGCAGAGCTAATCCACCGCATGATACCACTTGCTATAAATCTACACCACTCCTTATAATTAGATTAATCCACCGTATGATATGATCTAATGATAAGAAGCTAAAAGCATGCATATGTCCAAACAGATCTATATATACTCATTACTCATGTAAGCATAACTAGAGTCGGCAAACTAGCCGAACTGGGGTCCATGAAGAAGAAACGCACAAGCAAAGCATGATTAAACTAATCTAAAACCTGTACCTGCCGCACGGCACCCAGCTCTATCAAAGCCTAAACATGATCGGCATGTATGAACCGCAACATGTAACAACCTAGATTGAAAATCGATTCGGCCATCATGATCTTATAATTAGCAAAAGCACAAGCAAACTCGTGCAACGAGGCCGAACGAAGATCAATCTAGATTGGGCAAAAGAGTGTTGTACGAATTAAATAAATAAAACATATGACACATGATAACTTGATGAATCTATTAGATTTGCCAAATCTAACAGAGCCGATAACTATTTTTACTCATGACTTAATCCGCCGCACGATACAAGGCATAAGCAAAAACTTCCCGTCATAAGCTTAAATCCGTCGCACGATACTAAGCTTAACGTACGAGACTGCTTGCATCATGTCTAAATCCGCTGCACGATACTAGACATGATAACAAGGTTGCCGGAACTTACGGAGGTCGACGGATCGATGATTCCTCTCGAAGAACGCGACGACACGACTTGGACTCGAAGATGGCATGGAGCCGGGTTGGTTGTATTGATTGTGTATATGTCTATCTCTAATGAATAACGGTACATATTTATAGTCTGGCCTAATGACCCTAGGAGACCCGACGTACAAAACTTGACTTAAAAGAAATATCTAAACAAATAAGCTATACAGATCCTTATTTCCTTTCCGGGATCCTTGCTAATGAAGCTCCTTTGGCCGACGTGCTGCTAGTTCGGTTAGATTGGTAAAGCTGCGTAGACACATCCGAACATGACATGTTGGCCTTCTGCACGTACACATATATGGTACGTATTCTTGCTTTCACATGATATCTTCTAAAATCCCATGCAAACACGAGTGCATATAATTTCCTTCTCGATCTGATCCATAGTTGCTTCCCTTGCTGACACAGCTTCCGTAGCCGATTGTATACGTCATCTCACTGAGCATACAACACCTGGCCGATCATGATACATATTTGTTTGCCTTTCCTTGTATGTGCCCGAACGTGACACGCCAGCAAGTTACATGTATATGCGTATACATCTCTGGCTTGCCTTCCACCCTTGAAGCACGTATCAGAGAGACCTCCAGTAGTATGCACGGTCAAATATGCTGATCGACTATACCTGTTGCAAAGGTGCCTTGCTTCCAAACTGACTTCATCAGGCAATGACCATATGTGTATGAGCACCGCTAATGTATAACTGACACACAGGCCCTGGACATCCTCATGCACATGCTCCAGTGATGTGATGAACTTGGACCATGTTTTTTGCTCCGCAATGGAGGTGACTTGGCTTCATATCACATCACCATGCTACGTTTCAACTTGCACAGATAATACTAGCCGACTCTCCGCTGCGTGCCAAATTCTGGTGTCAACAGAGGGGGCCCCTATATCCGTCCTTGTCTGAAAAACCTTCAAAAGAAGTTGCAGTGCAAAGCGGATTCATCCCGACAGCCATCCATTCTTCGACCAAATCTCGGCTGATTTGAAATCGCGCGGTGAGCACGAATGCATCCCCACAGCGAATGGCTTCCTGGTCACTCAGCACAACGGGCGGAAGGTGCCTCCCAGGGCACCTCTCCAGAACCAATACAAGCGGGGAGCCCTTCTTCTCCCCTTTGCTCAGCTCAGCAGCAACAGTTTCGTCTGAGCACACGCGATAGTAGAACCAGAAACGATTCCAATCCGGCCACTTGTTCCGATACGTGAGCGAAATGGAGACACTACCCCGAGTCTTCCGCGGGATGAAATTGATACACCTGATCTCGCTGGGCAACTTACTCCCCAGGTAGGGGTCATATACTTTCGTCGGACGACGGTGAATATCATAGAATCGCACGAAAACGTCAGCCCGCGGCGTGCAATCTAGCATCTTCATCGCATGAGCGAAAACGCTGAGTCTGACAAACGCATTTGGCGTCAGCTGATGAAGTTGTATCTCAAACCCCGAAAGGACATCTGAGACGAATTCTTCAAGAGGAAAGTCCAGCCCAGCTACGAAGTAATCGCGGAAGACGATGGCTTCGTTAGGCTGCGGAATGGACACCTCCTCGTCTCCAGGGACGCGGCAATTCGCCAGGTGATCTCTCCTTAGAGGCCCCTTTTTGGCCATTGTTTGCAAGCCGGCGACCGTCATTCGCGATGTGCCCAGATAAAAAGAACAATCCGCAGGGACTGAAATCAAACCAGAGTCCCCGTCATTAGACAAACTTCCGCTGTGATCTGGAATTCGCGAAGCACCCCCAGATCCAATGGACACTTCAACGCTACACTCGCGGCAAGAGGACTCGGTAGCGCCCGTACTTTCGCTAGCCGAGCTCGAGGTCGGCGTCGAGCTGGAAGACGCCATCTAACATGGCGCGAAAGACAAAATAAACAAACAATACATGCGAAAGGAAGAAAGAAAAGGGGGAGAATGAAGACGGAATTAAACAAACTCAAACAACCAATTCGCAGGACGTAAGCCAAAAAGAGACAAAAAAAAGAGAAGAGAACTACACACCTCAACTATCGCACAGCGAATTGTCCAAGCAGGCAACTGCAGCTTTCGTCGAAAGCGAATGACGTTAGGCGAATGATGCAAGGCTTTGCGAGAGAGAGGCAGCGGGTGCAGGAATGCGTTGACTGGCCAGGTAGCCTCCTCACCCGAAGCCTCCACGCTTATATACGAACAGCCACGACACGGTTTCCGAGGGAAACAAAGAGACGCCTGGGCACAGGATTCAAAGCATCGCAAGGGCATTCCATTATGACACATGATTTTCGAGGAAGACAAAAAGACGCCTATGACACGACCTTGAGCTTTCAAAAATAATAATAATAAATTAATAAATAAATAAAAACTTAAAACTTAACTTAAAAAAAACTTGGCTTCGAAACAAAACAAAGGTTTTTTGGGCTGGCGTAGGCGCCTAGCGAAAGGACACGGTCGAATTTCGCAGGCTTGCAGATTCGACCGTAAGGGGCTATTGTTGGGGCGGCACCCAGGCTGCAGGCGCCTCCGACCCGCAATACCAAAGGACGACAGAGTCTTCGTGCGAAAGGCAACATCCGCGCGGTAGCGAGCCTCTCGGCTCGCAGGCCAAGAGAAGGCGGCGCCTTCGCGCGAAAGGAAGCATTCGCGCGGAAGCGCGCCTTTTGGCCCGCGAGTCAAGGAAGGGCGGCGCCTTCACGCGAAAGGAAGCGTTCGCGCGAAAGCGCGACTTTCAGCCTGTGGCCCAGAGTAAGACAGAGACTTCATGCGGAAGGGAGCATTCGCACGAAAGGAACCCGATGCCTCGGGGGGAGATTTCGTCTTTCACGGTTTTGGCTTTTCGTGAGTTTTCGCAGGTCGCCGGAAGCTTGGGTCAAGGGGAGCAGGCCCACTGGTCAGGAAAAAGAGCCGAGGGACGCCAGGCCTGTCAGAGGACGAGGTTATGATGGTGCCCCTCATGCCGGAAGAGGCGGCGTACGGTTACGGAGTAGTTGAGCAGGGCATCATTGTAATTACAGCAGAGTGATTGGAAGGGAAATCTTGTACTTTCACGTTGATCTAGTTTAATATAAAAAGCTCCTGACCTCCCCAGGGGAGGGGAGAACACTGTTCACTTCAACTATTTCCTTATTTCCCCGTTCGTTTTCCGCTTTCGCTTCGTGCTTTCGTTCGTGCGACAACCCGTTGTTTCGGGGCCTTGGACCCGAAACAACAAAGACATTCGGACCATAGGCCTATTTTGGTGGAGTTAGGAGGGAGGGAGAAGAAGGAGTGGAGGAAGCTGATGGAGATAATGAAGAAGTTTGAGGCGCGTTGGCTGGAGGAAGAGAGTGGCCCTGCAAAAATTGAGGATGCCTGGTGTAAAGCTTTGGAGTCAGGGGATGCTAGGTTGATGGAGATACAAAAGCAAGTCCTTGCTGATCTCTGGGAGTGGGATAAACATGTGCTGGGGGAGCTGGAGAAGAGAATCAAGGCTGCAAGGAGAGAATTGGAGATTTGTCGCTGCAAAAGCCCCAGTCAAGCACAAATAAATAAGGAACATGTTCTACGATATAGGTTGGAGAGGCTACTGGACCAACAACATATTTTTTGGAAGCAACGAGCCCACTCTTCTTGGCTGACCCAGGGTGACCGAAATACAAAATTCTTTCATGCTCTAGCTTCGGAAAGGAGAAAGAAGAATCATATAGAAAAGTTGGTGGAGGAGAATGGTGACGTGGTGGCGGGGGAGAACCTGAAAATCTTTATTGCTAACCAGTATACACAGCTCTTTATGTCAAGTGTAGGGAACCAAATGGAGGAGGTGCTTGTACATGTTGACACTCGGGTGACCCCTAAAATGAATGAAGTCTTAGCTGAACCTTTTTCAAGTGAGGAAATTTGGAAAGCATTACAAGATATGGGTGATTTGAAGGCGCCAGGGGCCGATGGCATCCCATCAGTTTTTTACAAAAAGTTTTGGTCTCTAGTTGGGAATAAAGTGAAGGAGGAGGTGCTGAGTGTGCTAAATGGAGGACATATGCCACTAGGCTGGAATGACACAATTGTGGTGCTAATCCCGAAGGTGAACAAGCCAGAAAAGTTGAAGGATCTTCGACCAATCAGCCTATGCAATGTGGCATACAAACTGATCTCAAAGACCATTGCAAACAGAATGAAATCCATCCCGCCAGACATCATATCACAGTCACAAAGTGCTTTTGTCCCGGGCCGCTTAATCACAGATAATGTACTGATTGCATATGAATTGACCCACTATTTAAACCAGCGAAGGAAAGGAAAGTCAGGGGTGGCTGCAATAAAACTGGATATGAGTAAGGCCTACGACCGAGTGGAATGGTTTTTTTTTGAAGAAGATGATGGAGAAGTTGGGCTTTAATGAAAGGTGGATTCAGCTGATTATGCTGTGTGTCACAACAGTATCATATCGCTTCAAGGTCAATGATGAGTACACCAATACAGTAAGTCCACAAAGGGGTCTTCGACAAGGTGATCCACTCAGTCCATATTTGTTTATTATCTACGCAGAAGCCCTTTCAGCCATGCTTCAATGTGCTGAGACCGAGGGCAAAATTGAGGGGATTAAAGTGTGTGGGTGAAAGCCCTAGTTTGGTTTTGGCTAATTGATGAAACCTATTTGGTCTAATCCTATTGCTAAGAATGTGTGTAGCTTATGAGGAAGGATTAAGACCAAGCCAAGCGGTGGAGCTAGCAAGATGGCAACCATAGAGGATGGTGATGGCCATATGCAACTCAAGAGATCAAGTGCTCTACCTTTGGTGAAATGAAGAAGAGAAGAGATGGAGCAAAGAGGCCCGAAGGCAAAGGTATAACCTATAGGGCTCTTTGTTTTATTGATCAAGACACTTAGCGAGTGTGATCACATTTAGGATACACAACCGTACTATTAAGAGGAGATTATTCACGGCTTATGCGATGTTCAAGTGCCACTAGGTTTCTCTAACATATCGATACTATAGACCTAGTGAGTGACTAACAAAACCCTTGAAAAATGCTTTGCAAAATGCTAACACACGTACACAAGTGTTGGAACACTTTGGTGTTGGCACATGGGAGCAAGGGTAGAAGATAGAAATTGAAAGATGCTAAGTTAGGGGCATCGGACGCTGCTGGCGACAGCATCGGATGCTGGCCGAGCATCCGATGGCAAACCCTAACCATTGACATTTGTTGTGGAAGCATCGGACGCTGGCAATGGACGCTGGGAAAACACTGTTGCAGAGTCCAATGGTTATGACGTGGAGCGAGCGTGCTTTCTAGGGAGCATCAGACGCTGGGCTGCGTCTGATGCCGATCCATCGGACGCGTTCGATGTGATTTGGAGCGTTCTGGAACCTTTCTATTGTGTCATCAGACGCAGGGGTTGAGCATCCGATGCTAACGTTCCGGCGCGTCCTATGTGGCGCCAAAACGAGCTGAAAAGAGTGAGTGGCATCGGAGCATCTGATGCCTGGCATCGGCGCGTCCGATGCCACATTAACCGTGGCGCGAAGGAATATAACTGTTGGGATCTGACGGACTAAATTCATAGCAGGGGGACACGTGGTGCTTATCGGAGAATCGGACGCTGGGGTAGCGTCCGATGGCCTCGACACCGACGCGTCCGATGCTTGTGTTTTCAGCCCAACGGCTAGGCCGACTTATGTGGCCTATTTAAGGGGCTTGGCCGGCTTGCTAGGCATCACTCTTGCACATTTTGATTCCTAAGCATTCTAGTGAGCTTTGGCAAGCCTTCCAACTCATCTCCCAAGTTGATTTGATCAAACCAAGTGAGATTGAGTGATCTAGTGCGTTATTTAAAAGAGTTCAATCTAGTGGCACTAGTTCTTCGCATCGGCATTGAGTTCTCTTGTTACTCTTAGCATTTGCCGGTGCCTAGACGGCTTGGAGGCGTTGTGGTGTTGTTGGCAAGAGAAGGAGATTGTTCTTGGCCACCACCGATCGTGATTGTGAGAGGTTTTGGAGCCTCACCTCGCCGGAGCAGCAAGAGGCATCCTTAGTGGATTGCTCGTGTCATTGAGCTACCTCACTAGCGGTAGATTCTTGTGGCGCTCTTTGTGAGCTTGGCTTTGTGCCGATTAGCCACCGGGTCACCTAGTGTTGGTCGACACAATGGGGAGTAGTGTGCCGGTAAGCACGTGAACCTCGGGATAAATCTTGGTGTCCTGTGTGCTTATTGTGATTACTTCCACATCTTGGTGATTGGTCTTCATATTCATATTCTTGGTGATTGGCATCACGAGTGGATTTCACCGGTGATTGGCTCTCTATTAGACGATCCCGAAGGCTCGGTGAAACCACTTCTATCTAGCTCATTTACTTTGTGTATTTGCTTTGAGCTACTTCTTTTGTGTAGATACTATTTCTTGAAATATCTTTTGTCATATACCTTGTGTAGCTAGTTGCGATTAGTTTGCTTAGTTTATCTATTGCACATACTTGTCTCATATACATTCTTGTATATCATACTTGTGCTAGAGCTAATTGTTTTATTTTGCTTTTGATATTAGCTCTAGTTGATTGTGTGACATAGTTCTATTAGGTAGAATTGTTGAATAGGTGGCTTGCAACACACTATTAGGCTAGCGCAAAAAGCTTTGCTATTTGTTATACTAATAGTGTTTGCCTAAGTGATTTTGTAGATTTTTAATTAGGCTATTCACCCCCCTCTAGCCATTTTGGACCTTTCAGTGGGGCAGCGCCAAGAATTAATCATTTATTCTTTGCTGATGATTCACTGATTCTCATGAGAGCGAGGAAGGAGGATCCCAGAGAACTTCAGAGAATTCTTGATGTGTATGAGAAAGCATCGAGACAGATGATAAATAGGGACAAGTCTTCAGTCTTATTCAGCCCAAACACAGAACCATCCTGTAAGGACCAAGTAAAGCACGAGCTGCACATTGATTCAGAAGCCAAAAATGAGAGGTACCTAGGACTCCCTGTGTCTTTTGGCAAATCTCGCAAGAAAGCCTTTGAATACATTAAGAGGAGGATTTGGGGGAGAATACAAGGCTGGCAAGAGAAGCTGTTATCTAAGGCAGGGAAAGAGATTTTAATCAAAGCAGTTGCTCAAGCAATCCCCACTTATGCTATGTCGTGTTTTGACCTGACTAAGGGGCTCTGTGAAGAGTTAAATTCTATAATTGGTAAATGGTGGTGGAGTCAAAATGATAAAGAGAATAAAATTCACTGGCTAAGCTGGGATAAGCTAACTATGTCAAAGAAGGAGGGTGGTTTGGGTTTGAGGGATCTCCATTTGTTTAATTTAGCAATGCTGGCAAGACAGGCTTGGAGGATTTTAACTAACCCATACACTCTATGCAGCCAGGTTTTAAAGGCAAAGTACTTTCCCAACAATAACATTTTGAATTGTACAGCACGGGATGGAATTTCATATACATGGAGAAGTGTTTTACAAAGGGCGCAACTCTTAAAAGAGGGGGTGATTTGGCGTATTGGAAATGGAAATTCTTTAAACATGTGGTCAGACCCATGGATTCCACTGGGCATTACGCGTCGACCGGCCACACCAAGAGGATCATCACTTCTCACCAAAGTTGCTGAACTAATAAACCCGGTGACTGGAACATGGGATGAAGATTTGGTGAAGGACACTTTTTGGCAAAGGGATGCTGATATTATTTTATCGTTGGCTGCAGATGAGAATAGCGAAGATTGGCCTGCGTGGCATTTTAACCCAAGGGGGGAATTCTCTGTGAAATCAGCATATAAGGTTGCTGTTAAAAAAAGAGAGCATGAGAAGGCAAGAGATGCATCGGGATCAAACGCAGATGGCCAAAATAATGAGAATTTTGAAAGGAAGAAAATCTGGAACCTGCCACTCCCAAACAAAGTCAGGATGTTCATTTGGCGGATGGCACATAACAGCTTGGCAGTCCGAAGGAACGTTGCTAGAAGAGGGGTTAAGAGTGAAACTATTTGTCCAATGTGTGGGAGGATGGATGAAGATTGTGGGCATCTCTTTTTTAAATGTCATGGCGTCAAGGAAGTTTGGAGGATGATGAACCTATAGCAAATCAGGAAGATTTTGGGAACCTACAAATCAGGAAAAGAGATGGTCCTAGAAATTTGGAAATTGGATAATGATATACAACAGAAAGTATGGGTCTTACTCTGGAGATGGTGGTCAGCCAGGAACAAAGCAAATGCTGGGGAAAAGAGATTGTCAGCACTGGAAATTTGCTCACTCATCCATTTTTATGTTGCTGATTTCCAAAAGCTGAAGAAGAAAGAGGGAACAAAAATACTGAAAAAGATACAAAAATGGGAACCACCACAGCCCGACTTCTGTAAGATTAATATTGATGCTTCTTTCCAGGCTAGAACAAATACGGGTGGATGGGGATTTGTTGCAAGAGACAATAATGGAACTTTTCTAGAAGCTAGGTGTGGCCATCTTGAGCACGTTTCTAGCCCGCTACATGCTGAAGCGGTGGCTGCTTTGAGAGGTTTACAAAGAGTGGCACAGTTGGGAATGACTAGAATTATACTTGAGACTGATGCTACAAACCTGGAAAAGGGGCTGAACTCTGAGGAGCTGGACAAAGTGCTGAAGGTGGTTTGTTTCGCCAAATCAGGGATTTTATGAGGCACTATTTTGACATATGTATGGTCCGGGCTTGTCCGCGATCATGCAACAGAGTGGCTGATAGCCTTGCTGCACATGGAGAGAACGTTGTACGTTCTGGTTCAGCGGTGTTTATGGACCAAGTCCGCGAGTTTGTTATCAACCTAGTCTCTGGGGATCTGCCTAGAGCTTCTGGGTAACGGGAACCATGTTCCCCTTTCAAAAAAAAGGAAAAAGTCTACTTTTTCTCCCTCAATTTTTGCAAAAGTATGATTTTTCTCCCTGAACTCTAAAACGAGACAAAACGCCTCCTTTAACTATTGAAACAATACAACTTACCTCCCTGAGTGGTTTTAAAGAGCGGTTTCGCTACAATTAAAGCGGTTTCGCTACACTAACAGTGGTTTTGTCTTTTCTTTTTATTATTTATTTATGCTAAATCTTTAAAAAAATCATAGTAAATCACTAAAAAATCATAAAATAGAAAATTCAATTTTATTGGACTCCACATGAGTAGATCTATACATGAACATATAATATGATATACTTTAGTAAATGTTTTTGTTGTAACTTCAGATAAATGTTTTTTTGTAATTAAAATAAATTTATAACTATGGTATACATGATTCCATGAGTATAAATTTTTTTATTACAATTTAAGATTATAATAATTACCCTGCCATAAAAATTCCACCATAATTGGACTATAAATTACAACTATGAATTATTCTAATTAATTATAGAAAAACATATAATTGTATGGAATTAATTGAAATAATTAATCGTTGTAGTTTATATAGTTCAATTATGGTGAAATTTGTATGGTGGACTAATTATTGTATGTTCGAACTGTAGTAAAAATTTCATACTCATTGGATCATGTACAGCTTAATTATAAATTTATTTTATTTACAAAAAAACATAAATATAAAGCTACAATAAAAACTTTATACTAAAGCATACCATATTATATGATCGCTGTGTAGATCTACTCATGTGAAGTTCAACAAAATTAGATTTTCCATTTTATGATTTTTCTGTGATTTACTATGATTTTTTAAAAGATTCAGCGGAAATAAAAAAAGACAAAACCATCGTAACTGTAGCAAAACCGTCTTAACTGTAGCAAAACCACTATTCAAAACCACCCAGGGAGGTAAGTTGCATTGTTCTAATAGTTAAGGGAGGCGTTATGTCTGGTTTTGGAGTTCAGGGAGGAAAACCAAACTTTCGCAAAAGTTAAAGGAGAAAAAGTAGACTTTTTCAAAAAAAAAAAAAAATCCCTGCCCTTGAAAACTTACTCGCAAGGCCCATATGCTTGCGGAAATCGAGTCGTAGGCCCATGTGTGCCCGCGACCCACGCGTCCACGATTCTCTTTTCTCCTCCCGGCGTTACGTTAGGGTTCCACTTCCGTTCCTGCTCCGGCCGCCGCCACCCAGATCCGATCTCCAATTCCTCTCCTCCGAACCCATCTTCCCGGAAGATCTCCCCATTGCCGACCGGCGGATTACCATGCTGTCGATCCCTCCGCCTATCCAACCTAAGGATCCGGATTCCCCTTCTCCGGGGTCGATCCTCCTGGACCCGTACGGCTACCTCAGCGACCGCACCAACGCCACCACCGCCAATGGCTGCAGGAGCAGGAGCAGGAAGACCGGCAAGCGCATCCTGGTCACCTTTTGGATGGCCAGCCCACCGCGCGTCTCCTGCTTCACCGTCCATTGCCCCGACCTGATGCCCTGCGCGTTCGGTGCCAAACCCAAGGTCGTCTGTGCGGACGACGACCTTGTCCTGCTCCGCATCGCCATCTGCCCTTGGGGCTACCACATGCACGCTGAGAACATCCGCTACTTCGTCTACGAAGCCGGCAAGCCGCCGTCGCTTAAGCTGGTACACACGCACCCCGACCCCGACTTCACGTTTTCCGACTGCGAGGCTACCCTCCTGCGCTGCCGCGACCAGGGTATCTTCTACCTCGCCGTGCTATGCAGGGCATTCATCGATTGGCAGTACGCCGATGACCAGTTTCATCTCCACGTGTACAACTCCAAGACACAGAGCTGGAGCACCAAGTTGATGCATGTTGATTGTTCGCCGCAAGATGTCATGTGCTTCTGTCCGAACAAGGTGATCACCATTGGGGGGGAGCGCCGTTCAGTGGGTTGGGTCGACCTGTCACATCGTTGCATTCTCATCTGTGACCTTCTCCATCTCGAGGACGACAACCAATATCTTCGCTATATCCCACTACCTTCACCACTGGTGCCCCCCAAGCCGGGCGCGCGGAGGTTTTGTCCATTGTATGGACAGAACATCATTGTCCTCGATGGTTACATCAAGTATTTTGAGATGCACAAGCACGTCCAACCAGCTTCAGACACTGGAAAAACCTGCATCAGTGCTGCAGGTTGGGTTTCTGCAACAAAGAAAATGGAAATTTCAAGCATTGGTTCTGGTAACAGTTACTGGGAGGAGGACTGCGCTATCAAATCTTCTGAGGTCCCAGTGAACAGCCTGGTGTATGCCCAAATGCTACTACAAGAGGAAGAGGGTTCTGATGCCAAGCCAACCTTGAAGAGTATATACACAGGCTATCCTGCTCTGAGCTTACATGACAGAGATGTTGTTTACATCATGAGCAGGCCTGATTACCGTGATGACAAGGCATGTGTGATTGCTCTTGATATGAGGAGCAAGACTGTAAAAGGTGTGGCAGATTTTTGCTCTGGAAGACACCTTGGTTTTAGTTTACCCTACTTTCAGTGTGAGATCTCCAAACATCTGGGCAATGATCATCCACAAGGTATTCTTGTTAAGAGCTTTCCTATATATCCTTGCTTGACAAATTGAGTTACAATCTAAACTATCAACTAGCTTGTACTGGAAGGAGAGGAATACTTTATGTGCCTTTATTTCAAAGTGGATGTAGATCACCTATGTTTCAATCAAATAGCATGCCCCATTGTTTGTTATCATTCTGATTTTCTTTTTTCTTTTTATTTGATCATGTGCAACTAGTATTCTTTAGATATATCTGATTTATTGTTTTGAAAGTATATGTTTCTGGACGGTGAATACTGTAGCTGCATTGATCTTGTTATTGTTTATGTTTCCATCCATACAATTAGGACTTCTCGTTCCCGTCACCACAGACAACAATATGGATAGTGTGCAGCTTAATTTCACTACATCATGCCCTATCTTGTTCAGTACTTTAGCAAAACCCTTCCCCACCTGAAGTTCATGCTTGCTTATTGTGTCACGCTTGAATAATTTCATGAATACCCAATGGCAGTTATCCTAACTCAGAACTAGTATTTGGCTTTCATGTGTGCATCTTGCTCAATCATTGTCCAAATAATGTAAAATGTGCACCCAGGATTCAGCTTTCATGCATTGCGTGTTGTGTGCCATACAACTCACCCTTATTGAACAAATTTCCTGGATCATTGTCAAAACAATAAGATGCACAGTGCGGACCAGCGAAAACAATGTTTTCTTTTGGCATGTGCATATGCCTTGCTACATGATCTTGCTTTGGTGTTGATGGTTTCTTTTTTTGTTTGTTAGAACCAAAAATTATTCCCATAGCACAGAGCACATGTTATTAGCGAAATAGTAGATAAGCTAGGTTGTCTAGCCTAGCAGTTTCTCACCTTGACTAAAGGTCCAAGCAATCCCTACGGTTGGCTTATTTGAGGGGGAATATTGCACACAGTTGATCTGTGGCCCTATAAAAATGACAATATATTAAGTTGCCATGGAATGGAAGAGGACTTTCAAGTTCCCTACAAAAATAACAAGATATTAAGGTACCATGGGATGCTAGAGGGCTTTCAAGTTCCTGAAACTTGATATTGCGTGACAAATATATTCAATACAGTCAGAATTGAGATGGCGTGAACAAAAATGGTACTGCTATTACTCCTTTCACAAAGTGCCAAGCAGTTGTTTGTCCACTACATGTTTCTTAGTAGAGTTCTTTTCTGGAATTTTATTAATTGGTTGATAGTTTGTTTGCGGGTCTTCTACTATACACCAATGTTATAGATAATGTAACTTCCACAAGTACGATCTCTTATCATCTAACAATTTTTTTTCCAACTGGCATTTTTTTTATTTGACTAAGACACACTTTTACCTGATACCTGAAACAGGCATGTTGGGTCTAGGGAATGCTGCTGAAACAGGTGGGAGAGATGGAAGTCAGGGACGTGGCAAGCAAGTTCGAGCAGAGGGTTACTAGTTACCATAGTGGTGGCACTGCAAGCTGGAAAGAAGGGTGAAACCCCTTCTTATGCTAATAAGCTGATGATGTGCTCCCATTTCATAGCCTTATCATTGGCAGAGGCTGAAATTATTCGGTAGGCAAGGTCACTTGGGTACACAATACCTCATCCATGATGGCTATGATGTGTTGCATTATCGATAGACACTATCTGTGATGACTATGTTCTGTATGCATGTATACTATAACAATATGCATGTATGTCCGTTGTCAACAACAATACAATATGATGTATGGTTGGGCAGCTGAATCGGTCGCCAAATTTTGGCCGTAGCCAATGTTCGGCAGGGCCACCACGGGGCTGCAGCATCCAAGCGCGTCGCTGCCTGTTCTTTTATCTTGTACTAGTTAAGTACCCGTGCGTTGCTACGGATATAGATATATAATCTCATGACGTATAAACATATGGGATTGTTAATTTATTTCTCAACAATCGAGCATTTCCTTTATCCATAACTAAATACTCAATGCTGGTACCACAAAGGTCATTAATCTGCTTGCCATCTCCTTTTTGACATTCTTGATGTTAGTGAACCATGGTAGGTCATTAATCTGCTTGCCATCTCCTTTTTGTCATTCTTGATGTTGGTGAACCATGGTAAAGTGCACATGAAATTAATACTAAAAAGAAAGATAATCACCAAGGTGTAGAAGATGAAGAGCAGAACTGCTGGAACGTTCGGTACAAAGCACACATCATTGCAGGTGTAGATCCAGTAAAGCACATAAGTGCACGCATGATAATCTTTGAAAGAGATCAAAGTTAGTCGGCATAATACACATACATACACATACACACATGAAATTAAGATCAGACCCAAATAAAAATAGAGGGTTTGGGTGCTCCATTTCGTACAGCAGGAAGAGAAGAGAAGAGTGTTACAACTACATAGAAGTTGTTCTCATCTATCAGAGGAAACTGCTCACGTTCTCCTCTCTCTCTCGATCGAACTGCCAGAGACAGAGCGGTTGCTTGCGTGCACCACTCCATGCCCCCTGAGCAGATGTATATATACACATGGAGATCAATGGAATGGACTACTGCTTGACATCTACTCATTTACATTCGCTAGTATTTTACACGTTATCAGCACCAATGTCATTCTGCGATCTCTCAAAAGGGAAGAAGCAGAGCCACTGTCTCCGCTGGAAATTTTGAAGCCGGAGTACTTCGCTGGAGACTCGCCGGAGAAATTATCGACAAGAACAGAAGCCACCACGGCCTCATCTGGGAGCGGCGTTTCTAGCATGCTCCATATCATGGCCTTCTTCGGTGACTCGGTATTTGTACGGTTCTCCATCTCAAGCAAGAAATCATCTGAGGACGAATACTCACGGTAAGAACAGATGTGAATTTCTCCATTAAAAGTTCTTACCAAACGGGCAAACCGCTTCCGAGCGATGCTGCGCGGCCTTGTACCGTGGTCAGCACGACCCTGAGGATGCACGTGTGGTTGCGACTTCGTGATGTCGGCGGTAGTCGGCACCACGCGGCGGCCGTCGCGCCAACTACCTGCGCGACCGGCGACGTCTCTCGCGGCCCGCCCGCTCTGCGCGATCGGTGGCGCCTGCGGCCGGGCGGCCTGCGCGGCTCCTGCGACCAGGACCTTCCCAGTCGTGTTGCGGCTTCTTGCTTGTCCGCGGCCGTCTGTGCCCATGGTCGGCCCGTGGCGCGGCCTTCATCCGGAGCCTGCAACCACGGCAAAGGCTCCATGACTCCATGAGGCCAACCCGCTTCACGACGGAGGCTGGAGGCTAGCACGGTGGCTGCTGGCTCTGAGCCTGTACGCCGCAGCAACCACTACGTGCCCGAGCACCGCGGCTCTCGGTGCTAGCGCCCATGGCACAAGGCAAGACTAAACGGTGGCGGCGGCGCTCCCCAGGAGTCACGATCATTAGGACGAGAGCGACGGTTTCCCGTCCGTGGGATGAGGATAAGGTTGTGTTTTTTTTTCACAAAATCCTCCTCATTTAACTGTGAATTTTGAATAATCCAAGATGGATTATTTATATATTCCAGTTTATGTTTTAACCCTCAGGTTTTAACATATCTACGGTATACTGTTATTTACTCATATAAATAATACTTTATGATGCACAATATTTTACCTCATATAAATAATATTTTTGAGACCACCGGTCATCAGAAATATTGCATCATAATATGTACTGTTGTAGATGGGTTTACTACAATAAATTCATCCATTCCACTTCTGAAATTTCCCTCTGCAAATGCTTTAAGGTCGATTAATTCTCTTGTTTTAAATAACACTATGTTTCTCAATTTTGATATTGACCATACACAAGGTAGTACCCTAGTACTACTGCGGAATTTTCATCCACAACGTGCGTACTCAATATCAAATTTTTGAAACATTTGGTCTACACTTTGGAGTGCCTACCTTTATTTATTTTCAAATTGGCCATACACAAGGTAGTACCCTAGTACTACTGCGGGATTTTTATCCTCAACGTGCGTACCCAATTTGATAAATAAATTATACAAGGGGCACTTGAGTGATTACCATGGTTCTTTTTCACATTGGCCATACACAAGGTAGTACCATAGTACTACTGTGGGATTTTATCCCCAATGTGCGTACCTAATGTTGAAAAATGAGTCCAAAGTTAACACCATCAGATGCTTAACAGTGTTATTTAACATGAGAATATCCCTCTTATTCAAGTTTACCTTGATTATTTGCATTTTGCATTTGCTTATTCAACTTTGCCAAAGATTTTTAACAAATCTTGGCCCTACTTATGTAGGCACAAATGGCTTCCACTTATATTTTTAAGTTTCAAGCGCTTACTTTGTTTCATGCAAATACTTATGTGATTACCTCATTATTTGTGTATAATGTCCTAAAATTTGCATATTGGTCATACACAAGGCAGTACCATAGTACTACCGTGGGATCTACACTATACTACACATAGTGACTATCCTCAACATGTGTACCAATATCGTATTTTAGAACAAATGACCTTCACCTTCACGGTGACAACTTTTGTTCATTTTTTCAAAAATTGGTCAAGCGCAAGGTGTACCGCAGTACTATCATGGGATTTTCATCCTCCTTGTGCGAACCAACTTTGAATATGAACTATAAAGGAGGTCTACACCTACAGGTGATTGCCAAAATTAATCTTTTAGAATGGTCATACACAAGTTAGTATCCCAATACTACTGCAGGATCTACACTATGTTATCACATAGTGATTATCTACGTGTGCTTATCCAATCTAATAATGAATTGCATAAGGTTTACACCATGTGGTGTTTACTTTTAAAGCAATAGTCTCATAATTCGAGGTCTACATCGTGTTTCTACAAACATGGTGACTACCTCCATGTTGAATCACCCAAATAAAGTCTATGTCATGTTCATGACATTTGACTACCTTCAAAGTGTGATCAACCTATATTATTATTAGCAACGCACAAATAGTGGGATGACATCTACTGCACATGCGCATATATGCAGATTATGCTCCTCTACTACAAGGTCACCAATTTGGTTTGCACCTTCAATGTGTCAATATGCTAATACATAATGATTGAGACTATTTTTGGCAACAATTACTATACACAGTGATCTTAGTAGTGATTTTCTATCACCTATACAATATGAGGTAAACACTACATGTGTTTCGAGATTCATCTTGACTTCACCATATTTGCATATGCCAATTCAAGACACATCTTGAATCTGAAGTTATTTAAGTAATAAATTACTTAAATAAATAGCAATTTACTGTGCATTATTTTGGGTGACTCCTTTCTATCACATACAGAGTCTATGTTTTGGCAAAGATTTTACATCATCTATTCCCACAAGAATAGAATCCAAAACATTAGCAGTGACTTTGTCGCCTGTTCTTTATAGAATGGTTAGTCTATAATCAAGTATCACCTTGAACCCAAAATTTTGTCTTTATTGTTATACAGTTTACTATCAAGTAAATTGATACATGATCAACTCATGTTGGATATGGCTAATATTTCTAGTTCGAAATATTTCCAGTACGGAAATGTCAAAATCAAACATTTGACTCAACTATACCTCCAACTCATTGGAGGCAAGCGAGTTCTTTGGAACAATTTGGAGTTCACTTCAACAAGCAAACGCTTGCAAAATGGCTCCATATTTTCATTGGATATATTATTAGCCTAATGTCATACTACCACATGTAGTATGTTGTCCATTTCCACAAATACCATGTATCTTATACATGGTATACATATTCTATATAGGTGCAAATTCATACTTGAATATTGTCAAACTCTATATAGAATCATATAAGATTCAACCAGGTGGAAGGAATTTTGTTCAGTGGACCATCGTACCGCTAACACAATTATGAGAGATTACAATCGCTCCATGGGTATTCAAATTAATCGTGGATGCATCTATGTATCCTGATTCTATAAATACCACATGATATTTTTCATGTATTCGGTTGCATGGTTTCCAAACGGAAGTCCACTACTAATGAGCGGTGATGAAATTCTTCACTCGCCTTAGATGCAACATATATGAAAAACTATAATTGTGTATATTCCTTCCACATCAACTGGAGTGTATTATACATACATCAATCTCATATCACTTGTTGCGTACAAAATAATTTTCTCTCTTGATCCCATCAAGATTGGGCATATTAGCCTTGGATCATTCTATATTTAGAATGATGAGAAAATTATTATCAGTTCTATTGGTCACAAAATCAATATGAGTCACGTATTTTCTTGGAGAAATTCAAGATCATTTATGTGATTCTATTTGCCATTTTATGTGGACCATAAAGATACTATGTAATGCACATCTATGCATCTACAATGTTGTTCTAAGTGTGCACCTTACTCATAAGGTACCATAAATTTACCAAACTCATTGCTCAAATTCTTCAATTTAGAGCAAACGATCTTGGACGCGGGATCCAATCCATGTAAATGGAGTTGTTTGGTTCTTAGGACTACATCATTAAGTATCTTATGTTTATACACATAATGGCCAAACTAAATCTCTCATTGAGAGAATCAAGTTTGTTGTTTGATGACTAAAAATAGAATTGTAATTTACCAACATCTAGTTGGTGACATGCGGATTTACACAACGCATAGTCAATCCAAATTCATAACACTGCAAACATACGGCCCCCTCCGTTGCAGTTCGTACGTGGAAATTTGACCTAGTAGTCAAAATATTTCCCATCTGTGAATTGGTAACGTTTTGCACGTACCGATATCACCACCGCATCGTACATCAATAGACATTTTAGAGATCACCATAAGGTACTATTATCCGTCATTTGATAATACCTCAGATCTCTAACTAGGGATTCATTTAATGCCTGTATGCTGAGTACATCTTTGAGGAAGATTTCAGGCATTAGGGGGAGACACTTACCACACATGGAATGCCAGGAATCAAAAAGAGAATATCATTACTGATGTTTGATCCTCATATCCACGTACCAAAGAATCTGAACCAGCAGTTCAGAATATCTTATATTTGCAACACATTGCAAATAGTCTGCCAAATGCATTTACTTATCATAAGGTTGTCACCCAATCCGATTCCCGTTCAGTGTGCCAAAAAGAGTGGAGGTACCTAACAAAACCACTCAACTCCCGAATCTAGATAAGAGGGGGAGAAGTATGGCCACATGGGAATACAGCTTCTTGCAAGCATTCTCGGATCAGGGGGAGAGAATTCTCCAAGACAGTACAATGCACATCAACATCAAGTTGATAGACACATTATGGATATTTACTATCCAAAGCCTATGGATGTTACACATCCAAAAGCCCAGCACAACTTGTGCACAACTTTAGGCGCTGGGTCATTGGAACACCCTAACTCTGTTATTATGGGAAATGACATAGAGTTTAAAGGGTAAATATTTCCACATGCTTAAATTGGTTCCATTGAATCAATCATTCAAAAGACTACAATTTGTCGACATACTCCTCAAAGTTGCCATATACCTTATCTGGATCCAGACCACAAGTCCTAGGCAGAGTGTTCACACACTCACATGGGTCAACCACATGTGGCAATTAAGGAGATATGCTTTCACTCAAAAGTGAGAAGTTATTACATTCTTAATGATTTTTCCTTACAATGCATTCCCCATGGAAGCATTATGGATTTTCCAAATCCATAAGGTGGTGAAATGGTGAAAGCTTGTAGCACATGGTTTCACGCAGAGACCTAGCATAACATACCATTGGTATGTGTGGAAATTATGTTCCTATACCGATAATTGGCAGATCAAAATTGATTTGGATATATTTGGATTATAAGTCCCAATGGACTTTGTATCCTGAATCAAAACATAAATCACAACATACATTGTGTATAAATCAAGTCACTCCATGACTTGAAATAGTTAAGTTGTTTGTGGTACAATTGACTAGGTGAGTTCCTTCTACAGAAGGATGTCTCCCATCTTGATGATATCACCTGTGTGTTCATAATGAAATCCCAATTGGATTTTATACATCTCATATGAACATATCAAACAGGAAGTCATCGTATAAGACGGAATTTGAGATGAGAAATTTGGTTAACACCAAATTATGCTTAAGTCTATATCTTAAGCAAACATCAGTCTTCCAATATTCAATTGATATTATATACCAATATCCAAACAATATTGGACAATCATACTACCAACACTAATGATCATCTAATCCCTAAATATGGATCAATATCCATTCTGACCCTGGGATGATAACCTTAGTGCCATCAAAGCACTTATGTATCTTGCATATCGCAACAGGCCTGATATTGCATTTGCAGATACTTGCTATAGCTCGAAATAGCGTGACTTCTATACACCGAAAGGTGGGAGTTAATGAGGATATCCACAGATATCTATATGGCACAAAGCATCTTGATTTATCATTATGTAAATTAAGATATGATCATTTGGAGTATGAAAGTACTGGCTATTTAATCCCTATAATGCCAGATCATATGCTGATGTTAGTGGTAAAGTTCTCATAGAGGTCATTAAACTCGACTCTAGTGGCTACTTCCACTCCTCGTTCTGAAGTATTACATGAACATGTATAACTTCATTGAATGATCACTCTGATTCTATCAAATCGCCAGCCATTATCATCAAAGATAATGCAGCTTGTGTTGCTCGGATGTCAACAGGTTACATAAGAGCAATATCACTATATTGCCTTCTAGAAATGTTTTATTCTCACGAAAGTGAGGAGATAAACCCTTATAAACTAAATCATGTGATGACTCCACAAGATTTATTCACAAAGTCCCTACCAATTTCCACATTTCACAATATGTTGTTAAGTTTGGTATGCGATGACTTTGAGAATTGCAAGGTTCAGGGGGAGATTCCTCTTGAAACTAGAACCTGTTCAAAACATCATATTGTACTCTTTTCCTCTATGAGTTTTTCCTCACACAGGTTTCTCATAGAAGGTTTTTAATGAGGCAATATCAATACAAATCATATGTCATATCTCTTATTTTCCCCACCGGGGTTTTTGTATGGGGTATCTAAGACATTAGCTATGTCATATCTTCTATTTTCCTCCATAGAGGTTTTTGAGAAGGTATCAAAGACATATAATTCCAATTATGATCATCAGATCATATTTATTGTTCTCTAAACTTGGTTACGGGTTTTTCCTTCCAAAGGTTTCTCGTATAGGTTTACATTGAGACAATAATCAACATATATGTCGTATCTTCTATTTTTCCCCACGGGGGTTTTTAAGGAGATACCAATGACATATATATTGTCCTCTAAACTATCTATGAGTTTTCTCCTGCAAAGGTTTTCTCATATGAGTTCACAATGAGGCAATATCATTATATGCTGTATCACTTTCTCCTTATTTTTTCCATTGGGTTTAAAGGAGTTTTAACAGCATATCTATCAAGTATTTTTCCTCGTTTTTATCCTACAGGACTTTTTGGAGGATTGATACTATTCATTGATCTCAAGATAGATTCGATCAAAGGGGGTGTGTTACAACTACATAGAAGTTTTTCTCATCCATCAGAGGAAACTGCTCACGTTCTCCTCTCTCTCTCGATCGAACTGCCAGAGACAGAGAGCGGTTGCCTACGTGCAACACTCCATGCCCCCTGAGCAGATGTATATATACATATGGAGATCAATGGAATGGACTACTGTTTGACATCTACTCATTTACATTCGCTAGTATTTTACAAAGAGAACGGTTGACACACCTCACAGTTCTCCTCGCCAAAAAAGTGCCAGTTTAAGACCTGGTGAACGACCTAAGACTAACCACAACGTTACCGATGCTGAAAAACCATGTCTACCGACCACCTCTATCGATGCCAGAAATCATATATGACCACAATGTCAACCACGATGCTTTACTATAGGTGGGGTCCAGAGTTTCAGAAGATGTGTGCTGGTTGCTTCACTGCTCAGCGTCCGGAAGACATGTGGCCGACTGAAAAACTAATTTTTTACTCGTTCAGCATTGGCTCACCAACATTCCTCGGTGCCAACATTTTTCCTCCAAGCATCGATAGCTGCAATGTGCAATCCAGTGCTCAAACATTCTCTCTCTTGTTTCAAGCATCGGACAATTCACACGTTGTGGCCAGTCTAATGGAGAACTGGGCACCTGGCGTAGTGCGGCCGCCCAGTCGTCACCATGAGAGACATCAGCATTCTTGTTTTGTTGTATCTTAAACGGGAGTTTTAGAAGCCTTACCATGATTGCAGAAAGTGCTTGTTCTCCCAACTCGATTGCAAAAGGTGCTTCTTCTCCCAACATCGAGAAGTTGGATCCAATATTTTGTCTCCCACTAGGAATTTCTTTGCAGTTATGAATGATGACTTTGATGACCTTTTGAAGCCAAAGATGATTTGAAGTTGATACCCTTCACATGAGCATGAGTCAATGAGCCATGAGGGCGTGTGCTGAAGATAAATGCTCCATGAAAGCAACCATTGGTAATAAAGATATCATCAAGGTCCACTGCCTCTTCTGTGCAAGAAACATGAACATGGTTTAGTGCATTTTTTAAGAGATGAGTTACAGTAACCAATAAGATGAGTGAAAATATCCATGGATGGAGCTTATAGATATTTCAGCATTGGCAAAATTATTATACTAAAAATGTCCCAAAGGATCTATATATTTTCCAGAATATGCTAAGGTTAGAAACTGAAGCTCAAGCTATCGAAACCAAACGTATGGGTATGGCAAGGCTATACATTGGAAAAATATAGGTAAACTAATTTATGGATATTTACTGTCTCATGCAAACATTTGTAGATATTTACTGTTTATTTCATGCGAACATTTATATTACCAATTAGACCACGTATGAATAAGACCTAACTATTTGTTCCCAAAAGATTAACAATAGCAGGAAAGCAAACTTATCTGTATGTCCGCAATGGCATATTAGTACAGCTGTAACTAAATTTAGCTAAGGAAAAATGGAACAAAGTTCTAACTTCACTGGTATATACCAATCTGCAGTCATACCATCCTCATTGTACCTAAAGTTTACTAGGAAAAAAAGCTCGGCAGTTTTTATAGCATCAAATATAGCTTCGATTGAGTTTCCTTGGATTGTAAGACATGCAGAAGCACCCTAGCGGCCCATATATCTACCTTTTGTGACTAATTTTTTAGTAGAACCTCAGGTGCCACGTATACAGGAACGTGAACAACACCAATCAATTTCTGACCTGCAAAAAGTTGAGGAACATGTTAGTCAACATCAAACCTGCAGCCAGTGAAAGTCTCAGAGAGATGATTCAAGAGCATCATCTAGTATTGACCTAGATGCAACCTTTTTCAAGCCAGAGAACACCACCTATGTAACCTTAAGTAAATACGTTTCAAAAAAAGATCTAACAGTTATTAACATAGCAGTCAGGTCATACCACACATTCTAAATAGCAGGTCACCCAAAATATGGAAAGGCAAAAGGTCTATTTTCTATGATTGCAATTTGCAAGATGCATCATTAGAGCCTGTGACACAAAGATGCAAGAGGAGCATCACAATGTTGGGCATCAGATGGGTGAATTAGTCAGTAAAAAAAGTCTAGCTAGTTTCTATTGCCATATACAATCCATTAACCCTCTATCTATCTCTTAAACCCTGAAGTGAAGCTTCCGCCACCGATACAAGTGAATCAGAGTGGGTCATTACAGTGCAGGATTTGGATCGAGAATTGTGACTATATATTGCAGTATATATCTAAGTAATCGGGTCTTTCAAAGCAAAATATATGTATACATCTAAGTAATCTAATCTCGAAGGAGAAGCTAATAAAAAGGGGTCCAGTAGCAGTGATCCACCTGACACAAGCCAGCAACCTGACAGCCTGCAAGATGTGATTTAGGAAGGGAGATGTGGAGGAGGAAGATATACCCAGGGACAGGAGAAGATGAGAGCATGCATACCCTTTTCTCTGCAGAGACTGGATGCCGTCCTCCGGCAGCAAGGAAGAGCAGGAAACGACGGATGCGATGACGAGCAGAGGGTACGGGGGGTTCGGAGGGACAAGGGAAACATCACGTCGCGGTGGTCCTTCATCATCGGTGGATGGGGACTCACCTTGGCTTGGGAGTTGGGACTACCGGGAGATTAGACAATGAGATTTGGATACCCACCTTGGCTGGATGGGGACTCAAATGTTACAATTTACAATTGCATGGAAACCCATAAATCTAAACATCAGTGCTCAAAAGTCAAATCTCACCTCATCCTGCTGCTGCAAGCTGCTACAGAGCGGCTGAGTTGGGGCACAGGGGGCTGGGGCGGCTGAGGACTGCGGTTGTCGTCGGCCGCTGCCTGCTGGCCATGGCCGGGTCACCTAGAGGCAGGCGGGGCCGCGGCTAGCGGCCGGCACCGCGGCAGCCGACGGGAGCAGGAGGAGGCGAGGAAGACCGGAGTTCGAGCCCAGGGCGGCCAGCGGGGGCGAGGAGGCATGAAGGAGGTGAGGAAGGCCGCACGCGGTTCTTCTCCCCTTCCGTCGCGGTCGCGAGAGCCGAGTCACGGAGTCGGGCTGCTGGCCGAGAGAGGGCGGCGGCGGGCGCGGGCGGTCGAGATGCCGGGAGATCGCGGCGGGGCTGGGAGAGGGCGGTGGGGGGCGCGAACGGCCGGGAGAGCGGGGGCGTGGGTTTGCAGAAGAAAGACGCGCGGGTGGACGAGCGGGGCGAGGCAATTAGCGCCGGGCGGGGCGACAGTTGCTGGATGACGATAGCAGTCGGATCGTTTTAGGTGTAAGACTAGGAAACATGTCAGTGCGTTACAACTAGACAGAAAAAAACCATCAAACCTTAGTAAATACAAGGATTGAAATTATGCATATCTATTTATGTCTTGCTCTTTCTATAAAATTTCAAAGATATATTAGACTTCAGTCGCACCGTCTGTCTTTTGATCTCTCCGCACGGCCTGCTGGATCCATCGTCGGTTAACGATCGAAAGGACAGGGTTCACCGTTCACCCACCAGACGCTGTCGTGCCGATTCCGATGTTGTGGCAGCCTAGCCACTAACATGCCCAGAACTTATCACCAATCCGCAGCGCCTCCTGGTCTTGTCTTCCCACGAAGGAATATGACCGTTGGGATCTGACGGACTGAATTCATAGCAGGGGGGACACGTGGTGCTTATCGGAGCATCGGACGCTGGGGTAGCGTCCGATGGCCCCGACACCGGCGCGTTCGATGCTTGCGTTTTCAGCCCAACGGCTAGACCGACTTATGTGGCCTATTTAAGGGGCTTGGCCAGCTTGCTAGGCATCACTCTTGCATATTTTGATTCCTAAGCATTCTAGTGAGCTTTGACAAGCCTCCCAACTCATCTCCCAAGTGGATTTGATCAAACCAAGTGAGATTGAGTGATCTAGTGTGTGATTTGAAAGAGTTCAATCTAGTGGCACTAGTTCTTCGCATCGGCATTGAGTTCTCTTGTTACTCTTGGCATTTGCCCGTGCCTAGACGGCTTGGAGGCGTTGTGGTGTTGTTGGCAAGAGAAGGAGATTGTTCTTGGCCACCACCGATCGTGATTGTGAGAGGTTTTGGAGCCTCACCTCGCCGGAGTGGCAAGAGGCATTGTGGCGGAACGGTCCTAATCCCATGGCCCACAGGTCCCCGTCAGCCTCTGACAGCCGAACCTATGTTCCACGTGACCAAGACTGTTCGTCACTGGGCTACATCAGCGCCCATCGTCCGCAGGATCATCTCACCTTTCGGTTGCAGCACTGGATACTTTTACAAAATAACATCGGAATACATAGCGGAAGACTTAAATAACATTAGTTTTATAAACCGAGGTTCCAAATAAGATTAAGGTGCAGTTATTACAAACCATGTTCGGATAATAGAAATAGACAACGTAGCGGAGTACAACAAAATAAAGATACTTGTAATCACTCAGCCCGAGGGTGCACATTTATTCTTCGACCTCATCGGCCTCTTCCTGAACGATGGTCATGTAGCAGGGCGCAAGACACATCGGAGACTCAGTCATACCTGCAGCATGGGTAACAAAACCCTGAGTACTGGGGTACTCAACAAGACTTACCCGACTAAAGAAAAGGAAGAAGACTCAGAGATGAGAAGCTTAGGGTAGTCAAGGTAAGGCTTAAGCAAGATCAAGTATTTTGCAGAAAAAAGCATTTTGTAAACTTTGTTCTATTTTGGAAAGATTCAAGTATTTCTCAATTCTTCATTGTTCATGATTCATTTTACCTTTCAGAAACATACCTAGTTGAGAACCACTCTCCGTTGACAGTCAGTAACCAAGTCTCCATAACCGAGGAGCAACGTTAATCCGGATAAATAATACTCAGCTGAGGATCCCTATCCGCACTGCATATGTAGCACCCAAGCTTGCATATGCCAACTCGTCTACCACGATTCCTCCAAGATTGGACCGGTCTTACGCCACCCGGAAGTACAGTACACCACTCATATCTAGGTACGACGACCACGTGGGTACAAGCTACTTCCGCCATCTCTTCACTCCCAGTGCGTGGTTGTCGGTCCCAATTAAGGAGTCCTCGGAGCCAGAGCTTTCCGAAGTATGTGAATAGTTGCAAGTCTTGGCCAGCAGGCTCCCATACGGATGGTCCCTAATTTTTCTGCCAGGAACCGTACCTTGGTTATATCTCACCCAAGCGTAACAGTCCTGTCAGTTTTTCAACCCTGTCCCGGTCGGTGTCAACTGTTGAGTCCCGGACTACAACATGACGGCACCGTACGCTTGGACAACCTGTCCTCGCTGTTGACTAGGTACGGATCAGATACTTAGCCAACAGTCGGGGAGTAAAGCCAAATTCCCATAAAAATTCTTTAAGTGATCACACTTTTGAAATTGGCATTTTTATTGCAAATCTATAGCATCACTAAGCATTTTGCAAATAGTTTTTAAAACAGGGCAGGTGGATCTTCTTGGTGGAGGTAAACAGTGCAGGTAATAGGTCATCACACAACTCCTATAACCTAATGCAGTAGTTTAACTCAAAAGCAATTTAAGTAAACTTTTATAAAAACAAGGAAGGGTTAAAATGCACCGGGGCTTGCCTTGAAGAGCAAAGAGGACAGGCTCGGGGTCGGCAGTGCAGGTGTCGGAGCTCGGGGTCGCCTCGGGGGTAGGTTCGTCAGTGGCTGGCTCGACTTTGATGCCTTCTCCTTCGGTCACTATACGGATGCAATGATGTATGCTTATGAGGATGCTGACATGAACAATACAGCACATGACAATACCACTGATTCTAGAGTACAACTTTCTATCGTGTAATTAACTTCTAGAACAGACACAAAGTTGCCCGCGACCTGACGTGGAGGCTCGGGCGAGACGGAAAACGATCGCTTCGTCTGAGGCCTGGCTTGGAGGCTCGGGCGAGACGGAAAACGATCGCTTCGTCCGAGGCCTGGCTAGGAGGCTCGGGCGAGGCGGAGAGCATGTGTTCGCCGAGGCCTGGCTCGGGCGAGACCTACTTCCGCTCGATAGGTTTTCAGGCTTCGGCTTGGTGGGTCATTAAGGTAGCAAGATTAATCGTCCCTATTAAGCATCATTTACCCGACCTAAACACAAGTCATTGCATGGCATTACAATCATCATAGACCAATTGGGTGGGGTCTATGAACAGCAAACAATCCCAAAAGTCACATCACAGGGCATACAACATGAACCCTAATTGCTTTTTTATTATTCCTAATTATTTAAAAGGTCATTTTATGCAGAAAAGTAGAGTTTCTTATTTTTCTAAAATACTACACAGTGCAAGGAACATACCACATTTTTCTCAGGATTAAAGGAACAACAGATTAATTCTCACAAAAAGAGAAAACAGAACAATATTCACATTATATTAAAAAAAAGAAAAAAGGGTCTCGGCTTCTTCCCGTGGGCTCGGCGCGTTCGCCGGCGAGAGCGCGCGGCGGACCGGTCGCTCGGGCTTCGCGCTGGGAAAGCAGAGGCCAGGGAAAGCTTCGGGTGCTCACCACGGGTCGGGAGCGAGGCTCGGCGAGGCGGAGCAAGGGTCGGAGGAGGGAGTTCGACGGTGGCGGCGCCTCGGTGGAGCTTGTTGGCGGCGAGCGGCGTTCCGGCGGCTCTGTCCACCAAGAGGGATTACCGATGTGCGGTTAGGAGCGCACCGAGGTGAGGAAAAGAGGGCGGGGGTCAGAGGGAAAAGAGGAGCACCCATGCCGACGAATTTCTCATCTTACCGCGGCGAGGCCGTTCGCCGGGGTTGAGGAAGAATCACTCGCGCCGGTGAAGGGAGGGACGGAGGGGTGAAATTGGTTGCTCAGGAAGGGAGAGCAGCTCAAGGCGAAGACAGCGGCGGCCTCGGCAGGCGCTGGGGTGGTTCGATGGCTCGGGTTGCCGAGGAGGCGCTGGTGGTGGCAATGGCGGAGTTCGGTGGCTTTTATAGCCGCGGGGCGGTGCCGGGAGGGGTCCGGGCGAGGGGTGAGGAGCATTCGCGCGACACTAGCGGCGGTAGGGGGCAGAGTAGGGCGGCTCGGTGTGGGCGGGGAGCTCGCGCGCGGCGCGGCGGCTTGTCGGCGGCCGGCAGCTGCCCGCTGTCCGCGGCCATAGGAGAAAGAGGGAGGGGTAGGGAATGGGCGAGACGGCGGTAGGGGCCGGGAGGACAAGCGCCAGCGCTGGCTGCGCGCGACACGGGCGCGGGTCGACCGGGCTCGGCGTGGGCGGCGCTGCGCCGCCGGCGGCCGGGGCCCCCTGCAAAGGAATTTAATTTCCTTTTGATTCTTGAACTTTGGTCAACAAAACAAAACATCAAGACACTCAACTGAACAAGATTTACACAAAGCTAGACACAGAGGTGAAATTATCATTTTGCCCTTATAGGAAGATTTGGGCTTTTAGGGTTTTTGAAAAAGAGATCACTACACAAGTCACCTCAAAAAAAGGTAAAAACAAAACAAGTATTAGGCAAACATAAATGCATGGCATGAATAATTAATGATTAAAGTTGATGACATGTCAGGTTAATTACATATTAATCACCAGAGGTGTTATAGGCATCCTTAGTGGATTGCTTGTGTCATTGAGCTACCTCACTAGCGGTAGATTCTTGTGGCGCTCTTTGTGAGCTTGGCTTTGTGCCGATTAGCCATCGGGTCACCTAGTGTTGGTCGACACAACGGGGAGTAGCGTGCCGACAAGCACGTGAACCTCGGGATAAATCTTGGTGTCCCGTGTGCTTATTGTGATTACTTCCACATCTTGGTGATTGGTCTTCATATTCATATTCTTGGTGATTGGCATCACGAGTGGATTTCCCCGGTGATTGGCTCTCTACTAGACGATCCCGAAGGCTCGGTGAAACCACTTCTATCTAGCTCATTTACTTTGTGTGTTTGCTTTGAGCTACTTCTTTTGTGTAGATACTATTTCTTGTTGTATATCTTTTGTCATATACCTTGTGTAGCTAGTTGTGATTAGCTTGCTTAGTTTATCTATTGCACATACTTGTCTCATATACATTCTTGTATATCATACTTGTGCTAGAGCTAATTGTTTTATTTCGCTTTTGATATTAGCTCTAGTTGATTGTGTGACATAGTTCTATTAGGTAGAATTGTCGAATAGGTGGCTTGCAACACACTATTAGGCTAGCACAAAAAGCTTCATCATTTGTTATACTAATAGTGTTTGCCTAAGTGATTTTGTAGATTTTTAATTAGGCTATTCACCCCCCTCTAGCCATTTTGGGCCTTTCAAGTGGTATCAAAGCCATGGCCACCGTTCGTTTGAGGCTTAACATCCTCCGGTGTTAAAATGGCTCAAATCAACTATATGGGGAAGCCACTACATTTTGACGGCACCAACTTTGATTGTTGGAAGAGGAAGATGTGTGCATTGACAAGAGGCATGAATAGAAAGATATGAGAAGTGATTGAGCATGATTTTGCGGTGATTGATCCCGCAAGTCCTACTCCAAGAGAAGAGAAGCTTCAATGGAATGATGTGGCAATCAACTTGTTCTATGAAGCATTTGACACCAAGGTGTTTGAGCAAATCAAGGACCTTGAAAGAGCAAGTGAAATATTGGAGAGATTGGAGGAGACATATGAGGGCACCAAGGCGGTCAAGGGTGCCAAGCTATATATCCTCAAGGACAAGCTTGCTACCTTCAAGATGCAAGATGATGAGAGCATACCAGAGATGTTTCACCGGTTGCAAGTTATTATCAATGACTTGAAGGCTTTGGGAGAGAAGGTGGAGGACAAGGACTTTTCTCACAAGTTCTTGAGATGCTTACCACCAAGGTTTGATACTTTGGTGACCATCCTAGTGAGAGAAGGATTGGATACGGTAACCCCAAACCAAGTACTAGGTGATGTGGTCACACAAGACACATACCGTGTGGAACGGGATGGGGGAGCCCAAGAGGAAGAAAAGAAGAAGAAGACCGTGGGATTCAAGGTTTCATCCTCCAAGAGCAAGAGCAAGGGCAAAGCAAAGAAAGAGGAAAGTGATGATGAAGCAAACACTAGCTTGAGTGAAATGGATGATGAAGAAATGGCTCTCTTTGTGAAGAGGTTTGGCAAGTTCATGAAGAAGAAGGGCTATGGAGCAAGAAAGATAAGAGATACAACCAAGAGCACAACTAAGAGGTGCTATAGATGCAAGAGCAAGGATCACTTCATTGCGGATTGTCCATACTCTAGTGATGAAGATGATGATGACCGCAAGAAGAGCAAGAAGAAGGACAAGAAGGAAAAGAAAGAAAAGAAAGAGAAGAAGAAGGAGAAGAAGAAGGGTGGATCCTATGTTGTGACATGGGATAGTGATGCTTCCTCAAGCGATGATGATGATTCTAGTGATGATAAGAGGAAGACCACCAAGAAGAAGGCTATGGCTAGTCTTGCTATATCAAGCAAGCCTTCTATCTTCGACACTTCATTGACATGCTTCATGGCTAAGGCCACTAAGGTATCATCCGATGAGAGTGATAGTGAGAGTGATAGTGATGATGATGAGGAGTACTCAAAGGAGGACCTCATGAGCATGCTATAAGATGCTCACTCTTACATTGAGACTAAGAGGAAGGAGTGTAAAGAATTGTGCAAGGCCAACAAGTCTCTTGAGCAATCCTTTGATGAGCTCAAGTCTACTCATGAGAGGCTAGAGGAAGCCCATGAGAAGCTTGATCAAGCTCACACTAGGCTTAAGGAAGCCCACTCCTCCCTCTTTGATCAAAGTAAGATTGAGGATATTGTAGAGACTTGCAATGTAGGAGTTACATGTGATATACTTGATGAATCATTTTATGCTCCTATTATTGTTGCTCCCACCAATGCATCATCATCATCTAGCTCAACTAAGATGCCTACTTCTACTTCTTGTAATTCATCATTAGTGGTAGAAAATGAGAACCTTAAGAACAAGGTTGTTGAGCTCACTCATGCCTTAGGCAATGCCTATGGTGGATATGCCCGCTTGCTTAAGTGCTTGTGTAGCCAAAGGTGTCCACTCAACAAAGAGGGACTTGGCTATACCCCCAAGAAGGGCAAGGCCACTTTTGCTCCTCACAAGACTAGTTTTGTGAAGAGCAATGGTCGGTATTGCTAATTGCAAGCAATCCGGGCATATAGAGCAAAATTGCTTTAACAAGAACAAGAAAAAGAACAATGCTCATGTTTCATCTATTAGACTTGATTCTTGTTATATGCTTACAAAGGGCTAATGGTGTGAAGGCTAAGTACATTGGTGCACCCATGGTTAGCCCAAAGAAGAAGGCAATTTGGGTGCCCAAGAGCTTGGTGACTAACCTTGGAGGACCCAAAAAGGTTTGGGTACATAAAAAGAATTGATCTCTTTTGTAGGTGAACTATAAAGCGGGAGGAAGGTATTGGGTGCTTGATAGTGGGTGCACTCAACACATGACCGGGGATGGTAGAATGTTCAAATCAATCAACACTAGTGGCAATGATCATGCGGATGCTATCACATTTGGTGACAACAAGAAAGGCAAGGTCAAAGGCTTGGGCAAGATTGCAATATCCAATGACTTGAGCATCTCCAATGTGCTATTAGTGGAATCTCTCAACTTCAATCTATTGTCCGTGGCACAATTGTGTGATTTGGGATTCAAATGCATATTTGGTGTTGATGATGTGGAGATAGTGAGTGTTGATGGAAGTGACTTGGTGTTCAAAGGATTTAGATATGAGAACCTTTATTTGGTGGACTTCGATGCAAGTGAAGCTCAATTGACAACATGCTTATTCACCAAATCAAGTAAGGGTTGGCTATGACATAGGCACTTGGGACATGTTGAAATGAAGCAACTAAAGAGGCTAGTGAAGCATGATATGGTTAGAGGACTAAAAGATGTTCACTTTGAGAAGGACAAGCTTTGTAGTGCATGCCAAATGGGAAAGCAAGTTGGAAACACTCATCCCAACAAAGGAATGATGAGCACTACACATGCACTTGAGTTGTTGCACATGGACTTGTTTGGACCAACTACATATGCAAGTATTGGGGGAAACAAGTATGACTTTGTGATAGTGGATGACTATACAAGATACACATGGGTCTTCTTTCTCGTTGACAAGAGTGAAGTGTTTGGCATATTCAAAACCTTTGTCAAGAGAAGTCAAAATGAGTTTGATAGAAGAATCAAGAAAGTGAGAAGTGACAATGGAAGTGAGTTTAGAAACATAAGAGTTGATGAGCTATGTGATGAGTTTGGAATCAAACAACAATTCTCGGCCAAGTATACACCTCAATTCAATGGGATAGTTGAAAGGAAGAATAGGACACTCATTGATATGTCAAGATCCATGCTTAGTGAATACAATGTGAGTGATTCTTTTTGGGCCGAAGCAGTCAACATGGCATGCTACTATAGCAACCAACTCTATTGTCACCCTCTATTGAAGAAGACACCATATGAGCTCCTCAATGATAGAAAGCCCAACATTGCTTATTTCCGGGTCTTTGGATGCAAATGCTACATATTGAAGAAGGGCACAAGACTTGGCAAGTTCAAAAAGAAGTGTGATGAAGGGTTTCTACTTGGTTACTCCACTACAAGCAAGGCATATAGAGTGTGGAACAACACAACAAGAATAGTTGAAGAAGTCCATGATGTTGAGTTTGATGAAACCAATGGCTTTCATGAAGAACAAGATAATCTAGATGATGTGAGAAGAACACAATTGGTGGAAGCTATGAAGAACATGGACATTGGTGATATAAGGCCAAAGCAAGTGATTGACATAGAAGATGACAAGGATCAAGTGCTCACTCCTCCAACCGTGCATGACAATGATATTGCAAGCTCTAGTGGTTCTCATGATCAACAAGATGCTAATGGATCTCAAGTGGCTCATCTAAGTACAAATGCAAGTGCCCAACCGCAACAAGTGCTCCAACCAACACATATTGCAAGAGATTATCCTTTAGATCAAATTGTTGGTGACATAAGAAGAGGTGTGCAAACAAGATCAAGATTGGCTTCATTCTATGAACACTACTCATTTGTTTCATTCATTGAGCCAACCAAGATTGATGAAGCTTTGATGGATGTTGATTGGGTAAATGCAATGCATGAAGAATTGAACAACTTTTTACCCGCAATGATGTTTGGGAGTTAGTGGAAAGACCAAAGAACACAAATGTTATTGGTACAAGATGGGTCTTCCGGAACAAGCAAGATGAAGATGGCATTGTTGTTAGAAACAAAGCAAGATTGGTTGCACAAGGGTACACTCAATTGGAAGGCATTGACTTTGGAGAAACCTATGCACCGGTTGCTAGATTAGAGGCCATTAGAATCCTACTTGCATATGCTTGTTCTCACAATATCAAGCTATATCAAATGGATGTGAAAAGTGCTTTTCTCAATGGATTCATCAATGAGCTAGTGTATGTTGAGCAACCTCCCGGATTTGAAGATTTGAAGAAGCCCAACCATGTGTATAAGCTCAAGAAGGCATTATATGGGTTGAAGCAAGCACCAAGAGCATGGTATGAAAGATTGAGGGATTTCTTGCTATCAAAAGGTTTCAAGATGGGAAAGGTTGACACCACTCTCTTCACCAAGAAGATTGGAAGTGACTTGTTTGTGTTGCAAATCTATGTGGATGACATTATATTTGGATCAACCAACCAAGACTTTTGTGAAGAGTTTGGAGAGATGATGGCTAAAGAATTTGAGATGTCTATGATTGGAGAGCTTAGTTACTTCCTTGGTCTACAAATCAAGCAAATGAAGAAAGACACATTTGTTAGTCAAGGCAAGTACATCAAGGACATGCTCAAAAAGTTTGGGTTAGATGAAGCAAAGGCAGTAACCACTCCAATGGGCACAAATGGACATTTGGATAGTGACTCTAGTGGTGACATGGTAGATCAAAAGCTATATCGGTCAATGATTGGAAGCCTACTCTATGTGACCGCATCAAGGCCGGATGTTATGTTTAGTGTGTGCATGTGTGCAAGGTTCCAAGCTTCACCAAGAGAAAGTCATTTGAAGGCAACCAAAAGAATATTGAGAAATTTGAAGAACACTCCAAATGTTGGACTATGGTATCCCAAGGGCTCTCAATTTGAATTAATTGGATACTCGGATTCTGATTATGCGGGATGCAAGGTGGATAGGAAGAGCACATCGGGCACTTGTCAAATGCTTGGAAGATCACTTGTCTCATGGTCATCTAAGAAGCAAAATAGTGTTGCACTCTCTACCACCGAAGCCGAATACATATCTGCGGGTAGTTGTTGTGCACGATTGCTATGGATGAAAGCAACATTGCAAGATTATGGAGTCAAGTTTGGACAAGTCCCATTACTATGTGATAATGAGAGCGCCGTCAAAATAGCCACCAACCCAGTTCAACATTCAAGAACAAAGCACACTGACATAAGGTATCACTTCATTAGAGATCATCAAGCAAAGAAAGATATATCTATTGAGAGTGTGGGCACCGATGATCAACTTGCCGATATCTTCACCAAGCCACTAGATGAGAGAATATTTTGCAAGCTAAGGAATGAATTGAATATCCTAGACTTCTCCAACATGAGTTGAATGCACCTCCACTTATGACATGCCTCTCCTCCAACAATGCAAAGGTAAAATTGTTTGGCATGTGCATTCATTCTTATTAGGTTGTGTTCTAATTCATATAGCCATCACATTGCTTATTTAGGCTCATTCATGGTAAATCAAATGAATTTGAAGTATACATGGTACCACTATTGCTTCTATGTTTGACTTGATCTAGTGGTGGCATATAACTTGTTTGTGAGCTTGTAACTCTAGTGTTTGGTCTAGTAAGTGAGCAATGGGTGTTTAACCAACATGAGTAAGATAATCATTGTAAGATGTGTGAAGAAGCTTACTCTAGAGCAAACCGTGTTAAATATCCTATGCTCATGAGCTAGATTAAGCCATAACTTGACTTAGTTTGATCCCTACATATGAATCTCATGATAAAAAGATTGTCTCCTTTCATTTAAACTTGCCCCACCTTTATGTTAATTGTTGACAAAGGGGGAGAAAATAATGCAAAGATATGATAGTAAAAGGGGGAAGGGGGAGACAACATGAGTGGCAACAAAGATGAAAAACATGCTAGATTTCAAGATTTCAAGTGGGATCGAAGCATACAAATAGGGGGAGCAAGCTCATAAACATGATTGTTGCATTTGAAATGTGCATATTCATATGATTGATTGCATTGCATAAGCTTTTTAAAGATGATATTTATGCTTATGTGGTGAATGCTAGTGTTAGAACTGTAACACCTATGGTGATTAATATGTAATTAACCTGACATGTCATCATCTTTAGTCATTAATCATTCTTGCCATGCACTTATGTTTGCCTAATGCTTGTTTTGCATTTACCTTTTTTCTGAGGTGACTTGTGTAGTGATCTCTTTTTCAAAAACCCTAAAGGCCCAAATCTTCCTATAAGGGCAAAATGGTAATTTCATATCTGTGTCTAGCTTTGTGTGAATCTTGTTCAGTTGAGTGTCTTGATGTTTTGTTGTGTTGATCAAAGTTCAAAATCAGAAATAGAATTTAAATTCCTTTTGAAAACCCTAAATTTCCAAACTAGTTTTACCCCTCTTTTTCTGATTCAAAAACTATTCAAAATTTAAAGTTGGCCCAATGAGAAAAGTTGTAGATCTTGTCTTAAGGAACAACTTTGGTAATTGCAAATTTTCAAGTTTCAATACAAAATCAGAAGTAATTTCAAATTCCTTCAAACTTCAATTTTGTCCCCTTTTCAGTTTTCAAAATTATCTCAAAAACTATTGAGTTTCAGAAAAAGTTTATATTGGCAAAGTTGTAGATCTCAAAATTTTAAGCAACTTTGGTATTTTGAGTTTTCATTGTGTAGTTCAAATTTTGGGAGTAATTTCGAAAATTCAGAAAGGGAGGAAGGTGACATCACTGTGCAAACTTTAAAGCAAGGGGGGGCCCGACCGCCGGCGGCGGAGCGCCGGCCACGCCGACCGGCTGACCCGCGCCCATGCCGCGCGCGGTCAGCGCAGGCGCTCGACCTCCCCGGCCCCTACCTCCGCCTCGCCGACCCCTACCCTCCTCCTTTTCCCCTACGGCCGCGGACAGCGGGCGGGTGCCGGCCGCCGGCAAGCCGCCGCGCCGCGCGCAAGCTCCCTGCCCACGTCGCGCCGCCCTACCTTGCTCCCTACCTCCGTTAGTGCCGCGTGAACGCTCCTCACCCATCGCCCGGACCCCCCAGCGCCGTCCCGCGGCTATAAAAGCCGCCGAGCGACCCGCCTTTGCCGCCACCGGCGCAACCCCGTCGACCCGAGCCACCGGACCGCCCCGGAGCCCGCTGAGCACACCATCGCCTTCGCCTTGAGCTTCTCCACCTTCCCGAGCAACCAATTTCACCCCTCTGCCTCTCCTTTCGCCGGCGCAAGCAATCCGTCCCCGACTCCGGCGAACGGCCCCGCCGCGGTGAAGGGCGAAATTCGTCGCCGTGAGTGTTCCTCCCGTCCCTCCGACCCCCGTCCTCTTTTCCTCACCTCGGTGCTCTCCTAACCGCACACCGGTGATCTCTTTTGATGAACAGAGCCGCCGGAACACTTGCTCGCCATCGAAGAGCTCCGTCGAGGCGCCGCCGCCGTCGAACTCCCTCCTCCGACCCTTGCATCGCCTCGCCGTTCCTCGTTCCCGACCCCTGGTGAGCCCACGAAGCTCCCCCTGCCCTCTGTTTTCCCAGCGCGAGGCCCGAGCGGCCGGTCCGCCGCGCGCTCTCGCCGGCGAACGCGCCGAGCCCGCGGGGAAGAAGCACAGTGCTCCTTTTTCTTTTTTTTGAAAATGTGAATAGTGTTCTGTTTTCTCTTTTTTGTGAGAATTAATCTGTTGCTCCTTAAATCCTGAGAAAAATGTGGTATACTCCTTGCACTGTGTAGTATTTTAGAAAAATAAGAAACCCTTTTCTGCAAAAATAAAAAAATGAAAAATCCTTCTTTTAATTAAGAAATGGATGGTTTTAGATTTTTAGAAAATCATGTGTAGCTCCAAAGATCATGAGATAAATTTTTATGTGCTAGTTATGTCATGTTTAGTCTTTGGTAAAATTTTGAGGCCTTTTGGAGCTAGTTGATTTTTTGGGCTTTTATTTTAATTGTTAAATAGTGCCTTTTGTTAATTAAATGTTTGATTTTTGTGAAGCACCTTAATGATCTCCAAAAATTATGAAATTTGTTTTGCCATCTATTTATACCTTAATGAACCCATGGGATTAATTTGGTAAATTTTGGAGCAACTGCATAAAATGACCTTTTTAAATAATTAGGAAAAACAGAAAAGCGATTAGGGTTTATGTTGTGTGCCCTATGATGTGACTTTTGGATTGTTTGCTGTTCATAGACCCCCACCCAGCTGGTCTATGATGTTTGTGATGCCATGCATGACTTAAGCCTAGGATTACTAGATGATGCTTAATAGGTTTGATTAATCTTGCTTAGGGGTAGAGATATGTAACTTTATGTCCACACTAGGAGTTACTTTCACGGTGGAAAGTTGTATTCTAGAATCAGTGGAATTGTCCTGCGCCTTAGCAAGTCTCTTGTTCTTGTTAGCATCCTCATAAGCATACATCATTGCATATGTGTAGTGTCTGAAGGAGAAGGCATCAAAGTCGAAGCATCCGCTGACGAACCTACCCCCGAGGCGACCCCGAGCTCCGACACCTGCACTGCCGACCCCGAGCCTGTCCTTTTTGCTCTTCAAGGCAAGCCCCAGTGCATTTTAACCCTTCCTTGTTTTTATAAAAGTTTACTTAAAATGCCTTTGAGTTAAACTATTGCATTAGGTTATAGGAGTTGTGTGATGACCTATTGCCTGCACTATTTACCTCCACCGGCAAATACCCCGCCCTGTTTAAAAATTATTTGCAAAATGCTTAGTGATGCTATACAATAGATTTGCAAAAAAAATGCCAATTTCAAAAGTGTGATCACTTAAAGAATTTTTATGGGAATTTGGCTTTACTCCCCGACTGTTGGCTAAGTATCTGATCCGTACCTAGTCAACAACGAGGAAAGGTTGTCCGAGCGTACGGTGCCGTCATGTTGTAGTCCGGGACTCAACAGTTGATACCGACCGGGACAGGGTTGAAAAACTGACAGGACTATTACGCTTGGGTGAGATATAACCGAGGTATAGTTTTGGCAGAAAAACTAGGGACCATCCGTTTGGGGGCCTGCTGGTCAAGACTTGTAACTATTCACATACTTCAGGAAGCTCTGGCTCCGAGGACCCCTTGATTGGGACCGACAACCGCGCACTGGGAGTGGCGAGATGGCGGAAGTAGCTTGTACCCACGTGGTCGTCGTGCCTGGATATGAGTAGTGTACTGTACTTCCGGGTGGCGTAGGACCGGCCCAATCTTGGAGGAATCGTGGTAGACGAGTTGACATATGCAAGCTTGGGTGCTACATATGCAGTGTGGATAGGGGTCCTCAGCTGAGTATTATTTATCTGGATTAACGTTGCTCCTCGGTTATGGAGACTTGATCACTGACTGTCAACGGAGAGTGGTTCTCAACTAGGTATGTTTTGGAAGGTAAAATGAATCATGAACAATGAAGGATTGAGAAATACTTGAATCTTTCCAAAAACAGCACGAGGTTTACAAAATGCTTTTCTGCAAAATACTTGGTCTTGCTTAAGCCTTACCTTGACTACCCTAAGCCTCTCATCCCTGAGTCTTCTTCCTTTTCTTTAGTCGGGTAAGTCTTGTTGAGTACCCCAGTACTCAGGGTTTTGTTACCCATGCTGCAGGTATGACAGAGTCCCCGATGTGTCTTGCGCCCTGCTGCATGACCTTTGTCCAGGAAGAGGCCGATGAGGCCGAAGAATAAGTGTACACCCTCGGGCTGGGTGATCTTGAGTATCTCTATTTTGTTGTACTCCGCTACGTTGCCTATTTTCTATTATCCAAACTTGGTTTATAATAACTGCACCTTTAATCTTATTTGGAACCTCGGTTTGTAAAACTAATGTTATTTAATTCTTCCGCTCCGTATTCCGATGTTATTTGTAAAAGTATCTAGTGCTGTAACCGAATGGTGAGATGATCCTGCGGACGATGGGCGCTGATGCAGCCCGGTGACGAACTGTCTTGGTCACATGGGACATAGGATCGGCTGTCAGAGGCTGACAGGGACCTATGGGCCATGGGATTAGGACCGTTCTGCCACAAGAACATGATTGATGATATGACTCACTAGCATGAATAGGATGATAACTAGACATACTTATAATTTTTGTATTTTCAAGTGGTTCAAGAGCCTTATTATAATGTTGATCTCATGGGGTTCTTGAGTTTTGATGTATGTCTAGTGACAAATGGTGCTAAGGATGGTATAACATGTGCACTCCGATAGGTATCACGCTTCAAAGGTCCATTCTTATGCCTTAGCATCATCATTGGTAGTATTGCTCACCCACATTTTCATATCCATACATATGTGCCAAATTTAGAATCAAACTCTATAGGACATATGTAGGGGGAGCTAATATTATCAATGTGGTTACTCAAATTTAAATCACATATCTTTGTATAGGTTGTCATCAATTACCAAAAAGGGGGAGATTGAAATCCCTAGTTTGGTTTTGGCTAATTAATGAAACCTATTTGGTCTAATCCTATTGCTAAGCATGTGTGTAGCTTATGAGGAAGGATTAAGACTAAGCCAAGTCGTGGAGCTAGCAAGATGGCAACCATAGAGGATGGTGATGGCCATATGCAACTCAAGAGATCAAGTGCTCTACCTTTGGTGAAATGAAGAAGAGAGGAGATGGAGCAAAGAGGCCCGAAGGCAAAGGTATAACCTATACGGCTCTTTGTTTTAGTGATCAAGACACTTAGCGAGTGTGATCACATTTAGGATACATAGCCGTACTATTAAGAGGGGATTATTCACGGCTTATGCGATGTTCAAGTGCCACTAGGTGTTCTCTAACATATCGATACTATAGACCTAGTGAGTGACTAACAAAACCCTTGAAAAATGCTTTATAAAATGCTAACACACGTGCACAAGTGTTGGAACACTTTGGTGTTGGCACATGGGAGCAAGGGTAGAAGTTAGAAATTGAAAGATGCTGAGTTAGGGGCATCGGACGCTGCTGGCGGCAACATCGGACGCTGGCCGAGCGTCCGATGGAAAACCCTAACCACTAACATTTGTTGTGGAAGCATCGGACGCTAGCAATGGACGCTGGGAAAACACTGTTGCAGAGTCCGATGGTTATGACGTGGCGCGAGCGTGCTTTCCAGGGAGCATCGGACGCTGGGCTGCGTCCGATGCCGATCCATCGGACACGTCCGATGTGATTTGGAGCGTTCTGGAACCTTTCTGTTGTGTCATCGGACGCAGGGGTTGAGCATCCAGTGCTAACGTTTCGGCGCATCCGATGTGGCGCCAAAACGAGCCGAAAAGAGTGAGTGGCATCGGAGCATCCGATGCCTGGTATCGGCGCGTCCGATGCCACATTAACCGTGGAGCGAAGGAATATGACCGTTGGGATCTGACGGAGTGAATTCATAGCAGGGGGACACGTGGTGCTCATCGGAGCATCAGACGCCGGGGTAGCGTCTAATGGCCCCGACACTGGCGTGTCCGATGCTTGTGTTTTCAGCCCAACGGCTAGGCCGACTTGTGTGGCCTATATAAGGGGCTTGGCCGGCTTGCTAGGCATCACTCTTGCACATTTTGATTCCTAAGCATTCTAGTGAGCTTTGGCAAGCCTCCCAACTCATCTCCCAAGTTGATTTGATCAAACCAAGTGAGATTGAGTGATCTAGTGCGTGATTTGAAAGAGTTCAATCTAGTGGCACAAGTTCTTCGCATCGGCATTGAGTTCTCTTGTTACTCTTGGCATTTGCCAGTGCCTAGATGGCTTGGAGGCATTGTGGTGTTGTTGGCAAGAGAAAGAGATTGTTCTTGGCCGCCACCGATCGTGATTGTGAGAGGTTTTGGAGCCTCACCTCGCCGGAGCGGCAAGAGGCATCCTTAGTGGATTGCTCGTGTCATTGAGCTACCTCACTAGCGGTAGATTCTTGTGGCGCTCTTTGTGAGCTTGGCTTTGTGCCGATTAGCCACCGGGTCACCTAGTGTTGGTCGACACAACGGGGAGTAGCGTGCCGGCAAGCACGTGAACCTCGGGATAAATCTTTGTGTCCCGTGTGCTTATTGTGATTACTTCCACATCTTGGTGATTGGTCTTCATATTCATATTCTTGGTGATTGGCATCACGAGTGGATTTCACCGGTGATTGGCTCTCTACTAGACGATCCCGAAGGCTCGGTGAAACCACTTCTATCTAGCTCATTTACTTTGTGTATTTGCTTTGAGCTACTTCTTTTGTTTAGATACTATTTCTTGAAATATATTTTGTCATATACCTTGTGTAGCTAGTTACGATTAGTTTGCTTAGTTTATCTATTGCACATACTTGTCTCATATACATTCTTGTATATCATACTTGTGCTAGAGCTAATTGTTTTATTTCTCTTTTGATATTAGCTCTAGTTGATTGTGTGACATAGTTCTATTAGGTAGAATTGTCGAATAGGTGGCTTGCAACACACTATTAGGCTAGCGCAAAAAGCTTTGCCATTTGTTATACTAATAGTGTCTGCCGAAGTGATTTTATAGATTTATAATTAGGCTATTCACCCCCCCTCTAGCCATTTTGGACCTTTCAGTGGGGCAGCGCCAAGAATTAATCATTTATTCTTTGCTGATGATTCACTGATTCTTATGAGAGCGAGGAAGGAGGATGCCAGAGAACTTCAGAGAATTCTCGATGTGTATGAGAAAGCATCGGGACAGATGATAAATAGGGACAAGTCTTCAGTCTTATTCAGCCCAAACACAGAACCATACTATAAGGACCAAGTAAAGCACGAGCTGCACATTGATTCAGAAGCCAAAAATGAGAGGTACCTAGGACTCCCTGTGTCTATTGGCAAATCTCGCAAGAAAGCCTTTGAATACATTAAGAGGAGGATTTGGGGGAGAATACAAGGCTAGCAAGAGAAGCTGTTATCTAAGGCAGGGAAAGAGATTTTAATCAAAGCAGTTGCTCAAGCAATCCCCACTTATGCTATGTCGTGTTTTGACCTGACTAAGGGGCTCTGTGAAGAGTTGAATTCTATAATTGGTAAATGGTGGTGGAGTCAAAATGATAAAGAGAATAAAATTCACCGGCTAAGCTGGGATAAGCTAACTATGTCAAAGAAGGAGGGTGATTTGGGTTTGAGGGATCTCCATTTGTTTAATTTAGCAATGCTGGCAAGACAGGCTTGGAGGATTTTAACTAACCCAGACACTCTATGCGGCCAGGTTTTAAAGGCAAAGTACTTTGCCAACAATAACATTTTGAATTGTACAGCACGGGATGGAATTTCATATACATGGAGAAGTGTTTTACAAGGGACGCAACTCTTAAAAGAGGGGGTGATGTATTGGAAATGGAAATTCTTTAAACATGTGGTCAGACCCATGGATTCCACTGGGCGTTACGCGTCGACCGGCAACACCAAGAGGATCATCACTTCTCACCAAAGTTGCTGAACTAATAAACCCGGTGACTGGAACATGGGATGAAGATTTGGTGAAGGACACTTTTTGGCAAAGGGATGCTGATATTATTTTATCCTTGGCTGCAGATGAGAATAGCGAAGATTGGCCTGCGTGGCATTTTAACCCAAGGGGGGAATTCTCTGTGAAATCGGCATATAAGGTTGTTGTTAAAAAAAGAGAGCATGAGAAGGCAAGAGATGCATCGGGATCAAACGCAGATGGCCAAAATAATGAGAATTTTGAATGGAAGAAAATCTGGAACCTGTCACTCCCAAACAAAGTCACGATGTTCATTTGGCGGATGGCACATAACAGCTTGGCAGTCCGAAGGAACGTTGCTAGAAGAGGGGTTAAGAGTGAAACTATTTGTCCAATGTGTGGGAGGATGGATGAAGATTGTGGGCATCTCTTTTTTAAATGTCATGGCGTCAAGGAAGTTTGGAGGATGATGAACCTAGAGCAAATCAGGAAGATTTTGGGAACCTGCAAATCAGGAAAAGAGATGGTCCTAGAAATTGGGAAATTCTGGAGATGGTGGTCAGCCAGGAACAAAGCAAATGCTGGGGAAAAGAGATTGTGAGCACAGGAAATTTGCTCACTCATCCATTTTCCTGGACCCATCTTCCCGGAAGATCTCCCCATTGCCGACCGGCGGATTACCATGCTGTCGATCCCTCCGCCTATCCAACCTAAGGATCCGGATTCCCCTTCTCCGGGGTCGATCCTCCTGGACCTGTACGGCTACCTCAGCGACCGCACCAACGCCACCACCGCCAATGGCTGCAGGAGCAGGAGCAGGAAGACCGGCAAGCGCATCCTGGTCACCTTTTGGATGGCCAGCCCACCGCGCGTCTCCTGCTTCACCGTCCATTGCCCCGACCTGATGCCCTGCGCGTTCGGTGCCAAACCCAAGGTCGTCTGTGCGGACGACGACCTTGTCCTGCTCCGCATCGCCATCTGCCCTTGGGGCTACCACATGCACGCTGAGAACATCCGCTACTTCGTCTACGAAGCCGGCAAGCCGCCGTCGCTTAAGCTGGTACACACGCACCCCGACCCCGACTTCACGTTTTCCGACTGCGAGGCTACCCTCCTGCGCTGCCGCGACCAGGGTATCTTCTACCTCGCCGTGCTATGCAGGGCATTCATCGATTGGCAGTACGCCGATGACCAGTTTCATCTCCACGTGTACAACTCCAAGACACAGAGCTGGAGCACCAAGTTGATGCATGTTGATTGTTCGCCGCAAGATGTCATGTGCTTCTGTCCGAACAAGGTGATCACCAATGGGGGGGAGCGCCGTTCAGTGGGTTGGGTCGACCTGTCACATCGTTGCATTCTCATCTGTGACCTTCTCCATCTCGAGGACGACAACCAATATCTTCGCTATATCCCACTACCTTCACCACTGGTGCCCCCCAAGCCGGGCGCGCGGAGGTTTTGTCCATTGTATGGACAGAACATCATTGTCCTCGATGGTTACATCAAGTATTTTGAGATGCACAAGCACGTCCAACCAGCTTCAGACACTGGAAAAACCTGCATCAGTGCTGCAGGTTGGGTTTCTGCAACAAAGAAAATGGAAATTTCAAGCATTGGTTCTGGTAACAGTTACTGGGAGGAGGACTGCGCTATCAAATCTTCTGAGGTCCCAGTGAACAGCCTGGTGTATGCCCAAATGCTACTACAAGAGGAAGAGGGTTCTGATGCCAAGCCAACCTTGAAGAGTATATACACAGGCTATCCTGCTCTGAGCTTACATGACAGAGATGTTGTTTACATCATGAGCAGGCCTGATTACCGTGATGACAAGGCATGTGTGATTGCTCTTGATATGAGGAGCAAGACTGTAAAAGGTGTGGCAGATTTTTGCTCTGGAAGACACCTTGGTTTTAGTTTACCCTACTTTCAGTGTGAGATCTCCAAACATCTGGGCAATGATCATCCACAAGGTATTCTTGTTAAGAGCTTTCCTATATATCCTTGCTTGACAAATTGAGTTACAATCTAAACTATCAACTAGCTTGTACTGGAAGGAGAGGAATACTTTATGTGCCTTTATTTCAAAGTGGATGTAGATCACCTATGTTTCAATCAAATAGCATGCCCCATTGTTTGTTATCATTCTGATTTTCTTTTTTCTTTTTATTTGATCATGTGCAACTAGTATTCTTTAGATATATCTGATTTATTGTTTTGAAAGTATATGTTTCTGGACGGTGAATACTGTAGCTGCATTGATCTTGTTATTGTTTATGTTTCCATCCATACAATTAGGACTTCTCGTTCCCGTCACCACAGACAACAATATGGATAGTGTGCAGCTTAATTTCACTACATCATGCCCTATCTTGTTCAGTACTTTAGCAAAACCCTTCCCCACCTGAAGTTCATGCTTGCTTATTGTGTCACGCTTGAATAATTTCATGAATACCCAATGGCAGTTATCCTAACTCAGAACTAGTATTTGGCTTTCATGTGTGCATCTTGCTCAATCATTGTCCAAATAATGTAAAATGTGCACCCAGGATTCAGCTTTCATGCATTGCGTGTTGTGTGCCATACAACTCACCCTTATTGAACAAATTTCCTGGATCATTGTCAAAACAATAAGATGCACAGTGCGGACCAGCGAAAACAATGTTTTCTTTTGGCATGTGCATATGCCTTGCTACATGATCTTGCTTTGGTGTTGATGGTTTCTTTTTTTGTTTGTTAGAACCAAAAATTATTCCCATAGCACAGAGCACATGTTATTAGCGAAATAGTAGATAAGCTAGGTTGTCTAGCCTAGCAGTTTCTCACCTTGACTAAAGGTCCAAGCAATCCCTACGGTTGGCTTATTTGAGGGGGAATATTGCACACAGTTGATCTGTGGCCCTATAAAAATGACAATATATTAAGTTGCCATGGAATGGAAGAGGACTTTCAAGTTCCCTACAAAAATAACAAGATATTAAGGTACCATGGGATGCTAGAGGGCTTTCAAGTTCCTGAAACTTGATATTGCGTGACAAATATATTCAATACAGTCAGAATTGAGATGGCGTGAACAAAAATGGTACTGCTATTACTCCTTTCACAAAGTGCCAAGCAGTTGTTTGTCCACTGCATGTTTCTTAGTAGAGTTCTTTTCTGGAATTTTATTAATTGGTTGATAGTTTGTTTGCGGGTCTTCTACTATACACCAATGTTATAGATAATGTAACTTCCACAAGTACGATCTCTTATCATCTAACAATTTTTTTTCCAACTGGCATTTTTTTTTATTTGACTAAGACACACTTTTACCTGATACGTGAAACAGGCATGTTGGGTCTAGGGAATGCTGCTGAAACAGGTGGGAGAGATGGAAGTCAGGGACGTGGCAAGCAAGTTCGAGCAGAGGGTTACTAGTTACCATAGTGGTGGCACTGCAAGCTGGAAAGAAGGGTGAAACCCCTTCTTATGCTAATAAGCTGATGATGTGCTCCCATTTCATAGCCTTATTATTGGCAGAGGCTGAAATTATTCGGTAGGCAAGGTCACTTGGGTACACAATACCTCATCCATGATGGCTATGATGTGTTGCATTATCGATAGACACTATCTGTGATGACTATGTTCTGTATGCATGTATACTATAACAATATGCATGTATGTCCGTTGTCAACAATAATACAATATGATGTATGGTTGGGCAGCTGAATCGGTCGCCAAGTTTTGGCCGTAGCCAATGTTCGGCAGGGCCAGCACGGGGCTGCAGCATCCAAGCGCGTCGCTGCCTGTTCTTTTATCTTGTACTCCCTCCGTCCCATTGAGAATATCGTCCGGGAAGTCCCTCCGTCTCATTGAGAGTGTCGTCCGGGAAGCGTGTTTGTAAGAGGAACACGGTTTTCTAACGACACTTTCAATGGGACGGAGGGAGTACTAGTTAAGTAGCCGTGCGTTGCTACGGATATAGATATATAATCTCATGACGTATAAACATATGGGATTGTTAATTTATTTCTCAACAATCGAGCATTTCCTTTATCCATAACTAAATACTCAATGCTGGTACCACAAAGGTCATTAATCTGCTTGCCATCTCCTTTTTGACATTCTTGATGTTGGTGAACCATGGTAGGTCATTAATCTGCTTGCCATCTCCTTTTTGACATTCTTGATGTTGGTGAACCATGGTAACGGGTGCTGTTGTGCTTGGTGGACGGCTTTCAATTTGGCCAACAATGACTGAAGCCCCAATAGTACCTATTGTTTGTTTAACCTGCAACATAGTGCACATGAAATTAATATTAAAAAGAAAGATAATCACGAAGGTGGAGAGGATGAAGAGCAGAACTGCTGGAACGTTCAGTACAAAGCACACATCATTGCAGGTGCAGATCCAGTAAAGCACATAAGTGCACGCATGATAATCGTTGAAAGAGATCAAAGTTAGCCGGCATAATACACATACACACATGAAATTAAGATCAGACCCAAATAAAAATAGAGGGTTTGGGTGCTCCATTTCGTACAGCAGGAAGAGAAGAGAAGAGAAGGGTTGGCACACCTGGCAGTTCTCCTCGCCAAAAAAGTGCCAGTTTAAGACCGGGTGAACGACCTAAGACTAACCACAACGTTACCGATGCTGAAAAACCATGTCTACCGACCACCTCATATCGATGCCAGAAATCATATATGACCACAATGTCAACCACGATGCTTTACTATAGGTGGGGTCCAGAGTTTCAGAAGATGTGTGCTGGTTGCTTCACTGCTCAGCGTCCGAAAGACATGTGGCCGACTGAAAAACTAATTTTTTACTCGTTCAGCATTGGCTCACCAACATTCCTCGGTGCCAGCATTTTTCCTCCAAGCATCGATAGCTGCAATGTGCAATCCAATGCTCAAACATTCTCTCTCTTGTTTCAAGCATCAGACAATTCACACGCTGTGGCCAGTCTAATGGAGAACTGGGCACCTGGCGTAGTGCAGCCGCCCAGTCGTCACCATGAGAGACATCAGCATTCTTGTTTTGTTGTATCTTAAATGGGAGTTTTAGAAGCCTTACCATGATTGCAGAAAGTGCTTGTTCTCCCAACTCGATTGCAAAAGGTGCTTCTTCTCCCAGCATCGAGAAGTTGGATCCAATATTTTGTCTCCCACTGGGAATTTCCTTGCAGTTATGAATGATGACTTTGATGACCTTTTGAAGCCAAAGATGATTTGAAGTTGATACCCTTCACATGAGCATGAGTCAATGAGCCATGAGGGCATGTGCTGAAGATAAATGCTCCATGAAAGCAACCATTGGTAATAAAGATATCATCAAGGTCCACTGCCTCTTCTGTGCAAGAAACATGAACATGGTTTAGTGCATTTTTTAAGAGATGAGTTACAGTAACCAATAAGATGAGTGAAAATATCCATGGATGGAGCTTATAGATATTTCAGCACGGGCAAAATTATTATAATAAAATGTCCCAAAGGATCCATATTTTTTCCAGAATATGCTAAGAAGGTTAGAAACTAAAGCTCAAGCTATCGAAACCAAACGTATGGGTATGGCAAGGCTATACATTGGAAAAATATAGGTAAACTAATTTATAGATATTTACTGTCTCATGCAAACATTTGTAGATATTTATTGTTTATTTCATGCGAACATTTATATTACCAATAGACCACGTACGAATAAGACCTAACTATTTGTTCCCAAAAGATTAACAACAACAGGAAAGCAAACTTATCTGTATGTCTGCAAAAGCATATTAGTACAGCTGTAACTAAATTTAGCTAAGGAAAAATGGAACAAAGTTCTAACTTCACTGGTATATACCAATCTGCAGTCATACCATCCTCATTGTACCTAAAGTTTGCTAGAAAAAAAAGCTCGGCAGTTTTTATAGCATCAAATATAGCTTCGATTGAGTTTCCTTGGATTCTAAGACATGCAGAAGCACCCTAGTGGCCCATATATCTACCTTTTGTGACTATTTTTTTAGTAGAACCTCAGGTGCCACGTATACAGGAACGTGAACAACACCAATCAATTTCTGACCTGCACAAAGTTGAGGAACATGTTAGTCAGCATCAAACCTGCAGCCAGTGAAAGTCTCAAAGAGATGATTCAAGAGCATCATCTAGTATTGACCTAGATGCAACCTTTTTCAAGCCAGAGAACACCACCTATGTAACCTTAAGTAAATACGTTTCAAAAAAAGATCTAACAGTTATTAACATAGCAGTCAGGTGATACCACACATTCTAAATAGCAGGTCACCCAAAATATGGAAAGGCAAAAGGTCTATTTTCTGTGATTGCTATTTGCAAGATGCATCATTAGAGCCTGTGACACAAAGATGCAAGAGGAGCATCACAATGTTGGGCATCAGATGGGTGAATTAGTCAGTAAAAAAGTCTAGCTAGTTTCTATTGCCATATACAATCCATTAACCCTCTATCTATCTCTTAAACCCTGAAGTGAAGCTTCCGCCACCGATACAAGTGAATCAGAGCGGGTCATTACAGTGCAGGATTTGGATCGAGAACTGTGACTATATATTGCAGTATATATCTAAGTAATCGGGTCTTTCAAAGCAAAATATATGTATACATCTAAGTGATCTAATCTCGAAGGAGAAGCTAATAAAAAGGGGTCCAGTAGCAGTGATCCACCTGACACAAGCCAGCAACCTGACAGCCTGCAAGATGTGATTTAGGAAGGGAGATGTGGAGGAGGAAGATATACCCAGGGACAGGAGAAGATGAGAGCATGCATCCCCTTTTCTCTGCAGAGACTGGGTGCCGTCCTCCGGCAGCAAGGAAGAGCAGGAAACGACGGATGCGATGACGAGCAGAGGGTACGGGGGGTTCAGAGGGACAAGGGAAACATCACGTCGCGGTGGTCCTTCATCATCGGTGGATGGGGACTCACCTTGGCTTGGGAGTTGGGACTACCGGGAGAGTAGACAATGAGATTTGGATACCCACCTTGGCTGGATGGGGACTCAAATGTTACAATTTACAATTGCATGGAAACCCATAAATCTAAACATTAGTGCTCAAAAGTCAAATCTCACCTCATCCTGCTGCTGCAAGCTGCTACAGAGCGGCTGAGTTGGGGCACAGGGGGCTGGGGCGGCTGAGGACCGCGGTTGTCATCGGCTGCTGCTTGCTGGCCGTGGCCGGGTCACCTAGAGGCAGGCGGGGCCGCGGCTGGCGGCCGGCACCGCGACAGCCGGCGGGAGCAGGAGGAGGCGAGGAAGGCCGGAGTTCGAGCCCAGGGCAGCCAGCGGGGGCGAGGAGGCACGAAGGAGGTGAGGAAGGCCGCACGCGGTTCTTCTCCCCTTCCGTCGCGTTCGCGAGAGCCGAGTCACCGAGTCGGGCTGCTGGCCGGGAGAGGGCGGCGGCGGGCGCGGGCGGTCGAGATGCCGGGAGATCGCGGCGGGGCTGGGAGAGAGCGGCGGCGGGCGCGAACGGCCGGGAGAGCAGGGGCGTGGGTTTGCGGAAGAAAGACGCGCGGGTGGACGAGCGGGGCGAGGCAATTAGCGCCGGGCGGGGCGACGGTTGCTGGATGACGATAGCAGTCGGATCTTTTTAGGTGTAAGACCAGGAAACATGTCAGTGTGTTACAACTAGACAAAAAAAAACCATCAAACCTTTATAAATACAAGGATTGAAATTATGCATATCTATTTATGTCTTGCTCTTTTTATAAAATTTCAAAGATATATTAGACTTCAGTCCCATCGTCCGTCTTTTGATCTCTCCGCACGGCCTGCTGGATCCATCATCGGTTAACGATCGAAAGGACAGGGTTCACCGTTCACCCCCCAGACGCTGTCGTGCCGATTCCGATGTTGTGGCAGCCAAGCCACTAACATGCCCAGAACTTATCCCCAATCCGCAGCGCCTCCTGGTCTCGTCTTCCCGCGAAGGAATATGACCGTTGGGATCTGACAGACTGAATTCATAGCAGGGGGACACGTGGTGCTCATCGGAGCAAGCGTCCGATGGCCCCGACATCGGCGCGTCCGATGCTTGCGTTTTCAGCCCAACGGCTAGGCCGACTTGTGTGGCCTATTTAAGGGGCTTGGCCGGCTTGCTAGGCATCACTCTTGCATATTTTGATTCCTAAGCATTCTAGTGAGCTTTGGCAAGCCTCCCAACTCATCTCCCAAGTTGATTTGATCAAACCAAGTGAGATTGAGTGATCTAGTGCATGATTTGAAAGAGTTCAATCTAGTGGCACTAGTTCTTCGCATCGGCATTGAGTTCTCTTGTTACTCTTGGCATTTGTCGGTGCCTAGACGGCTTCGAGGCGTTGTGGTGTTGTTGGCAAGAGAAGGAGATTGTTCTTGGCCACCACCGATCGTGATTGTGAGAGGTTTTGGAGCCTCACCTCGCCGGAGCGGCAAGAGGCATCCTTAGTGGATTGCTCGTGTCATTGAGCTACCTCACTAGCGGTAGATTCTTGTGGCGCTCTTTGTGAGCTTGGCTTTGTGCTGATTAGCCACCGGGTCACCTAGTGTTGGTCGACACAATAGGGAGTAGCGTACCGGCAAGCACGTGAACCTCGGGATAAATCTTGGTGTCCCGTGTGCTTATTGTGATTACTTCCACATCTTGGTGATTGGTCTTCATATTCATATTCTTGGTGATTGGCATCACGAGTGGATTTCACCGGTGATTGGCTCTCTACTAGACAATCCCGAAGGCTCGGTGAAACCACTTCTATCTAGCTCATTTACTTTGTGTATTTGCTTTGAGCTACTTCTTTTGTGTAGATACTATTTCTTGTTGTATATCTTTTGTCATATACCTTGTGTAGCTAGTTGCGATTAGCTTGCTTAGTTTATCTATTACACATACTTGTCTCATATACATTCTTGTATATCATACTTGTGCTAGAGCTAATTGTTTTATTTCGCTTTTGATATTAGCTCTAGTTGATTGTGTGACATAGTTCTATTAGGTAGAATTGTCGAATAGGTGGTTTGCAACACACTATTAGGCTAGCGCAAAAAGCTTTTCCATTTGTTATACTAATAGTGTTTGCCTAAGTGATTTTGTAGATTTTTAATTAGGCTATTCACCCCCCTCTAGCCATTTTGGACCTTTCAGTGGGGCAGCGCCAAGAATTAATCATTTATTCTTTGCTGATGATTCACTGATTCTTATGAGAGCAAGGAAGGAGGATGCTAGAGAACTTTAGAGAATTCTTGATGTGTATGAGAAAGCATCGGGACAGATGATAAATAGGGACAAGTCTTCAGTTTTATTCAGCCCAAACACAGAACCATCCTATAAGGACCAAGTAAAGCACGAGCTGCACATTGATTCAGAAGCCAAAAATGAGAGGTACCTAGGACTCCCAGTGTCTATTGGCAAATCTCGCAAGAAAGCCTTTGAATACATTAAGAGGAGGATTTGGGGGAGAATACAAGGCTGGCAAGAGAAGCTGTTATCTAAGGCAGGGAAAGAGATTTTAATCAAAGTAGTTGCTCAAGCAATCCCCACTTATGCTATGTCGTGTTTTGACCTGACTAAGGGGCTCTGTGAAGAGTTGAATTCTATAATTGGTAAATGGTGGTGGAGTCAAAATGATAAAGAGAATAAAATTCACTGGGTAAGCTGGGATAAGCTGACTATGTCAAAGAAGGAGGGTGGTTTGGGTTTGAGGGATCTCCATTTGTTTAATTTAGCAATGCTGGCAAGACAGACTTGGAGGATTTTAACTAACCCAGACACTCTATGCGGCCAGGTTTTAAAGGCAAAGTACTTTGCCAACAATAACATTTTGAATTATACAACATAGGATGGAATTTCATATACATGGAGAAGTGTTTTACAAGGGGCGCAACTCTTAAAAGAGGGGGTGATTTGGCGTATTGGAAATGGAAATTCTTTAAACATGTGGTCAGACCCATGGATTCCACTGGGCGTTACGCGTCGACCGACCACACCAAGAGGATCATCACTTCTCACCAAAGTTGCTGAACTAATAAACCCGGTGACTGGAACATGGGATGAAGATTTGGTGAAGGACACTTTTTGGCAAAGGGATGCTTGTAAGGACCTGTGTGGCCTAGAGGGGGGGTGAATAGGCCTGTCAAAAATCACAGCTCAAAACTTAATTAGATATGCCCGGTACTACCGCTCTGTGCCCGGCACTGCCGCTGCCCGGCACTGCCGGCCCCAGCGCGGTACTGCCGCGCAGTGTGAGTCCAGATGCTGCAATTCGAAATCCAGCCACAATCCACTGATTCTATATGAATAGAAATGTAACAATAGGTTCTATGAACCAGCAGAAACAACTACTCCAAGCCAAATATGAAGAATAAAGTAGATCGGGCCAAACCCTAGAATCTATCACAAGCTCATGAATATGAAGAGTAAACTAAGCAAGCACAAGAGACAAGTGATTTATCCCGTGGTTCAGCTCGCCACCAAGGCTTGCCTACCTCCACGTTGTTGAGGTTGACCACTTAGGTCATGAGCTTTGCAACTCTACCTCGTTCTCAAGTCAAGGAACCGAATCCTTGAAGTGAGGGGTAATATTACTAGCTGCACAAGTGATTACAAACCTCCCTAGGCTGCCACACAAGTTGGCAAGGCTCTAGGGCGACGCCTAGCCGGCTAGGGTTCCAAGAACCCAAGAGTAATAGAAGCAAATCCACCGGCTATGGCTCAAATCAAGTGCTCTAGGGAGTAGATCTCAGCTAGGGCTTCTCTTTGGTGAAGATTTAAGCCTCTCAATCACTTAGAATCAATAGGAATCGAAGATTTGGTGAGAGAGAGCTTGAGGAGCCTTCAATGGAGGAGAGGAGCCTTGTCTGGAGGTAGGTGGGAGTGAATGGTCGTGGATGACCGTTGGGGAGGCAGAGGGGTGAGGTAAATACCCCCCTGCCATCCAACGGTTGAATCAAGTCGCGGCAGTGCCGGCCTAAGCCCGGCAGTACCGCGGCCCGGCACTGCCGCGCCATGAGCGGCATTGCCGCGCCTACCAATCAGACAGGAAAAGATCTGATTTCAGTGCAGCTGTCTGTGGTTTAGAAATAGGGATGGCTTGGGTTGGTTTGAGCACATATCATTCAGCCATAGCAATGAATTTGCATTCCCCCTTTATAGTACGGCATTCCTATAACTCAAATTCAAATGAAAAAGCTCTTTGTAGCACTTTGAGTTCGGAACCGATGAAATGTAGTATGAGGGGTCCACCAACACATATACACCATCCTTTCTTATCATAACCTGCTTGTCAACTTCATAAATCTCATTAGTTCTCCAATTGTGTGGTCATTATCACCAAAACCCACAATTAGGGCTTGATTGCACTTACAATCTCCCCCTTTTTGGTGATTGATGACAACACAATTGAAGCTTACAAAAGAAGGGTACAATACTTGAGATTTAGAAGCTTAGGTGTGAAACCTCCCCCTTAATGTGTGAATGAGAGCTGAAATCTCAAATTGGCATTAAAGGCCAATCATTCACATATTAGAAGTGTGGAAAAGGTTCAGTTTCACATCTATCAGCTTTGTGGGGTGCCAACAAACTGTGTCAAGAATAATACGTGATGCGAATGACAGTTTAAGCACATCAGAGATGTTTGCTGTCTTTCTGCTAGAGCGGTACTGCCGCTCTGGGCGCGGCACTGCCGGAGCCCGGCACTGCCGGCCCTGGAGCGGCACTGCCGCTTAGGCTACAGACAGCAAACGCAGCGGAATTAACACAAAGCCACAAAGCATAATCAAAAACAGAACTAAACAAGATAACACATGCCAGAAAAGCAGGTAAAAGTAAATGTCCACATCCAAGCCTAAGAAGTAGTACCAGAGAGTAATATAACAAACATAGAGTTTTGAACGAATCAAACTCCCTTACAACTCACAACTACTAACAAGATGGGGACATGAACAGAAATTAAGTGTTGTACCCCCTTCTCTTCACCTAATTCTCCCCCTTTGGCAACAAGTCACCAAAAAGAGAGAAGTAGAGAAGAGAAAAAAGGTCCAAACACTCACTCATCATCCGAAGCTATCGTGTCCCACTGAACTTCTTCTTCCTCCTCATCATCATCATCGTCGTCGTCATCGGACTCTACAACGGCCTTCCCCTAACGGTGAGTGGAACTGGTGTAGCGGGTCGAGGTCGAGGCACGTGTAGAACGACGAGGTGGCACAGGCACTATCTCCTCCTGCTCCTCATCTCCATCTGAGTCTATGTCATCTGAGTCGAGACTGGAGAGGTCGAAGTGAGGTGGAGAGCGGGGTGGAGGTAACGGCGAACGTCCCGCCCGCTCTCGCTCTACTCGCTGCTCAACGAGTGCCTGGTGAGCTGTCTGGGCTGCGTAGGTGCAAGTAGAGAAGATGGCCTTGATCCATTTGGCCAACTTGCTCTTCTTCTTCTTCCTCTGATAGGAAGGGCGGGAGCTCTCTGACCTGTCAGCTGTTGCTGCCCCTGCTGCTGCTCCTCTCTTCTTCTCTGCATGGTATGGCTCATGCAACCCATCCTTAGCAAAGGTATAGCCGGAAACCATCTCAATCATAAACATGATGTAGGGAGCATAGAGAACTGCCTTCCTAGCATCCTCGGCTGCAACCTGAAGCTCAGTCCATATAAAGCTAGATATGGAAAAACTATTAGCCCCTGGGGCCATCCTAGCCAACATGTTCCTGCCATATCCATACAAGTTAGAATGGGACCCACTCTTTGGGTTGAGAGTTTGCCTGAAGAGGTTGTTCAACATGTAATAAAAACCTTGTAGTCCCTTGACCAACCCATCTGCCTTCCGAGGATCCTCATACATGAAAGCAATCTCAGAATCTGTCAAAGTCCTCTCATCATGCAGATTATCAAGCTCTTTATCCTCGCTGCCCAAACCGAGGATCCTACTAAAGGTCTCATAAGTGACCTTGTAGTGACGACCCTCAGTCATCCAGTGCATCTCCTCAACCACATTGTCGACATATAGTGTTGCATGAAACTGATGGATGATCTCGGTGTTCCAATTATAGCTAAATCCCATCAAAACATACATGTTTCTTGCCTTGCACGCAGCCACCACCCTATTTATGTCACAGTCAGTCTTGCTCTCTAGATGCTCCCAATCAACATACTTCATGTTCAGAATCTTTTGCTTCTTAGCATTGTACAGGACTGAGCGATAGAAATCCGAATGGAACTCGTTCTAGAACCTGTAATCAATGCCCATATCCTTCTGATCATTGTATGGATTATGCTGTCGCTGGGACTTGACCGAGCTGAACTGCTGATAGTATGACAGGGGCTGCCTGTCCCTGGTGTCCTGAGGAGGCCTCTCCTGCACATCCTCTGTGTATGGCTGTAAGTGCGCTCTGCTGACCTCTGCCAGGTGCTCTGGGGTGTTGAGATAGAGGTCACCCTGAATCTGAGGACCCTGCATCTGCAGGCGAGCCTCATCCCGGATCTGCTGCCTCGCTGAAACATCTCCTTGGGAGCTAGAGCCACCTCGACGGGATGGCTGCTTGCTCCTCCCCCTGAGCGGATCCATCCTCTGCTTGACCCTTCTCTCATCTCCTCTTCCACCCGACATCTAAAACATGGAAACTGCGAATTAGAAGACTGCATAAGGGCTGGTAGGTTATAGTGAGGCAATAGATTTTGATGGATAAGGTGTTACTTGGATCAAATCCCTGCTCATGGTCCGGCACTGCCGCTCTGTGAGCGGCACTGCCGGGGCCCGGCACTGCCGCACACAGGCAGGCCAGATCTGAGCCAAGGAACACCACATCCATCATCTCTACCACTTTCCTATCATCTACAAACCCTTCTACAACCTCTAAATACAATACCCATGGCGCATTTTACAAATCGGGAAAAACTTAGGGTTAGGGATTTTGAACCTTCACCTTGAGAGGAAGGAGAGGGAAGGAGACCCTTGGAGAAGAGCAGCACCGAAGGAGATCCCGAACAGCACCTCCGGAGGCCAGAGCTGCCGGGGAGCATGGTCGGAGGAGAGGGAGAGTGCGGTCGCCCGGTCGCCCGAGAGAGAGAGGTGAAAGGGAAGGCACGGGTGCGGTGAATGGATGAGGGAGAGAGAGAGAGGGGGGCCATCGGGTAAGAATAGGAAAGTTTTCCCTTGGCCCCACTCGGTAACAAACCGATTCAGGCTGAATTGGTAAGTCGCGGCACTACCGCGCCTGGCGCGGCACTGCCGGAGACCGGCACTACCGCGCCTGGCCCGGCACTGCCGGACAGTCACCTACAGAAGGAGTTATTCTCTAAGGCACTACAGCTCATCCTTGGAGTGGACACATACAGCTTGCATGTTATGACCAGAGACAAATAATCAATTCAGAACAATGGTCATTTCAAGCAAGTTTCTTTCACAAAGATTTTGAAACACAATATATGAAAGTTTTGAAATTTGTTTTACCTAGGTCAAACTAGTAGATCAATCAAGCATGCTAGGTTTCAAACTATGTTACGAGAGTCAAGGATATTTAGTTCACTTCTCAAAGCACAAAACCTCGACTCATCTAGAGGCTTAGTGAAGATATCGGCTAGTTGTTTGTCGGTGCTCACATGTCTAATGGCGATATCTCCTTTGATTTCATGATCTCTCAAGAAGTGATGTCGGATGTCTATATGTTTGGTTCTTGAGTGACTCACTGGGTTGTTTGCAAGTTTTATGGCACTTTCATTGTCACACAAGAGTGGGATATGAGTAAAGTTACATCCGAAGTCACGAAGGGTTTGCCTCATCCAAAGTAGTTGCGCACAACATGCACCTGCTGCAACATACTCGGCCTCGGCTGTGGAAAGGGCTACACAATTTTGCTTTTTAGAACTCCAAGACACTAAGGAGCGTCCAAGGAATTGACATGTCCCCGAAGTGCTTTTTCGATCTACCTTGCAACCGGCGTAATCGGAATCCGAATAGCCAAGTAGATCAAACTTGGAGCCCTTAGGATACCACAAGCCAAGGTTTGGAGTGTGAACTAGATATCTCAAGATTCTCTTAACAGCCACTAAGTGACACTCTTTCGGGTTAGCTTGAAATCTAGCACACATGCACACACTAAGCATAATATCGGGCCTAGATGCACATAAGTAGAGTAGAGAGCCTATCATGGAGCGATATACATTAATGTCCACGGCTTTCCCTTCTATGTTGAGATCAAGATGCCCATTGGTTGGCATGGGAGTTTTGATAGGCTTGGCGTTCACCATGCCAAACTTCCTTAACATATCATGGGTGTACTTGGTTTGACAAAGGAAAGTCCCTTCCTTTAATTGCTTGATTTGAAAACCAAGAAAGAACTTGAGCTCACCCATCATAGACATCTCAAATCTCTTAGTCATGATCCTACTATACTCATCACAAAAAGATTTGTTAGTACTACCAAATATTATGTCATCGACATATATTTGGCACACAAAGATATCTCCATTGACTTTATGAGTGAAGAGAGTAGGATCGGCTTTGCCTATTTCAAAGCCTTGTTTGAGCAAGAATTCCTTAAGGCATTCATACCATGCTCTAGGTGCTTGTTTAAGCCCATAGAGTGCCTTATGGAGTTTGAAGACGTGGTTGGGGAACTTGGGATCTTCAAAGCCCAGTGGTTGCTCGACATACACCAACTCTTGTATAGGGCCATTGAGAAATGCACTCTTCACATCCATTTGATATAGGTTGAAGTTGTGATGGGCTGCATAGGCTAGAAGAATCCGAATGGCTTCAAGCCTTGCAACCGGTGCATATGTTTCTTCAAAGTCCAAGCCCTCTACTTGAGTGAACCCTTGAGCTACCAATCTTGCCTTGTTCCTTGTCACCACACCTTCTTCATCTTGCTTGTTGCAGAAGACCCATTTGGTTCCAATAACATTGGTATTTGGTCTTTCCACAAGTGACCATACTTGATTGCGCTCGAAGTTGTTGAGCTCTTCTTGCATGGCCATCACCCAATCCGGATCATCCAGGGCTTCTTCTACCTTGAGAGGTTCCAAAGAAGAGACAAACGAGTAATATTGACAGAAATTTGCCAAATGAGAGCGCGTCGTTACCCCCTTTCGTAGACTCCCAAGAACGTTGTCAACGGGGTGATCCCGTTGAATAGTTTGCTTGAGTCTTGGATGATCAATGGGTTCTGGTTCATCTTCAGCATCCTTTTCTTCATCTTGCTCGAAGATGGGTTGTAAGTTTACTCCATGAAGTAGAGTGGCTGCAACTGCTCTGGGTGTACCCGGCACTGCTGGGCTTAGCCCGGCACTGCCGGCCTCCGGCACTACCGGGGTCAGGCCAGGCACTGCCGGGGACTGTATCTGATCAATCCCAGCAGGATCTTCAGCTTGAGGACCATCTCCACCAGTAGCCTACTGTTCTAGTGGTCTAATATCACCAATGGCTAGTTGCTTGATTGCTTCATAAGGTGGTTCCTCATTACCTACAACAACCTCATCAACTTGCTCTACTTGAGAGCCATTAGTTTCATCAAATGTCACGTCTATCGCTATTTCAACCTTGCCGGAGGCCTTGTTGAAAACACGATATGCATGCTCATTTGATCCATAACCGAGAAGAAAACCTTCATCAACCTTGGATGCGAACTTAGAGGCTTTGGGTTTCTTGTTCAATATGAAACATTTGCACCCAAATACTCTAAAGTACGACACCTTTGGTTTGTTACCGGTGAGCAGCTCATAGGAGGTCTTCTTTCTTCTCTTGTGGAGGTAGAGACGGTTGATTGCATGGCAAGCGGTATTGACGGCTTCTGCCCAAAAGATGTCCGGCGTCTTGTATTCATCTAGCATCGTTCTTGCCATGTCAATGAGTGTTCTATTCTTCCTCTCCACCACACCATTTTGTTGAGGGGTGTATGGAACTGAAAATTCATGTTTGATGCCCTCTTCATCAAGAAACTCATCCACTTGGGTGTTTCGGAATTCGGTTCCGTTGTCGCTACGAACTTTCTTGATGTTGAAACTGAATTCCCTTTGAGCTCTTCGTATGAACATCTTCACCTTCTCTTGCACTACACTTTTGTCATGCATAAAGAATACCCAAGTGAAACGAGAAAAATCATCAACAATAACAAGACCATGTTTGTTACCGCCGATGCTGAGGTAGGCAACCGGTCCAAAGAGGTCCATGTGGATCAACTCCAATGGATGAGTAGTAGTGTCGTAGCTCTTCGGTGGGTGAGGTACGCCTACTTGTTTTCCGGCTTGGCAAGCTCCACATACTCTGTCTTTCTCAAAATCAACATTGGTTAGTCCTAGGATGTGATTGTCCTTTTGAAGTTTGGCCAAGTTCCTCATCCCAACATGAGCTAGTCGGCGATGCCATAACCAACCCATGCTAGATTTTGCCACTAAACAAGTCTCAAGTTTGGCTTCACTTTTGTTGAAGTCAACTAAGTAAAGCTTCCCTTTCAAATGACCCGTAAAGACAATAGAGGAATCCTCCCTTCTGAAGACTTCCACACCCTCATCCGTAAAGAGACAATTGAAACCCATTCCACATAATTGTGAAACGGATAGCAAGTTGTAACTCAACGAATCAACATGTAAGACATTTGTAATTGAATGCTCAAGTGTAATAGCAACTTTACCAAGACCTAACACATCCCCCTTGGAGTTATCACCGAAAATGATGTTTTCGCTTGCATTTGAAGTTGGGGAATATGATGAGAACATACTCCTTTCTCCGGTCATATGATTTGTACATCCGCTATCAAGCACCCAACTTGATCCACCGGAGGAGTATGCCTGCAAAACAAGTTTAGTTCCTAGGTTTAGGTCCCCAATTGATATTGGGGTCTTGTATGTTAGTCACAAGTATCTTAGGAACCCAAATAAACTTGTCGGCTGTCCTCTTGCCATCACCAACATACTTTGCAACAACTTTACCACTGTTGTTGTGTCCTAAAATGTAACAAGAGGACATGCTCTTCCTTGGGGCTTCTTTCTTGGGTTGATGTGTAAACTTGTCCTTGGTCACCCAAATAGATTCCTTTGATTTCTGAGACCCTTGCTTCTGGTTTGACACCTGCTTGGGCTGTGTGTGAGACTGAGCAGAAGGGAAACTGGTAGCCTTCCCTTTCTTGGGGCGCGGCACTGCCGGCCTGGGGGCGGCACTGCCAGGTCCCGGCACTGCCGCCTTCTGGCGCGGCACTGCCGCGGTCTGTGCAGGCTGAACTGTACCAATCTGACCCTTCTTCTCAAACTTCACACACTCATACCCATTCACTGTCCTTCTTCCATTAGTTTTGGCTCCCTTTTTATGCCCCAACCCATCCTTTATGAAAGGACGTCTTCCCTTTTTAAACTTGGGCATGTTCTTCCCTTGGGTCTTCTCACTAGCACTCGTGGAAGTCTTGACACAACCACTTGCAATGACATTTGTCAATCTTGCTATTTCCTTTCTCATGGCCTCCATGTTCGCAAGGTTAGTGGAATAGACATTCAAATCAAGATTATAGCATTTTCCACAACCTTCACTAGTGGAGGGAATAGAAGTGACATTTGCCTTAGGGAGAGTTGAGTTGCTTTCCCAAAGAAGGTTATATTGCAGCTCAAGTTCTTTGTGCTTTTTATCCAAGCCACAATACTTTTCCTTGAGTGCAACATGAGCCTTCTTTAGGGAAGCATGTTCATCTTGCTCTTTGGCCAAAGCCTCATGCAAGACGTCCAACTCACTTCTCTCTAATGCAAGAGCCTCCTTGCAAGCAATATAGAGATCCTTTTGTTTGATAAGAGCATCCTCACTTATTGCTAGCTCGGCTTGTACACCCTCTAGTTCCTCCATTAGCTTAGTGATAAAGAGTTTGGTTTTCTTATCTAAGTTCTTTGTTATCATATTTATCTCTTCATCACTAGAGCTATCATCACTAGAAGAGTCACTAAGTTTACTAGAGATGTCACTAAGTGGAAGAGAAGGTTTAGGAGTATGAGTCTTTTTCACCTTCTCTTTCTTGGCCATGAGACAAGTGTGGGAGTTGCCTTCATCATCATCGGACAAGTTGTTGAATAGCCTTGGTGAAGGAGATGACTTTTGGAATGCAATGGTTGCCATCTTCTCATCTTCTTCACTTGAGGTTTGTGCGGTTGAATCCCATTCATGTCCGATGTGAGCTTCTCCCATGTATCTCTTGTTGTGCTTCTTGTAAGTGGCTTTGTCATCTTTCTTGCCCTTGTTGTCTTTCTTCTCATTTGGGCAATGAGCTATGAAATGCTCGGTGCTACCACAATTGTAGCAAGTTCTCTTCTTCTTGTTGGGAAACTTCCTCTTCACAAATTTGTATCCTTCCTTCTTGAGCCCCTTGCGGTATCTCCTCATGAATAGAGCTATATCATCAATCTTCTCAAATTCTTCACCATCACTCTCACTTTTACAAGAGGATGATGTGCTGTCCTCAACCTCTACTTTCTTCTTTTGTTGCTTGGGCTTGCTAGTAGAGGCTTGTTGGCTTGATTTTGACTTGCTTGATGTTGCTTGCTTTGTTGACTTGCATGCCTTGAGTGCTACATCCTTGATCTTCATCCCATCTAGCCTTGCTTGCAACTCTCCAAGCTTCCTCCTTTCATTTGCTTCTTCTCTTTGCATGTCAAATGTGATGATCCTTCCAAGCACATCACTAGGTGTGAATTTCTCAAACTTCTTCTTATCCCTAATCAATGTCACTACGGTCTCATTTCTTGGTGAGTAAGCCTCCAACATAATCTTCACAACCTTGTGATCATTGATTTCATTACCACCTAGCCCTCTAATCTTGCCAACAATGACCATCAACCTATCAAACATCTCTTGTGGGCCTTCACCATCATAAATCACAAACCGGTTGAGCTTGGCCATCAATAAATCAATCTTGGATTGCCTTACTTTGTCAACCCCTTCATGAGCAATATGCAATGTGTCCCAAATCTCCTTTGCAACTTCAACTCCCATGACCTTGTTGTACTCATCACCATCCAAGGCACTAAGTAGCACACTAGTAGCTTGGGCATTGAGATGAATGTTGCGAAACTCATCTTGAGTGGGATTCTTCGGATCAACCGGTGCTTCAAGTCCATTGTGCACAATCTCCCAAATACCTGGGTGGAGACCAATAAGATAGGTCTTCATAATGTGCTTCCACTTGGCAAAGTTAGTCCCATCAAAACGGGGTAGCTTGCCCGCGGGCACATTAATGAGAGGCCTAGAATCATGGTTAGTCATAGTAGAGTAATTAAAGGATACGGCTCCATATGACTTTTTGGTCTCCTCCGTCTTCTTCTTGTCACCCTTGAGATGATAGGAGATGTCATTGTCTCCATCCTCGGTGCTACTTGAGTCTTCACTCAAGTGCACACTCTTCTTTGCTTGAGACTCTTCTTTCTTCTTCTTCTCTTCTCTTCTCTTGGCTCTTTCTTCTCTTCTAATTCTTCTTTCTTCTCTTCTTTGAGCCTTGTCTTCCTTTGCTTTGCGAGCCGCTGCATCTTCTCTTGCTTTGGCTCTAGCTTCTCTTCTCAACCTCCTTTCTTCTTTTCTTCTTGCGAGCTCTCCGGCCGACACATCCAATTGACGAAGTGTCCTTCCACTTGCCATGGAGACACTCTCGCTGCTGCTAGTGGTGTGCACATCCGGATCGATTGGATTTGGGTGCACAACACTAACGTTACCCGTTCCTCCGTCGGTGGCCATTCTCTCGCACGGTGAAGTGCTGCTGAGAGACCAGGCTCTGATACCACTTGTAAGGACCTGTGTGGCCTAGAGGGGGGGGGGGTGAATAGGCCTGTCAAAAATCACAGCTCAAAACTTAATTACATATGCCCGGTACTACCGCTCTGTGCCCGGCTTCTGTAAGATTAATATTGATGCTTCTTTCCAGGCTAGAACAAATACGGGTGGATGGGGATTTGTTGCAAGAGACAATAATGGAACTTTTCTAGAAACTGGGTGTGGCCATCTTGAGCACGTTTCTAGCCCGCTACATGCTGAAGCGGTGGCTGCTTTGAGAGGTTTACAAAGAGTGGCACAGTTGGGAATGACTAGAATTATACTTGAGACTGATGCTACAAACCTGGAAAAGGGGCTGAACTCTGAGGAGCTGGACAAAAGTGCTGAAGGTGGTCTGTTTCGCCAAATCAGGGATTTTATGAGGCACTGTTTTGACATATGTATGGTCCGGGCTTGTCCGCGATCATGCAACAGAGTGGCTGATAGCCTTGCTGCACATGGAGAGAACGTTGTACGTTCTGGTTCAGCGGTGTTTATGGACCAAGTCCGCGAGTTTGTTATCAACCTAGTCTCTGGGGATCTGCCTAGAGCTTCTGGGTAATGGGAACCATGTTCCCCTTTCAAAAAAAGGAAAAAGTCTACTTTTCCTCCCTCAATTTTTGCAAAAGTATGATTTTTCTCCGTGAACTCTAAAACCGGACAAAGCGCCTCCTTTAACTATTGAAACAATACAACTTACCTCCCTGAGTGGTTTTAAAGAGCGGTTTCGCTACAATTAAAGCGGTTTCATTACAGTAACAGTGGTTTTGTCTTTTCTTTTTATTATTTATTTATGCTAAATCTTTAAAAAAATCATACTAAATCACTGAAAAATCATAAAATAGAAAATTCAATTTTATTGGACTCCACATGAGTAGATCTATACATGAACATATAATATGATATACTTTAGTAAATGTTTTTGTTGTAACTTCAGATAAATGCTTTTTTGTAATTAAAATAAATTTATAACTATGGTATACATGATTCAATGAGTATAAATTTTTTTTATTACAATTTAAGATTATAATAATTACCCTGCCATAAAAATTCCACTATAATTGGACTACATAAATTACAACTATGAATTATTCTAATTAATTATAGAAAAACATATAATTGTATGGAATTAATTGAAATAATTAATCGTTGTAGTTTATATAGTCTAATTATGGTGAAATTTGTATGGTGGACTAATTATTGTATGTTCGAACTGTAGTAAAAATTTCATACTCATTGGATCATGTACAACTTAATTATAAATTTATTTTATTTACAAAAAAATATAAATATAAAGCTACAATAAAAACTTTATACTAAAGTATACCATATTATATGATCGCTGTGTAGATCTACTCATGTGAAGTTCAACAAAATTAGATTTTCCATTTTATGATTTTTCTGTGATTTACTATGATTTTTTAAAAGATTCAGCGGAAATAAAAAATGACAAAACCATCGTAACTGTAGCAAAACTGCCTTACTGTAGCAAAAACACTATTCAAAACCACCCAGGGAGGTAAGTTGCATTGTTCTAATAGTTAAGGGAGGCGTTATGTCTGGTTTTGGAGTTCGGGAAGAAAACCAAACTTTCGCAAAAGTTATAGGAGAAAAAGTAGACTTTTTCAAAAAAAAAAAAAATTCCCTGCCCTTGAAAACTTACTCGCAAGGCCCATATGCTTGCGGAAATCGAGTCGTAGGCCCATGTGTGCCCGCGACCCACGCGTCCACGATTCTTTTTTCTCCTCCCGGCGTTACGTTAGGGTTCCACTTCCGTTCCTGCTCCGGCCGCCGCCACCCAGATCCGATCTCCAATTCCTCTCCTCCGAACCCATCTTCCCGGAAGATCTCCCCATTGCCGACCGGCGGATTACCATGCTGTCGATCCCTCCGCCTATCCAACCTAAGGATCCGGATTCCCCTTCTCCGGGGTCGATCCTCCTGGACCCGTACGGCTACCTCAGCGACCGCACCAACGCCACCACCGCCAATGGCTGCAGGAGCAGGAGCAGGAAGACCGGCAAGCGCATCCTGGTCACCTTTTGGATGGCCAGCCCACCGCGCGTCTCCTGCTTCACCGTCCATTGCCCCGACCTGAAGCCCTGCGCGTTCGGTGCCAAACCCAAGGTCGTCTGTGCGGACGACGACCTTGTCCTGCTCCGCATCGCCATCTGCCCTTGGGGCTACCACATGCACGCTGAGAACATCCGCTACTTCGTCTACGAAGCCGGCAAGCCGCCGTCGCTTAAGCTGGTACACACGCACCCCGACCCCGACTTCACGTTTTCCGACTGCGAGGCTACCCTCCTGCGCTGCCGCGACCAGGGTATCTTCTACCTCGCCGTGCTATGCAGGGCATTCATCGATTGGCAGTACGCCGATGACCAGTTTCATCTCCACGTGTACAACTCCAAGACACAGAGCTGGAGCACCAAGTTGATGCATGTTGATTGTTCGCCGCAAGATGTCATGTGCTTCTGTCCGAACAAGGTGATCACCATTGGGGGGGAGCGCCGTTCAGTGGGTTGGGTCGACCTGTCACATCGTTGCATTCTCATCTGTGACCTTCTCCATCTCGAGGACGACAACCAATATCTTCGCTATATCCCACTACCTTCACCACTGGTGCCCCCCAAGCCGGGCGCGCGGAGGTTTTGTCCATTGTATGGACAGAACATCATTGTCCTCGATGGTTACATCAAGTATTTTGAGATGCACAAGCACGTCCAACCAGCTTCAGACACTGGAAAAACCTGCATCAGTGCTGCAGGTTGGGTTTCTGCAACAAAGAAAATGGAAATTTCAAGCATTGGTTCTGGTAACAGTTACTGGGAGGAGGACTGCGCTATCAAATCTTCTGAGGTCCCAGTGAACAGCCTGGTGTATGCCCAAATGCTACTACAAGAGGAAGAGGGTTCTGATGCCAAGCCAACCTTGAAGAGTATATACACAGGCTATCCTGCTCTGAGCTTACATGACAGAGATGTTGTTTACATCATGAGCAGGCCTGATTACCGTGATGACAAGGCATGTGTGATTGCTCTTGATATGAGGAGCAAGACTGTAAAAGGTGTGGCAGATTTTTGCTCTGGAAGACACCTTGGTTTTAGTTTACCCTACTTTCAGTGTGAGATCTCCAAACATCTGGGCAATGATCATCCACAAGGTATTCTTGTTAAGAGCTTTCCTATATATCCTTGCTTGACAAATTGAGTTACAATCTAAACTATCAACTAGCTTGTACTGGAAGGAGAGGAATACTTTATGTGCCTTTATTTCAAAGTGGATGTAGATCACCTATGTTTCAATCAAATAGCATGCCCCATTGTTTGTTATCATTCTGATTTTCTTTTTTCTTTTTATTTGATCATGTGCAACTAGTATTCTTTAGATATATCTGATTTATTGTTTTGAAAGTATATGTTTCTGGACGGTGAATACTGTAGCTGCATTGATCTTGTTATTGTTTATGTTTCCATCCATACAATTAGGACTTCTTGTTCCCGTCACCACAGACAACAGTATGGATAGTGTGCAGCTTAATTTCACTACATCATGCCCTATCTTGTTCAGTACTTTAGCAAAACCCTTCCCCACCTGAAGTTCATGCTTGCTTATTGTGTCACGCTTGAATAATTTCATGAATACCCAATGGCAGTTATCCTAACTCAGAACTAGTATTTGGCTTTCATATGTGCATCTTGCTCAATCATTGTCCAAATAATGTAAAATGTGCACCCAGGATTCAGCTTTCATGCATTGCGTGTTGTGTGCCATACAACTCACCCTTATTGAACAAATTTCCTGGATCATTGTCAAAACAATAAGATGCACAGTGCGGACCAGCGAAAACAATGTTTTCTTTTGGCATGTGCATATGCCTTGCTACATGATCTTGCTTTGGTGTTGATGGTTTCTTTTTTTGTTTGTTAGAACCAAAAATTATTCCCATAGCACAGAGCACATGTTATTAGCGAAATAGTAGATAAGCTAGGTTGTCTAGCCTAGCAGTTTCTCACCTTGACTAAAGGTCCAAGCAATCCCTACGGTTGGCTTATTTGAGGGGGAATATTGCACACAGTTGATCTGTGGCCCTATAAAAATGACAATATATTAAGTTGCCATGGAATGGAAGAGGACTTTCAAGTTCCCTACAAAAATAACAAGATATTAAGGTACCATGGGATGCTAGAGGGCTTTCAAGTTCCTGAAACTTGATATTGCGTGACAAATATATTCAATACAGTCAGAATTGAGATGGCGTGAACAAAAATGGTACTGCTATTACTCCTTTCACAAAGTGCCAAGCAGTTGTTTGTCCACTGCATGTTTCTTAGTAGAGTTCTTTTCTGGAATTTTATTAATTGGTTGATAGTTTGTTTGCGGGTCTTCTACTATACACCAATGTTATAGATAATGTAACTTCCACAAGTACGATCTCTTATCATCTAACAATTTTTTTTCCAACTGGCATTTTTTTTTATTTGACTAAGACACACTTTTACCTGATACCTGAAACAGGCATGTTGGGTCTAGGGAATGCTGCTGAAACAGGTGGGAGAGATGGAAGTCAGGGACGTGGCAAGCAAGTTCGAGCAGAGGGTTACTAGTTACCATAGTGGTGGCACTGCAAGCTGGAAAGAAGGGTGAAACCCCTTCTTATGCTAATAAGCTGATGATGTGCTCCCATTTCATAGCCTTATCATTGGCAGAGGCTGAAATTATTCGGTAGGCAAGGTCACTTGGGTACACAATACCTCATCCATGATGGCTATGATGTGTTGCATTATCGAGAGACACTATCTGTGATGACTATGTTCTGTATGCATGTATACTATAACAATATGCATGTATGTCCGTTGTCAACAATAATACAATATGATGTATGGTTGGGCAGCTGAATCGGTCGCCAAGTTTTGGCCGTAGCCAATGTTCGGCAGGGCCAGCACGGGGCTGCAGCATCCAAGCGCGTCGCTGCCTGTTCTTTTATCTTGTACTCTCTCCGTCCCATTGAGAGTGTCGTCTGGGAAGCGTGTTTGTGAGAGGGACACGGTTTTCTAATGACACTTTCAATTAGACGGAGGAAGTACTAGTCAAGTACCTGTGCGTTGTTACGGATATAGATATATAATCTCATGACGTATAAACATATGGGATTGTTAATTTATTTCTCAACAATCGAGCATTTCCTTTATCCATAACTAAATACTCAATGCTGGTACCACAAAGGTCATTAATCTGCTTGCCATCTCCTTTTTGACATTCTTGATGTTGGTGAACCATGGTAGGTCATTAATCTGCTTGCCATCTCCTTTTTGACATTCTTGATGTTGGTGAACCATGGTAACGGGTGCTGTTGTGCTTGGTGGACGGCTTTCAATTTGGCTAACAATGACTGAAGCCCCAATAGTACCTATTGTTTGTTTAACCTGCAACATAGTGCACATGAAATTAATATTAAAAAGAAAGATAATCACGAAGGTGGAGAGGATGAAGAGCAGAACTGCTGGAACGTTCAGTACAAAGCACACATCATTGCAGGTGCAGATCCAGTAAAGCACATAAGTGCACGCATGATAATCGTTGAAAGAGATCAAAGTTAGCCGGCATAATACACATACACACATGAAATTAAGATCAGACCCAAATAAAAATAGAGGGTTTGGGTGCTCCATTTCGTACAACAGGAAGAGAAGAGAAGAGAAGGGTTGGCACACCTGACAGTTCTCCTCGCCAAAAAAGTGCCAGTTTAAGACCTGGTGAACGACCTAAGACTAACCACAACGTTACTGATGCTGAAAAACCATGTCTACCGACCACCTCATATCGATGCCAGAAATCATATATGACCACAATGTCAACCACGATGCTTTACTATAGGTGGGGTCCAGAGTTTCAGAAGATGTGTGCTGGTTGCTTCACTGCTCAGCGTTCGAAAGACATGTGGCCGACTGAAAAACTAATTTTTTACTCGTTTAGCATTGGCTCACCAACATTCCTCGGTGCCAGCATTTTTCCTCTAAGCATCGATAGCTGCAATGTGCAATCCAGTGCTCAAACATTCTCTCTCTTGTTTCAAGCATGAGACAATTCACACGCTGTGGCCAGTCTAATGGAGAACTGGGCACCTGGCGTAGTGCGGCCGCCCAGTCGTCACCATGAGAGACATCAGCATTCTTGTTTTGTTGTATCTTAAACGGGAGTTTTAGAAGCCTTACCATGATTGCAGAAAGTGCTTGTTCTCCCAACTCGATTGCAAAAGGTGCTTCTTCTCCCAGCATCGAGAAGTTGGATCCAATATTTTGTCTCCCACTGGGAATTTCTTTGCAGTTATGAATGATGACTTTGATGACCTTCTGAAGCCAAAGATGATTTGAAGTTGATACCCTTCACATGAGCACGAGTCAATGAGCCATGAGGGCGTGTGCTGAAGATAAATGCTCCATGAAAGCAACCATTGGTAATAAAGATATCATCAAGGTCCACTGCCTCTTCTGTGCAAGAAACATGAACATGATTTAGTGCATTTTTTAAGAGATGAGTTACAGTAACCAATAAGATGAGTGAAAATATCCATGGATGGAGCTTATAGATATTTCAGCACTGGCAAAATTATTATACTAAAAATGTCACAAATGATCCATATATTTTCCAGAATATGCTAAGAAGGTTAGAAACTGAAGCTCAAGCTATCGAAACCAAACGTATGGGTATGGCAAGGCTATACATTGGAAAAATATAGGTAAACTAATTTATAGATATTTACTGTCTCATGCAAACATTTGTAGATATTTACTGTTTATTTCAGGCGAACATTTATATTACCAATTAGACCACATATGAATAAGACCTAACTATTTGTTCCCAAAAGATTAACAACAGCAGGAAAGCAAACTTATCTGTATGTCCGCAATAGCATATTAGTACAGCTGTAACTAAATTTAGCTAAGGAAAAATGGAACAAAGTTCTAACTTCACTGGTATATACCAATATGCAGTCATACCATCCTCATTGTACCTAAAGTTTGCTAGGAAAAAAAGCTCGGCAGTTTTTATAGCATCAAATATAGCTTCGATTGAGTTTCCTTGGATTGTAAGACATGCAGAAGCACCCTAGCGGCCCATATATCTACCTTTTGTGACTAATTTTTTAGTAGAACCTCAGGTGCCACGTATACAGGAACGCGAACCACACCAATCAATTTTTGACCTGCACAAAGTTGAGGAACATATTAGTCAGCATCAAACCTGAATCCAGTGAAAGTCTCAAAGAGATGATTCAAGAGCATCATCTAGTATTGACCTAGATGCAACCTTTTTCAAGCCAGAGAACACCACCTATGTAACGTTATGTAAATACGTTTCAAAAGAAGATCTAACAGTTATTAACATAGCAGTCAGGTGATACCACACATTCTAAATAGCAGGTCACCCAAAATCTGGAAAGGCAAAAGGTCTATTTTCTGTGATTGCAATTTGCAAGATGCATCATTAGAGCCTGTGACACAAAGATGCAAGAGGAGCATCACAATGTTGGGCATCAGATGGGTGAATTAGTCAGTAAAAAAGTCTAGCTAGTTTCTATTGCCATATACAATCCATTAACCCTCTATCTATCTCTTAAACCCTGAAGTGAAGCTTCCGCCACCGATACAAGTGAATCAGAGCGGGTCATTACAGTGCAGGATTTGGATCGAGAACTGTGACTATATATTGCAGTATATATCTAAGTAATCGGGTCTTTCAAAGCAAAATATATGTATACATCTAAGTAATCTAATCTCGAAGGAGAAGCTAATAAAAAGGGGTCCAGTAGCAGTGATCCACCTGACACAAACCAGCAACCTGACAGCCTGCAAGATGTGATTTAGGAAGGGAGATGTGGAGGAGGAAGATATACCCAGGGACAGGAGAAGATGAGAGCATGCATCCCCTTTTCTCTGCAGAGACTGGGTGCCGTCCTCCGGCAGCAAGGAAGAGCAGGAAACGACGGATGCGATGACGAGCAGAGGGTACGGGGGGTTCGGAGGGACAAGGGAAACATCACGTCGCGGTGGTCCTTCATCATCGGTGGATGGGGACTCACCTTGGCTTGGGAGTTGGGACTACCGGGAGAGTAGACAATGAGATTTGGATACCCACCATGGTTGGGACTACCGGGAGAGTAGACAATGAGATTTGGATACCCACCTTGGCTGGATGGGGACTCAAATGTTAAAATTTACAATTGCATGGAAACCCATAAATCTAAACATCAGTGCTCAAAAGTCAAATCTCACCTCATCCTGCTGCTGCAAGCTGCTACAGAGCGGCTGAGTTGGGGCACAGGGGGCTGGGGCGGCTGAGGACCGCGGTTGTCGTCGGCCGCTGCCTGCTGGCCGTGGCCGGGTCACCTAGAGGCAGACGGGGCCGCGGCTGGCGGCCGAACCGCGGCATCCGGCGGGAGCAGGAGGAGGCGAGGAGGGTCGGAGTTCGAGCCCAGGGTGGCCAGCGGGGGCGAGGAGGCACGAAGGAGGTGAGGAAGGCCGCACGCGGTTCTTCTCCCCTTCCGTCGCGTTCGCGAGAGCCGAGTCACCGAGTCGGGCTGCTGGCCGGGAGAGGGCGGCTCTTGAGGCTGGTTATCTATCAAAATTAAATGATAAATAACTATGAAAAGAGCATGAATTCAATCACCAACAAAGGTTTAGGGTTTTAATTGACAATATTCTATGAGTTTTGGTGAATTGTGATTCTGCAGGGACTAAACCAGGAAACCAGCGCTGATTGCTTCCCATAGAAGGAAACCGTCGGGAGATAATGCAACCGCCACGTCGGGATACTTCTAGAAGACTCCACAGAACACATAGAGACACCACGAGAAAGGGCACCGCGGTCCACCTCCAGGTGGGACCGACCGGTCCCCTCTGGGCCCACTGGTCTCCGTCTTCTGCAAGCTATCTCCACCGACCTCTAGGATGCATCTCGACCGTACCTTAAGTCGGTTTGATCCAACGGTCGTGGTTGATCCTTCAGGGCTATATAAGCAGCCCCAGACCCCCCTCTCCATGCATCTCCCTCTTCATTATTCATCTCCACATCAGAAATTAGGGTTCCAATGTAGAAGTAGAGGTCCCTCTAGATGAATCTCTTCTAGTTCATCTAGAATTAGATCTAGTTCATCTAGTTGTAATCAAGAGTTAGCTTTCAAGTAGAAGACTAGATACCCCTCAATTAGGATTAGAACCTAGTCTTATACTAGAACTAGAAGAGAGAGAGGAAGAGATCAAGAAGGAGCTCCGGCCTGTCGGAGCAACTTCTTCATCTTGTACCTGTGGATTCAAGTTCTTCATCGACTTGCTTCAGTGATTGTTTCGGTAATCAACATCTATATTTAAGTTTGAGCTATTGTTCTTATTATTCTTAAGGTTTATGACTCTCTTTTGAGTACTTTAATTCTAGTCATTCTAGAGTTAGAGTAGTTGGATAGTGTAAGTGTGGTGCTTAGACTTGATAGCTCATAAATGCCTCCTATAACGCCGGTAGTAGTGGTTGTTCGCAAGGGTGACTCTTATAGCCTTGTTGATTCTTCTATAGTCCACTTACCCGTGTGTAGGCCCGGTAGGATTATACATTTGCATAAAAGAATCATACTCTGTTTGTGACCTTTTATGGCAACTTCCCCATTAAGAATAATAAACATATCACTCTTGAATTAGATTTAGACAGCCTTAGTGATCCCCTCTACACTTTTAGATTCTCCGTCCTTGTTAGCTACTCAGGGGTTATACACTTGAGACTTAACACTATCCGTTCCTTTGGGTTCGATATTAAAACTGGGTTACTCCGGTGAAGTGCTACATCGGTAGATCTTATTTGTGCGCTTGCGGATAAAGTAGAGTGTGCGTTAATTTATACCAACAAGCATTTTTGGCGCCGTTGCCGGGGATATAGTTTATCTCTACTCTCGGTAGCGACGTTAGTAAGTGTCAACAAGCATTTCTGGCGCCGTTGTCGGGGAACGGTAGATCAACTTAAGTCTTAGTTTAACCTTGTAATCATACTTTTATCTTTTCCTTTTTTGTCCCAGTCTTTTCATTATTTTTGTTTTCATTCTTATGAATGTTGTTTTTGAATTCCACTCTTATCTATCACTACCCGATGAGCAAGCTATAACCATTAGAATCCTTATACCCCATCATAATACCTGGTTATGAGCTATGCCTACCTTTCTGCTACACTGTCCTTGTAATGAGCATAGAAATATAATTATGAAAATATTCCTTCGGGTATTTTGTCACTAACCTTTCCAGATCTAGAGCAGAAAAGAACGAAGGAACAATAAACGCAAGGTATGTCCAACCAATCATCATGTAACATTGAATTACATTCATCCAATCTTGATTTTTGCAAAATCCAAGTTTGGGGGATACATATCGTAAGAACATCTCTTGCCATGCTGCTATGTTGGTTGTCCTTATCTTTAAGATATGCTCATCATGCTCTTTCATCACCATCTGTCGGTGTTTCATAACCGGGGGTATCACACCAACGAGTAATAACGATTGCGTGCTTCTCTCCCTGGATGGTGATGCAAGAGGACACAAGATTTATCCTGGTTCGGGCAAAGAAGGCCCTACGTCCAGCGGGGGGGGGGGGGATGATCTTGTATTACTTGCACCTAAGTGCTTGTACAGGGGTGAATACAAGCTCACTGAGCGTGGACCGGGGTCCGGGCTCGAGTGCAGCGTGAGGGTGGACTGGTGCTGAGCTGTGTAAGCCCTAAGACTTGCCTCGCGGAGGCCCCTGGCGTCCCCTTTTATAGAGCAAGGGGAGGCCAGGTTTACAGGGATGGTACAGACGTCAGGGCGTACGGTGCCCAATGAGGAGAAGGGTAGGAATCCTGTCTTGTCGAAGGTACTAGAGCAGTCGTGGCGGTTGCTGTTGCCGCGTCCTTGAGGCGTGGGCTCTGTCTCTGGCATGGACGCGGAGGCGTGGCGACGTGGAGGCCATGCTGTGCCCATCCCGGCTCGTACAGAACGTGGCCGGGCCCCGCCGGGTCTTGGGGTACCTGTCTTCCAATAATAGAAGAGCCGTCAGGGCTCGAGGGGTGCAGGGCCGGCCTCGAGGTGGCGCTCTCGAGTGCTCGAGGGGCGCGGAGCCGGCCTCGAGGTGGTGCAGTGCGTGGCTCGAGGGGTGCGGAGCCGGCCTCGAGGTGGCGCTCACGAGTGCTCGAGGGGCGCGGAGCCGGCCTCGAGGTGGTGCAGCGCATGGCTCGAGGGGCGCGGAGCCGGCCTCGAGGTGGTATCTACGAGGGCTCGAGGGGCGCAGAGCCGGCCTCGAGGTGTTACAGTGCATGGCATGGCCGAACAGTGCTGTACTGGTGCTCTTTTGCCCATGCCTGTGGTGAAAACGAGACTTGACTTTACACCGGTTCACTATGGCACACGCCATGCGCCAGAAGATGTGACCGGGGCAGGTGGATGCATTAAATGCGTGGTATGGGGCTGGTACGGTTGTCCGTACCGCTCGAGGGAGGCGTGGAGTGTGGTGGAGCGCTCGCCCGAGGCCTTGCTCGGAGGGCTCGGGCGAGACAGAGCGTGCTCGCTCGAGGCCTGGTTCGGAGGGCTCGGGCGAGACGGAGATGGCGTGCTCGCCCGAGGCCTGGCTCGGAGGGCTCGGGCGAGACGGAGATTGGGCGCTCGCCCGAGGGCTGGCTCGGAGGGCTCGGGCGAGACGGAGATTGGGCGCTCGCCCGAGGGCTGGCTGGCCAGCGTTGTAAGCCTCGGGGGGTTGGTTTTTTAGAAGGTTTGGCCTAGCTGGGGTTTATTTGCGCTGATTGGGGGTACCCCTTTTTTGTACCACCGACAGTAGCCCCCGAGGCCACGGGGGAGTGGTTAGAACTGCCTCGTGGGTTTTTTGCGAGTGTGTGTGCTAGTTGTGTTGACCGTGTTGATTCAGGAGTGTCGAGCCCCCGAGTTTTGGATCCTTTTGAAGAAACCTCCGTTGCTGGGAAATCTTCTGCCCGTTGGGCGCGCCTTTCCTCTGTTGTGGGAGACTCCGCCCGAGGCCAGGCTCGGAGGGGCGTTCGTCCGAGGCCTGAAAATCTCATGCTCACACAAAGGAAAAAGATCAGTCGCAACTGCTCGAGTTATTTAACCCTCTTTCGTCGAGGGGTGCCAGGCTGAGCCGACCGTCTGGCTCTTCGTGCTGTCCGGTACGCCGGCTGCCCTAGCTTGTCATCCCGCCGAGTCCTTTCGATCGGATGCGGGGGGATGCCTCGTACTACCACGAACGGATCGGGCGAGTATCGAGGTTCCTGGTGAGCTGGTAACGGGGGAATCCAAGTGAGAGCTCGTGCCCCGTTCGATAGGGGTCGACTGTGGCCTGGAGGCGGTCTCATAAAGCATGGGTGCTCAGTCTGCAGGAATGCCGGGTCCGTTCGATAGGGCCCGGGGACCCTGACGTCTCCCTACGGGGGGATTTCGCTGCATATCGAGCTCCCTGCCTTGGATACACGTGAGGGGCCTCGAGGGCTTGGCCCTCGAGCGATGCTGAGAGTGGCGCCCCTTGGTGTCCCTGACTCGGGTGCTCGAAGCCGGCTGTCGAACCCTTTTTGGGGGCCAGCCTTCGCTGCTTCGAGACTCAGGGCCGGAGCCCGTTTTTACCTTTACGAAGAGGCCTTCGTCGTCAGTGGAGATCGTGGTACCAGGGCGACGGTCAGGAAGTCAGAGCGGTGGCCGCGGAGGGCCCCGGTAACTGAGGTATTGCCACGAGTACCCTGCATCCGGCTCGAGACGTGGTTAGATGGGCGCATTAAACGTATGCGGTTGCCCTACCTGACGTGAAGTCGGAGCGGCGGCTTCAGAGGTCCCTGGTAGTTGAGCGGGCGGGGTGTTGCCACGTGTTCCTGTCATCCGGCTCAACACGCGGTTAGGTGGGCGCTTTAAACGTATGCGGTTACCTTACTGCAGCCGCAGGAGACGCCGCCCGCTCGTTGATGAGGGCATGCTGCCTCTTGATGCAAACGGTGGTGTATATGGCTCTCCTCCTTCTGGCTCGGTTGTAGCCCCGTCGTCTGGCTCGGGGTGCGACATCGATGATCGAGCCCCCGCGCCTGGCTCGAGGGAGGGCATCGAAGATCGAGCCCCCGAGTCCAGCTCAAGGGTGATGTCGCTCCTCGAGTTTCCCGCTTGGAGGGCTCGGGGGGGAACGGGCGTTCGCCCGAGGCCTCACTTGGAGGGCTCCGGGCGAGGCGGAGAACGAGCCCTCACCCAAGGCCTTGCTTGCAGGGCTCGGGCGAGGCGGAGAACGAGCCCTCACCCGAGGCCTTGCTTGCAGGGCTCGGGTGAGGCGGAGAACGAGCGCTCGCCCGAGGCCTTGCTTGGAGGGCTCGGGCGAGGCGGAGATCTTGGGGAGCAGTACGGACCGCGGCCTTACTGCAGCCGCAGGAGACGCCGCCCGCTCGTTGATGAGGGCATGCTGCCTCTTGATGCAAACGTTGGTGTATATGGCTCTCCTCCTTCTGGCTCGGTTGTAGCCCCGTCGTCTGGCTCGGGGTGCGACGTCGATGATCGAGCCCCCGCGCCCGGCTCGAGGGAGGGCATCGAAGATCGAGCCCCCGAGTCCGGCTCAAGGGTGATGTCGCTCCTCGAGTTTCCCGCTTGGAGGGCTCGGGGGGAACGAGCGTTCGCCCGAGGCCTCACTTGGAGGGCTCCGGGCGAGGCGGAGAACGAGCCCTCACCCGAGGCCTTGCTTGCAGGGCTCGGGCGAGGCGGAGAACGAGCCCTCACCCGAGGCCTTGCTTGCAGGGCTCGGGCGAGGCGGAGAACGAGCGCTCGCCCGAGGACTTGCTTGGAGGGCTCGGGCGAGGCAGAGATCTTGGGGAGCAGTACAGACCGTGGCGATTTGTTCCACGCGCTCGCCAGGATCCTGCCTTGACCGTTGCAGAGCTTGCAGGCAGTTGAGGGAGGGCGTACGCCAGTCGAGGTGTTGTGATGAAGTCGGGTAGTTGCGCCGATCTGCGTTGCCTTAGCGGATGTCGTGGTGTTCCCCTCGAGGGGTGGCGTCGCGGGTCGAGCCCCGCACCCGGCTCGAGGGGTGACGTCGAAGGGACGTCGAGCCCCCACGTCCGGTTCGAGGTTGGCATCGAAGGTCGAGACCTCGAGTCTGGCTCGAGGGGGACGTCGACGGTCGAGGCCTTGAGTCTGGCTTGAGGGGGGACGTCGACGGTCGAGCCCTCAAGCTCGGCTCGAGGGACGGCGTCGAAGTTGAGCCCTCGAGTCCGGCTCGAGGGGTGGCGTCGAAGGGATGTCGAGCCCCCGAATCCAGCTCGAGGCATGGCGTCGAAGGGCCAGCCCCTGGGTCAGATGGCTTACAAACGTCCCTTGAGAAAATATCTGGTGGGGCGGCGTCGTGCGCGGGTGCTAACTTAGCCAACCCGTCTGCGGCGGGCGCCCACGCGCACTTCTTCGTCGTCGTCGTCCTCGTCGTCGCGCCTTGCCTTCTGTCCTTCGCCTTGGCCCGCGGAGTGGCCAAAGAAGGCCCCCACGGCCTCGTTGCCAGAGGCGAAGCTGGTGACCTGATCCATCAAGTCCTCGATCGTCCTGGGACGGTAGCGCCCTAACTCGTGGACTAGCCTTTGGCACGTCGTGCCTGCGAGGAATGCTGAGATGACCTCCTCATCAGGTATGTGAGGGAGCTCGAGGCGCTGCTTCGAGAACCGCCGAGCGAAGTCGCGGAGGGGTTCGTCTGCTGCCTGCCTGCAACGTCGTAGATCCCAGGAGTTGCCCGGGCGCGCACAAGTCCCCTTGAAATTCCCATCGAAGACCCTGACTAGGTCGGCCCAGTCATGAATCTGATCCGGCGGGAGCCCCTCGAGCCACCGGCGGGCGGTGTCCGAGAGGTAAAGTGGGAGTTGGCGTATGATCACACGGTCGTCGCTCTTCGCTCCGCCCAGTTGGCAGCCTAGGCGGAAGTCTAAGAGCCAGAGCTTGGGCTCGACCTCCCCGTCATACTTCACGATGTTGGTCGGTGGTCGAAAGCGGTCGGGGAGAGTGGAGCTGCGGATGGCACGGCTGAAGACCCTGGGGCCCGGGGGCTCGAGGGCTTGCCGGCTGTCGGCGACCCGCTCCTGGGTTGGTCTGGCTCGAGGGGCATCCGTCTGGCGGATGGACGTCTCACGCTTGCTGCGGGGCGTGTCCGCTGGCTTCTCCGAGGCTACCCTGCGCCGGCGCGAGGCCGAGCCCTCGGCTAGCTGCACAGCGGCCGATTCGAGGAGGCTCTTTACTTCCCCGAGCATGCGTCTGGCGTCGGTGTTGGAGACGGCGGGTAAATCGCGGAGCAGCATCGCGGCCGCCACCACGTTCTGCCCAGCTCGCGAGAAGCACACCTCGGGGCGTGCTGGCGCCCCGTCCTCGAGGATCCGCCAGCGGACCTCTCGAGCCTGACCTCGAGCTCCGGCTCCTCGAGGCTGGGGTGGTTCCTGCGTTAGAGTTTGCTGGAGCTGCAGCAGGCGTTGTCGTTCCTCCTCGATCTTGGTGATTGCCTCCCGCACCTGCGCGAGTTGCGCCGCCCGACTGTCGTCGTGTTGAGGCGGTGCACCCGAGGCCGAGGGTTTACTTCTTGCCTGAACGCGCGAACCGCCCGCTGCGGCCACGTCGTTGGGCGCTTCGAGGTTGAGCGTTGGCCTGACGTCGTCGTCGTCGTCGGCATCGCTCACAACCCCCTCGAGATGGAAGCACTCCCTGGTGGGATACCAGACGTCTCGGTCCGCGCACGTGATGGACACGAACTTGCTAGGGGAGCGCGCCCGCGCCCTGGAGGTCGCCGGCCGCGTGCCAGGCAGGTTTCCCCTCGGGGATTCCGCGCCGGCCGCGGGGAAGCGGGTGTACGCCGTGGGCACCGCCTGTGCCCGGCGATGATGGTGACGACGGCGCCGCTCGCGAGGTGGCGACGCGTGGTGGTGCGGACGACGCGTCATGCCCCCCGCGCGGGGTGGTGTGACACGCCTTCCGCTCGAGCTCTCCGTGGAGAGCAGGGTCAGCTCATTGCCGTTGCCGGCGGCTAGGGACTCAAGGTTCCCGAACCAGACGACGGCACCGGCAGAGAACGAAGGAGTAGAAGAAGCCATCCAGGAATCAGCGAGAAAATGACTCGGACACGCGCACCCCTACCTGGCGGCCAACTGTCGGTGTTTCGTAACCGCGTCGTGGCGGTTGCTGTTGCCGCGTCCTTGAGGCGTGGGCTCTGTCTCTGGCGCGGACGCGGAGGCGTGGCGACGTGGAGGCCATGCTGTGCCCATCCCGGCTCGTACAGAACGTGGCCGGGCCCCGCCGGGTCTTGGGGTACCTGTCTTCCAATAACAGAAGAGCCGTCAGGGCTCGAGGGGCGCAGGGCCGGCCTCGAGGTGGCGCTCTTGAGTGCTCGAGGGGCGCGGAGCCGGCCTCGAGGTGGTGCAGTGCGTGGCTCGAGGGGTGCGGAGCCGGCCTCGAGGTGGCGCTCACGAGTGCTCGAGGGGCGCGGAGCCGGCCTCGAGGTGGTGCAGCGCATGGCTCGAGGGGCGCGGAGCCGGCCTCGAGGTGGTATCTACGGGGGCTCGAGGGGCGCAGAGCCGGCCTCGAGGTGTTACAGTGCATGGCATGGCCGAACAGTGCTGTACTGGTGCTCTTTTGCCCATGCCTATGGTGAAAACGAGACTTGACTTTACACCGGTTCACTATGGCACACGCCATGCGCCAGAAGATGTGACCGGGGCAGGTGGATGCATTAAATGCGTGGTATGGGGCTGGTACGGTTGTCCGTACCGCTCGAGGGAGGCGTGGAGTGTGGTGGAGCGCTCGCCCGAGGCCTTGCTCGGAGGGTCGGGCGAGACGGAGCGTGCTCGCTCGAGGCCTGGTTCGGAGGGCTCGGGCGAGACGGAGATGGCGTGCTCGCCCGAGGCCTGGCTCCGAGGGCTCGGGCGAGACGGAGATTGGGCGCTCGCCCGAGGGCTGGCTCGGAGGGCTCGGGCGAGACGGAGATTGGGCGCTCGCCCGAGGGCTGGCTAGCCAGCGTTGTAAGCCTCGGGGGGTTGGTTTTTTAGAAGGTTTAGCCTAGCTGGGGTTTATTTGCGCTGATTGGGGGTACCCCTTTTTTGTACCACCGACACCATCTGAGTAAATCTCTATAATGCCTTCATGTTACCTTTATTTGCTATAGTATATGTTTAGGTTTGAAGTACTTTCATACATCTCTTAAATGAAGCATGGTGTCTAGTTTAGGAATGGGTGATCTTGCCTTCAAAGGCCATTTAATTTAAGCATGCTTAGGTTAGAATGCCCTCTTAAATCAAATTAGACGTGGTGTCTAGGTTGGTTTTTGAGCCGACAGTATGGTATAGTGGATGTTGGATATTTTGTTGGACTAACCCCTGCAGGAAAACTTTCAATATCAATTTGGAAAAGTCCGGAGATGAACTCACACTGGAGATGAAGAGACACATGAACTTCAACAACTTTGCACAATGAAGACTCGGCTCGTTCATCATAGATGAAAGAACTGTGAGTATCAAAGTTTATTTATTTTGTCTTCTACTGTAAGTTATCTTTTGCCTTGAATCATGTTAAAGTGCAGCCAACACATGAAATACTAGTCTATGCTAAAATAATTCTAAAAACATCTTTTTATTAGCATAGATGCAAAATACATATGTTGTGGACAACAACCCATGCTTTAAATTCTTGCAATCCTTCGGGCATATATCCACTAACGTTATGCAGGAGAGAGATTTTGTTCATCCATGGTTTGGTCTGAACATTGAAGATCCAAAACCCAAACCATAGACACACAAACATACTCTCAGATCACAAATGGTGCTAGCCTAGCTTTGAGTCTTGCTTGGAAGCTGATGACAAACAGGATGCAACTTACCTCGTATGAGACAACCTATGCCTGCAATCATCATTGTCCAAGACATCAAGACAAGAAGTGGGAAGTTATCCTCTTTTCTAATCAAGAGCTAGCTTGGGAGACAAGATGGTACCACTACAACAATAACAAGATCTACAAGTCAAACACATGAACATGTTGTTGGGAGTCCATCTACGTCACAAGCCAGCCTGGGAGAGACAATTCCATTGTCTAGATGTGTTTCACAATCAAAGGGAGGAAGGAGAAACCCAACTTCAAACATATTGATCTTTTACTCACCACTTTGATCAATACAAACCACTAGATGCTATCCCAGTTGAGAAGAAGAATATGATCCACTACTCATTCTTGGAAGATCGTTCTTGAACACCATCAATGTTATCATCTATGTCGGACCTGGAGAAGTCAACTCTTGGATCTTTTTCTGATTCTTCAACATCTACATCACTTATGAGCAGCCAAAGAGAACCAAGAGAAGACGTCGAAGGGAGAGCCAACTGCCAAGAATTGAGGAGGGGATTATGAAGGATGAAGCCACTGCACCACAAGAGTTAGAAGATGAAGAGATTACCTGAGTTAGCAAATCAAGAAGAACAGCCGATAAGATCTCCATCATCTAGAAACTGTTGAGAGGACAAGTCTCAGTTGTGACACTAAGAGACAAAGACTCTCAATGAGGCACTTGAGTAACAGTTCTAAATTCAAGTCTTTTGCCAACCCAATGATTAAAGGAGAACAAGAAAGGTTGACAAGAGAAGAATGCAGAACTGTCCCTACATCCTCATAGTACAGAATTAATACAATAAAGAGAGAGGATCCTAGTCAGCATACTCGAGGAACAATAAGTCGACACGAGAGAAGGAAGATCGATACCTCTAAAGATGATTCCACTATGATCTTCCTCCTCTCTGAAGGACCGAGAAGCTACCCAAAAGCGACCAGAGGGGGGGTGAATGGGAGCTTCAAAATTTCCTTTCAGAAACTAGATGCCACTGTCCCAAAATCAACCCCAAAAGCAAACCCTAGAGCTTGCTAATGTCCACGACCCTAGATGTAGGGTGCATGCTTCCTTGAAGCACAGCGGGACACTAGACAACCCTAGAAAGCCAACGCAAAAGACGGAAACCAAATCCGAAGTCACGCGAACAAACAACGGACAAAACAGTGCAGAACCAGCTGCATCGGACGCTGGAGGTGCGTCCGATGTGTTCGCATCGGACGCGTCTGATGTGAACAGGAGCTCTCTGGTTCCTCACTGTGATGGCATCGGACGCTGCTACAGTATCAACTCAGCGTCCGATGTGAGCGTCCGATGTGGGGCCGGAGCATCCGATGTGAACAGTAGTGTCCGATGCCCTGACAACGGACGCGTCCGATGCAAAATGAGGGTTTCTGGAACCTCACTGGACGACCATCGGACGCTGCACTGTAGCGTCCGATGCCAGTGTCCGATGCCCCTTCAAAAACTCAGAAACTGACACGTGGCAATGGCGCGTCCGATGCTACTCGGGTCAGCGTCCGATGCCAAGAACACGAGCGTCCGATGCCCCCGACGCAGCACTGTTCTTCCGCGAAATCCACTCGATCTCCTCCGAATCAAAAGCACTAGGGTCGGGATTCGATCTGAGGAGTCACAAGGATGTTAGTGAGCTACTCCTAAGAGATCATGGCTCGAACCTAACTCCTAATCGGTGAATCGAAGAAAATCGGGGCAAGGGAGCAAGAATGCGATCCAAAACGAAAATCGTTCGATCTCCTAGACCGTGAGGTTTGAGGATGATTCCTTCGGTGGAAAGAAGTGCCTCACGATCTAGAACAACTTGGTTCAAACGGATTTGCAAAAGATGAACCGAGCAAAAAGATCAAGCGACGGGAAAATCGTGGAGAAAAAGGATTCCGCGAAGGACACAAGGAAAACGCGAATCACAGCCACGAACTCGAATCAAGGACGCAAATCAAGCCATCGATCTGAGCTCCAAGGTGAGGATATGGCCTCACTTCCTCAAATCAACAGTACACAGAGTGGAGTCTCTCTGCGGATCTCAACTAGCTAAAGCAGGGGATGGGAGAGTGGAAACCCTAAGTGCAAGAAAGCAAATGACTGCGCTAACTGAGATGGGGAGGAGGGTGTCTCCCCTAGACTACTTATACTAACCTAGCCTAAGCCTATTTCCTACTCTACCCCTCCCTACTCTAATTACAGAGCGGGCCAGGAAAAACCCTAAGGCTAATCTGGTCCACCCGAGTGGTAGGTGTATCGGACGGCCACGCCCGCACTGGCCGAAGCGTTGCCTCGACGCAACCTCCAGATAGCCGCCACGTGCCGCCCTCGCTCTGCACCCCCGATTTTGTGGCCCAAACCGGGAAACCAGCCTTTTCCATCAGCCCCTGGTTTTGAGGCCCAAACCAGGAAACCAGCCACCAGCTCTGAGTTTTGAGGCCCAAACTCAGCAAACCCGCAGCGCCCAGGTTTTGAGGCCCAAACCTGGAAACCGGCCCACCGCCTGAGTTTTGTGGCCAAACTCGGAAACCGTCAGCCCGAGTTTTGTGGCTCAACTCGGAAACCCAGCACCCAGGTTTTGAGGCCCAAACCTGGAAACCGTCCACCCGTTGGTTTTTCCCTGGCTCTACCAACAAACCGATGTCGTAGAGGGGATGCACCTCCGTGCACCCCGTCCACCGACATGACCGCATTTCTTCACTTGTTGTCGTCACAGGCTGCCAGCCACCACAGCTGATCCTCCGGCCTCTGGTCCCTCAGTCCAAGCCTCACGTCCGCCCTTCACTGTCCGATACATCGGCATGGCACGTCCGCCGCACGGCACGCCCATCCTTCATCGCGCCCAGTCCATCGGCACGGCACGTCTCAACTTGACCTTCACCTGCCATCGACCACTGTCTCCGTGCTCGACACCTGCACAACACAAGCCAAAGAACATGCGCATCAATCCAGTTGACAATCACTCATCACTCGGTGATCCGGCATACACCCATGTATCCGCAATCTCCTCCTTGATGAGTGCATTGTCAACTACAACACAAATCATAGGAACAGAAAGAAGGTAGGAAGGAGAAGGAAGAGAGAACCCAACCAAATGACCCAAAAGCGTATCAAAGCCGAAGAAGGTCAAGTGGAAGAAGCGAAAACTTGGTCCCCAAAGACATGGGCAACGGCTCGACGCAACCAAGCAAAGCAAAGCTAGCCCTCAAGAAGAGGTAGAATAGGCTCAACACCGCTAGCAAATACCAACTGAAAATCCAATCGAAAATCGGAGCAAATACTTGGCAAAATGCTAGTCCCTCAAGATAGAGGCACAGAGGCTCAACACAACTAGCAAGAAAACCACTCCGAACCATTTGGAAAACACTCGATTCCAATGCCTTACGGCCAGCTCAGTACCAATTTAGGATATTTGCTAGTCCCTCAAGACAGAGGCAACGGCTCAACACAACTAGCAAACTCCCCTTCGATAAGTGCAAGCAACTCAGGAAAACGGAGTTGAACAACATAGGAGCATATGATTTGCAAAAACTCTCCCCCTTAGTTGAAAATGCACTAATCAAGGCACAAGGTACCGGAGCAAAACTCCCCCTTCACACAAGCTCCCCCTTCCAAAATGCATATGAAGTCAAACATGCAAGTTAGGAGCTTTAGGCATATAATCAAAAGAGTGTTACAATGCTCTAATCGGTATAGCTCCAAAAGCACAATCAAGCACTCAAATAGCGAAGGCTCAAACTGATCACATGTACGAAATATGAAGCATATGAGCAAAAGTGCATTTTGTAACCAGAAAGATAGTCACCATCAAAATAGCACTAACCATGTATAGATAGGAATCCAAACAAGTGCTAAACATATATACAAGGTGAACTACCCCTAGCAAAGTTCAATCATCATGCATAGGAATGAAGCATATACTTGTGATTTCAATTTTAGATCGGAGTTGCAGCGGTAAAAGAATTCATAAGTTAATTTTCAGCATGTGATTGCGAGAGGTTGAAAGCTTGTCATTGCCTAACTTTTCAACCGAGCGAAGCCTATGCCGAAGCAATCAGAAGCTTAAAGCTGCGGTTTCGGTCATACACTACACGGCTCAAGTTTAACTCAAAGTGCAATGAGAAACAGTCTCGATACCGTGAGGTGTTGACAAGCAAACCCATCTCGATCTTTTCAATTCACTTCTACTTGGTTCAAGATTTTAAGCAAGATATGAACAACCAAGCAAGTGAAGGACTCAGTACTAGAGACATAGCAACCTAGCATATATGAAAAGCAGGAATGGACTCGACACACCCTACACATGCTAGTTGCATATCTCAATGGTGAACATTTTCAGATTTATATACATTAAGCAAATTCACCATTCCAAAAATAGCTCACTCATAACATGTACTAGTGATCAGGAAGAGCATAAGCTACAAGTATCATCGGAGCATACCACATAGAGCATAGTTACATTCTAATAAATATAAGCATGAAGCTCAGAATGTAAAAGCGTATGCTAAAATGAAACAGAAAAGAAAGACAAACGAAAAAAGAAGTCTATATACAATAGCCAAAATGTTTCCCCCATCTAAAAGGGGAAACACACACCAAGCTCACCCCTCAACCGATTAAAGGTTGATTCGTCTAAAGGCTTGGTGAAAATATCAGCCAGTTGGTGATGAGTATCGACATGGCGAAGGTCGATATCACCCTTCTCCTGGTGGTCTCGCAGAAAATGAAAGCGCACATCAATGTGTTTGGTTTTCGAGTGAAGCACGGGGTTCTTAGCAACGCTAATGGCACTCGTGCTGTCACAAAGCAAAGGCACTCAAGTAAAGCTCAAACCAAAATCACGCAAAGTGGCCATCATCCAGAGTAACTGGGAACAGCAGCTAGCCGCAGCAACATACTCAGCCTCCGTGGTAGACTGGGCGACACTAGACTGCTTGCGAGAAGACCACGAAACAAGAGAAGATCCAATAAACTGGCAAGTCCCAGAAGTGGACTTACGCTCGATACGACAACCAGCAAAATCGGCATCGGAATAACCACAAAGCGAGAGAGTGGAGGAAGCAGAATACCAAATCCCGAACTCAGGTGTGAAACGAAGGTACCTGAAAATGCGCTTCACCGCCTGACGGTGAGAAGTGCGCGGCGATGCCTGAAAGCGCGCGCACAAGCACACGGCGAACTGAATGTCCGGCCGTGTCGCCGTCAGGTAGAGAAGCGACCCGATCATACTGCGGTACTCCTTCTGGTCCACTGCTTCTCCATCCACATCCGCATCCAGGGCAGTCGTTGTCGACATGGGTGTTGGAAGAGGCTTGGCCTCACCCATATCGAACCGCTTCAGCAAGTCCTTCGTGTACTTGCCCTGGTGCACAAACGTCCCCTCTCGGGATTGCTTAATTTGCAACCCGAGAAAGAATGTCAGCTCGCCCATCATGCTCATCTCGAACTCCCTGCTCATAGTATCTGCAAACTTGGCAACCAAAGCATGAGAAGAACCACCAAAAATGATATCATCCACGTAAATTTGGACCAAGAGTGTGTCTTTGCCTTGCCGGAGGAGAAAGAGCGTCTTATCTACACATCCCATTTTAAAACCCTTAGCTAGCAGAAATGTTTTCAATCTATCGTACCAGGCTCTAGGGGCTTGTTTCAAACCATACAAGGCTTTGTGAAGTTTAAAAACATGGTTTGGAAACTTGGGATTTTCAAAACCGGGGGTTGCTCAACATAAACCTCCTCCTCTATGTAGCCGTTTAGAAAGGCACTCTTGACATCCATTTGAAAAAGTTTGAAACCCCTGGATGCAGCATAAGCCAAGAGTATCCTAATAGCCTCCAAACGTGCTACAGGAGCGAAGGTCTCCTCATAATCTATCCCTTCCTTCTGACTATAGCCTTTCGCTACAAGCCGGGCCTTGTTTCTCACAACATGGCCATCCTCTCCTTGCTTGTTTTTAAATACCCATTTTGTCCCAATAGGCTTACAGTCAGGTGGAGGTGGAACTAGAACCCAAACCCGATTTCTCTCAAAGTTTTCTAACTCCTCATGCATGGCATTGACCCAATCCGGATCCGTCAAAGCGTGTCCAACATCTCGGGGCTCAAAATTAGCAACAAAAGCAGAATGAGCGAAGTGAGAGATGTGCTGTGACCTAGAGCGAGTAACTCGCTCGTTGATGTCGCCGATCATCTGTTCAGGGGGTGCTGGCGCTGGATGTGTCGTGGCGCCTCCCGGGAAGAAGTGACCTCCCCCTCAACAGCAGCTGGTTCCACCCCGGGTACAAAAGGTACCGCGCGAGGTGGAAGATCCCACGGCCCCCAGGAAGAAGAAGTGTCGGGGCCGTGAGTCGTCGTCGAGGCCGCTCCTTGCGGCACGGCAGGTGGAGGGGGTGCTGGATCATCCATACCTTCAGCACCCTCATCCTCGTCATCGAAAAGAGGCTCTCCGACCTCATGATCACCTGCACGCTCAAAACGAGAAGAGGGACAAACAAGAGTCTCGTCGAAGGTGACATCTGATGTCTCCATGACTCAGTTAGTGTCAAGGTTAAGTACACGATAAGCTCGAGTGTGAGTGCTATAACCCAAAAACACACCGTCAGAAGAACGAGACTCAAACTTGTCCAGGTTGCCTTTTTTCAATATAAAACAGTGGCAACCAAAGACTCTAAAATAACTCACCTTGGGCTGGCGACCAAAACGCAACTCATAAGAGGTCTTCTTCAAAAACGCTCTCAGAAAAATGCGATTCGAAATGTAGCATGCAGTGTTCATAGCTTTGGCCCAAAAGCGCCTAGGAGTCCTATGCTCATCGAGCATCGTCCTGGCCATCTCAACAAGGGTCCGATTCTTCCTCTCCACAACACCATTTTGGGGCGGTGTGTAGGGGGAAGAAAACTGATGCTCCAAACCAAGGCGGTTACAAAACTTCTCAAAATCCGAATTTTTAAACTCGGAACCATTATCACTCCGAATAGCTCGCATCGAGTTCAAAGGGAACTCGTTCTGAAGACGCAAAATCAGATTGCGAGCAAATGAGAAAGTCTCGGTCTTCTCAGCTAAAAAGAAGACCCACGAATATCTCGAAAAGTCATCAACAACAACCAAAACATACCACTTGCCACCAACCAAGCTCACCCGAGCCGGACCAACAAGGTTGTAAAAGCTCTCCGGGGTGCGAGGTCATGACCTTAGTCACCGGATGGTGGGGAGCGGCAATCATCTTCCCATATCTGCAAGAATGGCAAACTAGATCCTTCTCCATCGAAAGCTTGGGCAATCCTCGGATTAGGCCAAGTGAGCTAAGTCTTGCAAGCAAGTCGAAGCTTAAGTGACCGAGCCTCCTATGCCACTTCCAAAGATCGGAAGAAGAAGGACTAGCCAAAAGACAGCGAGAAGATCCAAACGACTCCGAAAAATTCGCACGAAAAACTTTCCCAAAGGGCGAAATCAGACATACAAGATCGCCCTGAGGATCTAAGATGCGACTAAGGTTCGGTTTGAAACGAATCTCATAGTCATCATCAAAAAGTTGTGAAACAGAAAGCAAGTTAAAATGCAGGTTAGAAACAAGAGCAACATCGTGCAACACAAAATGCTCATTAACCCGCACAGTCCCACGGGACAACACCTTACCTTTACTATTGTCGCCGAAGGTTATGTACTCCTTTCCGGTGACCGGGCTAAGGCTGGAGAACCACTTGGTGTTTCCGGTCATGTGCCTCGAACAACCGGAATCCACCAACCAAACGTCCTCCAACCGTCTTACCTACATCAATAGAAAGACATAGGGTGAGCATACGGTCCAACACTGGGGTTAGTGAAGTAAGGGGAATACCAGTGTTGGGCCGGCTGCTCAAAAGAACGGTTAGCGAAAAAACCATTCCTAGCATGTCTACGAGGGAAGCGATCACCACGCTGAGGAAAACGTGGTCCGCTGGGGAAGAAGCGCTCACCGCGAAACTCTACCTGCGGTGGGACAAAGCGCTCAATAAAGCCTCTGCCACGGGGTCCGTCAACTGCAAACGCAGGACCCCGTCGGGCACGCTCTCTACGAGGTCTACGCCTAGGAGCCTGGGGCTCAACTCTAGCGTCTCTCCTCGGAGCTCTCTCCTGCCTAGGCCTAACAAACTGAGGTCCTGGACCCCTAGGCCTAGTCTCCCTCCTCGGAGCTCTCATCTCCTGCCTAGGCCTGGGAACCTTCCCTCCAGACCTAGCAGCTCTCCCCTGACTCTTCGGCACATGTCCACCATGAGAAGAGTGGAACATATCCGGGTTCTCCATCTCCCGAGCACGGCGCGCCTCTCGCTTGCGCCAAAAGCAAAACTCACTCAAGTGACCATCCCTCCCACAGAAGTCACACTGATACCTCACCACGCGCAAAGGGGGTTGTTGGTATGCAGGGATGTGGGTATGGTTCACTCTGCCCTTCATTGGCAAGCACTCCTCTCTGATGGGTGGCATAGCATCAAGCTTGTTCTTGAGGTGGTTTGGCTTGGGTGTCCAAATTTGGTTCTTGGGAGGAGCTCTCGGGGGTTCCTCAACCACACCATCTTTGGTGGTAGGCTTAGCAGGCTCTTTGAGTGGAAGCTTGGCAAGCTTGGGAGTAGTGGTGGAGTTGGGCTTCTCACATGGGTTCAGACCACTAGACTCTCCAATCTTCCCAAAAGCTGAAAGATCGACACTCTGAGCAAGACCTACACCAGGGGCACCAGCAGCTCGCTTGAATTGGGAGATCATCATCCCGAGCTGCGGCTCACTATAGGAGACCCATGACAAGATGGTCCGAAGGTATGTGTTTTCTTCCTCGGTTTGCATCTTGCCATGCTTCACATTGGCAATCTCCATCTCCAAGCCCTCGCACAAAGCACACCTCGCCACACCAGTGCTACCTGAGTTGGCCTCCTCAAGAGACACAATCTTGGCATTCTTCTCTGCCAACTCAGATTGCAAGACGGGACAAGTCTTGCATGCACCCAACAGAGAAGGTCTAGCCTTCAGCTCATCCAGCTCTCCTACCAACGCAGCATACTTACCTCTCAAAGTGAGAAGGTCAGTCATGTGCGCGGTGCACGACTCACACTCCGCCTCCTCCGACACAACCACGGTGGACCGAGCGAACTCAAGCTCCTTCACCGTGTCCTCCCATTTCTGCCTAAACTCCTTATGCTCTCTAGCAGCACGCCTAAGCAACTTATCTTGGCTAAGGAGGGCAGCAGTCAACTTCTCAACCTCGAAGGAAAGCTCGTCGTAGGTGAGTGATACCTGGGAGGTGTCGTCGTCGTCGTCGTTCCGAGGCGTGTGCTCCAGCTCGCCTCCGACCTCATCTCCGAGCGCCATGGTGCACAGGCCTCCGTCGCCGGCGAAGAAGCACAAGCCGTTGAACTTGTCCTCCAGCTTCTTCTTCATGGACTCGTCATCGCTGGAGCCAGCGGAGTTGTCATCCGAGCCGTCGACATCGCTGAGCGTGGCGAAGAACGCACGCTGCTCAGCTTGCTGCTTCTCCAAGTACTTCTTCTTGATGTACTCTTTGTCGAAGCCGCCCCGCTTCTTGTGCCTTGGGGGGACGTGCTTCTCCTTGTACTTGGAGTCGTGCTTGCGCCCATGTTCGCCCTTGCCCGAGTGCTTGTTCTTCTTCTTGGGGCAGTCGGCGATGAAGTGGTCGGGGTCGCCGCACTCGTAGCAGCCCGTGCGTCCTCCTCCACGACGACGGTTCATGCGGTTGTTGTGGAACCGCGAGAACCGGTTGGCAAGCAAAGCCAACTCGTCGTCTCCCAAAGACTCCAGCTGGTCCTCTGTCACAGAAAAGAGAGAAGAAAGCGCAAAGCCAGCGGAGGGGTTAGAGGAAAAGCCGGAAACCAAAGCCATGGACGGGCGAGAAGGATTTTCAAAAGAAGCCCTCGCCATAGCATCAATCTCACTGGACTTGAGCTTACTGAAGAGCTCGTCGCAGGTGAGGGTCTCATAGTTCGGCGATTCCATGATTGCCTGAACCTTGGAGTCCCACACCGAGCGGTCAAGAGTGTGCAAAAGCTTCAAAGCACGCTCATGATCGTCAAATGCCAACTGCTCTCTGTTAGCCCTCGTCCTGTTGACAATCACCTGAAAGCGAGCGAATAAACTTTCTATGCTCTCGCCAGGTTGATGTCTAAAGTTCTCATACTCTCGCTTGAACGACTCGTAGAGTCGGGTTTTGACTTGAGAGGTGCCCTCATGAAAACGCATGAGAGTGTCCCAGATCTCCCGAGCCGTAGCGAGGTGAGAAACGCGATCAAACTCACCCATGCTCAAACAAGAGAAAAGAGCATTACGGGCTCGGCTATTGGCATCGTGCTCATCGATCTGCTGTTGAGTCACACGAGCAGCCAAGACCACGTAATCAGGGGAGTTGCAAATATCCCAGATCGAAGCGCCCAAACTCTGCAAATAGGCCGACATACGTATCTTCCAATACGCATAGTTCGTCCCATCGAAAAACGGCGGTTTGCCCACGCCGCGATCCATGTCGCCTTCGGTGGATCTGGAACCAGCTAAGGTGGAAGATCCTTAACCCGCTCCGATACCAATTGAAGGACCGAGAAGCTACCCGAAAGCGACCAGAGGGGGGTGAATGGGAGCTTCAAAATTTCCTTTCGGAAACTAGATGCCACTGTCCCAAAATCAACCCCAAAAGCAAACCCTAGAGCTTGCTAATGTCCACGACCCTAGATGTAGGGTGGATGCTTCCTTGAAGCACAGCGGGACACTAGACAACCCTAGAAAGCCAACGCAAAAGATGGAAACCAAATCCGAAGTCACGCGAACAAACAGCGGACAAAACAGTGCAGAACCAGCTGCATCGGACGCTGGAGGTGCGTCCGATGTGTTCGCATCGGACGCGTCCGATGTGAACAGGAGCTCTCTGGTTCCTCACTGTGATGGCATCGGACGCTGCTACAGTATCAACTCAGCGTCCGATGTGAGCGTCCGATGTGGGGTCGGAGCATCCGATGTGAACAGTAGTGTCCGATGCCCTGACAACGGACGCGTCCGATGCAAAATGAGCGTTTCTGGAACCTCACTGGACGACCATTGGATGCTGCACTGTAGCGTCCGATGCCAGTGTCCGATGCCCCTTCAAAAACTCAGAAACTAACACGTGGCAACGGCGCGTCCGATGCTACTCGGGTCAGCGTCCGATGCCAAGAACACGAGCGTCCGATGCCCCCGACGCAGCATTGTTCTTCCGTGAAATCCACTCGATCTCCTTCGAATCAAAAGCACTAGGGCCGGGATTCGATCTGAGGAGTCACAAGGATGTTAGTGAGCTACTCCTAAGAGATCATGGCTCGAACCTAACTCCTAATCGGTGAATCGAAGAAAATCGGGGCAAGGGAGCAAGAATGCGATCCAAAATGAAAATCGTTCGATCTCCTAGACCGTGAGGTTTGAGGATGATTCCTTCGATGGAAAGAAGTGCCTCACGATCTAGAACAACTTGGTTCAAACGGATTTGCAAAAGATGAACCGAGCAAAAAGATCAAGCGACGGGAAAATCGTGGAGAAAAAGGATTCCGCGAAGGACACAAGGAAAACGCGAATCACAGCCATGAACTCGAATCAAGGACGCAAATCAAGCCATCGATCTGAGCTCCAAGGTGAGGATATGGCCTCACTTCCTCAAATCAACAGTACACAGAATGGAGTCTCTCTGCGGATCTCAACTAGCTAAAGCAGGGGATGGGAGAGTGGAAACCCTAAGTGCAAGAAAGCAAATGACTGCGCTAACTGAGATGGGGAGGAGGGTGTCTCCCCTAGACTACTTATACTAACCTAGCCTAAGCCTATTTCCTACTCTACCCCTCCCTACTCTAATTACAGAGCGGGCCAGGAAAAACCCTAAGGCTAATCTGGTCCACCCGAGTGGTAGGTGTATCGGACGGCCACGCCCGCACTGGCCGAAGCGTTGCCTCGACGCAACCTCCGGATAGCCGCCACGTGCCGCCCTCGCTCTGCACCCCCGGTTTTGTGGCCAAACTGGGAAACCAGCCTTTTCCATCAGCCCCTGGTTTTGAGGCCCAAACCAGGAAACCAGCCACCAGCTCTGAGTTTTGAGGCCCAAACTCAGCAAACCCGCAGCGCCCAGGTTTTGAGGCCCAAACCTGGAAACCGGCCCACCGCCCGAGTTTTGTGGCCAAACTCGGAAACCGTCAGCCTGAGTTTTGTGGCTCAACTCGGAAACCCAGCACCCAGGTTTTGAGGCCCAAACCTGGAAACCGTCCACCCGTTGGTTTTTCCCTGGCTCTACCAACAAACCGATGTCGTAGAGGGGATGCACCTCCGTGCACCCCGTCCACCGACATGACCGCATTTCTTCACTTGTTGTCGTCACAGGCTGCCAGCCACCACAGCTGATCCTCCGGCCTCTGGTCCCTCAGTCCAAGCCTCACGTCCGCCCTTCACTGTCCGATACATCGGCATGGCACGTCCGCCGCACGGCACGCCCATCCTTCATCGCGCCCAGTCCATCGGCACGACACGTCTCAACTTGACCTTCACCTGCCATCGACCACTGTCTCCGTGCTCGACACCTGCACAACACAAGCCAAAGAACATGCGCATCAATCCAGTTGACAATCACTCATCACTCGGTGATCCGGCATACACCCATGTATCCGCACTCTCAATCACACTGTGAAACAAACAAGAGAAGACAAGCCAGCTAGACAAGAGAAGCTTCTATAAGGTGGTTCGACACATCACTCTTCAATAACAAAGTAATATTTCAAGGTAAATAACCATCACTTTAAAAGCTTCTTCTTGATTCTAGTATGAACATAAATAAAGAACTAAACATGTTTAAGTTGCACCTCACTTGATCCAACCTAATCAACTCAACATATTTAGTCCTTTGATCCTTGTTCATAGCTTTACTCTCTTGAATCTCACTAAATGAACTAAAATGTTGTGCATCTGACCTTTGGAAGATGATATATCTCAATTATGAAAAGATCAACACTTTATAGATTATCCTTCCTTGGGGTAAGTAATTTGATCTATTAAATATTTTAAGATGCTACTTTTATACTCATCCTCTGATCCTATCACTCATGTTAAGATTGAATAGAACATATAAACAACAAGTTTGTCTTGTGCAATGTGCCTAAGGTTATAAACAAAACTTTTTGGTTTTGTTGGTGTTTTTCCACCAACAGAGCCCATGCACTTGATCTCTACCTTGTCTTTATGAGCAGGACACACTCTTGAGCAAATATGAAGAAGTTTATCACTCCCAAATTCTACAGGGTGAAGGTCCTAGATCTACAAGAATATGCACACTGTTGACACTTACTAACGTCGCTACCAAGAGTAGAGATAAACTCTATCCCTGGCAACGGCGCCAGAAATGCTTGTTGGTATAAATTAACGCACACTCTACTTTATCCGCAAGCGCACAGATAAGATCTACCGATGTAGCACTTCACCGGAGTAACCCAGTTTTAATATCGAACCCAAAGGAACGGATAGCGATGAGTCTCAAGTGTATAACCCCTGAGTAGCTAACAAGGACGGAGAATCTAGAAGCATAGAGGGGATCACTAAGGTTATCTAAATCCAACTTAAGAGTGATATGTTTATATTATTCTTAGTGGGGAAGTTGCCATAAAAGGTCATAAACAGAGTATGAGTCTTTTATGCAAATGTATAATCCTACCGAGCCTACACACGGGTAAGTGGACTATAGAAGAATCAACAAGGCTATAAGAGTCACCCTTGCGAACTACCACTACTACCGGTGTTATAGGAGGCATTTATGAGCTATCAAGTCTAAGCACCACGCTTACACTATCCAACTACTCTAACTCTAGAGCAACTTAGAATTAAAGTACTCAAAAGAGAGTCATAAACCTTAAGAATAATGAGAACAATAACTCAAACTTAAATATAGACGTTGATTACCGAAACAATCATTGAAGCAAGTCGATGAAGAACTTGAATCCACAGGTACAAGATGAAGAAGTTGATCCGACAGGCCGGAGATTCCTCTTAATCTCTTCCTCTCTCTCTTCTAGTTCTATAATAAGACTAGGTTCTAACCCTAATTGAGGGGTAACTAGTCTTCTACTTGATAGCTGGCTCTTGATTACAACTAGATGAACTAGAAGAGATTCATCTAGAGGGACCTCTACTTCTACATTGGAACCCTAGTTTCTGATGTGGAGATGAATAATGAAGAGGGAGATGCCTGGAGAGGGGGGTCTGGGGCTGGTTATATAGCCCTGAGGGATCAACCGCAGCCGTTGGATCAAACCGACTTAAGGTACGGTCGAGATGCATCCTAGAGGTCGGTGGAGATTGCTTGCAGAAGACGGAGACCAGTGGGCCCCGGGGGGGGGACCAGTCGGTCATAGGGTGGGATCGATCGGTCCCACCTGGTAGCCTCTCGTGGTGGTCGACCTCCTGGTGTCTTCTTGCGTCATCTGGAGTCTTCTAGAATAATCCTGACGTGGCGGTTGCGTTATCTCTCGTCGGTTTCCTTCTAGGGGAAGCAATCAGCGCTGGTTTCCTGGTTTAGTCCCTGCAGAATCACAATTTACCAAAACTCGTGGAATATTGTCAATTAAAACCCTAAACCTTTGTTGGTGATTGAATTCATGCCCTTTTCATATTTATTTATCCTTTAATTTTGATAGATAACCAGCTCAACAATTCCCCCAAGCTTACCATTTGCTAGTCCCTTAGCAAAACCAAAAATTAACAATGGATCAGAAGTTGCTACAATATCTTCACTTCCAATAATTATACCTGCCGTTAAACAAAAATTCTCCGAAACATATCATGTTATTCTTCATGGGGCTTATTACTCTTACCTTAGGTCTTGAATAATTAAGAGATTGAACGATCAAATCAAGCACTATGTCTCTGGTTCTTTCACTTCACCTTTATCCTGGAGTTTTAATTAATTTTCAAAAGCATTAATACAAATGTTGTTAAATTAAACAATGGATCCAAAGAGAAAGTCAACCAACCATTGAATGAAGAAGTGCATGTGTATGGAAAAATAGAGTCGGATGCTCTTTTGAATATATTCACTCTCTTCTGTCTATCAGAGACATATGGCTATCAGGCTAATTCTACTGTCGGGCACTTGCTCATTTTTTTTCTAACATTTTTTTCTTTGAGGTTCCGGACACTTGTCCCTTTTTATTTCCTCGGGATCTATCTTTTTGGGGTTTCGGACACTTGTCCCTTTTTATTTCCTCAGATCTCTTTTTTTTCATAGCCACATGTTTCCAACAAACTTCAGAGAGTATAGCAACATATAATTATGAGCATTATGCAGAAGATGGATGAAATGTGTAAGTGATCTCAATTCAATGGCAAGATAACATCTCACAGGGTCACAAAGCTTAATCTAACTCAATGCAATTATTAGTCATGTTTATATTTAGAAATCTCTGGAACTTTAGTCTTGTTTAGAACAAGATAATAGCAGCTCAGATCATCACATGTCATATCCCAATTACCTAGACCTTAGATTAAGTATTTGCCATCCATGTATTTAATTTTATTTTAAGGCATCATTATTAATTAAGAGAACTCATGCTTTAGAGGCTAGGTACTTGAAAGAAATTAGATAGAGCAACTATTCATCATTTCTATGCAAAAGATTAGAGAGAGCAGGTTCTTCTTTGGTCATCAACTTTTTAAATAAACTAGACACACTATTTTATTTAATCTAACACACTTTAAGATAAAAGCTAATAATAGTAGTAGTAGTAACAATAAAGACATACCTGGATCGCGAAGATAACGGGGGTGCGTCTCCCCCAAACTGGTTCCTTTAATAGCGTTGAGCCTTCATGTGCCATATATTTTTGTGTCTTTTTCAATTAATGGTGAGCCTTCATGTGCCCACATATTTTTGTTCTTTTCTTTTATGGGTGAGCCTTCATGTGCCCACATATTTTTGGTGTTTTGAATTTATTTATAGAATGAAAAACTTAAGAGAATAGAGATACTTACGTGGATATATGGGGATTGCCTTCCCCCAAGCTGAATGTCGACGTAGTCGTTCGATCTTGCAATGTAGCAGACTGGCAGTGGATATGTCCTTCCTCTATTAGAGCTTTGATTGATGTTGATGGTTATTGAAACAGTGCTCCAATAGTGGATGGAACATTCACTTGCTCGTCAGCTTTTCTTGGCCTTTCAAATCCTTTGAAACTCAAATAGACAACAAAACTTGTGGAACAGATTAAGCATTAGCAGTTGGCCACTGAAGCCTTAGTTGTCTAGAATTTCAGTAAGATCTCTTTTCTCAATATTTTTGTATTTTTATGTTTTTATGGTGCAAGAGAAAATGCAACAGGATGAATGCATGAATATTTATTTTTATTATTCTTATGCCACCATGGTGAATATCCTTGTGGGTTTTTACACACCACAGAATTATTCACATGGGGCTTATGGTTTATGATATAATGTAACAAATGCAATATTTTTATTTTCTTTTCTAATGCAATGCAGAAAATATTTGTGAAGTAAATAAGATGATGCAAGAAATGATTATGGATTTAAATATGAGAAAAGTAAATATGAAGATAACTACCGGTTTTTACCTTTTGGCGAAGGTTCGGATATTTAGGTCCGACCAACCGGACCTTCCTTTGGTTCAGACCTCTCAAGGTATGTCAGGAGTTCGGAAAGTTGTTATTGACTGTACCTCTTAGGTGCAGACTTTTTCTTTTATACTTTCTTGGTCTGAGTCTTCACTTCCTGTGGCTCACTGTCTTGAGATTTCTCTTGTTCTTTCTTTTCTGGGACAGTGTCGATAGCTTCTTCTTCGTGATTGGCCTCTCTATTCTTGATAGTTTGTCTTCTTTGGCATTGAGAGCGGCGTCTTTCACTTCTATTCTTCTTGGGTGCTTCATCAGACATTTAGTTGATGAAGGTGCATCGTGCCTTTTCTCCAGGAAAGTGAAAATGAATTTCCTCTTGTAGATGATTATACTTGTAGTGTAGAGGAATGATCTTCCTAGGATGAGGTGGACATCATCATCTTCTCCCATGTCGAGGATCAAGAAGTCTGTGGGGACTTTATGACCTCTAACTCTGACTACGACGTCTTCCATCATTCCTTCTTGTTTTATGCCTCTTGATATGATGTCACTCATGTTTGTTCGTCCAGCAGTTTGAAGTGAAGCGTTAATTATAGAAGCTGGTAGCATCTTGCTCAATGTGCGTGTTCTTGTAGATCTAGGACCTTCTCTCTATAAAATTTGGGAGTGACAAACTTCTCCATGTTTGCTCAAGAGTGTGTCCTACTCATAAAGACAAGGTAGAGATCAAGTGCATGGGCTCTGTTGGTGGAAAAACACCAACAGAACCAAAAGTTTTATTTATTCCTCTCTAACCTTAGGCACATTGCACAAGACAAACTTGTTGTTTATGTGTTCTATTCAATCTTAACATGGGTGATAGGATCAGAGGATGAGCATAAAAGTAGCATCTTAAAATATTTAACAGATTAGATTACTTAACCCAAGGAAGGATAATCTATGTATAAAGTGTCGATCTTTTCATAATTGAGATATATCATCTTCCAAAGGTTTTAGCTCATTTAGTTAAGACAGTGAGATTCAAGAGAGTAGAGCTAGGAACAAAGATCAAAGGACTGAACATGTTGAGTTGATTAGGTTGGATCAAGTGAGGTGTAACTCAAACAAGTTTAGTTCTTTATTTATGTTCATACTAGAATCAAGAAGAAGCTTTTAAAGTGATGGTTACTTACCTTGAAATGTTACCTTGTTATTGGAGAGTGATCGTGTTGAACCACCTTTTGGAAGCTCCCCTTGTCTAGCAGGTTTGTCTTCTCTTGCTTGTCTCACGTTGTTCTTGAGAGGAGGAAGATCACAGTGGAATCATCTTTAGAGGTATCGACCTTCCTTCTCTTGTGTTGACTTATCAGTGAAGGCACATTGTTCCTCAAGTATGCTGACTAGGATCCTCTTTCTTTCTTATATTAATTCTGTACTATGAGGATGTAGGGACAGTTCCACATTCTTCTCTGTAAACCTTTCTTGTTTTTCTTTAATCATTGGGTTGGCAAGAGACTTCAATTTAGAGCTGCTACTCAAGTGCCTCCATGAGAGTCTTTTGTCTTGTAATGTCACAACTGAGACTTGTCCTCTCAACAGTGTCTAGATGATAGAGATCTTATCGACTGTTCTTCTTGATTTGCTAGCTCAGGTAATCTCTTCATCTTCTAACTCTTGTGGTGCAGTGGCTTCATCCTTCATGATGCCCTCCTCAATTCTTGGTAGTTGGTTCTCCCTTCGATATCTTCTCTTGGTTCTCTTTGGCTGCTCATAAGTGATATAGTTGTTGAAAAATCAGCAAAAGATCCAAGAGTTGACTTCTCCAGGTCCGACATAGATGATAACATTGATGGTGTTCAAGAATGATCTTCCAAGAATGAGTAGTGGATCACATTCTTCTTCTCGACTGGGACAGGATCTAGTGGTTTGTATTGATCAAAGTGGTGAGTAGGAGATCTTGCTATTGTTGTAGTGGTGCCATCTTGTCTCCCAAGCTAGCTCTTGATTAGAAAAGAGAATAACTTCTGACTTCTTGTCTTGATGTCTTTGTTGGTGGTCCTTAACTCATATTTTATACCACCAACTTCATTATAAAAATATATAAAAATATTCCCACGACTAGTGAATAGGGCTTTACACTAATACATTCCATGAGTTTTGGTGACTATTCGCTTGCAGGCATACATCGGTGGAAATGCATATAAAGGGATGGAAAATAATACATAAAACATCATTATGCAACACAAATACCAAGTGGCCCACTTACCATGCAATCCAGGCCTCAGACACAGGCCAAAATGCCCAACAAAGAACCCAAGTGGTGAAGGCCCAAACCAACTCCAAACCCTACGCGGGCTGCAGGACCTTGCTTCAGTAAAATGGGCGCCACGGGCTCATCCGAACTCCAATTTTGAACCACCACCCGTCCACGGAAAGCTAACGACGAGACGCACGCGCTCGTGAAAGCCCAGCCCAATTTGGGCCCACAATGGGGCGACCGCCCCACGGGGGCGACCGCCCCCCCAGAATGCCGGTTTCGGCCCAACTTTAGTAAGGCGGTGTGTTGACTCCTCCCTAAGGCATTTCCGAGTGCAGATTAGTGCCACATCGCTAGTCTAGGAGTGGTTCCACCCCCTCCTAGCCTATTTAAGAAGGCCTAGAGCCCCCCTCTCAAGATCATCCAACACAACACAAGACACAATGTGACACATCAAGATACAAGAGAAGAAGTAGAGAGGAAGAGCTTCACTCATATCCTTAGCCTCTAGGTTAGGAATAGAATAGGGAGCGAGATAGAGAGTAGAGTAAGAGAAGTAGCAAGTGACCGGCTCCATCCCCTAGTTGCACTAGTCGGGATGCTGAAGTATTGACTACTTCCTGCGCTGTACCGTTGCAACCTGCTGTACCTCTGCAACCCGACTTACTACATTGGAGTAAGAAAAGGTTGAGTTCTACTTTTGTTCTAGTAAGTTCTTGAGCATTGTTATCTTGTTCTTACAATTTTGCGGGTTCGTTGTCCATCTTTTGGTGGATGCTCTAGCAGAGGAGCCTCTGAATCATTTGGAGGGGTTCCTGCGCAATGCTAGAGTAGTATTTAATAGCGTAGACGTGGTGTCTAAGCTAAGAGCTACCCTCGTTTGCCTCGTATCCCATGGGTGAGGGGTCAGCGGCAGGTGGTGACAGCCCTGTTTGCCCTTAGTTTCCCCCACGTTCGGATACGACGTAGAGCTATAGGCCGGAGTTACTTGGCAGACCAGGTATAAGCCGGTGCCCGAAGTAAGGTTGTGAAAACACGTGACCTTGTTTGAGGCTTCTAAGCATTAGAAGAACCTCGTTACCCAAGCCGTTCCCCTCTGTTCTCTCTAGGGTTTATTAGATCCGTGACCTTGAACACTTCCGTTCCCTAAGAAAATACGATACCCTGAATACCACCGGGTGAAGTGCTACAGTGGTACTTCCATGCGCTTGCGGATTCTTCTGCTTACGCTAAGAAATACCAACAAGCATTTCTGGCGCCGTTGCCGGGGATGGATCGTAAGGTCCATTCTTAGTAACGACGTTAGTAAGTGTCAACAAGCATTTCTGGCGCCGTTGCCAGGGATGGATCGTAAGGTCCATTCTTAGTAACGACGTTAGTAAGTGTCAACAAGCATTTCTGGCGCCGTTGCGGGGGAACGGTTGTTGTTTTTGTGTTCAGGACCTAGTTCATCCTCGTATCTGTATCCTTTTTTATAAAAACCAAAAAAATATTTTCTTTTTACCTTTTCTATCATGAAGCCAATCATTCCAATTCAAAATCCGTCCGCTTCAAAGGGGGAGTTCGTCGAGCCAAAACCTTCTCCAAAACTTTCATCCAATGATGGACTCCACCCTTATTTAAAATCCATAGCTCGGGCACTACACTTCTCTGGTTTTCATAATGAAGATTCTTTTAACCACTTGCTAGATCTTGAGGAAATTTGCTCATGCCTAAGCATCCCAGGCATGACAAAAGAAACGATTATGTGGAAATTGTTTTTGTCTTCCCTCTATGGGGAGGCAAAACAATGGTACGCTAATGTCGTAGAAAGTGTGAATGGGGATTGGGAATAACTTAAAAACAAGTTTTATCTTGCATTCTTCCCTAGGTCCCGTATCACCTCTATACCAAAGGAAATCCTCCATTTCGAGCAAGATGAGGAGTCTATAGGTGCAGCCTGGGCCAGGTATTTGACGATACTACACGCTAGCCCAAACATGTCTTTACCCAAGAGCGTGCAATTGCATCTCTTTTCTACGGGTCTAGATGAAGATGCTGCCCCAGTCCTTGACAGGGCCGCTGGAGGGTCGTTTTCAAGCAAATCTACAACGGAACAAAGAAAAATCCTTGATAACTTCCTAGAGAAGCACACTTCTCCCATTGTAGAACCAAAACCTCTCCAAAACAAGGGCATGTCAAGTTTTGAGGAGCCCTCATCAGTCGAATCAACAACTTTGCCATACATAGATTCAACTTTTGAGCCCTCACCTGAGCTGCAAACACCGATAATGCTTTATCCTTCGGAGTTTGCAATTGAATTCGAGGATTATGACAGAATCACGAACCTTCGTATGCACGAAAAACGCTAGACATATGAAGTGTCCCCTAAAATAGAGCCATCAAAAGAATTGTTAGTGGAGGTGAAACGTTATTCTGATGTAATTCGGATTCTTTCACCCTCCACGACCATATCTTGCACATTTAGGGAACAATTGTCGATGCTCTTCACAACCCATCGGTCGGAACAAATATCATGTCAAAATTCTTAGCGGAATCTCTTTTGGGTAACACTCCGCTAATCCCGACCGACAAACTCTTTTAAGGTCCGCCAGGGTTTCTCTGGGAGTGTTGTGGAGTTGCTAAGGCCGTACCTTTTGAAATAAATGAAAATGTGGTTCACCTAGATTTTCATATCTATGACATCCTCGAATTTGAACTTCTGTTAGGCCACCCTTTCGAAAAACTTTCCATAGAGAAACCATTCCGTGGGGGCCCTGATGAACAGTTGGGAGCAATCACTTCCGCCGAGTCTATCGCTAGTTCCGCAAATCCAAAGGCGAAGGAGCAGCCCAACGCTAACTCATGCGAGGTGGTAAAATGCATAGCTCCGTGCGTTTCGTTTGAGTTTCAATCTCATCCTTGTGAAACGATACGTCCAGTACCATCCTCGCTCGAGCTTAATCCATGTCCCTCTGGCCATCATAACGTTGTTCTCGACAGCAGTCAAGTATCAACGCTTGTCTTTCATGATAGATCTTTCCAGTGCGGAAACTTTCATGCCATGGACATGTGTGAAGCAACAACTCTAGAAACCAAGCAAGAATCTGTTAATGAGCATGATAACTTCTCTTTTAAGATCCCTCATGTCACATGCTCACTTTTAGGTTCTCTAGAGTTCATTTTGCTTCAAACCACATGCTTCTACGAGGATCACAACCTTCTCTTGATTCTCGTTGTCAAACTCTTTAAGAGAATGGTTGTGGATGCTTATGTTTATCACAAACATTGCAAATCCCGTAGATGCATGGTGGTGCTAACCTTGCAGCTTGAGTGTTAATACCAAATACTTGGTGGTGAACTGGGATTTACACCACCACTGTAGGCTGCAAGATGAAGTTCCCAAGGTCAAGCTTAAGACTATAACTTAAGCACTGCCGGGAGATACCCCGAATTATCCTAAAAAAAGAAAAAATATTTATATAATGATTTAAAAATAGCTTTATATTTCTTTTATTACTATCATTAAAAAAATATATTCATAATAAAATTGAGCTTTCCTAGTTTTCAAACTGGTAGAGCCTTTCTTGTTGTTTCTTTTGTTTTGTTTCAATAAACAGGTACAAGAATAAGTATGGGGGAGATCTCCCAAGTATAACCTTTCACACAATTGAGATCTCCCCAACACATTGCACAACATCGAGAAACCCAACATGGAGAAGGACAAGGTAAAAGGTTTTAGAATGGATTGACTTAACTTCCGGGTTGGTCAAATCATTTCTAACTCATCGTAAACTCCTTCATGTTCAAACGATGGTTTGTGCAAAACTCTATCCTCACATCTCCCATGTTTTGAAGATTAAAACTAAACCGATTAAAAAGACAAAACTTTTGACATGTCATCTCCAAGTTATCCTTTGATAAAATTTGCATACTCTTTATTCCTTGCTAATATTCCTATAACTTGTGAACAACTTTTCATAGGGACCCCATGCTATCTAAGTAATTGAAATTTGAGATATAGCAGGATGAAAATGAACCTTGCTCTTTCATGTGATGAACTTGGGCTTTATTTTACAAAATCAAACTTCAAATAGCATGCTCCTCAATGATATGAAAAATTCCTACCAAAGCCATATCTAGTGTTAGATTTTAAAACCTCCAAATACTTGCAACTTACTACTGCATTGAGTTTTGTCAAGTCTTGTTGATGCCTTGTTGAGGAACTTATCATGCCCCTAAGATCAAGATTCACGTACACCCACATAAAAAAATGCTAACTCTTGCACTAAGAGTTACGCAAAAACATGCCTTACCATTCCACCAAAATAAAAACTCCACCACTTGTGTTATGAACCTCTCTTCCCAAAATTCCTTTTTATTTTTGCAAAATATGGGCTATGAAAAAAATAATCCCATGCCTAAAAGCATGAAGAAAAGAGAAAAGATGCCATGCCAAAGAAGCATGTGCCAAAAAATGAGAGAGCAGAAAAAAATGGACAAGTGTCCAAATGAGAAAACAATGGGTACCTCGATGCCCGCCTCTCTCTAAAAAAATAATAATAAAGATAGCCCATATTTTCATAAGTTTCTAAAAAAAGGGAGAGAGAAGCATGACAAAGGAGTTCAAAAGAAAAAAAATATATATATACATATATATTCCCCACATTTGCACTTCTTGATCTAAGGGTATGGCATCTTTCTCCTCGGATCCGAGATTTGACTTAGCAAAATATGCAGAGTAAGTATGCCTTCATATCTTTACCTACCCAAACTCCACAAAAGCTTTTTAGGAATAGGAAAGAAAGAGGGCAACATTTTGGTATGCCTTGGTGAGGAACCAAACACATAAATGAGCGATTTGAGAGAATCATTTGAGGAGCTAAGCTATGGTTTACATTTTCAAAATTAAATGAAAACCCAAGTTTCTGAATTGATTGATGCAAGGGGATTTGAATCCATGTTGTTCCATCTTTCAATCACCCAAGATATCATGGTAGACATTTCAGAGTTCATAAGTGCAGGTGAAGCTTGGAATAACTTGTATGCAGGTTACATATCAGAGAGATGACCCATCTTAGTCCTAATCTTTACTCGAGGACGAGCAAAGGGCTAAGTGTGGGGGAGCTTGTTGGTGGTCCTTAACTCATATTTTATACCACCAACTTCATTATAAAAATATATAAAAATATTCCCACGACTAGTGAATAGGGCTTTACACTAATACATTCCATGAGTTTTGGTGACTATTCGCTTGCAGGCATACATCGGTGGAAATGCATATAAAGGGATGGAAAATAATACATAAAACATCATTATGCAACACAAATACCAAGTGGCCCACTTACCATGCAATCCAGGCCTCAGACACAGGCCAAAATGCCCAACAAAGAACCCAAGTGGTGAAGGCCCAAACCAACTCCAAACCCTACGCGGGCCGCAGGACCTTGCTTCAGTAAAATGGGCGCCACGGGCTCATCCGAACTCCGATTTTGAACCACCACCCGTCCACGGAAAGCTAACGACGAGACGCACGTGCTCGTGAAAGCCCAGCCCAATTTGGGCCAACAATGGGGCGACCGCCCCCCCAGAATGCCGGTTTCGGTCCAACTTTAGTGAGGCGGTGTGTTGACTCCTCCCTAAGGCATTTCCGAGTGCAGATTAGTGCCACATCGCTAGTCTAGGAGTGGTTCCACCCCCTCCTAGCCTATTTAAGAAGGCCTAGAGCCCCCCTCTCAAGATCATCCAACACAACACAAGACACAATGTGACACATCAAGATACAAGAGAAGAAGTAGAGAGGAAGAGCTTCACTCATATCCTTAGCCTCTAGGTTAGGAATAGAATAGGGAGCGAGATAGAGAGTAGAGTAAGAGAAGTAGCAAGTGACCGGCTCCATCCCCTAGTTGCACTAGTCGGGATGCTGAAGTATTGACTACTTCCTGCGCTGTACCGTTGCAACCTGCTGTACCTCTGCAACCCGACTTACTACATTGGAGTAAGAAAAGGTTGAGTTCTACTTTTGTTCTAGTAAGTTCTTGAGCATTGTTATCTTGTTCTTACAATTTTGCGGGTTCGTTGTCCATCTTTTGGTGGATGCTCTAGCAGAGGAGCCTCTGAATCATTTGGAGGGGTTCCTGTGCAATGCTAGAGTAGTATTTAATAGCGTAGACGTGGTGTCTAAGCTAAGAGCTACCCTCGTTTGCCTCGTATCCCATGGGTGAGGGGTCGGCGGCAGGTGGTGACAGCCCTGTTTGCCCTTAGTTTCCCCCACGTTCGGATACGGCGTAGAGCTATAGGCCGGAGTTACTTGGCAGACCAGGTATAAGCCGGTGCCCGAAGTAAGGTTGTGAAAACACGTGACCTTGTTTGAGGCTTCTAAGCATTAGAAGAACCTCGTTACCCAAGTCGTTCCCCTCTGTTCTCTCTAGGGTTTATTAGATCCGTGACCTTGAACACTTCCGTTCCCTGAGAAAATACGATACCCTGAATACCACCGGGTGAAGTGCTACAGTGGTACTTCCGTGCGCTTGCGGATTCTTCTGCTTACGCTAAGAAATACCAACAAACATTTCTGGCGCCGTTGCCGGGGATGGATCGTAAGGTCCATTCTTAGTAACGACGTTAGTAAGTGTCAACAAGCATTTCTGGCGCCGTTGCCAGGGATGGATCGTAAGGTCCATTCTTAGTAACGACGTTAGTAAGTGTCAATAGTCTTAGACAATGATGATTGCAGGCATAGGTTGTCTCATACGAGGTAAGTTGCATCATGTTTGTCATCAGTGCCCAAGCAAGACTCAAAGCTAGGCTAACACCATTTATGATCTGAGAGTAGGTTTGTGTGTCTATGTGTTAACACAGAATTTTCGCACTATGACAAGTGGGCCAGCACGGCGCAGGTTCGGGAGAAATCACCACCCAAGGGATTCGGCAGATAGCAAGCACGGTCGGCTAATCCGATCGATTCGGTAGGGCTGTGGAGGCGACTGGTCAAACGGGGGGTGGATTCGGCAATATGGCGCTGCGGTCGGCTGCCTCAGGCTAAGTCGGTTTGCGACAAATACGGCATATCAGAAGATTCGGCAACAGAAGATCTCGTCGTTGTTCGCACATGCCGATTATTAAGGGAGGCTTAGGATAAGAGGCATCGTGTTTTAGATATGTTTCCTGTTTTGTCGTTGTAATCGTGTCCTCCTAGGACTCGTAGAACACCAGGGTATAAATATAAACCCTGAGACTATTGTAAAGGGAGTTCAACAATCAATACAACCAATCCGGCCCCGTGCCATCTTCGAGTCCAAGTCGTGTCGTCGTGTCCTTCGAGAGGAGCCATCGATCCGTCGACCTCCGTAAGTCCCGGCAACCTTGCTATTATGTCTAGTATCGTGCGGCGGATTTAGATATGGTGCGAGTAGTCTCGTATGTTAAGCTTAGTATCGTGCGGCGGATTTAAGCTTATGACGGGAGGTCTTTGTTTATGTCTTGTATCGTGCGGCGGATTGAGACATGAGTAAAGATAGTTATCGGCTCTGTTAGATTTGGTAATCTGATAGATTCATTAAGTTACCTTGTGTTATATGTTTTGTTACGTTTATCTTATCATAACACTTTTGCCCAATCTAGATACCGTCCGGTTCGGCTCCATCTTTGTAGATCTGCTCTGTTTCACGTTTATTATTGGAAAGTCTGTCATGCAGTAGATCTATTGGTCGTAATAGCCGAATTGGATCGTGTCTGGATTGCCACGTGGTGAGGGTTCATGCATGTTAAGTGTGTTTGATCTATGATAAGGCTAGGTGTCGTGCGGCAGGCGCAGGCTTTAGATTGGCTTAGTCATGCTTAGTTTGTATGTTCAATCCCCATGGACCCCAACTCGGTTGTACAATCGAGATTGGTTAATTTTTGACTTATATTTAATACATCATGCGAGCACTATTCTCATGCAAACGTGTTCGGCAACCTGTTATTCATGTGACATTGTTCATATTGCCGAATGATTTTTAAACTTGTTGGCAGATAGCTTTCATAGCTATGTGTCGTCGTAAGTGGCTTCAGGGCCGTATATTTTGGAACTGTCCGGTCATACCTGGCATGTTCCAGCTTTGTATTTAACAGTTTCTCTCCCTTGTCAGTTGCAGGGCAAACTGACTGGCACGCACCGGACTTCTGAGCACCCGGGCCACGTTTGAAGCCAGCTCCTTCGGCTTGCTGTGTGTTGGCATAGTGCGCAACTTTTTGTGTCAACACACTTTTTGGCACGCCCGGTGGGACACCCTTTTTCTGCAGCAATGGTCGAAGTCACTGAAGCCGAGGCCAGCAACAAGGCGGGGCTCATGCAGGTGCAGCTCGCTGAGCTACCCGACGAGTACAAAGAGCAGGTGGATAATGCTTGTGCCGAATTCCAGGCCAAGTGCCTAGAAGCATTCTCCAAGAACAAGAGCGGAAAGGTTCGCCGTCTGCATGATCTGCCGAAACCCGTCCATCTCAACCCGAATGATCCCGGGGAAACGGAGGCAGTGCTGAAAATGTCTCACATAATCAACGAAGCTGTCTCTGGTGCCATCGGTCGCATGCATGGGGCGTTTCTTAACACTTTCCGCACCATCATGATCGCCCAATTCGGCCCTAAGGCTGATGAACTTATGGAGGCGGAGTTTGGCCCTATAGCAGGACCACACCTCTTCAACTTGCCGAATCACCCCAAGGGGGCAGGAGCTGCTGGTGAGGAGACACCACCTAATGCTCGGACTATTCAAGAGAGGCAAACGCCAGAGGGTCAATTCCCGACCATGGGTCAGTTCACGTTCGGCGCTAAGAGTCAGCCACCAGGGTCAACACGCAAGATCTCCCCGCAAACCTGTAGGCTCATAAAGGACTACTATGGAAACGGGTACCATGAGATGCTCGAGCCTCACAACATAGAGGGCACCCCACATCCAGGATATGGGAAGCCGACGGCCGAAAAGACTATAGACTCTAACGTCGATGTCATGCTAGAGAGGATGGCGGATATGATGCAGCGCACTTTCGGCCTGAAGCCTAAGGGCACTTATGCTTACAGGTCTCCGTTCCCCGAATGGTTCCACCGTGTGGCTCTGCCTCCCAGAGTCAAAGTGCCAACAGACCTGTCCAAGTTCTCCAGCTTAGATGACACCAGCACGGTGGAGCATGTCAGTCGCTATCTGCTCCAGCTTGGGGAAGCCAATACCGAAGATGCCTTCAGGGTTCGGTACTTCCCGTCGTCACTCACTGGACCGGCATTCGCATGGTTCACGTCACTACCGCCGGGCTCAATTCTTTCTTGGGCAGACCTGGAACAAAAGTTCCATACGCACTTCTACACGGGCACCAAGGAAAAGAAGCTGGTGGACATCATGTACGTGCGCCAAAGGCCAAATGAGACGCCACAGGACTACCTGCGCAGGTTCAGGGAAGTCAAAAGCCAGTGCTTCGGCATGCACCTGCCGGACGATCAGCTCCCACCATTGGCCGTGGCAGGCATGCTCCCGAGCATTAGGGACAAGCTGTTCGGTCAAGAATTTGAAGACTTGGGCCATCTCTCTCGCCGGCTGAATGAGATGACTATCCAAGCGCAAGGCTTCCGGAGGGAAGGACGCTTCCAGAAGGACAATGTCGCGGCCCAGATGTATCAGGCATTCCTGGACGAAGCCGATGACTACACCGATGCTGAAGATGAAGTGGCCGCTGCAGAGCTCAACTGGGACAAGGAGCCAACCCAGGCCAACAAGCAATGGCTGCGCCAGCAGAAGGGGGCATACGACTTCGACGTCACCAAGGCCGATAAACTCTTCGAGTTCCTGGTCGCCGAAGGGAGAATCAGGCTACCTCCGGATCACCCGATGCTGCGTCCTGGAGGGGTCAAGGACAAGAAGTACTGCGGTTTCCACAATACTAACACTCATTCTATTAACGATTGCCGTGTGTTCAGGACAAAGATCCAGAAGGCCATCCAGGATGGACACATCAAGTTCAATGGCAAGATGAAGATCGATGCTAACCCCTTCGCCCAGAACGCCGTGTTCTTCTCAGTGAACATGGTAGCACCAGACAACCCCAGGGGCAAAGGCAAAGTAAAAGTCCTCACCTCCGACAAAGCGCGTGAGTCTGGCACAGTGGACCCCGATCGGCAAATCACTGGCGAGGAGCTCCGGCAGCGTACCCAAGCCACGAATAGCCGATACGAACGCGGAGAGACATCTTCCAGGCGCAGGCCCACCCACAGAGATCTCCTTAACAAGTGGCACCGACAAAATGAGAAAGAGCAGAAGCGTCTCCAACGCGAAGAGCAAGAACTCGCGGAGGAATACCAGCGTGAAGACGGTCACACGGGAGAGCATCGGTATCGTCTGGAGGAGAGGGCTTACCACAGAGAACAGACCCATCGCTGGGAGCAAGAACACTACCAGGAGCGGGAGCAAGCTCACTGGGGCTGCCCGTTCTTCCGCCACTGCTGGAACGAAGGCCTGAAACTGCCCGCCATCAACAACTGCCCCGAATGCAGCGATCAGTACAGGGGGTATAGGCAGGATCGAGTCAACCGCCGTCCCGTCCACGAAAGGTTGGGAGCACGCATCCCAATGGACGATCGGTGCCTAAAAATGAGAAGCCCGGATCGGCAAGCCAAAAGATATGCCGACCAGGAGTGGCTTCACCACCGGGATGACGGCGAGAGGGCACAGCCTCGCCCATATAGGTGGCAAAAGGGGCAATGGTGCCCGCCAGGGCTCAGAAAGAGCCAGAAGAGGAGGGTGCAGCGCCTCCGGAATAGGGAATTGGAAGAAGCAGCTGCTGATGGGAAGAAGCAAGGGTGGCGCCCGAAGGAAAAACCAGATGACACTAACAGGGGCGCTGACGTGGCTATGGCTTTCTTCCTCCCCCTGGAGTTCATGGCTCCTGCCGGCCGGGAGTCACAGGACGAGGTATATTCGGACTCTGACGAGGCCGAGCACGACGGGCTCGTGGCGCAGCTCGTATTGGCTCAGAAGGCAGCATTTGACAAGCCAGCTAAGCATCGGCATTTAAAGCCGTTGTATGTCAAGGGGTACGTCAACGGAAAGCCGCTGACCAAGATGTTCGTCGATGGCGGCGCAGCAATCAACATCATGCCCTACACCACCTTCAGAAAGCTGGGCATGAACGATGAAGATCTGCTCAAAACGGACATGACACTCCGTGACTTTGCCGGTAATCCCTCTGACACTCGAGGTGCCGTGCACGTGGAACTGATGATTGGATCCAAGACGCTCGTCACGACCTTCTTTGTCATTGATGGTAAGGGGGGATATAGCCTGCTTTTCGGCAGGGATTGGATCCACGCCAACTGCTGCATACCTTCAACCATGCACCAAATACTCATACAGTGGGATGGAGACGACATTGAGATTGTCCGCGCTGACGACTCGGTGAGTGTTGCTGCTATTGAGCCCATTTACTGGGAATTCGACGGGGTGGAATGCTTCTCCGATCGCGTGTGGGGGGACGGTCCTGTCAACATCTACGGCAGAGATCAACAGCCGATCCAAGCAATCGGCTCTCAGAGCCTCTTTTAGATGGATAACCCAACCGACAACAGCGAGGGCAAACTGGGACGCGGGTTCACATCGGCCGACGAACTGGAAGAGATAGATGCCGGTGACGCAAGTAAAAAGAGGCCGATGTTCATAAGTTCTAGTTTAGACCCTGATTTCAGAGTGCAATTAGTAGATCTTTTAAAGGAGTTTAAAGACTGTTTTGCGTGGGACTACACAGAGATGCCCGGATTGGATCGGTCCATTGTTGAGCATAAATTGCCGATCAAACCTGGGTATCGCCCATACAAGCAACCCCCGCGCAGGATTTACAAGGAGGAGGTATTGGCCGATGTGAAAAAAGAAGTGGAAAGATTACTAGAAGCTAACTTCATTCGGCCGTGTCGATATGCGGAATGGATCTCCAATATTGTCCCGGTGTACAAGAAGAACGGGAAGATGAGAGTCTGCATCGACTTCAGGAACCTCAACAAAGCCACTCCTATGGACGGTTATCCAATGCCGGTGGCCGACTTGCTGGTGGATGCTTCGGCCGGCTTTGAAATTATAAGCTTTATGGACGGCAACGCAGGTTACAACCAGATCTTTATGGCTGTAGAGGATGTGGCAAAAACCGCCTTCAGGTGCCCCGGCCATATAGGTTTGTTTGAATGGATTGTCATGACTTTTGGTTTGAAAAATGCCGGTGCTACTTACCAGCGAGCCATGAATTACATATTCCATGATCTGATCGGCAGAACTGTAGAGATCTACATTGATGACGTGGTGGTCAAATCCAGAGGCAAAGAAAGGCACTTAGCCGATTTAAGGAAGACCTTAGAGTGTACAAGGAAACACGGTTTAAAGATGAATCCAACCAAATGTGCATTTGGGGTGTCGGCTGGTGAGTTTCTGGGGTTCTTGGTCCATAAAACGGGCATCGAGGTTGGCAAGAAGAGCATGGAAGCAATCGATAAGGTAGTGCCGCCAGCCAATCTCAAAGAACTGCAATCACTGCTCGGCAAAATCAACTTTGTCAGAAGGTTCATATCCAACTTGTCCGAGCGTGTGCTGCCATTTTCTCCACTGTTGAAGCTCAAGAAAGACCAGGAGTTCGTGTGGGGTGACGTGCAACAAAAGGCTTTCGAGGAAATCAAAGAATACATGAAGACACCACCAGTATTGGTCCCTCCACAACTCGACAAGCCTTTCAAGTTGTACGTGGCGGCCGACAACCTAACAATAGGGTCGGCCCTCCTGCAAGAATTCGAAGGAAAAGAGAGAGTCATAGCCTATCTTAGCCGAAAGCTACTGGACCCCGAGACGAGGTATTCGGCTACGGAAAAGTTGTGCTTGTGCGTTTTCTATTCCTGTACCAAGTTTCGGCACTATCTGTTGAATGCCGAATGCGTGGTAGTGTCGGAGTTTGATGTAATCAAGCACATGTTATCAATGCCGATTTTGAGTGGAAGGATCGGTAAATGGGTTTTGGCCCTTTCTGAGTTTGATTTGCGTTTTGAATCGGCAAAGGCTGTTAAAGGCCAGATTATGGCTGATTTTGTCACTCACCACCGTGATCCTAATGCTAACATGATAACCATTATCCCTTGGGCATTGTTTTTTGATGGATCCTCGTGCAGCAAAGGTGGTGGAGTCGGGATCGTGTTGATTTCTCCCAAGGGGGCACCCTTCAAATACTCTATACCGATCGAGTACCCGGTAACTAATAATCAAGAAGAGTACGAAGCACTACTCCGAGGGCTGCGGTTGCTTGTGGACCTTAAGGCAGACGCCGTGGAGATCTTCGGTGACTCGGAATTGGTGATCAAGCAATTGACCGGCGAATACGAGTGCAAGAACGACATGCTGCAGGAATATCTCGAAGGTTGCCAAGAGCTCCTCAGACAGTTTCGATCGGCAACCTTGCAACATATTCCTAGGGGGCAAAACGAAGAAGCGAACCAGTTGGCTCAGGCAGCATCCGGATATAGGGAGAACCAAAACATTTTTGCACTTGAGGAAGAGCAAATAACCCCAGAAGACGATCAAGTAATCCTAAGTAATAATCAGGCAATTGAAGACTGGAGAGACAACATTGCCGATTACCTCAGGGACCCGTCCAGAAAAGTCTCCCGAAAACTCAGGTACAAGGCTCTTAAGTTTACGCTCTTGGACAATCAGTTGTACCACAAGTCCATAGACGGGGTTCTGCTTAAGTGCCTGAACCAAGACGAGGCTAGGAAACTGATGTATGAAGTGCACGAAGGTGTATGTGGTGCACACCAGTCGGCTCACCGTATGAGATGGATAATCAGGAGGACAGGATATTTTTGGCCGACTATGCTCGAAGATTGCTTCGAATACTACAGAGGTTGCCAGGATTGCCAGCGATTCGGCAATGTGCAAAGGGCCCCAGCGTCGGCCATGAATCCGATCATTAAGCCTTGGCCTTTCAGAGGATGGGGCATTGATTTAATCGGCCAGATCCACCCTCCATCTAGCAAGGGGCATAAGTTTGTTCTGTTAGCCACGGATTATTTCACTAAGTGGGTTGAAGCCATCCCCTTGAAGAAGGTGACATCAGAGAGCATGGTGTCCTTCGTCAGGGAACACATCGTTTACCGATTCGGCATCCCTCAGTCCATCACTACCGATCAGGGGACTCAGTTCACTTCCTCGGAGTTTCGTGACTTTGCCGAAGGAATGGGGATTAAGCTCTATAATTCCTCCCCTTATTATGCACAGGCCAATGGGCAGGCAGAGGCTTCTAACAAAATCATGATTAAGATCATTCAAAAGAAGGTCGAAGAGAAACCTAAAAGATGGCACTTGGTACTCAACGAAGCTTTGTGGGCTTACCGAATGGCTTGTCATGGGTCGACTCAGACGTCACCATACGAGTTGGTCTATGGGCATCACGCAGTGCTACCATGGGAGTTGCAATCGGGGTCAAGACGAGTTACATTGCAGAACGATCTAGCCAAAGAGAATTATAAAGATTTGATGATGGATGAGCTAGAGGATTTGCATTTGATTCGTCTCAAGGCCTTGGAAAATATTGAAAAGAATAAGATACGCGTTGCCAAGTACTACAACTCGAAAGTGAAAGAAAAAGGATTCGAGGAAGGAGAACTGGTGTGGAAAGTTATCTTGCCGATCGGTACCAAAGACAAGGTGTTCGGCAAATGGTCCCCTAATTGGGAAGGGCCTTTTCGGGTTCTGAGGCGTGTTCCCGGTAACGCATACATTCTAAAAACCCTCCAAGGAGAAGAGTTTGCTAGGGCAATTAATGGATGTTATCTAAAGAGATTTCATCCTAGCGTGGAGGTCGGTGCATAACGGAATCAAGGACTAGCGGGCACCGACGGCCGATACAAGGTTGTATCGCCCTCAGCACAAAAATGGCCGATAGGTTCTATCGCCCTTAGAGCAAAAACAGCCGACAAGGCATGTGTCGCCTCTAGCGCAAAAAACGCAGAAGTACAGGACCAAGTGCACGCGGTGCTGTGCAATCGGCTAGATAAATCAAACGCTCAACAAGCGCAGAACGGGAGAACAGATTGTGCGCATGAACATAGCAGAGTAGAACATTGTTCATGAGTTGGGGCGGTACGAAAGTGCGGATCAGTTACCAAGCACCTTGTTGATGACCGTCCGCGGATTGGTGACTGCGGCGAGGGCGTGAGCATGATCCTCGTAGGAGTCCAGAAAATCGTCGATCTGCTCGACGTCCTCCGGACATGCCCCGCCGGGGAAGCCAACCGGCGTCACGGAGAAGTCCTCCTCCGTGCGGACCGTTAGTGCCGACAGCCCCAGCGCCACGCCGTGGTGCACACCCTGCAGGGCAACCTGCTCGACGCGGCCATACACATTGGCCAGACGCGCCTCGGCGGTGTCGCCCTGGGCGTTCACCCGGTCTGCGACGGCGTTCGCCGCCATCTTCAGGCGCCCCAGCTCTTCAGACAGCGCTGTGAACGACGAGTTGAAGTGGATCGGTCAAGAGATCAACAAGAACGACCGAAAGCCGATCTAGGATTGGGTGTCCATACCTGTGATTGCGTCGCAGAACTGCCGGCGCTGGTCCTCCCACTCCAGCTGATCGATCCCGTACTGCTTCGAGACGGCGGCCAGCTCTTCCCGAGACTCGTCCCGCAGCGCCATGAAGTTCAAAGCGTCGTTGTGGTCGTAGAGGCCGCCGTCGGAGTCCCGGTCCGGGCTCACCTCCCAAGGATGGGAGTGGTAGGAGAGGCCATCGGAGGAGCTCGACGAGCCCGATGGTGGAGCCTCTGGCCTCCCCGGTGCTGGAGAAGGCCGGGCATGCCCGCCGGCGGAAGAGATAACGGGGACCCTGTCGGCGAGCAGTAACAGAGCGTGAGCGAGGTTTTCAAGAAACTGCCACAAAGGACGTAAGCGAGGATGTCCTACCCGCGCTGACGGAGGCGCCGAGCGCGGCTCCCTTCGGCCTCCTCAGCCGCCGGGCGCTTGCCGCGGTCATCATGGCTCGCCATTGCACTCGGAAAGTTAGGGTTTTCTGGGGCGGAGCGAGCAAGGAAGCCGAGGCGGCGAGAGTACTAGAGGAACGGATGCAAGATTGGGAGAAGGCAGGACTCCAGAGATGATTTATGCCGAATATCAACCGGCGGATTGGGGTTTTTTCTGCTTCCCAAGATGGGCCTCTACAGTGATGGGCTGTACAAATCGTCTGATGCACTCACATGTTCGACGGGGAATAGAGCGTCTGGCTTCGGCAAAATTGCCGATTTAGGTGTTCGGGACAAACACTGGCCAAATTACCGAACAGGTTCACACGGTTAGACGCGATGTCATCAGAATGGTAACCGATTGAATGCAAAGTACAGATATATTACAAGGAAGTGTTCGAGTCATTCTAACACAGGATTACAGAAACTAAAGGATCATTGCACAGTCGTCTTAGTTGTTCAAGAATTGGTTTATGGCCGCCAGAGTATCGGCTTTGACCTGGTTAGCATGCTCTAGTGCCTTGTTGTCCTCCTCTTCGGTGCCCTGTGCCTGTGAGAGCCTCGTGCCAAGTTTGATGTCCTCATCAAGCACTGATGACAGCTTGGAAGATGTTGTTTCAATGACATTCGGCAAACCCGATAGCCGAAAGGTGCATGACTGAATATCAGAATCGACCCGGGCTAGTTGGGCTTCCAGTTCAGATCTCTTTTCTTGTAATTCTTTCAACTGAGATTCCAGAGCCTCCTGAGAGTTCTTGGCTTCTTGGAACTGAGTGTACAGATCATTGACTTCCTGGGTACATTTGGACTTAGCAGTCTGAAGATCAGCGCTTCTGATTGCTCGTTTTACCTTAGCAAAGCAGTCATCCAGCGTAGATACGGCCTCCAGATGGAGCCTCAGATTCTCTGGAATGTCCTCAGCAATTAGCTCAAGGAAATTTTTAACTTCATCGGCGTCTCTGACTAAGGACAAGATGTCTCGACTCAGGAAGTTTGTTATGTTGCTCAGGACATCTTGGACGAGTGCCGATGGTCTTTTGGCCACTGTTCTTTTGTTCAGGAACTCGTTGACATCAAATGCATACTCAGAGGCTGAACCGATGAAAGTCTGTGTTGATTTTGACAGGTTAGCCGACCAAGGTAAAGTATGGAGAAATGGGGAGTTAATTCTTGCCTGATGAGTCGGCTGATTAACAGGGGTTTGGTCTGGTTGAGAACCGGATGGACCAGCAGGATCTGGAGTTGAGCCGATGAAGGTCTCATCAATCACGGTATCTGTGAAATCGCTGGTCAACCAAGGGAGGAATCTGTTGGTTGAAGGGATAATTAAAGGACCTACCAATGCTGATATCATCCGGATTCTGGATGCCCATTTCCTCGGCATCTGCACGCTCATCGTTTTCCAAGGTAGTAAGGATTGGGGGCACCGTCATTTGGGCGTTTTCTTGTTCAGGGGAAGAAGCCTGTAATGGTATACAAGCCAGTCAAGAATTAATTGGTAATGATGGAAGAACTAGAACATCTTACCTTTGGAGGAGGTGTGTTTTGCTTGGTCTTGGTTCGCCTGGAGCTGGAAGTACCTTTAGTGGCCTTTCTTTTCTCTCCTTTAGCTAAGAAGGTGGTTAATGAGACTGATTGGGATTTCATAAGCTGAGACAGTGAAGGAGCATTGTGTCCCAGGACAGTGATTGGCCCTGCTTGATGATATTGGATGGGCCTGATGTCAGAATTGGGTATGAAGTCCTGTGGAAGCTTTGAAAAGTTAGAAATCTCAAGGATCAGATACTAAGGCAACAGGTGGCTTGTTATTGTACCTCGCTGTCAGAGCTGAAGTCTGCTTGAAGTTCCAGGCACATGGGATGAACTGGGCTGTTGAAAATATGATCATGCCATTCTTGCCACCAGGACTCAAAAAGAGGGTGAGCAGACTGGATCAAATGAAATGGTACTGGTCTGTAGTCTGGCAGATCTTGCCCCAGGCTGAATACTCGATGGGCCTGCATCCCTATTGTGATACGCTCTTTGGACTGAATCTGCTCCCTGGGCTTGATGATGGTGGAAAATATGAGTTTTGGAGGGAGTTGTCCACAACCTAATTGCCTAGCTGCTATGTTAGGATAATAGAATTCGTAAGTGTGCTTCACTTGTCTTCCTCTGTTGAATTCGGCTGGTAGGATGCAGGGTTTGATAAATGAGTTGAAGACTCCTGTGGCCATTTCATCTATGCAGCCATCATCAAAGCTGAATTTGATAGGGAAAGTGAGGTTGTCATTCTCCCTGTAGGGTAACCAGAGCACCTGATTAAAGCCCTTGAAGAATAATTTGAAGAGACTGCCAATACTCTTGTTTATGGTTATAGCAGTGGCGGCCTCCCCATAAGTTTGGCAAGCTTTCTCTATAGCCTCTTCATCCTCAGCAAAGTTGCTGGAAGGAAAGCTGAGGTTGTCCAATGGCGCAGCAATGATTTGGTGCATGTATAACTGAAACCACATTTGAACAAACCACCAGGGGCCATTGACACAATCAATTGGTGGCAGTCCATCTGTGCTATCATGAGTGGCATGATACATTTGAGTGGAGATCTGATGCATCATGTGGTATATGGATCCCAGGAAGAGCCTGCCTAGAGGGAGTTGCTTTCCTTTGGATAGTTTATCAGCCAGTGCGATATAGTTGAGGGTTGGCTCGTTGGATCTCCCACAGAAGATAAATCTGCATAGCCACATGTTTAGAAAAGCCCTGTGCTCTGTTTCTGCTACTGGGCCTGACATTTTGTTGTGGATCTCTACATACTTCATCCATCCAACACTGACATCAATGGATCTCTGAGGAATTTTCTCTAGCAGTTCGTCGGCGTTCATGATCGAGGTAATGTTCAGGCCACTCATCATGAAGACGTCGGCTAGTGTGATTGTCATTATGCCATGGCCGAACACGAAAGCGTTGAGGGCATCTGACCAAAAATGAGAAGCTGCTATGAGCAATGACTCATTTTTGGGCATGTCAGCCAGGGACAGTTCCAGAGCATGATGGATGTCTTGGGTTTCCCAGTAAGGCCCAAATCTCGCCTGAATTCTTCTGTACCAATTCCTCCAGCCGGTGACCGCGGGCAGGGGCCAGTTCTTGAAGGTATACCGCCACCTGTTCGGTGAAATGACTCCATGCTTAAAAGGGGTTCTGTTGGTCTCCATACCGATGATATTGGTTGGATTAGAGTTTCCCATCGGTCCCAAGAAGTAAGAGTTGGGATCCGCATCGCAAGGGATCAGAATTTCATCCCTGAGGGCCTGAAAGGAGAAGGTGTGCGGAAGAAGCTAAATGAGCCGAATGCCGATATAAATTGACCGAGTGCGTTGAAAGGAAAAGTGAAATTTACCTCTGGGATCTCGTCGTGGGTCGCCATTGCTAAACTCGGTGGAGTTTGAAGCTGTTGGTGATTTGGGGAAGATGCAGAGTTTGAAGCAGTGCTGACCTAGAATGCGCGGCGGACTTGTGGTCAATTTCAGAACAAATGCCTTTGTGCAGAAATTGAGGGGGCATGTGTTAACACAGAATTTTCGCACTATGACAAGTGGGCCAGCACGGCGCAGGTTCGGGAGAAATCACCACCCAAGGGATTCGGCAGATAGCAAGCACGGTCGGCTAATCCGATCGATTCGGTAGGGCTGTGGAGGCGACTGGTCAAACGGGGGGTGGATTCGGCAATATGGCGCTGCGGTCGGCTGCCTCAGGCTAAGTCGGTTTGCGACAAATACGGCATATCAGAAGATTCGGCAACAGAAGATCTCGTCGTTGTTCGCACATGCCGATTATTAAGGGAGGCTTAGGATAAGAGGCATCGTGTTTTAGATATGTTTCCTGTTTTGTCGTTGTAATCGTGTCCTCCTAGGACTCGTAGAACACCAGGGTATAAATATAAACCCTGAGACTATTGTAAAGGGAGTTCAACAATCAATACAACCAATCCGGCCCCGTGCCATCTTCGAGTCCAAGTCGTGTCGTCGTGTCCTTCGAGAGGAGCCATCGATCCGTCGACCTCCGTAAGTCCCGGCAACCTTGCTATTATGTCTAGTATCGTGCGGCGGATTTAGATATGGTGCGAGTAGTCTCGTATGTTAAGCTTAGTATCGTGCGGCGGATTTAAGCTTATGACGGGAGGTCTTTGTTTATGTCTTGTATCGTGCGGCGGATTGAGACATGAGTAAAGATAGTTATCGGCTCTGTTAGATTTGGTAATCTGATAGATTCATTAAGTTACCTTGTGTTATATGTTTTGTTACGTTTATCTTATCATAACACTTTTGCCCAATCTAGATACCGTCCGGTTCGGCTCCATCTTTGTAGATCTGCTCTGTTTCACGTTTATTATTGGAAAGTCTGTCATGCAGTAGATCTATTGGTCGTAATAGCCGAATTGGATCGTGTCTGGATTGCCACGTGGTGAGGGTTCATGCATGTTAAGTGTGTTTGATCTATGATAAGGCTAGGTGTCGTGCGGCAGGCGCAGGCTTTAGATTGGCTTAGTCATGCTTAGTTTGTATGTTCAATCCCCATGGACCCCAACTCGGTTGTACAATCGAGATTGGTTAATTTTTGACTTATATTTAATACATCATGCGAGCACTATTCTCATGCAAACGTGTTCGGCAACCTGTTATTCATGTGACATTGTTCATATTGCCGAATGATTTTTAAACTTGTTGGCAGATAGCTTTCATAGCTATGTGTCGTCGTAAGTGGCTTCAGGGCCGTATATTTTGGAACTGTCCGGTCATACCTGGCATGTTCCAGCTTTGTATTTAACAGTTTCTCTCCCTTGTCAGTTGCAGGGCAAACTGACTGGCACGCACCGGACTTCTGAGCACCCGGGCCACGTTTGAAGCCAGCTCCTTCGGCTTGCTGTGTGTTGGCACAGTGCGCAACTTTTTGTGTCAACACTATGGTTTGGGTTTTGAATCTTCAATGTTCAGACCAAACCATGGATGAACAAAATCTCTCTCCTGCATAACGTTAGTGGATATATACCTGAAGGATTACAAGAATTTAAAGCATGGGTTGTTGTCCACAATATATGTATTTTGCATCTATGCTAATAAGGAGATGTTTTTAGGATTATTTTAGCATAGACTAGTATTTCATGTGTTGGCTGCACTTTAACATGATTTAAGGCAAAAGATAACTTGCAGTAGAAGACAAAATAAATAAACTTTGATACTCACAGTTCTTTCATCTATGATGAATGAGCTGAGTCTTCGTTGTGCAAGAGTTGTTGAAGTTCATTGTACGTCTTGCTTCATCTCCAGTGTGAGTTTATCTTTGGACTTTCCCAAATTGATATTAAGAGTTTCCCTGCAGGGGTTAGTCCAACAAAATATCCAAAATCTACTATAGCATACTATCAGTTCAGAAATCAACCTAGACACCACGTCTAATTTGATCTAGGAAGGCATTTTAACCTAAGCACCATACTTAATTTAAAAGCCTTTAAAGGTAAAATCAGCACACCTTTAGCTCAAGAATCAAACCAGACACCATGTCTTACTTTAATTCATGAAAACAGTTAAACTATGCTCCATGCCTAATTTTAAAAGGTGTATGATAATACTTCAAAACCAAAGAATATACTATAGCAAATAAAGATAACATGAAAGCATTGTAGAGATTTATTCAGATGGTGATGAAAGAGTATATGAGCATATCCTAAAGGTAGGGACAACCAACATAGCAACATGGCAAGAAATATTCTGTAATTCAATGTTGCATGATGATTGGTGGGACATACCTTGTATTTGTTGTTCCTTCATTCTTTTTTGCTCCAGACCTGGAAAGGTTAGTGACAAGAATACCCGAAGGAATATTTTCATAATTATATTTCTATGCTCATTACAAGGACAGTGCAGCAGAAAGGTAGAGATAGCTCATAACCAGGTATTATGATGGGGTATAAGGATTCTACTGGTTATAGCTTGGTCATGGGGTAGTGATAGATGAGAGTGGAATTCAAAAACAACATTCATAAGAATGAAAACAAAAATAATGAAAAGACTGGGACAAAAAAGGAAAAAGATAAAAGTATGATTACAAGGTTATACTTAAGACGTAAGATGATCGACCGTTCCCCGGCAACGGCGCCAGAAATGCTTGTTGACACTTACTAACGTCGCTACCAAGAGTAGAGATAAACTCTATCCCCGGCAAGGGCGCCAGAAATGCTTGTTGGTATAAATTAACGCACACTCTACTTTTTCCGCAAGCGCACAGATAAGATCTACCGATGTAGCACTTCACCGGAGTAACCCAGTTTTAATATCGAACCCAAAGGAATGGATAGCGATGAGTCTCAAGTGTATAACCCCTGAGTAGCTAACAAGAACGGAGAATCAAGAAGCATAGAGGGGATCACTAAGGTTATCTAAATCCAACTTAAGAGTGATATGTTTATATTATTCTTAGTGGGGAAGTTGCCATAAAAGGTCATAAACAGAGTATGAGTCTTTTATGCAAATGTATAATCCTACTGAGCCTACACACGGGTAAGTGGACTATAGAAGAATCAACAAGGCTATAAGAGTCACCCTTGCGAACTACCACTACTACCGGCGTTATAGGAGACATTTATGAGCTATCAAGTCTAAGCACCACGCTTACACTATCCAACTACTCTAACTCTAGAGCAACTTAGAATTAAAGTACTCAAAAGAGAGTCATAAACCTTAAGAATAATGAGAACAATAACTCAAACTTAAATATAGACGTTGATTACCGAAACAATCATTGAAGCAAGTCGATGAAGAACTTGAATCCACAGGTACAAGATGAAGAAGTTGATCCGACAGGCCGGAGCTTCCTCTTGATCTCTTCCTCTCTCTCTCTCTTCTAGTTCTAGAATAAGACTAGGTTCTAATCCTAATTGAGGGGTAACTAGTCTTCTACTTGATAGCTGGCTCTTGATTATAACTAGATGAACTAGAAGAGATTCATCTAGAGGGACCTCTACTTCTACATTGGAACCCTAGTTTCTGATGTGGAGATGAATAATGAAGAGGGAGATGCCTGGAGAGGGGGGTCTGGGGCTGCTTATATAGCCCTGAGGGATCAACCGCGGCCGTTGGATCAAACCGACTTAAGGTACGGTCGAGATGCATCCTAGAGGTCGGTGGAGATAGCTTGTAAAAGACGGAGACCAGCGGGCCCCGGGGGGACCGGTCGGTCATAGGGTGGGACCGGTCGGTCCCACCAGGTAGCCTCTCATGGTGGTCGACCTCCTGGTGTCTTCTTGCGTCATCTGGAGTCTCCTGGTGGTTGCGTTATCTCCCATCGGTTTCCTTCTAGGGGAAGCGATCTGCGCTGGTTTCCTGGTTTAGTCCCTACAGAATCACAATTTACCAAAACTCGTGGAATATTGTCAATTAAAACCCTAAACCTTTGTTGGTGATTAAATTCATGCCCTTTTCATATTTATTTATCCTTTAATTTTGATAGATAACCAGCGTCAACACACACTGAGCAAGATGTTGCCAGCTTTAACAATTAACGCTTCACTACAAACTGCTGGACGAATGAAGAACATGAGTGACACCATATCAAGACGCATAAACAGGAAGGAATGATGGAAGACATCGTAGTCAAAATTAGAGGTCATGAAGTCCCCACAGACTTCTTGATCCTCGACATGGAGATGATGATGTCCACCTCATCCTAGAAAGACTATTCCTCTACACTACAAGTACAATCATCTATAAGAGGAAATCCATTTTCACTTTCCTGGAGAAAAGGTACGATGCTACTTCATCAACTACATACCCAATGAAGCACCTAAGAAAAATAGAAGTGAAAGACGCCGCTCTTAACGCCAAAGAAGACAAACTATCAAGAATAGAGTGGCTAATCATGACGAAGAAGCTATCGGCACTGTCCCAGAAAAAAAGGAGAGAAAACCTTGAGACAGTGAACCACAAGAAGTGAAGACTCAGACCAAGAAAGTATGAAAGAAAAAGTCTGCACCTCAGAGGTACAATCAATAACAACTTTCCAAATGTCTGACATACCTTGGGAGGTATGAACCAAGGGAAGGTCCGGTTCGTCGGACCTAAAAATCCGAACCTTCGCCAAAGGTAAAATCGGTAGTTATCCTCAGATTTACTTTTCTGCATATTTCTCATATTTAATTCTTAGTCATTTATTGCATCATAATAATTAATCATTGCATTATCATTCATAAACATTTTAATTTCTGCATTGCATTAGAAAAGAAAATAAAAATATTTCATTTGTTACACTACATCATAAACCATGAGGCCCCATGTGAATAATTCTATGGTGTGTAAAAAAACTCACATGAATGTTCATCATGGTGGTATAAAAATAATAAAAATAAATATACATGCATTCATCCTGTTACATTTTCTCTTGCATCATAAAAATATAAAATATAAAAATATTGAGAAAGAGATCTTACTGAAATTCTGGACAACTAAGGCTTGAGTGGCCAACCGCTAATGCTAATCTGTTCCACAAGTTTTGTTGTCTATTTGAGTTTCACAGGATTTGAAAGGCCAAGAAAAGCTGATGAACAAGTGAATGCTCCATCCACTGTTGGAGCACTGTCTCAACAAACATCAACATCAATCAAAGCTCTAATAGAGGAAGGACATATCCACTGCCAGTCTGCTACATTGCAAGATCGAACGACTACGTCAACATTCAGCTTGGGGGAAGGCACCCCATGTATCCAAGTAAGTATCTCTATCCTCTCAAGTTTTTTATTCTATAAATAAATTCAAAACACCAAAAAAATGTGAGCACATGAAGGCTCACCCTTAAAAAGAAAAGAACAAAAAAAATATATGGGCACATGAAGGCTCAATGCTATTAAGGGAACCAGCTTGGGGGAGACACACCCCTGTTATCTTCGCGATTCAGGTATGTCTTTATTATTACTACTACTATTATTATTAGCTTTTATCTTAAAGTGTGTTAGATTAAATAAATAAAATAGTGTGTCTAGTTTGTTTGAAGAAGTTGATGACTAAAGAAGAACCCTCTCTCTGATCTTTTACATGGAAATGATGAATATTTGCTCTATCTAATTTCTTTCAAGTACCTAGTCTTCAAAGCATGAGTTCTCCTCATTAATAATGATGCCTTAAAATAAAATTAAATACATGGTTGGCAAATACTTGATCTAAGGTCTAGGTAATTGGGATATGACATGTGATGATCTGAGCTGCTATCATCTGGTTCTAAACAACACTAAAGTTCCGGAGATATCTAAATATGAATATGACTAATAATTGCATTGAGTTAAATTAAGCTTTGTGACCCTGTGGGAAGTTATCGTACCATTGAATTGAGATCACTAACACATTCCATCCATCTTTCGCATAAATGCTCATAATTATCTGTTGCTACCCTCTCAGAAGTTTGTTGAAAACATGTGGCTATGAAAAAAAGAAGAAAAGAGATCCGAGGAAATAAAAAAGGACAAGTGTCCAAAACCTCAAAAAGATAGATTCCGAGGAAATAAAAAGGGACAAGTGTCCGGAACCTCAAAGAAAAAAAATGTGTGTCAGAAAAAATGGGCACGTGCCCGATAGTAGAATTAGCCTAATAGCCATATGTCTCTGTGAAGGACCGAATAAGCGACCAGAGGGGGGGTGAATGAGAGCTTCAAAATTTCCTACTGGAAACTTTTTGCCACTGTCCCAAGAGTCACCCCAAGAGCAAACCTAGAGCTCAGATAATGTCCACGACCCCAAACGTAGGGTGGATGCTTCCAAGAAGCACAGCGGGACACTGCACGAGTCTAGAAACCCAATGCAAAAACCGGAAACCAAATCCGAGGTCGGATGAACAAACGACGGATGAAACAGTGAAGTTTTCACTACATCGGACGCTGGCAGCGTCCGATGCTAACCCACCGGACGCGTCCGATGCAAACAGATCCTCTCTGGAACCTTACTGGATGACCATCGGACGCTGCTATAGTATCTGGTCAGCGTCCGATGTTCAGGCTTCGGCGCGTCCGATGACCAACGGACGCGTCTGATGCCCTGTGTCCGATGCCCACTCAAAAGCACCAGAGGCGACACGTGTCACCGGAGCGTCCGATGCTATAAACAGCAGTGTCCGATGCTCCTGTGACCAGCGTCCGATGCCCCCGAAAACAGCACAGTTCTTTGATGATTCAACCCGATCTCCTCCGAATCAAAACCTCTAGGGCTAGGATTCGATCAGAGTGGTCACAAGGATGTTAGTGAGCTACTCCTAAGAGATCATGGCTCAAACCTAACTCCAAATCGAAGAATCAAAAGATTTTGGGGCAAAGGAGCAAGAACGTGATCCAAAACAAAAATCACTCGATCTCCTAAAGAACGTGATCCAAAACAAAAATCACTCGATCTCCTAGACCGTGAGGTTAGAGGTGAATTCCTTCGGTGGAAAGAAGTGCCTCACGATCTAGAACAACTTGGTTCGAATGGATTTGCAAAAGACGCACCAAGCAAAGAGATCAATCGACAGGAAAAACCGTGGAGAAGAGCAATCCGCGAAGAACACTAACAAAATGCGAATCACAACCACGAATTTGCAACCGTGTGGCTACCACATGAGACAATCGTGAGATTACGGTCTCACTTCCTGAACTTCCCAAAACACAGAGACATGATTGAGTCTTCCCTGTGGATCGCTAGAAGCTAGGTATGATTAGAACCTAAGCAGAGGCTAAGGAGAGAGAAGGAACAAATGAATGCTAGGATAAAGAGAGAGGAGGGGTGCCTCTCTTATTTATAGCCTAATACAGTAAGCCCCTTCTACTCCTAGATACAAGAGCGAAGCGGCCAACCCTAGGGGTATCCCGGTCCAACTCTGCTTGATGACGATCCGATGGCCACGCGCCTTCCTCATCCTTAGCTTCGCCTCGACGCAAGCCTCAGGATGCCGCCATGTGCCGCCCTGTCGACCACCGCGCCTTCCTCGCGGATAGCTGTGCCACCGCGCCAGCCTCTCCACACCGCCACGCATCGACCGTCCTTTTTGCGGACCTCCCCCCGGTTTTGAGGCCGAAACCGGGAAACCTAGGCCTTCCCCCGGTTTTGAGGCCGAAACCGGGAAACCTATCCTCCGGCTGAGTTTTGTGGCCCAAACTCAGAAACCCGCGCGCCCAGGTTTTGAGGCCCAAACCTGGAAACCGTCCACGCCGAGTTTTGAGGCCCAAACTCGGAAACCGGCCACCCCGAGTTTTGAGGCCCAAACTCAGAAACCGTCGAGGGTAGCTTTTGAGGCTCAGCTACCGAACCCGTGCCGTAGGCGGGATGTGGTTTCCACACCCTGAGTTCCAGCACCGATGCCGAAGCATGTCCAGCCTTCACGCCAGGCACAGTGCATTCGCCATCCTTCTCGGCCTCCCGCCAAGTGTCACGACGCCATCACCTTCCTCCCGACTCGGCCAATGCACCGCACATCCCCATGTACTCTTGCTTGCCGATGCCACGTGCCAGCTACCACAGCTGGTCCTCAGGTCTCCCGGTCCGTCAGTCCAAGCCTCACGTCCGCCCTTCACCACTCCCGATCCATCGGCACGACACGTCTCTACTTGACCTTCACCTCACCTTCGACCACTGTCTCCGAGCTCCGCACCTGCACACCAACATAGCCAAGAGACATGTTGCCCATTGATCGATCACTCATCACTCAGGAAGGGAACCACAAGGGCACATATCAACCTTGTCTTCGCAATCTCCCCCTTGATGAGTGCATCGTCAACTCATAGTAACCGTAACCAAAATAAAAGAAAGCAGAATTAGGTAGAAGGAGAAAACTCACTCGAAATGTTCAAAAGCCAGAGAAAAGGCCGAAGAAGAACAAATCGAGATAAGCAAAGCTTGGTCCCCAAAGACATGGGCAACGGTTCGACACAACCAGGCAAAAGATCTGAGCAACAATTCATCAGATAGCAAAACTCGATCAAAATCAGAGCACAAGACTTGGTTCCCAAAGACATGGGCAATGGCTCGACGCAACCAAGTCAGAAACAAGCTAGTCCTCAAAAAGAGGCAGAAGGGGCTCAACACCACTAGCTGAAAGCTCGAAACCAAATGAAGACTGCATAAGACGCAGCTACTGCTAGTCCCTCAAGATAGAGGCACAGAGGCTCAACACAACCAGCAGTAAGCCCGATACCAATCAAGAACCATCAGAACATGGTGAAGACAGCTAGTCCCTCAAGACAGAGGCACAGAGGCTCAACACAACTAGCTAAAAAGATTGATATCAAATAAAACCAACTCGGAGCAGGCAAAAAAACTCCCCCTCACTCAAGGAACTCCCCCTTAAACAAGTGAAGCATAAATTGCAAATTGTCACCACAACAAGACACTCTCCCCCTTGGAAAAATTCTCCCCCTTGGGGGCAATTTGCAATCAAAAGACAAGGGAAAGGAACTCAAATGAGCAAAATGGAGCTAGGTCATGCCTATCAGAGTCAGACACATGCACATGAGTCAAAAATGCATGTTAGCAGCTTCAGGTATATACTCGAAAGAATGAAAGAATGCTCTAATGAGTGCTGATCCGACTATAAGGCAACATGCAAAAGTGCTAGCAAAGGCTCAAACTGACCACCAAATACAAAATATGAATGCATAAGCCAAGTGAGCAGTTTTAAGCCATTCTGAAAGGAGTTTCACCATCAAATTAGCACTGAACATGTATAGACAGGAAGTCAAACAAGTGCTAAACATGTATACAAAGTGAACTACCCCTAGCAAAGTTCAATCATCATGCTGTAGAGTGAAACATAGACTTGTGTTGTCAGATTTTATCGGAGAATTTGCAGCGGTTATTAACACAAGTTTAAAATCAGCATGTGATTGCGAGAGGTTGAAAGCTTGTCATTGCCTAACTTTTCAACCGTGCTAAGCCTATGCATATGCAATCAGAAGCTTAAAGCATCGGTTTCGGTCTTACATTACACGGCTCAAGTTTAACTCAAAGTGCAATGAGAAACAGTCTCAATACCGTGATGTGCTGACAAAGCAATCCCATCTCGATCTTTTCAATTCACTAACACTTGGTTCATTTTAAGCAGAATATGAACAATCCAAGCAAGTGAATGACTCAGAACTAGAGACATAGCAACCTAGCATATATGAAATAGCTCATGTGACCTCAACACATCCTACACATGCTAGTTGCCAAACTCAATGGTGAACATGTAACAAGTTTTAAGTTCATTAGACATGTTCATAATTCTGAAAAATATAGCTTAGCTCACAACATGTATCAGTGATCAAAAAGAGCCTAAGCTACAAGCATCATCATATATCATTGAAGCATACACTAATCAGAGCATAAATTCATTCTCAAGAATAGAGACATGAAGCTTGAAAATGCAAGATGCATACATGATGAAGTTAGAATCGGAGCCAAAGTAAAACCAAAAAGACTCAAGACCCAAAAATAAAAAGGATCAGAAAGTTAGTCTATGGTACATAAACAAAATGCTTCCCCCATCTAAAAGGGGAAACACACACCAAGCTCACCTCCCAACCTAGCAAAAGCTGAGAGGTCTAAAGGCTTGGTGAAAATATCCGCAACCTGGTTATGGGTGTCTACATGCCTAAGATCAATGTCGCCTTTCTCATAGTGATCACAAAGAAAGTGAAAGCAAACATCGATGTGTTTGGTCTTGGAGTGAAGAACAGGGTTCTTTGCTACACTAATGGCAGAAGTGCTGTCGCAAAGCAAAGGAACCCGACTGAAATCTAGACCAAAATCACGCAAAGTAGCAACCATCCATAAAAGCTGCGAAGCGCAAGAGGCAGCGGCAACATACTCGGCTTCTGTAGTAGACTGGGCTACGTTCGACTGTTTGCGAGAAGACCACAAAACCAAAGAAGAGCCAAGAAACTGACAAGTCCCAGAAGTAGACTTGCGCTCAAGCCGACAGCCGACAAAATCCGCATCGGAATAACCACAAAGCGAGAGATTCGAAGAAGAGGAGTACCAAAGTCCGAACTCAGGAGTGTATTAGAGGTACCTCATGATGCGCTTGACCGCTTGCTTGTGAGAAGTCCAAGGGGACGCCTGAAAACGAGCGCACAGACACACAGAAAACTGTATATCCGGCCTCGTCACCGTCAAGTACAGAAGTGAGCCAATCATGCTTCTGTACTCCTTCTGGTCAACCGACTCTCCATCCTGGTCCATGTCCATCGCCGCAGTCGTCGGCATGGGCGTCGTAAGAGGATTGGCCTCGCCCATGTCGAACTTCTTCAGGATGTCCTTCGTGTATTTGCCTTGATGCACGAACGTCCCGTCTCGGGTTTGCTTGATTTGCAACCCGAGGAAGAAGGTCAACTCACCCATCATACTCATCTCAAACTCCCTGCTCATGGTATCTGCAAACTTGGCAACAAGTGTGTGAGAGGAGCCACCAAAGATGATATCATCCACGTAAATCTGGACTATCAAGGTATCATTGCCTTGCTTGAGGATAAACAAAGTTCTATCGACCCGTCCCATTTTAAAACCCTTAGAGAGTAAAAAGGTTTTCAAACGATCATACCATGCTCTCGGGGCTTGTTTCAAACCATACAAAGCTTTTGAAAGTTTATAAACATGGTTTGGAAACTTGGGATCCTCGAAACTAGGAGGTTGCCTAACATAAACCTCTTCCTCTATATACCCATTCAAGAAGGCACTCTTGACATCCATCTGATAAAGCTTAAAACCCTTCAAAGCAGCAAAGGCTAGAAGGATTCTAATGGCTTCTAGATGGGCTACAGGAGCAAAGGTTTCCTCATAGTCTATCCCCTCTTTTTGGCAAAACCCTGGGCTACTAGCCTAGCCTTGTTCCTCACTACCATCCCATCCTCACCCTCTTTGTTTTTGAAAACCCATTTGGTACCTATCGGGTGGCATTCTGGTGGAGGTGGAACTAGGGTCCAAACTTGGTTTCGCTCAAAGTTTTCTAGATCCTCATGCATGGCATTTACCCAGTTAGGATCAGAAAGTGCGTGTGCAACATCTTTGGGCTCAAAAGAAGCAATGAATGCAGAATGAGCAAAGTGTGAGATTTCATATGCTCGCGACCACGTGACTCGCTGGTCGATGCCGCCGATCATCTGCTGCGGGGGGTGAGTCTGCTGAACACTCCGGGGCGCTTGCCTCGCCGAAGTTGCCTCCCCCTCGCCAGATGCTGTCACTCTCTCAGGTGCAGCCGGTGCTTGCTGGAGAGATGGCTCAAGAGGACCCCAAGAAGAAGAAGTCGTGGGATCGGGTCCTCGAGCTGAAGTAGTCATCGCAGGGTCGACGGGGGCAACCAGTGTAGTTGGCTCGGGATCACCGCAATCGGCATTCTCCTGCTCCTCCTCCACAAAGATGGTCTCTCCCAGCTCTTGTTCTCCTGCAACATCAAAAGCAGAAGAAACACAAGGCATAGTCTCATCGAATGTGACCTCGCAGGTCTCCACTATCCGGTTAGTTTCAAGGTTAAGAACTCGATAAGCGCGTGAATGCGAAGCATAATCAAGAAACACGCCATCAGCAGAGCGAGATTCAAATTTGTCCAAATTGCCTTGCTTCAGGATAAAGCACTTACACCCAAACACCCGAAAATGAGACACCTTGGGTACCCGTCCAAAACTCAACTCGTAAGAAGTTTTCTTCATGAAAGCCCGAAGAAAGATGCGATTTGCAACATGGCAAGCGGTGTTGATCGCCTCGGCCCAAAAACACCTAGGAGTCCTATGCTCATCGAGCATCGTCCTGGCCATCTCAACAAGGGTCCGGTTCTTGCGCTCAACAACACCGTTTTGCTAGGGAACATAAGGAGAAGAAAACTGATGCTCGATTCCATTAGAAGAACAGAAAGAGGCAAACTGAGAGTTATCAAACTCAGTACCATTGTCACTACAAATAGCTCTAATGGTATTAGGGGGAAACTCAGTTTTCAACCTCAAAATCAAATCACGAGCAAAAGGAAAAGCTTCATCCTTACCCTCCATGAAAAATACCCAAGAGTACCTCGAAAAATCGTCAACGATCACAAGAACGTACCACTTCCCACCCGCTAAGCAAACCCGAGCTGGACCAACTGTGTCCATGTGTAAAAGCTCGCCGGGTCGCTTTGTCATCACCTGATTAACAGGTGGGTGAGAAGCAGCAACCATCTTCCCGTGACGACACGGATGGCAAACAAGGTCCTTCTGAAACTTAAGCTTGGGCAATCCTTGGATTAGGCCAAGTGAGCTAAGTCTTGCAAGCAAGTCAAAACTCAAGTGACCGAGCCTCCTATGCCACTTCCACAAATTAGAAGAAGAACCAGCCATCAAACATCTAGTAGAGCCGAAAGAACGAGAAAAGTCGGCTCTGAAAACACAGCCAAAAGGGACAATCCAACAAATAAGATCTCCCCGAGGGTCTAAAACACAACTCAAACCCTTCTTAAAGCGCACTTCACAGTCATCCTCAAGAAGTTGCGAAACAGAAAGCAAATGGTAATGCAAATTCGAAACCAAAGCAACATCCTTAAGAACAAAATTCTCATTGAGCCGAATAGCTCCATGAGAAACAACCTTACCTCTACTGTTATGAGAACATATATGATGAATGATTGACTTTGATGAGGAACATTTGAGGCTTTTCTCGGTTGAGTCTATATATCGCTATGCGCTTATTGTTTATGACTAACCGGTGGCATTGAGTTGTGTTGTGTTTATGTGTTGGTGTGTGTGTGCAACATGTGTCTCTTGGCTGTGTTGATGTGCAGGTGTGGAGCTCGGAGACAGTGGTCTATGGCGAGGTGAAGGTCAAGTAGAGACGTGCCGTGCCGACGGACCGGGAGCGGTGAAGGATGGGCGTGCCGTGCGGCGAACGTGCCATGCCGATGTACCTAGAGCGGTGAAGGGCGGACGTGAGGCTTGGATCGACGGACCAGAGGGCCAGAGGACCAGCTGTGGTAGCTGGCACGTGGCATCGACGAGCGAGAGCACATGGGGATGTGCGGTGCATCGGCCGAGTTGGGATGAAGACGATGGCGTCGTGGCACTTGGCGGGAGGTCGGACACGGGCTTGCGTGCGGCGCAAGTGCCGTCGGCCAAGTCAAGGAGGATGGCGAAGGCGTTGTGCCCGGCGTGGAGGCTGGACATGCATCGGCATCGGTGCCGGTGGTCAGGGTGTGCGAACCACATCCCATCTATGGTGCGGGTTCGGTAGCTGAGCCTCAAAAAGCTACCATCGATGGTTTCCAGGTTTGGGCCTCAAAACCTGGGGTGGCCGATTTCCGAGTTTGGGCCTCAAAACTCGGCGAGGACGGTTTCTAGGTTTGGGCCTCAAAACCTGGGCTCGCGGGTTTCTGAGTTTGGGCCACAAAACTCAGGGTGGACGGTTTGCCAGGTTTGGGCCTCAAAACCTAGGCTGGCGGGTTTACCGGTTTGGGCCTCAAAACTGGGGGTGGTCTGAAAGGACGGTCGACGCATGGCGGCGTGGAGAGGCTGGCGCGGCGGCGAAGCTATCCACGAGGAAGGCACGGTGGTCGACGTGACGGCACATGGCGGCATCAGGGAGGCCGCGTCGAGGCGAAGCTACCAGGTGTGCGGGCGTGGCCATCAGATGAAGATCGTCAGGACTGGACGGTTTTACCCCTGGGGGGTATTTGGGTCGAGTGCTTAATGTAAGGGCGTTTGTGTCATTTGGACGTGTGCCTATATATAGATGAGGGGGCTGCTAGGGCAGCCAGATCCCTGGAGCGGTGTCACTCTCATTTTGCTGTGTGTGAGAGGAGGCTAGGGTTAGGGAGAGACAGGCTCTTATTCTTGAGCTTTTTGCCATCCAAGCTTTGATCTGCTGGAGTGGCTTGTAGCCCGACACCGAGTGCTTAATCTATCATCCATTTCTCTGAATCCAAGGATCAAATTCGTGGTTGAATTTGCGTTTTGAATTTGTTCTTCGCGTTCTTCTTTTCTCCACGATTTTCTCCTCCCCCGATCTCCCTCTACGCTGCATCTTTTGCGATTTCGTTTGAATCAACTTGTTCTTTGATGTGAGGAGAACGTTTTGACCGAAGGAATTCATCTCTATCCTCACGAACAAGTAGATCGAGCCGAAATCGTTTTCGTTTGTTCTTCTTCCCCTTTTCTAGTGTTCTTCGGATTTCTCATGATTTAGTTGGGTTGAAGTGATGATATCCAAGGATTAGCTTCCCAACACGTAGAAGAACACTTGGGTGAAGTTTGGTTGCAGCCCCGTTCGATTTGGTCAAGATCCAATCGATTTTGGTTTTGTCCCGTGCAGTTTTTGCACTTTCTGGGCAGTGGCGGACTGTCCGGCCATCGGGTTTGGCCTGACCAGAACAGCGCAGCGCACACTGCTCACGGTCATTTTGACCGGCGGACAGTCCGCCGTTGACAGGCGCGGACAGTCCGCGAGTCGCGCAGGGGAGGATCAACAGCTTTGCTGTTTCTTCCTTGTAGCCGGCTGACAGTCCGGGAAGGAACCGCGGACAGTCCGCCCTGGCGTGGACAGTCCGGGACCAGGAGTCTGGACAGTCCGGGAATCGGCTGTAGGTTGCGTTTTAGTGCGTTTGCTCTCCCGGCTTTTCCACTTTGTTTCCGGACTTCTCGTTTGCTCCTAGAGTTCACCTAGGAACCTCTCTACATATCTTTGCTACGCGTTAGCATCGGTATTTGGAGGAATTCCGACGTAGCCCTCTATCTACGTCCGGGAGTCAATTTTGGGTCCGAACTTGACTCAGAGTTTTGGGAGTTTTGGTTTGCTCCCTTGTGCGGTGCCTCGCTGTGATCCTAGGGATCATCCACCCTCTTTCTAGGGTCGTGGGCATCGCATTTGAGTCCGAAGCTTTTGGGGTTGATTTGGTTGCGACAGAGGCCATAATTTCGAGAAGAAATTTTTAGGCTCCCATTCACCCCCCCTCTGGTAGCCTTGCTTTAGCATTTTCGGTCCTTCAATTGGTATCGGAGCCAGTTAGGGATCTCTCTACCTTAACCGGTTCCGGATCTGCGAAGGTGACCTTTTAGAGTGGTTTTACTTCCGGCGTGGTTTGCCGAGGTGTTAAGCTTTTGTCTTGGTAACACTAACGGTGCTTTTCCAAATGGCACCAAGCTCTTCTCTCGGTGTGTTTTTGTCCTTAGGTTTGAGTCTTGGACATGCGACCGAGGACGACATTTTGGCGAGAAGGAGGAGTTCGGCTCTTGAGGCAGAACGCGAGGTGGATGCTTTGCTGGGCTTCCTAGGAGATGATGAGCATTCAACGGAGGATCGTGTGCGCGAACTTGGCAAGGCCAAGAAAGGTATTCTTGTTGCTTGTCTTGGGATTTTATCCCAACAATTTGAAGCTTGTTGTGATGATAATATGAGATATGATGAGCTTTGTGATACCTTGCATAGAAAGATCAAGAAGTTGAAATGCTCCATTGCTAGGTTAAAATGTGGCCTTTTTCATTGGAAGTCTAGTGCGTCTTTGCCTTGCACTTCTTGTAGTGACATGGTTAGGAAGAATGATGAGCTATGCTTTTCCCTTGCTAGCTTAAAATCTGAAAATGAAATGTTGAAATCAAATGCTTCCATACCATGTCTTGTATGCTTTGACTTGCGCAAGGATCTTGTTCGTGCTAAATCTGAAATAGCCTTGCTTAGGTCAAAAGCTTCTTTACCATGTGTTTCATGTGAGTCTTTGCTTGCTGAAATCAATAACCTAAAATTGACTCACTCCACATGTGTAGATGAACTTGAGCATGCTAGGGTTGAAATTATTGAGATAAATGCTAGGCCTTGTAGCTTGTGCTCTTTGAATAAAAATGCTTGCCTTACTTCTTGTGCTAATCATGATTCATTGCTTGATGTGAATGGTGATGTTTCTTCCACCGATTTCATTTGCACATCTTGCATTGATTTGGAAAAGGAAGTTTTGTCTTTGAAACAAGTGTGCGATGATATGAGCGCCAAGTTGGTTGAGCACAATGATATGAGTGCCAACCTTGAAAAGGAGATTGAGCTCTTGCGTACCACATATGCCGAGTGCATTCAAAAGGAGATGGAAAATTTGAGAAACACTCCTTGTGGTACTTGTGATTGCCTCATGTTTGAGAATGAGGTTTTAGCCAAAAGGTGCAAGAGCCTTTGTGCTAAGTCTTTTGAGTCACGCATTTCTTGCAACTCCGATGTTGATGTTTCCAAGTCTGCATCTTTGCAACCGGAGTTGAGTTCTTGTGCTACGCGTGAGTCTTTTGACTGTAGCATTAGTGCCAAAGTTTCGGATAGCTCTTTCATAGCTACTCCTAACCTTGCTGTTTCTTCGAGTGGTGTCCAAGGGACTTCTCTTGACAAGGGTGCTTTTCATATTTTTGGGACTCGTGCTCCCAATTCGGTTTTCCATTGCACCTTTTGCAAGAAGGATGGACACTCATTCGATTTTTGTTTTTGCCGTGTCAAGCACGAACGGCGTATTCGAGCTAAGGCTTTTAGGAAGCTGCGTAGCCTTTCCCATGGCACGTATGCTCCTAGCGTTGGCACCAAGTTGAACGTTGATGCTTCTTGTTCTAAGCCCCAAGGGATTTCTCACTTGTTGGAGAATGGTGTGCCTTCCAGCAGGCCTTTGTACCATTGCTCTTTTTGTGAGAAAGATGTGCATCAAGAAAGTTTTTGCTATCGGCGTGCCAAACGCTTGCGCCAAGCTCGCTCTTCTAGGAATATGGTGATTCATAGCCCTTCTCATGGCATGAACACTTGTGCTCCTAGTAAGAGGCCCATTTTTGTTGATGGGTTTTATGACTCCTTTTCTAGTGGGATAGGTCATGCTCGTGGACATGCTTCTAGTGCTTCTTCTCTTGGTCCACGTCATGCTTTTCATGGTGCATCTATTGGTTCTTCTTCAAAAACCTTGGAAGATGTTTGCCTCTTTTCCCGTGGTACGACTCATTCTTCTCCTCGAGTTGTCCTTTTGAGGAATGCTTCCAAGGGTGTTTCAAAATCGCTTTTGAACCAGCATTTGCATCATGCTAACCCACATGATAAGTTGAGATTTGTGACCAAGTCATGGATTCCCAAGTACATGCTTGCTAACCCTTCAGGATCCAAGGCTCGGGTTACTTTGTCCTCTTGTGTGTAGATATGAGGACGCGGGGTGGAGAACATGTGCCCGAATGCAGCTTGATCTTTTAGATGTGATCAAGTTTTGATGGTTCTCTGCATCCCACTTAGATTTGCCTCCAAAGAGGTTTGTATAGCGTGGTGAGCCTTTCTTATACACTCATACCTTGTACATCCATGATCTATTTCTTGTGGTATGAGATGGTCTTTCATGTGCTCACTTGTATAGTTCTTGCATATACATTTGCTTTTGTATCATGTTTTGTTTAGTCTAGCATGTGCTATCCAGTATATCATGTCATGCTAGCTTTATGTATAGCTCTGGTGGATATTCCACTTTTCATGCTAGTTGGTGATCTTCATGAACATTATGCCATGCTTTGTCATATTTCTCCATGAGTTTTACTTGTAGAGGTATGATGTTCCTTAGGTATCACTTTTCAGGTGCTAGTTTTGGTTAGCTACATGTATCCTATTGATATGATTAGTTTGAGCACTAGCCTTTCCATAATTTTATCATGTTACATGCTTTTGGATCCATTGCTATCATTACCTTGCATTGTAGCATGTGTTGAGGCTTAGGCTATGTTTGGGTTGATCATGTCTTTAGGCTGCATTGTGCTACATAGTGCTTTATCCTGTTGCATGGTAGTTTTGACTAGTTTGAGTTCAGATCTCCTTGCGGTATCTTTCATAGGTAGATCTCTTTTTCTTGAGAGTTCACCTTAAGCTTATTATGTGACTAACCGTTTTCGTGGAGACCTTGAGGTCACACTAGATGAGACAATGCCTTGTGTTTTCTTCTGCTTTTGAGTGTGCAGGAGAACAGGAGACTGGAGAGAGCATTTCGGCTCATGGACCCGATCCCACTTCTTCCATGACTTGGGGTTCCATTCGAGCAGCTCTCCAGTGGGCACTAGCAGCACCTGTGTGAGTGTCAGCATCAGGCGAGAGGGAGACGACATCGGCGTGGCGGGAGCACCGGAGAGTTTAGCTGTTTCAGGCGTCCCCTCGGGTATCACACCAGCAGGAGGTCATGGGCTTCAGGAGGTACGTCCGACACACTTTTGAGTTCAGTTTTGGTACTCTTCTTCTTCGACCTCTTTCTGCTGTGTGGTCTTTCAGATGTGGATTTTGTTAGCTGTTTTACTTGAGCGTTTCTTGGCTCTTTTTTTGTGAGTTGGTGCGTGTTTTCCTTTTTGTTGGGGAAGCATTTTGCTTGTTGTATCATAGTTTGTCTTCTCCGATACCCTTTTGTTTTGGGTCTTTCTTCTTAGGCTAGTTGTTGTTTTGTTTTTGTTAGACTAGCTTTTGCATGCATTTCATCATGTACATCTTGCATTTTAGAGCTTCATCTATATAGTAATGAAAATGAGACTATGCTCTTTTTTTGGTATGCCCTATTTATACATGATGATGCTTGTAGCTTAGGCTCTTTTTGATCACTTGATACATGTTATGAGCTAAGCTATTTTTGGCAAATGGTGAACTTGATCAATCAACTATGAAACCTTTATTTTGTTCACCATTGAGTTTGACAACTAGCAAGGGTAGGATGTGTTGAGATCACTTGTGCTATCTTTTGTATACTAGGTTGATATGTCTCTTGCACTGAGTCATTCACTTGCTTGGATTGTTCATATTTACCTTGTGCTTAAAATTTGATCCAAGTCTAGTGAAATGAAAAGATCGAGATGGGATTGCATGTGTCAACACATCACGGTATCGAGACTGTTTCTCATTGCACATTTGAGTTAAACTTGAGCCATGTAGTGTAAGACCGAAACCGGTGCTTTAAGCTTCTGATTGCTTTTCTTGCATAGGCTTAGCCCGGTTGAAAAGTTAGGCAATGACCATGCTTTCAACCTCTCGCAATCACATGCTTTAATTTTGAACTTGTGTTAATACCGCTGCAATCTCTGATAAAAATTTGAAAATAACACAAGTCTATGCTTCATTCTATTGCATGATGATTGAACTTTGCTAGGGGTAGTTCACCTTTTATACTTGAGTTAGCACTTGTTTGATTTCCTGTCTATTCATGCTAAGTGCTATTTTAGTGGTGAACTACATTTCAAATGGCTTAAAACTGCTCATATGCTTTAGTATTCATATTTCGTATTCATTTGATCAGTTTGAGCCTTTGCAAGCATTTGTATTGATTGCTATACTTTCAGGGCAGCACCCTTTTGAGCATCTTTTCATTCTGATTGCTATACACTTGAAGCTGTTGCATTGTGCATATCATGCATTTTAGCTTAGTGTACATACCCCCAGCTCTGATACTCTTTGTGGTCTTTTTCATTGCTTTTCACTGACCCCCATATGCTTTCGGTTGGTGACTTGTCTTGTGCTTGTGTCAATTTTGTGGAGAAATGTCATAACCCCTCAGCATGTTCCCTTTTGTCAAGGGAGAGAAGCTGTTTGCAAGGGGGAGCTTGAGTGTTGGCACAAAGGGGAGAGTCATGCATTTTGGGGAGAGCTTTGAGCTAGGGGGAGTTTAGTTCTTTTATGTCCTTCTTCAATTGGTATAGCTCTTTTATGTGTTTCAATTGGTATCCATCTTTTAGTATGGATTGTATTTAGTGTCCTGAGCTTTGTTGCATAGCTTTTATGCGTAGGTGTTAACACTGGATTTTGGTCAACATTAAGAAGATGACAGGTGGACCCAATGAGCAGTGAGAAGAGAATTCGGTAGACGGCCAAGCGATCGGTTACTCCATTCAGGAAATAATTATGGCAAGAGAAGCCGATCACGAGAATAATCGACCATGACCATGACAGATTAAACGAGTATTCAAGAAACCAGAGGGGTCTGATCTCATTGGCCAGGAGTTGGATTTAGTGGCGTTGTGATGTGGCAAGCATGCAAAGAAGGCAATATATAAAGCATGCACGTCTCGACGTCCAGTTCTATATTTAGCCTAAAGGAAAGGCTAGAAGACGACGTGCATGTCCAGTTCTATATTTAGCATAAAGGAAAGGCTAGAAGACGGCGTGCATGTCCAGTTCTATATTTAGCATAAAGGAAAGGCTAGAAGACGACAGGCATGTCTAGTGTGCGGAGATGGGCGTATGAGGCATTCGGCAAGTATCCATGCGGTCGGCTAGTTTCCAAGGATTCGGCAACTGCTCATGCGGTCGGCTATTCTGAGAAAAGGGAGTTTCCATTGAAACGATGGAAGCAAGAGCCGATCGAGCAACAAATTGCGTCAATTAAGGCAATGAAGATTCCGAAAGGAGTTGAAGGCCAAGAATATTGTATTTTCCTTTAATATTTCATAGTCGTGTCCTCTTAGGACTTGTATTGCGTCCGGGGTATAAATATAAACCCTTGACTATTGTAAAAAAGGGTTCATATACACAATCAATACACAACCAACCCGGCTCCGTGCCACCTTCGAGTCCAAGTCATGTCGTCGCGTTCTTCGAGAGGAATCATCGATCCGTCGACCTCCGTAAGTCCCGACAACCTTGTTATCATGTCTAGTATCGTGCGGCGGATTTAGATATGGTGCAAGTAGTCTCGTACGTTAAGCTTAGTATCGTGCGGCGGATTTAAGCTTATGACGGGAAGTTTTTGCTTATGCCTTGTATCGTGCGGCGGATTAAGTCATGAGTAAATATAGTTATCGGCTCTGTTAGATTTGGCAGATCTAATAGATTCATCAAGTTATCATGTGTCGTGTGTTTTATTTATTTAATTCACACAACACTCTTTTGCCCAATCTAGATTGATCTTCGTTCGGCCTCGTTGCACGGGTTTGCTCGCGCTTTGCTAATTATAAGATCATGATGGCCGAATCGACTTTCAATCTAGGTTGTTACATGTTGCGGGTTCATACATGTCGATCATGTTTAGGCTTTGATAGAGCTGGGTGCCGTGCGGCAGGTACAGGTTTTAAATTAGTTTAATCGTGCTTGGCTTGTGTGTTCCTTCTTCATGGACCCCAGTTCGGCTAGTTTGCCGACTCTGATTATGCTTACATGAGTAATGAATATATATGGATCTGTTTGTATATATGCATGCTTTTAGCTTCTTATCATTAGATCGTATCATGCGGTGGATTAGTCTAATTATAAGGAGTGGTGTAGATTTATAGCAAGTGGTATCATGCGGTGGATTAGCTCTGCTTGATTTTACACCTGACGGGTTTATGAAGGCTGGACGTGCGGCAGACTAGCCGAATTGGGCCTATGCATGCGTTGTTCATACAGATTCATATTTACGAATTACCTGTTGATAATCTACCATGCTTGATGATATCTTTGGTCTAGATCACGTTCTTTCGTAAATTGTATACATGACCAATTGTTATTCATTCATGCATGCCTTTGTTATTTGATCATTCGGCAAGTTACAGCTTACATGCTTACATCCAGATCTAGCCGAATGGCTTTACGAACATGCTTGGCAGACAGCTTCGATAGCTGTATGTTGTTGTAAGTGGCTTCAGGGCCGTAAATATGGAACTGTCTGGTCTCACCCGGCATGTTCCAGTTTTGTATTTAACAGTTTCTATCCCTTGTTAGTTGCAGGGCAAACTGACTGGCACGCACCGGACCTCTGAGCACCCGGGCCACGTTTGAAGCCAGCTTCTTCGGCTTGCTGTGTGGCTGGCGCAGTGCACCACTTTTTGCGCCAACAGTAGGCTTGCTTTCAGGGGGAGCCGCTTTTGCTTTGCTGCTTCTCCGCGTGCTTTGAGTGTTTGTGCTCCATTTGACTTTGAGCTTCTTTTTGTGTGTTCTCAGTCGGTATCGAGCCTGCTAGTCGTTTTGAGCCTCTTTGCCTCTCTCTTGAGGGACTAGCAGTTTTTGCTTGGTATTTTCGGTTGGTTTGGAGCCTTCAGCTAGTTGTGTCGAGCCATTTTGCCTCTATCTTGAGGAACTAGCTGTTTTCACCAATTTTTGGCTGTTTGTGATTGGTATCGAGTCTGCTAGTTGTGTTGAGCCTCTGTGCCTCTATCTTGAGGGACTAGCAGTTTTGCATTCTTATGCGTTGTTTCAGCCTCAATTGGTATCGAGCCTTGAGCTAGTGGCGTTGAGCCTTTTTATGCCTCTTCTTGAGGACTAGCTCATTTTTGACTTGGTTGTGTCGAGCCATTGCCCATGCCTTTGGGAACCAAGTCTTTTGCTCTATGTGATCAAGTTTTGCTCTTTGTTGAGTTGTTGCTCTGATCCTTTGCTTGGTTACGTTGAGCCGTTGCCCATGTCTTTGGGGACCAAGTTTTCGGGTTTTGGTATCTCAAACCATCTCTTACGCCTAGTTTTTGTCAATTCAATCATCAAGGGGAAGAAATGGAGAGAAAAAGGGGGAGACATTGACCCAAGTGAACCCAAGTGGATAAGTACCTTGGCTTCTTTTGTGATGATTGTTTGACAATTTTATTTGAGATTGGTTTTTGAGTGCCTATTGGGATTCATGAAACTCTTGTTTTCACTTGACTCTTCGGTTGTGTGGAGGCTTTGTGGAGGTTTTTGCCCGCTTTTCCCATTTCTTTCGGGACCGAGAGTTTTTATTTGGAGTTTTCATGATCCTTCGTCCTCAAGTGGCCTTGTGTTTGCTTTTACTTGGTTTTTGGGCACTTGAGTGAGGCTTGCCTTCAAACCCTTCCTTTGTGGTTTTATTTTTAGTCAATGCATTCATCAAGGGGGAGATTGAGAACATATATGATGAATGATTGACTTTGATGAGGAAGGTTTGAGGCTTTTTTCGGTTGAGTCTATATATCGCTATGCGCTTATTGTTTATGACTAACCGGTTGTAACACCCCTGGTGTTAAGCATTAATTAAAATTCTAATTAAGTGGTTAGTATGCATAATCATCTAGCATCTTGGCATAAAGCATTTCATGTTTAAGGCATAATTGTGATGTTTTACATGTTTGACATGAGTGTTGTATGTTGTTTGAATGGGTTTTTAGGAGTCACATGAAATGACAATTAGAAAACCCTAGTTTTAAATGTCCTTTTTTATTCCCTTTTCTATAAGTCAAAAAGTATGTCAAATTTCAAAGTGATTTCAAAAGCAAAGTTGTAGCTCTTGTTAAGAGGGACAACTTTGGTATTCAAAGTTTTTAAAGTTTCTGTACAAAATTTTGAATAATTTTGGAATCTTTCAGACTTTGAATTTGACCCCTAAACTGGATTTCAAAAAATTAAAAAGATTTAGACCTTGGTCTTTTAATCAAAGTTGTAGAGAAGTTTAAAATAAACAACTTTTATTAATATAGATTTTCAAGTTACTAAAGAAAATCTGAAGTAAGTTGGAAAATTAGTTTGAATTGGTTCAAATTGAAAATCAATTTCCAAAAATAGATTTTATCCCTTTTCTGTAGTTTCAAAACTAAGCATAATTTGGGTATGCTTCAAAAAGCAAAGTTGTTCTATTTTTGATAAGGAACAACTTTGATGTGTAAAGTTTTTCAAGTTTTCTTTTGAAATCAAAAGTAATTTGGAAAATACAATTCTGTCCTTTTTATCCTCTTTTGTTTTTCAAACCTCAATTCAAAAATCAAAACATATTTTGCATATGTTGCAAAAGTAAAAGATGTTCAGAATTAAATCCTGAGCATTTGATATTTTAACCTACTTTTAACTTCTTTTCAAAATTTGAAAGTAATTTTGGATTTTCTGTAAGGGTAGAAAAAGGAATGGAAAAAGGGGGGGATAGACTTGCTTCCCTGTTCACGGCGGCGGCGGCCGAGATCTTTTGCCGGCGACGCCAGCGTGATGGCCGCGGCTCTTTCTCGACCAAGCACGCGACCAACTCCGTGGCGAAGTTATCCATCTGCTGGCACTTACCCTCGCGTCGTGGCGCCTTCTTCCGCGCTCGCCGTTGACATCGTGACACGCAGCCCCGACGAGCACCTTCCTGGCTCGAGCTGCAGATTCACCGTCCCTGCTTGATCTCATCCCGATTGACTGCGGCTATAAGTACCTCACCTCCTTGCGCATCTCCAGAGTCCAGTCCTTTTACCTCTTCTGCCTTAGAGAGCTCGAGCTCGCTGTTCTTCTTTCCGCCGGGCAAAAACGCCGCCGAGCTCGACCTCACCGTGGTCAGCCCAACCGGGCACTCTTCTTCTCTCCCTGTCTAGTGTTTCTGTTTCGTCTTGATCCCAAAGAGCTCATAGGCTCGATGGTTCCTTGTCTGGTGCTCAGGTTTTACCGGAACAACATCGTCGTCGCCGGAGTTCACCGCCGAAGGCCACTACTCCGTGGACGCCTACCCTCCGAGCAACCTCCGCTCGAACGGGCTTCTCCATCAGCACCAGGGTGAGCTTCTAGACCTTCCTAGCCTCTCCGTTTGTTTGCTACCGGTCTAGGATCGCCGGAACAGGGCTAGCCGAGATCCGATCCGCCGCCATGCGTGGCCAGGCTCAACCCGAGTGGTAGAGTGTTGGGTTGAGAGCTCTTTTGACTGTGGCTGTCTTGCCGGTGTTGATGCTCGCGTCAGCCGAGTCTCTTCTGGCCAGAGTCGGCAGGCGTAAGTTACGCCGCCGCTCGGTTTATCGCCATGCGTGCCGGCCATGGTCGAGGACCCTGTGGTTGTAAAGATGAGAAGTTCCAGGGTGTTGGTTGCAAAGTCGTAGACTCAGGTGAATAGCGCCATGGACTGCGGGTTGTTTAAGTGTAAGCCGAAGGGCTTTTCTGCAAGTTGTCACGACGCACCGTCTCGCTCGAGCCAGGTCTCGAGCGGACTTTTGGACACGTGCCCTCCGTCTCGAGCTAAGCCTCAAGCGGGCACATGCGCAGCGTATCGCCCGAGCCTCGAGCCTCAGGCCTCGGACGAACGACTGGTTTCCGTCTCGCCCGAGCCTCGAGCCTCAGGCCTCGGACGAACGACTGGTTTCCGTCTCGCCCGAGCCTCGAGCCTCAGGCCTCGGACGAACGACTGGTTTCCGTCTCGCCCGAGCCTCGAGCCTCAGGCCTCGGACGAACGACTGGTTTCCGTCTCGCCCGAGCTTCGAGCAGAGTCTCGAGCAGACATGCACCCTCGTCTCCTCGCCGAGCCGAGCCTCAGGCCTCGGACGGTCGAGGGTTTTCCGTCTCGCCCGAGCCTCGAGAGGACACGTGGCGTCTCGCCCGAGCCTCCGAGCTAGGCCTCGGACGGGCGGTGGTTTTTCCGTCTCGCCCGAGCCCCGAGCCAAGCCTCGAGCAGGCACGCACCCTCGCCTCCTCACCGTCTCGAGCCAGGTCTCGAGCGAGCGCGCAGGCGTACCGTCTCGAGCCAGGCCTCGAGCGGACCCTTGAGCGTTGCCTCGTTCGAGCCAGGTCTCGAGCCAGGCTGAGTTGAATTGGGCTGGGCCAAAAGTTCAGTTTGGGTTAGTTTGAGTTTTTCTTTTTCTGTCTTTTTAAACAGTGATCAAATTTGTTATTTTTGCTATAATTAATCTGTAGCTCTGTTTTTTATGAAATTTGACATGATTGATGATGACATGTTTGTGCTAATATAAAAATTATAAAACTTGTGTTTTGAATATTTTGTATAAAACAATTAAATCTATACTTTATTTAATAAATGTTCTTTGATGATTTTTGTAGGCCTAGTTAAAGGTCCAAAAATCAGGAAACTATTTTTGTAGCTGTTTTTAGCTGAAAATGTATCTTCACAAAAATTTTGAGGTCTGTTAAAGAAAATAAATTTTATTTATATGTTTTGTTTAATCATTTGAATGTTTTTAGTTGTTGATCTAGTTATGTTGTGAATCACCTGTTTAGTCTTTTAGGAAAGTTGTACTCGACTTTCCTTATCTTGTATTTAGTTTCTGTTGTGCAATTGAATTGTCCTGCACCCTAGCATACATCACATGGCATCATGCTAAAGCATATATCATTTATCTGCGTGTAGTATCCGAGAGTGTTGGAGTCGTGTTGATCAAGCTTTAATGATCACCCTTGTCAAACAAGCCTCGGAAGGAGATCCTTGTTGGACAAGCTTCGTCGAGAAGACTTAACTTCAATCAGCAAAGGGACTAACTTGTGTGGATTCTTCTTAGATCTTATCTTCCCTGCAACAAAGGCAAGCCCCGGTGCATTTAACCTTTCTGTTTCTATTGCAAAGTTATACACTGATTTATCAACTGCATTTAAGTAGTAGGAGTTGAATGACACCAGTAGTTGCATTACCAGTTGGTTACCTTTACCCTATCCTTGTTACCTATTTGTTTATAAATGCTTAGCCAAGATGCACGGTGATGAGATTATCCTCCGCTTAGGCCTTGAGCAAACTAAGGGATGATGAGTCATCATTGTTAGGATACCTCTCTCAGGTACAAACTGTTAAATGGATGAAAAATGAATTTCAGACCAGACGGGAAGCCGTTCATGGAAAGATGGCAGGCAGGGTCACCCTAGTCGTGCTAATCCCGTCTGTGTCAATTAGGAACTGTCCGTTGTTGGCCCTTGATCGAGTGCATGATAGTACCAATCACGGGATACGGGTTGATATGTTGCAGGTTAGAGTCCTGCCATACAACGCCGTGGTGCTTTGATATGTTGCAGGTTAGAGTCCTGCCATACAAATCACTTGTGGTTGTGCAATATGTTGCAGGTTAGAGTCCTGCCATATTGTGTGATTGGGAACCCCCAGCTGGGTAGATAAAGCGATTCGAATCGTCGTTGCTCTACGATAAAAAGAGACTCGATCTCCGACCCTCAACGTAGAGTTTTCAAAACCAAAGCATTTGAGCAATGATGTTTCTTTCTAAAAGTGTTTTGATGATATATCTGGAATTACTAAGAAAAAGAGGAAGGTTTTGTTAAAAAGCTTTTTCTGGAAATCTCTCCTCTATTGCTAGTCTCACTACATTCCCTTAAAGCTAGCATGACCCTGAAGTCCTTTCTGTTGACGGATAAGTCTTGCTGAGTACCGACAGTACTCAGGGTTTGTTAATTCCGTGTTGCAGGTTTCTAATAGGTGGTGTTGATCATGATCATGTCAGTGGGCTTGACGTGATCTGGTTGTTCTTCTTCTCCAACTTAGGTGCTCCACCTAAGTATGGCTCCATAATACTTCTCTACTTCCGCAATAAAAGTTATGTTTATGTAAAAAGTAACTTATTCATGTTTTGTATAGTTTATTTATCTTGCTTCCGCACTCCGATGGTATTTTGTATCAACTGTTGTAATGTTGTAATTATTCCAACCTTCATGATGATGATCCTGTGGTTCGTGGATAATTCGGGGTTCTCTCGGGGACACCCGACAGATCTTTCCAGTGATGTGGTACATGTGCACAGTCATTAGGGCTCGGGGAGACGGTGACGTGTGCAGGTGGGCCACATTACCGGGCGGTTCTGCCACAGAGTGGTATCGGAGCAGGATTATCATCAAGGGAAGACTGGTTGCAACATTACTTTCGAAAAACTTCAAAATAGTTTCTCAATTTAAAAGTTTTTGGAAGTAACAAGTTAAAAATAATCCTTCCCTAAGTTTCTTTCTTGCTGAAAGACTTCATAAAGACTCTACTGGCAACTCCAGCTGAAGACACTGGGATGGTTTCAACTTGGCTACGGAAGGTTAATGGAGAATCAACCTCCTCATCAAACCGCGACTGAAGAACTATTCAACACCTATACCAAGTCAGTGAAGTTAGTATATAAAGTATAGCCCTATACCTAACTAACTGGTGAAGACAGAGATCTCCTGACAGTGAGAGGTCGTATAGGACGAGCATATATCATATCATGCATAATGATAAAATGTGCTTCTTCTCTAAATTCTAAAAGCAGCTATGATCCCCGATAGCTGATCGTCCCTAGATTCTGCTACCCTTGATACTTATGTTCCATAAGTTCTGATCCTTGGGAACTTTTGGATATCTTGCATATACTCTACCACATAAAGTCAGAATCAGGGTAAATTTTTGGTTCTTCCTAGATGTGTGTGCCATGCCTTGAATTGGCACATACCAGTTGTTTGGTGTCGTGAAAACGACGAATGGTGGTTGAAAGTTACTAAAATTGTGTTCTTTGAAAGGACCCTGATCTGTGGACCGGATAAAAGCGTGGGAACCTGGAGTAACCTATGGATGGCCACCATAAGGCGTTGCTGCCTGGAGCTCGCTAATATCCAGGTCTATAATTATGATTCTTTCTAGTCCACCGTTAAAGTGCTTTCATTTCTGGACGCCCGAAAGGGAGTTCAAAGCCACTTTCCTTGTAGTTATAACCAACCCTTGCTTTTGGTTATAATTTCCTTCTTATTAAGATGAGAGATATAGAAGTTGTGCTCTATTGTGGTGCCATGATTGGTGACCACAGTGCCGCATCGGAACCTAGGGAATCTCGTGTGTCCGGATCACACTAGTTTCCACTGGGTGCGCGCAGGTATCGAGGTCTACAGTTATGATCCATTATAGCCCACAACTAATGTACGCTCTCTCTGGATTTTTGATAATCTTTCTTGCTCCACCCAGATATCTTCTACCCTGCTACTTGCAACCGTGTTCTGATCCCGGTTGTAATCCTGAACCCCAACCCAGTTGCCTTGTGAACTCCTTGTGCGTAAACAAGTGTGACACATTTCCTTTTCCATCACTCAACCCCAACCGTTAAGTGCTTCTTAAATCTCGGGACGAGATTTCTTTAAGGGGGAAGGGTTGTAACACCCCTGGTGTTAAGCATTAATTAAAATTCTAATTAAGTGGTTAGTATGCATAATCATCTAGCATCTTGGCATAAAGCATTTCATGTTTAAGGCATAATTGTGATGTTTTACATGTTTGACATGAGTGTTGTATGTTGTTTGAATGGGTTTTTAGGAGTCACATGAAATGACAATTAGAAAACCCTAGTTTTAAATGTCCTTTTTTATTCCCTTTTCTATAAGTCAAAAAGTATGTCAAATTTCAAAGTGATTTCAAAAGCAAAGTTGTAGCTCTTGTTAAGAGGGACAACTTTGGTATTCAAAGTTTTTAAAGTTTCTGTACAAAATTTTGAATAATTTTGGAATCTTTCAGACTTTGAATTTGACCCCTAAACTGGATTTCAAAAAATTAAAAAGATTTAGACCTTGGTCTTTTAATCAAAGTTGTAGAGAAGTTTAAAATAAACAACTTTTATTAATATAGATTTTCAAGTTACTAAAGAAAATCTGAAGTAAGTTGGAAAATTAGTTTGAATTGGTTCAAATTGAAAATCAATTTCCAAAAATAGATTTTATCCCTTTTCTGTAGTTTCAAAACTAAGCATAATTTGGGTATGCTTCAAAAAGCAAAGTTGTTCTATTTTTGATAAGGAACAACTTTGATGTGTAAAGTTTTTCAAGTTTTCTTTTGAAATCAAAAGTAATTTGGAAAATACAATTCTGTCCTTTTTATCCTCTTTTGTTTTTCAAACCTCAATTCAAAAATCAAAACATATTTTGCATATGTTGCAAAAGTAAAAGATGTTCAGAATTAAATCCTGAGCATTTGATATTTTAACCTACTTTTAACTTCTTTTCAAAATTTGAAAGTAATTTTGGATTTTCTGTAAGGGTAGAAAAAGGAATGGAAAAAGGGGGGGATAGACTTGCTTCCCTGTTCACGGCGGCGGCGGCCGAGATCTTTTGCCGGCGACGCCAGCGTGATGGCCGCGGCTCTTTCTCGACCAAGCACGCGACCAACTCCGTGGCGAAGTTATCCATCTGCTGGCACTTACCCTCGCGTCGTGGCGCCTTCTTCCGCGCTCGCCGTTGACATCGTGACACGCAGCCCCGACGAGCACCTTCCTGGCTCGAGCTGCAGATTCACCGTCCCTGCTTGATCTCATCCCGATTGACTGCGGCTATAAGTACCTCACCTCCTTGCGCATCTCCAGAGTCCAGTCCTTTTACCTCTTCTGCCTCAGAGAGCTCGAGCTCGCTGTTCTTCTTTCCGCCGGGCAAAAACGCCGCCGAGCTCGACCTCACCGTGGTCAGCCCAACCGGGCACTCTTCTTCTCTCCCTGTCTAGTGTTTCTGTTTCGTCTTGATCCCAAAGAGCTCATAGGCTCGATGGTTCCTTGTCTGGTGCTCAGGTTTTTCCGGAACAACATCGTCGTCGCCGGAGTTCACCGCCGAAGGCCACTGCTCCGTGGACGCCTACCCTCCGAGCAACCTTCGCTCGAACGGGCTTCTCCATCAGCACCAGGGTGAGCTTCTAGACCTTCCTAGCCTCTCCGTTTGTTTGCTACCGGTCTAGGATCGCCGGAACAGGGCTAGCCGAGATCCGATCCGCCGCCATGCGTGGCCAGGCTCAACCCGAGTGGTAGAGTGTTGGGTTGAGAGCTCTTTTGACTGTGGCTGTCTTGCCGGTGTTGATGCTCGCGTCAGCCGAGTCTCTTCTGGCCAGAGTCGGCAGGCGTAAGTTACGCCGCCGCTCGGTTTATCGCCATGCGCGCCGGCCATGGTCGAGGACCCTGTGGTTGTAAAGATGAGAAGTTCCAGGGTGTTGGTTGCAAAGTCGTAGACTCAGGTGAATAGCGCCATGGACTGCGGGTTGTTTAAGTGTAAGCCGAAGGGCTTTTCTGCAAGTTGTCAGGACGCACCGTCTCGCTCGAGCCAGGTCTCGAGCGGACTTTTGGACACGTGCCCTCCGTCTCGAGCTAAGCCTCAAGCGGGCACATGCGCAGCGTATCGCCCGAGCCTCGAGCCTCAGGCCTCGGACGAACGACTGGTTTCCGTCTCGCCCGAGCCTCGAGCCTCAGGCCTCGGACGAACGACTGGTTTCCGTCTCGCCCGAGCCTCGAGCCTCAGGCCTCGGACGAACGACTGGTTTCCGTCTCGCCCGAGCCTCGAGCCTCAGGCCTCGGACGAACGACTGGTTTCCGTCTCGCCCGAGCTTCGAGCAGAGTCTCGAGCAGACATGCACCCTCGTCTCCTCGCCGAGCCGAGCCTCAGGCCTCGGACGGTCGAGGGTTTTCCGTCTCGCCCGAGCCTCGAGAGGACACGTGGCGTCTCGCCCGAGCCTCCGAGCTAGGCCTCGGACGGGCGGTGGTTTTTCCGTCTCGCCCGAGCCCCGAGCCAAGCCTCGAGCAGGCACGCACCCTCGCCTCCTCACCGTCTCGAGCCAGGTCTCGAGCGAGCGCGCAGGCGTACCGTCTCGAGCCAGGCCTCGAGCGGACCCTTGAGCGTTGCCTCGTTCGAGCCAGGTCTCGAGCCAGGCTGAGTTGAATTGGGCTGGGCCAAAAGTTCAGTTTGGGTTAGTTTGAGTTTTTCTTTTTCTGTCTTTTTAAACAGTGATCAAATTTGTTATTTTTGCTATAATTAATCTGTAGCTCTGTTTTTTATGAAATTTGACATGATTGATGATGACATGTTTGTGCTAATATAAAAATTATAAAACTTGTGTTTTGAATATTTTGTATAAAACAATTAAATCTATACTTTATTTAATAAATGTTCTTTGATGATTTTTGTAGGCCTAGTTAAAGGTCCAAAAATCAGGAAACTATTTTTGTAGCTGTTTTTAGCTGAAAATGTATCTTCACAAAAATTTTGAGGTCTGTTAAAGAAAATAAATTTTATTTATATGTTTTGTTTAATCATTTGAATGTTTTTAGTTGTTGATCTAGTTATGTTGTGAATCACCTGTTTAGTCTTTTAGGAAAGTTGTACTCGACTTTCCTTATCTTGTATTTAGTTTCTGTTGTGCAATTGAATTGTCCTGCACCCTAGCATACATCACATGGCATCATGCTAAAGCATATATCATTTATCTGCGTGTAGTATCCGAGAGTGTTGGAGTCGTGTTGATCAAGCTTTAATGATCACCCTTGTCAAACAAGCCTCGGAAGGAGATCCTTGTTGGACAAGCTTCGTCGAGAAGACTTAACTTCAATCAGCAAAGGGACTAACTTGTGTGGATTCTTCTTAGATCTTATCTTCCCTGCAACAAAGGCAAGCCCCGGTGCATTTAACCTTTCTGTTTCTATTGCAAAGTTATACACTGATTTATCAACTGCATTTAAGTAGTAGGAGTTGAATGACACCAGTAGTTGCATTACCAGTTGGTTACCTTTACCCTATCCTTGTTACCTATTTGTTTATAAATGCTTAGCCAAGATGCACGGTGATGAGATTATCCTCCGCTTAGGCCTTGAGCAAACTAAGGGATGATGAGTCATCATTGTTAGGATACCTCTCTCAGGTACAAACTGTTAAATGGATGAAAAATGAATTTCAGACCAGACGGGAAGCCGTTCATGGAAAGATGGCAGGCAGGGTCACCCTAGTCGTGCTAATCCCGTCTGTGTCAATTAGGAAATGTCCGTTGTTGGCCCTTGATCGAGTGCATGATAGTACCAATCACGGGATACGGGTTGATATGTTGCAGGTTAGAGTCCTGCCATACAACGCCGTGGTGCTTTGATATGTTGCAGGTTAGAGTCCTGCCATACAAATCACTTGTGGTTGTGCAATATGTTGCAGGTTAGAGTCCTGCCATATTGTGTGATTGGGAACCCCCAGCTGGGTAGATAAAGCGATTCGAATCGTCGTTGCTCTACGATAAAAAGAGACTCGATCTCCGACCCTCAACGTAGAGTTTTCAAAACCAAAGCATTTGAGCAATGATGTTTCTTTCTAAAAGTGTTTTGATGATATATCTGGAATTACTAAGAAAAAGAGGAAGGTTTTGTTAAAAAGCTTTTTCTGGAAATCTCTCCTCTATTGCTAGTCTCACTACATTCCCTTAAAGCTAGCATGACCCTGAAGTCCTTTCTGTTGACGGATAAGTCTTGCTGAGTACCGACAGTACTCAGGGTTTGTTAATTCCGTGTTGCAGGTTTCTAATAGGTGGTGTTGATCATGATCATGTCAGTGGGCTTGACGTGATCTGGTTGTTCTTCTTCTCCAACTTAGGTGCTCCACCTAAGTATGGCTCCATAATACTTCTCTACTTCCGCAATAAAAGTTATGTTTATGTAAAAAGTAACTTATTCATGTTTTGTATAGTTTATTTATCTTGCTTCCGCACTCCGATGGTATTTTGTATCAACTGTTGTAATGTTGTAATTATTCCAACCTTCATGATGATGATCCTGTGGTTCGTGGATAATTCGGGGTTCTCTCGGGGACACCCGACAGATCTTTCCAGTGATGTGGTACATGTGCACAGTCATTAGGGCTCGGGGAGACGGTGACGTGTGCAGGTGGGCCACATTACCGGGCGGTTCTGCCACACCGGTGGCGTTGAGTTGTGTTGTGTTTATGTGTTGGTGTGTGTGTGCAACATGTGTCTCTTGGCTGTGTTGATGTGCAGGTGTGGAGCTCGGAGACAGTGGTCTATGGAGAGGTGAAGGTCAAGTAGAGACGTGCCGTGCCGATGGACCGGGAGCGGTGAAGGATGGGCGTGCCGTGCGGCGGACGTGCCATGCCGATGTACCCAGAGTGGTGAAGGGCGGACGTGAGGCTTGGACCGACGGACCGGAGGGCCAGAGGACTAGCTGTGGTAGCTGGCACGTGGCATCGACGAGCGAGAGCACATGGGGATGTGCGGTGCATCGGCCGAGTCGGGAGGAAGACGATGGCGTCGTGGCACTTGGCGGGAGGTCGGACACGGGCTTGCGTGCGGCGCAAGTGTCGTCGGCCGAGTCAAGGAGGATGGCGAAGGCGTTGTGCCCGGCGTGGAGGCTGGACATGCATCGGCATCGGTGTCGGTGGTCAGGGTGTGCGAACCACATCCCGTCTATGGTGCCGGTTCGGTAGCTGAGCCTCAAAAAGCTACCATCGACGGTTTCCAGGTTTGGGCCTCAAAACCTGGGGTGGCCGGTTTCCGAGTTTGGGCCTCAAAACTCGGCGAGGACGGTTTCCAGGTTTGGGCCTCAAAACCTGGGCTCGCGGGTTTCCGAGTTTGGGCCACAAAACTTGGGGTGGACGGTTTGCTAGGTTTGGGCCTCAAAACCTGGGCTGGCGGGTTTACCGATTTGGGCCTCAAAACCGGGGGTGGTCCGAAAGGACGGTCGACGCATGGCGGCGTGGAGAGGCTGGCGCGGCGGCGAAGCTATCCACGAGGAAGGCACGGTGGTCGACATGACGACACGTGGCGGCATCAGGGAGGCCGCGTCGAGGCGAAGCTACCGGGTGTGCGGGCGTGGCCGTCAGATGAAGATCATCAGGACTGGACGGTTTTACCCCTGGGGGGGTATTTGGGTCGAGTGCTTAATGTAAGGGCGTTTGTGTCATTTGGACGTGCGCCTATATATAGATGAGGGGGCTGCTAGGGCAGCTAGATCCCTGGAGCGGTGTCACTCTCATTTTGCTGTGTGTGAGAGGAGGCTAGGGTTAGGGAGAGACAGGCTCTTGTTCTTGAGCTTTTTGCCATCCAAGCTTTGATCTGCTGGAGTGGCTTGTAGCCCGACATCGAGTGCTTAATCTATCATCCATTTCTCTAAATCCAAGGATCAAATTCGTGGTTGAATTTGCGTTTTGAATTTGTTCTTCGCGTTCTTCGCGTTCTTCTTCTCTCCACGATTTTCTCCTCCCCCGATCTCCCTCTACGCTGCATCTTTTGCGATTTCGTTTGAATCAACTTGTTCTTTGATGTGAGGAGAACGTTTCGACCGAAGGAATTCATCTCTATCCTCACGAACAAGTAGATCGAGCCGAAATTGTTTTCATTCATCGTTCTTCCCCTTTTCTAGTGTTCTTCAGATTTCTCATGATTTAGTTGGGTTGAAGCGATGATATCCTAGGATTAGCTTCCCAACACGTAGAAGAACACTTGGGTGAAGTTTGGTTGCAGCCCGTTCGTTTTGGTGAAGATCCAATCGATTTTGGTTTTGTCCCGTGCAGTTTTTGCACTTTCTGGGCAGTGGCGGACTGTCCGCCATTTAAGTGGCGGACTGTCCGGCCATCGGGTTTGGCCTGACCAGAACAGCGCAGCGCGCACTGCTCACGGTCATTTTGACCGGCGGACAGTCCGCCGTTACAAGGCGCGGACAGTCCGCGAGTCGAGCAGAGGCTGTTCAGCAGGTTTGCTGTTTTGGGACTTTGACCGGCGGACAGTCTGCCTTTGACAGGCGCGGACAGTCCACGAGTCACGTAGGGGAGGATCAGCAGCTTTGCTGTTTCTGCCTTTTAGCCAGCGGACAGTCTGAGAAGGAACCGCGGACAGTCCGCCCCTGGCGCGGACAGTCGGGGACCAGGAGTCCGAACAGTCCGGGAATCGGCTGTAGGTTGCGTTTTAGTGCGTTTGCTCTCCCGGCTTTTCCGCTTCGTTTCCGGACTTCTTGTTTGCTCCTAGAGTTCACCTAGGAACCTCTCTACATATCTTTGCTACGCGTTAGCATCGGTATTTGGAGGAATTCCGACGTAGCCCTCTATCTACGTCCGGGAGTCGGTTTTTGGGTCCGAACTTGACTCGGAGTTTTGGGAGTTTTGGTTTGCTCCCTTGTGCGGTGCCTCGCTGTGATCCTAGGTATCATCCACCCTCTTTCTAGGGTCGTGGGCATCGCATTTGAGTCCGAAGCTTTTGGGGTTGATTTGGTTGCGACAGAGGCCATAATTTCTTGAAGAAATTTTTAGGCTCCCATTCACCCCCCTCTGGTCGCCTTGCTTTAGCATTTTTGGTCCTTCATGTTATCCCCGAAAGTGATGTACTCCTTGTGCATCACGGGGCTAAGCCTGGAGAACCATTCCTTGTTTCCGGTCATGTGGCACGAACACCCGAAATCCATGAGCCACATGTTCTCCAACCGAAGTTCCTGCATCAATAGAAAGGCAGGAAATGAGCGTATGGCACAATACTGGGGTTAGTATACTGAGAAGGATACCAGTGCTGTGTCATAGGCCCAGAAAAAGTGTTGGTAGCAACACCAAGTTGTCCTCGTCCCATGGGTGGATAGCGATCACCACCAACCTGAAAGGATGGTCCGCTATGGAACGAAAAACCTCCAAACTGACCTACCTGTCCCATCTAAGCAAAGCGATCACCACCATACTGAAAAGGTGGTCTGCTATGGGACTGAGCAGCAAAGCCTCTTACACTCGGCTCATGGTCATATTGAGGATGACCAGAACCGCGACGGGCACGACCACCACCCCGTGGTCTGGCTGCCTAGGGCCTAGCTACCTGAGGGGGTGCACCTCCAGGCCTAGCGCCCTGCCTCTGAACTCCCTGACCCTGCACACCATGGAGAGGGTGGTGCCTGGACTGGTTGTTCAGCTCCAACTCCTTCCTAGCGTCTCTCTTCCTCCGAAAGCAAAACTCAGCTAGGTGACCCTCACGGTGACAGTACTCGCACTCGAACCTCACCACTCTCTTGGGTTGTTGGTTCCTATGGTTACGAGGGTTGTTCACTCTGGCTGGCTGCTTGCCCTTCGGAAGGGGGTCACTAGAAACATCAGGAAGGGTGTCAAGTGTGTTCCTAAGATGATTAGGTTTGGGAACCCACACTTGCTTGCGAGGTGGAGCCTTGGGAGGTTCATCAAGGATGCCATCCTTGGTGATAGGCTTGGGAGGCTTAGGTGGGGTGATCTCGATAAGCTTAGGGATAGCGGATGGCTTCTCACTAGGGCTCACTCCACTAAACTCACCGATTTTGCCAAAGATACTAGCGCCCTTCCCACCTGAAGCAAAGCCTACTCCCGAACAATCAGTTCCCCTCTTGAACTGACTAATCATCATGCCCAACTGTGGCTCACTGCATGACACCCAACTCAGGATGGACCGAAGGTATGTGTTTTCCTCCTCGGTTTGCATCCTGGCATGCCGACAGTTGGCAATCTCAAGCTCCATCCCCACGCATCGCTCACATGGAGCGGACAAGGTGCTAACTGAGCTGGCCTTCATGGCTTCAGCAAGCTTGGCACTAACTTCTGCCAACTCAGTTCGCAAGATAGGACAAAGCTTGCACGCACCCAGCAAAGAAGGCCTAGCCTTCACTTCCTCTAGCTCCTTCTTCAGGGAGGAACACTCTTTGCAATCACCCACCAAGTCTAGCCTACTCTTCAGCTCATCATACACCTCAATCAAAGAGGCATACTTGGTTTGCAGGGTGGCAAAGTTTGTCATATGCATCGTGCACTCCTCACACTCCTCTTCTTCGGTCACCTTCACCTCAGACTTAGTGAACTCAAGCTCCTTAAGCGCATCATTCATCTTAGCCTTAAACACATTGCGCTCCCGGATAGCTCGCTTGAGTTGCTTGTCCTGACCGAGAACTATGTCGACGAGAGAATCACGCTCACCAATAAGACGATCAACAAGAGAAGAGTCCGATACCAATTGAAGGACCGAATAAGCGACCAGAGGGGGGGTGAATGGGAGTTTCAAAATTTCCTACTGTCCCAAGAGTCACCCCAAGAGCAAACCTAGAGCTCAGATAATGTCCATGACCCCAAATGTAGGGTGGATGCTTCCAAGAAGCACAGCGGGACACTACACGAGTCTAGAAACCCAACGCAAAAACCAGAAACCAAATCCGAGGTCGGACAAACAAATGGCGGACGAAACAGTGAAGTTTTCACTGCATCGGACGCTTGCTAACCCACCGGACGCGTCCGATGCAAACAGATCCTCTCTGGAACCTTACTGGATGACCATCGAATGCTGCTACAGTATCTGGTCAGCGTCCGATGCTCAGGCTCCGGTGCGTCCGATGACCAACGGACGCATCCGATGCCCTATGTCCGATGCCCACTCAAAAGCACCAGAGGTGACACGTGTCACCGGAGCGTCCGGTGCTATAAACAGCAGCGTCCGATGCTCCTGTGACCAGCGTCCGATTCCCCCAAAAACAGCACAGTTCTTTGATGATTCAACCCGATCTCCTCCGAATCAAAACCTCTAGGGCTAGGATTCGATCAGAGTGGTCACAAGGATGTTAGTGAGCTACTCCTAAGGGATCATGGCTCGAACCTTACTCCAAATCAAAGAATCAAAAGATTTCGGGGCAAAGGAGCAAGAACGTGATCCAAAATGAAAATCGCTCGATCTCCTAGACCGTGAGGTTAGAGGTGAATACCTTCAGTGGAAAGAAGTGCCTCATGATCTAGAACAACTTGGTTCGAATGGATTTGCAAAAGACGCACCAAGCAAAGAGATCAATCGATGGGAAAAACCATGGAGAAGAGCAATCCGCGAAGAACACCAACAAAATGCGAATCACAACCATGAATTTGCAACCGTGTGGCTACCACACGAGACAATTGTGAGATTACGGTCTCACTTCCTGAACTTCCCAAAACACAGAGACATGATTGAGTCTTCCCTGTGGATCGCTAGCAGCTAGGTATGATTAGAACCTAAGCAGAGGCTAAGGAGAGAGAGTGCTCAGGAACAAATGACTGCTAGGATAAAGAGAGAGAAGGGGTGCCTCTCTTATTTATAACCTAATACAGTAAGCCCCTTCTACTCCTAGATACAAGAGCGAAGCGGCCAACCCTAGGGGTATCCCGGTCCAACTCTGCTTGATGACGATCCGACGGCCATGCGCCTTCCTCATCCTTAGCTTCGCCTCAACGCAAGCCTCAGGATGCCGCCATGTGCCGTCCTGTCGACCGCCGCGCCTTCCTCGTGGATAGCTGCGCCGCTGCGCCAGCCTCTCCACGCCGCCACGCGTCGACCGTCCTTTTTGCGGACCTCCCCCCGGTTTTGAGGCCAAAACCGGGAAACCTGGGCCTTCCCCCGGTTTTGAGGCCGAAACCGGGAAACCTGTCCTCCGGCTAAGTTTTGTGGCCCAAACTCAGAAACCCGCGCGCCCAGGTTTTGAGGCCCAATCCTGGAAACCGTCCACGCCGAGTTTTGAGGCCCAAACTCGGAAATCGGCCACCCCAAGTTTTGAGGCCCAAACTCGGAAACCGTCGAGGGTAGCTTTTTGAGGCTCAACTACCGAACCCGTGCCATAGGCGGGATGTGGTTTCCACACCCCGAGTTCCATCTCTGATAAACAGAAGAGAGTGAATATATTCAAAAGAGCATCCGACTCCATTTTTCCATACACATGCACTTCTTGATTCAATGGTTGGTTGACTTTCTCTTTGGATCCATTGTTCAATTTAACAACATATGTATTAATGCTTTTGAAAATTAATTAAAACTCTGGGATAAAGGTGAAGTGAAAGAACTAGAGACATAGTGCTTGATTTGATCGTTCAATCTCTCAATTATTCAAGATCTAAGGTAAGAGTAATAAGCCCCATGAAGAATAACATGATATGTTTCGGAGAAATTTTGTTTAACAGCAGGTATACTTGTTGGAAGTGAAGATATTGTAGCAACTCCTGATCCATTGTTAAGTTTTAGTTTTGCTAAGGGACTAGCAAAAGGTAAGCTTGGGGGAATTGTTGAAGCTAGTTATCTATCAAAATTAAAGGATAAATAAATATGAAAAGGGCATGAATTCAATCACCAACAGAGGTTTAGGGTTTTAATTGACAATATTCCACAAGTTTTGGTGAATTGTGATTCTGCAGGGACTAAACCAGGAAACCAGCGCTGATTGCTTCCCATAGAAGGAAACCTTCAGGAGATAACGCAACCGCCACGTCGGGATACTTCTAGAAGACTCCAGAGAACACATAGAGACACCACGAGAAAGGGCACCGCGGTCCACCTCCAGGTGGGACCGACCGGTCCCCTAGACCCACCGGTCGGTCCCCCTTGGGCCCGCTGGTCTCTGTCTTCTGCAAGCTATCTCCACCGACCTCTAGGATGTATCTCGACCGTACCTTAAGTCGGTTTGATCCAACGGTCGTGGTTGATCCCTCAGGGCTATATAAGCAGCCCCAGACCCCCTCTCCAGGCATCTCCCTCTTCATTATTCATCTCCACATCAGAAATTAGGGTTCTAATGTAGAAGTAGAGGTCCCTCTAGATGAATCTCTTCTAGTTCATCTAGAATTAGATCTAGTTCATCTAGTTGTAATCAAGAGTTAGCTTTCAAGTAGAAGACTAGATACCCCTCAATTAGGATTAGAACCTAGTCTTATACTAGAACTAGAAGAGAGAGAGGAAGAGATCAATAAGGAGCTCCGGCCTGTCGGATCAACTTCTTCATCTTGTACCTGTGGATTCAAGTTCTTCATCGACTTGCTTCAGTGGTTGTTTCAGTAATCGACATCTATATTTAAGTTTGAGGTATTGTTCTTATTATTCTTAAGGTTTATGACTCTCTTTTGAGTACTTTAATTCTAGTCATTCTAGAGTTAGAGTAGTTGGATAGTGTAAGCGTGGTGCTTAGACTTGATAGCTCATAAATGCCTCCTATAACGCCGGTAGTAGTGGTTGTTCGCAAGTGTGACTCTTATAGCCTTGTTGATTCTTCTATAGTCCACTTACTCGTGTGTAGGCCCGGTAGGATTATACATTTGCATAAAAGAATCATACTCTGTTTGTGACCTTTTATGGCAACTTCCCCATTAAGAATAATAAACATATCACTCTTGAATTAGATTTAGACAGCCTTAGTGATCCCCTCTACACTTTTAGATTCTCCGTCCTTGTTAGCTACTCAGGGGTTATACACTTGAGACTTAACACTATCCGTTCCTTTGGGTTCGATATTAAAACTGGGTTACTCCGGTGAAGTTCTATATCGGTAGATCTTATCTGTGCGCTTGCGCATAAATTAGAGTGTGTGTTAATTTATACCATCAAGTATTTCTGGTGCCGTTGCCGGGGATAGAGTTTATCTCTACTCTCGGTAGCGACGTTAGTAAGTGTCAACAGCGGCGGCGGGCGCGGGCGGTCGAGATGCCGGGAGATCGCGGCGGGGCTGGGAGAGGGCGGCGGCGAGCGCGAACGACTGAGAGAGCGGGGGCGTGGGTTTGCGGAAGAAAGACGCGCGGGTGGACGAGCGGGGCGAGGCAATTAGCGCCGGGCGGGGCGACGGTTGCTGGATGACGATAGCAGCCGGATCTTTTTAGGTGTAAGACTAGGAAACATGTAAGTGTGTTACAACTAGACAGAAAAAAAACATCAAACCTTAGTAAATACAAGGATTGAAATTATGCATATCTATTTGTCTTGCTCTTTTTATAAAATTTCAAAGATATATTAGACTTCAGTCCCACCGTCCGTCTTTTGATCTCTCCGTACGGCCTGCTGGATCCATCGTCGGTTAACGATCGAAAGGACAGGGTTCACCGTTCACCCACCAGACGCTGTCGTGCAGATTCCGATGTTGTGGCAGCCTAGCCACTAACATGCCCAGAACTTATCCCCAATCCGCAGGGATATTTAACTTTTTACCATTATAACGGATGGTCACTCCTCATATAGCACTCTTATAATTGACACTACGATTTTAGCATAGAAGAGACGATTACGATATATATTTCACTTTTGCTCACGTGGCACGCCAGCTCCGCTGTCCAGCTCGGATCCAAGTGTACAGGTCGATGTGAAATGACTCCCCTGCCCCCGTCTTCTTTATCAGCCAAGCGGTGGACAGACAAGTCCGGTGAGACTGACGTCCTCTCCACATGCGCATGCGCATGCACATGCACATCCACCACCTCCCGTCCCTTGACATGCACATGCACATGCACATGCCGCCGCTTGGCCTCAGCCCCTAGTTCAGCAAGCCATGGCGGCTTTCGCCGTGCTCTTCGACCCCCCTCTACTGCCCAGAGGAGCACCTCGATCTGTACCATGCGATGAAGAACCCGACGAGGGTGCGGACGAGCAGTCGACAGACCAACACGGACAGCAGCAGCAGCCGATGGCTCTTGACGACGAACTGCCGGAGCTATTCGAGTCGCTCCAGTCCAAGGAGCGAGGGGGTGGAGTACGGGTACAGCGGTGCGGCGGGCAGGGAGGCCGCGGTCGGCTGGGCGTCACGCGCCGCGCCGCAACTGGGCTTCTCCGCGCTCACCGCTGCTCTCGCCACCGCATACCTTGACCGCTACTTCCTCCCGGGGGCACGCTCCGACTCGGCAACCAGCACTGGATGGCGCTCCGACTCGGCGAGCTGCGCGTGCTTCCACACCAGCCGTCACATCCCCACGCTGCTGAACCTGATGGAGGCGTCCTGGGGCACGGCGGCGTGGCGCCGCCTGACCATGTACACCATGCACCTAGTGGAGCTCTCGGAGCGGTCGTCGGCCATCAGCCTGGTGCAGCGCACGCGGCGCGACGGGATGCCCTTCTTCAACGGCAAGGAGCAGCGCGCGGAGCAGGTGGTGGTGGCATTCGAGGCGTTCCAGCAGCTGAGCTCCGTGCGGGTGCGCGCCATAACGGCCATCTCGGACCTAGACACCATCCACCAGGACGTGATCGACAGCGCCGACGACAAGCGCGCGGCCATCGCGGTGATGCCATTGTGTCCTCCGTGGCGGCGCTCTTCTTCGGCAGGCCCGACGACCGCGAGGCGCTGGCCTACGCGAAGCGCATGGCGGAGCACCTGTACTACCGGAGAACAGGCCTTTAGCCCCGGGCCATTTTGGCCTTTAGCCCCGGACCTCTTTAGTCCCGGTTGGTATTACCAACCGGGGCTAAAGAGGCCGCTGCTTTTTTCTTTTTTCTTTTTCTTTTCTTTTCAATTGGTTATTGTTTTCGGTTTTACAATTATATTTGGTTTTCTAATACGTATTCTTCGCTGCTAATATATTCCATTAGGGTTTCAAATACGTATTCTTCGCTGCTAATAAATATATATAAACCAATAAAATTTACAATTATAAACAAATGAAATATGAAACTATACATATATTAATTATATATGGAGCTAGCTATATATGCATATGTACATAAAATATACAACATTATCCATCATGCATGCTTAACTTGATATTTACAACACAAATGTTGTTCTTGACTTAGAGGTCATATAAGTCTTCGTCTTGGTTTGGCTTTATTGGTTCGTCTTTGTTAAACCAATACTCGGTGCCAGACTGTCGGTGTTTCGACCCCGGAGGTCTGACACCAACGAGTAATATGATCGCGTGCTCTCTTCCTAGATGGTGATGCAAGTTGACACAAGGGTTTATCCTGGTTCGGGCAAAGAAGGCCCTACGTCCAGCGGGGGAGGAGGTTCTTGTATTACTTGCACCTAAGTGCTTGTACAAGGGCAATACAAGCTCAATGAGCGTGGACCGGAGTCCGAACTCGTGTGTGGGTGTGGGTGGACTCGTGTGTCACGTAAGCCTGTGAGTCACCCCCGCATGAAGGGCCCTGGTGTCCCCTTTTATAGAGCAAGGGGAGGCCAGGGTTACACTAGAGGGATGCAGGAGTCTAGGTATATGGCGCCCAATACGGTGGAGGGTAGGAATCCTGTCTTGTCGGAGTCACTGGAGCTGACGTGGAGGTGCTGTTGGGTCGTCCTTGGGATTTGGCTTCCATCCCGGGCGTAGACGTGGAGGCGTGACGTCGTGGAGGTCGTGCAGCGCCCATCCCGGCACGTACATGACGTGGCAAGGTTCCTCCGGGTCTTAGGGGTACCTGTTCTCCAATAACACGAAAGTAGTCAGGGCTCGAGGGGCGCAGGACCGACCTCGAGGTGGCGTCTACGGGGGACTCGAGCCCCCGTAGGTATGGGCAGATCCCGGAAAGCTCGTCCGAACGGCGGGAATCGGGCCTCGAGATGTGGCTCGAGGGCGCTATAGTGCAGGGTACGGCACAACAGTGCTGTACTTGCGCACTTTTGCCCATGCTTATGGTGAAAACGAGATTTGACCGTGGCTCGGGTTCACTGTGACTCACGTCGTGCACCAGATGACGTGACCAGAGTAGGTGAACGCATTAAATGCGCAGTATGGGACTGGCATCCAATGTCTGGCGCCGCTCGAGGAAGGTGTGAAGTGTTTCGAGGGATAGGCTGCAGTGCTAGAAAGGCTCGAGGTCCCCGCGTGGGGTTTCAAGGAGCGGTGTACGGCTATGGTGGGCTCGAGGCCTATGTGCCGGGGCTCGAGGGTTAGGTTGTCGTGAGGCGGTCGGCAAGGTTTTGGCGGGCCCGGGCTTCCTAGCGGTGGGCCAGCGTTGCAGGCCTCGAGGGGTTGGTTTTTGGAAGGTTAGCCTAGCTGGGTCTCTTATTAATTGGTGTTCTAGGTTTAACCTATTTGTTTTGCATTGATTGGGGGTACCCCTTTGGCGTTCCCCCGACAGTAGCCCCCGAGCCCTTGTTTGAGTGCTGGCACTCGAGCAGGGGCTCCTAACCGGGATCTTGAGGGTTAGCTAACTGGTTCTCGAGGGTTAGGTTGTGTTGATTCCATGGGTGTCGCGCGAGCGACACCCGCGGGTGTAGCACCCGAGGCCACGGGGGAGTGGTTAGAACTCCCTCGTGGGCTTTTTGCGAGTGTGAGTGTTAATCGCATTTTTTAGGTTCAGGAGTGTCGAGCCCCCGAGTTTTTCGACCCTCTTTCATCGAGGGGTGCCAGGCTGAACTGACCGGCCGGCTCTTCGAGCTGTCCGGCACGCCAGTTGCCCTGGCTCATCATCCCGTGAGTCCTTTCGATCGGATGCGAGGGGGGATGCCTTGTACTATCACGAGCGGGCGAGTATCGAGGTTCCCGGTGAGCTGGTAACGGGGGAATCCAAGTGAGACCTCGTGCCCCGTTCGATAGGGTCGACTGTAGCCCAGAGGCGATCTCATGAAGAATGGGCGTTCGGTCTGCAGGAATGTCGGGTCCATTCGATAGGACCCGGTGGCTCGATGCCTCCCTCCGGGGGGATTTCACTGCACGTCGTGCGCCCTGCCTTGGATACACATGAGGGGCCTCGAGGGCTTAGACCTTGAGCGATGCTGCGAGTGGCGCCCCTAGGTGTCCCTGACTCGGGTGCTCGAAGCCAGCTATCGAACTCTCTTCGAGGGCCAGCCTCCGCTGCTTCGAGGCTTGGAAGGGCCGGGGCCCGTATTTACCTTCGTGAAGAAGCCACCGTCATATGGAATCCTTCTGCCCGTTGGGCGCCCCTTTTTAGGCGAGGGAGTGGAGATCGTGGCACCAGTGCGACTGACACGAAGTCAGAGCGGCGGCCGTGGTGGGCCCGGAGGAGCAGAGCGAATGGGAAATCGCCACGTGTACCTGTCAATCGGCTCGAGATGCGATTAGACGGGCGCATTGAATGCATGCGGTTACCTTTTCGCCGCCGTGGGAAACCCCGCCCGTTGGGGTTTTCTTTTATAAATACCGAGTGAGGGGGTAGGAACCCTTTACTTTGCCTTTGCCTTCACAGCCGCCGCAGCCTCTACACGCCTTCTTCCCGAGCCAGCAATTGGGAATCTTCCCGGCCGCCCGTCCGCCGCTCAGATCCGCGCCGTCGCCGCCATGGCCACCCAGTCTCAAGTGCTGCCGGCCGAAGACTGGAAACCAACGAAGATGACACAGCAAGAGCTGGAGACGCTAGTGGAGCGGGGGCTTCTCCGCCCCAACCCGCAGGAGGGTCCCGCGTGGTGGATTCTTCCATCGGCGGACCACCGGGAGCCGCACCCGCCGGAGGGGTATGTGGTGAGCTTCACGCGCTACCACCGCATGGGGCTCGGCGTTCCGTCGAGCCGCTTCATGCGGGGGCTGGCCCACCACTTCGAGGTGGAGCTGCAGCATTTCTCCCCCAACTCCATCTCGCACGCCGCCATATACACCGCGGTGTGCGAGGGATACCTGAAGATCGAGCCGCACTGGGAGATGTTCGTCCATCTCTTCCGGGGCGAGCTCTTCCACAAGGCCACGAAGCCGAGCGGGAGGAGGTTCTCACGCATGGGCTCCCTCACCGTCACCACGAGGACCGGCCCCTTGGCGGCCGGCGTCCCCCGAGAGTACCTCCGCTACAAGCTTTCCACCAACCAGGCGAGGTGGACGACCACTGGTTCTACCTGCGGAACGAGGGCGGGCTCCTTCCGCAGTATACCGGCAGGGTCATCACCCAGCGCCTGGAGAAGTGGAACTGGGGCGTCGAGGCGGTCAGGCAGCGCCACCTGACGCCATTGATGAACACGATGAAGGCGCTGGTGGAGGAGAAGAAGCTGACCATCCAGGCAATCATCTGGGCGTTCCATCAATGGAGGGTCCTTCCTCTGGCAGTCCGGCCCCTTCTCATGTTTGAGATGGGGTCGGACGCTCCGCTCGAGGCGCTAAATCAGTCGAGGATGGCCGAGGGGAGGTTACCCCAGAACGAGGCTATCTCCCGGGTGTCGGTCACGGTTCACGGGCAGTTCCGCCCTAAGGAAGCCAACCTGATCGCCATGGTGCCTGATCCAGGGTGCCTCGACCTGGTAAGCCCTTCTCGAGCCAGGCTGTCTCGAGCCTCCCCTCCTTTCTCTTTCTTCGAACCTCGTGTATTCTTCTTATGGTTTTTCTCATCAGGTTTCTTTTTTGCAGGGGGCGCTTACATGTCGCGTGTCGAGGCCCTCGGTGAGGGAGGACGTCGCGGATATACAGGTGAGGCGCTTCTCTGCTCAGAAAGATAAGGAGAGCAAGGATGCCAAGAAGAAGAAAGAGAAAGAAAAGAACTTGCGTCGAGCGGATCGAGAGCAGAGGCTTGCGAGGGCTCGCCGTAACCGGCAGCCCGGGGAGGAGTCCCCCGAGCTCAGCTCCACGAGCTCGGAGGAGGAGGATGACGATGAGGAAGAGAGCGATGATGAGGGGATGGATGCGCGTCTGAAGCGCGCGAGGGTCTTCGACGTTAGGGCTGACCGCTCCTCTGTACAGGAGAATGTCTTGGAGGTCCCCCCGGCGAAGGGATCGCGCGGGACGCAGCAGCGGAAGGCCGCGTCAGGCCCAGCCTCGTCGGGGGCTAAGGGCACGTCGGGCTCCGTACCGAACATGCCTGTTGACGCTAGGAAGCCTCGAATGAGGAGCGCCATCGCCGCAGCGCCGAAGGAGGCCACGACCGCGTCGACCCAGGCGAGGGGTCTCGAGAGGGGCCGGACCTCGAGAAGCGGCCAACACGTCGGGAAGGATTCCGGGCCCGACCATCGCGAGTCATCGAAGGCGACGTCGAGCCCACGGAGGAACGGGCAGCATGAGAGGGCGTCGAGCCCCCGCCACCATGACCGTCGAGGGGGAGCCCCCGGTCGTCTCGTGACGGGAGTCGCGAGTGACCCCGGAGTCCATCGCCGCACCGTCGGCGGGAGAAGGAGGTAGACGGGGGGGGGGGTGTGTGATCGCCAGCTCGAGCACCGGAGTAGGTCCCAGAGCCCGCGCCAGGAAAGGCGCCAAGATGAGCGCTCGAGGGAGACGCGGTCGCCCCCCGAGACAGGAGGCAGAAGGAGAGCTCCCCGCCGGGGGCGAGCCATGGGAAGCAGCGGGAGCCTTCCCCCCATCTGAGCCACATGGAGACAGCTCGGGGGCAGGGCTCGAGCCATGGGGCGGGCTCGAAGCCCTCGAGCGGGTCTAGCGACTCGGGGAAGAAACCCCGCCGTCACTTTGGGTGAGTAACACTTCTCAGTCCCATCGGTAGCGAAGCCTCGCCCTTTTTACCATTGGTGCCGTGTGCCATTTTTGATTCTTTAGGGAAAAGCGTTCCCGGCAGGAGGCGGACCCCGCGGTGTCCAAGCGGGCCAAGACCTCGAGCTCTGCTGAGATCCAAGCACCTCGAGGTATGGTCACTTCTTCCACTGGAGAGGCCGCTTGGCTGGCGAAGGCTCGAGCACCCATGGCTCGGGGAAGCCAGATGGCCGCCGCGGATCTTGGTGAGGCCGACATCGTCGACCACGGAGGTCGAGGCATTTTCCTGGTTCTGACGACGTTGTCTTTTTTCTTTTTCAGCAGGGACCACGGCTCCTAGCGCCGAGCCTGCCGCCACCGCATCCGTCGCGGCACCGCCTCTTCCTCCTCTGGTGGCGCCTACCGAGAGGGCCACTTCTCCCCCCGCCACGACGACCATCTTGGAGGGAGCACCGGAGACAGGCATGGCTCCGTCGGCGTCTGAGGCTGAGGGGTCAGCGGCCCTCGAGGCCCCAGATGCCGCGAGCCAGCCCGCCGGACAGGATCCCCCACCGACGGAGCCTCGCACGCCCGCGGAGAGGGAGAAGGAGGGGGAGGCATCGATGGAGAGGGTGCCAACGGTGGAGGAGCTCTTGGACGAGCTGGAGCAGGAGCCGTCCCCGGTCGAGGGCTCAATACTGGAGGAAGCGCCCGAGGTACCGGCCGGGGTCGACAAGACGCCAGACGACTCGTCGAGGGAGGAGAGCATGGGGACGAGCCACCCCTTGAGCGATCCGCTACCGCTCGAGACTCCTCCTCCACGCGAGGTCGTGCCGTCGCCCTAGGAGGGGACGGGGCAGCAGGAGGAGACGGCGGAGGGGCGGAGGGAACCACAGCCTGTGCTGCTGGTTGGTGGGCCACAACTGACACTGCTTGAGCCGGAGGAGGAGGGCCTGCCCGTCGTCGAGATCGATCGATCGGTGTGGCCGTATCCTGATGCACCAAGCCCGTCCGGCGCCATCATCCCTGTCGAGCGGTCGACTCGGCAGGGGGCCCGCGGGAGGCGCGGCTGATCTTTAGGAAGGTGGCCGAGCTCGTGGCGGAGGCAGAGAGGTCCTTCCTGGAGGAGGCGGACAAGTCCGCGCAAGTGGCGGCCGCCCCCATGAAGGCGGAGGCGGAACTCCAAGAGCTCCGCGCCGAGCTGGGTCGGAGCGCACAGATGGTGAGCTGGCTCAACACCGCCCAGGCGGAGACCCAAGCGCCTCGAGACGAGGCCGCTCGAGCTAGGAGGGAGGCCACCACCACTCTGTCCATGGCGGAGTTGTCGAGGAAGGAGGCCGCCGAAGCTCGAAGCGAAGCTGCCACCGCCCGGTATGCGGCAGAGGCGGCGAAGAAGGAGGCCGTCGATTCCCAGAGCGAAGCCGCCACCGCCCGGTCCGCAGCGGAGGCGGCAAAAAAGGAGACAGAGGAGGCCAAGAGCGAGGCCGCTACCGCCCTGGCTGCAGCGGAGGCAGCGCGACAGGAGGTGATTCGGAAGGATCTGGCCCTTGCGGAGACGGGCAAGCTGGTTGAGGACCTTAGGGGCAAAAAACTCGACGTGCTATCCCAGAAGCGTACACTCGAGCAGCGCGTCGAGGTCCTTGCCAGCGACTTCGCCGCTCTGGGCGTGCACTGCCAAGGTAGTCTTCAAGCTTCGTCTTGCTTTGATTTTGAGGTTTTTGCCACGCCGCGGTCTCACTCTTCCTTGTTTGTTGTACAGAGGTCGAGAAGACCGCCGAGGAGATCCGTGAGATGAACCAGGCTCTCCTGGATCAACTCCAGGGTGAAACCATGGTGGCGGAGCGGGCGCGCGTTACCCTCGACAGGCTCTGCTCGATGTGGGGTGCCGACCCGGTGGCCGCGGCAGAGGGCACGGTGGCTCGGGTCGACGCCCTGGTCGACGCCTTGTGTTTCTTTGACGTGGCCGCGCGGGACCACGTTAGGAGCGCTCTCCACCATGGCGTGAAGCAGGTGCTTGCGGCCGTCCGCTCCGGCTTCCGCTACCCGGTCAACGTCGTTGCCAAGGGCTTCATCGAGATTGAGGGGAAGGATGAGGAGTGGAACGACCGCCGCGTCGACAAGATCCTGGAGAAGGTGGAGAAGCCAGGGGCGGCGCTTGCGAAGCTCTTCGAGGAGGACGTGCTACCCCTTGATGCGGGCAGCGGTGTAGAAGGCCCCCCTCCTCCTGACCCGGACGTCGAGGCTTAGCCCGTCGCAGAGGATCTAGGGGAGGAGTACCAAACCGATGAAGAATGAGGCCTGCGTGCCAAATTTGGGCGTCGAGGCCCTTGTAAAAATTTGTGTCATGACTTATGGCCCGTCGAGGCCAACGTATGTATATGACTTTAATTGTTTAGAGAAGTTGTTTTCTTTTCAAATTTGTTCGATCATTTCTCTTTGTCGTTAGCTCGAGTTTCTGCAGGCTCGGTCTATGTTCCTTCGATACGTGTCTCGAGCTCCTCGAGGGGAGGCGTAGGTAGGGTACCGTAGCCTGGGGGCGTAGGTGGCCGTCTACGTCGACGCCCCCCGACTCTTGGGGGCTCGAGGTATTTACGGACTTAGACGTTGCATACATTCATCCTGTTGCATTTTTCCTTGCATTATAAAAAAATATTAAAATATAAAAATATTGAGGAAGAGATCTTACTGAAACTCTGGACAACTAAGGCTTGAGTGGCCAACTACTAATGCTTAATCTATTCCACAAGTTTTGTTGTCTATTTGAGTTTCACAGGATTGAATGACCAAGAAAAGCTGACGAGCAAGTGGATGTTCCATCCACTGTTGGAGCACTATTTCAACAACCATCAACATCAATTAATGCTCTGATAGAGGAAGAACATATTCACCACCAGTCCGCTACATTACAAGATCGAACGACTACGTCAACATTCAGCTTGGGGGAAAGCACCCTCGTGTATCAAGGTAAGTATCTTTATCCTCTTAAGTTTTCTTCTTGTAAATAAATTCAAAATAAAAAAAAATGTGAGCACATGAAGGCTCACCCTTAAAAAAAAGAACAAAAATATTCGGGCACATGAAGGCTCGATGCGATCGAAGGGATTAGCTTGGGGGAGACGCACCCCCGTTATCTTCGTGATTCAGGTATGTCTTACTACTATCTTAATATTTTTTTAAGTAATTGATTATAGTGTGTGTTAGATTAAATAAATAAAACATGTCAAATCTGAAGAACTCTCTCTAATTTCTTAAAATGGAAATGGTGAATAGTTGCTCTATTGTATTTCTTTCTAGTACCTAGCCTTTAAGCATGAGTTCTCTTAAGTTTAAAAATTAATGATGCCTTAAAATAAAATTAAATATATGGGCAGCGAATGCTTGATCTAGAGTCTAGGTAATTGACAGATATGATATGTGATGATCTGAGCTGCTATTATCTTGTTCTAAACAACACTAGAGTTCCGGAGAGTTTGCAATATTAATATGACAAATAATTGCATTGACTTAAATTAAGCTTTGTTGACCCTATGAGAAGTTATCATGCTATTGAATTGAGATCACTTACACATTTCATCCATCTTTCGTATAAATGCTCATGATTATCTGTTGCTATCCTCTCAAAAGTTTGTTGGCAGCATGTGGCTATTGAAAAAAAAGAGAAAAAAACCGAGGAAATAAAAAGGGACAAGTGTCTGAAACCTCAAAAAGATAGATCCCAAGGAAATAAAAAGGGACAATTGTCCGGAACCTCGAAGAAAGAAAAGAAGAAGAAGAAAAATGATGAATATCAGAAAAAATGGGCACGTGCCCGACAGTAGAATTAGCCTGATAGCCATGTGTTTCTAATAGACAAAAGAGAGTGATATATTCAAAAGAGCATCCGCCTCCATTTTCCATACACATGCACTTCTTGATTCAATGGTATGGTTGACTTTCTCTTTGGATCTATTGTTTAATTTGGCAACATATGTTTTTAAGCTTTTTGAAAATTCATAAAAACTCTGGGATAATGGTGAAGTGAAAGAACTAGAGACATGGTGCTTGATTTGATCATTCTATCGTTCAATTACTCAAGATTCAAGGTAAAGTACTAAGCCCCGTGATACATAATATGATATCTTTTTCTAATCCAAATGAGAACTTTTGTTTGAATGCATGTGTACTTGTTAGAAGTGCAGATATTGCAGCAACTCCTAATCCACTGTTGAGTTTGGCTTTGCTAAGGGACTAGCAAAGGGTAAGCTTGGGGGAACTTGTTGACGGTCCTTAATGTCAATATTATACCATCAACTATTGCATGAAATGACACTAAATGAATCACAAAGCATAGTTGTAGGGTTTGAAACTAACAAGTTCCACGAGTTTTGATGCTCTCACTTATTTTGCAGGATTATCAATATTTCACCATATAAAAGTATCTCAAGTGATGAAACAGAGCACACCATTGCGAAGACCTCGTCGAGACGATCGAAACAGACATATGGTTTGCTACATTTGGAGTCCCGACGAGAGAGTCCTCGATGGATACGACTTGGAAGATTCTAGAACATTCCAGAAGACAAGAGAAGGCAACCCACGGAAGGCGGGGCCCACCTGTCATAGGGGCAGACCGACCGGTCTCCTCTATGGACCGACCGGTCGGGTGATGGGCCCACTTTCGTCCCCCTTCGCGTGACGCACTCCAACTGACCTCTCCAACACGTTTTGGCCCATTTAGGCCCAAGTGCATATGACGAAGGATTTAGTCTCACATCGCTTGCCCAAGGCGGAGGGGAGGCTAAGAGCCCCTATATAATAAACCCAGGACCCCCTGAGGCAACATCATCATCATCTAGGAGTCTTTGTAGAAGCGTCCCTCGAAGGACAACCTCTCCTCCCTAGAGAATTAGGTTTAGATTTTCCAATGTAATAGCTTAGCTTTAGTCGGGAGTTAGGGAGAGCAGAGCTGCTCTCCGGTTCCGGAGGAGTCTTCAGAGATTTGGTATGTCTTGTATCTTTTCTTTGTAAGACTTATGCTTTAATATATTTATCTTCTCTATTTACTTTATGTTTTGTTATATGATTAGTATAGTTGTTATATCTTGGCATGGGATCTTCGCTCGTATTGAGTGCTCTAGTTATTCATGGTAATTAGAGTAGTAATCATTAGTGTAGACGCGGTGTCTAGGCTAGTGGTTACCTGAGGTTGCGCTCAATCCCACGGAATAGTTGTGGTAGCCCCAGGGGTGACAGCTCTGTTAGGCCTTCGTAGTCCACCACGTTCGGATTGATGTTTCGTAGAGCTTTTGGCAGCCTTCTCCTAACTACCTTTTTCCCAGTCTTCTTCAAGAGTTGGAAAGGACCTGCTGCTCCAAAGTGTCAATGTTTATGACTGCTATATCTTTTCATCTTTGTTGCCATAGAACCCAAGTAATAGAGAAGTGCATAGGAACCTTGATCTCTCCCGTTGTCCTCCCGCTATAGTTGTCTATACATTTATCATTGAATTCTCTTTGATGTACTTTTATTATTATATCATATATCATTTACCCCTGCTTTAGTCTATTTAGTACTCTGAGTTAGTAGATGCATGATAGTGAGTTATTAGATTCTTGACCCTAGCTTCCCTGTGGTAAAATATAAATAACGATCCTGGAATACTCCCGATAAAATGCTACAATGATGTTCTGCGCGCTTGCGGAAACTTTCATATTCTTATTTGCGTTAACAAACGTCAACAGTGATCATGAGGTTGGTGAACCTCTTTTCGATGATGAGGACGAGGATGCTGAAGGCTTGGGTGACCCAGCATCGCCTCCACCTGCTGTGCCGCAAAGAGCGGCTTCTACTACGACTCACGGCCCCGACACTTCCTCTTCCTGGGGGCCGTGGGATCCGCCACCCCGAGCGGTACCTTTTGTACCCGGGGAGGCACCAGCTGCTGTTGAGGGGGAGGCTACTTCAGCTCGGGAGGCACCACGACACATCCAGCGCCAGCACCCTCCTCAACAGATGATCGGCAGCATTGACGAACGTGTCACTCGTTCCAGGTCATAGCACATTTCTCACTTTGCTCATTCTGCATTTGTTGCTGATTTGATTTTGAACCCCGAGATGTTGGACACGCTTTGACGGATCCCGATTGGGTCAATGCCATGCATGAGGAGTTAGAAAATTTTGAGCGAAATTGGGTTTGGGTTCTAGTTCCACCTCCTCTAGACTGTAATCCTATTGGGACAAAATGGGTTTTCAAAAACAAACAAGGAGAGGATGGCCACATTGTGAGGAACAAAGCGAGACTTGTGGCCAAGGGTTATAGTCAGAAGGAGGGGATAGACTATGAGGAGACTTTTGCTCCTGTAGCTCGTTTGGAGGCTATTAGGATACTCTTGGCTTTTGCTGCATCCAAAGGTTTTAAACTTTTTCAAATGGATGTCAAGAGTGCCTTCTTAAACGGCTACATAGAAGAGGAAGTGTATGTTGAGCAACCCCCCGGTTTTGAAAATCCCAAGTTTCCAAACCATGTTTTTAAACTCCACAAAGCTTTATATGGTTTGAAACAAGCCCCTAGAGCCTGGTATGATAGGTTGAAAACCTTTTTGCTTGCTAAGGGTTTTAAAATGGGATGTGTGGATAAAACGCTTTTTCTCCTCAAGCAAGGCAAAGACACTTTCTTGGTCCAGATTTACGTGGATGATATCATTTTTGGTGGTTGTTCTCATGCTTTGGTTGCCAAGTTTGTAGATATTATGAGCAGGGAGTTCGAGATGAGCATGATGGGCGAGCTGACTTTCTTTCTCGGATTGCAAATTAAGCAATCCTGAGAAGGGACCTTTGTGCACCAGGGCAAGTGCACCAAGGACTTGCTGAAGAGGTTCGATATGGGTGAGGCCAAGCCTCTTCCAATACCCATGTCGATGACGACCGCCCTGGATGCGGACAAGGATAGAGAAGCTGTGGACCAGAAGGAGTACCGAAGCATGATCGGGTCGCTACTCTACCTGACGGCGACACGCCCGGACATCCAGTTCGTGATGTGTCTGTGCGCGCGCTTTCAGGCATCGCCGCGCACTTCTCATCGTCAGGCGGTGAAGCGCATTTTCAGGTACCTTCGTTTCACACCTGAGTTTGGGATTTGGTATTCAGCTTCCTCCACCCTCTCCCTTTGCGGTTATTCCGATGCCGATTTTGCTGGTTGCCGTATTGAGCGCAAGTCCACTTCTAGGACTTGCCAGTTTATTGGTTCTTCTCTTGTATTGTGGTCTTCTCGCAAGCAGTCTAGTGTCGCTCAGTCTACCACAGAGGCTGAATATGTTGCTGCGGCTAGCTGCTGTTCCCAGTTGCTTTGGATGATGGCCACTTTGCGTGATTTTGGTCTGAGCTTTTCTCGCGTGACTTTGCTTTGTGATAGCACGAGTGCTATTAGCGTTGCTAAGAACCCCGTGCTTCACTCAAAGACCAAACATATTGATGTGCGCTTTCATTTTCTGCGAGACCACCAAGAGAAGGATGATATCGACCTTCGCCATGTCGATACTCATCATCAGTTGGCAGATATTTTCACCAAGCCTTTGGACGAATCAACCTTTAACCAGTTGAGGGGCGAGCTTGGTGTGTGTTGCCCCTTTTAGATGGGGGAAACATTTTGGTTCTTGTATAATAGACTGACTCCTTTTCGTCTGTCTTTCTTTTCTTTTGCGTTTCAGCATACGCATTTACTTTCTGAGCTTCATATATATAATCTTTAGAATGCAACTATGCTCTATGTAGTATGCTCCGATGCTTATGTTGATGCTTGTAGCTTATGCTCTTTCTGATCACTAATACATGTTGTGAGCTGAGCTATTTTTTGAATGGTGAATTTGCTTAATGAACTTAAAATCTGAAAATGTTCACCACTGAGATATGCAACTAGCATGTGTAGGATGTGTTGAGTTCACTCGTGCTTTTCATATATGCTAGGTTGCTATGTCTCTAGTTCTGAGTCATTCACTTGCTTGGTCTGTTCATATCCTATATAAAATTTGAACCAAGTGTTGAGTGAATTGAAAAGATCGAGATGGGATTGCTTGTCAACACATCACGGTATCGAGACTGTTTCTCATTGCACCTTGAGTTAAACTTGAGCCGTGTAGTGTATGACCGAAGCCGATGCTTTAAGCTTCTAATTGCTTCAGCATAGGCTTCGCTCGGTTGAAAAGTTAGGCAATGACAAGCTTTCAACCTCTCGCATTCACATGCTAATATTTGAACTTGTGAAATTTCACCGTTGCAACTCCGATTAAAAATTGAAATCACAAGTGTATGATTCATTCTATAGCATGATGATTGAACCTTGCTAGGGGTAGTTCACCTTGTATACATGTTTAGCACTTGTTCGAATTCCTGTCTATACATGTGTAGTGCTATTTTGATGGTGACTATCTTTTGGCTAAAAACTGCTTACTTTGCTCTTATGTTCATATTGCGTATTTGGTGATCAGTTTGAGCCTTTGCTAGCTTGGTGTGCTGTTATTGAGTCAGCGGATCAGAACTAAGTAGAGCATCTTTGCATTCTCTTGACTATATTCCTGAAGCTGCTAACTTGCATTTTGACTCATATGCATTTTGGAAGGGGGAGAACCTCCCTTATTGGCACTCTTGATGGTGCAATTTCTAAGGGGGAGAACTTTGCTCAGTTGCTTAATGATGCTTTTACTTGATGGTGCATTTTCTGAAGGACCGAGAAGCAACCAGAAAGCGACCAGAGGGGGGTGAATGGGAGCTTTAAAATTTCCTTTCGGAAACTAGTAGCCACTGTCCCAAAATCAACCCTAAGAGACAAACCCTAGAGCTTGCTAATGTCCACGACCCTAGATGTAGGGTGGATGCTTCCAAGAAGCACAGCGGGACACTACACAACTCTAGAAAGCCAACGCAAAAGACGGAAACCGAATCCGTCAACGAACGAGCGAACCGCGAATGAAAACGCGTAAAACAAACTCGATCGGACTCTGGCCAGCGTCCGGTCAGCAGGGACCGGACGCGTCCGGTCACCAAAATCCCACTCGGAAACATCTCTGGAACTGACCAGACTCTGGGAGAGAGAGCATCCGGTGGGTTCCCCTGCGTCCGGTCACAAGTGCCAAACCCGGATGAACAGGACTACCGTCGAGTCCGGTCACACAAGGAAGCTAGCGTCCGGTCAGGAGCAAAATGATGACCGGACTCTGGCCAGCGTCCGGTCACTGTGCACCGGACACGTCCGATCGTGTAAAAACCGTTCTAGGACCTTACTGTTCCCGACCGGACTCTGGTGAACAGAGCGTCCGGTCACAGACAGAGCGTCCGGTCAATACTCAGCGAGTCCCGTGACACATTCAACCACCGGACGCATCCGGTCAGCCTGACCTAGCGTCCGGTCACCTCGTGACTTCGCTGTTCACTCACCGATTCGACTCGATCTCACCCAAAACAAATCCTCTAGGGATCAAACTTGGTGAGTAGAGTCACAAGGAGGATAGTGAGCTATCTCTAAGAGATCATGGCTCGAACCTATCTCCAAATCGATGAATCGAAGAATTTCGGGAGAAGGGAGAAAACTTGACCCGAAACGAAAAATCGATCGATCTCCTAGACCGTGAGGTTAGAGGTTAATTACTTCGGTGGAAAGAAGTGCCTCACGATCTAGAACAACCTAGTTCAAACGGATTCGCAAAAGATGAACCGAGCAAAGAGATCAAACAATGGGAAAATCGTGGAGAAAAAGGATTCTGCGAAGAACACAGCCAAAACGCGAATCAACACCACGATCTTGCAGCCGAAGCGCAAACACACGCTACGACAAGGAGGTTACGGCCTCCTTTCCTCAAAATCAACAATACACAGAGGTGAGTCTCTCTGCGGATCACAGCTAGCTACAGCAGGGAATGGGAGAGCAGGAAACCCTAAGTGTGAAAGAGCAAATGACTGAGATGGCTAAAACTGAGATAGGAAGGGAGGAGGGTGTCTCCCTCTACTTATTCTAATTCTAACCTAAGTCTATTTCCTACTCTACCCCTCTCTATTCTAATTACAGAGCGAACCAGCTAAACCCTTGGGTTATTCTGGACCAACTCGGTGGTAGGTGTATCCGATGGCCACGCCCGCACAAGTCATCCGCGTTGCCTCCACGCAACCTTCTGATTGCCGCCACGTGCCACCCTCGCTCTGCTCCCCCGGTTTTGTGGCCCAAACTGGGAAACCAACCTTTTCCAGCCAACCCCCGGTTTTGAGGCCCAAACCGGGAAACCAGCCCACGAGCTTCTGAGTTTTGAGGCCAAACTCAGCAAACCCTCAGTGCCCAGGTTTTGAGGCCCAAACCTGGAAACCATCCTCAGCCCGAGTTTTGTGGCCAAACTCGGAAACCCTCAGCCCGAGTTTTGTGGCCAAACTCAGAAACCGTCCATGCCTAGGTTTTGAGGCCCAAACCTGGAAACCGTCCATCCGATGGTTTTTCCCTGGCTCTACCACCAAACCGACGTCGTAGATGGGATGCACCTCCCGTGCACCCCGTCCACCGACACGTGTCCCCGAGTCCACGACTCAGGCAACACATGACCGCACTTCTTCACTTGTCGTCGTCACAGGCTGCCAGCCACCATAGCTGATCCTTGGGCCTCTGGTCCCTCAGTCCAAGCCTCACGTCCACCCTTCACCGCTCGGTACCTCGGCATGGCACGTCCGCCGCACAGCACGCCCATCCTTCACCGCACCCGGTCCGTCAGCACGGCACGTCTCAACTTGACCTTCACCTCACCGTTGATCACTATATCCATGCTCGACACCTGCACAACACAAGCCAAAGAACATGTGCATCATCCCAGTTGACAATCACTCATCACTCAGAGACCCGGCATACACCCATGTATCCGCAATCTCCCCCTTGATGAGTGCATTGTCAACTACTCACACAAATCATAATGAAAAGAAGAATAAGGAAGAAGGAGGAAGGAGAAAGAGAAAACTCAACCAAATGACCCAAAAGCATAGCAAAGCCGAAGAAGGTCAAGTGGAAAGAGCGAAAGAACTTGGTCCCTAAAGACATGGGCAACGGCTCGACGCAATCAAGCAAAGCAAAGCTAGCCCTCAAGAAGAGGTAGAACAGGCTCAACACCGCTAGCAGATACCAATTGGAAACTCCAGAGAAAAGAGCTCAAACCAATTGAAGCCGAATGAAAATCGAAGCAAAATGCTAGTCCCTCAAGATAGAGGCACAGAGGCTCAACACAACTAGCAAAGAAAGCTCGAAACCAATGCCTTTCGACCAAGCATGCTCCGAACCAATTGGAATGACTCCAAACTAAAAGAGAACCAATCGAAGACAAAATGCCCTGAAAATGTTTGCTAGTTCCTCAAGACAGAGGCAAAGGCTCAACACAACTAGCAAACTCCCCCTCGACAAGTGCAAGCAACTAGGAAAATCCCCCTTAGGTCCAACATGAGAAGAGCACAAAGATTTGAAATTCTCCCCCTTGACGAAAACTCCCCTTTAGTTGAACATCCAGGAGACATATGATTTGCAATTTCTCCCCCTTAGTTGAAAATGCACTAATCAAGAAAAGGCATCAAGACAAGAAACTCCTCCTTCCAACATGCATATGAAGTCAGAAAGGCAAGTTAGCAGCTTCAGGCATATAATCAAAAGAGTGCAAGAATGCTCTAAATAGTATAACTCCAATGACTCAACTAAGCACTCAAATAGCGAAGGCTCAAACTGATCACACATACGAAATATGAACATATGAGCATGTGAGCAGTCTTTAGCCAAAAAGATAGTCACCGTCAAAATAGCACTACACATGTATAGACAGGAATCCAAACAAGTGCTAAACATGTATACAAGGTGAACTACCCCTATCAAAGTTCAATCATCATGCATAGGAATGAAGCATATACTTGTGATTTCCTTTTTATATCAGAGTTGCAGCGGTGAAATTACACAAGTTTAATTTCAGCATGTGATTGCGAGAGGTTGAAAGCTTGTCTTTGCCTAACTTTTCAACCGTGCGAAGCCTATGCATATGCAATCAGAAGCTTAAAGCAACGGTTTCGGTCATACACTACAAGGCTCAAGTTTAACTCAAAGTGCAATGAGAAACAGTCTCGATACCGTGAGGTGTTGACAAGCAATCCCATCTCGATCTTTTCAATTCACTAAAACTTGGTTCAAATTTTAAGCATGATATGAACAGACCAAGCAAGTGAATGACTCACAACTAGAGACATAGCAACCTAGCATATATGAAAAGCATGAATGAACTCAACACATCCTACACATGCTAGTTGCATATCTCAATGGTGAACATTTTCAGATTTTATATACATTAAGCAAATTCACCATTCCAAAATAGCTCAGCTCATAACATGTACTAGTGATCAGAAAGAGCATAAGCTACAAGCATCCATATAAGCATCGGAGCATACTAAATAGAGCATAGTTACATTCTAGTGAGTATAAACATGAAGCTCAGAATGTAAATGCGTATGCTAAAATGCAAAAGAAAAGAAATACAAAAGAGTCAGTCAAATACACAAGATCCAAAATGTTTCCCCCATCTAAAAGGAGAAACACACACCAAGCTCACCCCTCAACCGATTAAAGGTTGATTCGTCTAAAGGCTTGGTGAAAATATCAGCCAGTTGATGATGAGTATCGACATGGCGAAGGTCAATATCACCCTTCTCCTGGTGGTCTCACAGAAAATGAAAGCGCACATCAATGTGTTTGGTCTTCGAGTGAAGCACGGGGTTCTTAGCAACGCTAATGGCACTCGTGCTGTCACAAAGCAAAGGCACGCGAGAAAAGCTCAGACCAAAATCACGCAAAGTGACCATCATCCAAAGCAACTGGGAACAGCAGCTAGCCGCAGTAACATATTCAGCCTCTGTAGTGGACTGAGCGATACTAGACTGCTTGCGAGAAGACCACGAAACAAGAGAAGAACTAATAAATTGGCAAGTCCCAGAAGTGGACTTGCGCTCAATATGGCAACCAGCAAAATCGGCGTCGGAATAACCGCAAAGGGAGAGGGTGGAGGAAACAGAATACCAAATCCCGAACTCAGGCGTGAAACGAAGGTACCTGAAAATCCACTTCACTGCCTGACGGTGAGAGGTGCGCGGCGACGCCTGAAAGCACGCACATAGACACACCACGAACTGGATGTCCGGGCGTGTCGCCGTCAGGTAGAGGAGCGACCTGATCATGCTGCGGTACTCCTTCTGGTCCACTGCTTCTCCATCCACATCCGCATCCAGGGCAGTCGTCATCGACATGGGTGTTGGAAGAGGCTTGGCCTCACCCATATCGAACCGCTTCAGCAAGTCCTTGGTGTACTTGCCCTGGTGCACAAACGTCCCCTCTCGGGATTGCTTAATTTGCAACCCGAGAAAGAATGTCAGCTCGCCCATCATGCTCATCTCGAACTCCCTGCTCATAGTATCTGCAAACTTGGCAACCAAAGCGTGAGAACAACCACCGAAAATGATATCATCCACGTAAATCTGGACCAAGAGAGTGTCTTTGCCTTGCTTGAGGAGAAAGAGCGTTTTATCTACACATCCCATTTTAAAACCCATAGCCAGCAAAAAGGTTTTCAATCTATCATACCAGGCTCTAGGGGCTTGTTTCAAACCATATAAAGCTTTGTGAAGTTTAAAAACATGGTTTGGAAACTTGGGATTTTCAAAACTGGGGGGTTGCTCAACATACACTTCCTCTTCTATGTAGCCGTTTAAGAAAGCACTCTTGACATCCATTTGAAAGAGTTTAAAACCTTTGGATGCAGCAAAAGCTAAGAGTATCCTAATAGCCTCCAAACGAGCTACAGGAGCAAAAGTCTCCTCAAAGTCTATCCCCTCCTTCTGACTATAACCCTTCGCTACAAGCCTGGCCTTGTTTCTAACAACGTGGCCATCCTCTCCTTGCTTGTTTTTGAAAACCCATTTTGTCCCAATAGGATTACAGTTAGGAGGAGGAGGAACTAGAACCCAAACCCGATTTCTCTCAAAATTTTCTAACTCCTCATTCATGGCATTGACCCAATCCGGATCCGTCAAGGCGTGTCCAACATCTCGGGGCTCAAAATTAGCAACAAAAGCAGAATGAGTGAAGTGCGAGATTTGCTGTGACCTGGACCGAGTAACCCATTCGTCGATGCTGCCGATCATCTGCTGAGGCAGGTGCTGGCGCTGAATGTGTCGTGGCGCCTCCCGAGCTGAAGTAGCCTCCCCCTCAATAGCAGCTGGTGCCTCCCCGGGTACAAATGGTACCGCTCGGGGTGGCGGATCCCATGACCCCTAGGAAGAAGAGGTGTCGGGGCTGTGAGTCGTCGTAGAAGCCGCTCTTTGCGGCACTGCAGGTGGAGGAGGTGTTGGGTCATCTATCCCTTCAGCACCTTCTTCATCATCATCAAAAAGAGGCTCGCCAACCTCATGATCACCTGCGCGCTCAAAGCGAGAAGAAGGACAAACCACGGTCTCGTCGAAGGTGACATCGGATGTCTCCATGACTCGGTTAGTGTCAAGGTTAAGTACACGATAAGCTCTAGTGTGAGTGCCATAACCCAAAAACACACCGTCAGAAGAACGAGACTCAAACTTGTCCAAGTTGCCCTTTTTGAGTATAAAACAATGGCAACCAAAAACTCAAAAATAACTCACCTTGGGCAGTTTTCCAAAACGCAACTCATAAGAAGTCTTTTTCAAGAAAGCTCGGAGAAAAATGCGATTGGAAATGTAGCATGCAGTGCTCATAGCTTTGGCCCAATATCGCCTAGGAGTCCTATGCTCATCGAGCATCGTCCTGGCCATCTCTATAAGGGTCCGATTCTTCCTTTCTACTACACCATTTTGTGGCGGTGTGTAGGGGGAAGAAAACTGATGCTCTAAACCCAGAGAGTTACAAAACTTCTCAAAATCCGAATTCTTGAATTCGAAACCATTATCACTCCGAATTGCTCGCATCGAGTTCAAAGGGAACTCGTTCTGAAGACGCAAAATCAGATTGCGAGCAAAGGAGAAGATCTCGGTCTGCGGATACATGGGTGCATGCCGGGTCTCTAAGTGATGAGTGATTGTCAACGGTTATGATGTGCATGTTCTATGGCTTGTGTTGTGCAGGTGTCGAGCACGGAGACAGTGATCAATGGCAGGTGAAGGTCAAGTTGCGACGTGCCGTGCTGATGGACCGGGCGCGATGAAGGATGGGCGTGCCGTGCGGCGGACGTGCCATGCCGATGTATCGGACGGTGAAGGGCGGACGTGGACTTGGACTGAGGGACCAGAGGCCGGAGGATCAGCTGTGGTGGCTGGCAGCCTGTGGCGACGACAAGCGAAGAAATGCGGTCATGTCGGTGGACGGGGTGCACGGAGGTGCATCCCCTCTACGACGTCGGTTTGTTGGTAGAGCCAGGGAAAAACCAACGGGTGGACGGTTTCTAGGTTTGGGCCTCAAAACCTGGGTGCTGGGTTTCCAGGTTGAGCCACAAAACCTGGGCGCGACGGTTTCCAGGTTGAGCCTCAAAACCTGGGCGTGGGCTGGTTTCCGAGTTTGGGCCTCAAAACTCGGGCGCTGCGGGTTTCCGAGTTTGGGCCACAAAACTCGGGCTGGAGGCTGGTTTCCCGGTTTGGGCCTCAAAACCGGGGGCTGATGGAAAAGGCTGGTTTCCCGGTTTGGGCCACAAAACCGGGGGTGCAGAGCGAGGGCGGCACGTGGCGGCTATCCGGAAGTTGCGTCGAGGCAACGCTTCGGCCAGTGCGGGCGTGGCCGTCCGATACACCTACCACGCGGGTGGACCAGATTAGCCTTAGGGTTTTCCTGGCCCGCTCTGTAATTAGAGTAGCGAGGGGTAGAGTAGGAAATAGGCTTAGGCTAGGTTAGTTTAAGTAGTCCAGGGGAGACACCCTCCTCCCCATCTCAGTTAGCGCAGTCATTTGTTCTTGCATTCCTTAGGCTTCCTGCTCTCCCAAGCCCCTGCTTTAGCTAGTTGAGATCCGCAGAGAGAGACTCCACTCTGTGTACTGTTAATTGAGGAAGTGAGGCCGTATCCTCACCTTGGAGCACTGATCGGTGTCTTGATTCGTGTTTTGATTCGAGTTCGTCGTTGTTCTTCGCGTTCTTCGTTTCTCCATGATTTTCCCGTCACTCGATCTCCCTCTCCGGTGCGTCTTTGCAAAATCCGTTTGAATCATCTTGTTCGTATTTGAAAGGAGATCATTTCCACCGAAGGAATTTATCTAACTCCTTACGAACAAGTAGATTACGAACAAGTAGATCGGGTTGATTTCGTTTTTGTGACGCTTTTCGGTTCATCTCACCTCCCTTTTTGATTTCCCGTTGATTGAGTTTGTTTGAGCGGATGATTTCTTGGGGATAGTCTCCTAACTACCCCGTGATCATCTTCTCCAAGTTTGGGAAGTTGGGATTTCGATTTGGATTGATTTTGGAGAGATTTGGGAGGAAGGCGATCAAAATCGCCCTCCCTGCTGGGCCGCGGACAGTCCGGCACTTGGCCCGCGGACTGTCCGGGCGTCGGGATTCGACCGAATAGTGGTCGGTGTCTCGGCTGTGTTTTTGCTTCGGGTGAACCGCGGACAGTCCGCCGTACAGTTGGCGGACAGTCCGGGAGTCGTCCAGGAACAGTTCAGAACCTTCGCTGTTTTGGTTTTTGACCGGCGGACAGTCCGCCGTTGGTTCTCGCGGACAGTCCGGGAACGTCCAGTGGACTTTCAGCAGCACTGCGGTTTTGCTCGTTTGGCCGGCGGACAGTCCGCGACCTAAGCCCGGACAGTCCGCCACTGGGCAGACAGTCCGCGACCGTATTGCCGGACAGTCCGGGATTTGCCTGAAGCTTCCGGTTTAGTGCGTTTGACCTCCCGGCTTGCTCGCTTGGTTTTCGGACTGCCCGTTTGGCCTTGTAGTTCACCAAGGAACCTCTCTTGATATCTTTGCTACGCGTTAGCATCGGTGTTTAGAGATTTCTCGACGTACCCTCCGATCTATGTTCGGGACTTGGTTTTGCCAAGGCAAACTTGTGCCGGAACTTTTGGCTTTTGGTTCGTCCGTGCTTGGTGGTGCTCCGCTGTGATCCTAGGGATCATCCACCCTCTTCCAAGGGTCGTGAGCATCACGCTTTGGGTTCGAGCTTCTTGGGGTTGAACTTGGGACATTTGGCCAAAGATTCGGAAGAATTTTAATTGGCTCCCATTCACCCCCCCCCCTCTGGTCGCCTTGTGTGAGCTTTCTCGGTCCTTCAATTGGAATCGGAGCGGGTTAAGGATCTTCCACCTTAGCCGGTTCCAGATCCACCGAAGGCGACATGGATCGCGGCGTAGGCAAACCGCCGTTTTTCGATGGGACGAACTATGCGTATTGGAAGATACGCATGTCGGCCTATCTCCAGAGCATGGGCTCTTCTGTTTGGGAGATTTGCAACAACGCCGACTACGTTGTCCTGGCTGCTCGTGTCTCTCAGCTTCAGATCGATGAGCACGAAGCCAATAGCCGGGCGCGTAACGCTTTGTTCTCCTGTTTGAGCGTGGGTGAGTTCGATCGTGTTTCTCATCTCTCTACGGCTCGGGAGATTTGGGCCACCCTCATGCGTTTCCATGAGGGCACCTCTCAAGTCAAAACCCGACTCTACGAGTCGTTCAAGAGAGAGTATGAGAACTTCCGACATCAGCCTGGCGAGAGCATAGAGAGTTTATTCGCTCGCTTTCAGGTGATTGTCAACAGGATGAGGGCTAACCGAGAGCAGTTGCCTTTTGACGATCATGAGCGTGCTTTGAAGCTTTTGCACACTCTTGACCGTTCGGTGTGGGACTCCAAAGTTCAGGCGATCATCGAATCCCCAAACTATGAGACCCTCACCTGCGACGAGCTCTTCAGTAAGCTCAAGTCCAGTGAGATTGACGCTATGGTGAGGGCTTCTTTTGAAAATCCTTCTCGCCCGTCCATGGCTTTGGTTTCCAGCTCTTCCTCTAACCCCTCAGCTGGCTTTGCTCTTTCCTGTCTCTTTTCTGTTACAGAGGACCAGCTGGAGACGTTGGGTGACGACGAGTTGGCTTTGCTTGCCAACCGGTTCTCGCGGTTCCACAACAACCGCATGAACCGCCGTCGTGGAGGAGGACGTGCGGGATGCTACGAGTGCGGCGACCCCGACCACTTCATCGCCGACTGCCCCAAGAAGACGAACAAGCACTCGAGCAAGGGCGAACATGGGCGCAGGCACGACTCCAAGTACAAGGAGAAGCACGTTCCCCCAAGGCACAAGAAGCGGGGCGGCTTCAACAAAGAGTACATCAAGAAGAAGTACTTGGAGAAGCAGCAAGCTGAGCAGCGTGCGTTCTTCGCCACGCTCAGCGACGTCGATGGCTCGGATGACGACTCCGCTGGCTCCAGCGATGACGAGTCCGTGAAGAAGAAGCTGGAGGACAAGTTCAACGGCTTGTGCTTCTTCGCCGACGACGACGGCTACTGCACCATGGCGCTGGGTGATGAGGTCGACGGCGAGCCGGAGCATACCCCTCGGAACGACGACGACGACGACACCTCCCAGGTATCTCTCACCTACGATGAGCTTGCCACCGAGGTTGAGAAACTGACTGCTACGCTCCTTAGCCAAGATAAGTTGCTTAGGCGTGCCGCTAGAGAGCGCAAGGAGTTTAGGCAGAAGTGGGAGGACACGGTGAAGGAGCTTGAGTTCGCTCGGTCCACCGTGGTAGTGTCGGAGGAGGCGGAGTGCGAGTCGTGCACTGCGCACATGACTGACCTACTCACTTTGAGGGGGAAGTATGCTGCGTTGGTAGGAGAGGTGGATGAGCTCCGTGCTAGGCCGCAGCTGTTGGGTGCATGCAAGACTTGTCCTGTCTTGCAATCGGAGTTGGCAGAGAAGGATGCCAAGATTGAGTCTTTAGTCAAGGCCAGCTCAGATAGCGCTTGTGTCACGAGGTGTGCTTTGTGTGAGGGCCTGGAGATGGAGATTGCCAATGTGAAGCATGGCAAGATGCAAACCGAGGAAGAAAACACATACCTTCGGTCCATCTTGTCATGGGTCTCCAGTAGTGAGCCGCAGCTCGGGATGATGATCTCCCAATTCAAGCGAGCTGTCGGTGCCCCTGGTATAGGCTTTGCTCAGAGTGTTGATCTTTCAGCTTTTGGGAAGATTGGTGAGTGTAGTGGTCTGAACCCATGTGAGAAGCCCAATTCCACCACTACTCCCAAGCTTGCCAAGCTCCCACTCAAAGAGCCAGCCAAGCCTATCACTAAAGATGGTGTGGTTGAGGAACCCCCGAGAGCTCCTCCCAAGAACCCAGTTTGGGCACTCAAGCCAAACCACCTCAGGAACAAGCTAGATGCTATGCCACCCATCCAGCAGGAGTTGCCAATGAAGGGCAAAGTGAGCCACACCCACAGCCCTGGTCACCAACAACCCCCTTTGCGTGTGGTGAGGTACCAGTGTGATTTTTGTGGGAGAGATGGCCACTTGAGCGAGTTCTGCTTTAGGCGCAGGAGAGAGGCGCGCAGGGCTCGGGAGATGGAGAACCCGGACATGTACCATCCAGCTCGTGGTGGACATGTGCCGAAGAGTCAGGGGAGAGCTGCTAGGTCTGGAGGGAAGGTTCCCAGGCCTAGGCAGGAGATGAGAGCTCCTAGGAGGGAGACTAGGCCTAGAGGTCCAGGACCTCAGTTTGTTAGGCCTAGGCAGGAGAGAGCTCCGAGGAGAGACGCTAGAGTTGAGCCCCAGGCTCCTAGGCGTAGACCTCGTAGAGAGCGTGCCCGACGGGGTCCTGCTTTTGCAGGTAACGGACCCCGTGGCGGATGCTTTGTTGAGCGCTTTGTTCCACCGCAGTTTGGGTATAGCGGTGAGCGCTTCTTCCCCAGCGGACCGCGTTTTCCTGTGCGTGGTGATCGCTATTCCCCTAGACAGGATGGTTTTTCTGCTAACCGTTCTTTTGAGCAGCCGGCCCAACACTGGTTTTACCCTCACTTCTCTAACCCCAGTGTTGGACCGTATGCTCACCCTATGTATTTTTATTGATGTAGGTGGAGCGGTTGGAGGACATTTGGTTGGTGGATTCCGGTTGTTCGAGGCACATGACCGGAAACGCCAAATGGTTCTCCAGCCATAGTCCGGTCGCCGGAAAGGAGTACATAACCTTCGGCGACAAAGGTAAAGGTAAGGTGTTGTCAGTTGGCTCGGTGCGGGTTAATGAGCACTTTGTGTTGCGCAATGTTGCTCTTGTTACTAACCTGCATTTTAACTTGCTTTCTGTTTCGCAACTTTTTGATGAGGGCTATGAGATTCGTTTTAAACCGAACCTTAGTCGCATCTTAGATCCTCAGGGCGATCTTGTATGTCTGATTTCGCCCTTTGGGAAAGTTTTTCGTGCGAATTTCTCGGAGTCGTTTGGTTCTTCTCGCTGTCTTTTGGCTAGTCCTTCTTCTTCTGATATTTGGAAGTGGCATAGGAGGCTCGGTCACTTAAGCTTCGACTTGCTCGCAAGACTTAGCTCACTTGGCCTAATCCGAGGATTGCCCAAGCTTTCGATGGAGAAGGATCTAGTTTGCCATTCTTGCAGGCATGGGAAGATGGTTGCCGCTCCCCACCTTCCGGTGACTAAGGTCATGACCTCGCACCCCGGAGAGCTTTTACACATGGACCTTGTTGGTCCGGCTCGGGTGAGCTCGGTTGGTGGCAAGTGGTATGTTTTGGTTGTTGTTGACGACTTCTCGAGATATTCGTGGGTCTTCTTTTTAGCTGAGAAGACCGAAACTTTCTCTTTTGCTCGCAATCTGATTTTGCGTCTTCAGATCGAGTTCCCTTTGAACTCGATGCGAGCTATTCGAAGTGATAATGGTTCCGAGTTTAAAAATTCAGATTTTGAGAAGTTTTGTAACCGCCTTGGTTTGGAGCATCAGTTTTCTTCCCCCTACACACCGCCCCAAAATGGTGTTGTGGAAAGGAAGAATCGGACCCTTGTTGAGATGGCCAGGACGATGCTCGATGAGCATAGGACTCCTAGGCGCTATTGGGCCGAAGCTATGAACACTGCATGCTACATTTCGAATCGCATTTTTCTGAGAGCGTTTTTGAAGAAGACCTCTTATGAGTTGCGTTTTGGTCGCCAGCCCAAGGTGAGTTATTTTAGAGTCTTCGGTTGCCACTGTTTTATATTGAAAAAAGGCAACCTGGACAAGTTTGAGTCTCGTTCTTCTGACGGTGTGTTTTTGGGTTATGGCTCTCACACTCGAGCTTATCGTGTACTTAACCTTGACACTAACCGAGTCATGGAGACATCAGATGTCACCTTCGACGAGACTCTTGTTTGTCCTTCTTCTCGTTTTGAGCGTGCAGGTGATCATGAGGTTGGAGAGCCTCTTTTCGATGACGAGGATGAGGGTGCTGAAGGTATTGATGATCCAGCACCCCCTCCACCTGCCGTGCCGCAAGGAGCGGCCTCGACGACGACTCACGGCCCCGACACTTCTTCTTCCTGGGGGCCGTGGGATCCTCCACCTCGCGCGGTACCTTTTGTACCCGGGGTGGAACCAGCTGCTGTTGAGGGGGAGGTCACTTCTTCCCGGGAGGCGCCACGACACATCCAGCACCAGCACCCCCCTGAACAGATGATCGGCGACATCAACGAGCGAGTTACTCGCTCCAGGTCACAGCACATCTCTCACTTCGCTCATTCTGCTTTTGTTGCTAATTTTGAGCCCTGAGATGTTGGACACGCATTGACGGATCCGGATTGGGTCAATGCCATGCATGAGGAGTTAGAAAACTTTGAGCGAAATCGGGTTTGGGTTCTAGTTCCACCTCCACCTGACTGTAAGCCTATTGGGACAAAATGGGTATTTAAAAACAAGCAAGGAGAGGATGGCCATGTTGTGAGAAACAAGGCCCGGCTTGTGGCGAAAGGCTATAGTCAGAAGGAAGGAATAGATTATGAGGAGACCTTCGCTCCTGTAGCTCGTTTGGAGGCTATTAGGATACTCTTGGCTTATGCTGCATCCAGGGGTTTCAAACTTTTTCAAATGGATGTCAAGAGTGCCTTTTTAAACGGCTACATAGAGGAGGAGGTTTATGTTGAGCAACCCCCCGGTTTTGAAAATCCCAAGTTTCCAAACCATGTTTTTAAACTTCACAAAGCTTTATATGGTTTGAAACAAGCCCCTAGAGCCTGGTATGATAGATTGAAAACTTTTCTGCTAGCTAAGGGTTTTAAAATGGGATGTGTAGATAAGACGCTCTTTCTCCTCCGGCAAGGCAAAGACACACTCTTGGTCCAAATTTACGTGGATGATATCATTTTCGGTAGTTCTTCTCACGCTTTGGTTGCCAAGTTTGCAGATACTATGAGCAGGGAGTTCGAGATGAGCATGATGGGCGAGCTGACATTCTTTCTCGGGTTGCAAATTAAGCAATCCCGAGAAGGGACGTTTGTGCACCAGGGCAAGTACACGAAGGACTTGCTGAAGCGGTTCGATATGGGTGAGGCCAAGCCTCTTCCAACACCCATGTCGACGACGACTGCCCTGGATGCGGATGTGGACGGAGAAGCAGTGGACCAGAAGGAGTACCGCAGCATGATCGGGTCACTTCTCTACCTGACGGCGACACGGCCGGACATTCAGTTCGCCGTGTGCTTGTGCGCGCGCTTTCAGGCGTCGCCGCGCACTTCTCACCGTCAGGCGGTGAAGCGCATCTTCAGGTACCTTCGTTTCACTCCTGAGTTCGGGATTTGGTATTCTGCTTCCTCCACTCTCTCGCTTTGTGGCTATTCGGATGCCGATTTTGCTGGTTGTCGTATCGAGCGTAAGTCCACTTCTGGGACTTGCCAGTTTATTGGGTCTTCTCTTGTTTCGTGGTCTTCTCGCAAGCAGTCTAGTGTCGCCCAGTCTACCACGGAGGCTGAGTATGTTGCTGCGGCTAGCTGCTGTTCCCAGTTACTCTGGATGATGGCCACTTTGCGTGATTTTGGTTTGAGCTTTACTCGAGTACCTTTGCTTTGTGACAGCATGAGTGCCATTAGCGTTGCTAAGAACCCCGTGCTTCACTCGAAAACCAAACACATTGATGTGCGCTTTCATTTCTTGCGAGACCACCAGGAGAAGGGTGATATCGACCTTCGCCATGTCAATACTCATCACCAACTAGCTAATATTTTCACCAAGCCTTTAGACAAATCAACCTTTAATCGGTTGAGGGGTGAGCTTGGTGTGTGTTTCCCCTTTTAGATGGGGGAAACATTTTGGCTATTGTATATAGACTGACTTTTTCGTTTGTCTTTCTTTTCTGTTGCATTTTAGCATACGCATTTACATTCTGAGCTTCATGTCTATAATTATTAGAATGTAACTATGCTTTACTTGGTATGCTCCGATGATACTTGTAGCTTATGCTCCTTCTGATCACTAGTACATGTTATGAGTGAGCTATTTTTGGAATGGTGATTTTGCTTAATGTAGATAAATCTGAAAATGTTCACCATTGAGATATGCAACTAGCATGTGTAGGGTGTGTTGAGTCCATTCCTGCTTTTCATATATGCTAGGTTGCTATGTCTCTAGTTCTGAGTCATTCACTTGCTTGGTTGTTCATATCTTGCTTAAAATCTGAACCAAGTTTGAGTGAATTGAAAAGATCGAGATGGGACTGCTTGTCAACACCTCACGGTATCGAGACTGTTTCTCATTGCACTTTGAGTTAAACTTGAGCCGTGTAGTGTATGACCGAAACCGCAGCTTTAAGCTTCTGATTGCTTCGGCATAGGCTTCGCTCGGTTGAAAAGTTAGGCAATGACAAGCTTTCAACCTCTCGCAATCACATGCTGAAAATAAACTTGTGAATTCTTTTACCGCTGCAACTCCGATCTAAAATTGAAGTCACAAGTATATGCTTCATTCCTATGCATGATGATTGAACTTTGCTAGGGGTAGTTCATCTTGTATATATGTTTAGCACTTGTTTGGATTCCTATCTCTACATGGTTAGTGCTATTTTGATGGTGACTACCTTTTTGGCCAAAAACTGCTCACATGCTCATATGTTCATATTTCGTATCTGTGATCAGTTTGAGCCTTGGCTATTTGAGTGCTTGATTATGCTTTTGGAGCAATACCGATTAGAGCATCTTTGCACTCTTTTGATTATATGCCTGAAGCTCCTAACTTGCATTTCTGACTTCATATGCATTTTGGAAGGGGGAGCTTGTGTGAAAGGGGAGTTCTGCTCCGGTGCCTAGTTTGTTCAACTCAGGGGGAGAGTTCATATGCCTTGATTAGTGCATTTTCAACTAAGGGGGAGAATTTTTTGCAAATCATATGCTCCTATGTTGCTTGCACTTATCGAGGGGGAGTTTGCTAGTTGTGTTGAGCCGTTGCCTCTGTCTTGAGGAACTAGCAAATATCCTAAATTGGTACCGAGCTGGCCGTAAGGTTTTCCAATTGGTTCGGAGTGGTTTTCTTGCTAGTTGTGTTGAGCCTCTGTGCCTCTATCTTGAGGGACTAGCATTTTGCCAGATCTTTGCTCCGATTTTCGATTGGATTTTCAGTTGGTTTTTGCTAGCGGTGTTGAGCCTGTTCTACCTCTTCTTGAGGGCTAGTTTTGCTTTGCTTGGTTGCGTCGAGCCGTTGCCCATGTCTTTGGGAACCAAGTTTTCGCTTCTTCCACTTGACCTTCTTCGGCTTTGATACGCTTTTGGGTCATTTGGTTGGGTTTTCTCCTCTCCCTCTCCTTCCTTCTTCTTCTGTTACTTTGATGATTTGTGGTGTAGTTGACAATGCACTCATCAAGGGGGAGATTGCGGATACATGGGTGTATGCCGGGTCTCTGAGTGATGAGTGATTGTCAACGGTTATGATGCGCATGTTCTTTGGCTTGTGTTGTGCAGGTGTCGAGCACGGAGACAGTGATCAATGGCAGGTGAAGGTCAAGTTGCGACGTGCCGTGCTGACGGACCGGGCGCGATGAAGGATGGGCGTGCCGTGCGGCGGACATGCCATGCCGATGTATCGGACGGTGAAGGGCGGACGTGGACTTGGACTGAGGGACCAGAGGCCGGAGGATCAGCTGTGGTGGCTGGCAGCCTGTGGCGACGACAAGCGAAGAAATGCGGTCATGTCAGTGGATGGGGTGCACGGAGGTGCATCCCCTCTACGACGTCGGTTTGTTGGTAGAGCCAGGGAAAAACCAACGGGTGGACGGTTTCCAGGTTTGGGCCTCAAAACCTGGGTGCTGGGTTTCCAGGTTGAGCCACAAAACCTGGGCGCGACGGTTTCCAGGTTGAGCCTCAAAACCTGGGCGTGGGCTGGTTTCCGAGTTTGGGCCTCAAAACTCGAGCGCTGCGGGTTTCTGAGTTTGGGCCACAAAACTCGGGCTGGAGGCTGGTTTCCCGGTTTGGGCCTCAAAACCGGGGGCTGATGGAAAAGGCTGGTTTCCCGGTTTGGGCCACAAAACCGGGGGTGCAGAGCGAGGGCGGCACGTGGCGGCTATCCGGAGGTTGCGTCGAGGCAACGCTTCGGCCAGTGCGGGCGTGGCCGTCCGATACACCTACCACGCAGGTGGACCAGATTAGCCTTAGGGTTTTCCTGGCCCGCTCTGTAATTAGAGTAGCGAGGGGTAGAGTAGGAAATAGACTTAGGCTAGGTTAGTTTAAGTAGTCCAGGGGAGACACCCTCCTCCCCATCTCAGTTAGCGCAGTCATTTGTTCTTGCATTCCTTAGGCTTCCTGCTCTCCCAAGCCCCTGCTTTAGCTAGTTGAGATCCGCAGAGAGAGACTCCACTCTGTGTACTGTTAATTGAGGAAGTGAGGCCGTATCCTCACCTTGGAGCACTGATCGGTGTCTTGATTCGTGTTTTGATTCGAGTTCGTCGTTGTTCTTCGCGTTCTTCGTTTCTCCACGATTTTCCCGTCACTCGATCTCCCTCTCCGGTGCGTCTTTGCGAAATCCGTTTGAATCATCTTGTTCGTATTTGAAAGGAGATCATTTCCACCGAAGGAATTTATCTAACTCCTTACGAACAAGTAGATCGGGTTGATTTCGTTTTCGTGACGCTTTTTGGTTCATCTCACCTCCCTTTTTGATTTCCCGTTGATTGAGTTTGTTTGAGCGGATGATTTCTTGGGGATAGTCTCCTAACTACCCCGTGATCATCTTCTCCAAGTTTGGGAAGTTGGGATTTCGATTTGGATCGATTTTGGAGAGATTTGGGAGGAAGGCGATCAAAATTGCCCTCCCTGCTGGGCCGCGGACAGTCCGGCACTTGGCCCGCGGACTGTCCGGGCGTCGGGATTCGACCGAACAGTGGTCGGTGTCTCGGCTGTGTTTTTGCTTCGGGTGAACCGCGGACAGTCCGCCGTACAGTTGGCGGACAGTCCGGGAGTCGTCCAGGAACAGTTCAGAACCTTCGCTGTTTTGGTTTTTGACCGGCGGACAGTCCGCCGTTGGTTCTCGCGGACAGTCCGGGAACGTCCAGTGGACTTTCAGCAGCACTGCGGTTTTGCTCGTTTGGCCGGCGGACAGTCCGCGACCTAAGCCCGGACAGTCCGCCACTGGGCAGACAGTCCGCGACCGTATTGCCGGACAGTCCGGGATTTGCCTGAAGCTTCCGGTTTAGTGCGTTTGACCTCCCGGCTTGCTCGCTTGGTTTTCGGACTGCCCGTTTGGCCTTGTAGTTCACCAAGGAACCTCTCTTGATATCTTTGCTACGCGTTAGCATCGGTGTTTAGAGATTTCTCGACGTACCCTCCGATCTATGTTCGGGACTTGGTTTTGCCAAGGCAAACTTGTGCCGGAACTTTTGGCTTTTGGTTCGTCCGTGCTTGGTGGTGCTCCGCTGTGATCCTAGGGATCATCCACCCTCTTCCAAGGGTCGTGAGCATCACGCTTTGGGTTCGAGCTTCTTGGGGTTGAACTTGGGACATTTGGCCAAAGATTCGGAAGAATTTTAATTGGCTCCCATTCACCCCCCCCCTCTGGTCGCCTTGTGTGAGCTTTCTCGGTCCTTCACGGTCTTCTCAGCTAAAAAGAAGACCCACGAATATCTCGAAAAGTCATCAACAACAACAAGCACATACCACTTCCCCCCAACCGAGCTCACCCGAGCCGGACCAACAAGGTCCTTGTGCAAAAGCTCTCCAGGGTGCTTGGTCATGACCTGAGTCACTGGATGGTGGGGAGCGGCAACCATCTTCCCGTGTCTACAAGAGTGGTAAACAAGATCCTTCTCCATAAGCAACTTGGGCAATCCTCGGATTAGGCCAAGTGAACTAAGCCTTGCAAGCAAGTCGAAGCTCAAATGTCCAAGTCTCCTATGCCACTTCCAAAGATCAGAGGAGGAAGGTCCAGCCACAAGACAACGAGAAGTGCCAAACGACTCTGAGAAATTCGCACGAAAGACTTTTCCAAAGGGCGAAATCAAACACACAAGATTGCCCTGAGGATCCAAAATACGACTGAGATTCGGTTTGAAACGAATCTCATAGTCGTCATCAAAGAGTTGCGAAATAGAAAGAAGGTTAAAATGCAAGTTAGAAACAAGAGCAACATCGCGCAACACAAAGTGCTCATTAACCCGCACAGACCCGCGAGACAATACCTTACCTTTGCTATTGTCGCCGAAGGTTATGTACTCCTTTCCGGCAACAGGACTAAGGCTGGAGAACCACTTGGCGTCTCCAGTCATGTGCCTCGAGCAACTGGAATCCACCAACCAAATGTCCTCCAACCGTTTTACCTACATCAATAAAAAGACATAGGGTGAGCATACGGTCCAACACTGGGGTTAGTGAAGTAGGAAGAATACCAGTGTTGGGCCGGCTGCTCAAAAGAACGGTTAGCAGAAAAACCATTCCTAGCACGTCTACGAGAGGAGCGATCACCACGTAGAGGAAAACGTGGTCCGCTAAGGGAGGAGCGTCCATCGCGATACTCAAAACGCGGTGGGGGGAAACGCTCAACTACAAAGCCTCCGCCATGGGGTCCATAGCCTACAACTGCAGGCTCCCGCCGGGCACGCTCTCTACGAGGCCTAGGCCTAGGGACTTGAGGCTGAACACCTCTAGGCCTAGCGACTCTCCTCGGAGCTCTCTGCTGCCTAGGCCTGGGAACTTGAGGTTCTGGACCTCTGGGCCTAGCAGCACGTCTCGGTGCTTTCCTCTGAACATTTGGCACATGTACATCATGGAAAGGATGGTACATGTCCGAGTTGTTCAACTCCCTTGCACGGCGCGCCTCTCTCTTGCACCTAAAGCAGAACTCGCTCAAATGTCCATCTCTCCCACAGAAATCACAATGATACCTCACCGCACGCAAAGGGGGTTGTTGGTACTCATGGCTGTGGGTGTGGATCACTTTGCCCTTCTGTGGCAACTCCTCCTGGATAGGTGGCATTGTATTTAGCTTGTTCTTTAGGTGGTTGGGTTTGGGATGCCACACTTGGTTCTTGGGTGGAGCTCTCGGAGGTTCCTCAAACACCCCATCTTTGGTGATAGGCTTGACCGGCTCTTTGGATGGAAGCTTGGTCAGTTTGGGAGTAGTGGTGGAGTTGGGCTTCTCACTAGGATTCAGACCACTCGACTCTCCAATCTTCCCAAAAGCAAAAAGATCAACACCCTGAGCAGACCTACACCAGAACCTCCAGCAGCTCGCTTAAATTGGGAGATCATCATCCCGAGCTGCGGCTCACTACAAGAGACCCATGACAAGATGGTCCGAAGGTATGTGTTTTCCTCCTCGGTTTGCATCTTGCCATGCTTGACATTCGCAATCTCCATCTCCAAACCCTCACACAAAGCACACCTAGCCATACTAGTGCTACCTGAGTTGGGCTCCTCAAGAGACACAATCTTGGCATTCTTCTCTGCCAACTCAGATTGCAAGACAGGACAAGTCTTGCACGCACCCAACAGAGAAGGTCTAGCCTTCAGCTCATCCACCTCTCCTACCAACACAGCATACTTACCTCTCAAAGTGAGAAGGTCAGTCATGTGCGTGGTGCACATCTTACACTCAACCTCCTCCGACACGACCACGGTGGACTTGGCAAACTCAAGCTCCCTCACCGTGTCCTCCCACTTCTGCCTAAACTCCATGCGCTCTCTAGCGGCACGCCTAAGCAACTTGTCCTGACTAAGGAGCGCGGCAGTAAGCTTCTCAACCTCAGCAGAAAGCTCATCGTGGGTGAGGGATACCTGGGAGGTGTCGTTGTCGTTGTCATCATCCCGAGGGGTGTGCTCCAGCTTGCCGTCGACCTCATCACCAAGCGCCATGGTGCAGAAGCCGTCGTCGTCGGCGAAGAAGCAGAGGCCGTTCAGCTTGTCCTCGATCCTCTTCTTCTTCTCGGACTCGTCATCGCTTGAGCAAGCGGAGTCGTCATCCGAGCCATCGACATCGCTGAGCGTGGCGAAGAACACACGCTGCTCAGCCTGGGCCTTCTGCAAGTACTTCTTCTTGATGTACTCCTTGTCGAAGCCGCCCCTCCGCTTGTGCCTCGCGGGGATGTACTTCTCCTTGCGCTTGCCGGAGTCATACTTGTGCCCATGATCGCCCTTCCCCGAATGCTTGTTCTTCTTGGGGCAGTTGGCGATGAAGTGGTCGGGGTCGCCGCACTCATAGCATCCTGAGCGTCCTCCACCACGGCGACGGTTCATGCGGTTGTTGTGGAACCGCGTGAACCGGTTGGCGAGCATTGCCAACTCGTCATCCCCCAACGACTCAAGTTGGTCCTCTGTGACAGAAAAGAGTGAAGAAAGTGCAAAGCTAGTAGAGGGGTTAGCGGAAGAGCCAGAAACCAAAGCCATAGTCGGGCCAGAAGGATTTGCATAAGAAGCCCTCGACATGGCGTCAATCTCACTAGACTTGAGCTTACTAAAGAGCTCGTCGCAAGTGAGGGTCTCATAGTTAGACGATTCGATGATCGCCTGGACCTTTGAGTCCCACACCGACCGATCAAGAGTGTGCAAAAGCTTCAAAGCCCTCTCATGATCATCAAAAGGCAACAGCTCCTTGTTAGCTCGCATCTTGTTGACAATCACCTGAAAGCGAGCGAATAAGCTTTCTATGCTCTCGCCAGGCATATGTCGAAAGTTCTCATACTCCCGCTTGTGCGACTCGTAGAGACAGGATTTGACTTGAGAGGTGCCCTCATGAAAGCGCATGAGGGTGTCCCAAATCTCACGAGCCGTGGGGAGGTGAGAAACGCGATCAAACTCCGACATGCTCAAACAGGAGAACAAGGCGTTACGCGCCCGGCTATTGGCCTCGTGCTCATCTATCTGAAGCTGAGTGACACGAGCAGCCAGGACAACGTAATCGGCCCTGTTGCAAATCTCCCAAATAGAGGAGCCCATGCTCTGGAGATAGGCCGACATGCGTATCTTCCAATACGCATAGTTCGTCCCATCAAAGAACGGCGGTTTGCCCACGCCGCGATCCATGCCGCCTTCTGTGGATCTGGAACCGGCTAAGGTGGAAGATCCTTAACCCGCTCCGATACCAATTGAAGGACCGAGAAGCAACCAGAAAAGCGACCAGAGGGGGGGGGGTGAATGGGAGCTTTAAAATTTCCTTTCGGAAACTAGTAGCCACTGTCCCAAAATCAACCCTAAGAGACAAACCCTAGAGCTTGCTAATGTCCATGACCCTAGATGTAGGGTGGATGCTTCCAAGAAGCACAGCGGGACACTACACAACTCTAGAAAGCCAACGCAAAAGACGGAAACCGAATCCGTCAACGAACGAGCGAACCGCGAACGAAAACGCGTAAAACAAACTCGACCGGACTCTGGCCAGTGTCCGGTCAGCAGGGACCGGACGCGTCCGGTCACCAAAATCCCACTCGGAAACCTCTCTGGAACTGACCGGACTCTGGGAGAGAGAGCGTCCGGTGGGTTCCCCTGCGTCCGGTCACAAGTGCCAAACCCGGATGAACAGGACTACCATCGAGTCCAGTCACACAAGGAAGCTAGCGTCCGGTCCGAAGCAAAATGACGACCGGACTCTGGCCAGCGTCCGGTCACTGTGCACCGAACGCGTCCAGTCACGTAAAAACCATTCTGGGACCTTACTGTTCCCGACCGGACTCTGGTGAACAGAGCGTCCGGTCACAGACAGAGCGTCCGATCAATACTCAGCGAGTCCCGCGACACATTCAACCACCGGACGCGTCCGGTCAGCCCGACCTAGCGTCTGGTCACCTCGTGACTTCGCTGTTCACTCACCGATTCGACTCGATCTCACCCAAAACAAATCCTCTAGGGATCAAACTTGGTGAGTAGAGTCACAAGGAGGATAGTGAGCTATCTCTAAGAGATCATGGCTCGAACCTATCTCCAAATCGATGAATCGAAGAATTTCGGGAGAAGGGAGAAAACTTGACCCGAAACGAAAAATCGATCGATCTCCTAGACCGTGAGGTTAGAGGTTAATTCCTTCGGTGGAAATAAGTGCCTCACGATCTAGAACAACCTGGTTCAAACGGATTCGCAAAAGATGAACCGAGCAAAGAGATCAAACGACGGGAAAATCGTGGAGAAAAAGGATTCTGCGAAGAACACAGCCAAAATGCGAATCAACACCACGATCTTGCAGCCGAAGCGCAAACACATGCTACGACAAGGAGGTTACGACCTCCTTTCCTCAAAATCAACAATACACAAAGGTGAGTCTCTTTGCGGATCACAGCTAGCTACAGCAGGGAATGGGAGCAGGAAACCCTAAGTGTGAAAGAGCAAATGACTGAGATGGCTAAACTGAGATAGGAAGGGAGGAGGGTGTCTCCCTCTACTTATCCTAATTCTAACCTAAGTCTATTTCCTACTCTACCCCTCTCTATTCTAATTACAGAGCGAACCAGCTAAACCCTAGGGTTATTCTGGACCAACTCGGTGGTAGGTGTATCCGACGGCCACGCCCGCACAAGTCGTCCGTGTTGCCTCCACGCAACCTTCTGATTGCCGCCACGTGCCGCCCTCGCTCTGCACCCCCGGTTTTGTGGCCCAAACCGGGAAACCAACCTTTTCTAGCCAACCCCCGGTTTTGAGGCCCAAACCGGGAAACCAGCCCACCAGCTTCTGAGTTTTGAGGCCAAACTCAGCAAACCCTCAGCGCCCAGGTTTTGAGGCCCAAACCTGGAAACCGTCCTCAGCCTGAGTTTTGTGGCCAAACTCGGAAACCCTCAGCCCGAGTTTTGTGGCCAAACTCGGAAACTGTCCATGCCCAGGTTTTGAGGCCCAAACCTGGAAACCGTCCATCCGATGGTTTTTCCCTGGCTCTACCACCAAACCGACGTCGTAGATGGGATGCGCCTCCCGTGCACCCCGTCCACCGACACGTGTCCCCGAGTCCACGACTAAGGCAACACATGACCGCACTTCTTCACTTGTCGTCGTCACAGGCTGCCAGCCACCACAGCTGATCCTCGGGCCTCTGGTCCCTCAGTCCAAGCCTCACGTCCGCCCTTCACCGCTCGGTACCTCGGCATGGCACGTCCACCGCACGGCACGCCCATCCTTCACCGCACCCGGTCCGTCAGCACGGCACGTCTCAACTTGACCTTCACCTCGCCGTCAATCACTGTATCCATGCTCGACACCTGCACAACACAAGCCAAAGAACATGCGCATCATCCCAGTTGACAATCACTCATCACTCAGAGACCCGGCATACACCCATGTATCCGCATTTTCAACTAAGGGGGAGAGATTGCAAATCATATGCTTCCTGGGTGGTCAACTAAGGGGGAGTTTTCATTAAGGGGGAGAAATTTTTCAAATCTTGTGCCTCCCATGCTGGACCTAGGGGGAGTCTTCCTGGTTGTGTGCACTATTCGAGGGGGAGCTTGCTATTTTCTATTGGCCGTAAGGTTTTGGATCGAGCTTTCTTTGCTAGTTGTGTTGAGCCTCTATGCCTCTATCTTGAGGGACTAGCATTTGCTTCAATTTCTCAATTGGTTCAATTGGTGTCGAGCTCTTTTTTCTGGAGTTTTTCAATTGGTATCGAACCTTCTTGCGCTTCTTCAATTGGTATCGAACCATTTCTTGCTAGCGGTGTTGAGCCTGTTCTACCTCTTCTTGAGGGCTAGCTTTGCTTTGCTTGGTTGCGTCGAGCCGTTGCCCATGTCTTTGGGGGCCAAGTTGTTTTGCTCTTTCCACTTGACCTTCTTTGTCTTTGCTATGCTTTTGGGTCATTTGGTCGAGTTCTCTCTACTTCTTCCTCCCTTCCTCTATTCTATTATGATTTGTGTGTGTAGTTGACAATGCACTCATTAAGGGGGAGATTGCGGATACATGGGTGTAGGCCGAGTCTCAGAGTGATGAGTGATTATCAACGGGTTTGATCGCATGTTCTTTGGCTTGTGTTGTGCAGGTGTCGAGCACAGAGACAGTGATCGAGGGCAAGGTGAAGGTCAAGTAGAGACGTGTCGTGCCGATGGACCGGGAGCGGTGAAGGGCGAACGTGAGGCTTGGACTGAGGGACCGGTGGCCTGAGGATCAGCTGTGGTGGCTGACAGCCTGGGACAGTGAGAACACAAGGTTGATATGTGCCCTTGTGGTTCCCTTCCTGAGTGATGAGTGATCGATCAACGGACAACATGTCTCTTGGCTGTGTTGATGTGCAGGTGCGGAGCTCGGAGACAGTGGTCTAAGGTGAGGTGAAGGTCAAGCGGGACGTGTCGTGCCGACGGACCGGGAGCGGTGAAGGGCGAACGTGGAGCTTGGATTGACGGACCGGGAGACCTGAGGACCAGCTGTGGTAGCTGGGACATGGCGTCGACAAGCAAGAAGGCATAGGGATGTGCGGTGCATCGGCCGAGTCGGGAGGAAGGTGATGGCGTCGTGACACTTGGCGGAAGGCCGAGAAGGATGGCGAATGCACTGTGCCCGGCGTGGAGGCTGGACATGTTCTGGCATCGGTGCTGGAACTCGGGGTGTGTGATCCACATCCCGTCTACGGCACGGGTTCGGTATCTGAGCCTCAAAAAGCTACCATCGACGGTTTCCGAGTTTGGGCCACAAAACTCGGGGTGGCGGGTTTCTGAGTTTGGGCCTCAAAACTCGGCGAGGATGGTTTTCCAGGTTTGGGCCACAAAACCTGGGGCGCGGGATTCTGAGTTTGGGCCACAAAACTCAGCCGGAGGACAGGTTTCCCGGTTTCAGCCTCAAAACCGGGGGAAGGCCCAGGTTTCCCGGTTTCGGCCTCAAAACCGGGGGAAGGTCCGCAAAAAGGACGATCGACACGTGGCGGCGTGGAGAGGCTGGCGCGGCGGCGCAGCTATCTGCGAGGAAGGCGCGGTGGTCGACAAGGGCGGCACGTGGCGGCATCCTGAGGCTTGCGTCGAGGCGAAGCTAAGGGTGAGGAAGGCGCGGGGCCGTCGGATCAACCACAAGCAGAGTTGGATCGGGATACCCCTAGGGTTGGCCGTTTCGCTCACCTACCTAGGGTTAGAAGGGGATTATTGTTTAGGCTATAAATAAGAGAGGCACCCCTCCTCTCCTCTTATCCTTTACATTCCTGCAGTCATTAGCTCTAAGCTTTGTCTCTCTCCTTAGCCCCCGCTTAGGGTTCTAATCATACCTAGCTGTAGAGGATCCCCAGAACAGTCAATCATGTCTCTGTGTTTTGGGAAGTTCAGGAAGTGAGGCCGTAACCTCACGATTGTAGCGTGTGTTCGCCACACGGTTGCAATTTGTGTGCCTGCGATTCGCGTTTTGTTGTGTTCTTCGCAGATTGCTTTTTGGCCCTATTTTCCCGTCGCTTGATCTCTTTGCTTGGTGCGTTTCTTGCAAATCCACTTGAACCAAGTTGTTCTAGATCGTGAGGCAATCCTTTCTACCGAAGGAATCCATCTCAAACCTCACGGTCTAGGAGATCGAACGATTTTCTTCTTGAATCGTGTTCTTCCTCCCTTTGCCCCAAAATTTCTTGATTCACCGATTTGGAGTTAGGTTCGAGCCATGATCTCCTAGGAGTAGCTCACTAACATCCTTGTGACTCCTCAGATCGAATCCTAGGCCTAGAGCACTTGATTCGGAGGAGATCGAGTTGAATCAACGAAGAACAGTGCTGAGATCGGGGTGACCGAACGCATCGACCGGACGCTGACCCCGTGCGTCCGGTCGTTGAACACTCTGCGTGTTTCTCTGTGTACGACCGGACGCTGCTTGACCGGACGCTGTCTTTTGGTTTGATCGGACGCGCAGGTGTTACTGTTCATCGGATTCGTCTTTTGTGACCGGACGCTTGGTTGTCGACCGGACGCCTTCATACCGTGAGTCCGGTCACTTCCAGAAAGTTCCGAAAACTGTTTTCACACGACCGGACGCGTCCGGTGATCAGCGACCGGACGCAGTGCAGGGTCCGGTCAAGTTTGTCTCGCAGTTTTTGGCACTCGTGACCGGACGCTCGGCTTTTGACCGGACGCAGAGAGAGTCCGGTCAGTGCAGATTTGCGCTGTTTTGTCCGTAGCTTGTTCGTTCGTTGTCGGATTTGGTTTCAGGCTTTTGCGTGGGGTCTCTAGAGTCGCGTAGTGTCCCGCTGTGCTTCTTGGAAGCATCCACCCTACATCTAGGGTCGTGGACACTATTCGAGCTCTTCGCTTGCTTTTGGGGTGACTTCTGGGACAGCGGCTGAAAGTTTCTGAGAAGAAATTTTAAAGCTCCCATTCACCCCCCTCTGGTCGCTTTTCGGTCCTTCAATTGGTATCGGAGCCGGTTAAGGATCTCTTCTACCTTAATCGGTTTCGGATCCTAAGGGCGACATGGAACGAGGGAATAGCAAGGCTCCTTGGTTCGATGGAACGAACTACCCCTATTGGAAGATTCGGATGCGTGCTTATCTCAACAGCATCGGATCTTCTGTCTGGGAGATTTGTGAGAACGCTGAGTACGTAGTCCTTCCGGCACGTGTGGGTCAGATCCAGATTGACCAACACGAGGCCAACTCCAAGGCTTGTAATGCTCTTCTGGCCAGCCTCTCCCTTCCTGAGGTTGAACGTATCTCAGAGCTTGAGACGGCACGAGAGATCTAGGAGAAGCTTCAAAGCTATCATGAGGGAACCGCTCATGTTAAGACCAGACTCTTCGAGACCTACAAGCGAGAGTACGAAAACTTTGTTCAGTTGGAGGGAGAGACGATTGACGCCATGTTCGCACGTTTCCAAACGATTGTGAACAAAATGCGTGCCAATCGGGCCAACCTACCCTATGACGATCATGAGAGGGCTCTCAAGTTGCTATACGCCCTGGATCAGAGGGTATGGGAGGTGAAGGTGTCGACCATCATTGAGTCTCCTTCTTACGACACTCTCACCGTGGACGAGTTGTTCAGCAAGCTCAAGTCCACTGAGATCGATCACCTGACTCAGACCAAGCTGAAGAACCCATCTTCACACTCCGTGGCTTTGGTCTCAGGCAAGGGTGGATCGACTCTTTCCGCTGACGCTTCACCACCTTCCTTTGCTTTGTCTTCTTTGCTTTCAGTAACTGAGGAGCAGGTGGAGGCGTTGGACGATGACGAGCTCGCCCTCATCATCACCCGGTTCTCGCGGTTTCACAACAACCGCCTGAATCGCCGACGTGGTGGCGCACGTGAGGGCTGCTACGGATGTGGAGAGCTGGATCACTTCGTCGCGAACTGCCCCAAGCGCGACAAGTCCTTCCCCGGCAAGAACCGCAACTCCAGGCGCAAGGGCAAGCCGGAGAACTATGCCGGGAAGAAGAAGAAGAAGGGCGGCTACCGCCGAGAGGACGTGGAGAAGGCTTTCGATGCCGGCAAGAAGGCTTTCGACGCCGGCAAGCGTGCCTTCCTCGCCAACCTGAGCGATGGCGAGAAGACCTCCGACGGTGACTCCAGCGATGATGGGTCCGAGCACAAGACTGAAGATTGCTTCAACGGACTTTGCTTCTTCGGCGATTCCTCCAAGAACTTCTGCACCATGGCCTTGGATGAAGAGGACTGCAAGCGCCAAGACAAGGACGGCGACACCGACGACGACGACGATGCATCCGAGGTATCATCCTCTTCTCTTATCGATCGTCTTACCGGTGAGCGTGATTCTCTCGCTGAGATAGTCCTAGGTCAGGATAAGACTCTCAAGCGAGCCATCCGTGAGCGCAATGAGTTTAAGGCTAAAATGAACGATGCGCTTAAGGAGCTTGAGTTTGCTAAGTCCGAGGTGAAGGTGACCGATGAGGAGGAGTGTGAGGAGTGCACGATGCATATGACAAACTTTGCCACCCTACAAACCAAGTATGCCTCTTTGATTGAGGTGTATGATGAGCTGAAGAGTAGGCTAGACTTGGTGGGTGATTGCAAGGAGTGTCCCTCTCTGAAGAAGGAGCTGGAGGAGGTGAAGGCGAGGCCTTCTTTGTTGGGTGCGTGCAAGCTTTGTCCTAGCTTGCGAACTGAGTTGGCAGAAGTTAGTGCCAAGCTTGCTGAAGCCATGAAGGCCAGCTCAGTTAGCACCTTGTCCGCTCCATGTGAGCGATGTGTGGGGATGGAGCTGGAGATTGCCAACTGCCGGCATGCCAGGATGCAAACCGAGGAGGAAAACACATACCTTCGGTCCATTCTGAGCTGGGTGTCTTGCAGCGAGCCGCAGTTGGGCATGATGATCAGTCAGTTCAAGAGGGGAACTGATTGCTCGGGAGTAGGCTTTGCTTCAGGTGGGAAGGGCATTAGTACCTTTGGTAAGATCGGTGAGTTTAGTGGAGTAAATTCGAGTGAGAAACCATCCACTATTCCTAAGCTCATCAAGATCACCCCACCAGAGCCTCCCAAGCCTATCACCAAGGATGGCATCCTTGATGAACCTCCCAAAGCTCCACCTCGCAAGCAAGTGTGGGTTCCCAAACCTAATCATCTTAGGAACACACTTGACACCCTTCCTGACGTCTCTAGTGATCCCCTTCCGAAGGGCAAGAAGCCAGCTAGGATGAACAACCCTCGCAACCATAGAAACCAACAACCCAAGAGAGTGGTGAGGTTTGAGTGCGAGTACTGTCACCGTGAGGGTCACCTAGCTGAGTTTTGCTTTCGGAGGAAGAGAGACGCTAGGAAGGAGTTGGAGCTGAACAACCAGGCCAGGCACCATCCTCACCATGGCGTGCAAGGTCGGGGAGTTCAGAGGCAGGGCGCTAGGCCTGGAGGTGCACCCCCTCAGGTAGCTAGGCCCCAGGCAGCTAGACCACAGGGTGGTGGTCGTGCCCGTCGCGGTTCCGGTCGTCCTCAATACGACCTGGAGCCGAGTGTAAGAGGCTTTGCTGCTCAGTCCCATAGCGGACCACCTATTCAGTATGGTGGTGATCGCTTTGCTCAGATGGGACAAGTAGGTCAGTTTGGAGGATTTCCATTCCATAGCGGACCACCTTTTCAGGTTGGTGGTGATCGCTATCCACCCATGGGACGAGGACAGTTTGGTGTTGCTACTAACACTTTTTCTGGGCCTATGACACAGCACTGGTATCCTTCTCAGTATACTAACCCCAGTGTTGTGCCATACGCTCACTTCCTGCCTTTCTATTGATGCAGGAACTTCGGTTGGAGAACATGTGGCTCATGGATTCCGGGTGTTCGCGCCACATGACCGGAAGGAAGGAATGGTTCTCCAGCCTTAGCCCCGTGATGCACAAGGAGTACATCACTTTCGGGGATAATAGTAGAGGTAAGGTCGTTTCTCAAGGAGCCATTCGGCTCAATGAGAACTTTGTCCTAAAGAATGTTGCCTTGGTTTCTACTTTGCACTATAATCTGCTTTCTGTTTTGCAACTTCTTGAGGATGATTTCGAAGTGCGCTTTAAGAAGGGTCTGAGTCGTGTTTTAGACCCTCGGGGAGATCTTGTTTGTTGGATTATTCCCTATGGCCGTGTTTTCAGAGCCGATTTTTCTCGTTCTTTCGGCTCTGCTAGATGTTTGATGGCTGGTTCTTCTTCTAATTTGTGGAAGTGGCATAGGAGGCTCGGTCACTTGAGTTTTGACTTGCTTGCAAGACTTAGCTCCCTTGGCCTAATCCAAGGATTGCCTAAGCTTAAATTTCAGAAGGACCTTGTTTGCCATCCCTGTCGTCACGGGAAGATGGTTGCTGCTTCTCACCCACCTGTTAATCAGGTGATGACCAAGCAACCCGGCGAGCTTTTGCATATGGACATAGTTGGTCCAGCTCGGGTTTGCTCAGCGGGTGGGAAGTGGTACGTTCTAGTGATCGTTGACGATTTTTCGAGGTACTCTTGGGTATTTTTCATGGAGGGTAAGGATGAAGCCTTTTCTTTTGCTCATGATCTGATTTTGAAGTTGAAAACTGAGTTTCCCCCTGATACCATTAGAGCTATTCGTAGTGATAATGGTACTGAGTTTGATAACTCTCAGTTTTCCTCTTTCTATTCTTCTAATGGAATTGAGCATCAGTTTTCTTCTCCGTATGTCCCCCAGCAAAACGGTGTTGTTGAGCGCAAGAACCGGACCCTTGTTGAGATGGCCAGGACGATGCTCGATGAGCATAGGACTCCTAGGCGGTTTTGGGCCGAGGCGATCAACACCGCTTGCTATGTTTCAAATCGCATCTTTCTTCGAGCTTTCATGAAGAAAACTTCTTATGAGTTGCGTTTTGGACGTGTACCCAAGGTGTCTCATTTTTGGGTGTTTGGTTGTAAGTGCTTTATCCTGAAACAAGGTAATTTGGACAAGTTTGAATCTCGCTCTACTGATGGCGTATTTCTTGGTTATGCTTCGCATTCGCGCGCTTATCGAGTTCTTAACCTTGAAACTAACCGGATAGTGGAGACCTGCGAGGTCACATTCGACGAAACTATGCCTTGTGTTTCTTCTGCTTTTGATGTTGCAGGAGAACATGACCTGGGAGAGACCATTTTTGTGGAGGAGGAGCAGGAAAATGCCCATTGGGGTGATCCCGAGCCAACTTCACTGGCTACCCCCGTCGACCCTGCGACGACTACTTCAGCTCGAGGACCCGATCCCACTACCTCTTCTTCTTGGGGTCCTCTGGAGCCACCTCTCCGGCAAGCACCGGTTGAACATGAGAGAGCGACAGCATTTGGCGAGGGGGAGGCGACTTCGGCGAGGCAAGCGCCCCGAAGCATTCAGCAAGTTCACCCCCCGCAGCAGATGATCGGCAGCATCGACCAGCGAGTCACGCGGTCGCGAGCGTATGAAATCTCCCACTTTGCTCATTCTGCTTTCGTTGCTTCTTTTGAGCCCAAAGATGTTGGACACGCACTTTCTGATTCTAACTGGGTCAATGCCATGCATGAGGAGTTAGAGAACTTTGAGCGAAACCAAGTTTGGACCCTAGTTCCACCACCACCAGAATGCCACCCTATAGGTACCAAGTGGGTTTTCAAAAACAAAGAGGGTGAGGATGGGATGGTGGTGAGAAACAAGGCTAGGCTAGTAGCCCAGGGTTTTTGCCAAAAAGAGGGGATAGACTATGAGGAAACCTTTGCCCCTGTAGCCCGTTTAGAAGCCATTAGAATCCTTCTAGCCTTTGCTGCTTCGAAGGGTTTTAAGCTGTATCAGATGGATGTAAAGAGTGCCTTTCTGAATGGGTATATAGAGGAAGAGGTTTATGTTAGGCAACCCCCAGGTTTCGAGGATCCCAAGTTTCCAAACCATGTTTATAAACTTTCAAAAGCTTTGTATGGTTTGAAACAAGCCCCGAGAGCGTGGTATGATCGTTTGAAAACCTTCTTACTCTCCAAGGGTTTTAAAATGGGACGGGTCAATAAAACTTTGTTTCTCCTCAAGCAAGGCAATGATATCCTGTTAGTCCAGATTTACGTGGATGACATCATCTTTGGTGGCTCTTCCCATGCTCTTGTTGCAAAGTTTTTAGATACTATGAGCAGGGAGTTCGAGATGAGTATGATGGGCGAGTTGACTTTCTTCCTCGGGTTGCAAATTAAGCAAACCCGGGATGGGACGTTTGTACACCAAGGTAAATACACAAAAGACATCCTGAAGAAATTCGACATGGGCGAGGCCAAGCCTCTTACAACGCCCATGCCGACGACTGCGGCGTTGGATGCGGACCAGGATGGAGAGCTGGTTGACCAGAAGGAGTACAGGAGCATGATTGGCTCACTCCTGTACCTGACGGCGACGAGGCCAGATATACAGTTTGCTGTGTGTCTGTGTGCTCGTTTTCAAGCGTCCCCTCGGACTTCCCACAAGCAGGCGGTTAAGCGCATCATGAGGTATCTTCGATACACTCCTGAGTTCGGACTTTGGTATTCTGCCTCTTCGAACCTCTCGCTTTGTGGTTATTCCGATGCGGATTTTGCTGGCTGTCGAATTGAGCGCAAGTCTACTTCTGGGACTTGTCAGTTTCTTGGCTCTTCCTTGGTTTCGTGGTCTTCTCGCAAGCAGTCGAACGTAGCCCAGTCTACTACTGAAGCCGAGTATGTTGCCGCTGCTTCTTGTGCTTCGCAGCTTTTATGGATGGTTGCTACATTGCGTGATTTTGGTCTAGACTTCAGTCGGGTCCCCTTGCTTTGTGATAGCACTTCTGCCATTAGTGTAGCAAAGAACCCAGTTCTTCACTCCAAGACCAAACACATCGATGTTCGCTTTCACTTTCCTCGTGATCACTACGAGAAAGGCGACATTGATCTTAGGCATGTAGACACCCATAACCAGGTTGCGGATATTTTCACCAAGCCTTTGGATCTCTCAACTTTTGCTAGGTTGAGAGGTGAGCTTGGTGTGTGTTTCCCTTTCTAGATGGGGGAAGCATTTTGATCATGTACCATAGACTAACCTTCTGATCCTTTTGTTTTTGGGTCTTGAGTCCTTTAGTTTAGTTTTGGCTCTGATTTTATCTTCATCATGTATACATCTTGCATTTTCAAGCTTCATGTCTATATACTTGAGAATGAATCCATGCTCTAATTAGTGTATGTTTCGATGATATATGATGATGCTTGAAGCTTAGGCTCTTGTTGATCACTGATACTTTTTGTGAGCTAAGCTATTTTTCAGAATGATGAACATGATTAATGAACTTAAAATTTGATATATGTTCACCATTGAGATTGGCAACTAGCATGTGTAGGATGTGTTGAGGTCATTTGAGCTATTTCATATATGCTAGGTTGCTATGTCTCTAGTTCTGAGTCATTCACTTGCTTGGATTGTTCATATTCTGTTTAAAATGAACCAAGTAGTAGTGAATTGAAAAGATCGAGATGGGATTGCTTTGTCAGCACATCACGGTATCGAGACTGTTCCTCATTGCACATTGAGTTAAACTTGAGCCGTGTAGTGTAAGACCGAAACCGATGCTTTAAGCTTCTGATTGCATATGCATAGGCTTAGCACGGTTGAAAAGTTAGGCAATGACAAGCTTTCAACCTCTCGCAATCACATGCTGTTTTTGAACTTGTGTTAATAACCGCTGCAAAATTCTCCGATAAAATCTGAAAACACAAGTCTATGTCTCACTCTATAGCATGATGGTTGAACTTTGCTAGGGGTAGTTCACCTTGTATACATGTCTTAGCACTTGTTGACTTCCTGTCTATACATGTTTAGTGCTATGTTAATGGTGACACCTCTTTCAGAATGGCTTAAAACTGCTCACTGAAGCTTATGCTTTCATATCTTGTAATTAGTGATCAGTTTGAGCCTTTGCTAGCAATTGTGCATGTTGCTATGTAGTCGGATCAGTACTCATTAGAGCATTTATTCACTCTTTTGAATATATACCTGAAGCTGCTAACCTGCATTTTGACTCATATGCATGTGTCTGGCTCTGATAGGCATGATCTTAGCTCCGCCTGATTCATTTTTACCCTGTGTCTTTTGATTGCAAATTGCCCCCAAGGGGGAGAAAGTTGATTTATGGTGACAATTTGCAATTTGTGCTTCACTTGTTGAGGGGGAGTCCTTGAGTAAGGGGGAGTTCTGGATGTGCTTTTTCTTGATATCGATCTTTTCAGCTAGTTGTGTTGAGCCTCTGTGCCTCTATCTTGAGGGACTAGCTGCTGTTTTCATCTTTCTGTGAAGATTCTTGATTGATATCGTGTCTACTGCTGGTTGTGTTGAGCCTCTGTGCCTCTATCTTGAGGGACTAGCAGTAGTTGCTCTCTTTGCAGTCTTCAGTTGGTATTCGAGCTTTCAGCTAGTGGTGTTGAGCCCTTTCTGCCTCTTCTTGAGGACTAGCTTGTCTTTGACTTGGTTGCGTTGAGCCGTTGCCCATGTCTTTGGGAACCAAGTTTTGTGCTCTGATGTTGATCGGATTTTGCTACTTGATGAGTTATTGCTCCGATTTCTTGCTTGGTTGTGTCGAACCTCTGCCCATGTCTTTGGGAACCAAGTTTTGTGCTCTGATGTTGATCGGATTTTGCTACTTGATGAGTTATTGCTCCGATTTCTTGCTTGGTTGTGTCGAACCTCTGCCCATGTCTTTGGGGACCAAGCATCGCTTATCTTGAGTGTTCTTCTTCGGCCTTTTCTTTGGCTTTTGAACATCTCAAGTAAGTTTTCTCCTTCTATCTATTTCTGCTTTCTTTTATCTTTGGTTACGGTTACTATGAGTTGACGATGCACTCATCAAGGGGGAGATTGAGAACACAAGGTTGATATGTGCCCTTGTGGTTCCCTTCCTGAGTGATGAGTGATCGATCAACGGACAACATGTCTCTTGGCTGTGTTGATGTGCAGGTGCGGAGCTCGGAGACAGTGGTCTAAGGTGAGGTGAAGGTCAAGCGGGACGTGTCGTGGCGACGGACCGGGAGCGGTGAAGGGCGAACGTGGAGCTTGGACTGACGGACCGGGAGACCTGAGGACCAGCTATGGTAGCTGGCACATGGCGTCGACAAGCAAGAAGGCATAGGGATGTGCGGTGCATCGGCCGAGTCGGGAGGAAGGTGATGGCGTCGTGACACTTGGCGGAAGGCCGAGAAGGATGGTGAATGCACTGTGCCCGGCGTGGAGGCTGGACATGTTCCGGCATCGGTGCTGGAACTCGGGGTGTGCGATCCACATCCCGTCTACGGCACGGGTTCGGTAGCTGAGCCTCAAAAAGCTACCATCGACGGTTTCCGAGTTTGGGCCACAAAACTCGGGGTGGCGGGTTTCCGAGTTTGGGCCTCAAAACTCGGCGAGGACGGTTTTCCAGGTTTGGGCCACAAAACCTGGGGCGCGGGTTTCTGAGTTTGGGCCACAAAACTCAGCCGGAGGACAGGTTTCCCGGTTTCAGCCTCAAAACCGGGGGAAGGCCCAGGTTTCCCGGTTTCGGCCTCAAAACCGGGGGAAGGTCCGCAAAAAGGACGATCAACACGTGGCGGCATGGAGAGGCTGGCGCGGCGGCGCAGCTATCCGCGAGGAAGGCGCGGTGGTCGACAAGGGCGGCACGTGGCGGCATCCTGAGGCTTGCGTCGAGGCGAAGCTAAGGGTGAGGAAGGCGCGGGGCCGTCGGATCAACCACAAGCAGAGTTGGATCGGGATACCCCTAGGGTTGGCCGTTTCGCTCACCTACCTAGGGTTAGAAGGGGATTATTGTTTAGGCTATAAATAGGAGAGGCACCCCTCCTCTCCTCTTATCCTTTACATTCCTGCAGTCATTAGCTCTAAGCTTTGTCTCTCTCCTTAGCCCCCGCTTAGGGTTCTAATCATACCTAGCTGTAGAGGATCCCCAGAACAGTCAATCATGTCTCTGTGTTTTGGGAAGTTCAGGAAGTGAGGCTGTAACCTCACGATTGTAGCGTGTGTTCGCCACACGGTTGCAATTTGTGTGCCTGCGATTCGCGTTTTGTTGTGTTCTTCGCGGATTGCTTTTTGGCCCTATTTTCCCGTCGCTTGATCTCTTTGCTTGGTGCGTTTCTTGCAAATCCACTTGAACCAAGTTGTTCTAGATCGTGAGGCAATCCTTTCTACCGAAGGAATCCATCTCAAACCTCACGGTCTAGGAGATCGAACGATTTTCTTCTTGAATCGTGTTCTTCCTCCCTTTGCCCCAAAATTTCTTGATTCACCGATTTGGAGTTAGGTTCGAGCCATGATCTCCTAGGAGTAGCTCACTAACATCCTTGTGACTCCTCAGATCGAATCCTAGGCCTAGAGCACTTGATTCGGAGGAGATCGAGTTGAATCAACGAAGAACAGTGCTGAGATCGGGGTGACCGGACACATCGACCGGACGCTGACCCCGTGCGTCCGGTCGTTGAACACTCTGTGTGTTTCTCTATGTACGACCGGACGCTGCTTGACCGGACGCTTTCTTTTGGTTTGATCGGACGCGCAGGTGTTACTGTTCATCGGATTCGTCTTTTGTGACCGGACGCTTGGTTGTCGACCGGACGCCTTCATACCGTGAGTCCGGTCACTTCCAGAAAGTTCCGAAAACTGTTTTCACACGACCGGACGCGTCCGGTGATCAGTGACCGGACGCAGTGCAGGGTCCGGTCAAGTTTGTCTCGCAGTTTTTGGCACTCGTGACCGGACGCTCGTCTTTTGACCGGACGCAGAGAGAGTCCGGTCAGTGCAGATTTGCGCTGTTTTGTCCGTAGCTTGTTCGTTCGTTGTCGGATTTGGTTTCAGGCTTTTGCGTTGGGTCTCTAGAGTCGCGTAGTGTCCCGCTGTGCTTCTTGGAAGCATCCACCCTACATCTAGGGTCGTGGACACTATTCGAGCTCTTCGCTTGCTTTTGGGGTGACTTCTGGGACAGCGGCTGAAAGTTTCTGAGAAGAAATTTTAAAGCTCCCATTCACCCCCCCTCTGGTCGCTTTTCGGTCCTTCAGACAGCGATGAGCGGAGACTTGCGGGACATGGTGTTGCTCGGGTCGAGGACCTGGGGACACGTGTCAGTGGACGAGGTGCACGGGCGGTGCATCCCCTCTACAGCTCCGGTTTGGTGGTTGAGCCAGAGAAAAACCACCGGGTGGACGGTTTTCAGGTTTGGGCCACAAAACCTGGGTGCTGCAGGTTTGCCGAGTTTGGGCCTCAAAACTCGGGCTGAGGACGGTTTCCAGGTTTGGGCCTCAAAACCTGGGCGTTGGCGGGTTTCCTGGTTTCGGCCACAAAACCAGGGATGGACTTGGAGGCTGGTTTCCCAGTTTGGGCCTCAAAACCGGGGGTTGGCGTGAAGGCCTGGTTTCCCGGTTTCGGCCACAAAACCGGGGGTGCGGTGTCCAGGAAAAGGACGGGCAGAGCGAGGGCGGCATGTGGCGGCAATCGGGAGGTTGCGTCGAGGCAACGCTACGAGTTGTGCAGGCGTGGCCGTCGGATCACCACCTACCTCGAGTTGGTCCAGAATAACCTTAGGGTTTAGCTAGTTCGCTCTGTAATTAGTTAGGGGTAGAGTGGGAATTAGGTTTAGTTAGAATTAGGATAAGTAGGGGGAGACACCCACCTCCCCATCCATTTCAGCCATTTGCTCTTTGCTTCTAGGGTTTCCTGCTCTCCCAATCCCCTGCTGTAGCTAGCTGAGATCCGCAGAGAACCATACCTCTGTGTACTGGAGATTTTGAGGAAGTGAGGCCATAACCTCACTGTTGTAGTGTGTGGTAGCCACACGGTTGCAGATCGATGTGTTGATTCGCATTTTGGTTCGTGTTCTTCGCGTTCTTAGTTTCTTCGCATTTTTCCCGTCACTTGTTCTCCCTTTCTAGTGCGTCTTTGCGAAATCCGCTTGAATCATCTTGTTCTTTACAGTGAGGAGGTCATTTCGACCAAAGGAATTCATCTAACTCCTCATGAACAAGTAGATCAGGTTGATTTTGTTTTCGTGGCGCTTTTTTGGTTCATACACCTTCCCCTTCGATTCCCCGTTGATTGGATCGATTTGAGTGGATGATTTCTTAGGGATAGTCTCCCAACTACCTCGTGATCATCCTCTCCAAGTTTGGGATCAAGGGATTTTGGTTTGGATCGATTTGGAGAAGATTTGAGTTTTGGGCGACCAAAATCGCCCTTTCTGAACACTCGCGGACAGTCTGCGGTTTGACCGGTGGATAGTCCGCGCGTCGGGGATCAGCCGAGTCAGTGGCTATGTTCTTCGGCCGATTTGTCTTTTCGTGACCGGCGGACAGTCCGCAGTTCAAAGTCGTGGATAGTCCGGGAACGGTCCAGGGAACTTCAGTAGCTCTGCTGTTTTCGGTGTTTGGCCGGCGGACAGTACGCCACAGGCTCGCGGACAGTCTGCAGTTAGCCCGGACAGTCCGGGACCGTACTGGCGGACAGTCCGGGACCCTGCTGAAGGCTGATTTTTAGTGCATTTGTCCTCCTGGCTTTTCCGCTTGGTTTTCGGACTTCTCGTTTGGCCCTATAGTTAACCAAGAAACATTTCTAAGTATCTTTGCTACTTGTTTGCATTGGTATTTGGGGATTTCTTGATGTAGTCTCCAATCTACGTTCGGGACTCGGTTTTCAAGGGGTGAACTTGAGCTGGAGCTTTTGGCTTTTGCTTTGTTATCGCTTTGTGGTGCCTCGCTGTGATCCTAGGGATCATCCACCCTCTTCCAAGGGTCGTGGGCATCCACCCTCTTCCAAGGGTCATGGGCATCACGATTGTGGTCGTAGCTTTCGGGAGTTGATTTTGGGACATTTGGCCAGTTTCGAGAGAAATTTTGTTGGCTCCCATTCACCCCCCCTCTGGTCGCCTTGCTATTGCATTCTCGGTCCTTCAACAGCTTCTCCATCCACATCCGCATCCAGGGCCGTCATGGTCGACATGGGCGTTGGAAGAGGCTTGGCCTCACCCATATCGAACCTCTTCAGCAAGTCTTTGGTGTACTTGCCCTGGTGCACAAACGTCCCTTCTTGGGATTGCTTAATTTGTTACCCGAGAAAGAATGTCAACTCGCCCATCATGCTCATCTCGAACTCCTTGCTCATTAAGTCTGCAAACTTGGCAACCAAAGCGTGAGAAGAACCACCGAAAATGATATCATCCACGTAAATCTGGACCAAGAGTGTGTCTTTGCCTTGCTTGAGGAGAAAAAACATTTTATCCACACATCCCATTTTAAAACCCTTAGCTAGCAAAAAGGTTTTCAACTAATCATACCAGGCTCTAGGGGCTTGTTTCAAACCATATAAGGCTTTGTAGAGTTTAAACACATGGTTTGGAAACTTGGGATTTTCAAAACCGGGGGGGTTGTTCAACATACACCTCTTCTTCTATGTAGCCGTTTAAGAAGGCACTCTTGACATCCATTTGAAAAAGTTTAAAACCTTTGGAAGTAGCAAAAGCCAAGAGTATCCTAATAGCCTCTGTTGACACTGGTTAACTATCATGATTAAGAGATAAATAAATATGAAAAGGACAAGAATATGATCACCAACAAAGATTTAGGGTTTCAACTGACGATATTCCATGAGTTATGGTGAGTTATGATTCTGCAGGGACTAAACCAGGAAATCGGCATCAATAGCTTCCCATAGAAGGAAACCGACGGGAGATAATGCATTCGCCACGTTGGGATACTTCCAGAAGACTCCAGTGGACGTAAGAGGACACCACAATGAAGGGCGCCATAGGGGGCTGACCCCACAGGGCAGACCGGTCGACCGGCCATGGGGCCCACGCGCTTTCATCTTTTGCAAGCTACTTCCACCGCCTTTGAGGATCAATCTCAGCCCTACATGAAGTCCGTTTGATCTAACGGTCGTGGATCATCGCCCAGGGCTATATAAACAGACCCCTGACCCCCCTCTCCAGGCAATAGGGTTTCAGGCAATTCATTCATCAGGGTTAGACCAAACAGAAGGAGATCAATCGAAAGCTTTAGGACTACATCCACCTAGATTAGTAGATAGAATAGGATAGAGGAGGCAAGCTTCGCTTGGATTCCTGATCTAGTCACGAGAAGGCTCGGTAAACCAAAGATCTTCTCTCTTGTATTAACATTATGGATCTATTTCATAATTGCTCTTCTAGTTCATCATTGTTCTTCATTGTTTATGTTCTAGTTCATCGTCTAGTTCATGTTCATCGTCTAGTTCATCATCTAGTTCATAATCTTGTTCTAGTTCGTGTTCTAGTTCGTACTTTAGTTCTTATCGATGATCTAATTCACTTTATTGTTCATTATTGTGTTCTAGATAGCAATACAATCGATATGATTAAGACATCAATGATTATATTCTTAGTTATAATGCTTATAGTTTGCTTTGAATATATATTTGGCATAGATAGTTCATCTTTATGTTTATACTCATGTTCATATAGCGCTCATCTTAAAGTACAATGGGTGGGTGATGAATGCTGTGTAGGCATGGTGCCTATACACTATTTATCTGCGAATACGTCCTATGTTCCAGATAGAGTGGTAGATCGCGGGTGTGACAGACCTGTTGAGTCCTCTGTATTCCACCTCCCGAATATAGTGTTCAGTATGGCTCAGTTAACTCATGGTTTAAGGGTTACAATGCTTAACACCTTAGCTATGGAGTTGCCTCTTGATTATAAATATGATGTGACCTAGCCAATGATTGCTAAATATAATTGCACTAATCAATGTATGCTATGACTTGTAACTAGAATAACTTAGGAATGTTTCTTATTAATACCTGTTCTAATCATCATCTTGCTAGGCAGTACTGTTCTAAGTTTATCCTTGATTGATCTGATCTCTGTTATCCTTTATCAATTAATTACTATATCATTTACTCTATACCTGGTTCCTGTTCATAGTAGTTAGTGTGTTATCAGTCTTACTATAAGTGTGTGCCATGTTAAATGCTGTTAAGTTCTTTCAATACTATCATACCTTGAATTGATTAGTCTCTAGGCTAAAATATAAATAATGATACCTGAGACTAGCTTGGGTGAAATGCTCTACAACGGGTAAGTTTATCTGTGCGCTTGCGGGTAAATATCTATCTCTTTAATCTAGTGCCCTGATATAATTACATTGCTAGCTTCATGTTGGGATGACAACTTGACGTTAAGTGAAGTTAATAGTGTCCCGTACACTCTTCTGTGCTTTCACTAGTTTATTATTTTATGTGACTCATTCTTAGAGTGAATCCAAAGGAGACCTCCAGAGGCACCAGTGCATGTCCAGAGGCACCAGAGGCACCAGGGGTAGCACCAATTGAAGAAAAATTGGTCCAACATCGGTTGAGGTGGTTTGGTCATGTCCAAAGGAGACCTCCAGAGGCACCAGTGCATTGTGGAGTTTTAGCCCAAGATTTTCATATGAGGAGAGGTAGAGGTAGACCGAAATTGACGTGGGGGGAGGCAATAAAGAGAGATCTAAAAAGTTGGGATATACCTAGAGATCTATGTTTGGATAGAATTGCATGGAGAGCAGCCATTGATGTGCCTGAACCGTGACTAGGGTCTCTTCTTGGGTTTCAACTCTAGCCTACCCCAACTTGTTTGGGACTAAGAGGCTTGGTTGTTGTTGTTGTTGTTGTTGTTGTTGTTATTCTTAGAGTGAATCCATTAAGGAGTGTCAACAAGCATTTCTGGCGCCGTTGCCGGGGATCACATCAATTCAATTAGGGATAGTACCTAGGGTTTTTCATTATAATCTTTATGAACACTGATAGGACATTGCATTAACAGCATTTTGAACGGTAGCTAGAACATATCATTTTACTTACACACATGTGATAATGCACTAATTATTTACTTTTACAGACTTACCCTGGCTTTGTTTATCTTTATTATTTTATGCAGGGTGATGTATGACTGGTTTCCAACTTCCGAACAACTACATTGAGGATCCTGAAGCTTTATTATGGAAAACTAGACGCAAACTCAAGAGACCCTCAGCACCACTACCAGAAGTTAGCCAGATAAGAAGAAGCCTGACACCAGTGTTGGACACTATGGCTGACAAGACACTCCGCGAGTTCTCTGCACCAACCACTGCCAACATCAGGACTGGACCAACAGTCAATGTGGGGGACAATGGATTTGAACTCAAGCCAGCTTTGATCAACATGGTGCAAGCTAATCAGTTTTGTGGAAAGGCACATGAAGACGCAAGCGCTCATCTCCAACACTTTTTGGAGATTTGCAGCACTTTCACCATCAGAGGAGTCGAGAGGGACGCCATTCTACTTCGCTTGTTCCCATTCTCACTCTTGGGAAAAGCAAAACAATGGTTCTACGCCAACAAAGACAAAAACACCTCGTGGGCAATCTGTTCAACAACCTTCCTAGCAAAGTTCTTTCCAGTGGGCAAGACGAATGCCCTCCGTGCCAAGATTTCAACTTTCTAGCAACAACATGAAGAATCAATCCCAGAAGCTTGGGAACGCTTTCAAGACTACATATCAGAATGCCCTCACCATGGGATGGAGAATTGGCTACTCATGCAGACCTTCTACCACGGGCTCACTTCGAGTACCCGTGAAAATGTAGATGCCGCTGCTGGAGGATCATTCTTATCACTCACAATCAGCAATGCAACTACACTCATAGAGAAGATGGCCTCGAACCAAGGATGGAATGAGGAACGCTCTCAACCACGCAAGAGAGGAGGAATACATCAACTAAAGGAAGTAGACATGTTGTCTGCTAAACTTGACCTACTCATGAAGAAGTTCGATGAACACACTCCCAAGAGAGAAGATGTCAAGCAAATCTACGAATCTCGCATGACATGTGAAGAGTGTGGAGGCACTGGTCATTCAGGGAGCAACTGCCCTGAGATTCAAGAGGATGCAAAGTACATCAACAACAACACCAACTATCGTCCTCAACAAGCTCAAGGATGGAACCAGCAATCAAGGCCTAATTACTCAGGTAACTACCAAGGTAATACTTTTAATCAACCACCTTTGAGAGAGATGATATCTAATCAAAATAAAATTATTGATAATATGTCTAAGAAAATAGCTTCCAATGATAAACTACATGAAAATATTAATACTAGAATGGATAGCTTTACTTCTGCCATAAAGAATCAGCATAGCTTTAATAAAATGATAGAATCTCAGTTATCTCAGTTAGCAGCTTCAGTCCTAGTGACTGAAAACGGTAAGATTCCAGGAAGTCCAAAAGAGCTAGAAACTGCAAATCTTGTAGACATCTTTGATGCAAGACACCTCATACCTAGACCTTCGAGGGAATGGATGGATGACTCCATTGCCCCAAAGAAAGGAGATCCAGGAAGACCTGTGATTCCAATTCATATTGGACTTCACAGTTTTGAAGAAGCAGTCTGTGACCTTGGAGCAAGCGTCAACATTATGCCGAAGGTAATATATGAACAAATACATGGTGCACCTCTATTATATACAACCATGTGTTTGCAGCTTGCAGATCAGACACTGTGCTACCCATTGGGAATTCTAGAAGACATCTGTATACGAGTGGGACGCTCGTATGTGTGTGCAGACTTTATGATTGTTGAAACAGGTTGAGACAAAAGAGCACCCATCATTCTTGGACGCCCGTTCCTAAGCTCAACCAAAGCCATCATCTACACGGATAGCGCCAAGATCTGTTTCACAATCACAGGCAACAAAGAGAGATTCAGCTTCAAGAGCCATACACTCACTACCAAAGTCCACCCTCAAATGCCCTATGAAGATGCAAACATCATATCATCAAAGAAGAAGAACAGAAACAGAAGAAGGAAGAACAAGACTACACAACCGCATCAAGACACAGTGTGGATGGTCAACTCTGTCCAAACAGAATACGACCACCTTCTTGCATCACCATTCCTCGCTAAGAGAGATGACCCAGGCGTACCCACCATCGATTGTAAGATCGAAGGAAGTACATTCCACAAGACATTCTGCGACATCGGCTCAAGTGTCAATATAATGTCTAAGGTAACGTATGAACACTTATATAAAAATAGACCTATGTATTTGACATATGTGCAGCTGCAGATGGCGGACCAAACTTATCGATTTCCGGAGGGAGTAGTGAAGGACGTGATGATCCAAATTAAAGACCACTATGTTCCCACAGACTTCTTAGTACTAGACATGGGAAAAGAAGATGATGTTTACCTCATCCTAGGAAGACCATTCCTCAACACCACTGGCGCCATCATCTATATGAGATCTGGAGAGATCCACTTCCAGTTCTTCAGAGAAATGGTACGTTGTTACTTCAATAGCTATGCCACTAATGTACAGGGAAAGAAGAATCACTCAAGAAGGAGACGCCGCACATCCCAACACAACAAGAACCGACAAATCAAGGATGGATGGGCTGACTATGAAGGAGAAGTCACCAGAAGTGAAGATATCCCATTGGAGGAAACGAAGGACGAAGAAGTAAAGGAGACAAGTCCACCAGTCAAGCAAGTGTGGAAAAAGAAAGAGAGTTCTACTGATGTGCAATCATCAAGGTCCTCCTCAGGATCTGCTGATGCACCCAAGGAAGAATAAAAGAGCGTACCAGGAGTCTTGTTCGATAGACTATAAATGTCGAATCCTCACCGGAAGGTAACTCAGTAGTTATCCATAAATCATTAGCATTAAATTCATCATTGCATAATTAGATAAAGCATGATCATTTACTATTAGCATCATATTTACTTCTTAAGCAATTTGCATCAGAAAACAAAATAAAAATATGGAAACTCTAAGCCCCATGAGAGTAGTACACTTTCTGTGGAGGCATAAAAAAATAATAATAATAAAAAATAATAGATATACATTTGCATATTTACTTCTGCATTGCATTTTTCTGTTGCATCATAAAAAAATTAAAAATAAAACATTAAGAAAGAGATCTTACTGAAATTCTAGACATCTAAGGCTTGAATGGCCAACCACTAATACTTAACCTCTTCCACAAGTTTTGCTGTCTATTTGAGTTTCACAGGATGTGAAAGACTAAGAAAAGATGACGAATAAGTGAATGCTCCATCAACATCAATCAAATCCCTAATAGAGAAAGGACATGTTCACTGCCAGTCTGCTACATTACAAAGTGACTACGTCAACATTCAGCTTGGGGGAAGGCACCCCCATGTATCCGCGTAAGTATCTCTATCCTTTTAAGTTTTTTATAAATAAATTCAAAACACCAAAAATATATGAGCACATGAAGGCTCACCTTAAAAAGAAGAAAAAGACAAAAATATGTGGGCACATGAAGGCTCACCATTAAACCTAAAAAGAGACACTATAGAAACACTGCTGAAACTCCGCTTAGTGGAAAGAAAGAACATAAATAATCTTAAGAGTTTTAAGACAATCGGACAAATGGAGGAATATTTATCACTAACGCTTAATCAAGTTGCACTAGTTGTGTTGTCTATCTTTGAATTCAGCAGGAAGAGAAGAAGTGAAGGACTCAAGAAATCATTATTGGTCTACTTGACTTCTGAGAAAAAGAATACATCAAGATCCAGCTTGGGGGAGAGCACCCTCAGTTACCACGATAAGTATCACGTCTTTTTATCTATTACTATTAGTTCAATCTAGTTAGATCAGGTCAATAAATATATAGAAACCCCTAAAAAGATAAATAACTATTATAAAACCAAATAAAGATATTATATAATAAATGTCTAGGTGGATAAAAACCTAATTTTGCTCATATTAAATGATGAACAATTGCTCTGCCTTTTCTTTTAAGTACTTAGTGTTTAAACTTGAATTTTTCTTGAGTTTTAGACAAAGTTGTTCTGAATAAATTCTGAACCTAAAACCTATGGATGGCAAATGCTTGATCTAAAATCTAGATAATTGTGAGATATGACAAAAAAAGGTTTTGAGCTGCTGTTTATCTAATTCCTAGAGATACTAGAGTTCTGGAGATTTACATTTTGAAAAGATTGAAAAACACATGATGAGATCCTGTATGACATAACATGAATTCCTACCCAGAGCCATTAATATGATTTTAAGATAAGGCTACATGCTTTGTTCTAAGTTTTTAGTTATGGGTGGGAAATTTATCATGCTCTAGAGATCAAGAATGTTTTATTAAAAGATTCACTCTTCCGAAGTAGTATTGTGTTAGAGGCATGGGCTATGCAAAAAATGTAAAAGGAGGAAATAAAAAGGGACAAGTGTCCGACTACCTCAAAGTTCAAAAAAAAGAAGAAAAGAGTTATGATAAAAGTATGAGAAAAAGAATGATAGCCCATGGTTCCTCTAATTACAATATGTCAGCAAGAGATGACAAATTTCAAATGTTCTAAAGTCTTGATCTATGAGTATGACATCTTTCTTCCTAAACTATGAACTTTGACTTAGTAAGATATGCTTTTCACATCTTAAAGCTCCAGATATATATCCATAGAAGAATGGAAAATTGCATCAGTGAGGAATCATAAAATATAAAAGAGCGATTTGAGAGTATCATACAAAGGAATCTCTGATTTTTATTTTGAAAATATATAAAAAACTCCAGAATGAAGGTTGATCAAAGAGTTAGAGATATAATGCTTAACTTGATTGTTCTGTCTTTTAATTGTTTAAAGATCCAGGTGAAGGCAAAAGCTCCATAGTTAAAGGTAATATGAGGAAGTCAGAATAACTAACTCTAAACCAAGGAAGATTTTTATTTTAATATATGTGGAGGCATAGTATCAGTTCTAGATTCATCATAAATGTTTGCTAAGGGACTAGCAAAAGGTAAGCTTGGAGGAGTTGTTGACACTGGTTAACTATCATGATTAAAAGATAAATAAATATGAAAAGGACAAGAATATGATCACCAACAAAGATTTAGGGTTTCAACTGACAATATTCCATGAGTTATGGTGAGTTATGATTCTGCAGGGACTAAACCAGGAAATCAGCATCAATAGCTTCCCATAGAAGGAAACTGACGGGAGATAACGCATTCGCCACGTCGGGATACTTCCAGAAGACTCCAGAGGACGTAAGAGGACACCACAATGAAGGGCACCATAGGGGGCTGACCTGTGGGACCGATCGGTCCCACAGGGCAGACCGATCGGTCGGCCACGGGGCCCACGCGCTTTCATCTTCTGCAAGCTACTTCCACCGCCTTTGATGATCAATCTCAGCCCTACGTGAAGTCGGTTTGATCTAACGGTCGCGGATCATCGCCCAGGGCTATATAAACAGACCCTTGACCCCCCTCTGCAGGCAATAGGGTTTCAGGCAATTCATTCATCAGGGTTAGACCAAACAGAAGGAGATCAATCGGAAGCTTTAGGACTACATCCACCTAGATTAGTAGATAGAATAGGATAGAGGAGGCAAGCTTCGCTTGGATTCCTGATCTAGTCACGAGAAGGCTCAGTAAACCCAAGATCTTCTCTCTTGTATCAACATTATGGATCTATTTCATAATTGCTCTTCTAGTTCATCATTGTTCTTCATTGTTTATGTTCTAGTTCATCGTCTAGTTCATGTTCATCATCTAGTTCATCATCTAGTTCATAATCTTGTTCTAGTTCGTGTTCTAGTTCATACTTTAGTTCTTATCGATGATCTAATTCACTTTATTGTTCATTATTGTGTTCTAGATAGCAATACAATTGATATGATTAAGACATCAATGATTATATTCTTAGTTATAATGCTTATAGTTTGCTTTGATTATATATTTGGCATAGATAGTTCATCTTTATGTTTATACTCATGTTCGTATAGCGCTCATCTTAAAGTACAATGGGTGGGTGATGAATGCTGTGTAGGCATGGTGCCTATACACTATTTATCTGTGAATACGTCCTATGTTCCGGATAGAGTGGTAGATCGCGGTTGTGACAGACCTGTTGAGTCCTCTGTATTCGACCTCCCGAATATAGTGTTCAGTATGGCTCAGTTAACTCATGGTTTAAGGGTTACTATGCTTAACACCTTAGCTATGGAGTTGCCTCTTGATTATAAATATGATGTGACCTAGCCAATGATTGCTAAATATAATTGCACTAATCAATGTATGCTATGACTTGTAACTAGAATAACTTAGGAATGTTTCTTATTAATACCTGTTCTAATCATCATCTTGCTAGGCAGTACTGTTCTAAGTTTATCCTTGATTGACCTGATCTCTGTTATCCTTTATCAATTAATTACTATATCATTTACTCTGTACCTGGTTCCTGTTCATAGTAGTTAGTGTGTTATCAGTCTTACTATAAGTGTGTGCCATGTTAAATGCTGTTAAGTTCTTTCAATAGTATCATACCTTGAATTGATTAGTCTCTAGGCTAAAATATAAATAACGATACCTGAGACTAGCTTGGGTGAAATGCTCTACAACGGGTAAGTTTATCTGTGCGCTTGCGGGTAAATATCTATCTCTTTAATCCAGTGCCCTGATATAATTACATTGCTAGCTTCATGTTGGGGATGACAACTTGACGTTAAGTGAAGTTAGTAGTGTCCCGTACACTCTTTTGTGCTTTCACTAGTTTATTATTTTATGTGACTCATTCTTAGAGTGAATCCATTAAGGAGTGTCAACAGCCTCCAAACGAGCTATAGGAGCAAAAGTCTCATCATAGTCTATCCCCTCCTTCTGACTATAACCCTTAGCAACAAGTCTGGCCTTATTTCTAACAATGTGGCCATCCTCTCCTTGTTTGTTTTTAAAAACCCATTTTGTCCCAATAGGATTACAGTCTGGAGGAGGTGGAACCAAAACCCAAACCCGATTTCGATCAAAATTCTCTAACTCCTCATGCTTGGCATTGACCCAATCGGGATCCGTCAAAGTGTGTCCAACATCTCGGGGTTCAAAATCAGCAACAAATGCAGAATGAGCAAAGTGAGAGATTTGTGACCTGGACCAAGTGACACGTTCGTCGATGCTGCCGATCATCTGTTGAGGCGGGTGTTGGAGCTGAATATGTCGTGGCGCCTCTCGAGCAGAAGTGATCTCCCCCTCAACAGCAGCTAGTGCCTCCCCGGGTACAAAAAGTACCGCTCGGGGTGGCGGATCCCACGGCCCCTAGGAAGAAGTATCAGGGCCATGAGTCATCGTAGAAGCCGCTCTTTGTGGCACAACAGGTGGAGGGGGTGTTGGATCATCTATACCTTCAGCACCCTCGTCCTCGTCATCAAAAAGAGGCTCACCAACCTCATGATCACCTGCACGCTCAAAACGAGAAGAAGGACAAACCATGGTCTCGTCGAAGGTGACATCGGAAGTCTCCATGACTGTTGACGGTTCTTAACGACATATTTCTACCGTCAACATGACCCATAAAAAGGAAGAAAGTCACATATTCTACTCACATATACCTTTACCGCTAACCAATTTCCACATGTATTGCAAAAGTATGTTTTGTAGACCATAAACTTGTATACAGGTGGAAAGCGGATAAAAAGGCGCAATTCGACACGATCAAATGCGCAAAACAACAAGAGGAATAAAAGCCCATACAAAAGTGCTGCAAAATTCAACCAGATTCAGACTCAGCACGACGTTTCAGGCCAAATGGGCTTTGGCCCAGCCCACGAGGGCCCAGCCAGGGGGCGGCCGCCCCCAGGGTCGACCGCCCCCCTGCTGACGTCACTCGTCCACCGCCTTTGCAGAGGCGGTACATTCAATGTTCTTAAGACGGTGCCGGGTGCAAATTGCAGAAAACCCCCTGTTGAACCGACCTAGAACTCCTATATAAGCATGGGGAGAGGACCTCTCAAAGGGGATCAAGTATCAAGATACAAGAGAAGATGTAGAGAGGAAGAGCTTCACTCATATCCTTAGCCTTTAGGTTAGGAATAGAATAGGGAGCGAGATAGAGAGTAGAGTAAGAGAAGTAGTAAAGTGACCGGCTCCATCCCCTAGTGGCACTAGTCGGGAGGCCGAAGTGTTGACTACTCTCCGCGCTGTACCTCTGCAACCCACTGTACCTCTACAACCCAACTTACTACATTGGAGTAAGAAAAGGTTGAGTTCTACTTTTGTTCTAGTAAGCTCTTGAGCATTGTCATCTTGTTCTTACAATCTTGCGGGTTCGTTGTCCATCTTTTGGTGGATACTCTAGTAGAGGAGCCTCTGAATCATTTGGAGGGGTTCCTGGCCAACGCTAGAGTAGTAGTTAATAGCGTAGACGTGGTGTCTAAGTTAAGAACTACCCTCGTTTGCCTCGTATCCCACGGGTGAGGGGTTGGCGGTAGGTGGTGACAGCCCTGTTTGCCCTTAGTTTCCCCCACGTTCGGATACGGCGTAGAGCTATAGGCCGGAGTTACTTGGCAGACTAGGTATAAGCCGGTGCCCGAAGTAAGGTTGTGAAAACACGTTACCTTGTTCGAGGCTTCTAAGCATTAGAAGAACCTTGCTACCTAAGTCATTCCCCTCTATTCTCTCTAGGGTTTATTAGATCCGTGACCTTGAACACTTCCGTTCCCTGAGAAATTACGATACCCTGAATACCACCTGGTGAAGTGCTACAACGGTATCTTCCGTGCGCTTGCGGACTTTGCTGCTTCGCTAAGAAATACCAACAAGCATTTCTAGCGCCGTTGCCGGGGATAGATTCAAACCCTATTCTTGGTAGCGACGCTAAGAAGTGTCAACAAGCATTTCTGGCGCCGTTGCCGGGGATAGATTCAAACCCTATTCTTGGTAGCGACGCTAAGAAGTGTCAACAAGCATTTCTAGCGCCGTTGTCGGGGAACGGTTGTCGTTCTTTGTGTCAGGATCTAGTTGCCCATGTATCCTTGTGTTGAAAAAAAAAATCTTTATCTTTTATCCTATGAAATACAATTACCATTCCCGTAAACCTACCACCATGAAGCTGGATTCAAAGCCAAACCCTTTTTGCTTCATCAGAGGAGTTCCACAACCCACCACTTCTAGCAAAACCAAGAGAACTCCACCCCTGGATGACTGCCACGGTTCGGGCATTATCCTTCTTAGGGCACAAAAAAAAATGAAAATTCATGCCAACACCTGCTAGATTTCGAGGAAATATGTTCATGTCTATGTGTTTTGGGCATGACACATGGACAATCCTCAAAATTTAAGCAGCGTAAGAAGGAGTCTGTAGGTGCAGCCTGGGCCCGTTTTTTTTAACGTTAATACGTGCAGGCCCAGACTTGTCATTACCCGCTGGCATACTTTTACGTCTCTTTTACGCGAGTCTTGACATAGATGCTGACCTATGCCTAGACATGACTGTTGGAGGAAGATTCACAAATAAAAGTATGACGGAACAAGTAAAGCTTCTTAGCCAACCATTTTTTCTTTCGTCATATGGCTCAAACCCCTCCAGGAAACCATCATGTCGACTGTGGGGGAGTCCTTATTAGTCGAATTCAAGCTCAAACCATCCACATATTCGACTATTGAACCCCCACCCGAACCAAGAACACCGAAGGGACATGTAATCCATCCTTCGGAGTTCCTGATTGAATTCAAGGATTATGGCAGAACCTTGACCTTACCTTGGCACGAAAGGAACACGTTCCTTTTTAGGGAAGTTTCTCTTAACACGGAACCTTCAAAGGAGTGGTTAATGGAGGTGAAATGTTCTTCCAAAGCAATTTAGATTCTTTCACCTTCCATAACTACAACTTATTCGTTTAGGGGAACTTCCATAGAAGCCCTTCACAACATAGAAGTCGGGACTAATTTCATTTCTTGGCAGAATCCCTATTGGGCAACATGCCGCTAGTCCCGACTAACATGCTCTTCAAAGGTCCGCCAGGGCTCTTTTTTTTTGAGTGTTGTTGGATTGTTAGGGCCGTGCCATTAGAAATAAATGAAACCAAGGTTCACTTAGAATTTCATATCTATGCCATCCTTGACTTTGATCTTATGTTAGGCTTCCCGCTAGACCAACTCTCACCATTTAATGGGATCCTAGCTGAAAAGTTGGGAACAGTTGCTTCCGCTAACCCTAACCCTTGTCCTGAACATCAAGTGGTGAAGTAGCAACCCAACCACACCTTGTTTGAGGAGGCAAATTGCTTTTTCTCGTTCACTTCACACTTGGGTGAAATTGAACGACCTTTAACCTCGCTCAAACCAAGTCATGTCCCTCTGGCCTAACAATTGTTGTTCTCGATGGTGGCCAAGAATCAACAAGTGGTTCTGCATGACACATCTTTGGAGAATAAAAACTCCCCTGGCCAAGGACATGCCCGAAACAACAACCCTAGAGACCAAACCAGATTCCACTTTTGAGCATGTTAACCTTATTTTTGAAACGTCTCATGTTTCATGCTCACCCATGGAGTCTCTAGAGTTTGTTTCGGACCATATGCATCTATGTGGATCACAACCATTCTTGATTCTTGTTGTCTAACTTTTCGAGAGGATGGTTGTGGATGCCTATATTTTTTATAGACATTGCAAACCCCGTAGTCGCATGATGCTGTTGACCTTGCAGCTTGAACTCTTGTGCTCAATGTTCGGTGATGTAGCTGGGAACTACACCACCATTAATAGCTGCAAGACGAGATTCCCATGGTCAAGCTTATGACCCTAATCAAAGCACTGCTGGAAGATACCCCGGATTATCATAAAAAAAATCAATCAATAAATACAAGATCATGTTGTCAAGCTAGAATGCACCCTCGGGTATTCTTGGTCGATAACCATTTCAGGTTGAAACTAAGAAGAACAAGGGACAGACGAGGCACTACAACATGGAGCTACATCGACCACACAACTCTGATGTTTTGGGACACACTCAAAAGGAGACCCCGACCTGACACCCTTGACTTTTTCACAAAAAGTTCAAGTGTGGAGGAGGACGACAAGAACATCATGTTCTATAAACACTAAAGGTTATGCTAGCTCACCTTGCAAAAAAAAGAGAAAAAAAATATAAATATAGATAAATATATATATATATATATAAGAAAAAAAATGAAAAAAGAGAGATTGAAAAAAAATATATATTTATATATCTATAAAAAAAAGAGAGAGAGAGAATGGGAAAGGAAGGAGGAGCAGAGTGGTCTCATCATGATCCACCTGACTCCACCTCGTGTATACAAAGTCTTGGTACACTTATCATCTCATACAAGACTTGCATCGCCATATTCCACGACCTTTGCTGATGACATCAAGGCCCATGGTCTATACACATTACTCGTGTATGTGTTTGTGACCAAAGCCTTGGTGCCTACCTGAGTACGATCTTCAAGACACCGCTACAGCTGGTTCAAAATTCAAGACTACAGATGCTGCCGATAAAACACACTCAGGTATGCAAAGGTAATAAATGTTCACCAACCCATTTGCTCATATTTGTCCCTTTACTTTTAAAATTCATGCTTCCTTTTCTTATGCCATATGCTCTAGTTTGGATGGATTCCAACGATACATCCATAGGCTCTTTAAATTAAGCATGGTGCTTAGGTTAAACTAGCCACCTTTAATCAAGTTTAAACATGGTGTTTAATTTTGATTAATGAACTTTGAGTTGTTGACATAAATAATAGAAATAATTCTTTTGCTAGAGATAAACCAAGGCTAGATTTGTGCTGCATGCTTCACCTTAGCCTTGTTTGAGTTAAAGAAGCTTGGTGAACAAATAAACTCTTGAAAAAAAAACTCTCTCGCTTTCTCTTTTCAAAATAATGGCAACTTTTGTGATCCATGTTCTCATGAGCTTTGTGTTTCTTAATTTCCCTTAAGCATGGATATGTTCTTTCTCTCTGTTGCTATCAAAAAAAATTATGGTGATAATAATAAAAAAATAATAATAATAACCTTAGCGAATTTTTTTTAAAAATTTTAGGGATCCTCGATAATCAAGCCGATAGAACCTTTGCTTGTTGTTGTTTGTTTTTGTTTTGTTTAATAAAGACAGGTACAGGCACACGTGTGGGGGAGATCTCTCGAGCATAAACTCACACAAACTCGAGATCTCCCCAACACAGTGCACAAACACCATCTGAACCATCAAGTGAAGGACAAGTATGAATTCAACTTTTACAAAACTCCTTCATCTTCAACGGTGGTTTGTGCAACTCTACTCTCATGTTGTTCCTAAGTTTTAAATTTAAAATAAATAAAATTAAAAATGCAAAACTTTTGGACATCATATAAATTCCACTCTTATACGTGATGTAAGATATGAGCTTCTTCCTCGTTGAAATGATGAATAGTTGCTCTGTTTTATTTCTCACCTATGCCTAGCTTATAACTTAGTTTCCACCAAGATTTGGGTTTATTGGTAAATAGCTCACTGAAGAACTTGAAACTGGTGGGATGCATATGCTTACTCTAGTCTAAAGTTGTTGCTAGTTATGACTTGGTATAAACAGAGAATTGCTATGACTTTGTTTTAAGAAAAGCATGACATCCGGTGAATTATTTCAAAAAAAAACTTAAAATTCAAAAGTCCTCATATGCTGCTTATACTCACATTGAGCTTTGTCAAATTGTTGTGACCAATGTTGTAGATTCTTGTCATGTACTTATGATTTGAGATTCACGCACACTTGTCATCCATCAAATAAAACTCTTGTCAATTTTTCTTTCTCAAAAAGAATTCAAGAAGGAGCTATGGGCTATGCAAAAAAGAAAAAAAATGAATATCCATGCCAAAAGGCATGTTGGAAAAAATGGGCAAGTGCCCGTTGTAGAATTAGGGGTATGCAAATACCCACAGAAAAAGAAAAAAAAATGAATATCCATGCCAAAAGGCGTGTTGGAAAAAATGGGCAAGTGCCCGCCAAAGTAGAATTAGCCGAAAAGATAGCCCATACTCTCAAAGGAATTCTAAAAGAGAAGAGACTTGACAAAGAGTTCAAAAAACAAAAATATACCACGCACTTGCACATCTCAATCAAGAGTTTATGACTTGCATCTCCAATGGTCCGGTTTTTGACTTAGCAATAAATGTGAAACATTTGAGGAACTTACTTTGATTTTCAAAAAAAAAACTCCGGATTAAAAGCTGCTCTAAGAACAAAAGAAAAGCATCTCTGTGAAAACCAGTCTGACATACAGCAACCAAGGATTGGAGGAGGCTAACAAGCCCCACAGGTAACAAGGTACAAGGGTGAGTAATCAACCAGTATATTCAAACCCTGGTAGACACTTTGGTATAAACCTGGCATTAGTGAAAAATAACCGGCATGGAAGCAACTCCTGATCAACAACCATATCCTTAGCTTTTGCTCGAGGACGAGCAAAGGGTAAGTGTGGGGGAGTTTGTTGACGGTTCTTAACGACATATTTCTACCGTCAACATGACCCATAAAAAGGAAGAAAGTCACATATTCTACTCACATATACCTTTACCGCTAACCAATTTCCACATGTATTGCAAAAGTATGTTTTGTAGACCATAAACTTGTATACAGGTGGAAAGCGGATAAAAAGGCGCAATTCGACATGATCAAATGCGCAAAACAACAAGAGGAATAAAAGCCCATACAAAAGTGCTGCAAAATTCAACCAGATTCAGACTCAGCACGACGTTTCAGGCCAAATGGGCTTTGGCCCAGCCCACGGGGGCCCAGCCAGGGGGCGGCCGCCCCCTGGGTCGACCGCCCCCCTGCTGACGTCACTCGTCCATCGCCTTTGCAGAGGCGGTACATTCAATGTTCTTAAGACGGTGCCGGGTGCAAATTGCAGAAAACCCCCTGTTGAACCGACCTAGAACTCCTATATAAGCATGGGAAGAGGACCTCTCAAAGGGGATCAAGTATCAAGATACAAGAGAAGATGTAGAGAGGAAGAGCTTCACTCATATCCTTAGCCTTTAGGTTAGGAATAGAATAGGGAGCGAGATAGAGAGTAGAGTAAGAGAAGTAGTAAAGTGACTGGCTCCATCCCCTAGTTGCACTAGTCGGGAGGCCGAAGTGTTGACTACTCTCCGCGCTGTACCTCTGCAACCCACTGTACCTCTACAACCCAACTTACTACATTGGAGTAAGAAAAGGTTGAGTTCTACTTTTGTTCTAGTAAGCTCTTGAGCATTGTCATCTTGTTCTTACAATCTTGCGGGTTTGTTGTCCATCTTTTGGTGGATACTCTAGTAGAGGAGCCTCTGAATCATTTGGAGGGGTTCCTGGCCAACGCTAGAGTAGTAGTTAATAGCATAGACGTGGTGTCTAAGCTAAGAACTACCCTCGTTTGCCTCGTATCCCACGGGTGAGGGGTCGGCGGCAGGTGGTGACAGCCCTGTTTGCCCTTAGTTTCCCCAACGTTCGGATACGGCGTAGAGCTATAGGCCGGAGTTACTTGGCAGACCAGGTATAAGCCGGTGCCCGAAGTAAGGTTGTGAAAACACGTTACCTTGTTCGAGGCTTCTAAGCATTAGAAGAACCTTGCTACCTAAGTCATTCCCCTCTTTTCTCTCTAGGGTTTATTAGATCCATGACCTTGAACACTTCTGTTCCCTGAGAAATTACGATACCCTGAATACCACCGGGTGAAGTGCTACAACGGTATCTTCCGTGCGCTTGCAGACTTTGCTGCTTCGCTAAGAAATACCAACAAGCATTTCTAGCGCCGTTGCCGGGGATAGATTCAAACCCTATTCTTGGTAGCGACGCTAAGAAGTGTCAACAAGCATTTCTGAGAGTATCCGCTCTGAGAACGGACGACGAACCTTTCTGAGTATTCGTTGATCACTTGTCGAATCTTTCTCCTTCTGTAGGCTGGGCCTATCTGTCATATCCTTGCTTGTGCAAAAATCTGGTGTTAACACATGCCCCCTAATTTTGGTATAAATGTTTTATTCCAAAATTCCTTTCTTCTTTTCGCACCACTGTAGAGCCTCTGGAAGAATCCGCCTTCACATGCCATAATTACCATGCCTACCGATTCGTCTCCCGATGCACTTGAGTATTTTTAAAGCCTTTCTTTCACCCTGTTCTGGCTCATGCATTCGGAATCTCTCTGTTTGAGTCGAAATCAGAAAACCCCCTTTTCTCTTGCCACTCCGACTCAACCGAAAAATGTCTTCTCAAGCGAGTCGCCATAGCCTTGAGTTCGGTGCTTCCAGCACCTCCAAGAGAAGGTCGCTCTTTCCTTTTCCTCGTTCCAAATGAAGTAGCCGGCTTCATCTTGTCACTTCTTTACAGGAGGATTAATGACGACCTCACCGAGGATCTGTCCCAGAAAGTCATAGACCTCCAGCTTGACCTAGAAGGAAAGGGTCGGGAAATCACCCGAATCTCCCAAGAGCGTGACGTCGCTCAAAAAAGGGCCGCTGGTAAGTATCTTTCCTCCCTCTTTTCCTCATCTTTCGCTTCTACTTATCCCCTTTTTCTTAGATCTGTTAGCCAAACTCCACGCTCTCGAAGCCGCCATCTCCAAGCTCTCCATCACAGCCGATGTGATCGGCACAACTCCTCTGAAGCGAGTGAAGGAGGTTAACCGAATCCTCCCTGTCATTTCCAGGGCCGGCATGGGATTTGGCGTAGCACTTGCTTTCTCCGTCGTGAAGGCTCATTCCGGTGCTGATTACAGCAAGTCTGATATTTGTGAGCGAGAGTTAGAAGATAAGATAGAGCATTCTGCAGAGGACATGAAGGAAGTCGGAACAGATCTGGCCGACGCCTTCAATTGCTTCTTCCCGATCAAGCACAGAATGGAGTGGACGAACTAACTCATTGTAAATTTGCCCCTTTTGTGAATAAGAAACTCTTCTGTTCGCCCTTTCAGAATCAACCTGTGATCGATCCATCGAGATCAATGTGTACTTTGTCCTTTCCATATATTAATCACTGACTCTCATTCCTTGCTTCAGCGGCGATGCAAGCCACATCGGCTATCACTGATAAACGTACCAGAAAACCCTGTTTTGTGGACGACTATTGAAACTGGCCATCTCGGATTTGAAGTTCCAATCTTCTTCAAATTTCCAATGTCGTCAGAACAACCCTCTTCAAGGAACTCTTTTGTCTTCGCTTTCATTGTTAATTTGGCAATATGAGCTTCCAAACAGCCAATTAAAACTGAAAAAATCTTAGCCGAATCCTATTGGCCTCCAACCATCAAAAGATTCGGCCTGGCCCAACAACGGTCCATAAACTGTGCAAACCCTACCCCGTAGTTTGGCCTCCATTGTGCAGACTATGGTTTTATAAAGATGACCGTATATAAGTTGTGACTCCAATCAAACAACTCATCTTGCTAAACTCCCACCTTTCAACTTCTAGTTCAAGTCAGAGAGAAAAAACAATGGCAAGGAACGGAGACTTCGGCAAGCATCCTACTGAAGGCGAAGCAGGAGGAAGCCGAACACGAACTCACCGGCGTCACGGGTAAGAAACCAATTCTCTGCCCCCTTGTGATAGCTCGTTCCTTGATTTGTTGTTTATCCTCTCTCCAGGGTGGAGTCTTCCTCCAACCACGCTTGGGTCCCCTCTTCAGGAACGGTAGATCTAAAAAGCTCTCTTCAAACTTTCTTCAAACCATCAGATTTTGAGCTTAACGATTCACTTTAGCAGATCCGTTTAGATGCTATTTGGTACCGTGAGGAGAGAGACAAAGCTCAGAAAGAACTGGAGGACGTATGTAAGAAGCATGGTACTGAGGAGGCCGAGTGGGCAGAACAACGGAAGCATCTCTGCAGCATCATTACAGGTTAGCAGAATCTCGGTTTTCTTCTCCCTCCTAATTGAATCTGCCTTTGCTTATCACATTTTTGCCTCTCGTCAGCCTTGTCCGCAGAGAATGACCGTTTGAAGGCAGCAGTAGACAGAGTCGCTCTCAATGTGAATGCCCGTGGGGATTCTGTCGAAGCTCGTCTTGACGCCGTGAATGGCCGCATAGATCAGGCCGTCATCCAAGGCGTGCGCGCCGGGGTTTCTCTTGGGCTAGCAGCAATGAGTTCCTGGACCAAAGAAGATTACTCCTCCCTACCGGTTGGATTCGCCTGTGACCCAGATGAGTTTGAAGATCTTGAGATTTATGATAACCATGCCGCTGCCATTGCCGAGATTACTGACCCGCAATCCATTGTGAACAAATTATTTCAAGGGTAGTTTATATCAGGACAGATTTGTAATCGAATAAACGAAGTTTGTACTCCTCTGAATAATGTCCATTTGCATCCCTCGATTCCTCGGTGACCTTTCTGACTGCGACATTCCCTCAGAGAGACATTTTGCCGAATGTATGACGTCACCTTAGCCGACTAGATCTCATTTCCGATGCGTCATATTACCCGGCATCGCAATCACTGCACTTCATTTTTCCTTGATAAACCTGTTCACTTGAAAACGTTGGGGTCACCAGGGTCATAAATATTTTGTACTAAAGGCGATATAAATAATATCGGCTATGACTTGAGTTCTTGGAACATTTTTTCTGCTAAAGGCGACGCTTTACATCGGCTGTACATAAGTATTTCTCAAGTTACATGCGTTCGGCTCTTAACAAGTAGTGCCGAAGCTTGATCCATGAGTGACAAAATCTCTTCATAGCCGAATACCCTTGGGTTTGACATTTTTTCGGCTAGAACAAACCATTAACTATCTTTCCTTTAAACTCAAAAATAAGGGCCGATCCTGCTATAAGGCTACCGGCCATCACGTGCAACTCGAAATAATCCTCAAGCTGTGGAAGTGCCTCCATATATCTTCAACTTCATCAAAAAAGCTTCTGTTGCATGTCTCCTCGCATGAATCTTTTCTAAATTTCCACGAGCTCTGGTAATGAAGAAATAATTGAAGTCCCTTCAAAGACTTGCAGACTTCAAAGCATACCCGATACCCCAACTTGTACATATTGATCCAACTTCGGCTTCATCACCAACACTTTATTCCTTCTCAGCCGATATGAGATTCTAGCTCTAGCTTTTCTCCATTACCATCAGTTAAACTTAAAAATTACTCTGAGAGCCGATTGTCTGAATCGGCTGCTGATCTCTGCCATAAACGTTGACAGGACTTTCTCTCCACACGCTACCGGAGAAGCATTCCACTCCGTCGAATTCCCAGTAAGTGGGTTCAATAGCAGCAACACTCGCCGAATCGTCAGCATGGACAATCTCGATGTCGTCTCCAACCCACTGTATGAGTTTTTGGTGCATGGTTGAAGGTATGCAGCAATTGGCGTGAATCCAATCCCTGCCCAAAAGCAGGCTATATGCCCCCTTGCCATCAATGACAAAGAAGGTCGTGATGAGCGTCTTGGATCCAATCATCAGCTCTACATGCACGGCACCCCGAGTGTCAGAGGGATTGCCGGCAAAGTCATGGAGTATCATGTCCGTCTTGAGTAGATCTTCATCGTTCATGCCCAGCTTCCTGAAGGTGGCGTAAGGCATGATGTTGATCGCCGCGCCGCCATCGACAAACATCTTGGTCAGCGGCTTGCCGTTGACGTACCCCTTGACATACAACGGCTTTAAATGCCGATGCTTGGCTGGCTTGTCAAATGCTGCCTTCTGAGACAACACGAGCTATGCCGCGAGCTCGTCGTACTCGGTATCATCAGAGTCCGAATACACCTCGTCCTGTGCCCCCCGGTCAGCAGGGGCCATGAACTCTAGGGGAAGGAAGAAAGTCATCGCCACATCAGCGCCTTTGTTAGTGTTGTCTGGTTTTCCCTTTGGGCGCCACTCTTGCTTCTTCTCATCGGCAGCTGCTTCCTCCAACTCCCTATTCCGGAGGCGCTGCGCCCTCCTTTTCTGGCTCTTTTTGAGCCCTGGCGGGCACCACTGCCCCCTTTGCCACCTATATGGGCGAGGCTGTGCCCCCTCGCCGTCGTCCTAGTGGTGTACCCACTCCTGATCGGCATATCTTTTGGCTTGCCGATCCGGGCTTTCCATTTTTAGGCGCCGATCATCCACTGGGATACGTGCTCCCAACCTTTCGTGGACGGGACGGCAGTTGACTCGAGCCTGCCTGTACCCTTCATACTGGTCGCTGCACTCTGGGCAGTTATTGACGGCAAGCAGCTTCAAGCCTTCGTTCCAACAGTGGCGGAAAAACGGGCAGCCCCAGTGAGCCTGCTCCTCCTCTTGGCTGCGTTCCTGCTCCCTGCGGTTGGCTTGTTCTCTGTGGTAGGCCCTCTCCCTCAGACGGTACCGGTACTCCTCCGTGTAGCCGTCTTTACGCTGACATTCTTCTGCGAATTCTTGTTCTTCACGTTGGAGACGCCCCCGCTGTTTCTCACCTTCCTGGCGCCACTTGTTGAGGAGATCTCTATGAGTAGGCCTGCGCCTGGAAGATGACTCCCCGTGCTCATATCGGTTATTTGTGATTTGGGCACGCTGCCGGAATTCATCGCTGGTGATCTGCCGATCGGGGTCCACTGTGCCAGACTCGCGCGCTTTGTCGGAGGTGATGACTTTAACTTTGCCCTTGCGCCTGGAGTCTTCTGGAGCTATCATGTTCACTGAGAAGAACACGGCGTTCTAGGCGAAGGGGTTAGTATCGATCTTCATCTTGCCATTCAATTTGATGTGGCCGTCCTGGATGGCCTTCTGGATCCTTGTTCTAAACACACGGCAATCATTAATAGAATGAGTGTTGGTGTTATGGAAACCGCAGTACTCCTTGTCCTTGACCCCTCCGGGACGCAGCATCGGGTGATCCAGGGGTAGCCTGATTCTTCCTTCGGCCACCAGGAATTCGAAGAGCTTGTCGGCTTTGGTGACGTCGAAGTCGTATGCCCCCTTCTGCTGGCGCAGCCATTGCTTATTGGCCTGGGTTGGCTCCTTGTCCCAGTTGAGCTCTGCAGCAGCCACCTCATCCTCGGTGTCGGTGTAGTCATCGGCTTCGTCCAGGAAAGCCTGATACATCTGGGCCGCGACATTGTCCTTCTGGAAATGCCCTTCTCTTCAGAAGCCTTACGCTTGGATAGTCATCTCATTCAGCCGGCGAGAGAGATGACCCAGGTCCTCAAACTCCTGACCAAACAGCTTGTCTCTGATGCTCGGGAGCATGCCTGCTACGGCCAATGGTGGAAGCTGATCATCCGGCAGGTACATGCCGAAGCACTGGCTCTTGACTTCCCTAAACCTGCGCAGGTAGTCTTGCGGTGTCTCATTTGGCCTCTGGCGCACATACATGATGTCCACCAGCTTCTTCTCCTTGGTACCCGTGTAGAAGTGCGTATGGAACTTTTGCTCCAAATCTGCCCAAGAGAGAATAGAGCCCGGCGGTAGTGACGTGAACCAAGCGAACGCCGGTCCAGTGAGTGATGACGGGAAGTACCGAACCCTGAAGGCATCTTCGGTATTGGCCTCCCCAAGCTGGAGCAGATATCGGCTGACGTGCTCTATCGTGCTGGTGTCATCTAAGCTGGAGAACTTGGACAGATCCGTCGGCACTTTGACTCCGGGAGGTAGGGCCACACGGTGGAACCATTTGGGGAACGGAGACCTGTAAGCATGAGTGCCTTTTGGCTTCAGGCCGAAGGTGTGTTGCATCATGTCTGCCATTTTTTCCAGCATGATATCGACATTAGAGTCGGCAGTCCTTTCGGCCGTTGGCTTCCCATATCCTGGATGTGGGATGCCCTCTATGTTGTGGGGTTCAAGCATCTCGTGGTACCCGTTTCCATAGTAGTCCTTTATGAGCCTATAGGATTGCGGAGAGATCTTGCGTGTTGATTCTGGCGGCTGACCCTTAGCGCTGATCGTGAATTGACCCATGGTCGGCAATCGGCCCTCTGGCGTGTGCTTCTCTTGCATGGTCAGCCCGCTTGATTGAGTCTTAGGCGGGGTCTCCTCACCAGCAGCTCCTGCCCTCTTGAGGTGATTCGGCAGGTTGAAAAGATGTGGTCCTGCTATAGGGCCAAACTCCACCTCCATAAGTTCATCGGCCTTAGGGCCGAATTGGGCGATCATGATGGTGCGGAAAGTATTAAGGAATGCCCCGTGCGTGCGGCCGATGGTGCCGGAGACAGCTTCATTAACCATGTTAGTCATCTTCAGCATTGCTTCCTCTTCCCCGGGATCAGTTGGGTTGAGTTGGACGGGCTTCGGCAGATCATGCAGACGGCGAACCTTTCTGCTCTTGTTCTTGGAGAAGGCTTCTAGGCACTTGGCCTGGAATTCGGCACAAGCGTTAAGCACCTGCTCTTTGTACTCGTCGGGTAGCTCGGCGAACTGTACCCGCACGAGCTCCGTCTTGTTGCTGGTCTCAGTTTCAGTGACCTCAACCATTGCTCCAGAAAAAGGTGTCCCACCGAGCGTGCCAAAAAGTGTGTTGGCGCAAAAAGTGTCGCACTATGCCAATCACACAGCAAGCCGAAGAAGCTGGCTTCAGACGTGGCCCGGGTACTCAGAAGTCCGGTGCGTGCCAGTCAGTTTGCCCTGCAACTAACAAGGGAGAGAAACTGTTAAATACAAAACTGGAACATGCCGGGGGAGACTAGATAGTTCCATATTTACGGCCCTGAAGCCACTTACGACGACATACAGCTATAGAAGCTGTCTGCCAAACATGTTCATAAAGCCATTCGGCTAAGTCTAGATATAAGCATGTAAACTGTAACTTGCCGAATAAACAAATAACAAAGGGATGCATGAATGAATAACAATTGGTCATGTGTGTGATTTATGAAAGAAAGTGATCTAGACCAAAGATATCATCAAGCATGGTAAATTATCAACAGGTAATTCGTAAATATAAATCTATCTGAACAACGCATGCATAGGCCCAATTCGGCTAGTCTGCCGCACGTCCAGCCTTCATAAACCCGTCAGGTGTAAATTCAAGCAGAGCTAATCCACCGCATGATACCACTTGCTATAAATCTACACCACTCCTTATAATTAGATTAATCCACCGCATGATACAATCTAATGATAAGAAGCTAAAAGCATGCATATGTCCAAACAGATCTATATATACTCATTACTCATGTAAGCATAACCAGAGTCGGCAAACTAGCCGAACTGGGGTCCATGAAGAAGAAACACACAAGCAAAGCATGATTAAACTAATCTAAAACCTGCACCTGCCGCACAGCACCCATCTCTATCAAAGCCTAAACATGATCGGCATGTATGATCCCGCAACATGTAGCAACCTAGATTGAAAGTCGATTCGGCCATCATGATCTTATAATTAGTAAAGCACAAGCAAACTCGTGCGGCGAGGCCGAATGAAGATCAATCTAGGTTGGGCAAAAGATTGTTGTACGAATTAAATAAATAAAACATACGACACATGATAACTTGATGAATCTATTAGATTTGCCAAATCTAACAGAGCCGATAACTATTTTTACTCATGACTTAATCCGCCGCACGATACAAGGCATAAGCAAAAACTTCCCGTCATAAGCTTAAATCCGCCGCACGATACTAAGCTTAACGTACGAGACTGCTTGCACCATATCTAAATCCGCCGCACGATACTAGACATGATAACAAGGTTGCCAGAACTTACGGAGGTCGACGGATCGATGATTCCTCTCGAAGAACACGACAACACGACTTGGACTCGAAGGTGGCACGGGGCCGGGTTGGTTGTATTGATTGTGTATATCTTTACAATGGCCTCAGGGTTTATATTTATACCCTGGCATCTTATGAGTCCTAGAAGGACACGATTACAACGACAAAATCAGGAAACTATCTAAAATATGACACCTTCTGCTCCAAGCTTCCCTTAATAACCGGCACGTGTTAAAAATGACGAGATCTTCGTTGCCAAATCTTCTGACATGCCGCATTTGTCGTCTTCTGGCGCAAACTGACCTTAACCTGATGTAGCCGACCGCAGCGTCATATTGCCGAACCCGCTCGCTGTTGACTAGTCGCCTTCACAGCCTTGCCAAATACATTGATTTAGCCGACCGCGTAGATCAAGAGCCAACTATTCGTTGATCACTTGTCGAATCTTTCTCCTTCTGCAGGCTGGGCCTATCTATCATATCCTTGCTTGTGCGAAAATCTGGTGTTAACAGAACGAGACTCAAATTTGTCCAGGTTGCCTTTCTTAAGTATAAAACAGTGGCAACCAAAAACTCTAAAATAACTCACTTTGGGCTGTCTTCCAAAACGCAACTCATAAGAAGTCTTTTTCAAGAAAGCTTGGAGAAAAATGCGATTGGAAATATAGCATGCAGTGTTCATAGCTTCGGCCCAATATCGCCTAGGAGTCCTATGCTCATCGAGCATCGTCCTGGCCATCTCTACAAGGGTCCGATTCTTCCTCTCTACAACACCATTTTGTGGCGGTGTGTAGGGGAATGAAAACTGATGCTCCAAACCCAAAGAGTTACAAAACTTCTCAAAATCTGAATTCTTGAATTCAGAACCATTATCACTTCTAATATCTCGCATCGAGTTCATAGGGAACTCGTTCTGAAGACGCAAAATCAGATTGCGAGCAAAAGAGAAAGTCTTCGTCTTCTCAGTCAAAAAGAAGACCCACAAATATCTCGAAAAATCATCAACAACGACAAGAACATACCACTTTCCTCCAACCGAGCTCACCCGAGCTGGACCAACAAGTTCCATTTGTAAAAGCTCTCTATGGTGCTGTGTCATGACCTGAGTCACTGGATGGTGGGGAGCGGCAACCATCTTCCCATGTCTACAAGAATGGCAAACAAGGTCCTTCTCCATGGTCAACTTGGGCAATCCTCGGATTAGGCCAAGTGAGCTAAGCCTTGCAAGCAAGTCAAAGCTCAGGTGTCCTAGTCTCCTATGCCACTTCCAAAGATCAGAGGAGGAAGGACCAGCCACAAGACAATGAGAAAATCCAAACGACTCTGAGAAATTCACACGAAAGACTTTCCCAAAGGGTGAAATCAAACATACAAGATTGCCCTGAGGATCTAAAATACGACTGAGATTCGGTTTAAAATGAATCTCATAGTCATCTTCAAAAAGTTGCGAAACAAAAAGAAGGTTAAAATGCAAGTTAAAAACAAGAGCAACATCACGCAACACAAAGTGCTCATTAACTCGCACCGACCCATGAGACAACACCTTACCTTTGCTATTGTCGCCGAAGGTGATAAACTCCTTTCCGGCAATAGGACTAAGACTGGAGAACCACTTGGCATTTCCGGTCATATGCCTCGAGCAACCAGAATCCACCAACCAAACTGTTGGGAATATGCCCTAGAGGTAATCATAGGGATGATGATATTTTTATTGTATCCATGATTTATTATATGTTCATTGAATATCCATTAAAGATAACTTGTATTGATTGACAATTATGTGAATTGTCTGTGAAACTCTTTTACTTGTGTGGTTATTCAACAGTTGTCCCTGATCGGAGTTCATGTGAGGACACATATGAATATTAGATCAGCACATGTATTAGTTGATGACTATGTTTCACAAGTCATAGACATGGAGATGTCGAACTAATAATGTGGGCATATGTATGACATGGGGCTGGACTGACCCAGCATGAGATGTTCTTATTATCTCTTTACACATCATGTACGTTATGTCCTTAGACCTGAGATTGTGGTATGTACTCAATATATGAATCGACTTACTTAGGGACTATCAAACGCTACTTCGTAACAGAGTAGTTATAAAGATAGTCTTCGGGTTTGTCAGGAAGTATGCTGTGAGACATAGACGATCAAGATGGGATTTGCCCCTCTCCACGTGAGAGAGATATCACTGGACCACTCAAATGATTGGATCATAAAATGCATGGCCGTGCTTAGGTTAAGTGTTAACCTATGAGTTGGACAAAATATTGTGTGGCAAGGGAATTACGTGTATGTGATCGTGGTGGTTCGTCTGATATGATCTTTGCGTGTAATAGGAGTTGACACGTCTTGCTAGAGGCCGCTGTCAACTATTGGGCGAGTAGGAGTACTCGGGCCATGTCTATGTGTGCGTGAACCCATAGGGTCGCACGCTTAAGGGGCTGAAAGCCTGATTCGAGTTGGACTCGAATCAGACCGGGATTAGGGTTTGCTAATGGGCCTCCAGGTCGGCGAGCTCATTAGGGACACCTATATATAGTGGGGTGGGGCGGCCAGGGTTTGAACAACGTCATTAGACAGCCGTCGCCCACCCCACGCCCGCGCCTATTGCTCCTCGCGGACCTAGCAGTTCGGAGGCGCATTGCTTCCTCCCTGTACGTGTGGGATACTTCGGAGGTGCTGCATCTGGAGCACAAGGACGAACCGCACATGGAGACATGAAGGACGGACATGAACAACTACTCGGCATCACTGCGACATGCATGTCTACACTGAGACGTCTTCCGTTGCATCTGCGCGTCTAGTGGTAATCCCGTGATTTATAACTAGCAGTAGTTCCTGGTTTATGGGGTCGAGAATTTTGTGCATTCGGCTAGCGTAGCATTCGGCTAATGTGTCATTCGGCTAGCGTAGCATCCCCATAACCCTACAGTGGTATCGGAGCCATTACTGCCTCGTTATAGATTCAGTTGTGTGCATATAGAGATATGCGCGGTTGTAGATCAGTTTCTGATCTTGATTCGTGATCTTGTCGTAATGGTCATGTAACGATCTACTCCTACCGGTCAGAATTTCGCCATTGGAGTTAAGTGATACATGTAAATCCATTCATGGCAAGATGGAGATCAATCAAATTGATCAAATCGAATCTAGGTCAAGAGCCGGGTGCATGAGATGTGTGGCGGCATGAGGAAATCTGCAAAAGGAGCGTTGTTCGGTAAAATGGCCATAACTTTTGCATACGACCTCGAATCGAGACAATCTTTAAACAAAAATCGATCTACAGAAAATTTTACATCTGATTTTCATCGGCTTAGCTGGTTTCGTCGAATTTAGATTTGCGAAAAAAGGCTGGGAAAATTATGTTTTCTGCGATTCAAGATTAGACGTCGGGAATGTTTAACTGTGTTTTGCAGGAATTGATGACTGGTATAGCCCTTATGTGTATGTGATGCATGTATGTAATTAATTCATGGCTTGCACGTCATGTAATATGACAATATGGCAGGAGCCACATAGATATTGTCATCAATTTGATGTAATGGCCTGCGTGCCAAATTGTGATGATCCTACTCGCGACTATGTAATTGTTTAATTATGCTAGTTGTAGCTAGTCTTGGTGGATTCATCACTAGAGGATGGCGTACATGCACCATGTAGATGGAGATCATCATGGTGAACAGATTGGCGGAGATGGAGATCTCCAAATGCACAATGGGCTATACCAAGTCATATCTGTGTTGATGCTATTCTCTTATTATGTTCTACTTTCACATGCAATTCATGTTTATTGTCTACATGCGGTAGTGAAAGTGTAGAACGATCCCTCAGTAATGTTCAAGTCATATGCTTCCCCAAACCTTGCACTGTCATATGTCTTGTACAATCGGTGGTGTGCCTATGAAATTAGGGTATCACTGATTTTCCTTGACTAGGCAGGTTCGTATCAGATACTTACTGCAGAAGGGTTGGTTGCTTGAACAAGGTCATCCTAATGGTTAGGGACCTTGAAGCATAAGGAGTTAAGCACACATAGAGATGTTGGCCAACAACAAGAGTCATATGTGATATGATTAGCAAAGAGTTGCTTACCGATCTACCATGTCCACTAGCGGTGATGCTAAAGCTCACTAGTTGACTTGTTAGTTTGGGTCTTGAATCACTAAGATTCAATAGAGGGATATTGATCTTAGTGGGAGTACATTTTATTAAAGTTTTAATATCATTTACTCTGTCTTGGATACATTGTCTTAGTATTTTGCATATACTTTTGTTGTAGATAAATGGCACCCGCACCTCAACCATTTACTTTACGTTCGATTCTTGAGAAAGATAAGCTGAATGGAACAAACTATGTGGATTGGATCCGCAACCTGAAAATTGTTCTCAGGGCTGAGAAAAAGGAAGATATTCTAGACACCCCATTACCAGAGGAACCTGCTGATAATGCACCTGCTGCTAAGAAAACTGCTTACAAGAAAGCATGTGATGCTGATCTTGAAGTGGGATGCCTGATGCTTGCTTGCATGGAACCAGATCTGCAGATGCAGTTCGATAATAACCATACAGCCTACAATATGATCGTGGCGCTGGATGAGATGTTCCAGACCCAGGCTAGAACTGAAAGGTTCAATGTCTCTAAGTCTCTTGCTGAGACTAAGCTAGCAGAGGGTGCAGCAGTTGGGCCACATGTAATCAAGATGGTTGGTTACACATAGAGGTTGGAGAAGCTAGGCTTCCCAATTGGTCCAGAGTTGGCCATTGATTTCATTCTCCCTTCTCTCCCACCTAGCTATGGAAACTTCATCTCAAACTACCATATGCATGGTGCGGAGAGGGGCTTGAATGAGCTGTGTGGCATGCTTAAGACAACAGAGGCAGACATCAAGAAAGGTGCTGGTAGCAGCCATGTGATGGCAATCCAAAACAAGCCTAACTTTAAAAGGAAGGGCAACTTTTGGAAGAATAGAAAGGGCAAGGGCAAGGCCAAAGATGTGATCTCTAAGCCAAACCCTCCTGCGCCTGAAGCTACCGGACCTACTCCTGATTCTGAGTGCTTCCATTGTAAGGGGAAAGGTCACTGGAAGAGAAACTGCAAGGTGTACTTAGCATCCTTGAAGAAGGATGACAGTGATAAAGGTACTCCCGCTGCTCATACACTTGTTGTTTATGTTACAGATATTTTCCTCGCTAACTCTTATATTAATTCTTGTGTATTTGATACCGGCTCAGTTGCTCATATTTGCAATACGATGCAGGGAATGATAAGAAGTAGAAGCGTTGGAAAGGGGGAGGTTGATTTCCGCATGGGCAATAATGCAAGAGTTGCTACGTTGAACGTCAGGACGATGCAACTACACCTCCCATCAGGATTTATTTTGGAGTTAAATAATTGTTATTTCGTTCCAAGTTTAAGTCGAAACATTGTGTCACCTTCATGTTTGATGAAGGATGGTTATTCATTTGAGAGTAAAGACAATGGTTGTGTGATCTCTAAGAATAATATGTTTGTGGCTTTTGCATCCATTGTGAATGGGTTGTTTATTTTAAATCTTGATGATGCACCTATGTCTATCTGTAATGTAACTGCTAAAAGGCCTCGACTTAATGAGTTAAGTCCTACCTATATGTGGCATTGTCGTTTGGGTCATATAAGTGAGAATCGCATGAAGAAGCTCCATGCTGATGGGTTTCTAACTTCATTTGATTTTGAATCATACGAGACATGCGAGGCTTGTTTGCTGGGCAAGATGACCAAGTCGCCTTTCACAGGTTTTCCTGAGAGGGCGTCTGACTTGTTGGAACTCGTACATACTGATGTATGTGGACCAATGAGTATGACAGCTAGAGGCGGATTTCAATACTTCATAACCTTCACTGATGATTTTAGCAGATATGGCTATGTCTATCTGATGAAGCATAAGTCTGAAACATTTGAAAAGTTCAAAGAATTTCAGAATGAGGTAGAGAATCAACGTGGCAAGAAAATTAAGGCCTTGCAATCTGATCGTGGAGGCAAATATTTGAGCCACGAGTTTAGCAATCATCTTAAGAGTTGTGGAATTGTTCCACAACTTACGCCACCCAGAATGCCTCAGAGAAACGGCGTGTCTGAGCGACGTAAGCGAACTCTGTTAGACATGGTTCGGTCTATGATGAGCCAGTCGGACCTTCCTTTATCATTTTGGGGATACTCTCTAGAAACAGCCGCTTTCACATTAAATAGGGTACCGTCTAAGTTCGTAGTTAAGACACCATATGAGATGTGGACTGGTAAGAGTCCCAGTTTGTCTTTTCTAAAGATTTGGGGTTGTGAAGTTTATGTCAAACGACTTATATCAGATAAACTAACACCTAAGTCGGACAAGTGCTTTTTCGTGGGATACCCAAAGGAAACTTTAGGGTATTACTTCTACAACCGCTCAGAGGGCAAAGTGTTTGTCGTTCAAAATGGTGTTTTCTTAGAGAAAGAGTTTCTCAAAAGAGACAAGAGAGGGCAGAAGGTGTATCTTGAAGAAGTTCAAGATGAGCCAACAGGGATCGACTCCACGAGTGATGCTAATGTAGCAGAACAAGTTGAGCGACTTGTGGAAACAGACACCCCGCCCCAACCACGAAGGTCGGCAAGAATCCGTGAGTTACGTGGGGATGTGTTATTGTTAGACGATGACGAACCGGCAACCTATGCCGAGGCAATGATGGACCTGAATCCGAGAAATGGCATAGTGCCATGAGATCCGAGATAGATTCCATGGGAGCCAATCAAGTTTGGAACTTGGTTGACCCGCCTGATGGGGTAAGACCCATAGAGTGCAAATGGATCTATAAAAGGAAAAGGGATATGGATGGAAACGTCCAAGTCTATAAAGCTCGACTTGTCGCAAAAGGTTTTTGGCAAGTTCAAGGAGTTGACTACGACAAGACTTTCTCGCCGGTAGCGATGCTTAAATCTATTCGGATCATTCTAGCAATTGCTGCCTATTATGACTATGAGATATGGCAGATGGATGTTAAAACAGCCTTCCTAAATGGAAATTTGGAAGAGGATGTGTATATGATATAGCCCGAAGGTTTTGTTGATCCTAGCAATGCTGGAAAAATATGCAAGCTTAAGAAATCTATTTATGGATTAAAGCAAGCATCTCGGAGTTGGAATATTCATTTTGATGAGGTGGTCAAAGGGTTTGGCTTCTGTCAAAGTGAAGAAGAACCTTGTGTTTACAAGAAGGAAAGTGGGAGCGTTGTTGTGTTTCTAATCTTGTATGTAGATGACATACTGTTGATTGGGAATGACATTCCGATGTTGCAAACCATAAAGACTTCACTGAATAATAGTTTTTCTATGAAGGATTTAGGAGAAGCAACATATATTCTGGGCATTAAGATCTATAGAGATAGGTCAAAGAGGCTAATAGGATTAAGCCAAAATTCGTACATTGACAAGGTGTTGAAGTGGTTCAACATAGAACAGTCCAAGAAAGGGTTCTTGCCTATGTCACATGGCATGCGCTTTAGCGAGAAACAGTGTCCTTCGACATCTGATGAGCGAGAGCGCATGAGTAAGGTTCCATATACTTCGGCTATTGGTTCCATCATGTATGCCATGATATGTACACACCCAGACGTCTCATATGCTCTAAGTGTTGCGAGCAGATATCAAGCTAATCCAGGTGAGAGTCACTGGATACTTGTTAAAAACATCCTTAAGTACTTGAGAAGGACTAAAGATGTGTTCCTAATCTATGGAGGTGAGGAGGAGCTCGTTGTAAATGGTTACACCGATGCTAGCTTCCAAACTGACATAGATGATTCACAATCTCAATCAGGTTTTGTGTTCACAATAAATGGTGGTGCAGTCAGTTGGAAAAGTTCCAAGCAGGAGACCGTGTCCGATTCTACAGCAGAAGCCGAGTACATTGCAGCTAGTGGAGCTGCAAAGGAAGGTGTTTGGATGAGGAGGTTCCTCATTGATCTTGGTGTGTTTCCAAATGCGTCTAGCCCATTGTCTCTACATTGTGATAACAATGGGGCAATTGCGCAGGCTAAGGAGCCAAGGAATCACCAGAAGAACAAACATGTACTGCGGAAATTTCACCTCATTCGAGAGTTCATTGGAAGAGATGAGATTAATATGTGCAAAATACATACGGATTTGAATGTAGCAGATCCCTTGACAAAGGCTCTTCCACAGCCTAAGCATGAGGCGCACGTGAGGTCTATGGGTATTAGATATCTAAAAGATTAACTATAGTGCAAGTTGGAGACTGTTGGGAATATGCCCTAGAGGTAATCATAGGGATGATGATATTTCTATTGTATCCATGATTTATTATATGTTCATTGAATATCCATTAAAGACAACTTGTATTGATTGACAATTATGTAAATTGTCTGTGAAACTCTTTTACTTGTGTGGTTATTCAACAGTTGTCCCTGATCGGAGTTCATGTGAGGACACATATGAATATTAGATCAGCACATGTATTAGTTGATGAGTATGTTTCACAAGTCATAGACATGGAGATGTCGAACTAATAATGTGGGCACATGTATGACATGGGGCTGGACTGACCCAGCATGAGATGTTCTTCACTAGTAGAATACTGCTCATAGCTGGCGCCCCCTATTCATAGCACTGGCGGTTTTAGTTACCACGCGCCTGTAGAAATAAAACAGTGGCCCTCAAGTCTAGAACCGCCTGTAGAAATCCATTTCTACAGGTGGTTTGTTAAGAGAACCGCCTGTAGAAATGTCTTATTTCTACAGGCGGTTCTCTTAACGAACCGCCTGTGAAAATTCACATTTATACAGGCGGTTTGTTAAGAGAACCGCCTGTAGAAATAAGACCATTTCTACAGGCGGTTCTCTTAACAAACCGCCTGTAGAAATCCATTTCTATAGGCGGTTCGTTAAGACAACCGCCCGTAGAAATAGATGCGTTTTTTAAAATTTGATTTTTTCAAACTATCTCAGATGAGAAAACACCCAAAATAAAAGTTGTTCGTCTCAAAAAGTTATGAAACTTTGTAAATTACAACTTTTTAATTTGAAGTCATCTTGTCATCGAAAAATATGTTTGAATGGTCTCAAATTTGAAATCCAAATTTTGTAAACGACCTCGGATGGAGAAATGATCAATACAAAAGTTGTTTGTCTCAAAAAGTTATGAAACTTTGTAGTTGATAATTTTTTGATTTGAAATCGTTTAGGACCTCAAACAAGCAAATTACACTCGGGTTTGTATAATATGTGGGGAACCGAAGGGGTATTTGAACACATGTGAGTGTGTGGTGCAGTGGTAGAGGGGGCTCCGCGCGAGGCCGAGGTCGTGAGTTGGAATCCCACCGGCCGCGTTAGCCGTGTATTTTGCGCGAAAAATGCCACGACTTGCGACTTCGATGGAGACGGGCGGGCGTTGGCTGGGGGCTCTTCTCCCTAATTAAAATATTTTTTTCCTATTTATTTACGGGTTTTTCAGAATTTTTTCACAGACGGTTCACATAGCGAACCGCCTATGGAAATGCCCATTTTCACAGGCGGTTCGCTAAGTCAACCGCCTGTGAAAATGTTTTCCACAGGCGGTTCACAAGCAACCGCCTGTGCTGTTGTTCCATTTTCACTGGCCCCCAGCACAGGCGGTGCTGGAAACCGCCTGTGAAAATGGGTTTTCAACCGACTGTATAGTATGCCTCTGTACTAGTGCTTATTATCTCTTTACACATCATGTACGTTATGTCCTTAGACCTGAGATTGTGGTATGTACTCAATATATGAATCGACTTACTTAGGGACTATCAAACGCTACTTCGTAACAGAGTAGTTATAAAGATGGTCTTCGGGTTTGTCAGGAAGTATGCTGTGAGACATAGAAGATCAAGATGGGATTTGCCCCTCTCCACGTGAGAGAGATATCACTGGACCACTCAAATGATTGGATCATAAAATGCATGGCCGTGCTTATGTTAAGTGTTAACCTATGAGTTGGACCAAATATTGTGTGGCAAGAGAATTACGTGTATGTGTTTGTGGTGGTTCGTCTGATATGATATTTGCGCGTACATAGGAGTTCACATGTCTTGCTAGAGGCCGCTGTCAACTATTGGGCGAGTAGGAGTACTCGGGCCATGTCTATGTGTGCGTGAACCCATAGGGTCGCACGCTTAAGGGGCTAGAAGCCTGATTCGAGTTGGACTCGAATCAGACCGGGATTAGGGTTTGCTAATGGGCCTCCAGGTCGGCGGGCTCATTAGGGATGCCTATATATAGTGGGGTGGGGCGGCCAGGGTTTGAACCACGCCATTAGATAGCCATCGCCCACCCCACGCCCGCGCCTATTGCTCCTCGCGGACCTAGCAGTTCGGAGGCGCATTGCTTCCTCCCTGTACGTGTGGGATACTTCGGAGGTGCTGCATCTGGAGCACAAGGACGAACCGCACATGGAGACGTGAAGGACGGACATGAACAACTATCGGCATCGCTGCGACGTGCACATCTACACCGAGACGTCTTCCGCTGCATCTGCGCGTCTAGTGGTAATCCCGTGATTTATAACTAGCAGTAGTTCCTGGTTTATGGGGTCGAGAATTTTGTGCATTCGGCTAGCGTAGCATTCGGCTAGCATAGCATTCGGCTAATGTGTCATTCGGCTAGCAAAGCATCCCCATAACCCTACACAAACGTCCTTCAATCATTTTACCTACATCAATAAAAATACATAGGGTGAGCATACGGTCCAACACTGGGGTTAGTGAAGTAGGAAGAGTACCAGTGTTGGGCCGGCTACTCAAAAGAATGGTCAGGATAAAAACCATTCCTAGCAGGTCTACGGGGAAAGCGATCACCACGCACAGGAAAACATGGTCCGCTAAAGGAAGAGCGTCCATCGCGATACTCAAAACGCGGTGGAGGGAAACGCTCAACAAAGCCTCCGCCACGGGGTTCGTTTCCTGCAAAGTCAGGACCCCGTCGGGCAACACCTCCCTGACGCCTAGGACCTTGAGGCACGGCACCTCTAGGCCTAGCAGCTCTCCTCGGAGCTCTCCTCTGAACATTCAGCACATGTACATCATGGAATGGATGGTACATGTCCGGATTGTTCATTTCCCTGGAATGGCGCTCCTCTCTCTTGCGCCTAAAACAGAACTCCCTCAGGTGTCCATCTCTCCCATAGTGCTCACAATGATACCTCACCGCTCTCAAAGGGGGATGTTGGTACTCATGGTTGTGGGTGTGGATCACTTTGCCCTTCTGTGTGTTGACACCAAAATTTGGTAGGTTTATCCTGAGATAAGAAGAAATCAGCTGATGATGTCAAAATAAGAAAATCTCCTTATTGAGTGATATTTGCAAGCCAACCAGAAAATATTATATTCTAGGAGAAAATGTATAATGTCCAGTTGGTTTGCACGTGCATGGGAAAAATAAAGGAAATCAGCCAGACTCCATGTGTGCTCGTTAATTGCCTTAGTTTTAATGGTATACATGCATGAAGAAAAGATATAGAAATAAGGATACATGAAGATTGGAGTTCATGCATTTAAGGGAAAGATAGGAGACTTGTTTGGTTGGGACACATCAACATTATCTACAAGTACGTGAAGGAGATGAGGTCAGCATGCATCAACCGTAATTAGAAAAGCAGAGTTATCGTATCCAAAGAGGAGGTCCAGGTTGATCACGTATTGAATCAATCACACATGCAGGAGTCGGACAAAGAAGCTTCATTGATACGGATTCTACATAAGGAAAATTAGAGTCCATATATCTTTATATTTCCTTTTATTTAGATATTTACTTGGCAAGTCATGTACGTAGCTTATCAATAGCCATTAGTACAGGATATAAATATGTATCGTCGGTCATTGTAAAACTGTTCACATATACACAATCAATACAACCAACTCGGCTCCATGCCATCTTCGAGTCCAAGTCGTGTCATCGCGTTCTTCGAGAGGAATCATCGATCCGTCGACCTTCGTAAGTTCCGGCAACCTTGTTATCATGTCTAGTATCGTGCGGCGGATTTAGACATGATGCAAGCAGTCTCGTATGTTAAGCTTAGTATCGTGCGGCGGATTTAAGCTTATGAGGGGAAGTTTTTGCTTATGCCTTGTATCGTGCGGCGGATTAAGTCATGAGTAAAAATAGTTATCGGCTCTGTTAGATTTGGCAAATCTAATAGATTCATCAAGTTATCCTGTGTCGTATGTTTTATTTATTTAATTCGTACAATACTCTTTTGCCCAATCTAGATTGATCTTCGTTCGGCCTCGCTGCATGAGTTTGCTTGTGCTTTTGCTAATTATAAGATCATGATGGCCGAATCGACTTTCAATCTATGTTGTTACATGTTGCGGGTTCATACATGCTGATCATGTTTAGGCTTTGATAGAGCTGGGTGTCGTGCGGTAGGTACAGATTTTAGATTAGTTTAATCATGCTTTGCTTGTGTGTTTCTTCTTCATGGACCCCAGTTCGGCTAGTTTGCCGACTCTGGTTATGCTTACATGAGTAATGAGTATATATAGATCTGTTTGGACATATGCATGCTTTTAGCTTCTTATCATTAGATCATATCATGCGGTGGATTAATCTAATTATAAGGAGTGGTGTAGATTTATAGCAAGTGGTATCATGCGGTGGATTAGCTCTGCTTGAATTTACACCTGACGGGTTTATGAAGGCTGGACGTGCGGCAGACTAGCCGAATTGGGCCTATGCATGCGTTGTTCAGATAGATTTATATTTACGAATTACCTGTTGATAATTTACCATGCTTGATGATATCTTTGGTCTAGATCACTTTCTTTCATAAATCGCACACATGACCAATTGTTATTCATTCATGCATCCCTTTGTTATTAGTTTATTCGGCAAGTTACAGTTTACATGCTTACATCTAGACTTAGCCGAATGGCTTTATGAACATGCTTGGCAGACAGCCTCTATAGCTGTATGTCGTCGTAAGTGGCTTCAGAGCCGTAAATATGGAACTGTCTGGTCTCACCCGGCATGTTCCAGTTTTGTATTTAACAGTTTCTCTCCCTTGTTAGTTGCAGGGCAAACTGACTGGCACGCACCGGACTTCTGAGCACCCGGGCCACGTCTGAAGCCAGCTTCTTCGGCTTGCTGTGTGATTGGCATAGTGCGACACTTTTTGCGCCACACACTTTTTGGCACGCTCGGTGGGACAATAATCATTTGGTTGGAAGTCAGATTTATTATTCATAAATATTTTCTTAGCTTCCAAAATCATGATGGCATCCTATTATCAATACATGACATATGAAAAATTGATAGCCGATAGTGAGGAAAGTATCGGTTTCTCTTGGTGGACCAGAAAAAAAATCTATAATTAATGAGTTGCCAGATTCCAAGGATGCAATCGATCGATCTATTATTTGTTGTTGCAAGTTCACATGAACCAAGTTTGAGATTTATTCTGCGAAGATTCTTATCATAACATACCAGACTGCTAGCCTTTGACCTCGTTTCTACTAGGAATCGGCAGTATTTGGACAAGCACATAGGTTTGGATGGAGTCACCAACTAATCGGCAAGATCAGACTATGGAGCCGATGAAGACTGACACAACTAATGACTATTGATGATTCAATTGAAGCTGATGATTGCATTAAGACAACCAATATTGCTGATATCAAGCTGATCGGCTAGTCAATTGAATACATCGGTTTTTGGAGATATATATTTTAGTATATCATTTACAGAAACATGGAAGAATCAACTCTGGAAGGGAAGAATTGGCTATTATTAAAAGAAATCATCAGCATACCAGAAGTTCATGTGATTTCACGATGGAAGTGAGACGCGAAAAGCTCCAAAAGTCTGATTTGATTAAAGCAGAGGAACACAAACCTATGAATCGGCTATATGGAAACAGCCATAATCGGCTAAAACTCGTCGATGAAGGGTGCACGAGGGAATTTATCAGATATCATTTGGCGCACAAGTATTGCTGATGGGATTTCCAGCTAATCGGTAAAAGCATAAAGCCGATGAGAAATCGGTTTTTGAGCTGGTGACTGTTATTGGTTGGGGTGAAGCTAATGAAGCGTTAAAGATTGAATTCAAAAAAAAGGGGGACGTTCTACTGGTGAAGTAAGCGATCTGATGATCTCTCGTGAAGTAGAAGCGGCTACTAGTTTAAAAACTTATCCTTCAAGCTAGTGATTCATTTGTTTCTAAAGCCGATGAAATCCTGATGAGCATCATTGAAAATTGGAATGCAGATTGCATCGGCTAAATATTTTAATCAATGATTTCAAGGGTGATTCTAATATATTCATTTGGCCAATGATGGACTGGTGTGGCTCCAAAACTAGTTTTTTGCGTCAAACCCCAACTTTGATTTCTTCGGCGATAACCGGAGATGTCGTAAGCTATGAGAGCTTGCCGAGAAGGTCATGTAGCACGTTGGGAACCAAGCTCAGATGAACATACGTATGGATATAAGTTGTTATTATTCGGCAAAAAGAGTCACGATGTATGTTGAGTTGATCAGGCTCAGAGATTGAGAAAGACGAGATAGATAGCCGATCATCAGCTAAGCAAAATTTTTTCTATTAATGGAGATTTGGGCTCGCCACACATTTGCATTATGCAACATCTCGAGTGATTCGTCATGAAGAAGGACAAGATGAATGACTTCCATTGACTCCTTCATCTTCAACGGTGGTTTGTGTAACTCTACCTTTACTTTTTCAAACAATGTTGAAGTTTAGAATTAAAAATATTAAAAGGGCGAAACTTATGATGTTGCATCTCCATGATAAATTAATGTCTTGAGAATAATAATCATATGTGATATAAATAATTTTCTAGCTTATCTATTGTTAATAGATACTCTGTTTTATGTTTTACCCGTGTCTAATTTATAGCTTTGATTTCTCTAAGTTTGAGTTTAATGGTTATAATATTTATCTAGAAATCTTTGAAACTTGTGGGTCGCATGAAGTTTAAGCTTTGTCTAAAAGTGATCGTAAAATATGAATGAGGATGGAATTTGCTATAACATTATTCTAAGAGATACTTTAATTCTGGAGAATTCATAAAATAAATTTTTTCTTAAATATCATATTGAGCTTTGTCAAACTATTGAGACTTCTAGTGAGATTATAGTCATATTCCCAAGATCAAGATTCACAATATAATTAATAATATCTTGTGCATGTACTCTTTCTTTGATTAAAGTATATGAGGCTATTTTTTCTCTAAAAAAAACTCAGAAATAAAAACGACGGGCACGTGTCCGCCCGAACTGAGTTAGAAAAATAACGGTCACGTGATCGCCAGATAGAATAAAAGATGACCAAAGGTCCAGTAGCCTCATATATTTTAAAATGACTAAGAGAGAATGATATGTAGAAGAACAAAAATCATTACTCGCACTTCTTGATCTAAGTATATGACTTGTATCTCCTTATAGTCTAGTTTTTGACTTTGCAATATTGTGTGATATCTTTCATACTCAGAAATAAAAAGGATGAACAAGTGTTCGCCGAAACCGAGAAGAATATAAAAACTCCAGAAGAAGAGTGTTCAAAGAATAAAAGATAGGCAGTTCTGTTTTTATTTTGTTTTGCAATTTACTGACAGATTTAGTCAAAGCTAAAAGCCCCATGGTTGAATAGAAAGAAGGATAACTAGAATACTGTTTTATTCAGATTTAAGAGAAATCTTAGTTATAAATATGACATTCTTAAGATATAGTCAGCATTGCAACATCTTCTAATCAATAACAAAATGGAGAACTATTATATTTATACATATACGCATTTACTGTTAACCTATTTCCACATGTATTGGAGGTTTGTTATTTTACAGAAAAATTGTGGAAATTCGGTAAGATCACGCTATTGTTGCCAATGAGTTCCTTGGCTTCTTGGAAGAGACATTGATATATTATAGATCATCAGTTGGCAATTCCTAAGAAATATTTCATCGGCTACTGAGAAGGCCGATTATAGTAAAGACTACTACTGATCTATAGTCCAAGTCAATCAGTCTGTTGGCAGCTAGTCGAGGATATCAAGTGACCGATTGTGATTATAAAGTCAGGAAGTCAAGTCAAGAGAAGGTAATCGGTATGAAGCTCATACAGAGGTCAGAAGACATCAACTTAGAAAGAGCAGATCAATAGACTGGAATAGTTCGAAGCATGAAAATTCATGCTCCAAACTAGGGGGGCCTATGTTGACACCAAAATTTGGTAGGTTTATCCTGAGATAAGAAGAAATCAGCTGATGATGTCAAAAGAAGAAAATCTCCTTATTGAGTGATATTTGCAAGCCAACCAGAAAATATTATATTCTAGGAGAAAATGTATAATGTCCAGTTGGTTTGCACGTGCATGGGAAAAATAAAGGAAATCAGCCGGACTCCATGTGTGCTCGTTAATTGCCTTAGTTTTAATGGTATACATGCATGAAGAAAAGATATAGAAATAAGGATACATGAAGATTGGAGTTCATGCATTTAAGGAAAAGAAAGGAGACTTGTTTGGTTGGGACACATCAACATTATCTACAAGTACGTGAAGGAGATGAGACCAGCATGCATCAACCGTAATTAGAAAAGCAGAGTTATCGTATCCAAAGAGGAGGTCCAGGTTGATCACGTATTGAATCAATCACACATGCAGGAGTCGGACAAAGAAGCTTCATTGATACGGATTCTACATAAGGAAAATTAGAGTCCATATATCTTTATATTTCCTTTTATTTAGATATTTACTTGGCAAGTCATGTACGTAGCTTATCAATAGCCATTAGTACAGGATATAAATATGTATCGTCGGTCATTGTAAAACTGTTCACATATACACAATCAATACAACCAACCCGGCTCCGTGCCATCTTCGAGTCCAAGTCGTGTCATCGCGTTCTTCGAGAGGAATCATCGATCCGTCGACCTCCTTAAGTTCCGGCAACCTTGTTATCATGTCTAGTATCGTGCGGCGGATTTAGACATGATGCAAGCAGTCTCGTACGTTAAGCTTGGTATCGTGCGGCGGATTTAAGCTTATGACGAGAAGTTTTTGCTTATGCCTTGTATCGTGCGGCGGATTAAGTCATGAGTAAAAATAGTTATCGGCTCTGTTAGATTTGGCAAATCTAATAGATTCATCAAGTTATCATGTGTCGTATGTTTTATTTATTTAATTCGTACAACACTCTTTTGCCCAATCTAGATTGATCTTCGTTCGGCCTCGCTGCACGAGTTTGCTTGTGCTTTTGCTAATTATAAGATCATGATGGCCGAATCGACTTTCAATCTAGGTTGTTACATGTTGCGGGTTCATACATGCCGATCATGTTTAGGCTTTGATAGAGCTGGGTGCCGTGCAGCAGGTACAGGTTTTAGATTAGTTTAATCATGCTTTGCTTGTGTGTTTCTTCTTCATGGACCCCAGTTCGGCTAGTTTGCCGACTCTGGTTATGCTTACATGAGTAATGAGTATATATAGATCTGTTTGGACATATGCATGCTTTTAGCTTCTTATCATTAGATCGTATCATGCGGTGGATTAATCTAATTATAAGGAGTGGTGTAGATTTATAGCAAGTGGTATCATGAGGTGGATTAGCTCTGCTTGAATTTACACCTGACGGGTTTATCAAGGCTGGACGTGCGGCAGACTAGCAAAATTGGGCCTATGCATGCGTTGTTCAGATAGATTTATATTTACGAATTACCTGTTGATAATTTACCATGCTTGATGATATCTTTGGTCTAGATCACTTTCTTTCATAAATCGCACACATGACCAATTGTTATTCATTCATGCATCCCTTTGTTATTTGTTTATTCGGCAAGTTACAGTTTACATGCTTACATCTAGACTTAGCCGAATGGCTTTATGAACATGCTTGGCAGACAGCTTCTATAGCTGTATGTCGTCGTAAGTGGCTTCAGGGCCGTAAATATGGAACTGTCTGGTCTCACCCGGCATGTTCCAGTTTTGTATTTAATAGTTTCTCTCCCTTGTTAGTTGCAGGGCAAACTGACTGGCACGCACCGGACTTCTGAGCACCCGGTCCACGTCTGAAGCCAGCTTCTTCGGTTTGCTGTGTGATTGGTATAGTGCGACACTTTTTGCGCCAACACTGTGGCATAAGCTACTTCTGAATAGGTGGCATTGTGTCTAGCTTATTTTTCAGGTGGTTGTGTTTGGGAACCATTGCTGGTTCTTGGGTGGAGCTCGTGGAGGTTCTTCAAACACCCCATCCTTGGTGCTAGGTTTGGGAGGCTCTTTGGGTGGAAACTTGGTAAGCTTGGGAGTGGTGGTGGAGTTGGGCTTCTCACATGGGTTCAGACCACACGACTCTCCAATCTTCCCAAAAGTAGAAAGATCAACACTCGGAGCAAAACCTACACCTGGACCTCCAGCAGCTCGCTTAAACTGAGCGATCATCATCCCAAGCTACGGCTCACTACAAGATACCCATGACAAGATGGTCCAAAGGTATGTGTTTTCTTCCTCGGTTTGCATCTTGCCATGCTTCACATTGGCAATCTCCATCTCCAAACCCTCGCATAAAGCACACCTGGACACAGAAGTGATACCCGAGCTGGCCTTCTCAAGAGACTCAATCTTGGCATTCTTCTCTGCCAACTCGGTTTGCAAGCCAGCACAAGACTTGCACGCACCCAACAACATGGGTCTAGCCCGGAGCTCATCCACCTCTCCAACCAAAGCAGCATACTTACCTCTCAAGGTGAGAAGGTCAGTCATGTGCTTGGTGCACATCTCCCACTCCGCCTCCTCAGAAACGACCACGGTGGACTTAGCAAACTCTAGCTCTTTCATTGTGTCCTCCCACTTCTGCCTAAACTCCTTGCGCTCTCTAGCGGCACGCCTAAGCAACTTATCCTGACTAAGCAAGGCAATAGTAAGCTTCTCGACCTCAGTAGAAAGCTCATTGTGGGTCAGAGATACCTGGGAGGTGTCGTCGTCATCGTCGTTCTAAGGGATGTCCTCCAGCTTGCCGTCGACCTCATCACCAAGAGCCATGGTGCAGAAGCCCTCATCGTCGGCAAAGAAGCAGAGGCTGTTCAGCTCGTCCTCGATCCTCTTCTTCTTCCCGGACTCGTCATCGCTTGAGCCAGCGGAGTCATCATCCGAGCCATCGACGTCACTGAGCGTGGCGAAGAACGCACGCTGCTCAGCTTGGGCCTTCTCCAAGTACTTCTTATTGATGTACTCCTTGTCGAAGCCACCCCTCCACTTGTGCTTTGCGGGGACGTACTTCTCCTTGCGCTTGCTGGAGTCGTACTTGTGCCCATGATCGCCCTTCCCAGAATGCTTGTTCTTCTTGGGACAGTTGGCGATGAAGTGGTCGAGGTCGCCGCACTCAAAACATCCCGAGCGTCCTCCTCCACAGCGACGGTTCATGCGGTTGTTGTGGAACCACGAGAACCGGTTGGCAAGCAAAGCCAACTCGTGATCCCCCAAAGACTCCAACTGCTCCTCTGTGACAGAAAAGAGAGAAGAAAGTGCAAATCCTCCAGAGGGGTTAGCAGAAGAGCCAGAAACCAAAGCCATAGTCGGGCTGGAAGGATTTTCATAAGAAGCCCTCGACATGGCGTCAATCTCACTAGACTTGAGCTTACTAAAGAGCTCGTCGCAAGTGAGGGTCTCATAGTTAGACGATTCGATGATCGCCTGGACCTTTGAGTCCCACACCGATCGATCGAGAGTATGCAAAAGCTTCAAAGCCCTCTCATGATCGTCAAAAGGCAACAACTCCTTGTTCGCTCTCATCTTGTTGACCATGACCTGAAAGCGAGCGAATAAACTTTCTATGCTCTCGCCAGACATATGTCAAAAGTTCTCATACTCCTGCTTGTGCGACTTGTAGAGACGGGATTTGACTTGAGTGGTTCCCTCATGGAAACGCATGAGGGTCGCCCAAATCTCACGAGCCGTGGGGAGGTGAGAAACGCGATCAAACTCGGGCATGCTCAAACAAGAGAACAAAGCGTTACGTGCTCGGCTATTGGCTTCGTGCTCATCTTTCTGAAGCTGAGTGACACGAGCAGCCAAGACAACGTAATCCGCCTTGTTGTAAATCTCCCAAACAGAAGATCCCATGCTCTGGAGATAGGCTGACATGCGTATCTTCTAATACACATAGTTCGTCCCATCAAAAAACGGCGGTTTGCCTACGCCGCAATCCATGTCGCCTTCTGTGGATCTGGAACCGGCTAAGGTGGAAGATCCTTAACCTGCTCCGATACCAATTGAAGGACCGAGAATGCTACCAGAAAGCGACCAGAGGGGGGTGAATAGGAGCTTCAAAATTTCCTTTCGGAAACTTGTCACCACTGTCCTGAGAATCAGCCCCAAACACAAATCGTAGAGCTCGCAAGTGTCCATGACCCTAGATGTAGGGTGGATGCTTCCAAGAAGCACAACGAGACACTACACGACTCTAGAAACTCAACGCAAAAGCCAGAAATCAAAACCGACAACAAATGAACGAACAGCGGACGAAACAGTGCAGAGTCAGCTGCATCGGACACTGGCCAACGTCCGATGGCAAAGCATCGGACGCGTTCGATGCAAATAGTGCGTTTCTGGAACCTCACTGCATGGACATCGGACGCTTCTACAGTGAAACAGTAGCGTCCGATGCTTGACCTTCGGTGCTTCCGATGGCAACGGACGCGCCGATGGTCAGCGTCTGATGCTCCTTAAAACTCACTGTCAGACGACACGTGGCATCGGACGCTCCGGTGGTACGAACACAGCATACGATGGTCACAGGTTCAGCGTCCGATGGTCCCGATTCAGAACAGTTCTTCCACAAAAATCACCCGATCTCCTCCGAATCAAAAGCTCCAAGGCTTAGACTTGGTATGAGGAGTTCCAAGGAGGTTAGTGAGCTATCCCAACGGAATCATGGCTCGAACATAACTCCAAATCGGTGAATTGGATGAATTCGGGACTAAGGGAGCAAAACTGATCCAACACAAAAATCAACCGATCTGCTAGCTCGTGAGGTTAGAGATAAATTCCTTTGGTGAAAAGAAGTGCCTCACGATCTAGAACAACCGAGTTCAAACGGATTTGCAAAAGATGAACCGAGCAAAGAGATCGATCGACGGGAAAAACGTGGAGAAAAAGTAATCCGCGAAGAACACAATCAAAACACGAATCACAACCACGTAATTGCAACCGTGTGGCTACCACATGCTACAATGGTGAGGTTACGGCCTCACTTCCTCAAAAATCTCATGAGCATAGAGGTATTGTTCTCTTCTCTGTGGATTTCAGGTTCGCTACAGCAGGGATGTGGGAGAGCAGGAAACCCTAAGTGCGAAAGAGCAAATGACTGAGATAGGATGGGTGGTGGGTGTCTCCCTCTATTTAACCTAATTCTAATTCCCACTCTACCCCTAACTAATTATAGAGCGAACCAGCTAAACCCTAAGGTTACTCTGGACCAACTCGAAGATAGTTGTGATCCGACGGCCACGCCCGCACAACTGGTAGCGTTGCCTTGACGCAACCTCACCGATTGCCACCATGTGCCGCCATCGCTCTGCACCCCTGGTTTTGTGGCCGAAACCGAGAAACCAGGCCTTCACGACCAACCCCCGGTTTTGAGGCCCAAACCGGGAAACCAGCCTCCAAGTCCATCCCCCGGTTTTGAGGCCAAAACCGGGAAACCCAACGTCCGTCGCCTGAGTTTTGTGGCCCAAACTCAGAAACCAGCCGGCGCCCAGGTTTTGAGGCCCAAACCTGGAAACCGTCCTCAGCCCGAGTTTTGTGGCCCAAACTCGGCAAACCCGCAGCACCCAGGTTTTGAGGCCCAAACCTAGAAACCGTCCACCCGATGGTTTTTCTCTGGCTCTACCACCAAACCGAATCTGTAGAGGGGATGCACCGCCCGTGCACCCCGTCCACCGACACGTGTCCCCAGGTCCTCGACCCAGGCAACATCGTGCCCCGCAAGTCTTCGCTCATCGCTGTCCCAGGCTGCCAGCCACCATAGCTGATCCTCAGGCCACCGGTCCCTCAGTCCAAGCCTCATGTCCGCCCTTCACCGCTCCCGGTCCGTCGGCACGACACGTCTCTACTTGACCTTCACCTTGCCCTCGATCACTGTCTCCGTGCTCGACACCTGCACAACACAAGCCAAAGAACAAGCGCATCAAACCTGTTGATAATCACTCATCACTCGAGACTCGGCATACACCCTTGTATCCGCAATATTACTGATTGACACTGAAGATAGTAAGTTTGGCAAATGGTCTTCGAATTAGGAAAGACTATATTTTATTCCAGGCAATGAAATTTTGATGGAGAAGTCTTCAAGAAAGCTAAAGATAAAAATTCCTTAAGAAGTACTATCCTAACATCATCATGAATTGGAAAGTTGAGAAGAATCGGAAACACTAGGTCTGAAAATAGCTGAATACAGCACAACCAATGTGATATACATCACCGTTAGAGCAAAAATAGAGGTTATGAATAATGCACGAAGCAAAATACACATTGATCTCAAAAGATCAGTCGCATATTGATTTCAAGGATCGAACAGAAGAGCTTTTATTTACATGAAGGGGGTACAAGATTACAATAAAGATTAGTTCGTCCACTCTATCCTATGTCTAATCAGGAGATCATGGTCAAAAGAATCAGCCAGATCTGTTTCAACTTCCTTCATATCATCTACAGAGTGTGCTACCCTATATTCCAGCCCTCGCTCGCAGACATCAAATCTATGGTAATCGGCACCGGAGTGAATCCGTACGACGTTGAAGGCGAGTGCTGCGCCGTATCCCATGCTGGCTCTGGAGATGTCGGGGAGGATTCGGTTGACCACATTTACTCGATTCAAGGCCGTCGTGCCTGCCGCATTAGCAGTGATAGCGAGCTTGGCGACAGCAGTTTCGAGGGCATGAAGTTTTGCCTCCAGAGCTGAAAGGAAGAAGATTGAGTAAAGGCAAAGAAGGGAAAACAGAGACAGAAATAGTGAAGATATTTACCAGTGGCCCGATCTTGAGCGATATCACGCTCCCGAGAGACTCGAATAAACTCCTGATATCTCTCCTCCAAATCAAGCTAAAGGAGGTCGTCATCGATCCTCCTAAGCAAAAGTAACGAAGTAAGGACGGCTTCTTTATTTTTAAACAGAAATGGAAAAGAGCAACCTCTTCCTGGAAGTGCTGGAAACACCAAGCTCGGAGCTGTGTTTGCTTGCCATGGAAGACATCTTCTGTATTGGATTGGGTGATGATAGGAGAAAGAAGGGTTTTTCTTGGTTTTGAGATTGAAACAGGGGAGCTTGAGGGAGTAAGCCGAAACGAAGTAAAGGGTGACTTAAAAGGACCCCAAAGGGTGCATCGGGAGATGAATCGGCAGGTAAGGCAATTATGGCACGTGAGATTTCTACGAAGGTGGATGCTTCTGGAGGTTCCACGTCAGTATACAGGAGAAAGGAATTTTAGAATAAATATTTATCCTAAAATTAGGGGGCATGTGTTAACACTAAATTTTCGCACGCACAAGGAAACGACAAATGGGCCAGTGTGCGAGAGATGGGCGTATGATGCATTCGGCAAATGACCAAGGTCAGTTAGTTCTTGGAGTTTCGATAAGTGCCTGTGCGGTCGGCTATCTTGCAAGGCGGTGATTCTATCTGGGAAGCAAATATGGCAAGTGAAGCCGACTTGCACGAGAAGACACATGACCATGGAGGACGCCAAGAGGAAAATAGGAATAGGACTCGTATTTTCCAAGTTTTATTGTGTAAATCGTAATCTTCCAAGATTCATATTTCGCTCAGGGTATAAATATAAACCCTCGGCCATTGTAAAATTGTTCACAACCATATCAATACAAACCGGCCCCGTGCCACCTTCGAGTCCTTAGTCATGTCGTTGAGTTCTTCGAGAGGAATCATCGATCCGTCGACCTCCGTAAGTCCTGGCAACCTTGTTATCTTGTCTAGTGTCATGCGGTGGATTTAGATATGATGCAAGTAGTCTTGTTTGTTTCCAAAGGTCGTGCGGCGGATCTTTGTTAATAATGAAGAAGTCTTTGCTTATGCTTTGCTTATGGGCAAATACCGTGCGGCAGGCGTTTATTCATATGTTTAGCAAAAGCGAGATAGTTATCAACTCTATTAGATTTGGCAGATCTAATAGATTCATCAAGTTATCATGTGTTATATGTTTTAATTAATTCTGTAATACTCTTTTGCCCAATCTAGATTGATCTTTGTTCGGCCTTGCTTTACAAGTTTACTTACGCTCCAATAATCATTGTTTTTCATGATATCTCTTATAAATTACATGATTATGATGGCCGAATTAATTTCTAATCTAGATTGCTACATGTTGTGGGTTCATGCATATCAATCATGTTCGAGCTTAGATAAAACTAGGTATCGTGCGGCAGATGCAGGTTTTAGATTGGTTTGATCATGTTTGTTTGTATGTTCCTTCCTCATGGACCCCAACTCAGCAAGCTTGCCGAGCTTGGTTACATAGTAATTCATATTTTGTCTTTTACTCGTCCAAGCATGTTTTTTTTCATGTATGTGTGTTCGGCAATCAGCTGTTTACATATGTTTATGTTTAGAGTTAGCCGAATGACCTTTAAACCTGTTGGCAGACAGCTTCTATAGCTGTATGCCGTCATGAATGGCTTCAGAGCCGTAAATATGGAACTGTCTGGTCTCACCCGACATGTTCCAGTTTTATTCTCATAGTTTTATCCCTTGTTGGTTTTCAGGTCAAACCGACTGGCACGTCTCCAGAATTCAAACCGTCCGGGCACCCGATTGAAGTCACGCTTTCCGGCTTGCTGTGTGTGAGGCGCGGTGCACCACATTTTGTGCCAACAATAAGCTAAAGTTAGATTATTAAAAGAAATAATCACTTACAGGCAAAAGCAGCTGACGAGAGATTTGTCGAGAGTGTCCATGTGGCAGAGCTGATGTAACTCATTAAACTGAACATATATTATGTCATCACCACGAAAGTAATCATGGTCTCTAATTCTGACGCAAATATAGTCATCAGCTTTTCTGCCACACGCCGTGAGGTACCACTGATTTAGTAAGTGCATTTGCGTACTAGGATCCCTCAGGGCCACTGGGTTGTATACACTTTGACCATATACATATGCCCTCTGCCATTTATCAACTTCTAGGGCACTTTTGATGTCTGCTTCTTCGAGTATGTTTTCCATATTTAAACCAGTTTCCTCGAAAAATTTGAGCAGTTGCTCAGGATCAACGTCTCCATATGTTCGTTATATGATATCCATGTTTGTACTATATTCATTCCCAACAACTAGGGGGGTTACTGATTGCTGTGTTTGTTCCCTGAGCTGTGGGACACCCTTTCCTGCTCTCTTCTTTGTCTTCTTTGCCTCCTCAATTGATTTGCTGAGCGTGTGATCATAGTCTGATTTTGGCGAAGCCTTACGGGCAGTACGTACCTTTTTCTGGTGAGCGTCCATAGTTTGCCTTAGTTTTTCAGGACGTAAAAAAGATATGACTTCTGTGGGTTTTGCTTTGCTCGACTTCTAGCAAGGGCGGCGTCGAAGAACTTGTTCAAGTCTTTTTGCACTGCAGCTTCAGTCTCCTCATCGGTCTGGTCATAGGAAAGTTTTGTCATCTTGGGAATGATAGCTGGTTTTCTCACAGAGGCTGTCTTCTTCGGAGGTGATGGTGCTGATGCCTTTGTTTGTGCGACATGTCTCTTCTTTGTTGGCGGTGGCGGTGTTGGAGCCAGCTGTGGAGATGGGGCAGGTGGCGGTGTTGGAGCTCACTGTGGAGGAGATGGTGGGGCCGATGGCGGTGTTGGATCACGCCGTGGGGGAGATGGGGCTGGTGGCGGTGTTGGATCCCATCGTGGGGGAGATGGGGCCAGTGGCGGTGTTGGATCACGTCGTGGAGGAGATGGTGGGGCCGGTGGCGGTGATGGATCCCGTCGTGTTAGATCTTGATCGTCATCGCCCGCAACACTGTGATCATGTGGTGAATGGATAATTGGACTTAGGTTGGGGGATGTCCTGCTGCGAAAACAACATGGTATGAGTATCCTCCATTTATACTATTAGCCCACCAATACAATTAACTTTCATTCACTTTCATACGCACCTAGGGTTAGGTTGTTGAGGAGGAGGAGGTGATGCGCCAGGAATTATGATATAGTGCTTGCACCAACATTTGAATGTCTTCTCCGCTTCTCCTAATGTCTTCTCGCCATCACCTCCTTTAATGTCAAGTTCAACAATGTTGTAACCTTTCACCACCCTATCTGTAACACCCTAGGTGTTTAACGCCAGTTGAGCAGTCAGTTGAGCATAGACATGGTCTGTCAAGTGATGATCGAGTGGTTATTTCTGATATTATCAGTGGTGACAGAAGTGTCAGGATCAATCTCAAAGGCAAAACTCTAGTTTTAATTATTCAGGAAAAAAATAACAGAGTCAGTTAATAATGATTATTGCCCAATTCTAGAATATTCATGATTACTGTTGGTGGTCCTTAACTCATATTTTATACCACCAACTTCATTATAAAAATATTCCCAAGACTAGTGAATAGGGCTTTACACTAATGCATTCCACGAGTTTTGGTGATTATTCGCTTACAGGCATACATCGATGGAAATGCATATAAAGGCAAGGAAAATAATGCATAAAACATTATTATGCAACACAAATACCAAGTGGCCCACCTACCGTGCAATCCAGGCCTCAGACACAGGCCAAAATACCCAACAGAGAACCCAAGTAGTGGAGGCCCAAAACTAAATCCCAATCTGCCATGGGCTGCATGACCCTACTTTAGTAAAATGGAGGCCCAGGATGCATCCGAAGTCCAAATCGCAAACTTCAGGCCATTTCGGAAAGCTAAGACCAAGACGGACGGACCCCAGAAAGGCCGACGGCCGCCCCCCAGAACGTCGGTTTCAGCCCAATTTTGTTGAGGCGGTGCATTAACTCCTCCCTAAGGCGGTTCCGGGTGAATTTTGCAGCGAAGTCCCTCCTAAACCGACCTAAAGCACCTATATAAGGAGAGGAGGAGGGGAGGCCAAGACAACAACACACAAAGGAATAGAAGAGCACCTCTCTCTTGAGTAGATCCCCACTCCTTAGGGCTATGCCCTAGTAGCTTTCTAGAGTTGGAGAGTGAGATGTGAGGGAAGAGAGCGGGGAAGTACCGGGCTTGTTGGTCTCTCCCCGAGCTTGTACCTCGATGAGCCCTTACCTTGTACCCACATCGGGATCCATACATAGTAAGTGTTCGTGGTTTCTACAGTATTATTGTTCTTTTGATTAGATAAACTTTATCTCTTCTTGTTTGCGGGTTCGTTGTTCGTTCTCATAGCGGATACTCTAGTAGAGGAACCTCTGAATCATTTGGAGGGGTTCCTGCGCAACGCTAGAGTAGTGATCAATAGCGTAGACGTGGTGTCTAGGCTAGGGTTCACCTTCGTTTGCCTCGTAATCCACGGGTGAGGGATCGGCGGCAGGTGGTGATAGCCCTGTTTGCCCTTAGTTTTCCCCACGTTCGGTTACGGCGTAGAGCTACACAAAGGCCGGAGTTACCTGGCAGACCAGGTATAAGCCAGTGCCCAAAGTGAACAAGTAGAAGTAACGTTTATCTATCTTTAGACAGTAAAGCTTTAGCGATCCGTCTCTATTCCCCTCTCTTTCTCTACCCTTGTGTTGTCCTTGGATGAACTAGATAGAAGAAATACCTCCGTTCCTCGTGGAAATACGATACCCTGAATACCACCGGGTGAAGTGCTACAACGGTAATTCCGTGCGCTTGCGGATTCTTCTGCTTACGCTAAGAAATACCAACAAGCATTTCTGGCGCCGTTGCCGGGGATGGATCGTAAGGTCCATTCTTAGTAACGACGTTAGTAAGTGTCAACAAGCATTTCTGGCGCCGTTGCCGGGGAACGGTTGCTATTTTCTTCGAACCTAGTTCATCCTCGTATCTGTATCCTTTTTTATAAAAACCAAAAATATTTTCTTTTTACCTTTTCTATCATGAAGCCAACCACTCAACTTCAAAATCTATCCGCTTCAAAGGGGGAGTTCGTCAAGCCAAAACCTTCTCCAAAACTTTTATCCAATGATGGACTCCACCCTTATTTGACATCCATAGTTCGGGCGCTACACTTCTCTGGTTTTCATAATGAAGATTCTTTTAACCACTTACGAGATCTGGAGGAAATTTGCTCATGCCTAAGTATCCCAGGCATGACAAAAGAAACAATTATGTGGAAATTGTTTTCGTCTTCCCTCAATGGGGAGGCGAAACAATGGTACGCTAATGTCGTAGAAAGTGTGAATGGGGATTGGGAAGAACTTAAAAACAAGTTTTATCTTGCATTCTTCCCTAGATCCCATATCACCTCTATACCAAAGGAAATCCTCCATTTCGAGCAAGATGAGGAGTCTATAGGTGCAGCCTGGGCCAGGTATTTGACGATACTACACGGTAGCCCAGACATGTCTTTACCCGAGAGCGTGCAATTGCATCTCTTTTCTACGAGTCTAGATGAAGATGCTGCCCCAGTCCTTGACAGGGCCGCTAGAGGGTCGTTTTCAAGCAAATCTACGACGGAACAGAGAAAAATCCTTGATAACTTCCTAGAGAAGCACACTTCTCCCGTTGCAGAACCAAAACCTCTCCAAAACAAGGGCATGTCAAGTTTTGAGGAGCCCTCATCAGTCGAATCCACAACTTTGCCATACATAGATTCGACTTTTGAGCCCTCACCCGAGCTGCAAACACCGATAATGCTTTATCCTTCGGAGTTTGCAATTGAATTCGAGGATTATGACAGAATCACGAACCTTCGTAGGTACGAAAAACGCTCGACATATGAAGTGTCCCCTAAAATAGAGCCATCAAAAGAATTGTTAGTGGAGGTGAAACGTTATTCTGATATAATTCGGATTCTTTCACCCTCCACAACCATATCTTGCACATTTAGGGGAACAATTGTCGATGCTCTTCACAACCCATCGGTCGGAACAAATATCATGTCAAAATTCTTAGCGGAATCTCTTTTGGGTAACACTCCGCTAATCCCGACCGACAAACTCTTTGAAGGTCCGCCAGGGTTTCTCTGGGAGTGTTGTGGAGTTGCTAAGGCCGTACCTTTTGAAATAAACAAAAACGTGGTTCACCTAGATTTTCATATCTACGACATCGTCGAATTCGAACTTCTGTTAGGCCACCCTTTCGAAAAACTCTCCATAGAGAAACCATTCCATGGGAGCCTTGATGAAAAGTTGGGAACAACCACTTCCGCTGAGTCTATCGCTAGTTCCAAAAATCCAAAGGCGAAGGAGCAGCCCAACGCTAACTCATGCGAGGTGGTAAAATGCATAGCTCCGTGCGTTTCATTTGAGTTTCAATCTCATCCTTGTGAAACGATACATCCAGTACCATCCTCGCTCGAGCTTAATCCATGTCCCTCTGGCCATCATAACATTGTTCTCGACAGCAGTCAAGTATCAACGCTCGTCTTTCATGATAGATCTTTCAAGTGCGGAAACTTTCATGCCATGGACATGTGTGAAGCAACAACTCTAGAAACCAAGCAAGAATCTGTTAATGAGCATGATAACTTCTCTTTTGAGATCCCTCATGTCACATGCTCACTTTTAGGTTCTCTAGAGTTCGTTTTGCTTCAAACCACATGCTTCTACGAGGATCACAACCTTCTCTTGATTCTCGTTGTCAAACTCTTTAAGAGAATGGTTGTGGATGCTTATGTTTATCACAAACATTGCAAATCCCGTAGATGCATGGTGGTGCTAACCTTGCAGCTTGAGTGTTAATGCCAAATACTTGGTGGTGAACTAGGAATTACACCACCACTGTAGGCTGCAAGATGAAGTTCCCAAGGTCGAGCTTAAGACTATAACTTAAGCACTGCCGGGAGATACCCCGGATTATCCTAAAAAAAAAGAAAAAAAATATTTATATAATGATTTAAAAATAGCTTTATATTTCTTTTATTACTATCATTAAAAAAAAATTATTCATAATAAAATTGAGCTTTCCCAGTTTTCAAACTGGTAGAGCCTTTCTTGTTGTTTCTTTTGTTTTGTTTCAGTAAACAGGTACAAGAATAAGTGTGGGGGAGATCTCCCAAGTATAACCTTTCACACAATTGAGATCTCCCCAACACATTGCACAACATCGAGAAACCCAACATGGAGAAGGACAAGGTAAAAGGTTTTAGAATGGATTGACTTAACTTCCGGGTTGGTCAAATCATTTCTAACTCATCGTAAACTCCTTCATCTTCAAACGATGGTTTGTGCAAAACTCTATCCTCACATCTCCCACGTTTTGAAGATTAAAACTAAACAAATTAAAAAGACAAAACTTTTGACATGTCATCTCCAAGTTATCCTTTGATAAAATTTGCATACTCTTTATTCCTTGCTAATATTCCTATAACATGTGAACACATTTCATAGGGACCCCATGCTATCTAAGTAATTGAAATATGAGATATAGTAGGATGAAAATGAACCTTGCTCTTTCATGTGAAGAACTTGGGATTTATTTTACAAAAACAAAGTTCAAATAGCATGCTCCTCAATGATATGAAAATTCCTACCAAAGCCATATCTAGTGTTAGATTTTAAAACCTCCAAATACTTGCAACTTACTACTGCATTGAGTTTTGTCAAGTCTTGTTGATGCCTTGTTGAGAAACTTATCATGCCCCTAAGATCAAGATTCACGTACACCCACATAAAAAAAATGCTAACTCTTGCACTAAGAGTTACACAAAAACATGCCTTTCCATTCCACCAAAATAAAAACTCCACCACTTGTGTTATGAACCTCTCTTCCCAAAATTCCTTTTTACTTTTGCAAAATATGGGCTATGAAAAAAAATAATCCCATGCCAAAAAGCATGAAGAAAAGAGAAAAGATGCCATGCCAAAGAAGCATGTGCCAAAAAAATGAGAGAGCAGAAAAAAATGGACAAGTGTCCAAATGAGAAAACAATGGGTACTTCGATGCCCGCCTCTCTCTAAAAAAATAATAATAAAGATAGCCCATATTTTCATAAGTTTCTAAAAAAGGGGGAGAGAGAAGCATGACAAAGGAGTTCAAAAAAAATATACATATATATTCCCCACACTTGCACTTCTTGATCTAAGGGTATGGCATCTTTCTCCTCGGATCCGAGATTTGACTTAGCAAAATATGCGAAGTATGCCTTCATATCTTTACCTACCCAAACTCCACAAAAGCTTTTTAGGAATAGGAAAGAAAGAAGGCAACACTTTGGTATGCCTTGGTGAGGAACCAAACACATAAATGAGCGATTTGAGAGAATCATTTGAGGAGCTAAGCTATGGTTTCATTTTCAAAATTAAATGAAAACCCAAGTTTCTGAATTGATTGATGCAAGGGGATTTGAATCCATGTTGTTCCATCTTTCAATCACCCAAGATATCATGGTAGACACTTCAGAGTTTATAAGTGCAGGTGAAGCTTGGAATAACTTGTATGCAGGTTACATATCAGAGAGATGACCCATCTTAGTCCTAATCTTTACTCGAGGACGAGCAAAGGGCTAAGTGTGGGGGAGCTTGTTGGTGGTCCTTAACTCATATTTTATACCACCAACTTCATTATAAAAATATTCCCAAGACTAGTGAATAGGGCTTTACACTAATGCATTCCACGAGTTTTGGTGATTATTCGCTTACAGGCATACATCGATGGAAATGCATATAAAGGCAAGGAAAATAATGCATAAAACATCATTATGCAACACAAATACCAAGTGGCCCACCTACCGTGCAATCCAGGCCTCAGACACAGGCCAAAATACCCAACAGAGAACCCAAGTAGTGGAGGCCCAAAACTGAATCCCAATCTGCCATGGGCTGCATGACCCTACTTTAGTAAAATGGAGGCCCAGGATGCATCTGAAGTCCAAATCGCAAACTTCAGGCCATTTCGGAAAGCTAAGACCAAGACGCACGCACCCTAGAAAGGCTGACCCTGTTTGGGCCCACCAGGGGGGCGGCCGACCTAGGGGCGGCCGACCCAGGGGCGGCCGCCCCCCAAAACGTCGGTTTCAGCCCAATTTTGTTGAGGCGGTGCATTAACTCCTCCCTAAGGCAGTTCCGGGTGAATTTTGCAGCGAAGTCCCTCCTAAACCGACCTAAAGCACCTATATAAGGAGAGGAGGAGGGGAGGCCAAGACAACAACACACAAAGGAATAGAAGAGCACCTCTCTCTTGAGTAGATCCCCACTCCTTAGGGCTATGCCCTAGTAGCTTTCTAGAGTTGGAGAGTGAGATGTGAGGGAAGAGAGCGGGGAAGTACCGGGCTTGTCGGTCTCTCCCCGAGCTTGTACCTCGACGAGCCCTTACCTTGTACCCACATCGGGATCCATACATAGTAAGTGTTCGTGGTTTCTACAGTATTATTGTTCTTTTGATTAGATAAACTTTATCTCTTCTTGTTTGCGGGTTCGTTGTCTGTTCTCGTAGCGGATACTCTAGTAGAGGAACCTCTGAATCATTTGGAGGGGTTCCTGCGCAACGCTAGAGTAGTGATCAATAGCGTAGACGTGGTGTCTAGGCTAGGGTTCACCTTCGTTTGCCTCGTAATCCACGGGTGAGGGATCGGCGGCAGGTGGTGACAGCCCTGTTTGCCCTTAGTTTTCCCCACGTTCGGTTACGGCGTAGAGCTACACAAAGGCCGGAGTTACCTAGCAGACCAGGTATAAGCCGGTGCCCAAAGTGAACAAGTAGAAGTAACGTTTATCTATCTTTAGACAGTAAAGCTTTAGCGATCCGTCTCTATTCCCCTCTCTTTCTCTACCCTTGTGTTGTCCTTGGATGAACTAGATAGAAGAAATACCTCCGTTCCTCGTGGAAATACGATACCCTGAATACCACCGGGTGAAGTGCTACAACGGTAATTCCGTGCGCTTGCGGATTCTTCTGCTTACGCTAAGAAATACCAACAAGCATTTCTAGCGCCGTTGCCGGGGATGGATCGTAAGGTCCATTCTTAGTAACGACGTTAGTAAGTGTCAACAATTACTGTTAAACATGACTTTTTTATGTGCCCCGCTTCAGTTCCTATCTATAGTGGCTGGTAGAAAAGTTTTGCGAAGTTTGGAATCAAAAAGTCACATGAAATGATGAGTTACAACTTTGCCTATAATCATGAATTAAGTAAAGAGATCAGTTGAGTTCAATCAAGTCCTACAATTATGCCCAATCAACTCTATATGGACTCATGAATAAAAGTTATGCAAGATCTGTGTTGAGCAGACGACAAGAAAATATCTCGACTGACGAGAAATCATAATTTGGACCCTATCAGGTGACTATTTTGACCAGTGTGGAACAGCCTCTTCGGTCGCATGACAGTGCGCCCTAAACGAATGTTGTAGTATAGATCGAGAGGAACAAATTTCATTTTATGGCCAAGACCTGGATGGATCGGTGCTAAAAATAGTGAAAACGAGCTCACAAGATGGAATACAGTGTTGAATTGATGTTCCAGAAATCGGCTAAGTCTGGACCGCGAAAATCAGAGTTTCAGTGACCGTGAAGCTGTCATCGACGATCATTACGGGCAAATGATTCAGAATTTGACTGAGCGCCTTTAACGAAAGTCGGAGTATTCGTCGAGACGGTGGCAACAAAATTAGTTTTGTCAAAATCAGAGTCCGTTTGATCAGTATTTGGAATTTTTTATCTTAATTAAAAGTTTCCGAAAACATACCAAATTGGGAAAGAAATTATGGGAAAAATTTGACGAGAAATCATCCCAAGGCCGTGTCCCTCCTCCCGAGGCCGCGCCTGCCCGCGCTCCCCTTCCATTGACTCAGAAGGGCGGTGCCCTCTGCCCCCTCACGCAAGAAGAGCTAAGCGCTCCCTCCTTTCCTCGGTCTCTTCCCTAGAAAGCAGCAGAAACAAAAGAGTAGTCATGGCCACTTCTTCCCTCCCAGCAAGCCGGCCATTCTCCTCTCTGCTCGTCTCCTTCCTGCCCTCCTCTTCTCAGCCATAAGAGCGGTGGTGCAGCAAGCAGACCTTGCTTCTCTCCCTCCTTTTCCCTTTGTTTTCCTTTCCCTGCTCCGGCTATTTTCTCCCGTCTTGCGCACGGTCGCCTGAAGCCGCGAGCCCGCGACTCTCCAAATCACGCGGCTGCCCGGGAGCAGCACAGCAGCCAGCCCCAGCGCCCAGCCCTGCAGGCTGGCGCCCATCCCTTGCAGCCCGGTCGCTCTCTCCCTGACCGTCGTCTGTTCTCTCTCTTCTCTGCGCCTTCCTGCTGCTCGCGCAGAGCCACGACTGCCTAGGTCACGCGACCCTCTGGTCGTGGCCGCGGCCAGGCCATTGAAGGACCGAGAATGCAATAGCAAGGCGACCAGAGGGGGGGTTAATGGGAGCCACAAAAATTTCTCTCGAAACTTTGGCCTACTGTCCCAAAATCAACCCCCAAAAGCTACGACCGAGAACGTGATGCCCACGACCGTTGGAAGAGGGTGGATGATCCCTAGGATCACAGCGAGGCACCACAAAGCGAGCGAACCAAAAGCCAAAAGCGTCGGCACAAGTTTGCCCCTTGAAAACCGAGTCCCGAACGTAGATTGAAGGCTACATCGAGAAATCCCCAAATACCGATGCTAACAAGTAGCAAAGATACCTAGAGAGGTTTCTTGGTTAACTATAGGGCCAAACGAGAAGTCCGAAAACCAAGTGGAAAAGACGGAAGAGCAAACGCACTAAACCGGAGGCTTCAGCAGGGTCCCGGACTGTCCGCTAGTACGGTTGCGGACTGTCTGCCTTGTGGCGGACTGTCCAGGCTCAAGTCACGGACTGTCCGCCGGCCAAAAGAGCAAAACCGCAGTGCTGCTGAAGTCCCCTGGATAGTTCCCGGACTGTCCGCGAAAATCAACGGCGGACTGTCCGCGGGTCAAGGAACAGTAACCCGGCCGAAGAACACAGCCACTGATCCGGCTGATCCCCGACGCCCGGACTGTCCGCGGTAGAAACGGCGGACTGTCTGCGGCTATCCAGAAAGGGCGATTTTGGTCGCCCAAAACTCAAATCTTCTCCAAATCGATTCAAACCAAAATCCCTTGATCCCAAACTTGGAGAGGATGATCACGAGGTAGTTAGGAGACTATCCCCAAGAAATCATCCGCTCAAATTGACTCAATCAACGAGAAATCAAAGGGGAAGGTGTATGAACCGAAAAAGCGCCAAGAAAACAAAATCAACATGATCTACTTGTTCATGAGGAGTTAGATGAATTCCTTTGGTCAAGATAACCTCCTCACTATAAAGAACAAGATGATTCAATCGGATTTTGCAAAGACGCGGTATAGAGAGAGATCGAGCGACGGGAAAAACACGGAGAAACGAACAACGCGAAGAACACGAACCAAAACGCGAATCAACACATCGATCTGCAACCGTGTGGCTACCACACGCTACAACAGTGAGGTTACGGCCTCACTTCCTCAAAATCTCCAGCACACAGAGGTATGGCTCTCTGCGGATCTCAGCTAGCTACAGCAGGGGATTGGGAGAGCAGGAAACCCTAGAAGCAAAGAGCAAATGACTGAGATAGAATGAGAGGAGGGTGTCTCCCTCTACTTATCCTAATTCTAATTCCTACTCTACCCCTCTCTAATTACAGAGCGAACCAGCTAAACCCTAAGGTTATTCTGGACAACCTCGTGGTAGGTGGTGATCCGACAGCCACGCCCGCACAACTGGTAGCGTTGCCTCAACGCAACCTCACCGATTGCCACCACGTGCCGCCACCGCTCCACTTGTCCTTTTCCCGGACGTCGCACCCCCATTTTTGTGGCCGAAACCGGGAAACCAGGCCTTCAAGTCCATCCCCCGGTTTTGTGGGCCAAATCGGGAAACCAGCCTCCCATCGCCTGAGTTTTGTGGCACAAACTCAGAAACCCGCTAGCGCCCAAGTTTTGAGGCCCAAACATGGAAACTGTCCTCAGCCCGAGTTTTGTGGCCCAAACTCGGCAAACCCGAAGCACACCCAGGTTTTGTGGCCCAAACCTGGAAACAGTCCGCCCGATGGTTTTTCTGTGGCTCAACCACCAAAGCGGAGCTGTAGAGGGGATGCACCGCCCGTGCACCCCGTCCATCGACACATGTCCCCAGGTCCTCGACCTGAGCAACACCGTGTCCCGCAAGTCTCCGCTTGTCGCTGTCCCAGGCTGTTAGCCACCACAGCTGATCCTTAGGCCACCGGTCCCTCAGTCCAAGCCTCACGTCCGCCCTTCACCGCTCTCGGTCCGTCGGCACAACACGTCTCTACTTGACCTTCACCTTGCCCTCGGTCACTGTCTCCGTGCTCGACACCTGCACAACACAAGCCAAAGAACATGCGATCAAACCCGTTGACAATCACTCATCACTCGAGACTCGGCATACACCCATGTATCCGCAGCCATGGCTGGCTAGGGAGCAGCGGCTGGCAAGACCAGCTGCTGCGAGCAGCTGCGCCCCTACCCCCAACCTGCAGCCCAGCAACTCTAGAGCTGGTTTCCTCCTCCCTGATGCCGGCCTTCATCCCCGTGTTCCCGTCGTTTTGCTGTGAAAACGAAGAAGGACCATCTAGGAAAGCTGAAACTTTTTCTAGTTTCATTTTGCATAAATAACATGACACATATGTTTACTAATTGGTCCTTTAACGTTTTCTGCAGATTTGGGGGTTCCAAATGCAATATCTGTTTTCAGGGTTTTTGTTTTTCTTTTAATAGGTAAATATGGCTGAAAGTTGTAAAATGCATAGTAAATCATAGGAATATCGAATAATAGCAAGTGAGGACTTTTTAGAATCCTCGTGAAGAGTACTATCCGGTGAATGTTTAATATGTGGATTGTTAGTGTAAAGTTTGTGCTGTGGTGATTTATTTACGTTAAATAGCATTAAATAGGGAGAAAATGATGTCTGTAGTTGTATCCCTTGGTTTGCTTCAAAATTTTTATAGTAGGCTTGTTATATGCTATGTGTGTTGTGATAAAAAGTTCATAGTTTTTGGTGCATGTATGAATTAGTTATGAATTTATTTTGCTTGCAGCTTATTAAATGAATTAAAATAATTTGTGATAAATGTTTGCATGTAAAAATAGAAAAGTAGTTCCACTGCCTTCCTATGATGTTGTTATAGCTTAGGTAATTTTATCATGGCCATGTGTTTAAAGAAAATATGATTTGTAGATTTATTTTGATTTCACATGCATTTTTTTATGAATAAAACTTCTCTTGTTTTAGTAAATAAATTATAATACCTGAGCATCTAATATTTTTTACAGTAGTCATGATTTGATTTTATCTATCGTCAGTAAAAATATGAGCCCTAAATTATATGTTTGCAACATCACTTAAAAATAATGCCTATATTAGTTAATTATTTAATTAATAAAAGCATGGTGATAAATGAAAATGTATATGTTTGAATGATTGACTTTGTTGCATATTAATCTGAGATGATTATTGTATGTTTATGATTATGACTGTTAGAAGTATTTTAATAGCTTATATGTGTGCTCACATTTTAACCAAATAATTAGTGAAGTGAATTTGTTAATATGCTGAAATGACTGCATGTATAGTTTCTGTTATGGTGATTAGTTTGTGCTTTAAATGATGTTTTCTGTAGATGTGTTCTATACAAAAGTTGTAGATAACTTCTCTATCTTGTTTTTCCTAAAATTTCATGATTTTAGGCCTAGTAGTTTAGGAGCTAGAGCTGTTACAAGTTTGCTGTTAGGTTTTATATGCTTTCTATGTAGATCTGGAAGAGTGAACTGTTTGGCTAGCTTAAGTTGTAAATCATGTCTTCATGTTAATAGAAGAGTTGTAGTTCTTTTTATAATCTTTCTAAATTGTCTTGGATCACTATTTTTGGTGGTCTAGAACTTGAGTTACATGTGTTTAAAGTTAGAAGTATGAATATGTCCAAAGTCTAGACAAATTTACTTGTTCGAGTTGGTTAGCCTTGATAACTGCTTAATCATCTTGATATGATTATAAATAAGTAGTAGACAACTTAATAATATTTCCAATAAGTCTTATGTCAAGTCTTTTGGTGCTATAGATCTCTAGTTATGGCTATTTGAAGATGAATGTAATATTCTATCCAAAGTTTGGACAGAAGTGCTTGTCTGTTATGTTTGGTCTTTTTAATAGCTGAATCATGCTTAAGTGATAATAACAAAGTTGTAGATAATTTTATTAGTTTTCCAGAAAGTCTAGGATCACCTTGTTTGGATATGTGTAGCTCTAGTTGCAGTTAAAGTAATCACCTGTTGTATTGTTGTCCACTCTGTTTGAATAAGTCTAAATTGATTGTTATGGCTTAACGTTGCTTATGAGATCCTTGATGCTATGTCATGACTTGATAATGTTTAGTTTGTGCATTTCATATTATTAAATTAATTAACCTGATGTATTATATAAATATATTAAATAAAGATGGTTGACATGCTTAACTAATATAGGAGTTGTATGCGCATACATGTGTTCCATTTGTGTGATGTATGTAATGTAGTCTTGATTGATTGTTGTACTTAACCTTCCTACATGCCTAATGAACCTTATTTAACACCTTAGTATAATTGTAACCTGCTAAAGTGATTATGCTATGTTGGGTGTTAGAGCTATGTCTTCTTTTAGTAGTTATCCTGATTGCTTATGTGAAGTAATTAGTAATGTTTTTGTTGTGCGCCTTATGTTTGCTTCATAAGCGTTTCCCTTGCATTCATACGCTTGCATTGTGCATCTCATTTAGGTAACGGTAGATACATCGTGAAGGACATGATGATGAGGCTAAACCTGAAGATGGTGTTTGGTGGACTATCCCAAAGATGCGGAGTTAAGCAAGTGCTGCAACGGAGATGCTCGCCAAGCGAGTATCACCTAACAAACACTAACCTAGTGTTGGTTCCCAGGCAAGCCCCGGAGCATTCTAAGTCTCCTAGTTTTATAATTAATTTAATTAAGTATTTTATATTGTGATGCATTAGGTATAGGATTTGGTTTATCCTAATTGCTGCATTACCATTCCTTGGTTGTTGATTATACCTGCCTTGTTATCCTGTTAGTTATTATAATGTAGAATTACTTATTCTGTTGTCGGTGTTTGTTGACCGGCAACTCATCTTAGGGATTCCCAGACGATTTGTTCGGTGGGGATCGGCGTTCGTAGAACTCAGCGAGTACACAGGGACAATGATTTATACTGGTTCAGGCCGCTTAATAGCGTAATACCTTACGTCCAGTGGCGGTGTGTGCCTTGTGTTATGATCTAAGATTCAATGATAGGGGTCGGCGCCCACTTCCCCTTATATAATTGGGTGAAGCTTGGCGCATACCGAGTCCTAGTCAGTTGCAACAAAGGAGTCCTATTCTAATTACAAGACTTCCTTTAGAAACTTGACTAAGTTACAATGAGAGTCCTAATCCATGTAGGCTTCGTATCATGTCTTTGGATCTCCCGCGACATCCAGGTTAGTCCGAGTAATCATCTTCTGATGATATCTCTGACATTCTGGTCCGTCAAGCCCACGAGCTCTTCATCGTTTCTCTAAAATGTTATCTTCTGGTTTCTCTTGAAAATCTCCGAGTAATGTCTTGAGAAATCTTGAAGTGCTCTGTAGGTAAAGAACTTCCATGGCGTGCACTTTTTTTGAAAAGTGCACCCATAGGGTGTAGCCCCCCAAGCCTCTTGTTATTTGTAATAACTTTGAGGATCTTTGAGCCTTTTTCCGTGTAATCCTTGTTAAGAAAAAACATTCCCTTTATGATATATACCCTGTAGCCCCCGAGCCTGAGTTCTGAGTACTCGAGTAGTCGGTACTTGGGGTCTCCAATATATCATCCGGGTAATCCATAAAGATTGCAAGAAGTTAAAACATGACACTGATCCATTGTTTAATCCATCCGAGTAATAAATATTCAGCTTTAGGTGGGTAATGTTTTCATCAAACATCCCTTTTCACCCCCACTAAATAAAGACTACCGCAAGGACAACAATAATTGACCAGTAACTATTTCACCTGTCCACATTGATGATTCTTGTCGTGTTCTGCAACTGCAACACTTTTGTATGTTTCCTCTTGAAGTATACATGTGAAGCAAACCCATCACTGGTGCCAGTCTTCACATGTGTAACAGTATGTAGAAAGGTGTATTTATTGATCTCTGCTTGCTTATATCCGTGAACTATGTCCATAGACCAAGAGCGTGCGCCTATAAATACCGTGCCTGGGGAGCAAGGAAGCCACACCTTCCTGAGTAAATGACTTCTCTTATTCCCTTGAGTGTTATAGCATCTGTAGCGGAAATGTCCGAGCCCCAGGTGTCTTCCTTATGTAAGATAGTCGAAGGATCCAGAAGAACTCTTGTGAAGGGACCATCCATCAGGGTGGTTTCCAAGTGGTCGCGAGCAGAGGGATACAGAGGTGCGCCTAGAAGAACTCTTGTGACTCCCGCATCGCGGGCAACCTCGGGATCACAGGTTGTCAAAAGGCGTTAGGGTTAAGGCTGACTATCAAGTTCCTTGTGCACTGGGGTAGAGCCTTGAACCCACCTTGGGATGCACTAAGAAGTGAAGGACCGAGAATGCACTAGCAAAGCGACCAGAGGGGGGTGAATGGGAGCTCAAAAATTTCTCTCGAAACTTTGGCCAAATGTCCCAAAATCAACCCCGAGAGAATGTGACCAAAACCGTGATGCCCACGACCCTTGGAAGAGGGTGGATGATCCCTAGGATCACATCGAGGCACCACAAGAAGATAGCAAAGCAAACGCCAAAAGCACCGGCTCGAACACAACCCCAAAAACCAAGTCTCGAACGTAGATTAACGGCTACGTCGAGAAACTCCTAAATACATATGCTAACAAGTAGCAAAGATACCTAGAGAGGTTCCTTGGTCAACTATAGGGCCAAACGACAAGTCCAAAAACCAAGCAAACAAACCGGGAGAGCAAACGCACTAAACCGGAAGACACAGCCAATTCCCAGACTGTCCGCAGGTATGGTCCCAGACTGTCTGCGGTAGTGCCGGACTGTCCACGAGCAAGGGGCGGACTGTCCGCCGGTCAAATGACCAAAATAGCAAGGTTGCTGAAGTCCCCTGCCCGAGTCCCGGACTGTCTGCCAAACACAACGGCGGACTGTCCGCCGGTCAAGTTTCAGCACTATTCACCGAGACACGCAGCCACTGCTCGGCTGAATCCCGATGCGCGGACTGTCCGCGCCCTGAGTGGCGGACTGTCCGCGGTCACTTAGGGAGGGCGATTTTGTTCGCCCTTCACCCAAATCAATCCCAAATCGAATCAACTCACAATCCCACGTTCCCAAACTTGGAGAGGATGATCACAGAGTAGTTAGGAGACTATCCCCAAGAAATCATCCGCTCAAATCAACTCAAACACCGGGAAATCGAAAGGGGAGGATTATGAACAAAAAAACGCTACGAAAATGAAATCAACCCAATCTACTTGTTCGTAAGGAGTTAGATAAATTCCTTCGGTGGAAATGATTTCCTTTCAAATATGAACAAGTTGATTCAAACGGATTTCGCAAAGACGCACTAGAGAAGGAGATTGAGTGACGGGAAAATCGCGGAGAAACGAAGAACATGAAGAACACGAATCAAAACGCGAATCAACACATCGATCTGCAACCGTGTGGCTACCACACGCTACAATGGTGAGGTTACGGCCTCACTTCCTCAAAATCAACAGTACACAGAGGCGAGGTTCTCTGTGGATCTCAGCTAGCTACAGCAGGGGATTGGGAGAGCAAGAAACCCTGAGTGCGAAAGAGCAAATGACTGAGATGAGGGGAGGAGGGTGTCTCCCTACTACTTATCCTAATTCTAACCTAAGTCTAATTCCTACTCTACCCCTCACTATTCTAATTACAGAGCAAACCAGCTAAACCCTAGGGTTATTCTGGACCAACTCGGTGGTAGGTGTATCCGACGGCCACGCCCGCATAATTCGAAGCGTTGCCTCGACGCAACCTCTAGATTGCCGCCACGTGCCGCCACCGCTCTGCACCCCCGGTTTTGTGGCCCAAACCGGGAAACCAGCCTTTTCCAGCCAACCCCCGGTTTTGAGGCCCAAACCGCGAAACCAGCCCACCAGCATCTGAGTTTTGAGGCCCAAACTCAACAAACCCGTAGCACCCAGGTTTTCAGGCCCAAACCTGGAAACTGTCCTCATCCCGAGTTTTGTGGCCAAACTCGGAAACCGTCTACGCCTAGGTTTTGAGGCCCAAACCTCGAAACCGTCCACCCGATGGTTTTTCCCTAGCTCTACCACCAAACCGAAGATGTAGAGGGGATGCACCGCCCGTGCACCCCGTCCACCGACACATGTCCCCAGGTCCTCGACCCAAGCAACATCGTGCCCGCAAGTCTCCGCTCGTCGCTGTCCCAGGCTGCCAGCCACCACAGCTGATCCTCGGGCCACCGGTCCGTCAGTCCAAGCCTCACGTCCGCCCTTCGCCACTCTCAGTCCATCGGCACGGCACGTCTCTACTTGACCTTCATCTTGCCTCTGATCACTGTCTCCGTGCTCGACACCTGCACAACACAAGCCAAAGAACATGCGCTTCATCCCAGTTGACAATCACTCATCACTCAGAGACCCGGCATACACCCATGTATCCGCAATCTCCCCCTTGATGTCAACTACCAACACAAATCAAAATAGAAGAAGAAAGAAGGAAGAGGAGAGAGGAAAGAACTTGACCAAATGACCCAAAAGCATAGCAAAGCCGAAGAAGGTCAAGTGGAAGAAGCAAAACAACTTGGTTCCCAAAGACATGGGCAACGGCTCGACGCAACCAAGCAAAGCAAAACTAGCCCTCAAGAAGAGGTAGAACAGGCTCAACACCGCTAGCACATACCAATCGAAAACTCCAGAAAGAGAGCTCGACACCAAATGAGAAATCAAAGCAAATGCTAGTCCCTCAAGACAGAGGCACAGAGGCTCAACACAACTAGCAAAGAAAGCTCGATACCAAAACCTTTATAGCCAAACTCCCCCTCGAATAGTGCACATAACTGCAAATAATTTGCAATTTCTCCTCCTTAGTTAAAAATGCACCATCAAGCAAGAAGAGCCGAAAGCAAAGTTCTCCCTCACAGAAAATGCACTATCAAAAAGTGCCAACCAGAGACGTTCTCCTACCAACAAGAGATGTTCTCCCCCTTCCAAAATGCATATGTGTCAAAATGCAAGTTAGCAGCTTCAGGAATATAGTCAAGACAATGTAAAGATGCTCTACACAGGATAAGTCCAATGACGCAACTGAAGCACACATGCTAGCAAAGGCTCAAACTGATCGCCACTTATGAAATATGAACATACGAGCAAAGTGAGCAATTTTAGCCAAAAAAGGAGTCACCATCAAAATAGCACTAGACAAGTGTAGTCACAAAGTCAAAACAAGTGCTAAACATGTATACAAGGTGAACTAACCCTAGCAAGGTTCAATCATCATGCTATAGAATGAAACATAGACTTGTGTATCCAATGTTTAAATCAGAGTTGCAGCGGTGAAAATATGCAAGTTTAAATTTAGCATGTGAGTGCGAGAGGTTGAAAGCTTGTCTTGCCTAAATTTTCAACTGTGCGAAGCCTATGCAGAAGCAATCAGAGGCTTAAAGCAACAGTTTTGGTCATACACTACACAGCTCAAGTTTAACTCAAAGTGCAATGAGAAACAGTCTCAAAACTGTGATGTGTTGACAAGCAATCCCATCTCGATCTTTCTGATTCACTTAACTTGGTTCAATTTAAAGACAGTATATGAACAGACCAAGCAAGTGAGAGACTCAGAACTAGAGACATAGCAACCTAGCATATATGAAAAGCACAAGTGTGATTTCAACATATCCTACATAGGCTAGTTGCACATCTCGATGGTGAACATTTTCAAGTAATTAGCAAGTTCACCATTTAAAATAGCTCAGCTCATAGCATGAATTAGTGATCAGAAGGAGCATAAGCTACAGGCATCAACATAAAGCATCAGAGCATATACTACACAGAGCATAATTACATTCTAATGATTATAGACATGAAGCTTAGAATGTAAAAGCGTATGCTAAAATGCAAAGTAAAAATAAAGATAAACAAAAAAGAGTCAGTCTATCATACAAGAACCAAAATGTTTCCCCCATCTAAAAGGGGAAACACACACCAAGCTCACCCCTCAACCGATTAAAGGTTGATTCGTCTAAAGGCTTGGTGAAAATATCAGCCAACTGATGATGAGTATCGACATGGCGAAGGTCGATATCACCCTTCTCCTAGTGGTCACGCAAAAAGTGAAAGCGCACATCAATGTGTTTGGTCTTCGAGTGAAGCACGGGGTTCTTAGCAACGCTAATAGCACTCGTGCTGTCACAAAGCAGAGGAACACGAGTAAAGCTCAGACCAAAATCACGCAAAGTGGCCATCATCCAGAGTAACTGGGAACAGCAGCTAGCCGCAGCAACATACTCAGCCTCCGTGGTAGACTGGGCGACACTAGACTGCTTGCGAGAAGACCACGAAACAAGAGAAGATCCAATAAACTGGCAAGTCCCAGAAGTGGACTTGCGCTCAATACGGCAACCAGCAAAATTAGCATCGGAATAACCGCAAAGGGAGAGGGTGGAGGAAACAGAATACCAAATCCCAAACTCAGGTGTGAAACAAAGGTACCTGAAAATACGCTTCACCACCTGACGGTGAGAAGTGCGCGGCGACGCCTGAAAGCGCGCGCACAGACACACCGCGAATTGGATGTCCGGGCGTGTCGCCGTCAGGTAGAGCAGCGACCCGATCATGCTACGGTACTCCTTCTGGTTCACAGCTTCTCCATCCTTGTCCGCATCCAGGGCCGTCGTGGTCGACATGGGTGTTGGAAGAGGCTTGGCCTCACCCATATCGAACCTCTTCAGCAAGTCCTTGGTGTACTTGCCCTGGTGCACGAACGTCCCTTCCCGGGATTGCTTGATTTGCAACCCGAGGAAAAACGTCAGCTCGCTCATCATGCTCATCTCAAACTCCTTGCTCATAGTATTTGCAAACTTGGCAACCAAAGCATGAGAAGAACCACAAAAAATGATATCATCCACGTATATCTGGACCAAGAGAGTATTAGTGCCTTGCTTGAGGAGAAAGAGCGTTTTATCTACACATCCCATTTTAAAACCCTTAGCAAGCAAAAAGGTTTTCAACTTATCATACTAGGCTCTAGGGGCTTGTTTCAAACCATACAAAGCTTTGTAAAGTTTAAAGACATGGTTTGGAAACTTGGGATTTTCGAAACCGGGGGGTTGTCTAACATACACCTCCTCTTCTATGTAGCCGTTTAAGAAGGCACTCTTGACATCTATTTGAAAAAGTTTGAAACCTTTGGATGCAGCAAAAGCCAAGAGTATCCTAATAGCCTCCAAACATGCTACAGGAGCAAAAGTCTCCTCATAGTCTATCCCCTCCTTCTGACTATATCCCTGGGCTACGAGTCTGGCCTTGTTTCTCACAACATGACCATCTTCTCCCTGTTTGTTTTTGAAAACTCATTTTCTCCCAATTGGATGACACTCAGAAGGTGGAGATACTAGAACCCAAACCCGATTTCTCTCAAAGTTCTCAAGCTCCTCATGCATGGCATTGACCCAATCCGGATCCGTCAAAGCGTGTCCAACATCCTGGAGTTCAAAATTAGCAACAAATGCAGAATGAGCAAAGTGAGAGATTTGCCTTGACCGGGTGACGCGTTCGTCGATGCTGCCGATCATCTGCTGAGGCGGGTGCTGGCGCTGAATGTGTCATGGCGCCTCCCTTGCCGAAGTGGCCTCCCCCTCAACAGCAGCTGGTGCCTCCCTGGGTACAAATGGTACCGCTCGGGGTGGCGGATCCCACGGCCCCTAGGAAGAAGACGTGTCGGGGTCGTGAGTCGTCATAGAAGACGCTCTTTGCGGCACTGCAGGTGGAGGAGGTGCTGGGTCATCTATCCCTTCAGCACCTTCTTCTTCATCATCGAAAAGAGGCTCACCAACCTCATGATCACCTGCACGCTCAAAACGAGAAGAAGGACAAACCATGGTCTCATCGAAGGTGACATCTGATGTCTCCATGACTCGGTTAGTGTCAAGGTTAAGTACACGATAAGCTCGAGTGTGAGTGCCATAACCAAAAAACACACCGTCAGAAGAACGAGACTCAAACTTGTCCAAGTTGCCCTTTTTGAGTATAAAACAATGGCAACCAAAAACTCAAAAATAACTCACCTTGGGCAGTTTTCCAAAACGCAACTCATAAGAAGTCTTTTTCAAGAAAGCTCGGAGAAAAATGCGATTGGAAATGTAGCATGCAGTGCTCATAGCTTCGGCCCAATATCGCCTAGGAGTCCTATGCTCATCGAGCATAGTCCTGGCCATCTCTACAAGGGTCCGATTCTTCCTCTCTACAACACCATTCTGAGGGGGTGTGTAGGGGGAAGAAAACTGATGCTTTAAACCTAAAGAGTTACAAAACTTCTCAAAATCTGAATTTTTAAATTCAGAACCATTATCACTCCGAATTGCTCGCATCGAGTTCAAAGGGAACTCGTTCTGAAGACGCAAAATCAAATTGCGATCAAAGGAGAAAGTCTCGGTCTTCTCAGCTAAAAAGAAGACCCACGAATATCTCGAAAAGTCATCAACAACAACAAGCACATACCACTTCCCCCCAATCGAGCTCACCCGAGCCGGATCAACAAGGTCCATGTGCAAAAGCTCTCCAGGGCGCTTGGTCATGACCTGAGTCACTGGATGATGGGGAGCGGCAACCATCTTCCCATGTCTACAAGAGTGGCAAACAAGATCCTTCTCCATGGATAACTTAGGCAATCCTCGGATTAGGCCAAGTGAACTAAGCTTTGCAAGCAAGTTGAAGCTCAAATATCCTAGTCTCCTATGCCACTTCCAAAGATCAGAAGAGGAAGGTCCAACCACAAGACAACGAGAATTGTCAAAAGACTCCAAGAAATTCGCACAAAAGACTTTTCCAAAGGGCGAAATCAAACACACAAGATTGCCCTGAGGATCCAAAATACGACTAAGTTTCGGTTTAAAACGAATCTCATAGTCATCGTCGAAGAGTTGCGAAACAGAAAGAAGGTTAAAATGCAAGTTAGAAACAAGAGCAACATCGCGCAACACAAAGTGCTCATTAACTCGCACCGACCCATGAGACAGCACCTTACCTTTGCTGTTGTCGCCGAAGGCAATATACTCCTTTCCGACGACTGGACTAAGACTGGAGAACCACTTGGCGTTTCTGGTCATGTGCCTCGAACAACCGGAATCCACCAACCAAACGTTCTCCAATCGTTTTACCTACATCAATAAAAAGACATAGGGTGAGCATACGGGCCAACACTGGGGTTAGTGAAGTAAGAAGAATACCAGTGTTGGGCTGGCTGCTCAAAAGAACGGTTAGCAGAAAAACCATTCCTAGCGCGTCTACGACAGGAGCGATCACCACACTGAGGAAAACGTGGTCCGCTGGGGAAGGAGCGCTCACCGCGATACTCAAAACGCGGTGGGGGAAAGCGCTCAACTACAAAGCCACCGCCACGGGGTCCATAGCCCACAACTGCAGGCTCCCACCGGGCATGCTCTCTACGAGGCCTAGGCCTAGGAACTTGAGGCTCTGCACCTCCAGGCCTAGCATCTCTCCTCGGAGCTCTCCTCTGCCTAGGCCTGGGAACTTGAGGTTCTGGACCTCTGGGCCTAGCAGCACGTCTCTGAACATTTGGCGCATGTGCATCATGGAGAGGATGGTACATGTTCGCATTGTTCATCTCCCTAGCACAGCGCGCCTCTCTCTTGCGCCGAAAGCAGAACTCACTCAAGTGTCCATCTCTCCCACAATGCTCACAGTGGTACCTCACCACTCTCAAAGGTGGTTGTTGGTACTCATGGTGGTGGGTGTGGATCACTTTGCCCTTCTGTGGCAAACACTCCTCCTGGATAGGTGGCATCGCATCAAGCTTGTTCTTTAGGTGGTTGGGTTTGAGATGCCACACTTGGTTCTTGGGTGGAGCTCTTGGAGGCTCAACAAAGACCCCATCCTTGGTGTTAGGCTTGAGAGGATCTTTGGGTGGAAGCTTGGTAAGTTTGGGAGTAGTGATGGAGTTGGGCTTCTCACTCGGGTTCAAACCACTTGACTCTCCAATCTTCCCAAAAGCAGAAAGATCAACACCCGCAACAAAACCTACACCAGGACCTCCAGCAGCTTGCTTGAATTGGGAGATTATCATCCCGAGCTGCGGCTCACCACAAGACACCCATGACAAGATGGTCCGAAGGTACGTGTTTTCCTCCTCGGTTTGCCTCTTGTCATGCTTCACATTGGCTATCTCCATCTCCAAACCCTCACAGAGAGCACACCTAGCCACACAAGTGCTACCTGAGTTGGCCTCCTCAAGAGACATAATCTTGACATTCTTCTCTGCCAACTCAGATTGCAAGACAGGACAAGTCTTGCATGCACCCAATAGAGAAGGTCTAGCCTTCAGCTCATCCACCTCTCCTACCAACGCAGCATACTTACCTCTCGAAGCGAGAAGGTCAGTCATGTGCGTGGTGCACATCTCGCACTCGGCCTCCTCAGACACGACCACGGTGGACTTGGCAAACTCAAGCTCCCTCACCGTGTCCTCCCACTTCTGCCTAAACTCCTTGCGCTCTCTAGTAGCACGCCTAAGCAACTTATCCTGACTAAGGAGCGCGACAGTAAGCTTATCGACCTCAGCAGAAAGCTCGTTGTGGGTGAGAGATACCTAGGAGGTGTTGTCGTTGTCGTCTTTCTGAGGGGAGTCCTCCAGCTTGCCGTCGACCTCATCACCAAGGGCCATGGTGCAGAAGCCGTCATCATCGGCGAAGAAGCAGAGACCGTTCAGCTTGTCCTCGATCCTCTTCTTCTTCTCGGACTCGTCACCGCTTGAGCAAGCGGAGTTGTCATCTGTGCCGTCGACGTCGCTGAGCGTGGCAAAGAACGCACGCTGCTCAGCCTGGGCCTTCTCCAAGTACTTATTCTCGATGTACTCCTTGTCAAAGTCGCCCCTCTGCTTGTGCCTCGCGGGGACGTACTTCTCCTTGCACTTGCCAGAGTCGTACTTGTGCCCATGATCGCCCTTCCCAGATGTGTTCTTCTTCTTGGGACAGTTGGCGATGAAGTGGTCGGGGTCGCCGCACTCGTAGCATCCTGAGCGTCCTCCTCCGCGGCGATGGTTCATGCGGTTGTTGTGGAACCGCGAGAACCGGTTGGCGAGCATCGCCAACTCGTCATCCCCCAAAGACTCCAGCTGGTCCTCTGTGACAGAAAAAAGTGAAGAGAGTGCAAATCCACCAGAGGGGTTAGCAGAAGAGCCAGAAACCAAAGCCATAGTCGGGCCAGAAGGATTCTCATAAGAAGCTCTCGACATGGCGTCAATCTCACTAGACTTGAGCTTACTAAAGAGCTCGTCGCAAGTGAGGGTCTCATAGTTAGACGATTCGATGATCGCCTGGACCTTTGAGTCCCACACTGTGGGGATATAGACCCAGGTATCCTCACAGTCATACTTGGGCTGTTTTGTGAAGACCGGCCCAACTAGATGTGAAGGATCATGGCGTCAAGGCCCAGCTGGTCGGGCAGGCGGCTCAGCTGGTTGGATGACGGCGTGGAAGTCTTCACCGACGAGGAATCATAGTCGATTAGGAAACATATCGTGACATGGGATTGTAATCGACTAGGTTTCCTTGTTCCATCAAGAGATCCGATCTACTAGGATCTGTAACCTTACTCACCGTGACTATATAAGGTGAGCAGGGACCCCCTCTCAAAAACACGTTCATCAAGATACAGAATAGACAGCTCGACACAGGACGTAGGGTATTACGCTAAACTCGGCGGCCCAAACCTGGATAAACTCTCGTGTTCATCTAGTTTCGTCTTTGTGTCACATCTGGATCGTCGTTCCACACGCCTTCCCCTCTAATCTACCACCTTGGGCATACCCCTAGGTGGGCTATCGACCATATTCCGTCGGCAGCTGGCGCCCACCGTGGGGAGTGTGTGTGCGGACGTCATGACGACTCGGGCAGTTTCTTTTCCGGCTTCTATGGATCTCCCGGCCGGCCGGGCGATCACCGTCGGGACCTTCTCGTGGGTCATCGGAGATGGCCCAGCAATCGGGAGCATATAGGCACCCCAAGCACTTCTGCCAGTTGGAACCCCGATGTCAAGATCAGAGCCCCTGAGCAGGACCGTGCTTCCCCGTTACCGAGGGCGGCGCCTCGACAACTCTGACTTGATCGAATCTATCGATCGAGTCACGGCAAGCATCGCTGAAACCCTTGCTCTAGCAGATTCGATCGGAGATCGTTCGCCTGAGCATGACCAAGAGGAGTGGCTTCAACCTCGACGACCGGCCCGTGCCAAGAGACACGCGCAGCTTTAGACCGGTCTTACCATCACCTCCACCCATGCAGGTCGCTCCGTCGCGTTTAACCCTCCTCGGAAGCCTGGTCCGAGCAGGGTAAGACGCAGCTTTTTCGCTCCTACCTTCCCTCACGGGCTCGATAACTTGGCTTCATCCTATGAAAAGAAGATCACGGGGCTATTGAAAGATAAAGCCAAAGCTCGGTGTACTCCTGAGGAGCAACCGCCGAAATCCAAGCCGTCTGGCGCCACTGCATGCATGGCGATCGTAACTTCCTTGGCAACCACCGCCTCAGCCTCAAGTGCCGGGTCGACCAGATCCACTTCGACTGGTCGGACGCCGGATTACCCCCCAGGCTTCGGGCCTCTTCCACGCTATGGGGGCTCGATATTCGCTGTGAGCCATGACGAGCCACCGGTCGACGGCGAGATAGATGAAGCCAAAGCCCAGCGTCTGGCCAGGAACGCCGACAGAGCCACTCAGAGAGTAGCTGAAGCGCCCGCAGTTGCAAGCCATCGCCCACAACGCAATCTAAATGATGCGTTTGATATGTGCGGCAATCATCAAGTACACCGAACACCGCAAGCCAACCTGGCCATGGCCATGAACCTGGTCGAGAACCTCCCGGCTACGCCTCAGCTCGAGCAGCTCGGAGCTTACCTCAAAGCATCCCTGGTCCAAGTTCAAGACCAGGTTGCGGGACCCTCTGGAGCTGCCCCAACCGGATCTCGGAGAAGTCAAAGAGGACCAGACCCGCACCCAGAGTCCAGCAGTAATCAGGACCAGCGCGATAACCGCGAAAGGTGTCACGACCGCCGACCTGACCAGCACGCCAGGAGCAATCCAGTCGCTGAACCGCGAGATCTACGCGAACATATCAACGAAAGGTCTGACCTACGCAATCATATTGAAAGCTCCAAGGACACAAGGCTACGGCAGGAGATGGAAAGGCGCAACAGATGGGATCGCGAGCACGGTCTGCTAGATCAAACACTTACCGGTCCCAGACAGTTCACCAAAAGGCTCAGATCTGTTATCTGGCCAAAAGGGTTCAAGATCCACGACCTGAGGTCGTACGACGGGAAGGCAGACCCTCGCCAGTGGATCATGCTATATGAGACTGCGGTCCGAGCAGCCGGAGGAGGAGGAGATGTTATGGCTAATTACCTGCCTGTTGTTCTCAACCAAGCTGCAAGCCAGTGGCTTCTGAGTCTCCCATCTGACTCCATCGACAGCTGGTACGACTTGAAAAAGGCATTTATATCTAACTTCAAGGCTACCTGCCAGCAACCCGCAAGCAAATATGATCTTGAGCGCGTCAGAGACCGCCCTGGTGAACTCTTGCGAGATTATATCTGCCGATTTTCTGACGCCCGCATCCGGGTAGCCAATGTCACAGATGACGAGTCTATCCCGGCTTTTATAAGAGGATTACACCATCATGAAGGGCTAAGAAATAAGCTGCTCCGAAAAGAGCCGCGAACAGTTGAGGACCTCCTTAACATAGCCCAGAGCTGGGCACGAGCAGAAGAATATAATACACAGCTTGCCGACGACCGCCAGGAACCTAGATCCAGGCACGACGACCGTCAGCGCAATGACTACCGCAGTGATCGGCACGATGAACCCCGCGACGATCGCCGTGAAAGGTTTAGGGATAATCGCCGCCCTAACCGAAGGTACGACGGCCGCGACGATAGACGAAGGCAGTCAAACCATGGCCAAGCACCAGGCAATGAGGTCAACAACACTAAGACAGGAGGCAAGCGTAATTACGACTCAGCCTACTCGAAAATCCTGAAGCAGGATTGCCCGGCACATCCAGGAGTAGGACACACCATGGAGGAATGCAGAGGGTTCAAAGCCATATTCCGCAACGGCTCAAAGAAGCAGCGTTTCGACGCCGAAGACGGACCCTCTAACAGACGCGAAGGCAAAGAGCACCAAGAGAATCATGAGGAAGACCAGGAGCCAGGAAGAAACCCAAAGCACGGCGGCTTCAGAGAAGCCGAAAAGTCCGTACGTACCATATTCGGCGGCAAGCCTATCCTGGCGGATAAAAGAATTCGCAAGCTAGTCGAGCGAGCGGTCTACTCCGTCGACCGAGTGGACGAAAGAATCTCCAACCCCAGCTATTTGCCCTGGTCCCATCAAGAGATCTCTTTCAGCAGAGCTGATCAATGGGCCAGGGTCCCTGAACCTGGTCGCTTCCTGCTCGTCGTCGATCCGACCATTGACGGAGTACGATTCGAGAAAGTACTGATCGACGGAGGCAGCGCTCTAGACATAATATTCAAGCACGCCTTACCAGAGCTTGGTATCACCATAGGGGATTTGGAACCTTACGACGCCCCCTTCTGGGGTATCCTGCCGTCCCAAGCCTCTCAGCCTTTGGGCCAAATCACCCTACCAGTCCAGTTCGAGACAAAAGAGCGCCATCGCATTTGCTACATCAACTTCATCGTAGCAGACTTCGAAGGGTCATACCACGCATTGTTAGGCCGACCTGCCCTTATCAAGTTCATGGCAATCCCACATTACACCTACCTCTTGCTAAAAATGCCATCTGAGAATGGCGTTTTAAGCGTCAGGGGGAGCATCTCCACGGCGTACGAATGTGAAAAGGAAAGCTTCGCGACAGCTCAAGCCCACGACCTGTCCATCCGCATGTAGGAAACCCGCGTGGATGCGGTAAAAGTGTCTCCAGAGGAGCAATCTATCCCGGTCAAAGAAGCCAAGCGCGCCGCGACCAGGAACAAGGACTTCAAGGAAGTGGAGCTGGTCGAAGGAGACTGCAGCAAGACGGCGCGAATCGGGGTCGACCTCGATCCCAAATAGGAAAGCGCGCTCGTCAGCTTCCTGAGGGACAACGTAAGCGTCTTCGCGTGGAAACCCGCGGACATGCCCGGCGTACCTCGGGAGCTCGTCGAGCACTCCTTGGACGTTTCGAAGACCGCCAAACCAATCAAACAGAAGCTACGACGGTTCGCTCATGACAAGAAGGAGGCCATTAGGGTAGAAATCACACGGCTTTTAGCTGCCGGTTTCATAAAAGAAGTGTATCATCCGGAGTGGCTTGCCAACCCGGTTTTAGTTCAAAAGAAGAATAAAGAGTGGAGAATGTGCGTTGATTATACCGATCTCAACAAACACTGCCCTAAAGACTCCTTCGCTTTACCCCGCATTGATGAGCTCGTTGACTCTACGGCTAGATGCGAGCTCTTGTCTTTCCTAGATTGCTATTCTGGGTACCATCAAATTTCTCTGAGAGAAGAGGACCAGCCCAAAACTTCGTTTATCACGCCCTTTGGTACATATTGTTATACCACAATGTCGTTTGGGCTCAAAAACGCCGGGGCCACTTACTAAAGGGCAATATAGAGGTGCCTCGCCGAAGAAATCCGAGCAGAGCTCGTGGCTGCCTATGTCGACGACATCGTCGTAAAAACAAGATCGGCTCATACTCTGGTCGATGACCTGTGTGCCACCTTTTCAGCCCTCAACAAGTTCCGATGGAAACTTAACCCTAAAAAGTGTACCTTTGGGGTCCCCTCCGGCATCTTGTTAGGGAATATAGTAAGCAAAGACGGCCTACGGCCAAATCCCGAAAAAGTACAAGCCGTCCTAAGGATGAAATCTCCGAAGTGCGTAAAAGACGTCCAGAAGCTGACTGGGTGCATGGCAGCCCTAAGTCGTTACATATCACGACTCGGAGACAAAGGCCTCCCATTCTTCAAACTGCTCAAAGCTTCCAAGAAGTTCGAGTGGTCCGAGGACGCCGAAACCGCCTTTCAAGACCTCAAACAACTCCTGACAACGCCACCATTATTGGCTGCACCCAGGGATGGCGAAACCCTATTGATATACATTGCGGCCACTGACCGAGTCGTAAGTACCGTCGTGGTTGTGGAGCGAGAAGAAGAAGGGCACACATACAAGGTCCAGCGCCCGATATATTATATCAGTGAAGTACTCAACGACTCCAAATCAAGATACCCCCAGGTACAAAAGCTGCTATATGCGATACTAATCACATCTCGTAAACTACGGCACTATTTTGATTATTATTCCATTGCGGTGGTTACTGAGTACCCGCTCGGGGATATTCTACGCAACAAGGACGCAAATGGCCGTATTATCAAATGGGCCCTGGAGCTAGCCCCGTTTTCTCTCGAATTTCGCAGCCGAACATCCATTAAATCTCAGGCGCTCGTCGATTTCGTCGTTGAATGGACCGACATGACAACACCCATACCTCCGACCAGCACCGAGCACTGGACAATGTACTTTGACAGGTCTTTGAACCTTGAAGGAGCAGGAGCAGGCATACACTTCGTATCACCTTCCGGAGACAAGCTGAGCTATGTCCTCCGGATACATTTCAAAGCATCTAATAATGCAGCCGAGTACGAAGCTTGCCTCCATGGCCTCCGGATTGCAGTCGAATTAGGAGTTAAAAGGCTAGAGGTTTTTGGTGATTCCGCCCTAGTCATAAACCAAGTCAACAAGGATTGGGACGCCACCAGCGAAAAGATGGACGCCTACATTGCCGAGATAAGAAAACTAGAAGGAAAATTCTATGGTATACAGTTTCAGCACGTAGTACGCGCTGACAACCAGGCAGCAGATGCACTTTCCAAACTCGGTTCGACCAGGTCGCAAATCCCTCATGGTGTCTTTGTCCAGGACCTGGTCAAACCGTCCATCGAGCAGGACTCCGCAGGGGCCACCGACCAGCCCCAAATCGACCAGACTGTCGCTTCCGTGCAATTGCCAGGCAATGATTGGAGGGATCAGTTCATAAGATACCTCGCTAGCGCGGACGTCCCCCGGGACAAGATCGAAGCCGAGCGCCTTATTCGACGCAGCAAGCAGTATCTCTTAGTAGACGGAAAGCTCATGCGCAAAAACGCCAAAGAGGAGCTGTTGCTAAAGTGCATTTCCCAAGAAGAAGGCATCCGAATTCTGGAGGACATACATGCAGGCATATGTGGCAACCATGCAGCTTCCCGAACCCTGGTCGGGAAGGCGTTCCGAGCAGGTTTTTACTGGCCCTCAGCGATGGCTGACGCAGAAAAACTAGTCAAATATTGCGAAGGGTGTCAATTTTTCGCCAAACAGATCCATGTCCCAGCTCACGACCTACAAGCCATACCAGCCTCCTGGCCTTTCTCATGCTGGGGACTGGACATGATCGGGCCGTTCAAGACAGCACCCGGAGGGTTCAAATACGTCTACGTCATGATCGATAAATTCTCCAAATGGATAGAGTACAAGCCTTTGGTCAAACCCATGGCCCAAAAAGCAGCTGAGCTGCTAAACGACATCATCCATCGATTCGGCCTACCTAATTGCATAATTACCGACCTGGGCTCCACCTTCACCGGCTCAGATTTCTGGGACTTTTGCGAAGAGAGGTGTATAATCATCAAATACGCCTCGGTTGCTCACCCAAGGGCTAATGGGCAGGTTGAAAGAGCAAATGGCATGTTACTCGACGCGTTAAAAAAAGGTTGTATAAAGCCAACGACCAGGATCAGAAGGCCGGTAGATGGTTAAAAGAGTTACCGTCTGTCGTTTGGGGGCTCCAAACACAACCAAGCAGAAGCACTGGCACTTCACCTTACTACATGGTGTTCGGCGCCGAAGCAGTATTGCCAGCTGATGTAGCGTTCAGATCGCCAAGGGTGGAGCTGCACAACCAGGAAATGTCCGACCAGGCCAGAGAACTTGAAGTCAACTGCATCGAGGAGCGAAGACTGGATTCATGCATCCGAACAGCCAAATACGTTGAAAGCCTACGCCGATACTTCAATAGGAACGTTAAAGAACGGTTCTTCGCCGTTGGGGATCTGGTCTTGAGACGCATCCAAAACACTGCCGGGCTGCATAAACTATCTTCTCATTGGGAAGGCCCTTATATCGTGAAGCAGGTCACACGACCTACATCATACAGGCTCACTGACCTAAGCGGGACTGATGTGCCTAACTCATGGCATATCGACCAGCTAAGGCGTTTTTATGCATAATTATGCAGAGTTAAACGATATGTACTCGGCCCTGTATTTTTATGAAATATTATGAATAAGGCATCGATGTTTTTCGCCCAGATTGCCCACTGTATTGCAAATTTGGGATATAAGATTGAGTTCATACACATTCGGCTAACAATTTACAAAGAGCGGACATAAAAGTTCCTTGGTCCTATGGAGCGCTGGACACTCCAGGTTCCCCAAACAGGTCCAAGTCTTTAACAAGCACAGCACTCGTCTCCCGAGCCCCCTCAATCAGCTCCGACGCCTAGGCCTCTGACGTATTTCGAGGAAAGCCAGCTTCCAGCCTCTTCATGTCTACGCCCGGGTAATGGGCCCGGGTAAGGGCTAGCACATATGCACCAACCTGTTCGCCGGCATCTACCGTGAAATTCTTCACCGCAGACCACATGCCGGCACACTGGTCAACCACATTGTCCGGACGGAGTACCCGGCTGCTAGATCCATATATGACATCAATTACTGGCTTGATCCCTCGCAACATGGATTGGCAGCGCCCTTCCCAAGTCTTCTTATCTTGACAAACCAAAGCAATTTGGTTTTGCCAACCTCGGCGTCGCTCTGCATCCAAACAAGTCATAACATACTACGACCGGCCAAGAAACAACATATGCAAAGTTGAAAAATCCCAGCAGCTACCTTCGAGATCCTTCTCCAGCTCGTCTGCTCGCGCTTTCTGCTGAATAGCCGCAGCCTCGCCTTCTTGCGCTTTGAGCTCCGCCATGGCAACTTTCGAATACAGCTCTGTGGCAGACAACGTCTTATTACGCAGTCAAGAATAAAGAGGGAAAGGCTTCGTCAGATCATTACCTTGGTTTTCCAGTCGAAGTCACGTCAGCTCGGACGCCTGTTTTTCGACAGCCTCGCGGGCTCTATCCAGGTCAGCCCGATACTGTGAGCATGACTCTTCAAGCTTCACCTTGGCATCAAGCAAAGGACCGACGAACTCGAAACACTTTCGTCGCTCCTCCGACAGGTCGGATATCCCCTGTAAATTAACACATGCATTAGACTCTTCGGACCAAACTTTAAAACCCTACAAAGCAGTTACCTGTGCATATTTATGGAGCTCGCCAAGCAGCCGGTTAAAATTCTTCATTGGACGGCTGTCGGTGTTCTCCTCGTGGAACACCCATTCACCCGCCCGATGACGTGCCACCCTAACCACCCGATCCGGAGATTTCGGGGGATGCATAACTTCGATAACCTCGTCCTCAGACGTCTCGGGCACCTGGTCCTCGCACACCTCGGGCGCCTCCTCATTAGGCAGGGGGCCTGAAGCACGCCCAATCGCGTTCAGAGGAGGAAGCGGGGCATCTGGTGACGCTTGCGTAGTTCCGGCCGACTCCCGACCACTGTTCATATCAGCGTCGGGTGCCTCCGCGGCTGCCCGACCGTCAACCGACCCCCCAGCTCCTGTTTCTTCTTCCGGGAACAGTACGGGTTCCGGAACACCGGTCGCTCCCGCAACAGAGTCGCCGCCAGCCATCTCAACATCGGTAACACGGTCGCTATAACAAATGAAAGACAGCATCAGAACTGTTTTTGGTGGACCACACACCAACGATAAAGGCGGTAAGGCACTTACAGGTCGCTGACGCGGAGCCCGCCTTTCAGTTTCGTTTTCCTCGGCCTTGGTGAGGATTGGGCGCCCGAGGCTGCTCCTCAACTCGGACCCGCTTGGGCACGGGCGTTTCCTCCTCGTCGTCGTCTTCCCAGTCGCGAACGGAGCTGGTCGGGTTGGGAGCCGCGCCGCCCGGTATCCGCACAGGGTCTCCGGTTGGCAACCCAGCGGTCGCTCTCCGCCCAGAGGGCGCGCGTTTCCCCGTAACCCTCGCAGTCGATGAGGCCTCTTCATCTGCGGACCCCTTATTCTTCTTCGCCGCTCCAGTCGACTGCTCGTCTGATTGGGGGCGCCGCAGTGGCCTGGTCGTCCCACCCTTGTCAGGATTCCCAGGCCACTCTGTTGTCGGCACGCCCGAAACATACACCGCAGAGCGGTCCTGCAAACAAACCAAGGCCAGTGTCGCTAAAAATGGTTGGTCAAGCACTACGCATTAACCTCTGAAGAAGACTTACATCTCTGACGGGATTTGCCAAACTAAATGGCTGGGTAATGGTCGCCGGTTTCTTCCACACGCCAAATTGAAGTACGGCGTGAACACGCCTCTCAACCTCATTCTTCCCCAATTCTTCGGCGTGCTCACGGGTCAGATCAGGCTGACCTGCATACTCATAGCCAGGGTGCACTCTATCTTTACACGGTTGCACCCGTCGATATATGAAGTTTGCTGTGATTTGAATCCCATCGACGCTTATCCCTTTCAGCAAACTGAGAATCTCCCGGACTTGCTCCATGTCACCTGATGATGGTTTCTCCGACCAGGTCCAGTTCGACTCAACTAATTTCCCTATATCACAGCTGACAGGTGGAGTCTGGCATTGGGTCATGTAGAACCATTTCTCTGCCTAGCCACTGACATTGCTCTGAAGAGGTACGTTGATGTATTCTGACGCCATCCCCTCCCGCAACAGAAGATACACACTACCCGCAATACGGGATCCGCGGTTATTCTTCTTCAATTGGAAAAAGTGGCGAAACAAATTGAAGTGTGGCTGAATCCCGAGGTAAGCCTCACATAGCTGGATGAAAACAGAGATTGACAAAATGGAATTTGGTCCAAGATTGCAGAGACCAATTCCCCAGAAATCGAGTAGGCACCGCAAAAAAGAATGGCAAGGCAAACCAAATCCGTGGACAAAATAATCTTCAAAAACAACGAGCTCATCGGCATTGGGTTGGGGATAGCGCTCACCAGCAGGCGCCCTCCACCCCCCGATAACTTTATCCGGCAGCAGGCCAGCAGCGACGAGGCGGCTGATGCTTTCCTCGGTACTCCTCGACGCCGCCCATTCCTTGTCCAACTGCACCGCCGCCGCCGCTGTGGTTTTCTTTGCTCGGGGCGCCATCTATCCCGTCGATGAAAAGGAAGGAGCGGTCGCAAGGTGGGCCCTCACTAATCTAGGGCTACAGTGTTCAGTTCACCGGAGAAGATGGAAATGTGAATGGCAACGGTTAGGGTTCGACCCGGCGGCGCGTGCCTTTATCTTCTACCGCGTGACCCTTCGGTTTTCTCCGTATGAATAGGGCTTTTTCTTTCCCTGTTTCACTGTCACGGCCCGCTTCGTCGGCCCAACAGTCAAACCGGCCTTTAGCCGCGTTGGCTTCACGACCAGCTCCTCCAGTTAAACTGGGGACTGGTCGGCTACTACGCCAGCCTTCTCAGCAAAGCTGGGGACTGGTCAGATGACCAGTTACAGGCACACACGTGGCAGAGCCGCGTTGGCTTCACGACCAGCTCTTCCAGTTAAACTGGGGACTGGTCGGCTACTACGCCAGCCTTCTCAGCAAAGCTGGGGACTGGTCAGATGACCAGTTACAGGCACACACGTGGTAGAGCCGCGTTGGCTTCACGACCAGCTCCTCCAGTTAAACTGGGGACTGGTCGGCTACTACGCCAGCCTTCTCAGCAAAGCTGGGGACTGGTCAGATGACCAGTTACAGGCACACACGTGGCAGAGCCGTGTTGGCTTCACGACCAGCTCCTCCAGTTAAACTGGGGACTGGTCGGCTACTACGCCCGCCTTCTCAGCAAAGTTGGGGACTGGTCAGATGACCAGTTATAGGCACATACGTGGCAGAGCCGCGTTGGCTTCACAACCAGCTCCTCCAGTTAAACTGGGGACTGGTCGGCTACTACGCCAGCCTTCTCAGCAAAGCTGGGGACTGGTCAGATGACCAGTTACAGGCACACACGTGGCAGAGCCGCGTTGGCTTCACGACCAGCTCCTCCAGTTAAACTGGGGACTGGTCGGCTACTTCGCCAGCCTTCTCAGCAAAGCTGGGGACTGGTCAGATGACCAGTTACAGGCACACACGTGGCAGAGCCGCGTTGGCTTCACGACCAGCTCCTCCAGTTAAACTGGGGACTGGTCGGCTACTACGCCAGCCTTCTTAGCAAAGCTGGGGACTGGTCAGATGACCAGTTACAGGCACACACGTGGTAGAGCCGCGTTGGCTTCACGACCAGCTCCTCCAGTTAAACTGGGGACTGGTCGACTACTACGCCCGCCTTCTCAGCAAAGCTGGGGACTGGTCAGATGACCAGTTACAGGCACACACGTGGCAGAGCCGCGTTGGCTTCACAACCAGCTCCTCCAGTTAAACTGGGGACTGGTCGGCTACTACGCCAGCCTTCTTAGCAAAGCTGGGGACTGGTCAGATGACCAGTTACAGGCACACGCGTGGCAGAGCCGCGTTGGCTTCACGACCAGCTCTTCCAGTTAAACTGGGGACTGGTCGGCTACTACGACCGCCTTCTCAGCAAAGCTGGGGACTGGTCAGATGACCAGTTACAGGCACACACGTGGCAGAGCCGCGTCGGCTTCACGACCAGCTCCTCCAGTTAAACTGGGGACTGGTCGGCTACTACGCCAGCCTTCTCAGCAAAGCTGGGGACTGGTCAGATGACCAGTTACAGGCACACGCGTGGCAGAGCCGCGTTGGCTTCACGACCAGCTCCTCCAGTTAAACTGGGGACTGGTCGGCTACTACGCCAGCCTTCTCAGCAAAGCTGGGGACTGGTCAGATGACCAGTTACAGGCACACACGTGGCAGAGCCGCGTTGGCTTCACGACCAGCTCCTCCAGTCAAACTGGGGACTGGTCGGCTACTACGCCCTCCTTCTCAGCAAAGCTGGGGACTGGCCAGATGACCAGTTATTAGTATACATATGGATGAACATCAATATTGTTTTTTTTTCACCAGTCGCGAAGGTTTATATCACAAGCAAGCAACCTAATACATAGCAGTTTAAAATAAGTACGGAGTACATTGAGATTTAAGTACAATAAGACGCAGCCAGACAGATACAGAACCTTGGGTAGACACATGAGTCTCTTCAGTTTGTCCCAAGGAAGGGTTTCAGGCACTGCCCCAATGCTAAAGGAACTCCGGGCAAGACCGTCACCCTGGCACCCCTTTTGACAACCTGTGACTACGAGGTTACCTACAAGTGGTAGTCACAAGAGTTCTTCTAGGCGCGCCTCTGTACCCTGCTGCTAGCGTCTACTTAAGGATCATCCTAACGAATGATCCATTCACAAGAATTCTTCTGGGCACTTCGTCTACCTCACAACAACAAGATATTCGAAGATATGGTCATCTTCAATACAGATCCTATAACAAGACTGTGGCAGAGCATATGGGCACGAGGGTGTGATCTCCTTGCCTGTCTAACAGGGTATTTATAGTCGTTTTTCCCTGGTCCATGGACATGGTCTATGAATAAAAGTAATTGCAGGATTAATAATTCAGCCAGTGAACTGTGCTCCATGTGAAGACCGATGCCAGCGTTAGATTCGATTCTACAAAGCATAACGACAAAACCAGCAGTACTTAAAAGTTATTGTAAGGCTGACATCTTGTGTCACGAGTACAACAGGATGAAGGCAGTCGAATAAAGCAGTGCACGGCGGACGAGTTCGAATTTGGTCGTTATTTCTTCATGGCTTTATGATTTATTTTCGGAACTTGGCATCACATGACAGAGTCATCTATTGTCAAGTTCGGGGACTACCGTGTATACATGGCGCTAGGTCGCGCATGTATATTTTTTGGAACTTGGCATTACATGACAGAGTCATCTATTGTCAAGTTCGGGGACTAAGTGGGCACACTTCACCTGATCGGTGAATATGCAGGAAAAATGTTGCTTTAATGTTACCATTAAAGTGGGCACACTTCACCAAACTCCTAGAAGTCGTTCTTTCTTTTTCAAGAGCACATCATATCTTGCGGGTTCATGACATTCTAGATTGCAACCTGGTCTGAGATCAGGAATTCAAGATCAGTTGTCTCGAAAATACTTCAAGAACTCTTCACCGCTTTAAGATTCAATGTGCTCGGGGACTAGCTATGGGGATATGGACCCAGGTATCCTCACAGTCATACTTGGGCTGTTTTGTGAAGACCGGCCCAACTAGATGTGAAGGATCATGGCGTCAAGGCCCAGCTGGTCGGGCAGGCGGCTCAGCTGGTTGGATGACGGCGTGGAAGTCTTCACCGACGAGGAATCATAGTCGATTAGGAAACATATCATGACATGGGATTGTAATCGACTAGGTTTCCTTGTTCCATCAAGAGATCCGATCTACTAGGATCTGTAACCTTACTCACCGTGACTATATAAGGTGAGCAGGGACCCCCTCTCAAAAACACGTTCATCAAGATACAGAATAGACAACTCGACACAGGACGTAGGGTATTACGCTAAACTCGGCGGCCCGAACCTGGATAAACTCTCGTGTTCATCTAGTTTCGTCTTTGTGTCACGTCTGGATCGTCGTTCCACACGCCTTCCCCTCTAATCTACCACCTTGGGCATACCCCTAGGTGGGCTATCGACCATATTCCGTCGACACACACCGATCGATCAAGAGTATGCAAAAGCTTCAAAGCCCTCTCATGATCGTCGAAAGGCAACAGCTCCTTGTTAGCTCGCATCTTGTTGACAATGACCTGAAAGCGAGCGAATAAACTCTCTATGCTCTCGCCAGGCATATGTCGAAAGTTCTCATACTCCCGCTTGTGCGACTCATAGAGACGGGATTTGACTTGAGTGGTTCCCTCATGGAAGCGCATGAGGGTCGCCCAAATCTCACGAGCCGTGGGGAGGTGAGAGACGCGATCAAACTCAGACATGCTCAGACAGGAGAACAAAGCGTTACGCGCCCGGCTATTGGCTTCGTGCTCATCAATCTGAAGCTGAGAGACACGAGCAGCCAGACCAACGTAATCGGCCTTGTTGCAAATCTCCCAAACAGAAGAGCCCATGCTCTGGAGATAGGCCGACATGCGTATCTTCCAATACGCATAGTTCATCCCATCAAAGAATGGCGGTTTGCCCACGCCGCGATCCATGTCGCCTTCCATGGATTTGGAACCGGCTAAGGTGGAAGATCCTTAACACGCTCTGATACCAATTGAAGGACCGAGAATGCACTAGCAAGGCGACCAGAGGGGGGTGAATGGGAGCTCAAAAATTTCTCTCAAAACTTTGGCCAAATGTCCCAAAATCAACCCCGAGAGAATGCGACCAAAACCGTGATGCCCATGACCCTTGGAAGAGGGTGGATGATCCCTAGGATCACAGCGAGGCACCACAAGAAGATAGCAAAGCAAACGCCAAAAGCACCGGCTCGAACACAACCCCAAAAACCAAGTCTCGAACATAGATTGATGGCTATGTCAAGAAACTCCTAAATACCTATGCTAACAAGTAGCAAAGATACCTAGAGAGGTTCCTTGGTCAACTATAGGGCCAAACGACAAGTCCGGAAACCAAGCGAACAAACTGGGAGAGCAAACGCACTAAACCGGAAGACACAGCCAAATCCCGAACTGTCCGCAGGTATGGTCCCAGACTGTCCGCGGAAGTGCCGGACTGTCCGTGAGCAAGGGGCGGACTGTCCGCCATGACCAAAACAGCAAGGTTGCTGAAGTCCCCTGCCCGAGTCCCGGACTGTCCGCCAAACACAACGGCGGACTGTCCGCCGGTCAAGTTTCAGCACTGTTCAACGAGACACGCAGCCACTGCTCGGCTGAATCCCGATGCGCGGACTGTCCGCACCCTGAGTGGCGGACTGTCCGCGGTCACTCAGGGAGGGCGATTTTGTTCGCCCTTCACCCAAATCAATCCCAAATCGAATCAACTCACAATCCCACGTTCCCAAACTTGGAGAGGATGATCACGGAGTAGTTAGGAGACTATCTCTAAGAAATCATCCGCTCAAATCAACTCAAACACCAGGAAATCGAAAGGGGAGGAGTATGAACAAAAAAACGCTACGAAAACGAAATCAACCCGATCTACTTGTTCGTAAGGAGTTAGATAAATTCCTTTAGTGGAAATGATCTCCTTTCAAATACGAACAAGTTGATTCAAATGGATTTCGCAAAGACGCACTAGAGAAGGAGATTGAGTGATGGGAAAATCGCGGAGAAACGAAGAACACGAAGAACACAAATCAAAACACAAATCAACACATCGATCTGCAGCCGTGTGGCTACCAGACGCTACAATGGTGAGGTTACGGCCTCACTTCCTCAAAATCAACAGTACACAAAGGTGAGGTTCTCTGCGGATCTCAGCTAGCTACAGCAGGGGATTGGGAGAGTAGGAAACCCTGAGTGCGAAAGAGCAAATGACTGAGATGAGGGGAGGAGGGTGTGTCCCTACTACTTATCCTAATTCTAACCTAAGTCTAATTCCTACTCTACCCCTCACTATTCTATTTACAGAGCGAACCAGCTAAACCCAAGGGTTATTCTGGACCAACTCGATGGTAGGTGTATCCGACGGCCACGCCCGCACAATTCGAAGCGTTGCCTCGACGCAACCTCCAGATTGCCGCCACGTGCCACCACCGCTCTGCACCCCCGGTTTTGTGGCCCAAATCGGGAAACCAGCCTTTTCCAGCCAACCCCCAATTTTGAGGCCCAAACCGGGAAACCAGCCCACCAGCATCTGAGTTTTGAGGCCCAAACTCAGCAAACCCGCAGCACCCAGGTTTTGATGCCCAAACCTGGAAACCGTCCTCAGCCCGAGTTTTGTGGCCAAACTCGGAAACCGTCTACGCCCAGGTTTTGAGGCCCAAACCTGGAAACCGTCCACCCGATGGTTTTTCCCTGGCTCTACCACCAAACCGAAGCTGTAGAGGGGATGCACCGCCCGTGCACCCCGTCCACCGACACATGTCCCCAGGTCCTCGACCCAAGCAACATCATGCCCGCAAGTCTCCGCTCGTCGCTGTCCCAGGCTGCCAGCCACCACAGCTGATCCTCGGGCCACCGGTCCCTCAGTCCAAGCCTCATGTCCACCCTTCGCCACTCTCGGTCCATCGACACGGCACGTCTCTACTTGACCTTCACCTTGCCTCTGATCACTGTCTCCGTGCTCGACACCTGCATAACACAAGCCAAAGAACATGCGCATCATCCCAGTTGTCAATCACTCATCACTCAGAGACCCAGCATACACCCATGTATCCGCAAGAAGATAGTGTCTACCCAAGGTTCTGTGTCTGCTTTACTGCGTCTCACTGAACCCAGGTCTTGACGCACTGCGCATCAAGATTTTGTACCTTGATTACACTAGAGTAGCGTTTTACATCCTGATTGTACTTGTACTAGAAGCTACTAAATCTCAAGATGTAATCATATATCTCTGTTGTAATTCCGAGTAATAATCATTAAGATCCGGGTACTTGGAATGTTGTCCGAGTCCTTTCTCTTTCCTTCCAAGCACTAAAAATCCCTTGTGAAAGAATGATGTCGTCCGCGTCGCGGGTTGCCAGTTTGTTGTCACTGACGCCGTCTGAAACGTCCCCCAGCCGTTAGGGTTTTGGATGGTCCCATAACGCCGTTCGTGAAAGCTGGACGGTTGTCGAAATAGATCTATAATAAGCCATCATTGAGCTTACGATTTCTTCATTCTTTCATCAAGCCCTAGCCTTCGGAGCGAGGAATCCCATAGTCAATCTAGTAGTTGATGCGTAGAAAAACCTTTGTCAACAACATGGGTCCCAAGAAGCAATCACAGCTGGAGAAGAAGAAGAAAACCACCGGCAGGAAACCGCGTCATCCCTGCCCTCCCACTGATGTTCTCGCCTGGAAGGCACCCAACACCAAGAAGTGGAGCTGGCTTTTTTGCACCAGCAAGGGTTGCTTCGTGCGCAGCTGATAGATGGATGGAGGGTCGCAACGGATCATCGTGCTCCAGTCCCCAACATGACGGAGATCGTGATGTTCAAGTCTTTCGTCGAGCGCGGACTGGGGCTTCCAGCATCCGATTTCTTGAGGGGGTTGCTGCATTATTACGGTTTGACCCTCAATCATCTTACGCCCAATGCTCTCTTCCACATTGCGATCTTTTCCCATCTCCGTGAAGCTTTCTTAGGGATATGTCCCTCCTTTACCCTCTTCCGGTACTTCTTCTGGGTAAAGTGTCAACCCAGTGATTGTTGTGTAGAGGTAGTCGGAGGGGCTTGTATCTAGGTTAGGCTAGAGGTAGGTAGCCAGTATATAGTTGTAGAGCTATTAGAGTCAGTCCGAGAGTGGGCTAGCGGGTGGTTCTATGTGGCCAACCCGCCACCGGCTCTTCGTCGTCATGATGGATGGCCGCCCCAGAAGTCCTGCGAATGGAAGGATAAAATTTCTTCCGAGGAGGTAGAGGCCATCCAACCTCTGATAGATATCATTGCGGCTTTGAAATTGAGTGGATTGACTAGTTACACTGTCATCCAAGATTTCATTGCCCGTTTGGTCCACATGCTGCAACAAACGAGCCAACTTTGGCTTCGAGTATCTCGGCGTGAAGGACCCAAGCCAGCATTCAGCCGAGCAACTGTCAAATCAGGAAGTGCTAAGGAGGATGAACTGGCTATTGAAGAGCCGTGAGCATCTCATTCCGATGATGACCACTTTCTCCGCCATCAACCCACCTACGGAGGTAAGAAATCATAACATCTGTCTTTTGGATTCTTAATAGATATCACTCTGACTGAACATTATCTCCTTCCCCTGTTTTGGCAGGCTCAAGGACGTAACAATAATGACTGTCCACCCCTGCCCCCGACAACTGAAGAAGGCGGAAGTATTGCTCTTGAAGGTCCTATCCGCAGTGAGGATCTTCATCACGAGTCAAGCTCCCTTGGTGATCTTGATGGATTAGACTCAGAATCAACTGACTCTAATGTCGTGATCCTAGATCCTAGAGCTGAAGGTAGTTGGAAGCGGTCTCCGAGTCCACTCCAAGTAGTCGACGATCCTGTCCCAAAGAGTGCTCACACTCGTAATCACCGTGCTTATCGAAAAGTACTTTTATCAAAAGACTTGGCTGATAAGCACTGTAATCCGGGTGCTCCTGGTAAGGGAAACCTGAGTATGTTATGGATTGTCTGCTATTGGATTTAATAAACCCCTTGTCTTATATCTTTGTTTGATATAGACACTGAGACGGCTCAAGGAACTTCCGGTAGTGCTGCTCCTGAAGAAGTTCCGGCCCCGGACCCACAGCCAAAGAAGCCAATCTTGAAACTGCCGCGGGCATTGAAGCTGGCCAAGTGAGTCATATTACTCTTCATTAGGATGCTTGTATGTTTTCTGGTATTAATATAAACACTCGTCCGTCGTAGGAATGTGAAGCCGATTGATGCATTCTCAAGTGGTGCAATTGAAACCCGGGCGGTGGAGGAGTCGGATGCGCAGGAGAAAAGCGAATCAAGCGTCCCTCCTATCAGCAGCCAGGTGAATACCCTGCTAGACTTCTCCACATCCGGTACCCAGGTCAACATAGCTTATGAAGTGGATACGCCTCCCTTGCCTCAGGTTGGTGTTCCTTATTCGATCTTTCGCTCTCCTGCTCAATTGGAGCTTGACCGGGTGATGAACGAGTGATTTTTCCGTACTTGATAGCCTGATGAGCCCACTCTAGAGATGGTCTGAGCTGAGATCAGCGCTGGAGGCGGAGTTGAAGCTTCAGTTCCTCCTCAGAGGGAGTCCAATGGTGTCCCCGAGTCCTCTCGCCAGGGCTCAAAACTTGAAGTTGTGGGGTACAACCCGGATCTCGTCCGGCTGAAGAAACTTGGTGATCAAGTGATGGCGCCAGCCGTGGCGCTCAAGGAATTTATTGAGGTAATCTCTTTGAATACATTTTTATAGTATATTATCGCATCCGAGTACTTGTATTGTCTCTGCGCAGGGCTTTGATGTAAAGGTGACCGAGCAGATCACTCGGATCCACCAAGAGCTTTCTCTTGAGAATCAACAGCTCAAGGACTATATTGCTCAGGATCAGACCAGCCAGAAGGTAGCCACCCAATTACTTCATAACTGCTTCAATGAGCTTTAGAACAATCTCAAGGTTGCTGTTGATGAGCGTGATGCGGCCAATAACCGAGAAATTGAGCTACTCGCCAATCATGCCACCTCGGAGCAAAAGCTTAAGGAGGTCATGAAATCTTCCAAGAAGCAGCTTGCTGGTAAGTTGGAAGTACTTTCCGGAGTCCTTATTACTCGTAAATTTATGATACTCATCCGGTTGGTATCTGTTGTTCTTTAGAATCGCAGAAGCTGGCCGCCGGATGGCAAAATGCTTTCAACTGGAAGGAGGCAGAACTTGAGGAGGTATTTGCTAATGTGCAAACTACTCTTCAAGAAGCCAAACTGATTCGTGAGGATGCTGACCGAGACCTGCTGCAGGCTTTGAAGTCAACAAAGGAGTCACGGGAAGTTCTGGAAGCGGTTCAGGCGCAGCTGAAGGAGTCCCAAGAGTCTTTGAAGACTTCTTAGGATTCTTTCAAGGCGTTAGAGTAGGCTATGGAGCCCGTCCTGGACTTGATTCCACACCCCAAAGGAGCTGAAGAATCCTTGATTGATCGAGCTAAGGCTGCACCCGGGCGACTTACTCAATATATTAAGGATATAGAGACTTCGGTGGTGTGTGGTCTTCTGGCGACATTACGACTGCATATGTCATCCTTTGATCTATCATCCATCATGACGCTTCCCAACGGCAAGAGCGATGAAGATCATGTGGCCATGCAGGAAGAAGTCAAGGCCGTCACAGAAGAGTACTCCCAGATATTAGATCTTGTAGAGTAGTATGTCTTCCTTGGTCCTTGACCAAAATTTGTATCTCCTGTAAACAAATATTATTATGGGTAAAGAATCAAAGTATAATTTACTTTGGAGTCTTGTTAATTCCGTATGTTGTTGACTCGTCATTGCAAGGAGTGTCTTGTTAATGGGTCATTTTGTTTGTAGTGGATGTATGACCAGGTGACTTACTAGACGAGTCTATCCGAGTGCTCTCTAGCACTTGAGATTGGGTCGTATGACTTTGTTTCTCTTATAGTCTTTAGCGACCTGTTAGAGGACTTAGTCTGCCCGAGTACTACTCTTAGTACCCTATTCCAAGGGATAAATTTGATCAAGCATCTCTTGAGGACCAGTATGATGGTTTCTGTTAGGTGAATCATATCCTCTTGGTAGTCGCAGCTTGAGTGCAAAATCAGATTGACCCTTCATCCGAGTAGTAAGCAACAAGGTGAGGGGTTCTCCCCTTGTTGTGCCTTATAGGAACCAGTATCTTCTCTACAAGATATCGTATTCTCTATAGGTTTGTAGCCGAGTTTTTTAAGCCGTACTAGCAGTTGAGTTGTGTTGAGCTCAAATCTCGTAACTCAGGTATGGTTACCTCTGAACCAAGGAGGATCCATCCGACTAACAATATATATTAGTCGGTGGGATGTAACAGTTAGAGCTTTCTGTATGCTTCTAAGGATTTTATCCAACTAAATAGTCGTGATAAATGTAATTGCTGGAAAAAGGAAAACTCATAAAGTTCTTGTTTATGATGAAATCCAAACTTTATTAATATCCGGGAAATAGATACATTTGCCCTGAGTCAAATCTGTAGCATAGTCCTTAGGTATGGAATTTCTTCAAATGCTCAATATTCCATGAATTTGGAAATGGAGAACCATCATCAGTGACTAGATCAAATGACTCGGGTCTTGTTACTTTAGATACTATGTAGGGTCCTTCCCATGGACTCATAAGCTTGTGGCGTTCTGTGGTGTTCTAAATCTTCTTCAGGACCATGTTGCCTACTTGGAAAGTGCGGTGATGGACGTTCTTGTCGTAGTAGCGCCTCATCCCTTGGAGATATCTTGCTGATTGAAAGAGGGCGACTATCCGGGCTTCTTCAAGGCTGTTGACTTCTAATCGCCTCTAATCGCCTTGTATCATCAGCCTCTCCTTCATTATACTATTCTGTTCGTGGAGAATTCCAGATTAAGTCTGCCGGGAGGATTGCTTCGGTGCCATAGACCAGGAAGAAAGGAGTTTGGCATGTTGCCCTGCTTCGCTGTGTCCGTAGCCCCCAGACTACCTTAGGCAATTCTTCGACACACTTTCCGCCGTGGTCTTTTAGAAGATCGAATAATCTTGGCTTTAGGCCAGCTAGGATGAGGGCGTTTGCTCTTTAAACTTGGGCGTTTGATTGTGGATGAGCTACTGATGCGTAGTCTATCTTTATTCCACAGTCGCTGGCCCATGATTTGAACTCAATTGCTGTAAAGGGGGAACCAAGATCAGTGATAATTCTGTGTGGCATCCCAAAGCGATGAAAGATGCTCTGCATGAATTGTACTGACTTTGATGCATTGAATTTGACCAATGGCATGTACTCAATCCATTTGGTGAACTTGTCGATTGCGACATAGACGTACTCGAATCTGCCTGGAGCACGCTTAAGAGGACCCACCATGTCGAGTCCCCAACATGAGAAAGGCCATGACGGGGGAATACAAATCAACTCATGGGTCGGGACATGCTGTTGCTTGGCGAAGAACTGGCATGATTGACAGTGGTGGACTGTCTTCTGCATCTTTCAGGGCAGAGGGCCAATAGTACCCAGATCTGAAGATTTTTCTGACTAGTGTCCTTGATGCTGCATGATTGCCACAACACCCTGAATGAACTTCATTCAAAATTTCTTTGCCTTCTTCTAGAGAGACACACTTTAAGAGGACTCCAGACGAGGTGCCACGTCGATATAATTTATCCCCGACTAGAATGTAGTTCTTGCTGCGCCTGGTGACTTGCTCTGCCGCGGCTTTGTCACCTGGTAGCTTGTGCTCCTTGAAGTAGTCAATGAAAACTTTAGTCCAGTCGGGTGATATTGTTAAGAGTTGCGCGGAAGGTGTTGGGTTGAGCTCGTCCTTCTGATGAATAGAGGGTTTGGATAGCTCATGAACAAAGGTGCCACTAGGGACTATGACCCTGTCAAATCCCAACTTTGCTAGGATGTCTGCAGCTACATTGAGATCTCGGGTGATATGAATAAGTTCCAAACCTGAAAAAAATTTCTCTAGTTTGCGGACTTCAGCGCAATAGGTGTTAATTGTTTCCTTGGTGCAGTCCCAATCTTTGTTGACTTGGTGAATCACCACAGAAGAATCGCCATAAACTAGGAGTCGCTTGATACCCAATGTGACTGCTAGCCTTAACCCGTGTAGTAGCGCCTCATATTCTGCTTCATTGTTGGTAGCTGGCCACATAATTTGCAGAACATACTTGAGTTTCTCTCCAGCGGGTGATACAAGTAGGACTCCGGCACCTGCTCTTCTGAGTTTTAGGGACCCGTCGAAGTACATCTTCCAATGTTTAGGAATAACATCATCTTGAACCTGCTGTAATTCTGTCCACTCGGCGATGAAATCAGCCAGGGCTTTCAATTTGATGGCTTTTCTTGGAGTGAACTTGATATTGAGTGCCCCTAACTCGACTGCCCATTTGGAAATTCTTCCTATGGAATCACGGTTGTGGAGGTTTTCTCCCAATGGAAAATCTGTGACAACTGTGATTTCGTGGGCTTTGAAGTAGTGTTATAGCTTCCTTGATGATATGAGTAAAGCATAAAGCAATTTTGAACTTGCGTGTACCTGACCTTAGAGTAGGAGAGTACCTCACTGATGTAGTATACTGGTCATTGAGTATTGTAGATGTGCTTCTCATCTTTGCGTTTGTCGATGGAATATAGTCGATAGCCCACCTAGGGGTATGCCCAAGGTGGTAGATTAGCGGGGAAGACGCGTGGAACGACGATCCAGACGTGACACAGGAACGAGACTAGATGAACACGAGGGTTTATCCAGGTTCGGGCCGCCGAGTTCAGCGAAATACCCTACGTCCTGCGTCGAGTTGTCTACTCTGTATATTGGTGAACGTGTTTTTGAGAGGGGGTCCCTGCTCACCTTATATAGTCACGGTGAGTAGGGTTACAGATCCTAGTAGATCGGATCTCATGATGGAATAAGGAAACCTAGTCAATTACAATCCCATGTCATGGAGAACACGATGTCTTTCCTAACCGACTATGATTCCTTGTCGGTGAAGACTTCCGCGCCATCATCCGACCAGCTGGGCCGCCTGCCCGACCAGCTGGACCTTGACACCACGATCTAGTTGGGCCGGTCTTCATAAAACAGCCCAAGTATGGCCGTGAGGACACCTGGGTCTATATCCCCACAGCTAGTCCCCGAGCACATTGAATCTTAAAGCGGTGAAGAGTCCTTGAAGCATTCTTGAAACATCATTTCTCGAATTCCTGATCTCCGACCAGGTTGCAATCTAGCATATCATGAACCCGCAAGATTCTATGTGTTCTTAAAAAAGAAAGAATGACTTCTAGGAGTCTGGTGAAGTGTGCCCACTTAGTCCCCGAACTTGACAACAGATGACTCCGTCATGTGATGCCAAGTTCCGAAAATAAATCACGATGATAAAAAATATACATGCGCGACCTAGTGCCATGTATACACGGTAGTCCCCGAACTTGACAACAGATGACTCCGTCATGTGATGCCAAGTTCCGAAGATAAATCACGATGAAAAAATATACATGCGCGACCTAGCGCCATGTATACACGGTAGTCCCCGAACTTGACAACAGATGACTCCGTCATGTGATGCCAAGTTCCGAAGATAAATCACGATGAAAAAATATACATGCGCGACCTAGCGCCATGTATACACGGTAGTCCCCGAACTTGACAACAGATGACTCCGTCATGTGATGCCAAGTTCCGAAAATAAATCACGAAGCCACGAAGAAATAACTACGCAATTGAAAATCATCCGCCGTGTACTACTTTATTCGATTGCCTTTTCCCTGTTGAACTGTGACACGAGATGTGAGCCTTCCAATACTTTTTAGGACTGTCAGCTTTGTCGTTATGCTTTGTGGAATCGAATCTATCTCTAGCATCGGTCTTCACATGGAGCACAGTTCAATGGCTGAATTATTAGTCCTGCAGTTACTTTTATTCGTAGACCATGTCCATGAACCAGAGGAAAACAGCTATAAATACCCTGTTACATAGGTAAAGAGACCACAACCTCATGCCCATATGCTTTTCCATAGTCTTGTTATAGGATCTGTATTGAAGATGACCATATCTGACCAGTCCCCAGCTTTGCTGGGAAGGCTGGCGTAATAGCTGACCAGTCCCCAGTTTAACTGGAGGAGCTGGTCGTGAAGCCAACGCGGCTCTGCCACGTGTGTGCCTGTAACTGGTCATCTGACCAGTCCCCAGCTTTGCTGAGAAGGCTGACGTAGTAGCCGACCAGTCCCCAGTTTAACTGGAGGAGCTGGTCGTGAAGCCAACGCGGCTCTGCCACGTGTGTGCCTGTAACAGGACATATGACCAGTCCCCAGCTTTGCTGAGAAGGCTGGCGTAGTAGCCGACCAGTCCCCAGTTTAACTGGAGGAGCTGGTCGTGAAGCCAACGCAGCTCTGCCACGTGTGTGCCTGTAACTGGTCATCTGACCAGTCCCCAGCTTTGCTGAGAAGGCTGGCGTAGTAGCCGACCAGTCCCCAGTTTAACTAGAGGAGCTGGTCGTGAAGCCAACGCGGCTCTGCCACGTGTGTGCCTGTAACTGGTCATTTGACCAGTCCCCAGCTTTGCTGAGAAGGCTGGCGCAGTAGTCGACCAGTCCCCAGTTTAACTGGAGGAGCTGGTCATGAAGCCAACGCGGCTCTGCCACATGTGTTCCTGTAACTGGTCATCTGACCAGTCCCCAGCTTTGCTGAGAAGGCTGGCGTAGTAGCCGACCAATCCCCAGTTTAACTGGAGGAGCTGGTCATGAAGCCAACGCGGCTCTGCCACGTGTGTGCCTATAACTGGTCATCTGACCAGTCCCCAGCTTTGCTGAGAAGGCTGGCGTAGTAGCCGACCAGTCCCCAGTTTTACTGGAGGAGCTGGTCGTGAAGCCAACGCGGCTCTGCCACATGTGTGCCTGTAACTGGTCATTTGACCAGTCCCCAGCTTTGCTGAGAAGGCTGGCGTAGTAGTCGACCAGTCCCCAGTTTAACTGGAGGAGCTGGTCGTGAAGCCAACGCGGCTCTGCCACGTGTGTGCCTGTAACTGGTCATTTGACCAGTCCCCAGCTTTGCTGAGAAGGCTGGCGTAGTAGTCGACCAGTCCCTAGTTTAACTGGAGGAGCTGGTCGTGAAGCCAACGCGGCTCTGCCACGTGTGTGCCTGTAACTGGTCATTTGACCAGTCCCCAGCTTTGCTGAGAAGGCTGGCGTAATAGCCGACCAGTCCCCAGTTTAGCTGGAGGAGCTGGTCGTGAAGCCAACGCGGCTCTGCCACGTGTGTGCCTATAACTGGTCATTTGACCAGTCCCCAGCTTTGCTGAGAAGGCTGGCGTAGTAGCCGACCAGTCCCCAGTTTAACTGGAGGAGCTGGTCGTGAAGCCAACGCGGCTCTGCCACGTGTGTGCCTGTAACTGGTCATCTGACCAGTCCCCAGCTTTGCTGAGAAGGCTGGCGTAATAGCCGACCAGTGTGACGGAACCGCCCAATAATGTGACCCACTTGCACACGTCATCGTCATAGGGAGCCCAATGACTGTGCAAATGAAACACGTTACTGGAAAGATCCGTCGGGTGTCCCCGAGAGGACCCCGAATTACTCACGAGCCACAGGACCATCATCATGAAGGTTGGAATAATTACAACATTACAACAGTTGATACAAAATACCATCGGAGTGCGGAAGCAAGATAGATAAACTTTACAAATTATGAAGATGTTACTTTTTACATAAAAATAACTGGTATTGTGGAAGTAGAGTAGTATGACAGAACCACACTTAGGCGGAGTACCTAAGTTGGAGAAGAGGAACAACCAGATCACGTCAAGCCCACTGACATGATCATGATCAACACCACCTAATAGAAACCTGCAACAGGGGATTAACAAACCCTGAGTACTGGGGTACTCAACAAGACTTACCCGACCAAAGAAAAAGGGAGAAGACTCAGGAATGAAAGGCTTAGGGTAGTCAAGGTAAGGCTTAAGTATTTTGCAGAAAAAGTATTTTGTAAACCTTGTTTTATTTTGGAAAGATTCAAGCATTTCTCAATTCTTCATTGTCCATGATTCATTTTACATTTCAAAACATACCTAGTTGAGAACCACTCTCCGTTGACAGTCAGTGACCAAGTCTCCATAACCGAGGAGCAACGTTAATCCGGATAAACAATACTCAGCTGAGGATCCCTATCCACACTGCATATGTAGCACCCAAGCTTGCATATGCCAACTCGTCTACCACGATTCCTCCAAGATTGGGCCCGGTCCTACGCCACCCGGAAGTACAGTACACCACTCCAATCCGGGCCTCTAACCCACGTGGGTACATGCTACTTCCGCCATCTCTCCACTCCCAGTGCGCGGTTGTCGGTCCAATAAAGGATTTCTCGGAGCCAGAGCTTTCCGTAGTATGTGAATAGTTGCAAGTCTTGGCCAGCAGGCCCCCATACGGATGGTCCCTAATTTTCCAGCCAGAACTACACCTTGGTTATATCTCACCCAAGCGTAATAGTCCTGTCAGTTTTTCAACCCTGTCCCGGTCGGTGTCAACTGTTGAGTCCCGGACTACAACATGACGGCACCGTACGCGCGGACAACCTCTTCTCGACAATGACCACATGCTAGCTAGGCAAGCAGTCATCGAACGGGAAGTAAAGCCAAATTCCCATAAAGATTCTTTCAGTGATCACACTTTTGAAAATGGCATTTTATTGCAAATCTATAGTATAGCATCACTAAGCATTTTGCAAATAGTTTTAAAGCAGGGCTGATGGATCTTCTGGTGGAGGTAAATAATGCAGGTAATAGGTCATCACACAACTCCTATAACCTAATGCAGTAGTTTAACTCAAAAGCATTTAAGGAAAACATTTTATAAATCCAAGGAAGGGTTAAATGCACCGGGGCTTGCCTTCGTTGCAGGGAAGATAAGATCCAAGAAAGATTGACACAAGTTAGTTCGTTTGCTGCTTGAAGTTAAGTCTTTTTCGACGAAGCCTGTCCAACAAGAACCCTCCTTCGAGGCTCGTTCGACAATGGTGAACACCAGAGCTTGATCAACACGACTTCAACACTCTTGGATACTACACGTGGATAAATGATGTATGCTTTAACATGATGCCATGGAATGCATGCTAAGGTGCAGGACAAGACTACTGATTCTAGAGTACAACTTTCTAACATGTGAGTAACTTCTAGGATAGACATAAAGATTAATTATCTTTATCTTTTTAAGCAAGATTAAACAAACTTATTAAGCATTATTTACAAAACATTGCAAGGCATCACAATCATCATAGACCAGAGGGGTGGGGTCTATGAACAGCAAACAATCCAAAAGGTCACACCATGATTACTTTTCTGTTTTTCATAATTTATTTTAAAAGATCATTTTATACAGTTGTCCCAAAAATTACCAAATTAATCTCATAGGTTCATCATGGTGTAAATAGATGACAAAACAAATTTCATGACCTTTGGAGCTATACATGTTTTACTAAAAACCTAAAAGTATCCATTTATTAATTAAAAGGAGGATTTTTCATATTTTAAACTTTGCAGAAAAGTAGAGTTTCTTATTTTTCTAAAATACTACACAGAGCAAGGAACACACAACATTTATCTCAAGATTTTTAGAACAACAGATTAAACCTCACAAAAAGAAGAAAACAAAACACTATTTATATTTTTAAAAGAAAAGGAAAACGGTGCTTCTCTCGAGGCTCGGCGCGCTTGCCTGTAAGGCGGACAGCGGACCGGTCACTCGAGGTCTCGGCTGGGAAGGCAGAGGGTGGGGATAGCTTCGCGGGCTCACCAGGAGTTGGAAACGAGGCTCGGCGAGGCGGTGCAAGGGTCGGAGGCGGGAGCTCGATGGTGGCGAGGCCTCGGCGGAGGCTCGGCTAACCTCTCGAGGGTAGCCTCGGCGTGCTCGAGGCTCAGTCCGAGGGTGGCTGCGATTCGCCCGAGGCTGAGGGTGGGGATCGGCTGCTTCGAGGGGCGCGGTTCGCAGGCGTGCTCGAGGGTGAGGCTCGAGGGGATGCTCGAGGGTGAGGCTCGAGGCTGGCCTTGGCATGTTCGAGAGATGCGGCTCGAGGGATGTGGCTCGAGGGGACGCTCGAGGGTGTGCGGTTCGAGGGTTGGCTCGAAGGTTGGCTCGAGGGTGAGGCTCGAGCGATTCGCCGGAGTTGGAGGGGAGTCGCTGCGCCGGCGAAGGAAAGGACGGAGGGGTGAAATTGGTGGCTTGGGAAGGTGGAGAAGCTCAAGGCGAAGGCAGTGGCGGCCTTGGCGGGCGCTGGGGCTGCCTGATGGCTTGGGTTGGCGAGGAAGTGTTGGTGGTGGCAATGGGGAGCTTGGTGGCTTTTATAGGCGCGGGGTGATGCCGGGGTCCGGGCGAAGGACGGTGGGGGTCCGGGCGAAGAGGACGGTGGGGGTCCGGGCAAGAGGACGGTGGGGGTCCGGGCAAGAGGACGGTGGGGGTCCGGGCAAAAGGACGGTGGGGGTCCGGGCAAAAGGACGGTGGGGGTCCGGGCAAAAGGACGGTGGGGGTCCGGGCAAAAGGACGGTTGGGGTCCGGACAAAAGGACGGTGGGGGTCCGGGCAAAAGGACAGTAGGGGCCGGGTGAGGATGAGGTAGGGGTCCTCCAGCTGTGCACAGTGAAAACCTATTCTTCTTTTGAAATCTTGAAAATTACTCCTAAACTTTGAACTGCACAAAGAAAACTCAAAACACCAAAGTTGTTTAGAATTTGAGATCTACAACTTTGCTAAAAGGACCAACTTCAAATTTTGAACAACTTTTGAATTAGAAAAGGGGTAAAACTAGAGTTTGGAAAATTTGGGGTTTTTCAAAAGGAATTTAAATTTTATTTTGATTTTTGAATTTTGGTCCTCATAACACAGCATCAAAACACTTAACTGAACAAGATCTACACAAAAATTAAGCAAACTTAAATGCATGGCAAGAATGATTAAAGACTAATGATGATGACATGTCAGGTTAATTACTTATTAAACACCAGAGGTGTTACAGCCTTCCCCCCTAAAAGAAATCTCGTCCCGAGATTTAAGAAGTGCTTAAAGGCTGGGGTTGAGTAATGAAAAAGGAAATGTGTCACACTTGTTTCTCGCAAGGAGTTCACAAGGCAACTGGGTTGCGGTTGGGATTACAACTGGGATCAGAACGCGGTTGCAAGTAGCAAGGTAGAAGACATTTGAGTGGAGCAAGAAAAATTATCAAGAACCAAGAGAGAGCGTACATTAGCTGTGGGTTATAATGGATCATAACTGTAGACCTCGATACCTGCGCGCACCCAATGGAAACTTGTGCAATCCGGCACACAGGATTCTTTGGGTTCCGTCGCGGCACCGTGGTCGCCAATCAAGGCACCATAATAGAGCACAACTTCTATATCCCTCATTTCAATAAGAAGGAAATTATAACCAGAAACAAAGGTTGGTTATAACTACAAGGAAAGTGGCTTTGAACTCCCTTTCGGGCATTCAGAAATGAAAGCACTTTCATAGTGGACTAGAAGGAATTATGACTATAGGCCTGGATATTAGCGAGCACCTGGCCGTAACGCTCTATGGTGGCTATCCATAGGCGACTTCAGGTTCCCACGCTTGTATCCGGTCCATAGATCAGGGTCCTTTCAAAGAACACAATTTCAATAACTTTCAACCACCATTCGTCGTTTTCACGACACCAAGCAACCAGCACATGCCAATTCAAGGCATGACACGCGCTTTCCAGAAGAACCAAGGACTTTACCATGATTCTGACTTTTTATGTGGTAGAGTGTATGAAAGATATCCAAAAATTCCCAAGGATTAGGAACTTCTGGAATGAAAGTAGCAAGAGCAACAGAATCTAGGGACGATCAACTATCGGGGATCATAGCTGATTTTAGAATTTAGAGAAGAAGCACATTTTATTATTATGCATGATATGATGCATGCTCGTCCTATACGACCTCTCGCTGACAGGAGATCTCTGTCTCCACCTGTTAGTTAGATATAGGGCTATACTTTATATACTAGCTTCACTGACTTGGTACCTTCTGTCGGAATCACTAGTATAGTCTTCACGAAGTCTTCCAGCAAAGGAAGAAACTTAGGGAAGGATCATTTTTAATTTGTTACTTCAAAAAAAACTTTTAGATTAAGAAACCATTTTGAAGTTTTTTCAAAAGTAATGTTGTAACCAGTCTTCCCTTGATGACAATCCTGCTCCGATACCATTCTGTGACGGAACCGCCCAATAATGTGACCCACTTGCACACGTCATCGTCATAGGGAGCCCAATGACTGTGCAAATGAAACACGTTACTGGAAAGATCCGTCGGGTGTCCCCGAGAGGACCCCGAATTACTCACGAGCCACAGGACCATCATCATGAAGGTTGGAATAATTACAACATTACAACAGTTGATACAAAATACCATCGGAGTGCGGAAGCAAGATAGATAAACTTTACAAATTATGAAGATGTTACTTTTTACATAAAAATAACTGGTATTGTGGAAGTAGAGTAGTATGACAGAACCACACTTAGGCGGAGTACCTAAGTTGGAGAAGAGGAACAACCAGATCACGTCAAGCCCACTGACATGATCATGATCAACACCACCTAATAGAAACCTGCAACAGGGGATTAACAAACCCTGAGTACTGGGGTACTCAACAAGACTTACCCGACCAAAGAAAAAGGGAGAAGACTCAGGAATGAAAGGCTTAGGGTAGTCAATGTAAGGCTTAAGTATTTTGCAGAAAAAGTATTTTGTAAACCTTGTTTTATTTTGGAAAGATTCAAGCATTTCTCAATTCTTCATTGTCCATGATTCATTTTACATTTCAAAACATACCTAGTTGAGAACCACTCTCCGTTGACAGTCAGTGACCAAGTCTCCATAACCGAGGAGCAACGTTAATCCGGATAAACAATACTCAGCTGAGGATCCCTATCCACACTGCATATGTAGCACCCAAGCTTGCATATGCCAACTCGTCTACCACGATTCCTCCAAGATTGGGCCCGGTCCTACGCCACCCAGAAGTACAGTACACCACTCCAATCCGGGCCTCTAACCCACGTGGGTACATGCTACTTCCGCCATCTCTCCACTCCCAGTGCGCGGTTGTCGGTCCAATAAAGGATTTCTCGGAGCCAGAGCTTTCCGTAGTATGTGAATAGTTGCAAGTCTTGGCCAGCAGGCCCCCATACAGATGGTCCCTAATTTTTCCAGCCAGAACTACACCTTGGTTATATCTCACCCAAGCGTAATAGTCCTGTCAGTTTTTCAACCCTGTCCCGGTCGGTGTCAACTGTTGAGTCCCGGACTACAACATGACGGCACCGTACGCGCGGACAACCTCTTCTCGACAATGACCACATGCTAGCTAGGCAAGCAGTCATCGAACGGGAAGTAAAGCCAAATTCCCATAAAGATTCTTTCAGTGATCACACTTTTGAAAATGGCATTTTATTGCAAATCTATAGTATAGCATCACTAAGCATTTTGCAAATAGTTTTAAAGCAGGGCTGATGGATCTTCTGGTGGAGGTAAATAATGCAGGTAATAGGTCATCACACAACTCCTATAACCTAATGCAGTAGTTTAACTCAAAAGCATTTAAGGAAAACATTTTATAAATCCAAGGAAGGGTTAAATGCACCGGGGCTTGCCTTCGTTGCAGGGAAGATAAGATCCAAGAAAGATTGACACAAGTTAGTTCGTTTGCTGCTTGAAGTTAAGTCTTTTTCGACGAAGCCTGTCCAACAAGAACCCTCCTTCGAGGCTCGTTCGACAATGGTGAACACCAGAGCTTGATCAACACGACTTCAACACTCTTGGATACTACACGTGGATAAATGATGTATGCTTTAACATGATGCCATGGAATGCATGCTAAGGTGCAGGACAAGACTACTGATTCTAGAGTACAACTTTCTAACATGTGAGTAACTTCTAGGATAGACATAAAGATTAATTATCTTTATCTTTTTAAGCAAGATTAAACAAACTTATTAAGCATTATTTACAAAACATTGCAAGGCATCACAATCATCATAGACCAGAGGGGTGGGGTCTATGAACAGCAAACAATCCAAAAGGTCACACCATGATTACTTTTCTGTTTTTCATAATTTATTTTAAAAGATCATTTTATACAGTTGTCCCAAAAATTACCAAATTAATCTCATAGGTTCATCATGGTGTAAATAGATGACAAAACAAATTTCATGACCTTTGGAGCTATACATGTTTTACTAAAAACCTAAAAGTATCCATTTATTAATTAAAAGGAGGATTTTTCATATTTTAAACTTTGCAGAAAAGTAGAGTTTCTTATTTTTCTAAAATACTACACAGAGCAAGGAACACACAACATTTATCTCAAGATTTTTAGAACAACAGATTAAACCTCACAAAAAGAAGAAAACAAAACACTATTTATATTTTTAAAAGAAAAGGAAAACGGTGCTTCTCTCGAGGCTCGGCGCGCTTGCCTGTAAGGCGGACAGCGGACCGGTCACTCGAGGTCTCGGCTGGGAAGGCAGAGGGTGGGGATAGCTTCGCGGGCTCACCAGGAGTTGGAAACGAGGCTCGGCGAGGCGGTGCAAGGGTCGGAGGCGGGAGCTCGATGGTGGCGAGGCCTCGGCGGAGGCTCGGCTAACCTCTCGAGGGTAGCCTCGGCGTGCTCGAGGCTCAGTCCGAGGGTGGCTGCGATTCGCCCGAGGCTGAGGGTGGGGATCGGCTGCTTCGAGGGGCGCGGTTCGCAGGCGTGCTCGAGGGTGAGGCTCGAGGGGACGCTCGAGGGTGAGGCTCGAGGCTGGCCTTGGCATGTTCGAGAGATGCGGCTCGAGGGATGTGGCTCGAGGGGACGCTCGAGGGTGTGCGGTTCGAGGGTTGGCTCGAAGGTTGGCTCGAGGGTGAGGCTCGAGCGATTCGCCGGAGTTGGAGGGGAGTCGCTGCGCCGGCGAAGGAAAGGACGGAGGGGTGAAATTGGTGGCTTGGGAAGGTGGAGAAGCTCAAGGCGAAGGCAGTGGCGGCCTTGGCGGGCGCTGGGGCTGCCTGATGGCTTGGGTTGGCGAGGAAGTGTTGGTGGTGGCAATGGGGAGCTTGGTGGCTTTTATAGGCGCGGGGTGATGCCGGGGTCCGGGCGAAGGACGGTGGGGGTCCGGGCGAAGAGGACGGTGGGGGTCCGGGCAAGAGGACGGTGGGGGTCCGGGCAAAAGGACGGTGGGGGGTCCGGGCAAAAGGACGGTGGGGGTCCGGGCAAAAGGACGGTGGGGGTCCGGGCAAAAGGACGGTTGGGGTCCGGACAAAAGGACGGTGGGGGTCCGGGCAAAAGGACAGTAGGGGCCGGGTGAGGATGAGGTAGGGGTCCTCCAGCTGTGCACAGTGAAAACCTATTCTTCTTTTGAAATCTTGAAAATTACTCCTAAACTTTGAACTGCACAAAGAAAACTCAAAACACCAAAGTTGTTTAGAATTTGAGATCTACAACTTTGCTAAAAGGACCAACTTCAAATTTTGAACAACTTTTGAATTAGAAAAGGGGTAAAACTAGAGTTTGGAAAATTTGGGGTTTTTCAAAAGGAATTTAAATTTTATTTTGATTTTTGAATTTTGGTCCTCATAACACAGCATCAAAACACTTAACTGAACAAGATCTACACAAAAATTAAGCAAACTTAAATGCATGGCAAGAATGATTAAAGACTAATGATGATGACATGTCAGGTTAATTACTTATTAAACACCAGAGGTGTTACAACCAGTCCCAAGTTTAACTGGAGGAGCTGGTCGTGAAGCCAACGCGGCTCTGCCATGTGTGTGCCTGTAACTGGTCATCTGACCAGTCCCCAGCTTTGCTGAGAAGGCTGGCGTAGTAGCCGACTAGTCCCCAGTTTAACTGGAGGAGCTGGTCGTGAAGCCAACGCGGCTCTGCCACGTGTGTGCCTGAAACTGGTCATCTGACCAGTCCCCAGCTTTGCTGAGAAGGCTTGCGTAGTAGCCGATCAGTCCCCAGTTTAACTGGAGGAGCTAGTCGTGAAGCCAACACGGCCAAAAGTCGGCTTGACTGTTGGGCCGACGAAGCGGGCCGTGACAGTTAAACAGGGAAACAAAAAACCCTATTTGTACGGTAAAACCCGAAAGGTCACGCGGTAGAATATAAAGGCGCGCGCCGCCGGGTCGAACCCTAACCGTTGCCATCCACATTTCCCTCTTTTCTGGCAAACTGAACACTGTAGCCCTAGATCAGAGAGGGCGCACCCTGCGACCGCCCCATCATTTCGCCGACGGAATAGATTGCGCCCCGGGCAAAAAAAGATGCGGCGGCGAGGGCGGTGCAGTTGGACAAGGAATGGGCGCCGTCGAGGAGTACCGAGGAAAGCGTCAGCCGCCTTATCGCTGCCGGCCTGCTGCCGGATAAGATCACCGGGGGATGGAGGGCGCCTGCCGGTGAGCGCTATCCCCAACCCAGCGCTGATGAGATTGTTGTTTTTGAAGACTATTTTGTCCGTGGATTTGGTTTGCCGTGCCATTCGTTCTTGCGGTGCCTGCTCGATTTCTGGGGAATTGGTCTCTGCAATCTTGGACCAAATTCCATTTTATCAATCTCTGTTTTCATCCACCTATGTGAGGCTTACCTCGGGATTCAGCCGCACTTCAATTTGTTTCGCCATTTCTTCCAATTGAAGAAGAATAGCCGCGGATCCCGAATTGCGGGTAGTGTGTATCTTCTGTTGCGGGAGGGGATGGCGTCAGAATACATTAACGTACCTCTTCAGAGCAATGTCAGTGGCTGGGCAGAGAATTGGTTCTACATGACCCAGTGCCAGACTCCACCTGTCTGCTGTGACATAGGAAAATTAGTTGAGTCGAGCTGGACCTGGTCGGAGAAACCATCATCAGGTGACATGGAGCAAGTCCGGGAGATTCTCAGTTTGCTTAGAGGGATAAGCGTCGATGGGATTCAAATCACAGCAAACTTCATATATCGACGGGTGCAACCGTGTAAAGACAGAGTGCACCCTGGCTATGAGTATGCGGGTCAGCCTGATCTGACTCGTGAGCATGCCGAAGACTTGGCGAGGAATGAAGTTGAGAGGCGTGTTCACGCGGTACTTCAATTTGGTGTGTGGAAGAAACCGGCGAAGGTTACCCAGCCATTTAGTTTGGCGAATCCCGTCAAAGATGTAAGCCTCCTTCAGAAGTTGCTGCGATGTGTATGACCAACCATTTTTTAACGACACTTGCTTTGGTTTGTTTGCAGGACCGCTCTACTGTGTATGTTTCGGGCGTGCCGACAACGGAGTGGCCTGGAAATCCTGACAAGGTTGGCGCGACCAGGCCACCGCCGCGCCCCCAATCAGACGAACAGGCGACCGGAACAGCAAAGAAAAACAAGGGGCCTGTAGATGAAGAGGTGTCATCGACTCCGAGGGCTACGGGGAAACGCGCGCCCTCTGGGCGGAGAGCGGCCGCTGGGTCGACAGCGCCAACCGAGGGCCTCGTGAGGATATCAGGCGGCGCGGTTCCTAACCCGACCAACTCCGTTTGCGACTGGGAAGACGACGACGCGGAGGAAACGCCCGCGCCCAAGTGGGTCCGAGTTGAGGAACCAGCCACGGGCGCACAATCCTCACCAAGGCTAAGGAAACTGAAACTGAGAGGCGGGCTCCGCGTCAGCAACCTGTAAGTGCCTTACCGCCTTTATCGTTGGTGTGTGATCCATCCAAAAGTTCTGAGGCTGTCTTTCGTTTGTTGTAGCGACCCTGTTACCGATGTTGAGGCGGCTGGCGGTGACTCTATTACCGGGCCGATCGGTATTCTGGAATCCGTGCAGTTCCCGAAAGAAGAAACGGGAGCTGGGGGGTCGGATGATGGTTGGGAGGTCGCGGAAGCTGATCGTGAAGGGGGCTCTGATGGTAGGGGGGACCCTGACGCTGATATGGACGGTGGTCGGGAGTCGGCCGGGACTACTCAAGCGCCTCCAGATGCCCCGCTTCCTCCTCCGGAGGAGAACATGCAGAATACGATCGGTCATGCTTCCGCCTCGTCGCGAAATGAAGAGGTGCATGAGGCACCCGAAGTAGAAGTGCCCGAGGCACCTGAAGATGAGGTAATCGAGATTGTGCGCCCCCCGAAGTCTCCTGATCGAGTGGTCAGAGTGGCTCGACAGCGGGCCGGTGAGTGGGTGTTCCATGAAGAGAACATTGACAACCGCCCGATGAAGAGTTTTGATCGGATGCTCGGCCAACTTCGCAAATATGCTCAGGTAATTTCATTATACCTTTTCTTAACTTGAAGTGGTGACCTGCGTTGGTTGGAATGTCTAATGCCTGTGTACAGGGGATATCTGACCTGTCAGAGGAGCGACGGAAGTGCTTCGAATCCGTGGGTCCCTTGCTTGACTCCAAGGTGAAACTTGAAGAGGCTTGTTCACAGTATCGAGCGAGCTTGGAAACTGCTCGGCAGGCCGAAATCGGATTGCGTGAGACTGTTGAAAGGCAGGTATCCGAGCTTGCGCAGCTACGCCGTGAAAACCAGGGTAACGGGCGACGAGATCTTCCCTCTCTTAATTTTGATTATTCGTCTCATAACAAACGTTGTTGTTTAACAGAGCTGTTGTCGCAAGCTGCCGTAGCGGAGCTCAAAGCACAAGAAGGCGAAGCTGCAGCTGCTCAGCAGAGAACGCGGGCAGATGAGTTGGAGAAGGAATTCGAAGGTAGCTGCTGAGATTCTTCAACTTTATATATGTTGCTTTCTTGGTCGACCGTGATGTGTTATGACTGGTTTTGTTACAGGGCAACGCCGCGTATGGCAAAACCAAATCGCTTTGGTTTGTCAAGATAAGAAGACTTGGGAAGGGCGTTGCCAATCCATGTTGCGGGGAATCAAGCCAGTGATTGATGTCATGTATGGATCTAGCAGCCAGGTACTCCGACTGGACAACGTGGTCGACCATTGTGCCGGATTGTGGTCTGCGGTGAAGAATTTCACGGTGGATGCCGGCGAACAAGTTGGTGCATATGTGCTAGCCCTTACCCGGGCCCATTACCCGAGCGTAGACATAAAGAGGCTGGAGGCTGGCTTTCCTCAGAATACGTCGGAGGCCCAGGCGTCAGAGCTGATTGAGGGGGCTCGGGAGACGGCTGCTGCTCTCGTGAAAGACTTGGATCTGTTTGGGGAACCTGGAGAGTCCAGCGCTCCATAGGACCAAGAAACTTTTATGTCCGCTCTTGTAAATTGTTAACAGAACATGTGTGAACTGAATCTTATATCCCAAATTAGCAATGCAGTGGGTAATCTGGGCGAGAAACAACGACGCCTTATTCGTAATATTCCATAAAAATACAGGGCCGAGTACATATCGTTTAACTCTGCATGATTATGCGTAAAAACGTCGTAGCTGGTCGATATGCCACGAGTTTGGGACATCAGTCCCGTTTAGGTCAGTGAGCCTGTACGATGTAGGTCGTGTGACCTGCTTCACGATGTAAGGGCCTTCCCAATGAGAAGATAGTTTGTGCAACCCAGCATGTTTTGGATGCGCCTCAAGACCAGATCCCCAACGGCGAAGAACCTTTCTTTAACGTTCCTGTTGAAGTATCTGCGTAGTCTTTCAACGTATTTGGCCGTTCGGATGCATGAATCCAGTCTTCGTTCCTCGATGCAGTTGACTTCAAGTTCTCTGGCCTGGTCGGACATTTCCTGGTTGTGCAGCTCCACCCTTGGCGATCTAAACGCTATATCAGCTAGCAAGACCTTTCGTGCGCCGAACACCATGTCGTAGGTTAGTAGTGCCTTTGCTTCTGCTGGGTTGTGTTCGAAGCCCCAAACGACGGATGTAACTCTTTTAACCATCTACCAGCCTTTGATCCTGGTCGTTGGTTCTATACAACCTTTCTTTAATGCAATCGAGTATCATGCCATTTGCTCTTTCAACTTTGCCCCATTAGCCCTTGGGTGTAGCAACGGAGACGTATTTGACAATTATACTCCTCTCTTCGCAAAAGTCCCAGAAATCTGAGCCGGTGAAGGTGGAGCCGAGGTCGGTAATTATTGCAATTAGTAGGCCGAATCGATGGATGATGTCGTTTAGCAGCTCGGCTGCTTTTTGGGCCGTGGGTTTGACCAAAGGCTTGTACTCTATCCATTTGGAGAACTTATCGATCATGACGTAGACGTACTTGAACCCTCCGGGTGCTGTCTTGAACGGCCCAATCATATCCAGCCCCCAGCATGAGAAAGGCCAGGAGGCTGGTATGGCTTGGAGGTCGTGAGCTGGGACATGGATCTGTTTGGCGAAAAATTGACACCCTTCACAATATTTGACTAGCTTTTCCGCGTCAGCCACCGCTGAGGGCCAGTAAAAACCTGCTCGGAACGCCTTCCCGACCAGGGTTCGGGAGGCTGCATGGTTGCCACATATGCCTGCATGTATGTCCGCCAGAATTTGGACACCTTCTTCTTGGGAAACGCATTTTAGCAACAACTCCTCTTTGGCGTTTTTGCGCATGAGCTTTCCGTCCACTAAGATATACTGCTTGCTGCGCCGAATAAGGCGCTCGGTTTCAACCTTGTCCTGGGGGACGTCCGCGCTAGCGAGGTATCTTATGAACTGATCCCTCCAATCATTGTCTGACAATTGTACGGAAGCGACAGTCTGGCCGGTTTGGGGCTGGTCGGTGGCCCCTGCGGAATCTTGCTCGATGGACGGTTTGACCAGGTCCTGGACAAAAACACCATGAGGGATTTGCGACCTGGTTGAACCGAGTTTTGAAAGTGCATCTGCTGCCTGGTTGTCGGCCCGTACCACGTGCTGAAACTGCAGACCATAGAATTTTCCTTCTAGTTTTCTTATCTCGGCAACGTAGGCGTCCATCTTTTCGCTGGTGGCGTCCCAGTCCTTGTTGACTTGGTTTATGACTAGGGCAGAATCACCAAAAACCTCTAGTCTTTTAACTCCTAACTCGGCTGCGATCCAGAGGCCATGGAGGCAAGCTTCATATTCGGCTGCATTATTAGACGCTTTGAAATGTATTCGAAGGACATAGCTCAGCTTGTCTCCAGAAGGTGATATGAAGTGTATGCCTGCTCCTACCCCTTCAAGGTTCAAAGACCCATCAAAGTACATTGTCCAGTGCTCGGTGCTGGTCGGAGGTACGGCTGTTGTCATGTCGGTCCATTCAATCGAAAGCTCTGAGCTGATGGCATCATGTCGGTCCATTCAACAACGAATCGACGAGCGCCTGAGATTTAATGATGTCGCGTGCGAAATTCAAGAGAAACGGGGCTAGCTCCAGGGCCCTTTGATAATACGTCCATTTGCGTCCTTATTGCAAAGAATATCTCCGAGCGGATACTCAGTAACCACCGCAATGGAATAATAATCAAAATAGTGCCGCAGTTTACGAGATGTGATTAGTATCGCATATAGCAGCTTTTGTACCTGGGAGTATCTTGATTTGGAGTCGTTGAGTACTTCACTGATATAATATATCGGACGCTGAACTTTGTATGCGTGCCCTTCCTCCTCTCGCTCCACAACCACGACGGTACTTACGACTCGATCAGTGGCCGCTATGTATATCAATAGGGTTTCGCCATCCCTTGGTGCAGCCAATAATGGTGCCGTTGTCAGGAGTTGTTTGAGGTCTTGAAAGGCGGTTTCGGCGTCCCCGGACCACTCGAACTTCTCAGAAGCTTTGAGCAGTTTGAAGAATGGGAGGCCTTTGTCTCCGAGCCGTGATATGTAACGACTTAGGGCTGCCATGCAGCCAGTTAGCTTCTGGACATCTTTTACGCACTTCGGAGACTTCATCTTTAGGACAGCTTGTACTTTTTCGGGGTTTGGCCTTAGGCCGTCTTTGCTTACTATATTCCCTAACAGGATACCGGAGGGGACCCCGAAGGTACACTTTTTAGGGTTAAGTTTCCATCGGAACCTGTTGAGGGCTGAAAAGGTGGCGCGCAGGTCATCGACCAGAGTATGAGCCGATCTTGTTTTTATGACGATGTCATCAACATAGGCAGCCACGAGCTCTGCTCGGATCTCTTCGGCGAGACACTTCTGTATTTCCCTTTGGTATGTGGCCCCGGCGTTTTTGAGCCCAAACGACATCGTAGTATAACAATATGTGCCAAAGGGTGTAATAAATGAAGTTTTGGGCTGATCCTCTTCTCTCAGAGAAATTTGATGGTACCCAGAATAGCAATCCAGGAAAGATAAGAGCTCGCATCCAGCCGTGGAGTCGACGAGCTCGTCAATACGAGGTAAAGCAAAGGAGTCTTTAGGGCAGTGTTTGTTGAGATCGATATAATCAACACACATTCTCCACTCTTTATTCTTCTTTTGAACTAAAACCGGGTTGGCAAGCCACTCCAGATGATACACTTCTTTTATGAAACCGGCAGCTAACAGCCGGGTGATTTCTACCCTAATGGCCTCCTTCTTGTCGCGAGCGAACCGTCGTAGCTTCTGTTTGATTGGTTGGGCGGTCTTCGAAACGTCCAAGGAGTGCTCGACCAGCTCCCAAGGTACGCCGGGCATGTCCGCGGGTTTCCACGCGAAGACGCTTACGTTGTCCCTCAGAAAACTGACGAGCGCGCTTTCCTATTTGGGATCGAGGTCAAGCCCGATTCGCGCCGTCTTGCTACAGTCCCCTTCGACCAGCTCCACTTCCTTGAAGTCCTTGCTCCTGGTCGCGGCACGCTTGGTTTCCTTGAGCGGGATAGATTGCTCCTCCCGAGGCACCTTTACTGCATCCACGCGAGTTTCCTCCATGCGGATGGACATGTCGTGGGCTTGAGCTGTCGCGAAGCTTTCCTTTTCACATTCGTATGCCATGGAGATGCTCCCCCTGATGCTTAAAACGCCATTCTCAGATGGCATTTTTAGCAAGAGGTAGGTGTAATGCGGTATTGCCATGAACTTGGCAAGGGCAGGTCGGCCTAACAATGCGTGGTATGACCCTTCGAAGTCTGCTACGATGAAGTTGATGTAGCAAATGCGATGGCGCTCTTTCATCCCGAACTGGACTGGTAGGGTGATTTGGCCCAAAGGCTGAGAGGCCTGAGACGGCAGGATACCCCAAAAGGGGGCGTCGTAAGGTTCCAAATCCCCTATGGTGATGCCGAGCTCTGGTAAGGCGTGCTTGAATATTATGTCTAGAGCGCTGCCTCCGTCGATCAGTACTTTCTCGAATCGTACTCCGTCGATGGTCGGATCAACGATGAGCGGGAAGCGACCAGGTTCGGGGACCCTGGCCCATTGATCAGCTCTGCTGAACGAGATCTCTTGATGGGACCAGGACAAATAGCTGGGGTCTGAGATTCTTTCGTCCATTCGGTCGACGGAGTAGACCGCTCGCTCAACTAGCTTGCGAATTCTTTTATCAGCCAGGATAGCCTTGCCACCGAATATGGTACGCACGAACTTTTCGGCTTCTCTGAAGCCGCTGTGTTTTGGGTTTCTTCCTAGATCCTGGTCTTCTTCATGATCCTCTTGGTGATCCTTGCCTTCACGCCTATTGGAGGGTCCATCTTCAGTATCAGGGCGCTGCTTCTTCGGGCCATTGCGATATATGGCTTTGAATCCTCTGCACTCCTCCATAGTATGTCCTACACCTAGGTGCACCGGACAATCCTGCTTCAGGATTTTGGAGTTGGCTGAGTCGTAGCTACGCTTGCCTCCTGCCTTAGCATTGTTGACCTCGTTGCTTGGTGTTCGGCCGGGGTTTGACTGTCTTCGCCTATCGTCGCGGCTATCATACCTTCGGTTAGGGCGGCGATTATCCCGAAACCTTTCACGCCGATCATCGTGGGGTTCGTCGTGCCGATCACTGCGGTAGTCATTGCGCTGTCGGTCGTCGTGTCGGGGCCTTGGCGCCCGGCGGTCGTCAGCGAGCTGTGTGTTATATTCTTCTGCTCGTGCCCAGCTTTGAGCTATATTAAGAAGGTCCTCAACTGTTCGCGGCTCTTTCTGGAGCAGCTTATTCCTCAGCCCTTCATGGTGGTGTAATCCTCGTATAAAAGATGAGATGGATTCGTCATCCGTGACATTGGCTACCTGGATGCGGGCATCGGAGAATCGGCGAATATAATCACGCAAGAGTTCATCCGGGCGGTCTCTGACACGCTCGAGGTCGTATTTGCTTGCCGGTTGCTGGCATGTAGCCTTGAAGTTGGATATGAACGCCTTTCTCAAATCATACCAGCTGTCGATAGAGTCGGGTGGGAGACTCAGAAGCCACTGGCTTGCAGCTTGGTTAAGGACAACAGGCAGGTAGTTAGCCATAACATCTCCTCCTCCACCGGCCGCTCGGACCGCGGTCTCATATAGCATGATCCACTGGCGAGGATCTGCCTTCCCGTCATACGACCTCAGGTCGTGGATCTTGAACCCTTTTGGCCAAACAACAGATCTGAGCCTTTTGGTAAATTGCCTGGGACCGGTAAGTGTTTGATCTAGGAGACCATGCTCGCGATCCCATCTATTGCGCCTTTCCATCTCCTACCGTAGCCTTGTGTCCTTGGAACCTTCAATATAGTTACACAAGTCAGACCTTTCGGTGATATGCTCGCGTAGGTCTCGATGCTCAGAGCTTGGATTGTTCCTAGCGCGCTGGTCGGGTCGGTGGTCCGGTCATCTGTCGCGGTTGTCGCGCTGGTCCCGATTACTACTGGACTCCGGATGTGGGTCTGGTCCTCTTTGACTTCTCCGAGATCCGGTTGGGGCGGCGCCAGAAGGTCCCGCGACCTAGTCTTGGACTTGTACCAGGGATGCCTTGAGATATGCTCCAAGCCGCTCGAGCTGCGGTGTAGCTGGGAGGTTTTCGACCAGGTTCATGGCCATAGCCAGATTAGCTTGCAGTGTCCGATGTACTTGATGGTTGCCGCACATGTCGAACGCATCGTTCAGGTTACGCTGTGGGCGATGGCCTCCAGGGTTTTCGGCTGCTCTCCGAGTAGCTCTGTCAGCGTTCCTAGCCAAACGCTGAGCTTTAGCTTCATCCGTTTCACCGTCGATCAGCGGCTCATCGTGACTTACCGCGAATATCGACCCCCCGAAGCGCGGGAGGGGGCCAAAGCCTGGAGGGTAATCTGGCGTCCGATCAGGTGAATTAGATCGGGTTGAACTGGCGCTTGAGGTTGAGGCGGTGGCAGCGATAGAAGTTACGATTGCCATACACGCATTGGCGCCGAGTTGTTTCGGCTTTGGCTGTTGCTCCTCAGGAGTGCGCCGATCCTTGGCTTTATCCGTCAAGAGTCGTGTGAACTGCTTCCCATACGACGAGGCGGAGTTGTCGAGCCCATGGGGGAAGGTAGCAGCGAAAAAGCTGCATTTCGCGCTGCCCGGACCAGGCTCCCGAGGAGAGCTGAACGTGACGGAGCGACTGGTCGGGGTGGAGGTAATGACCAGACTGGTCCGAAGCTGCGCGTGTCTCTTGGCACGGGCCGGTCGTCGAGGTCGAAGCCACTCCCCTTCGTCGTGCTTAGGCGAACGATCTCCGATCGAATCTGCCAGAGCAAGGGTTTCAGCGATGCCTGCCGTGACTCGATCAATAGATCCAATCAAGTCAGAGTTGTCAAGGCGCCGCCCTTGGTAACGGGGAAGCACGGTCCTGCTCGAGAGCTCCGATCTTGACATCGGGGTTCCAACTGGCAGAAGTGCTTGGGGTGCCTCTATGCTCCCGATCGCTGGGCCATCTCCGGTGACCCACGAAAAAGACCCGACGGTGATCGCCAGGCCGGCCGGGAGATCCATAGAAGCCGGGAAAGAAACCGCCTGAGTCATCATGACGTCCGCACACACACTCCCCACGGTGGGCGCCAGCTGTTGACGGAATATAGTCGATAGCCCACCTAGGGGTATGCCCAAGGTGGTAGATTAGCGGGGAAGACGCGTGGAACGACGATCCAGACGTGACACAGGAACGAGACTAGATGAACACGAGGGTTTATCCAGGTTCGGGCCGCCGAGTTCAGCGTAATACCCTACGTCCTGCGTCGAGTTGTCTACTCTGTATATTGGTGAACGTGTTTTTGAGAGGGGGTCCCTGCTCACCTTATATAGTCACGGTGAGTAGGGTTACAGATCCTAGTAGATCGGATCTCATGATGGAATAAGGAAACCTAGTCGATTACAATCCCATGTCATGGAGAACACGATGTCTTTCCTAACCGACTATGATTCCTTGTCGGTGAAGACTTCCGCGCCGTCATCCGACCAGCTGGGCCGCCTGCCCGACTAGCTGGACCTTGACACCATGATCTAGTTGGGCCGGTCTTCATAAAACAGCCCAAGTATGACCGTGAGGACACCTGGGTCTATATCCCCACAACGTTCCACTACTATTGCTGTACTCACAACATGTGTGGTAGCCGCAATGTATAGCATCATTGGTTCCCTGGGTTCTGGCGGTGTTAGTATAGGAGAATTGGTAAGGTATCCTTTGAGCTGTTCAAAGGCCCTGTCCGCATCTTCCATCCACTAGAATTTATCACCGGCTTTGAGCAGTTTGAGGAAAGGTAGTCCCTTTTCTCCCAACCATGAGATAAATCTGTTAAGTGCAGCCAAACACCTAGTGAGTTTCTAAACGTCCCTGACTGAAGTTGGTGGCTTCATACTGATGATAGCCGTGATCTGTTTTTGACTAGCCTTGATGCCTTGATGGCTAATGAGGAATCCGAGTAATTGGCCTGAGGGTACTCCGAATACACATTTTGTGGGGTTGAGCCTCCATTTGTAAGTGCGCAGTCGAGTAAAGGTTTCATCTAGGTCTGATATGAGGGTGGTCGGATCCTTCGTCTTTATAACCACATCATCAACATAAGCTTTCGCGTTGCGGCCGATTTGGTCGCCCAAACAATCTTGGATAGCCCGCTGATAAGTAGCTCCTGCGTTCTTCAACCCAAGGGACATGGTTTTATAACAGTAGACGCCGAAGGGAGTTATAAACGATGTCTTTGGTTGGTCTTCTTCCTTGAGAGCAATCTGATGGTACCCTGAGCAATCTGAAGGATCAATCTTTGGTTGATCTATCCTTAATAATCCGAAGGGATCCTTTGGATAGTTCTTATTGAGGTCTGTGTAGTCGACACACATGCGCCACTCTGCGGAGTTCTTCTTCCTTACTAGTACTAGGTTAGCTAGCCACTCGGGATGGAGAATTTCTCTGATGAACCTGGCTGCTAGTAGTTTAGCTATTTCCTTTTTGATTGCCTCTTTCTTCTCTGGTGAGAAACATCATAATCTTTGCTTGATAGGTCTGGAACCCTCTTTTAATTCCAACTTGTGCTCGGCCAAGTTCCTTGGAACACCTGGCATGTCAGCCGGCTCCAAGCAAATATATCTTTTTTGCTCTGAGGAACTTGGTGAGCGTGACTTCCTATTCTTCGGATAGGTGAGCACTGATAACCGTCGTTTGAGGGATCACCGGTTTCCAGATCAATAGCTCTTGTAGAGACTTCTGCTGATGGTTGGATAGTGCCTGCCTTCTTGATTGGGATTTCTGAATCTCCAGGCTTGGCGTTATGTACCATCCGCGTGAGTTTCTGCACTTCCAGGGCGAGTTTAGCTTTTTTGGCGATTTGGACAGCTTTTGTGTCACAGTCGAACGATCGCTTCAAGTCGCCCTTAAAAGTGAGAATACCTTTAGGACCCGGCATTTTCAGCAGAAGGTATGGATAGTGTGGCACTATCATAAATTTGGCGATGGCTGGTCGTCCAAATATGGTGTGGTATGATGATTCGAAGTCGGCTACCTCGAAACTGATGTACTCAGTCCGATAGTTGATCTGAGTTCCAAAAGTGACAAGTAGTATGATCTTTCCGAGTGGTATGTCCGCCTTTCCGGGTACTATGCCGTAAAAGGGGGCGCTTGATGGTGTGAGCTGAGTTGCTAGGTCCAAGTTCATCTTGCGTAGGGTGCTTGCAAAGATGACGTTGAGTCTGACTCCTCCGTCTATGAGTACTCTTCCCAATTTGAACCCGGCGACCGTAGGATCCAGGACTAGCGGTAGTGCCCTGCATTGGAGACGCTGGTCCATTGGTCTGCTCGAGAGAAATTGATCGGATGCTCAGACCAATCAAGATATCTGGGAGTCGCTGGTTCGGTAGACATAATTTCCCGTAGGGAAAGCTTCTGCAGGCGCTTGCTATCGCTGGTGGTTACTCCTCCAAAGATGACATTAATAGTGCCTTTGGGGTGTTGGAAATCACCAGCGCCCTGCTGAGGGTCTTCCGCTGCCTTCTTCCTTTATCTTTCTTGCTTTTATTGAAGTGGGAATTCAAACCTCGCTCTTTAAGCTATCGACAATGCATGGCCGGGTGTCCTCCTTTCGGATGGAAGGGGCATGGGCCATATAGGAGGTCGTCGAAGCTTGACGGCTTGTTCCCCTTCTTCTGAGGTTCCATGGCTGCAACAGTGTTGTCCCCTGTTCTCTTGCGGGTGTTTTGCTGAGCAGTCTGGTTTCCTCTCTGATTATTTCCTCGATCACCTTGCGTGTTCCTTTCGGGAAAGCGCTCATGTGTGCGTTCTTCTGTCGCCAACATGGAGTTGACTGCTCGATGGAACTTGTCAGCATTGGTCGGATCATGCTTGATGAAATCCTTGTAATTGTACCTTTCACAAATTCCATTGCCGAAAAGGTCGATTACTTCTCTATCTGTTATATCTGAGACTGTGGAGCGGATCTTAGAAAAACATCTATAGTACTCCCGCATGGTCTCATTTTCTGTTGTTTGCAGGTTCTGAGCTTAGTCTGAGGATCTGATCTCTCGGGAACACCCGCAAAGTTTTCGATGAAGATACGATGGAGTTGTTCCCAGGAGTCAATGGACTCGGGCTTAAGTCTGTCAAACTATGCAAGGGGAATTGTCTTTAGAGCCATGGGTAGAAATAATGCCTTGACGTTGTTGCTTCCGCCAGCTATCTCGACTGCTTGAGCATACAGCCTGAGCCACCGTTAAAGGACCGAGAGTGCTACCAGAAAGCGACCAGAGGGGGGTGAATGGGAGCTTCAAAATTTCCTACCAAAAACTTGACGCCACTGTCCCGAGAATCAACCCCAAGAGCAAACTTAGAGCTTGCAAGTGTCCACGACCCTAGATGTAGGGTGGATGCTTCCAAGAAGCACAGCGAGACACTATTCAACTCTAGAAACACAACACAAAAGCCAGAAATCAAAACCGACAACGGATGAACGAACCGCGGATGAAACTGCGCAAAAGCAGTTGCATCGGACGCTGGCCTGCGTCCGATGGCTCAGCACCGAACGCGTCCGATGCAAACAGAACCTCTCTGGAACCTTACTGGACTGGCATCGGACGCTACTATAGTGAAACCCTAGCGTCTGATGCTTGACCCCCGGTGCGTCCGATGGCAACAGACGCTCCGATGGTCAGCGTCTGATGCTCCTTAAAACTCAATGTCAGACGACACGTGGCACCGGACGCGTCCGATGGTATGAACCAGCGTCTGATGCTCAAGAACAGAGCATCCGATGGTCCCGATTCTGTGCTGTTCTTCTGCGAAAATCACCCGATCTCCTCCGAATCAAAAGCACTAAGGCTTAGACATGGTATGAGGAGTTCCAAGGAGGTTAGTAAGCTATCCTAAAGGGATCATGGCTCGAACCTAACTCCAAATCAGTGAATTGGAAGAATTCAGGACAAAGGGGCAAAACTTGATCCAATACAAAAAATCGACCGATCTACTAGCTCATGAAGTTAGAGTTGATTTTCTTCGGTGGAAAGAAGTGCCTCACGATCTAGAACAACTTGTTTGAAACGGATTTGCAAAAGACACACCAAGTAGAGAGATCGATCAATGGGAAAAATGTGGAGAAAAGCAACCCGCGAAGAACAAGAACAAAACGCGAATTATAACCACGAACTTGCAACCGTGTGGCTACCACACGCTACAATAGTGAGATTACGGTGTCACTTCCTCAAAATCTCACGGGCACAGAGGTACGATTGTCTTCTTTGTGGATCTCAGTTCGCTACAGCAGGGAATGGGAGAGCAGGAAACCCTAGAAGCAAAAGAGCAAATGACTGAGATATTTTGGGAGGTGGGTGTCTCCCCCTACTTATCCTAATTCTAATTCCCACTCTACCCCTAGTTATTTACAGAGCGACCCAGCCAAACCCTAAGGCTATCCTGGACCAACCCGAAGATGATGGTGATCCGACGGCCACGCCCACACAACTGGTAGCGTTGCCTCGACGCAACCTCACCGATTGCCGCCACCGCTCTGCTTGTCCTTTTCCTGGATGCCGCCCCCGGTTTTGTGGCTGAAACTGGGAAACCAAGCCTTCAAGTCCATCCCCCGGTTTTGTGGCCCAAAACGGGAAACCAGCCACCCATCGCCTAAGTTTTGTGGCCCAAACTCAGAAACCCGCCAACGCCCAGGTTTTGAGGCCCAAACCTAGAAACCGTCCTCAGCCCGAGTTTTATGGCCCAAACTCGGCAAACCCACAACACCCAGGTTTTGTGGCCCAAACCTAGAAACCGTCCACCCGGTGGTTTTTCTGTGGCTCAACCACCAAACCAGAGCTGTAGAGGGGATGCACCACCTGTGCACCCCGTCCACCGACACGTGTCCCCAGGTCCTCGACCTGAGCAACACCGTGCTCCGCAAGTCTCCGCTCATCACTGCCCCAGGCTGTCAGCCACCACAGCTGATCCTCAGGCCACCGGTCCCTCAGTCCAAGCCTCACATCCGCCCTTCACCGCTCCCGGTCCATCGGCACGGCACGTCTCTACTTGACCTTCACCTTGCCCTCGATCACTGTCTCTGTGCTCGACACCTGCACAACACAAGCCAAAGAACATGCGCATCAAACCTGTTGACAATCACTCATCACTCGAGACTTGGCATACACCCATGTATCCGCAACCTCCCCCTTGATGAGTGCATTGTCAACTACATACACAAATCATAATAGAATAGAGGAAGGAAGAAGAAGAAGAGAGAACTCGACCAAATGACCCAAAAGCATAGCAAAGCCGAAGAAGGTCAAGTGGAAAGAGCAAGAAAACTTGGTCCCCAAAGACATGGGCAACAGCTCGACGCAACTAAGCAAAGCAAAGCTAGCCCTCAAGAAGAGGTAGAACAGGCTCAACAACGTTAGCAAGAAAGCTCGATACCAACTGTTACCAGCTAAATAACAAAAGAGCTCGACACCAATTGAGAAGCTGAGAGGAGGCTGAAAGGCGAATGCAAGTTCCTCAAGAAAGAGGCAAAGGCTCAACACAACTAGCAAAAACGCTCTGCGCCAACTGAAAAATGCTCAAAAAACTCAGCAGCGAGCAAACTCCCCCTCAAATAGTGCACACAACCAGGAAATCATCCCCTTAGTGCAACTACAAAATTTGTCAAAATTTTCTCCCCCTTAGTTAAACTTCGGGAAGCACATGATTTGTCAATTTTCTCCCCCTTAGTTGAAAATGCACCATCAAGTAAAAATGCACCATCAACAAGAAAGTTTCTTCCCCTTGACAGAATTTCTCCCCCTTAGAAAAATGCATATGAGTCAGAAATGCAAAGTTAGAAGCTTCAGGAATATAGTCAATAGAATGAAAAGATGCTCCACAAAGTATAACTTCCAATGACTTAACAACATCACAACATGCTAGCAAAGGCTCAAACTGATCACCAAATACGAAATATGAACATATGAGCAAACGTGAGCAGTTTTAGCCAATTCAGAAAAGGTTGTTCACCACAAAATAGCACTATACATGTATAGACAGGAAGTCAAACAAGTGCTAACCATGTATGCAAAGTGAACTACCCCTAGCAAAGTTCAAACATCATGCTATAGATTGAAACATAGACTTGTGATTTTAGATTTTAATCGGAGTTGCAGCGGTGAAATTACACAAGTTTAAAATTCAGCATGTGATTGCGAGAGGTTGAAAGTTTGTCATTGCCTAACTTTTCAACCGAGCTAAGCCTATGCATATGCAATCCGGAGCTTAAAGCATCGGTTTCGGTCATACACTACACGGCTCAAGTTTAACTCAATGTTCAATGAGAAACTGTCTCGATACCGTGATGTGTTGACAAGCAATCCCATCTCGATCTTTTCAATTTACTTTAAAACTTGGTTCAATTTTATTGACAGAATATGAACATACCAAGCAAGTGAATGACTCAGAACTAGAGACATAGCAACCTAGCATATATGAAAAGCACGAGTGAATTCAACACATCCTACACATGCTAGTTGCATATCTCAATGGTGAATAATTTTAAGTTTTATGTTCATTAAGCAGGTTCACCATTCAAAAATAGCTCAGCTCACAACATGTATTAGTGATCAGAAAGAGCATAAGCTACAAGCATCATTATAATGCATTGGAGCATACTAGATAGAGCATAATTACATTCTAAAGATTATATGCATGAAGCTCAGAAAGTAAAGATGCATGATGAAATGCAAAAACTAACCTATCAGAAACTGAAAATAAAACAAACAAAAGAGTCAGTCTATGATACAAGAACCAAAATGTTTCCCCCATCTAAAAGGGGAAACACACACCAAGCTCACCTCTCAACCGATTAAAGGTTGATTGGTCCAAAGGCTTGGTGAAAATATCAGCCAACTGATGATGAGTATCGACATGGCGAAGGTCGATATCACCCTTCTCAACATGGTCTTGCAAAAAATGAAAGGGCACATCAATGTGTTTGGTCTTAGAGTGCAGCACAGGGTTCTTAGCAACGCTAATCGCACTTGTGCTGTCACAAAGCAAAGGAACACGAGAAAAGCTCAGATCAAAATCACACAAAGTGGCCATCATCCAAAGCAACTGAGAACAACAGCTAGCCGCAACAACATATTCAGCCTCTGTGGTAGACTGAGCGACACTAGACTGCTTGCAAGAAGACCAAGATACAAGAGAAGAACCAATAAACTGACAAGTCCCAGAAGTGGACTTGCGCTCAACTTGGCAACCAACAAAATCGGCATCAGAAAAACCGCAAAGGGAGAGGGTGGAGTGTTGACACTCCTTAATGGAATCACTCTAAGATAGACTTCATAAACAATAACCTAGTGAAGGCACTAAGAAGTGTATGGGACACTACTAGCATCACTTAATGTCAAGTTGTCATCCCCAACATGAAACTAGCAATGTGATTATATCATGGCACTGACTCTAAAGATAAATATTTATCCGCAAGCGCACAGATAAATACACCAGTTGTAGCAGCATTTTACCCAGAGATGTTCCAAGTATCGTTATTTATATTTAGCACTAGGAATGAAGTGAGATAAATAAGGATAAGAGCTACTATATTCATGTGATAGGAGAATTGAGAACAAAGTAAGAACACACTCCTTTATCCTAAACAGGGATCAATCACAATAATGAGGTACACTATAAATGATTGTTGACGCTGGTTATCTATCAAAATTAAAGGATAAATAAATATGAAAAGTGCATGAATTCAATCACTAACAAAGGTTTAGGGTTTTAATTGATAATATTCCATGAGTTTTGGTGAATTGTGATTCTGCAGGGACTAAACCAGGAAACCAGCGCTGATTGCTTCCCCTAGAAGGAAACTGACGGGAGATAACGCAACCGCCACGTCAGGTAGATTCTAGAAGACTCTAGGGGACACCAGAAGATACCAGGAGGTCGACCACCACGAGAGGATGAAAGGTGGGACCGACCGGTCCCACCATGAGACCGGTCGGTCTCCCCCAGGGCCCACTGGCCTCTGTCTTCTGGAAGCTTCCTCCACCGACCTTTAGGACTCATCTCGGCCGTACCTTAAGTCGGTTTGATCTAACGGCTGTGGTTGATCCCTTAGGGCTATATAAACAGGCCCCCAGACCCCAGGGCAGATCAAGTCCCTCTTCAGAAAAGACTACGTCTCATTCAGAAACCCTAGAAGAGACTTCAAGAGCCAGCTATCAAGTAGAAGACTAGTTACCCCTCTAGTTAGGTTTAGAACCTAGTCTTATACTTGAAGGACCGAATCGGCGACCAGAGGGGGGGTGAATGGGAGCCTCAAATTTCTTCTCGAGAAATCGATGGCCCTTGTCCCAGAGAGTCACCCCAAAAGCAAGACAAGGACTTGGTAGTGTCCACGACCCTAGATGTAGGGTGGATGCTTTCAAGAAGCAGAGCGGGACACTACTCAAGTGCGAAAGAGCCTCGGAGCAAATGCAAAACTGCAGTGACCAATCCTAGGAGAAAAACCAAAAGATGTATCAAACGGTGTCCAAAAATTATGAAATTTGAACCCTAGGTACTAGACACCCCCAGGAAGGTCTCCAAAAAATTGGAGCTCAAAACTCCAAAGTGTTACTACTGAACATGTCCGAGGTGCCTACCGGACATGTCCGGGTTTCACTGCCCAGAGCAGTTTTGGGAGAAAATACCAAAACCCTACCAAACGGTGTCCAAAAATTATGAAACTTTAACAGTAGCAAGTAGACACCTAAGGGAAGATCTCCTCAAAATTGCAGCTCAAAATTCCAAAGTATTCCTACCGGACATGTCCGGGTGGCCTACCGGACATGTCCGGGTGGCACGCTGAAGTTTCTGAAAACTCTGAATTTGAAGCCAAAACTCGACTAAATCAACTCCGAAAAATCTGAAACTTTGCATAGGAGTTCACAACCAAGTCAGTAAGCTATCTCTAAAAGATTATGGCTCAAACCTAACTATGGATTGCAGAATCAAAGAAACTCAAAGAAGATCGGCCATGGGAGGAAGAACTCGATCCAAACTCGAAAACCGACCGATCTACTAGCTCGTGAGGTTAGAGATGAATTCCTTCGGTGAAAAGAGGCGCCTCACGATCTAGAACAAGTTGGTTCAAGCAGAATCAAAAACCACCTCTCGGAGAGGGAGAACGAGGCAAATCTCTGGAAGGGGGAAAAACAAAAACGCGAAGAACATAAAACGCAAATCGATTCAATTTCAGCTGAAACTCCTCCACACGAGGAGACAACGAGATTACGGTCTTGTTTCCTCAAAAGATTCAAATACACAGAGGTATGATTCCTGTCTCTGCGGATCACAGGCAGCGAGGTATGATTAGAACCTAAGCGGGGGCTAGAGAGAGAGAGCTCAGGAACAAATGACTGCCAGGATAATGGGAGAGGAGGGGGTGCCTCTCTTATTTAAAGCCTAATACAATAATCCCCTTTCTACCCCTAGATACAAGAGCGAAGCGGCCAACCCTAGGGGTATCCCAGTCCAACTCTGCTGGTTGACCATCTGACGGCCACGCGCCTTCCTCATCCTTAGCTTTGCCTCGACGCAAGCCTCAGGATGCCGCCACGTGCCGCCCTGTCGACCGCCGCGCCTTCCTCGCGGATAGCTGCGCCGCCGCGCCAGCCTCTCCACGCCGCCACGCGTCGACCGTCCTTTTTGCGGACCTCCCCCGGTTTTGAGGCCGAAACTGGGAAACCTGGGCCTTCCCCCGGTTTTGAGGCTGAAACCGGGAAACCTGTCCTCCGGCTGAGTTTTGTGGCCCAAACTCAGAAACCCGTGCGCCCAGGTTTTGAGGCCCAAACCTGGAAACCGTCCACGCCAAGTTTTGAGTCCCAAACTCGAAAACCGGCCACCCCGAGTTTTGAGGCCCAAACTCAGAAACTGTCGAGGGTAGCTTTTTGAGGCTCAGCTACCGAACCCGCGCTGAAGACGGGATGTGGTTCGCACACCCCGAGTTCCAGCACCGATGCTGGAGCATGTCCAGCCTCCACGCCGGGCACAGTGCATTCACCATCCTTCTCGGCCTCCCGCCAAGTGTCACGACGCCATCACCTTCCTCCTGACTCGGCCGATGCACCGCACATCCCCATGTACTCTTGCTTGTCAACGCCACGTGCCAGCTACCACAGCTGGTCCTCAGGTCTCCCGGTCCATCGGTCCAAGCTCCACGTCCGCCCTTCACCGCTCCCGGTCCGTCGGCACGGCACATCCCCACTTGACCTTCACCTCACCTTCGACCACTGCCCGAGCTCCGCACCTGCAAATCAACACAGCCAAGAGACATGTTGCCCGTTGATCGATCACTCATCACTCAGGAAGGGAACCACAAGGGCACATATCAACCTTGTGTTCGCAATCTCCCCCTTGATGATGTGCATCGTCAACTCATAGTAACCGTAACCAAAATAAAAGAAAGCAGAATTAGGTTGAAGGAGAAAACTCACTAGAAATGTCCAAAAGCCAGAGAAAAGGCCGAAGAAGAACAAATCGAGATAAGCGAAGCTTGGTCCCCAAAGACATGGGCAACGGTTCAACACAACCAAGCAAAAGATCGGAGCAACAACTCATCAGATGGCAAAACTCGATCAAAATCAGAGCACAAGACTTGGTTCCCAAAGACATGGGCAACAGCTCGACGCAACCAAGTCAGAAACAAGCTAGTCCTCAAGAAGAGGCAGAAGGGGCTCAACACCACTAGCTGAAAGCTCGAAACCAAATGAAGACTGCATAAGACGCAGCTACTGCTAGTCCCTCAAGATAGAGGCACAGAGGCTCAACACAACCAGCAGTAAGCCCGATACCAATCAAGAACTAACAAAACATGGTGAAGACAGCTAGTCCCTCAAGACAGAGGCATAGAGGCTCGATGCAACTAGCTGAAAAGATTGATATCAAATAAAACCAACTCGGAGCAGGCAGAAAAACTCCCCCTTACTCAAAGAACTCCCCCTCAATAAGTGAAGCATAAATTGCAAATTGTCACCACAACAAGACATTCTCCCCCAATTCTCCCCCTTGGGGGCAATTTGCAATCAAAAGAGAAGGGAAAAGAGCTCAAATAAGCAAAACAGAGCTAGGTCATGCATATCGGAGTCAAGCAAATGCACATGAGTCAAAAATACATGTTAGCAGCTTCAGGTATATACTCGAAAGAGTGAAAGAATGCTCTAATGAGTGCTGATCCGACTACAAAGCAACATGCAAAAGTGCTAGCAAAGGCTCAAACTGATCACCAAATACGAAATATGAACACATAAGCCAAGTGAGCAGTTTTAAGCCATTCTGAAAGGAGTTTCACCATCAAATTAGCACCGAACATGTATAGACAGGAAGTCAAACAAGTGCTAAACATGTATACAGAGTGAACTACCCCTAACAAAGTTCAATCATCATGCTATAGAATGAAACATATACTTGTGTTTTTTAGATTTTATCAGAGAATTTGCAGCGGTTACTAACACAAGTTTAAATTCGGCATGTGATTGCGAGAGGTTGAAAGCTTGTCATTGCCTAACTTTTCAACCGTGCTAAGCCTATGCATATGCAATCAGAAGCTTAAAGCATCGGTTTCGGTCTTACACTACACGGCTCAAGTTTAACTCAATGTGCAATGAGAAACAGTCTCGATACCGTGATGTGCTGACAAAGCAATCCCATCTCAATCTTTTCAATTCACTAAAACTTGGTTCATTTTAAGCAGAATATGAACAATCCAAGCAAGTGAATGACTCAGAACTAGAGACATAGCAACCTAGCATATATGAAATAGCTCAAGTGACCTCAACACATCCTACACATGCTAGTTGCCAATCTCAATGGTGAACATGTAATAGGTTTTAAGTTCATTAAGCATGTTCATCATTCTGAAAAATAGCTTAGCTCACAACATGTATCAGTGATCAAGGAGAGCCTAGGCTACAAGCATCATCATATATCATCGAATCATACACTAATCAGAGCATAAGTTCATTCTAAGGAATATAGACATGAAGCTCAAAATGCAAGATGTATACATGATGAAGTCAGAATTAGAGCAAAACAAAACTAAACAGACTCAAGACTCAAAAACAAAAAGGATCAAAAAGTCAGTCTATGGTACATCAAACAAAATGCTTCCCCCATCTAAAAGGGGAAACACACACCAAGCTCACCTCTCAACCTAGCAAAAGTTGAGAGATATCCAGGCTTGGTAAAAATATCCGCAACCTGGTTATGGGTGTCTACATGCCTAAGATCAATGTCGCCTTTCTCGTAGTGATCACGAAGAAAGTGAAAGCGGACATCGATGTGTTTGGTCTTGGAGTGAAGAACAGGGTTCTTTGCTACACTAATGGCAGAAGTGCTGTCGCAAAGCAAAGGGACCCGACTAAAATCTAGACCAAAATCATGCAAAGTAGCAACCATCCATAAAAGCTGCAAAGCACAAGAAGCAGCGGCAACATACTCGGCTTTCGTAGTAGACTGGGCTACGTTCGACTGTTTGCGAGAAGACCACGAAACCAATGAAGAGCCAAGAAACTGACAAGTCCCAAAAGTAGACTTGCGCTCAAGCCGACGGCCGGCAAAATCCGCATCGGAGTAACCACAAAGCGAAAGAGTCGAAGAAGAAGAGTACCAAAGTCCGAACTCAGGAGTGTATCGGAGGTACCTCATGATGCGCTTGACTGCTTGCTTGTGGGAAGTCCGAGGGGACGCCTGAAAATGAGCGCACAGACACACAGAAAACTATATGTCTGGCCTCGTCGCCGTCAGGTACAGGAGCGAGCCGATCATGCTCCTGTACTCCTTTTGGTCAACTGGCTCTCCATCCTGGTCCGCGTCCATCGCAGCAGTCATCGCCATGGGTGTCGTAAGAGGCTTGGCCTCGCCCATGTTGAACTTCTTCAGAATGTCCTTCGTGTACTTGCCTTGATGCACGAACGTCCCGTCTCGAGTTTGCTTGATTTGCAACCCGAGGAAGAAGGTCAACTCACCCATCATACTCTTCTCAAACTCCCTGCTCATAGTATCTACAAACTTGGCAACAAGTGCGTGAGAGGAGCCACCAAAGATGATATCATCCACGTAAATCTAGACTAACAGGGTGTCATTTCCTTGCTTGAGGAGAAACAAAGTTTTATCTACCCGTCCCATTTTAAAACCCTTGGAGAGTAAAAGGTTTTCAAACGATCATACCATGCTCTCGGGGCTTGTTTCAAACCATACAACGCTTTTGAAAGTTTATAAACATGGTTTGGAAACTTGGGATCCTCGAAACTAGGGGGTTGCCTAACATAAACCTCTTCCTATATACCCATTCAAGAAAGCACTCTTGACATCCATCTGGTAAAGCTTAAAACCCTTCGAAGCAGCAAAGGCTAGAAGGATTCTAATGGCTTCTAAACGGGCTACAGGGGCAAAGGTTTCCTCATAGTCTATCCCCTCTTTTTGGCAAAAACCCTAGCCTACTAGCCTAGCCTTGTTCCTCACTAACATCCCATCCTCACCCTCTTTATTTTTGAAAACCCATTTGGTACCTATAGGGTGGCATTCTGGTGGAGGTGGAACTAGGGTCCAAACTTGGTTTCGCTCAAAGTTTTCTAGCTCCTCATGCATGACATTTACCCAGTTAGAATCAAAAAGTGCGTGTCCAACATCTTTGGGCTCAAAAGAAGCAACGAAAGCAGAATGAGCAAAGTGAGAGATTTCATACGCTCGCGATCGCGTGACTCGCTGGTTGATACCGCCGATCATCTGCTGCGGGGGGGGGGGGGGGTGAACTTGCTGAACGCTTCGGGGCGCTTGCCTCGCCGAAGTCGTCTCCCCCTTGCCAGATGCTGTCGCTCTCCCGGGTGCAGCCGGTGCTTGCTGGAGAGGTGGCTCAAGAGGACCCCAAGAAGAAGAAGTCGTGGGATCGGGTCCTCGAGCTGAAGTAGTCATCGTAGGGTCGACGGGGGCAGCCAGTGGAGTTGGCTCGGGATCACCCCAATCGGCATTCTCTTGCTCCTCGTCCACAAAGATGGTCTCTCCCAGCTCCTGTTCTCCTGCAACATCAAAAGCAGAAGAAAGACAAGGCATAGTCTCATCGAATGTGACCTCGCAGGTCTCCACTATCCGATTAGTTTCAAGGTTAAGAACTCGATAAGCGCGTGAATGCGAAGCATAACCAAGAAAGACGCCATCAGCAGAGCGAGATTCAAATTTTTCTAAATTGCCTTGCTTCAGGATAAAGCATTTACACCCAAACACCCAAAAATGAGACACCTTGGGTACCCGTCCAAAACGCAGCTCGTAAGAAGTTTTCTTCATGAAAGCCCAAAGAAAGATGCGATTTACAACATGGCAAGCGGTGTTGATCGCCTCAGCCCAAAAACGCCTAGAAGTCCTATGCTCAACGAGCATCGTCCTGGCCATCTCAACAAGGGTTCGGTTTTTGCGCTCAACAACACTGTTTTGCTGGGGGACATAAGGAGAAGAAAACTGATGCTCGATTCCATTAGAAGAACAGAAAGAGGAAAACTGAGAGTTATCAAACTCAGTACCATTATCACTACAAATAGCTCTAATGGTATCAGGGGGAAACTCAGTTTTCAAACTCAAAATCAAATCACGAGCAAAAGGAAAAGCTTCATCCTTACCCTCCATGAAAAACACCCCAGAGTACCTCAAAAAATCGTCAACGATCACAAGAACGTACCACTTCCCACCCGCTGAGCAAACCCAAGCTAGACCAACTGTGTCCATGTGTAAAAGCTCGCCGGGTCGCTTTGTCATCACCTGATTAACAGGTGGGTGAGAGGCAGCAACCATCTTCCCGTGACGACACGGATGGCAAACAAGGTCCTTCTGAAACTTAAGCTTGGGCAATCCTTGGATTAGGCCAAGTGAGCTAAGTCTTGCAAGCAAGTCAAAACTCAAGTGACCGAGCCTCCTATGCCACTTCCACAAATCAGAAGAAGGACCAGCCATCAAACATCTAGCAGAGCCGAAAGAACGAGAAAAGTCAGCTTTGAAAACACGGCCAAAAGGGACGATCCAACAAATAAGATCTCCCCGAGGATCTAAAACACGACTCAAACCCTTCTTAAAGCGCACTTCACAATCATCCTCAAGAAGTTGTGAGACAGAAAGCAAATTGTAATGCAAATTCGAAACCAAAGCAACATCCTTAAGAACAAAGTTCTCATTGAGCCGAATAGCTCCATGAGACACAACCTTACCTCTACTATTATCCTCGAAAGTGATGTACTCCTTGTGCATCACGGGGCTAAGGTTGGAGAACCATTCCTTCTTTCTGGTCATGTGGCGTGAACACCCCGAATCCATGAGCCACATGTTCTCCAACCGAAGTTCCTGCATCAATAGAAAGGCAGGAAGTGAGCATATGGCACAACACTGGGGTTAGTATACTGAGAAGGATACCAGTGCTGTGTCATAGGCCCAGAAAAAGTTTAGTAGCAACACCAAGCTGTCCTCGTCCATGGGTGGATAGCGATCACCACCAACCTGAAAGGGTGGTCCGCTATGGAACAGAAAACCTCCAAACTGACCTACTTGTCCCATTTGAGCAAACGATCACCACCACCATACTGAAAAGGTGGTCCGCTATGGGACTGAGCAGCAAAACCTCTTACACTCAGCTCACGATCGTATTGAGGATGACCGGAACCGCGACGGGCACGACCACCACCCCGTGGTCTAGCTGCCTGGGCCTAGCTACCTGAGGGGGTGCACCTCCAGGCCTAGCGCCCTGCCTCTGAACTCCCTGACCCTGCACACCATGGAGAGGGTGGTGCCTGGCCTGGTTGTTCAGCTCCAACTCCTTCCTAGCGTCTCTCTTCCTCCGAAAGCAAAACTCAGCTAGGTGACTCTCACGGTGACAGTGCTCGCACTCGAACCTCACCACTCTCTTGGGTTGTTGGTTCCTATGGTTGCGAGGGTTGTTCACTCTGGCTGGCTGCTTGCCCTTCGGAAGGGGATCACTAGAGACGTCAGGAAGGGTGTCAAGTGTGTTTCTAAGATGGTTAGGTTTCAGAACCCACACTTGCTTGTGAGGTGGAGCCTTGGGAGGTTCATCAAGGATGCTATCCTTGGTGATAGGCTTGGGAGGCTCAGGTGGGGTGATCTTGATAAGCTTAGGGAGAGCGGATGGCTTCTCACTAGGGCTCACTCCACTAAACTCACCGATCTTGCCAAAGGTACTAGGGCCCTTCCCACCTGAAGCAACCTACTCCCGAGCAATCAGTTCCCCTCTTGAACTGACTGATCATCATGCCCAACTGCGGCTCACTGCATGACACCCAACTCAGGATGGACCGAAGGTATGTGTTTTCCTCCTCGGTTTGCATCCTGGCATGCCGACAGTTGGCAATCTCAAGCTCCATCCCCACGCATCGCTCACATGGAGCGGACAAGGTGCTAACTGAGCTGGCCTTCATGGCTTCAGCAAGCTTGACACTAATTTCTGCCAACTCAGTTCGCAAGCTAGGACAAAGCTTGCACGCACCCAACAAAGAAGGCCTCGCCTTCACTTCCTCCAGTTCCTTCTTCAGGGAGGGACACTCCTTGCAATCACCCACCAAGTCTAGCCTACTCTTCAGCTCATCATACACCTCAATCAAAGAGGCATACTTGGTTTGCAGGGTGGCAAAGTTTGTCATATGCATCGTGCACTCCTCACACTCCTCCTCATCGGTCACCTTCACCTCGGACCTAGCGAACTCAAGCTCCTTAAGTGCATCATTCATCTTAGCCTTAAACTCATTGTGCTCTCGGATAGCTCGCTTGAGTTGCTTCTCCTGACCGAGAACTATGTCGACAAGGGAATCGTGCTCACCGGTAAGACGATCGACAAGAGAAGAGTTTGATACCTCGGAAGCATCGTCGTCGTCGTCGTCGGTGTCGATGTCCTTGTCCTAGCACTTGTGGTCCTCTTCGTCCAAGGCCATGGTGCAAAGGCCCTTGGAGGATTTGCCGAAGAAGCAGAGTTCGTTGAAGCGTTGTTCAGTCTTGTGCTCGGACCCATCGTCGCTGGAGTCACCGTCAGAGGTCTTCTCGCCGTCGCTGAAGGTGGCGAGGAAGGCACGCTTGCCGGCGTCGAAAGCCTTTTCCATGTCCTCCCGGCGGTAGCCCCGGCCTTGTTCTCCAGCTTGCCCTTGCGCCTGGAGTTGCAGTTCTTGCCGGGGAAGCTCTTGTCGCGCTTGGTACAGCTCGCGACGAAGTGATCGGGATCTCCACACCCGTAGCAGCCCTCACGTGCGCCACCACGCCGGCGATTCAGGCGGTTGTTGTGAAACCGCGAGAACCGGGTGATGATGAGGGCGAGCTCGTCATCGTCCAACGCCTCCACCTGCTCCTCTGTCACTAAAAGCAAAGAAGACAAAGCAAAGAGAGGTGGTGAAGCGTCAGTGGAAAGAGTCGATCCACCCTTGCCTGAGACCAAAGCCATGGAATGAGAAGATGGATTCTTCAGCTTGGCCTGAGTCAAGTGATCGATCTCAGTGGACTTGAGCTTGCTGAATAGCTCGTCCACAGTGAGGGTGTCGTAAGCAGGAGACTCAATGATGGTCGACACCTTCACCTCCCATACCCTCCGATCCAGGGCGTATAGCAACTTGAGAGCCCTCTCATGATCGTCATAGGGTAGGTTGGCCCGATTGGCACGCATCTTGTTCACAATCATTTGGAAACGAGTGAACATAGCGTCAATCATCTCTCCCTCCAACTGAACAAAGTTCTCGTATTCCCACTTGTATGTCTCGAAGAGTCTGGTCTTGACCTGAGCGGTCCCCTCGTGATAGCTCTGAAGCTTCACCCAGATCTCTCGAGCAGTTTGAAGCTCAGAAACATGCTCGAACTCAGGAAGAGAGATGTTGGCCAAAAGCGCATTACAGGCCTAAGAGTTGGCCTCGTGTTGGTCAATTTGGTGCTGACCAACTCGAGCCGCAAGGACCACGTAATCGACATTCTCGCATATCTCCCAAACAGAAGAACTGATGCTGCTAAGATAGGCACGCATCCGAATCTTCCAATAGGGATAGTTCGTCCCATCGAAGTAGAAAGCCTTGCCGTTCCCTCGATCCATGTCGCCCTTAGCATCCGAAACCGATTAAGGTAGAGAAGATCCTTAACCGGCTCCGATACCAATTGAAGGACCGAATCGGCGACCAGAGGGGGGGTGAATGGGAGCCTCAAATTTCTTCTCGAGAAATCGATGGCCCTTGTCCCAGAGAGTCACCCCAAAAGCAAGACAAGGACTTGGTAGTGTCCATGACCCTAGATGTAGGGTGGATGCTTTCAAGAAGCACAGCGGGACACTACTCAAGTACGAAAGAGCCTCGGAGCAAATGCAAAACTGTAGTGACCAATCCTAGGAGAAAAAACAAAAGATGTATCAAACGGTGTCCAAAAATTATGAAATTTGAACCCTAGGTACTAGACACCCCCAGGAAGGTCTCCAAAAAATTGCAGCTCAAAACTTCAAAGAGTTCCTACCGGACATGTCCGAGGTGCCTACCGGACATGTCTGGGTTTCACTGCCTAGAGCAGTTTTGGGAGAAAATACCAAAACCCTATCAAACGGTGTCCAAAAATTATGAAACTTTAACTGTAGCAAGTAGACACCTAAGGAAGATCTCCACAAAATTTCAGCTCAAAATTCCAAAGTCTTCCTACCGGACATGTCCGGGTGGCCTACCGGACATGTCCGGGTGGCACGCTGAAGTTTCTGAAAACTCTGAATTTGAAGCCAAAACTCGACCAAATCAACTCCGAAAAATCTAAAACTTTGCAGAGGAGTTCACAACCAAGTCAGTAAGCTATCTCTAAAAGATTATGGCTCAAACCTAACTATGGATTGCAGAATCAAAGAAACTCGAAGAAGATCGGCCAACGGAGAAAGAACTCGATCCAAACTCGAAAACCGACCGATCTACTAGCTCGTGAGGTTAGGGATGAATTCCTTCGGTGAAAAGAGGCGCCTCACGATTTAGAACACGTTGGTTCAAGCGGAATCAAAAACCACCTCTCAGAGAGGGAGAACGAGGCAAATCTCCGGAAGGGGGAAAACAAAAATGCGAAGAACACAAAACGCGAATCGATTCAATTCCAGCCGAAACTCCTCCACACGAGGAGACAACGAGATTACGGTCTCATTTCCTCAAAAGATCCAAATACACAGAGGTACGATTCCCGTCTCTGCGGATCACAGGCAGCGAGGTATGATTAGAACCTATGCGGGGGCTAGAGAGAGAGAGCTCAGGAACAAATGACTGCCAGGATAATGGGAGAGGAGGGGTGCCTCTCTTATTTATAGCCTAATACAATAATCCCCTTTCTACCCCTAGATACAAGAGCAAAGCGGCCAACCCTAGGGGTATCCCGGTCCAACTCTGCTGGTTGACGATCCGACGGCCACGCGCCTTCCTCATCCTTAGTTTCGCCTCGACGCAAGCCTCAGGATGCCGCCACATGCCGCCCTGTCGATCGCCGTGCCTTCCTCGCAGATAGCTGCGCCGCCGCGCCAGCCTCTCCACGCCGCCACGCGTCGACCGTCCTTTTTGCGGACCTCCCCGGTTTTGAGGCCGAAACCAGGAAACCTAGGCCTTCCCCCGGTTTTGAGGCTGAAATCGGGAAACCTGTCCTCCGGCTGAGTTTTGTGGCCCAAACTCAGAAACCCGTGCGCCCAGGTTTTGAGGCCCAAACCTAGAAACCGTCCACGCCAAGTTTTGAGTCCCAAACTCGGAAACCGGCCACCCTGAGTTTTGAGGCCCAAACTCATAAACTGTCGAGGGTAGCTTTTTGAGGCTCAGCTACCGAACCCGCGCCGAAGACGGGATGTGGTTCGCACACCCCGAGTTCCAGCACCGATGCTAGAGCATGTCCAGCCTCCACGCCGGGCACAGTGCATTCGCCATCCTTCTCGGCCTCCCGCCAAGTGTCACGATGCCATCACCTTCCTCCCGACTCGGCCGATGCACCGCACATCCCCATATACTCTTGCTTGTCAATGCCTTGTGCCAGCTACCATAGCTGGTCCTCAGGTCTCCCGGTCCATCGGTCCAAGCTCCATGTCCGCCCTTCACCGCTCTCGGTCCATCGGCACGGCACGTCCCCACTTGACCTTCACCTCACCTTCGACCACTGCCCGAGCTCCGCACCTGCACGTCAACACAGCCAAGAGACATGTTGCCCATTGATCGATCACTCAACACTCGGGAAGCGAACCACAAGGGCACATATCAACCTTGTGTTCGCAATACTAGAACTAGAAGAGAGAGAGAGAGAGGAAGAGATCAAGAAGGAGCTCTGGCCTGTCGGATCAACTTCTTCATCTTGTACCTACGGATTCAAGTTTATCTTCAACTTGCTTCGGCGATTGTTTCGGTAATCAACGTCTATATTTAAGTTTGAGCCATTGTTCTTATTATTCTTAAGGTTTGTGACTCTCTTTTGAGTACTTTAATTCTAGTCATTCTAGAGTTAGAGTAGTTAGATAGTGTAAGCGTGGTGCTTATACTTGATAGCTCATAAATGCCTCCTATAACGCCGGTAGTAGTGGTTGTTCACAAGGGTGACTCTTATAGCCTTGTTGATTCTTCTATAGTCCACTTACCCGTGTGTAGGCTCGGTAGGATTTACATTTGCATAAAAGACTCATACTCTGCTTGTGACCTTTTATGGCACTTCCCCACTAAGAATAATATAAACATATCACTCTTGAATTAGAATTAGACAGCCTTAGTGATCCCCTCTATGCTTTTAGATTCTCTGTCCTTGTTAGCTACTCAGGGGTTAGACTTTAAGACTTAACACTATCCGTTCTTTTGGGTTCAATATTAAAACTGGGTTACTCTGGTGAAGTGCTACATCGGTAGATTTTATCTGTGCGCTTGCAGATAAAGTAGAGTGTGCGTTAACTTATACCAACAAGCATTTCTGGCGCCGTTGCCGGGGATAGAGTTTATCTCTACTCTTGGTAGCGACGTTAGTAAGTGTCAACAAGCATTTTTGGCACCGTTGCTGGGGAACGGTAGATCAACTTAAGTCTTAGTTTAACATTGTAATCATACTTTTACCTTTTCCTTTTTGTCCCAGTCTTTTCATTATTTTTGTTTTCATTCTTATGAATGTTGTTTTGAATTCCACTCTTATCTATCACTACCCCATGAGAAAGCTATAACTAGTAGAATCCTTATACCCCATCATAATACCTGGTTATGAGCTATGCCTACCTTCACTACTAGAGAACAGGCCTTTAGACGATTTGCAAAATCAGCATTAGTCACGGAAAAATTTTTGGCCCGGGACTAGAAAGGTCTTTAGCCCCGGTTGGTAACACCAACCGAGGCTAAAGTTCCCCAGCCCAACGGCTCAATTGTTAGAGGGGCGTTTAGTCCCGGTTGGTGTTACCAACCGGGGCTAAAGGCCGGTCTTTAGCCCCGGTTGGTAACACCAAACGGGACTAAAGGTTTTGCCCCGTTGGTGTATCCAGCGGGGCTAAATGTTGGCATCTTTAGCCCCGTTGGTAACACCAACCGGGACTCAAAGGTTTTGCCCCGGTTGGTGTACCAGCCGGGGCTAAATGCCAACATTTAGCTCCGGCTGGGAATAAGGACCGGGGCTAAATGTCCCTCCCTATATTTGAACTGTTCTTCCACCTCAAGCCGTGCCCGAGCTCCTGTCTTCATTTTTTCTTCATTCCCAGCACTTGCTTGCTTGATTTGCCTCTCTTCTTCATGATTTTTTTGTTTGTTAAGTTTGCTCTCTTCTCCGGTGATTTTTGTTTGTTAACACATCTCCGGCGATTGATTTATTTCATTACATCTACACCGCCATCGACTCCTTGAAAGGTTACTAGCTTAAGTTTTTCATTTTTGTAGCTATTTTGAGTTCATTGACTTGATAGTTTAATTAGTTTATTTTAATCTTTTAGAGAAACAGAGATCATTTAAATCATTTGTTGACAAAAATAGAAATATATAATACTTTAGTTTACAAAATGTGACCGGTTTAATTAGTTTTTTTTGAGAAATAGAGATCAGTTAAATCATTAGTAACAGAATTAGAAATTATCGCCTCAAAAAAAAGAAATTAGAAATATATAATACTTTAGTTTACAAAATGTGACCGGTTTAATTAGTTTATTTTATTATTTTGGAGAAATAGAGATCAGTTAAATTATTTGTTTACAGAAATTAGAAATATATAATACTTTAGTTTACAAAATGTGACCGGTTTAATTAGTTTATTTTAATTTTTTGGAGAATAGAGATCAGTTAAATCATTTGTTTACAGAAATTAGAAATATATAATACTTTAGTTTACAAAATGCAGCAGGATGTCTGCTTGGTATGTTGTTTTCGAGGGCACCAAGCCAGGTATTTACACCAGCTGGGCCGAGTGCAGTCAGTATGTCCTCAAAGTTAAGGGAGCTGTGCATAAAAAGTACAAGTCTTTTGAGGAAGCTTCTGCAGCTCTAGAGGCTTTCAACTCAAGAATCAACTCAATTCCTACTGCACCTACCCCTACCTTACCTTCCTATCAGGTTGGAGTGGCAGGCAGTCCATCTTGTTGGACTGTGATGTGGGAAAAATGTGCAGGTGTTGTTAGTTGCTTTGGTTGTGGCCAAGTGGATTAGGCTGCACTGTTATCTTGATGTAATAATTAATTAGACAAGTTCAACTGCTACTACTTTTATGCCACCAGTGATTCTTACATTTGGGTGTAATGAACTTGTTTATAATTTGAGCTAGAAAATTAAATTTGCTGATAAGAATGAGAGATATAATCATGTTATATGTCATTTTATAATTTCATTTGTTTATAAGAATGAGAGATATAATTATGTGATATGTCATATAATGCAGACGATGACACGTCACTGGATGTACAATGCCGATCGTCGCTCAAAAGAGTTCATTGATGGCGTGCATTATTTTTTAAGAGTGGCCGAGGCAAACAAGCGGAATGGTTTTATGTGCTGCCCATGTGCCCTTTGTAATAATTCAACGGAATATTCTAGCTCAAGGAGTCTTCACTCACACTTGTTCAAGTCGGGTTTCATGCCAAACTATAGTTGTTGGACGAAGCATGGAGAAACTGGGGTTATGATGGAAGAAGGTGAAGAAGAACAATTGGACCCTGACGATGACATTATTGCTCAATACGGTGACTTTGGTGATACTGCAATGGGGAAGGTGAAGAAGAGGCAAGTGCAGAAGACACACTCGCTGAAGATGATGCTCTTGGTGATGTCATTCGTGATGCACAAAGAGATTGCGAAAGTGAAAAGGAGAAGGCTAAGTTTGACTGTATGCTAGAGGATCACAGGAAATTACTATACCCGTCTGCTGCAGATGGACAAAAAAAGTTGGGTACAACACTTGAGTTGCTACAATGGAAGGCACAAATGGTGTATCTGACAAGGCATTTGGACAATTATTGAAGATTATAAAACAAAAGATGCTTCCGAAACCTAACGAATTGCCCGCCACTACGTACGAAGCAAAACAAGTCGTCTGTCCTTTGGGTTTAGAAATCCAGAAGATACACATGCATGTCCTATGACTGCATCCTGTACCGTGGCAAGGAATACGAGAATTTGGATGAATGCCCTGTATGTAACGCGTCACGATATAAGATCAGGCGAGATGACCCTGGCGATGTTGAGGGTGAAGAACGTCCCCGGAAGAAAATTCCTGCCAAGGTTATGTGGTACGCTCCTATAATACCACGCCTGAAACGTCTGTTCAGAAACAAGGACCATGCAAAGTTGGTGCGATGGCACAAAGAAGACCGTAAGGTAGACAACATGTTGAGACACCCTGCTGATGGGTCCCAGTGGAGAGCAATAGACAGAGAATTCCCGGAATTTGCAAAAGACGCTAGAAACTTAAGGTTTGCTTTAAGTACGGACGGGATGAATCCTTATGGGGAACAGAGCAGTAGTCATAGCACGTGGCCTGTTACTCTATGTATCTACAACCTTCCTCCATGGTTATGCATGAAGCGGAAGTTCATTATGATGCCAGTGCTCATCCAAGGCCCGAGACAACCTGGCAACGACATCGATGTCTACCTGAGGCCATTAGTTGAGGAACTCCTACTTTTATGGAGTAAATCAGGTGTACGTGTGTGGGATGATTACAAACAGGAACACTTTGACCTGCGAGCATTGTTGTTCGTAACAATCAATGATTGGCCTGCTCTAAGTAATCTTTCAGGACAGACAAACAAGGGATATAATGCATGCACACATTGTTTTGATGACATGGATAGTATATATTTGAAAAAATGTAGAAAGGTAGTGTACCTTGGCCATCGTCGATTTCTTTCCGTGAATCACCAGGTTAGAAAGAAAGGCAAACATTTTAAAGGTGAGACAGACCACCGGAGCAAGCCTCGCAACAGAACTGGGGAAGATATACTTGAGATGATCAAGGATGTGAAAGTAGTCTTTGGAAAGGGGACGGGCAGTGAACCTGTTCCGAAAGACGCTTCGGGACACGCACCCATGTGGAAGAAGAAATCAATATTTTGGGAGCTACCCTATTGGCATGTACTAGAGGTCCGCCACGCGATCGACGTGATGCACCTGACAAAGAATCTTTGTGTCAACCTTCTAGGATTCATGGGTGTGTATGGAAAGTCTAAGGATACACTTGAAGCACGACAAGACTTGCAGCGCATGAAAGAACGAGACAACCTACATCCAGAGAAGACAGATGATGGACGCCATTACTTAAGACCTGCTAGCTATACTCTTAGCAATGAAGAGAAGGAAATCATGTTTGAATGCCTAAACAGCATCAAGGTCCCATCTGGATTCTCCTCCAATATAAAGGGAATAATAAATATGCAAGAGAAGAAATTCCTAAACTTAAAGTCGCATGACTGCCACGTGCTTATGACGCAATTGCTTCCGGTTGCTTTAAGAGGAATTCTACCTCCACATGTACGTCTGGCCACTGTGAAGCTATGTGCATTCCTCAATGCAATTTCTCAGAAGGCAATTAATCCACTAGAACTAGCTACTCTACAGAATGATGTGGTTCAATGTCTTGTGAGCTTTGAGTTGGTGTTCCCTCCATCCTTCTTTAATATCATGACACACCTCCTAGTTCACCTGGTCAAGGAGATTCATATTCTCGGTCCTGTGTTCCTACACAACATGTTCCCCTTCGAGAGGTTCATGGGAGTACTGAAAAAATATGTTCACCAACGTGCTCGGCCAGAAGGAAGCATCGCCAAGGGCTATGGGACAGAGGAGGTCATAGAGTTCTGTGTTGACTTTATTCCTGACCTTGACCCGATTGGTGTTCCTGAATCACGACACGAGGGGAGGCTGTGTGGAAAGGGGACACTAGGGAAGAAAACATATATCGGTACGGGGAACGATTATTTCAATAAAGCGCACTACACAGTTCTTCAAAACTCATCAGTGGTGGATCCATATATCGAGGTACACAAGGAGTTCCTACGATCCCAATTTCCTGGGAAAATGAAGTTTGGATTACACGTGAGCACATGAATACTTTTAGCACTTGGTTGCGAAAAGAATGTCTGGGTGATAACAATATTGATGAGCAACTATATTTGTTGGCTAGGCAACCATCATGGCACATCCTCACGTACAAAGGATATGAGATAAATGGAAACACATTTTACACCATTGCCCAAGATAAAAGGAGCACAAACCAAAACAGTGGTGTTCGCGTAGATGCCACAGACCCAAATGGGAATAGACAAACATATTACGGCCGCATAGAGGAGATTTGGGAACTAGACTACGGACCTAATTTTACAGTCCCTTTGTTTCGATGCCAATGGGTCAAGACGACCGGAGGCGGAGTAACAGTTGACAAGGAGTATGGAATGACAACAGTGGATCTCAACAATATTGGATACAAAGGTGAACCATTCGTCCTTGCTGCTGATGTGATATCAGGTGTTCTACGTGAAAGACATGTCTACAAAACCCAAGAGAGGGAAAAATGATGAAAAATCAACCAAAGAGCCAAAACGCCACATAGTTCTTTCAGGAAGAAGAAACATCGTGGGAATTGAGGACAAGTCAGACATGTCAGAAGATTATGAAAGGGATGACCGAATACCGCCCTTCAGTGTGACCAAAGACCCAAGCATCCTGCTAAATGCTGAGGAGACTCCATGGTTACGACATGATCATAACCAAGGGACATACGTCAAGAAGAAGATCACCAGTGTACCCTTGATATATAGTGATGTTTTAACTAATATTATGTATTACAGTTTTTGTGTAATTAATAATGATTATGGATAGTCATGGTTCGTTGATGTTTTATCTTTTTAAATTATATTGCAATTTAACAGTGAATTTCTCTACCGTGTATTTGGACAATGAAAGATGAACAACCCAAAATTTAACGTTCAGATAATGCAAAAACATTTTCCTATCGAGAACCAGTTGTTTTAGAGATATTTAAATTTAACATTATATTTTTGCATTAACAAAATATGAATTGTTATTTACATTTATATTCGTTATTATAAGAAAAGAAAAGAATTTATGTTACAAAATTTTCTACTACACAATAAGGTAAAAGGAAATACAACTGTTATTTTTAAGTAATTTTATGCCTAATATTGAATTTACTATGCAATTAACAAGTATTACAACATATTAATATAGCCAAAACTTAATTCAAAACCCAAATACAGAAAACCCAAAACAAAGGCGGGAGAAACCCCTTTAGTCCCGGGCCGTGGCACCACCCGGGACTAAAGGATCCTTTAGTCCCGGGGCGTAAGACCGCCCGGGGCTAAAGGTCCACCCCTTTAGCCCCGGCGGGCTTACGCCCCGGGACTAAAGGTCTTTTAGTCCCGGGTGGTGCCACCGCCCGGGACTAAAGGGGCCCCGCGTATATAGGGCACAGGGCCCTCCTCCTTCCTCAGATCGACGTCAGAGTTTGCGCGCCGCCTCCGTCTTCGCCGCCGTCGTCTGCTGTGCCTCGCCGCCGTCTCGTCCTCCCGCTCGCCGTCGCCTCGCCATCCTCCGCGGTGCCCTCGGCCTCCCTCGCCGTCCTCCGCGGTGCCCTCGGCCTCCCCTCTCCGCCGCTCGCCCTCGGCCTCCCCGTCTCGCCCCGCCTCGCCTCAGAGAGCTCCGGCCCTCGCCGTCGTGCGCGTCTCCCGCCTCCTCCTCGCCGTCGTTCGCGGCGCCCTCTGCCGTCCTCGCTTTTGCGCCGCCGCGCCGTCGCGACATCCTCGCCGTTCGCCGCCGCCGTTGCTCCCCTTGTGCCGTCGTGTCTCGTCCTCGCCGTCGTCTCGCGGCCGCTCCGGCCGTGTGCCTCGTCCTCGCGCTGCCGGTGAGGAGTGCCACCGCGCGTGCGGTGTGTGTGAAGTGTTTGGTGCGTGTGCGTGTGTGTGTGAGTGTATGTGTGTGTGCAGTGTATGTGTGTGCAGTGTGTAAAGTGTGTGTGCACTGTGTGTAAGGAAAAAGAAAATAGAAATCGATATGAATTGAAAATAGAAAATAGTTTTTACCCTAACAAAATATTATGTTTACACATGTAGATAAAAAGAGATTGGTCGCGTTGACCGCGCCGTCCGCCGTCATCCTCACCGTGTGATCCTCACCGCAACGTGATCCTCGTCGTCGTCCGTTGTCGTCCTCACCGCGACATCATCCTCGCCGTCGTCCGTCGTCGTCCTCTCATCAACGGTGTGTCCTTTGTGTTAGATGGAGGAGGAATAATCACTTAGATAATTTGGTCTTTAGATATGTAAACATTTATTTATATCGGTCGTGTATATGTTTATGAAATAATCACTTGGATATGTTTATGGAATTGAATAATCACTTGGATATGTTTATGGAATAATCACTTGGATATGTTTATGGAATAATCACTTGGATATGTTATGGAATAATCACTTGGATATGTTTATGGAATAATCACTTGGATATGACTTTTCGATCATGTCGGTAGGTTTTTTACGAATATAGTCTTTTGGTAATGTTATTTTTAATGTTGTCAAACCTAGACCCAAACCCCCTAAACCCAAACCCAAAACCCGAAACCCAAACCCGAAACCCTAAACCCCAAACCCAAAACCCTAACCAAACCAACCCGAAACCTAACCCTAAACACTAAACCCTAACCCTAAACCCGAAACCCTAAACCCCCGAACCCGAACCCGAAACCCTACCCTAAACCCTAAACCGAACCTAAACCCTAAAACACTAAACCCTAAACCCTAACCTGAAACCCGAAACCCGAAACCCTAAACCCTAAACCTAACCCCAAAACCTAAACACTAAACCCTAAACCCCCGAAACCCTAAACCCGAAAACCCCTAAACCCCTAACCCCACCCTAAACCCTAAACCCGAAACCCGAAACCCTAAACCCGAAACCCCCTAACCCTAAACCTAAACCCTCAAACCCCAAACCCTAAACCCGAAACCTAAACCCTAAACCCTAAACCCGAACCCAAAACCCGAACCTAAACCCTAAACCAAACCCCAACCCTAAACCAAACCTAAACCCTAAACCTAAACCCTAACCCCAAACCTAAACCCTAAACCCTAAACCTTAAACCCTAAACCCCAAACCCTAAACCCTAAACCCTAAAACCCTAACCCCAAACCCCAAACCTAAACCCTAACCCCTAACCTAAACCCTAACACTAAACCCTAACCCTAAACCCCAACCCGAAACCCGAAACCCGACCTGAAACCAAACCCTAAACCCCAAACCCGATCAGAAATATGGTGTTTATTATCCTCCATGTTATTCGCAGAAATGGCCGACCCAGTTGACAACATGGAGGAGGAAATGTACGAATTAATCAACAGCGGCGCTAATCAAGATTTAGCAGGTGACGATAACAATAATCAAGAAGTAGATGACGACAGTCAATACTTTGCCGATTATGAAGAAATAATGCAAGAAATACTGGCGAGGTATATACCTACAATAATCTCTATGTGCACATGAAATTCTAAACAATTTATAAATGTATTTATAATCTACTGTTCCTACATACGTAGCCCTCCGGATCGACAACGACTACCGGGAAGAGTAGGACCGTACGAGGTCCGAAGAAGCCGTTGGATGGCCGGTACATTATCTCAGAATTCAACGAGGAAACAGGCCAAGTACTTGGAGAACATGCACAGAAATTTGTTGGCCACTGTGGGTACCTTGTAAGGGATAAGATCCCGATCAGTGCTCGTGAATGGAAGAAAAAGACAAGTGCTCCTCATATAAGTTTTGTCTCTGATCTTGATAAGGAACTGGTTTGGCAAGATGTCCTTGCACATTTCACACTTGAAACAGAAGATATAAATTTGAAGGCAAGAGTTCGGGACTGGGCTATGAAGAAAATGGCAACACTATTCCAGGGCTGGAAGAAGACCTTATACAACAAATTTATCAAGAACGACCTAACTCCGGATTTCAACACTAAGGCCTACGTCAAGTTGAGGCCATTTTGGGATGAGTTTGTAGAATTCAAGAAATCAGAAGAGGGTGAGGCACGGGTCAGAAGGAACCAACAGAATGCCCGACAAAAACAATACCACCATCACTTGGGATCAGGTGGCTACAAGAGTGCCATTCCTAAATGGGAAAGAATGGAACGAGAGTTGCTAGCCAAGGGCATTGAACCAGAATCGATAAACTGGCCTGAGCGCGCCAAGTATTGGTTTTTTGGTCATGGAGGAAGCCTGGACCTACAGACAGGAAGGATACAGTATGGCGAAAAACTCCATAGAGCAGCAGAAAGATTTGCTTATGCTAGAGAAATGGCTGCCAGTGGCAGGTGGCAGCCGAACAGAGACAAGGACGAGCTGACATACGCCCTGGAGAATCTTGAACATGGTGGGAGAACCAGAGGCTATGGGGAGGTGTCGTGGGAGCATGCCTTCCCTCGGGACATAGAGACCTATAGAAGCCGCGCGAGAAAGAAGGAGGAGGAGGCACAGCGGTTGCAAAGGTTAGAGGAAATGGTTCTTCAGTCACAGGCCACGGCTCTTGAAGCAGTTGAGCGAGAAAAGCACTTGAAGGCAAAATGAACGAGGAAATAAAAAGGCAAGTGCAGTTAGCAGTAAGTTCGATGCAAAGGCAATCTGCATCAGAGCCGGGAGTCAACATCAGCCCCCCTGATCAAATGAAAAGCAGTTGCGCTTCCACAGAGGTCCCAGACGCAGCACTGCGCTTTCCCGTGGACGACATCACCGAGCCTCTCACGACATGTGAACTGCATATTCCACAGGGGAATGCCACAGTCATGGTGGCTATAGGTGTTGTATCTCCTATCGATCCTACAAACACACCAAGATGTCATGGGGCAATAATACCTCCTGGATATGCTAGCGTCTCGGTGGATAGGGTGGTGAAAGGTTACGACAATGTCGTACTTGACATTGAAGGAGGTGATGGCGAGAAGACATTAGGAGAAGCGGAGAAGACATTCATATGTTGGCGCAAGCGCTATATCATAATTCCTGGCGCATCACCTCCTCCTCCTCAACAACCTAACCCTAGGTGTGTATGAAATTAGTGAATGAAAGTTAATAGTATTGGTGAGCTAATAGTATAAATGGATACTCATACCATGTTGTTTTCGCAGCAGGACATCCCCCAACCTAAGTCCAATTATGCATTCACCATGATCACACAGTGTTGCGGGCGATGATGATCAAGATCAAACACGACGGGATCCATCACCGCCACTGGCCCCATCTCCTCCACGACGGGATCCAACACCGCCACCGGCCCCATCTCCCCCACGGCGTGATCCAACACCGCCGCCGCCCCATCTCCTCTCCTCCACGACGGGATCCAACACCGCCGGCCACCCGCCCATCTCCCCCACGCGTGATCCACACACCGCCACCCCCACCACCTCCTCACCTCTCCTCTAGCGGCGCTCACCTCCCCGCCCCACCTGGGCCCCATCTCCACCCACCAACACCTCCAGCCAACAAAGAGAAGTCTGTCACACAAACAAAGGCGTCAGCCCCACCACCTCCGAAGAAGACAGCCTCTGTGAGAAAACCAGCTCCCAAGATGACAAAACTTGCATATGACATGACCGAGGAGGAGACTGAAGTTGCAGTGCAAAAAGACTTGAACAAGTTCTTCGACGCTGCCATTGCTAGTGGTCGAGCAAAGCGAAACCCGGAGAAGCCGTACCTTTTTGTTCGTCCTGAAAAACTAAGGCAAACTGTGGACGCTCACCAAAAAAGGTACGTGCTGCCCGTAAGGCTTCGCCAAAATCAGACTATGATCGCACGCTCAGCAAATCACTTGAGGAGGCCAAGAAGACAAAGAAGAGAGCAGGAAAGGGTGTCCCACAGCTCGGGGAACAAAAGCAGCAATCAGTGCCGGATCTAGTTGTTGGGAATGAATACGGTTCAAACATGGACGTCATACAACAAGCATATGGAGACGTTGATCCTGAGCATCTGCTCAAATTTTTGGAGGAAACTGTTTTAAATGTGGAAAACATACTCGGAGAAGCAGACATCAAAAGTGCTGCAGTTGTTGATAAATGGCAGAGGGCATATGTATATGGTCAAAGTCCTATACAACCCAGCGGCCCGAGGGATCTTGGTACACAATGCACTTGCTAAATCAGTGGTACCTTACGGCGTGTGGCAGAAAAGCTGATGACTATATTTGCGTCAGAATTAGAGACCATGATTACTTTCGTGGTGATGACATCATATATGTTCAGTTTAATGAGTTACATCAGCTCTGCCACATGGACGCTCTTGACAAATCTCTCGTCAGCTGCTTTTGCCTGTAAGTGATTGTTTCTTTTAATAATCTCACTTTAGCTTATGTATATGTATAAGTAATTATCCTCACACTAGCAAGCGTTTGTAAACATATGCAGAAACATGATGAGACAACTAAGGCGTAAAAATGACAAGGACATTGGTTTTATCGATCCATATATCGTATTCAAGCACCCAGGTATCTCTCGGATGCATGGAAAACTCAAAGAGAGGAATTTGCGGAGGTTCTTCAAAACCAAAGGGACAAAAGATATATACTATTCCCCTACAACTTTAGGTGAGTTTTGTTATCATATGCACATTTTATTATAGGTTGACATAAAGATATATGTGTTGACTATATAAATATAATGCAGTTTTCACTGGATACTAATTGTGATCGATCTCCACGAGAGTCGTTTGCTAATCTATGACTCTCTGAGAAAACCACAAGAAGATTACCAAGATATGATAGATATTATCCGAGGGTAAATGTGATCTTTAAATATTGATTCCTGCTCTTTAACTCTGCAATAGTTAAGTATGATCCAATTATATATATTGTGCAGGGTTTGGGCTTGGTTTGTTGAGAAACACCGTCCGGATCTGAAAGAGCAACTTCTTGATCCTCTACTACTAAATGTAAGTTGTACTACCTCCTCATCTCTTTATCTTAATTAGCATCACTCAGCAGACGCACGCTAAGCGGAGAGTAATCTTTTTATATCTTGTAAGTGGGTTCTACGGCAGTCACCGGGAAACAATTTATGTGCGTACTATGTTTGTGAGTTCCTGACGGTGTATGAAAAAAGAACTCCTCTACAAAGTCAGCAAGTACGTAACATGTAAATAAATTTATTTTATTTTTTGTTGCTTTTACATAAATATTATGTATGTTAATACTTTCTTTTTCTTTTAATCCAAATTGAAGGAGACATGGTTGAAGAACCAGGTGATGGATAAGGTCCGCCTCAAAGCAATTCAAGAGACCATCGTGGGCTTCCTTAATGACCATGTCCTTAAGTCTGGCACCGAGTATTGGTTTAACAAAGACGAACCAATGAAGCCAAACCAAGATGAACACTTGTATGACCTCTAAGTCAGGAACAATATTTGTGTTGTAAATATCAAGTTAAGGATGCATGATGGATAATGTTGTATATTTTATGTACATATGTATAGATAGCTCTATAATATATATGTATATAGTTTCATATTTCAATTGTGTGTAATTATAAATTTTATGTGTTTATATATATATTTATTAGCAGCAAAGAATACGTATTTGAAACCGGCCTAATGGAATATATTAGCAGCGAAGAATACGTATTAGAAAACCTAATGTAATTGTAAAACCAAAAACAATAACCAATTGAAAAGAAAAGAAAAAGAAAAAAGCAGCGGCCTCTTTAGCCCCGGTTGGTAATACCAACCGGGACTAAAGAAGCTAGCCATCGTGGCCCGGCTGGAGGCCCCTTTAGTCCCGGTTGGTATTACCAACCGGGGCTAAAGGTCCCCCCTTTAACCCCGGGGCGGGGAACCGGGGCTAAAGGTCGGGCCTTTAGTCCCGATTCCTTAGCCCCGGCTCCATGCCCGGGGCTAAAGGCCAAAATGGCCCGGGACTAAAGGCCTGTTCTCCAGTAGTGCTTTCTGCTGCACTGTCCTCGTAATGAGCATAGGAATATAATTGTGAAAATATTCCTTCGGGTATTTTGTCACTAACCTTCTCAGGTCTGAAGCAGAAAAGAACGAAGGAACAACAAACACAGGTATGTCCAACCCATTATCATGCAACATTGAATTACATTCATCCATCTTGATTTGTGCAAAATTCAAGCTTGGGGAATAGACTTTCTATGAACATCACTCTTGCCATGTTGCTATGTTGGTTGTCCCTACTTTAAGATATGCTCATATACTAATCATACTCTTTCATCACCATCTGATAAATATCTACAATGCTTTCATGATATATTTATTTGCTATAGTATATTCTTTGGTTTGGAAGTATTATCATACACCTTTTAAATTAGGCATGGAGCTTAGTGTTGACGCAAAATGTGATGCTCCGCGCCAGGCACACAGCAAGCCGAACGAGGCTAGCTTCAATCGGGTGCCCGGAGTGTGTTGAATCCGGAGACGTGCCAGTCGGTTTGACCTGAAAACCAACAAGAGATAAAAAGGGTGAGAATACCTTTGGAACATGCCGGGTGAGATCAGATAGTTCCATATGTATGGCTTTGAAAGCCAATCACGATGGCACACAACTATAGAAGTTGTTTGTCGAAACAGGTTTATAATGTCATTCGGCAAGTATAAAAAGCTCATAAACATGTTGAATGCCGAACATATATGTAACAAAAGAAGAAAATTGGCAACTTGTAAATATAAATCTATTCAGATAACATATGCATAGGCTAATCCAACTAATCTGCTGCACGTCTAGACTTCATAAACCCGTCAAGCATAAACTCAAGCAAAGCTAATCCACCGCATGATACCACTTGCTATAAGTCTACACCACTCCTTATAATTAGATTAATCCACCGCATGATACAATCTAATTATAAGAAGCTAAAAGTATACATACATCTGAACAGATCTATATAAACTCATTACTCGTGTAAGCTTAACCAGAATCGGCAAAACTAGCCGAACTGGGGTCCATGAAGAAGGAACATACAAGTAAAGCATGATTAAACTAATCTAAAACCTGCACCTGCCGCACGGTACCCAGCTCTATCAAAGCCTAAACATGGTCGACATGCATGAACCCACAACATGTAACAATCTAGATTGAATGTTGATTCGGCCATCATGATCTTATGATTGGCAAAGCACAAGTAAACTCATGCGACAAGGCCGAACAAAAATCAATCTAGATTGGGCAAAAAGTGTTATAGGAATTAAACAAGTAAAACATATAACACATGATAACTTTGAAGGACCGAGAATGCAATAGCAAGGCGACCAGAGGGGGGTGAATGGGAGCCAATCAAATTTCTCTCGAAACTTTGGCCAAATGTCCCAAAATCAACCCCGAGAAGCGACGACCGAAACCGTGATGCTCACGACCCTTGGAAGAGGGTGGATGATCCCTAGGATCACAGCGGAGCACCACCAAGCACAAGCAAACCAAGAACCAAAAGCTCCGGCTCAAGTTCACCCTGTGAAAACTGAGTCCCGAACATAGATTGAGGGCTACGCCGAGAAATCTCCAAATACCAATGCTAACAAGTAGTAAAGATATTTAGAAATGTTTCTTGGTTAACTCTAGGATCAAACGAGAAGTCCAAAACCCAAGCAAAAAACCAGGACAGCAAATGCACTGAAAAGCACCCTTCAGCAGGGTCCCGGACTGTCTGGCCCCCCAGTCCCAGACTGTCCGTGGCAAGGGCGGACTGTCCGCGAAGATGTCCCGGACTGTCCACCGGCAGAAACCCGAAAACAGCAGAGTTGCTGAAGTCTGCTGGAGAACTCCCGGACTGTCCGCGACCAACACCTGCGGACTGTCCGCCGGTCAAGAAAAAGGCCAAACAGCCGAAGAACAGAGCCACTGGACAGGCTCGTCCTCGACCCGTGGACTGTCCGCGCCTAGGGTGGCGCACTGTCCGCCAACACCCAGAAAGGGCGATTTTGGTCGCCCAACACCCAAATCACCTCCAAATCGATTCAAACCAAAATCCCTTGATCCCAAACATGGAGAGGATGATCACGAGGTAGTCGGGAGACTATACCCAAGAAATCATCTGCTCAAATCGACTAAATCACCGAGAAATCAAAGGAGAAGGTGGATGAACTGAAAAAGCGCCATGAAAACGAAATCGTCCCGATCTATTCGTTCATGAGGAGTTAGATGAATTCCTTTGGTCGAAATGACCTCCTCGATGAAACGAACAAAATGATTCAAACGGATTTCGCAAAGACGCACTAGAGAGGGAGATCGAGTGACGGGAAAATCATGGAGAAACAAAGAATGCGAAGAACACGAACCAAAACGCGAATCAACACATCGATCTGCAACCGTGTAGCAAACACACGCTATGACAGTGAGGTTACGGCCTCACTTCCTCAAAATCTCAAGTGCACAGAGGTATGGTTCTCTGCGGATCTCAGTAGCTACAGCAGGGAATAGGAGAGTAGGAAAACCTAAGCCTGAAAGAGCAAATGACTGAGATAAATGGGGAGGTGGGTGTCTCCCCCTACTTATCCTAATTCTAACTAATCCTAATTCCCACTCTACCCCTAACTAATTACAGAGCGAACCAGCTAAACCCTAGGGTTATTCTGGACCAACTCGTGGTAGGTGGTGATCCGACGGCCACGCTCGCACAACTCGAAGCGTTGCCTCGATGCAACCTCCAGATTGCCACCACGTGCCGCCACCGCTCTGCCCGTCCTTTTCTCGGACGCCGCACCCCCGGTTTTGTGGCCGAAACTGGGAAACCAGCCTTCACGCCATCCCCCGATTTTGAGGCCCAAACTGGGAAACCAGCCTCCAAGTCCGTCCCCTAGTTTTGTGGCCGAAACCAGGAAACCCGCCAGCGCCCAGGTTTTGAGGCCCAAACCTAGAAACCGTCCTCAGCCCGAGTTTTGTGGCCCAAACTCGAAAACTCACCGCACGCCCAGGTTTTGTGGCCCAAACCTGGAAACCGTCCACCCGGTGGTTTTTCTGTGGCTCAACCACCAAACCGGAGCTGTAGAGGGGATGCACCGCCCGTGCACCCCGTCCACCGACACGTGTCCCCAGGTCCTCGACCCGAGCAACACTGTGCCCCGCAAGTCTCCGCTCATCGCTGTCCCAGGCTGTCAGCCACCACAGCTGATCCTCAGGCCACCGATCCCTCAGTCCAAGCCTCACGTCCGCCCTTCAACGCTCCCGGTCCATCGGCACGACACGTCTCTACTTGACCTTCACCTTGCCCTTGATCACTGCCTCCGTGCTCGACACCTGCACAACACAAGCCAAAGGACCTGCGATCAAACCTATTGACAATCACTCATCACACCGAAACTCGGCATACACCCATGTATCCGCAATCTCCCCCTTGATGAGTGCATTGTCAACTACTCACACAAATCATAATAGAAAGAAGAAGGAAGGAAGAAGGAGAAGAGAGAATCTCGACCAAATGACCCAAAAGCATAGCAAAGACGGAGAAGGTCAAGTGGAAAGAGCAAAACAGCTTGGTCCCCAAAGACATGGGCAACGGCTCGACGCAACCAAGCAAAGCAAAGCTAGCCCTCAAGAAGAGGTAGAACAGGCTCAACACCGCTAGCAAATACCAATTGAAAGCTTCAGAAAAAGAGCTCGAGATCAACTGAGAAATCGAAGCAAATGCTAGTCCCTCAAGATAGAGGCACAGAGGCTCAACACAACTAGCAAGAAAGCTCGATACCAATGCCTTACGGCCAACAGAAAGCCAAAAGAAGCAGACTCCCCTTAGTTCAACTAGAAAGCATATGATTTGCAATAATTTCTCCCCCTTAGTTAAACTTTCAGAGAACACATGATTTGTCAAAAATTCTCCCCCTTAGTTGAAAATGCACTTATCAAGCGAAGAATGCACCAACAAGAGAAATCTCTCCCCCTTAGAGGCACACCATCAAAAGTGCCAACTAAACAACCATCTTCCTTTCCAAAATGCATATGAATCAGAATGCAAGTTAGCAGCTTCAGGAATATAGTCAGGAGAACGCAAAGATGCTCTACAAAGTATAACTCCAATGACTCAACAGTATAACCAACAAGCTAGCAAAGGCTCAAACTGATCACCAAATACGAAATATGAACATATGAGCAAGTGAGCAGTTTTTTAGCCAAAAGATAGTCACCATCAAAATAGCACTACACATGTATAGACAGGAATTCGAACAAGTGCTAAACATGTATACAAGGTGAACTACCCCTAGAAAAGTTCAACCATCATGCTATAGAATGAAACATACACTTGTGATTTCAATTTATAATCAGAGTTGCAGCAGTGAAATTTCACAAGTTCAAATACTAGCATGTGATTGTGAGAGGTTGAAAGCTTGTCATTGCCTAACTTTTCAACCGAGCGAAGCCTATGCCAAAGCAATCAGAAGCTTAAAGCTACGGTTTCGGTCATACACTACACGGCTCAAGTTTAACTCAAAGTGCAATGAGAAACAGTCTCGACACCGTGATGTGTTGACAAGCAATCCCATCTCGATCTTTTCAATTCACTTAACACTTGGTTCAATTTTTATACAGGATATGAACAGACCAAGCAAGTGAATGACTCAGAACTAGAGACATAGCAACCTAGCATATATGAAAAGCACGAGTGAACTCTATGGCAGAATCTCCCGGCAATGTGGCCCACCTGCACACGTCACCGTCTACCCGAGCTCTAATGACTGTGCACATGTACCACATCACAGGAAAGAACTGTCGGGTGTCCCCGAGAGGACCCCGAATTATCCACGAACCACAGGATCATCATCATGAAGGTTGGAAAAATCACAACATTACAACATTTATTACAAAATACCATCGGAGTGCGGAAGCAAGATAGATTACTTTTACAAAACCATGAACAAGTTATTTTTTTACATAAATATAACCGGTATTGCGGAAGCAGGATAGTATTAGAGAGCCACACTTAGGTGGAGCACCTAAGATGGAGAAGAACAACAACCAGATCACGTCAAGCCCACTGACATGATCATGATCAACATCACCTATTAGAAACCTGCAACAGGGGTTAACAAACCCTGAGTACGGTCGATACTCAGCAAGATTTACCCGTCAACAGAAAAGACTTCAGGGTCATGCTGGTTTGGGTAGGCTCAACAGCATTTTTCATTTGCATAAAAGCTTACTAAAGTAATCCTAGATCCAAATTTACTTAATCATTTAAGTACATGGTAAGAATCGAAAGTGAAAATTAGTGAAAGGTCATTATCATTCTTTCTTAAACCAGTTCCATTTTCATTCTGCGGTGCGGGTCAGTAGATTGAGTCTCCTTAATCGAGGAGCACAACAATTCGAACCGATTCAACCAGATCTGGGAGTTTTCCATGATCATACGATATATGTAGACCCTTGATCACACATATATCAACCCCAACCTCGGATCCTCCAAATGAGACTGGGTCCGCGCCACCCGAGAGTACTTGTACACCTCCAATCCGAGACTTTAACCCACGAGGGTAGCTAGTACTCCTGCCATCTCTCCACTCCCAGTGCGCGATTAGCCGTTCTCATTTAAGAACCACCAAGGCAGGGCTTACCGTAGCATATGATCGGTACTTCACAATTTCTCAATCTAGCAGGCCAACAACGGTTAACCCTAAACCGACACATCCGGGTCACCCTACATTGATCCAAGGGTCGATGCATGCGCGCGTCTGGTCTTAACCATCATTCTTTCTCATTATCATTCCAAAACGATAAGTATTGAAAATATTTATCAAAAGCTTCATAAAGCAGGGCTAAGCATTTCTATCATTTGCATAAAGCAGGTATCAAGGAATGATATATCGGTAACAAGGTTGATCTTGCATCAACAGGTTTAAAGCATTAATTTGATAAACATCTAATGCATCAGGTTATCGAAAGTAAGTGTAATTGTAAATCCAAGGAAATGGTTAAATGAACCGGGGCTTGCCTTCGTTGCAGGGAAGATAAGATACAAGAATGATCCACAAAGGTTAGTTCCTTCATCTAGAAGTTAAGTCTTCTCGATGAAGCTTGTCCAACAAGGATCTCCTTCCGAGGCTTGTTTGACAAGGGTGATCACCAAAGTTTGATCAACACGACTCCAACACTCTCGGATACTACACGTAGATAAATGATGTATGCTTAGTATGATGCTATGAAATGCATTCTAAGGAGCAGGACAATTCAATTGCATAACAGAAGTTAAACAAACAAGGAAAGTCGAGTACAACTTTCCTTCGCGGTAAAGTTGCAAACCAACAAACCAACTTGCAACCCACCAACTCTGGTTCCTAACTTAGCACACAAACCTCACATAACATCTTAGGTGGGTTAACTAAGGTAATTAAGGTGACTATGGTTCATGTGAAACATCAACCAAGTCATGGGATGACATGATAGAAATGTCCCATGGTCTTCATCCATGGATCAAGTTCACATCAACTTAATCAAACAAAGGTTGTCCAGCTTTTGGACAGATTTACACATACTATTTCAACCATCTAAAACCAAGGCTACCAACATCCAAAAGGGGTGATCCTAGACAATTTGAAAAGCTTATCAAATTGTCTACAAACTTGCTAAAATCACCCAGGGTTGGTTCTATAGACAACTAGGTCAAACAGTTGGGACAAATATTTCTGTCCAGAGTTAGGACAGATTTGCTGACCCAACTTCAAATAGTTATAACTGAAGCTCTGTGTCACCAAAAATTGTAACTCTTAACAATCTAGGAAGCTTATAAAGTTTACTACAGCTTTATTATTATGGTCAACAGGTGATTCACAACTTACTTAGCTCAAACAACTACATTACCCAGATCTGTCCAGCAAATAGGACAGATCAGACCTGCTGATTTATAAAAACCATAACTCCTAATCTATCATGTATAAAATCATGAAATTTAAGGACAAGCTAGATATAGAAGTTAGCTATAACTTCTCTATACAACTCATTCACAGAAAACATGAAATTCTTGATGGAAAACACCACTGAACTAACACTGGTCCAGCAGCCATAACAAACAAGTGTGAAATCAAGTGCATTTATTAATTAAATGACATATTTAAATCACGACCAAAATTTATTCAAACATCAAGTTTCATATTTTTATTTGACAGAACACATCACAAGGATTACAACAAAATTTATCTCACAAATTTTGGAGCACCAGAGAATTACCTATGAAATAAACAAGAATTAGCACAAAATAAACATTTCTGCACTACAATAAAGAGAAAACATTTTCTTACATAACCGTACTTACCCTCCCTCACTGATAAAGAGGCCCCGAGGTCAACCGACCCCTTCTGGCCTTGACCAAGCGCCCTGGCCGGCGGGCCGACGACCCAGCTCCCCGGCGGTGACCATGCCGGCGATGGGAAGGGAACCGGAGAGTCCCCCATGAGTAGGCGTACAGATTCATGGGTTTAGGAGGGGAAGTGGAGGCTTAGAGCCCGCGTGCCCGCGGCCATGGCGGTGACTTGAATTGGCGGCGAGCTTGAGCAGCGGCGCGTACGGAGCTCGACTGAGCTAACGGGGAGGCCGAGGAGCTTCATGGGGTCTAGGCGAGGCTCGCGCACCTAACTGGAGGGAGCAGGAGTCGCTGGAAGTTCCAAGCCAAGGAGAGGTGGTGCACGACGGCTCTTTGGCCAGCCGCGAGGACGAAAGCGGCGGCACGGGCTCTCCCGGCGATGAGAGCTCACGCCCATGGGCGATAGAGGAGCACAAGTCTAGGGCAAACCTTAGGACACGACTTATCGGGTGGAGGAAGATGGTGGACGGCAAACGAGCTCGACGGAAGCGGCTCTGCCTTCGTCGGCGAAGAGAGGGAAAGAAGGGAGAAGATGGCGTCCAAAGCTCCGATTGGCGAGACAAGGTACCCCGGAGATTGCCAAGATGTGCAAACACGCAAGCAAGCAAGCAGGAGGTGGCAAGGGGGCATGGCGCGATGGCAAGGGACGGCGGCGGCGGTGGAGAAGATGCAGAGCATCTGCTCTGCTTCTCTGTTTCCCCCTTCTCTACTGTAGCGCAGAAAGCATTTCGATATTTCTTCCCCTATTTCTCCCAAAAACACTTCACAACAAGGAAAACTCCCAAAATGAATGTTGCTCCAAAAATTAGGATCTACAACTTTCATTTAAGGAGCACATCCAAAATCTGCCTAGATTTTGAAATCACATTTTGAATTTGAAATGCATTCAAACTTTGATCCAAAATTACTTTTGAATTTTCTGAACAACTTTAAATTTTACCAAAATAAAAGTTGTTCCTCATGAAATTATCTACAACTTTGCTTTTATTCATATATCAAAATTATGCAAAATTTTTGAACTGCACAAAAGGGGGTAAAACTAGGGTTTGGAAATTAATTTCTAATTTAAAACCAAATCAAACTAGATTTCCAAATTACTTTGGATTTTCTTTAGTAACTTGAAAATCTATCTTAATAAAACTTGTTGCTTTTAATCCTCTCTACAACTTTGATTAAAAGACCAAAGTCTAATTCTTTTTAGTTTTTGAAATCTAGTTTAGGGGTCAAATTTAGGGTTTAAAGGATTTCAAATTTATTCAAACTTTTGTACAGAAACTTTAAAAACTTTGAAAACCAAAGTTGTGCTTCTCAACACGGGCTACAACTTTGCCTTTGAAATCACTTTGAAATTCGACTTACTTTTTGACTTATTGAAAAGGGAATAAAAAGGAGCATAGAAAATTAAGGTTTTCTACTTGTCATTTTATGTGACACTTAACTACACTTTCACGCAACATACAACACTATGTAAATCACACAAGATCATGTAACACTTATATTAAAGCATGTGAAACATCACAATTATACTTAAAACATGAAATGCTTTTATGCCATGATGTCAGATGATTATGCATACTAATGAACTTAACTAGGGTTTTAATTATCGCTTAACACCAGGGGTGTTACAAACTCAACACATCCTATACATGCAAGTTGCATATCTCAATGGTGAACATTTTCAAATTTTAAGTTCATTAGGCAAATTCACCATTTCTAAATAGCTCAGCTCACAACATGTACCAGTGATCCGAATGAGCATAAGCTACAAGCATCAACATAAGCATCGGAGCATACTAAACAGAGCATAGTTACATTCTAATTATTATATACTTGAAGCTCAAAATATAAATGCGTATGCTGAAATGCAAAAGAAAAGAAAGATAAACGAAAAGAGTCAGACTATGATACAAGATTCAAAATGTTCCCCCCATCTAAAAAGGGAAACACACACCAAGCTCACCCCTCAACCGATTAAATGTTGATTCGTCTAAAGGCTTGGTGAAAATATCAGCCAATTGATGATGAGTATCGACATGGCGAAGGTCGATATCACCCTTCTCCTGGTGGTCACGCAAAAAATGAAAGCGCACATCAATGTGTTTGGTCTTTGAGTGAAGCACGGGGTTCTTAGCAACGCTAATAGCACTTGTGCTGTCACAAAGCAAAGGCATGCGAGAAAAGCTCAGACCAAAATCACGCAAAGTGGCCATCATCCAAAGCAACTGAGAACAGCAGCTAGCCGCAGCAACATATTCAGCCTCTGTGGTAGACTGAGCGACACTAGACTGCTTGCGAGAAGACCACGATACAAGAGAAGAACCAATAAACTGGCAAGTCCCAGAAGTGGACTTGCGCTCAATACGGCAACCAGCAAATTCGGCATCGGAATAACCGCAAAGGGAGAGGGTGGAGGAAGCAGAATACCAAATCCCAAACTCAGGTGTGAAACGAAGGTACCTAAAAATGCGCTTCACCGCCTGATGGTGAGAAGTGCGCGGTGAAGCCTGAAAGCGCGCGCACAGACACACCGCGAACTGGATGTCCGGGCGTGTCGCTGTCAGGTAGAGCAGCGACCCGATCATGCTTCGGTACTCCTTCTGGTCCACTGCTTCTCCATCCTTGTCCGCATCCAGGGCTGTCATCATCGACATGGGTGTTGGAAGAGGCTTGGCCTCACCCATATCGAACCGCTTCAGCAAGTCCTTAGTGTATTTGCCCTGGTGCACAAACGTCCCCTCTCGGGATTGCTTAATTTGCAACCTGAGAAAGAATGTCAACTCGCCTATCATGCTCATCTCAAACTCCCTGCTCATAATATCTGCAAACTTGACAACCAAAGCGTGAGAAGAACCACCGAAAATGATATCATCCACGTAAATCTGGACCAAGAGAGTGTCTTTGCCTTGCTTGAGGAGAAAAAGCGTTTTATCCACACATCATATTTTAAAACCCTTAGCAAGCAAAAAGGTTTTCAACCTATCATACCAGGCTCTAGGGGCTTGTTTCAAACCATATAAAGCTTTGTGGAGTTTAAAAACATGGTTTGGAAACTTGGGATTTTCAAAACCGGAGGGTTGCTCAACATAAACCTCCTCTTCTATGTAGCCGTTTAAGAAGGCACTCTTGACATCCATTTGAAAAAGTTTAAAACCTTTGGATGCAGCAAAAGCCAAGAGTATCCTAAGAGCCTCCAAACGAGCTACAGGAGCAAAAGTCTCCTCAAAGTCTATCCCCTCCTTCTGACTATAACCCTTGGCCACAAGGCGCGCTTTGTTCCTCACAATGTGGCCATCCTCTCCTTGTTTGTTTTTGAAAACCCATTTTGTCCCAATAGGATTGCAGTTTGGAGGAGGTGGAACTAGAACCCAAACCCGATTTCTCTCAAAGTTTTCTAACTCCTCATGCATGGCATTGACCCAATCCGGATCTGTCAAAGCGTGTTCAACATCTTGGGGCTCAAAATTAGCAACAAAAGCAGAATGAGCAAAGTGCGAGATTTGTTGTGACCTGGACAGAGTGGCACATTCGTCGATGCTGCCGATCATCTGTTGAGGGGGGTGCTGGCACTGGATATGTCGTGGCTCCTTCCGAGAACAAGTGATCTCCCCCTCAACAGCAGCTGGTGCCTCCCCGGGTACAAAAGGTACCGCTCAGGGTGGCGGATCCCACGGCCCCTAGGAAGAAGAGGTGTCGGGGCCGTGAGTCGTCGTAGAAGCCGCTCTTTGCGGCACAGCAGGTGGAGGGGATGCTGGGTCACCCATGCCTTCAGCATCCTCGTCCTCGTCATCAAAAAGAGGCTCACCAACCTCATGGTCACCTGCACGCTCAAAACGAGAAGAAGGACAAACCATGGTCTCGTCGAAGGTGACATCAGATGTCTCCATGACTCGGTTAAGTACACGATATGCGCGAGTGTGAGTGCCATAACCCAAAAATACACCATCAAAAGAACGAGACTCAAATTTGTCCAGGTTGCCTTTCTTCAATATAAAATAGTGGCAACCAAAGACTCTAAAATAACTCACCTTGGGCTGTCTACCAAAACGCAACTCATAAGAAGTCTTTTTCAAGAACGCTCTCAAAAAAATGCGATTTGAAATGTAGCATGCAGTGTTCAAAGCCTCGGCCCAATACCGCCTAGGAGTCCTATGCTCGTCGAGCATCGTCCTGGCCATCTCAACAAGGGTCCGATTCTTCCTCTCTACAACACCATTTTGGGGCGGTGTGTAGGGGGAAGAAAACTGATGCTCCAAACCCAAAGAGTTACAAAACTTCTCAAAATCCGAATTCTTGAATTCGGAACCATTATCACTTCTAATAGCTCGCATCGAGTTCAAAGGGAACTCGTTCTGAAGACGCAAAATCAGATTGCAAGCAAATGAGAAAGTCTCAGTCTTCTCAATCAAAAAGAAGACCCATGAATACCTCGAAAAATCATCGACAACAACCAAAACATACCACTTCCCCCAACTGAGCTCACCCAAGCCAGACCAACAAGATCCATGTGTAAAAGCTCTCCAGGGCGCTGTGTCATGACCCGAGTCACCAGATGGTGGGGAGCGGCAACCATCTTTCCATGTCTACAAGAATGGCAAACTAGATCCTTCTCCATCGATAGCTTGGGCAATCCTCGGATTAGGCCAAGTGAGCTAAGTCTTGCAAGCAAGTCGAAGCTTAAGTGACCGAGCCTCCTATGCCACTTCCAAAGGTCAGAGGTGGAAGGACTAGCCAAAAGACAGCGGGAAATACCAAACGACTCCAAGAAATTCGCACGAAAGACTTTCCCAAAGGGCGAAATCAAACATACAAGATTGCCCTAAGGATCTAAAATGCGACTGAGATTCAGTTTAAAACGAATCTCATAGTCATCATTAAAAAGTTACGAAACAGAAAGAAGGTTAAAATGCAGGTTAGAAACAAGAGCAACATCACGCAACACAAAGTGCTCATTAACTCGCACCAACCCGCGAGACAACACCTTACCTTTACTATTGTTGCCGAAGGTGATAAACTCCTTTCCGGCAATAGGGCTAAGGCTGGAGAACCACTTGGCGTTTCCGGTCATATGTCTCGAGCACCCGGAATCCACCAACCAAATGTCCTCCAACCGTTTTACCTACATCAATAAAAAGACATAGGGTGAGCATACGGTCCAACACTGGGGTTAGTGAAGTAAGAAGAATACCAGTGTTGGGCCGGCTGCTCAAAAGAACGGTCAGTGTAAAAACCATTCCTAGCCTGTCTACGGGGGTAGCAATCACCACGCACAGGAAAACGTGATCCGCTAAGGAAAGGGCGTCCATCGCGATACTCAAAATGCGGTGGAGGGAAACGCTCAACAAAGCCTCCTCCACGGGGTCCATATCCTGCAAAGTCAGGACCCCATCGGGCACCTCCTCCCTGACGCCTAGGACCTTGAGGTGCTGCACCTCTAGGCCTAGCAGCTCTCCTCTGGACGTTCGGCACATGCACATCATGGAAAGGATGGTACATGTACGGGTTGTCCATCTCCCTGGCACGGCGCTCCTCTCTCTTGCGCCGATAGCAAAACTCACCCAAGTGCCCATCTCTCCCACAGTACTCACAATGGTACCTCACCGCATGCAAAGGGGGTTGTTGGTACTCAAGGTTGTGGGTTTGGATCACTTTGCCCTTCTGTGGCATAAGCTCCTCCTGAATAGGTGGCATTGTGTCCAGCTTGTTTTTGAGGTGATTAGGTTTGGGATGCCACACTTGGTTCTTGGGCGGAGCTCTCGGGGGTTCCTCAAACACCCCATCCTTGGTGTTAGGCTTGAGAGGCTCTTTGGGTGGAAGTTTGGTAAGTTTGGGAGCAGTTGTGGAGTTGGGCTTCTCACATGGGTTCAGACCACTCGACTCTCCAATCTTCCCAAAAGCAGAAAGATCAACACCCGGAGCAAAACCTACACCAGGACCTCCAGCAGCTCGGTTTGCATCTTGCCATGCTGCACATTTGCAATCTCCATCTCCAAACCCTCACACAAGGCACACCTACTCACACAAGTGCTACCCAAGCTGGCCTTCTCAAGAGACTCAATCTTGGCATTCTTCTCTGCCAACTCGGTTTGCAAGACAGGACAAGTCTTGCACGCACCCAACAACTGGGGCCTAGCCCTAAGCTCATCAACCTCTCCAACCAAAGCAGCATACTTACCTCTCAAAGTGAGAAGGTCAGTCATGTGCTTGGTGCATGACTCGCACTCAACCTCCTCCGACACGACCACGGTGGATTTTGCAAACTCCAACTCCTTCACCGTGTCCTCCCACTTCTGCCTAAACTCCTTGCGCTCTCTAGCGGCACGCCTGAGCAGCTTGTCTAGACTAAGCAAGGCGGCAGTAAGCTTCTCGTTCTCAGCAAAGAGTTCATCATGAGTCATCGATACCTGGGAGGTGTCGTCATCGTCGTCGTCGTTCTGAGGGATGTCCTCCAGCTGGGGGTCGACCTCCTTGCCGAGGGCCATGGTTCAGAAGCCCTCGTTGTCGACGAAGAAGCAGAGGCCGTTCAGCTTGTCCTCGATCTTCTTCATCTTCTCGGACTCGTCATCGCTTGAGCAAGCAGAGTCATCATCCGAGCCGTCGACGTCGCTGAGCGTGGCGAAGAAAGCACGCTGCTCAGCCTGGGCCTTCTCCAAGTACTTCTTCTTGATGTACTTCTTGTCGAAGTCGCCCCCCTTCTTGCGCCTTGGGGGGACGTGCTTCTCCTTGCGCTTGCTGAAGTCGTACTTGTGCCCTTCCCCGAATGCTTGTTCTTCTTGGGGCAGTTGGCGATGAAGTGGTTGGGGTCGCCGCACTCGAAACAGCCCGAGCGTCCTCCTCCGCGGCGACAGTTCATGCGGTTGTTGTGGAACCGGGAGAACCGGTTGGCAAGCAAAGCCAACTCATCATCCCCTAAAGACTCCAGCTGGTCCTCTGTGACAGAAAAGAGTGAAGAGAGTGCAAAGCCACCAGAGGGGTTAGCAGAAGAGCCAAAAACCAAAGCCATAGTCGGGCCAGAAGGATTCGCATAAGAAGCCCTCGACATGGCATCAATCTCACTAGACTTGAGCTTACTGAAGAGCTCATCGCAAGTGAGGGTCTCATAGTTAGACGATTCGATGATCGCCTGGACCTTTGAGTCCCACACCGACTGATCGAGAGTATGCAAAAGCTTCAAAGCCCTCTCATGATCGTCGAAAGGCAACAGCTCCTTGTTAGCTCGCATCTTGTTGACAATAACCTAAAAGCGAGCGAATAAACTCTCTATGCTCTCGCCAGGCATATGTCGAAAGTTCTCATACTCCCGCTTGTGCGACTCATAGAGACGGGATTTGACTTGAGTGGTGCCCTCATGGAAGCGCATGAGGGTCGCCCAAATCTCATGAGCCGCGGGGAGGTGAGAAATGCGATCAAACTTGGACATGCTCAAGCAGGAGAACAAGGCGTTACGTGCCCGGCTATTGGCCTCGTGCTCATCGATCTGAAGCTCGGAGATACGAGCAGCCAGAACAACGTAATCGGCCTTGTTGCAAATCTCCCAAACAGAAGAGCCCATGCTCTGGAGATAGGCCGACATGCGTATCTTCCAATATGCATAGTTCGTCCCATCAAAGAATGGCGGTTTGCCCACGCCGCGATCCATGTCGCCTTCGGTGGATCTGGAACCGGCTAAGGTGGAAGATCCTTAACCTGCTCCGATACCAATTGAAGGACCGAGAATGCAATAGCAAGGCGACCAGAGGGGGGGTGAATGGGAGTCAATCAAATTTCTCTTGAAACTTTGGCCAAATGTCCCAAAATCAACCCCGAGAAGCGACGACCGAAACCGTGATGCTCACGACCCTTGGAAGAGGGTGGATGATCCCTAGGATCACAGCGGAGCACCACCAAGCACAAGCAAACCAAGAACCAAAAGCTCCGGCTCAAGTTCACCCTGTGAAAACCGAGTCCCGAACGTAGATTGAGGGCTATGCCGAGAAACCTCCAAATACCAATGCTAACAAGTAGCAAAGATACTTAGAAATGTTTCTTGGTTAACTCTAGGATCAAACGAGAAGTCCAAAAAACAAGCGGAAAAGCCGGAACGACAAATGCACTAAAAAGCACCCTTCAGCAGGGTCCCGGACTGTCCGGCCCCCCAGTCCTGGACTGTCCGCGGCAAGGGCGGACTGTCCGCCAAGATGTCCCGGACTGTCCGCCGACAGAAACCCGAAAACAGCAGAGTTGCTAAAGTCTGCTGGAGAACTCCTGGACTATCTGCGACCAACACCTGCGGACTGTCCGCCGGTCAAGAAAAAGGCCAAACAACCGAAGAACAGAGCCACTGGACAGGCTCATCCCCGACCCGCGGACTTTCCGCGCCTAGGGTGGCGGACTGTCCGCCAACACCTAGAAGGGCGATTTTGGTCGCCCAACACCCAAATCACCTCCAAATCCATTCAAACCAAAATCCCTTGAGCCCAAACTTTGAGAGGATGATCACGAGGTAGTTGGGAGACTATCCCCAAGAAATCATCCGCTCAAATTGACTAAATCACCGAGAAATCAAAGGGGAAGGTGGATGAACCAAAAAAGCACCACGAAAACGAAATCATCCCGATCTATTCGTTCATGAGAAGTTAGATGAATTCCTTTGGTCGAAATGACCTCCTCGATGAAACGAATAAAATGATTCAAACGGATTTTGCAAAGACGCACTAGAGAGGGAGATCAAGTGACGGGAAAATCGCGGAGAAACGAAGAACGCAAAGAACACGAACCGAAATGTGAATCAACACATCGATCTGCAACCATGTAGCAAACACATGCTACGACAGTGAGGTTATGGCCTCACTTCCTCAAAATCTCAAGTGCATAGAGGTATGGTTCTCTGCGGATCTCAGTAGCTACAGCAGGGAATGGGAGAGCAGGAAAACCTAAGCCTAAAAGAGCAAATGACTGAGATAAATGGGGAGGTGGGTGTCTCCCCTTACTTATCCTAATTCTAACTAATCCTAATTCCCACTCTACCCCTAACTAATTATAGAGCGAACCAGCTAAACCCTAGGGTTATTCTGGACCAACTCGTGGTAGGTGGTGATCCGACGGCCATGCCCGCACAACTCGAAGCGTTGCCTCGACGCAACCTCCAGATTGCCGCAATGTGCCGCCACCGCTCTGCCCATCCTTTTCCCGGACGCCGCACCCCTGGTTTTGTGGCCGAAACTGGGAAACCAGCCTTCACGCCATCCCCCGGTTTGGAGGCCCAAACCGGGAAACCAGCCTCCAAGTCCGTCCCCTAGTTTTGTGGCCGAAACCAGGAAACCCGCCAGCGCCCAGGTTTTGAGGCCCAAACCTGGAAACCGTCCTCAGCCCGAGTTTTGTGGCCCAAACTCAGAAACCCGCCGCACGCCCAGGTTTTGTGGCCCAAACCTGGAAACCGTCCACCCAGTGGTTTTTCTGTGGCTCAACCACCAAACCGGAGCTGTAGAGGGGATGCACCGCCCGTGCACCCCGTCCACCGACACGTGTCCCCAGGTCCTCGACCCGAGCAACACCGTGCCCTGCAAGTCTCCGCTCGTCGCTGTCCCAGGCTGTCAGCCACCACAGCTGATCCTCAGGCCACTAGTCCCTCAGTCCAAGCCTCACATCCGCCCTTCACCGCTCCCGGTCCATCGGCACGGCACGTCTCTACTTGACCTTCACCTTGCCCTCGGTCACTGCCTCCGTGCTCGACACCTGCACAACACAAGCCAAAGGACCTGCGATCAAACCTGTTCACAATCACTCATCACATCGAGACTTGGCATACACCCATGTATCCGCAAACTTAATGAATCTATTAGATCTGCTAAATCCAACAGAGCCGATAACTATTTTTACTCATGACTTAATCCGCCGCACGATACAAGGCATAAGCAAAAACTTCCCATCATAATCTTAAATCCGCCGCACGATACTAAGCTTAACATACGAGACTACTTGCATCATATCTAAATCCACCGCATGATACTAGACATGATAGCAAGGTTGCCGGTACTTACGGAGGTCGATGGATCGATGATTCCTCTCGAAGAACTCGATGACACGACTAAGGACTCGAAGGTGGCACGGGGCCGGTTTGTATTGATATGGTTGTGAACAATTTTACAATGGTCGGGGGTTTATATTTATACCCTGGATGAAAACATGAGTCCTAAATGATTATGACTTACACAATAAAACACGGAAAGATACAAACCCTATTTCCAATCTTTTCGGTGCCTTCCATCATCACGTATCCTCTCGTGTAAGCCGGCTTTATTCACAATATGTGTCTCCCGAATGGAGCCACTACTTTATGAAATAGCCGACCGCACAGATAATCGCCGAAACCCTGAGGGCCAAACAGCTGCCCGATTGCTTGCTGAATCCTTTCCCCTCTGTTGGCCGGGTCCATCTGTCATATCCTTACGTGTGCGAAAATCTGGTGTCAACACATGCCCCCTAATTTTAGGATAAATGTTTTATTCCAAAATTCCTTTTTTCTTTTCGCACTGACATGGAACCTCCGGAAGCATCCGCCTTCACATGCCATAATTACCGTACCTGCCGATTTGTCTCTCGATGCACTTGAGATCTTTTAAACTCCCCCTTTCACTCTATTCCGACTTGTGCCTTCTAAACTCTTCTGCTTCAATCTCAAAATCAGAAAACTCTCTTTTCCCCCTCCATCTCTTGGTTAGATAGAAGATGTCTTCTAAGGCAAGCCGCCATAGCCTCGAGCTCGGGGCCTCCAGTACCTCCAGGAAGCGGTTGTTCTTCATTGTTTTCGTTTGAAGATGAAGCAGTTGTCCTTACATCATTGCTCTTGTTTAGGAGGATTAACGACGACTTCCCCGAGGTCCTGACTCAGAAGGTCACGGACCTTCAATTCGATCTAGAAAGGAAGAATCGGGAGATTAGCCGAATCTCTCGAGAGCATGATGCCACTCGGGAACAGGCTGTCGGTAAGCATCCTTTCACTGTTCTTCCTCCATTCTCCTTCCCTATTTCACTGACCCTTCCTCCTCTCAGCTTTGGAGGCCAAGCTTCATTCCCTCGAAGCTGCTATTGCTGATCTGGCCTTCACGGCTAACGTACCAGGCATGACAGCCCTGAGGCAGGTGAATGAGGTCAACCGAGTTCTCCCCGACATCTCCAGAGCTGGCATGGGCTATGGCGCAGCGCTCGCCTTCAACGCCGTTCGGATCCACTCCGGTGCCAATTACCGCAACTTCGATGCTTGCGAGCGAGGGCTAGATCTCGGGGTGGCACGCTCTGTCGATGACATGAAAGAAGCTGGCATGGATCTGGCCGATTCCTCTGACTTTGATCTCCCGATTAGGAATAGGATAGAATGGACGAACTGACTTTCTATTGTAACTTGTCTCCCCTTCTGTAAATAAAAATTTTCTCTGTTCGTCCTTCGGAAATCAACCTGTGATTGATCCTTCGAGATCAATGTGTGTTCTGTTCCGTGTACTAGCTATTGATTCTCTTCTTATCTTAGCGGCGATGCATATTACATCGGCTATCATTGATAACTATGCTTAATCATCTGTGCTCCGTAAGCAACTGTCGCAATTGATTATCCCAGGTCCGGAGTCTTCTTAGTTATCCTCTCAGTTTTTTGGTTTATGACAGCACCAGGATAGTACCCCTTTGGCTTTCCCGTCTTCAATATCAACTGGTGATTCGAGTCTACCAAAATGATTAACCGAAACTGAACACCTCACATAATAATTGTTTTCCAGCTGGACTTCAATCAGCCCTTTAGACTTCAGAATCTCGAGCCATTTAAGTTAGCAAAAACTTGGTTCAGCCCAATAACGGCCCATAAGCTATGAACAGTCCTACTCCGATGCTTGGTCTACCAATCGTGCAAGCCATAGTGCTATAAATATGACTGTGTACAGGCTGCCATTTTATCTTTAGCCGAACAGTTCGACTTGTGGAATTCCAGTTCTCATGTCCTGGCTCAAACCAGAGAGAAACTTTCGCCTGCTGTTGACACTGGTTAACTACCATAATTAAGTGTTAAATAAATATGAAAAAGGCAAGAATATGATCACCAACAAAGATTTAGGGATTCAACTGACAATATTCCATGAGTTTTGGTGAGTTATGATTCTGCAGGGACTAAACCAGGAAATCAGCATCAATAGCTTCCCATAGAAGGAAACCGACGGGAGATAACGCAACCGCCACGTCGGGATACTTCTAGAAGACTCCAGGAGACACAAGAGAGCACCACGACGAAGGACACCACAGGAGGCTGACCTGTGGGACCGACCGGTCCCACAGGGAGACCGGTCGGTCACCCCCTGGGCCCACTTGGTTCCTTCCTTTGCAAGCTACCTCAACCGACTCCCTAGATGCATCTCGGCCGTACCTCGAGTCGGTTTGATCCAAAGGTAACGATTTGTCGCCCAGGGCTATATAAGGAGACCCCTGCCCCCCTCTCCAGAAGACAAGCATCTGCAATCCCAGAGCAACCAGGAAATTAGGGTTAGACAGAAGGAGATCAATCGGAGGCTTCGGAACTTCATCCACCTAGATTAGTAGATAGAATAGGATTAGAGGAGGCAAGCGTCGCTTGGATTCCTGATCTAGTCACGAGAAGGCTCGGTAAACCCAAGTTCTTCTCTCTTGTATTAACATTATGGATCTATTACATAATAGCTATTCTAGTTCATCATTGTTCTTCATTGTTTATGTTCTAGTTCATCGTCTAGTTCATGTTCATCGTCTAGTTCATCTTCTAGTTCATAATCTTGTTCTAGTTCATGTTCTAGTTCGTACTTTAGTTCTTATCGATGATCTAATTCACCTTATTGTCCATCATTATGTTCTAGATAGCAATACAATTGATATGATTAAGACATCAATGATTATATTCTTAGTTATAATGCTTATAGATTACTTTGATTATATATTTGGCATAGATAGTTTATCTTTATATTTATACTCATGTTCGTCTAGCGCTCATCTTAAAGTACAACGGATGGGTGATGAATGTTGTGTAGACGTGGTGTCTATACACTGTTTATCTGCGAATACATCCTATATTCTGGATAGAGTGGTAGATCGCGGGTGTGACAGACCTGTTGAGTCCTTTGTATTCCACCTCCCGAATATAGTGTTCGGTATGGCTCAGTTAACTCATGGTTTAAGGGTTACTATGCTTAACACCTTAGCTATGGAGTTGCCTCTTGATTATAAATATGATGTGACCTAGTCAATGATTGCTAAATATAATTGCACTAATCAATGTATGCTATGACTTATAATTAGAATAACTTAGGAATGTTCCTTGTTTATACCTGTTCTAATCATCATCTTGCTAGGTAGTACTGTTCTAAGTTTATCCTTGATTGATCTGATCTCTATTATCCTTTATCATTTACCTATTATCTTATACCTGTTTCCTATTTATAGTAATTAGTATGTGTTATCAACCTTATTAATGTGTGCCATGCTGTTAAGATCTTTCAATACTATCATCACCTTGAATTGATTAGTCTCTAGGCTAAATATAAATAACGATACCTGAGACTAGCTTGGGTGAAATGCTCTACAATGGGTATGTTTATCTGTGCGCTTGCAGGTAAATATATATATCTTTATCTAGTGCTCTGATATAATTACATTGCTAGCTTCATGTTGGGGATGACAACTTGACGTTAAGTGGAGTTAGTAGTGTCCCATACACTCTTTCGTGCTTTCACTAGTTTATTATTTTATGTGACTCATTCTTAGAGTGAATCCATTAAGGAGTGTCAACAAGCATTTCTGGCGCCGTTGCCGGGGATCACATCAATTCAACTAGGGATGATACCTAGGGTTTTTCATTATAATCTTTATAAACATTGAAAGGACATTGCATTAACAGCATTTAAAACGGTAGCTAGAACATATCATATGCACACAAGTGATAACACACTAATTACTTACTTATGCAGACTCACCCTGGCCTTGTTTATCTTTATCATTTTATGCAGGGTAATGTATGACTGGTTTCCAACTTCCGAACAACTATACTGAGGATCCCGAAGCTTTATTAAGAAAAACTAGACACAAACTCAAGAGGCCCTCAGTACCACTACCAGAAGTTAGCCAGATAAGAAGAAGCATAACACCAGAGTTAGACGCTATGGCCGACAAGACACTCCGCGAGTTCTCTGCACCAACCACTGCCAACATCAGGACTGGACCAGCAGTCAATGTAGGGGAAAATGGATTCAAACTAAAGCCAGCTTTGATCAACATGGTGCAAGCTAATCAATTTTGCGGAAAGGCACATGAAGATGCAAGCGCTCATCTCCAACACTTTCTAGAGATCTGCAGCACTTTCACCATCAGAGGAGTCGAGAGGGATGCCATTCTACTTCGCTTATTCCCATTCTCACTTTTGGGAAAAGCAAAACAATGGTTCTACGCCAACAAAGACAAAAACACCTCGTGGGCGATCTGCTCAACCGCCTTCCTAGCAAAGTTCTTTCCAGTGGGCAAGACGAATGCCCTCCGTGCCAAGATATCAACTTTCCAACAACAACATGAAGAATCAATCCCAGAAGCTTGGGAACGCTTTCAAGACTACATATCAGAATGCCCTCACCATGGGATGGAGAATTGGCTACTCATGCAGACCTTCTACCACGGGCTCACTTCAAACACCCGAGAGAATGTAGATGCTGCTGCTGGAGGATCATTCTTATCACTCACAATCAACAATGCAACTACACTCATAGAGAAGATGGCCTCAAACCAAGGATGGAATGAGGAACGCACTCAACCACGCAAGAGGGGAGGAATACATCAACTAAAGGAAGTAGACATGCTGTCTGCCAAACTTGACCTACTTATGAAGAAGTTTGATGAACATACTCCCAAGAGAGAAGACGTCAAGCAAATCTACGAATCTCGCATGACATGTGAAGAGTGTGGAGGCACAGGACACTCAGGGAACAACTGCCCTGAAATTCAAGAGGATACAAAGTACATCAACAATAATACCAACTATCGTCCTCAACAAGCTCAAGGATGGAACCATCAATCAAGGCCTAATTAGTCAGGTAACTACTCAGGTAACTACCAAGGTAATACTTTTAACCAACCACCTTTGAGAGAGATGATATCTAATCAAAATAAAATTATTGATAATATGTCTAAGAAAATAGCTTCCAATGATAAACTACTCGAAAATATTAATACTAGAATGGATAGCTTTACTTCTGCCATAAAGAATCAGCATAGCTTTAATAAAATGATAGAATCTCAGTTATCTCAGCTAGCAGCTTCAGTCCCTGTGACTGAAAACGGTAAGATTCCAGGAAATCCGGAAGAACTAGAAACTGCAAATCTTGTAGACATCTTTGATGCAGGACATCTCATACCCAGACTTTCAAGGGAATGGATGGATGACTCCATTGCCCCAAAGAAAGGAGATCCAGGAAGACCTGTGATTCCAATTCACATTGGACCTCACAGTTTTGAAGAAGCAGTCTGTGATCTTGGAGCAAGTGTCAACATTATGCCAAGGGTAATATATGAACAAATACATGGTGCACCTTTATTGTATACAACCATGTGTTTGCAGCTTGCAGATCAGACACTGTGCTACCCATTGGGAATTCTCGAAGACATCTGCGTACGAGTAGGAAACTCGTATGTGTGCGCGGACTTTATGATCATTGAAACAGGTGGAAACGAGAGAGCACCCATCATTCTTGGACGCCCGTTCCTAAGCTCAACCAAAGCTATCATCTACACGGACAGCGCCAAGATCTGTTTCACAATCACAGGCAACAAAGAAAAATTCAGCTTCAAGGGCCGGGCACTTACTACTAAAGTCCACCCGCAGACACCCTACGAATATGAAGCTATCACATCATCAAAGAGGAAGAATAAAAACAGAAGAAGGAAGAACAAGATTACACAACCACATCAAGAAACAGTATGGATAGTCAGCTCTGCTCAAGCAGAGTACGACCACCTTTTTGTATCACCATTCCTCGCCAAGAGAGACGACCCAGGAGTACCCACCATCGATTGCAAGATCGAGGGAAGTACATTCAACAAGACGTTCTACGACATTGGCTCAAGCGTCAACATAATGTCTAAGGTAACGTATGAGCAATTATATAAAAATAGACCTATGTACTCGACATATGTGCAGCTACAGATGGCGGATCAAACTTATCGATTCCCGGAGGGAGTAGTGAAGGACGTAATGATCCAAATCAAAGACCACTATGTTCCCACCGACTTCGTAGTACTAGACATGGGGAAAGAAAATGGCGTTCATATCATCCTAGGAAGACCCTTCCTTAACACCACTGGCGCCATCATCTACATGAGATCCGGAGAGATCCACTTCCAGTTCTTCACAGAAAAGGTACGCTGTTACTTCAATAGTTATGACACTAATGCGCAGGGAAAGAAGAATCACTCACGAAGGAGATGTCGCACATCCCGATACAACAAGAATCAACAAATCAAGGATGGATGGGCTGACTATGAAGGAGAAGTCACCAGAAACGAAGATATCCAATTAGAAGAAACGAAGAACGAAGAAGCAAAAGATACAAGTTCACCAGTCAAGCAAATATGGAGAAAGAAAGAGAATTCTACTGATGTGCAATCATCAAGGTCCTCCTCAGGATCTGCTGATGCACCTAAGGAAGAATAAAGAGCGTACAAGGAGTCTTGTTCGATAGACTATAAATGTCGAATCCTCGCCGGAAGGTAACTCGGTATTTATCCATAAACCATTAGCATTAAATTCATCACTGCATTATTATCACTAAAGCATGACCATTTCCCATTAATATCATATTTACTTCTTAAACAATTATATCTGCATTAGAAAAATAAAAATATGGATACTCTAAGCCCCATGAGAGTATACACTTTCTGTGGAGGCATAAAAATAATAATAGATATACATTAGCATATTTATTTCTGCATTGCATCTTATAGCATAAGAAAAAAATGAAATGAGTTTTGTAGAGATCTTACTGAAATTCTAGACACCTAGGACTCGAGTGGACAACCACCGCTATTTAATCTGTTCCACAAGTTTTGCTGTCTATTTGAGTTTCACAGGGTTTGAAAGATCATGAAGAGCTGACGAACAAGTAAATGTTCCATCCACTGTTTGAGCACTATTCCAACAACTTCAACATCAATGAAGCTCTAATAGAGGAAGGACATATCCACTGCTAGTCTGCCACAAGAATGATTACATCAACATTCAGCTTGGGGGAAGGCACCCCCATATATCCATAAGTATCTCTACCCTTTTAAGTTTTTCATAACTTCAAAACACCAAAAATATATGAGCACATGAAGGCTCACTCTAAGGAAAAGACTAAAAATATATGTGGGCACATGAAGGCTCACCGTTAGGAGGTATTAAGAAAAACTGCTGAACTCTACTTAGTGGAAAGAAAGAATATATATAATCCTAAGAGTTTTAAGACAACCATACAAATGGAGGAATATTTATCACTAACGCTCAATCAAGTTCCACTAGTTGTGTTGTCTATTTTTGAATTCAGCAGGAAGAGAAGAAGAGAAGGACTCAAAAATCATTACCAGTCTACTCGACTTCTGAGGAAAAGTATAAGTCAAGATCCAGCTTGGGGGAGAGCACCCTCAATTATCATGATAAGTATCACTATCTTTTATATTAGTCAAATCTAGTTAGATTAAGTTAAGATAAAATACTGTTATAAACTAAATAAAGATTTTATAATGTCTAGGTGGATAGGAACCTATACCCAAATTAATATAATGAACTTATGCTCTGCCTTTTTAAGTACTTAATGTTTAAACTTGAATTTTCCTTGAGTTTTAGATAAAGTTGTTCTGAGTAAAACTCTAAACCTAAAACCTGTGGATGCAAATACTTGATCCAAAGTCTAAATAATTGTGGGATATGATATAAAAAGGTTTGAGCTGCTCTTTATCTAATTCTTAGAGAAACCAAAGTTCTGGAGATTTATCTTTTGAAAAGATTAAAAACACATGATGAGATCCTGTATGACATAACATGAATTCCTACCTAGAGCCATTAATATGATTATAAGATAAGGCTACTTGCTTTGTTCTAAGTTTTAAGTTATGGTTGAGAAATTTATCATGCTCTAGAGATCAAGAATGTTTTATTAAAAGATTCACTCTTCCGAAGTAGTATTGTGTTAGAGGCATGGGCTATGCAAAAGTATAAAAGGAGGAAATAAAAAGGGACAAGTGTCTGACTACCTCAAAAGAAAAAATATATATATATATATATATGATAAAAGTATGAGAAAAGAATGATAGCCCATGGTTCCTCTAATTACAATATACCAGCAAGAGATGACAAATTTCAAATGTTCTAAAGTCTTGATCTATGAGTATGATATCTTTCTTCCTAAACTTTGAACTTTGACTTAGTAAGATATGCTTTCACTTCTTAAAGCTCCAGATATATATCAATAGAAGAAGGAAAACTGCATCAGTGAGGAATCATAAAATATAAAAGAGTGATTTGAGAGTGTCATACAAAGGAATCTCTGATCTTTATTTTGAAAATATGCAAAAACTCCAGAATAAGGGTTGATCAAAGAATCGGAGACACAGTGATTAACCTGATTGTTCTATCTTTCAATTGTTTAAGACCCAGGTAAAGGCAAAAGCTCCATGGTTAAAGGTAAGATGAGAAAGTCAGAATAATTAACTCTAAATCAAGAAAGATTTTTTTCTTATATATATGAAGGCATAACAACAATTTTAATAAATATTTGCTAAGGGACTAGCAAAAGGTAAGCTTGGGGAGTTGTTGACACTGGTTAACTACCATAATTAAGTGTTAAATAAATATGAAAAAGGCAAGAATATGATCACCAACAAAGATTTAGGGATTCAACTGACAATATTCCATGAGTTTTGGTGAGTTATGATTCTGCAGGGACTAAACCAGAAAATCAGCATCAATAGCTTCCCATAGAAGGAAACCGACGGGAGATAACGCAACCGCCACGTCGGGATACTTCTAGAAGACTCCAGGAGACACAAGAGAGCACCACGACGAAGGACACCACAGGAGGCTGACCTGTGGGACCGACCGGTCCCATAGGGAGACCGGTCGGTCACCCCCTGGGCCCACCTGGTTCCTTCCTTTGCAAGCTACCTCAACCGACTCCCTAGATGCATCTCGGCCGTACCTCGAGTTGGTTTGATCCAAAGGTCACGATTCGTCGCCCAGGGCTATATAAGGAGACCCCTGCCCCCCTCTCCAGAAGACAGGCATCTGCAATCCCAGAGCAACTAGGAAATTAGGGTTAGACAGAAGGAGATCAATCGGAGGCTTTAGAACTTCATCCACCTAGATTAGTAGATAGAATAGGATTAGAGGAGGCAAGCGTCGCTTGGATTCCTGATCTAGTCACGAGAAGGCTCGGTAAACCCAAGTTCTTCTCTCTTGTATTAACATTATGGATCTATTACATAATAGCTATTCTAGTTCATCATTGTTCTTCATTGTTTATGTTCTAGTTCATCATCTAATTCATGTTCATCGTCTAGTTCATCTTCTAGTTCATAATCTTGTTCTAGTTCATGTTCTAGTTCGTACTTTAGTTCTTATCAATGATCTAATTCACCTTATTGTCCATCATTATGTTCTAGATAGCAATACAATTGATATGATTAAGACATCAATGATTATATTCTTAGTTATAATGCTTATAGATTACTTTGATTATATATTTGGCATAGATAGTTTATCTTTATATTTATACTCATGTTCGTCTAGCGCTCATCTTAAAGTACAACGGATGGGTGATGAATGCTGTGTAGACGTGGTGTCTATACACTGTTTATCTGCGAATACATCCTATATTCTGGATAGAGTGGTAGATCGCGGGTGTGACAGACCTGTTGAGTCCTTTGTATTCCACCTCCCGAATATAGTGTTCGGTATGGCTCAGTTAACTCATGGTTTAAGGGTTACTATGCTTAACACCGTAGCTATGGAGTTGCCTCTTGATTATAAATATGATGTGACCTAGTCAATGATTGCTAAATATAATTGCACTAATCAATATATGCTATGACTTATAATTAGAATAACTTAGGAATGTTCCTTGTTTATACCTGTTCTAATCATCATCTTGCTAGGTAGTACTGTTCTAAGTTTATCCTTGATTGATCTGATCTCTGTTATCCTTTATCATTTACCTATTATCTTATACCTGTTTCCTATTTATAGTAATTAGTATGTGTTATCAACCTTATTAATGTGTGCCATGCTGTTAAGGTCTTTCAATACTATCATCACCTTAAAATGATTAGTCTCTAGGCTAAATATAAATAACGATACCTGAGACTAGCTTGGGTGAAATGCTCTACAACGGGTATGTTTATCTGTGCGCTTGCAGGTAAATATATATATCTTTATCTAGTGCTCTGATATAATTACATTGCTAGCTTCATGTTGGGGATGACAACTTGACGTTAAGTGGAGTTAGTAGTGTCCCGTACACTCTTTCGTGCTTTCACTAGTTTATTATTTTATGTGACTCATTCTTAGAGTGAATCCATTAAGGAGTGTCAACTCCTGCATTCCTATCGATGGCAGGCAACAGCAACCAATGCAGGTATCCTACCGTAGATGAAGCAGGAGGAAGCCAAGCATCAACCCACCGGTGTTATGGGTAAAATTTGATTTTTTTGCCCCCTTGTGGTAGCTCCTATTGTTTATTCGTCTCTGATTCGTCGTCCAATCTCCTTCTCAGGGCAGATTCTTCTTCCAGCCAAGCCTGGGTTTCCTTTCCAGAAACGGTAGCTCCGATAGCTTTTTGATCTTTTTTCTGAACTATTAGATTCTGATCTTGATAATTCATTTAGCAGACCCTTCTGGATGCCCTTCGGTACCGTGAGGAAAAGGACAAAGCCCGAAAGGAACTGGAAAATGCATCCAAGAAGCATAGCACTGAGGAAGTTGAATGGGCAGGCCAACGGAAACAACTCTGCAGCATCATTACAGGTTAGCAGAATCTTGGTTCTTCTACTCCATCTAATTGAGCCTGCCTTTGCCTAATATTCTTTCCTCTTGCCAGCTCTTTCTGCAGAGAATGACCGTTTGAAAGTAGCAGCAAACAGAGTCGCCCTCAGTGTGAATGCCCGTGGGGATTCAGTCAAAGCTCGTCTTGACGCCGTGAATGGCCGCATAGATCAGGCCGTCATCCAAGGTGTACGCGCCGGGGTTTCCTTCGGGCTAGCAGCAATGAGTTTTTGGACCAAAGAAGATTACTCCTCCCTACCAGTTGGATTCGCATGCGACCCGGATGAATTTGAAGATCTTGAAATTTATGATGATCATGTCGTCGCCATTGCTGAGATTGCTGACCCACAATCCATTGTGAACAAATTATACCTAGGATAGTTCCGTATTAGGATAGATCTGTAAATGAAGCTTGTAACCCATAGAATTTGTTCTTCTCTGAATAATGTCTATTTGCATAATCTTGATTCTTCAATGATCCTTCTGATTGTGACATCTCCTTAGAAAAACGTTTGCCGAATGTATGACGTCACTTTAGCCGACTAGATCTTATCTCCGATACGTCATGTCACCCGGTATTGCACTTACTGCACTTCACCTTTCTCTTTCCCCGATAAACCTGCTAACTTGAAAAATGCTAGGGTCACCAAGGTCATGAATATCCTTGTACTAAAGGCGATATATAAAAATATCGGCTATAATTCAAATCCTTGGAACATTTTTTCTGCAAAAGGCGATGCTTTACACATCGGCTGTATACAAATATTTCTGAATTTGTCTCGCATACAATTATCACACATTCGGCTTTTAACAAGTTAGTGTCGAAGCTTCAGCTCACATGCAACACCAAAAACACGTCTACAGCCGAATACCCATCTCTGGGTCTAACACTTTCGGCTAAAGCAAGCTATGACTCATCTCTTCTTTAACCTCTTAAAATATGGGCCGATCCTACTACAAGGCTATCGGCTGTCACGTACAACTTGAAATGATTCACCAAGTTGTGGAAGCGCCTTCATATATCTTCAATCTTATCAAAAGCTTCTGTTGTACGTCACCTTGTACAAATCCCTTCTGATTTTTCTTGAGCTCTGGTAATGGAGGAATAAACAGAATCCTTTAAAGGCGTACCAACTTTAAAACCTATTCGAGACCCAAACTTGTACATATTGATCCTACTTCGGCTTCATTATCAACGCTTTATTCCTCGTCAGCCGATATGAAATCTGGTCTCAATTCTCCCCATTACCACCAGTTTCTGATTTAAAAATTGCTCTGAGAGCTGATTGTTTGAATCGGCTGTTGGTCCTCGTCAAAAACGTTCATAGGACCTGCCTCCCAAGCTCTTCAAGAGAAACACTCGACACCCTCATATTCCCAGTAGATAGGCTCTGCATTAGCAACACTCACCGAGCCATCAGCATGGATGATTTCAATGTCATCTCCAATCTACTGGATGAGGAACTGGTGCATAGTTGATGGTACACAGCAGTTTGCATGTATCCAATCTCTTCCTAATAGCAAACTGTATGCCCCCTTGCCATCAATGACGAAGAAAGTAGTGATCAAGGTTTTAGACCCGATCGTCAACTCAACATGGACTGCTTCTCGTGTATCAGAAGAATTGCCAGCAAAGTCCCTCAACAACATGTCGGTCTTCAACAAATCTTCACTTGTCATTCCAAGTTTTCAGAAGGTGGTATACGGCATGATATTTATAGCAGCTCCTCCATCGATGAACATCTTGGTTAATGGCTTGCCATTGACATACCCTCTCATATACAATGGCTTCTAGTGTCGGTGCTTAATGGGCTTGTCAAACACTGCCTTCTGAGCCAAGACGAGATGAGCCAACAAGTCCTGAAATTCACTTTCATCAAAATCTGAATACGTTTCTTCTTGGACATCTTGATTTTCGGGAGCTACAAACTCAGATGGAAGAAAGAACACCATGCATGTATCAGCCGAATGATTACCTTCATTCAGCTTCTCGTTGGGACGCCAAACTTGTTTCGTTTTGGTGCCCGCTTGTGCCAACTCTCTGTTCCTTTGGCGCTGCACTCTCCTTTTTTGGCTTCTTCTTAATCCTGGTGGACACCACTGTCCGCTCTGCCAGATATACTCACGGTATTCTTTCTCTTTAGTGCGAGCCCAACTTCGATCGACAAATCTTCTTCCCTGCCGATCTCTGCAATTATCTATTTTTAAGCGCCGATCGTCCTCAGGGATTTGTGCCCCAAGCTTTCATGGACAGAACAGCGGTTGACTCGAGACTGCCTATACTCGGAGTACTGATTACTGCATTCAGGGCAGTTGTTCTTAACAGGCAGTTTCAAGCCTTCGTTCCAATAATACTGAAAGAACGAGCATTCCCAATGAGACTGTTCCTGCCCCCTCATATCTTCTCGTTCTTCTCGGTACATCTCTTCTTCGTACATTTTTTGTTTTTCCAGGAACTTCTGTTCTTCAAAAAATCTCTACTTCTGGTACTGTTCCTGCTCCCGATGCCATTTATTCAAAAGAATACGCGTTGTGACCCTAGGTCTGGAAGTTTCACCCGTCTCAGTTCGGCTATTCTGGAACCAAACTCTTTGCTGAAGCTCCTTATTTGTAATTTGCCGATCAGGATCAACGGCACCAGCTTCCCTTGCTCTATCAGAAGTCAACACTTTCATTTTGCTTTTACCCCTAGAATCAGCTGTATTGACCATGTTAATCGAGATGGACACAGTATTCTGTCCAAAAGGACTACCATCTACTTTCATCTTTCCATCGAATCTTAGGTGTCCGTCCTGGATAGCTTTCTGAATCCGCACTCTGAAAACTCGGCAATCATTTATGGAGTGGGATTTGGTATTGTGGAAACCACAATACTTCTTGTCTTTAACCCCCTCAGGGTGCAGCATAGGATGACCTTCCGGCAACTTGATGCGTCCTTCTTTCAACAAATACTCAAATAATTTATCTGACTTCGAAACATCAAAGTCATAAGTACCTTTTTGTTGTCTCAGCCATCGCTGGTTGACTTGAGTCGGGTCCTTAGCCCAGGTTATCTCAACTATAGCTACTTCATCTTCATCATCGTATTTAGCTGCATCTTCTAAGAAAGCCTGATACATCTCGGCAGCCACGTCACCCTTCTGGAACTGATTATTCCTCTTGAATCTCTGGGCTTGATTACTCATCATTGCCAACCTTTGTGATAACTGCCTGAGATCTTCAAATTCCATACCGAACAGCTTTTCTTTGATACTCGGCAACATGCCAGCTATAGCTATTCCCGGCAATTGGTCATCTGGCAAATTCAGAGAATAGCAAAGGTTCTTGGTCTCTCTGAATCTGCATAAATACTCTTGCGGCGTCTCGCCAGGTTTCATCCTTAAGCTCATTAGATCGACCATCTTCTTCTCACTGGTACCCATAAAGAAATAAGAGTGGAACTTCTGTTCCAAATCTGCCCATGTATTAATAGAATTTGCTGGCAGAGAAGCAAACCAGGAGAAGGCTGGTCCTATCAACGATAGCGGGAAGTACCGAATCCTCCAAGCTTCATCTGTAGATGCTTCCCCAAGTTGCATCAGGTATTGGCTGATGTGCACTACAGTGCTGGTGTCATCCAGACCCGAAAACTTGGTGAAATCAGTAGGAGGCTTTACTCTTGGAGGAAGTGCTACCCGATTGTACCATTCTGGGTAAGGGGACTTGTAAGCATATGTCTGATTCTTTGGGTTCAGGCCGAATTGATTTTGCATCATATCAGCCATCCTATGCATGATGAGGTCAATACTTGAATCAGGAGTTGCTTGTGTTTGCCCCCCAGTATGTTGTCCTGCTGAACTTCTGTAGCCTGGATTTGGAAGAGCATTGATCGCACTGTAATCGACAAACTCCTGATATCCATCTCCAAACATATTCTTCTATATCCTATTCGCTGCAGGAGAGATTCTGGAAGCAGATTGCGGGATGTCCCCTGTCGTGCCGAACATGAACTGGCCATATGTCTGAGGGGGTTGCTGTGCCTGATGAGGAACCACCCCACCTGTGCTTGTACCAGCTTCACTGTCCTCGGCAACCCTTCGGCGTTGAGGTACTTGGAATAGCAATGGTCCCTGCATCGGACCAACAGCTTCTTCAAAGCATTTATCCATGGCTGGACCGAAAGTATTGACCATGATAGCACAAAAAGTGTTCAAGAAAGCCGACTGATGATTGGTCATGGCTCCTGATACAACCTTATGCATTATTTCGGTCATCTTCCGAATAACTTCTTCCTCATTAAAGATATCAGGTTGATGGTGAGGATGAATCTTTGGGAACGGATGCTTCTGAATGACCTTGCCGCTTTTGTTCTTGGAGAAAGACTCCAAGCATTTGAGCTGGAATTCATCACAAGCTCGCTGTACCAAATCCCTTGATTCTGGTAGCAACTCATCCATGGTCATCTCGAAGATTTGATCATCGTTGATCTCAGGCATCTTGAAACGAAGTTTGTCCCACCGGGCGTGCCAAAAAGTGTGTTGACGCAAAACGTGACTCTCCGCGCCAGGCACACAGCAAGCCGAACAAGGCTAGCTTCAATTGGGTGCCCGGAGTGTGTTGAATCCGGAGACGTGCCAGTTGGTTTGACCTGAAAACCAACAAGGGATAAAAAGTGTGAGAATACCTTTGGAACATACTGGGTGAGACCAGACAGTTCCATATGTATGGCTTTGAAAGCCAATCACGACGACACATAGCTATAGAAGTTGTTTGTCGAAACAGGTTTATAATGTCATTCGGCAAGTATAAAAAGCTCGTAAACATGTTGAATGCCGAACACATATGTAACAAAAGAAGAAAAGGGCAACTTGTAAATATAAATCTATTCAGATAACATATGCATAGGCTAATCCAACTAATCTGCCGCACGTCTAGCCTTCATAAACCCGTCAAGCAGAAACTCAAGCAAAGCTAATCCACCGCATGATACCACTTGCTATAAGTCTACACCACTCCTTATAATTAGATTAATCCACCACATGATACAATCTAATTATAAGAAGCTAAAAGCATACATACATCTGAACAGATCTATATAAACTCATTACTCGTGTAAGCTTAACCAGAATCGGCAAAACTAGCCGAACTGGGGTCCATGAAGAAGGAACATACAAGTAAAGCATGATTAAACTAATCTAAAACCTGCACCTGCCGCATGGTACCCAGCTCTATCAAAGCCTAAACATGGTCAACATGCATGAACCCACAACATGTAACAATCTAGATTAAAAGTTGATTCGGCCATCACAATCTTATGATTGGCAAAGCACAAGTAAACTCATGCGACAAGGCCGAACAAAAATCAATCTAGATTGGGCAAAAAGTGTTATAGGAATTAAACAAGTAAAACATATAACAGATGATAACTTAATGAATCTATTAGATCTACCAAATCTAATAGAGCCGATAACTATTTTTACTCATGACTTAATCTGCCGCATGTTGACGTTTGATAGTGCAAATAGAATATGAAAGATTCTGCAAGCGCACCCAACACCATTGTAGCATTTTACCGGGAGTATTCTAGGATCATTATTTATATTTTACCACAGGGAAGCTAGGGTCAAGAATCTGATAATTAACTATCATGCATCTACTAACTCAGAGTACTAAATAGACTAAAGCAGGAGTGAATGATATATGATATGAATGAAAGCACATAAAAGATATTCAATGATAACTGTATTGATAACTATAGTGGGAAGACAACGGGAGAAATCAAGGTTCCTATATACTTCTCTATTAATTGGGTTCTAAGGCAACAAATATGAAAAGATATAGGAGATATAAACATTGGCACTTTGGAGCAGCAGGTCCTTTCCAACTCTCGAAGAAGACTGGGAGAAAGGTAGTTGGGAGAAGGCTGCCAGAAGCTCTACGAAACATCAATCCGAACGTGGTGGACTACGAAGGCCTAACAGAGCTGTCACCCCTGGGGCTACCACAACTATTCCGTGGGATTGAGAGCAACCTCAGGTAACCAATAGACTAAACACCATGTCTAATCTATCGATTACTACTCTAATTACCTAGGATAACTAGAGCACTCAATACGAACAAAGATCTCATGCCAAGATATAACAACTATACTAATCATATAATAAAGCGTAAAGTAATTAGAGAAGATAAATATATTAAAGCACAAGTCTTATAAGAAAAGATACAAAAGCATACCAAATCTCTGAAGACTCCTCTGGAATTAGAGCGTAGCTCCTCTCTAATCTCTCCTTCTCCTCTTTCTAATTGGATCTCTAATTACAATTAGATGAACTAGACAACTAGAACTAGAACTAGACGAACTAGATCTAAATCTAGATGAACTAGAAGAGATTCATCTAGAGGGACCTCTACTTCTACATGGGAACCCTAGTTTCTGATGTGGAGATGAATAATGAAGAGGGAGATGCATGGAGAGGGGGGTCTGGGTCTGGTTTTATAGCCCAGAGCGTGGAACGTGAGCCCTTGGATCAAACTGACTTCGGGGACGGTGGAGATGCATCCTAGGAGGCGATGGAAGAAGGTTCCAGAAGGCAGAGGCGAAACGGGCTCCGTGGCCGACCGGTCGGTCTCCATGTGGGACCGGTCGGTCTGGCCCAGTGGGCCCACATGGTGGCCTGCCTCGTGGTGTCTTCTGGTGTCTTCTAGATCCTTCTTTTGTAGATTTCGATGCGAAATTAATATCTTTCCATCCGGGACTCCGAATATAGCAAATGATATGTCCATTTTGATTGTCTCGATGAGCCCTTCGCAATGGTGCACTCCAATTCATCACTTGAGATACTTTTATATGGTAAAATATTGATGTCCTACAAAACAAGTGAGAGCACCAAAACTCGTGGAACTTATTAGTTTCAAATCCTACAACTATGTTTTGTGATTCATTTAATGTCATTTCATGCAATAGTTGATGGTTAATTATGAGCATTAGTGAGCGTCAACAAGTTCCCCCAAGCTTAACCTTTGCTAGTCCCAAGCAAAGCCAATCTCAACAATGGATCAGGAGTTGCTGCAATATCTTCACTTCCAACAAGTACACATGTATTCAAACAAAAGTTTTCATATGGAATAGAAAAAAGTATCATATTATTCATCACGGGGCTTAGTACTTTACCTTGAATCCTGAGTAATTGAATGATAGAACGATCAAATCAAGCACCATGTCTCTAGTTCTTTCACTTCACCATTATCCCGGAGTTTTTATGAATTTTCAAAAAGCTTAAAAACATATGTTGCCAAATTAAACAATGGATCCAAAGAGAAAGTCAACCATACCATTGAATCGAGAAGTGCATGTGTATGGAAAATGGAGGCGGATGCTCTTTTGAATATATCACTCTCTTTTGTCTATTAGAAACACATGGCTATCAGGCTAATTCTACTGTCGGGCACGTGCCCATTTTTTCTGATATTCATCATTTTTTTCTTCTTTTTTTTCTTCTTCGAGGTTCCGGACACTTGTCCCTTTTTATTTCCTCGGGATCTATCTTTTTGAGGTTTCGGACACTTGTCCCTTTTTATTTCCTCGATTTTTTTTTCTTTTCTCTCTTTTTTTTATTCAATAGCCACATGCTTCCAACAAACTTTTGAGAGGATAGCAACAGATAATCATGAGCATTTATGCGAAAGATGGATGAAATGTGTAAGTGATCTCAATTCAATAGCATGATAACTTCTCATAGGGTCAACAAAGCTTAATTTAACTCAATGCAATTATTTGTCATATTAATATTGGAAACTCTTCGGAACTCTAGTGTTGTTTTAGAACAAGATAACAGTAGCTCAGATCATCACATATCATATCTGTCAATTACCTAGACTCTAGATCAAGCATTTGCTACCCATATATTTAATTTCATTTTAAGGCATCATTAATTTTTAAACATAAGAGAACTCATGCTTAAAGGCTAGGTACTAGAAAGAAATACAATAGAGCAACTATTCATCATTTCCATTTTAAGAAATTAGGGAGAGAGTTCTTCAGATTAGACATGCTTTATTTATTTAATCTAACACACACTATAACCTATTATTTAAAATATTAAGATAGTAGTAAGACATACCTGAATCACGAAGATAATGGGGTGCATCTCCCCCAAGCTAATCCTTTCGATCGCATCGAGCCTTCATGTGCCCGAATATTTTTGTTCTCTTTTTTTTTCTTTTAAGGGTGAGCCTTCATGTGCTCATATTTTTTTATTTTGAATTTATTTATAGGAAGAAAACTTAAGAGGATAAAGATAATTACCTTGATTCACGGGGGTGCTTTCCCCCAAGCTGAATGTTGACGTAGTCGTTTGATCTTGCAATGTAGCAGACTGACAGTGAAAATGTTCTTCCTCCTTCGGAGCATTAATTGATGTTGATGGTTGTGGAAACAGTGATCTAATAGTGGATGAAACATCCACTTGCTCGTCAACTTTTCCTTGGTCATTCAATCCTGTGAAACTCAAATAGACAACAAAACTTGTGGAATAGATTAAGTGTTAGTGGTTGGCCACTCAAGCCTTAGTTGTCTAGAGTTTCAGTAAGATCTCTTTCTCAATATTTTTGTATTTTAATATTTTTTATGATGCAAGAGAAAATGCAACAGGATGAATGTATGCTTATTTTTTTTTGTTTTTATGCCACCACAGCGAATTTTTCATGTGGGTTTTTACACACCATAGAATTATTCACATGGGGCTTTAAGTTTTATGATGCTGTGTAATATTTTTATTTTCTTTTTTTATGCAATGCTAATGCTGAAAAGTAAATATGCTATGGAGAAATAATGATGGAATGTAAATATGCAAAAATAGAAACTAATGCAATAAAAATATGGATAACTACCGATTTACCTTTCGGCGAGGGTTCAATGTTTTAAGTCCTCTGAACAGGACTTCTCATCATGTTCATTCTTGAGGTGCATCATTTAATATGTAGAACTTGATAACTACACCTCTTGATATGGTGTCACTCATGTTCTTCATTTGCCCAACAATTTGAAGTGAAGCATTAGTTGTGGAAGCTGGCAGCATCTTGCTTAGTGTGCATGTTCTTATAGATCCAGGACCTTCACTCTGTAGAATTTGGGAGTTGACAAACTCCTCCATGTTTTGCTCAAGAGTGTGTCCTGCTCATAAAGACAAGGTAGAGATCAAGTGCATGGGCTCTGTTGGTAGAAAAACACCAACATAACCAAAAGTTTTGTTCATTCCTCTCTAACCTTAGGCACATTGAACAAGATGAACTTGTTGTTTATGTGTTCTATTTAATCTTAACATGAGTGATAGGATCAAAAGATGAGCATGAAAGTAGCATCATAAAATATTTAATAAATCAGATTGCATAACCTAAGGAAAGATAATCTATGTGTCGATCTTTTCATGATTGTGATATATCATCTTCCAAAGGATAGATGCATAACATTTTAGCTCATTTAGTTAAGATAGTGAGATTCAAGAGAGTAAAGCTAGGAACAAAGAGTAAAGAACTGAACATGTTAAGTTGATTAGGTTAGATCAAGTGAGGTGCAACTTAAACATGTTTGGTTCTTTATGTATGGTCATGCCAGAATCAAAGAGAAGTTTTTAAAGTGATGGTCACTTACCTTGAAATGTTACTTTATCATTGAAGAGTGATCGATCCACCTTGTGGAAGCTTCTCTTGTCTAGCTAGTTGTTGCTCATGATTGGCTTGTTTTCTCTTTCCTATCTCATAGTGGGTCAGCTGAGTCTTGTTCTCAATAGGTCCAGATGATGGAGACTTGGTCAACTATTCTCTTGATTTTTAGGCTCAGGTACTATCTCTCCATCTCTGAATTCTTGCAGTGCAGTGGCTTCATCCTTCATGATGTAACCCTCAATTCCTGGCAGTTGGTTCTTCCTTTATCGTTTGAGTCAACGTCTTCTCTTGGTTTTCTTCGGCTGCTCATAAGTGGTGTATTTGTTAAAGAAGCAGCGACCCTTTTGATCGAAGATCCAAAAGTTGGCATCTCAAGGTTCGACATAGATGACAACGATCCTCCAAGAATGAGTGATGGATCATTTTTCTTCTTCTTGATTGGAGTAGTGTCTAGCGGCTTGTAGTGATCAAAGTGGTGAGAAGGAGGTCAAAGTGTCTTGAAGCTGGATTTCTCCATCCTACCCTTGATCATGAAACAAATCTAGACAACGTTATTGTGTCTCCCCCAAGCTGACTTGTGAAGTAGGTGGATATTTCTTCAACAATGTGTTCATGAGTTGAAATTGTAGACCTTATTGTTGTTGAAGTTGTTCCACCTCACCCCTCAAACTAGCTCTTGTGTGTTGACACTGGTTAGCTATCATAATTAAGTGATAAATAAATATGAAAAGGGCAATAATATGATCACCAACAAAGATTTAGGGACTCAACTGACAATATTCCATGAGTTTTGGTGAGTTATGATTCTGCAGGGACTAAACCAGGAAATCAGCATCAATAGCTTCCCATAGAAGGAAACCGACGGGAGATAACGCAACCGCCACATCGGGATACTTCTACAAGACTCCAGGGGATGCAAGATTACACCACGACGAAGCTCACCACTAGAGGATGACTGGTGGGACCGACCGGTCCCACCAGGAGACCAGTCGGTCTCCCCCTGGGCCCACCTGGCTCCTTCCTTTGCAAGCTACCTCAACCGACTCCCTAGATGCATCTCGACCGTACCCCGAAGTCGGTTTGATCCAAGGGCTCACGATCCACGCTCCGGGCTATAAATACAGCCCCTGACCCCCCTCTCCAGGCATCTCCATCTTCATTATTCATCTCCACATCAGAAACTAGGGTTTCAAGTAGAAGTAGAGGTCCCTCTAGTTGATCGTCTAGTTCTAGTTCTAGTTCATCTTCTAGTTCTAGATCTAGTTCTAGTTCATCATCTAGTTGTAATCTAGAGAGAGGAGGAGAGAGCTGAGGAGGAGCCGGATCTGTCGGATCTTCCTCGACATTGTATTGGTGCAGTATCTAGTTCGTCTTCAAGTAATCTCCAGGTTCTTCATTTACTATTTCTGAGTATTATATTTAATTACAGTTCTTGCTTTATTTTATTTACTGGATCTCCGCTCGTATCGAGTGCTCTAATTATTCGAGGTAATTAGAGTAGTAATCTTAGTGTAGACGTGGTGTCTAGACTAGGGTTTACCTGAGTTTGCACCCAGCCCCACGGATAGTTGTGGTAGCCCCAGGTGGTGACAGCCCTGACGGCCGACGTAGTCCACCACGTTCGGGTTGGTGTTTGTAGGACCGTAGTCGGAGCTTCCTAGCCCCTTTCTCATCCCTTTCTGTGGCTAGTGTTCTGATGTCCCGAAGTAAGTAAAGTATAGTGAGCCTTTTATTAGATAGACCTGCTTAGAAAACCCTAAATCTCTCTACCCATTTTATCATTCTTTTCTTGGACGGCTTGCCTCTTGATTAGTACACTTCACGTTCCCCGTGGAAATCGATACCCTAGAATACTCTCGGGTGAAAGCTACATCGGTATCCGTGCACTTGCGGATTCTTCTATGTGCATTTAAAATACCCAACAAGCTTTCTGGCGCCGTTGCCGGGGATAGAGTTTATCTCTACTCTTGGTAGCGACGTTAGTAAGTGTCAACAAGCTTTCTGGCGCCGTTGCCGGGGAACGGTAGCTGTGCTAGTTTCGAACCAAGTCATTCATGTTTCTTTTCTTTTACCACCTTTTTCTCTTACCACCATCTTTACCTCATCACCACACTTCTTACCACATGAATTCCACTCCTATCTATAAATACTCCGCTCCAAAGGGCGAATTGTTGGAGCCACCACCATCATCACATCCTATTCTTACTGATGGCTACCAATTTCGTCCCGGCTTTATAGCCATGGTTCGGGAGCAACCCTTCTCTGGGCTAGATGATGAAAACCCTCACACCCACCTTAGGGAATTTGAGCAATTGTGTTCTTGCTTGTCTATTGCGGGCATGACACAAGAGACCATTAAATGGAAATTGTTTCTGTTCTCCCTTTTTGGAAGAGCGAAACAGTGGTATGCTCATAACGTAAGAGGAGTAGATGGGAATTGGGATGAACTTCGAGACAAATTTTGTCTTGCTTTCTTCCCTCTTTCTCGAATCACTGCCCTTCGAATAGAAATTCTTACCTTTAAACAAAAAGAGAAGGAGACACTAGGAGCAGCCTGGGCCAGATTTATGAGTCTTGTCAACACTGGCCCAGATCTTTCTTTGACTGAGGACGTTATTTTACAACACTTTCATTATGGTCTTAGCAAAGAAGCTGCCCTTTTTCTTGATACTTCTTCGGGAGGATCATTCACTCATAAAACTGTTAGTGAAGGTAAAGCCATCTTAGACAAAATCCTTGAAAACACTCCTTACACTGACATTTTTGATGAATTCCCCAAAGAAGAAGTTGAGCCCAACCCTGACCAACATGAGGAGGAACACACAACCAAATTTGAAATTCCTTCATATCCTTCTAATAACTTGGTTGCCATAGAACCTTCTCTAGAGAAAACACCCCACACTTTAGAAAATGATAAACCTCATCCTTCGGTGTTCTTCTCTGAAATCAAGGAAGATGATATCAAAGAGCATGGAAGCTACTTCTTAGACACCTCTTTAAATCCATGCTCATATGAGACATCTCCTGATTCAGTTGGTCTATCTAACATTGCCACACTTGAGATTTTCAACCCCCTCACACTTTCTATTTACAAAAACTTCAAAAGGGTGGTCGTAGATGCATATGTTTATCACAAATGTTGTAGATCTCATTGTTCTCTTAAAGTTGGTGTTGGAGGGGAAACCACTCACCAAATCACATCTTGAAGGTTTCCCAAAGACAAGCTCAGTGTCCTAAAACAAGCATTCTTTTCAGATCAGTGTTCACCTTTCTGCTACCCTTGTGTAATGAGCATAAGGATATAATTGTTACAATATTCCTTCGGGTATTCTTGTCACTAACCTTTGCAGGTCTGGAGCAAAAATGTTCAAAGGAACGACAAACACAAGTCCTGAGACGAACTCACTTTGGAGAAGAAGAGACACATGAACTTCAACAACTTGTGCAAGGGAGACATAACTCACTGATCATGGAGAAATGAGATCCATGGAACAAGACAAAAGATGAGTGCCACAAAACAATAACTACAATCAAAGCACTCACTCCATGGAAGTAGGTGGACAAGTTTGAGCTAGGTCACTAGAAGATAAAGACCATCATGGGAGGAACAACACACCTTCACTGATAGGTTGACACAGAGAAGGAAGGTTGATCCCTCTAAAGATGATCCTACTATACCTTCCTCCTCTCAAGCTTCCATCACTCAGGCTCACTATGAAATAAGCAAGAGAATATAAGCTATTCATGCAGAACAACCAGCCAGACAAGAGAAGCTTCCACAAGGTGGTTCAACACATCACTCTTCAATGATAAAGGTAACATCTCAAGGTATGTGACCATCACTTTAAAAGCTTCCCCTAAATTCTGGTATAAATAAGAACCAAACATGTTGCACCTCACTTGATCAAACATAATCAACTCAACATGTTCAGTCCTTTACTCTTTGTTCTTACCTTTACTCTCTTGAATCTCACTATCTTAACTAAATGAGCTAAAATGTTATGCATCTAACCTTTGGAAGATGATATATCACAATCATGAAAAAATCAACACATTATGCATAGGTTATCCTTCCTTGGGTTAAGCAATCTAATTTGTTAAATATTTTTAGATGCTACTTTCATGCTCATGTTTTGATCCTATCACTCATGTTAAGATTGAATAGGACACATAAACAACAAGTTTGTCTTATGCAATGTGCCTAAGGTTAGAGGGGAATACACAAAACTTTTGGTTTTGTTGGTGTTTTTCCACCAACAGCGCCCATGCACTTGATCTCTACCTTGTCTTTATGAGCAGGACACACTCTTGAGCAAAACATAGAGGAGAAGTCACTCCCAAATTCTACAGAGTGAAGGTCCTAGATCTACAAGAAGATGTGCACTAATCAAGATGCTGCCAGTTTCCACAACTAATGCTTCACTTCAAATTGCTGGGCAAACGAAGAACATGAGTGACACCATATCAAGAGGTGAAGTTATCAAGGTCTACATAACAAGATAAAAAGATGCACCTCAGGAATGAACATGGTGAGAAGTCCTGTTCAGAGGACTTAAAACATTGAACCCTCGCCGAAAGGATTGAAGGCCAAGACAAGCTGACAAGCAAGTGGATATTCCATCCACTATCGGAGCAATGTTTCAACAACCATCAACATCAATCAGAGCTCCGATAGAGGAAGAACATTTTCACTGCCAGTCCGCTGCATTACAAGATCGAACGACCACGTCAACATCTAGCTTGGGGGAGGCACCCTCATGTTTATCTAGGTAAGTATTCTTATTCTCTTAAGTTTTATTTCTATACATAAATTCAAAACACCAAAAATATGTGGGCACATGAAGGCTCACCATTAAATCTAAAAAAATATTATGAAACACTGCTGAACTCTGCTTAGTGGAGAAGAAAGAACATAGATAATTTTAAGAGCTTTAAGACAACCGGACAAATGGAGGAATATTTATTACTAATGCTTAATCAAGTTCCACTAGTTGTGTTGTCTATCTTTGAATTCAGCAGGAAGAGAAGAAGAGAAGGACTCAAGAATTCACTATCGGTCCACTCGACTTCTGAGGAAAAGTATAAGACAAGATCCAGCTTGGGGGAGAGCACCCTCAGTTATCACGATAAGTATCACTGCTTTTTATTCCATCTAGTTAGATCAGGTTAATAAATATAGAAATTCTTAAAAAGATAAATAACTGTTACAAAACCAAATAAAGATATTATATAATAAATACCTAGGTGGATAAGAACCTAATTTTGCTCATTTTAAATGATGAACTTTTTGCTCTGCCTTTTTAAGTACTTAATGTTTAAACCTAAATTTTCTTGAGTTTTAGATAAAGTTGTTCTGAATGAACTCTAAACCTAAAACCTGTGGATGGCAAATGTTTGATCTAAAGTCTAGATAATTGTGAGATATGATACAAAAAGGTTTGAGCTGCTGTTTATCTAATTCCTAGAGATGCTAGAGTTCTGGAGATTTACTTTTTGAAAAGATTAAAAGCACATGATGAGATCCTGTATGACATAACATGAATTCCTACCTAGAGCCATTAATATGATTTCAAGATAAGGCTACTTACTTTGTTCTAAGTTTTTAGTTATGGTTGCGAAATTTATCATGCTCTAGAGATCAAGAATGTTTTATTAAAAGATTCACTCTTCCGAAGTAGTATTGTGTTAGATGCATGGGCTATGCAAAAGTATAAAAGGAGGAAATAAAAAGGGACAAGTGTCCGACTACCTCAAAAGAAAGAAAAGAGAAAAGAGTTATGATAAAAGTATGAGAAAAAGAATGATAGCCCATGGTTCCTCTAATTACAATATGCCAGCAAGAGATGACAAATTCCAAATTTTCTAAAGTCTTGATCTATGAGTATGACATCTTTCTTCCTAAACTTTTTGAACTTTGACTTAGTAAGATATGCTTTTCACTTCTTAAAGCTCCATATATATATCCATTAAAGGAAGGGAAAGTACATCAGTGAGGAATCATAAAATATAAAAGAGCGATTTGAGAGTATCATACAAAGGAATCTCTGATTTTTATTTTGAAAATATACAAAAACTCCAGAACAAAGGTTGATCAAAGAGTTAGAGATACAGTGCTTAACTTGATTGTTCTATCTTTCAATTGTTTAAAGACCCAGGTAAAGGCAAAAGCTCCATGGTTAAAGGTAATATGAGAAAGTCAGAATAATTAACTCTAAACCAAGGAAGATTGTGTTTATATGTGTGGAGGCATAGTTCCAGATTTATCATGAATATTTGCTAAGGGACTAGCAAAAGGTAAGCTTGGGGGAACTTGTTGACACTGGTTAGCTATCATAATTAAGTGATAAATAAATATGAAAAGGGCAATAATATGATCACCAACAAAGATTTAGGGATTCAACTGACAATATTCCATGAGTTTTGGTGAGTTATGATTCTGCAGGGACTAAACCAGGAAATCAGCATCAATAGCTTCCCATAGAAGGAAACCGACAGGAGATAACGCAACCGCCACGTCGGGATACTTCTAGAAGACTCCAGGGGACGCAAGATTACACCACGACAAAGCTCACCACCAGAGGATGACTGGTGGGACCGACCGGTCCCACCAGGAGACCGGTCGGTCTCCCCCTGGGCCCACCTAGCTCCTTCCTTTGCAAGCTACCTCAACCGACTCCCTAGATTCATCTCGACCGTACCCCGAAGTCGGTTTGATCCAAGGGCTCACGATCCACGCTCTGGGCTATAAATACAGCCCCTGACCCCCCTCTCCAGGCATCTCCATCTTCATTATTCATCTCCACATCAGAAACTAGGGTTTCAAGTAGAAGTAGAGGTCCCTCTAGTTGATCGTCTAGTTCTAGTTCTAGTTCATCTTCTAGTTCTAGATCTAGTTCTAGTTCATCATCTAGTTGTAATCTAGAGAGAGGAGGAGAGAGCTGAGGAGGAGCCAGATCTGTCGGATCTTCCTTGACATTGTATTGGTGCAGTATCTAGTTCGTCTTCAAGTAATCTCCAGGTTCTTCATTTACTATTTCTGAGTATTATATTTAATTACAGTTCTTGCTTTATTTTATTTACTGGATCTCCGCTCGTATCGAGTGCTCTAATTATTCGAGGTAATTAGAGTAGTAATCTTAGTGTAGACGTGGTGTCTAGACTAGGGTTTACCTGAGTTTGCACCCAGCCCCACGTATAGTTGTGGTAGCCCCAGGTGGTGACAGCCCTGACGGCCGACGTAGTCCACCACGTTCGGGTTGGTGTTTGTAGGACCGTAGTCGGAGCTTCCTAGCCCCTTTCTCATCCCTTTCTGTGGCTAGTGTTCTGATGTCCCGAAGTAAGTAAAGTATAGTGAGCCTTTTATTAGATAGACCTGCTTAGAAAACCCTAAATCTCTCTACCCATTTTATCATTCTTTTCTTGGACGGCTTGCCTCTTGATTAGTACACTTCACGTTCCCCATGGAAATCGATACCCTAGAATACTCTCGGGTGAAAGCTACATCGGTATCCGTGCGCTTGCGGATTCTTCTGTGTGCGTTTAAAATACCCAACAAGCTTTCTGGCGCCGTTGCCGGGGACAGAGTTTATCTCTACTCTTGGTAGCGACGTTAGTAAGTGTCAACATTGTGTTGCAATGATTGGAAGTGAGGAGAACTTCCACTGCTTGTCTTTATAGTGAACCACCAACAAACTTCCTTCGGACGACACATAGATGTTATGATGTAGTGGCATATTGTCTCCCTGATATTTGTTGTTGGTGTCGGTGTTGATGTCTTCGACAATGATGAGCGTAGGCATAGATTGACCCATCCGGGGTGAGTTGCATCCTACTCGTCATAAGTGTCCTGGCTTAGGCCTTGGGATGGATCAAAGCTTGGTTGCCTTTGACATCACTTGTGACTTGTCTGATGATGAGTTTTGTCTATCCACGGGTTGGGTTTTGGATCTTTAAGTTCACACCATGAACAAGCAAATCTCATCTCCTACAAAATGTTAGTGGACATATACCCGAAGGATTGTACTGAATTTGAAACTTGGGTTGTTATCCACAACTTATGTGTTTATTCATCCATGCTAATGAAAAAGATGGTTTTAGGATTACTTTAGCATAGACTAGTGTTTTATGTGTTGGCTGCATTTTAACATGGTTCAAGGGAAAAGATAACTTGCAGTAGAAGATAGACTTAAATAATCTTTAATACTCACAGTTCTTTCATTCATGATGAATGAGCTGAGTCTTCATTATGCAGTTCATCATATGCCTTGCTTTATCTCTGATGTGAATTCATCTCAGGACTTTCCCAAAATGTATTTAGAGTTCTCTACAGGGGTTAATCCAACAAAATATCCAATGTCTACACAAGCTAATTTCAGATCAATAATCAAACCAAACTCCGTGTCTACTTTGATTAAGGTAGACTATTTAACCTAAGCACCACGCTTAATTTTAAAAGCCTATGAAAGTACCCCAGGAAAGTACCTTCAAACCAAAATATACTAGCATAAACAATGGTAGCATGGAAGCATAAAAAGAGATTTATCCAAAAAGAGATGAAAGAGTATGATCACAGTGAGGAATTTTTTTTTCTTTAATATTTTTTTTAGATGCAGATGACATGAATGCATGCAAGGAACTTGATATGAGAAAACATAAACTAAGTGTAGTGGATGCAAGGATGATTCAAAGTAAACATGCAGTGGAATGCAAGAAATTAAAAAGATAACTACTCAAAAAGTTTAAAGTCCATGAGCAAGACTGTCTCACCTTGATCATACTTACCATGACTCACAACTGGGATTTGTGAGTGACGCAGCATAAATATCCGTCACATGGGATGAGAGTTGAATTCTTGTGACGGCGACCTTTTCTTCGATCTACACATGGTTAGAATAATATATATATATATGTACACACAAACCTGTGAGATGGTAGGGTTCTAGAATTAATGATGGATCTTGAATGTTCAGGCACCCTGGGTTCTTCATTCTTGTGGAAGCTTGCCATAAGGTCGAAACGGCATCTGATGTCCTGTCTATTCCACACTCAACAGAACAAGGGGTAATCCTACTAAAGCTAGTGGTACACTAAATTAGCAGATATCAAGATCATTATCAAAATCTTTACACCAATTGCTTCCCCGGCAACGGCGCCAAAAATGCTTGTTGACGTTTGATAGTGCAAATAGAATATGAAAGATTCCGCAAGCGCATAGAACACCACTATAGCATTTTACCGGGAGTATTCCAGGATCATTATTTATATTTTACCACAGGGAAGCTAGGGTCAAGAATCTGATAATTCACTATCATGCATCTACTAACTCAGAGTACTAAATAGACTAAAGCAGGAGTGAATGATATATGATATGAATGAAAGCACATAAAAGATATTCAATGATAACTGTATTGATAACTATAGTGGGAAGACAACGGGAGAAATCAAGGTTCCTATATACTTCTCTATTACTTGGGTTCTAAGGCAACAAATATGAAAAGATATAGCAGTTATAAACATTGGCACTTTGGAGCAGCAGGTCCTTTCCAACTCTCGAAGAAGACTGGGAGAAAGGTAGTTGGGAGAAGGCTGCCAGAAGCTCTACGAAACATCAATCCGAACGTGGTGGACTACGAAGGCCTAACAGAGCTGTCACCCCTGGGGCTACCACAACTATTCCGTGGGATTGAGCGCAACCTCAGGTAACCTATAGACTAAACACCATGTCTAATCTATCGATTACTACTCTAATTACCTAGGATAACTAGAGCACTCAATACGAACAAAGATCCCATGCCAAGATATAACAACTATACTAATCATATAATAAAGCATAAAGTAATTAGAGAAGATAAATATATTAAAGCACAAATCTTATAAGAAAAGATACAAAAGCATACCAAATCTCTGAAGACTCCTCTGGAATTAGAGCGTAGCTCCTCTCTAATCTCTCCTTCTCCTCTTTCTAATTGGATCTCTAATTACAACTAGATGAACTAGACAACTAGAACTAGAACTAGACGAACTAGATCTAAATCTAGATGAACTAGAAGAGATTCATCTAGAGGGACCTCTACTTCTACATTGGAACCCTAGTTTCTGATATGGAGATGAATAATGAAGAGGGAGATGCATGGAGAGAGGGGTTTGGGTCTGGTTTTATAGCCCGGAGCGTGGAACGTGAGCCCTTGGATCAAACCGACTTCGGGGACGGTGGAGATGCATCCTAGGAGGCGGTGGAAGAAGGTTTCAGAAGGCGGAGGCGAAATGGGCTCCACGGCTGACCGGTCGGTCTCCATGTGGGACCGGTCGGTCTGGCCCAGTGGGCCCACGTGGTGGCCCGCCTCATGGTGTCTTCTGGTGTCTTCTAGATCCTTCTTTTGTAGATTTCGATGTGAAATTAATATCTTTTCATCCAGGACTCCGAATATAGCAAATGATATGTCCGTTTCGATCATCTCGATGAGCCCTTCGCAATGGTGCACTCCAATTCATCACTTGAGATACTTTTATATGGTAAAATATTGATGTCCTACAAAACAAGTGAGAGCACCAAAACTCGTGGAACTTATTAGTTTCAAACCCTACAACTATGCTTTGTGATTCATTTAATGTCATTTCATGCAATAGTTGATGGTTAATTATGAGCATTAGTGAGCGTCAACACCGCACGATACAAGGCATAAGCAAAAACTTCCTGTCAGAAGCTTAAATCCGCCACACGATACTATGCTTAACATACGAGACTACTTGCATCATATCTAAATCCACCGCATGATACTAGACATGATAGCAAGGTTGTCGGTACTTACAGAGGTCGACGGATCGATGATTCCTCTCGAAGAACTCGATGACACGACTAAGGACTCGAAGGTGGCACGAGGCCGATTTGTATTGATATGGTTGTCAACAATTTTACAATGGTCGAGGGTTTATATTTATACCCTGGATGAAAACATGAGTCCTAAATGATTACGACTTACACAATAAAACATGAAAAGATACAAACCCTATTTCCAATCTTTTCGGCACCTTCCATCGTCATGTATCCTCTCGTGTAAGCCGGCTTTATTCACAATATGTGTCTCCCGAATGGAGCCGCTGCTTTATGAAATAGTCGACCGCACAGATAATCGCCGAAACCCTGAGGGCCAAACAGTTGCCCGATTGCTTGCCGAATCCTTTCCCCTCTGCTGGCCGGGTCCATCTGTCATATCCTTACGTGTGCGAAAATCTGGTGTCAACACTTAGTTTAATTGTTTTCATGAATTAAAGTAAGACATGGTGTCTGGTTTGATTCTTGAGCTAAAAGGTGTGCTGATTTTACCTCTAAAGGCTTTTAAATTAAGTACGGTGCTTAGGTTAAAATGCCTTCCTAGATCAAATTAGATGTGGTGTCTAGGTTGATTTCTGAACTGATAGTATGCTATAGTAGATATTGGATATTTTGTTGGACTAACCCCTGCAGGAAAACTTTCAATATCAATTTGGGAAAGTCTGGGGATGAACTCACACCGGAGATGAAGCAAGGCGTACAATGAACTTCAACAACTTTGCACAATGAAGATTCAGCTCATTCATCATGGATGAAAGAACTGTGAGTATCAAAATTTATTTATTTTTTCTTCTACCGCAAGTTATCTTTCACCTTGAATCATGTTAAAGTGCAGCCAACGCATGAAATACTAGTCTATGCTAAAGTAATCCTAAAAACATCTTTTTATTAGCATAGATGCAAAATACATAAGTTGTGGACAACAACCCATGCTTCAAATTCTTGCAATTCTTCGGGTATATATCCACTAACGTTATGCAGGAGAGAGATTTTGTTCATCCCTGGTTTGGTCTGAACATTGAAGATCCAAAACCCGAACCATAGACACACAAACCTACTCTCAGATCACAAATGGTGCTAGCCTAGCTTTGAGTCTTGCGTGGGCACTGATGACAACAGGATGCAACTTACCTCGTATGAGACAACCTATGCCTGCAATCATCATTACCCAAGACATCAAGACAAGAAGTGTCAAGTTATCCTCTTTTCTAATCAAGAGCTAGCTTGGGAGACAAGATGGTACTACTACAACAATAGCAAGATCTACTAATCCAAAATATGAACATGTTGTTGGGAGTCCATCTACATCACAAGACACCCTAGGAGATTGTCTAGATGTGTTTCACAATGAAAGGTGAAGGACCGAGAATGCAATAGCAAGGCGACTAGAGGGGGTGAATGGGAGCCAACAAAATTTCTCTCGAAACTTTGGCCAAATGTCCCAAAATCAACCCCGAGAAGCAACGACCGAAACCGTGATGCCCACGACCCTTGGAAGAGGGTGGATGATCCCTAGGATCATAGCGAGGCACCACAAAGCGATAGCGATCCAAATGCAAAAAGCACCGGCACACGTTTGCCCTCAAAAACCAAGTCCCGAACGTAGATAGACGGCTACGTCGAGAAATCCCCAAATACCGATGCTAACAAGTAGCAAAGATACCTAGAGAGGTTTCTTGGTTAACTACAAGGCCAAACGAGAAGTCCGAAAACTAAGCGGAAAAGCCGGGAGAGCAATTGATGAGGGACCGAGAAGCAACCAGAAAGCGACCAGAGGGGGGGTGAATGGGAGCTTCAAAATTTCCTTACGGAAACTAGTAGCCACTGTCCCGAGAATCACCCCAGAAGGCAAACCCTAGAGCTTGCTAATGTCCATGACCCTAGATGTAGGGTGGATGCTTCCAAAAAGCACAGCGGGACACTACACAACTCTAGAAAGCCAACGCAAAAGACGGAAATCAATTCCGACAATGAAGGAGCGAACCGCGAACGAAAACACGCGAAACCATCTTGACCGGACTCTGGCCAGCGTCCGGTCAGCAGGGACCGGACGCGTCCGGTCACCAAACTCCCACTCGGAAACCTCTCTGGAACTGACTGGACTCTGGGAGAGAGAGCATCCGGTGGGTTCCCCTGCGTCCGGTCACAAGTGCCAAACCCTGATGAACAGGACTACCGTCGAGTCCGGTCACACAAGGAAGCTAGCGTCCGGTCAGGAGCAAAATGACGACCGGACTCTGGCCAGCGTCCGGTCACTGTGCACCGGACGCGTCCGGTCGCGTAAAAACTGTTCTGGGACCTTACTGTTCCCGACCGGACTCTGGTGAACAGAGTATCCGGTCACAGACAGAGCGTCCGGTCAAAACTCAGCGAGTCCCGCGACACATTCAACCACCGGATGCGTCCGGTCAGCCCGACCTAGCGTCCGGTCACCTCGTGACTTCGCTGTTCACTCACCGATTCGACTCGATCTCACCCAAAACAAATCCTCTAGGGATCAAACTTGGTGAGTAGAGTCACAAGGAGGATAGTGAGCTATCCCTAAGAGATCATGGCTCGAACCTATCTCCAAATCGATGAATCAAAGAATTTTGGGGGAAGGGAGAAAGCTTGACCCGAAACGAAAATCGATCGATCTCCTAGACCGTGAGGTTAGAGAAGAATTCCTTCAGTGGAAAGAAGTGCCTCACGATCTAGAACAACTTGGTTCAAACGGTTTTGCAAAAGATGAACCGAGCAAAGAGATCAAGCGACGGGAAAATCGTGGAGAAAAAGGATTCCGCGAAGAACACAGCCAAAACGCGAATCAACACCACGATCTTGCAGCCGAAACGCAAACACACGCTACGACAAGGAGGTTACGGCCTCCTTTCCTCGAAATCAACAATACACAGAGGTGAGTCTCTCTGCGGATCTCAGCAAGCTACAGCAGGGGATGGGAGAGCAGGAAACCCTAGGAAGCAAGAGCAAATGAGATGGCTAAAACTGAGATAGGAAGGGAGGAGGGTGTCTCCCTCTACTTATCCTAATTCTAACCTAAGTCTATTTCCTACTCTACCCCTCTCTATTCTAATTACAGAGCGAACCAGCTAAACCCTAGGGTTATTCTGGACCAACTCGGTGGTAGGTGTATCCGACGGCCACGCCCGCACAAGTCGTCCGCGTTGCCTCCACGCAACCTTCCGATTGCCGCCACGTGCCGCCCTCGCTCTGCACCCCCAGTTTTGTGGCCCAAACCGGGAAACCAGCCTTTTCCAGCCATCCCCCGGTTTTGAGGCCCAAACCGGGAAACCAGCCCACCAACATCTGAGTTTTGAGGCCAAACTCAGCAAACCATCAGCGCCCAGGTTTTGAGGCCCAAACCTGGAAACCGTCCTCAGCCCGAGTTTTGTGGCCAAACTCGGAAACCCTCAGCCCGAGTTTTGTGGCCAAACTCGGAAACCGTCCACGCCCAGGTTTTGAGGCCCAAACCTGGAAACCGTCCACGCCCAGGTTTTGAGGCCCAAACCTGGAAACCGTCCATCCGATGGTTTTTCCCTGGCTCTACCACCAAACCGACGTCGTAGAGGGGATGCACCACCTGTGCACCCCGTCCACCGACACGTGTCCCTGAGTCCACGACTCAGGCAACACATGACCGCACTTCTTCACTTGTCGTCATTGCAGGCTGCCAGCCACCACAGCTGATCCTCGGGCCTCTGGTCCCTCAGTCCAAGCCTCACGTCCGCCCTTCACCGCTCGGTACCTCGGCATGGCACGTCCGCCGCACGGCACGCCCATCCTTCACCGCACCCGGTCCGTCAGCACGGCACGTCTCATCTTGACCTTCACCTCGCCGTCGATCACTGTATCTGTGCTCGACACCTGCACAACACAAGCCAAAGAACATGCGCATCATCCCAGTTGACAATCACTCAACACTCAGAGACCCGGCATACACCCATGTATCCGCAATCTCCCCCTTGATGAGTGCATTGTCAACTACTCACACAAATCATAATAAAAAGAAGAATAAGGAAGAAGAAGGAAGGAGAAGGAGAAAACTCACCCAAATGACCCAAAAGCATAGCAAAGCCAAAGAAGGTCAAGTGGAAAGAGCGAAAGAACTTGGTCCCCAAAGACATGGGCAACGGCTCGACGCAACCAAGCAAAGCAAAGCTAGCCCTCAAGAAGAGGTAGAACAGGCTCAACACCGCTAGCAGATACCAATTGAAAACTCCAGAGAAAAAAGCTCAAACCAATTGAAGCCGAATGAAAATCGAAGCAGAATGCTAGTCCCTCAAGATAGAGGCACAGAGGCTCAACACAACTAGCAAACAAAGCTCGAAACCAATTCCTTTCGGCCAAGCATGCTCCGAACCAATTGGAATGACTCCAAACTAAAAGAGAACCAATCGAAGACAAAATGCCCTGAAAATGTTTGCTAGTTCCTCAAGACAGAGGCAAAGGCTCAACACAACTAGCAAACTCCCCCTCGACAAGTGCAAGCAACTAGGAAGATCCCCCTTAGGTCCAACATGAGAAGAACACAAAGAATTGAAAATTCTCCCCCTTGACGAAAACTCCCCTTTAGTTGAACATATAGGAGACATATGATTTGCAATTTCTCCCCCTTAGTTGAAAATGCACTAATCAAGAAAAGGCATCAAGGCAAGAAACTCCTCCTTCCAACATGCATATGAAGTCAGAAATGCAAGTTAGCAGCTTCAGGCATATAATCAAAAGAGTGCAAGAATGCTCTAAACAGAATAACTCCAATGACTCAACTAAGCACTCATGGAGCGAAGGCTCAAACTGATCACACATACGAAATATGAACATATGAGCATGTGAGCAGTCTTTAGCCAAAAAGATAGTCACCATCAAAATAGCACTATACATGTATAGACAGGAATCCAAGCAAGTGCTAAACATGTATACAAGGTGAACTACCCCTAGCAAAGTTCAATCATCATGCAGAGGAATGAAGCATATACTTGTGATTTCAGTTTTATATCGGAGTTACAGCGGTGAAAATACACAAGTTTAATTTCAGCATGTGATTACGAGAGGTTGAAAGCTTGTCTTTGCCTAACTTTTCAACCGTGCGAAGCCTATGCATATGCAATCAGAAGCTTAAAGCAATGGTTTTGGTCATACACTACACGGCTCAAGTTTAACTCAAAGTGCAATGAGAAACAGTCTCGATACCGTGAGGTGTTGACAAGCAATCCCATCTCGATCTTTTCAATTCACTAAAACTTGGTTCAAATTTAAAACATGATATGAACAGACCAAGCAAGTGAATGACTCATAACTGGAGACATAGCAACCTAGCATATATGAAAAGCATGAATGGACTCAACACATCCTACACATGCTAGTTGCATATCTCAATGGTGAACATTTTCAGATTTTATATACATTAAGTAAATTCACCATTCCAAAATAGCTCAGCTCATAACATGTACTAGTGATCAGGAAGAGCATAAGCTACAAGCATCCATATAAGCATCGGAGCATACTAAATAAAGCATAGTTACATTCTAGTGATTATAAACATGAAGCTCAGAATGTAAATGCGTATGCTAAAATGCAAAAGAAAAGAAAGACAAAAGAGTCAGTCAAATATACAAGATCCAAAATGTTTCCCCATCTAAAAGGGGAAACACACACCAAGCTCACCCCTCAACCGATTAAAGGTTGATTCGTCTAAAGGCTTGGTGAAAATATCAGCCAGTTGATGATGAGTATCGACATGGCGAAGGTCGATATCACCCTTCTCCTGGTGGTCTCGCAGAAAATGAAAGCGCACATCAATGTGTTTGGTCTTCGAGTGAAGCACGGGGTTCTTAGCAACGCTAATGGCACTCGTGCTGTCACAAAGCAAAGGCACACGAGAAAAGCTCAGACCAAAATCACACAAAGTGACCATCATCCAAAGCAACTGGGAACAGCAGCTAGCCGCAACAACATATTCAGCCTCTGTAGTGGACTGAGTGACACTAGACTGCTTGCGAGAAGACCACGAAACAAGAGAAGAACCAACAAATTGGCAAGTCCCAGAAGTGGACTTGCGCTCAATACGGCAACCAGCAAAATCGGCATCCGAATAACCGCAAAGAGAGAGGGTAGAGGAAGCAGAATACCAAATCCCGAACTCAGGCGTGAAACGAAGGTACCTGAAAATCCGCTTCACCACCTGACGGTGAGAGGTGCGCGGCGACGCCTGAAAGCGCGCACACAGACACACCGCGAACTGGATGTCCGGGCGTGTCGCCGTCAGGTAGAGGAGCGACCCGATCATGCTGCGGTACTCCTTCTGGTCCACTGCTTCTCCATCCACATCCGCATCCAGGGCAGTCATCGTCGACATGGGTGTTGGAAGAGGCTTGGCCTCACCCATATCGAACCGCTTCAGCAAGTCCTTGGTGTACTTGCCCTGGTGCACAAATGTCCCCTCTCGGGATTGCTTAATTTGCAACCCGAGAAAGAATGTCAGCTCGCCCATCATGCTCATCTCGAACTCCCTGCTCATAGTATCTGCAAACTTGGCAACCAAAGCGTGAGAAGAACCACCGAAAATGATATCATCCACGTAAATCTGGACCAAGAGAGTGTCTTTGCCTTGCTTGAGGAGAAAGAGTGTTTTATCTACACATCCCATTTTAAAACCCTTAGCAAGCAAAAAGGTTTTCAACCTATCATAGCAGGCTCTAGGGGCTTGTTTCAAACCATATAAAGCTTTGTGAAGTTTAAAAACATGGTTTGGAAACTTGGGATTTTCAAAACCGGGGGGTTGCTTAACATACACTTCCTCTTCTATGTAGCCGTTTAAGAAGGCACTCTTGACATCCATTTGAAAGAGTTTAAAACCTTTGGATGCTGCAAAAGCCAAGAGTATCCTAATTGCCTCCAAACGAGCTACAGGAGCAAACGTCTCCTCATAGTCTATCCCCTCCTTCTGACTATAACCCTTCGCTACAAGCCTGGCCTTGTTTCTAACAACGTGGCCATCCTCTCCTTGCTTGTTTTTGAAAACCCATTTTGTCCCAATAGGCTTACACTCAGGAGGAGGGGGAACTAGAACCCAAACCCGATTTCTCTCAAAATTTTCTAACTCCTCATGCATGGCATTGACCCAATCCGGATCCGTCAAAGCGTGTCCAACATCTCGGGGCTCAAAATTAGCAACAAAAGCAGAATGAGCGAAGTGTGAGATTTGTTGTGACCTGGACCGAGTGACCCATTCGTCGATGTTGCTGATCATCTGCTAAGGTGGGTGCTGGCACTGGATGTGTCGTGGCGCCACCCTTGCCGAAGTGGCCTCCCCCTCAACAGCAGCTGGTGCCTCCCCGGGTACAAATGGTATCGCTCGGGGTGGCTGATCCCATGGCCCCCAGGAAGAAGAGGTGTCGGGGCCGTGAGTCATCGTAGAAGCCGCTCTTAGCGACACTACAGGTGGAGGGGGTGCTGGATCATCCATACCTTCAGCACCCTCGTCCTCGTCATCAAAAAGAGGCTCGCCAACCTCATGATCACCTGCACGCTCAAAGCGAGAAGAAGGACAAACCATGGTCTCGTTGAAGGTGACATCGGATGTCTCCATGACTCGGTTAGTGTCAAGGTTAAGTACACAATAAGCTCGAGTGTGAGTGCCATAACCCAAAAACACACCGTCAGAAGAGCGAGACTCAAACTTGTCCAAGTTGCCCTTTTTGAGTATAAAATAATGGCAACCAAAAACTCGAAAATAACTCACCTTGGGCAGTTTTCCAAAACGCAACTCATAAGAAGTCTTTTTCAAGAAAGCTTGGAGAAAAATGCGATTGGAAATGTAGCATGCAGTGCTCATAGCTTCGGCCCAATATCGCCTAGGAGTCCTATGCTCATCGAGCATCGTCCTGGCCATCTCTACAAGGGTCCGATTCTTCCTCTCTATAACACCATTTTGTGGCGGTGTGTAGGGGGAAGAAAACTGATGCTCTAAACCCAAAGAGTTACAAAACTTCTCAAAATCCAAATTCTTGAATTCGGAACCATTATCACTCCGAATTGCTCGCATCGAGTTCAAAGGGAACTTGTTCTGAAGACGCAAAATCAGATTGTGAGCAAAGGAGAAAGTCTCGGTCTTCTCAGCTAAAAAGAAGACCCACGAATATCTCGAAAAGTCATCAACAACCACAAGCACATACCACTTCCCCCAACCGAGCTCACCCGAGCTGGACCAACAAGGTCCATGTGCAAAAGCTCTCCAGGGCGTGTGGCAGAACCTCCTGAATTAAGTGGCCCACCTGCACCCATCATTGTCTTAAAGACTTCTGATCGGCGTGCACGAGTTCCAAATGATCCAAGAGATCTGTCGGGTGTCCTCGGGAGACCCAAATCATCCACGTTTATGTTTTTCCAGGATAATTCCCCATCAAGCATCACAGTATTACAACAGTTTTATAGATAAGATAAATCAGAGTAAAGCGGAAAGATTATAATACATAGATTAAAAACTTATGTTTAAAAGTTTACATTTCTGAAGTACTTATTACATAACTTGTTCGGAACTTATATTACATATTTTCACACAAAAGTTTTCACTTGCCCAAGGTCACACATTAGAATCATCATCACTCTCTTCTACTAGAGTGAAGTAGCACTGTCCATCAAAAGGTGGATCCATGTACTCACCTGCAACAAGGGTTAACAAACCCTAAGTACAAAAGTACTCAACAAGACTTAACCGTCTAGGGAAAAGAAGAAGACTCAGGTATGAAGGCTGTAAGGATTCAAGGTAAGGCTTTAGCAAAGTCAAAGCATTTTGTTTGCATAAAAGCTTACTAAAAGTAAAACCTATTTTCAAGTTTTAACTCAAGTTTGTAACTAACCCAAAGATTCTTAAACCTTCATCCTCTTTAAATTCTCATTTCATAACCATCCCATTCTTTACCATCCTCTTTAGATTCTTAACCGACAGTTCCGGCGAGACCTGCATACCACACGTGAAACTAGTGAGCCAATGAAGTTTCTGGGATCAAGACGAAGCACAAACGTGAGGCAAAGAGGGTAGAGGAGCGCCCAGTGGATTGAACCACGGCGAAGTTGAGTTCGGCGGCGCTTCACTACTAGAGAACAGGCCTTTGGACGATTTGCAAAATCAGCATTAGCCACGGAAAAATTTGCGCCCGGGACTAGAAAGTCCTTTAGCCCCGGTTGGTAACACCAACCGGGGCTAAATCTCCCCAGCCCAACGGCTCAATTGTCAGAGGGGCCTTTAGTCCCGGTTGGTGTTACCAACCGGGGCTAAAGACCGGCCTTTAGCCCCGGGCCGTAACACCAACCGGGACTAAAGGTTTTGCCCCGGTTGGTGTATGCAGCCGGGGCTAAATGTTGGCATCTTTAGCCCCGGTTGGTAACACCAACCGGGACTAAAAGGTTTTGTTCCGGTTGGTGTACCCAGCCGGGGCTAAATGCCAACATTTAGCCCCGGCTGGGAATAAGGACCGGGGCTAAATGTCCATCCCTATATTTGAAATGTTCTTCTACCTCCAGCCGTGCCCGAGCTCCTGTCTTCATTTTTCTTCATTCAGTCACTGCTTGCTTGCTTGCTTGTTTGCTCTCTTCTCCTCCGGTGATTTTTGTTTGTTAACACATCTCCGGCGATTGATTTATTTCATCACATCTACACCGCCATCGACTCGTTGAAAGGTTACTAGCTTAAGTTATTCATTTTTGTAGCTATTTTGAGTTCATTGACTTGATAGTTCAAATTATTAATCTAAAAACAAAATATGACCGTTTAATTAGTTTATTTTAGTCTTTTAGAGAAATGTGACCGGTTTAGAAAAACTAAATATATAATACTTTAGTTTAGAAAATGTGACCGGTTTAATTAGTTTTTTTTTTGAAATAGAGATCATTTAAATCATTTGTTTACACAAAAATTAGAAATATATAATACTTTAGTTTAGAAAATGTGACAGTTTAATTAGTTTTTTTTTGAGGAATAGAGATCATTTAAATCATTTGTTTACAGAAATTAGAAATATATAATAATTTAGTTTACAAAATGTGACCGTTTTAATTAGTATATTTTATTATTTTGGAGAAATAGAGATCAGTTAAATTAGTTGTTTACAGAAATTAGAAATATATAATACTTTAGTTTACAAAATGTGACCGGTTTAATTAGTATATTTTATTATTTTGGAGAAATAGAGATCAGTTAAATTAGTTGTTTACAGAAATTAGAAATATATAAAACTTAATTCAAAACCCAAAACACAGAAAACCCAAAATAAAGGCGGGAGAAGACCCTTTAGTCCCGGGCCGTAGCACCGCCCGGGACTAAAGGTACCTTAACCCAAAATATAGGCGGGATAAGACCCTTTAGTCCCGGGCCGTAGCACCACCCGGGACTAAAGGTACCTTTAGTCCCGGGCCGTAGCACCACCCGGGACTAAAGGTCCCCCCCTTTAGTCCCGGGTGGGCTTACGCCCCGGGACTAAAGGTGTTTTAGTCCCGGGTGGTGCCACCGCCCGGGGCTAAAGACTCCCCGCGTATATAGGGCACAGTGCTTTCCTCCTTCCTCAGATCGTCGTCAGACCGCCCGCGCCGCCGCCTCCCTCGCCGTCTCCGATCCAGTGTCGCGCCGCCGCCGTCCTCGAGCTCCCTCGCCGACGTCCGCCTCGCCGTCGTCCTCTTCCACGCCGCCCTCCGCCCTCCATCGATCTTTGTCCTCTCGCGCGGCCTCGTCCACTCTCCCTCGCCGTGGTCCTCGCCCTCGCCGCTATAAGCCTCCCTCGGCCGGGACTCCCGCGGCCATTCGCCATTCGCCGTTTGCCGGCGTTGCCGCCTCGTCGTCGCCGTTCGCCGTCGTTGCCGCCTCGTCGTCCTCGCGCCGCCGGTGAGGAGGGCGCCATCGGCCGTGCAGTGTGTGCGTGTGTTGTGTGCAGTGTGTGTGCGTGTGTTGTGTGCAGTGCGTGTGTGCGCGCATTGTGTGTGCGTGTGTGAGTGCTGTGTGTGCAGTGCGTGTGTGTGCGCATTGTGTGTGTGTGTGCGTGTGTGTGCGCATTGTGTGTGCGTGTGCGTGTGTGTTATAGAAAATGATTATAAATACATATATATTTATAGAAAAAGAAAAAAATGATATATATAGAAAATGAATGATTATAGAACCAGAGGCCTCGCGTTGACCTCTAACAAAATATATGTTTATACATGTAGATAAAAAGAGATTGGTCACGTTGACCTCGCCGCCGTCCGCCATCATCCTCACCGCGACGTCATCCTCGCCGCCGTCGGTCGTCGTCATCACCGCATCCGTCGTCGTCCTCTCGTCAACGGTGTGTCATTTGTTTATGGAAAAATCACTTAGATATATATTTTTTGGTTTACTTAGATATGATATGTAAACATTTATTTATATCCGTCGTGTATATGTTTATGGAATAATCACTTAGATATGTTTATGGAATAATCACGTAGACTTTTTGATCATGTCGGTACTGTTATTTTTACGAATATGGTCGTGTATATGTTTATGGAATAATCACTTACATATGTTTATGTCCATAGTATTATTTTTATGAATATATATGGTCTTTATGAATATACGTTATTTTTAATGTTGTCAAAACCTAGACCCGAAACCCTAAACCCCAAACCCGAAACCCCAAACCCTAAACCCCGAACCCTAAACCCTAAACCCCAAACCCCTAACCCTAAACCCCAAACCCGAAACCCCAAACACTAAACCCCAAACCCGAAACCCCAAACCCTAAACCCCAAACCCTAAACCCTAAACCCCAAACCCCTAACCCTAAACCCCAAACCCGAAACCCCAAACACTAAACCCGAAACCCTAAACCCCAAACCCGAAACCCCAAACACTAAACCCCAAACCCTAAACCCTAAACCCCTAACCCTAAACCCCAAACCCGAAACCCCAAACACTAAACCCTAAACCCCAAACCAGAAACCCCAAACACTAAACCCCAAACCCTAAACCCTAAACCCCAAACCCCTAACCCTAAACCCCAAACTCGAAACCCCAAACACTACCCTAAACACTAAACCCCAAACCCCAAACCCCTAACCCCTAACCCTAAACCCCAACCCGAAACCCCAAACACTAAACACTAAACACTAAACCCCAAACCCGAAACCCAACCCTAAACCCCGAACCTAAACCCTAAACCCTAAACCCCAAACCCTAAACCTAAAACCAAAACCCCTAACCCTGAACCCCCAAACCCGAAACCCCAAACACTAAACACTAAACCCTAAACACTAACCCCAAACCAAAACCCCTAACAACGAAACCCCAAACACTAAACCTAAACACTAAACCCAAACCCTAAACCCCTAACACTAAACCCTAAACCTTAAACCCTAAACCCTAAACCCCAAACCCTAAACCCTAAACCCCTACCCTAAACCCTAAAACCCCCAAACCCTAAACCCTAAACACTAAACCTCAAACCCAAAACCCCTAACACTAAACCCTAAACACAAACCCCTAAACCTAAACCCAAACCCAAAACACTAAACCCTAAACCCAAACCTCAAACCCTAAACCCCAAACCTCAAACCCTAAACCCTAAACCCGAACCCCGAAACCCGAAGACCGAAACCCCAAACCACTAAACCCCAACCCCGAAACCCGAAACCCCTCAACTCTAAACCCTAAACCCTAAACCGTAAACCCTAAACCCTATGCACGTTAGTTGCAAAAATATGGTGTTTATTATCCTCCATGTCATTCGCAGAAATGGTCGACCCAGTTGACAACATGGAGGAGGAAATATATGAATTAATCAACAGCGACACTAATCAAAATTTAGCAGGTGATGATAACAATAATCAAGAAGTAGATGACGGCAGTCAATACTTTGCCGATTATGAAGAAATAATGCAAGAAAATACTGGCGAGGTATATACCTACAATAATCTCTATGTGCACATGAAATTCTAAATTATTTATAAATGTATTTATAATCTACTGTTCCTACATATGTAGCCCTCCGGATCGACAACGACTACCGGGAAGAGTAGGACCGTACGAGGTCCGAAGAAGCCATTGGAGGGCCGGTACATTATCTCAGAATTCAACGAGGAAACAGGCCAAGTACTTGGAGAACATGCACAGAGATTTGTTGCCCACTGTGGGTGCCTTGTAAGGGATAAGATCCCGATCAGTGCTCGTGAATGGAAGAAAAAGGCAAGTGCTCCTGATATAAGTTTTGTCTCTGATCTTGATAAGGAACTGGTTTGGCAAGAGGTCCTTGCACATTTCACACTTGAAACAGAAGATATAAATTTGAAGGCCAGAGTTCGGGACTGGGCCATGAAGAAAATGGCAACACTATTCCAGGGCTGGAAGAAGAACTTATACAACAAATTTATCAAGAAGGACCAAACTCCGGATTTCAACACTAAGGCCTACGTCAAGTTGAGGCCATTTTGGGATGAGTTTGTAGAATTCAAGAAATCAGAAGAGAGTGAGGCACGGATCAGAAGGAACCAGCAGAATGCCCGACAAAAACAATACCACCATCACTTGGGATCAGGTGGCTATAAGAGTGCCATTCCTAAATGGGAAAGAATGGAACGAGAGTTACAAGCCAAGGGCATTGAACCAGAATCGATAAACTGGCCTGAGCGCGCCAAGTATTGGTTTTTTGGTCATGGAGGAAGCCTGGACCAACAAACAGGAAGGGTACACTATGGCGAAAAACTCCAAAGAGCAGCAGAAAGATTTGTTTATGCTAGAGAAATGGCTGCCAGTGGCAGGTGGCAGCCGAACAGAGACAAGGACGAGCTGACATACGCCCTGGAGAATCTTGAACATGGTGGGAGAACCAGAGGCTATGGGGAGCTGTCATGGGTACATGCCTTCCCTCAGGACAAAGAGACCTATAGAAGCCACGCGAGAAAGAAGGAGGAGGAGGCACAGCGGATGCGCCGGTTAGAAGAAATGGTTATTCAGTCACAGGCCGCGGCTCTTGAAGCAGTTGAGCGAGAAAAAGCACTTGAAGGCAGAATGAACGAGGAAATAAAAAGGCAAGTGCAGTTAGCAATGCAAAGGCAATCTGCATCAGAGCCGGGAGTCAACATCAGCCCCCCTGAGCAAATGAAAAGCAGTTGCGCTTCCACAGAGGTCCCAGACGCAGCACTGCGCTTTCCTGTGGACGACATCACCGAGCCTCTCACGACATGTGAACTGCACATTCCACAGGGGAATACCACAGTCATGGTGGCTATAGGTGTTGTATCTCCTATCGATCCTACGAAGACACCAAGAAGTCATGGAGCAATAATACCTCCTGGATATGCTAGCGTCTTGGTGGACAGGGTGGCAAAAGGTTACGAGAATGTCGAACTTGACATTAAAGGAGGTGATGGCGAGAATACATTAGGAGAAGCGGAGAAGACATTCATATGTTGGCGCAAGCGCTATATCATAATTCCTGGCGCATCACCTCCTCCTCCTCAACAACCTATCCCTAGGTGTGTATGAAATTAGTGAATGAAACTTAATAGTATTGGTGAGCTAATAGTATAAATGGATACTCATACCATGTTGTTTTCGCAGCAGGACATCCCCCAACCTAAGTCCAATTCTACATTCACCACATGATCACAGTGTTGCGGACGATGATGATCAAGATCAAACACGACGGGATCCATCACCGCCACCGGCCCCATCTCCTCCACGACGGGATCCAACACCGCCACCGGCCCCATCTCCCCAACGGCGTGATCCAACGCCGCCACCGGCCCCATCTCCTCCACGACGAGATCCAACACCGCCACCGACCCAACCATCTCCTCCAAAGCGGGCTCCGACACCGCCACCTGCCCCATCTCCACGGCGGGTTCCAACACCTCCACCACCAACAAAGAAGAGGCCTGTCACACAAACAAAGGCGTCAGCCCCACCACCTCCGAAGAAGAAAGCACCTGTGAGAAAACCAGCTCCCAAGATGACAAAACTTGCATATGACATGACCGAGGAGGAGACTGACGCTGCAGTGCAAAAAGACTTGAACAAGTTCTTCGACGCTGCCATTGCTAGTGGTCGAGCAAAGCGAAACCCGGAGAAGCCGTACCTTTTTGTTCGTCCTGAAAAACTAAGACAAACTGTGGACGCTCACCAAAAAAAGGTACGTGCTGCCCGTAAGGCTTCGCCAAAATCAGACTATGATCGCACGCTCAGCAAATCAATTGAGGAGGCGAAGAAGACAAAGAAGAGAGCAGGAAAGGGTGTCCCACAGCTTGGGGAACAAGAGAAGCAATCAGTGCCGGATCTTGTTGTTGGGAATGAATACGGTACAAACATGGAAATCATACAACGAGCATATGGAGACGTTAATCCTGAGCAACTGCTTGCATTTTTCGAGGAAACTGGTTTGAATGTGGAAAACATACTCGGAGAAGCAGGCATCAAAAGTGCTCCAGAAGTTGATAAATGGTAGAGGGCATATGTATATGGCCAAAGTCTATACAACCCAGCGGCCCTGAGGGATCTTGGTACACAGATGCACTTGCTAAATCAGTGGTACCTTACGGCGTGTGGCAGAAAAGCTGATGACTACATTTGCGTCAGAATTAGAGACCATGATTACTTCCGTGGTGATGACATCATATATGTTCAGTTTAATGAGTTACATCAGCTCTGCCACATGGACGCTCTCGACAAAGCTCTCGTCAGCTGCTTTTGCCTGTAAGTGATTGTTTCTTTTAATAATCTCACTTTAGCTTATGTATATGTATAAGTAATTATCCTCACACTGCTAGCAAGCTTTTGTAAACATGTGCAGAAACATGATGAGACAATTAAGGCGTAAAAATGACATGGAGATTGGTTTTATCGATCCATATATCGTCTTCAAGCACCCAAGCAATACTCACTCGGATGCATGGAAAACTCAAACAGAGAGTAATTTGCGGAGGTTCTTGGTAAACCAAAGGGACAAAAGATATATACTATTCCCCTACAACTTTAGGTGAGTTTTGTTATCATATGCACTTTTTATTATAGGTTGACATAAAGATATATATATGTGTTGACTATATAAACATAAATGCAGTTTTCACTGGATTCTAATGGTGATCGATCTCCACGAGAGTCGTTTGCTAATCTATGACTCTCTGAGAAAACCACAAGAAGATTACCAAGATATGATTAATATTATCCGAGGGTAATGTGATCTTTAATTGATTCCTGCTATAGCTCTTTAACTCTGCAATAGTTAATTAACGTTCAAATTATTGTGAAGGGTTTGGACTTGGTTTGTTCAGAAACACCGTCCGGATCTGAAAGCGCAACTTCCTGATCCTCTACTCCTAAATGTAAGTTGTAGAGTACCTCCCCGCCTCTTTACCTTAATTAGCATCACTCAGCAGACGCACGCTCAACCGAGAGTACTCTTTTTACGTATTGTACAGTGGGTTCTACGGCAGTCACCGGGAAACAATTTATGTGGGTACTATGTTTGCGAGTTCCTGACGGTGTATGAAAAAAGAACTCCTTTACAGAGTCAGCAAGTACGTAACATGTAAATAAATTTATTTTATTTTTTGTTGCTATTACATAAATATTATGTATGTTAATACTTTCTTTTTATTTTAATCCAAATTGAAGGAGACATGGTTGAAGAACCAGGTGATGGATAAGGTCCGCCTCAAAGCAATTCAAGAGACCATCGCGGGCTTCCTTAATGACCATGTCCTTAAGTCTGGCACCGAGTATTGGTTTAATAAAGACGAACCAATGAAGCCAAACTAAGATGAACACTTGTATGACCTCTAAGTTAGGAACGGTATTATATTTGTGTGTAAATATCAAGTTAAGCATGCATGATGGATAATGTTGTATATTTTATGTACATATGTGTGTATAGCTAGCTCTATAATATATATATATATGTATAGTTTCATATTTCATTTGTGTGTAATTGTAAATTTTATGTGTTTATATATATTTATTAGCAGCGAAGAATAATACGTGTATTTGAAACTGGCCTAATATAATAGAATATATTAGCAGCGAAGAATACGTATTAGAAAACCTAATGTAATTGTAAAACCAAAAACAATAACCAATTGAAAAGAAAAGAAAAAGAAAAAAGAAAAAAGCAGAGGGACCTTTAGCCCCGGTTGGTAACACCAACCGGGACTAAAGAGGCCAGCCACGGTGGCCCGGCTGGAGGCCTCTTTAGTCCCGGTTGGTGTTACCAACCGGGGCTAAAGGTCCCTCCATTAGCCCCGGGCCATGGAACCGGGGCTAAAGGTCGGGGCTTTAGTCCCGATTCCTTAGCCCCGGCTCCATGTCCGGGGCTAAAGGCCAAAATGGCCCGGGGCAATAGGCCTGTTCTGTACTAGTGCTTGCTCACCGACGGAAAGGAAAATGGCGAATACAAACTCTCTGAGTGAGTAGAGATTGCACTGGTTGGCTCTAGATATGCGCAAGGAGATGAAGTATTTATAGCCGTGGTGAATTTGGATGAGAATGAGCAGGGACGGTGAATTTGGAGATTGGATCAAATAGCGTTCGTCGGTGCTCCGGTGGCAACCCGAGGTCGGTGAGCTCCGGTGGAGGCGCCACGACGCGAAGAAAAACGCCAGCAGCTACTCCACTTTGCCACGGTCACAGACGCGAGCTTGTTCGGGAGAGATCGATGCTTACCGCGCAAGGAACGGCGATCAAAAGATCGGCGCTCTGCTGTCTTGAACAGGGGAAAAGACTTATCCCTTCTCCTTCCCAATCTACCCTTTCTGAATTTAAAATTACTTTAGATTTTTGAATAGAAGTTGAAAATATGTTAAACTATCAAATGTTCAGAATTTGATTCTAAACAACTTTTATTTTTGCAACATATTCAAAATATGCTCAGATTTTGAATTATAGATTGAAAAACAGAAGAGGACAAAAAGGATAGAATTGTATTTTCCAAATTACTTTTGATTTCAAATGAAAACTTGAAAAACTTTACACATCAAAGTTGTTCCTTATCAAAAATAGAACAACTTTTCTTTTTGAAGCATACCCAAATTATGCTTAGTTTTGAAACTACACAAAAAGGGATAAAATCTGATTTTGGGATTAAATTTTCAATTTGAACCAATTCAAACTAATTTTCCAAATTACTTCAGATTTTCTTTAGTAACTTGAAAATCTATCTTAGTAGAAGTTGTTCCTTTTAATCCTCTCTACAACTTTGATTAAAAGACCAAGGTCTAATTCTTTTTAGTTTTTGAAATTAATGTTGGGGTTAAATTCAGGGTTTGAAAGATTTTAAATTTATTCAAAATTTTGTTTAGAAACTTTAAAAACTTTGAATACCAAAGTTGTCCCTTTCAACAAGAGCTACAACTTTGCTTTTGAAACCATTTTGAAATTTGACATTCTTTTTGACATATAGAGAAAGGAATAAGAAAACATAGAAATTTGGGTTTTCACCCTTATGATTTTATGTAACAAACATCCCTATAAGAAAGCATTACATCAAAAAGGTTACAAACTTATCACTAAGCACAAGCATGGTAACTTAAACTTGTTTTTAGTGAATGCATATTCAAGTTATCACTCAATGACATGCTAATGCATATGATGACATGGCAGGTTTTAGTTTTCGTAACACTAGAGTGTTACAGCTCTTTCCCCCTAAAAGAAATCTCGTCCCGAGATTTAACCTGTAGGCTAAGTAATGGAAAAGGAAATGTGTCAGGCACTTCCATTACTGACCTTTACATTGAGTAGGGAACTGATCTTCATAAGACAGATCATACTGTTTATATAGAAGAAAGAAACTCAGGGAAGCTTTCTGAGAGAAACTCTTCGGATTCCCAGGTGGCTTCTTCTTCCGTATGCTGATTCCATTGCACCTTATAGAATTTTACTGTTCTTTTGTGAGTGACTCGATCTTTCTGATCAAGAACCTTGATAGGATATTCTGAATATGTCAAATCAGGTTTTAATTCAATCTCCTCCACATGAATGACATGATCTGGTACTTGGAGACACTTCTTCAATTGTGAAACATGAAACACATTATGGACTAGTGATAACTGTGGCGGTAATTCTAGTTGATATGCCACTTTCCCACATCTTTTAATGATCTGATAGGGGCCTATATACCGAGGTGCTAATTTTCCCTTGACTCCAAATCGAGTTACTCCTTTTATTGGTGATACCTTGAGGTAAACATAATCACCAATTTCAAAAGTGAGAGATCGGCGTCTCTTATTAGCATAACTTTTTTGTCTAGATTGTGCTATTTTCATATTTTCTTGAATCAATCTGACTCTTTCTTCAGCTTCTTTGACTAGGTCAACTCCAAAGAGACTATGCTCTCCTGGTTCAGACCAGTTCAAAGGTGTTCTGCATCTCCTACCATATAGTGCTTCAAAAGGTGCCATTTTGATACTTTCCTGATAACTATTGTTATACGAAAATTCTGCTAGAGGCAAACATTCATCCCATTTTTCTGAATAAGTGAGTACACAGGATCTCAACATATCTTCTAGAACCTGATTAACTCTTTCAGTTTGCCCTCCGGTTTGTGGATGATAAGCGGTATTGTGCAAAAGCTTGGTACCCAAAGATTCATGTAAATGCCTCCAGAAAACATTGACAAACTGTGTTCCTCTATCTGATATGATAGTCTTGGGTATACCATGCAAACTTACAATTCGATCAAAGTACATCTTGACATAATTGGATGCATGATATGTTGTCTTGACAGGTAAGAAATGAGCTGACTTAGTTAGATGATCAATAATGACCCATATGGAATCAAATCCTTTTGAAGTTTTGGGTAGGCCTACTATGAAATCCATACTAATATCATCCCATTTCCAAGATGGAATTGATAACGGTTGTAACTCTCCTGCAGACCTAAGATGAACTGCTTTTACTTTTTGACAAGTATCGCATCTTGCTACATAGCTAGCAATCTCCAGTTTCATCTTAGTCCACCAGAATTTCTGTTTTAAATCATGATACATCTTATTACTGCCAGGATGTATTGAAAATTTTGTGGCATGTGCTTCATCAAGTATCTGCTTTCTAAGTTCAGGTACTTTTGGAACTACTAACCGATTCCTGAACCATATTACTCTGGCTGCATCTATTGTGAAATTAGAGTTTTGCTCTGAGAGAACCTTTTCTTTCAGATGAATTATACCCTTGTTTTCCTGTTGGGCTGCAATGATTTGATCTTTTAGGGATGATTGAACTGTTATACTTGCAAGACTTCCTTGTGGAATCATTTCAAGATTTAGTTTTTCAAACTCCTGACATAAGGTAAGATGAATTGACTTTATTTCCAAGCAATTACAATGAATCTTTCGACTAAGTGCATCCGCCACCACGTTGGCTTTTTCTGGGTGGTAGTGCACTTCAAGATCATAATCTTTTATTAATTCTAGCCATCTTCTCTGTCGCATATTCAATTCTGACTGTGTGAAGATATACTTCAAACTTTTATGATCGGTGTATATATGACATGTATTACCCAATAAATAGTGCCGCCAGATCTTTAAAGCATGAACCACAGCTGCCAACTCTAAATCATGCGTTGGATAATGCTCTTCATGTCGTTTCAGCTGTCGTGAAGCATAAGCAATGACTCTGCCTTCCTGCATCAATACACACCCAATGCCTTTGCCTGAAGCATCACAATAAACATCAAAGGACTTTTCAATATCTGGCTGAGCTAATACTGGTGCCGTTGTTAACAACTTTTTCAGAGTCTGGAAAGCTTTTTCACATTCTGACGACCATATGAACTTAGTATCATTCTTCAGTAAGGTTGTCATAGGTTTGGAGATCTTGGAGAAGTCAGGGATAAATCTTCGATAATACCCTGCCAATCCTAAGAAACTCCGAACTTGATGCACTGATACTGGAGACTTCCAGTCTAGCACTTCTTGAACTTTACTCGGATCCACTGCAATTCCTTCAACTGACAAAACATGACCTAAGAATTGAACTTCATTTATCCAGAACTCACATTTGCTGAATTTGGCATATAATTGATGTTCTCTTAGACGAGTCAATACTGTTCTGAGATGTTCTGCATGTTCTTCTTTTGTTTTAGAATAGATGAGAATATCATCAATAAACACCACCACAAACTTATCCAGTTCTGGCATGAACACTGAATTCATCAAATACATGAAGTGTGCTGGAGCATTTGTTAAACCAAAGGACATGACTAAATATTCATATAAACCATATCTGGTTGTAAAAGCTGTTTTTGGAGTATCCTCTGGCTTGATCTTGATTTGGTGATATCCTGACCTCAAATCTATCTTTGAGAACACCTTTGCACCAGTAAGTTGATCAAACAGAAGGTCAATACGGGGCAAAGGATATTTGTTCTTGATTGTCACTTCATTCAAGGGACGGTAATCCACACACAGCCTTAAAGTATGGTCTTTCTTCTTTACAAAGATTGCAGGACAACCCCAAGGTGATGAACTGGGTCGGATGAAACCTTTATCTAGCAACCCTTGTAACTGAGTTTTCAATTCTGCTAATTCTTTTGGTGGCATCCTGTAAGCTCTTCTGGCTATAGGTGCTGTCCCTGGTTTGAGTTTTATTTCAAACTCCACATCTCGATCAGGTGGTAGTCCAGGTAAATCTTCTGGGAATACATCAGGAAATTCACAGACCACGGGGATGTCTTGGATTTCCTTAATAGAGGTAGCATAAACTTGCTCAACTGCTTTCCGAACAGAAGGAAGATGGATAAGAAGTTGAGACTTGTTATCAGGTAGATTGAGCTTGATGGTCCTATTCAAGGTGTCTATCACTGCACCTCTTTGGTTCAACCAATTCATTCCCAAGATCACATCTATGCTGGGACCTTTTAAAACTATCATGGAGGTTGGAAATATATAGCCTCCCAGATCTATTGGTACCTGTCGTACCATTTCCTTAGTACAAAGTCTACCCCCAGGTGATTGTATACAGAAGCTATCTTGGGTTTCACCAATAGGTATGTTATGCTTTTCCGCAAATGTTCTATTCATGAAAGTATGCGATGCACCTGAATCAAAAAGTGTAACTGCTGGGTGTTGAGCAATAGGGAACATACCAAGCATAACTGGCTCTCCATCAGGAATGGCTTCTATTTGAGTATGAAATATTTTTCCTGTTTTCTCGACACCTTTACCCTTTTGATTATTCTGGGTATTTCCCCTGTTTTGACTTGCTTGCTGATTCCTAGTTGCTCTTGGTACATTTACATTTGGAATGTTCTGCTTTGGGTATGGGCAATCACGAGAAAAATGCCCAGCTTTCCCACAATTAAAGCATGGATACTTGGTAGCTTGATTTGCCGGTGGACGAATAGCTGGAACATTTGACTGGCGTTGAACATTGTAAGGCATTGCCGGCCTTACAAAAGAACCCTGAAAATTTTGCTGTTGAGGGGGACGGTAAGGTGGACGATATGGCGTGCGAAATTGCTGGATAGGATGGTATACCAGCCTTTGACGTTTCTTACTTCCGCCTGATGGTCCAGATCTTGATACATTTTCCCTCTTCTTCTTTGCCTCTTTATGTTTACGATTCTTCTCTTCACTGGCTATAGCAATATTTACTACTTCATGATATGATATATTACCACATGTTGTCATCATAGATTGTAGCTTTGTATTTAGACCCCTCATAAAGCAGGCCTTCTTCTTTGCATCTGTATTAACTTGTTCAAAAGCATATTGAGATAAATGATTAAATTTCCCGACATACTGCATCACCGGTTCATCCCCCTGACATAATGCCAGAAACTCTTCAAGTTTCATTTGCATGATTCCATCCGGAATGTAATGTGCCCTGAAAGCCTCTTTAAATTCAACCCAAGTTATACGATGACCGGCTGGTTGTACAGCCAAAAGATTTGCCCACCATACACCGGCAGCTCCCCGAAGCTGTTGTGCTGCGAAAACTGGCTTCTGGGTTTCTGTACAATTGATAAGACTAAACTTATACTCCATAGTGCGGAGCCAATCAACTGCTTCCAATGGTTCATCAGCCTTTGTAAAGATTGGAGGACGTGTATCTGTGAAATCCATATAAGTTGTTTCATCCCTATTGAATCAGCCATGACCACGCTGTCCGGCATTCTGATTCTGAGCTAGGAGAGTTGTGGCATTAACCAATGCCGCAATAGCATCGGCTAAGGATGGTGGAACTGGCGGTGGGTTGGATATATCATCTCCGCCACGAGAAGAACTAGCTCCACGAGTATTGACAGGCATCTGTTTAACACAACTATACTTGATTAACATATCATCTCACATATAATACATATCAAGCCCATTTTATTTATCAAACAAGCCACTCTGAGACAGAAGGATTACTGAGATTATTACATATATCACCAGGCTAGAGGTTTTTCTGACTAACTATGTTACAAAGTCAGAATGATTCATTATGATACATCTCCATATTATTCCACCTCTAGATCTAGGATTCTGCTTCGGAGGAGATCTCATACTCCTCAGGTTCTAACTCTTCATCCTCCTCTTCCTCTTCGGTTTCTTCCTCAGTAGTGGTTGGCATAGCAGGATCAGAATGCAACCGTGCAGTTAGTTCCTCCAACTGCCTGTGTAACTCCACATGGTGATTTGCCATGAGGGTTTGGTTCTCCCTCATGGTATCCACCCGACATCGTGCCCGGTTTCTCTGATCTACTGCCTGCCTCCACTTACATTCATATACTTGGTGTTTCTTGTGGTGATATTGCAATTGTTCATTAAGCTCTTCTCTTTCTCGGTTACCCCTCATTCTTTCTCCATTTGCTCTAGCTAATTCCATGTATAGGCGGTCTACTTCCGCCTGTAGCCGTGAAGTGGCGCTATTGCTGCCTTCGCCTTCTTCGTAAGTAACCAGGGGTTGGTTACTCCCTTCGCTTTTGGCAAGGTCGGCTTGCCTCAGGGCGAGAGCATGCCGAGGAACACCACGTGGTCCAGTGCACTTACGTGCTGTTTGCTTGGTACGGGCCATCTGCTAAAATATATCCATTTTGAAGATTCGAACCATATATGTTCTAAGATAAAGAGATAGAGTTTTATAAATAGATAGATATAAACTCTACTTAGATATAACTTTTAAGAGGGAAAGTAAATCTTATGTTAACAATAATGATGCATGAACCGTACTTACGAACAAAACATACATCAAGCAAATAATTAACTTTAAAATAGTCACTTACTATACAAGTGAATAAACTTTCTTTTTATAAGTAGGGCAATATTATAAACAATGTTCCTTAGATATAAATATCACCATAACTATACTAAAAACATATCCATTTAGATAGAAGGATAAGTCTACAGAATGAATTTAGGCAAGTCAGAAGAATAAGACAAGCCTTAGAAGCAATTTGGACTCAAACTAATTTAAAATTTAGTTTGACCCAAAATTTTTGAAATTTTCAAAAATGAATACTGTCATACTTTCTAAGGAATTCCTGCTCTGATACCAGCTGTGGCAGAACCTCCTGAATTAAGTGGCCCACCTGCACCCATCATTGTCTTAAAGACTTCTGATCGGCGTGCACGAGTTCCAAATGATCCAAGAGATCTGTCGGGTGTCCTCGGGAGACCCGAATCATCCACGTTTATGTTTTTCCAGGATAATTCCCCATCAAGCATCACAGTAGTACAACAGTTTTATAGATAAGATAAATCAGAGTAAAGTGGAAAGATTATAATACATATATTAAAAACTTATGTTTAAAAGTTTACATTTCCGAAGTACTTATTACATAACTTGTTCAGAACTTATATTACATATTTTCACACAAAAGTTTTCACTTGCCCAAGGTCACACATTAGAATCATCATCACTCTCTTCTACTAGAGTGAAGTAGCACTGTCCATCAAAAGGTGGATCCATGTACTCACTTGCAACAAGAGTTAACAAACCCTGAGTACAAAAGTACTCAACAAGACTTAACCGTCTAGGGAAAAGAAGAAGACTCAGGTATGAAGGCTGTAAGGATTCAAGGTAAGGCTTTAGCAAAGTCAAAGCATTTTGTTTGCATAAAAGCTTACTAAAAGGAAAACCTATTTTCAAGTTTTAACTCAAGTTTGTAACTAACCCAAAGATTCTTAAACCTTCATCCTCTTTAAATTCTCATTTCATAACCATCCCATTCTTTACTACGGTGCGGGACAGTGGATTGAGGCTCCATATCCGAGGAAACACGACGATTCGAATCGATTAACCCAGCTGGGGATTCAGTACCACACGATATATGTAGAACTTAATCTTGCATATATCAACCCTATCTATAGATCCTCCCATACAAGAACGGGTCCGCGCCACCTGAGAGTACAGTTCACCTCGAACCCGACTATCTCATAGCCCCGAGGGTACACGCTACTCCCGCCATCTCTCCACTCCTAGTGCGCGATTAGCCGTTCTCAGGTATCGGAATAGCTATATATTAGGCTTACCACCGTATGTGGGCTGTACTCAAAGGTCTCAATCACAGCGGTCCAACAACGATACGGTCCTAAGTTGAGTAACCTTACAACAAGACTCCACTCTTGTTGTAAGTTGCTATCATTATCATGTTGTCTCATGATTCATTATTCCCATAGCATAGCCACCATTTTGAAAAGCATCTACTATAATAAAGTAGTAAAGCTTGGCTAAGCATACTAAACATTTTGATAAACAAGTATCCAGGTTAAGGGTTGGAATCATCAAGGTAGGTAATGCATCAAATAGGATTCACCCAACTCCTATTACCTAATGCATCATATTACTCAAGTGAAATAACTTTAGAAAATCACAAGGATAAGGTTAATGTCTGGGGCTTGCCTTGAGAGTCAGCTAAGTCCGGAGTCTCAGGAAAAGAATCCACTCCCTCAAGAGATATCCACGGAGTTTCAGATTCTTCCGGAACGGGAGCTACACGTAAAAGTGCATATGCATGATCAATGAGATGCTTATGATATGATCATGGCAAAGATGGAAATTTTCTTAAATTATACTCTTTATAGAGTATAACTTTCCATCGTGGTAAAGTTGCAAACCAACAAACCAACTTTAGTTATTCTAAAGCATAACTAAACAGGTTTTATTATTTTCTTTAAACATGGTTAAACAACTTAACAAGCAACAAAAAGGTATCTGTATAAATGAGTCCGTAACCAGGGAGCAATTCATGCTATCTTCCCATTGGTTGTCAAACAATTCCAAAGATCACACAAACCTATAATGATTAAGTATGTCTATTTATTTTATTTAATAAATTCTTTTATATAGCCTTTTACTTATACACAAATCATACTTTGTCAAACAGAGATGAAATTAATTATGAAAGTGTATATCAGTGATATAAATTCACATGTCAAATTTTATGATTTTTGGAGTAACACAGAAAACTACATAAATCATCAAAGTTTCATTTATTAATTAAAAGACCTATTTAAATCAGTTTTAAAAGTAACTCAAAACTCAAGTTTCAGATTTTTCATAAATACTAGATAACTTGAGAATACTTCACACAAAATTTCATAATTTTTAGAGCTATAAATTAAATACAGCAAAAAGAACAAATCTGGTTACTGTTTAAAGAAACAGAAAAAGAAAAAACTTAAAACTTGCCCAAACCGGCCTTACGGCCCAGCCCAAGCGGCCCAACGCCACGCGAAAGCCAGCCCAGCCAGCTCCCGCCCGCACGCTCTGGCTACTTTGCATAAAAGCCCTTCGGCTTATAGGAAACCAACCCGCAGTCCTAGCGTACTATTTACATGAGTCTATGGGTTTGCAACCGACACCCTGCAAGAACCTATCTTTACAACCGTCAAGTCCCCGACCATGGCCGACGCGCCCGGTGGCGAACCGAGCGGCGGCGGTCCTTACGCCGGCCAACTCCGGCCATTAGAGACTCCACTAACGCGCGCATCAACTCCGGCAAAGCCTCCGCAGACGATTGAGCTACTAAACCCTAACTCTACCACTCGGAGATGCTCAGGCAGGCACAGCGGCGTTTTGGATCTCGGCGGAGCCACGCCGGCGACCTTGGCTCGGTAGAGATTGAACGGAGGAGCTAGACAACCCTATTAGCTCACCCTGGTTCCGATGCTCTAGCTGGTTGGAGCGGAGGAGGATCGGAGATAGGTCGCTCACGGCACAGAGAGCTCCGGCGGCAACTCCGGCGAAGAACCGACAGTTCCGGCGAGACCTGCGTACCACACGTGAAACTAGTGAGCCAATGAAGTTTCTGGGATCAAGACGAAGCACAAACGTGAGGCAAAGAGGGTAGAGGAGCGCCCAGTGGATTGAACCACGGCGAAGTTGAGTTCGGCGGCGCTTGCTCACCGGCGGAAAGGAAAATGGCGAATACAAGCTCTCTGAGTGAGTAGAGATTGCACTGGTTGGCTCTGGAGATGCGCAAGGAGATGAAGTATTTATAGCCACGGTGAATTTGGATGAGAATGAGCAGGGACGGTGAATTTGGAGATTGGATCAAATAGCGTTCGTCGGTGCTCCGGTGGCAACCCGAGGTCGGTGAGCTCCGGTGGAGGCGCCACGACGCGAAGAAAAACGCCAGCAGCTACTTCACTTTGCCACGGTCACAGACGCGAGCTTGTTCGGGAGAGATCGATGCTTACCGCGCAAGGAACGGCGATCAAAAGATCGGCGCTCTGCTGTCTTGAACAGGGGAAAAGACTTATCCCTTCTCCTTCCCAATCTACCCTTTTTGAATTTAAAATTACTTTAGATTTTTGAATAGAAGTTGAAAATATGTTAAACTATCAAATGTTCAGAATTTGATTCTGAACAACTTTTATTTTTGCAACATATTCAAAATATGCTCAGATTTTGAATTATAGATTGAAAAACAGAAGAGGACAAAAAGGACAGAATTGTATTTTCCAAATTACTTTTGATTTCGAATGAAAACTTGAAAAACTTTACACATCAAAGTTGTTCCTTATCAAAAATAGAACAACTTTGCTTTTCGAAGTATACCCAAATTATGCTTAGTTTTGAAACTACACAAAAAGGGATAAAATCTGATTTTGGGATTAAATTTTCAATTTGAACCAATTCAAACTGATTTTCCAAATTACTTCAGATTTTCTTTAGTAACTTGAAAATCTATCTTAATATAAGTTGTTCCTTTTAATCCTCTCTACAACTTTTATTAAAAGACCAAGGTCTAATTCTTTTTAGTTTTTGAAATCTAATGTTGGGGTTAAATTCAGGGTTTGAAAGATTTTAAATTTATTCAAAATTTTGTTTAGAAACTTTAAAAACTTTGAATACCAAAGTTGTCCCTTTCAACAAGAGCTACAACTTTGCTTTTGAAACCATTTTGAAATTTGACATTCTTTTTGACATATAGAGAAAGGAATAAGAAAACATAGAAATTTGGGTTTTCACCCTTGTGATTTTATGTAACAAACATCCCTATAAGAAAGCATTACATCAAAAAGGTTACAAACTTATCACTAAGCACAAGCATGGTAACTTAAGCTTGTTTTTAGTGAATGCATATTCAAGTTATCACTCAATGACATGCTAATGCATATGATGACATGGCGGGTTTTAGTTTTCGTAACACTAAAGTGTTACAGGGCGCTTGGTCATGACCTGAGTCACTGGATGGTGGGGAGCGACAACCATCTTCCCATGTCTACAAGAGTGGCAAACAAGATCCTTCTCCATATGCAACTTGGGCAATCCTCGGATTAGGCCAAGTGAACTAAGCCTTGCAAGCAAGTCGAAGCTCAAATGTCCAAGTCTCCTATGCCACTTCCAAAGATCAGAGGAGGAAGGTCCAGCCACAAGACAACGAGAAGTGCTAAAAGACTCCGAGAAATTCGCACGAAAGACTTTTCCAAAGGGCGAAATCAAACACACAAGATTGCCCTGAGGATCCAAAATACGACTGAGATTCGGTTTAAAACGAATCTCATAGTCATCATCAAAGAGTTGCGAAACAGAAAGAAGGTTAAAATGCAAGTTAGAAACAAGAGCAACATCGCGCAACACAAAGTGCTCATTAACTCGCACGGACCCGCGAGACAATACCTTACCTTTGCTATTGTCGCCGAAGGTTATGTACTCCTTTCCGGCAACAGGGCTAAGGCTGGAGAACCACTTGGCGTTTCCGGTCATGTGCCTCGAGCAACCAGAATCCACCAACCAAATGTCCTCCAACCGTTTTACCTACATCAATAAAAATACATAGGGTGAGCAAACGGTCCAACACTGGGGTTAGTGAAGTAAGGGGAATACCAGTGTTGGGCCGGCTGCTCAAAAGAACGGTTAGCAGAAAAACCATTCCTAGCACGTCTACGAGGGTAGCGATCACCACGCACGGGAAAACGTGGTCCGCTAGGGAAGAAGCGCTCACCACGATACTCAAAACGCGGTGGGGGAAAGCGCTCAACTACTAGGCCTCCACCACGAGGTCCATAGCCTACAACTGCAGGCTCCCGCCGGGCACGCTCTCTACGAGGCCTACGCCTAGGCACTTGAGGTTCAGGACCTCTAGCCCTAGTCTCTCTCCTTGGAGCTCTCCTCTGCCTAGGCCTGGGAACTTGACCTCCGGGCCTAGCGGCTCTCCTCTGGACATTCGGCACATGCCCACCATGGGAAGGGTGGTGCAAGTCTGGGTTGTCCATCTCCCGTGCATGGCGCGCCTCTCTCTTGCGCTGAAAGCAGAACTCACTCAAGTGACCATCCCTCCTGCAGAAGTCACACTGGTACCTCACCGCACGCAAAGGGGGTTGTTGGTACGCTGGGCTGTGGGTATGGTTCACTTTGCCCTTCTGTGGCAACTCCTCCTGGATAGGTGGCATCGTATCCAGCTTGTTCTTTAGGTGGTTGGGTTTGGGATGCCACACTTGGTTCTTGGGTGGAGCTCTCGGAGGTTCCTCAAACACCCCATCTTTGGTGATAGGCTTGACGGGCTCTTTGGATGGAAGCTTGGTCAGTTTGGGAGTAGTGGTGGAGTTGGGCTTCTCACTAGGATTCAGACCACTCGACTCTCCAATCTTCCCAAAAGCAGAAAGATCAACACCCTGAGCAAGACCTACACCAGAACCTCCAGCAGCTCGCTTAAATTGGGAGATCATCATCCCGAGCTGCGGCTCACTACAAGAGACCCATGACAAGATGGTCCGAAGGTATGTGTTTTCCTCCTCAGTTTGCATCTTGCCATGCTTGACATTCGCAATCTCCATCTCCAAACCCTCACACAAAGCACACTTGGACACACAAGTGCTACCCGAGCTGGCCTTCTCAAGAGACTCAATCTTGGCATTCTTCTCTGCCAACTCGGATTGCAAGACAGGACAAGTCTTGCACGCACCCAACAGCGAAGGTCTAGCCTTCAGCTCATCCACCTCTCCTACCAACGCAGCAAACTTACCTCTCAAAGTGAGTAGGTCAGTCATGTGCGTGGTGCACATCTCGCACTCAGCCTCCTCAGACACGACCACGGTGGACTTGGCAAACTCAAGCTCTCTCACCGTGTCCTCCCACTTCTGCCTAAACTCCTTGCGCTCTCTAGCGGCATGCCTAAGCAACTTGTCCTGACTAAGGAGCGTGGCAGTAAGCTTCTCGACCTCAGCAGAAAGCTCGTTGTGGGTGAGAGATACCTGGGAGAAGTCATCGTCGTCGTCGTCGTTCCGAGGGGTGTGCTCCAGCTTGCCGTCGACCTCATCACCAAGCGCCATGGTGCAGAAGCCGTCGTCGTCGGCGAAGAAGCAGAGACCATTCAGCTTGTCCTCGATCCTCTTCTTCTTCTCGGACTCGTCATCGCTTGAGCAAGCAGAGTCGTCATTCGAGCCGTCGACGTCGCTGAGCGTGGCGAAGAATGCACGCTACTCAGCCTGGGCCTTCTCCAAGTACTTCTTCTTGATGTACTCCTTGTCGAAGCCGCCCCTCCGCTTGTGCCTCGCAGGGACGTACTTCTCCTTACGCTTGCCGGAGTCGTACTTGTGCCCATGATCGCCCTTCCCAGATGAATGCTTCTTCTTGGGGCAGTTGGCGATGAAGTGGTCGGGGTCGCCGCACTCATAGCATCCTGAGCGTCCTCCACCGCGGCGACGGTTCATGCGGTTGTTGTGGAACCGCGTGAACCGATTGGCGAGCATTGCCAACTCATCATCCCCCAACGACTCAAGCTGGTCCTCTGTGACAAAAAAGAGTGAAGAAAGAGCAAAGCCAGCAGAGGGGTTAGCAGAAGAGCCAGAAACCAAAGCCATAGTCGGGCCAGAAGGATTCGCATAAGAAGCCCTCGACATGGCGTCAATCTCACTAGACTTGAGCTTACTAAAGAGCTCGTCGCAAGTGAGAGTCTCATAGTTAGACGATTCGATGATCGCCTGGACCTTTGAGTCCCACACTGACCGATCAAGAGTGTGCAAAAGCTTCAAAGCCCTCTCATGATCGTCAAAAGGCAACAGCTCCTTGTTAGCTCGCATCTTGTTGACAATCACCTGAAAGCGAGCGAATAAGCTTTCTATGCTCTCGCTAGGCATATGTCGAAAGTTCTCATACTCCCGCTTGTGCGACTCGTAGAGACGGGATTTGACTTGAGAGGTGCCCTCATGAAAACGCATGAGGGTGTCCCAAATCTCATGAGCCGTGGGGAGGTGAGAAACGCGATCAAACTCCGACATGCTCAAACAGGAGAACAAGGCGTTACGCGCCCGGCTATTGGCCTCGTGCTCATCTATCTGAAGCTGAGAAACACGAGCAGCCAGGACAACGTAATCGGCCCTGTTGCAAATCTCCCAAATAGAAGAGCCCATGCTCTGGAGATAGGCCGACATGTGTATCTTCCAATACGCATAGTTCATCCCATCAAAGAATGGCGGTTTGCCTACGCCGCGATCCATGTCGCCTTCCGTGGATCTGGAACCGGCTAAGGTGGAAGATCCTTAACCCGCTCCGATACCAATTGAAGGACCGAGAAGCAACCAGAAAGCGACCAGAGGGGGGTGAATGGGAGGTTCAAAATTTCCTTGCGGAAACTAGTAGCCACTGTCCCGAGAATCACCCCAGAAGGCAAACCTGTTGGCGCAAAAAGTGTCGCACTATGCCAATCACACAGCAAGCCGAAGAAGCTGGCTTCAGACGTGGCCCGGGTACTCAAAAGTCCGGTGCGTGCCAGTCAGTTTGCCCTGCAACTAACAAGGGATAGAAACTGTTAAATACAAAACTGGTACATGCCGGGTGAGACCAGACAGTTCCATATTTACGGCCCTGAAGCCACTTACGACGACATACAGCTATAGAAGTTGTCTGCCAAGCATGTTCATAAAGTCATTCGGCTAGGTCTAGATGTAAGCATGTAAACTGTAACTTGCCGAATAAACAAATAACAAAGGGATGCATGAATGAATAACAATTGGTCATGTATGCGATTTATAAAAGAACGTGATCTAGACCAAAGATATCATCAAGCATGGTAAATTATCGACAGGTAATTCATAAATATAAATCTATCTGAACAACGCATGCATAGGCCTAATTCGGCTAGTCTGCCGCACGTCCAGCCTTCATAAACCCGTCGGGTGTAAACTTAAGCAAAGCTAATCCACCGCATGATACCACTCGCTATAAATCTACACCACTCCTTATAATTAGATTAATCCACCACATGATACGATCTAATGATAAGAAGCTAAAAGCATACATATGTCCAAACAGATCTATATATACTCATTACTCATGTAAGCATAACCAGAGTCGGCAAACTAGCCGAACTGGGGTCCATGAAGAAGAAACACACAAGCAAAGCATGATTAAACTAATCTAAAACCTGTACCTGCCGCACGGCACCCAGCTCTATCAAAGCCTAAACATGATCGGCATGTATGAACCCGCAACATGTAACAACCTAGATTGAAAGTCGATTCGGCCATCACGATCTTATAATTAGCAAAGCACAAGCAAACTCGTGCAGCGAGGCCGAACGAAGATCAATCTAGATTGGGCAAAAGAGTGTTGTACGAATTAAATAAATAAAACATACGACACATGATAACTTGATGAATCTATTATATTTGCCAAATCTAACAGAGCCGATAACTATTTTTACTCATGACTTAATCCGCCGCACGATACAAGGCATAAGCAAAAACTTCCCGTCATAAGCTTAAATCCGCCGCACGATACTAAGCTTAACGTATGAGACTACTTGCACCATATCTAAATCCGCCGCATGATACTAGACATGATAACAAGGTTGCCGGAACTTACGGAGGTCGACGGATCGATGATTCCTCTCGAAGAACGTGACGACACGACTTGGACTCGAAGATGGCACGGGGCCGGGTTGGTTGTATTGATTGTGTATATGTTTACAATGGCCTCAGGGTTTATATTTATACCCCGACGTCTCATGAGTCCTAGAAGGACACGATTACAACGACAAACTAGGAAACTTATCTAAAATATGATGCCTTTCATCTCAAGTCTCCTCTAACAACCGGCACGTGCTAAAATGACGAGATCTTTGTCGCTACATCTTCTGACATGCCGCATTTGTCGCCTTCTGGTGCAAACCGACCTCAATCTGAGGTAACCGACCGCAGCGTCATATTGCCGAATCCGTTCGTTGTTGACTAATGACCTCCACAGCTTTGCCGAATCAGCTGAGTTAGCCGACCGCGCTTGCTTCTTGCCGAACCCTCTAGGTGATGGCCTCCCCTGAACCTACAACATGCTGGCCCACTTGTCATAGTGTGAAAATTCTATGTTAACACATGCCCCCTCAATTTCCGAACAAAGGCATTTGTTCTGAAATTGACCACAAGTCCTCTTTCCTCTAGGTTTCCGCGTTCTAACACTGCAGCCGCCATCCGAGAATCCCAAAATTTTTGCGCAGCCGACCTTTACCTCAAGCTTCTGATGGCGACTCAAGACAAGATCCTAGAGGTAAACTTCACTTACTTATCAATTTCCCCTCAGTCTTCTCCTCGACTCATTCCCTCTCCTTTTTGCCATTTTCTGAAGGAATATGAGAACCAAATTCTGATCCCTTATGCTGCCAATCCCGACTCTTATCTTCTTGGTCCAATGGGAAATCCCAATCCGGTGGACATTATCGAGAAAGAAACTGAAAGAATTCCCTTCAAGTCCGGAATTACTCCACCGAGTCACTGGCCAAACACCTTCAAGAACTGGCCCTTTCCCCCAATTGTCGGATGGCGGAATTGGTATCGGAGGATACTTGAAAAGAGAAGCAACCACTGGGAAAACCAGGACATTGGTCATTGCCTAGAATTATCTTTATCAGAAATACCCAGAAATGACTCCCTTCTGATAGCGGTATCTCATTTCTGGTCCAATGCGATTAATGCATTTATCTTTGGCCACGGTATGATGACCATCACCTTGGCTGATATCTTCATGATGACGGGTCTGAACACAACCTTACCGGTATATCCATATAAATACAAGAACAAGAGCAGTCAAAGAGCTGTCAGCTCCGGATGCGGATGGGCCAAATACATTCAGACCTATATGGAGTCATCCAATACTGTTTCTGACAAAGAATTGAAAGCTTTCATGAACATGTGGCTATGCAGATTTATCTTTTGCGGAAAATCCAATGAACCTACTCTAAACCATATGGTGATGGCCGAGGATTTATCGGCAGGCACTCAAATTCCACTAGGCAAATATCTCCTGGGGTCTGTTTATCACATGATGCATCAAATTACTATCCAGATGCACACAGGTAGAGAAGTCGCTTGTGTCAATGGCCCTTGGTGGTTGGTCCAAATGTGGCTTCAACTATATATGCATCAGATAGTATCCGTGAGTTTGCTTAACTTGAGTTTCCCTTCAGTCAATTACGCTGAAGGCCAATCAGCAAGAGTTAAAGCCTGCCAAACTTACGGAGAAGCGGCATCATCAATCAACATTGACATGGACACTGGTCATCTCTTCAAACTATTCTTCAAAGGTTTTGGCAACGTGCTTTGGTTTCCTTACAGGGAGAATGAAAACTTGACCTTCCCTTGTAAGTTTAATTACGAATTCGGCTGTGTGGATCAAACATCTATAGATATCTTCAATTCCTTTATCAAGCCCTGCGCCCTGCCAACTGAATTCCATCACGGAAGACTAGTACAATCTACTTATGAATTTTATTACCCAAACACAGTAGCCAGACAACTAGGATGCGGCCAGTTGCCCCTAGATTCTTCTTTTCAACAGTAATAAGGCCCAGGGAAATCATCACAGAAGGAATAATGGCCAAAAAAGTTTTTGAACTTGGATGGGAACTGCCAACATACAAGCCATCTCCACTTGGGATAATAGATGCAGCTCACCCCTTCTTCATTTCCTGGTGGGGAGAATGGCATACTCATATTTTCAACGTGCCAATCCATCCTTTATGTCAGAATTTACAGTCTGACTTCGCCTCTGATAGTGAGGTAATTTCATTACTCCTGTCATTCTCTGTTTCTGAATCCAATCAGTCTTTAACATTCGGCCATACACAGGATCCTGAACCTACACCTCCTGCCAAAGTGCCTAAATATTATCAGGCTGGGCCGAATCCTGTCCTTGGATTTAACGCTCCAAATCTGGCCAACTTTATGAAGATCCCTGCAACCTCTACTATCATGTTCCCAGAAGGAGAAAGCAAGAGGAAAGCATCTGAAATTGCTTCTTCATCTAAGAAAACAAGGACTAAAAGAGCGAAACCATCCTCCGAGGTATGAACTTTCATCTAGCGCCAATTAATCTCATTCGGTAATGAATCTGACCAAACCTCTGTTTTATTATTCATTTTAGCCACAGGTTGAAACTCTGAAACCCAGTAATACCTCAACAACTGCCGAAACATCCTCTGAGACCCCCGCAAGGAATGTTCTAGATGAAGATGAGAATCAAAAATCTCCTGAAGCCTCAAGAAATGAAGATATTGACCGGACCATAGGTACTATATTTAGTTATTCTTCCCTCTGTTACTATATGCCCATGTTCTCTACCTGAAATAGATAACATTTTAAAAGCACTGGGAACAGAGCCACCCCCCGATCACATTTCAAGTTCCCCACTGGAAACTCAACAGAGTCCTCGTGTAAGTCAAGGCATAGCATCTTCCAATGATCAATCAGCTCAACAGGTAAAGCTCCTCTCCTTTTCTGAATTATTGCATTTTACCAAAAATATCTATTCGGCCAACTCTTCCTCTTTCTTCTCCAGAAAAACACCAAAGAGCCGAATACAAGTTATTCCTTTCCTACCGAAGACTACATCTCCGAGAGAGGTGAAGAGAGTACCTCCTGACAGACCCTATCAAAGGAGAACCAGGTCTGGTTGAGAGAAATAACCAATTTTCTGAATAAGGACATCGTTGACTAGGTTCAAAACGCGGATCAGATAAGGGACACTCTCGAGCTCATTGATGAAGACATTCCCTCTGCTTCTTTAGCTCATTTAGAATCTGCAGCTTGTCTTGATGATTTCTTCAGCTCAGTGAAGAGAGCGATCAAAAACATGTCATCCAAAACTGCCCTGCAGCATAGTAGGTCTTCCAATAAACAGGAAGTAAAGAACCTGCATTCTGATATCCAGATTTCAAAAACTTCCTTGGAAACCTTGGAGTCTGAACTGAAAGTAATGGAGGAAAACAAAAGCAAGCTGGAAGCTTAGTTAGCCGATCTTAACACTAAAATCCAATCTCACAAAGCTCGCATGGTTGATCTGCCGAGGAACATAAGGACAGCTTCACTGAAGGTAACTTCAATCCTCAAAGAAGATCAGCAAATCAAGATCAGACTCTCCAAGATTCAAAACTCAGCAGATGAAGATCAAAAGGTATTAGACGCCGTCAGCCGAATCAGAGCAGAAGCCATAAAGACAATCAACCAGCTTTTGAATGAGTGAATTGATAATTTCTGTAACAGATCGAGTATAGCATGTTTTGTCCACTGTCCTGATATTTTATTCACCCGAAGTATGCAATCAGCCCTCTCTCATAAACTTCTCATGACATAGTCGATTACCTTCATCCTTTTAATAGCCGAATGAACTCCTGCTCAAATGTTTTAAGAAGATAACCGAATGGCGCCCGGTTCAGCCAAAGTCGGCCCAGCAGGATGGCCCAATAAACATAGCCTAGCCGAAGGAAAACCCTACTCCATCATTCAGCATTCTTGCCCTTTTACTCCGTGGACTTCGCCACGACTCTCCTCGGTTTATAAACGAGTCTTCAACAATCTTGACTAGTACTTGCAGTTGCGCATCTACACTTGCCTCTCCATCTCTTCTCACCGGCTCAACCCGAAAGAAAGCCCTAGTCACGCGACAATGGCCAACGGCGATGACCGCGGCAAGCGACCCGCCGAAGGAGAAGCGGAAGGCAGCCGAGCACCGCAACGCCAGCGCCAAGGGTAAGATTCAGCCATTCTGCCCCCTTGCAATCCGTACCCTCCGTCCGTTCATCTTTTTTGGCTTCGACTCCTTTTTCCGCCTTTAGGATAAGATTCATTACTAGCAGCCAAAGCCATCTTCTTCCTCGACCTGGAACTCCATCATCCGGATCCCCTAGTTCCTCGGGCTCCTCCTCAAACTCATCCAACACCGATCGGTGGAGCCACCGCGATGCCCGCCCCTTCAGGGAGGAGAGGGATCAGGCCCGAGAGGAATTGGGCAAGATTTCTAAACAGTACGGCATCGACCAACTCGATTGGGAAGACCAGCGGAAACAGTTTTGTGACGCAATCACGGGTATGAACATCCAATCCTGGATTGGCTTTTGGTCGTTTTTGTTGATCTTTTAACCGATCCATTCCATCTTGTCATTCTCAGCGCTGTCCGAAGAACTGGAGCGCCTGAAGATGGCAGCGAACGCCATTGCAGATCGGGTGAACGCCCAGGGCGACACCGCCGAAGCGCGCCTGGCCAACGTGCATGGCCACATCGAGCAGGTTGCCCTGCAGGGTGTTCACCACGGCGCGGCGCTGGGGCTGTCGGCGCTGACGGTCCGCACGGAGGAGGACTTCTCCGTGACGCCGGTCGGCTTCCCCGGCGGGGCATCTCCCGAAGACGTTGGACAAATCGACGATCTTCTAGACTCCTACGAGGACCATGCTGACGCCCTTACCATAGTCACCAACCCGCAGATGGTTATCAACAGGTTGTTTGATAACTGATCTGTATCTTTGTACGGCTCCTGTTATGGACAATGTTCTATTTTGTCATGTTCATGTGTACAACCTGTTCTCCTGTCCTATGCTTGTCGAGTGTTTGATTTAACCGATTGCACAGCACCGCGTGCATTTGGTCATTTCATTTTCTTTTGCGCTAAAGGCGACACATGCCATGTCGGCTGTTTTTGTTCTAAGGGCGATAGATTCTACCAGCCATCTTTGTACTAAGGGCGACACGATTTTGTATCGGCCATCGGTGCCCGCCAGCCCTGGATTCCATTATGCACCGACCTCTACGCTAGGATGAAATCTCTTTAGATAACATCCATTAATCGCCCTAGCCAACTCTTCTCCTTGGAGGTTTTTTAGAATGTATGCATTACCCGGAGCACGTCTCAGAACTCGAAAGGGCCCTTCCCAGTTAGGGGACCATTTGCCGAATACCTTATCTTTGGTACCGATCGGCAAGATAGTTTTCCAAACCAAGTCTCCTTCTTCGAATTTTCTTTCTTTTACTTTCGAGTTGTAGTACCTGGCAACGCGTATCTTGTTCTTTTCAATATTCTCCAAGGCTTTGAGATGAATCAAATGCAAATCCTCTAGCTCGTCGATCATCAAATCTTTATAGTTCTCTCTAGCTAGTTCGTTCTGCAATGTAACCCGTCTTGATCCCGATTGCAATTCCCATGGTAGCACTGCGTGATGCCCATAGACTAACTCATATGGTGACGTCTGAGTCGAGCCGTGATAAGCCATTCGGTAAGCCCACAAAGCTTCATTGAGTACCAAGTGCCACCTTTTAGGTTTCTCTTCGATCTTCTTTTGAATAATCTTAATCATAATTTTGTTAGAAGCTTCTGCCTGTCCATTGGCCTGTGCATAGTAAGGGGAAGAATTGTAGAGTTTAAACCCCATCTCTTCGGCAAAGTCACAAAACTCAGAGGAAGTGAATTGAGTTCCTTGATCGGTAGTGATAGACTAAGGAATGCCGAATCGGTAAATGATATGCTCCCTGACGAAGGACACCATATTTTCTGACGTCACCTTCTTCAATGGGATGGCTTCAACCCACTTAGTGAAATAATCCGTGGCCAACAGGACAAACTTATGTCCTTTGATAGATGGAGGGTGGATCTGGCCAATCAAATCAATGCCCCATCCTCTAAAAGGCCAAGGCTTAATGATCGGATTCATGGTCGATGCTGGGGCCCTTTGCACATTGCCGAATCTTTGGCAATCTTGACAACCTCTGTAGTATTCAAAGCAATCTTTGAGCATAGTCGGCCAAAAATACCCAGTCCTCCTGATTATCCATCTCATACGGTGAGCCGATTGGTGTGCACCACATACGCCCTCGTGCACCTCGTACATCAGCTTCCTAGCCTCGTTTTGGCTCAAACACTTAAGCAAAACTCCATCTGTGGATTTGTGGTACAATTGATTGTCCAAGAGCGTGAACTTAAGAGCCTTGTACCTGAGCCTTTGGGAGACTTTTCTGGATGGGTCCCTGAGGTAATCAATGATGTGGTCTCTCCAATCTTCAACTGCCTGATTATCACCCGGAATCACTTGATCATCCTCTGGGGCTGTTTGCTCTTCCTCAAGTGCAAAAATGTTTTGATTCTCCCTATACCCGGATGCTGCCTGGGCCAACTGGTTTGCTTCTTCATTTTGCCCCCTAGGAATATGTTGCAAGGTTGCCGATCGGAACTGTTTGAGGAGCTCTTGGCAACCTTCGAGATATTCCTGCAGCGTGTCGTTTTTGCACTCGTACTCACCGGTCAGCTGCTTGATCACCAACTCCGAGTCGCCAAAGATTTCCACAGCGTCTGCCTTAATGTCCACAAGCAACCGCAGCCCTCGGAGCAGTGCTTCATACTCCGCTTGATTATTAGTCACTGGATACTCAATCGGTATAGAGTACTTGAAGGGTGCCCCCTTGGGAGAAATTAACATGATCCCGGCTCCACCACCTTTGCTGCACGATGATCCATCAAAAAACAATGCCCAAGGGGCAATGGTTAATATGTTAGTGTTAGGATCATGATGGTGAGTGACAAAATCAGCCATAATCTGGCCTTTAACAGCCTTTGCCGATTCAAAACGCAAATCAAACTCAGAGAGAGCTAAAACCCATTTACCGATCCTCCCACTTAAAATCGGCATTGATAACATGTGCTTGATTACATCAAATTCTGACACTACCACGCATTCGGCATTCAACAAATAGTGCCGAAACCTGGTACAGGAATAGAAAACGCACAAGCACAACTTTTCTGTAGCGGAGTACCTCGTTTCGGGGTCTAGTAGCTTTTGGCTAAGATAGGCTATGACTCTCTCTTTTCCCTCGAATTCTTGCATGAGGGCCGATCCTATTGTTAGGCTATCGGCCGCCACGTACAACCTGAAAGGCTTGTCGAGTTGTGGAGGAACAAATACTGGTGGTGCCTTCATGTACTCTTTGATTTCGTCGAAAGCCTTTTGTTGTTCGTCACCCCACACGAACTCCTGATCCTTCTTGAGCTTCAACAGTGGAGAAAATGGCAGCATGTGCTTGGACAAGTTGGATACGAATCTTCTGACAAAGTTAATTTTGCCGAGTAGCGATTGTAGCTCTTTGAGATTGGTTGGCGGCACTACCTTATCAATTGCTTCCACGCTCTTCTTGCCAACCTCGATGCCCCTTTTGTGAACAAAGAATCCCAGAAACTCACCAGCCGACACCCCGAATGCACACTTGGTTGGGTTCATCTTTAAACCATGTTTCCTGGTGCACTCTAAAGTTTTCCTCAAATCGGCTAAGTGTTCCTTTTTGCTTCTGGACTTGACCACCACGTCATCAATGTAGATCTCTACAATTTTGCCGATTAACTCATGAAATATGTAATTCATGGCTCGCTGGTAAGTGGCACCGGCATTTTTCAAACCAAAAGTCTTGACGATCCATTCAAACAATCCTATATGGCCAGGGCACCTGAAGGCGGTTTTTGCAACGTCCTCTGCAGCCATGAAGATCTGGTTGTAACCCGCGTTGCCATCCATAAATTTTATGATTTCAAAACCGGCCGAAGCATCCACTAGCAAATCAGCCACTGGCATTGGATATCCGTCCATAGGGGTAGCTTTGTTGAGGTCCCTGAAGTCAATGCAAACCCTCATCTTTCTGTTTTTCTTGTACACCAGGACAATATTGGAGATCCAGTCCGCATATCGACATGGCCGAATGAAGTTGGCTTCCAGTAATCTTTCCACTTCCTTTTTCACGTCGGCCAATACCTCTTCCTTGTAGATCCTGCGTGGAGGTTGTTTATACGGGCGGTACCCGGGCTTGATCGGCAATTTATGCTCGACAATGGACCAATCCAATCCGGGCATTTCCGTGTAGTCCCAAGCGAAACAGTCTTTGAATTCTTTTAGAAGATCTACTAATTGCACTCTGAGGTCAGGGTCTAAACCGGAACTTATGAACATCGGCCTTTTCTTACTTGAATCACTGACATCTACCTCCTCTAGTTTGTCGGCCGATGTGAAGCCGCGTCCCAGCTTGCCTTCGCTGCTGTCGGTTGGGTTATCCATCTAAAAGAAGCTTTGAGAGCCAATTGCTTGGGTCGGCTGTTGATCTCTGCCGTAGATGTTGATCTCAGTTTCAGTGACTTCAACCATTGCTCCAGAAAAAGGGTTGTCCCACCGGGCGTGCCAAAAAGTGTGTTGGCGCAAAAAGTGTCGCACTATGCCAATCACACAGCAAGCCGAAGAAGCTGGCTTCAGACGTGGCCCGGGTACTCAGAAGTCCGGTGCGTGCCAGTCAGTTTGCCCTGCAACTAACAAGGGATAGAAACTGTTAAATACAAAACTAGAACATGCCGGGTGAGACCAGACAGTTCCATATTTACGGCCCTGAAGCCATGTAACACCCGGTTTTCTGAAGAATACCAAGTGCACTCTATATGTGTGCCCAGGAAGTCCTCAAGACACATATAGCAACAAATATGGAATTTTCTCAAAGCCAATGCTTTATTATATAACGAAACATAGTTACAACAAGACTTACATCTAAAACAAAGCATAGCGGAAATTAGTCTTCGGGATTCCAAGCTCCACAGGGACGGTTGACTGGGGGAAAACACCCGCCTAGAACTCTTGGAACGTCTTCTGTAGATTTTCGCTTGAAAACACCATCTGGTACCCATCCGGGATTTTTATGTGAACCAACGACAAGCGTCAGCTCACCATGCTAAGCAAGTACAACTACAGGGATGCAAGGCTCAAAGGCTTGACTCGGTTAACTGCGGTTAGCATTTTAAGTTAATCATATTTTATATTAACCTTACCTTACTAGATATATGATCCCTGTTGTCCCAAAGTGTATGATCATCATTATGTTAAAAAGAGGTAGACCACCAACCACCAACATACCCCACCACAGACATACTTAAAAAGGATCCGAGCCGCTCGTATCCGTGAGCACAGCTGATATATCAGGTTTACACTCTGCAGAGGTTGCACACTTTCACCTTGGGCCGTGATTCCCATTTGCCGGGGAGAGCCAATCCCACATCACCTCCTCTATGGAAGTATGGCAGGGTTTCACTACGAAGCCTTTCCAAAGTTGGTCTAACAAGTCGTAGCTGCTAAGGTTTCCAACTCCCAAGAGTTTTGATCAACCTCCCCACTAAGGTAACCCTCCATCCTCCAAAGCAATTACCCTAGTGGGACCGGGCCAAAACTACATGGTCTGCCCCTCTTGCCCTTTTCGGTAAGCTACAGACGAGCTAGAACACTCAGAGTACTTAGCTAAGACCAGAGCCATGTAGTACCCAAGGCTGCACGGGATCTCCTGGGTGACCACTTTAAAAGATAGTCACTGGGGTGGGTCACTGGGCAACATCAGGCTCCAGTGCCCTAAATGTGCTTAAAAGCCTCTTTTAACATTTGTTCCATAGTCATTAATCAATATTAAACATTTAGCATTTAAGTAGCACATAGCATTACTAAACATATTATGCAAAACCTTCCCATAGGTACAAGGTAATAAGATCAAGTGAAACTAGGGTTGTCCTATGGTTCATCAAGTTATGACACATGCATGATGATATTTAGTCTTGCAGTTAATAGGTAACAAGGAAACCGTAAGTTATACTTGCCTTCCAAAAACTCATGTTGTTGGTCCCACTTCTTCAGAGATCTTCTTGATAACCTTGAACAGCTTGAACGCTAAACGAGGGCAAAGGCACAACACAAACATCCATTCCCAATCATTACATGCAAGCAAAATAATATACTTCTATTAGAACAGTACAGCAAACATTAAAAATAGGTAGAGAAACATATATAAAACTATTCTACTCATCGATACGATCACATGAACGTAAAGATCACTCTAATCAGAGCTAAAACGAGAAAGTTATGAAGAAAACAAGTTTCAAGGGCTATTTTGTAAATAAAAACATTTTCCTAGGGGCTAGCCTGCGAAAACCGGGGACCCAAACGTGATTAAACGTAGCCGGCAGGGGCTAGCAAACGATTTTGCAAGGTCAGGACGGCGGGTTCTATTTTCAAAAAGCTCAGGGGCTAAACTAGAAGAAAACTGGACCCAAAACTAATTCTTTTGAACTAGCTTGGACGGCGGGTTGATTTCGTAAAAGCTCGGGGGCCTTTTTGCAAAAGTGGCAGGGCCTGCCGGCGCTAACCGCGTCAACCACTGACGCGGCCGCCACGCGGCGCAGCGCTACTGGCTCGATCCCCCACGCTGGTCGTGGACCACGGGCTGGCGCTGGTCTACGGGCTCGCAGACCCGGCGTATGCCGCTTCGAGGTTCGGGCCCTAATCCTGGCCGTCCATCACCGATCAGACGGCCCAGAAGGCTCAGCGAGCGCACGCGGCGGCGGGGGCGGCGGCGCCGCCACCGGAGCACGGCGGCGCGCCATGGGTACGGCTCGGGAGCACCACTAGAAGGTGCTCTGGACCTCGGCTGGCTGCGCGGGCTACACCAGAGGGATGTGGAGGCGACGGCGAGCTCGAAGGGAGGCACGGCTTCGGCAGATGGCTCACCATCGGCGAGATCGACGGCGGCGGGATCCGTGACAGCTCGGGTGAGCTTTTCCGAGCGCAAGAGAGCAGGGGAGGCCACAAAGGCACCACGGACGAGCGCGGCGTCTCCTGCGGTTGCTCGACGGGGCGCTAGGGTGGCTGGTGGGGCTTCGCGACGGCGGCAGCGAGCGGTGGGGAAAACGGTGGAGCGAAGAGGGGACTTGGGGTTCTGCCCCGGGCTTTATAGGCTCGGAGTGGTGCGGCAAGGCGTCGGTGGTGGCTCCACCGAGCCGGCTTGATGGGCAAGTGGCCATTATGGCCATTAGTCCGGCGGTTACAGGAGGGGAAAGGGGAAGCGGCGGCGGCGCATGAACGGACGCGAGGAAGGAGAAGGGGCGGAGAGCGGCTGACACGCGGGGTCGGGCTGTCAGCGGGGAAAGGGAGCGGTGCGGGCGCGGCGCTTGCGCGGGCGCGCGGGCGATGCGGGAGCGGGCTGCGCGGTTGGGCCGGCGCGCGCGAGCGGGAAGAGGGAAAGGAAAGAGAGGGAGGCGGCGCGAGCGGGCCGACCAGGCCGCCGGGCCGGTAGGCGCGGGGAAAAAAAGGAGGAGAGGGGGAGGGGGTGGCGCATGCGGGCCGGGCTGCTTCTCCTGCTGGGCCGAAAGGGGTGGGGGAAAAAGGAGAGAAAAGAAAAGGTTTTTCTTTTGTTTCTTTTGCAAACTTGCCCAAATTCAAAACAAATTTGAATTTGAACCACTCAACACTATTCCTACACTCAAACAAAATAATATGCTCCAGCATGAATGCAACAAAAATGTTTCTAAGCCCCAACTAAACTTATTAATTTACCAAAAATTATTACTTGAGCTATATGTTTCATGGAAAATAAATAAACAAAGTCATATTAAACTCTAATTTCCAAAAGGTGATTTTCAGGGTGTCACAAACCTACCCCCCTTAAAAGAATCTCGTCCTCGAGATTCAAAGAGACTAGGCACGAAGAGAACAACAAAGGATCTTTGAGAGATGAAAAAAAAACTTGATTAGACATCCCAACATCTTCTCATGTAAAACAACTTAACAAGAGACTCATGACAGATCTTGTATCCTGATCACAAGAAAGTCTTGACTGAACGGGCTACCCCCCTTAAAAGAAGGGTTACAACTGTCTTGCCAACAAAGCACTGAACTCAAAAACATATCCGAACTTCATATGACACCTTGGTTGTTATTATCCGCACTTCATAACATGATTGAAACTCATCGCATGTGAAGTCATCTGTTGTTTTTTGGCTCTCCTCAAGGGTGCTTGTTCTTCCTAAGGATCATCTGAAATCTCATAGTTTATGATATCATCCTCTGGGTTTACACCTTATATTAGGTCAACTTCATACTCCTGGGGTAGAGGTTAAATACCCTGACATTCAACTCTTTCTCTTGACGAGGTTGTTAGAAGTACCGAATATTGAGCATAGTTAAGTATTCCATCACAAGCAGATAACCATCCCATTCCAAGGATAACATCGGTCTCTGTTAACTTCAAGACTATAAGGTTTGCCTCAAAGTTTATTCCCTTTATATCCAGTCTGACCTTCAGACACATGCGGTTTACCTTTATTTCTCCTCTTGAAGAGTTGACTGTTATGGGCTTTTTTTATTGGAAACATAGGTATACTATGACTTTCAACGAACTTGCTTGAGATGAACGAATGCGATGCTTTGGGATCAAACAAAACCATGGCATTGACTGAGTTTACTGATAACCAACCATATATGACTTTCTAGCTCTATAAATGGTATATATATATCTACCTTGTTCAACCTTCCTTGGATAAAGTTTCTTTGTACTTTATTTCCTTCTGCCTGCTTCTTATGGATCTTTCGTAGCTGTTGTTGATGTGGTAGATTTTTTTAACTCTGATTTCTCGGATCAAGATTCTCAGTGCAATTATCCATATCATGCCCATTGTCTTCACATTGTAACATCTTTCACTAGGAGTGTAAATCTTCATCAGGGAGTTGGTAGAGTATAACAGGCTTGGTTCTGGAGAGAAAAGTTGTGCATCATCATTCCTTCTACCTGACCTCTGACTCTTAACAAAAGTGGAATGAACTGACTGAAGTCTTCATTATTGGATTTAGGATAGATCGAGAGAACATAAGGATGAGAGATCGAAAACACAACCCCAACTATCTACACACTAACTCTTAATAATCATTACAAAGATCCAAATCAAACATATGCATAATGATAAACCAACTTGCACAATAAAGGTTCACATATCACACAAAGACTCAACTTCGTGACTAGCGATTTTCTTACATAAAGGGTATAAGCTCCTAATCCTCAAAGACGACACGGTTGCAGGGATATCTTGATGGCATCTCTGGTATAGGTTTGAGAGAGACACATCCAAAGCTTTCTCAAACTCATCAGGGGGTTTCTTCATTGATGTGTTGGCAACACTTGATAAAGGTTGTCTTGTAGAGACTTGACTTTGGTGTTTTACAGAGACTTGACTTTGGTTACTTCCATGTCATAGTTGTTGCTTCTTCTGTGGGCAAGTTTTAACATAGTGCCCTTCTTCATGGCAAAGATAACACCTTCTCTTGGCTGGATCTTTTGTGTTGAGACTGTCACCTGGTGTATCGTTGTCTTGCTGATTCAGAGGGTTCAATTTTACCTGATTAGCTTGCTTCTTGGTTTGCTTGGTCTTTCGCGGTTGGAACTCCTTATAGGTGATGGTCCACCCATCAATGTATACCTCTTGTGAACTTGTTCCAGCTAACTGTTGGTTGCTCTTCATTGAGACTGCCTTTCTCTTTTTATCCATATTGGCCTTACTATTTGGGTCCTCCTTGTTTTGCTTCTTAGTTGACTTGTTTTGCAGACAGGGAAAGCCATAATGCTTGCAACATCGACATTGATGACTCTCACTCCCAAACATCTTACTGTCTACATCTTCATTGGATTTCACATTCTTCCAAGCTTCTGCTACTTGTCTCTTCACTGGCCCTTTGATAGAATGCCCATGTTGAGCCATACCTTCTAAAACTTTTCTTTGCATAGCTAAGAGTTCTCCTTGTCAAAAGCATTCTTGGGCAACATAGCTTGGTCCTCCTGACTTTTGGTGTTGGTGGCTTCTTTGTTAAGGTCCATCTAAGAGAGAGAAGACTTAGAAAAGAGACAAAGTTTTGTAATAGAATAGAGATAGAGGTAGCATTTCTTTTATCAAATAACAAGGTTGGATAGAAGGCAAGGTCTAAGCAAGGATGGAAGCATGCTAAGACGTCCAGTTCTATCTAGGCTTGCGTCCTATAGTCAACATTGCTTTGATACCAATTTGTAACACCCGGTTTTCTGAAGAATACCAAGTGCACTCTATATGTGTGCCCAGGAAGTCCTCAAGACACATATAGCAACAAATATGGAATTTTCTCAAAGACAATGCTTTATTATATAACGAAACATAGTCACAACAAGACTTACATCTAAAACAAAGCATAGCGGAAATTAGTCTTCGGGATTCCAAGCTCCACAGGGACGGTTGACTGGGGGAAAACACCCGCCTAGAACTCTTGGAACGTCTTCTGTAGATTTTCGCTTGAAAACACCATCTGGTACCCATCCGGGATTTTTATGTGAACCAACGACAAGCGTCAGCTCACCATGCTCAGCAAGTACAACTACGGGGATGCAAGGCTCAAAGGCTTGACTCGGTTAACTGCGGTTAGCATTTTAAGTTAATCATATTTTATATTAACCTTACCTTACTAGGTATATGATCCCTGTTGTCCCAAAGTGTATGATCATCATTATGTTAAAAAGAGGTAGACCACCAACCACCAACATACCCCACCACAGACATACTTAAAAAGGATCCGAGCCGCTCGTATCCGTGAGCACGGCTGATATATCAGGTTTACACTCTGCAGAGGTTGCACACTTTCACCTTGGGCCGTGATTCCCATTTGCCGGGGAGAGCCAATCCCACATCACCTCCTCTATGGAAGTATGGCAGGGTTTCACTACGAAGCCTTTCCAAAGTTGGTCTAACAAGTCGTAGCCGCTAAGGTTTCCAACTCCCAAGAGTTTTGATCAACCTCCCCACTAAGGTAACCCTCCATCCTCCAAAGCAATTACCCTAGTGGGACAGGGCCAAAACTACATGGTCTGCCCCTCTTGCCCTTTTCGGTAAGCTACAGACGAGCTAGAACACTCAGAGTACTTAGCTAAGACCAGAGCCATGTAGTACCCAAGGCTGCACGGGATCTCCCGGGTGGCCGCTTTAAAAGATAGTCACTGGGGTGGGTCACTGGGCAACATCAGGCTCCAGTGCCCTAAATGTGGTTAAAAGCCTCTTTTAACATTTGTTCCATAGTCATTAATCAATATTAAACATTTAGCATTTAAGTAGCGCATAGCATTACTAAACATATTATGCAAAACCTTCCCATAGGTACAAGGTAATAAGATCAAGTGAAACTAGGGTTGTCCTATGGTTCATCAAGTTATGACACATGCATGATGATATTTAGTCTTGCAGTTAATAGGTAACAAGGAAACCGTAAGTTATACTTGCCTTCCAAAAACTCATGTTGTTGGTCCCACTTCTTCAGAGATCTTCTTGATAACCTTGAACAGCTTGAACGCTAAACGAGGTCAAAGGCACCACACAAACATCCATTCCCAATCATTACATGCAAGCAAAATAATATACTTCTATTAGAACAGTACAGCAAACATTAAAAACAGGTAGAGAAACATATATAAAACTATTCTACTCGTCGATACGATCACATGAACGTAAAGATCACTCTAATCGGAGCTAAAACGAGAAAGTTATGAAGAAAACAAGTTTCAGGGGCTATTTTGTAAATAAAAACATTTTCCTAGGGGCTAGCCTGCGAAAACCGGGGACCCAAATGTGATTAAACGTAGCCGGCAGGGGCTAGCAAACGATTTTGCAAGGTCAGGACGGCGGGTTCTATTTTCAAAAAGCTCAGGGGCTAAACTAGAAGAAAACTGGACCCAAAACTAATTCTTTTGAACTAGCTTGGACGGCGGGTTGATTTCGTAAAAGCTCGGGGGCCTTTTTGCAAACGTGGCAGGGCCTGCCGGCGCTAACCGCGTCAACCACTGACGCGGCCGCCACGCGGCGCAGCGCTACTGGCTCGATCCACCACGCTGGTCGTGGACCACGGGCTGGCGCTGGTCTACGGGCTCGCATACCCGGTGTATGCCGCTTCGAGGTTCGGGCCCTAATCCTGGCCGTCCATCACCGATCAGACGGCCCAGAAGGCTCAGCGAGCGAACGCGGCGGCGGGGGCGGCGGCGCCGCCACCGGAGCACGGCGGCGCGCCATGGGTACGGCTCGGGAGCACCACTAGAAGGTGCTCTGGACCTCGGCTGGCTGCGCGGGCTACACCAGAGGGATGTGGAGGCGACGTCGAGCTCGAAGGGAGGCACGGCTTCGGCAGATGGCTCACCATCGGCGAGATCGACGGCGGCGGGATCCGTGACAGCTCGGGTGAGCTTTTCCGAGTGCAAGAGAGCAGGGGAGGCCACAAAGGCACCACGGACGAGCGCGGCGTCTCCTGCGGTTGCTCGACGGGGCGCTAGGGTGGCTGGTGGGGCTTCGCGACGGCGGCAGCGAGCGGTGGGGAAAACGGTGGAGCGAAGAGGGGACTTGGGGTTCTGCCCCGGGCTTTATAGGCTCGGAGTGGTGCGGCGAGGCGTCGGTGGTGGCTCCACCGAGCCGGCTTGATGGGCATGTGGCCATTATGGCCACTAGTCCGGCGGTTACAGGAGGGGAAAGGGGAAGCGGCGGCGGCGCATGAGCGGACGCGAGGAAGGAGAAGGGGCGGAGAGCGGCTGACACGCGGGGTCGGGCTGTCAGCGGGGAAAGGGAGCGGCGCGGGCGCGGCGCTTGCGCGGGCGCGCGGGCGATGCAGGAGCGGGCCGCGCGGTTGGGCCGGCGCGCGCGAGCGGGAAGAGGGAAAGGAAAGAGAGGGAGGCGGCGCGAGCGGGCCGACCAGGCCGCTGGGCCGGTAGGCGCGGGGAAAAAAAGGAGGAGAGGGGGAGGGGGTGGCGCATGCGGGCCGGGCTGCTTCTCCTGCTGGGCCGAAAGGGGTGGGGGAAAAAGGAGAGAAAAGAAAAGGTTTTTCTTTTGTTTCTTTTGGAAACTTGCCCAAATTCAAAACAAATTTGAATTTGAACCACTCAACACTATTCCTACACTCAAACAAAATAATATGCTCCAGCATGAATGCAACAAAAATGTTTCTAAGCCCCAACTAAACTTATTAATTTACCAAAAATTATTACTTGAGCTATATGTTTCATGGAAAATAAATAAACAAAGTCATATTAAACTCTAATTTCCAAAAGGTGATTTTCAGGGTGTCACAAGCCACTTACGACGACATACAGCTATAGAAGCTGTCTGCCAAGCATGTTCATAAAGTCATTCGGCTAGGTCTAGATGTAAGCATGTAAACTGTAACTTGCCGAATAAACAAATAACAAAGGGATGCATGAATGGATAACAATTGGTCATGTATGCGATTTATGAAAGAACGTGATCTAGACCAAAGATATCATCAAGCATGCTAAATTATCGACAGGTAATTCGTAAATATAAATCTATCTGAACAACGCATGCATAGGCCTAATTCGGCTAGTCTGCTGCACGTCCAGCCTTCATAAACCCGTCGGGTGTAAAGTTAAGCAAAGCTAATCCACCGCATGATACCACTCGCTATAAATCTACACCACTCCTTATAATTAGATTAATCCACCGCATGATACGATCTAATGATAAGAAGCTAAAAGCATGCATATGTCCAAACAGATCTATATATACTCATTACTCATGTAAGCATAACCAGAGTCGGCAAACTAGCCGAACTGGGGTCCATGAAGAAGAAACACACAAGCAAAGCATGATTAAACTAATCTAAAACCTGTACCTGCCGCACGGCACCCAGCTCTATCAAAGCCTAAACATGATTGGCATGTATGAACCCGCAACATGTAACAACCTAGATTGAAAGTCGATTTGGCCATCACGTTCTTATAATTAGCAAAGCACAAGCAAACTCGTGCAGCGAGGCCGAACGAAGATCAATCTAGATTGGGCAAAAGAGTGTTGTACGAATTAAATAAATAAAACATATGACACATGATAACTTGATGAATCTATTAGATTTGCCAAATCTAACAGAGCCGATAACTATTTTTACTCATGACTTAATCCGCCGCACGATACAAGGCATAAGCAAAAACTTCCCGTCATAAGCTTAAATCTGCCGCACGATACTAAGCTTAACGTACGAGACTACTTGCACCATATCTAAATCCGCCGCACGATACTAGACATGATAACAAGGTTGCCGGAACTTACGGAGGTCGACGGATCGATGATTCCTCTCGAAGAATGCGACGACACGACTTGGACTCGAAGATGGCACGGGGCCGGGTTGGTTGTATTGATTGTGTATATGTTTACAATGGCCTCAGGGTTTATATTTATACCCCGGCGTCTCATGAGTCCTAGAAGGACACGATTACAACGACAAACTAGGAAACTTATCTAAAATATGATGCCTTTCATCTCAAGTCTCCTCTAACAACCGGCACGTGCTAAAATGACGAGATCTTTGTCGCTACATCTTCTGACATGCCGCATTTGTCGCCTTCTGGTGCAAACCGACCTCAATCTGAGGTAACCGACCGCAGCGTCATATTGCCGAACCCGTTCGTTATTGACTAATGACCACCACAGCTTTGCCGAATAAGCTGAGTTAGCCGACCGCGCTTGCTTCTTGCCAAACCCTCTAGGTGATGGCCTCCCCTGAACCTGCAACATGCTGGCCCACTTGTCATAGTGCGAAAACTCTGTGTTAACAAAACCCTAGAGCTTGCTAATGTCCACGACCCTAGATGTAGGGTGGATGCTTCCAAGAAGCACAGCGGGACACTACACAACTCTAGAAAGCCAACGCAAAAGACGAAAATCAATTCCAACAATGAACGAGCGAACAGCGAACGGAAACGCGCGAAACCAACTTGACCGGACTCTAGCCAGCGTCCGGTCAGCAGGGACCGGACGCGTCCGGTCACCAAACTCCCACTCGGAAACCTCTCTGGAACTGACCGGACTCTGGGAGAGAGAGCGTCCGGTGGGTTCCCCTGCGTCCGGTCACAAGTGCCAAACCCTGATGAACAGGACTACCGTCGAGTCCGGTCACACAAGGAAGCTAGCGTCCGATCAGGAGCAAAATGACGACCGGACTCTGGCCAGCGTCCGGTCACTGTGCACCGGACGCGTCTGGTCGCGTAAAAACCGTTCTGGGACCTTACTGTTCCCGACCGGACTCTGGTGAACAGAGCGTCCGGTCACAGACAGCGTCCGGTCAAAACTCAGCGAGTCCCGCGACACATTCAACCACCGGACGCGTTCGGTCAGGCCGACCTAGCGTCCGGTCACCTCGTGACTTCGCTGTTCACTCACTGATTCGACTCGATCTCACCCAAAACAAATCCTCTAGAGATCAAACTTGGTGAGTAGAGTCACAAGGAGGATAGTGAGCTATCCCTAAGAGATCGTGGCTCGATCCTATCTCCAAATCGATGAATCGAAGAATTTCGGGGGAAGGGAGAAAACTTGACCCGAAACGAAAATCGATCGATCTCCTAGACCGAGAGGTTAGAGAAGAATTCTTCGGTGGAAAGAAGTGCCTCACGATCTAGAACAACTTGGTTCAAACGGTTTTGCAAAAGATGAACCGAGCAAAGAGATCAAGCGACGGGAAAATCATGGAGAAAAAGGATTCCGCGAAGAACACAGCCAAAACGCGAATCAACACCACGATCTTGCAGCCGAAACACAAACACACGCTACGACAAGGAGGTTGCGGCCTCCTTTCCTCGAAATCAACAATACACAGAGGTGAGTCTCTCTGCGGATCTCAGCAAGCTACAGCAGGGGATGGGAGAGCAGGAAACCCTAGGAAGCAAGAGCAAATGAGATGGCTAAAACTGAGATAGGAAGGGAGGAGGGTGTCTCCCTCTACTTATCCTAATTCTAACCTAAGTCTATTTCCTACTCTACCCCTCTCTATTCTAATTACAGAGCGAACCAGCTAAACCCTAGGGTTATTCTGGACCAACTCGGTGGTAGGTGTATCCGACGGCCACGCCCGCACAAGTCGTCCGCATTGCCTCCACGCAACCTTCCGATTGCCGCCACGTGCCGCCCTCGCTCTGCACCCCCAGTTTTGTGGCCTAAACCTTGAAACCAGCCTTTTCCAGCCATCCCCCGGTTTTGAGGCCTAAACCGGGAAACCAGCCCACCAGCATCTGAGTTTTGAGGCCAAACTCAGCAAACCATCAGCGCCCAGGTTTTGAGGCCCAAACCTGGAAACCGTCCTCAGCCCGAGTTTTGTGGCCAAACATAGAAACCCTCAGCCCAAGTTTTGTGGCCAAACTCGGAAACCGTCCACGCCCAGGTTTTGAGGCCCAAGCCTGGAAACCATCCACGCCCAGGTTTTGTGGCCCAAACCTGGAAACCGTCCATCCGATGGTTTTTCCCTGGCTCTACCACCAAACCGACGTCGTAGAGGGGATGCACCACCCGTGCACCCCGTCCACCGACACGTGTCCCTGAGTCCACGACTCAGGCAACACATGACCGCACTTCTTCACTTGTCGTCATCGCAGGCTGCTAGCCACCACAGCTGATCCTCGGGCCTCTGGTCCCTCAGTCCAAGCCTCACGTCCGCCCTTCACCGCTCGGTACCTCGGCATGGCACGTCCGCCGCACGGCACACCCATCCTTCACCGCACCCGGTCTGTCAGCATGGCACGTCTCATCTTGACCTTCACCTCGCCGTCGATCACTGTATCCGTGCTCAACACCTGCACAACACAAGCCAAAGAACATGCGCATCATCCCAGTTGACAATCACTCAACACTCAGAGACCCGGTATACACCCATGTATCCGCAATTGAACTAAACGGCAACACCCAGCAAGATCCCGGACTATCCGGCCCCCCAGTCCCGGACTGTCCGCGGCAAGGGCGGACTGTCCGCGATCCCCTGGTGGACTGTCTGTCGGCCAGAACTCGAAAACAGCAAAGTTGCTGAAGTGTCTCTGGACACTCGCGGACTGTCCGTGGTCAGCAACGGCGGACTGTCCACCGGTCAATCCAAAGCAACACAACCGAGTTGCGTGACCACTGACTCGATCGAAGCCCGACGCGCGGACTGTCCGCGGTATGAGTGGCGGACTGTCCGCGAACTCATAGAAAGGGCGATTTTGGTCGCCCGAAATCCAAATCTTCTCCAAATCGATCCAAACCAAAATCCCTTGATCCCAAACTTGGAGAGGATGATCACGAGGTAGTTGGGAGACTATCCCCAAGAAATCATCCGCTCAAATCAACTCAATCAACGGGAAATCAAAGGGGAAGGTGTATGAACCGAAAAAAACGCCACGAAAACGAAATCGTCACGATCTACTTGTTCATGAGGAGTTAGATGAATTCCTTCGGTCAAGATGACCTCCTCAATGAAAAGAACAAGATGATTCAAACGAATTTCACAAAGACGCACTAGAGAGGGAGATCGAGCGACGGGAAAAACGCGGAGAAACGAAGAACGTGAAGAACACGAAACAAAACGCGAATCAACACATCGATCTGCAACCGTGTGGCTACCACACGCTACAACAGTGAGGTTACGACCTCACTTCCACAAAATCACCAGTACACAGAGGTATGGTTCTCTGCGGATCTCAGCTAGCTACAGCAGGGGACTGGGAGAGCAGGAAACCCTAGAAGCAAAGAGCAAATGACTGAGATAGGTGGGGAGGTGGGTGTCTCCCCCTACTTATCCTAATTCTAACTAATCCTAATTCCCACTCTACCCCTAACTAATTACAGAGTGAACCAGCTAAACCCTAAGGTTATTCTGGACCAACTCGAAGTAGGTGGTGATCCGACGGCCATGCCCGCACAACTCGAAGCGTTGCCTTGACGCAACCTCCCGATTGCCGCCACGTGCCGCCACCGCTCTGCCCGTTCTTTTCCCGGACGCTGCACCCCCGGTTTTGTGGCCGAACCCGGGAAACCAGGCCTTCACGTCATCCCCCGGTTTTGAGACCCAAACCGGGAAACCAGCCTCCAAGTCCATCCCCTGGTTTTGTGGCCGAAACCAGGAAACCCGCCAGCGCCCAGGTTTTGAGGCCCAAACCTGGAAACCGTCCTCAGCCTGAGTTTTGTGGCCCAAACTCGGAAACCCGCCGTACGCCCAGGTTTTGTGGCCCAAACCTGGAAACCGTCCACCCAGTGGTTTTTCTCTAGCTCAACCACCAAACCAGAGCTGTAGAGGGGATGCAACGCCCGTGCACTCCATCCACTGACACGTGTCCCCAGGTCCTCGACCCGAGCAACACCGTGCCCCGCAAGTCTTCGCTCGTCGCTGTCCCAGGCTATCAGCCACCACAGCTGATCCTCAGGCCACCGGTCCCTCAGTCCAAGCCTCACGTCCGCCCTTCATCGCTCCCGGTCCATCGGCACGGCACGTCTCTACTTGGCCTTCACCTTGCCCTCGATCACTGTCTTCGTGCTCGACACCTGCACAACACAAGCCAAAGAACATGCGATCAAACCCGTTGACAATCACTCATCACTCAGAGACTCGGCATACACCCATGTATCCGCAAAAGGGAGGAAGGAGAAACCTAACTTCAAACATATTGATCTTCTACTCACCACTTTGATCAGTACAAACCGCTAGATGTTGTCCCAGTCAAGAAGAAGAATATGATCCACCACTCATTCTTGGAAGGTCATTCTTGAACACCATCAATGTTATCATCTTTGCCGGACCTGGAGAAGTCAACTTTTGGATCTTTCGCTGCATCTTCTACATCTACATCACTTATGAGCAGCCAAAGAGAACCAAGAGAAGACGTCAAAGGGAGAATCAACTGCCAAGAATTAAGGAGGGCATCATGAAGGATGAAGCCACTGCACCACAAGAGTTAGAAGATGGAGAGATAGTACCTGAGCCAACAAATCAAGAAGAACAGTCGATAAGATCTCTATCATCTAGACACTATTGAGAGGACAAGTCTCAGTTGTGACATTACAAGACAAAAGACTATCATAGAGGCACTCGAGTAGCAGCTCTAATTTCAAGTCTCTTGTCAACCCAATGATTAAAGGAAAACAAAAAAGGTTGACAAGAGAAGAATATAGAACTGTACCTACATCCTCATAGTACAGAATTAATACAAGAAAGAGAAAGGATCCTAGTCAGCATACTCGAGGAACAATGCGCCTTCACTGATAAGTCGACACATAGAGAAGGAAGGTCGATACCTATAAAGATGATTTCACCGTGATCTTCCTCCTCTTAAGCGCAATGTGAGACAAGCAAGAGAAGACAAGCCAGCTAGACAAGAGAAGCTTCCACAAAGTGGTTCAGCACAATCACTTTCCGATGACAAAGTATCATTTCATGGTAAGTAACCACCAATGTAAAAGCTTCTTCTTGATTCTAGTATGAACATAAATAAAGAACTAAACATGTTTAAGTTGCACCTCACTTGATCCAACCTAATCAACTCAACATGTTCAGTTTTTTACTGTTGACGCAAAACATGACGTCTCGCGTCAGGCACACAGCAAGCCGAATGAGGCTGGCTTCAATCGGGTGCCCGGAGCGTACTGGTTCCGGAAGCGTGCCAGTCAGTTTGACCTGAAAACCAACAAGGGATAAAAGTGTGAGAATACCTTGGAACATGCCGGGTGAGACCAGACAGTTCCATATGTACGGCTTTGAAAGCCAATCACGACGGCACACAGCTATAAAAGCTGTTTGTCAAAACAGGTTTATAATATCATTCGGCAACTATAAAATAAAGCTTGTAAACATGTTGAATGCCGAACGCATATGTAACAAAAGAAGAAAAGGGCAACTTGTAAATATAAATCTATTTAGATAACATATGCATAAGCTAATCCAACTAATCTGCCGCACGTCTAGCCTTCATAAACCCGTCAAGCATAAACTCAAGCAAAGCTAATCCACCGCATGATACCAGTTGCTATAAGTCTACACCACTCCTTATAATTAGATTAATCTACCGCATGATACAATCTAATTATAAGAAGCTAAAAGCATACATACATCTGAACAGATCTATATAAACTCATTACTCGTGTAGGCTTAACCAGAATCGGCAAAACTAGCCGAACTGGGTTCCATGAAGAAGGAACATACAAGTAAAGCATGATTAAACTAATCTAAAACCTGCACCTGCCGCACGGTACCCAACTCTATCAAAGCCTAAACATGGTCGACATGCATGAACCCACAACATGTAACAATCTAGATTGAAAGTTGATTCGGCCATCACGATCTTATGATTGGCAAAGCACAAGTAAACTCATGCGACAAGGCCGAACAAAAATCAATCTAGATTGGGCAAAAAGTGTTATAGGAATTAAACAAGTAAAACATATAACACATGATAACTTAATGAATCTATTAGATCTGCCAAATCTAACAGAGCCGATATCTATTTTTACTCATGACTTAATCCGCCGCACGATACAAGGCATAAGCAAAAACTTCCTGTCATAAGCTTAAATCCGCCGCACGATACTAAGCTTAACGTACGAGACTACTTGCATCATATCTATATCCGCCGCACGATACTAGACATGATAGCAAGGTTGCCGGTACTTACGGAGGTCGACGGATCGATGATTCCTCTCGAAGAACTCGACGACACGACTAAGGACTCGAAAGGTGGCACGGGGCCAGTTTGTATTGATATGGTTGTGAACAGTTTTACAATGGTCGAGGGTTTATATTTATACCCTAGACGAGACATGAATCCTAAACGATTACGACTTTACAATGAAAAAACAGAAAGATATCGACCCTATATTATTTGGTGCCTTCCATCACCATGTGTCTTCTCGTGCAAGCCAGCTTTACTCGCCATATGCATCTCCCGAATGGAACCATGGCCTCGTGAAATAGCCGACCGCACAGACAAACACCGAAATTCCGAGGGCCAAATAGCTGCTGATTGCTTGCCGAATCCTTCTCCCTCTGCTGGCTGGGCCCATCTGTCATATCCTTACGTGTGCGAAAATCTGGTGTCAACACATGCCCCCTAATTTTGGGATAAATGTTTTATTCCAAAATTCCTTTTCCTTTTCGCACTGTCGTGGAACCTCTGGAAGCGTCCGCCTTCACACGCCATAATCACCGTGCCTACCGATTCGTCTCCCGATGCACTTGGGATCTTTTAAAGCCCTTCTTTCACTCTGTTCCGGCTTGCGTATTCGGAACTCCTCTGCTTCAGTCAAAACCAGAAAACCCTCTTTTCTTCTACCACCCTCCAATTAACTAGAAGATGTCTTCCGAGGGAAGCCACCATAATCTCGAGCTTGGGGCCTCCAGCACCTCCAAGAAAAGGTTGTCCTTCATCGTTTTTATTTGAAGATGAAGCAGTTGCCCTTATACCATTGTTTTTGTTCAGGAGGACAGACGATGATCTCCCTGAGGTTCTGACCCAGAAGGTCACGGATCTTCAATTTGATCTAGAAAGGAAAAATCGGGAGATTAGCCAAATCTCTCGAGAGCGTGATGCTGCTCGGGAACAGTCCGTCGGTAAACATTCTTTCATTGTTCTTTCCCCATTCTTTTTCCTTGCTTTACTGATCTTTCCTTCCTTCAGCTTTGGAGGCCAAGCTTCATTCCCTCGAAGCCGCCATTGCTGACCTGGCCTTCACAACCAATGTACCAGGCACAACAACCCTGAGGCAGGTGGATGAGGTCAACCGAGCTCTCCCTGACATCTCCAGGGCCGGCATGGGCTACGGTGCAGCGCTCGCCTTCAATACCGTTCGGATCCACTCCGATGACAACTACCGCAACTTTGATGCTTGCGAGCGAGGGCTAGATTTCGAGGTGGCACGCTCTGTTGATGATATGAAAGAGGCTGGCATGGATCTGGCCGATTCTTTTGACTTCGATTTCCCACTTAGGAATAGGATAGAATGGACGAACTGACCTTCCATTGTAACCTGTTGTTGACACTGGTTATCTATCAAAATTAAAGGATAAATAAATATGAAAAGGGCATGAATTCAATCACCAACAAAGGTTTAGGGTTTCAACTGACAATATTCCATGAGTTTTGGTGAGTTATGATTCTGCAGGGACTAAACCAGGAAATCAGCACCGATAGCTTCCCATAGAAGGAAACCGATGGGAGATAACGCAACCGCCACGTTGGGATACTTCTAGAAGACTCCAGAGAACACATAGAGACACCACGAGAAAGGGCAACGCGGTCCACCTCCAGGTGGGACCGACCGGTCCCGTGGGCCCACCGGTCGGTCCCCCTAGGCCTGCTGGCTTCTGTCTTCTGCAAGCTACCTCCACCGCCTTTGAGGATCCATCTCAGCCCTACGTGAAGTCGGTTTGATCCAACGGCCGCGGTTGATCCCTCAGGGCTATATAAGCAGCCCCAGACCCCCCTCTCCAGGCATCTCCCTCTTCATTATTCATCTCCACATCAGAAATTAGGGTTCCAATGTAGAAGTAGAGGTCCCTCTAGATGAATCTCTTCTAGTTCATCTAGAATTAGATCTAGTTCATCTAGTTGTAATCAAGAGCCAGCTATCAAGTAGAAGACTAGATACCCCTCTAGTAGGATTAGAACCTAGTCTTATACTAGAATTAGAAGAGAAAAAGAGAGGAAGAGATAAAGAGGAAGCTCTGGCCCGTCGGATCAACTTCTTTATCTTGTACCTGTGGATTCAAGTTCTTCGTCAACTTGCTTCAACGATTGTTTTGGTAATCGACATCTATATTTAAGTTTGAGCTATTGTTCTTATTATTCTTAAGGTTTATGACTCTCTTTTGAGTACTCTAATTCTAGAGTTAGAGTAGTTGGATAGTGTAAGCGTGGTGCTTAGACTTGATAGCTCATAAATGCCTCCTATAACGCCGGTAGTAGTGGTAGATCGCAAGGGTGACTCTTATAGCCTTGTTGATTCTTCTATAGTCCACTTACCCGTGTGTAGGCCCGGTAGGATTATACATTTGCATAAAAGAATCATACTCTGTTTGTGACCTTTTATGGCAACTTCCCCAATAAGAATAATATAAACATATCACTCTTAAGTTGGATTTAGATAACCTTAGTGATCCCCTCTATACTTCTAGATTCTCCGTCCTTGTTAGCTACTCAGGGGTTATACACTTGAGACTCATCGCTATCCGTTCCTTTAGGTTCGATATTTAAACTGGGTTACTCCGGTGAAGTGCTACATCGGTAGATCTTATCTGTGCGCTTGCGGATAAAGTAGAGTGTGCGTTAATTTATACCAACACATGTTTCTCTTTCTGCAAATAAGAAGTTCTTCTATTCGTTCTCCTGAAATCAATCTGTAATTGATCCTTTGAGATCAATGTGTGTTCTATTCTGTGTACTAGCCATTGATTCTCTTCTTATCTAAGCGGCGATACATATTACATCGGCTATTGTAGACAACTATGCTTAATCGTCTGCGCTTCGTAAACAACTGCTGCAACTGATTATCTTAGGCCCGGAACCTTCTTTATCCTCTCAGTTTTTGGTTTATGATGGCGTCAGGATAATACTCCTTCAGCTTTCCTGTCCTCAATGTCAATTGGTAACTGAATCTTCCAAACAATTAACTAAAACTGAATACTTCACATAATAATCATCCCTTAGCCAAATTTCAATCAGTCCCTCAGACTTCAGAATCCCGAACCATTTAAATCAGTAAAAACTTGGTTTGGCCCAACAACGGCCCACAAGCTGCGCAAACCCTACCTTGATGCTCTGCCTTCCAGTGTATAGATCATAGCTCTATAAATATGGCCTCAGCCAAGCCATTATCTTCAACTTCAAGCCTGACTTGCAAAATCTCACTTCCATGCTCTTGGCTTGAACCAAAGAGAGAAACCCCTTCCGCTCAAAAGACACCACCAATGTCTAACGACAGTAGTCTCAGTAAACGCTCCTTCAGAGGCGAAACAGGGGATAGCAGAGCATCGATTCATCGATGTTATAGGTAAATATTATTCCCCTGCCCCCTTGCAGTGGCTTTTCTTATTCATCTTATCCTTGATTTACTGTTTTCCTCCTTTTCAGGGCAAGGTCTATGTCCAACCATGCTCAGGCTCTCTTCTCAAAAGGCTCGCCCAGGAGGTATGACACCGAGGAAGTTGAACAGTCAAACCAGCGGAAACAGATCTACAATGTCACCATAGGTTAATGAAATTCTTACAGGACCTTTTCCTCTGATTAAGCTTGCATTTGCCTGACACATCTTCATCCTCTGCCAGCTATTCCTGTAAAGATTGATTGTCTGAAAGTAACCAGAACTGCTAGCAAAATGAACGTTCATAAGAACATGACTGAGGCCGGCTCTGATGCTGCCGACGGTCGTATAGATCAGGCCGTCATCGAAGGCGTATGTTTTGATGCTCCAAACGGCCGCACAGATCAGGCCATCATCCAAGGTGTGCATGTCGTTGATGGCTGTATAGATTAGGCTGTCATCCAAGGTGTGCACGCCGCAGATGGCTGCAAAGATCAGGCCTTCATCCAAGATGTGCATGCCATTGATGGCTGTATAGATCAGGCCGTCATCCAAGGTGTGCACGCCACAGATGGCTGCAAAGATCAGGCCTTCATCCAAGGTGTGCACGCCGGGGTTTTTTCCTCAAGTTGGTGGTAACGAGTTCTTGATTCAAAGAAGATTACCCCCTTTTCTATTAGTCGACCCTGCAGATGTATTTCCGGATGACTTTGAAGTTTCTAAAGCTCCTGATGGTTACGCCATCGTCCTTTGCTGAAACCACTGATTCTTAATTTGATCAAACCATTTCAAGAGTAGTTTGTACTTTGGGACAGATCTTGTAACTGAATAAAGCTCGTTCCTCCTCTGAGTAATATTTATTTGCATTTCTCAATTCCTTAGCGATCCTTTTCTGATGACAAAAAATTCCTTCGGAAGAACGTTTGTCGAATGTATGACGTCACTTTAGCCGATTAAATCTCACTTCTGATATGTCATGTCACTCGGCATTGCACTTACTGCACTTCACCTTTCTTTTCCGCCGATAAACCTGCTAACTTGAAAAACGCTAGGGTCACCAAGGCCATGAACATCTGTACTAAAGGCGATATGTAAAAATATCGGCTATAACTTAAATCTTCGGAATATTTTTCTACTAAAGGCGATGCTTTTACATCGGCTGTATAAAATATCCTTTGAGTTACACAATTTTCATGCGTTCGGCTTTAATAAGTAGTGTCGAAGCTTCAGCTGACAGGCAGCACACATGGATCAAAAATTTTGTTACAGTCGAATCCCCTTTCTTGGGTTTAACATTTTCGGCTAAAGCAAACTGTTGTTCATCTTTTTCTATAAAACTTAAAATAAGGGCCGATCCTATTATAAGGCTTATCGGCCGTCACGTACAACTCGAAATAATCACCAAGTTGTAGAAGTGCCTCCATATATCTTCAATCTCATCAAAAGCTTCCATTGTATGTCACCTTGTACGAATCTTTCTTGATTTTCTTTAACTCTGGTAATGGAGAAATAAACAGAATCCTTCAAAAATCCATCAACTTTAAAATATTCTTGAGACCCAAACTTGTGTGCACTGATCCTATTTCAGCTTCATTATCAACACTTTATTCCTTGTCATCCGATATGAAACTTTGGCCTCAATTTTCCTCCATTACCACCGGTTTGGATTCAAAAATTGCTCTGAGAGCCGATCGTCAGAATCGGCTGTTGGTCCTCATCGAAGACATTCACAAGACCTGCTTCCCAAGCTCTTCTAGAGAAACACTCAACACCATCATATTCCCAGTAGATAGACTCTCCATTAGCAACACTCACCGAGTCATCGGCATGGACGATTTCAATGTCATCTCCAATCCACTGGATAAGGAATCGATGCATAGTTGATGGCACACAACAATTCGCATGTATCCAATCTCTTCCCAACAGCAAACTGTACGCCCCCTTGCCATCAATGACAAAGAAGGTGGTGATCAAGGTTTTAGACCCAATCATTAACTCGACATGGACTGCTCCTCGTGTGTTAAAAGAATTGCCAGCAAAATCCCTCAAGACCATGTCGGTTTTCAATAGATCTTCACTTGTCAACCCGAGATTTCTGAAGGTGGTATACGGCATGATATTGATAGCAGCTCCCCCATCAATGAACATCTTAGTTAATGGCTTGCCATTAACATAGCCTCTCATATAAAGCGGCTTCAAGTGCCGGTGGTTAATTGGTTTGTCAAATACTGCCTTTTCAGCCAAAACGAGATGAGCTAACAAGTCTTGAAATTAACTATCATCGAAATCCGAATATGTCTCACCCTGGACGTCTTGATTCTCAGGAGCTACAAACTCTGATGGGAGAAAGAATGTCATGCATGTATCAGCCGAACGATTACCTCCATCCGGCTTCTCTTTAGGACGCCAAACTTGTTTCGTCCTGGTGCCTGCTTATTCTAACACTTTGTTCCTCAGGTGTTGCACTCTCCTTTTCTGGCTTCTTCTTAATCCCGGTGGACACCACTGTCCCCTCTGCCAGATATACTCACGGTATTCTTTCTCTTCAGTGCGAGCCCAACTTCGATCGGCAAATCTCTCCTGCCGATTCTTAGAATTATTTATTTTTAAGCGCCGATCGTCCTCAGGGATTCTTGCCCCAAGTCTTTCATGGACAGAACGGTGGTTGACTCAAGACTGCCTGTACTCGGAGTACTGATTACTGCATTCAGGGCAGTTGTTCTTGACAGGCAGCTTCAAGCCTTCGTTCCAACAATACTGAAAGAACGAGCATTCCCAATGAGACTGTTCCTGCTCCTTCATATCTTCTCGTTCTTCTCGGTACATCTCTTCCTCGTACCTTCTCTGCTTTTCCAGGAACTTTTGCTCTTCATAAAACCTCTGCTTTTGATATCGTTCCTGTTCCCGACGCCATTTATTCAACAAGATACGCGTCGTAACCCTGGGTCTGGAGGTTTCACCCGTCTCAGTTCGACTGTTCTGAAACCGAACCCTTTGCTGAAATTCCTTACTCGTAATCTGCCGATCAGGGTCAACAGCACCAGCTTCCTTCACTTTAGCAGAAGTTAAAACTTTTATTTTGTTCTTACCCCCAAATTTGGCTGCATTGATCATATTAACAGAGAAGGACACGGTATTCTGTCCAAAAGGACTACCATCTACTTTCATCTTCCCATCAAACCTCAGGTGTCCGTCTTGGATAGCCTTTTGAATCCGCACTCTGAACACTCAGCAATCATTTATGGAGTGGGATTTGGTATTGTGGAAACCGCAATACTTCTTGTCTTTAACCCCCTCAGGGAGCAGCATAGGATGACCCTCCGGCAACTTGATGCGTCCTTCCTTCAACAAGTACTCAAGTAATTTATCTGACTTGGAAACATCAAAGTCATAGGTACCTTTTTGCTGCCTCAGCCACCGCTGGTTGACTTGAGTTGGGTCCTTGGCCCAGATTATTTCAGCTGTAGCTACTTCGTCTTCATCATCATATTCATCTACTTCCTCTAGGAAAGCCTGATACATTCCGGCAGCTACATCACCCTTCTGGAATTGATTGCTCCTCTTGAATCCCTGAGCCTGATTACTCATCATTGCCAACCTCTGTGATAATTGCCCAAGATCTTCAAAGTCCATGCCGAACAGCTTTTCTTTGATGCTCGGCAGCATGCCAGCTATGGCTATCCCCGGTAACTGATCATCTGGCAAATTCAGAGAATAGCAAAGATTTTTGGTCTCCCTGAATCGGCGCAGATACTCTTGCGGCGTTTCACCAGGTTTCATCCTCAAGCTCATGAGATCAACCAACTTCTTCTCACTGGTTCCCGTGAAGAAATACGAGTGGAACTTCTGCTCCAGCTCTGCCCATGTATTGATGGAATTCGCAGGCAGAGAGGTGAACCAATAGAAGGCTGGTCCTGTCAACGACAATGGGAAGTATCGAATCCTCCAAGCTTCATCCGCTGATGCTTCACCAAGCTGCATCAGGTAACGGCTGATATGCTCCCTAGTACTGGTATCATCTTGGCCTGAAAACTTGGTGAGGTCAGTGGGAGGCTTGACTCTCAGAGGAAGAGCCACCCGATTGTACCATTCTGGGTAAGGAGATTGGTACGTGTATGTCTGATTCTTTGGCTTTAGGCCGAACTGATTCTGCATCATATCAGCCATCTTATTGAAAGGACCTAAGGTGTCGCCTAGAGGGGGGGTGAATAGGCTTTTCTGAAAATTTACAACTTATAATGCGGAAGCAATTAGTATGCGAGTTTCCAATTACTTGGAAACTCCTAATCGGAGTATAAACAACCCCTCAAGAGACAAACACAAAGTATATGACTAGAAATTTATCACCTAGAAGGCAATACCCTGCACCACAAAGATTAGCTCAAGGATTAAACAAATTTGGGCGCAGTCAACAAATACCAGACATGTCCGGTATCAATACCGGACAAGTCCGGTATGGACGAGTTGAGCAGGACTGCTCCTTTTCTTCTCCAATTTCTCACACAACCTGCAATCACTATGTATGATGTATATATAGAACTGATTGCTTGCAAAACAACTAGCACAGCGAAGAATAACAAATAGCCGAAAGTAAAGCACAAAGGAAAGACACGGTATTTGTTTCACCGAAGTTTGGCACCCCCTCGGGTCCTACTCTCCGTTGAGCCGGCTGTGAGCTACCACAAAGGTGGGCTCTAGAGGACACCACGGGTCACTCTAGCCGCGGTCTATTTCACCCGCAATGCTCCTTCCACTAGTTGATCTCTTTTGAGGAGAGATCGAACCTTTACAAACTTTCCGAGGCACTTCACAAATCTCTTGGGTGCTCAACGGTGACGCCTAACCGTCTAGGACCGTAGAGTCCAAGAGTAACGAATGCGCACAACAAGATCGACGATTTGCACAAGTGCTCAAGAGATGGTTTGCTCTCTAATTTTGAATCTCTCTCAACCCACAAATGGATTTGGCAATTAGAGGACAATCACTCCCTAAGAGAGGGTTGGAAAGTGTTTTGAAAGGCTTAGAATGAGTGTGGGAACCAGTAGAATCAGCAGCTTCCAAAGGTGGAGGCTTGGGGGTATTTATAAGCCCACATTCGAAACTAGCCGTTTTCTAGCTGTTGGCTGAGTCAGCTCATACCGGACACCGGTATGACTTTACTGCGTGAGAAAGACACTGAATGCACCAACTTTCAAACTTCCCGAGAGAACCCGGTAGTACCGACCACTTGGTCGGTAGTACCGCTAGTTATTAAGGAGTTTTCGCTACCTCTCTGAGTTGGACCAATTTTGGCCTACCGGTAGTACCGCTATAACCCCGGTAGTACCGGTCAGTAGTACCGACCCAAGGGGCGGTAGTACCGCCCATCACAAAGATACTGTTAGCCACCAATCCGCAAATACCGGACATGTCCGGTATGCATACCGGACATGTCCGGTATGACTTTACTGCGCGAGAAATATCCTTAACCAACCATCTTTTCAAACCCTAAAAGGATCTCGGTAGTACCGACCACCAGGTCGGTAGTACCGACAGTTAAGAGGGGGTTTTGCAACCTCTCTGTGTTGAGCCAAATTGTGCCTACCAGTAGTACCGCTATAACTCCGGTAGTACCTTCCGGTAGTACCGACGCAAGGGTCGGTAGTACCGCCCATGCACAGGCTGCGAGACAGAACTCCGCAAATACCGGACATATCCGGTATGCATACCGGACATGTCCAGTATGGACTCCCTTCACCAGGTTCATCACTAGGCCAGAAGGATGGCCGCACTGCTGTGGGCTCATACCGAACATGTCCGGTATGCATACCGGACATGTCCGGTATGGACAGACAGTGCAGCACTTAGCTGAAAGTTAGCTCTAGCTCTCTCATGTCTCACTTAGGTTGCTTTGAGCACTTGTGAAAAAGCATCTACTATATGTTGCATCCCTCTTAATAGTACGGCTTCCCTATTTACTCAAGATAAATTAAAAGACAAGATTTAAACCTCTTGAGTTGATCTCCATTTGAACCAAAGCCGCTTGTCTTCATTTTTCATATCAAGAGGAATGGTTGTCGTGTTTGCAAGTAGATATCTTTCGAGCATAGCCTTCTTGAGCATGTGACTTGACTTCATGCAGGTGATAGAATGGAGTTCCAAAGGTGTCAAGTCACTTCAATCAATATTGTAGCTAGGAATGTTGATTCTCCACTAGATGCGATCTTCAGGCTTGATTGATCCTTCGACTAAATGCAAGTACTTTCTTCTTCACTCTAGCTAGGTTCTTCGGCCGCCAAGCCGTCGCTTGCCCTTCACCCTTGCTTAGTACCTCAAAGACTCTTTCCTTGCTATCTTCACCATCTCAAGCCATTCAACCATACTTCGTTTTGAATCCTTTCTTTGCAATCATAAATGAACTATGATTATCCCATAATACGATAACCCTTTATATCAATATCATTCTCATTGTTGTTTTGTGCTTGTGACATGATCTTCATACAACAATCCATCATTTTGGCTTTGCATTACATTTCAAGTACATAGTGAGATAATCATTTTCCTATGTCACACTTAGCAAACATATTAGATCTTTAATCAACATTGTCATCAAATCATCCAAAATCACACTTAAGTGCAACATGCACTTTCACTTATGCATGATGAGGTCAACATTTGAATCAGGAGTTGTTTGTGCTTGCCCCCAGTATGTAATCCTGCTGAGCTCCTGTAGCCTGGATTCGGAAAAGCATTAATCGAGTTATAGTCCATAAACTCCCGATATCCATCTCGAAACATATCTTTCTGTATCCTGTTTGCCACAGGAGACACTCTAGAAGCAGATGGTGGGATGTTTCCTGTTGTGCCGAACGTGAGCTGGCCATAGGTCTAGGGAGGTTGTTGCGTCTCCTGAGAAACCATTCCACCTGTACTCGGGCCAACTCCACTACTTTCAGCAACCCTCCGACGTTGAGGTACTTGGAACAATAATGGCCCCCGTATCGGACCAGCAGCCTCCTCAAAGTACTTATCTGCGGTTGGACCGAAAGTATCGACCATGATAGCACGAAAAGTGTTCAAGAAAGCCGACTGATGATTGGTCACGGCTCCTGATACAACCTTATGCATTATTTCAGTCATCTTCTGGAGGGCTATTTCTTCACTACCGTCGGGCAGTTCAGGCTGGTGATGAGGAACGACCTTCGGGAACGTCTGCTTCTAGTAGACTTTGCCGCTTTTATTCTTGGAGATAGTCTCCAAGCATTTGCGTTGGAAATCATCACAAGCTCGCTGTATCAGATCCCTTGATTCTAGCGGCAGATCATCCATGGTCACTTCAAAGACTTGCTCTTCGTTAATCTCAGGCATCTTGAACTAAAGTTGGTCCCACTAGGCGTGCCAAAAAGTGTGTTGACGCAAAACGTGACGTCTCGCGTCAGGCACACAGCAAGCCGAACGAGGCTGGCTTCAATCGGGTGCCCGGAGCGTACTGGTTCCGAAAGCGTGCCAGTCGGTTTGACCTGAAAACCAACAAGGGATAAAAGTGTGAGAATACCTTGGAACATGCCGGGTGAGACCAGACAGTTCCATATGTACGGCTTTAAAAGCCAATCACGACGGCACACAGCTATAAAAGCTGTTTGTCAAAACAGGTTTATAATATCATTCGGCAACTATAAAATAAAGCTTGTAAACATGTTGAATGCCAAACGCATATGTAACGAAAGGATGAAAAGAGGAAATTCATAAATATAAATCCATTCAGATAACGCATGCATAGGCCAATCCAGCTAGTCTGCCGCACGTCTAGCCTTCATAAACCCGTCAGGTATAAATTTAAGCAAAGCTAATCCACCGCATGATACCACTTGCTATAAATCTACACCACTCCTTATAATTAGATTAATCCACCGCATGATACGATCTAATTATAGGAAGCTAAAAGCACACGTGTACCTTGACAGATCCATATGTACTCATTGCTCATGTAAGCTTAACCAGAATCGGCAAACTAGCCAAACTGGGGTCCATGAAGAAAGAACAAACAAACAAAGCATGATTAAACTAATCTAAAACCTGTACCTGTCGCACGGCACCCAGCTCTATCAAAGCCTACACATGATCAGTATGCATGAACCCACAACATGTAACAATCTAGATTGAAAGTCAATTCGGCCATTATGATCTTATGATTAGCAAAAGCACAAGCGAACTCATGCAACAAGGCCGAACGAAGATCAATCTAGATTGGGCAAAAAGTGTTGTATGAATTAAATAAATAAAATATATGACACATGATAACTTAATGAATCTATTAGATCTGCCAAATCTAACAGAGCCGATAACTATTTTTACTCATGACTTAATCCGCCGCACGATACAAGGCATAAGCAAAAACTTCCCATCATAAGCTTAAATCCGCCGCACGATACTAAGCTTAACGTACGAGACTACTTGCATCATATCTAAATCTGCCGCACGATACTAGACATGATAGCAAGGTTGCCGGTACTTACAGAGGTCGACGGATCGATGATTCCTCTCGAAGAACTCAACGACACGACTAAGGACTCGAAAGGTGGCACAGAGTTGGTTTGTATTGATATGGTTGTGAACAGTTTTACAATGGTCGAGGGTTTATATTTATACCCTGGACGAGACATGAATCCTAAACGATTACGACTTTACAATGAAAAAACGAAAAGATATCGACCCTATATTATTTGGTGCCTTCCATCACCACGTGTCTTCTCGTGCAAGCCAGCTTTACTCGCCATATGCATCTCCCGAATGGAACCATGGCCTCGCGAAATAGCCGACCGCACAGACAAACGCCGAAATTCCGAGGGCCAAACAGCTGCTGATTGCTTGCCGAATCCTTCTCCCTCTGCTGGCTGGGCCCATCTGTCATATCCTTACTTGTGTGAAAATCTGGTGTCAACATTTACTCTTTGTTCCTAGATTTACTCTCTTGAATCTCACTGTCTTAACTAAATGAGATAAAATATTGTGCATCTAACCTTTGGAAGATGATATATCTCAATTATGAAAAGATTAACACTTTATGCATAGATTATCCTTCCTAGGGTTAAGTAATTTGATCAGTTGAATATTTTAAGATGCTACTTTCATGCTCATCCTCTGATCTTATCACTCATGTTAAGATTGAAAAGAATACATAAATAAAAAGTTTATCTTGTGCAATGTGCCTAAGGTTAGAAGGGAATAAACAAAACTTTTGGTTTTGTTGGTGTTTTTCCACCGACAGAGCCCATGCACTTGATCTCTACCTTGTCTTTATGAGCAAGACACACTCTTGAGAAAAATATGGAGAAGTCACTCCCAAATTCTATAGAGTGAAGGTCCTAGATCTATAAGAACATGCATACTGAGCAAGATGCTGCCAGCTTTCATAATTAATGCTTCATTTCAAACTGCTGGACGAACGATGAACATGAGTGACACCATATCAAGAGGCATAAACAAGAAGAAATGATGGAAGACGTCGTAGTCAAAATTAGAGGTCATGAAGTCCCCACAGACTTCTTGATCCTCGACTTGAGAATACGATGATGTCCACCTCATCCTAGGAAGACCATTCCTCTAAGCTACAAGTGCAATCATCTACAAGAGGAAATCCATTTTCACTTTCCTGGAGAAAAGGTATGATGCTACTTCATCAACTACATACCCAATGAAGCACCCAAGAAGAACAGAAGTGAAAGACGTCGCTCTCAACGCCAAAGAAGACAAACTATCAAGAATAGAGAGGCCAATCATGACGAAGAAGTTATCGCCATTGTCCTAGAAAAGAAAGAACAAGAGAAACCTCAAGACAGTGAACCACAGGAAGTGAAGACTCAGACCTAGAAAGTATGGAAGAAAATGTTTGCACCTATGAGGTATGATCAATAACAACTTTCCAAACATCTGGCATACCTTGGGAGGTCTGAACCAAGGGAAAGTCTGGTTCGTCGGACCTAAATATCCGAACCTTCGCCAAAAGGTAAAATCGGTAGTTATCCTAATATTTAATTTTCTACATATTTCTCGTATTTAATTTTTAGTCATTTATTGCATCATCATATTTAATTCATAAACATTTTAATTTCTGCATTGCATTAGAAAAGAAAATAAAAATATTGCATTTGTTACACTACATCATAAACCATGAAGCCCCATGTGAATAATTCTATGGTGTGTAAAAACCCACAGGAACGTTCACCATGGTGGCATAAAAAATAATAATAATATAATAATAATAATAAATATGCATACATTCATCCTATTGTATTTTCTCTTGCATCATAAAAATATAAAAATATAGAAAGATTGCGAAAGAGATCTTGCTGAAATTCTGGGCAACTAATGCTTAAGTGGCCAATCGCTAATGCTTAATATGTTCGATAAGTTTTGCTGTCTATTTGAGTTTCACAGGATTTGAAAGGCCAAGAAAATCTGACGAGCAAGTGAATGCTCCATCCACTGTTGGAGCACTGTCTCAACAAACATCAACATCAATCAAAGCTCTAATAGAGGAAGGACAGATCCACTGCCAGTCTGCTACATTGCAAGATCGAACGACTACGTCAACATTCAGCTTGGGGGAAGGCACCCTCATGTATCCACGTAAGTATCTTTATCCTCTTAACCTTTTCATTCTATAAACAAATTCAAAATAAAATAAAAAATGTGAGCACATGAAGGCTCACCCTTAAAAAAGAAAAGAACAAAAAAATATGTGGGCACATGAAGGCTCACCATTAAAAAAAGACAAAAATATATGGGCACATGAAGGCTCAACGCTATTAAGGGAACCAGCTTGGGGGAGACGCACCCCCGTTATCTTCATGATTCAGGTATGTCTTTATTAATACTACTATTATTATTAGCTTTTATTTTATATCTTAAAGTGTGTTAGATTAAATAAATAAAATAGTGTGTCTAGTTTGTTTTAAGAAGTTGATGACTAAAAGAAGAACTCTCTATCTTTAATCTTTTGCATGGAAATGATGAATAGTTGCTCTATCTAATTTCTTTCAAGTACCTAGCCTTCAAAGCATGAGTTCTCCTAATTAAAAATAATGCCTTAAAATAAAATTAAATACATGGTTAGAAAATACTTAATCTAAGGTCGAGGTAATTGAGATATGACATGTGATGATCTGAGCTGCTATTATCTTGTTCTAAAACAACACTAGAATTTCGGAGATTTCTCAATATGAATATAACTAATAATTGCATTGAGTTAAATTAAGCTTTGTGATCCTGTGAGATGTTATCTTACATTGAATTAAGATCACTTACACATTTCATCCATCTTTCGCATAAATGCTCATAATTATCTATTACTATACTCTCTGAAGTTTGTTGGAAACATGTGGCTATGAAAAAAAGAAGAGAAAAAAAAGAAAAAAAAAGAGATCCGAGGAAATAAAAAGGGACAAGTGTCCGAAACCTCAAAAAGATAGATCCCGAGGAAATAAAAAGGGACAAGTGTCCGGAACCTCGAAGAAAAAGAAAAAATGTGTCAGAAAAAAATGGGCACGTGCCCGACAGTAGAATTAGCCTAATAGCCATATGTCTCTGATAAACAGAAGAGAGTGAATATATTCAAGAGAGCATCCGACTCCATTTTTCCATACACATGCACTTCTTGATTCAATGGTTGGTTGACTTTCTCTTTGGATCCATTGTTTAATTTGACAACATATGTATTAATGCTTTTGAAAATTATTAAAACTCTGGGATAAAGGTGAAGTGAAAGAACTAAAGACATAGTGCTTGATTTGATCGTTCAATCTCTCAATTATTCAAGATCTAAGGTAAGAGTAATAAGCCCCATGAAGAATAACATGATATATTTTGGAGAATTTTTGTTTAACAGCAGGTATACTTGTTGGAAGTGAAGATATTGTAGCAACTTCTGATCCATTGTTAAGTTTTGGTTTTGCTAAGGGACTAGCAAAGGGTAAGCTTGGGGGAATTGTTGACGCTGGTTATCTATCAAAATTAAAGGATAAATAAATATGAAAAGTGCATGAATTCAATCACCAACAAAGGTTTAGGGTTTTAATTGACAATATTCCATGAGTTTTGGTGAATTGTGATTCTGCAGGGACTAAACCAGGAAACCAACGCTGATTGCTTCCCCTAGAAGGAAACCGACGGGAGATAACGCAACCGCCACGTTAGGTAGATTCTAGAAGACTGCAGGGGACACCAGAAGACACCAGGAGGTCGACTACCACGAGAGGATGAAAGGTGGGATCGATCGGTCCCACCATGAGACCGGTCGGTCTCCCCCCGGGCCCGCTGGCCTCCGTCTTCTGGAAGCTTCCTCCACCGACCTCTAGGACTCATCTCGGCCGTACCTTAAGTCAGTTTGATCTAACGGTTGTGGTTGATCCCTTAGGGCTATATAAACAGGCCCCCAGACCCCAGGGCAGATCAAGTCCCTCTTCAGAAAAGACTACGCCTCATTCAGAAACCCTAGAAGAGACTTCAAGAGCCAGCTATCAAGTAGAAGACTAGTTACCCCTCTAGTTAGGCTTAGAACCTAGTCTTATACTAGAACTAGAAGAGAGAGAGAGAGAGGAAGAGATCAAGAAGGAGCTCCGGCCTATCAGATCAACTTCTTCATCTTGTACCTGCGGATTCAAGTTTATCTTCAACTTGCTTCAGCGATTGTTTCGGTAATCAACGTCTATATTTAAGTTTGAGCCATTGTTCTTATTATTCTTAAGGTTTGTGACTCTCTTTTGAGTACTTTAATTCTAGTCATTCTAGAGTTAGAGTAGTTGGATAGTGTAAGCGTGGTGCTTAGACTTGATAGCTCATAAATGCCTCCTATAACGCCGGTAGTAGTGGTTGTTCGCAAGGGTGACTCTTATAGCCTTGTTGATTCTTCTATAGTCCACTTACCCGTGTGTAGGCTCGGTAGGATTATACATTTGCATAAAAGACTCATACTTTGCTTGTGACCTTTTATGGCAACTTCCCCACTAAGAATAATATAAACATATCACTCTTGAATTAGAATTAGACAGCCTTAGTGATCCCCTATATGCTTCTAGATTCTCCGTCCTTGTTAGCTACTCAGGGGTTAGACTTTAAGACTTAATACTATCCGTTCCTTTGGGTTCGATATTAAAACTGGGTTACTCTGGTGAAGTGCTACATCGGTAGATTTTATCTGTGCGCTTGCGGATAAAGTAGAGTGTGCGTTAACTTATACCAACAAGCATTCCTGGCGCCGTTGCCGAGGATTGAGTTTATCTCTACTCTTGGTAGCGACGTTAGTAAGTGTCAACAATGACAAAAGATCAATCTATGATAGTCCTTAGAGCAGTTCAACTTAGACAAGGCATGCGGATTAGAATAGACATTATAAAGAAGTATTCTTAAGTTATTCTAATTATAAGTCATAATATACATTGATTAGTGCAATTATATTTGGCAATCATTGGCTAGGTTATCCCATATTCATATTCAAGAGGCAACTCCATAGTAAAGGTACCAAACAGAGTAACCCCTAAACCATGAGTTAACTGAGCCATACTGAACACTACATTCAGGAGGTGGAACACAAAGGACTCAACAGGCCTGTCATACCCGCGATCTACCACTCTATCCGGAACATAGGACACATTCGTAGATAAATAGTGTATAGGCACCACACCTACACAGCATTTATCACCCACCCATTGATCTTTAAGATGAGCGCTATACGAACATGAGAATAAACATGATGATAATCTATCTATGCCAAATATATAATCAAAGCATACTACAAGCAATATAATTAAGAATATAGTAATTAATGTCTTAGTCATATCAACTATATCCAAACTATTATGAACTAGACAATAAACTAACACACAATGATGAACAATATGATGAACTAGAACACATAGATGAACTAGAGTATGAACTAGATCGAAGATGAACTAGACGATTGTGACACCCCAATTTTAAGAACAAAATTGGAGCACAATATATGTATGCCAGGATCAATTTTCATACATATATCCACATCATAGTAAATATCAAAACAATGCTTTATTAATATATCGAACATTATTACATAAATGACCCTCGGGTCCAAAAGAAAAGTACAGACTCTCATGAAACTGACTCTAAAATAAACTCTGATGAAGATGCGGAAAGCTGGACTCCATCTCCACAGGAAGGTCGACCGGGGGTAGCGCCATCCTAGTACAGGTCGTCAGGGTCGTAGCCTCCGTCTTCTGGATACTCCTGCTCCTCGTACGTGTAGTCTCCAGCGTCTGGGTGGGGTAGCAGGGGGGACAAAGAGGAAGGGTGAGTACATCGAAATGTACTCCGCAAGTGTAGGAAATATATGCTTATGAGGCTTATAACAAAGGTAGGCCGACTTTGTTTGACTCGAGCGCCTAAAGCGACACATCCTATTAATCCTATTAATCCTATGCACCTATTTACTAGGTTATAGACAGACACTGAAGAAAAGTAACAACACTCGGAGTCGCAACGAGCAAACCACACTCGGAGTCACACCGAGCAACCAACACCTGAAGTCCATCAGGCAACCGCACCGAAAGTCCATCAGATGACCCGAACCCAAAACCAACCAGTAACCAACTAATCTCAAAGAAGTCCAAGCCGCTCGTGACCGTGAGCACGGCTGATATATCAGTTTTACACTCTGCAGAGGTTGCACATCGTTACCCATGAGTCGTGCAGATCCCGTCACGCTAAACACTACCGAGGTGTACAGCGGGTTGCACTGCAAGGCCTTTACAAAGCCCCCTCCAAGCCCGTTCCACACGTACCTCTAAGGTTTCACCCCGTACAAAGGTCTACGACCCCCAGGGCCCCCTCGTGAGCCACTAAAACAAACCCCGTGTGGACCCTCAACTTAGAGGTAACTAATTAATTAGCCAGGTCCAGCCCATCCAGATCTCATGGTTGCGCTGTCAAGCCGGGTTACATGCTCTGAGAACCGGGTCCTAGGGATCCAGGCAGGATATGTCTAGCACGAGCCCCGAACCAAAAACCAAAAGCAGCTGCCGAGTCCCACGGCACAAAACCACCAATATGGATCCATCCTGCCGGATTTACCTAATAACCATGTTACTACCAAATTACCATAACCACATTCGTTCCATAGTTCATTAATCAAGATTATAAACATTTTAATCTCCCATCCCAACCATGACTGCAGGGCTAAGCAAGACACCTACCCGAACATCCCAAAACAGGCGACAAGGATAATATAAACAAATTCTAGTAAACCATAACATGGGATTCAAATTAATGACAAGCATGCATCTACAAGATCTGACTACTCTAGTACCAAAAGTAAAATAAAGTAGGTGCAAGATGTTCAAGGACACTTGCCTTCGAACTGGGTCGAATCAACTGGGTCGCAAGGATGGTCTGGAGCGTCCTCGTACTCCGCACTCTCTGGCCCAAGCAACATACATGGCACAATACATAGCAATAAATAACAGTATAACAAACAGTATGAAAATAGTAAACTAATAGATCTACTGCGTAGAGAACGAAATTATGAATCTAACGCAAGTTGAATGGGTCAAATCGGAGTTAAAACGCAAAAGTTATGGACATTTGAAGTTTAGTGGCAAATCTGTGAATAAACCGAAGTCATTTTCGTATTTTAAATAAATAAAAACTGAAAAGGAACGGCGACGGGACTAGGCCTCATTTTGATGAAAGCACGGGTTTTGGATTGCGAAAGTCCGCAGACTCAGGGAACAGTCACATGGGAGCGCGGGTTGATTTCCTTGAATCTCAGAGGGCTCTATGCAAATCGGCCGGAGCCGGTCGGCGTGGACGCATTGGCTGCTGAGCTTGCGCCTTGTGTCTTCACCCTATTGGCTCGGTGCATGACTGTGCGGTGGATAGGGTGCATCGGCCGCGATGGACTCGGTCTGCTGTGGTGCGGTCGACCAGTGGACCGCGCCTCATTTTCTGAAGTCCATAGGGGCTTATTCGTAAGAAATCGGCTGACTCAGATTACTGTTCATGTGGATTGCGGGTTGATTCCAGGAAAGCGCGGGGTCTCTTTTGCAAAAGTGGCTGGCGCGTCGGCGCAGCCAGCACGGCGGCCGACGTGGCGCCACGTGGTGATCCCAGATTGGTTCGGTGTATCACGTGGCTCGTGAACATGCTGACGCGGCTCTTGTGCATAGAGTTCACGGTGCTGTGGACCGGGCTCATACCGGTTCGAGGAAACGATCTAATCTGAGCCGTAGATCTAAGATCGAACCGTGCAGGCAGGATAGGAGGGGGTTGGCTCGCCGTTGGTGGTGCTTTGCGCGGCGACGCTCTTTCTCTCTGCGGTGGCGCCATTGGCGAGCTCACCGGCGCGGCACGGGAGGGGTCCTAGGGCTAGTAGAGCTTACGGGAAAAGACGGGTTGGGTTGGGGAGCTCACCGCGAGTTCGTGAAGATGTTCCTGGTGTCGGTGCGGGCCGGAGGGGTGAGTACCGTGGCGGAGGCAGCGTCCCGCGACTTGGAGCTTGGCGAGGTCGTTGCGGGAGGGAATTCGGCGCAGATTTTCCTCCTCCGAAGGATCTCCGGACGTGGCATGAATTCGCGGAACCAATCCGAGGGTGAAGGGAGGTCGGCGGCGGCGCTAGCGGCGGGCCATCGGGTTCGGGGTGGCCGGTAATGGCGGTGGCGGCGGCTCTGCGTGACGACAGGTTTTCCAGGGAAAAGAGATTAGGCTGGGCGCGGTGCTTATAAGATACGGGGTGGGGTGGCGGCTCGGAGAACTCGGGAAGCCGATTGCGTCGTCTTCGCGCGAAGGGCGGAGGCGTTCGGTGAGGGGGAGAAGGGCGCGACTGCGTGCGCGTGAACGCGGGGAAGGGATAGACCCGACAAGCGGGGTCCACCTGTCAGCGACAGGCGCGCGGCTACGTCACGGGCCCGCGTGGCAGTGGCGAGGGCAAGGCGGGGGTGTGGCATTGCTAGGCCGAGGCGAGCGGGCCGGCTCGGCGTGCTGGCGCGCGAAGGGGAGGAAGCGGGCCGGCGCGTCGGCTTGGCCCAAGGGCGGGCTGGCCGGCTTGCGCGCGGGAGGAAACGGGGAATGGGCCGGGGAGAGGGAGTGAGAGGAGTTGGGCAGGCTGGGCCAAAATGAGGAGAAGGGAGGAGAGGAGAGGCCCTTGCCTTTTCTTTTTGTTTTGTAAATTCTTTTTCAAATTCATTTTGAAATCCAATTTCAAATCTGTTTCAAAACAAAACTAGTTTGAAAATTTTGGAAACATTTTCCTTAGATTTTGTAAATAAAACTTGATTTTGATTTTGTAAAATTTTCATAAACCTTTTTATTTGTTTTCTAAATAGAATAAATCCGATTCGCCCTATATGGGTTTAATAAATTTATTTTTCACACAATAAAAATATGCATCGGCATGAATGCAACAAACATCTGGTTAGAATTTTCCTCCATCTAGGATTTTGACTATTTCTTAATTAAATTTCTAATTATTTTAATTATTTTAAAACCTGGGGTGTTACAAACTTACCCCCTTAACTGGAATCTCGTCCCGAGATTCGGAGAGGCTACAGTCAATACAAAGAAGCAAATCAAACAAGAGCACCAGCACATGTCAATCAACGTGCTACGAGTTTAGCATTTTATGGTGGGCATCCTTGAAGGACCGAAAATGCTATAGCAAGGCGACCAGAGGGGGGGTGAATGGGAGCCTAAAAATTTCCTTTCGGAAACTACGGCCTCTGTCCCAACAAAATCAACCCCAAGAGCAAAACCGACACAAGTGATGTCCACGACCCAAGATAATGGGTGGATGTTCCCTAGGAACACAGCGGGACACCACAGAAGCTCCCTCTTCCAAATCCACACAAGTCAACTAGTGACATGATGGAGTTTGGGTAGCCTCAACCTCCCCCGAGCAACGCGAGGGGGATTCAGGCAACCTCGCAAAGCGGGAAGCCCGATTTCTGTAGAGCACAGAATCGGGAATCCAACGCAAAAAGCGGATCTCAAATCGGAGCTCGAACGCAAAAGATACGGAGGAAAACGTGCGATGACTGCACTGACCGGACTCACTGGAGCGTCCGGTCAACAGGCACCGGACGCCCGAGGCCGAGGCGGAAAGGCTTCGGGGAAAACCTCCGATTCGCCCGAGGCTCGCTAGAAAGGCCTCAGGGAGAAACCCCGACTCGCCCGAGGCTGAGGGAGGCCTCGGAGCAAAACTTCGTTTCGCTCGAGGCTCACGGGAAGGCCTTGGCAAAAAGCTCCGACTCGCCCGAGGCACGAGGCCAGAGGCTCGAGGCCGAGACCGAGACTCGAGGCAGAGACTCGAGGCCGAGGGTCGAGGTCGAGACCGAGGCTCGAGACAGAAGCTCGAAGCCGAGGGTCGAGACCGATGCTCGAGACAGAAGCTCGAGGCCGAGGCTCGAGGCCGAGGGTCGAGGCCGAGGGTCGAGGTCGAGACCGAGACTCGAGGCAAAAGCTCGAGGCAGAGGCTCGAGGCGATGACTCCGCCTCGCCCGAGGCTCGAGGGAGGCCTCGGGAAAAACACCGATTCGCTCGAGGCCAACAGCCACTGCTCGGCTGAAGCCGCGATGCGCGGACTGACTCGGCTCTCTCGAGGGACGAAAACAGATGCGTCCGATGCTCTGACGACGGACGCGTCCGATGCTAAAAAGGCAAAACTAAAACATTACTGGACTTGCATCGGACGCAGTGAACAGTGGACTCGCAGCGTCCGATGGCAGCGTCCGATGGCTACTCGAAAAACACCGAAACTGGCACGAGGCAAAGGAGCCTCCGATGCAAAAGGTGTCAGCGTCCGATGGAACAAAACTGAGCATCCGATGCCCCCGAAACTGAGCTGTTCTTCCGCGGATTCAACTCGATCTCCTCCGAATCAAAAGCTCTAGGGCTAGGATTCGATCTGAGGAGTCACAAGGATGTCAGTGAGCTACTCCTAAAAGATCATGGCTCGAACCTAACTCCAAATAGATGAATCGCAAGAATTCGGGGCAAACGAACAAGAACGGATCCAAAACTAAATCCGCCCGATCTGTGAGTTCGTGAGGTATTAGAGAAATTCCTTCGGTAGAAAGAAGACTCTCACGAATCTACACAAGATGATTCAAACGGATTTGCGAAACTTCCCTCGAAATAAGAATTCACGTGAAGAACAAAAGAGGGAAAACGTGCAAACGCGAAGAACAAAATCGCAAGACAAATCAAAGCACGAATTTGATCCTTGGACTCAGAGGAATGGATGATTCATTAAGAACTTGGTGTCGGGCTACAAGCCACTCCAGCAAAACAAAGCTTGGATGGCAAAAAGCTCAAGAACAAGAGCCAACTCTCTAACCCTAGCCTACTCTCACAGGAACAAAATGAGAGAGACACCACCTAGCACTCCCAAGGATGCGGCTGCCCTAGCAGCCCGCCTCATATATATAGGCGCACGTCCAATGACACAAACGCCCTTACATTAAGCACTCGACGAAATACCCCCAGGGGTACAACCGTCCAAACCGGTCAATCTTCATCCGACGGCCACGCCCGCACATCTGGTAGCTTCGCCTCGACGCGACCTCCCTGATGCCGCCACGTGCCGCCACCGTCGACCGCCGCGCCTTCTCACCGATAGCTTCGCCGCAACGCAAGCCTCTCGGTGCCGCCACGCGTCGACCGTCCTTTTGGACCAACCCCCTGGTTTTGAGGCCCAAACCAGGCAAACCGGCCACCCCGAGTTTTGAGGCCCAAACTCGGAAACCCACCACCCCAGGTTTTGAGGCCCAAACCTGGAAACCGTCCATCCCGAGTTTTGAGGCCAAACTCGGAAACCGTCGATGGTAGCTTTTTGAGGCTCAGCTACCGAACCCGCACCGTAGACGGGATGTGGTTCTCACACCCCGACCACCGGCACCGATGCCGATGCATGTCCAGCCTCCACGCCGGGCACAACGCCTTCGCCTTCCTTCTTGACTCGGCCGACGGCACTTGCGCCGCACGCAAGCCCGTGTCCGACCTCCCGCCAAGCGACCCGACTCCAGCGCCTTCCTCCCGACTCGGCCGATGCACCGCACATCCCCATGTGCTCTTGCTTGCCGATGTCACGTGCCAGCTACTACAGCTGGTCCTCTGGCCCTCCGGTCCGTCAGTCCAAGCCTCCCGTTCGCCTTTCACCGCTCGGTTCGTCGGCATGGCACGTCCGCCGCACGGCACGCCCATCCTTCACCGCACCCGGTCCGTCAGCACGGCACGGCTCAACTTGACCTTCACCTCGCCATAGACCACTGTCTAAGAGCTCCACACCTGCACATCAACATAGCCAAGAGACACATGTCGCACACACACACACCAACACATAAACACAACACAACTCACGCCACCGGTTAGTCATAAGCATTAAGCGCATAGCAAATAATGACTCAACCGGGTAAAAGCCTCAAACCTTCCTCAACACAGTCAATCATTCATCATATGTATTCTCAATCTCCCCCTTGATGAATGCATTGACTGACAATAAAATCAAAAAGGAAGGGTTTGAAGGCCAGTCTCACTCAAGTGCCCAAAAGCCAGGTAAAAGCAAACACAAGGCCACTTGAGAGAGGGAGGATCATGAATACTCCAAATAAAAGCTCTCGGTCCCAAAAGAAATGGGAAAAGCGGGCAAAGCCTCCACATAACCGAAGAGTCAAGAGAAGACAAGAGTTTCATGAATCCCAAAAGGCACTCGAAAACCAATCTCAAAAATTGTCAAACAATCATCACAAAAAGAAACCAAGGTACTTATCCACTTGGATTCACTTGGGTTACTCCCCCTTACTTGGGTTTCTAAATTTCCCCCCTTACTTGGGTTTCTGAATTTCTCCCCCTTGATGATTGAATTGACAAAAACTAAGCACAAGAGATGGTTTGAGATACCAACACCGAAAGCTTGGTCCCCAAAGAAATGGGCAACGGCTCGACGCAACCAAGCGAAGGATCGGAGCAACAACTCAGCAAAGAGCAAAAGACTTGGTTCCCAAAGACATGGGCAACGGCTCGATGCAACCAAGTCAAAAATGAGCTAGTCCTCAAGAAGAGGCAGAAAAGGGGCTCAACACCGCTAGCTCAAGGCTCGACACCAAATGAGGCTGAAACAGCGCATAAGAAGCAAAACTGCTAGTCCCTCAAGATAGAGGCACAGAGGCTCAACACAACTAGCAGAAAATTTGATACCATTCAAAATCAGCCACAAATTGGTGAAAACAGCTAGTTCCTCAAGACAGAGGCAAAACGGCTCAACACAACTAGCTGAAGGCTCCAAACCAATCAAAAATACCAAGCAAAAACTGCTAGTCCCTCAAGAGAGAGGCAAAATGGCTCAACACGACTAGCACGCTCGATACCAATGCCTTACGGCCAAACATGCTCCGCACCAATGGGAAACCAATCGAAGCGTACCAATGAAGGAACACAAGGAAGGTTCAATTCCAATTGAAAAAGCCCAAAAAAAGGCTCAAGTCGAAATGGAGCACAAACACTCGGAGCATGCGGAGAAGCAGCAAGACAAAAGCGACTCCCCCTGAAAGCAAGCCTATATACAAAAGCTATGCAATACAGCTCAAGACATCAATTGCATTCCATACCGGAAGATGGATACCAATTGGAACACATAAAAGAGCTATACCGAGTGAAGATGCCAATTGAAGAAGAAACCAAAAGGGCTAAACTCCCCCTCGCTCAAAGCTCTCCCCAAAATGCATGACTCTCCCCTTTGTGCCAACACTCAAGCTCCCCCTTGAAAACAGCTACTCCCCCTTGACAAAAGGGAACATGCTGAGGGGTTTTTACATTTTCCACAAAATTGACACAAAACACAAGACAAGTCATCCAAAAGCATATGGGGGCAGTGAGAAGCATTAAAAGTGGCCCGAAACCAATTGAAGGTGACCACAAAGAATATCGGAGCTGGGGGTATGCACACTAAGCTAAAATGCATGAAATGCACAATGCAACAGCTTCAAGTGTATAGCAATCAGAATGAAAAGATGCTCAATAGGGTGCTGCCCTGAAGGTGTAGCAATCAACATAAATGCTAGCAAAGGCTCAAACTGATCAGGTGAATACAAAATATGAACAAATAATCATATGAGCAGTTTTAAGCCATTTGAAAAGGAGTCCACCACTAAAATAGCACTTAGCATGAATAGACAGGAAATCAACCAAGTGCTAACTCAAGTATAAAAGGTGAACTACCCCTAGCAAAGTCCAATCATCATGCAATAGAATGAAGCATAAACTTGTGTCATTTTTCAAATTTTATTGGAGATTTGCAGCGGTATTAACACAAGTTCAAGTTAAAGCATGTGATTGCGAGAGGTTAAAAGCATGGTCATTGCCTAACTTTTCAACCGGGCTAAGCCTATGCAAGAAAAGCAATCGGAAGCTTAAAGCACCGGTTTCGGTCTTACACTACACGGCTCAAGTTTAACTCAAATGTGCAATGAGAAACAGTCTCGATACCGTGATGTGCTGACACATGCAATCCCATCTCGATCTTTTCATTTCACTTAGACTTGGATCAAGTTTTAAGCACAAGATAAATATGAACAATCCAAGCAAGTGAATGACTCAGTGCAAGAGACATAGCAACCTAGCATACAAAAGATAGCACAAGTGATCTCAACACATCCTACCCATGCTAGTTGCCGATCTCAATGGTGAACAAATTAAAGTTTCATAACCAATTAGTCAAGTTCACCATTTACAGAAAATAGCTTAGCTCATAACATGTATCAAGTGATCAAAAAGAGCCTAAGCTACAAGCATCATCATGAATAAGCAGGGCATACCAAAAAGAGCATAATCTCATTCTCATTACTATATTCATGAAGCTCTAAAAAGCAAGATATACATGATGAAATGCATACAAAAGCTAGTTTATCAATGACAAAACAAAACTAGCTTAAAAAGGAAAACCCAAAACAAAAGGGTATCGGAGAAGACCAACTAATATACAACAAGCAAAATGCTTCCCCAACTAAAAGGGAAACACACATCCAGCTCACAAGCGAAGAGCAAGGAAACGCTCAAGCAACAGGCAGCAAAATCCACATCGGAAAGACCACACAGCAGAAAGGGGTCAAAGAAGGGGTGTACCAAAAACCGAACTTTGAGAAGTGTCGGAGATACCTCATGAAGCGTATGACCGCCTGCTGGTGTGATGCTCAAGGGGACGCTTGAACTTGCTGAACTCCGGGGCGCCTGCCTCGCCGAAGTCGTCTCCCCTTCGCCTGATGCTGTCGCTCGCCCAGGTGCTGCTGGTGCTCACTGGAGAACTGCTCGAACGGAACCCCAAGTCGTGGAAGAAGTGGGATCGGGTCCGTGAGCCGAAATGCTCTCTCCAGGCTCCTGTTCTCCTGCACACTCAAAAGCAGAAGAAAACACAAGGCATTGTCTCGTCCAGTGTGACCTCAAGGTCTCCACGAAAACGGTTAGTCAAATAAGCATAAGGTGAACTCTCAAGAAAAAGAGATCTACCTATGAATGATACCGCAAGGAGAACTGAACTCAAACTAGTCTAGACTACCATGCAACAGGATAAAGCACTATATAGCTCAATGCAGCCTAAAAACATGATCAACCCAAACATAGCCTAAGCCTCAACACATGCTACAATGCAAGGTAATGATAGCAATAGATCCAAAAGCATGTAACATGATAAAATCGAGGAAAGACTAGTGCTCAAACTAATCATATCAACAAGGTACATGTAGCTAACAAAACTAGCACCTGAAAAGTGACACCTAATGAACATCATACCTCTACATGTAAAGCTCATGGAGAAATATGGTAAAACATGGCATAATGTTCATGAGGATCACCAACTAGCATGAAAAGTGGCTTCTCCACAAAAACTATACATAAAGCTAGCATGACATGATATACAGGATAACACATGCTAGACTAAAACAAAACATGATACAAAAGAAAATGTACATGTAAAAGCTATACAAGTGAGCACATGATGATCCATCTCATACCACAAGCAATAGACCATGAATGTACAAGGTATGAGTGTGAAAGAAAGCTCACCAAGCTATACAAACCTCTTTGGAGGCAAATCTAAGCGGGATGTAGAGAACCATCAACACTTGATCACATCTAAAAGATCAAGCTCCATCAGGCGCATGTTCTCCACCCCGCGTCCTCATATCTACACACAAGAGGACAAAATAACCCGAGTCTTGGATCCCGAAGGGTTAGCAAGCATGTACTTGGGAATCCAGGACTTGGTCACAAATCTCAACTTATCCTGTGGGTTAGCATGATGCAAATGCTGGTTCAAAAGCAATTGTGAAACACCCTTGGAAGCATTCCTCAAAAGGACAACTCGAGGAGAAGAACGAGTCGTACCACGGGAAAAGAGGCAAACATCTTCCAAGGTCTTTGTAGAAGAACCAATAGAAGCATCATGAAAAGCATGACGTGGACCAAGAGAAGAAGCACTAGAAGCATGTCCACGACCATGACCTATCCCACTAGAAAAGGAGTCATAAAACCCATCAACAAAAATGGACTTCTTACTAGGAGCACAAGTGTTCATGCCATGAGACGGGCTATGAATCACCACCTTCCTAGAAGAGCGAGCTTGGCGCAAGCGTTTGGCACGCCGATAGCAAAAGCTTTCTTGATGCCCATCTTTCTCACAAAAAGAGCAATGGTACAAAGGCCTACTGGAAGGCACACCATTCTCCGACAAGTGAGAAGTCCCTTGGGGCTTAGAACAAGAAGCATCAACAACCACCTTGGTGCCAATGCTAGGAGCACACGTGCCATGGGAAAGGCTACGCGGCTTCCTAAACGCCTTAGCTCGAATTCGCCGTTCATGCTTGACACGGCGAAAACAAAAATCGAGCGAATGTCCCTCCTTCTTGCAAAAGGTGCAATGGAAAACCGGATTGGGAGGACGAGTCCCAAAAATGTGAGAAGCACCCTTGTCAAGAGAAGTCTCTTGGACATCACTCGAAGAACTAGCAAGGTTAGGAGTAGCTATGAAAGAGCTATCCGAAACCTTGGCACTAGTGCTATCGTCAAAAGACTCACGCGCAACACAAGAACTCAACTCCGGTCGCAAAGATGCAGACTTGGAAACATCGACATCGGAGTTGGAAGAAAAGCGTGACTCAAAAGACTCAGCAGAAAGGCTCTTGCATCTTGTGGCCAAAACCTCATTTTCAAACTTGAGGCGATCACAAGTACCACATGGAGCATTTTTAAGATTCTCCATCTCCTCTCTAATGCACTCGGCATATGTGGTACGCAAGAGCTCAACTTCCCTCTCAAGGTTGGCACTCATATCATTGTGCTCAACCAACTTGGCGCTCATATCATTGCGCAAAACTTTCAAAGCCAAAACTTCCTTTTCCAAATCAATGCAAGATGTGCAAATGAAATCGGTGGAAGAAACGTCACCATTCACATCGAGCAAAGAATCATGTATAGCACTAGAAGTAAGGCAAGCATTTTTATTTAAAGAACATGAGCTACAAGGCTTAGAATTTAATTCAACAATTTCAGCCCTAGCATGCTCAAGTTCATCTACACATGTGGAGTGAGTCAATTTTAAGTTATTGATTTCAGCAAGCAAAGACTCACATGAAACACATGGTAACAAAGCATCAGACTTTAGCAAGGCTATTTCAGTTTTAGCACAATCAAGGTCCTTGCTTAAGTCAGTGCAAACTAAACATGGTTCAGAAGCATTAGATATCAACATTTCATTCTCAGACTTTAAGCTAGCAAGGGAAAAGCTTAGCTCATCATTCTTCCTAACCATGTCACTACAACCGGTGCAAGGCAAAGGGGCACTAGACCTCAAACTAGCAATGGAGCATTTCAACTTTTCGACCTTTCTACGCAAGGTACTACACTGCTCAACAAAACTAGAACGAGCCTCATAGAGGTTGTGCAAGGTCACAAGGCTTTGAGCAAGTGTACCTCTCTTGGCCTTGCCAAGTTGATGTAGGAGATCCTCCGGTGAAAGCTCATCATGTCGCAGAAGGTTCAGCAGATCATTCACCTCGCGATCCCTCTCATCAACTGCGCTCCTCCTTCTTCCCAAGATGTCGTCCATGGAACCGTTCAAGCTGAAGGACAAAGACATACTTGAAGAAGAACTTGGTGCACTCCAAAAGCACCGTTTGTGTTAGCCAAACAAAAGCTCAAACACCTCAACAAGAAAAGTCAGAAACAAAAAACCGCTCTCAAAAGGTCGCCTTCGCGGATCCGGAACCGGTTAAGGTAGAGAGATCCCTAACTGGCTCCGATACCAATTGAAGGACCGAAAATGCTATAGCAAGGCGACCAGAGGGGGGGTGAATGGGAGCCTAAAAATTTCCTTTCGGAAACTACGGCCTCTGTCCCAACAAAATCAACCCCAAGAGCAAAACCGACACAAGTGATGTCCACGACCCAAGATAATGGGTGGATGTTCCCTAGGAACACAGCGGGACACCACAGAAGCTCCCTCTTCCAAATCCACACAAGTCAACTAGTGACATGATGGAGTTTGGGTAGCCTCAACCTCCCCCGAGCAACGCGAGGGGGATTCAGGCAACCTCGCAAAGCGGGAAGCCCGATTTCTGTAGAGCACAGAATCGGGAATCCAACACAAAAAGCGGATCTCAAATCGGAGCTCGAACGCAAAAGATACGGAGGAAAACGTGCGCTGACTGCACTGACTGGACTCACTGGAGCGTCCGGTCAACAGGCACCGGACGCCCGAGGCCGAGGCGGAAAGGCTTCGGGGAAAACCTCCGATTCGCCCGAGGCTCACTAGAAAGGCCTCAGGGAGAAACCCCGACTCGCCCGAGGCTGAGGGAGGCCTCGGAGCAAAACTTCGTTTCGCTCGAGGCTCACGGGAAGGCCTTGGCAAAAAGCTCCGACTCGCCCGAGGCACGAGGCCAGAGGCTCGAGGCCGAGACCGAGACTCGAGGCAGAGACTCGAGGCCGAGGGTCGAGGTCGAGACCGAGGCTCAAGACAGAAGCTCGAAGCCGAGGGTCGAGGTCGAGACCGATGCTCGAGACAGAAGCTCGAGGCCGAGGCTCGAGGCCGAGGGTCGAGGCCGAGGGTCGAGGTCGAGACCGAGACTCGAGGCAAAAGCTCGAGGCAGAGGCTCGAGGCGATGACTCCGCCTCGCCCGAGGCTCGAGGGAGGCCTCGGGAAAAACACCGATTCGCTCGAGGCCAACAGCCACTGCTCGGCTGAAGCCGCGATGCGTGGACTGACTCGGCTCGCTCGAGGGACGAAAACAGATGCGTCCGATGCTCTGACGACGGACGCGTCCGATGCTAAAAAGGCAAAACTAAAACCTTACTGGACTTGCATCGGACGCAGTGAACAGTGGACTCGCAGCGTCCGATGGCAGCGTCCGATGGCTACTCCAAAAACACCAAAACTGGCACGAGGCAAAGGAGCCTCCGATGCAAAAGGTGTCAGCGTCCGATGGAACAAAACCGAGCGTCCGATGCCCCCGAAACTGAGCTGTTCTTCCGCGGATTCAACTCGATCTCCTCCGAATCAAAAGCTCTAGGGCTAGGATTCGATCTGAGGAGTCACAAGGATGTCAGTGAGCTACTCCTAAAAGATCATGGCTCGAACCTAACTCCAAATAGATGAATCGCAAGAATTCGGGGCAAACGAACAAGAACGGATCCAAAACTAAATCCGCCCGATCTGTGAGTTCGTGAGGTATTAGAGAAATTCCTTCGGTAGAAAGAAGACTCTCACGAATCTACACAAGATGATTCAAACGGATTTGCGAAACTTCCCTCGAAATAAGAATTCACGTGAAGAACAAAAGAGGGAAAACGTGCAAACGCGAAGAACAAAATCGCAAGACAAATCAAAGCACGAATTTGATCCTTGGACTCAGAGGAATGGATGATTCATTAAGCACTTGGTGTCGGGCTACAAGCCACTCCAGCAAAACAAAGCTTGGATGGCAAAAAGCTCAAGAACAAGAGCCAACTCTCTAACCCTAGCCTACTCTCACAGGAACAAAATGAGAGAGACACCACCTAGCACTCCCAAGGATGCGGCTGCCCTAGCAGCCCGCCTCATATATAGGCGCACGTCCAATGACACAAACGCCCTTACATTAAGCACTCGACCAAATACCCCCCCAGGGGTACAACCGTCCAAACCGGTCAATCTTCATCCGACGGCCACGCCCGCACATCCGGTAGCTTCGCCTCGATGTGACCTCCCTGATGCCGCCACGTGCCGCCACCGTCGACCGCCGCGCCTTCTCACCGATAGCTTCGCCGCAACGCAAGCCTCTCGGTGCCGCCACGCGTCGACCGTCCTTTTGGACCAACCCTCTGGTTTTGAGGCCCAAACTAGGCAAACCGGCCACCCCGAGTTTTGAGGCCCAAACTCGGAAACCCGCCACCCCAGGTTTTGAGGCCCAAACCTGGAAACCATCCATCCCGAGTTTTGAGGACAAACTCGGAAACCGTCGATGGTAGCTTTTTGAGGCTCAGCTACCGAACCCGCACCGTAGACGGGATGTGGTTCTCACACCCCGACCACCGGCACCGATGCCGATGCATGTCCAGCCTCCACGCCGGGCACAACGCCTTCGCCTTCCTTCTTGACTCGGCCGACGACACTTGCGCCGCACGCAAGCCCGTGTCCGACCTCCCGCCAAGCGACCCGACTCCAGCGCCTTCCTCCCGACTCGGCCGATGCACCGCACATCCCCATGTGCTCTTGCTTGCCGATGTCACGTGCCAGCTACTACAGCTGGTCCTCTGGCCCTCCGGTCCGTCAGTCCAAGCCTCCCGTCCGCCTTTCACCGCTCGGTTCATCGGCATGGCACGTCCGCCGCACGGCACGCCCATCCTTCACCGCACCCGGTCCGTCAGCACGGCACGGCTCAACTTGACCTTCACCTCGCCATAGACCACTGTCTCCGAGCTCCACACCTGCACATCAACACAGCCAAGAGACACATGTCGCACACACACACACCAACACATAAACACAACACAACTCACGCCACCGGTTAGTCATAAGCATTAAGCGCATAGCAAATAATGACTCAACCGGGTAAAAGCCTCAAACCTTCCTCAACACAGTCAATCATTCATCATATGTATTCTCAATCCTACTATTGGAGGACCTACTTTGAAATAAAGTTTGAATTTTCAGCAGAGAAAGGGTCTACAGAAGTGGGAAAAGAGATGGGGCTTTTAAAAATAGTTTCGTAAACTCGACGACTGACTAGGGTAGCGTCCTACGGTCAACACGGCTTTGATACCACTCTGTGACACCCCAATTTTAAGAACAAAATTGGAGCACAATATATGTATGCCAGGATCAATTTTCATACATATATCCACATCATAGTAAATATCAAAACAATGCTTTATTAATATATCGAACATTATTACATAAATGACCCTCGGGTCCAAAAGAAAAGTACAGACTCTCATGAAACTGACTCTAAAATAAACTCTGATGAAGATGCGGAAAGCTGGACTCCATCTCCACAGGAAGGTCGACCGGGGGTAGCGCCATCCTAGTACAGGTCGTCAGGGTCGTAGCCTCCGTCTTCTGGATACTCCTGCTCCTCGTACGTGTAGTCTCCAGCGTCTAGGTGGGGTAGCAGGGGGGACAAAGAGGAAGGGTGAGTACATCGAAATGTACTCCGCAAGTGTAGGAAATATATGCTTATGAGGCTTATAACAAAGGTAGGCTGACTTTGTTTGACTCAAGCGCCTAAAGCGACACATCCTATTAATCCTATGCACCTATTTACTAGGTTATAGATAGACACTGAAGAAAAGTAACAACACTCGGAGTTGCACCGAGCAAACCACACTCGGAGTCACACCGAGCAACCAACACCTGAAGTCCATCAGGCAACCGCACCGGAAGTCCATCAGATGACCCGAACCCAAAACCAACCAGTAACCAACTAATCTCAAAGAAGTCCAAGCCGCTCGTGACCGTGAGCACGGCTGATATATCAGTTTTACACTCTGCAGAGGTTGCACATCGTTACCCATGAGTCGTGCAGATCCCGTCACGCTAAACACTGCCGAGGTGTACAGCGGGTTGCACTGCAAGGCCTTTACAAAGCCCCCTCCAAGCCCGTTCCACACGTACCTCTAAGGTTTCACCCCGTACAAAGGTCTACGACCCCCAGGGCCCCCTCGTGAGCCACTAAAACAAACCCCGTGTGGACCCTCAACTTAGAGGTAACTAATTAATTAGCCAGGTCCAGCCCATCCAGATCTCATGGTTGCGCTGTCAAGCCGGGTTACATGCTCTGAGAACCGGGTCCTAGGGATCCAGGCAGGATATGTCTAGCACGAGCCCCGAACCAAAAACCAAAAGCAGCTGCCGAGTCCCACGGCACAAAACCACCAATATGGATCCATCCTGCCGGATTTACCTAATAACCATGTTACTACCAAATTACCATAACCACATTCGTTCCATAGTTCATTAATCAAGATTATAAACATTTTAATCTCCCATCCCAACCATGACTGCAGGGCTAAGCAAGACACCTACCCGAACATCCCAAAACAGGCGACAAGGATAATATAAACAAATTCTAGTAAACCATAACATGGGATTCAAATTAATGACAAGCATGCATCTACAAGATCTAACTACTCTAGTACCAAAAGTAAAATAAAGTAGGTGCAAGATGTTCAAGGACACTTGCCTTTGAACTGGGTCGAATCAACTGGGTCGCAAGGATGGTCTGGAGCGTCCTCGTACTCCGCACTCTCTGGCCCAAGCAACATACATGGCACAATATATAGCAATAAATAATAGTACAACAAACAGTATGAAAATAGTAAACTAATAGATCTACTGCGTAGAGAACGAAATTATGAATCTAACGCAAGTTGAATGGGTCAAATCGGAGTTAAAACGCAAAAGTTATGGACATTTGAAGTTTAGTGGCAAATCTGTGAATAAACCGAAGTCATTTTCGTATTTTAAATAAATAAAAACTGAAAAGGAACGGCGACGGGACTGGGCCTCATTTTGATGAAAGCACGGGGTTTGGATTGCGAAAGTCCGCAGACTCAGGGAACAGTCACATGGGAGCGCGGGTTGATTTCCTTGAATCTCAGGGGGCTCTATGCAAATCGGCTAGAGCCGGTCGGCGTGGACGCGTTGGCTGCTGAGCTTGCGCCATGTGTCTTCACCCTATTGGCTCGGTGCATGACTGTGCGGTGGATAGGGTACATCGGCCGCGATGGCTCGGTCTGCGGTGGTGCGGTGGACCGGTGGACCGCGCCTCATTTTCTGAAGACCACAGGGGCTTATTTGTAAGAAATCGGCTGACTCAGATTACTATTCATGTGGATTGCGGGTTGATTCCAGGAAAGCACGGGGTCTCTTTTGCAAAAGTGGCAGGCGCGTCGGCGCAGTCAGCATGGCGGTCGACGTGGCGCCACGTGGTGATCCCAGATTGGTTCGGTGTATCACGTGGCTCGTGAACATGCTGACGCGGCTCTTGTGCATAGAGTTCACGGTGCTGTGGACCGGGCTCATACCGGTTCGAGGAAACGATCTAATCTGAGCCGTAGATCTAAGATCGAACGGTGCAGGCAGGATAGGAGGGGGTTGGCTCGCCGTTGGTGGAGCTTTGCGCGGCGGCGCTCTTTCTCTCTGCGGCGGCGCCATTGGCGAGCTCACCGGCGCGGCACGGGACGGGTCCTAGGGCTAGTAGAGCTTACGGGAAAAGGCGGGTTGGGTTGGGGAGCTCACTGCGAGTTCGTGAAGATGTTCCTGGTGTCGATGCAGGCCGGAGGGGTGAGTACCGTGGCGGAGGCAGCGTCCCGCGACTTGGAGCTCGGCGAGGTCGTTGCGGGAGGGAATTCGGCGCAGATTTTCCTCCTCCGAAGGATCTCCGGACATGGCGTGACTTCGCGGAACCAATCCGAGGGTGAAGGGAGGTCGGCGGCGGCGGTAGCGACGGGCCGTCGGGTTCGGGGTGGCCGGTAATGGCGGTGGCGGCGGCTCTGCGTGACGACAGGTTTTCCAGGGAAAAGTGATTAAGCTGGGCACGGTGCTTATAAGATACGGGGTGGGGTGGCGGCTCGGAGAACTCGGGAAGCCGGTTGCGTCGTCTTCGCGCGAAGGGCGGAGGCGTTCGGTGAGGGGAGAAGGGCGCGACTACGTGCACGTGAACGCGGGGAAGGGATAGACCCAACAAGTGGGGTCCACCCGTCAGCGGCAGGCGCGCGGCTGCGTCACGAGCCCGCGTGGCAGTGGCGAGGGCAAGGCGGGGGTGTGGCATTGCTAGGCCGAGGCGAGCGGGCCGGCTCGGCGTGCTGGCGCGCGAAGGGGAGGAAGCGGGCCGGCGTGTCGGCTTGGCCCAAGGGCGGGCTGGCTGGCTTGCGCGCGGGAGGAAACGGGGAATGGGCCGGGGAGAGGGAGTGAGAGGAGTTGGGCAGGCTGGGCCAAAATGAGGAGAAGGGAGGAGAGGAGAGGCCCTTGCCTTTTCTTTTTGTTTTGTAAATTCTTTTTCAAATTCATTTTGAAATCCAATTTCAAATCTGTTTCAAAACAAAACTAGTTTGAAAATTTTGGAAACATTTTCCTTAGATTTTGTAAATAAAACTTGATTTTGATTTTGTAAAATTTTCATAAACCTTTTTACTTGTTTTCTAAATAGAATAAATCTGATTCGCCCTATACGGGTTTAATAAATTTATTTTTCACTGAATAAAAATATGCATCGGCATGAATGCAACAAACATCTGGTTAGAATTTTCCTCCATCTAGGATTTTGGCCATTTCTTAATTAAATTTCTAATTATTTTAATTATTTTAAAACCTGGGGTGTTACAACGATGAACTAGAACTAGATTAAGAACTAGAATATGAACAATGAAGAACTAGAAGAACAATTATGAACTAGAAACATAATTAGATTCATAATGTTGATACAAGAGAGAAGATCTTGGGTTTACCAAGCCTTCTTGCGACTAGATCCGGAATCCAAGCGAAGCTTGCCTCTTCTAATTCTAATTCTATATAGCTATGCCTAAGTTGATGTGGCTCTAAGGAGATTAGGGTTTCTGATTGATCCTTCTCCTCTTCTAATGACTTGAGATCTGATGATGTCTGATGATGATGGAGAGGGGGGTCTGGAGCTGCTTATATAGCCCGAGGTGGAGTAGGGGGCAAGGAATCACCATATTGCCCACTGTTGGATCAAACCGACTTCAGGGACGGTGGAGATGCATCCTAGGATGCGGTGGAAGAAGGTTCCAGAAGACGAAGGCGAAACGGCCTCCGTGGCCGACCGGTCAGTCTCCATGTGGGACCGGTCGGTCTGGCCCAGTGGGCCCACATGGTGGGCCGCCTCGTGGTGTCTTCTGGTGTCTTCTAGATCCTTCTTTTGCAGATTTCATTGCAAAATTAATATCTTTTCATCCGGGACTCCAAATATAGCAAATGATATGTCCGTTTCAATCGTCTCGACGAGCCCTTCGCAATGATGCACTCCAATTCATCACTTGATATACTTTTAGATGGTGAAATATTGATGTCCTACAAAACAAGTGAGAGCACCAAAACTCGTGGAACTTGTTAGTTTCAAACCCTACAACTATGCTTTGTGATTCATTTAGTGTCATTTCATGCAATAGTTGATGGTTAATTATGAGCATTAGTGAGCGTCAACAAGTTCCCCCAAGCTTACCTTTTGCTAGTCCCTTAGCAAATAGTCATGATGAATCAGGAATTGCTACTATGCTTTCACATCTCAATGGTACATATGTTCAAAAAAATCTTCCCCTGGATTAGAGTTAACTATTCTGACTTTCTCATATTACCTTTAACTATGGAGTTTTTGCCTTCACCTGAATCTTTAAACAATTGAAAGATAGAACAATCAAGTTAAGCATTGTATCTCTAACTCTTTGATCAACCTTCATTCTAGAGTTTTTATATATTTTTAAAATGGAAATCAGAGATTCTACTACATGACACTCTCAAACCGCTCTTTTATATTTTATGATTCCTTACTGATGCAGTTTCCTTCTTTTCTATGAATATATATCTGGAGCTTTAAGAAGTGAAAAGCATATCTTACCAAGTCAAAGTTCAAAGCTAGGGAGAAAAATGTCATACTCATAGATCAAGAACTTAGAACTTTTGAAATTTGTCATCTCTTGCTGGCATATTGTAATTAGAGGGACCATGGGCTATCTTTCTTTTTCTCTTTCATATTTTTATCACAATGCTTTTCCTTCTCTTTTTTTTTGAGGTAGTCGGACACTTGTCCCTTTTTATTTCCTCCTTTTATACTTTTGCATAGTCCCATGCCTCTAACACAATACTACTTCGGAAGAGTGAATCTTTTAATAAAACATTCTTGATTTCTAGAGCATGATAAATTTCTCAACCATAACTAAAAACTTAGAACAAAGTAAGTAGCCTTATCTTAAGATCATATTAATGGCTCTAGGTAGGAATTCATGTGATGTCATACAAGATCTCATCATGTGTTTTTAATCTTTTCAAAATGTAAATCTCCAGAATTCTAGTATCTCTAGGAATTAGATAAACAGCAGCTCAAACCTTTTTATATCATTTCTCACAATTATCTAGACTTTAGATCAAGCATTTGCCATCCACAGGTTTCAGGTTCAGAGTTTATTCAGAACAACTTTGTCTAAAACTCAAGAAAATTTAAGTTTGAACAATAGGTACTTAAGAGGGATTACGGCAGAGCAACTATTCATCATTTTCATCATGAGCAAAATTAAGTTCATATCAACTTAGGCATTTATTCATTATATACTATATTTATTTGGTTTTATAATAGTTATTCATCTTTTTATGGGTTTTTATATATATTGACTCGGATCTAGCTAAAACGAACTAATAGTAAATAAAAATAGTCGTGGTATGATACATATTGTGATAACTGAGGGTGTTCTCCCCCAAGCTGGATCTTGACGTGATCTTTTCCCCAGAAGATGAGTAGACCATTAGCAGTGGCTTAAGTCCCTCTCTTCTTTATTTCCTGCTGAACTTAAAAATAGACAACACAAGTGGATACATGGGGGTGCCTTCCCCCAAGCTGAATGTTGACGTAGTCGCTTTGCAATATAGCAGACTGGCAGTGGATATGTCCTTCCTCTATTAGAGCTTTGATTGATGTTGATGTTTGTTGAGACAGTGCTCCAACAGTAGATGGAGCATTCACTTGTTCGTCAGATTTAATTGTCCTTTCAAATCCTGTGAAACTCAAATAGACAACAAAACTTGTGGAACAGATTAAGCATTAGCGGTTGGCCACTCAAGCCTTAGTTGTCTAGAATTTCAGTAAGATCTCTTTCTCAATGTTTTTATTATTATTTTTTTTACGATGCAAGAAAAAATGCAACAGGATGAATGTATGCATATTTATTTTTAGTATTATTATATTATTATTATTTTATTTTTTATACCACCACGGTGAACATTCCTGTGGGTTTTTACACACCATAGAATTATTCACATCAGACTTCATAGTTTATGATGTAGTGTAACAAATGCAATATTTTTGTTTCCTTTTCTAATGCAATGCAGAAATTAATATGTAGATGTATTATTTTTTATGCCTCCACAGAGAATACATTTATGGGTTTTAACACACCACTAAACTGTTCTCATGGGGCTTAAAGTTTTTCATTTTTTTATTTTCTTTTCTAATGCAGATATAATTTGCTAAAAAGTAAATATGCATCTACAAGTAAAATGATATGATTATGCAGTACTTAATTTATTACTAAAGAAATATGGATAACTACTGAGTTACCTTCCGGCGAGGATTCGATGTTTATAGTCTATCGAACAAGACTTCTTGCACGCTCTTTATTCTTCCTTCGGTGCGTCAGCAGATCCTCGTGGTGAAGACCTTCGTTGTACTTCAGTAGAACTCTCTTTCTTCTTCAAGTGGCTGGTGGATTTGTCTCCTCTGGTTCACTGCTCTTCATATTCTTTAATGGGTGTTGGCATGATCATTTACTTTGAATCCTTGACAGCGTAGATGTTCATCACTTCTCTTGAGCTATAACCATTGATGATTGGCTCTTGAGTGGACGAAGGCTTTGTCGGCATCATAGTGGAATTCCTATCTTCTGTTGAAACTCAGATAGACAATGTTAACACTGGATTTTGGTCAACATTGAGAAAAACATTCGGTAGATGGTCAAGCGGTCGGTTACTCCATTCAGGAAATAGATATGGCAAGAAAAGCCGATCACGAGGATAATCGACCATGACCGTGACGGATTAAATGAGTATTCAAGAATTAGAGGGGTCTCATCTCATTGGCCAGGAGTTGGATTTGGTGGCTTTATGATGTGGCAAGCAAGCAAAGAAGGCAATTTAAATATAAATATATATAAAGCATGCATGTCTCGACGTCCAGTTCTATATTTAGCATAAATGGCTTCACGATGAAGGAAAGGCTAGAAGACGGTGTGCATGTCCAGTGCGGGGATGGGCGTATGAGGCATTCGGCAAGTACCCATGCGGTCGGCTAGTTTCCAAGGATTCAGCAACTCCTCATGCGGTCGGCTATTCTGAGAAAAGGGAGTTTCCATTGAAACGACGGAAACAAGAGCCGATTGGGCAACAAAATTGCGACAATTAAGGCAATGAAGATTCCGAAAGGAGTTGAAGGCCAAGAATATTGTATTTTCCTTTAACGTTTCATAGTCGTGTCCTTTTAGGACTTGTATCGCGTCCAGGGTATAAATATAACCCTCGGCCATTGTAAAAAGTGTTCACAACCACATCAATACAAACCGGCCCAGTGCCACCTTTCGAGTCCTTACTCGTGTCGTCGAGTTCTTCGAGAGGAATCATCGATCCGTTGACCTCCGTAAGTACCGGCAACCTTGCTATCATGTCTAGTATCATGCGGCGGATTTAGATATGACGCAAGTAGTCTCGTACGTTAAGCTTAGTATCGTGCGGCGGATTTAAGCTTATGACGGGAAGTTTTTCCTTATGCCTTGTATCGTGCGGCGGATTAAGTCATGAGTAAAAATAGTTATTGGCTCTGTTAGATTTGGCAGATCTAATAGATTCATTAAGTTATCTCGTGTTATATGTTTTTATTTATTTAATTCATATAACACCTTTTGCCCAATTTAGATTGATCTTTGTTTGGCCTTGTTGCATGAGTTTGCTTGTGCTTTTGCTAATCATAAGATCATAATGGCCGAATTGACTTTCAATCTAGATTGTTACATGTTGTGGGTTCATACATGCTGACCATGTTTAGGCTTTGATAGAGCTGGGTGCCGTGTGGCAGGCATAGGTTTTAGATTAGTTTAATTATGCTTTGCTTGTATGTTCCTTCTTCATGGACCCCAGTTCGGCTAGGTTGCCGATTCTGGTAAAGCTTACACGAGTAATGAGTTTATATAGATCTGTTTGGATGTATGCATGTTTTTAGCTTCTTATAATTAGATCGTATCATGCGGTGGATTAATCTAATTATAAGAAGTGGTGTAGACTTATAGCAAGTGGTATCATGTGGTGGATTAGCTTTGCTTAAGTTTATGCTTGATGGGTTTATGAAGGCTATACGTGCGGCAGACTAGTTGGATTAGCCTATGCATGTGTTATCCGAATAGATTTATATTTACAAGTTGCCCTTTTATCCTTTTGTCACTTATGTGTTCGGCATTCAATATACTTATGTGATCCTATTTTTATATTTGCCGAATGACATTACAAACCTGTTTCGACAAACAGCTTTTATAGCTGTGTGTCATCGTGATTGGCTTTCAAAGCCGTACATATGGAACTGTCTGGTCTCACCCAGCATGTTCCAAGGTATTCTCACACTTTTATCCCTTGTTGGTTTTCAGGTCAAATCGACTGGCACGCTTCCGGATTCATACACTCCGGGCACCCGATTGAAGCTAGCCTCGTTCGGCTTGCTGTGTGCCTGACGCGAGACGTCACGTTTTGCGTCAACACACTTTTTGGCATGCTCGGTGGGACCAATGACATGAATGTATCGGTCTCCAAATATATCATGGCACAGTATGCACATGAAGAGATAAATAAAAGGAAGATTTCCATGGAGATGTTCAAAGAGATGAAGTCTAAACTTAGATTTACTTGCATGCTGCTATAAATAGCCGATTGATTATCAAGGGGTAATACGTCAGCCGAGGGAAGTTGGCCGATAGCTTATCTGCATGTCATCTTTGGAATCGGCTGTTCAAGAAAGGAATCAGTGGATACAACAACATCAAGAAAATCATTGAGATAAGTATACTTGGCATTTCAAGCTCCCGCATCAGCTACGTGTCGGACCCGGGGGGCTAGACCTGTTGCGCACACATCTGCATGCTGCGGAGTTCATCTTCGTCCTCTGCGGCACACTCAACGACAGCTTCATCGCCTTGATGTTCTTCGAAGCTGCCTATGAACTACTGGTGCACTCACCTAGGTGTTCTAGATCCTCGACAAGCAGAGAGCCGATAAGGCGTGTAGCTGTCGGCTCTTGTTGGTGCAACTTCATCCTTTCCTATAAGATGAGCAAAGGCGATAAACTCGGAGAGTTTGAAGATAAAAACCACCATAGGAGGATACGTCGCAAGCTTGGTAATTTGACAGCCGATGGGAGTTCGGTTGAAAAAATATTTTCTGGTATACATCAGGAAGTTCAAATCTATGTTTGTTATGGAGGACAAATCCGCGCGCAGCAAGGTAATATTATTTCAGACTCAGGAAATTAATCAGGAGCCATGCTGAGAAATCAGGAAGATCGAGTTTTCAGATTTAATATCAGTTTGACAGCAGGAAGAAGAATCGGCTATTGGCTTAGTTTCATCAGCTAGCCTACGAGTGCTACCATACACTGCTGAAAAAAGGTGGAATCGGCTATTCAAGGAAATCGGCTCATATAATTTTTAAAAGCATATACAATATCTGGATGAATCCGATGCTAGCTGATTATGTGGCAGCCATCAGCCAATTATCTTTCCTTGAATATAATGCTCCTATGTTTATTAGGCATAATGTCATCAGGCTAAGCAAATAGAGAGAACTAAAAATTCTTTGCTGGTAAGAGCAGAGGAGCTGACAGATGCAGCAACGGCCACGAATACCATAAGGTTGTGCCGCAAATGAAACTTTGACCGTCGAGAAGTGGCGGACAGCGATTGTGTATGCCAGAACGTGATGGATCATGCTGCTGATAAGATCGTGCTGGTGCTATTTGAGGATGCGGCCTCCAACCCAATGCTGCCGTGTACCAAGTACGTCCGCCACACCATCTGTGGCCACGGAAGGCTGTCTTCTTTCAGGTCATCTAGTCAGGCCCAATGCATGCTTTGAAAATCATTCCAGCAGCTGATCAGCTAGATCATAGAGTTAATAAAGGAACATGGAGGAGTTGGAGTAATTCCTGTCCCACTGTTAACCATCAAAGTTCAAGATCAAGAGAATCTTAAATCGTCATGCCGTCTCGAGGGGCAGATCAAAATCTGGCAACTATAGAACTGAGATCATCACTAGCAGTTGATGTGTGGTGGTCAAAACACAACCGTCTTTCCCATTTTTGTCGGTGGGTAGTGACACCTCAGGGATTCACATCATGTCGCTATTTATAGGCATATCGGCATTCAGCCATGTATTGACATTGACTATTGCATAGCCGATAAGCCTTAGACTTTGGCACAACAAAAGGTCTAAAGATAGTAGTTGGGAAGGTAATGAGGACAAATGATACTGCTACAAAATTATTATCACATGGGCTATTGCCAATAGTGTCTTCCATCGGCTATATAGCCGACAGGTCTGTGCTACAATCAGTTGTTGCATATTTGGATGGGACCCACGTCTTATGTACATAAGTGTTAGAAATTCAGATCGGCGCTGGACTCCTATGCAGAAGAAAGATGTAGATTGGCAGAACCAACGACAAAGCCTAAAAAGACTAAATATTCACACCAAAAGAAAAGCATGTGCATGCTGATCATGTACATGATTTGAATCAGAGAGCAGCTACAAGATCTGAAGCAGCCAGTCATTTGCAGAAGAAGGATTGACGTTTATGATTGGCTTCAAATACTTTTCAACCCGTATTCGGCGAAGACATCTCGGATGAGAGAAAGGAGGACACCAATGAATCATCGATTACGCCGTTGTGACTACGTGTCAGGGGGCCTGAGCTCAACACGCACACACCATACAGCATCGAGCGATCCATCATTAAGAAGGACAAGACGAATGGCTGCTTCATCTTCAACGGTGGTTTGTGTAATTTTACCCTCACTTCTCTAATAGTTTCAGAGCTTAAAATTAAAATCATTAAAAAGCGAAACCTCTCGTGTTGCTTCTCTGCACTAGAAAAAAAATCCACTCTATGAATATGTGATATAAATATTTTGGGTTATCCATTGTTGAAATGATAAATAGATGCTTTGTTTTATGTTTCACCTATGTCTGGTTTATAGCTTTGATTTCTTTAAGATTTGGGTCTAGTGGTTATTATATTTATTTTGAAGTCTTTGAAATTTGTGGGTTGCATAGAATTTAAACTTTGTCTGAAAGTAGTTGTGGGATATGAATAGAGGTAGAATTTGCTATGACATTATTCTAAGAGATACTTGAAATTTAGAGATTTAATGAAATAATAAAATTTACTTAATGTCATATTGAGCATTGTCAAATTATTATGACTACTAGCTGAGATTATAGTCATATTCTCAAGATCAAGATTCACGTACACGTTATAAACTAATAAGTGTTTTCCATGTCTATTCTCTCTTTGATTAAAAATATGAGGCTATTTTATAAATCTCAGAAATAAAAACGACGGACACGTGTCCGCCAGAACTAAGAAAGAAAAAAGGTCAAGTGACCGCCCAAATAAAAATATGAAAAAGAGAAGGTCAAGTGACCGCCAAATAAAATAAAAGATGGCCGAAGGCCCAGCAGCCTCATAATTTTAAAAGGTTGGGAGAATGACATATGCAAAAGAAAAGTAATAAAAATATTCACTTGCACTTCTTGATCTAGGTTTATGGCTTGTATCTCCTTATGGTCGAGTCTTTGACTTTGCAATATTATGTGATACGATTTTATATAAAGATAATGATAAAACTCCGGATGAAAAGTGATCAAGGGGTAAAAGATAAGCATTTCTGTAGCTATTTTGTTTTGCAATCGCTTGAGGACTCAGTGAGAACTAAAGCCCCACAACTAAAGAGACGGATGGATGAGTAAGGTACCATTTTATTCAAGTTTAAAAGAAATCTTGATTATAAAATATGATACTTTTGAGATGTAGTCGGCATTGCGGCATCTTCTGATCAATAAAATGGAAGAACTATAATATTTATACACATATGCATTTGTAACTAAGTTGTTTTCACATGTATTGGAGAATTATTGTTTTACAAGAAAAATTGTGGAAACATGGTGAGAAAATGTTATTGCTACCAGTGAATTTCTTGGCTTTTTGAAGAAGACCAACAGAGATCAAATAGTTCGAAGCATGACAATTCATACTCCGAACTAGGGGGCCTGTGTTAACACTGGATTTTGGTCAACATTGAGAAAAACATTCGGTAGACGGCCAAGCGGTCGGTTACTCCATTCAGGAAATAGATATGGCAAGAATAGCCGATCACGAGGATAATCGACCATGACCGTGACAGATTAAACGAGTATTCAAGAAGCCAGAGGGGTCTGATCTCATTGGCCAGGAGTTGGATTTGGTGGCGTTATGATGTGGCAAGCATGCAAAGAAGGCAATTTAAATATAAATATATATAAAGCATGCATGTCTCGACGTCCAGTTCTATATTTAGCATAAATAGCTTCACGATGAAGGAAAGGCTAGAAGACGGCGTGCATGTCCAGTGCGGGGATGGGCGTATGAGGCATTCGGCAAGTACCCATGCGGTCGGCTAGTTTCCAAGGATTCGGCAACTCCTCATGCGGTCGGCTATTCTGAGAAAAGGGAGTTTCCATTGAAACGACGGAAGCAAGAGCCGATTGGGCAACAAAATTGCGACAATTAACGCAATGAACATTCCAAAAGGAGTTGAAGGCCAAGAATATTGTATTTTCCTTTAACGTTTCATAGTCGTGTCCTTTTAGGACTTGTATCGCGTCCAGGGTATAAATATAACCCTCGGCCATTGTAAAAAGTGTTCACAACCACATCAATACAAACCGGCCCAGTGCCACCTTTTGAGTTCTTAGTCGTGTCGTCGAGTTCTTCGAGAGGAATCATTGATCCGTCGACCTCCGTAAGTACTGGCAACCTTGCTATCATGTCTAGTATCGTGTGGCGGATTTAGATATGACACAAGTAGTCTCGTACGTTAAGCTTAGTATCGTGCGGCGGATTTAAGCTTATGACAGGAAGTTTTTGCTTATGCCTTGTATCGTGCGGCGGATTAAGTCATGAGTAAAAATAGTTATCGGCTCTATTAGATTTGGCAGATCTAATAGATTCATTAAGTTATCTCGTGTTATATGTTTTTATTTATTTAATTCGTATAACACCTTTTGCCCAATTTAGATTGATCTTCGTTTGGCCTTGTTGCATGAGTTTGCTTGTGCTTTTGCTAATCATAAGATCATAATGGCCGAATTGACTTTCAATCTAGATTGTTACATGTTGTGGGTTCATACATGCTGACCATGTTTAGGCTTTGATAGAGCTGGGTGCCGTGCGGCAGGCACAGGTTTTAGATTAGTTTAATTATGCTTTGCTTGTATGTTCCTTCTTCATGGACCCCAGTTCGGCTAGGTTGCCGATTCTGGTAAAGCTTACACGAGTAATGAGTTTATATAGATCTGTTTGGATGTATGCATGCTTTTAGCTTCTTATAATTAGATCGTATCATGCGGTGGATTAATCTAATTATAAGGAGTGGTGTAGACTTATAGCAAGTGGTATCATGCGGTGGATTAGCTTTGCTTAAGTTTATGCTTGACGGGTTTATGAAGGCTAGACGTGCGGCAGACTAGTTGGATTAGCCTATGCATGTGTTATCCGAATAGATTTATATTTACAACTTGCCCTTTTATCCTTTTTTCACTTATGTGTTCGGCATTCAATATACTTATGTGATCCTATTTTTATACTTGTCGAATGACATTACAAACCTATTTCGACAAACAGTTTTTATAGCTGTGTGCCGTCGTGATTGGCTTTCAAAGCCGTACATATGGAACTGTCTGGTCTCACCCAGCATGTTCCAAGGTATTCTCACACTTTTATCCCTTGTTGGTTTTCAGGTCAAACCGACTGGCACGCTTCCGGATTCATACACTCCGGGCACCCGATTGAAGCTAGCCTCGTTTGGCTTGCTGTGTGCTTAACACGAGACGTCACGTTTTGCGTCAACAGACAACAAAGCTCGTGGAATAGATTAAGGGTTAGTGAAAAACTACACCTTAATTATTTTAGAGTCTTGATTTATTTCTTTCAAGCACAAAGCAACAGAGTTTTGGATTTCCATTTTTGTATGTGAGTCAATGATGGTGCAATAATTGTTTTATCACATATGTATCAAGAAAATAGGAGGTAAATGTCAAACCAATCATTTTAAGAAAATAGGAGGTAAATGTCAAACTAACATTTTAATGTGAAGCATTAATACTATAAGCTAGCAACATCCTCTAGAATTCATGAAACTTTGGGAGACCACTCTTTGTACAGTGTATCCTACTCACAAAACTAAGGCAGAGATCAAGTGCATAAGTTCTACTAGTGAGAAAACACCAAAAGAACCAAAACTTCATTTACTCTACTCTAGCCTTAGGCACATTTAATATGATAAGATTGGTATTTTGTGCATTATTTCACTTTTAAAACATGGGTGATGAAATCAGAAGAGTGAGCATGAATTTGACATCGAGGGTAGAGTTGTTCAAGACTAAGTGATTAAAAGAGTGATACTCAAAGAACAAAGCATGTTGAGTTTTTTTAATTAAACATTTAAAGTTGTAACTCAAACATTTTGATTTTTTTTATTTAAGTGCAGGGCAAGACCAAGGGAAAGCTTTTGTAGAGAATGATCACTTACCTTAAATTATTACTTTCATTATTGAAACATAGTGGCGCCATGTGATGAGGGATAGATGATCTATCATGACCCCTTCCTTTTGTTTGAAGCTTCTCCTTGCATCTTGAGCTTGTTCCTGAACATCTTGTCTCCTGTGTTGCACTTTATCTTCCTCAACCTCTAAGCTATCCTTTTTCTCTCTCCTCATGAATTATGTTTGGACTTATTGCTCTACTTATTATTTTATTCCTGAAAGCATTAGTGGACATACCCGAAGGGATATACAAGTAATAACAAGGGTATTGTTGTCATAGAGCTAAAGTCACTTTCTATGCTATAGAGAAGTTAATCTTGGCATTTTAATTAGCATAGAACTTGTATCCCATATTTTGTTTACCTTCATTGTTCACCACTACTTCTTCTCTAAAGGATTTATTTTGTATCTTAAGTTTGATTTTCAAACATGAAATTTGTGAAATCATTCAAACTTAAAGAGACAAAGTAACAGTGAGTAGAGAGATTGCAAACCAGTGTGTCGGGATGTTGATAGCTTCTTGATTGGGAGGATGAGCATGGTTGTAGAATTTTTGGAAGAGCTAGCCTTCCTCCCCACACTTAGACAAAGGCAAGTGTGAATGTTAAAGCATCCCTCGCGTTGTATTTGCAACTCTCATGTTCTCGAACATTGTTCACCCTACAGTGGTTAGTGACAAGAATACCCAAAGGGAACTAGTCCTAAGAACATAATTATTATTATTTTTTAATTATTATTTTTTAATTTTTTTGTAAATTAAGACAAGATTCTAAATTTAAAAAGTCATAAGATAACTACCGATTGACCTCTCGGCGAGGGCTCGCAGTTTTAGGTTCATTGAGCAAGACCTTTCTTTAATGAACACATACCCGAGGGAATATTTAAAGTTGAAATACAGGTTGTCCACTGTTAAATTTATAATCCTTATCTATGCTAATGGGTAGATGGATTTGGAATTGTTTTAGCATAGACATGATTCATCATAGTTCATAGACAACTTGGTGGCTGAATTGTTTCATGGCTCAAGGCAAAGGTAGTTTATAGCAAAAGACAAAGTGAATATTCTTTGATACTTACAATTCAGTGATGAATGAGCCATGTCTTTTGTGTGAAGTTGTTGGAGTACGTCCTATGCCTTGCTCCATCCCAGTGTGAGTTCATTTCTTGACTTACCCATTTTGATATTTAGAGATTTCTACAGGGGTTAGTCCAACAAAATAATCGATATCTACTAGAGCATACTCTTGGATCAACATCAAACTAGACGCCATGTCTAATTTAATCTAGGAAAGCATTTTAACCTAAGCACCACGTTTAATTTAAAAAGCCTTTGAAAGTAAGATCAACACTCCTAGACTAAGCACCATGCTTAATTTAAAAGTTGTATGAACATACTCCAAACCTTAAGCATACTATAGTAAATAACAGTGGCATGAAAGCACTAGAGAGATTCACTTTAATGGAGATGAAAGAGTGTGATCAAGGTGAGTAATATATATATATTTTTCTTTTTAGATGCACATAACATGAGTGGATGCAAGTGATAAAAATTAAACATGTATGAGAGAACTTAAACTAAATGGAGTGAATGTATGATGATATGCAAAGGATTTAATAAGATAACTACTCATCAATTTAAAGTCCATGAGCAAGACTGACTCACCTCGATTAAACTTACCATGACTCACAATGGAATTGTGAGTGGTACAACGTTTGGTGTCGTCACTCGTCACGTGCTTGAAAACTTGTAACGTTGACCTTCTTCGATCCTTGTGGGAGTTTGTCGGAAAGTCAAAGTGAAAAGTATTGTCTATACCTTATATGGTTGATTCCTAACAAAGTGGTTGAATGGATCTTGAGGCTTGAGCAAAGCTTTGGACCCGCAACGTAGTTTGTCGAAAGTTCAAAACCAGTCATACACCTCACCCTGCATAAGATCAAAACTATACAAAAGCCAGGGTGGGCCTGTTTGGATAAAGGGTGAATAATATATCTCAATTATCACATGTGTTAGAGTTCTCCTAAATGTTGAAAATGTATTCTAGCTACCATCCTTAATTACTCATTCATTCCCCAGCAACGGCGCCAAAAATGCTTGTTGACACTCCTTAATGGAATCACTCTAAGATAGACTTCATAAACAATAACCTAGTGAAGGCACTAAGAAGTGTACGGGACACTACTAGCATCACTTAACATCAAGTTGTCATCCCTAACATGAAACTAGCAATGTGATTATATCATGGCACTGACTCTAAAGATAAATATTTACCCGCAAGCGCACAGATAAATACACCCGTTGTAGCAGCATTTTACCCAGAGATGTTCCAAGTATCGTTATTTATATTTAGCACTAGGAATGAAGTGAGATAAATAAGGATAAGAGCTACTCTATTCATGTGATAGGAGAATTAAGAACAAAGTAAGAACACACTCCTTTATCCTAAACAGGGATCAATCACAATAATGAGGTACACTATAAATAATAAAAGATCAATCTATGATAGTCCTTAGAGCTTTTCAACTTAGACAAGGCATGCGGATTAGAATAGACATTGTAAAGAAGTATTCCTAAGTTATTCTAATTATAAGTCATAATATACATTGATTAGTGCAATTATATTTGGCAACCATTGTCTAGGTTATCCCATATTCATATTCAAGAGGCAACTCCATAGTAAAGGTGCCAAACAGAGTAACCCCTAAACCATGAGTTAATTGAGCCATATTGAACACTACATTCGGGAGGTGGAATACAAAGGACTCAATAGGCCTGTCACACCCGCGATCTACCACTCTATCTGGAACATAGGATGCATTCACAGATAAATAGTGTATAGGCACCACACCTACACAACATTTATCACCCACCCATTGATCTTTAAGATGAGCGCTATACGAACATGAGTATAAACATGATGATAATCTATCTATGCCAAATATATAATCAAAGCATACTACAAGCAGTATAATTAAGAATATAGTAATTAATGTCTTAGTCATATCAATTATATCCAAACTATTATGAACTAGACTATAAACTAACACACAATGATGAATAGTATGATGAACTAGAACACATAGATGAACTAGAGTATGAACTAGAAGATGAATTAGATGATGAACTAGAACTAGATTAAGAACTAGAACATGAACAATGAAGAACAATGAAGAACTAGAAGAACAATTATGAACTAGAAACATAATTAGATTCATAATGTTGATTCCAGAGAGAAGATCTTGGGTTTACCGAGCCTTCTCGCGACTAGATCCGGAATCCAAGCGAAGCTTGCCTCTTCTAATTTTAATTCTATCTAGCTATGCCTAAGTTGATGTGGCTCTAAGGAGATTAGGGTTTCTGATTGATCCTTCTCCTCTTCTAATGACTTGAGATCTGATGATATCTGATGATGATGGAGAGGGGGTCTGGGGCTGCTTATATAGCCCGAGGTGGAGTAGGGGGGCAAGGAATCGCCATGTATTGCCCACCGTTGGATCAAACCGACTTCAGGGACGGTGGAGATGCATCCTAGGAGGTGGTGGAAGAAGGTTCCAAAAGGCGGAGGCGAAACGGCCTCCGTGGCCGACCGGTCGGTCTCCATGTGGGACCGGTCGGTCTAGCCCAGTGGGCCCACATGGTGGGCCGCCTCGTGGTGTCTTCTAGATCCTTCTTTTGCAGATTTCGTTGCGAAATTAATATCTTTTCATCCGGGACTCCGAATATAGTAAATGATATGTCCATTTCGATCGTCTCGACGAGCCCTTCGCAATGGTGCACTCCAATTCATCACGTGAGATACTTTTAGATGGTGAAATATTGATGTCCTACAAAACAAGTGAGAGCACCAAAACTCGTGGAACTTGTTAGTTTCAAACCCTACAACTATGCTTTATGATTCATTTAGTGTCATTTCATGCAATAGTTGATGGTTAATTATGAGCATTAGTGAGCGTCAACATGGAGGAAGCTGAATACCAAATCCCAAACTCAGGTGTGAAAGGAAGGTACCTCATAATGCGCTTGACCGCCTGACGGTGAGAAGTGCGCGGCGACGCCTGAAAGCGCGCACACAGACACACCGCGAACTGGATGTCTGGGCGTGTCGCCGTTAGGTAGAGTAGCGACCTGATCATGCTTCGGTATTCCTTCTGGTCCACAGCTTCTCCATCCACATCCGCATCCAGGGCCATCGTGGTCGACATGGGTGTTGGAAGAGGCTTGGCCTCACCCATATCGAACTTCTTCAGCAAGTCTTTGGTGTACTTGCCTTGGTGCACAAACGTCCCTTCTCGGGATTGCTTAATTTGCAATCCGAGAAAGAAAGTTAGCTCGCCCATCATACTCATCTCGAACTCCCTGCTCATAAGATCTGCAAACTTGGCAACCAAAGCGTGAGAAGAACCACCGAAAATGATATCATCCATGTAAATCTGGACCAAGAGAGTGACTTTGCCTTGCTTGAGAAGAAAGAGCATTTTATCCACACATCCCATTTTAAAACCCTTAGCTAGCAAAAAGGTTTTCAATCTCTCATACCAGGCTCTAGGGTCTTGTTTCAAACCATATAAAGCTTTGTGGAGTTTAAAAACATGGTTTGGAAACTTTGGATATTCAAAACTGGGGGATTGTTCAACATACTCCTCTTCTTCTATGTAGCCGTTTAAAAAGGCACTCTTGACATCCATTTGAAAAAGTTTAAACCCTTTGGATGCAGCAAAAGCTAAGAGTATCCTAATAGCCTCCAAACGAGCTACAGGAGCTAAAGTCTCCTCATAGTCTATCCCCTCCTTCTGACTATAACCCTTGGCTACAAGTCTGGCCTTGTTCCTCACAATGTGGCCATCCTCTCCTTGTTTGTTTTTGAAAACCCATTTTGTCCCAATAGGATTACAGTCTGGAGGAGGTGGAACCAAAACCCAAACCCGATTTCTCTCAAAATTTTCTAACTCCTCATGCATGGCATTGACCCAATCCGGATCTGTCAAAGCGTGTCCAACATCTTGGGGTTCAAAATCAGCAACAAATGTAGAATGAGCAAAGTGAGAGATTTGTTGTGACCTGGACCGAGTGACACGTTCGTCGATGCTGCCGATCATCTGTTGAGGTGGGTGTTGGCACTGAATGAGTCGTGGCGCCTCCCGAGCTGAAGTGACCTCCCCCTCAACTGCAGCTGGTGCCTCCCCGGGTACGAATGGTACAGCCCGAGGCGGCGGATCCCATGGCCCCAAGTAGTAGAGGAAGACGGGTCGGGGCCGTGAGTCGTAGTAGAAGCCGCTCCTTGCGGCACAATAGGTGGAGGAGGTGCTGGATCATCCATCCCTTCAGCACCCTCGTCCTCGTCATCAAAAAGAGGCTCATCAACATCATGATCACCTGCACGCTCAAAACAAGAAGAAGGACAAACCATGGTCTTGTCGAAGGTGACATCGGATGTCTCCATGACTCGATTAGTATCAAGGTTAAGTACACAATAAACTCGAGTGTGAGTGCCATAACCCAAAAATACACCGTCAGAAGAACGAGACTCAAATTTGTCCAGGTTGCCTTTCTTAAGTATAAAATAGTGGCAACCAAAAACTCTAAAATAACTCACTTTGGGCTATCTTCCAAAACGCAACTCATAAGAAGTATTTTTCAAGAAAGCTCGGAGAAAGATGCGATTGGAAATATAGCATGCAGTGTTCATAGCTTCGGCCCAATATTGCCTAGGAGTCCTATGCTCATCGAGCATCGTCCTGACCATCTCTACAAGGGTCCGATTCTTCCTCTCTACAACACCATTCTGTGGCGGTGTGTAGGGGGAAGAAAACTAATGCTCCAAACCCAAAGAGTTACAAAACTTCTCAAAATCAGAATTCTTCAACTCGGAACCATTATCACTACGAATAGCTCACATCGAGTTCATAGGGAACTCGTTCTGAAGACACAAAATCAGATTGCGAGCAAAAGAGAAAATCTCAGTCTTCTCAGTCAAAAAGAAGACCCACGAATATCTCAAAAAATCATCGACAACAACAAGAACATACCACTTTCCCCCAACCGAGCTCACCCGAGCCGGACCAACAAGGTCCATGTGTAAAAGTTCTCCAGGGCGGTTAGTCATGACCTGAGTCAGAGGATGGTGGGGAGCGGCAACCATCTTCCCATGTCTACAAGAATGGCAAACAAGGTCCTTCTCCATGGACAACTTGGGCAATCCTCGGATTAGGTCAAGTGAGCTAAGTCTTGCAAGCAAGTCAAAGCTCAGGTGACCGAGTCTCCTATGCCACTTCGAAAGATCAGAGGAGGAAGGACCAGCCCCAAGACAATGAGAAAATCCAAACGACTGAGAAATTCGCACGAAAGACTTTCCCAAAGGGCAAAATCAAACATACTAGATTGCCCCGAGGATCTAAAATACGACTGAGATTCGGTTTAAAACGAATCTCATAGTCATCATCAAAAAGTTGCGAAACAGAAAGAAGGTTAAAATGCAAGTTAGGAACAAGAGCAACATCACGCAACACAAAGTACTCATTAACTCGCACCGACCCACGAGACCACACTTTACCTTTGCTATTGTCGCTGAAGGTGATAAACTCCTTTCCGGCAACAGGACTAAGACTGGAGAACCACTTGGTGTTTCCGGTCATGTGCTTTGAGCAACCGGAATCCACCAACCAAATGTCCTCCAATCGTTTTACCTACATCAATAACAAGACATAGGGTGAGCATACGGTCCAACACTGTGGTTAGTGAAGTAGGAAGAGTACCGGTGTTGGGCCGGTTGCTCAAAAGAACGGTCAGTGTAAAAGCCATTCCTAGCACGCCTACGGGGAAAGCGATCACCATGCACAGGAAAACGTGGTCCGCTAAGGAAAGAGCGTCCATCGCGATACTCAAAACGCGGTGGAGAGGAACGCTCAACAAAGCCACCGCCACAGGGTCCGTATCCTGCAAAGTCAGGACCCCATCGGGCAACACCTCCCTGACGCCTAGGACCTTGAGGTACTGCACCTCTAGGCCTAGCAGCTCTCCTCTGAACATTCATCACATGTACATCATGGAAAGGATAGTACATGTCTGCATTGTTCATCTCCCTGGCACGACGCTCCTCTCTCTTGCGCTGAAAGCAAAACTCACTCAAGTGTCCATCTCTCCCACAATGCTCACAATGGTACCTCACCACTCTCATAGGGGGTTGTTGGTACTCACGGTAGTGGGTGTGGATCACTTTGCCCTTCTGTGGCATAAGCTCCTCCTAGATAGGTGGCATTGTGTCTAGCTTGTTCTTTAGGTGGTTTGGTTTGGGAGTCCATTGCTATTTCTTGGGTGGATCTCTTGGAGGTTCAACAAACACTCCATCCTTGGTGTTTGGCTTGAGAGGCTCTTTGGGTGGAAGCTTGGTAAGCTTGGGAGTAGTGGTGGAGTTGGGCTTCTCACTCGGGTTAAGGCCACTAGACTCTCCAATCTTTCCAAAAGATGAAACATCAACACCCGGAGCAAAACCTACACCAGGACCTCCAGCAGCACACTTAAACTGAGCGATCATCATCCCAAGCTGCGGCTCATTACATGACACCCATGATAAGATGGTCCGAAGGTATGTGTTTTCCTCCTCGATTTGCATCCTGCCATGCTTCACGTTTGCAATCTCCATCTCCAAACCCTCGCACAAAGCGCATCTAGACACACAAGTGCTACCCGAGCTGGCCTTCTCAAGAGACTCAATCTTGGCATTCTTCTCTGCCAACTCGGTTTGCAAGCCTGCACAAGACTTGCACGCACCTAACAACATGGGTCTCGCCCGGAGCTCATCCACCTCTCCAACCAAAGCAGCATACTTACCTCTCAAAGTGAGAAGGTTAGTCATGTGCTTGGTGCACATCTCGCACTCACTCTCCTCAGAAATGACCACGGTGGACTTAGCAAACTCAAGCTCCCTCACCGTGTCCTCCCACTTCTGCCTAAACTCCTTTCACTCTCTAGCTGCACGCCTAAGCAATTTATCCTGACTAAGCAAAGCGGCAGTAAGCTTTTCAACCTCAGCAGAGAGTTCCTCAGGAGTCTGTGATACCTGCGAGGAGTCATCGTTGTCATCATTCTGTGGGATCTCCTCCAGCTTGCCATTGACCTCGTCACCAAGGGCCATGGTGCAGAAACCCTCGTCGTCGGCGAAGAAGCAGAGGCTGTTCAGCTTGTCCTCGATCCTCTTCCTATTTTCGGACTCGTCATTGCTTGAGTGTGCGGAGTCGTCATTCGAGTCGTTGACGTCGCTGAGCATGGCAAAGAAAGCACGCTGCTCAGCCTGGGCCTTCTCCAAGTACTTCTTCTTGATGTACTCCTTGTTGAAGCCGCCCTTCCGCTTCTGCTTCGCGGGGACGTACTTCTCTTTGCACTTCCTGGAGTCGTACTTGTGCCCATGATCGTCCTTCCCAGATTGCTTGTTCTTCTTGGGACAGTTGATGATGAAGTGGTCGGGGTCGCCGCACTCAAAGCATCCTGAGCATCCTCCTCCGCGGCGACAGTTCATGCAGTTGTTGTGAAACCACGAGAACCGGTTAGCAAGCAAAGCCAACTTGTCATCCCCCAAAGACTCCAACTGCTCCTCTGTAACAGAAAGAAGTGAAGCGAGTGCAAATCCTCCAAAGGGGTTAGCAGAAGAGCCAGAAACCAAAGCCATAGTCGGGCCAGAAGGATTTTCATAAGAAGCCCTCGACATGGCATCAATCTAACTAGACTTGAGCTTACTGAAGAGCTTGTCGCATGTGAGGGTCTCATAGTTAGACGATTCGATGATCGCCTGGACCTTTGAGTCCCACACCGACCGATCGAGAGTATGCAAAATCTTCAAAGCTCTCTCATGATTGTCGAAAGACAACAGCTCCTTGTTTGCTCTCATCTTGTTGACAATAACCTGAAAGCGAGTGAATAAACTTTCTATGCTCTCGCCAGGCATGTGTCGAAAGTTCTCATACTCCCGTTTGTGCGACTCGTAGAGACGGGATTTGACTTGAGTGGTTCCCTCATGGAAGCACATGAGGGTCACCCAAATCTCACGAGCCGTGGGGAGGTGAGAAACGCGATCAAACTTAGACATGCTCAAACAGGAGAAAAGAGCGTTACGAGCTCGGCTATTGGCATCGTGCTCCTCGATCTGCAGCTGAGTAGCACGAGCAGCCAAGACAACGTAATTCTCCTTGTTGCAAATCTCCCAAACAGAAGCACCCATTCTCTGAAGATAGGCCGACATGCGTATCTTCCAATACGCATAGTTTGTTCCATTGAAAAACGATGGTTTGCCCACGCCGCGATCCATGTCGCCTTCTGTGGATCTGGAACCGGCTAAGGTGAAAGATCCTTAACCTACTCCGATATCAATTGAAGGACCAAGAGTGCTACCAGAAAACGACCAGAGGGGGGGTGAATGGGAGCTTCAAAATTTCCTACCGGAAACTTGACGCCACTGTCCCGAGAATCAACCCCAAGAGCAAACTTAGAGCTTGCAAGTGTCCATGACCCTAGATGTAGGGTGGATGCTTCCAAGAAGCACAGCGAGACACTATACAACTCTAGAAACACAACGCAAAAGCTAGAAATCAAAACCAACAATGGACGAATGAACCGCAGACAAAACTGCGCAAAAGCAGTTGCATCGGACGCTGGCCTATGTCCGATGGCTCAGCACCGGACGCGTCCGATGCAAACAGAACCTCTCTGGAACCTTACTGGACTGGCATCGGACGCTGCTACAGTGAAACCCTAGCGTTCGATGCTTGACCCCCGGTGCGTCCGATGGCAACAGATGCTCCGATGGTCAGCGTCTGATGCTCCTTAAAACTCACTGTCAGACAACAAGTGGCACCGGACGCGTCCGATGGTATGTACCATCGTCCGATGCTCAAGAACAGAGAGTCCGATGGTCCCGATTCTGTGCTGTTCTTCCATGAAAATCACCCGATCTCCTCTGAATCAAAAGCACTAAGGCTTAGACTTGGTATGAGGAGTTCCAAGGAGGTTAGTGAGCTATCCTAAGGGATCATGGCTCGAACCTAACTCCAAATCGGTGAATTGGAAGAATTCCGGACAAAGGAGCAAAACTTGATCCAAAACAAAAAATCGACCGATCCACTAGCTCGTGAGGTTAGAGTTGATTTCCTTTGGTGGAAAGAAGTGCCTCACGATCTAGAACAACTTGGTTCAAACGGATTTGCAAAAGATGCACCAAGTAGAGAGATCGATCAACGGGAAAAATGTGGAGAAAAGCAACCCGTGAAGAACAAGAACAAAACATGAATTATAACCATGAACTTGCAACCGTGTGGCTACCACACGTTACAATAGTGAGATTGCGGTCTCACTTCCTCAAAATCTCACGGGCACAGAGGTATGATTGTCTTCTCTGTGGATCTCAGTTCGCTACAGCAGGGAATGGGAGAGCAGGAAACCCTAGAAGCAAAAGAGCAAATGACTGAGATATTTTGGGAGGTGGGTGTCTCCCCCTACTTATCCTAATTCTAATTCCCACTCTACCCCTAGTTATTTATAGAGCGACCTAGCCAAACCCTAAGGCTATCCTGGACCAACCCGAAGCTGATGGTGATCCGAAGGCCAAGCCCGCACAACTGGTAGCGTTGCTTCGACGCAACCACACCGATTGCCGCCACGTGCCGCCACCGCTCTGCTTGTCCTTTTCCTGGACGCCGCCCCCCGGTTTTGTGGCCGAAACCGGGAAACCAGGCCTTCAAGTCCATCCCCCGGTTTTGTGGCCCAAACTAGGAAACCAACCGCCCATCGCCTGAGTTTTGTGGCCCAAACTCAGAAACCTGCCAGTGCCCAGGTTTTGAGGCCCAAACCTGGAAACCGTCCTCAGCCCGAGTTTTGTGGCCCAAACTCGGCAAACCCGCAACACCCAGGTTTTGTGGCCCAAACCTGGAAACCGTCCACCCGGTGGTTTTTCTATGGCTCAACCACCAAACCAGAGCTGTAGAGGGGTAACACCGCCCGTGCACCCCGTCCACTAACACGTGTCCCCAGGTCCTCGACCCGAGCAACACCGTGCCCCGCAAGTCTCTGCTCATCGTTGTCCCAGGCTGTTAGCCACCATAGCTGATCCTCAGGCCACCGGTCCCTCAGTCCAAGCCTCACGTCCGCTCTTCACCGCTCCTAGTCTGTCGGCATGGCACATCTCTACTTGACCTTCACCTTGCCCTCGATCACTATCTCTGTGCTCGACACCTGCACAACACAAGCCAAAGAACATGCACATCAAACCCGTTGACAATCACTCATCACTCAAGACTCGGCATACACCCATGTATCCACAACCGTTTAGGTTCTGTTTTCCCGTCGTACCTTGAGTAGTTCCCTAGTTTTAATTTTCATGGAAACGGGACTGCTTGGAGTCTCTAGGAAAAGCAGGTGAAACGATCAACTGCGTCGGATGCTAAGTTGTCAACTCCTCGATATGATGATTTGGCTCCTCCTTCGGCTTGATCAGGGACTCGGTTGCCCAGGCGACTCCTTGCTAGAGCCCGACCGAGTCGCTCATGAACGGGTCGCCTCTGACATGGATGAGATGAATCTTGATCATGGGCTAAGGACTCAAGGTTTTGACCTTTGAGCTGTAGCACGGTAGTCTAAATCATGATCAACCGTCGTTCTTCATCAGGGGTGCTGTTGTCCTTGGCTCCCATCTCTGTAGCTAGAGCCATGATGTTTTGGTAGTGTGTCTGATATACCTTGTGACCAGCGACCCTCATGAATTCAGGTTTGAGGTTGCGCGAATAGTCAGCTCATCGTCGGTTGTGATCATTTTGGGATTGAATCTTCTGATCACGCTGATTATGAATTTGACGCTCGGCTTCCTCTTCCAGACGCCTTCGACTATTATATTCTTCAAGTCATACTTGGTAGCACTCCATAGCCTCGGTTTCTCCTTAGTCTTTAGCCTGATTCTTCCTTAGTCTTTCTGCCTTCATAGACTCGGTTTCTCCGGGTCCTTCTGGGTCGTTATCGGATATCATACTCAAGGTTTCATCATCTCGGAGGACATCTGGAGGAGTTGAAGGTCGTAGAGATGACTGGTGTCCTGCCATGAAGACTTCATGAGTGTAGCCTTGGTTTGTTGATCCTAGTGTAACCGACTCCAAGGTAGAAGCACTGGAGATTAGCTCTATTGAGGTATCGTGCTCCTCAAAGGGGAGCTGATATCCATATTGGTAAGGGAGTTGTTGGTCGATTGTGCCAACCAACCTAGCCGGGGCTGGTTGTATTGGCCAATGGACGATGTTACCTTCCTCGGTTGAAACGAGTCCGTGTTGGGCTCCAGTCAAAGGGATCTGTTGAAGCTTTTTGAACTTTGATCCAATCAACTCCTGGAAGTTTTCAGCCAAATTGCGCAGTCCAAAGGGGATACAATGTCTAGCATCTGAGTCCTTTTCGGGCCTAGAGTTCGTGTCTGAATAGGAGTCGGATGCTTTAGCTTGGCCCCTAGATTCTTGCGATTCTTGGATTGTGAGGTTTTCTAGGTCCTGAGCAAGACAGTCGGTCTTTGGCGTGATTTGCGCTTCTGATTCAGGTTAAAGGTGTTGATGCAGCTTTCCTTGATCATCCGCAATGCAAGTCCATGAGCCAAAAATGAAAATTGATCCCTGTTGACGCTCACTAATGCTCATAATTAACCATCAACTATTACATGAAATGACACTAAATGAATTACAAAGCATAGTTGTAGGGTTTGAAAGAAACAAGTTCCACGAGTTTTGGTGCTCTCACTTGTTTTGTAGGACATCAATATTTCACCATATAATAGTATCTCAAGTGATGAATTGGAGTGCACCATTGTGAAGGGCTCATCGAGACGATCGAAACGAACATATCATTTGCTATATTCGGAGTCCCGGATGAAAAGATATTAATTTCGCAACGAAATCAGCAAAAGAAGGATCTAGAAGACACTAGAAGACACCACGAGGCGGCCCACCACGTGGGCCCACTGGGCCAGACCGACCGGTCCCACTTGGAGACCGACCGGTCGGCCACGGAGGCCGTTTCGCCTCCGCCTTCTGGAACCTTTTTCCACCGCCTCCTAGGATGCATCTCCACCGTCCCTGAAGTCGATTTGATCCAACGATGGGTGATAAACTGTGGTGGAACGATCCCAATCCCATGGCCCACAGGTCCCTGTCATCCACTGACAGCCGAACTGATGTTCCGTGTGATTAAGACTGTTCGTCACCGGGCTGCATCAGTGCCCATTGTCCGCAGGATCATCTCACCTTTCGGTTACAACATTGGATACTTTTACAAATAACATCGGAATACAGAGCGGAAGACTTAAATAACATTAGTTTTATAAACCGAGGTTCCAAATAAGATTAAAGGTGCAGTTATTACAAACCAAGTTCGGGAGATAGAAAATAGGCAACGTAGCGGAGTACAAAAAAATAAAGATACCCATGATCACCCAGCCCGAGGGTGTACACTTTACTCTTCGGCCTCATCGGCCTCTTCCTGGACGATGGTCATGCAGCAGGGCGCAAGACACATCGGGGACTCGGTCATACCTGCAGCATGGGTAACAAACCCTGAGTACTGGGGTACTCAACAAGACTTACCCGACTAAAGAAAAAGGGAAGAAGACTCAAGAATGAGAGGCTTAGGTAGTCAAGGTAAGGCTTAAGCAAGATCAAGTATTTTGCAGAAAAAGCATTTTGAAATCCTTGTTTTATTTTTGGAAAGATTCCAGTATTTCTCAATTCTTCACTGTTCATGATTCATTTTACCTTTCAAAAACATACCAAGTTGAGAACCAATCTCCGTTGACAGTCAGTGACCAAGTCTCCATAACCGAGGAGCAACGTTAATCCGGATAAATAATACTCAGCTGAGGATCCCTATCCACACTGCATATGTAGCACCCAAGCTTGCATATGCCAACTCGTCTACCACGATTCCTCCAAGATTGGGCCCGGTCCTACGCCACCCGGAAGTACAGTACACCACTCCTATCCAGGTACGACGACCACGTGGGTACATGCCACTTCCGCCATCTCTCCACTCCCAGTGCGCGGTTGTCGGTCCAATAAAGGATTCCTCGGAGCTAGAGCTTTCCGAAGTATGTGAATAGTTGTAAGTCTTGGCCAGCAGGCCCCCATACGGATGGTCCCTAAATTTTTCCGCCAGCGACAAGCACCTCGGGACTCTAACCCAAGAGTACAGGTTCTGTCGGTTTTTCAACCCTGTCCCGGTCGGTGTCAACTGTTGAGTCCCGGACTACAACATGACGGCACTGTACGCTCGGACAACCTCTCCTCGCAATTGACTAGGTACGGATCAGATACTTAGCCAATGGTCGGGGAGTAAAGCCAAATTCCCATAAAAATTCTTTAAGTGATCACACTTTTGAAATTGGCATTTTATTGCAAATCTATTGAATAGCATTACTAAGCATTTCGCAAATAATTTTCAAACAGGGCGGGGTATTTGTTGGTGGAGGTAAACACTGCAGGTAATAGGTCATCACACAACTCCTATAACCTAATGCAGTAGTTTTACTCAAAGCATTTTAAGTAAACCTTTTATAAAAACAAGGAAGGGTTAAAATGCACCGGGGCTTGCCTTGAAGAGCAAAGAGGACAGGCTCGGGGTCGGCAGTGCAGGTGTCGGAGCTCGGGGTCGCCTCAGGGGTAGGTCCGTCAGTGGCTGCTTCGACTTTGACGTTTCCTCCTTCGGTCACTATACGGATGCAATGACGTATGTTTATGAGGATACTGACATAAACAATACAGCACAGGACAATTCTACTGTTTCTAGAGTACAACTTTTCAACACATCAGTAACTCTTAGTATAGACACAAAGTTACTTAACGCTACCCCTAAGCAGGATTAATCAAACTTATTAAGCATCATTTATCCGACCTAAACACAAATCAAGCATGGCATCACAAACATCATAGACCAAAAGGGTGGGGGTCTAAGAACAGCAAACAATCCCAAAAGTCACATCACAGAACATACAACATGAATCCTAATTGCTTTTCTATTTTTTCCTAATTATTTAAAAAGGTCATTTTATGCAGTTGCTCCAAAATTTACCAAATTAATCTCATAAGTTCATTATGGTATAAAAAGATGGCAAAACAAATTTCATAATTTTCGGAGGTCATTAAGGTGCTCAATTAAAATCAGTCATTAATTAACAAAAGACACTATTTACAACTAAAATAAATGCTCAAAAATCAACTTATTCCAAAAGACTTCAAAATTTCACCAGAGACTAAACATGACACAACTAGCACATAAAAATTTATCTCATGGTTTTTGGAGCTACACATGATTTTCTAAAAATCTAAAACCATACATTTATTAATTAAAAGAGGGATTTTACATTTTCAAATTCTTGCAGAAAAGTCAAGTTTTATATTTTTATAAAATACTTCAAGGTATAAAGAGTCTACCATCAAATTTTCAGAATTTTTGGAGCAACACAGAAAATCACACAAAAAGATGAAAAAGGAACACTATTCACATTTTTCCAAAAAGGAAAAAGAGCACTGTGCTCCTTCCTCGCAGGTCTCGGGCAAATCGCACGCAGGGCTCGGGCGAATCACGCGCAGGGCTCGGGCGAATCGCAGGCGAGGCGGACGGCGGACCGGCCGCTCGGGGCTCGCGCTGGGAAAGCCGAGGGTGGGGAAAGATTCGCGAGCTCACCGTGAGTCGGGAGGGAGGCTCGGTGAGGCGGTGCAGGGTCGGAGGAGGGAGCTCGACGGTGGCGGCGGATCTCTTCGGCGGCGATCGGCGTCCGGCGGCTCTGTCCACCAAAAGAGGTCGCCAAGGGTGCGGTTAGGAGCACGCTGAGGTGAGGAAGAGAGGGCAGGGGTCGGAGGGAAGAGAGAAGCACTCACGGCGGCGAATTTCTCGCTTAGCCGAAATGCAGCCGTTTGCCGAAGTCGGGGACGAAGCTCCTGCGCCGGCGAGAGGAGGGCGGAGGGGTGAAATTGGTCGCTCGGGAAGGTGGAGCAGCTCAAGGTGAAGGCAGCGGCGGGCTCAGCTGGCTCTAGGGAGGTTCGGTGGCTCGGGTTCACGGAGCTCACCGATGGCGGAGGAATGGCGGAACTCGGCGGCTTTTATAGCCGCGGGACGGAGCTGGGGGGTTTCCGGTCAGAAGGGTGGGGAGCGTTCGGGCGACATTAATGGAGGTAGGGAGCAGGGTAGGGCAGCTTCGACGCGGGCGGGGAGTTCGCGCGCGGCGCGGCGGCTTGTCGGCGGCTGGCATCCGCCCGCTGTCCGCGGCCGAGGGGAAGTAGGAGGAGGGTAGGGGATGAGCGAGGCGGAGGTAGGTAGGGGACCGGAGAGGTCGAGCGCTTAGCGCTGGCCTTGGGCGACACGGACGCGGGTCAGCCGAGCTCGGCGAGGCTGAGGCTGCGCCGCCATCGGCCGGGGCCCCCTTGCTTTAAAGCTCGCACAGAGACGTTACTCAAACCCAAATCTACCCCCTTTCTGAAATTTTGAAATTACTCCCAAAACTTGAACTACACAAAGAAAACTCAAAACACCAAAGTTGCTTAAAATTTTGAGATCTACAACATTGCCAATATAAACTTTTTCTGAAACTCGATAGTTTTTGAGATAATTTTGAAAACCGAAAAGGGGACAAAATTGAAGTTTGAAAGAATTTGAAATTACTTCTGATTTTGCATTGAAGCTTGAAAATCTGCAAATACCAAAGTTGTTCCTTTTGACAAGATCTACAACTTTGCTAAAAGGGCCAACTTCAAATTTTGAATAGTTTTTAAATTAATAAAAGAGGGGTAAAAACCAGGGTTTGGAAATCAGGGTTTTTCAGAAGGAATTTAAATTCTATTTCTGATTTTGAACTTTGACCAACACAACAAAACATCAAGACACTCAACTGAACAAGATTTACACCAAGCTAGACACAGAGATGAAATTACCATTTTGCCCTTATAGGAAGATTTGGGCCTTTAGGGTTTTTGAAAAAGAGATTCAATACACAAGTCACCTCAGAAAAGGGTAAAAGCAAAACAAGCATTAGGCAAACATAAATGCATGGCAAGAATGATTAATGACTAAAGATGATGACATGTCAGGTTAATTACATATTAATCACCATAGGTGTTACAGCCTTCCCCCCTAAAAGAAATCTCGCCCCGAGATTCTGCGTCTTAAGAAGGACAAAGACAAAACTTACATCTACAGAGTATCGAGAAAGTCGGGACAGCTCTTCGCTAAGAAGTCTTCGGATTCCCAAGTGGCTTCTTCTTCAGAGTGTTGGTTCCACTGGATCTTGTACCATCTTGTGGTGGTCCTCCGGGTAACACGGTCCTTGTAATCCAACACACGAACTGGATACTCGGAGTATGACAGATCGGGTTCTAACTCAACACCTTCAACTTCCACCACGTGTTCGGGTACTCGGAGACATTTCTTGAGTTGGGAGACGTGAAACACATTATGGACTACGGAAAGATGATCGGGTAATCTTAGCTTGTAAGCTACCTTGCCATAACGTTCCAGAATTTCAAGGGGACCAATATAGCGTGGTGCTAATTTTCCCTTGACTCCAAAACGAGTAACTCCTTTGGTGGGTGAGACCTTTAGATACACATAATCTCCGATCTGGAACTCCAAAGGTCGACGTCTCTTGTCAGCATAGCTTTTCTATCGAGACTGCGCAATCTTCATATTCTCTTGTATTTGCTTGACTTTTTCTTCCATATCTTTTACTAGGTCAACTCCAAAGAACTCCCTTTCTCCAGGTTCAGACCAACTGAGAGGTGTACGACAATGGCGACCGTACAGCGCTTCAAAGGGTGCCATTTTAATGCTTTCTTGGTAACTGTTGTTATATGAGAATTCTGCCAAGGGCAAACACTCATCCCAAGTATCTGCGAAGGTGAGCACACAGGCTCTCAACATGTCCTCTAACAGTTGGTTGACTCGCTCAGTTTGTCCATCCGTTTGTGGGTGATATGCTGTGCTATGCAAGAGTTTGGTTCCAAGTGAGGTATGTAATGCTTTCCAGAACTTTGCGACAAACTGAGTACCACGATCAGAGGTAATGGTCTTGGGTATGCCATGGAGTTTTACTATGTTGTTCTTGTACAAAGTGGCATAAGTGGGGACGGTGTAGCTGGTTTTGACTGGCAGGAAGTGAGCTTGCTTAGTGAGGCGATCCACGATCACCCAGATGGAATCAAAGCCTCTTTGTGTCTTGGGTAGCCCATTGATAAAATCCATACTGATATCATCCCATTTCCAAGCAGGTACAGGTAAAGGTTGCAATTCTCCTCCGGGCTTCATGTGCACAGCTTTGACTTTCTGACAAGTATCACATCGAGCGACATATCGGGCGATCTCAATCTTCATCTTTGTCCACCAGAATCTCTGCCTCAAGTCTTGGTATATCTTGTTGCTGCCAGGGTGGATGGAGAATCTAGTCAAGTGTGCTTCATCAAGGACTAACTGTCTCAACTCAGGCACTTTGGGAACTACCAGTCGGTTCTTGAACCAAACCACTCCTGCATCATCAATCCTGAAACAATCAGCTTTTTCGGATCGGACCCTTTTGATGATGTGCTTAATTCTAGGGTTATCTTTTTGTGCAGTGATGATCTATTCCCTGATAGGTGTTTCTATCCAGATATTACTCAGAGTTCCCTGCGGAACCATCTCAATACCCAGCTTTTCCAATTCATAACATAGGGAAGAACCACAGGGTTTTATTACCAGACAGCTGCAATACGACTTGCGACTAAGCGCATCGGCGACCACATTCGCCTTACCCGGATGGTAATGTACTTCGAGATCATAGTCCTTAATTAACTCAAGCCATCTTCTCTGTCTCATATTCAGTTCTTCTTGAGTGAAGATATACTTCAGGCTTTTGTGATCAGTGTACACATTGCAGGCACTACCCAACAAATAATGACGCCAGATCTTTAAGGCGTGCACCACTGCTGCTAACTCAAGATCATGGGTTGGATAATTCTCTTCATGTCGCTTAAGCTGCCATGAGGCATAAGCGATCACTCGGCCTTCTTGCATCAAAACACAGCCCAAACCAGTACCAGATGCATCACAGTAGACATCAAAGGGCTTTTCGATGTTGGCTGGGTGTGACGGAACGGCCCTAATCCCATGGCCCACGTGTCCCTGTCAGCCTCTGACAGCCGAACCCATGTTCCATGTGATTAAGACCTGTTCGCCACCGGGCTACATCAGTGCCCAATGTCCGCAGGATCATCTCACCATTTGGTTACAGCATTGCATAATTTTACAAATAACATCGGAATAAAGAGCGGAAGACTTAAATAACATTAGTTTACAAAACAGGGTTCCAAATAAATTAAGGTGCAGTTATTACAGACCAAGTTCTGATAATAGAAATAGACATAGGCAACAAGTGGAGAACAGCAAGATACTTATAATCACCCAGCCCGAGGGTGTACAACTATTCTTCGGCCTCATCGGCCTCTTCCTGAACAACAGTCACACAGCAGGGTCCAAGGCATACTGAGGGATCTGCCATACCTGCAACATGGGGAATAAAACCCTGAGTACTGGGGTACTCAACAAGACTTACCCGACTAAAGAAAAAGGGAGAAGACTCAGGAATGAAAGGCTTGGGTAAGGCTTGAACAAGATAAGTATTTTGCACAAAAGCATTTTTTGTAAATCTTATTTTAATTTGAAAAGATTCAGTATTCCTCAATTCTTCATCGTTCATGATTCATTTTTACATTCCAAAACAGTCCTAGTTGAGAACCACTCTCCGTTGAGAGTCAATGGAACAAGTCTCCATAACCGAGGAGCAACGTTAATCCAGATAAATAATACTCAGCTGAGGATCCCTATCCACACTGCATATGTAGCACCCAAGCTTGCATATGCCAACTCGTCTTCCACGATTCCTCCAATATTGGGCCCGGTCCTACGCCACCCGGAAGTACAGTACACCACTCCAATCCGGGACTCTAACCCACGTGGGTACATGCTACTTCCGCCATCTCTCCACTCCCAGTGCGCGGTTGTCAGTCCAATAAAGGATTTCTCGGAGCCAGAGCTTTCCGTAGTATGTGAATAGTTGCAAGTCCTGCCCAGCAGGCCCCCATACGGATGGTCCTTACTTTTAAGCGACACACCTGGGACTCAACCGAAGGTCAGGTCCTGTCGGTTTCCGCAACGACAAGTACCTCGGGACTCTAACCCGAAGAGTACAGTCCTGTCGGTTTTTAAAACCCTGTCCCGGTCGGTGTCAACTGTTGAGTCCCGGACTACAACATGACGGCACCGTACGCGCGGACAACCTCTTCTCGCCATTGACCAGGTACGGATCAGATACCTAGCCAACAGTCGGGAAGTAAAGCCAAATTCCCATAAGGATTCTTTCAGTGATCACACTTTTGAAAATGACATTTTTTTTGCAAAGTCTAATTCAATAAGCATTGCTAAGCATTTTTCAAATACTTTTGAAAACAGGCTTCGGGTATATCAGTGGTCAAGGCGGATAATGCATCAGATAGGATATCACTCAACTCCTATAAACCTAATGCAGTAATTTAACCCAAAAGCATTAAGGAAAATATTTTATAAACGGAAGGGTTAAATGCACCGGGGCTTGCCTTGAAGAGCAAAGAGGACGGGCTCGGGGTTGGCAGTGCAGTCGTCGGAGCTCGGGATCACCTCGGGGGTAGGCTCGTCAGCGGTTGCCTCGGTCTTGACGCCTTCTCCGTCGGTCACTAAACGGATGCAATGATGTATGCTTATGAGGATGCTGACATGAACAATAGAACAAGACCAAGCTACTGATTCTTAGAGTACAACTTTCTATCGTGAAACTAATTTCTAAAAGTAGGCACAAAGTTACCTAACTTTACTTTTAAGTAAGATTAGTTAAACCTATTAAGTATCATTGAATCGGCCTAAGCATAGATCATGGCATGGCATCACAAACATCATAGACCAGGTGGGTGGGGGTCTATGAACAGCAAACAATCCAAAAGTCACACACAAGGCATACAACAGGGTTCCTAATTATTTTTCTATTCTAATTATTCCAAAAGGTCATTTTATGAAGTCACTCCAAAAGGTCTCAAAACTCTACCAGAGACTAAGCATGACATAACTAGCACATAAAAATTTATCTCATGATTTTCAGAGCTACACATGATTTTCTAAAATCTAAAACTATCCATTTATTAATTAGGTGGATTTTTGCATTTTCTAATTATTGCAGAAAAGTCAAGTTTCTTATTTTTATAAAATACTACATGGTATAAGGAGTCTACCATAAAAATTTCAGAATTTTTGGAGCAACACAGAAAATCATACAAAAAGATGAAAAAGGAACACTATTCACAACTTCCAAAAAGAAAAAAAGAACTGTGCACGGCTCGGGCGGAGCGGGCTCGGGCGAGACGGAAAACTAAGGCTCCGCTCGAGGCCAGGCGCGAAGGCTCGGGCGAGACGGAAAACTAGGGCTCCGTCCGAGGCCTGGCTCAGAGGGTGTGGCTCGTGTGCTCGAGGGTGGGCTCGTGTGGTCGAGGGTGTGCTCGAGTGAACAGTGCTCGTGTGGCCGAGGGTGTGCTCGAGTGAACAGTGATTATGTGCTCGAGGGTGTGCTCGTGCTGGTCGAGGGTGTGCTCGAGTGAACAGTGATTATGTGCTCGAGGGTGTGCTCGTGCTGGTCGAGGGTGTGCTCGAGTGAACAGTGAACGTGTGGCCGAGGGTATGCTCGAGTGAACAGTGCTCGTGCTCGAGGGTGTGCTCGAGTGAACAGTGAGTCGTGTGCTCGAGCTGGGAGGCTCGGGCGAAGCGGATAGCAAGGCTCGGGCGAGACGGCGGTCCGGCTGCTCGGGGCTTGCGCTGGGAAAGCCGAGGGCGGGGAAAGATTCGTGGGCTCACCGTGAGTCGGGACGTAGGCTCGGCGAGGCGGTGCGGGGGTCGGAGGAGGGAGCTCGACACTGGCGGCGCTTCGGCGGAGCTCTATCTCGGCGGTGAACGGCGTTCGGCGGTTCTGTCCACCAAAAGGGAGCACCAAGGTGCGATTAGGAGCGCACGAAGGTGAGGAACGAAGGGCAGGGGTCGGAGGGACGAGAGGGAAACTCACGGCGGCGAATTTCTCGTGCGGCCGAGATGCGGCCGTAGGCCGGAGTTGGGGAAGAAGGTTCCGCGCCGGCGAGGGGAGGGGCAGAGGGGTGAAATTGGTTGCTCCGGAAGGTGAAGCAGCTCAAGGCGAAGGCGATGAAGGCTTCGGCGGGCGCTGGGGTGGTCTGGTGGTGCGGGGCGCCGTGGAGGTGGTATGGCGGAACTCGGCGGCTACTTATAGTCGCGGTTGGAGCCGGGGAGGGGTCCGGGCGAGGGATGGGAGTGCTCGGGCGACATCAATGGCGGTAGGGAACAAGGTAGGTCGGCTCGGTTTGGTCGGGCGACGCGCGAGCGGCGGGGTGGTTGCCGGCGGCCGGCACTGCGCGCTGTCCGCGGCCGTAGGGGAAGAGGGAGGGGTAGGGAGCGACGAAGGTCGGCGGTAGGTGGGGGTCCGGGAGGGAAACGGGTGCCAGCGCTCGGCCGCGTGCGGCACGGGTGCGGGTCGGCCGGGCTCGTTATGGCGTCGAGGCTCGCGCGCGGCGCGGCCGTCATCGCCAGAGGCCGGGGCCCCCGAGCGTTAAAGCTCGCACAGTGACAGTATTAAACGCAAAACTTCCCTTTTTCTGAAAACTTAAAATTACTCCAACTACTAAAACTTGAACTACACAAAGAAAACTCAAAACACCAAAGTTGATCAAAATTTCGAGATCTACAACTTTGCCAACATAAACTTTTTCTGAAACTCAACCGTTTTTGAGATAATTTGAAAAACTAAAAAGGTACAAAATTTCAGTTTAAAGGAATTTAAAATTACTTCTGATTTTTTATAGAAACTTGAAAATCTGTAACATCAAAGTTGTTCCTCTTGACAAGATCTACAACTTTCCTGAAAGGACCAACTTCAGATTTTGAATAGTTTTTGAGTTAATAAAAGAGGGGTAAAAACCAGGGTTTGTAAATCAGGGTTTTTCAAAAGGAAATAAATTCTATTTCTGATTTTTTGAACTTTGATCAACACCACAAATCATTAGAGCACAAAACTGAACAAGAACTACACAAAGCTAGACACAGAGATGAAATTACCATTTTGCCCTTATAGGAAGATTTGGGCCTTTAGGGTTTTTCGAAAAAGATTTGCTACACAGTGTTTAAGCACATAAATGCAAGGCAAGAATGATTAATGACTAATGATGATGACATGTCAGGTTAATTACATTTTAAACACCAGAGGTGTTACAACGCCTTCCCCCCTAAAAGAAATCTCGCCCCGAGATTCCACGTCTTAAGAAGGAAAAAGGCAAAACCTTACATCTATAGAGTACTGAGAAAGTCGGGATAGTTCTTTGCTAAGAAGTCTTCAGATTCCCAAGTAGCTTCTTCTTCAGAGTGTTGGTTCCACTGGATCTTGTACCATCTTGTGGTAGTTCTTCGGGTAACACGGTCCTTGCAATCCAACACACGAACTGGATACTCGGAGTATGACAGATCAGGTTCTAACTCAACACCTTCAACATCTATCACATGTTCGGGCACTCGGAGACATTTCTTGAGTTGAGAGACATGAAACACATTATGAACTGCTGAAAGATGATCGGGCAACCTTAGCTTATAAGCTACCTTGCCACAACATTCCAGAATCTCAAAGGGACCAATATAGCGAGGTGCTAACTTCCTTTAACTCCAAAACGAGTGACTCCTTTGGTGGGTGAGACTTTCAAGTACACATAATCTCCGACTTGAAATTTCAGAGGTCGACGTCTTTTGTCAGCATAGTTCTTCTGTCGAGACTGTGCAATCTTCATATTCTCTTGTATTTGCTTGACTTTCTCTTCCATATCTTTCACTAGGTCAACTCCAAAGAATTCTCTTTCTCCAGGTTCAGACCAACTAAGAGGTGTACGACAACGACGGCCATACAGTGCTTCAAAGGGTGCCATCTTGATGCTCTCTTGGTAACTGTTATTATATGAAAACTCTGCCAAGGGCAAACAATCATCCCAAGTATCGGCGAAGGTGAGCACACATGCTCTCAACATATCTTCTAATACTTGGTTGACTCGCTCAGTTTGTCCATCTGTTTGTGGATGATATGCTGTACTATGCAAGAGCTTGGTTCCAAGTGAGGTATGGAACGCTTTCCAGAACTTTGCGACAAACTGGGTACCACGATCAGAGATAATGGTCTTGGGTATACCATGGAGTTTTACTATGTTGTTTTTGTACAAAGTGGCATAAGTGGGGACGGTGTAAATGGTTTTGACTGGCAGAAAGTGAGCTTGTTTAGTGAGGCGATCCACGATCACCCATATAGAATCAAAACCTCTTGATGTCTTGGGTAGACCATTGATAAAATCCATACTGATATCGTCCAATTTCCAAGCAGGTACAGATAAGGGTTGCAATTCTCCTCCGGGCTTCATGTGCACGGCTTTGACTTTCTGGCAGGTATCACATTGAGCGACATACCGAGCGATCTCAATCTTCATCTTTGTCCACCAAAATTTCTGCTTCAATCCTGGTACATTTTGTTGCTGCCGGGTGGATGGAGAATCTAGTCAAGTGTGCTTCATCAAGGATTAACTTTCTTAACTCAGGCACTTTAGGAACTACTAACCGACTCTTAAACCATACTACTCCTGCATTATCAATCCTGAAACAATCAGCTTTTCCGGATTGGACTTTTTTGATGATGTGCTTGATTCCAGGGTTATCTTTCTGTGCAGCGATGATCTGCTCTCTGATAGGGGTTTCTATTCTGATATTATTCAGAGTTCCTTGTGGAATCATTTCAATATTCAACTTTTCCAGCTCATAACACAAAGAAGAATCATAGGGTTTCATCATCAGATAGTTGCAATAAGACTTGCGACTGAGTGCATCGGCGACCACATTCGCCTTACCCGGATGGTAACGTACTTCAATATCATAGTCCTTAATTAACTCAAGCCATCTTCTCTGCCTCATATTCAGCTCTTCTTGAGTGAAGATATACTTCAGGCTTTTGTGATCAGTGTACACATTACAGATACTGCCCAAAAGATAATGACGCCAGATCTTCAAGGCATGCACTACTGCTGCTAACTCGAGATCATGAGTTGGATAATTCTCTTCATGTCGCTTAAGCTGTCGGGAAGCATATGCGATCACTCGACCTTCTTGCATCAAAACACAGCCCAAACCAGTACCAGATGCATCACAGAAGACATCAAAGGGTTTTTCAATGTTCGGCTGGACTAGCACTGGTGATGTAGTTAACAGTTTCTTCAGAGTTTGAAAGGCTTGCTCACAGGCTGGTGACCAGACAAACTTCACAGAATTCTTTACTAACTCAATGATAGGCTTGGCGATTCTTGAAAAATCTAGGATGAATCGACGATAATATCCTGCCATTCCCATAAAGCTGCGGACTTCACGAACAGTGGTAGGTGGTTTCCAATCTAGAATGTCTGCCACTTTACCAGGGTCAACTGATACACCTTCAGCGGATAGGACATGACCAAGGAACTGTATCTGATCCAACCAGAACTCACATTTACTAAACTTGGCATAAAGCTGATGCTCTCTGAGACAGGATAGAACGATACGAAGATGTTCGGCATGATCTTCAGGGGTTTTTGAGTAGACAAGGATGTCGTCAATGAACATGACCACGAATTTGTCAAGCTCTGGCATGAACACAGAGTTCATGAGGTACATGAAATGAGCAGGGGCATTGGTCAAACCAAGGACATGACCAAATACTCATATAGGCCGTATCTGGTGGTGAAAGCTGTTTTAGGAATATCTTCAGGACGAATCTTTATTTGGTGGTAGCCAGATCTGAGATCGATCTTGGAGAATACTTTGGCTCCAGCTAACTGGTCAAGAGGAGATCAATTCGAGGCAAGGGATATTTATTTTTGATGGTGACCTCATTGAGTGGGCGATAATCAATGCACATTCTGAGAGTCTTGTCTTTCTTCTTTACAAAGATTACAGGACAGCCCCAAGGAGACGAGCTTGGGCGAATAAAACCCTTGTCTAGCAAATCTTGTAATTGGATTTTTAGCTCTGCCAACTCTGTGGGAGGCATTCGATAAGCTCTGCGGGATATAGGAGCAGTCCCGGGCTTTAGCTCTATGGCAAACTCGACATCACGGTCAGGGGGTAGACCAGGCAAATCTTCAGAAAAAACATCAGGGAATTCACAGACCACGGGGATGTCTCTGGTTTCCAGAACATAGGCGGTGTTCATCTGTGTGGCTACTGGTTTTTGAGGCATTGGAAGTTGGAGAAGGAGTTTGGAGGTACTGTTAGGAATATCCACTCTCACAACTCTATTCAGGATGTCAATCATGGCTTTATACTGACACATCCAATTCATGCCTAGGATAACATCTATCTCCTGATTACGAAGCACTATCATGGTGGTGGGAAATACATGTTCCCCCAACGTTACTGGTATACTACGAACCACTTCTGTAGTACATATACGCCCTCCAGGTGAGAATATGCAGAAACTTTCTTTTAAATCCGCAATTTAAATGTCATGCTTGATTACAAAAGTACGATTGATGAAGGAATGCGATGCACCAGAATCAAACAACACAACTGCAGGGTGATTGGCAACGGGAAACCTACCGATCATGACGGGCTCTCCATCTGGAATATCGCCGACAGCGGTGTAGTAGACTTGCCCGTGCTTCTTGACAATCTTGCCCTTCTGAACAGGCTGCTGCTGGACACGGTGCTGCTGCTGCTGCTGAGATCCTCCAGGATTCTTCTGAATATTCTGGGCATACCTCTTGGGCTTTGGGCACTCACGAGACCAGTGACCAAGCTGGCCGCAGTTGAAACAGGGATAGTTGTAGGCTGTTTGTGGGGTGGTGACATGAACACCTAGGGCGTTCGGCTGTGTGGCACTCTGCTAGTTGGCATTATGGGTGGTGGCTGTAGTACGAACGACCACTTGCTGGTTGGGGTAAGGTAGGCGATTTTGATGGTGACTGAGGTGGTATATGATCCTCTGACGCTTGTGACCGCCAGAGAAACTGCCGGGTCCTGCTTTCTTCTTCTTCTTTTCCTCTTGATACTGGCGGTTGCTTTCTTCATAAGCAACAGCCCGGTCAACGGCATCATGATAAGAACCGGTCGGGTTATTGGACAGACTTCTGCGGATCTTAGGATGTAGACCTCTAAGGAAACAATCCCTCTTCTTTTCATCTATGTTGACATACTCTGAGGCATACTGGCTAAGGTGATTGAACTGACCCACATACTGCATTACTGTGGAGTCCTTCTGCTGCAGCGCCAGAAACTGATCAAGCTTCATCTTTATTAATCCCGAAGGGATATGATGTGCACGGAAAGCTATGCGGAACTCTTCCCAGGTCATCTGATGACCTTCTGGCTGGATAGCCAACAGATTTGCATACCAAGCACTTGCTGGACCACGAAGCTACTGGGAAGCAAACCGGGGCTTCTGGATGTCGATGCAGTGGAGAAGACTGAACTTTTGCTCCATAGTGCGGAGCCAATCGTCAGCTTCCAGGGGTTCATCTGCCTTGGTGAAAACTGGTGGACGGGTCTCGGTGAAATCCACATATGTAGTCTCACGGTTGATGTCGTGACGACCACGGTGACCATTGTTCTGTTGTACTTGGTTTTGGGCCATAAGGTTAGCAGCGGCTGCCAAAGTTGCAATGGCATCTGCCAGGGTAGCAGGAACAGGTGGAGGGTTAGGAAGGTCAGAACCTCCAGCTCTATTGCGAGTGTTCACAGGCATCTGTTAAACAACTTGAAACTTAGCATTCATAGATAGGGTTCTGAAACAACTGATTGATAAGCTTCACTGATACAAAAGATGACTGACAGATTACAACTGACTGATAAGGGGAAAAGATATGAAAAGAAGGATACAGACTGACTTAACAAAAGACAGACTAACTCTCCCAAACCTAGACTAAGGTTTTAGGTAAGCAGGTGGTACAGACACATGGGAACTATATCTAAGACGGGTCTAGTCCTCATCGATGATGATCATTTCTTCATCGTCGTCTTCTTCTTCGAGGATGAGTTCAGGCTCTTCCTCCTGATCCTCGTCTTCAGCGTGAACGTTCTCAGTAGGTTCAATTCCTTCGTCCACGTTTGGCTTTTGATCGGGTTCTTCCACTACTCCGTCCTCAGGTTCTTCCATAACCGGGGGTACCAAGGGGTGAAGTTGATCACGTAGCTGATGTACTTCCTCATGAAGCATATCATTGAACTGTTCAATCTGAGCTGTGTACTGCTGCAGTTCATGGAGTTCGGCTCTCGTGACGTCCTCGCGATCCCAAGCATCATTGCGCTGCTCCATAGCGCGAACCGTGTTCCGGTTGGCCTGCTCCAGGGAAGCTCGTGCCTCATAAAACTCCAGGCGTGAATGGTAGAAGTCGTGCTCCATGTTCTCCATCTCAGCCTTCAGATTCTTGATCTCTTCCTTCAGCTGCTTGCGGGTGCGGCGGGGAAAGCGACGTCCGTTGGAGGATTCTCCTGCCTCTTCTCCTGCTCTTGGTGCCAGCTGGTGGCGTGGCACGCCATTGGGTCCAGTCGACTTGCGAGCGGTGATCTTGATACGGGCCATGTCTGGATAGATAGATAGAAGAGAAGCATAAGGCTAGCAAGAAAAGGTAAAGGCATTCTACCCAAACGAACTTAGAGAGGAAGTTAACTTAAGTGATTATGACATGATGCATAAATCGTTCCTACGGAACAAAGCAATGCAATAATAAATAAGGTACATAGGGCTTAAAACATGTTGTTCCACTAGCTAATGTTGCCATATGAGAGACAAGATGAGAGAAGCAATTTGGACTCAAAATAGTCAAGTTTAGTTTGTTTGGACTCAAAAGGTCTTTTGAAGTTTTCGCAAAAACAAACACTGCAACGGTAAAGTGAGATGCTCCGATACCACTCTGTGACGGAACGGCCCTAATCCCATGGCCCACATGTCCCTGTCAGCCTCTGACAGCCGAACCCATGTTCCATGTGATTAAGACCTGTTCGCCACCGGGCTACATCAGTGCCCAATGTCCGCAGGATCATCTCACCATTTGGTTACAGCATTGCATAATTTTACAAATAACATTGGAATAAAGAGCGGAAGACTTAAATAACATTAGTTTACAAAATAGGGTTCCAAATAAATTAAGGTGCAGTTATTACAGACCAAGTTCTGATAATAGAAATAGACATAGGCAACAAGTGGAGAACAGCAAGATACTTATAATCACCCAGCCCGAGGGTGTACAACTATTCTTCGGCCTCATCGGCCTCTTCCTGAACAACAGTCACACAACAGGGTCCAAGGCATACTGAGGGATCTGCCATACCTGCAACATGGGGAATAAAACGCTGAGTACTGGGGTACTCAACAAGACTTACCCGACTAAAGAAAAAGGAGAAAAGACTCAGGAATGAAAGGCTTGGGTAAGGCTTGAACAAGATAAGTATTTTGCAGAAAAGCTTTTTTGTAAATCTTATTTTAATTTGAAAAGATTCAGTATTCCTCAATTCTTCATCGTTCATGATTCATTTTACATTCCAAAACAGTCCTAGTTGAGAACCACTCTCCGTTGAGAGTCAATGGAACAAGTCTCCATAACCGAGGAGCAACGTTAATCCAGATAAATAATACTCAGCTGAGGATCCCTATCCACACTGCATATGTAGCACCCAAGCTTGCATATGCCAACTCGTCTTCCACGATTCCTCCAATATTGGGCCTGGTCCTACGCCACCCGGAAGTACAGTACACCACTCCAATCCGGGACTCTAACCCACGTGGGTACATGCTACTTCCGCCATCTCTCCACTCCCAGTGCGCGGTTGTCAGTCCAATAAAGGATTTCTCGGAGCCAGAGCTTTCCGTAGTATGTGAATAGTTGCAAGTCCTGCCCAGCAGGCCCCATACGGATGGTCCCTACACATTTTCCGCCAGCGACAAGCACCTCGGGACTCTAACCCGAAGAGTACAGGTCCTGTCGGTTTCCGCCAGCGACAAGTACCTCGGGACTCTAACCCGAAGAGTACAGGTCCTGTCGGTTTTTAAAACCCTGTCCCGGTCGGTGTCAACTGTTGAGTCCCGGACTACAACATGACGGCACCGTACGCGCGGACACCTCTTCTCGCCATTGACCAGGTACGGATTAGATACCTAGCCAACAGTCGGGAAGTAAAGCCAAATTCCCATAAGGATTCTTTCAGTGATCACACTTTTGAAAATGGCATTTTTTTTGCAAAGTCTAATTTAATAAGCATTGCTAAGCATTTTTCAAATACTTTTGAAAAACAGGCTTCGGGTATATCAGTGGTCAAGGCGGATAATGCATCAGATAGGATATCACTCAACTCCTATAAACCTAATGCAGTAATTTAACCCAAAAGCATTAAGGAAAATATTTTATAAACGGAAGGGTTAAATGCACCGGGGCTTGCCTTGAAGAGCAAAGACGGGCTCGGGGTTGGCAGTGCAGTCGTCGGAGCTCGGGATCACCTCGGGGGTAGGCTCGTCAGCGGTTGCCTCGGTCTTGACGCCTTCTCCGTCGGTCACTAAACGGATGCAATGATGTATGCTTATGAGGATGCTGACATGAACAATAGAACAAGACCAAGCTACTGATTCTTAGAGCACAACTTTCTATCGTGAAACTAATTTCTAAAAGTAGGCACAAAGTTACCTAACTTTACTTTTAAGTAAGATTAGTTAAACCTATTAAGTATCATTGAATCGGCCTAAGCATAGATCATGGCATGGCATCACAAACATCATAGACCAGGTGGGTGGGGGTCTATGAACAGCAAACAATCCAAAAGTCACACACAAGGCATACAACAGGGTTCCTAATTATTTTTCTATTCTAATTATTCCAAAAGGTCATTTTATGAAGTCACTCCAAAAGGTCTCAAAACTCTACCAGAGACTAAGCATGACATAACTAGCACATAAAAATTTATCTCATGATTTTCAGAGCTACACATGATTTTCTAAAAATCTAAAACTATCCATTTATTAATTAAAAGGTGGATTTTTGCATTTTCTAATTATTGCAGAAAAGTCAATTTCTTATTTTTATAAAATACTACATGGTATAAGGAGTCTACCATAAAAATTTCAGAATTTTTGGAGCAACACAGAAAATCATACAAAAAGATGAAAAAGGAACACTATTCACAACTTCCAAAAAGAAAAAAAGAACTGTGCACGTCTCGGGCGGAGCGAGCTCGGGCGAGACGAAAAACTAAGGCTCCGCTCGAGGCCAGGCGCGAAGGCTCGGGCGAGACGGAAAACTAGGGCTCCGTCCGAGGCCTGGCTCAGAGGGTGTGGCTCGTGTGCTCGAGAGTGGGCTCGTGTGGTCGAGGGTGTGCTCGAGTGAACAGTGCTCGTGTGGCCGAGGGTGTGCTCGAGTGAACAGTGATTATGTGCTCGAGGGTGTGCTCGTGCTGGTCGAGGGTGTGCTCGAGTGAACAGTGATTGTGCTCGAGGGTGTGCTCGTGCTGGTCGAGGGTGTGCTCGAGTGAACAGTGAACGTGTGGCCGAGGGTATGCTCGAGTGAACAGTGCTCGTGCTCGAGGGTGTGCTCGAGTGAACAGTGAGTCGTGTGCTCGAGCTGGGAGGCTCGGGCGAAGCGGATAGCAAGGCTCGGGCGAAGCGGATAGCAAGGCTCGGGCGAGACGGCGGTCCGGCTGCTCGGGGCTTGCGCTGGGAAAACCGAGGGCGGGGAAAGATTCGTGGGCTCACCGTGAGTCGGGACGTAGGCTCGGCGAGGCGGTGCGGGGGTCGGAGGAGGGAGCTCGACACTGGCGGCGCTTCGGCGGAGCTCTGTCTCGGCGGTGAACGGCGTTCCGGCGGTTCTGTCCACCAAAAGGGAGCACCAAGGTGCGATTAGGAGCGCACGGAGGTGAGGAACGAAGGGCAGGGGTCGGAGGGACGAGAGGGAAACTCACGGCGGCGAATTTCTCGTGCGGCCGAGATGCGGCCGTAGGCCGGAGTTGGGAAGAAGGTTCCGCGCCGGCGAGGGGAGGGGCGGAGGGGTGAAATTGGTTGCTCCGGAAGGTGAAGCAGCTCAAGGCGAAGGCGATGAAGGCTTCGGCAGGCGCTGGGGTGGTCTGGTGGTGCGGGGCGCCGTGGAGGTGGTATGGCGGAACTCGGCGGCTACTTATAGTCGCGGTTGGAGCCGGGGAGGGGTCCGGGCGAGGGATGGGAGTGCTCGGGCGACATCAATGGCGGTAGGGAACAAGGTAGGTCGGCTCGGTTTGGTCGGGCGACGCGCGAGCGCGGGGCGGTTGCCGGCGGCCGGCACTGCGCGCTGTCCGCGGCTGTAGGGGAAGAGGGAGGGTAGGGAGCGACGAAGGTCGGCGGTAGGTGGGGGTCCGAGAGGGAAACGGGTGCCAGCGCTCGGCCGCGTGCGGCACGGGCGCGGGTCGGCCGGGCTCGTTATGGCGGTCGAGGCTCGCGCGCGGCGCGGCCGTCATCGCCAGAGGCCGGGGCCCCCGAGCGTTAAAGCTCGCACAGTGACAGTATTAAACGCAAAACTTCCCCTTTTTCTGAAAACTTGAAATTACTCCCAAAACTTGAACTACACAAAGAAAACTCAAAACACCAAAGTTGATCAAAATTTCGAGATCTACAACTTTGCCAACATAAACTTTTTCTGAAACTCTACCGTTTTTGAGATAATTTGAAAAACCGAAAAAGGTACAAAATTTCAGTTTAAAGGAATTTAAAATTACTTCTGATTTTGTATAGAAACTTGAAAATCTGTAAACATCAAAGTTGTTCCTCTTGACAAGATCTACAACTTTGCTGAAAGGACCAACTTCAGATTTTGAATAGTTTTTGAGTTAATAAAAGAGGGGTAAAAACCAGGGTTTGTAAATCAGGGTTTTTCAAAAGGAAATAAATTCTATTTCTGATTTTTTGAACTTTGATCAACACCACAAATCATTAGAGCACAAAACTGAACAAGAACTACACAAAGCTAGACACAGAGATGAAATTACCATTTTGCCCTTATAGGAAGATTTGGGCCTTTAGGGTTTTTCGAAAAAGATTTGCTACACAGGTGTTTAAGCAAACATAAATGCAAGGCAAGAATGATTAATGACTAATGATGATGACATGTCAGGTTAATTACATTTTAAACACCAGAGGTGTTACACTGGGCTAGCACTGGTGACGTGGTTAACAGTTTCTTCAATGTCTGAAAGGCTTGTTCACAAGTTGGTGACCAGACAAACTTCACAGAATTCTTTACTAACTTGGTGATAGGCTTGGCGATTCTGGAGAAATCCGGAATGAAATGGTGATAATATCCAGCCATTCCCATGAAGCTATGGACTTCGTGAACAGTAGTAGGTGGCTCCCAATCCAGAATGTCTGCCACCTTTCCGGGATCAACTGACACTCCTTCAGCGGATAGGACATGACCAAGAAACTGTATCTGATCTAACCAGAACTCACATTTACTGAACTTGGCATAGAGCTGATGATCTCTGAGGCGGGATAGAACGATACGAAGATGTTCGGCATGCTCTTCCGGGGTTTTGAGTAGACAAGAATGTCGTCAATGAACACGACCACAAATTTATCAAGCTCCGGCATGAATACAGAGATCATGAGGTACATGAAGTGGGCAGGGGCATTGGTCAAGCCGAAGGACATGACCAAGTACTCATACAGGCCGTATCTGGTAGTGAAAGCGGTTTCAGGAATGTCCTCGGGACGTATTTTTATTTGGTGGTAGCTAGATCTGAGGTCAATTTTGGAAAATACTCTGGCTCCAGCTAACTGGTCAAAAAGAAGGTTGATACGAGGCAAGGGATACTTATTTTTGATGGTGACTTCATTGAGTGGGCGATAATCAATGCATAATCTGAGACTCTTGTCTTTCTTCTTTACAAAGATTGCAGGACAGCCCCAAGGAGATGAACTTGGGCGAATGAAGCCCTTATCCAGCAACTCTTGTAACTGGATTTTTGGCTCTGCCAACTCTCCGGGAGGCATTCGATAAGCTCTGCGGGATATAGGAGCAGTCCCGGGCTTAAGCTATATGGCAAACTCAACATCACGGTCAGGAGGTAGGCCAGGTAAGTCCTCTGGAAAAACATCAGGGAATTCATAGACCACGGGGATGTCTCTGGTCTCCTGAACATAGGTGGTATTCAATTGCGTGGCTGCTGGTTTCGGAGGCATTGGGAGTTGGAGAAGGAGCTTGGAGGTACTGTTAGGAATGTCCACTCTCACAACCCTATTCAGGATGTCCATCATGGCTTTATACTGACACATCCAATTCATGCCTAAAATGACATCTATTTCCTGATCACGAAGCACTATCATGGTGGTAGGAAATACATGTTCCCCCAACATCACTGGTATATTACGGATTACCTCCTTAGTACTTATACGCCCTCCAGGCGAAAATATGCAGAAATTTTCTTTCAATTCCCCAATTGATATCCCATGCTTAGAGGCAAATGTACGACTGATGAAGGAATGCGATGCACCGGAATCAAATAGCACGACTGCAGGATAATTTGCAACGGGAAACCTACCGATCATGACGGGCTCCCCTTATGGGATGTCGCTGACAGCGGTGTAGTAGACTTGCCCGTGCTTCTTGACAACCTTGCCCTTCTGAGCATGCTGCTACTGGACACGGTACTGCTGCTGCTGAGATCCTCCAGGACCCTTCTGAGCATTCTGAGCATACCTCTTGGGCTTTGGGCACTCACGAGCCCAATGATCGACTTGGCCACAGTTGTAGCAGGGATGGTTGTAGGCAGTTTGTGGGGTGGTGATACGAACACCTGGGGCGTTCGGCTGCGTGGCACTTTGCTGGTTGGCGTTGTGGGTGGTGGCCGCAGTATGGACGACCACTTGCTGGTGGGGGTAAGGTGGGCGATTTTGGTGGTGGCTAGGGTGATAAATGACCCTCTGGCGCTTGTGACTGCCAGAGAAACTGTTAGATCCTGCTTTCTTCTTCTTCTTTTCCTCTTGGTACTGGCGATTGCTCTCCTCAAAAGCAACAACCCGGTCAACGGCGTCATGAAATGAGCCGGTCAGGTTATTGGACATACTTCTGCGGATCTTGGGGTGCAGTCCCCTAAGGAAACAGTCCCTCTTCTTCTCGTCCGTGTTGACATACTCCGAGGCATACTGGCTAAGGTGATTGAACTAACTCACGTACTGCATCACTGTGGAGTCCTTCTGCTGTAGTGCCAGAAACTGATCAAGCTTCATCTTCATTACTCCAGAAGGGATGTGATGAGCACGGAAAGCTGTGCGGAACTCTTCCCAGGTCTACTGATGGCCCTCTGGCTAGGCAGCCAACAAGTTGGCATACCAAGCCCTTGCTGGACCACGAAGCTGCTGAGAAGCGAACCGGGGCTTCTGGGTGTCGGTGCATTGGAGAAGACCAAACTTCTGCTCCATGGTGCGAAGCCAATCATTAGCTTCGAGGGGTTCATCGGCCTTCGTAAAGACCGGTGGACGGGTTTCGGTGAAATCCACATATGTGGTCTCATGGTTGATGTTATGGCGACCAGGGTGGCCATTGTTCTGCTGCCCTTGGTTTTGAGCCATCAGGTTAGCAGCGGCTGCCAAGGCTACGATGGCATCTGCTAGCGTAGCAGGTACAGGTGGAGGGTTTGGAAGGTCTCTCTCCTGAGAACTTCTAGCTCCAGTGCGAGTGTTCACAGGCATCTGTTAAGTAACTTGGAACTTAGCATCCATTGATTAAGGTTCTGAAAACAACTGACTGAAAAGCTTCACTGATACAAAGGTAGATGACCGATAAAGATGACTTTGACAGATAACAACAGACTGATAAGGGGAAAAGGTACGAAAAGAAAGATACAGACCCAACTTAGCAAAAGACAGACTAGCGCTCCCAAACCTAGACTAAGGGTTTAGGTAAGCAGGTGGTACAGACACACGGGATCTCCATCCTCTATCAGCAAGTCTAGTCTTCGTCGATGATGATCATGTCCTCGTCGTCATCTTCCTCGAGGATGAGCTCAGGCTCAACCTCCTCATCCTTGCCTTCAGCGTGGATATCCTCGGCAGGTTCAATCTCCTCGTCCACGCCTGGCTCTTGCTCTACGTCCGGCTCTTCCACTACTCCGTCCTCAGGGTCCTCGACAACCGGGGGAACCATGGGGTGGAGTTGGTCGTACAGCTGGTGTACCTCCTCATGAAGCATGTCATTGAACTGTTCAATCTGAGTTGTGTACTGCCGCAGTCCATGGAGCTCGGCTCTGGTGACGTCCTCGCGAATCCAAGTGGCATCGCGCTGCTGGATGGCGCGAATCACGTTCCGGTTGGCCTGCTCCAGGGAGGCTCGGGCCTCAGAACTCCAGATGTGAGTGGTAGAAGTCATGCTCCAAGTTCTCCAGCTCAGCCTTCAGATTCTTGATCTCCTCCTTTAGGTGTTTGCGGGTGCGACGGGGAAAGCGACGACCGTTGGAGGCTTCGCCAGTCTCTTCTCCAGTGCGTGGTGCCAGCTGGTGGCGTGACACACCATTGGGTCCAGTCGACTTGCGAGCAGTCAGCTTGATACGAGCCATGTCTGGATAAGGTAAGTTGGATGAGGAGTGAAAAGGCTAGCAAGAAAAGGTAAAGGCATACTACCCCAACGAACTTAGAGAGGAAGTTATTATTAACTTAAGTGAATATGACTTGATGCATGATTCGTTCCTATGGAACAAGGCAATGCAATAAATAAATAAGGTACATAGGGCTTTAAAACATGTTGTCTCGCTATCTAGTGTTGCCATACACAAGACAAGATAAGAGAAGCAATTTGGACTCAAAATAGTCAAGTTTAGTTGTTTGGACTCAAAATCTTTTGAAGTTTTCGCAAGAACACTGCAACGTTATAGTGAGATGCTCCGATACCACTCTGTGGCGGAACGGTCCCAATCCCATGGCCCACAGGTCCCTGTCATCCACTGACAGCCGAACTGATGTTCCATGTGATTAAGACTGTTCGTCACATGGCTGCATCAGTGCCCATTGTCCGCAGGATCATCTCACCTTTCGGTTACAGCATTGGATACTTTTATAAATAACATCGGAATACAGAGCGGAAGACTTAAATAACATTAGTTTTACAAACTGAGGTTCCAAATAAGATTAAAGGTGCAGTTATTACAAACCAAGTTCGGGAGATAGAAAATAGGCAACGTAGCGGAGTACAAAAAAATAAAGATACTCATGATCACCCAGCCCGAGGGTGTACACTTTACTCTTTGGCCTCATCGGCCTCTTCCTGGACGATGGTCATGCAGCAGGGCGCAAGACACATCGGGGACTCGGTCATACCTGCAGCATGGGTAACAAACCCTGAGTACTGGGGTACTCAACAAGACTTACCCGACTAAAGAAAAAGGGAAGAAGACTCAAGAATGAGAGGCTTAGGTAGTCAAGGTAAGGCTTAAGCAAGATCAAGTATTTTATAGAAAAAGCATTTTGAAATCCTTGTTTTATTTTTGGAAAGATTCCAGTATTTCTCAATTCTTCACTGTTCATGATTCATTTTACCTTTCAAAAACATACCTAGTTAAGAACCACTCTCCGTTGACAGTCAGTGACCAAGTCTCCATAACCTAGGAGCAACGTTAATCTGGATAAATAATACTCAGCTGAGGATCCCTATCCACACTGCATATGTAGCACCCAAGCTTGCATATGCCAACTCGTCTACCACGATTCCTCCAAGATTGGGCCCAGTCCTACGCCACCCGGAAGTACAGTACACCACTCCTATCCAGGTACGATGACCACGTGGGTACATGCCACTTCCGCCATCTCTCCACTCCCAGTGCGCGGTTGTCGGTCCAATAAAGGATTCCTCGGAGCCAAAGCGCTTTTCAAAGTATGTGAATAGTTGCAAGTCTTGGCCAGCAGGCCCCCATACGGATGGTCCCTAAATTTTTCCGCCAGCGACAGGCACCTCAGGACTCTAACCCAAGAGTACAGGTTCTGTCGGTTTTTCAACCCTGTCCCGGTCGGTGTCAACTGTTGAGTCCCGGACTACAACATGACGGCACCGTACGCTCGGACAACCTCTCCTCGCAATTGACTAGGTACGGATCAGATACTTAGCCAATGGTCGGGGAGTAAAGCCAAATTCCTATAAAAATTCTTTAAGTGATCACACTTTTGAAATTGGCATTTTATTGCAAATCTATTGAATAGCGTTACTAAGCATTTCGCAAATAATTTTCAAACAGGGCGGGGATTTGTTGGTGGAGGTAAACAGTGCAGGTAATAGGTCATCACACAACTCCTATAACCTAATGCAGTAGTTTTACTCAAAACATTTTAAGTAAACCTTTTATAAAAACAAGGAAGGGTTAAAATGCACCGGGGCTTGCCTTGAAGAGCAAAGAGGACAGGCTCGGGGTCGGCAGTGCAGGTGTCGGAGCTTGGGGTCGCCTCAGGGGTAGGTCCGTCAGCGGCTGCTTCGACTTTGACGTTTTCTCCTTCGGTCACTATACGGATGCAATGACGTAGGCTTATGAGGATGCTGACATGAACAATACAGCACAGGACAATTCTACTGTTTCTAGAGTACAACTTTTCAACACGTCAGTAACTCTTAGTATAGACACAAAGTTACTTATCGCTACCCCTAAGCAGGATTAATCAAACTTATTAAGCATCATTTATCCGACCTAAACACAAATCAAGCATGGCATCACAAACATCATAGACCAAAAGGGTGGGGGTCTAAGAACAGCAAACAATCCCAAAAGTCACATCACAGGGCATACAACATGAATCCTAATTGCTTTTCTATTTTTTCCTAATTATTTAAAAAGGTCATTTTATGCAGTTGCTCTCCAAATTTACCAAATTAATCTCATAAGTTCATTATGGTATAAAAAGATGGCAAAACAAATTTCAAATTTCATAATTTTTGGAGGTCATTAAGGTGCTCAATTAAAATCAGTCAATAATTAACAAAAGACACTATTTACAACTAAAATAAATGCTCAAAAATTAACTTGTTCCAAAAGACTTCAAAATTTCACCAGAGACTAAACATGACACAACTAGCACATAAAATTTATCTCATGGTTTTTGGAGCTACACATGATTTTCTAAAAATCTAAAACCATCCATTTATTAATTAAAAGAGGGATTTTACATTTTCAAATTCTTGTAGAAAAGTCAATTTTATATTTTATAAAATACTTCAAGGTATAAAGAGTCTACCATCAAATTTTCAGAATTTTTGGGGCAACACAGAAAATCACACAAAAAGATGAAAAAGGAACACTATTCACATCTTTCCAAAAAGGAAAAAGTGCATTGTGCTCCTTCCTCGCAGGGCTCGGGCGAATCGCACGCAGGGCTCGGGCGAATCGCGCACAGGGCTCGGGCGAATCGCAGGCGAGGCGGACGGCGGACCGGCCGCTCGGGGCTCGCGCTGGGAAGCCGAGGGTGGGGAAAGATTCGCGAGCTCACCGTGAGTCGGGAGGGAGGCTCGGCGAGGCGGTGCAGGGTCGGAGGAGGGAGCTCGATGGTGGCGGCGGATCTCTTCGGCGGCGATCGGCGTCCGGCGGCTCTGTCCACCAAAAGAGGTCGCCAAGGGTGCGGTTAGGAGCGCACTGAGGTGAGGAAGAGAGGGCAGGGGTCGGAGGGAAGAGAGAAGCACTCATGGCGGCAAATTTCTCGCTTAGCCGAAACGCGGCCGTTTGCCGGAGTCGGGGACGAAGCTCCTGCACCGCGGCGAGAGGAGGGCGGAGGGGTGAAATTGGTCGCTTGGGAAGGTGGAGCAGCTCAAGGTGAAGGCAGCGGCGGGCTCGGCTGGCTCTGGGGAGGTTCGGTGGCTCGGGTTCACGGAGCTCGCCGATGGCGGAGGAATGGCGGAACTCGGCGGCTTTTATAGCCGCGGGACGGAGCTGGGGGGTCCGGTCAGAAGGGGGGGAGCGTTCGGGTGACATTAATGGAGGTAGGGAGCAGGGTAGGGCGGCTTCGACGCGGGCGGGGAGTTCGCGCGTGGCGCGGCGGCTTGTCGGCGGCTGGCATCCGCCCGCTGTCCCGGCCGAGGGGAAGTAGGAGGAGGGTAGGGATGGGCGAGGTGGAGGTAGGTAGGGGACCGGAGAGGTCGAGCGCTTAGCGCTGGTCTCGGGCGACACGGACGCGGGTCAGCCGGCTCGGCGAGGCTGAGGCTGCGCCGCCGTCGGCCGGGGCCCCCTTGCTTTAAAGCTCGCACAGAGACGTTACTCAAACCCAAATCTACCCCATTTCTGAAATTTTGAAATTACTCCCAAAACTTGAACTACACAAAGAAAACTCAAAACACCAAAGTTGCTTAAAATTTTGAGATCTACAGCTTTGCCAATATAAACTTTTTCTGAAACTCGATAGTTTTTGAGATAATTTTGAAAACCGAAAAGGGGACAAAATTGAAGTTTGAAAGAATTTGAATTACTTCTGATTTTGCATTGAAGTTTGAAAATCTGCAAATACCAAAGTTGTTCCTTTTGACAAGATCTACAACTTTGCTAAAAGGCCAACTTCAAATTTTGAATAGTTTTTAAATTAATAAAAGAGGGGTAAAAACCAGGGTTTGGAAATCAGGGTTTTTCAGAAGGAATTTAAATTCTATTTCTGATTTTGAACTTTGACCAACACAACAAAACATCAAGACACTCAACTGAACAGATTTACACACCAGCTAGACATAGAGATGAAATTACCATTTTGCCCTTATAAGAAGATTTGGGCCTTTAGGGTTTTTGAAAAAGAGATTCAATACACAAGTCACCTCAGAAAGGGTAAAAGCAAAACAAGCATTAGGCAAACATAAATGCATGGCAAGAATGATTAATGACTAAAGATGATGACATGTCAGGTTAATTACATATTAATCACCATAGGTGTTACATAAACATGACACGGATCGATGACATGGCAATTCCTTGCCCCCTACTCCACCTCGGGCTTTATAAGCAGCCCCAGACCCCCTCTCTATCATCATCAGATCTCAAGTCATTAGAAGAGGAGGAGGATCAATCAGAACCCTAATTTCCTTAGAGCCACATCAACTTAGGCATAGCTAGATAGAATTAGAATTAGAAGAGGCAAGCTTCGCTTGGATTCCGACTCTAGTCGCGAGAAGGCTCGGTAAACCCAAGATCTTCTCTCTTGTATCAATATTATGGTCCAATTATGTTTCTAGTTCATAATTGTTCTTCTAGTTCATCATTGTTCTTCATTGTTCATGTTCTAGTTCATCTTCTAGTTCTAGTTCATCGTCTAGTTCATCTTCTAGTTCTTAATCTAGTTCTAGTTCGTGTTCTAGTTCATACTCTAGTTCATCTATGTGTTCTAGTTCATCATACTGTTCATCATTGTGTGCTAGTTCATAGTGTAGTTCATAATAGTTTAGATATAATTGATATGACTAAGACATTAATTACTATATTCTTAATTATACTGCTTGTAGTATGCTTTGATTATATATTTGGCATAGATAGATTATTATCATGTTTATACTCATGCTCGTACACTCATCTTAAAGTTCAACAGGTGTGTGATAAATGCTGTGTAGGTGTGGTGCCTATACACTATTTATCTACGAATGCGTCCTATGTTCCAGATAGAGTGGTAGATCGTGGGTGTGATATTCCTGTTGAGTCCTTTGTATTCCACCTCCCGAATGTAGTGTTCACTATGGCTCAGTTAACTCATGGTTTAGGGGTTACTCTGTTTGGCACCTTTACTATGGAGTTGCCTCTTGAATATGAATATAGGATAATCTAGCCAATGATTGCCAAATATAATTGCACTAATCAATGTATTTATAACTTATAATTAGAATAACTTAGGAATACTTCTTTATAATGTCTATTCTAATCTGCATGCCTTGTCTAAGTTGAAATGCTCTAAGGACTATCATAGATTGATCTTTTATCATTTACAGTATATCTCATTATTGTGACTGATCCCTGTTTAGGATAAAGGAGTGTGTTCTTGCTTTGTTCTCAATTCTCCTATCACATGTGTAGAGTAGCTCTTGTCCTTATTTATCTCACTTCATTCCTAGTGCTAAATACAAATAACGATACTTGGAACATGATGAGGACATCGCCAAGATGGAGTCGAGGATGACTCCAATTCAAGAAGGGGAGGATGATGAGGACATCGCCACGCTGGACACATCGACGCCATGGTCTTCCCCAAGTTGCAATTCGTCTACAACTCAGCTACCTCGCCACCCTCGGAATCCAGGAGCAACCCCGGGTAAAATCAACGCTCTGGATGCATACGGAGTCCATTTTTGACAAATCAGATATGCTTGGAAAGATAATTTCATAAGCTAACCAATGGCTTTGGAATCACATCAAAATTCATTCGGAGTCAACAGGAATCGTCAAAACAATTCAGCGTCCAGAATCTGCCAGGGTGCTGTGTCACTGTATTTTGGTCCGTTGGGCCGTGTATCGTCTTAGAGCCCATTAGGCGGCACGTCCAGCATAGACGACGTCCTAAACCCTATAATTAGCCACCACTGTCATTGTTAGATCTTGGGTTTTGTTTAGAGTTTATTTTCCATCGAGGAACTAAATCGTTCATCGTAACTGTGGTGTCGAATCCTTTTACAGTGATCTAGGGCCCCCGTTCTTGATCTCCTCCACTGTGTCGATTAGTCCTTTGGAACCGAGTTCTTGAACCCATCTATTGATATTCGCATAATTCATATTTGCAATTTCAGATTGCGTGTTTTTACCCTCTTGCTTGTGTTCTTCGATTCGCTTGCAGGAATAGCCTTCTTGGCGAGGTCAATCAAGTTGTGCTTGGTTGATAACCAACAGAGCAGTGGTGTAATGGTTGCAGAGTTCGAATCATGTCTGATTTGAAGCCGGATCACCAACGTCGAGTTCTCCACCAATTGAACCTATCGCTACCTCACAGAAGACCGGGCCGTCCCTCATCAATTGGTATCAGATATTTCAGGTTTCCCGCGAGGTATAATCTCGTTTGCCCTTAGATTCATATTTGTTTATTAACTACAGTCCACAAAAAGCCTAAAAAATATTTCAATTTCCACTGTGCTATCGCCCTTTGTGCCTTTGCAATTTCGTTTTAGTTTCGCTGTTGAGTTTGTGTCCGTGGTCGAGTCTTGTTGCTGGTTTAGGTTGTGATCGTCGTCGTAGTTCAATGTGCCCGTTGCTGTTTCTTTGTTTCCGCCACTATCCCATCCACTGTTCCTAAACAACAAGTCGAAGCCACCACATTACTTGACTTGCCCGCTAGCCGCCTTGTGTAACTTCTCGCTGCCGCAAAACCCTAGATAGGTTGCCAACCGCCCTAATTTTTTTGCCTGCATCGCAGCCCTCCTTACATCATCTGGCGCATACCTACTGCTGTTAATTACAAGGACACTTGCTCTTATGATCGTTGTTGGAGTTTAGGGTCGCTTTGCCCTAACTGCAGTTGCCGAGTTGCTCCATGTGTCATTTTCGTGTTGTGCCTTTCCAAAACCATAACTTTAGGTACCTTCGGTAAAACGGGCATAACTTTTCGCTCGTTTGTCAGAAAAATCTGAAATTTTTTGTGGAGCTTCTTGACACCGTTTGGAGCCGACCCAAACTCGGCCTCGCCCTGTTTGGTCCACTCAAAATTGCCAAAACAATTCAGGAAAATAAAGAAAAAAATTGACAAGGTTTCTGCACGCTTTTCAGAAAATGTGTTTTTTTTGTGTGTAGACGACATCCCACTTCAGTTGCAGGTGCCAATTTTTTTGGTTGCATCTTTTGTGATCCTTGTTCAGAGAAAAATATAAAAAAATAGTGAAAAAATAAAAAAGTTTGATTCGTACTAGTACCTTTTTGGAAAATCAAGGGAAAATTCAGGAAAAAGAAAAATTAGTGCTCTTTGCTTGTTCTGTGAGTTCTTTCCATCGTTCTTTGTTTCATCTTGTTGCGCTTCGTCCCCACACGTCTTAGCCAGCAATTGTGACTTGTGGTTGGATACTTATTGAACTTTGCTAATCTACATTCGTTAATTGCTAATCCTTGCTATCATATTGTGCCTACCCATAGCTACACATATACTTCTGTCAGCACAGGTTCATCTTGCAACTGTTACCCACGCTCAACAATAGATTGCTTCGTCACTTTGGTTTGTTCTTGTTTGGCGTTGGTAAGAATACAGGCAAGACGGTGGTAAGCCGCTTGTGATTTTGCATTCCACTTTCACACCACACCACCACCACCACTTGGTTCCTTTAGTTGATAGGGATAATACTTTGCTGTTGTCTTTTTCTATCTTCTAACAATGGCAGGAATTCCAACAGACTTTAATGAGTGCGTGTCCAAAGGCGAGCTTACAACATTCATGAATGAACAACGCAACCTCATGACCGAGCTGACGTACAACGTGAACAATCTGGTCAACCGCATTGAACAGCTTGAGCAACGCCCTCAACCTCATCGTGATGACAAAGAGGCGGATGCTTTTGGTGATGATGATGTGGATGCTGACGCTGGTCCCCACCACCCCCACGCCTCAACTTCAATCGTCGCGGTATGGGAGGTAATAATCATAATAATGATCCTTTTGCTAAAATTAAATTTAGCCTACCTCCTTTTGCTGGTAATATGGATCCAGAGACATATTTAGATTGAGAGCTTGTTGTTCAACAAAAATTTGATTCCCATAATATTCCTGTTGAGCATAGAGTTAGACTTGCTACTAGTGAGTTTACTATTTTTGCCTTGTTCTGGTGGAGCGATCTTTGCAATGTTAATAATGCTGCTGCTGTGCGTCAAACTTGGAATGTGCGAACACAAGGTTGATATGTGCCCTTGTGGTTCCCTTCCTGAGTGATGAGTGAACGATCAACGGGCAACATGTCTCTTGGCTGTGTTGATGTGAAGGTGCGGAGCTCGGGCAGTGGTTGAAGGTGAGGTGAAGGTCAAGTAGGGACGTGCCGTGCCGACAGACCGGGTGCGGTGAAGGGCGGACGTGGAGCTTGGACCGACGGACCGGGAGACCCGAGGACCAGCTGTGGTAGCTGGCACGTGGCGTCTACAAGCAAGAGCACATGGGGATGTGCGGTGCATTGGCTGAGTCGGGAGGAAGGTGATGGCGTCGTGACACTTGGCGGGAGGCCGAGAACGATGGCGAATGCACTGTGCCCGGCGTGGAGGCTGGACATGCTCCGGCATCGGTGCTGGAACTCGGGGTGTGCGAACCACATCCCGCCTACGACACGGGTTCGGTAGCTGAGCCTCAAAAAGCTACCCTCGACGGTTTCCTAGTTTAGGCCTCAAACTCGGGGTGGCCGGTTTCTGAGTTTGGGCCTCAAAACTCGGCGTGGACGGTTTCCAGGTTTGGGCCTCAAAACCTTGGGCTCGCGGGTTTCTGAGTTTGGGCCACAAAACTCAGCTGGAGGACAGGTTTCCCAGTTTCAGCCTCAAAACTGGGGGAAGGCCCAGGTTTCCCGGTTTCGGCCTCAAAACCGGGGGGAGGTCCGCAAAAAGGACGGGCGACACGTGGCGGCATCCTGAGGCTTGCGTCGAGGCGAAGCTAAGGATGAGATGGACGTGTGGCCATCGGATCATCATCAAGCAGAGTTAGACCGAGATACCCCTAGGGTTGGCCGCTTCGCTCTTGTATCTAGGAGTAGAAGGGGATTATTGTATTAGGCTATAAATAAGAGAGGCACCCCTCCTCTCTCCTAATCTCTAGCAGTCATTTGTTCCTGAGCACTCTCTCTCTTTAGCCCCCGCTTAGGTTCTAATCATACCTAGCTGCTAGCGATCCATAAGGAAGACTCAATCATGTCTCTGTGTTTTGGGAACTTCAGGAAGTGAGACCGGAATCTCACGATTGTCTCGTGTGGTCGCCACACGGCTGGAATTGATCGATTCACGTTTTGGGTTGGTGTTCTTCGCGCTTCGGTTTTTCATCTCCTAGAGATTTGCCTCGTTCTCCCTCTCTGTGAGATGGTTTTTGATTCCACTTGAATCATTTTGTTCTTGGTCGTGAGGCCCTTCTTTCCACCGAAGGATTTCTTGCTTAACCTCACGAATCCATAGATCGGGCTGAATTTGTGTTCATTCTTTATTCTTTCCCCTTTTCCGTGTTCTTCTTCGAATTCCTCTAAATTGACTTGGTTTGGTGCGATGATTTCTTATGATTAGCACCCCAATACATAGAGGAACACCTGGGAGGAGTTTGATCGAAGTCCCTTTCGATTTGGTGGAGATCGGATCAAATTTGGTTTTGCAACCGTGCAGTTTTGTGCTTTTTGTGTATTGGCGGATAGTCCGCGGTCAGGTGGCGGACAGTCCGCGCATCGGGTTTTTGTAGAGTCAGTCAGGCGCAGCCCCCCTGACTGTTCATTGTCAAGTGAATGGCGGACAGTCCACGGTACAAACCTGCGAATAGTCCAGGACTCGACCAGAATAGGTTCAGACTGGTTCTGTTTCTGGTCATTTGCCGGCGGACAGTCCAGACTCCTAGTGTCGGACAGTCCGGCGTTCACCGGACAGTCCGGGACCATGACCCGGATAGTCCGCGAACCTGCAGACTTTGCAGTTTTGCTCTGGGCTTTGGCAGTTGGTTTTGGGTTTCTCCGGGGGTTCCGCTGTACCACTAGGACATCTCCTAGGGTATCCACCTACTCGTAGGTCATGAACTCTCTGGTCGTTCCGAGTCTTTGTTTCTGGGGTGATTTTTGGGACAAGGGCCATCCTATTCACAAGTTGAATTTAAGGCTCCCATTCACCCCCCTCTGGTCGCCAATCCAGTCCTTCAATTAGTATCAGTGCCGGTTAAGGATCCCTCTACCTTAATTGGTTTCGATCCTAAGAGCAACATGGAACGAGGGAACAACAAGGCTCCTTGGTTCGATGGAACAAACTCTTATCCCTATTGGAAGATTCAGATGTGTGCTTATCTCAACAGCATCAGTTCTTCTGTTTGGGAAATTTGTGAGAACGCTGAGTACGAGGTCCTTCCGGCTCATGTGGGTTAGGTCCAGATTGACCAGCACGAGGCCAACTCAAAGGATCGTAATGCTCTTTTGGCCAGCATCCCTTCCTGAGTTCGAGCGTGTCTCTGAGCTTGAGACGGCACGAGAGATCTGGGTGAAGCTTCAGAGCTATCACGAGGTGACCGCTCAGGTCAAGACCAGACTCTTCGAGACGTACAAGCGCGAGTACGAGAACTTTGTTCAGTTGGAGGGAGAGACGATTGATGCTATGCTCGCTCGTTTCCAAACGATCATGAACAAGATGCGTGCCAATCGGGCTAACCTACCCTATGACGATCATGAGAGGGCTCTCAAGTTGCTATACGCCCTGGATCGGAGGGTATGGGAGGTGAAGGTGTGTTGGCGGTTCTTATCGACATATTTATCCTGCCAACATAGTCCATATAAAAGGAGAAAAGCATGTATTTTACTCATATATACTTTATTACTAACCAAGTTCCACATGTAGTGCAAAGTTATGTTTTGCAGATCATAAACATGCATATAGGTGGATAGCAACCAAAAGGCGCAATCCAACACGCCGAAATGCGCAAAATGAACAAGGACACAAAAAGCCCATATAGAAGTGCAGCAAATTTCAGCCGGGAACGAACTCAGGAGCCCAAAATGAGCAGCCCAGGCTTTTGCCGGGGCTTGTTGGGCCCAGCCAGGGGGCGGCCCCCTGGAGACGCCACGTGGCCACCGCCTTTGCAGAGGTGGTACATTAATTGCCCTAAAGGCGGTTCTGGGTGAAATTTGCAGCGACACCCCTCCTAAACCGACCTCAAACACCTATATAAGGAGAGGGGAGAGGAGGCCAAAGTAGAACACAATCACCTCTTGAGCTACACACTTGGGCACTACCTCTTCTTAGTTTTTTCCTTGTTCTTGTGCTAGAGAGAGAGCTAGGCAAAGCTATCAACGAGGGCTTGGCACCTTGGAGAGATATTGGGTATGAATAAGAAAGATCTGATCTCCAAAGCCCTGTCCTCATTCTTTCGATACAGTTCTTCATATGAACTAGAGTATAGTTCTTGTCCTAGTACTTTGGTATATGACTTAGATCATAGGTCTTATATCATGTTGCTAGTATATGAACTTAGGAATAGTTCTTGTGGAATTAGTATAATATACATTCTAGTATATAGTTCTTATAATCTATTGCTGCCCCAGGGTTAGTAGTGTATTATATGAACTAGAGCTAAGTGTGTATTGTATTATTCTCACATAGAACATTAGTCTAACTGTTTCATGTTGTTATATGATTAGAAATGAGCTTATGTCAAGGGTGGCGGTTTATCATGCTCTTCTGAGTAGGCTCAGGCTTCTTACCTGTCGATCCGTAGGGTCAGGGATCCGGGGGAGTCTGAGTGGGTTCTATGCATGCAAGCATGGTGCTTGGATGTAGAGGCTGGGTAATTGCATGGTCTTAGTCCACGGTAGTGGGGATGGTGGCAGGTGGTGACAGCCCTGTCCGTCCTTGGCATTCCCCCACGTTCGGCTAGGGTGTAGGAGTCTAAATTGTTACGAGAGGTTGCTGGCAGACCAGTACTCGCGTAATCTCCCGAACCATCCGAAGCATGAGATTAGTTCTATGTCATATGATTGCATGATTAACTTGTTCTGTGTATGACCTGTATCTAGACCATGCCTGCTCTATTAGATTATTCAATTATTCTTTTATTCATTTATTCTTTTAGTCTCTTTTTACTCTTTGCCCTCTTGCCATGCTCAAGATTGTGCTTCTCCACTATCCAAATCACCACTGTTTATCACCTGCTATGACAATTGATCCATTATTGCTATCATGGTATTTGGTACTATATTTATCCTAGAACTTGATACATACAAAGCCTTCCTTGAGCGAACCAATAAATCACGATACTCGGTATATCTCCGGGTGAAATGCTACACGATAATTCCGTGCGCTTGCGGACCTAAACTCCAAACCTACGAACTATCGTATAGATGCATGCTTAACACTGTTGCTGGAAACGCGCCATTCTAAGCAACTTGTTAAGAGACATCGAACATACACTTCTAGCGCTGTTGCTGGGAATAGATCTTCGGGTCCATTTCTATGCCAATATCTGGCGCCGTTGCCATGGATGGACTGCAAAGTCCATTCTTAGTGACGACGTTAGTAAGTGTCGACGCGCATTTCTGGCGCTGTTGCCAGGGATGGATCGTAAGGTCCATTCTTAGTAATAACGTTAAGAAATGCCAACAAGCATTTGTGGCGCCGTTGCCGGGGAAGGCTAATGTAAAAAGTTCTAGATAAACATAAACCAATATCTGATATGCATAATGAGTCATTGTTATACAGGTTAACTCTGCCTGTTTTCTTCCTGTTGTGGATGAAACAGGGATAGTGTATGTCTGGTTTCTCTCTGCCGAAAAACTTCATTAACAATCCCGAGGCACTCCTAAGGGCTAAGCGGATTCATTCCATTTCGTCTTCTGCTACTCCACCGACAGAGCAACCAGCCGGTTCCGCACCAACCCCAACTGAGGTCATGGCTGAGAAGACACTCCGCGAGTTCTCTGTGCCCGCTGTCACCAACGTGGCTACCGGCCCCGCTGTGGACACGGCCGGAAAGAACTTCGAACTCCGTACAGGCCTGATCACCATGGTGCAGGCAAGCCCGTTCTATGGTTTGCCTAGCGAGGATGCAAATGCGCATCTACAACACTTCCTGGAGCTGTGTGACACCATTGTCATCAAGGACATCACCCCAGATGTCATTCGGCTCTGTCTTTTCCCTTTCTCCCTTGCGGGGAAAGCGAAAAGGTGGTTCTACCAGGACAAGGAAGCTGTCAACACTTGGGCGAAATGCTCAGCTGCATTCCTCGCTAAATTCTTTCCCATAAGCAAAACCAATGCTTTGCGGGGAAGAATTTCCAATTTCAAGCAAGATGCCACTGAATCAATCCCTGACGCGTGGGAAAGGCTTCAGGAGTACATCCTGAACTGCCCCCACCACGGCATGGAAAATTGGATGGTGCTCCAAAACTTCTACAATGGGCTCACACCCATGTCGAAGGGGCACCTAGATGCAGCCGCTGGTGGAGCATTCTTATCGCTCACCACCGCCGGGGCTAAGGCCCTGATCGAAAAGATGGTTGAACACCAAGGCTGGAGTGACGAGAGAACTCAACCACAAGCACCAGCCAAAACACAAAAAGGCATGCATACCATGAAGGAGACGGATATGCTTGCTGCAAAAATAGACCTCCTTATGAAACACCTATCTGAGAAAAACCAAGAAAACCAAACAAATACGGTGAACGCCATAGATTCACACATGACGTGTGAAGTCTGTGGTGATGTTGGCCATTCGGGGACCAACTGCCCCGAAACTCGTGAAGACGCCGCCTACATCAACAACGGGTTCCGCCAACAAGGAGGCACCAACCAGAACAATGGTTGGAATAACCAGTCATGGCCACCAATCCAAGGTAATTCGAACCCCAATTCGAATCAACCTTCATTAAGAGACTTAGTTCTTGGATAGGTTAAAATTAATGAAAATTTGACTAAAAAGTTGCTGTCCAATGATAAAGTTTTTGAAAATTTAAATACAAAAATAGAAAACCTAACGTCCTCCGTTCAAAATCAACTGAGCTTCAATAAAATGATAGAATCCCAATTAGCTCAAATCGCCGCTGCTATTCCTACCGAAAGTGCGAGACGACTCCCGGGACAACCCGAGAGTTCTCCCACTAACCATGCAGGGTGAAACTGGAAAACGGAAGGAAAGTCCCACTCAAGGGACTCAAAATAATTTGAGCCTCCACCGAAGGTAATCGGTGTGTATCCAAAAAAAAAAATCGGCCAAGAGCTAGCTTGGGGGAGGACCCCCACTTCCGAGGTATGTGGCATTGCATATTTAATTCCATGCATTCTTATTTTCCATTAGCATGTTTACTTAAAGCAATCTTCAGCTTTAGATTTTATTCATGTTTTAATTAGAATTAAAAAAATGCTAAAAAGACCAAAATATGAATTCCACTCTTATATGTGATGTAAGATATGTGCTTCTTCCTTGTTGAAATGATGAATAGTTGCTCTGTCTTATAATTCACCTGTGCCTAGTTTATAACTTAGTTTCTACTAAGATTTGAGTTTATTGGTAAATGGCTCACTTAAGAACTTGAAACTTGTGGGATGCACATGCTTACTCAAGTCCAAGGTTATTGCTAGTCATGATCTGGTATAAGCAGAGAATTGCTATGACATTGTTCTAAGAAAGACTTGACATCCAGAGAATTATTTAAAAACTCAAAATTCAAAAGTTCCTCGATGATGAATATCCTACCAGAGCCATATGATGAAAAACTTTTCAAACCATATACTCATATGCTACTTGTATTTGTATTGAGCTTATTCAAATAGTTGTGACCTATGTGTAGACTTCTTTCATGCATTTAAGATCAAGATTCACGTACACCCACCAAATAAAGCTAACTCTTGCATTAAGAGTTACGCAAGACATGCCATACATTCACCACAAAACTAAATGCTCCACTGTTGATCATGATCTTTCTCTCCCAAAAGAATTATGGGCTATCTAAAAAAAAATGATGAGAGAGTAAAAAAAATGGACAAGTGTCCAAATGAAAACAATGGGTACTCCGATGCCTGCCTCTCTCTAAAAAAATAAATAAAAAAAATAGAGAGAGTAAAAAATGGACAAGTGTCCAAATGAAAACAATGGGTACTCCGATACCCGCCTCTCTCGATGAATAAAGATAGCCCATAGTTCCCAATCTTCCAAAGGGAGAAAGACATGAGAAAAGGAGAGAGTAATCAAAAAGAAAATATTCCACACACTTGCACTTCTTGATCTAAGTGTATGACTGAAGTCTCCTAAGGTCCAATTCTTTGACTTTGCAATATCTACAATACAAGTATGCCTACTTCTTTCTACCCATAACTCCAGATAAAGCTTTAGTTGGTAGACTGAAAAGAAAGGCAAAAAGCCTTTGGTGAGGACCATACACATCTTGAGCGAATGAGTGAATCATTTGAGGAACTTGCTTTGATTTTCAAAACTCCTAAAAACTCCGGATTATAAAGTTGCTCAAGGAACAAAAGTTAAGCACCTCTGTGAAAGCCGATCTAACATGCAGTGACTAAGGATTTGAGAAGGCTAACAAGCCCCATGGGTGACAAGGTACTAGGGTGAGTAATAGACCAATTTATTCAAACCATGGTAGACACTTTGGTATAGACCTGGCACTTGTGAATAATAATCGGCATTGAAGCAACTCCTGATCAACAACCAAAACCTTAGCTTTTGCTCGGGGACGAGCAAAGGGTAAGCTTGGGGGAGTTGTTAGCGGTTCTTATCGACATATTTTCCCGCCAACATAGTCCATATAAAAGGAGAAAAGCATGTATTTTACTCATATATACTTATTACTAACCAAGTTCCACATGTAGTGCAAAGTTATGTTTTGCACATCATAAACATGCATACAGGTGGATAGCAACCAAAAAGGCGCAATCCAACACGCCGAAATGCGCAAAATGAACAAGGACACAAAAAGCCCATATAGAAGTGCAGCAAATTTCAGCCGAGAACGAACTCAGGAGCCCAAAATGAGCAGCCTAGGCTTTTGCCTGGGCTTGTTGGGCCCAGCCAGGGAGCGGCCGCCCCCCTGGAGACGCCACGTGGCCACCGCCTTTGCACAGGCGGTACATTAATTGCCCTAAAGGCGGTTCCGGGTGAAATTTGCAGCGACACCCCTCCTAAACCGACCTCAAACACCTATATAAGGAGAGGGGGAGAGGAGGCCAAAGTAGAACACAATCACCTCTTGAGCTACACACTTGGGCACTACCTCTTCTTAGTTTTTTCCTTGTTCTTGTGCTAGAGAGAGAGCTAGGCAAAGCTATCAACGAGGGCTTGGCTCCTTGGAGAGATATTGGGTATGAATAAGAAAGATGTGATCTCCAAAGCCCTGTCCTCATTCTTTCGATACAGTTCTTCATATGAACTAGAGTATAGTTCTTGTCCTAGTACTTTGGTATATGACTTAGATCATAGGTATTATATCATGTTGCCAGTATATGAACTTAGGAATAGTTCTTGTGGAATTAGTATAATATACATTCTAGTATATAGTTCTTATAATCTTTTGCTGCCCTAGGGTTAGTAGTGTATTATATGAACTAGAGCTAAGTGTGTATTGTATTATTCTCACATAGAACATTAGTCTAACTGTTTCATGTTGTTATATGATTAGAAATGAGCTTATGTCAAGGGTGGCGGTTTATCATGCTCTTCTGAGTAGGCTCAGGCTTCTTACCTGTCGATCCGTAGGGTCAGGGACCCGGGGGAGTCTGAGTGGGTTCTATGCATGCAAGCATGGTGCTTGGATGTAGAGGCCGGGTAATTGCATGGTCTTAGTCCACGGTAGTGGGGATGGCGGCAGGTGGTGACAGCCCTTTCCGTCCTTGGCATTTCCCCACGTTCGGCTAGGGTGTAGGAGTCTAAATTGTTACGAGAGGTTGCTGGCAGACCAGTACTCGCGTAATCTCCCGAACCATCCGAAGCATGAGATTAGTTCTATGTCATATGATTGCATGACTAACTTGTTCTGTGTATGACCTGTATCTAGACCATGCCTGCTCTATTAGATTATTCAATTATTCTTTTATTTATTTATTCTTTTAGTCTCTTTTTACTCTTTGCCCTCTTGCCATGCTCAAGATTGTGCTTCTCCACTATCCAATCACCACTGTTTATCACCTGCTATGACAACTGATCCATTATTGTTGTCATGGTATTTGGTACTATATTTATCCTAGAACTTGATACATACAAAGCCTTCCTTGAGCGAACCAATAAATCACGATACTCGGTATATCTCCGGGTGAAATGCTACACGATAATTCCGTGCGCTTGCGGACCTAACTCCAAACCTACGAACTATCGTATAGATGCATGCTTAACACTGTTGCTGGAAACGCACCATTCTAAGCAACTTGTTAAGAGACATCGAACAGACACTTCTAGCGCTGTTGCTGGGAATAGATCTTCGGGTCCATTTCTATGCCAATATCCGGCGCCGTTGCCATGGATGGATTGCAAAGTCCATTCTTAGTGACGACGTTAGTAAGTGTCAACGCGCATTTCTGGCGCTGTTGCCAGGGATGGATCGTAAGGTCCATTCTTAGTAATAACGTTAAGAAATACCAACAAGGTGTTGACTATCATAGAGTCTCCATCCTATGACACCCTCACCGTGGACGAGCTATTCAGCAAGCTCAAGTCCACTGAGATCGATCACTTGACTCAGGCCAAGCTGAAGAAACCATCCTCTCATTCCATAGCTTTGGTCTCAGGCAAGGGTGGATCAACTCTTTCCGTTGATGCTTCTTCACCTCTCTTTGCTTTATCTTCTTTGCTTTCAGTGATTGAGGAGCAGGTGGAGGCGTTGGATGATGACGAGCTCGCCCTCATCATCACCCGGTTCTCACGGTTTCACAACAACCGCCTGAATCACCGGTGTGGTGGCGCACGTGAGGGCTGCTACGGATGTGGAGATCCGGATCACTTTGTCGCGAGCTGTCCCAAGCGCGACAAGAGCTTCCCGGGCAAGAACCGCAACTCCAGGCGCAAGGGCAAGCCGGAGAACAAGGCCGGGAAGAAGAAGAAGGGCAGCTACCGTCGAGAGGACATGGAGAAGGCTTTCGACGTCGGTCGCCATGCCTTCCTCGCCACCATGAGCGACAGCGAGAAGACCTCCGACGGCGACTCTAGCGATGATGGGTCTGAGCACAAGATAGAAGAACGCTTCAGTGGACTCTACTTCTTCGGTCACTCCTCCAAGGGCCTCTGCACCATGGCCTTGGACGAAGAGGACCACAAGTGTCAGGCAAAGGACACCAACGATGCTTCCGAGGTATCAACATCTTCTCTTGTCGATCGTCTTACTGGTGAGCACGATTCTCTTGTCGACATAGTTCTCGGTCAGGACAAGCAACTCAAGCGAGCTATCTGAGAGCGCAACGAGTTTAAGGCTAAGATGAATGAGGCACTTATGGAGCTTGAGTTCGCTAGGTCCGAGGTGAAGGTGACCGATGAGGAGGAGTGTGAGGAGTGCATGATGTATATGACAAACTTTGCCACCCTGCAAACCAAGTATGCCTCTTTGATTGAGGTGTACGATGAGCTGAAGAGTAGGCTAGACTTGGTGGGTGATTGCAAAGAGTGTCCCTCCCTGAAGATGGAGCTAGAGGAAGTGAAGGCGAGGCCTTCTTTGCTGGGTGCGTGCAAGCTTTGTCCTAGCTTGCCAACTGAGTTGGCAGAAGTTAGTGCCAAGCTTGCTGAAGCTGTGAAGGCCAGCTTAGTTAGCACCTTGTCCATTCCTTGTGAGCGATGCGTGGGGATGGAGCTTGAGATTACCAAATGTCGGCATGGCAGGATGTAAACCGAGGAGGAAAACACATACCTTCGGTCCATCCTAAGTTGGGTGTCATGCAGTGAGCCGCAGTTGGGCATGATGATCAGTCAGTTCAAGAGGGGAACTGATTGCTCGGGAATAGGATTTGCTTCAGGTGGGAAGGGCGCTAGTACCTTTGGCAAGATCGGTGAGTTTAGTGGAGTGAGCCCTAGTGAGAAGCCATCCACTATCCTTAAGCTTATCAAGATCACCCCACCTAAGCCTCCCAAGCCTATCACCAAGGATGGCATCCTTGATGAACCTCCCAAGGCTCCACCTCGCAAGCAAGTGTGGGTTCCCAAACCTAACCATCTCAGGAACACACTTGACACCCTTCCTGACATCTCTAGTGATCCCCTTCCGAAGGGCAAGCAACTAGCCAGAGTGAACAACCCTCGCAACCATAGGAACCAACAACCCAAGAGAGTGGTGAGGTTCGAGTGTGAGTACTGTAACCGTGAGGGTCACCTAGCTGAGTTTTGCTTTCGGAGGAAGAGAGACACTATGAAGGAGTTGGAGCTGAACAACTAGGCCAGGCACCACCCTCTCCATGGTGTGCAAGGTCAGGGAGTTCAGAGGCAGGGCGCTAGACCTGGAGGTGCACCCCGTCAGGTAGCTAGGCCCTAGGGAGCTAGACCACGGGGTGGTGGTCGTGCTCGTCATGGTTCCGGTCGTCCTCAATACGATCATGAGCCGAGTGTAAGAGGCTTTACTGCTCAGTCCCATAGCGGACCACCTTTTCAGTATGGTGGTGATCGCTTTGCTCAGATGGGACAGGTAGGTCAGTTTGGAGTTTTTTCGTTCCATAGCGGACCACCCCTTCAGGTTGGTGGTCATTGCTATTCACCCATGGGACGAGGACAGCTTGGTGTTGCTACTAACACTTTTTCTGGGCCTATGACACAGCACTGGTATCCTTCTCAGTATACTAACCCCAGTGTTGTGCCATATGCTCATTTCCTGCCTTTCTATTGATGCAGGAACTTCGGTTGGAGAACATGTGGCTCATGGATTCCGGGTGTTCGCGCCACATGACCGGAAAGAAGGAATGGTTCTCCAGCCTTAGCCCCGTGATGCACAAGGAGTACATCACTTTCGGGGATAATAGTAGAGGTAAAGTTGTTTCTCATGGAGCTATTCGGCTCAATGAGAACTTTGTTCTTAAGGATGTTGCTTTGGTTTGTAACTTGCATTTTAATTTGCTTTCTGTTTCGCAACTCCTTGAGGATTATTTTGAAGTGTGTATTAAGAAGGGTTTGAGTCGTGTTTTAGACCCTCGGGGAGATCTGGTTTGTTGGATCGTTCCTTTTGGTCATGTTTTCAGAGCCAATTTTTCTCGCTCTTTCGGCTCTGCTAGATGTTTGGTGGCTGGTCCTTCTTCTGATTTATGGAAGTGGCATAGGAGGCTCGGTCACTTGAGTTTTGACTTGCTTGCAAGACTCAGCTCACTTGGCCTAATCCAAGGATTGCCCATGCTTAAGTTTCAGAAGGACCTTGTTTGCCATCCGTGTCGTCACGGGAAGATGGTTGCTGCTTCTCACCCACCTGTTAATTAGGTGATGACAAAGCAACCCGGCGAGCTTTTACACATGGACATAGTTGGTCTAGCTCGGGTTTGCTCAGCGGGTGGGAAGTGGTACGTTCTTGTGATCGTTGATGATTTTTCGAGGTACTCTTGGGTGTTTTTCATGGAGGGTAAGGATGAAGCTTTTCCTTTTGCTCGTGATTTGATTTTGAGGTTGAAAACTGAGTTTCCCCCTGATACTATTAGAGCTATTCGTAGTGATAATGATACTAAGTTTGATAACTCACAGTTTGCCTCTTTCTGTTCTTCTAATGGAATCGAGCATCAGTTTTCTTCTCCTTATGTCCCCCAGCAGAACGGTGTTGTTGAGCGCAAGAACCGAACCCTTGTTGAGATGGCCAGGACGATGCTCGATGAGCATAGGACTCCTAGGTGTTTTTGGGCCAAGGCGATCAACACCGCTTGCCATGTTTCAAATCGCATCTTTCTTCGAGCTTTTATAAAGAAGACTTCTTATGAGTTGCGTTTTGGATGGGTACCCAAGGTGTCTCATTTTTGGGTGTTTGGGTGTAAGTGCTTTATCCTGAAGCAAGGCAATTTGGAAAAATTTGAATCTCGCTCTGCTGATGGTGTGTTTCTGGGTTATGCTTCGCACTCGTGTGCTTATCGGGTTCTTAATCTTGAAACTAACCGGATAGTGGAGACCTACGAGGTCACATTCGACGAGACTATGCCTTGTGTTTCTTCTGCTTTGGATGTTGCAGGAGAACAGGAGCTAGGAGAGACCATTTTTGTGGAAGAGGAGCAGGAGAACGCCGATTAGGGTGATCCCGAGCCAACTCCACTGGCTGCCGCCGTCGACCCTGTGACGACTACTTCAGCTCGAGGACCCGATCCCATGACATCTTCCTCTTGGGGTCCTCTTGAGCCACCTCTCCAGCGAGCACCTGCTGCACCTGGGAGAGCGATAGCATCTGGCGAGGGGGAGGTGACTTCGGCGAGGCAAGCGCCCCGAAACGTTCAGCAGACTCACCCCCTGCAGCAGATGATCGGCAGCATTGACCAGCGAGTCACGCGGTCATGAGCATATGAAATCTCACACTTTCCTCATTCTGTATTCGTTGCTTCTTCTGAGCCCAAAGATGTTGGACACGCACTTTCTGATCCTAACTGGGTTAATGCCATGCATGAGGAGCTAGAAAACTTTGAGTGAAACCAAGTTTGGACCCTCGTTCCACCTGCACCAGAATGCCACCCTATAGGTACCAAATGGGTTTTCAAAAACAAAAAGGGTGAGGATGGGATGGTAGTGAGGAACAAGGCTAGGCTAGTAGCCCAGGGTTTCTGCCAGAAAGAGGGGATAGACTATGAGGAAACCTTTGCCCCTGTAGCCCGTTTAGAAGCCATTAGAATCCTTCTAGCCTTTGCTGCTTCTTAGGGTTTTAAGCTTTACCAGATGGATGTCAAGAGTGCCTTCTTGAATGGGTATATAGAGGAAGAGGTTTACGTTAGGCAACCCCCTGGTTTCGAGGATCCCAAGTTTCCAAACCATGTTTATAAACTCTCAAAAGCTTTGTATGGGTTGAAACAAGCCCCGAGAGCGTGGTATGATCGGTTGAAAACCTTTTTACTCTCCAAGGGTTTTAAAATGGGACGGGTAGATAGAACTTTGTTTCTTCTCAAGCAAGGCAACGATACCCTGTTAGTCCAGATTTACATGGATGATATCATCTTTGGTGGCTCTTCTCATGCACTTGTTGCCAAGTTTGCAGATACTATGAGCAGGGAGTTTAAGATGAGTATGATGGGCGAGTTAACTTTCTTCCTCGGGTTGCAAATTAAGCAAACCCGAGACGGGACGTTCGTGCACCAAGGAAAATACACGAAGGACATTCTGAAGAAATTCGACATGGGTGAGGCCAAGCCTCTTACAACGCCCATGTTGACGACTGCTGCGATGGACGCGGACCAGGACGTAGAGCCGATTGACCAGAAGGAGTACAGAAGCATGATTGGCTCGCTTCTGTACCTAATGGCAACGAGGCCGGATATACAGTTTTCTGTGTGTCTGTGCGCTCATTTTCAGACGTCCCCTCGGACTTCCCACAAGCAAGCAGTCAAGCGCATTATGAGGTACCTCCGATACACTCCTGAGTTTGGACTTTGGTACTCTTCTTCTTCGACTCTTTCGCTTTGTGGTTATTCCGATGCGGATTTTACCGGCTGTCGGCTTGAGCGCAAGTCTACTTCTGGGACTTGTCAGTTTCTTGGTTCTTCTTTGGTCTCGTGGTCTTCTCGCAAATAGTCGAACGTAGCCCAGTCCACTACTGAAGCCGAGTATGTTGCCATTGCTACTTGTGCTTCACAGCTTTTATGGATGGTTGCTATTGACACTAATTAACTCTTATTATTAAAGGTCAATTAAGCATGAAAATGGATGAATATATAAACTCCACCTTAGTATAGGGTTTAAAACTAATAAATTCCATGAGTTTTGGTGAATTGTGAATCCGCAGGGACTAAACCAGGAAACAACCCTCGATTCCTTCCCCTAGAAGGAAACCGACGGGAGATAACGCTTTCGCCAAGTCAGGAACCTTCTAGAAGACTCTAGAGATCACGTAGAGACACCACGAGGAAGGGCACCCTGGTCCACTTCCAGGTGGGACCGACCGGTCCCCTGGACCGACCGGTCGGTCTCCCCTGGCTCCTCTGTCTTCCGTCTTTTGCAAGCTACTTCCACCACCTTTGAGGATCAATCTCAGCCCTACGTGAAGTTGGTTTGATCTAACGGTCGCGGTTGATCCCTCAGGGCTATATAAACAGGCCCCTGAGCCCCAGGTCAGACAGAAGGTCCCTCTTCAGAAGACTACGCTTCAACTAGAAACCCTAGAAGAGACTTCAGGAGTTAGCTTTCAAGTAGAAGACTAGATATCCCTCTAGTAGGATTAGAACCTAGTCTTATTCTAGAACTAGAAGAGAGAGAGAGAGGAAGAGATCAAGAGGAAGCTCCGGCCTGTCGGATCAACTTCTTCATCTTGTACATGTGGATTCAAGTTCTTCATCGACTTGCTTCAACGATTGTTTTGGTAATCAACATCCATATTTAAGTTTGAGCCATTGTTCTTATTGTTCTTAAGGTTTATGACTCTCTTTTGAGTACTTTAATTCTAGTCTCTCTAGAGTTAGAGTAGTTGGATAGTATAAGCATGGTGCTTAGACTTGATAGCTCATATTTACCTCCTATAACGCCGGTAGTAGTGGTAGTTCACAAGGGTGACTCTTATAGCCTTGTTGATTCTTCTACAGTCCACTTACCCGTGTGTAGGCTCGGTAGGATTATACAGTTGCATAAAAGAATCATACTCTGTTGTGACCTTTTATGGCAACTTCCCCAATAAGAATAATATAAACATATCACTCTTAAGTTGGATTGAGATAGCCTTAGTGATCCCCTCTATACTTTTAGCTTCTCTATCTTTGTTAGTTACTCAGGGGTTATACACTTGAGACTCATCGCTATCCGTTCCTTTGGGTTCGATATTAAAACTGGGTTACTCCGGTGAAGTGCTACATCGGTAGATTTTATCTGTGCACTTGCGGATAAAGTAGAGTGTGCATTAATTTATACCAACAAGCATTTCTGGCGCCATTGCCAAAGAATGGTAGATCATTTTACGTCTTAAGTATAACCTTGTATTATACTTTTATACTTTATCTTTTACCTTTATATTTTACTTTGCTTTGCCTTTGTTTTTATCTTTTATATCTTTTCTTTTTACAATGGATTTCTCAGAGCCAACCACTAGCTCCACAGATTCCATTCCACTGAACCAGTATACCTATCACACTGTCATAGACTTAGAGTTACCCAAATCTGCTAAGCCTATCCTTTCAGACAACTACGAGCTACGCCATGCTTGATAGAAATGGTTAAGAATCAAACTTTTTCTGGCTTAGAAGACGAAAACCCACATATTCATTTAAATGAGTTTGAACAAACCTGTGTGTGCCTACATATCGCAGGTATGTCTGACGAAACCCTTAGATGGAAACTTTTTCCATTTTCCTTAGAGGGAAGAGCCAAAACATGGTACCTTCAAACTGCACCAAGTAAAAATGGGGATTGGAAAGAACTCTGCTCTAGCTTTTGCTTAGAATACTTCCCTGTCTCAAAAATTATTTGTCTTCGCTTAGAGATTTTGTCCTTCATCCAAGAGGATAAGGAGTCTCTAATTGCAGCCTGGGAAAGATTCAATAATCTTGTCCGCTCTAGTCCAGCCTTATCTATTCCAGACCCTGTCTTGCTTCAACACTTTTATAATGGTCTGAATAGAAAAACTTCTAATTACCTTAACTTAGCTTCAAACGGATCATTCCTACATACCCCAGCCTCCAAGGCAAGGGAAATGTTACAAAACTTATCTCAACTCACTCCTACTCCTGAAGCTAAACCACAAGAACCACTAGAAGTAAATCTAGAAGCTGATCCTATATCTATTCTTAATCATGAACAAACCTCAGCTTTAATTCCTAGTGAGAAGGAAACCTCAATCTTTGGAGACACCTTTGATTTCGAGGATGAGTACTTTACCGAATTTGGTAATACCTCGAAATATCACACAATTAGGAAACCACAAAATCAAAAATCATCTTTAGAAGAACTTACTGATAAGGTTTTCCAAAAAGAGACTACGAAGAAACTAATCTCTATAATAAGTCATGAATGGTTAGAAGAATCAGAACTTTCCACTGATACAATCCGCTTAAATTCACCTTCTACACACATTCAATGTCAAATCCATCAACAACCCTTCGAAGCTCTCTATAATCCTGTTGTGGGAATCAACATTATGTCTGAAACCTTTGCTCAAGATTTATTAAACAAATGCCACTTACCCCAATAGTTAAACTTTTAAAAAACCCTTTAGGACATGTTATTCCTAGCTCAGGAATCATGTATGTCCTACCTGTCACAGTTGATAACACTCCACTACACTTAAGCTTTTATATCTTTGATATTAAAGAGTTTAATCTGCTGATAGCCAACCATTTAAGCAACTCATTCATGAAGGACAATTAGGGATCTTAAACTTCCATCTTGGGAAAAATCTTAAAGGAACCATACCTATTACTCACTCTCTAAATGCTGAGAATGAATCATGTCCCGAGCTAGATCCTATGGAAGAAATTAAGGAAGCATCTTTTGAAATAATAAATGAATCCAAATATGAAGAAGATGCTCAGTTCTTCACTGAGGAAGAAGATAACACACCTAATCCAGATCCTTTAGACTCCTTAGAAGAACATCCTAAACCTCCCATAGAGTTAAAACCCTTACCTTCTGGGCTTCTGTTGGGTATTTTAAACGCACATAGAAGAATCCGCAAGCGCACGGATACCGATGTAGCTTTCACCCGAGAGAATTCCAGGGTATCGATTTCCACGGGGAACGTGAAGTGTACTGATCAAGGGCAAGTCGTCCAAGAAAAGAACGATAGAGAGAGATTTAGGGTTTTCTAAGCAGGTCTATCTAATTAAAGGCTTACTATACTTTACTTACTTCGGGACATCAGAACACTAGCCACAGAAAGGGATGAAGAAGGGGCTAGGAAGCTCTGACTACGGTCCTACAAACACCAACCCGAACGTGGTGGACTACGTCGGCCGTCAGGGCTGTCACCACCTGGGGCTACCACAACTATCCGTGGGGCTGGGTGCAAACTCAGGTAAACCCTAGTCTAGACGCCACGTCTACACTAACGTCTACTACTCTAATTATCTAGAATAATTAGAGCACTCAATACGAGCGGAGATCCAGTAAATGAAATAAAGCAAGAACTGAAATTAAATATAATACTTGGAAATAGTAAATGAAGAACCTGGAGATTACTTGAAGACGAACTAGATGCTGCACCAATACAATGTCAAGGAAGATCCGATAGATCCGGCTCCTCCTCAGCTCTCTCCTTTCTCTCTCTCTAGATTACAACTAGATGATGAACTAGAAATAGATCTAGAACTAGACGATCAACTAGAGGGACCTCTACTTCTAATTGAAACCCTAGTTTCTGATGTGGAGATGAATAATAAAGATGGAGATGCCTGAAGAGGGGGGTCTGGGTCTGGTTTTATAGCCCGGAGCGTGGAACGTGAGCCCTTGGATCAAACCGACCTTAGGGACGGTGGAGATGCATCCTAGGAGGCGGTGGAAGAAGGTTCCAGAAAGCGGAGGTGAAATGGGCTCCGTGGCTGACCGGTCGGTCTCTATGTGGGACCGGTCGGTCTGGCCCAGTGGGCCCACGTGGTGGCCCGCCTCGTGGTGTCTTCTGGTGTCTTCTAGATCCTTCTTTTGCAGATTTTGTTACGAAAATAATATCTTTTCATCCGGGACTCCGAATATAGCAAATGATATGTCCGTTTCGATCGTCTCGACGAGCTCTTTGCAATGATGCACTCCAATTCATCACTTGAGATGCTTTTATATGGTAAAAACATGGATGTCCTACAAAACAAGTGAGAGCACCAAAACTCATGGAACTTGTTAGTTTCAAACCCTACAACTATGCTTTGTGATTCATTTACTGTCATTTCATACAATAGTTGATGGTTAATTATGAGCATTAGTGAGCATCAACAAGTTCCCCCAAGCTTACCCTTTGCTAGTCCCGAGCAAAGCCAATCTCAACAATGGATGAAGAGTTGCTGCAATATCTTCACTTCCAACAAGTACACATGTATTCAAACAAAAGTTCTCATAAAGATATCATATTATTTATCACGGGGCTTAGTACTTTACCTTGAATCTTGAGTAACTGAAAGGTAGAACGATCAAATCAAGCGCTATGTCTCTAGTTCTTTTACTTCACCATTATCCCGGAGTTTTTATGAATTTCAGAAAAGATTTAAAACAGATCTTGTCAAATTAAACAATGGATCCAAAGAGAAAGTCAACCACACCATTGAATTGAGAAGTGCATGTGTATGGAAAATGGAGTCGGATGCTCTTTTGAAATATATCACTCTCTTTTGTCTATTAGAAACGCATGGCTATCAAGCTAATTCTACTATCGGGCACGTGCCTATTTTTTTCTTCTTTTGATATTCATTTTTTTTCTTTTTTTTCGAGGTTCCGGACACTTGTCCCTTTTTATTTCCTCAGGATCTATCTTTTTGAGGTTTCAGACACTTGTCCATTTTTATTTCCTCGGATTTTTTTTTCTTTCTCCCATTTTTTAACAGCCACATGCTTCCAACAAACTTTTGAGAGGATAACAATAGATAATCATGAGCATTTATGCGAGGAGGATTGATGAAATATGTAAGTGATCTCAATTCAATAGCATGATAACTTCTCATAGGGTCAACAAAGCTTAATTTAACTCAATGCAATTATTAGTCATATTAATATTGGAAACTCTCTGGAACTATAGTGTTGTTTAGAACAAGGTAATAGCAGCTCAGATCATCACATATCATATCTGTCAATTACCTAGACTCTAGATCAAGCATTTGCTACCCATGTATTTAATTTGATTTTTAAGGCATCATTATTAATTAGGAGAACTCATGCTTTGAAGGCTAGGTACTTGAAAGAAATTAGATAGAGCAACTATTCATCATTTCCATGTAAAAGATCAGAGAGAGTTCTTCTTTTATTATTAACTTCTTAAAACAATCTAAGCAAACTTAACATAGTATTTATTTAACCTAACATACTTTATTATAAAATAACTAAGATAATGAATAAGACATACCTGGACCACGAAGATAACGAGGGTGCGTCTCCCCCAAGCCGGCTCCCTTAATAACATTGAGCCTTCATGTGCTCATATATTTTTTTTCTTTTTAATTAATGGTGAGCCTTCATGTGCCCATATTTTTTTCATTTTATTTTACTTATGTATAGAAAGAAAACTTGAGAGGAAGGATACTTACCTAGATACATGTGAGGGTGCCTCCCCCAAGCTGGATGTTGACATAGTCGTTCGATCTTATAATGCAGCGGACTGGCAGTAAAAATGTTCTTCCTTTATCGAAGCTTTGATTGATGTTGATGGTTATTGGACAATGCTCCGACAGTGGATGGACATTCACTTGTTTGTCAGCTTGTCTTGGCCTCTCAAATCCTGTGAAACTCAAATAGACAACAAAACTTGTGGAACAGATTAAGCATTAGTGGTTGGCCACTCAAGCCTCAGTTGTCTAGAGTTTCAGTAAGATCTCTTTCTCAATATTTTTGTATTTTAATATTTTTATGATGCAAGAGAAAATGCAATAGGATGAATGTATGCATATTTATTTTTGTTTTTATGCCACCACGGTGAAAATCCTTGTGGGTTTTTACACATCGTAGAATTATTCACATGGGGCTTTAGGTTTTGCAGTGCAAAAAGTGAAGTATTTTTTTTTTTTTTTTTTATGCAATGCTAATGCAGAAAAGTAATATGCTATGGAGAGATGATTCTGCAAATGATGGAAAGTAAACATGCAAAAAGAGAAATTAATGCAGAAAAGATAAATATGGATAACTACCGATTTTACCTTTCGGCGAGGGTTCAATGTTTTAAGTCCTCTAAATAGGACTTCTCACCATGTTCATTCTTAAGGTGCATCATTTGATCTCGATATGTGGACCTTGATAACGACACCTCTTGATATGGTGTCACTCATGTTCTTCGTTGGCCCAACAATTTGAAGTGAAACATTAGTTGTGGAAGCTGGCAACATCTTGCTTAGTGCGCTTATTCTTGTAGATTCAGGACCTTCACTCTGTAGAATTTGGGAATTGACAAACTCCTCCATGTTTTGCTTAAGAGAGTGTCCTGCTCATAAAGACAAGGTAGAGATCAAGTGCATGGGCTCTGTTGGTGGAAAAACACCAACAGAACCAAAAGTTGTGTTCATTCCTCTCTAACCTTAGGCACATTGCACAATATAAACTTGTTGTTTATGTGTTCTATTCAATCTTAACATGAGTGATAGGATCCAAAGATGAGCATGGAATTAGCATCTTAAAATATTTAACTGATCAGATTGTTTAACACAAGGAAGGATAATCTATGCATAATGTGTCGATATTTTCATGATTGTGATATATTATCTTCCAAAGGTTAGATGCATAATATTTTAGCTCATTGGTTAAGATAGTGAGATCCAAGAGAGTAAAGCAAGGAACAAAGAGTAAAGAACTGAACATGTTGAGTTGATTAGGTTGGATCAAATGAGGTGCAACTGAAACATGTTTGGTTCTTATTTATGCACATACCAGAATTAAGAAGATGCTTTTAAAGTGATGTCACATACTTTGAGATGTTACCTTTATCATTGAAGAGTGATGTATCAAACCACCTTGTGGAAGCTTCTCTTGTCTGGCTGGTTGTTCTTTACGAATAGCTTGTCTTCTCTTGCCTATCTCACAGTGGGACAACTGAGTCTTGTTCTCAACAGGTCCAGAAGATGGAGACTTTGTCAACTATTTTCCTGATTTGTAGGCTTGGGTACTATCTCTACATCTTCTGATTCTTGCAGTGCAGTAGCTTCATCCTTTATGATATCCCCTCTATTCCTGGTAGTTGGTTCTTCCTTTGTCGGTTGAGTCAACGTCTTCTCTTGGTTTTCTTTGGCTGCTCATAAATGGTGCTTGTTGAGTTGAAGAAGCAGCAAACCTTTTGGTCAAAGATCCAAAAGTGGATTTCTCTAGTTCCGACATAGATGACAACATTGAAGGTTTTCAAGAACGATCTTCCAAGAATGAGTGGTGGATCATATTCTTCTTCTTGATTGGGATAGCGTCCAGTGGCTTGTACTGATCAAAGTGTTGAAGCTGGATTTCTCCGTCCTCCCCTTTGAGAAGATCTAGACAACAGAATTGTGTCTCCCCCAAGCTGGCTTGTGAGGAAGGTGGATGCCCAAATTTCTTCAACAACATGTTCATGTGTTGAATTTTGTAGACCTTGTTGTTGTTGAAGTCATTCCACCTCATCCCCAAGCTAACTCTTGATTATAAGAGAGAATAACTTCCCACTGCTTGTGTTTGTACTGTTTGATCTGAGGGTTCAGAGACAAGTGCTCTCATGATGGTCTTTGTCTTCTAGTGGCCCAACTTAGACTTGTTCACCTATTTCCATGGAGTGAGTGCTTTGATTGTAGGTATTGTTTTGTGGCACTCATCTTTTGTCTTGTTCTACAGATCTCATTTCTCCATGATCAGTGAGTTGTGTCTCCCTTGTGCAAGTTGTTGAAGTTCATGTGTCTCTTCATCTCCAGTGTGGGTTCATCTCAGGACTTTCCCAAATTGATATTGAAAGTTTTCCTACAGGGGTTAGTCCAACAAAATATCCAACATCCACTATAGCATATTATCGGCTCAAAAAAAATCGACCTAGACACCACGTCTAATTTGATATAGGAATGTATTTTAAACGAAGCACCATGCTTAATTTAAAAACCTTTGAAAGCAAGATCACCACTCCTAAACTAGGCACCATGCTCAATTTAAGAGATGTGTGAAAGTACTTCAAACCTAAACATATACTATAGCAAATGAAGGTAGCATTAAAGCATTAAAGAGATTTACTCCAAATGGTGATGAGAGAGCATGATTAGTGTATAGCACATGAGCATGTCTTAAAGGTAGGGGCAACCAACATAGCAACATGGTAAGAGATGTTCTTACAAAGTGTATCCCCCAAGCTTAGATTTTGCAAAAATCAAGATTGGATGAATGTAATTTAATGTTGCATGATGATTAGTTGGACATACCTTGTGTTTGTCGTTCCTTCGAACATTTTTGCTCCAGACCTGCAAAGGTTAGTGACAAGAATACCCGAAGGAATATTTAACAATTATATCCCTATGCTCATTACACAAGGGCAACTGAAAAGAATGCTTGTTTTAGGACACTGAGCTTGTCTTTGGGAAACCTTCAAGATGTGATTTGGTGAGTGGTTTCCCCTCCAACACCAACTTTAAGAGCACAATGAGATCTACAACATTTGTGACAAACATATGCATCTACAACCACCCTTTTGAAGTTTTTGTAAATAGAAAGTGTGAGGGGGTTGAAAATCTCAAGTGTGACAATGTTAGATAGACCAACTGAATCAGGAGATGTCTCATATGAGCATGGATTTAAAGAGGTGTTTATGAAGTAGCTTCCATGCTCTTTGATATCATCTTCCTCGATTTCAGAGAAGAACACCAAAGGATGGGGTTTATCATTTTCTAAAGTGTGGGGTGTTTTCTCTAGAGAAGGTTCGGTGACAACCAAATTAGAAGAATTTGAAGGAATTTCAAATTTGGTTGTGTGTTCCTCCTCGCGTTGGTCGGGGTTGGGCTCGACTTCTTCTTCGGGGAATTCATCAAAAATGCCAGTGTAAGGAGTGTTTTCAAGGATGGCTTTCCCTTCACTAACAGTTTTATGAGTGAATGATCCCGCCGAAGAGGTATCAAGAAAAAGGGCAGCTTCTTTGCTAAGACCATAATGAAAATGTTGTAAAATAATGTCCCCAATCAAAGAAAGATCTGGGCCAGTGTTCACAAGGCTCATAAATCTAGCCTAGGCTGCTCCTAGTGTCTCCTTCTCTTTTTGTTGAAAGGTAAGAATTTCTATTCGAAGGGCAGTGATTCAAGAAAGATGGAAGAAAGCTAGACAAAATTTGTCTCGAAGTTCATCCCAATTCCCATCTACTCCTCTTATGTTATGAGCATACCACTGTTTCGCTCTTCCAAAAAGGGAGAACGGAAACAATTTCCATTTAATGGTCTCTTGTGTCATGCCCGCAATAGACAAGCAAGAACACAATTGCTCAAATTCACGAAGGTGGGTGTAAGGATTCTCATCTTCTAGCCCAGAGAAGGGTTGCTCCCAAACCATGGCTATAAAGCTGGGACGAAATTGGTAGCCATCAGTAAGAATAGGATGTGATGATGGTGGTGGCTCCAACAATTCGCCCTTTGGAGCGGAGTATTTATAGATACGAGTGGAATTCAGGTGGTAAGAAGTGTGGTGGTGAGGTAAAGGAGGTGGTAAGGTGGTAAAAGAAAAGAAACACGGACGACTTGGTTCAAAACTAGCACAGCTTCCGTTCCCCGGCAACGGCGCCAGAACGCACACAGAAGAATCCGCAAGCGCACGGATACCGATGTAGCTTTCACCCGAGAGTATTCCAGGGTATCGATTTCCACGGGGAACGTGAAGTGTACTAATCAAGGGCAAGTCATCCAAGAAAAGAACAATAGAGAGAGATTTCGGGTTTTCTAAGGAGGTCTATCTAATTAAAGGCTTACTATACTTTACTTACTTCAGGACATCAGAATACTAGCCACACAAAGGGATGAGGAAGGGGCTAGGAAGCTCTAACTACGGTCCTACAAACACCAACCCGAACGTGGTGGACTACGTCGGCCGTCAGGGCTGTCACCACCTGGGGCTACCACAACTATCCGTGTTGCTGGGTGCAAACTCAGGTAAACCCTAGTCTAGACGCCACGTCTACACTAACGTCTACTACTCTAATTATCTAGAATAATTAGAGCACTCGATATGAGCGAAGATCTAGTAAATGAAATAAAGCAAGAACTAAAATTAAATATAATACTTGGAAATAGTAAATGAAGAACCTGGAGATTACTTGAAGATGAACTAGATACTGCACCAATACAATGTCGAGGAAGATCCGATAGATACGGCTCCTCCTCATCTCTCTCCTTTCTCTCTCTCTAGATTACAACTAGATGATGAACTAGAACTAGACGATCAACTAGAGGGACCTCTACTTCTAATTGAAACCCTAGTTTCTGATGTGGAGATGAATAATGAAGATGGAGATGCCTGAAGAGGGGGGTCTGGGTCTGGTTTTATAGCCCGGAGCGTGGAACGTGAGCCCTTGGATCAAACCGACCTTAGGGACGGTGGAGATGCATCCTAGGAGGCGGTGGAAGAAGGTTCCAGAAAGCGGAGGTGAAATGGGCTCCGTGGCCGACCGGTCGGTCTCTATGTGGGACCGGTCGGTCTGGCCTAGTGGGCCCACGTGGTGGCCCACCTCGTGGTGTCTTCTAGATCCTTCTTTTGCAGATTTCGTTGCGAAATTAATATCTTTTCATCCGGGACTCCGAATATAGAAAATGATATGTCCATTTCGATCGTCTCGACGAGGTCTTCGCAATAATGCACTCCAATTCATCACTTGAGATGCTTTTATATGGTAAAAACATGGATGTCCTACAAAACAAGTGAGAGCACCAAAACTCGTGGAACTTGTTAGTTTCAAACCCTACAACTATGCTTTGTGATTCATTTAGTGTCATTTCATGCAATAGTTGATGGTTAATTATGAGCATTAGTGAGCATCAACAGCTTTGATATGCTTTCTTGAATAATGATCCTGAATCTCCTGTAATCATAAATAATAATCTTACTCGAGAACAAACTTCTAGGTTGATCACCGTCTTAGAAAAGCATAAATCATCCTTTGGCTATTCACTCCATGATTTAAAGGGAATCAACCCTGCTTTCTGCACCCATCGCATTCCCACTAATCCTAACATATCACCATCCAGAGAGTCACAGCGCAGGCTTAACAATGCGATGAGGGAGGTAGTAAAGAAAGAGGTTTTGAAACTCTTGCACGCTGGGATCATTTATCCTGTGCCACACAGTGAGTGGGTATGCCCTGTCCAAGTTGTGCCTAAAAAGGGAGGCATGACTGTGGTAAAGAATGAGAAGAACGATTAATTCCACAAAGAACTATTACTGGTTGGAGAATGTGCATTGATTACAGAAAATTAAACAATGCAACTAAGAAAGATCACTTTCCGCTACCTTTCATAGACGAAATGTTAGAACGGTTAGCCAATCACTCTTTCTTTTGTTTTCTTGATGGATATTCTGGATATCACCAAATCCCAATCCATCCAGATGATCAAAGCAAAAACACTTTTACATTTCCATACGGAACTTATGCTTATCGCCGAATGTCTTTTGGATTATGTAATGCACCTGCTTCTTTTCAAAGATGTATGATGTCTATATTTTCTGATATGATTGAAGAAATCATGGAAGTTTTCATGGATGATTTTCTGTTTATGGAAAAGCTTTTGATGATTGTCTTGAAAATTTAGACAAGGTTTTGCAAAGATGTGAAGAAAAGCACTTAGTCCTTAATTGGGAAAAATGTCATTTTATGGTTAAGGAAGGCATAGTGCTAGGTCATTTAGTATCAGAACATGGAATTGAGGTAGACAAAGCTAAAATTGAAGTAATTGAACATTTGCCTCCACCGATTAATGTCAAAGGAATCCGAAGTTTTCTTGGCCATGCTGGTTTTTACCGTAGGTTTATAAAAGATTTTTCTTACATTGCAAGACCACTTACAAATCTTTTGGCCAAAGATGTTCCTTTTGATTTTGATGACGCATGTTTAGAATCTTTTAACACTCTTAAGAAAGCACTCACTTCTGCACCTATCATTCAACCTCCTGATTGGTCTCTACCTTTTGAGATCATGTGTGATGCAAGTGATTTTGCTGTAGGAGCTGTGCTAGGACAATATAAGTGTTGACGCAAAACGTGGCGTCTCGCGTCAGGCACACAGCAAGCCGAACGAGGCTGGCTTCAATCAGGAGCCCGGGGTGTATCGAACCCGGAGACGTGCCAGTCGGTTTGACTTGAAAACCAACAAGGGATAAAAGTGTGAGAATACCTTGGAACATGCCGGGTGAGACCAGACAGTTCTATATGTACGGCTTTGAAAGCCAACCACGACAGCACACAGCTATAGAAGCTGTTTGTCAAAACAGGTTTAAGATGTCATTCGGCAAGTATAAAGAGAAAGCATACAAACATGTCAAATGCCGAATACACACGTGACAAAAGAATAAAAGAAGTAACTTGTAAATACAAATCTATTCAGATAACATGTGCATAGGCCAATCCAACTAGTCTGCCGCACATCTAGCCTTCATAAACCCGTCAAGTATAAACTTAAGCAAAGCTAATCCACCGCATGATACCACTTGCTATAAATCTACACCACTCCTTATAATTAGATTAATCCACCGCATGATACGATCTAATTATAAGAAGCTAAAAGCACACATACATCCGAACAGATCTATACATACTCATTACTCATGTAAGCTTAACCAGAATCGGCAAACTAGCCGAACTAGGGCCCATGAAGAAGAAACATACAAGCAAAGCATGATTAAACTAATCTAAAACCTGCACCTGCCGCACGGCACCCAGCTCTATCAAAGCCTAAACATGATCGGCATGCATGAACCCACAACATGTAACAATCTAGATTGAAAGTCAATTCGGCCATTATAATCTTATGATAAGCGAAAGCACAAGCGAACTCATGTAACAAGGCCGAACGAAGATCAATCTAGATTGGACAAAAAGTGTTGTACGAATTAAATAAATAAGACATATAACACGTGATAACTTAATGAATCTATTAGATCTGCCGAATCTAACAGAGCCGATAACTATTCTTACTCATGACTCAATCCGCCGCATGATACAAGTCATAGGTAAAAACTTCCCGTCATAAGCTTAAATCCGCCGCACGATACTAAGCTTAACATACGAGACTACTTGCATCATATCTAAATCCGCCGCATGGTACTAGACATGATAACAAGGTTGCCGGTACTTATGGAGGTTAACGGATCGATGATTCCTCTCGAAGAAACTCGACGACACGACTAAGGACTCGAATAGGTGGCACGGGGCCGGTTTGTATTGATGTGGTTGTGAACAGTTTTACAATGGTCGAGGGTTTATATTTATACCCTGGACGAGATACGAGTCCTAGACGTTTACGATTTACAACGACAAAAATATGGAAAGATATCAAAAATCTATCTCTAATCTTCTCGGCATCTCTTATCGCCACATGCCTTCCTATGCAAGCCGGCTTTACCTGCATCATCTCCCTCCCGAATGGGGTCTCTGCTTCACGAAATAGCTGACCGCGCAGGTACTCATCGAAAGCCTTAAGAACTGGATAGCCGATCGAGTGCTTGCCGAATCCTTCTTTCCTCCGCTGGCTGGGCCGATCCGTCATATCCTTACATGTGCGAAAATCCGGTGTTAACACATGCCCCCTAATTTTGGGATAAATGTTTTATTCCAAAATTCCTTTTCTTTTTTGCACTATTGTGGAACCTCTGGAAGCATCCGCCTTCACACGCCATAATTACCGTGCCTACCGATTCATCTCCCGATGCACTTGGGATCTTTTAAAGCCTTCCTTTTACTCTGTCCTGGCCTGTGCATTCGGAATTCTTCTGCCTCAGTCGAAACCAGGAAAACCCTCTTCTCCCTTGCCACTTCGAATCAGCAAGAAGATGTCTTCCCAAGCGAGTCGCCATAGTTTTGAATCCGGTGCTTCCAGTACCTCCAAGAAAAGGTTGCCTCTCCTCCTTCCTTCTTGTTTCACAAATGAAGTAGCCGGCTTCATCTTATTATTTCTCTGTTTAGGAGGATTAACAATGATTCTGCTGAGGACCTGACTCAGAGGGTCGCAGACCTTCAGCTTGATCTAGAAAGAAAAAATCGGGAGATCAGCTGGATCTCGCGAGAGCGTGATGCCGCTCGGGACCAATCTGTTGGTAAGCATCCTTTCATTGTTCTTCCCCCACTATTTTTTTTCTTTTTACTGATCTTTCCTTCTTCAGCCTTGGAGACCAAACTTCATTCCCGCAAAAACGCCATTGCCGACCTGGCCTTCATGGCCAATGTACCAGGCACAACAGCCCTGAGGCAGGTGGAAAGGGTCAACCAAGCTCTCCCCGACATCTCCAGGGCCAGTATGGGCTACGGTGCAGCGCTCGCCTTCAACACCGTTCGGATCCATTTCGGTGCCAACTACCGCAACTTCGATGCTTGCGAGCGAGGACTAGATTTCGAAGTGGCACGCTCTATTGATGATATGAAAGAGGCCGGCATGGATCTGGCCGATTCTTTTGACTTTGATTTTCTGATTAAGAATAGGATAGGATGGACGAACTGACCTTTTATTGCAGCTTGTTTTCCTTTTCTGTAAATAAGAAGTTCCTCTGTTCGTCCTAATGAAATCAATCTGAGATTGATCCTTCGAGATCAACGTATGTCTGTGCACTAACTATTGATTTTCCTTATCTTAGCGACGATGTATATCACATTGTCTATCATTAATAACCATGCTTAATCATCTGTGCTTCGTGAGTAACTGCCACAACTGATTACCTCAGGTTCAAAATCTTCTTTGATCCATGACAATGCCAAGATAACACTCCTTCGGCTTCCTTATTCTCAATGTCAATTGGTAACCGAATCTCCCAAGCATTCAACTGATACTGAACTCTTCACAGGATAATCATTCCGCAGCCGAACCCAAATCAGTCCCTCAGACTTCTGAACCATTTAAATCAGTAAAACTCGACTTGGCCCAACAGTGAAAAAACCCTAGCCCGGCGCCTGGCCTTCCAATGCGCAGGTTATAGCTCTATAAATATGACCTCAGCCAAGCCACAATCAACCTCAAGCCTGACTCACAAAAACCCCAATCCTGTGCTCTTGGCTTAAACCAAAAAGGAAAAACCTCTTCTGCTCATGAATTCGACCAATGCCCAGAAGTAGCGATCTCAGTAAACGCCCCTTCATAACTAAAACAGGGGACAACAGAGCACCGACTTATCGACGTCACAGGTAAAAACCATTTTCTGCCCCCTTGTGATAGCTTCCTTTACTTATCTTATCTTTGACAAAGTTTCGGGCTCCCTTCTCAGAAGACTTGCCCAGGAGATATGACACCGAGGAAAGCTGAACAGCCATATCAGTAGAAACAGACCTACAACGCCATCATAGGTCAATAAAATCCTTTTAAGACCTTCTCCTCTGATTTAACTTGCATATGCTTAACACATCTTCTCCTTTTATCAGTTTTCCCCGCAGAGAAAAATGTCTACAAGAACATAGCTGAGGCTAGTCTTGATACTACTGACGATCGCATAGATCAGGCTGTCATCGAAGGTGTGCGTTCCGATGCTTCAGACGGACGGGTAGATCAGGCCATCATCCAAGGCGTGTACACTGCAAATGGCCACACAGATCAAGCTTTCATCCAAGGTGTGCAGGTCAGAATCCTCCTCAAGCTCTGCACAATTCTGAAGATTCCGAAACTCTTGACGATTATGCTTTCGCTCCTTGTCTCTAGATTCCTCAGTGATTTTCCCCCGATTGCAGAATCTCTTCAGAAGAACGTTTGCCGAATGTGTGACGTCATCTTAGCCGACTAAATCTCACCTCCGACCTGTCATGTCACCCGGCATTGCACTTACTACACTTTTCTTTTCTCTTTCCCTGATAAACCTGCCATTTTGAAAAATGCTAGAATCACCAAGGTTATGAACATTTGTACTAAAGGCGATACAAAAATATCGGCTATAACTTGAAAATTGGAAATATTTTTTCTGCTAAAGGCGATGCTTTCACATCGGCTGTATAAAACATCTCTCGAGTTACATAGCTTCATGCGTTCGGCTTTAACAAGTAGTGTCGAAGCTTCAACCGATAAGTACACAAACCGAAAAGCCTTGTCACAGCCGAATATACCTTTCTCAGGTTCAACATTTTTGGCTAAAACAGATTACTAATTATCTTTCTTTTAAACTCAAAAATAAGGGCCGATCCTACTATAAGGCTACCGGCTGTCACGTACAACTCGAAATAATCCTCAAGTTGTTGAAGCGCTTCCATATATCTTCAACTTCATCAAAAACTTCCGTTGTACGTCACTTCGCATGAATCTTTTCTGAATTTCCATGAGCCCTGGTAACGAAGAAATAATTGAAATCCCCTCAAAGGCTTGCAGACTTCGAAGCACACCCAAGATTTCAGCTTGTACACATTGATCCAACTTTGGCTTCATCATCCACACTTTATTCCTTGTCAGCCGATATGAGGCTCTGGCTCTGGCTTTTCCCCATTACCATTAGATAGATTTAAAAATTACTCTGAGAGCCGATTGTCTGAATCAGCTGTTGGTCCTCGTCAAAGACATTAACAGGACGTGCTTCCCAGGCTCTTCCAGAGAAACACTTGACACCTTCATACTCCCAATAGATTGGTTCTGTATTAGCAACACTAACTGAATCATCAGCATGAACGATCTCAATATCATCTCCAATCCACTGGATGAGGAACTAGTGCATAGTTGACGGCACACAGCAGTTTGCATGTATCCAATCTCTTCCTAGTAGCAAACTGTATGCCCCTTGCCATCAATGACGAAGAAGGTAGTGATCAAAGTTTTAGACCCAATCATTAACTCGACATGGACTGCTCCTCGGGTGTAAGAAGAATCCCCGCAAATCCCTCATACCATGTCGGTCTTCAATAGATCTTCACTTGTCATGCCAAGCTTTCTGAAAGTGGCATACGGCATGATATTTATGGCAGCTCCTCCATCAATGAACATCTTGGTTAATGGCTTGCCATTGACATACCCTCTCATATATAACGGCTTCAAGTGTTGGTGCCTGATTGGTTTATCAAATACTGCCCTTTCAGCCTAGACGAGATGAGCCAACAAGTCTTGAAACTCACTTTCACCGAAGTCTGAATACGTCTCATCCTAGTCATCTTGATTCTCCAGAGCTACAAACTCTGATGGGAGAAAGAACGCCATGCATGTATCAGCCGAACGGTTACCTTCACTCGGCTTCTCTTTAGGACGCCAGACCCGTTTCATTTTGGCGCCCGCTTGCTCCAACTCTCTGTTCCTCAAGCGCTTCACTCTCCTTTTCTGGCTCTTCCTTAAACCTGGCGGACACCATTGCCCCTTCTGCCAGACATACTCGTGGTATTCTTTCTCTTCAGTGCGAGCCCAACTCCGATCGGCAAATCTTCCCTGCCGATTCTCAAAACTAATTATTTTTAAGCGCCGATCGTCCTTAGGGATTCTTGCCCCAAGCCTTTCATGGACAGGATGGCGGTTGACTCGAGACTACCTATACTCGAAGTACTGATCACTGCACTCAGGGCAGTTGTTCTTAATAGGCAACTTCAAGCCTTCATTCCAACAATATTGGAAGAACGAGCATTCCCAATGAGACTGTCCTTGCTCCTCCATATCTTCTCGTTCTTGTCAGCACATCTCTTCCTCATACCTCTTCTGTTTCTTCAGGAACTCTTGCTCTTCATAGAACCTCTGCTTTTGATATCGTTCCTATTCGCGACACCACTTGTTCAATAGAATACGTGTCATGACTCTGGGCCTAGAGGCTTCACCCGTTTCAATTCGGCTGTTCTGAAACCAAACCCTCTGTTGAAGTTCCTTACTCGTAATCTGCCGATCGGGGTCAACAGCACCAGCCTCCTTCGCTCTAGCAGAAGTTAAAACTTTTACCTTGTTCTTACCCCCAGAATCGGCTGCATTGATCATACTGACAGAAAAGGACACGGTGTTCTGTCCAAAAGGACTGCCATCCACTTTCATTTTTCCATCAAACCTTAGGTGTCTGTCTTGGATGGCCTTCTGAATCCGCACTCTGAATACTCAACAATCATTTATGGAGTGGGATCTGGTATTGTGGAAACCACAATACTTCTTGTCTTTAACCCCCTCAGGGAGTAGCATAGGGTGACCCTCCGACAACTTGATGCGCCCTTCCTTTAGCAGATACTCAAATAACTTATCTGACTTGGAGACATCAAAATCATAGGTACCTTTTTGCTGCCTCAGCCATCGCTGGTTGACTTGAGTTGGGTCTTTGGCCCAGATTATCTTAGCTGCAGCTACTTCATCTTCATCACCGTAGTCAACTGTGTCCTCCAAGAAAGCCTGGTACATCTCGACAGCTATGTCACCCTTCTGGAACTGGTTGCTCTTCCTGAATCCCTGAGCTTGGTTGCTCATCATTGCCAACCTTTGTGATAACTGCCCGAGGTCTTCAAATTCCATGCCGAATAACCTTTCTTTGATATTTGGCAACATGCCAGCTATGGCTATCCCCGGTAATTGGTCATCTGGCAAATTCAGAGAATAACAGAGATTTTTTGTCTCCCTGAATCGGCGCAGGTATTCTTGCAGTGTCTCGCCGGGCCTCATCCTCAAGCTCATGAGATCAACCAACTTCTTCTCACTGGTCCCTGTAAAGAAGTATGAATGGAATTTCTGTTCCAGCTCTGCCCACGTACTGATGGAATTCACTGGCAGAGAGGAGAACCATGAGAAGGTTGGTCCTGTCAACGACAACGGGAAGTATCGAATCCTCCAAGCTTCATCTGTCGATGCTTCGCCAAGCTGCATCAGGTAATGGCTGATGTGCTCCCTCGTACTGGTATCATCTTGGCCCGAGAATTTAGTAAGGTCAGTAGGAGGCTTGACTCTCGGAGGGAGAGCTACCTGATTGTACCACTCTGGGTAAGGAGATTGGTATGTGTATGTCTGATTCCTTGGTTTTAAACCGAACTGATTCTGCATCATATCAGCCATCTTTTGCATGATGAGGTCGACATTGGAATCAGGAGCGGCTTGTGCTTGCCCCCCAGCATGTAATCCTACTGAACCCCTATATCCGGGATTCGGAAAAGCGTCAATCGAGCTATAGTCCACAAACTCCCAATACCCATCTCCAAACATATTCTTTTGAATCCTGTTTGCCACAAGAGATACTCTAGAAGCACATGGTGGGATGTTCCCTGTTGTGCCGAACGTAAGCTGGCCATAAGTTTGAGGAGGTCGTTGTGTCTTCTGAGAAATCACCCCTCCTGTACTTGGGCCAGCTCCACTGTTCTCGGCAACTTTCTGTCGTTGAGGTACTTAGAACAACAATGGCCCCCGCACTGGACCAGCAGCTTCTTCAAAGTACTTATCCGCATTTGGACTGAAAGTATCGATCATGATAGCACGAAAAGTGTTCAAAAACGCAGACTGATGATTGGTCATGGCCCCCGATACGGTCTTGTACATTATTTCGGTCATCTTCTGAATAGCTTCCTCTTCATCAGGGACATCAGGTTGGTGGTGAGCAACAACTTTCGGGAACGTCTGCTTCTGATAGACCTTGCCGCTTTTATTCTTGGAGAAGGTCTCGAAACACTTGCGCTGGAACTCATCACAAGCTCGTTGCACCAGATCTTTTGACTCTAGCGGCAAATCGTCCATGGTCACATCGACAGACTGATCTTCGCTGATTTCAGGCATCTCGAAATGAAGTGGTCCCACCAGGCATGCCAAAAAGTGTGTTGACGCAAAACGTGGCGTCTTGCATCAGGCACACAGCAAGCCGAACGAGGCTGGCTTCAATCGGGAGCCCGGGGTGTATCGAACCCGGAGACGTGCCAGTCGGTTTGACTTGAAAACCAACAAGGGATAAAAGTGTGAGAATACCTTGGAACATGCGGGTGGACCAGACAGTTCTATATGTACGGCTTTGAAAGCCAACCACGACGGCACACAGCTATAGAAGCTGTTTGTCAAAATAGGTTTAAGATGTCATTCGGCAGTATAAAGAGAAAGCATACAAACATGTCAAATGCCGAATACACACGTGACAAAAGAATAAAAGAAGTAACTTGTAAATACAAATCTATTCAGATAACATGTGCATAGGCCAATCCAACTAGTCTGCCGCACATCTAGCCTTCATAAACCCGTCAAGTATAAACTTAAGCAAAGCTAATCCACCGCATGATACCACTTGCTATAAATCTACACCACTCCTTATAATTAGATTAATCCACCGCATGATACGATCTAATTATAAGAAGCTAAAAGCACACATACATCCGAACAGATCTATACATACTCATTACTCATGTAAGCTTAACCAGAATCGGCAAACTAGCCGAACTGGGGTCCATGAAGAAGAAACATACAAGCAAAGCATGATTAAACTAATCTAAAACCTGCACCTGCCGCACGGCACCCAGCTCTATCAAAGCCTAAACATGATCGGCATGCATGAACCCACAACATGTAACAATCTAGATTGAAAGTCAATTCGGCCATTATAATCTTATGATAAGCGAAAGCACAAGCGAACTCATGTAACAAGGCCGAACGAAGATCAATCTAGATTGGGCGAAAAGTGTTGTACGAATTAAATAAATAAGACATATAACACGTGATAACTTAATAAATCTATTAGATCTGCCGAATCTAACAGAGCCGATAACTATTCTTACTCATGACTTAATCCGCCGCACGATACAAGTCATAGGTAAAAACTTCCCGTCATAAGCTTAAATCCGCCGCACGATACTAAGCTTAACATACGAGACTACTTGCATCATATCTAAATTCACCGCACGATACTAGACATGATAACAAGGTTGCCGGTACTTATGGAGGTCGATGGATCGATGATTCCTCTCGAAGAAACTCGACGACACGGCTAAGGACTCGAATAGGTGGCACGGGGCCGGTTTGTATTGATGTGGTTGTGAACAGTTTTACAATGGTCGAGGGTTTATATTTATACCCTGGATGAGATGCCATGCCACTCACTAACAACCTTCAGATTGAGCTCTTCGACGTCTGGGGAATTGATTACATGGGACCATTCCCTAAATCAAGGAATCATGAGTATATCCTAGTTGTTGTTGACTACGTCTCAAAATAGGTCGAAGCAGTGCCATGCAAGTCTGCTAATGCAAGAAACTCTTAGAGGATGTTTGAGGAAATAATATTTCCAAGATTTGGAGTGCCAAGGATGGTAATTAGTGACGGAGAAACCCACTTCATTGACAAAGGCTTTCATAAATATATGACAAATCATGGGATCCATCACAATGTTGCCACTCCCTATCATCCTCAGACAAGTGGCCAAGCAGAAACATCAAACAAGCAAATCAAGAATATTCTGCAGAAAATAGTTGGCGAGATGGGAACACAATGGAAAGATAGACTACCTGAAGCACTGTGGGCTTACCGTACTGCCTACAAAACACCATTGGAATGTCTCCATATCAACTCGTCTACGGAAAGACTTGTCACTTACCAGTAGAACTAGAATTCAAAGCTCACTGGGCAATCAAAAGATGGAACATGGACTTAGAAGCCGCAGGAGTCAAGAGGAAAATGCAACTCTCTGAACTAGATGAATGGCGCGAAAAAGCATATCACAACGCAAAGGTCTACAAAGAGAGAACAAAGAGATGGCATGACAAGAGAATGAAGAAGAAGAGCTTCACTCTCCTGGAGATAAGGTATTACTTTTTAATTCTAGGTTAAATTGTTCGGGCATGGAAACTACGAAGCAAATGGGAAGGACCTTTCACGGTGGTAGCCACTTCATCACATGGAGCCATTACACTTCAAAAATGACGAAGGTACGCTATGCAAGGTAAATGGACAATGTCTTAAGATTTTTCTAGAACCTGAAAAGAGTCTTGAAGAGTTGGAAGTCATCCAATTCTTCATTATCCCATAGATTTACACCATCGTCATTTTTTCGATAAGTTTGCACATCGGGGATATATTTTCTGGGATTAGGATCAAGTTTAAAGACACCACGAGTGACAGACCCACGAGATCCCACAGGGAGGGACCGACCGGTCTCCTAGGGAGACCGACCGGTCTGCCCTGGAGACCCCTTGCCCTCTGCCTTCTTTCGTTACGTGTCCCGACTCTTTCTCGTGCCCATTCTAGTAACCTGATCCATAGAATCGATAAGTCTCGTAACGAACCTATCATGCCTATCATTCAAGCCTCCTCAGCTATAAAACCAGCCCCAGGCCTGCCTCTAGATTCATTACAGCCTCTCCCAAAAAACCAGCAGCAACAGAGCTCTCCTCCCACCAGCGCTAATGGCCTCCTATCCAAGGATCGACCTCAACGAGCCCACTGATGACTCGATGGCTCTTGTCGTCACCGCATCAAAAGACCTCGCCGTAACACCGTCCAAGGAGATCACCCTCGTTGACTCGCCAACACCCGTTGATACAATCCCGCCAGAAGAGACCTCATCGCATCGTCAATAAGCTTTCTATGCTCAAGCGGTGCCGACGAGAGGACTCCCAACTTTCTCCATCACCAAAGAGATCCCACTCCTTCCTCCTAGGCCCAATGAGACACTCGTCAGGCTAAAGACGAACAAGCTTGGGGAACCCACTGTCGTAAAATACACATCTACAAATCCGCGCCCGCGCTTTGAGGGAGTTCATGGTCACCCTGAGCAGATCAAGGTCACTCCACCAGTAACCAGGGCACCCACCACTCCTAATATCGCAGCCAAACGCAAGAGGACCACCCAGTTAGATCGCCTCGGGGACAGAATTGAAGATCTTAAGAGAGATAATTTAGAGCTCAAGCAGAGATACGCTTCTCTAGCCAAGACTACAAAAAAGATGGCCAATACGATGCATGAATGTAGCCTCTACACTAGGAAATCTACTCGAGGGAGAGATGTAAGAAATAGTTCGTCGATAGTTTGATAAGGCACTCGTGTTGCAGAGTCTCGTGGTTAAGTCGTGAGTTTCTGTTTAGTTAAATTCAGTGTGTAATAAAAGTGCCTTGAATATCAATAAAGTTTTTGTTAGAGTTATCTTTTATATTGTTATTTTGGATATGTGTCTTGTCTCCACATGTTGTGATTAGCAGAAAGCAGGAAATAAATGTGGGGGAGAAGACGACAACAGTATTACCGAAAAACGATCGCGAAAACTGCATAGAACAGAAGATATCATTACCAAGATCACACACCACGAAGCGAGCCACGGTTGGGCCCTAAGCCCAACCGACCGGTTGGTGGACCCCACCGGTCGGTCAGGGGTTGACCCCTCTTGCCTCCTCCTTCGTCCACGGATCGGTACGTAACTACTACACTCTATTTTCTAATGTTTAAGCTTCTGTTCAAATTAAAACCATATTCTTGCAATTCATGAACTTTAAATAAAAGGAAAGAATATTTTGACATGCTCATGGTATAGAATCTCACAACACCCTTTCTGAAAAGACCTGTTTTGATATTTTAAGAAACCCATATTATCTAGAGTTGTTGTGAAATATGATAGAGAATAATGAGAACTCAATTCTTAAGGTATGAGCATTGGAGAATTTTACTTGCAAAGTTAAAAAGAGATTAGCAACACTTCTCCCTTGTAGTAAATAAATTGCCTGCCAAAGTCAGCAATCAATTATGGTTTACTTTAATACTGAGTTCTTTGTTGAGAAATTTATTATGCTCTAAAGATCGAGATCCTTACAAGTAAAGAAACATTCACTCTTCCGAAGTAGTATTGTATAGAGGCATGGGCTATGCAAAAGTATGAAATATGAGGAAAGAAAAAGGACAAGTGTCCGACATACCTCAGAAAAAATATATAATAGAAAAAGAAAAAGTATTATGATAAAGTATGATAAAGATAAAAAGAAGATAGCCCATAGTCCCTCTAATTGCAATATGCCAGTAAGAGTGACAAAGTTTAAAAAGATTAATGTCTTGATCTAAGAGTATAGTATTTTTCTCCATTGGCTTAGTAACATAAAACTGCTCTGCATAAGTCAAATGCTTTGGTAAGGAATTGAAGTGCTACAAAAGGAGAAGGAAAGCTATGACTTGTTTTGAAAATTTCAAAAACTCCAATGTCTTATGCTTAAAAGAAAAGGGTGATCTGTTTCAACTATTCTATTCTCCAACTTCTCAAGGTTTTATGGTAAACACAGAAAAGTTTAATGTTTGATATCTTATGATCCAACCTTTTATCGAGGACGAGTAAAAGTCTAAGTGTGGGGGGAGTTGTTTACACTAATTAACTCTTATTATTAAAGGTCAATTAAGCATGAAAATGGATGAATATATAAACTCCACAAGAAAGCAGTCAAGCGCATCATGAGGTACCTCCGATACACTCCTAAGTTCGGACTTTGGTACTCTTCTTCTTCGACTCTTTCGCTTTGTGGTTAGTTTTCCGATGTGGATTTTGCCGGCTGTCGGCTTGAGCGCAAGTCTACTTCTGGGACTTGTCAGTTTCTTGGTTCTTCTTTGGTCTCGTGGTCTTCTCGCAAACAGTCGAACGTAGCCCAGTCCACTATTGAAGCCGAGTATGTTGTCGCTGCTTCTTGTGCTTCACAGCTTTTATGGACGGTTGCTGTTGACACTAATTAACTGTTATTATTAAAGGTCAATTAAGCATGAAAATGGATGAATATATAAACTCCACCTTAGTATAGGGTTTAAAACTAATAAATTCCACGAGTTTTGGTGAATTGTGAATCCGCAGGGACTAAACCAGGAAACAGCCCTCGATTCCTTCCCCTAGAAGGAAACCGATGGGAGATAACGCTTTCGCCAAGTCAGGAACCTTCCAGAAGACTCCAGAGATCACGTAGAGACACCACGAGGAAGCGCACCCTGGTCCACTTCCAAGTGGGACCGACCGGTCCCCTGGACCGACCGGTCGGTCTCCCCCTGGCTCCTCTGGCTTCCGTCTTCTGCAAGCTACTTCCACCGCCTTTGAGGATCAATCTCAGCCCTACGTGAAGTCGGTTTGATCTAACGGTCGCGGTTGATCCCTCAGGGCTATATAAACAGGCCCCTGAGCCCCAGGTCAGACAGAAGGTCCCTCTTCAGAAGACTACGCTTCAACTAGAAACCCTAGAAGAGACTTCAGGAGTTAGCTTTCAAGTAAAAGACAAGATATCCCTCTAGTAGGATTAGAACCTAGTCTTATTCTAGAACTAGAAGAGAGAGAGAGGAAGAGATCAAGAGGAAGCTCCGGCTGTCGGATCAACTTCTTCATCTTGTACCTGTGGATTCAAGTTCTTCATCGACTTGCTTCAACGATTGTTTTGGTAATCAACATCTATATTTAAGTTTGAACCATTGTTCTTATTGTTCTTAAGGTTTATGACTCTCTTTTGAGTACTTAATTCTAGTCGCTCTAGAGTTAGAGTAGTTGGATAGTATAAGCATGGTGCTTAGACTTGATAGCTTATATTTACCTCCTATAATGCCGGTAGTAGTGGTAGTTCGCAAGGTGACTCTTATAGCCTTGTTGATTCTTCTATAGTCCACTTACCGTGTGTAGGCTCGGTAGGATTATACATTTGCATAAAAGAATCATACTCTGTTGTGACCTTTTATGACAACTTCCCCAATAGAAATATCACTCTTAAGTTGGATTTAGATAGCCTTAGTGATCCCCTCTATACTTTTAGCTTCTCCATCCTTGTTAGTTACTCAGGGGTTATACACTTGAGACTCATCGCTATCCGTTCCTTTGGGTTCGATATTAAAACTGGGTTACTCCGGTGAAGTGCTACATCGGTAGATTTTATCTGTGCACTTGCGGATAAAGTAGAGTGTGCATTAATTTATACCAACAGTTGCTACATTGCGTGATTTTGGTCTAGACTTCAGTCGGGTCCCTTTGCTTTGCGATAGCACTTCTGCCATTAGTGTAGCAAAGAACCCTGTTCTTCACTCCAAGACTAAACACATCGATGTCCGCTTTCACTTTCTTCGTGATCACTATGAGAAAGGCGACATTGATCTTAGGCATCTAGACACCCATAACCAAGTTGCGAATATTTTTACCAAGCCGTTGGACCTCTCAACTTTTGCTAGGTTGAGAGGTGAGCTTGGTGTGTGTTTCCCCTTTTAGATGGGGGAAGCATTTTGCTTGATGTATCATAGACTGACTTTCTAATCCTTTTGTTTTTGGGTCTTGAGTCTTTTTGGTTTTTTGTCTTGGCTCCGATTCTGACTTCATCATGTATGCATCTTGCTTTTTCAAGCTTCATGTCTATATTCTTGAGAATGAACTTATGCTCTGATTAGTGTATGCTTCGATGATATATGATGATGCTTTGTAGCCTTAGGCTCTCTTTGATCACTGATACATGTTGTGAGCTAAACTATTTTTTAGAATGATGAACATGTCTAATGAACTTAAAACTTGATACATGTTCACCATTAGATTGGCAACTAGCATGTGTAGGATGTGTTGAGGTCACTTGAGCTATGTCATGTATGCTAGGTTGCTATGTCTCTAGTTCTGAGTCATCACTTGCTTGGACTGTTCATATTCTGCTTAAAATGAACAAGTTTTAGTAAATTGAAAAGATCGAGATGGGATTGCTTTGTCAGCACATCACGGTATCGAGACTGTTTCTCATTGCACATTGAGTTAAACTTGAGCCGTGTAGTGTAAGACCGAAACCGATGCTTTAAGCTTCTGATTGCATATGAATAGGCTTAGCACGGTTGAAAAGTTAGGCAATGACAAGCTTTCAACCTCTCGCAATCACATGCTGAATTTAAACTTGTGTTAATAACCGCTGCAAATTCTATGATAAAATCTGGAAACACAAGTCTATGTTTCACTCTATAGCATGATGATTGAACTTTGTTAGGGGTAGTTCACCTTGTATACATGTTTAGCACTTGTTTGACTTCCTGTCTATACATGTTCAGTGCTAATTTGATGGTGAAACTCCTTTCTGAATGGCTTAAAACTGCTCACTTGGCTTATGCATTCATATTTCTATTTGGTGATCAGTTGAAGCCTTTGCTAGCATTTCTACTTACTGCTTTATAGTCGGATCAGCACATGTTATAGCATTCTTTCACTCTTTCGAGTATATACCTGAAGCTGCTAACACGCATTTTTTACTCATGTGCATGTGTTTGACTCCGATAGGCATGACCTAGCTTCGTTTTGCTTATTTGAGCTCTTTTCCCTTCTCTTTTGATTGCAAATTGCCCCAAAGGGGGAGAATGAGAATGAGACCCTTTTTGACTTTATGTGGTGATAATTTGCAATTTATGCTTCACTTGCTGAGGGGGAGTTCTTTGAGTTAGGGGGAGTGTTTCTGCCTGCTCTGAGTTGGTTTTTGTTTGATATCGATCTTTTTGGCTAGTTGCGTCGTGCCTCTGTGCCTCTGTCTTGAGGGACTAGCTGTCTTTACCATGTTTTGATGGTTCTTGATTGGTATCGAGCTTACTGCTGGTTGTGTTGAGCCTCTGTTTTCTATCTTGAGGGACTAGCAGTAGCTGCTTCTTATGCAGTCTTCATTTGGTATCGAGCGTTCGGCTAGTGGTGTTGAGCCCTTTTCTGCCTCTTCTTGAGGACTAGCTTGTTTCTGACTTGGTTGCGTCGAGCCGTTGCCCATGTCTTTGGGAACCAAGTCTTGTGCTCTGATTTTGATCGAGTTTTGCTCTCTAATGAGTTGTTGCTCTGATCTTTTGCTTGGTTGTGTCGAACCGTTGCTCATGTCTTTGGGGACCAAGCTTCGCTTATCTCGGTTTGTTCTTCTTCGGCCTTTTCTCTGGCTTTTGAACATTTCCAGTGAGTTTTCTCCTTCCATCTAATTCTGCTTTCTTTTCATTTTGGTTATGGTTACAATGAGTTGACGATGCACTCATCAAGGGGGAGATTGCGAACACAAGGTTGATATGTGCCCTTGTGGTTCCCTTCCTGAGTGATGAGTGATCGATTAACGGGCAACATGTCTCTTGGCTGTGTTGATGTGCAAGTGCGGAGCTTGGGCAGTGGTCGAAGGTGAGGTGAAGGTCAAGTAGGGACGTGCCGTGCCGACGGACCGAGTGCGGTGAAGGGCAGACGTGGAGCTTGGACCGACGGACCGGGAGACCTGAGGACCAGCTGTGGTAGCTGGCACGTGGCATCGACAAGCAAGAGCACATGGGGATGTGCAGTGCATCGGCCGAGTCGGGAGGAAGGTGATGGCGTCGTGACACTTGGCGGGAGGCCGAGAAGGATGGCGAATGCACTGTGCCCGGCATGGAGGCTAGACATGCTCTGGCATTGGTGCTGGAACTTGGGGTGTGCGAACCACATCCCGCCTACGGTACGGGTTCGATAGCTGAGCCTCAAAAAGCTACCCTCGATGGTTTCTGAGTTTGGGCCTCGGCGTGGACGATTTCCAGGTTTGGGCCTCAAAACCTGGGGCTTGCGGGTTTCTAAGTTTGGGCCACAAAACTCAGCTAGAGGACTGAGAACATATATGATGAATGATTGACTTTGATGAGGAAGGTTTGAGGCTTTTCCCGGTTAAGTCATTATTTGCTATGCGCTTAATGTTTATGACTAACCGGTGGTATTGAGTTGTGTTGTGTTTATGTGTTGGCATGCGTGTGCAACATGTGTCTCTTGGCTATGTTGATGTGCAGGTGTGGAGCTCAGAGACAGTGGTCGATGGCGAGGTGAAGGTCAAGTAGAGACGTGTCGTGCTGACGGACCGGGAGCGGTGAAGGATGGGCGTGCCGTGCGGCGGACGTGCCATGCTGATGGACCCAGAGCGGTGAAGGGCGGACGTGAGGCTTGGACCGACGGACCAGAGGGCCAGAGGACCAGCTGTGGTAGCTGGCACGTGGCATCGGCAAGCGAGAGCACATGGGGATGTGCGGTGCATCGGCCGAGTCGAGAGGAAGACGATGGCGTCGTGGCACTTGGCGGGAGGTTAGACACGGGCTTGCGTGTGGTGCAAGTGCCGTCGGCCGAGTCAAGAAGGAAGGCGAAGGCGTTGTGCCCAGCGTGGAGGCTGGACATGCATCGACATCGATGCTGGTGGTCGGGGTGTGCGAACCACATCCCGTCTGCGGTGCGGGTTCAGTAGCTGAGCCTCAAAAAGCTACCATCGACGGTTTCCGAGTTTGGACCTCAAAACTCGGGGTGGCCGGTTTCTGAGTTTGGGCCTCAAAACTCAACAAGGACGGTTTCCAGGTTTGGGTCTCAAAACCTGGGCTCGCGGGTTTCTGAGTTTGGGCATCAAAACTCGGGGTGGCCGGTTTGCCAGGTTTGGGCCTCAAAACCTGGGCTGGCGGGTTTACCGGTTTGGGCCTCAAAACCGGGGGTGGTTCGAAAGGACGGTCGACGCGTGGCGGCGTGGAGAGGCTGGCGCGGCGGCGTAGCTATCCACGAGGAAGGCGCGGTGGTCGATGGTGACGGCACGTGGCGACATCCTGGAGGTCGCATCGAGGCTGAAGGACCGAGAAAGCACTAGCAAGGCGACCAGAGGGGGGGGGTGAATGGGAGCCAACAAAATTTCTCTCGAAACTTTGGCCTAATGTCCCAAAATGAACCCCAAGAAGCAAAGACCAAAACCGTGATGCTCACGACCCTTGGAAGAGGGTGGATGATCCCTAGGATCACAGCGGAGCACCACAAAGCGATAGCGATCCAAACGCCAAAGGCACCGGCACAAGTTCAAACCCCAAAAAAACAAAGTCCTGAATGTATATAGACGGCTACGTCGAGAAATCTCCAAATACCGATGCTAACAAGTAGCAAAGATACCTAGAGAGGTTCCTTGGTCAACCCTAGGGCCAAACGAGAAGTTCGGAAACCAAGCGAAGAAGCCGGGAGAGCAAACGCAAAAAACCGGAAGCCTCAGGCAATTCCCGGACTGTCCGGACCTTGAGTCCCGGACTGTCCGCCCAAGGGCGGACTGTCCGCGGTTCACTGGCGGACTGTCCGCCGGCAGAAAACCCAAAACAACAGAGTTTCTGAAAACTCCCTAGACGATCCCGGACTGTCCGCCAAACACAATGGCGGACTGTCCGTGGTTCAAAACTGGCTTGTCTGAACGAGCCCCGCAGCCACTGGTCTGGCTGGAGCCCGACCCGCAGACTGTCCGCGCCCTCAACAACGGACTGTCCGCCAACATGCAGTGAAGGCGATTTTGGTCGCCCTTCACCCAAATCTTCTCCAAATTGATTCAAACCAAAATCCCTTGATCCCAAACTTGGAGAGGATGATCATGAGGTAGTTAGGAGACTATCCCCAAGAAATCATCCGCTCAAATCAACTCAATCAATGGGAAATCGAAGGGGAAGGTGTATGAACCGAAAAAGCACCACGAAAACGAAATCGACCCGATCTACTTGTTCGTGAGGAGTTAGATGAATTCCTTTGGTCAAAATGACCTCCTCAAAAAAACGAACAAGTTGATTCAAACAGATTTCACAAAGACGCATTAGAGAGGGAGATTGAGTGACGGGAAAATCGTGGAGAAACGAAGAACGCGAAGAACACGAACCAAAATGTGAATCAAGTCATCGATCTGCAACCGTGTGGCTACCACACGCTACAATGGTGAGGTTACGGCCTCACTTCCTCAAAATCAACAGTACACAGAGGCAAGGTTCTCTGCGGATCTCAGCTAGCTACAGCAGGGGATTGGGAGAGCAGGAAACCCTAAGTGCGAAAGAGCAAATGACTGAGAGCCATGGGAGGAGGGTGTCTCCCGACTACTTATCCTCATTCTAGCCTAAGTCTAATTCCTACTCTACCCCTCTCTATTCTAATTACAGAGCGAACCAGCTAAACCCTAGGGTAATTCTAGACCAACTCAGGTGGTAGGTGTATTCGACGGCCACGCCCGCACAACTCGTTAGCGTTGCCTCGACGCAACCTTCCGATTGCCGCCACGTGCCGCCCTCGCTCTGCACCCCCAGTTTGTGGCCGAAACCGGGAAACCAGGCTTTTCACGCCATCCCCCGGTTTTGAGGCCCAAACCGGGAAACCAGCATCCAAGTCCATCGCCTGAGTTTTGTGGCCCAAACTTAGAAACCCGCAGCACCCAGGTTTTGAGGTCCAAACCTAGAAACCGTCCTCAGCCCGAGTTTTATGGCCCAAACTCGGAAACCCGCCGGTGTTGACACTTCTTAATGCAACCACTAGAACTAGACTATGGAGCCTAATTCCCGGCAGCGGCACCAGAGATGCTTGTTGACATCAGAAGTGGCAAACGGATATACCGCAAGCGCACGGTAGTCAATCGTAGCTTTTCACCGGGAGTATTCCAGGTTCGTATTTTCACAGGGAACGTGAAGTGGATTAACTAGAAGCAGGGTCGTCAAGGATGATCAAAGGGTATATGATAACTGGGATAGAGAGGTCTTCCTAATATCAATATCTTGTTTATGGTTTTCTAAGAGTACTGAGGTTTACCACCTCATTCCTTACTGGGGGCGAAGGACGAAACAGTAGTTGATTAAAAGGTTCTCCACCTAACAACTACTGAGGCGGCAATGCTGCTACCCAACTTTATTTTCAACTTGCCTAAAACACTTGAGAGGAACTCCAAGCACTGGCTGTGTCTGTCACCCTACCACCAGGCGTCTACACAAGTGCGACAAGAAGTCCACACTGGCAAGATATAGCCTAGACACCACGTCTCTACACTAATCTTACTACTCTAAAGCCTAAGCTTAATAGGCCTAGAGCACTTTCAACAAAGTAAAGCAACGTGCCAAGTAAAAGAACTGTAAACTTAAATTACCAGACTAGAATTTAAATACTAGAAGGACTCAGATGTAACACTTACAAGAAGAATTGCATCCACTAAGGCGCACCTTGGAGAAGATTCCCGACAGGCCGGGACTCCTCCATGGAACTCCTCACTCCCTTCCCTCTCTTCTAACACTAAAGCTACTAAGTAGGCTTTCTCTCCTTGGATGCATACAAATGAAGAGCTCTAGGGGGTATTTATAGCTTGGAGGTGGAGTAGCGGCTACTCCGGTGCCACGTCAGCGATCCGCTTGCTCTCCTTCCTTGGCCATTGGATCAAAACCGCCATAGTAACCGTCATGGATGGATGGCCAGGATATTGTTCACGTGTGAAACATGTGCAAGCAACCGACTTTGGATGGAGTTCACCCCGGGGTCGACCGACCCCAGCCAATGACAGGTGGGCCCACCACTTTGCTTCTAGAAGATGCTGATGTCATAAGGCTAAACAGTGTAGCCAGGGCCCACCAAGGGGGGGGTCGGCCGACCCCCCTATGATAGGGCTAGCCCTCCTTCTTCTCTCCCTTGGTGACCCCACATGTCATGGAGCAAGTCTTGTGAAGTTGGTTGCATTTGGTTTCGGTGTGGACCCATGAATCCATGTGCTTCTCATCTTGCACCATTGAGTAAAAGCACATGTTTGATCCAAGGGTTGATATTGGCCTGAGCATGCTACTCATGGATCGTGCCATGTCACCCTAGCCGAGGTGGCCACCAAGGTGGGGTCGGCCGACCCCCTTGGTGGGCCCACTTGGCCTCATTTTGTTCATTTTGCCATCCCCTACAATTTCACAAGCTAAGAGTACAAGTGGAACTTATTAGTGATAAATATGCTCATGATATGCTTTACTTCCTTGAAACCGAGGCTTGTTGACAGTATTTTGATGAGGTAAAACATGCTATAACTTCCGTCAACAAGATCCCCCACACTTGAATCTTTGCTCGTCCTCGAGTAAAGGTTAGAGAAAGTGAACAAGAGATTATTATATACTTAAAATGATAATGGTCATAAAGCACCATTCCTAACATAGTTTATACAAATGGGTTATGTGGTACTGTCTATCATATATCCTTAGATGTTGAGAAAAGGAACAAATCTCAAAGCAAAGTCATCTCCCTGAATTCTTGTTCTTGGTACTTAGAGTTTTTAGGATAGTTTGAAAGGAAAACGCATAGTTCATGCTTACTCCTCATATAGTACTCTCAAGACACTCTTATAGGTGTTTGGTTCCTCACCAAGACATAGCATGTGATTGCCTTATTTTTGTTTTATCCTAATCTATCAGGCTTATGTGGAGCTTGGTAGGGATAAACAATGTAGCATACTTTTTTGCATATATTGTAAAGTCAAAGCAAGGATCCAAGGAGAAGAATGTCATAATCCTAGATCAAGATGTGCATGTGTGTGGAAAGTATGTGGACTAGAGTGCTCCTTTAATATAATCTCTCTCTCTACTTTATTTTAACTTGAGACATGGCTAGCATTTTTCAACAATGGACCTTCATGTGTCCATATTTTTTTTAGTGGACCTTCATGTGTCCACATTTTTTTGCTTTTTCTTTTGCTTAGCCTTAATGTCTCTTTTTACTAACCAGAGTTAGAGAGAGATATTGTAGAACTTTAATGTATGGAGCATCTATAGAGTGAAAATAAATGGCATGTGCAGGCATACTTCCAGTGTAGAAGTTGCATATATAGATGGTGTGTACGTGATCTTGATCTTGGGATTATGACAAAATTCTTGACTAGGGTCAACAAGGTTTGACCAAACTCAAGACAAAAACAAGTAGCATGTGTGTAAAAGGTTTTGCTCATGTATGCATATGTATGGTTTTGGTAGGTATTTCTCACTATAGAGGAGTAATTGATACTATGGTTTTGAGATGTTTTCAAAAACAAATCTCTAAGCACTTAAACAAAAACAGTTTGAGTCTTAAGCCAAGATTTATCTCACTTTTAACAACTACTTAGTCAATACGGTTTCCTAATTTAGTTTACCCATGCGTATAAACATATGTAAGAACATGGTTTTATGTCATTAACATTCTTAGCATATCATAACTCAAGTCACTTTGTAGTTTTTTTATTTTATTTTATTCAGAGTATGGAATGATTGTGAAACTGCTTGAACCGAGAGGAGAAAGGGGAAACGAACCAGACAGCAGTGTTGAGCTTACTATGCAGAGGTGAGCTGGTGGGCCCAGGTCACCATGGTGGGGTCGTTGCCATTCGCTTTTTCCTCCATTCAGTTTTACATCTGCAAAATCACTTTTCAAAAATTCAAAAAAACGGGGGTCGCCCGACCCCTTACTTACCTCTGTTTTGTGCATTGCAGTGTGTCAGCCTGTGCTCAGCAGTTCGGTGTGGTTCGGTGATGAAATTTGGGGGTCGTCCGACCCCCCACACTTGAATTTTTCCATAAATGAACTCTGAACATAACACAAAGGTAAAATCCAAGGCGCTCTACTAGTGGCAAACACACCAGTAGAGACGAAATATATTTTATTTATTCTAAGATGGGAAATACATTAGAAATTTAAAAGGGAAATAAATCTAAGATGAAACTTGGAAATTCAAAATAAACCTAACATGGAGTTTTATTCTAATCTAAACTAAACTATCTATGGAGACGGGGTTTTTAGGAGGTCTTCCCGCCCCAAAGCCTTAGCGAAGCGTTTGAGCTTCGCAGAGGTGCTAATCCTAAGATGGCGAAAATCATCTTCTAAGTCTTTATTCGCCATCTTCAACTCTGACACCGTCTCCTCCAACACCCTGTTCCTTTCTTGCAGGGTGGAGGTGACGTGCATCAGCCTCTCCAGATCCGTCTTCTTGTCTTCCTCCTCGAATTGTCCCGGCCCCTTGATCGACGGAGGGTCCATCCTCCGCTGAACAGAAGCTCGGGACTCCAGGGACTCCCGCAGCTCATCTTTCTCTTCCGTGTTGAGAGAAGGGATGACTACCTTCCCTCGGCCATGCCCACCGGCCATGATCCGATGGGTCTTCCAGAACTGTTGGCGCAAAAAGTGTCGCACTATGCCAATCACACAGCAAGCCGAAGAAGCTGGCTTCACACGTGGCCCGGGTACTCAGAAGTCCGGTGCGTGTCAGTCAGTTTGCCCTACAACTAACAAGGGAGACGAACTATTAAATACAAAACTGGAACATGCTGGGTGAGACCAGACAGTTCCATATTTACAGCCCTGAAGCCACTTATGACGACATACAGCTATAGAAGTTGTCTGCCAAACATGTTCATAAAGCCATTCGGCTAAGTCTAGATGTAAGCATGTAAACTGTAACTTACCGAATAAACAAATAACAAAGGTATGCATGAATGAATAACAATTGGTCATGTATGCTATTTATGAAAGAACGTGATGTAGACCAAAGATATCATCAAGCATGGTAAATTATCAACAGGTAATTCGTAGATATAAATCTATCTGAACATCACATGCATAGGCCCAATTCGGCTAGTCTGCCGCACGTCCAGCCTTCATAAACCCGTTAGGTGTAAACTCAAGCAAAGCTAATCCACCGCATGATACCACTTGCTATAAATCTACACCACTCCTTATAATTAGATTAATCCACCGCATGATATGATCTAATTATAAGAAGCTAAAAGCATGCATATGTCCAAACAGATCTATATATACTCGTTACTCATGTAAGCATAACCAGAGTGTAACAACCCAAAAATTCGGACTTTTAAAATTTTTCTATGATTGTGTGGAGCATGTAGTTGTTAGCCGAACCGGAAACAATTTATAAATAAATTGTTGCATTCATATAGTATTGCTTGTAGGGTTTACTGAAGATTCTTTTTACAACTTAAGTCTTATGTTGGAGAGCACATGACCATAGCAACCTCCTCGTATTTATTCGGGATTATCTCGAGTCTCTCTCAGTGATCCCCGACTTTCTAGTATGACCACCCTTCGGGAATTCGTCATCAACCTCCATTAAGATCCTAAATTCCCGCATATGAATTTCATTCAAAACCCTTTTCGAATTTCTCTCAAACTCGTATTTGAATAACTCTCTTTTCAAAATAGACAAAACCTCTTCCTTCTCTTGGCGCCAGGCCCACCAGCCTGCTCTCCCCTCACCCCACCGGCCTGTCCGCACAACCCAGCCCAACCTGGCCACCATTATTCTCTTCATCGCGGACCATCTAAGCGAACAAGCCCACTCGCCCTTCTCCTCCCTCCGGCCCACTACAACGCCGTGGCCCAACTTGGCCCAACAGCCGGCGCGCCCTAGCACCCAAACCCTAGGGGCGCTCGCCCCTTGCAAGCCGCCGCCACCGCCAGCATCAGGCGTGCGCGTGCGCCCGAGCAGCCCTGTGTCCGCGCCCTCCTTCCTGGCCCACGCTCGCGCCCTACGCCACCTACCTCCGCGCCACCTACCACACGCCGCGCCTCTACCTACCGCGCTCGCCTCCACCTTCCCCTTCTTCTCCACCAGACCGTCCGCCGCTCCCTTCCTCACCACCACGGTGCCACCGCGCCCACTCTTGCCCTTTCCTCTCTCAACAACAGCGCGGCGCCCTCACCTACTCCTCGCCGTCCGTAACGCCTCGTCGTCCAGAAAGCCTCGCCATGGCCGAAGCGACGCGTCCGTCTCCGAGCTTCACCGACCACCGGAGCCTCGGCGCCCTGCACCGCTCCACGACTGCGTCCACGAACGGGAGCCGCGCCGCGACGACGCACGCCGGCGACCTCTGCATCGCCCTCTGCTTCCTCTTCCTCCCATCTAGCACCGACCGAATTGGAGCCATCTCCGACCGATCGAACCGAGTCTGTGGCCAGGAACGCGCCACGCCGAGTTCTCACCGAGCCACGGGCTCCAACGCCGACGATAGCCACACCCGGTAAGATCTCCCTAACCCAAGCCACCTCACTTTCCCCTACCTTCCTACTGACGCGGTCCCATCCTTGCCATGGACGACGGGTCGCCCACGCCGCACTCCACCACCAGGACCACCACGACGTCAACCGCGTCGCTCCGGAGTCCGCGTCACGCTGGACCTCGACGCCGAGCTCCGACGACGAGCCCATCTTCTCGCCATCCTCGACGACCCCAGCACCTCGACCCGGTCGCGTTCCCGAACCGCGGAGCACCCCGGAGCCCGATGCGCGCGCGCGCTGTGACACGACGACTTCGCCACCACGCCGACCACGCACGTGTCACCACGTCGCCTCCATTCTGCTCGGCGCACTGGACGCCACCGAGCCGAACTCTGCTCCACCGACCCGGCGTCTCCTCTGCAGCACATGGAGAGCATCACGAACCCACTATTGGTGAGCACAAATTTCCCATACTTTCCCTGTTCCTACCTTGTACAGCATCCAGTACTGAAACCGGTCTTCGTGCCGTTGATCTCATTGACAGGATGGATGCCACTTCACTACGCGAACCACTTCGACTCCCCTGCCGTATCGCTGTTCGGTCGATGGCACCCTGCTGTTCGGCTGAAGTCGCGTCCTGCTGAACCGGTTGCGTGCGAACTGCTGTTCGGCTGCGTGCGATCTGTTGTACGGCTGCGCGCGCCTAGCAGTTCGGTCGACGGCGCCACTTCGTCGAAAACCTCTTTTGATATCCTGCATGCACCTTTGATTAATCTATGTAATATCCGACGCATGACTATTCCTTCATGCCTGTCCGTGCCTTCATGCCGGCTTTATCGTTGCGATCTCGTTACCTTGATATCATCTCGTTATCATTTCTCTCGTTCGAACGTCCTGTTTCTAGGTGAACCACGTCAGAGCTATGACCGATGGGTGATGACCAAGTCACGAGGATGATGCCGAGCAACGTCGGACACTACTCTTGATAAATCATGGTGAGCTACCATGCCTCTCTTCCAATCCCTGACCACTACGGGCCCAACGGAACGCGTAGACTGAGTACAATTCCAACCGATGGACACATGTTGCTTTCCGTTGTAGCCATGCGTAGTCGTCAACGTGATTGTGTCGTTAACAGTAGAACGGACCACCGCGTGCGATGCCCAAATAGAACGAACCTTGGACGACATGCTGGGCGTTAGACCGAGTAGAACGAACCTTAGTTGACTTGCTGGACGACCAGGTAATTCTATTCTCATCCTTGACTGTAGGGTGCCCCCTGATGGGAACCATCGCGTATGACAATAGAGGAGATCTCGTGACCCTGTATACCGCAACCATGATCCTGTAAGACCTTGTTATCGTGATGCTGACGTATTGAGACTTCGTGACCCTAAGTGCCGCCACCATGACCCTTTGGGATCCGTGACTATCATATAATCTATCTACCGAGCCCCTTCTGGAAGATTCTTATTTATCTATCTATACTCATGCACTTGTGATACAGGATCCATCCTCATGCTATGGGAATGTGCTACTCCACTTAATTTGGTTCGATGTCATTTAATGGTTCTTATCATGGTATTGATGGATGTTCGTGTGTTTGCCTGTGTGCCGAGCCTTCGGGCTGGCAGAGGGATCGTACCTCGTTCGGACGTAACGATCGCGAGACCCGTCTCGCCATGGTCGTGATGCCGAATGTAGCACGACCCTTGTTAGTGTATCTTGTGGTCACGAGTACACCTGGCCATGGCCATGGAGCTACGCTCTTATGATTCTTCATGCACAAACTCTTGTATGCTTGTATCCGTTGACCACTGCATATTCCGATTCTCGCGGTGACAACCGCACCGCTACGAATCTGGAATTGACATAGTGCCAGAGCACCCCGGTCGGGTACCCTACAAGTAGTTTGCGCACTTGCCTCTTATATTGTGCCACACCTTCCAACACCCCGTCTTCTACCATGACGTGTGTGTTGGAATGAACCTTTGACTTATATATTCGTACTCTTGCTAATCCTTTTGTTAGCAAAGCTATGGTCTATGCTGTATCTCAGAACCCCGTACGTTGACTCGATCAACCGTCTAAAACCATCTTCTTTGAAGATGCGTCTGAGAACATGGCATAGATGTGCTGAGCTAGCCTCGCTCGTTTACAATATATCGAGTAACCCCGAGTCTCGGTTCCCGACGTATAGTGTTGTATGGATCGAGAGGATTATAGATGTCCAATCCTTTGCGCTGCCGCTTTCTACTATAGCGGGCAAGCCAAGGTACTTTGGAGTCAAGTCACAATGGTGTTAATCGTTCTTATGATCAACTGATCTTTGGGATAAGGCTACAAGAGCCGAACCCCGTCGTTCGTTATTTGTTAGGCCCATCCTCTGATTTCCGCCCTATTAAATGACGACCAAATCGAAGGATGTGAGCCGTGGTGTTTGCTAAGGATAGGCCTTGGTTTGAACCCTATATCATAAAGCCGTACAGGCTTGGCCAAGACTTAAACTGACAAACCACCACTTTGTTCCTAGCTCGAGGAAATCGGACAAACGCCGAGAGAGCTAAACCTTGTATATTCTAGTATCTCGTTGGTGTTATTGGATCTCCCTGCGTCCTGTTGTCTTTTCAATTATGGTGTGAGCGTTCTCTTGCCTTGTGTGTCGTTTCGTGGAGTAGCATACGTTTGGACCGAGAAAGCAAGGACGACAACAAGGTGGAGCCAACTCAGGAGGAGACGACCTCGCTAATAGGACATCAACAAGGAATAACTAAACCACGACTACGACTACTTCGCAGGTGTCATGGCAGCACCCTCTTTTAGAGAATCCTATTAGACATTGCAAATAAGTAGACTTGCTAGTGCTTTTATATTTATTCCTTTGCTAGTATAATGATGCATGATATTACCTAAGCCTTTATTACCTGATTGCAACCCACTCTACCACAACACCCTGCTTTGCGCATTCGCTCACTTATATCATGCTTACTCGCCTGCTGGCTTGCATGATTCACCATTATATTATTAACTCCACTTCGTATTATATCTGAGATGTGATGCGGGTGGTGAACCCTGGGGAATGGTTTGGCGGGTGATGCCAGACTTGGTGATGTGTGAGCGTGCTGCGTGTGTGACTTGGGTGTGTGGAGGGTGAGGGTTGAGTCGACCGAGCCGGAATATACGACGAGCCTGGTGCGAGTCTTGCCGTGGGGCAGATCTGGAAGCCCCTGTGGTGGTGAAACCTGTGGCGGGTTAAATGGTGACATGAGGTGGATCTGGGTGTGAGCCGCTGGTGGAGCCCAGATCAGGAGCGTGCTGTGGTGGCACATATAATGAAAACCTTTGAGAAGACATTCCGGCTTAGTCACCCTAGATTACTGCGGGATCTGGACCACGGGGAAATACCTTTACAAGCCACTCGCTCCTTATGGACGGGGACGGTCGGACTACCTGGTAGGGTAATGCCACTACTGCTAGGCGAGAGTGCGAGGAAGGTACGGGTATCAGAGTCCCACACCCTTCCGAGACGATCGCGGCTCCCCCTTCGGGAGAGGGAACACGACTTCACAGACTTAGCCATCCCAGACATACTTGGGGTGATTCCAGGGCTAAGTGGTAGGGTGGCATTACTCTAGGCTGGCAAGCGGCCGGTATCCGCCTAGGCACACCTAGGGTGTCGATGATGGCGATCTTGTGGATATTGTAGAACCTCTGCAGAGTGTATGGTTGATCGATCGATACGTTGGCCAATTCGTTGGCCGCGGACCTTTTCCCTGACCTTTTGCCGACTAGTGAGAGTTCTCTCTTCTCCCCCTGGTATATGAGTGCCGGCCGTGAACCTGGTGTGAGGTTGTGGGCCGTTGAGACAAGGCTCGGAGGGAGCTGGCCTCTGTCGACTGAGTGTGTGAGATGAGATGAGGTGATGGTGTGGTGATGATTGGGATGGATATGGATATGGTGGGTGGATGTGGATGTGTGTGTATGGAAATGTGTTAAAATTTGATAAATATTACATATTACAACTGCTCTGCGCTAGGATGCAAATCCACAGCCAAATATTAGGATCGCCAGATCCCTTGTTTTATCTTTTCCACTAAAGCTCATCGGTGCTGACCATGGCCTGCACACATCTGGCGGTGTGCAGATATCCTGCTTCAGAAGTGCTGACTTTAGGAGGTTTCGTGCCTACGCTCAAGTTTGGTTCGGAGGATCCGGTCGATGCTGCGCTACAACAACTCTGATGATGTTCGTGAAGGAGGAGGCTTCACTCAATAGACTTCCGCTAGAATAGACTCTGTAATAGGTGTTACTCAATGATGTAATTCTTATATCTATGTAATCTTCGATGTATGACTGTGATATCGACTGATATATGATAATATGATAAGATCAATTCCTAGTTTTGTCATATTATAACTCGTTCTGTGGATTTTCCCTTCGTGGAAAATTGAGGACGTTTCACAGAGTCGGCAAACTAGCCGAACTGGGGTCCTTGAAGAAGAAACACACAAGCAAAGCATGATTAAACTAATCTAAAACCTGTACCTGCCGCACGGCACCCAACTCTATCAAAGCCTAAACATGATCGGCATGTATGAACCCGCAACATGTAACAACCTAGATTGAAAGTCGATTCGGCCATCATGATCTTATAATTAGCAAAGCACAAGCAAACTCGTGCAGCGAGGCCGAACGAAGATCAATCTAGATTGGGCAAAAGAGTGTTGTACGAATTAAATAAATAAAACATACGACACATGATAACTTGATGAATCTATTAGATTTGCCAAATCTAACAGAGCCGATAACTATTTTTACTCATGACTTAATCCGCCGCATGATACAAGGCATAAGCAAAAACTTCCCGTCATAAGCTTAAATCCGCCGCACGATACTAAGCTTAACGTACGAGACTACTTGCACCATATCTAAATCCGCCGCACGATACTAGACATGATGACAAGGTTGCCGGAACTTACGGAGGTCGACGGATCGATGATTCCTCTTGAAGAACATGACGACACGACTTGGACTCGAAGGCGGCACGGGGCCGGGTTGGTTGTATTGATTGTGTATATTGTCTGTTTTTACAATGGTCGAGGGCTTATATTTATACCCTGGATGAAACATGAGTCCTAGACGATCATGACTTTACAAAGAGATACGGAAAAGATATAAATTCTATATTATTTGGTGCCTTCCATCACCATGTGTCTTCTCGTGCAAGCCAGCTTTACCTGCGATACGCGTTCCCGAATGGAACTATGGCTTCGTGAAATAGCCGACCGCACCGACAAACGTCGAAACTCTAAGGGCCGAACAGTTGTTGATTGCTTGCCGAATCCTTCTCCTTCTGCTGGCTGGGCCCATCTGTCATATCCTTACTTGTGCGAAAATCTGGTGTTAACACATGCCCCCTAATTTTGGGATAAATGTTTTATCTCGAAATTCCTTTCTCATTTTCGCACCACTGTAGGGCCTCTAGAAGCATCCGTCTTCACATGCCATAATCATCACACCTGCCGATTCATCTCCCGATGCATTTGGGATCCTTTAAAACTCCCTCTCTGTTTTATTTCGGCTTGCGTTTTCCAAACTCCCTTGCTTCAGCTCCTCATCCAGAAAACCCTCCTCTCTCTCAACGTCAATCGGAAGATGTCTTCTCAGGCGAGCCGCCACAGTTTCGAGCTCGGCAATTCCAGCACATCTAAGAGAAGGTTGCTCCTTCTTTGATCTTTTGCCATAGACGAGATGTTGGGTCTCACTTCGCTGTGTCTTTTCAGAAGGATCAGTAACGACTCCGTCGAGGACTTGATCCAGAAAGCAACAGGCCTCCAACTCGACCTAGAAGGGAAAAGCCGGGAAATCACCCGAATCTCCCAAGAGCGTGACGTCGCTCAAAAAAGGGCCGCTGGTAAGTATCTTTCCTCCCTCTTTTCCTCGTCTTTCGCTTCTACTTATCCCCTTTTTCTTAGATCTGTCAGCCAAACTCCACGCTCTCGAAGCCGCCATCTCCAAGCTCTCCATCACAGCCGATGTAATCGGTACAACTCCTCTGAAGCGAGTGAAGGAGGTTAACCGAATCCTTCCTGACATTTCCAGAGCCGGCATGGGATTTGGCGTAGCACTTGCTTTCTCCGCCATGAAGGCTCATTCCGGTGCTGACTACAGCAGGTTTGAAATTTGTGAGCAAGAGTTAGAAGATAAGGTAGAGCATTCTGCAGAGGACATGAAGGAAGCCGGAACAGATCTGGCCGATGCCTTCGATTGCTTCTTCCCGATTAAGCACAGAATGGAGTGGACGAACTAACTCATTGTAAATTTGCCCCTTTTGTGAATAAGAAACTCCTCTGTTCGCCCTTTCAGAATCAACCTGTGATCGATCCATCGAGATCAATGTGTACTTTGTCCTTTCCGCATATTAATTACTGACTCTCATTCCTTGCTTTAGCGGCGATGCAAGCCACATCGGCTATCACTGATAAACGTACCAGAAAACCCTGTTTTGTGGACGACTATTGCAACTGGCCATCTTGGATTTGAAGTTCCAATCTTCTTCCTCAAATTCCCAATGTCGTCAGAACAACCCTCTTCAAGGAACTCTTTTGTCTTCGCTTTCATTGTTAATTTGGCAATATGAGCTTCTAAACAGCCAATTAAAACTGAAAAAATCTTAGTCGAATCCTATTGGCCTCCAACCATCAAAAGATTCGGCCTGGCCCAACAACGGTCCATAAACTGTGCAAACCCTACCCCGTAGTTTGGCCTCCATTGTGCAGACTATGGTTTTATAAAGATGACCGCATACAAGTTGTGACTCCAATCAAACAACTCATCTTGCTAAACTCCCACCTTCCAACTTCCAGTTCAAGTCAGAGAGAAAAAATAATGGCAGGGAACAGAGACTTCGGCAAGCATCCTACCGAAGGCGAAGCAGGAGGAAGCCGAACACGAACTCACCGGCGTCACAGGTAAGAAACCAATTCTCTGCCCCCTTGTGGTAGCTCGTTCCTTGATTTATTGTTTATCCTCTCTCCAGGGTGGAGTCTTCCTCCAACCACGCTTGGGTCCCCTCTTCAGGAACGGTAGATCTAAAAAGCTTTCTTCAAACTTTCTTCAAACCATCAGATTTTGAGCTTAACGATTCACTTTAGCAGATCCATTTAGATGCTATTTGGTACCGCGAGGAGAGAGACAAAGCTCAGAAAGAACTGGAGGATGTATGTAAGAAGCATGGCACTGAGGAGGCCGAGTGGGCAGAACAACGGAAGCATCTCTGCAGCATCATTACAGGTTAGCAGAATCTCGGTTCTCCTCTTCCTCCCGATTGAATCTGCTTTTGTTCATCATATTTTCGCCTCTCGTCAGCCTTGTCCACAGAGAATGACCATTTGAAGGCAGCAGCAGACAGAGTCGCTCTCAATGTGAATGCTCGTGGGGATTCTATCGAAGCTCGTCTTGACGCCGTGAATGGCCGCATAGATCAGGCCGTCATCCAAGGTGTGCGCGCCGGGGTTTCCTTTGGGCTAGCAGCAATGAGTTCCTGGACCAAAGAAGATTACTCCTCCCTACCGGTTGGATTCGCCTGCGACCCGGATGAGTTTGAAGATCTTGAAGTTTATGATAACCATGCTGCTGCTATTGCTGAAATTGTTGATCCGCAATCCATTGTAAACACATTATTCCAAGGGTAGCTTATACTTAGGATGGATCTATAAACGAAGCTTGCAGTAGACGAACTTGCTTTCCTCTGAATAACGTCTATCTGCATCTCTCAAATCTTTAGTGATTTTCCCCGATTGCAGAATTTCTTCAGAAAAACGCTTGCCGAATGTGTGATGTCATCTTAACCGACTGAATCTCACCTCCAACATGTCACGTCATTTGACGTCTTCATTTACTGCTTCTCACCTTTCTCTTTTCCCGATAAACCTGCTAACTAAAAAATGCTAAGATCACCCAGGTTACGAACATCTGTACTAAAGGTAATAAAAATAATATCGGCTATAACTCAAATCCTTGAAATATTTTTCTGCTAAAGGTGATGTTCTCACATCGGCTGTATGAAACACCTTCTAAGTTACATAGCTCCATGCATTCGGCTTTAACAAGTAGTGCCGAAGCCTCAACAGACAGCTCAAATGAGCCAAAACTTTTATTACAGCCGAACCCCTTTTCTTGGGTTTACATTTTTCGGCTAAAGCAAAACTGTTCATGATTCTTCTTTACAAGGTTCAAGAATAAGGGCCGATCCTATTATAGGACTTATCGGCCATCACGTACAACTCGAAATAATTAAGTTGCAAAAGCACCTTCATTGTACGCCACCTTGCATGAATCTTTTATAGTTTTCCCTTCAACCTTGGTAATGGAGAATAAAACATAACCTTGAGACCCAAACTCGAACATACTGATCCAACTTCGGCTCCATTATCAACACTTCATTCCTTGTCAGCCGACACGAAACTTTGGCCTCAACATTTCTCCATCACCATTAATTGGATTTTTAAAAATTACTCTGAGGGCTGATTATCTGAATCGGTTGTTGATCCTCGTCGAAGACATTCATAGGACCCGCTTCCCAGGCTCTTCCAGAGAAACACTCGACACCTTCATACTCCCAATAGATTGGTTCTGCATTAGCAACACTAACCGAATCATCAGCATGGACAATCTCAACATCATCTCCAATCCATTGGATAAGGAACCGATGCATAGTTGACGGCACGCAGCAATTGGCATATATCCAGTCCCTTCCTAGCAGTAAGCTGTATGCCCCCTTGCCATCGATGACAAAGAAGGTGGTGATCAAGGTTTTAGACCCAATCATCAACTCGACATGGACTGCTCCTCGTGTGTTAGAAGAATTGCCAGCAAAATCCCTCAAGACCATATCAGTTTTCAACAGATCTTCATTTGTCAACCCGAGCTTCCGAAAAGTAGTATATGGCATGATATTGATAGCAGCTCCTCCATCGATGAACATCTTGGTTAATGGCTTGCCATTGACATACCTCTCATGTATAACGGCTTCAAGTGCCGGTGGTTAATTGGTTTGTCAAAAACTGCCTTCTCAGCCAAAACAAGATGAGCCAATAACTCCTGAAATTCACTTTCATCAAAATCCGAATATGTGTCTTCTGGAATCTCTTGATTTTCGGGAGCTGCAAACTCTGATGGGAGAGAGAATGCCATGCATGCATCAGCCGAATAACCGCTTTCATTCGACCTCTCCTTTGGACGCCAAATTCGCTTTGCCCTGATGCCTGCTTGCTCCAACTCTTTGTTCCTTAGGCGCTGCACTCTCCTTTTCTGGCTCTTCCTTAAGCCTGGTGGGCACCATTGCCCTTTTTGCCAGATGTACTCACGGTAATCGCTCTCTTTAGTGCAAGCCCACCTCGGGTCGGCAAACCTCTCCTGCTGATTTTCACAACAATTTATTTCTATGCGCCGATCGTCTTCAGGGACCCGGGGCCCAAGCCTTTCATGGACAGATCGGCGGTTGACTTGAGATTGCCTGTTACTCTGAATATTGATCACTGCATTCGGGGCAGTTGTTCTTGATAGACAACTTCAAGCCTTCGTTCCAGCAATACTGAAAGAACGAGCATTCCCAATGAGACCGTTCCTGTTCCTCCACATCTTCTCATTCTTTTCGGCATACCTCCTCCTCGTATCTTCTTTGTTCTTCCATGAACTTTTGTTTTTCATAAAACCTTTGCTTTTGATATCTTTCCTGTTCCCGACGCCACTTGTTCAGCAAGATACGTGTTGTAACTCTAGGTCTGGAGGTTTCACCCATCTCAGTTCGGCTAGCCTTGAACCGAACCCTTTGTTGGAACTCGTTATTTGTAATTTGCCGATCGGGGTCAACGGTACCAGCTTCCTTTGCTTTGGTAGAGGTTAGAATCTTCATCTTGCTCTTACCCCCAGATTCGGCTACATTCACCATGTTAATAGAGAAGGACATAGTATTCTGTCCAAAAGGATTACTATCTATCTTCATCTTTCCATCGAATCTCAAGTGTCCATCTTGGATGGCCTTCTGAATTCGCATCCTAAATACTCGGCAATCAATTATAGAATGAGATCTTGCATTGTGAAAGCCGCAGTACTTCTTGTCTTTGACACCTTCAGGGAGCAACATAGGGTGATCCGGGGGTAGCCTGACTCTTCCTTCGGCAACCAGGAACTCGAAGAGCTTGTCGGCTTTGGTGACGTCGAAGTCGTATGCCCCCTTCTGCTGGCGCAGCCATTGCCTATTGGCCTGGGTTGGCTCCTTGTCCCAGTTGAGCTCTGCAGCAGCCACCTCATCCTCGGTGTCGGTGTAGTCATCGGCTTCGTCCAGGAAAGCCTGATACATTTGGGCCGCGACATTGTCCTTCTGGAAACGCCCTTCTCTTCGGAAGCCTTGTGCTTGGATAGTCATCTCATTCAGCCGGCGAGAGAGATGACCCAGGTCCTCAAACTCCTGACCGAACAGCTTGTCTCTGATGCTCGGGAGCATGCCTGCTACGGCCAATGGTGGAAGCTGATCATCCGGCAGGTACATGCCGAAGCATTGGCTCTTGACTTCCCTAAACCTGCGCAGGTAGTCTTGCGGTGTCTCATTCGGCCTCTGGCGCACATACAAGATGTCTACCAGCTTCTTCTCCTTGGTACCCGTGTAGAAGTGCATATGGAACTTTTGCTCCAAATCTGCCCAAGAGAGAATAGAGCCCGGCGGTAGTGACATGAACCAAGCGAACGCCGGCCCAGTGAGCGATGAAGGGAAGTACCGAACCCTGAAGGCATCTTCGGTATTGGCCTCCCCAAGATGGAGCAGATAACGGCTGACATGCTCTATCGTGCTGGTGTCGTCCAGACTGGAAAACTTGGACAGATCCATCGGCACTTTGACTCCGGAAGGTAGAGCCACACGGTGGAACCATTCGGAGAATGGATACCTGTAAGCATGAGTCCCTTTTGGCTTCAGGCCGAAGGTGCGCTGCATCATGTCTGCCATCTTTTCTAGCATGATATCGACATTAGAGTCGGCAGTCCTTTCGGTCGTCAGTTTTCCATATCCTGGATGTGGGATGCCCTCTATGTTGTGGGGTTCAAGCATCTCGTGGTACCCGTTCCCGTAGTAGTCCTTTATGAGCCTGTAGGATTGCGGAGAGATCTTGCGTGTTGATTTTGGCGGCTGACCCTTAGCGCCGATCGTGAATTGACCCATGGTCGGCAATCGGCCTTCTGGCGTGTGCTTCTCTTGCATGGTCAGCCCGCTTGATTGAGCCTTAGGCGGGGTCTCCTCACCAGCAGCTCCTGCCCTCTTGAGGTGGTTCGGCAGGTTGAAAAGATGCGGTCCTGCTATAGGGCCAAACTCTGCTTCCATAAGTTCATCGGCCTTAGGGCCGAATTGGGCGATCATGATAGTGCGGAAAGTATTAAGGAATGCCCCGTGCATGCGGCCGATGGTGTCAGAGACAGCTTCATTAACCATGTTAGTCATCTTCAGCATTGCCTCCTCTTCCCCGGGATCAGTTGGGTTGAGTTGGACGGACTTCGGCAGATCATGCAGACGGCGGACCTTTCCGCTCTTGTTCTTGGAGAAGGCTTCTAGGCACTTGGCCTGGAATTCGGCACAAGCGTTAAGCACCTGCTCTTTGTACTCATCGGGTAGCTCGGCGAACTGCACCCGCACGAGCTCCGTCTTGTCGCTGGTCTCAGTTTCAGTGACTTCAACCATTGATTCAGAGAAAGGTGTCCCACCGGGCGTGCCAAAAAGTGTGTTGGCGCAAAAAGTGTCGCACTATGCCAATCACACAGCAAGCCGAAGAAGCTGGCTTCACACATGGCCCGGGTACTCAGAAGTCTGGTGCGTGCCAGTCAGTTTGCCCTGCAACTAACAAGGGAGATGAACTGTTAAATACAAAACTGGAACATGCCGGGTGAGACCAGACAGTTCCATATTTACGACCCTGAAGCCACTTACGACGACATACAGCTATAGAAGCTGTCTGCCAAACATGTTCATAAAGCCATTCGGCTAAGTCCAGATGTAAGCATGTAAACGGTAACTTGCCGAATAAACAAATAACAAAGGTATGCATGAATGAATAACCATTGGTCATGTATGCGATTTATGAAAGAACATGATCTAGACCAAAGATATCATCAAGCATGGTAAATTATCAACAGGTAATTCGTAGATATAAATCTATCTGAACATCACATGCATAGGCCCAATTCGGCTAGTCTGCCGCACGTCCAGCCTTCATAAACCCGTCAGGTGTAAACTCAAGCAAAGCTAATCCACCGCATGATACCACTTGCTATAAATCTACACCACTCCTTATAATTAGATTAATCCACCGCATGATATGATCTAATTATAAAAAGCTAAAAGCATGCATATGTCCAAACAGATCTATATATACTCGTTACTCATGTAAGCATAACCAGAGTCGACAAACTAGCCGAACTGGGGTCCATGATGAAGAAACACACAAGCAAAGCATGATTAAACTAATCTAAAACCTGTACCTGCCGCACGGCACCCAGCTCTATCAAAGCCTAAACATGATCGGCATGTATGAACCCGCAACATGTAACAACCTAGATTGAAAGTCGATTTGGCCATCATGATCTTATAATTAGCAAAGCACAAGCAAGCTCGTGCAGCGAGGCCGAACGAAGATCAATCTAGATTGGGCAAAAGAGTGTTGTACGAATTAAATAAATAAAACATACGACACATGATAACTTGATGAATCTATTAGATTTGCCAAATCTAACAGAGCCGATAACTATTTTTACTCATGACTTAATCCGCCGCACGATACAAGGCATAAGCAAAAACTTCCCGTCATAAGCTTAAATCCGCCGCACGATACTAAGCTTAACGTACGAGACTACTTGCACCATATCTAAATCCGCCGCACGATACTAGACATGATGACAAGGTTGCCAGAACTTACGGAGGTCGACGGATCGATGATTCCTCTCGAAGAACACGACGACACGACTTGGACTCGAAGGCGGCACGGGGCCGGGTTGGTTGTATTGATTGTGTATATTGTCTGTTTTTACAATGGTCGAGGGCTTATATTTATACCCTGGACGAAACATGAGTCCTAGACGATCACGACTTTACAAAGAGATACGGAAAAGATATAAATTCTATATTATTTGGTGCCTTCCATCACCATGTGTCTTCTCGTGCAAGCCAGCTTTACCTGCGATACGCGTTCCCGAATGGAACTATAGCTTCGTGAAATAGCCGACCACACCGACAAACATCAAAACTCTAAGGGCCGAACAGTTGTTGATTGCTTGCCGAATCCTTCTCCTTCTGCTGGCTGGGCCCATCTGTCATATCCTTACTTGTGCGAAAATCTGGTGTTAACAAGAACGTGGGCGTTGACGGGGAGTACGACGAAGTGTACTCCGTACTCCCCGTTGTCGTGGTGATCGCGCGTGGGTTCTCCTCCGGCGGGGCCTTCCCCTTCAGCGCGAGTTGGCCTGTGGTCGGCCTAGTTGGTGTGATGGAGTGGCCGGGGGATTTCCTGATCTCCCTTCTCGGAGTCAGCGAGCGGGACGATGCCGCCACGCGAGAGGGTGGACAGGGGGTGGTCGGCCGACCCCTGGGGGGGTCGGGCGACCCCGCCACCGGCCCGACTAGCCCCCCTGGTGGAGGCACCATGGCCAGCGGCACCGCATCGATCACATTGATTGCGAGGGCCTGCTCTAGATCTTCGGCCAGAGCCCATCGTGGCGTGGATGTTGTAGGGCGCGTAGTCTTGCTAGTGGGTGCCATGGCTAGTGTTTTGCGGTGAAGAGTGCAAGGAAGGCTTGGAGGCTCTAGCTGTGCGTGGAATTGCGAGTAGGAGGAAGAAGGAGATGGGTGCAAGGTTAAATAGCGGCTGCAGATGACTACATTGCTGATTTTCACGGGATCGCCGCGGAAAACTCATAACTTCACAGAGTCCGTCGCGCCGCCGTTCCAATCCCGTAAGGTAGGGATCGGCCGACCCCTCAGGTTTTGGATTTGGGCTTTATCTCCAAGGGTTGTTATCCACTTGCCGTGGTGAACTCATCTGCGAGTCGAACCTCCCCAAAGCGGGGTCGCCCGACCCCTTTGATGGGTGTCCGGCGCGGTCACGTACCCAGCTCGAGTCCATCTACGCGATTGTGCAACCCTTGTGGCAGGTGGGCCCCATATAGGGATCGCCCGACCCACTAACTGGGGTCTATGGGCCCCACCTCAAAGCCTAAGGTAAGTCTAGCCTATCCCTTCTCGGACCATGAAGTGGCATTTCTTCCAGTTCAAGATCAAGGGCTTTTCTTGACAGCATTGTAAGACACAGTCCAGATTCCCTAAGGAGTGATCAAAGGTTGTTCCATAGACTGAAAAGTCGTCCATGAAAACTTCCATGATTACTTCTATCATATCCGAGAAGATGGACATCATGCACCTCTGAAATGAAGCAGGGGCATTGCACAGGCCAAATGACATGCGCCTATATGCATATGTCCCATAGGGGCATGTGAACGAGGTCTTACTTTGGTCATCGGGATGGATTGGAATTTGATGGTACCACGAATACCCATCAAGGAAACAAAAGAAGGAATGTTTGGCTAGCCGTTCCAACATCTCATCGATGAATGGCAACGGAAAGTGGTCTTTCTTTGTGGCCTTGTTAAGTTTTCGATAGTCTATGCACATTCTCCACCCCGTGACGGTTCGTTGTGGAATCAATTCGTTGTTTTGATTTTTAACAACCGTCATTCCTCCTTTCTTAGGAACTACTTGGACGGGGCTGACCCACTCGCTGTTTGGAACAGGGTAGATTATGCCTGCGTGCAAGAGCTTCAAGACCTCCCTCTTTACTACTTCTCTCATCGCATTGTTGAGCCTCCTTTGTGGCTCTCTAGAAGGTGTAGCATCAGGTTCGATCGGAATGCGATGTGTGCAAAGAGCGGGACTAATTCCCTTGAGATCTTGCAACGAATATCCTAAGACGGGTCGGTGTTTTTCTAGGATGGTGATGAGTTTAGAAACTTCTTCCGTTGTAAGTTGATCACTAATGATCATGGGAGTCTCTCTATCACCATTAAGGAAGGCATACTTAAGCCCAGAAGGAAGTGGCTTAAGCTCTATAGAGGGTTTTGGTGGAGGTTCAGACTCATCCAAGTCTAATGGTTCATCTAAATCAGTGTCTTCTTCTTGGATAAAGTCATGGGCGTCTTCTTCTAGATCAGGTTGAGAAGTTTCTAGCGAAGATACCGACATCACCTCCTCTATTGGATCAGGCTCGGGTTTTGGTTCGGCTATCAAATTAATTGAGCCGGCAAAAGGAACTGAAAGATCTAGATCCTTCCCAAGGTGACCCTTAAGGCTCTCTTCATGAAATCCCTCAATGAATCTCATGAGTGGGTGCCCAATTAACAAGTCAACCTCGTCTATGTCAAAGACATAGAGGTTTGCGAGGAAGCTAACCTTGTTAATTGTGATAGAAATATTATGTGCAATCCCGCAACTCTCGACCAATTTTCCAGAAGGAAGCTTAAGGAATTTATTGGTCGGGTTTAGCGGTTCCTCACCTAGGAATGTTAACATCAATGATTTAGACATTAAATTTACTCCTACAGCGGGATCATAGAGGGAATCTACAGCCGTCTTGTTTATGGCACACGGTATGGATGTAAAACAGGACAGAAGCTTAATGACATCTAAAGATGCTTCAGCCTCCCTGAACCATTCGTTGCTCATAATAGACATGAGCTCCTGGGCAGTCGCCTTAAGGTAACTTGCCTCAAACTGGGTTGTCATGTGGTTATTAGGAGCTCTACGGGCTGTGGATCTCTTCTGCACAGGTTGTTTCGAGACATTGCCATAATCGGCGAAGAGATCTGTCTCGATATTTAGAGGATAATCCAAAGGATGAATTACTTCTTCCTTTGGAGGAGTAGGTGGTTGTGGTTCAGGTCTGACAGCTTGGGGTATAGGTAAAGGAGTTTCGGCTGTCGTGGGTTCGTCCCTAGGAGTTTGATCTTCCTCTAGAGTTTTACCATGGTCATCGGTGTAGGGGGTGTTCTTGAGAATGGTCGCAAGAACTTCCTTACCTTCACTAATGGGTAAATGGAGGAAAGCTCCTTTAGAGGCTAAATCAAGAAATTGTGCGGAGTTTTGGCTAAGACCGAGATAGAAATGTTGCATAAGGTTGGCTCGGTTATAGCTAAATCTGGGCCAGAGGATGCTAAGTCTGTAAGTCGTGCCCAGGTCGCACCTAGAGATTCCTTCTTGTCTTGTTTGAAGTTTAGCACATCTCTACGAAGACGAGCTACGCGGGATATGGGAAAGTACGTTAAGCAGAACATGGCTTGCAGTTTCTCCCATTCTCCGTTCACACTACCAACGTAGCGAGTGTACCAGCGTCTAGCTTTTCTCGTTAACGAGAACGGAAATAGCTTCCACTTAAGAGTGACTCGCCTCATCCCTTGGATGTGAATACACGAACAAAGTTGTTCGAAATCACGTAGGTGGGTATAAGGATTCTCATCTACTTCTCCCAAAAAGGGATTCTCCTGAACCATCACTATGAGGCCGGGGCGAAGCTCATAGCGGACTGCCAAAATGGCATGAGATGAACTAGGCGGCTCCAACTCAGCGCCCGATGGAGCAGCGTAGTCAAAAAGGTTGTTTGATCCATATTGATTTATGAAATAAAAGTTCTAATCAAACTACGATAACTTTAGCGACTTTGTTCTAGCTAACACAGCTACCGTTCCCCGGCAACGGCGCCAGAAAAGCTTGTTGACACTTCTTAATGCAACCACTAGAACTAGACTATGGAGCCTAATCCCCGGCAGCGGCACCAGAGATGCTTGTTGACATCAGAAGTGGCAAACGGATATACCGCAAGCGCACGGTAGTCAATCGTAGCTTTTCACCGGGAGTATTCCAGGTTTCGTATTTCCACAGGGAACGTGAAGTGGATTAACTAGAAGCAGGGTTGTCAAAGGATGATCAAAGGGTATATGATAACTGGGATAGAGAGGTCTTCCTAATATCAATATCTGGTTTCTGGTTTTCTAAGAGTACTGAGGTTTACCACCTCATTCCTTACTGGGGGCGAAGGACGAAACAGTAGTTGATTAAAGGTTCTCCACCTAACAACTATTGAGGCGGCAATGCTGCTACCCAACTATTATTTTCAACTTGACTACAACACTTGAGAGGAACTCCAAGCACTGGTTGTGTCTGTCACCCTACCACCAGGCGTCTACACAAGTGCGACAAGAAGTCCACACTGGCAAGATATAGCCTAGACACCACGTCTACACTAATCTTACTACTCTAAAGCTAAGCTTAATAGGCCTAGAGCACTTCAACAAAGTAAAGCAATGTGCCAAGTAAAAGAACTGTAAACTTAAATTACCAGACCAGAAATTAAATACTAGAAGGACTCAGATGTAACACTTACAAGAAGAACCGCATCCGCTGAGGCGCACCTTGGAGAAGATTCCACAGGCCGGGACTCCTCCGTGGAACTCCTCACTCCCTTCCCTCTCTTCTAACACTAAAGCTACTAAGTAGGCTTTCTCTCCTTGGATGCATACAAATGAAGAGCTCTAGGGGGTATTTATAGCTTGGAGGTGGAGTAGCGGCTACTCCGGTGCCACGTCAGCGATCCGCGTGCTCTCCTTCCTTGGCCATTGGATCAAAACCGCCATAGTAACCGTCATGGATGGATGGCCAGGATATTGTTCACGTATGAAACATGTGCAAGCAACCGACTTTGGATGGAGTTCACCCCGGGGTCGGCCGACCCCAGCCAATGATAGGTGGGCCCACAACTTTGCTTCTATAAGATGCTGATGTCATAAGGCTAAACAGTGTAGCCAGGGCCCACCAAGGGGGGGTCGGCCGACCCCCCTATGATAGGGCTAGCCCACCTTCTTCTCTCCCTTGGTGACCCCACATGTCATGGAGCAAGTCTTGTGAAGTTGTTTGCATTTGGTTTCGGTGTGGTCCCATGAATCCATGTGCTTCTCATCTTGCACCATTGAGTAAAAGCACATGTTTGATCCAAGGGTTGATATTGGCCTAAGCATGCTTCTCTTGGATCGTGCCATGTCACCCTAGCCAAGGTGGCCACCAAGGTGGGGTCGGCCGACCCCCTTGGTGGGCCCACTTGGCCTCATTTTGTTCATTTTGCCATCCCCTACAATTTCACAAGCTAAGAGTACAAGTGGAACTTATTAGTGATAAATATGCTCATGATATGCTTTACTTCCTTGAAACCGAGGCTTGTTGACGGTATTTTGATGAGGTAAAACATGCTATAACTTCCGTCAACAGCCGCACGCCCAGGTTTTGAGGCCCAAACCTGGAAACCGTCCACCGGTGGTTTTTCTCTGGCTCAACCACCAAACCGGAGCTGTAGAGGGGATGCACCGCCCGTGCACCCCGTCCACCGACACGTGTCCCCAGGTCCTCGACCCGAGCAACACCATGCCACGCAAGTCTTCGCTCATCGCTGTCCCAGGCTGCCAGCCACCACAGCTGATCCTCAGGCCACCGGTCCCTCAGTCCAAGCCTCACGTCCGCCCTTCACCGCTCCCGGTCCGTCGGCATGGCACGTCTCTACTTGACCTTCACCTTGCCCTCGATCACTGTCTTCGTGCTCGACACCTGCACAACACAAGCCAAAGAACCTGCGATAAAACCCGTTGACAATCACTCATCACTCAGAGACTCAGCATACACCCATGTATCCGCAATCTCCCCCTTGATGAGTGCATTGTCAACTACTCACATAAATCATAATGAAAAGAAGAAGAAGGAAGGAAGAAGGAGAAGAGAGAACTCGACCAAATGACCCAAAAGCATAGCAAAGCTGAAGAAGGTCAAGTGGAAGAAGCGAAACAACTTGGTCCCCAAAGACATGGGCAACGGCTCGACGCAACCAAGCAAAGCAAAGCTAGCCCTCAAGAAGAGGTAGAACAGGCTCAACACCGCTAGCAAACGCAAATTGGAAAATCGAAGCAAAATGCTAGTCCCTCAAGATAGAGGCACAGAGGCTCAACACAACTAGCAAAGAAAGCTCGATACCAATGCCTTACTGCCAACAAAAACAGCAAGCTCCCCCTCGAATAGTGCAAACAACCAGGAAAAACTCCCCCTTAGGTCAACTTCCCTTTAGTTGAACACCCAGGAAGCATATGATTTGCACCAGGAAGCATATGATTTGCAAATTCTCCCCCTTAGTTGAAAATGCACTAATCAAGTAAAGGAAGTCTCCCCCTTAGCAAATGCACCATCAAAAAGTACCAACAAGGGAGGTTCTCCCCCTTCCAACATGCATATGAGTCAACATGCAAGTTAGCAGCTTCAGGCATATAGTCAAAAGAGTGCAAAGATGCTCTACAAAGTTCTGATCCGATGAGTCAAGAATAGCACAGCAAGCTAGCAAAGGCTCAAACTGATCACAAAATACGAAATATGAACTTATGAGCAAAGTGAGCAGTTTTGAGTCAAAAGATAGTCACCATCAAAATAGCACTACACATGTATAGACAGGAATCCAAACAAGTGCTAAACATGTATACAAGGTGAACTACCCCTAGCAAAGTTCAATCATCTTGCTTAAGAATGAAACATACACTTGTGATTTCAATTTTAATCGGAATTGCAGCGGTGAAATTACACAAGTTCAAATTCAGCTTGTGATTGCGAGAGGTTGAAAGCTTATCATTGCCTAACTTTTCAACCGAGCGGAGCCTATGCCAAAGCAATCAGAAGCTCAAAGCGTCAGTTTCGGTCATACACTACATGGCTCAAGTTTATCTCAAAGTGCAATGAGAAACATTCTCGATACCGTGATATGTTGACAAGCAATCCCATCTCGATCTTTTCCATTCACTAAAACTTGGTTCAAATTTTTAAACATGATATGAACAGACCAAGCAAGTGAAAGACTCAGAACTAGAGACATAGCAACCTAGCATATATGAAAAGCACGAATGGACTCAACACGTCCTACACATGCTAGTTGCATATCTCAATGGTGAACATTTTTAGTTTTAAGTTCATTAAGCAAAATTCACCATTCCAAAATAGCTCAGCTCACAACATGTACTAGTGATCAGAAAGAGCATAAGCTACAAGCATCAACATAAGCATCGGAGCATACAACATAGAGCATAGTTACATTCTAATGATTATATACATGAAGCTTAGAATGTAAATGCATATGCTGAAATGCAAAAGAAAAGAAAGACAAACAAAAAGAGTCAGTCTATCATACAAGAACCAAAATGTTTCCCCCATCTAAAAGGGGAAACACACACCAAGCTCTCCTCTCAACCGATTAAAGGTTGATTCGTCTAAAGGCTTGGTGAAAATATCAGCCAGTTGATGATGAGTATCGACATGGCGAAGGTTGATATCACCCTTCTCCTGGTGGTCTCGCAGAAAATGAAAGCGCACATCAATGTGTTTGGTCTTCGAGTGAAGCACGGGGTTCTTAGCAACGCTAATAGCACTCGTGCTGTCACAAAGCAAAGTAACGCGAGAAAAGCTCAGACCAAAATCACGCAAAGTGGCCATCATCCAAAGCAACTGGGAACAGCAGCTAGCCGCAGCAACATATTCAGCCTCTGTGGTGGACTAAGCGACACTAGACTGCTTGCGAGAAGACCACGATACAAGAGAACCAATAAACTGGCAAGTCCCAGAAGTGGACTTGCGCTCAATACGGCAACCAGCAAAATTAGCATCGGAATAACTGCAAAGAGAGAGGGTGGAGGAAGCAAAATACCAAATCCCAAACTCAGGTGTGAAACGAAGGTACCTGAAAATTCGCTTCACGACCTGACGGTGAGAAGTGCGCGGCGACGCCTGAAAGCGCGCGCACAGACACACCGCGAACTGGATGTCCGGGCGTGTCGCCGTCAGGTAGAGCAGCGACCCGATCATGATTCGGTACTCCTTCTGGTCCACTGCTTCTCCATCCACATCCGCATCCAGGGCAGTCGTCGTTGACATGGGTGTTGGAAGAGGCTTGGCCTCACCCATATCGAACCGCTTCAGCAAGTCCTTGGTGTACTTGCCCTGGTGCACAAACGTCCCCTCTCGGGATTGCTTAATTTGCAATCTGAGAAAGAAAGTCAGCTCACCCATCATGCTCATCTCGAACTCCCTGCTCATAGTATCTGCAAACTTGGCAACCAAAGCGTGAGAACCACCGAAAATGATATCATCCACGTAAATCTGGACCAAGAGTGTGTCTTTGCCTTGCCTGAGGAGAAAGAGCGTTTTGTCTACACATCCCATTTTGGAACCCTTAGCTAGCAAAAAGGTTTTTAACCTATCATACTGTAACACCCCTGGTGTTAAGTGATAATTAAAACCCTAATTAATATGTTTAGTATGCATAATCATTTGGCATCATGCATAAAGCATTTCATGTTTAAAGCATAGTTCTGAAGCTTCACATGCTCTAATATAAGTGTTGCATGATCTTTGTGTGATTTACATAGTGTTGTGTGTTGCATGAGAGTGTAGTTAAGTGTCATATAAAATGATAAGTAGAAAACCTTAATTTTCTATGCTCCTTTTTATTCTCTTTTCTATAAGTCAAAAAGTATGTCAAAGTTCAAAGTGATTTCAAAGGAAAAGTTGTATCTCTTGTTGAGAAGCACAACTTTGGTATTCAAAGTTTTCAAAATTTCTGTAAAAAAGTTTGAATAAATTTGAAATCCTTTAAACCCTAAATTTGACCCCTAAACTAGATTTCAAAAAGTAAAAAGAATTAGACTTTGGTCCTTTAGTCAAAGTTGTAGAGAGGATTAAAAGCAACAACTTTTATTAAGATAGATTTTCAAGTTACTGAAGAAAATCTGAAGTAATTTGGAAAACAAGTTTGATTTGGTTTTCAAATTGAAAATCAATTTCCAAAATCAGTTTTACCCCTTTTCCTATAGATTGAAAATTAAGCATAATTGGATATGGGACCAAAAACAAAGTTGTAGATAATTTTATAAGAAACAACTTTTATATTGGCAAAATTTCAAGTTGTTCAGGAAATTCAAAAGTAATTTTGAATTTACTCAAACCCCTGGAAATTTTCCCTTTTGACTTTAACTTGCATTTCAAAAACTATTTGAAAATCTAAGTTGGAGATCTACATCAGTAAAGTGGTAGAGAATTTCAAAATGAACCTTTCATACATTGACCATTTTTCAAGTGTCAATGCAAAATCAAAAGTAATTTTGCTTTTACTGCAAAACCCTAGTTCTGTCCCCTTTCAAATTTCCAATTTGAAATGGATTTGAACTGTTTTGATCAAATTGACCTATTTCCAGTTGAAATCAGCCAAAAGGTGTTAAAGCAAAGTTGTACCACTTTTCAAACTCTACATTTCATATTTTGACAAATCTTGAAGTGTAGTTTTCAAAAGTAATTTAAAATTTCAAAAGTAATTTTGAAAATTCAAAGGGGGGGAAAGAGCAATGAACAGTGCATGAAGGGGGGAAGCTCCTGGAGCTCGCCAGCGAGCTGCTTGATTACGCTGGGGAGCATGCCCTGCGCCAGCGAGCAGCTTGCTAGCTTCGCGCACGAGTTCAACACGTCGCCGCCCTCTCCTTCATCCCTATCGCACCGCAAAAACGTCGTATCTCGCTTTTCTCCTCTGCTTGCTCGCCGCAGCCGCCGTCGCTTTGCTCGGTTACGCTGGCCAACTGAGAGCTCCTCTGCTCCTTTTGTTTGCGCCAACACGCTCGCCTCGTCGTTGCGGAGCGATAGCGCTAAGTTGCAGCTCCTCTCGCTACCGCATCAGCCCGGCGACCGTTGTCTCCTCCCTGCCGGCCAACTCCGCGAGTTCAAGTTCCGGCGACCGCCTTGGCATCCTACCTCCCCTTACTCGAGTTGTTACGGTCAGTTGGCAGGTGAGCTCGGGGCCTTGTTGGCCAAACCATCTACACCTACCTCTTCTCCTTTATGTGCTGGTTACGGTCGGCTCGTGTTTGAGGTCTCTACCGCGCTGGCTTAGGCACTCCGCGGGGGTTGCCATCGGCGCGGGCATCCGCCATGGCCGCCACCCTAGACCTTGTCGTTCCGAGTTGTCTCTGGTTGAGATAGGATGAGCATCGTGGTCGCCATGGACTCCTTAGTGGGTTCCCAGCTCCCTCTAGGTTGCTACCGAGCCCTAGTGGCCAGTGTAGTGCGTCGCCGCCAAGCCGAGCTTCGGCCACCCACCATGGCCGTGGACACCCTGTCACCGAGCCTCTGTTGGTCGATTCCAGGGTTTAGATAGATGCGCGGTGTCTAGGAGTGGAGTTTGGAGTCCTCGCCGTCGCCGGAAACCTCGCCGGTGAGGAGGCCGGAGACCGGTCAACGGGGCGAGCGGCCGATCAAGGCCAATCGGCCTCTGGTCCTGGCTTGAGCGTGAGGGAGAAGGCGCTGACGCCTGGGGTCCCCCTGTCAGTGAGAGAAGAAACTTTTTCCTTTTTCCAGCTTAAGTAAATAGTGTTGTGTTTTGTCTTTTTGATGTGTTTTTCTAGGAAGCCCCAAAATTTGTAAAAAATTTTGTGTAGCTTTCTCAAGATGTCTAGTATTTATGAAAAATATGAAACTTGAGTTTTGAACAGATTTTAAAAGTGATTTAAATAGGTCTTTTTATTAATAAATGATCGTTGATGATTTTTATAGGCTTATTTAAATGTCCAAAAATCATGAAACTATTTTTGTAGCTGTTTTTAGCTGAAAATGTATCATCACAAAAATTTTGAGCTCTATTGGAGAAAATAAATTTTCATCTTATTTCTATGACTTATTTAAATATGATAGTTTGATTTAATTCTGCAGGTTTATATATTTGTTCAAAAATTGTGATATTTGTTTTATCATCGTTATTTTATATAATGTATCATCTCTAAAAGTTTGAACTAATTTGGGCATAGTTTGCTTCACAATCTAATTTCATGCTAATTAAATTACTTTCTTTATGAATAAGTAATGTTGTTTAATATAAAAACCTAAGTCTCTTTATGGTAGATTAAAGGTTAAGTTAGATGAATTATCTGGATCTGTTGAGTGAATTATCTTGATCTGCTGCTTGATGCAGGCAAGTTTCACTCATATAACCATGTATGTTGGTATAAGTTGGTTTTGTTGGTTTGCAACTGTACCGCGAAGGAAAGTTGTACTCGACTTTCCTTATCTTGTGCTTAGCTTCCGTTATACTTTTGAATTGTCCTGCACCTTAGCATGCATTGCATCATACTAAGCATACATCCTTTATCTACGTGTAGTATCCGAGAGTGTTGGAGTCGTGTTGATCAAACTTTGGTGATCACCCTTGTCAAACAAGCCGCGGAAGGAGATCCTTGTTGGACAAGCTTCATCGAGAAGACTTAACTTCTAGATGAAAGAACTAACCTTTGTGGATCATTTTTGTATCTTATCTTCCTTGCAATGAAGGCAAGCCCCGGTTCATTTAACCATTTCCTTGGATTTACAATTACACTTACTTTCGATAACCTGATGCATTAGATGTTTATCAAATAATGTGGTGATAGAACGAAATGGCGCCTGGTGTGGCTGTGCTCCCCTCCATCCCCGGCCATGGATCCCTGGCGTTTGAACGCCGGTGATGTTGCCCTCCTGTCCTCCTCCTTCAGGTGTGGTGTTTCTCCCCCTCTTTTGCTTGCCTCCCCATGGATCCACCGGATGAACTACGCCAAAAATTGTGTTTTGATCATGGCAAAAAGTTTCGAAAGGAGATCTTGCAAATTTTTGGATCTTCCGTTCATTATCCTTTCGATTCTCCTTCTGGCTCTTTCTTCCTATTGGTAACCTTTCATCGTTACACCTTTCGGCTCACGGAGGATGCTGTACCCTGGGCCCTAGCCTCTTGTCTTGGAGGATCTCCTTTTGGTTTTCATGTTCAGTTCCAAAGCGATCGCCATTTCAGAATCTCAGTTGCCAACAAAGCAGTGGGTTTTCATATCTATAATTTGAGAAGGTTCATTGGTGATCATTTTGATGTTTATTTTCATCTCTGGCGTGATGGCACTGCTAATTGGGAACGGGAAAAATTCCTCTGGGAACAAGAACAGGAAGCAGAATGGACCAGAGTCCTTTCTCGATCAAAAAAAAAGGAAAAGCAGATCAGCCAAGAAAGTTCGTTTTGCTTCAGAATTGATCTCCCAACCCAAAAAGCTCCATTCTCCGCCACGGCTGAACATGGCGACCCTGACGTTTGGGGATTTTGTTTGTCGGATTTTGCCAGAAGACATGCAGCTCCATCAGCTTGGTTCCTTATTCTTTAATGGGAAAAACTCGAATTCTTGCTTTCCTTCTGATCACGCCATACCGCGTTCTTTGGCGTTAATCTCAGGTGCAAATTTTCAGGAGAAATCATCTCATGGCAGTTTGAATTCGAATCTTGGGCCTAAAATTTCGGATCGTCCAACCCCAGACTTAGGGCAGTCTTCGGCAGATATCTTTTGTTCAAATTGTTTTGGGCTGGGCCACCGCTCTTATCATTGTCAACAGAAGGTCAGGTGCAGATCTTGCCTTAACTTTGGCCACTTGGCCCGCTGGTGTAAGACACGTACGAAGCCCAGTCTCTTGTGGAGGCCCAAAACAACTCAGTCCGCTCACATGCCTAATCATGATGGAAACAAATCAATCCAAGCATCAAGTTTTGGAAACAGTGCTGCCCCTTCGCCTTCCCTTGTTGAGCTCACCGAAAACCCCAGCGAGCCCCAATCCACAGTGCCACCGCAAGTGCAGCAACCGTCATCACCATGCTCCCCCTCGTCTCCATCGCCATCGCCTTCGATCATGGCGAACTTTGTTGTGGATCTCGAACCTTACATCCCATTGGGGTTCGCTCTTGAGCACTGGGAGAGACCTGCAAGAGGGCGTTCCGTCATCGCTGGACACCCACCAAGGCAGAATGAGGACTTCGCCATCATCACCATGACTCCTGCACCGCAGCAACATCACCTTCTGGATGCCATGGATGAGGTCGTCCACTACTTTGAAGAGGTTCGGCATGCTAGAATCCTATCTGCCTGTCTATCGCCGCTAGGGCTTTGTCTGCTCCAATTTCATTCGCCGGTGATTAGGCAGTCTATGATCTATATGAGTCCGCATCAGTTACCTAATGGAGTTCAGTTGACGGTTCTAGAACATGATCAGGGTCTGAATTTGCGTGTCTGCCCTTTTGAAAGAACTTGCTGGATTATGTTTCTAGCTTTCCCTCTGGATTTCCAAACCAGAGACAACATTGGTCAAGCTGTGAGTTCTTTTGGTTCTGTGATCACCTGGACAAACAACACCAACTTCAGATCAAGAGTTTTAGTCCGTTGTTTGGTGATGCAAATGAGCAGGATACCAAAAAGTGTGCTAGTCTGCAGGGGGTTGCTCCAGGGGGTCTTGGGCAATCCTGGAGTGTTCCTATTTTTGTGCTCAATTCAGAATTCAATGGTAATCAGCCTGGAGATGAAGATCCAATCCCAGCTGACGGGAATCCTCATCCTCTGCCAGATCCCCAAATGCCGAATCTACACAATCCCTTTCAGCCTGGTTTTGATCATCTGCAAGATTTTGATGATGTCCAACAAGCTAACATTGGGGAGGGCTGGGTTATGCCTGATGCTGCACCTGCTGCTCAACTTGATAATGAATGGCCAGCCTGGCCAGAGCAACAAGGAGTCCCTATCCCCCAAGCAGAGCTGGAGCACGTTCAACAGTTGGCAAACAATGCAGTTCAGCAGATCCTCATGCAGCACCCTGATCATCACCAGTTCTCCAGGCCTGTTTCTCCAGATGTGTGTGATTTTTTCAGAGCTCAGGGTCCCCCTGTTACCTTGGAACTGCCTCTCTCTGATCTAGGTGAGATAGCACCTCTTCTGAATTCAGATATGGACCCCAACAGTGATCATTCAGTCAGAAGGATGGCAACTCTTTTGGGTCTGCACAAGGGTTTTGGGCATGTCCCATCTATCCCCATGTTACTAGAAGATATTTTGCAGATAGCTTCTAAAGCCCACCATCAGATGTATATCCCTTGACCAGTCAAAAGAGATTTCCAATCCTTCCCTGGCTTCATTTGTCATATTGATGATGATGGTCACCATGTCTACATAGTTGATCCTTCTTGGGGCAATAACTGGGAAGCCTCCTCTTCCAGCCAACCCCGACCTCTGCTTCGCTTCCAACCTTGGGTTAAACGGTCATCTCCCAATTCATCTTCTACTGAATTGGCCTCAATGGATCCCCCAGGAGCAGATTCGCCTAGGCATGCTCGGATTTCAGTCACAGATGGTGATCACATTGCCAGCGCGCAAGAGTAGCTCCTCTTGACCTCTGTACATCAGGATGAGCAAGCCCCAATGCTAGTTGAAGCACCTGCCAAGACCAAAAGATCTAGGAAAAGGCCAACCCCTGTGGTGGATGATGAGGTGAAAAGAAGCATCAGATTCATAAACCTCTTGGTTTTGTGCACATGGAGTTGGATGAAAGGTCCAAGCCTCGTAAGATCTCTGCAAAGGACACCAAACACATGCAAGCCCAGCTTCAGGAGTTATTGGAAGCCAACTCTTCAGATGCTCAGATGGTCCCCCTAGATGTCATGCAGCCCCTTGCAGTTCAGTTCTGCGGAGTTCCTCCTGAGGAGGCCACCCTTGATAAGTTCCTAAGCGAAGATGTTGATGGAAATGTTTAATTTCAACCCTAGTTTTTATTCCGAAACCTGTATGTTCCTCTGCTTTCAGAACTGTATAAGTGCCCATACTTTCCTTTTTTTGCCTATGTGGATGGATGTTGTGCACCCAACCTTTGCTCTTCCTTTCTTCAGACTTTATGGATCATAATCGTAGTTGGAATATTTTATGTTGGAATGTTCGTGGGCTTAATGATCCTGAAAAATGGAATCTCATCCGCAACAAGATTGAAGAAAGCTCTGCCTCACTGTTATGCTTTCAGGAAACCAAAAAAGAACAATCGACGTGGTCTTCCTAAGAAATTTTTTGCCCAAGAGATTTGATTGTTTTGATTTCTGCCCCTCAGATGGCGCCTCTAGGGGCATTTTGGTAGCTTGGAATTCTCGTTTCTTTGTGGCTGTCACCATTGAAATACAAATTTTTTCAATTAAGCTGAGCATCACCTCGCAACACAATCAAGAGAATTGGTCCTTAATTTCTGTCTATGGTCCGACTAGAGAGCCTGATCGAACTAATTTCATTGCATGGCTCTACAGTCTAGATATTGATGAAGCTGACCTCTGCCTTATTGTGGGAGATTTCAATTTTTATAGATCAGCAGTGAATCAGAACAGGCCAGGCGGTAATACTAATGACACCTTAATTTTTAATGACATGATACAGCACCTGGGCCTCATTGAATTGCCTCTGAAAGGGCGGAGCTATACTTGGAGTAACATGCAGGATTCTCCTCTCTTGCAGCAGTTAGACTGGTTTTTTACTTCACCAGCTTGGACCTTGAACTATCCAAACACCACAATCATTCCTCTGGCTAAGAGTGTGTCTGACCACACCCCTTGCAAGATACAGATTGGCACACGCATACCGAAGGCAGCTCTTTTTCGCTTTGAAAACTTTTGGCACCTTATGCCTCAATTTCATGAAACAGTGTCCCATGCCTGGTTATCCTGTTCACATAGTAATGCAGCAAGGAACATATCTTCTAAATTCAAAGCCCTGAGATTGGCTTTGAAGCCATGGTCAGCTAGCCACTCGAAACTTTCCACCCTGATTCAACATTGCAACTTAGTCATCGCTTTCTTGGATGATCTGGAAGAGTTAAGAGATCTCTTTACCCCAGAAAGAAATTTTAGGAAGCTAATCAAAGGCCAACTCCTAATCCTCTTGCGATATCAACAAATGTATTGGAAACAAAGGTATACTGAAAAGTTGGTTAAATGGGGTGATGAAAATACTAAATTCTTCCATGCGAAAGCCACTGAAAGATTTAGACATAATGTCATTTCTCACATATCTGCAAATGATGGTAGGATGGTAACAGAACATGAAGAAAAGGCTTCTCTCTTCTGGCAGGAGTTTAAAGCTCGGATGGGGGTGTCAGCCCCATCCCAGATGGTTTTTGATCTCCCCAGCTTAATGCAGTCACATGACCTCCAATGCCTAATAGAGCCTTTCACAACTCAGGAAATGGATCAGATAGCACAAAACCTACCAGTCGATAAAGCACCGGGTCCGGATGGTTTTAATGGTTTTTTCTTCAAAAAATGTTGGGGTCTCATCAAATATGACATGTTCAGATTATGCTGGAGTTTCTATGATCATTTGGCTGACCTCAAAAGCATTAATTACTCCTATATCACCCTAGTGCCCAAGAAGCCGAACCCAGAGACGGTGTCAGACTTCAGACCAATCTCACTGTTAAATTCCTCAATGAAGTTCATTACCAAAATCCTGGCAAACCGACTGCAAAAGGTCATTCAGCAGCTCCTCCACAAAAACCAATATGGTTTTCTACAAGGTAGGACTATCCAAGATTGTTTGGGTTGGGCTTTTGAATACCTCTACCAATGTCACCACTCGAGGAAGGAAATCATTGTTCTTAAATTGGATTTTGAGAAGGCCTTTGACACTATTGAGCACTCTTCTATTCTGAACATAATGGAAGCTAAGGGCTTCCCACAGAAGTGGTGCCTCTGGATATCTCAGGTCCTTAGCTCAGGGACTTCGTCGGTGCTTTTAAATGGTGTCCCTAGCAAAGATTCTGTTTGCAAGAGAGGAGTGAGGCAGGGGGACCCTCTCTCCCCATTGTTGTTTGTCTTGGCAGCTGACTTATTGCAGAGCATAGTAAACTGGGCTAGCCAGCTCGGCCTTTTGTTACCACCCATCCCCAATGAAGACCCGGATCAATTCCCCATTGTACAATACACAGATGATACGCTCTTATTCATGCAGGCGGATGCAAATCAGCTCTTCTGTCTGAAAGCCCTCCTGAACAGCTTTGCTATGGCCTCGGGCTTAAAGGTGAATTATCATAAATCCTGCATGATACCCATCAATGTGCCAACTGACAAGGTTCCTTTGCTCACTGGAGTTTTTGGGTGCTCTGAAGGAGCCTTCCCTTTCACTTATTTAGGTCTTCCCCTGGGCACGACTAAGCCTTTGGTCAGAGATTTTGCTCCTCTAATTTGTAGAGTGGAAAGGAAGCTTTCAGCAAGCTCTGTGTTCCTTGCCTACTCGGGGAGGCTCCAACTTATTAATTCAGTGATCTCTTCGCTGCCAACATACTTTATGTGTTCCTTGCACTTGCCTAAATCTGTGATTGCTATCATTGACAAATTCAAAAAAAGATGCTTATGGAGGGGGTCAGACATTCATACAAAAGGCTACAATCTGGCAGCATGGGAATCAGTCACAGTTCCAAAAAATAAAGGTGCACTACTGGAGAAACAGCCTTTAGCCCCGGTTGGGAAGGGCTTTTAGCCCCGGTTTCCCAACCGGGACTACCAATCCGGGACTAAAGGTCCCCCACCTTTAGTCCCGGGTGTTCATAACCGGGGTTAAAGCCTTCCACGAGAGAAAAAATAAATGTGCATATGTGAGATTCGAACTCAGCACCTCTCGCCCCCGCACAACTGCCCTACCAACTGAGCTACACAACCCGCGTGATACAGTTCTGGACGTTTTCCTTTTGAATCCACCCGTGAAGGACCTTTAGCCCCGGTTGGTAACACCAACCGAGACTAAAAGGACCTTTAGTCCTGGTTGGTAACACCAACCGGGGCTAAAGGGTGACCCTTCAGCCCCGGTTGGTATTACCAACCAGGACTAAAGGTCCAGGACCTTTAGTTCGGGTTGGTAATACCAACCGGGGCAAAAGATTCACCTTTAGCCCCGGTTGGTAATACCAACCGGGACTAAAAGTCTTTAGCCCCGGACGCAAATTTTTGCTGAGACTAAAGCTCAGTTGGTTAATCGTCCAAAGGCCTGTTCTCTAGTAGTGGTGGTTTAGGGGTAAAGAATTTATACCTGCAGAATGAGGCCCTTCTTCTAAAACATCTCCATAAGTTCTACAATAAGGTTGATGTCCCCTGGGTTCACCTGATTTGGAACAGCTATTATATGCACAAGGTACCTCATCTCATTGCGCCGAGAGGTTCTTTCTGGTGGCGTGATATCCTTAAACTGCAGACCCAGTTCAGGGGCATTGCTCGAAGTCTGGCGTGCAAAGGAGACACTGTTAGCTTATGGGAGGATAATTTCATGCAACAACCGCTCTCTCTCAAATACCCAGACCTTTATGTCTTTGCCAAGAAAAAAGCTCTGTCCTTGGAAATGGCTCTTTCTACACCCGACACTCTAGGCCTATTCAGGATTCCAATGACACGAGATGCTCACAATCAATTTCTTCTATTTTGTGGGGATTTGGAGGAGCTTAGGCTTCCAGCTCCCGAGCGTGACTTTTGTGTTTATAGGTGCAATAGCGCAGTTTACTCTTCGGGCAAGTTTTACCAGAACCATTTCTCCACCCTCACACCTCACGTGGCTTTCGTGTGGATTTGGAAATCAAAGTGCATGCCCAAACTCAAATTCTTTGCATGGCTCCTCCTAGCAGAAAAAATAAACACCAAAGATATGCTACGCAGGCAGAACAAACACCTGGAAGACGGATATCATTGCGTGCTTTGTCAGGACAATGTTGATGAAACTCTTATGCACCTATTCTTTGAATGTTCATCAAGTATCACCAGGTGGTTCGCAGTTGGCATTCAGTGGCCTCCTCAAGGATCCCTCCTGCAGATGTTGGCTACTCAAAAGGCTAGCTTCCCTGGGCCTTTATTTATAGATTTATTCATCTTAGTGGCCTGGTGCATTTGGAAGGAACGAAATGCCCTCATTTTCAACAACCGTATGCCCAGCTTGGCTACCTGGAAGACATCGCTAAAGAGTGAAGTTAAACTTCACCTCCACAGAATCCCTTCACGCTATCAAGTTTCAGTTATGAATTGGGTTCAATCCTTGTAATTTGTTTTTGTTTCTGTTCTTTTCCTTTCCATCTGTAAGTGTCTCTCTTTTTAGGTTAGCGCCTAGCTAGCTTGTAACCTTATCTCATATGTTTTAATAAAAGCCTGGGGAGCAAGCTCCACAGTTTCCAGTCAAAAAATAAATAAATGCTTTAAACCCATTGATGCATAACCAACCTTGTTATCAATATATCATTCCTTGATACCTGCTTTATGCAAATGATAGAAATGCTTAGCTCTGCTTTATGAAGCTTTTGATAAATGTTTTCGATACTTATCGTTTTGGAATGATAATGAGAAAGAATGATGGTTAAGACCAGACGGGCATATGCATCGACCCTTGGATCGATGTATGGTGACCCGGATGTGTCGGTTTAGGGTTAACCGTTGTTGGCCTGCTAGATTGAGAAATTGTGAAGTACCGATAATATGCTACGGTAAGCCCTGCCTTGGTGGTTCTTAAATGAGAACGGCTAATCACGCACTGGGAGTGGAGAGATGGCGGGAGTACTAGCTACCCTCGTGGGTTAAAGTCCCGGATTGGAGGTGTACAAGTACTCTCGGGTGGCGCGGACCCGGTCTTGTTTGGAGGATCCGAGGTTGGGGTTGGTATATGTGTGATCAAGGGTCTACATATATCGTATGATCATGGAAAACTCCCAGATCTGGTTGAATCGGTTCGAATCGTCGTGCTCCTCGGTTAAGGAGACTCAATCTACTGACCCGCACCATAGAATGAAAATGGAACGGGCTTAAGAAAGAATGATAATGATCTTTCACTAATGTTCACTTTCAATTCTTAATATGTACTTAAATGATTAAGTAAAATGTGGATTTAGGATTACTTTAGTAAGCTTTTATGCAAATGAAAAATACTGTTGAGCCTACCCAAACCAGCATGACCCTGAAGTCTTTTCTGTTGACGGGTAAGTCTTGCTGAGTATCGACCGTACTCAAGGTTTGTTAACCCCTGTTGCAGGTTTCTAATAGGTGATGTTGATCATGATCATGTCAGTGGGCTTGACGTGATCTGGTTGTTCTTCTTCAACTTAGGTGCTCCACCTAAGTGTGGCTCCATAGTACTTCTCTACTTCTGCAATACAAGCTATGTTTATGTAAAAAGTAACTTGTTCATGTTTTATAAAGTTTATCTATCTTGCTTCCGCACTCCGATGGTATTTTGTATCAACTATTGTAATGTTGTAATTACTCCAACCTTCATGATGATGATCCTGTGGTTCGTGGATGATTCGGGGTTCTCTCGGGGACACCCGACAGTTCTTTCCTGTGATGTGGTACATGTGCACAGTCATTAGAGCTCGGGGAGACGGTGACGTGTGTAGGTGGGCCACATTGCCGGGAGGTTCTGCCACACATACCAGGCTCTAGGGACTTGTTTCAAACCATATAAAGCTTTGTGGAGTTTAAAAACATGGTTTGAAAACTTGGGATTTTCAAAACCGGGGGTTGCTCAATATAAAATTCCTCTTCTATGTAGCCGTTTAAGAAGGCACTCTTGACATCCATTTGAAAAAGTTTGAACCCTTTGAATGCAGCAAAAGCCAAGAGTATCCTAATAGCCTCCAAACGAGCTACAGGAGCAAAAGTCTCCTCATAGTCTATCCCCTCCTTCTAACTATAGCCTTTCGCTACAAGCCTGGCCTTGTTTCTAAGAACGTGGCCATCCTCTCCTTGCTTGTTTTTGAAAACCCATTTTGTCCCAATAGGCTTACAGTCTGGAGGAGGTGGAACTAGAACCCAAACCCGATTTCGCTCAAAGTTTTCTAACTCCTCATGCATGGCATTGACCCAATCCGGATCTGTCAAAGCGTGTCCAACATCTCGGGGCTCAAAATTAGCAACAAAAGCAGAATGAGCAAAGTGAGAGATGTACTGTGACCTGGACCGAGTGACACGTTCGTCGATGCTGCCGATCATCTGTTGAGGGGGGTGCTGGCAATGAATGTGTCGTGGCGCCTCCCGGGAAGAAGTGATCTCCCCCTCAATAGCAGCTGGTGCCTCCCCGGGTACAAAAGGTACCGCTTAGGGTGGCTGATCCCACGGCCCCCAGGAAGAGGAGGTATCGGGGCCGTGAGTCATCGTAGAAGCCGCTCCTTGCGGCAAGGCAGGTGGAGGGGGTGCTGGATCATCCATACCTTCAGCACCCTCATCCTCGTCATCGAAAAGAGGCTCACCAACCTCATGATCACCTGCACGCTCAAAACGAGAAGAAGGACAAACCATGGTCTCATTGAAGGTGACATCTGATGTCTCCACGACTCGGTTAGTATCAAGGTTTAGTACACGATATGCTCGAGTGTGAGTGCCATAACCCAAAAATACTCCGTCAGAAGAACGAGACTCAAATTTGTCCAGGTTGCCTTTCTTCAATATAAAACAATGGCAACCGAAGACTCTAAAATAACTCACCTTGGGATGTCTACCAAAATGCAACTCATAAGAAGTCTTTTTCAAAAAGGCTCTCAGAAAAATGCAATTTGAAATGTAGCATGCAGTGTTCATAGCTTTGGCCCAATATCGCCTAGGAGTCCTATGCTCATCGAGCATCGTCCTGGCCATCTCAACAAGGGTCCGATTCTTCCTCTCTACAACACCATTTTGGGGCGGTGTGTAGGGGGAAGAAAATTGATGCTCCAAACCCAAGCGGTCACAAAACTTCTCAAAATCCGAATTCTTAAATTCGGAACCATTATCACTCCTAATAGCTCGCATCGAGTTCATAGGGAACTCGTTCTGAAGACGCAAAATTAGATTGTGAGCAAAGGAGAAAGTCTCAGTCAAAAAGAAGACCCACGAATATCTCAAAAAATCATCGACAACAACCAAAACATACCACTTGCCACCAACCGAGCTCACCCGAGCCAGACCAACAAGGTCCATGTGTAAAAGCTCTCCAGGGCGCTATTTCAGGACCTTAGTCACTAGATGGTGGGGAGCGGCAACCATCTTTCCATGTCTACAAGAATGGCAAACAAGATCCTTCTCCATCGACAACTTGGGCAATCCTTTGATTAGGCCAAGTGAGCTAGGTCTTGCAAGCAAGTCGAAGCTTAAATGACTGAGCCTCCTATGCCACTTCCAAAGATCAGAGGAGGAAGGACTAGCCAAAAGACAGCGGGAAATACCAAACGACTCCGAGAAATTCGCACGAAAGACTTTCCCAAAGGGTGAAATCAAACATACAAGATTTCCCTGAGGATCTAAAATCCGACTGAGATTTGATTTAAAATGAATCTCATAGTCATCATCAAAAAGTTGCAAAACAGAAAGAAGGTTAAAATGCAGGTTAGAAACAAGAGCAACATCGCGCAACACAAAGTGCTCATTAACCCGCACCGACCCGTGAGACAACACCTTACCTTTGCTATTGTCGCCAAAGGTGATAAACTCCTTTCCGGCAACAGGGCTAAGGCTGGAGAACCACTTGGCGTTTCCGGTCATCTGTCTCGAGCAACCGGAATCCACCAACCAAATGTCCTCCAACCGTTTTACCTACATCAATAAAAAGACATAGGGTGAGCATACAGTCCAACACTGGGGTTAGTGAAATAGGAAGAATACCAGTGTTGGGCCGGCTGCTCAAAAGAACAGTCAGGGTAAAAACCATTCCTAGCACACTTACGGAGGAAGCGATCACCACGTTTAGAGATACGTGGTCCGCTGGGGAAGAAGCGCTCACCGCGATGCTCAAAATGCGGTGGGGGAAAGCGCTCTACAACAAAGCCACCGCCACGGGGTCCATAGCCTACAACTGCAGGCTCCCACCGGGCACGCTCTCTACGAGGCCTAGGCCTAGGAGCTTGAGGCACTGCACCTCTAGGCCTAGCATCTCTCCTCAGAGCTCTCCTCTGCCTAGGCCTGGGGACTTGAGGTTCTAGTCCTCTGGGCCTAGCAGCACGTCTCTGAACTTTTGGCGCATGTACATCATGGAGAGGATGGTACATGTCCGCATTGTTCATCTCCCTAGCACGTCGCGCCTCTCTCTTGCGCCGAAAGCAGAACTCGCTCAAGTGACCATCTCTCCCATAGAAGTCACAATGGTACCTCACCGCATGCAAAGGGGGTTGTTGGTACACATGGTTGTGGGTATGGTTCACTTTGCCCTTCTATGGCAAACAATCCTCCTGGATGGGTGGCATTGTGTCCAGCTTGTTTTTGAGGTGGTTGGGTTTAGGAGCCCACTACTGGTTCTTGGGTGGAGCCCGTGGAGGTTCATCAAAGACCCCATCCTTGGTGGTAGGCTTGAGAGGCTCTTTGGGTGGAAGCTTGGTAAGTTTGGGAGTAGTGGTGGAGTTGGGCTTCTCACTAGGGTTCAGACTACTCGACTCTCCAATCTTCCCAAAAGCAGAAAGATCAACACCCGGAGCAAAAAATACACCGGGACCTCCAGCAGCTCGCTTGAATTGGGAGATCATCATCCCGAGCTGCGGCTCACTACAAGAAACCCATGACAAGATGGTCCGATGGTATGTGTTTTCCTCCTCGGTTTGCATCTTGCCATGCTTGACATTGGCAATCTCCATCTCCAAACCCTCACACAAAGCACACCTCGTGACACAAGTGCTACCCGAGCTGGCCTTCTCAAGAGACTTAATCTTGGCATTCTTCTCTGCCAACTCGGTTTGCAAGACAGGACAAGTCTTGCACGCACCCAACAGCATGGGCCTAGCCCGGAGCTCATCCACTTCTCCTACCAAAGCAGCATACTTACCTCTCAAACTGAGAAGGTCAGTCATGTGCTTGGTGCACGACTCGCACTCAACCTCCTCCGACACGACCACGGTGGATTTAGCAAACTCCAAATCCTTCACCGTGTCCTCCCACTTCTGCCTAAACTCCTTGCGCTCTCTAGCGGCACGCCTAAGTAGCTTATCTTGACTAAGCAAGGCGGCAGTAAGCTTCTCATTCTCAGCAAAGAGTTCATCGTGGGTCATTGATACCTGGGAGGTGTCATCGTCGACATCGTCGTCCCGAGGGGTGTCCTCCAGCTGGCCGTCGACCTCTTTCCTAAGGGCCATGGTGTAGAAGCCCTCGTCGTCGGCGAAGAAGCAAAGACCGTTCAGCTTGTCCTCGATCTTCTTCATTTTCTCAGACTCATCGTCGCTTGAGCAAGCGGAGTCATCATCCGAGCTGTCGACGTCGCTGAGCGTGGCGAAGAACACACGCTGCTCAGCCTGGGCCTTCTCCAAGTACTTCTTCTTGATGTACTCCTTGTCGAAGCCGCCCCTCTTCTTGCGCCTTGGGGGGATGTACTTCTCCTTGCGCTTGTCGGAGTCGTACTTGTGCCCATGATCGCCCTTCCCCGAATGCTTGTTCTTCTTGGGGCAGTTGGTGATGAAGTAGTCGGGGTCGCCGCACTCGTAGCATCCCGAGCGTCCTCCTCCGCGGCGACGGTTCATGCGGTTGTTGTGGAACCAAGAGAACCGGTTGGCAAGCAAAGCCAACTCATCGTCTCCCAAAGACTCCAACTGCTCCTCTGTGACAGAAAGAAGTGAAGACATAGCAAAGCCTCCAGAGGTGTTAGCAGAAGAGCCAGAAACCAAAGCCATCGACGGGCCAGAAGGATTTTTATAAGAAGCCCTTGCCATGGCATCAATCTCATAGGACTTGAGCTTACTGAAGAGCTCGTCGCACGTGAGGGTCTCATAGTTAGGTGATTCGATGATCGCCTGAACCTTGGAATCCCACACCGACCGATCAAGAGTATGCAAAAGCTTCAAAGCTCTCTCATGATCGTCGAAAGGCAACAGCTCTCGGTTAGCCCTCATCCTATTGACAATCACCTGAAAGCGAGCGAATAAACTCTCTATGCTCTCGCTAGGCATATGTCGAAAGTTCTGATACTCTCGCTTGAACGACTTGTAGAGTCGGGTTTTGACTTGAGAGGTTCCCTCATGGAAGCGCATGAGGGTAGCTCAAATCTCCCGAGCCGTAGCGAGGTGAGAAACGCGATCAAACTCACTCATGCTCAAACATGAGAAAAGAGAATTATGGGCTCAGCTATTGGCATCGTGCTCATCGATCTAATGCTGAGTGACACGAGCAGCCAAGACCACGTAATCAGCAGAGTTGCAAATATCCTAGATGGAAGCACCCAAACTCTGCAGATAGGCCGACATGCGTATCTTCCAATACGCATAGTTCATCCCATCAAAAAATAGCGGTTTGCCCATGCCGCGATCCATGTCGCCTTCGGTGGATCTAGAACCGGCTAAGGTGAAAGATCCTTAACCTGCTTTGATACCAATTGAAGGACCGAGAAAGCACTAGCAAGGCGACCAGAGGGGGGGTGAATGGGAGCCAACAAAATTTCTCTCAAAACTTTGGCCTAATGTCCCAAAATCAACCCCAAGAAGCAAAGACCGAAACATGATGCTCACGACCCTTGGAAGAGGGTGGATGATCCCTAGGATCACAGCGGAGCACCACAAAGCGATAGCGATCCAAATGCCAAAAGCACAGGCACAAGTTCAAACCCCCAAAAAACCAAGTCCCGAACGTAGATAGACGGCTACATCGAGAAATCCCCAAATACCGATGCTAACAAGTAGCAAAGATACCTAGAGAGGTTCCTTGGTCAACCCTAGAGCCAAACGAGAAGTCCGGAAACCAAGCGAAGAAGCTGGGAGAGCAAACGCACAAAATCGGAAGCCTCAGGCAATTCCCAGACTGTCCAGACCTTGAGTCCCGGACTGTCTGCCCAAGGCCGAAATGTCTGCGGTTCACTGGCGGACTGTCCGCCGGCAGAAAACCCAAAACAACAGAGTTGCTGAAAACTCCCTGGATGATCCTGGACTGTCCACCAAACACAACGGCGGACTGTCCGCAGTTCAAAACTGGCTTGTCCGAACGAGCCCCGTGGCCACTGGTCTGGCTGGAGCCCGACCCGCGGACTGTCCGCGCCCTCAACGTCGGACTGTCCGCCAACACGCAGTGAAGGCGATTTTGGTCGCCCTTCACCCAAATCTTCTCCAAATCGATTCAAACCAAAATCCCTTGATCCCAAACTTGGAGAGGATGATCACGAGGTAGTTAGGAGACTATCCCCAAGAAATCATCCGCTCAAATCAACTCAATCAACGGGAAATCAAAGGGGAAGGTGTATGAACTGAAAAAGCGCCACGAAAACGAAATCGACCCGATCTACTTGTTCGTGAGGAGTTAGATGAATTCCTTTGGTCGAAATGACCTCCTCAACAAAACGAACAAGTTGATTCAAACGGATTTCGCAAAGACGCACTAGAGAGGGAGATCGAGTGACGGGAAAATCGCGGAGAAACGAAGAACGCGAAGAACACGAACCAAAATGCAAATCAAGTCATCGATCTGCAACCGTGTGGCTACCACACGCTACAATGGTGAGGTTACGGCCTCACTTCCTCAAAATCAACAGTACACAGAGGCAAGGTTCTCTGTGGATCTTAGCTAGCTACAGCAGGGGATTGGGAGAGCAGGAAACCCTAAGTGCGAAAGAGCAAATGACTGAGAGCCATGGGAGGAGGGTGTCTCCCGACTACTTATCCTAATTCTAGCCTAAGTCTAATTCCTACTCTACCCCTCTCTATTCTAATTACAGAGCGAACCAGCTAAACCCTAGGGTTATTCTGGACCAACTCAGGTGGTAGGTGTATCCGACGGCCACGCCCGCACAACTCGTTAGCGTTGCCTCGACGCAACCTTCCGATTGCCGCCATGTGCCGCCCTCGCTCTGCACCCCCGGTTTTGTGGCCGAAACCGGGAAACCAGGCTTCTCACGCCATCCCCCGGTTTTGAGGCCCAAACCGGGAAACCAGCCTCCAAGTCCATCGCCTGAGTTTTGTGGCCCAAACTCAGAAACCCGCAGCACCCAGGTTTTGAGGTCCAAACCTAGAAACCGTCCTCAGCCCGAGTTTTGTGGCCCAAACTCGGAAACACGCCGCACGCCCAGGTTTTGAGGCCAAAACCTGGAAACCGTCCACCGGTGGTTTTTCTCTGGCTCAACCACCAAACCGGAGCTGTAGAGGGGATGCACCGCCCGTGCACCTCGTCAACCGACACGTGTCCCCAGGTCCTCGACCCGAGCAACACCATGCCACGCAAGTCTTCGCTCGTCGCTGTCCCAGGCTGCCAGCCACCACAGCTGATCCTCAGGCCACCGGTCCCTCAGTCCAAGCCTCACGTCCGCCCTTCACCACTCCCGGTCCGTCAGCACGGCACGTCTCTACTTGACCTTCACCTTGCCCTCGATCACTGTCTCCATGCTCGACACCTGCACAATACAAGCCAAAGAACCTGCGATCAAACCTGTTGACAATCACTCATCACTCAGAGACTCGGCATACACCCATGTATCTGCAGAGGCGAAGCTACTAGATGTGCGGGCGTGGCCGTCAGATGAAGATTGTTAGGATTGGACGGTTTTACCCCTGGGGGTATTTGGGTCGAGTGCTTAATGTAAGGGTGTTTTGGTCTTCGGACGTGCGCCTATATATATGAGGGGGCTGCTAGGGCTGCCGTATCCTTGGACGGTGTCTCTCTCATTTTGTTCCTGTGAGAGAAGGCTAGGGTTAGGGAGAGTTGGCTCTTGTTCTTGAACTTTTTGCCATCCAAGCTTTGATTTGCTAGGAGTGGCTTGTAGCCCGACACCGAGTGCTTAATCAATCATCCATTCCTCTAAATCCAAGGATCAAATTCGTCGTTGAATTCGCGTTTTGAATTTGTTCTTCGCGTTCTTCTTTTTCTCCACAATTTTCTCTTCACTCGGTCTCCCTCTACACTGTGTCTTTTGCAATTCCATTTGAATCAACTTGTTCTTTGAAGTGAGGAGAACATTTCCACTGAAGGAATTCATCTCTTCCCTCACGAACAAGTAGATCGAGTCAAAATCATTTTCGTTCTTCGTTCTTTCCCTTTTCTAGTGTTCTTCAGATTTCTCATGGATTAGTTGGGTTGAAGTGATGATACCCTTGGATTAGCTTCCCAACACGTAGAAGAACACTTGGGAGAAGTTTGGTTGCAGCCTTGTTCGATTTGGTGAAGATCCAATTGATTTTGGTTTTGTCCCGTGAGGATTTTGGGGTTTCTGGACAGTGGCGGACTGTCCGCCCCTTGGTGGCGGACTGTCCGGCCATCGGGCTTTGGCCAGACCAGAACAGTGCAGCGCGCACTGCTCACGGTCATTTTGACCGGCGGACAGTCCGCCGTTGGTAGGCACGGACAGTCCGCGAGTCGCGCAGGGGAGGATCAGCAGCTCTGCTGTTTTTGCCTTTTAGCCGGCGGACAGTCCGCTAGGGATTTGCGAACAGTCCGCCCCTGGCACGGACAGTCCGGGACCAGGAGTCCGAACAGTCCAGGAATCGGCTGTAGGTTGAGTTTTAGTGCGTTTGCTCTCCTGGCTTTTCCGCTTCATTTTCGGACTTCTCGTTTGCTCCTAGAGTTCACCTAGGAACCTCTCTAACTATCTTTGCTACGTGTTAGCATAGGTATTTGGAGGAATTCCGATGTAGCACTCTATCTACGTTCGGGAGTCGGTTTTTGGGGCTGAACTTGACTTGGAGTTTTGGGAGTTTTGGTTTGCTCCCTTGTGTGGTGCCTCGCTGTGATCCTAGGGATCGTCCACCCTCTTTCTAGGGTCGTGGGCATTGCGTTTGAGTCCGAAGCTTTTGGGGTTGATTTTGTTGGGACAGAGGCTAGGATTTCTGAGAAGAAAATTTTAGGCTCTCATTCACCCCCCCCCCTCTGGTCGCCTTGCTTTAGCATTTTCGGTCCTTCAATTGGTATCAGAGCCAGTTAAGGATCTCTCTACCTTAACTGGTTCCGGATCCGCGAAGGCGACCTTTTGAGAGCGGTTTGTTTCCAACTTTGCTTGTCGAGGTGTTGAGCTTGTGTTTTGGCTAACACTAACGGTGCTTTTAGAGATGGCACCAAGCTTTTCTCCCAGTGTGTCTTTGTCCGTAGGTTTGAGTCTTGGACATGCGACCGAGGATGATATTTTGGCAAGAAGGAGGAGTGTGATTCTCGAGACAAAACATGAGGTGGAGGCTTTGCTGGACTTCCTAGGAGATGATGGACATTCGACGGAGGATCTTGTACGTGAACTTGGCAAGGCCAAGAAAGGTACACTTGTTGCTAGTCTCGGGGCTCTGTCCCGACGTTTTGAAGCTTGTTGTGATGATAATGTTAGATATGATGAGCTTTATGATACCTTGCATAGAAAGATTGAGAAGTTGAATTGCTCCATCACTAGGTTAAAATGTGGCCTTTTTCATTGGAAGTCTAGTGCATCTTTACCTTGCACCTCTTGTAGTGACATGGTTAGGAAGAACGATGAGCTATGCTTTTCCCTTGCTAGCTTAAAATCTGAGAATGAAATGTTGAAATCAAATGCTTCCATACCATGTCTTGCTTGCTTTGACTTGCGCAAGGATCTTGTTCGTGCTAAATCTGAAATAGCCTTGCTTAGGTCAAAACCTGTTGCACCATGTGTTTCTTGTGAGTCTTTGCTTGCTGAAATCAATAAACTAAAATTGACTCACACCACATGTGTAGATGAACTTGAGCATGCTAGGGCTGAAATTATTGAGATAAATGCTAGGCCTTGTAGCTTGTGCTCTTTGAATAAAAATACTTGCCTTACTTCTAGTGCTATTCATGATTCATTGCTTTATGTGAATGGTGATGTTTCTTCCACCGATTTCATGTGCACATCATGCATTGATTTGGAAAAAGAAGTTTTGGCTTTGGAAGTTTTGCGCGATGATATGAGCGCCAAGTTGGTTGAGCACAATGATATGAGTGCCAACCTTGAGAGGGAAGTTGAGCTCTTGCGTACCACATATGTCGAGTGCATTCAAAAGGAGATGGAAAATTTGAGAAACACTCCGTGTGGTACTTGTAATCGCCTCATGTTTGAGAATGAGGTGTTAGCCAAAAGATGCAAGAGTCTTTGTGCTAAGTCTTTTGAGTCACGCATTTCTTCCAACTGCGATGTTGACATTTCTAAGTTTGCATCTTTGCAACCGGAGTTGAGTTCTTGTGTTGCGCGTGAGTCTTTTGACGATAGCACTTGTGTCAAGGTTTCAGATAGCTCTTTCATAGCTACTCCCAACCTTGTTGTTTCTTCGGGTGATGTCCAAGGGACTTCTCTTGATAAGGGTGCTTCTCATATTTTTGGGACTCGTGCTTCCAATCCGGTTTTCCATTGCACCTTTTGCAAGAAGGATGGACATTCATTCAATTTTTGTTTTCGCCGTGTCAAACACGAGCGACGTATTCGAGCTAAGGCTTTTAGGAAGCCGTGTAGCCTTTCCCATGGCACGTATGCTCCTAGTGTTGGCACCAAGTTGAACGTTGATGCTTCTTGTTCTAAGACCCAAGGGACTTCTCACTTGTCGGAGAATGGTGTGCCTTCCAGTAGGCCTTTGTACCATTGCTCTTTTTGTGAGAAAGATGGGCATCAAGAAAGCTTTTGTTATCGGCATGCCAAACGCTTGCGCCAAGCTCACTCTTCTAGGAACTTGGTGGTTCATAGCCCTTCTCATGGCATGAACGCTTATGCTCCTAGTAAGAAGCCCCTCTTTGTTGATGGGTTTTATGACTCCTTTTCTAGTGGGTTAGGTCATGGTCGTGGACATGCTTCTAGTGCTACTTCTCTTGGTCCACGTCATGCTTCTCATGATGCATCTATTGGTTCTTCTACAAAAACCTTGGAAGATGTTTGCCTCTTTTTCCGTGGTATGACTCGTTATTCTCCTTGAGTTGTCCTTTTGAGGAATGCTTCCAAAGGTGTTTCACAATTGCATTTGAACCAACATTTGCATCATGCTAACCCACATGATAAGTTGAGTTTTGTGACCAAGTCTTGGGTTCCCAAGTACATGCTTGCTAACACTTTGGGATCCAAGACTCGGGTTACTTTGTCCTTTTGTGTGTAGATATGAGGACGCGGGGTGGAGAACATGCGCTGAATGGAGCTTGATCTTTTAGATGTGATCAAGATTTGATGGTTCTCTGCATCCCGCTTAGATTTGCCTCCAAAGAGGCTTTTAAAGCTTGGTGAGCTCTCTTTTACACTCATACCTTGTACATTCAAGATCTATTTCTTGTGGTATGAGATGGTCATTCATATGCTCACTTGTATAGTTCTTGCATGTACATTTTCTTTTGTATCATGTTTTGCTTTAGTCTAGCATGTGCTATCTTGTATATCATGTCATGCTAGCTTTGTGTTCAGCTTTGGTGGTTATTCCACTTTTCATGCTAGTTGGTGATCCTCATGAACATTATGCCATGCTTTATCATATTTCTCCATGAGCTTTACTTGTAGAGGTATGATGTTCATTAGGTGTCACATTTTAGGTGCTAGTTTTGGTTACCTACATGTACCCTGTTGATATGATTAGTTTGAGCACTAGTCTTTTCCTCAATTTTATCATGTTACATGCTTTTGGATCTATTGCTATCAGTATCTTGCATTGTAACATGTGTTGAGGTTTAGGCTGTGTTTGGGTTGATCATGTCTTTAGGCTGCATTTTGCTCCATAGTGCTTTATCCTGTTGCATGGTAGTTTTGACTAGTTTGAGTTCAGATCTCCTTGTGGTATCATTCATAGGTAGATCTGTTTTTGTTGAGAGTTCACCTTATGCTTATTATGTGACTAACCGTTTTCGTGGAGACCTTGAGGTCACACTGGACGAGACAATGTCTTGTGTTTTCTTCTGCTTTTGAGTGTGCAGGAGAACAGGAACCTGGAGAGAGCATTTCGGCTCATGGACCCGATCCCACTTCTTCCACGACTTGGGGTTCCGATCGAGCCGCTCTCCAGTGAGCACTAGCTGCACCTGAGGGAGCGACAGCATCAGGCGAGGAGGAGACGACTTCAGTGAGGCAGGCACCCCGGAGATTTCAGCAGATTCAGGCGTCCCCTCGGGTATCACACCAGCAGGAGGTCATGCGCTTCATGAGGTACCTCTGACACACTTCTGAGTTCGGATTTTGGTACTCTTCTTCTTCGACCTCTTTCTGCCGTGTGGTCTTTCCGATGTGGATTTTGCTGACTGTTCGCTTGAGCGTTTCTTGGCTCTTCTTTTGTGAGTTTGGTGTGTGTTTCCCTTTTTGTTGGGGAAGCATTTTGCTTGTTGTACCATAGTTTGTCTTCTCTGATACCCTTTTGTTTTGGGTCTTTCTCTTTAGGCTAGTTTTTGCTTTGTTTTTTTGATAGACTAGCTTTTGCATGCATTTCATCATGTATCTAGTGCATCTTAGAGCTTCATGTTTAGAGCAATGAGAATGAGATTATGCTCTTTTTTGCTATGCCCTGTTTATTCATGATGATGCTTGTAGCTTAGGCTCTTTTTGATCACTTGATACATGTTATGAGCTAAGCTATTTTTGCAAATGGTGAACTTGATTAATCAACTATGAAACCTTTAATTTGTTCACCATTGAGAGTGGCAACTAGCATGGGTAGGATGTGTTGAGACCACTTGTGCTATCTTTTGTATGCTAGGTTGCCATGTCTCTTGCACTGAGTCATTCACTTGCTTGGATTGGTCATATTTACCTTGTGCTTAAAATTTGATCCAAGTCTAAGTGAAATGAAAAGATCAAGATGAGATTGCATGTGTCAGCACATCACGGTATCGAGACTGTTTCTCATTGCACTTTTGAGTTAAACTTGAGCCGTGTAGTGTAAGACCGAAACCGGTGCTTTAAGCTTCTGATTGCTTTTGTTGCATAGGCTTAGCCCGGTTGAAAAGTTAGGCAATGATCATGCTTTCAACCTCTCGCAATCACATGCTTTAATATGAACTTGTGTTAATACCGCTGCAATCTATGATAAAATTTGAAAATAACACAAGTTTATGCTTCATTCTTTTGCATGATGATTGAACTTTGTGTGACGGAACCTCCTGAATTATTAGGGCCCACGTGTACCTATCCTTGTCCTACAGACCTCAGGTAGTCATACACTGTGCCCCAATAGCCCAAAAGGCTCACCATGTGACATCGGGTAACCCGACTCATTCACATTTCCTTACATTCCCAGGATCATTGCAAGAGTCATGGCAGTATTACAACATTTCATAAATAATATACATCAGAGTAAAAAGTGCAAAAGTAGTACACCATAAGTTTTACAAACCAGTTGTTCAAACTCGCGTCGTTATTACAAACCATAGTTTCAAACTTTATCCTAGGTAGTGGAGACAACATTAATAAAACAGTATTTCACCCAAACAACCCCGCCTAAGGGTTGCATTACTCCTCTCCGGACACGTCCTCCTCAATGACGGTCACGCAACAGGCCTCAAAGCAAGGCTGCTCATGAACGTCACCTGCAACAGGGGTTAACAAACCCTGAGTACAAAGGTACTCAACAAGGCTTACCCGATAAGAGAAGAGAAGGAAAAAGTATGCTGGCTTGGGTAGGCTCAACAGTATTTTCCATTTGCATAAAAGCTTACTAGAGTAATCCTAGATCCAAATTTTACTTAATCATTTAAGTACATAGTAAGAATTGGAAGTGAACATTAGTGAAAGATCATTTCCAGTCTTTCTTAAACCAGTTCCATTTTCATTCTACGGTGCGGGTCAGTAGATTGAGTCTCCTTAATCGAGGAGCAGGATGATTTGAACTGATTTAACCAGATCTAGTAGTTTTCCACGATCATACGATATATGTAGACCCTGGATTACACATATACCAACCCCAACCTTGGATCCTCCAAACAAGACCGGGTCCGCGCCACCCGAGAGTACTTGTACACCTCCAATCCGGGACTTTAACCCACGAGGGTAGCTAGTACTCCCACCATCTCTCCACTCCTAGTGCGCGATTAGCCGTTCTCATTTAAAAACCACCAAAGCAGGGCTTACCGTAGCATATGATCGGTACTTCACAGTTTCTCAATCTAGCAGGCCAACAACAGTTAACCCTAAACCGACACATCCGGGTTACCCTTCATCGATCCTAGGGTCGATGCAGGTGCCCGTCTGGTCTTAACCATCATCCTTTCTCATTATCATTCCAGAACGATAAGTATTAAACATTTATCGGAAGCGTGAGAAAGCAAGGTTAAACATTTCTATCATTTTCACATAGCAGGTAGCAAGTTATGGTATATCGATATCAAGGTAGATCATGCATCAACAGGTTTACAGCATTTATTTGATAAACATTTAATGCATCCGATTATCGAAAGTAAGTGTAATTGTAAATTCAAGGAAAAGGGTTAAATGAACCGGGGCTTGCCTTCGCTGACCGAAAGAGTCTGGAACTCCTAACAATCCGGATCAACTGGATACTCTGAACCTTCCAGACCAACCTCGTCCGGACACTCGATCACTTCGGAAGCTACACGATAACAGAGTGCATGCTTAATGGAATGCTCATGACATGATCATGGTAAAGATGGAAATTTTCTAAGCTATAAGCATTTATTTTGTAAAATTTTCCATCACGGTATAGTTGCAAACCAATAAAACCAACTTATACCAACATATATGGTTACTTGAATGAAACTTGCCTGCATCAAGCAGCAGATCAAGATAATTCACTCAGCAGATCAAGATAATTTATCTAACTTAATCTTCAAATTTACCATAAAGAAACTTGGGTTTTCATGTTTCACAACATTACTTTTGCATAAAGAAAGCAATTTAATTAGCATGAAATTAAATTGTGAAGTAAACTATGCTTAAATTAGTTCAAACTCCTTAAATTGATTGGTTATGTCCCAAACAGTGCTTAAAATTAATTTCAGCATTTTTGGAGTTAAACTTGATTTTATAAAAATCATTGAGCAATTAATCAAGAATTAAAAGGCTTAATTTTTACTGTAAAATAGTATACAGAAACATGTATATATTATATTTTTCATAAAAACTACACATTTCATAGAACATGCACAAATTTTTCCATGATTTTTGGATCAATAGATTAATTCATGCAAAAATAACAAAATCAGCATTAGTATGCACAAAACAGAAAATAGATTAAAGCATTTAAAATAAATAAAACCCCGATAGGCCAAATCTGGCCCGTTCGGCCCATCCCGCGCGCAAGTCGGCCCAACTCGGGCCTGCCCGCGCCTGCACAGCCGATCTTGCAGAAAAGGCCTCTGGCTTTAACAAAACTACAACTAAGTCCTCAACATTGTTAGGCACTATTCAACTGAGTTTGAGACTTTGCACCTAGGCCCTCAGGTTTTGTCGAACTCCCAACGACAAGTCCCCGATGCCAAGGCTGCCGGGGCGAGCTCGGCTCGCGCACGCCGGAGCAACGTGACCACCTCCGGCCAAACCAACCGGCTCAGCGCCTTCCCCTTTCCCTCATGGCTCTGACGAACCCTCAAACTCCCTCCCTCGACCTCTCTCTCTACTCCGACGACGACAGCGGCGGACGCGACGGCACGCCGGCCAACTAGGAGCCCTACTGCACCTGTGGACGTATGCATCAGCACCAGGGGCTCACCGCGACTCTAGCAGGCTAGACCTCTGAGGCTGACGCGGTTTCGAACAGCGAGGACGACGACGATGGCGAAAACCAGCGGTGCGGCTCGACGGCGATGACCCGTTCCGGCTGTGTCATAGGGGAACAAGACCAAGGACATGGTGTTAGAGCATCAGGAAGAGATGAGGAAGCGATAACAAGACTCAGGTGAGGACGAAAGGACTCCGAGCTCGCTGACCACGGTGGCGGCGTTGATGGCAGAGCTTTCACCGGCGGCAACCTCCGTGGACTGCTCAAGCCAGAGTGGTAGAGACCTCAAACACGAGCCCACCGTAATCAGCACATCAAGGAGAAGAGGTAGGTGTAGATGGTTTGGCCAACAAGGCCCCGAGCTCACCTGCCAACGGTGAACTTGAACTCGGCGGAAGTTTGGCCGGCGGGGAGGAAGACGACGATCGCCGGGCTGATGCGGGAGCGAGAGGAGCTGCAACCTAGCGCTATTGCTCCGCAACGACAAGGCGAGCGTGTTGGTGCAAACAAAAGGAGCGGAGGAGCTCTCAGATGGCCGGCGTAACCGAGCAAAGCGACGGCAGCGGCGGCGAGCAAGCAGAGGAAAAAAGCGAGATACGGCGCTTCTGCGGTGCGATAGGGGTGAAGGACAGGGCGGCGACGTGTTGAACTCACGCGCGAAGCTAGCAAGCAGCTCGCTGGCACAGGGCATGCTCCCCAGCGCGATTAAGCAGCACGCTGGCGAGCTCCAGGAGCTTCCCCCCTTCATGCACTGTTCATTGCTCTATCCCCCCCTTTCTGAATTTTCAAAATTACTTTTGAAATTTGAACTACACTTCCGGATTTGTCAAAATATGAAATGTAGAGCTTGAAAAGTTGTACAACTTTCCTTTAACACCCTTTGGCTGATTTCCACTGGAAATAGGTCAATTTGGTCAAAACAGTTCAAATCAAATTCAAATTGAAAATTTGAAAGGGGACAGAACTAGGGTTTTGCAGTAGAAGTAAAATTACTTTTGATTTTGCATTGACACTTGAAAAATGGTCAATGTATGAAATGTTCATTTTGAAATTCTCTACAACTTTGATGTAGACCTCAAACTCAGATTTCAAATAGTTTTTGAAATGCAAGTTTAAATTAAAAAGGGAACCATTTCCAGGGTTTGAGTAAATTCAAAATTACTTTAAATTTTGTACAGAAACTTTGAAAACCTTAAATACCAAAGTTGTACCTCTTTTCAGGATCTACCAAAAAGCTTTTAGGGTCAACCCCTAATTATGCATAGATTTTGAGTTAACTAAAAAGGGCTAATTAACTTATATAGAAATTGATGATTTTTCCCATTTTTAGGCTAAATAAATTTGTATCCTTTTGCAAGGTTGAACTTGGATCCATGCCTTTACATGACTCTAGTCAATTAGGAATGAACACAAGTTACTTCATAATGACATTCTAAATTAGGTTTTTGAACTGCATCACAAGCATATAACCACAAGTGCTCATATTAAAAATTAAACTTATTTTAGTGAATGCATATCAAAGTGAACTAGCATATGATGCTATGAAATGCTTGTGATGACATGGCAACATTTTATTCATGTAAACACCTGAGGGGTTATATCCTTTCCCCCTAAAAGAAATCTCGACCCGAGATTTTACCACAAACTAAACCAACTACTAACGTTGTGGGATACGGGGATAAAGATTACAGACTTTTTACAAAAACTACGAACTTGTTCTATTTGTCAACCTCTTTCACTGTCCTGACTGTATGGTTGCATAGAATTCAGGAAACAGCTCCATCAGAAATTCTTCTGTTTCCCAAGTTGCTTCTTCCTCAGAATGCTGACTCCATTGAACTTTATAGAATCTGAGGGTGTGTCGTGGAGTCACTCTATCTCGCTGATCGAGAATTCTGATGGGATACTCTGAGTAAGTCATATCAAGCTTAAGCTGTACCCCTTCAACATCAATCACTTGGTCAGGAACTCGCAGACACTTCTTCAGCTGAGAGATGTGAAACACATTATGAACTTCTGACAGGTGAGCCGGTAGTTGAATGCGATATGCCACTTTACCACACTTGGCCAGGACTTGAAAGGGTCCGATGTAACGGGGAGCAAGCTTTCCTTTAACCCCGAAACGATATACACCCTTAGTAGGTGATACTTTTAGATACACAAAATCTCCTCTGGCAAAAGTTAAAGGCCTACGCCTTCTGACTGCATAGCTTTTCTGCCGGGATTGTGCTATCTTCAGATTACTTTGTATGAGTTTGACTTTCTGTTCGGTCTCTTGAACTAGATCGACACCAAAGAACCATCTTTCCCCAGGTTCGGACCAATGTAATGGAGTCCGGCACCTTCTGTCATATAAAGCTTCAAATGGTGCCATACGGATACTCTCTTGATAGCTATTATTGTATGAGAACTCTGCTAATGGTAAGCACTCATCCCACTTAAATGGAAAGTTAATAGCACATGCCCTAAGCATATCTTCTAGTATCTGATTTACTCTTTCAGTCTGACCTCCTGTCTATGGATGGTAAGCTGTACTGTGTAGGAGCTTAGTGCCCAGAGACTCATGGAGACTTTCCCAGAATTTTGAAACAAACTGAGTACCCCTATCTGAGACAATAGTCTTCGGAACTCCATGCAAACTCATAATCCTCTGAAAGTATATCTTGGCATATGTTGGTGCCGTGTAGGCGGTCTTGACTGGTATAAAGTGTGAAACCTTGGTCAGTCGATCTACTATGACCCAAATAGAGTCATAGCCCTTGGATGTTCTCGGCAAACCCACAATAAAGTCCATGATGATGTCCTCCCATTTCTAGGCAGGAATTGGCAATGGCTGCGGTTCACCAGCTGACTTAAGATGAATGGCTTTGACTTTCTGACAAGTATCACATCTAGCTACATACTTTGCAATTTCAATCTTCATCTTAGTCCACCAGAATCTTTGCTTAAGATCCTGGTACATTTTTGTACTTCCCGGATGAATCGCAAACGAGGTAAGATGAGCTTCATCAAGAATTTGCTTTCTCAACTCAGGACTCTTTGGAACGACCAATCTGTTGTTGAACCAAACCACTCCTGCTTCATCAACTCGGAAACAAGAAGCTTTGCCTGCCTTGGCTTTGTCTTTGAGATGAACAATACCCTTATTTTCTTTCTGAGCAGCTATAATCTGGTCTTTGATAGATGACTAAACTGATATATTAGACAAATTGCCCGGAGTGATCATCTGAATACCCAGTTTTTCTAACTTGGAACAGAGAGCAAGATCTACTGGTCTGACCGTGGTACAGTTACAATGAACCTTCCGACTAAGAGCATCGGCTACAACATTTGCCTTTCCGGGATGGTAATGCACTTCGAGATCATAATCTTTGATTAGTTCTAACCATCTCTGTTGTCGCATATTCAGCTCTGACTGAGTGAAAATATATTTCAGACTCTTGTGATCGGTGTATATATGACATGTGTTGCCTAAGAGGTAATGACGCCAAATTTTCAAGGCATGGACAACTGCTGCTAACTCTAAGTCATGAGTTGGATAATGTTCTTCATGACGCTTCAACTGCCTAGATGCATAAGCTATTACTCTGCCCTCTTGCATCAAAACACAGCCAATCCCGATACCAGAAGCATCACAATACACATCAAACGGTTTCTCAATATCGGGTTGGGCTAAGACTGGAGCTGTAGTCAAGAATTCCTTCAGCTTCTGAAAAGCTTCTTCACATTTATCTGACCAAACAAATTTGACTTCATTCTTTAACAACTCAGTTATAGGTTTGGCAATTTTGGAGAAGTCTGGAATAAACCTGCGGTAATAACCTGCCATGCCCAGAAAACTGCGAACTTGATGGACAGTTCTGGGGGACTTCCACTCAAGGATTTCTTGCACCTTGCCTGGATCCACAGCTACACCTTCAGCCGATAACACATGACCCAAGAATGGAACACTGTCTAACCAGAATTCACATTTACTGAATTTTGCATATAGCTGATGGTCTCTCAGACGGCCCAATACTATTCTGAGATGTTCAGCATGTTCTTGTGGATTCTTGGAATATATCAGAATATCATCAATGAATACCACTACAAACTTGTCTAGCTCAGGCATGAACACGGAGTTCATTAGGTACATGAAGTGAGCTGGAGCATTGGTTAATCCAAAGGACATGACCAAGTACTCATACAGACCGTATCTGGTGGTGAAAGCAGTTTTAGCAATATCTTCATGCTTTATTTTTATCTAGTGATATCCAGATCTTAGATCTATCTTGGAAAATACCTTGGTGCCCGCGAGTTGATCAAACAGAAGGTCAATCCACGGTAATGGGTACTTATTCTTCACTGTTACTTCATTAAGCGGACGATAGTCCACACATAGCCTCAAAGTTTGGTCTTTCTTTTTGACAAACAAAGCAGGACAGCCCCATGGTGATGAACTAGGTCGGATATAACCCTTGTCAAGCAATTCTTGCAACTGAACTTCCAATTCTGCCAGTTTTTTAGGTGGCATTCTATAGGCTCATCGAGATATTGGTGTTGTTCCTGGCTTTAGCTCTATACTGAACTCAACATCACGGTCTGGTGGTAACCCCGGCAAATCTTCAGGAAACACATTCGGGAACTCACAGACTACTGGGATATCCTGAATCTCTTTAACTGTGGCTGCACAGACACTGCCGCACATCTGGTCAACAGTTTTCTTTGGAATCGGAAGTTGGATAAAGAGTTCAGATGTACTATTAGGTATGCTTAACCTGACGGTTCTATGCAAGGCATCTAATATTGCCTTCTGCTGGTACATCCAGTTCATTTCTAGGATCACATCTATATCTTGATCCTTGATTACTATCATATTAGTGGGATAAGTATGCCCGGCAAATTCTATGGGCACCTGATGCACCACTTCCTTTGTATACAAACGACCTCCAGGTGTGTGTATAAGGAAATTTTCTTGTGCTTCCCTAGTGGGTATATGATGTTTTTCAACAAAACGCTTACTGATAAAGGTATGCGATGCACTAGAATCAAATAGCAATACGGCAGGATAGTGAGCGACTGAAAACATACCCATCATGACGGGTTCTCCTTCAGGAATATCTGCCGCTTGTGCATAGGACACCCGGCCAGTCTTCTGGACGGTCTTATTCTTCTAATTATCATTGCAGCCTCGATTCTGCTGTGCCTGATGCTGTGGCCGCTGCTGGGAATTCTGACTACCTTGTCCTTGCGGAATATTTAGAGTAGTCTTCTTGGGGTATGGGCAGTCATGAGAGAAATGACCCGGTTTCCCACAGTTATAGCATGGGTAGTTGTGGTTCTGGGGAGTCTGGGTTCGAATGCCAGGGGCATTCGGCTGTCGTGGATAATTAGAATTCACAACAGTTCTAGCAGATGACTGCTGTGAGCTGGCTTGTGGTTGCGGGGGTGGACGATACGGTGGACGGTATGGTAGACGGTTGTGCTGGACTGGGTGGTATATGATACGCTGGCGCTTTTTATTGCCACCAGACGATCCGGTTGAACCCCCACCCTTCCTCTTCTTAGCTTCAATATGCTTGAAATACCTTTCTTCTATAGAGATAGCTTTATTCACTACATCATTGTAGGATATATTATCATCACACATTGCCAGCATCTTCTGCATCTTCGTATTCAGCCCCCTCATGAAGCAACTGCGCTTCTTGTCACCAGTGTTCACATGATCCAGAGCATACTGAGACAGATGATTAAACTTGCCAATTTACTGCTGTACTGGCTGATCCCCCTGTCGGAGGGCTAAGAACTCTTCGGCCTTCATTCGCATTACTCCCGCTGGAATGTAATGAGCCTTGAAAGCTCTCGAGAATTCATCCCAGGTAATGTGGTGTCCTGGAGCTTGGGCAGCTTCAAAGTTTGCCCACCAAGTCCCTACAGCTCCCCTCAACTGCTGGGCTGCGAAGGATGGCTTCTGGGTTTTAGTGCAATGGATTAGCCCAAACTTCTGATTCATCGTCTGGAGCCACTCTGCAGCTTCTAAAGGCTCATCTGCCCTTGTGAATACCGGTGGCCTGGTTTCGGTGAAATCTTGATAAGTACTTCCCTAGCCCTGTTGATTATGTCGGCCATGCTGCCCATGGGGTGCATTCTGCACTAAACCCCGTATCAGACGTGCATTTTCGGTTGTAGCCTACATGAGTACAGCAATGGCTTCTGCCAGTGATGGTGGAACTGGGGGTGCATGGGGGACATCCTCCCCATCTTGAGATAAACCAGCCCCATCAGTGGCACGGGTACGAGGCATCTACTCATAAACAAACCAAACTTTATTGATTTCTGGTTTATAATACAAAAACAGTAACTGCTTGCACACTCATGTTACATTATTCATGCATAACAGAACTGATACATGGTCCGACTAGCTTAAGATTATATTAAGTTAACTATTACATAGCCCCTACCCCTTAGGGTTCGAGATTCACGCCTGACACTCTGATGGGAGACGACTCACTCGTCACCCTTACTCTCACTGTCACTGTCATCAGCAAACTCAAATATCTCAGGATCTTCCTCACTCTACCCCTCTACCTTTTCCTCATCCGTGAGCGTACCCATCTCATCTTCTGCTGCATTGGGAGGTGGAGGTGGATGGAGTTGATCATACAACACATGGACTTCCTCATGCAACTGGTCATTGAATGCTTCTATATCCGCTACATACGCCTCCAACTCATGCAGACGGGCTAACGTGACATCTTCTCGCTGCCAAGCGATGTTCCGTTCTCCAAGCATTTTAGTCATGAGTTTTTCTGCATTTGCCATGCTTCTGTTGGCCTGCTCCAGCTTGATTTTCATGCCTCCAGCTTTAGCAAGTGCTAAGCTCTTCTCCCGAGAGTTGGCGGTCAACTGAGATTTCAGCTCACGGATCTCTGCCCGTAAGTCTTCATTGATCCTCTGGCTCCTGCAGGACTCTCCCTCCTCGCGGGATGTGAGTTGGTGCATGGGTACACCATGAGGACCTGTACTCTTGCGAGGTGTTTCCTTACCGCGCGGCATCCTAGTGAGATAAGATTTGGAATTAGGCAGATAAAGGAAAATACTTTTTGGATAGCAAGAAAGGATTGGATTCTAACCCTTACCCAACTATACCACTTATCATAAGTTGAATAAGCATGATGCATGAAACGTACTTACGCATAAAGCATATATAGAACTTAAATTATACTCCATTACATAAGAGTAGAATTTTAACAATAATTTCAAATTAAGGCTTAACTTAACATGCTGCTCCACTTAACAATCCATGATCTACTATTAGAGACAGAACATAGATCAAAGAGCATGAACAGGGTAAGACAAAATATTTTGGATCAAACTAGATTTCAATTAATTTTGACTCAAATCATTTTGAAGTTTTGCAACAATACTCCAAGACTACTGCAATGATCGCTCTGATACCAGCTGTGACGGAACCTCCTGAATTATTAGGGCCCACATGTACCTGTCCTTGTCCTACAGACCTCAGGCAGTCATACACTGTGCCCCAATAGCCCAAAAGGCTCACCACGTGTCATCGGGTAACCCGACTCATTCACATTTCCTTACATTCCCAGGATCATTGCAAGAGTCATGGCAGTATTACAACATTTCACAAATAATATACATCAGAGTAAAAAGTGCGGAAGTAGTACACCATAAGTTTTACAAACCAGATGTTCAAACTCGCATCGTTATTACAAACCATAGTTTCAAACTTTATCCTAGGTAGTGGAGACAACATTAATAAAACAGTATTTCACCCAAACAACCCCGCCTAAGGGTTGCATTACTCCTCTCCGGACACGTCCTCCTCAATGACGGTCACGCAACAGGCCTCAAAGCAAGGCTGCTCGTGAACATCACCTGCAACAGGGGTTAACAAACCCTGAGTACAAAGGTACTCAACAAGGCTTACCCGATAAGAGAAGAGAAGGAAAAAGTATGCTGGCTTGGGTAGGCTCAACAGTATTTTCCATTTGCATAAAAGCTTACTAGAGTAATCCTAGATCCAAATTTTACTTAATCATTTAAGTACATAGTAAGAATTGGAAGTGAACATTAGTGAAAGATCATTTCCAGTCTTTCTTAAACCAGTTCCATTTTCATTCTACGGTGCGGGTCAGTAGATTGAGTCTCCTTAATCGAGGAGCACGACGATTCGAACCGATTTAACCAGATCTGGTAGTTTTCCACGATCATACGATATATGTAGACCCTGGATCACACATATACCAACCCCAAGCTTGGATCCTCCAAACAAGACCGGGTCCGCGCCACCCGAGAGTACTTGTACACCTCCAATCCGGGACTTTAACCCACGAGGGTAGCTAGTACTCCCACCATCTCTCCACTCCCAGTGCGCGATTAGCCGTTCTCATTTAAGAACCACCAAGGCAGGGCTTACCGTAGCATATGATCGGTACTTCACAGTTTCTCAATCTAGCAGGCCAACAACGGTTAACCCTAAACCGACACATCCGGGTTACCCTTCATCGATCCTAGGGTCGATGCAGGTGCTCGTCTGGTCTTAACCATCATCCTTTCTCATTATCATTCCAGAACGATAAGTATTAAACATTTATCGGAAGCATGAGAAAGCAAGGTTAAACATTTCTATCATTTTCACATAGCAGGTAGCAAGGTATGGTATATCGATATCAAGGTAGATCATGCATCAACAGGTTTACAACATTTATTTGATAAACATTTAATGCATCCGATTATCGAAAGTAAGTGTAATTGTAAATTCAAGGAAAAGGGTTAAATGAACCGGGGCTTGCCTTCGCTTACCGGAAGAGTCTGGAACTCTAGACAATCCGGATCAACTGGATACTCTGAACCTTCTGGACCAACCTCGTCCGAACACTCGATCACTTCGGAAGCTACACGATAACAGAGTGCATGCTTAATGGAATGCTCATGACATGATCATGGTAAAGATAGAAATTTTCTAAGCTATAAGCATTTATTTTGTAAAATTTTCCATCACGGTATAGTTACAAACCAATAAAACCAACTTATACCAACATATATGGTTACTTGAGTGAAACTTGCCTGCATCAAGTAGCAGATCAAAATAATTCACTCAGCAGATCAAGATAATTTATCTAACTTAATCTTCAAATTTACCATAAAGAAACTTGGGTTTTCATGTTTTACAACATTACTTTTGCATAAAGAAAGCAATTTAATTAGCATGAAATTAAATTGTGAAGTAAACTATGCTTAAATTATTTCAAACTCCTTACATTGATTGGTTATGTCCCAAACAGTGCTTAAAATTAATTTCAGCATTTTTGGAGTTAAACATGATTTTATAAAAATCATTGAGCAATTAATCAAGAATTAAAAGGCTTAATTTTTACTGTAAAACAGTATATAGAAACATGTATATATTATATTTTTCATAAAAACTACACATTTCATAGAACATGCACAAATTTTTCCATGATTTTTGGATCAATAGATTAATTCATGCAAAAATAACAAAATCAGCATTAGTATGCACAAAACAGAAAATAGATTAAAGCATTTAAAATAAATAAAACCCCGATAGGCCGAATCTGGCCCGTTCGGCCCATCCCGCGCGCAAGTCGGCCCAACTCGGGCCTGCCCGCGCCTGCACAGCCGATCTTGCAGAAAAGCCCTCTGGCTTTAACAAAACTACAACTAAGTCCTCAACACTATTAGGCACTATTCAATTGAGTCTGAGACTTTGCACCTAGGCCCTCGGGTTTTGTCGAATTCCCAACGACAAGTCCCCGATGCCGAGGCTGCCAGCGGCGAGCTCGGCTCGCGCACGCCAGAGCAACGTGACCTCCTCCGGCCAAACCCACCGGCTCAGCGCCTTCCCCTTTCCCTCACGGCTCCGACGAACCCTCAAACTCCCTCCCTCGACCTCTCTCTCTACTCCGACGACGACAGCGGCGGACGCGACGGCACGCCGGCCAACTGGGAGCCCTACTGCACCTGCGTACGTATGCATCAGCACCAGGGGCTCACCGCGACTCTAGCAGGCTAGACCTCTGAGGCTGACGCGGTTCCGAACAGCGAGGACGACGACGATGGCGAAAACCAGCGGTGCGGCTCGACGGCGACGACCCGTTCCGGCTGTGTCAGAGGGGAACAAGACCAAGGACATGGTGTTAGAGCATCAAGAAGAGATGAGGAAGCGATAACAAGACTCAGGTGAGGACGAAAGGACTCCGAGCTCGCTGACCATGGTGGCGGCGTTGATGGCAGAGCTTTCACCGGCGGCAACCTCCGTGGACTGCTCAAGCCAGAGCGGTAGAGACCTCAAACGCGAGCCCACCGTAACCAGCACATCAAGGAGAAGAGGTAGTTGTAGATGGTTTGGCCAACAAGGCCCCGAGCTCACCTGCCAACGGTGAACTTGAACTCGGCGGAAGTTTGGCCGGCGGGGAGGAAGACGACGATCGCCGGGCTGATGCGGGAGCGAGAGGAGCTGCAACCTAGCGCTATCGCTCCGCAGTGATGAGGCGAGCGTGTTGGTGCAAACAAAAGGAGCGGAGGAGCTCTCAGATGGCCGGCGTAACCGAGCAAAGCGACAGCGGCGGCGGCGAGCAAGCAGAGGAAAAAAGCGAGATACGGCGCTTCTACGGTGCGATAGGGGTGAAGGAGAGGGCGGCGACGTGTTGAACTCGCGCGCGAAGCTAGCAAGCAACTCGCTGGCGCAGGGCATGCTCCCCAGCGCGATCAAGCAGCTCGCTGGCCGATCAAGCAGCTCGCTGGCGAGCTCCAGGAGCTTCCCCCCTTCATGCACTGTTCATTGCTCTATCCCCCCTTTCTGAATTTTCAAAATTACTTTTGAAATTTGAACTACACTTCAAGATTTGTCAAAATATGAAATGTAGAGCTTGAAAAGTTGTACAACTTTGCTTTAACACCCTTTGGCTGATTTCCACTAGAAATAGGAAAATTTGGTCAATACAGTTCAAATCAAATTCAAATTGAAAATTTGAAAGGGGACAGAACTAGGGTTTTGCAGTAGAAGTAAAATTACTTTTGATTTTGCATGGACACTTGAAAAATGGTCAATGTATGAAATGTTCACTTTGAAATTATCTACAACTTTGATGTAGGCCTCAAACTCAGATTTCAAATAATTTTTGAAATGCAAGTTTAAATTAAAAAGGGAACCATTTCCAGGGTTTGAGTAAATTCAAAATTACTTTAAATTTTGTACAGAAACTTTGAAAACCTTAAATACCAAAGTTGTACCTCTTTTCAGGATCTACCAAAAAGCTTTTAGGGTCAACCCCTAATTATGCATAGATTTTGAGTTAACTAAAAAGGGCTAATTAACTTATATAGAAATTGATGATTTTTCCCATTTTTAGGCTAAATAAATTTTGTATCCTTTTGCAAGGTTGAACTTGGATCCATGCCTTTACATGACTCTAGTCAATTAGGAATGAACACAAGTTACTTCATAATGACATTCTAAATTTGGTTTTTGAGCTGCATCACAAGAATATAACCACAGGTGCTCATATTAAAAATTAAACTTATTTTAGTGAATGCATATCAAAGTGAACTAGCATATGATGCTATGAAATGCTTATGATGATATGGCAACATTTTATTCATGTAAACACCTGAGGTGTTACACTTTGCTAGGGGTAGCTCACCTTTTATACTTGAGTTAGCACTTGATTGATTTCCTGTCTATTCATGTTAAGTGCTATTTTAGTGGTGAACTCCTTTTCAAATGGCTTAAAACTGCTCATATGCTTAATTGTTGAAGGACCGAATTGGCGACCAGAGGGGGGGTGAATGGGAGCCTCAAAATTTCCTACTGAAAAGTTTAGGCCTTTGTGCCAGAAAATTAACCCCAAGAGCAAAGCCGACACACGTGATGTCCATGACCCAAGAGGATGGGTGGATGTTCCCTAGGAGCACAGCGGGACACCACAAAAGCTTCCTCGCCCAAATCCACGCGAGTCAACTAGTGACAAGATGGACTTTGGGTACCCTCAACATCCCCCGAGTAACACGAGGGGGATTCAGACATTTTTGCAAAGCGGGAAGCCCTGTTTCTATGAGTCAGGAATCCAACGCAAAAGGAGGAAACAAAATCTGAGGTTGGACGAACAAACGACAGACGAAATAGTGAAGATTTCACTGCATCAGACGCTGGCAGCGTCCGATGCAAACAGGTCCTCTCTGGAACCTTACTATGTGACCATCGGACGCTGCTACAGTATCTGGTCAGCGTCCGATGCTCAGGCTCCGGCGCGTCCGATGACCAACGGAGGCGTCCGATGCCCTGCGTCCAATGCCCACTCAAAAACACCAGAACATACACATGTCACCGGAGCGTCCGATGCTATGAACAGCAGCGTCCGATTCTCCCGTGACCAGCGTCCGATGCCCTCGAAACCAGCACAGTTCTTCGGTGATTCAACCTGATCTCCTCTGAATCAAAAGCACTAGGGCTAGGATTCGATCTGAGAGGTCACAAGGATGTTAGTGAGCTACTCCTAAGAGATCATGGCTCGAACCTAACTCCAAATCGATGAATCGAAAGATTTCGGGGCAAAGGAGCAAGTACGTGATCCAAAACGAAATCTGCCCGATCTACTAGCTCGTGAGGAATTTGAGAAGACCCTTCGGTAGAAAGATGTCTCTCACGATTCTCTAGGAGATGGTTCAAATGGATTTGCGAATCTTCCCTCGAAATAAGAAATCTCTGAAGATCAAAAGAGATGAAAAACCAAAACGCGAAGAACACCAACCAAAAACGCGAATCGATCAATTCCAGCTGTGTGGCGACCACACGAGACAATCGTGAGATTACGGTCTCACTTTCTGAACTTCCCAAAACATAGAGACATGATTGAGTCTTCCCTACGGATCGCTAGAAGATAGGTATGATTAGAACCTAAGCGGAGGCTAAAGAGAGAGAGTGCTCAGGAACAAATGACTGCTAGGATAGAGAGAGAGGAGGGGTGCCTCTCTTATTTATAGCCTAATACAGTAAGCCCCTTCTACTCCTGGATACAAGAGCGAAGCGGCCAACCCTAGGGGTATCCTGGTCCAACTCTGCTTGATGACGATTCGATGGCCACGCGCCTTCCTCATCCTTAGCTTCGCCTCGACGCAAGCCTCAGGATGCCGCCACGTGCCGCCCTGTGGACCGCCGCGCCTTCCTCGTGGATAGCTGCGCCGCCGCGCTAGCCTCTCCACGTCGCCACGCATCGACCGTCCTTTTTGCGGACCTCCCCCCGGTTTTGAGGCCGAAACCAGGAAACCTGGGCCTTCCCCCGGTTTTGAGGCCGAAACCGGGAAACCTGTCCTCCGGCTGAGTTTTGTGGCCCAAACTCAGAAACCTGCATGCCCAGGTTTTGAGGCCCAAACCTGGAAACCGTCCACGCCGAGTTTTGAGGCCCAAACTCGGAAACCGGCTACCCCGAGTTTTGAGGCCCAAACTCGAAAACCGTCGAGGGTAGCTTTTTGAGGCTCAGCTACCGAACCCGTGCCGTAGGCGGGATGTGGTTCGCACACCCCGAGTTCCAGCACCGATGCCGGAGCATGTCCAGCCTCCACACCGGGCACAGTGCATTCGCCTTCCTTCTCAGCCTCCCGCCAAGTGTCACGACGCCATCACCTTCCTCCCGACTCGGTCGATGCACCGCACATCCCCATGTTCTCTTGCTTGTCGACGCCACGTGCCAGCTACCACAGCTGGTCCTCAGGTCTCCCAGTTCGTCGGTCCAAGCTCCACGTCCGCCCTTCACCGCTCCCGGTCCGTCAGCACGGCACGTCCCTACTTGACCTTCACCTCACCTTTGACCACTGCCCGAGCTCCGCACCTGCACATCAACACAGCCAAGAGACATGTTGCCTGTTGATCGATCACTCATCACTCAGGAAGGGAACCACAAGGGCACATATCAACCTTGTGTTCGCAATCTCCCCCTTGATGAGTGCATCGTCAACTCATAATAACCGTAACCAAAATAAAAGAAAGCAAAATTAGGTAGAAGGAGAAAACTCACTCGAAATGTCCAAAAGCCAGAGAAAAGGCCAAAGAAGAACAAATCAAGATAAGCAAAGCTTGGTCCCCAAAGACATGGGCAACGGTTCGACACAACCAAGCAAAAGATCGGAGCAACAACTCATCAGATAGCAAAACTCGATCAAAATCAGAGCACAAGACTTGGTTCCCAAATACATGGGCAACGGCTCGACACAACCAAGTCAGAAACAAGCTAGTCCTCAAGAAGAGGCAGAAGGGGCTCAACACCACTAGCTGAAAGCTTGAAACCAAATGAAGACTGCATAAGACGCAGCTACTGCTAGTCCCTCAAGATAGAGGCACAGAGGCTCAACACAACCAGCAGTAAGCCCGATACCAATCAAGAACCATCAGAACATGGTGAAGACAGCTAGTCCCTCAAGACAGAGGCACAGAGGCTCAACGCAACTAGCTAAAAAGATCGATATCAAATAAAACCGACTTGGAGCAGGCAGAAAAACTCCCCCTCACTCAAGGAACTCCCCCTCAACAAGTGAAGCATAAATTGCAAATTGTCACCACAACAAGACACTCTCCCCCTTGGAAAAATTCTCCCCCTTGGGGGCAATTTGTAATCAAAAGACAAGGGAAAGGAACTCAAATAAGCAAAATGGAGCTAGGTCATGCCTATCGGAGTCAGACACATGCACATGAGTCAAAAATGCATATTAGCAGCTTCAGGTATATACTCGAAAGAGTGAAAGAATGCTCTAATGAGTGTTGATCCGACTATAAGGCAACATGCAAAAGTGCTAGCAAAGGCTCAAACTGATCACCAAATACGAGATATGAACGCATAAGCCAAGTGAGCAGTTTTAAGCCATTCTGAAAGGAGTTTCACCATTAAAATAGCACTGAACATGTATAGACAGGAAGTCAAACAAGTGCTAAACATGTATACAAGGTGAACTACCCCTAGCAACGTTCAATCATCATGCTATAGAATGAAACATAGACTTGTGTTTTCAGATTTTATCGGAGAATTTGCAGCGGTTATTAACACAAGTTTAAAATCAGCATGGGATTGCGAGAGGTTGAAAGCTTGCCATTGCCTAACTTTTCAACCGTGCTAAGCCTATGCATATGCAATCAGAAGCTTAAAGCATCGGTTTCGGTCTTACACTATATGACTCAAGTTTAACTCAAAGTGCAATGAGAAACAGTCTCGATACCGTGATGTGCTGACAAAGCAATCCCATCTCGATCTTTTCAATTCACTAACACTTGATTCATTTTAAGCAGAATATGAACAATCCAAGCAAGTGAATGACTCAGAACTAGAGACATAGCAACCTAGCATATATGAAATAGCTCATGTGACCTCAACACATCCTACACATGCTAGTTGCCAAACTCAATGGTGAACATGTAACAAGTTTTAAGTTCATTAGACATGTTCATCATTCTGAAAAATATAGCTTAGCTCACAACATGTATTAGTGATCAAAAAGAGCCTAAGCTACAAGCATCATCATATATCATCGAAGCATACACTAATCAGAGCATAAATTCATTCTCAAGAATGCAGACATGAAGCTTGAAAATGCAAGATGCATACATGATGAAGTCAGAATCGGAGCCAAAGTAAAACCAAAAAGACTCAAGACCCAAAAACAAAAAGGACCAGAAAGTTAGTCTACGGTACATAAACTAAATGCTTCCCCCATCTAAAAGGGGAAACACACACCAAGCTCACCTCTCAACCTAGCAAAAGTTGAAAGGTCCAAAGGCTTGGTGAAAATATCCGCAACCTGGTTATGGGTGTCTACATGCCTAAGATCAATGTCACCTTTCTCATAGTGATCACGAAGAAAGTGAAGGCGAACATCGATGTGTTTGGTCTTGGAGTGAAGAACATGGTTCTTTGCTACACTAATGGTAGAAGTGTTGTCGCAAAGCAAAGGAACCCGACTGAAATCTAGACCAAAATCACGCAAAGTAGCAACCATCCATAAAAGCTGCGAAGCACAAGAAGCAGTGGCAACATACTCGGCTTCTGTACTAGACTGGGCTACGTTCGACTGTTTGCGAGAAGACCACGAAACCAAAGAAGAGCCAAGAAACTGACAAGTCCCAGAAGTAGACTTGCGCTCAAGCCGACAGCCGGCAAAATCCGCATCGGAATAACCACAAAGCGAGAGATTCGAAGAAGAGGAATACCAAAGTCCAAACTCAGGAGTGTATTGGAGGTACCTCATGATGCGCTTGACCGCTTGCTTGTGGGAAGTCTAAGGGGACGCCTGAAAATGAGTGCACAGACACATAGAAAACTGTATATCCAGCCTCATCGCCGTTAGGTATAGAAGTGAGCCAATCATGCTTATGTACTCCTTCTGGTCAACCGGCTCTCTGTCCTGGTCCGCATCCATTGCCACAGTCGTCGGCATGGGCGTCGTAAGAGGCTTGGCCTCGCCCATGTCGAACTTCTTCAGGATGTCCTTCGTGTATTTGCCTTGATGCACGAACGTCCCGTCTCGGGTTTGCTTGATTTGTAACCCAAGGAAGAAGGTCAACTCACCCATCATACTCATCTCAAACTCCCTGCTCATAGTATCTGCAAACTTGGCAACAAGTGCGTGAGAGGAGACACCAAAGATGATATCATCCACGTAAATCTGGACTAACAGGGTATCATTGCCTTGCTTGAGGAGAAACAAAGTTCTATCTACCCGTCCTATTTTAAAACCCTTGGAGAGTAAAAAGGTTTTCAACCTATCATACCACGCTCTCGGGGCTTGTTTCAAACCATACAAAGCTTTTGAGAGTTTAAAAACATGGTTTGGAAACTTGGGATCCTCGAAACCAGGGGGTTGCCTAACATAAACCTCTTCCTCTATATACCCATTCAAGAAGGCACTCTTGACATCCATTTGATAAAGCTTAAAACCATTCGAAGCAGCAAAGGCTAGAAGGATTCTAATGGCTTCTAAAAGGGCTACAGGGGCAAAGGTTTCCTGATAGTCTATCCCCTCTTTTTGGCAAAAACCCTAGGCTACTAGCCTAGCCTTGTTCCTCACTACCATCCCATCCTCACCCTCTTTGTTTTTGAAAACCCATTTGGTACCTATCGGGTGGCATTCTGGTGGAGGTGGAACTAGGGTCCAAACTTGGTTTCGCTCAAAGTTTTCTAGCTCCTCATGCATGGCATTTACCCAGTTAGGATCAGAAAGTGCATGTCCAACATCTTTGGGCTCAAAAGAAGCAACGAATGCAGAATGAGCAAAGTGTGAGATTTCATACGCTCGCGACCGCGTGACTCGCTGGTCGATGCCGCCGATCATGTGTTGTGGGGGGTGAGTCTGCTAAACACTCCGGGGCACTTGCCTCGCCGAAGTCGCCTCCCCCTCGCCAGATGTTGTCGCTCTCCCGGGTGTAGCCGATGCTTGCTGGAGAGGTGGCTCAAGTGGACCGCAAGAAGAAGAAGTCGTGGGATCGGGTCCTCGAGCTGAAGTGGTCATCACAGGGTCGACGGGGGCAGCCAGTGGAGTTGGCTTGGGATCACCCCAATCGGCATTCTCCTGCTCCTCCTCCACAAAGGTGGTCTCTCCCAGCTCCTGTTCTCCTGCAACATCAAAAGCAGAAGAAACACAAGGCATAGTCTCATCGAATGTGACCTCGCAGGTCTCCACTATCTGGTTAGTTTCAAGATTAAGAACTCGATAAGCGCGCGAATGCGAAGCATAACCAAGAAACACGCCATCAGCAGAGCGAGATTCAAATTTGTCCAAATTGCCTTGCTTCAGGATAAAGCACTTACACCCAAACACCCAAAAATGAGACACCTTGGGTACCCATCCAAAACGCAACTCGTAAGAAGTTTTCTTCATGAAAGCCCGAAGAAAGATGCGATTTGCAACATGGCAAGCGGTGTTGATCGCCTCAGCCCAAAAACGCCTAGGAGTCCTATGCTCATCGAGCATCATCCTGGCCATCTCAACAAGGGTCCGGTTCTTGCGCTCAACTACACCGTTTTGCTGGGGGACATAAGGAGAAGAAAACTGATGCTCGATTCCATTAGAAGAACAGAAAGAGGCAAACTGAGAGTTATCAAACTCAGTACCATTATCACTACGAATAGCTCTAATGGTATTTGGGGGAAACTCAGTTTTCAACCTCAAAATCAAATCACGAGCAAAAGGAAAAGCTTCATCCTTACCCTCCACGAAAAATACCCAAGAGTACCTTGAAAAAATCGTCAACGATCACAAGAACATACCACTTCCCACCCGCTGAGCAAACCCAAGCTGGACCAACTGTGTCCATGTGTAAAAGCTCGCCGGGTCGCTTTGTCATCACCTGATTTACAGGTGGGTGAGAGGCAGCAACCATCTTCCCGTGATGACACGGATGGCAAACAAGGTCCTTCTAAAACTTAAGCTTGGGCAATCCTTGGATTAGGCCAAGTGAGCTAAGTCCTGCAAGCAAGTCAAAACTCAAGTGACCGAGCCTCCTATGCCACTTCCACAAATCAGAAGAACTAGCCATCAAACATCTAGCAGAGTCGAAAGAACGAGAAAAGTCGGCTCTGAAAACACGGCCATAAGGGACAATCCAACAAATAAGATCTCCCCGAGGGTCTAAAACACGACTCAAACCCTTCTTAAAGCGCACTTCACAGTCATCCTCAAGAAGTTGCGAAACAGAAAGCAAATTGCAATGCAAATTTGAAACCAAAGCAACATCCTTAAGAACAAATTTCTCATTGAGCTGAATAGCTCCATGAGAAACAACCTTACCTCTACTGTTGTCCCGAAAGTGATGTACTCCTTGTGCATCATGGGGCTAAGGCTGGAGAACCATTTCTTGTTTCCGGTCATGTGGCGTGAACACCCGGAATCCATGAGCCACATGTCCTCCAACCGAAGTTCCTGCATCAATAGAAAGGCAGGAAATGAGCATATGGCACAACACTGGGGTTAGTATACTGAGAAGGATACTAGTGCTGTGTCAAAGGCCCAGAAAAGTGTTGGTAGCAACACCAAGCTGTCCTCGTCCCATGGGTAGATAGCGATCACCACCAACCTGAAAGGATGGTCCGCTATGGAACGGAAAACCTCCAAACTGACCTACCTGTCCCATCTGAGCAAAGCGATCACCACCATACTGAAACAGTGGTCCGCTATGGGACTGAGGAGCAAAGCCTCTTACACTCGGCTTACGATCGTATTGAGGACGACTGGAACCACGACGGGCACGACCACCACCCCATGGTCTAGCTGCCTAGGGCCTAGCTACCTGAGGGGGTGCACCTCCAGGCCTAGCGCCCTGCCTCTGAACTCCCTGACCCTGCACACCATGGAGAGGGTGGTGCCTGGCCTGGTTGTTCAGCTCCAACTCCTTCCTAGCGTCTCTCTTCCTCCGAAAGCAAAACTTAGCTAGGTGACCCTCACGGTGACAGTACTCACACTCGAACCTCACCACTCTCTTGGGTTGTTGGTTCCTATGGTTGCGAGGGTAGTTCACTCTGGCTGGCTGCTTGCCCTTCGGAAGGGGATCACTAGAGACGTCAGGAAGGATGTCAAGTGTGTTCCTAAGATGGTTAGGTTTGGGAACCCACACTTGCTTGCGAGGTCGAGCCTTGGAAGGTTCATCAAGGATGCCATCCTTGGTGATAGGCTTGGGAGGCTCAGGTGGAGTGATCTTGATAAGCTTAGGGATAGCGGATGGCTTCTCACTAGGGCTCACTCCACTAAACTCACCAATCTTGCCAAAGGTACTAGCGCCCTTCCCACCTAAAGCAAAGCCTACTCCCAAGCAATCAGTTCCCCTCTTGAACTGACTGATCATCATGCCTAACTGCGGCTCACTGCATGACACCCAACTCAGGATGGACCGAAGGTATGTGTTTTCCTCCTCGGTTTGCATCCTGGCATGCCGACAGTTGGCAATCTCAAGCTCCATCCCCACGCATCGCTCACATGGAGCGGACAAGGTGCTAACTGAGCTAGCCTTCATGGCTTCAGCAAGCTTGGCACTAACTTCTGCCAACTTAGTTCGCAAGCTAGGACAAAGCTTGCACGCACCCAGCAAAGACGACCTCGCCTTCACTTCCTCTAGATCCTTCTTCAGGGAGGGACACTCTTTGCAATCACCCACCAAGTCTAGCCTACTCTTCAGCTAATCATACACTTCAATCAAAGAGGCATACTTGGTTTGCAGGGTGGCAAAGTTTGTCATATGCATCATGCACTCCTCACACTCCTCCTCATCGGTAACCTTCACCTCAGACCTAGCAAACTCAAGCTCCTTAAGTGCATCATTCATCTTAGCCTTAAACTCGTTGCGCTCTCGGATAGCACGCTTGAGTTGCTTGTCATGACCGAGAACTATGTCGACGAGAGAATCACGCTCACCAGTAAGACGATTGACAAGAGAAGAGTTTGATACCTCAGAAGCATCGTCGTCATCATCCTTGGTCTGGCACTTGTGGTCCTCTTCGTCCAAGGCCATGGTGCAAAGGTCCTTGGGGGAATGGCCGAAGAAGCAGAGCCCGTTGAAGCAATCTTCCATCTTGTGCTCGGACCCATCGTCGCTGGAGTCGTCGTCGGAGGTCTTCTTGCCATCGCTAAAGGTGGCGAGAAAGGCACGCTTGCCGGCGTCGAAAGCCTTCTCCATGTCCTCTCGGTGGTAGCCGCCCTTCTTCTTCTTCCCGGCCTTGTTCTTAGGCTTGCCCTTGCGCTTAGAGTTGTGGTTCTTGCCGGGGAAGCTCTTGTCGCACTTGGAGCAGCTTGCGACGAAGTGATCTAGATCTACACACCCGTAGCAGCCCTCGTGTGCGCCGCCACGCCGACGATTCAGGCGGTTGTTGTGAAACCTCGAGAACCGGGTGATGACGAGGGCGAGCTCATCGTCTCCAAACGCCTCCAACTGCTCCTCCGTGACTGTAAGCAAAGAAGACAAAGAAAATAGAGGAGGTGAAGCATCTGCAGAGACAGTCAATCCACCTGTGCCTGAGACCAGAGCCATGGTATGTGAAGATGGGTTCTTCAGCTTGGCCTGAGTCAGGTGATCGATCTCGGTGGACTTGAGCTTGCGGAACAGCTCGTCCACGGTGAGGGTGTCGTAAGCAGCAGACTCAATGATGGTCGACACCTTCACCTCCCATATCCTCCGATCCAGGGCGTATAGCAACTTGAGAGCCCTCTCATGATCGTCATAGGGTACGTTGGCCCGATTGGCACGCATCTTGTTCATGATCGTCTAGAAATGAGCGAACATAGCGTCAATCATCTCTCCCTCCAACTGAACAAAGTTCTCATACTCGCGCTTGTACGTCTCAAAGAGTCTGGTCTTGACCTGAGCGGTCCCCTCGTGATAGCTCTGAAGCTTCACCCAGATCTCTCATGCCGTCTCAAGCTCAGAGACACGCTCGAACTCAGGAAGGGAGATGCTGGCCAAAAGAGCATTACGAGCCTTCGAGTTGGCCTTGTGCTGGTGTTGGTATAAAGTAATGCACACTCTACTTTATCCGCAAGCGCATAGATAAAATCTACCGATGTAGCACTTCACCGGAGTAACCCAGTTTTAATATCGAACCCAAAGGAACGGATAGCGATGAGTCTCAAGTGTATAACCCCTGAGTAACTAACAAGGACGGAGAAGCTAAAAGTATTGAGGGGATTATTAAGGTTATCTAAATCCAAATTAAGAGTGATATGTTTATATTATTCTTAATGGGGAAGTTGTCATAAAAGGTCACAAACAGAGTATGAATCTTTTATGCAAATGTATAATCCTACCGAGCCTACACAGGGTAAGTGGACTATAGAAGAATCAACAAGGCTATAAGAGTCACCCTTGTGAACAACCACTACTACCGGCGTTATAGGAGGCAAATATGAGTTATCAAGTCTAAGCACCATGCTTATACTATCCAACTACTCTAACTCTAGAGCGACTAGATTTAAAGTACTGAAAAGAGAGTCATAAACTTTAAGAATAATAAGAACAATGGCTCAAACTTAAATATAGATGTTGATTACCGAAACAATAATTGAAGCAAGTCGATGAAGAACTTGAATCATAGGTACAAGATGAAAGAAGTCGATCCGACAGGCCGGAGCTTCCTCTTGATCTCTTCCTCTCTCTCTCTCTTCTAGTTCTAGAATAAGACTAGGTTCTAATCCTACTAGAGGGGTATCTAGTCTTCTACTTGAAAGCTAACTCCTGAAGTCTCTTCTAGGGTTTCTAGTTGTTAACACCAGATTTTCGCACGAATGAGGATATGACAGATGGGCCCGGCCTGCGGAGAGAGAAAGATTCGGCAAGTGACCAGCAGCTGTTTGGCTCTCGGAATTTCGGCGTTTATCTGTGCGGTCGACTATTTCATGAAAGCCATAGTTCCATTCGGGAGATGCATATGGCGAATAAAGCTAGCATGCACGAGAAGACGCATGGTGATGGAAGGCACCAAATAATATAGAATTTATATCTTTCCATATTTCTTTGTAAAGTCATGATCGTCTAGGATTCGTGTCTCATCCAGGGTATGAATATAAACCCTCGACCATTGTAAAATTGTTCACAACCACATCAATACAAACCGGCCCAGCGCCACCTATTCGAGTCCTTAGTCGTGTCGTCGAGTTCTTCGAGAGGAATCATCGATCCGTCGACCTCCGTAAGTACCGGCAACCTTGCTATCATGTCTAGTATTGTGCGGCGGATTTAGATATGATGCAAGTAGTCTCGTACGTTAAGCTTAGTATCGTGCGGCGGATTTAAGCTTATGACGGGAAGTTTTTGCTTATGCCTTGTATCGTGCGGCGGATTGAGTCATGAGTAAAAATAGTTATCGGCTCTGTTAGATTTGGCAGATCTAATAGATTCATTAAGTTAACATGTGTCGTATGTTTTATTTATTTAATTCGTACAACACGTTTTTGCCCAATCTAGATTGATTTTCGTTCAGCCTTGTTGCATGAGTTTGCTTATGCTTTTTGCTAATCATAAAGATCATAATGGCCGAATTGACTTTCAATCTAGATTGTTACATGTTGTGGGTTCATGCATGCTAATCATGTTTAGGCTTTGATAGAGCTGGGTGCCATGCGGCAGGCGCAGGTTTTAGATTAGTTTAATCATGCTTTGTTTATTTGTTCCTTCTTCATGGACCCCAGTTCGGCTACTTTGCCGATTCTGGTGTAGATTTATAGCAAGTGGTATCATGCGGTGGATTAGCTTTGCTTAAGTTTATACCTGACGGGTTTATGAAGGCTAGACGTGCGGCAGACTAGCTGGATTGGCCTATGCATATGTTATCTGAATAGATCTATATTTACGAGTTGCCTCTTTTATCTTATTATCACATATGTGTTCGGCATCCAACTTGTTTATGAGCTTTCCATTTATATTTGCCGAATGATATTATAAACCTGTTTTGAGAGACAGCTTTATAGCTGTGTGCCGTCGTGATTGGCTTTCGAAGCCGTACATATGGAACTATCTGGTCTCACCCGGCATGTTCCAAGGTATTCTCACACTTTTATCCCTTGTTGGTTTTCAGGTCAAACCGAGTGGCACGTTTTTGGAACCAAACACTCCGGGCACCCGATTGAAGCCAGCCTCGTTCGGCTTGTTGTGTGCCTGACGCGAGACGTCACGTTTTGCGTCAACACACTTTTTGGCATGCCTTGTGGGACCACTTCATTTCAAGATGCCTGAGATTAGCGAAGATCAGTCTTTCGATGTGACCATGGACGATTTGCTGCTAGAGTCAAAAGATCTGGTGCAGCAAGCTTGTGATGAGTTCCAGCGCAAGTGCTTGGAGACCTTTTCCAAGAATAAAAGCGGCAAGGTCTATCAGAAGCAGACGTTCCCGAAAGTTGTTCCTCACCACCAATCTGATGTCCCTGATGAAGAGGAAGCTATTCGGAGGATGACTGAAATAATGTATAAGACCGTATCAGGAGCCATGACCAATCATCAGTCGGCTTTCTTGAACACCTTTCGTGCTATCATGATCGATACTTTCGGTCCAACTGCGGATAAGTACTTCGAGGAAGCTGCTGGTCTAGTACGAGGGCCATTGTTATTCCAAGTACCTCAACAGCGGAAGGTTGCCAAGAGCAGTGGAGCTGGCCCAAGCACAGGTGGAGTGGTTTCTCAGGAGATGCAACAACCTCCCCAGACCTATGGCCAGCTCACGTTTGGCACGACAGGGGATGTCCCGCAATCTGCATCTAGAGTCTCTCTTGTGGCGAACAGAATTCAGAAGAATATGTTTGGAGATGGGTATCGGGAGTTTGTAGACTACAACTCGATTAATGCTCTTCCGAATCCCGGATACAGGAGTTCAGCAGGGTTACATGCTAGGGGGCAAACACAAACAGCTCCTGATTCAAGTATTGACCTCATCATGCAGAAGATGGCTGATATGATGCAGAATCAGTTCGGCCTAAAGCCAAGAAATCAGACATACACATACCAATCTCCTTACCCAGAGTGGTACAATCGGGTGGCTCTTCCTCCGAGAGTCAAGCCTCCCACTGACCTCACCAAGTTTTCAGGCCAAGATGATACCAGTACCAGGGAGCATATCAGCCGTTACCTGATGCAACTTGGTGAAGCATCAGCAGATGAAGCTTTGAGGATTCGATACTTCCCATTGTCGTTGATAGGACCAGCCTTCTCTTGGTTCTCCTCTCTGCCAGCGAATTCCATCAATACATGGGCAGAGCTGGAGCAGAAGTTCCATTCATACTTCTTTACAGGGACTAGTGAGAAGAAGTTGGTCGATCTCATGAGCTTAAGGATGAAACCCGGTGAGACACCGCAAGAATATCTGCGCCGGTTCAGGGAGACCAAAAATCTTTGTTATTCTCTGAATCTACCAGATGATCAATTACTAGGGATAGCCATAACTAGCATGCTGCCGAGCATTAAAGAAAAGCTGTTCGGCATGGACTTTGAAGATCTCGGACAGTTATCACAAAGGTTAGCTATGATGAGCAATCAGGCTCAGGGATTCAAGAGAAGCAATCAGTTCCAGAAGGGTGATGTAGCTGCTGAGATGTACCAAGCTTTCTTGGAAGATGCAGTTGATTACGATGATGAAGATGAAGTAGCTGCAGCCGAGATAGTTTGGGCCAAAGACCCAACTCAAGTTAGCCAACGATGGCTAAGGCAACAGAAAGGTACCTATGATTTTGATGTTTCCAAATCAGACAAATTGTTTGAATATCTGTTGAAGGAAGGACACATCAAGTTGCCGGAGGGTCATCCTATGCTGCTTCCTGAGGGCGTCAAAGACAAGAAGTATTGTGGTTTCCACAATACCAGATCCACTCCATAAATGATTGTCGAGTTTTCAGAGTGTGGATTCAGAAGGCTATCCAGGACGGACACCTGAGGTTTGATGGGAAAATGAAAATTGATGGTAGTCCTTTTGGACAGAATACTGTGTCATTCTCTGTTAATATGATCAATGTAGCCGATTCTGGAGGTAAAAACAAAGTGAAAGTTTTAACTTCTTCTAAAGCGAAGGAGGCTGGTGCTGTTGACCCCGATCGACAGATTACAAATAAGGAATTTCAGCAGAGGGTTCGGTTTCAGAATAGCCGAACTGAGATGGGCGAAACCTCCAGACCCAGGGTTACGACGCGTATCTTGTTGAATAAATGGCATCAGGAACAGGAACGATATCGAAAGCAGAGGTTTTATGAAGAGCAAAAGTTCCTGGAGAGACAGAGAAGGTACGAAGAAGAGATGTACCGAAAAGAACGAGAAGATATGAAGGAACAGGAACAATCTCATTGGGAATGCTCATTCTTTTAGTATTGTTGGAACGAAGGCTTGAAGCTGCCTATCAAAAACAACTGCCCTAAATGCAGTAATCAGTACTCCGAGTATAGGCAGTCTCAAGTCAACCGCCGTTCTGTCCATGAAAGACTTGGGGCGAGAATCCCTGAGGACGATCGGCGCTTAAAAATAAATAATCTTGAGAATCGGCAGGAGAGATTTGCCGACCGGAGTTGGGCTCGCACTGAAGAGAAAGAGTACCACGAGTATGTATGGCAGAGAGGACAGTGGTGTCCACCAGGATTAAGAAGAAGCCAGAAAAGGAGAGTGCAACGCCTGAGAAAGAGAGAGTTAGAACAGGCAGGCACCAAGACAAGACGAGTTTGGCGACCAAAGGAAAAGCTAGATGGAGGTAATCGTTCGGCTGATACATGCATGGCTTTCTTTCTCCCATCAGAATTTGCAGCTCCCGAAGATCAAGATGTCCAAGAAGGAACGTACTCAGATTTTGATGAGAGTGAATTTCAGGAGTTATTGGCTCATCTCGTTTTGGCTGAAAAGGCAGTATTTGACAAGCCAATTAACCACCAACATTTGAAGCCATTGTATATGAGAGGGTATGTCAATGGCAAGCCATTAACCAAGATGTTCATCGATGGAGGAGCTGCGATCAATATCATGTCGTATACCACCTTCAGGAAACTTGGGTTGACAAATGAAGATCTATTAAAAACCAACATGGTCTTAAGAGACTTTGCTGGCAATTCTTCTGACACATGAGGAGCAGTCCATGTCGAGTTGATGATTGGGTCTAAAACCTTGATCACCACCTTCTTCGTCATTGATGGCAAGGGGGCATACAATTTGCTGTTAGGAAGAGATTGGATACATGCTAATTGTTGCATGTCATCAACTATGCATTGATTCCTTATCCAGTGGATTGGGGATGACATTGAAATTGTCCATGCTGATGACTCAGTGAGTGTTGCTAATGCAGAGTCTATCTACTGGGAGTATGATGGTGTCGAGTGTTTCTCTGGAAGAGCTTGGGAAGCAGGTCCTGTAAATATCTTCGATGAGGACCAACAGCCGATTCAGGTGATCGGCTCTCAGAGCAATTTTTAAAATCCAGCTAACGGTGATGGAGAAACGTTGAGGCCAAAGTCTCGTATCGACTGACAAGGAATAAAGTATTGATAATGAAGCCGAAGTAGGATCAGTGCATACAAGTTTGGGTCTCAAGGGCATTTTTAAAGATGATGAGCTTCTGAAGGATTCTATTTATTTCTCCATTACCAAAGTTAAAGAAAAAATCAAGAAAGATTCGTACAAGGTGACGTACAATAGAAGCTTTATGATGAAGTTGAATATGTATGAAGGTGCTTCTACAACTTGGTGACTATTTCGAGTTGTACGTGACGGCCGATAAGCCTTGTAACAGGATCGGCCCTTATTTTAAGTTTTATAGAAAAAATGATTAGCAGCTTCATTTAGCCGAAAAGGTTAGACCCAAGAAGGGGATTTCAGCTGTAACAAATTTTTAATTCATGTGTGTTGTTCATCAGTTGAAGCTTCGGCGCTACTTGTTAAAGCCGAACGCATGGAGCTATGTAACTCGAGGATATTTTATACAGCCGATGTAAAAGCATCGCCTTTAGCAGAAAAATGTTCCCAATTTTCAAGTTATAGCCAATATTTTTATATCGCCTTTAGTACAGATGTTCATGACCTGGGTGATCTTAGCGTTTTTCAGTTAGCAGGATTATCGGGAAAGAGAAAGGTGAAATGCAGTAAGTGCAATGCCGAGTGATGTGACGTATCGGAGGTGAGATTTAATCGGCTAGAATGACGTCATACATTCGGCAAATAATTTTCTGAGAAAATGTCACAATTGGAAGAATCATTGAAGAACCAAGATCATGTGAATAGATATTATTCAGAGAAGGACCAATTTTATGGATTACAAGCTTTATTTACAGATTTTGTCTTAATACGGGACTACTCCAAGAATAATGTGTTTACAATAGATTGCAGGTTAGTGATTGCGGCGATTGCATCAGCATGGCCGTCATAAACTTCAAGGTCTTCAACATCATCCGGATCACATGCGAATCCAACTGGTAAGGAGAAGTAGTCTTCTTTGGTCCATGAACTCATTGCTACTAGCCCGAAGGCAACTCCGGCGCGTACACCTTGGATGATGGCCTGATCTATACGGCCATTCACAGCGTCAAGACGGGCTTCGGCAGAATCCCCACGGGCATTCACATTGAGAGCGATTCTGTTTGCTGCTGCCTTCAAGCGGTCATTCTCTGTAGACAAGGCTGAAGTAGGGATATGATAAGTGAAAGCAGGTTCATATCAGAAAAAGGCGGAGAGCCGAGGATCTGTTAACCTATAATAATGTTGTGGAGTTGTTTCCGTTGCTCTGCCCACTCGGCCTCCTCAATGCTATGCTTCTTGCATGTATCCTCCAGTTCCTTCTGAACTTTATCCCTTTCCTCACGGTACCGGAGGGCGTCTGAATGGGTCTGCTGAAATGAATCGTTAATTTTGGGATCTGGCAGTTGGAAAGAAGGTTGAAGAGAACTTTTAGATCTACCGTTTCTAGAGGAAAGGCCCAAACATGGCTGGATGAAGACTCCACCCTGGAAAGAAGATGGACAGCGAATCAAGAAATAAGCTATCGCAAGAGGACAAAGTTAGTTTCTTACCTATGACGCTGATGAGTTCGTGCTCGACTTCCTCCTGCTTCACCTTCGGCCGAGTTTTTGCCGTGGTTGCTGCCTCTTGCCATCGTTCTTAGACTAGAAGCTGAAAAATGGGGATTTTTTGCAAGACGAGTTGTTCGACTGGAGTCACAGCTTATATGCGGCTATCTTTATAAGGCCATAGCCTACACATTGGAAGACCGAGCATTGGAGTAGGGTTTTGCGTAGCTGATGGGCCGTTATTGGGCCAGGCCAAATCTTTTGATAATTGGAAGAAATTTTAGAATCAGGAAGCCGATGAGATTCGGCTAAATTATTAGACTTTAATTCGACTATTCGGGAATTCACATTACTGGTTGGAAGCGAAAGAGTTCCGTAGAGAGTGCTAGCTTGGCTTCGTTGGAAGTTTAAAGACAAGGTTTGGAGTTTCAGATCCGAAATAACCAGTCAATGGTTATCTGCAAAAACAGAGTTTTATGATATGGTTGACAGCGACAGCTAATGCGGCCTGTTGCCGTTGAAGCGGGGAGTAGAAACCAGTGATCAACGTGCAAGAAGCAAAGTACACATTGATCTCGAAGGATCAATCACAGGTTGATTTTCGGAGAGGCAAACAGGAGAACTGTTTATTTACAAAAAAAAGAGTGAAAATCGCAACAAGCTAGTTTGTCCACTCCATTCTGTGCTTAATCGGGAAGAAGCGATCGAAGGCATCGGCCAGATCTGTTCCAGCTCCCTTCATATCCTCTGCAGAGTGTTCTACCTTATCTTCTAACTCTCGCTCACAAACATCAAACCTACTATAGTCAGCGCCAGAATGGACCTTCACGACGGAGAAAGCAAGTGCCGCGCCGAATCCCATGCCGGCCCTAGAAATATCAGGGAGGATTCGGTTGACCTCCTTCACTCGCTTCAGGGGCGTTGTGCCTATCACGTCAGCTGTGATGGAGAGCTTGGAGACGGCAGCTTCAAGGGTGTGGAGTTTGGCAGACAGATCTAAGAAGGAAGAGTAAGTAAGGGCAAAAGACAAAGGAAAAAGCAAGAAAAGTGTTGAAGAGCAATGAAGGGATACTTACCGGCGGCCCTTTTTCGAGCGACGTCACGCTCTCGGAAGATTCGGGCGATTTCCCGATCCTTCCCTTCTAGATTGAGCTGAAGATCTATGACTTTCTGAGTCAGGTCCTCGGTGAAGTCGTCGTTAATCCTTCTAGACAAATAAGGAATGAGATGAAGCCGGCTGCTTCATTTGTAAAACAAGGAAGAAGAAAGAGAGGTAACCTTCTTTTGGAGGTACTAGAAGCACCGAGTTCGAGGCTATGGCGGCTTGCTTGGGAAGACATCTTCCGGCTATTTCGAGTGGCAAGGGAAAGGGGGTTTTCTGGTTTCAACTGAAGTAGAGAAGATCTAAATGCGCAAGCCAGAGTAAAGTGAAAGAAGGGCTTTAAAAGAGCTCGAGTGCATCGGGAAACGAATCGATAGGCACGGTGATTATGGCGTGTGAAGGCGGACGCTTCCAGAGGTTCCACGACAGTGCGAAAAGGAAAAAGAATTTTGGAATAAAACATTTATCCCAAAATTAGGGGGCATGTGTTAACACCAGATTTTTGCACGAATGAGGATATGACAGATGGGCCCGGCCTACGGAGAGAGAAAGATTCGGCAAGTGACCAGCAGCTGTTTGGCTCTCCGAATTTCAGCGTATATCTGTGCGGTCGGCTATTTCATGAAAGCCATAGTTCCATTCGGGAGATACATATGGCGAATAAAGCTAGCTTGCACGAGAAGACGCGTGGTGATGGAAGGCACCAAATAATATAGAATTTATATCTTTCCGTATTTCTTTGTAAAGTCGTGATCGTCTAGGATTCATGTCTCGTCCAGAGTATAAATATAAACCCTCGACCATTGTAAAATTGTTCACAACCACATCAATACAAACCGGCCCAGCGCCACCTATTCGAGTCCTTAGTCGTGTCGTCGAGTTCTTCGAGAGGAATCATCGATCTGTCGACCTTCGTAAGTACCGGCAACCTTGCTATCATGTCTAGTATCGTGCGGCAGATTTAGATATGATGCAAGTAGTCTCATACGTTAAGCTTAGTATCATGCGGCGGATTTAAGCTTATGACGGGAAGTTTTTGCTTATGCCTTGTATCGTGCGGCGGTTTGAGTCATGAGTAAAAATAGTTATCGGCTCTGTTAGATTTGGCAGATCTAATAGATTCATTAAGTTATCATGTGTCGTATGTTTTATTTATTTAATTCGTACAACACTTTTTTGCCCAATCTAGATTGATTTTCGTTCGGCCTTGTTGCATGAGTTTGCTTATGCTTTTTGCTAATCATAAAGATCATAATGGCCGAATTGACTTTCAATCTAGATTGTTACATGTGGGTTCATGCATGCTAATCATGTTTAGGCTTTGATAGAGCTGGGTGTCGTGCGGCAGGCACAGGTTTTAGATTAGTTTAATCATGCTTTGTTTGTTTGTTTGTTCCTTCTTCATGGACCCTAGTTCGGCTACTTTGCCGATTCTGGTTAAGCTTACATGAGTAACGAGTATATATAGGTCCGTCCAGATGTACATGTGCTTTTAGCTTCTTATAATTAGATCGTATCATGCGGTGGATTAATCTAATTATAAGGAGTGGTGTAGATTTATAGCAAGTGGTATCATGCGGTGGATTAGCTTTGCTTAAGTTTATACCTGACGGGTTTATGAAGGCTAGACGTGCGGCAGACTAGCTGGATTGGCCTATGCATATGTTATCTGAATAGATCTATATTTACGAGTTGCCTCTTTTATCTTATTATCACATATGTGTTCGGCATTCAACTTGTTTATGAGCTTTCCCTTTATATTTTCCGAATGATATTATAAACCTGTTTCGATAGACAGCTTTATAGCTGTGTGCCATCGTGATTAGCTTTCGAAGCCGTACATATGGAACTGTCTGGTCTCACCCGGCATGTTCCAAGGTATTCTCACACTTTTATCCCTTGTTGGTTTTCAGGTCAAACCGACTGGCACGTTTCCAGAACCAAACACTCCGGGCACCCGATTGAAGCCAGCCTCGTTCGGCTTGCTGTGTGCCTGACGCGAGACGTCACGTTTTGCGTCAACACTAGTTGAAGCATAGTCTTCTGAAGAGGGACCTTCTGTCTGACCTGGGGCTCAAGGGCCTGTATATATAGTCCTGAGGGATCAACCGCGACCGTTAGATCAAACCGACTTCACGTAGGGCTGAGATTGATCCTCAAAGGCGGTGGAAGTAGCTTGCAGAAGACGAAAGCCAGAGGCGCCAGGGGGCGACCGACCGGTGGGCCCAAGGGACCGGTCGGTCCCACCTGGAAGTCAACCGGGGTGCCCCTCCTCGTGGTGTCTCTATGTGATCTCTAGAGTCTTCTGGAAGGTTCCTGACTTCACGAATGCGTTATCTCCCGTCGGTTTCCTTCTAGGGGAAGCAATCGAGGGCTGTTTCCTGGTTTAGTCCCTGTGGATTCACAATTCACCAAAACTCTTGGAATTCATTAGTTTTAATCCCTATACTAAGGTGGAGTATATATATTCATCCATTTTCATGCTTAATTGACCTTTAATAATAAGAGTTAATTAGTGTCAACAAGCTCCCCCACACTTAGACTTTTACTCGTCCTCGATAAAAGGTTGGATCATAAAATATCAAATATTAAACTTTTCTGTGCTTACCATAAAACCTTGAGAAGTTGGAGAATAGAATAGTTGAAGCAGATTACCCTTTTCTTTCAGCATAAGACATTGGAGTTTTTGAAATTTTTGAAACAAGTCATAGCTTTTCTTCTCCTTTTGTAGCACTTCAATTCCTTACCAAAGTATTTTATGTAAAGCAGTTTTATGTTACTAAGTCAATGGAGAAAAATACTATACTCTTAGATCAAGACATTAATCTTTTTAAATTTTGTCACTCTTACTGGCATATTGTAATTAGAGGAACCATGGGCTATCTTCTTTTTCTCTTTATCATATTTTTATCATAATACTTTTTCTTTTTCTTCTTTTTTTTCAATTTTTTTCTAAGGTATGTCGGACACTTGTCCATTTTTCTTTCCTCATATTTCATACTTTTGCATAGCCCATGCCTCTAATACAATACTACTTCAGAAGAGTGAATCTTTCTTTACTTGTAAGGATCTCGATCTTTAGAGCATAATAAATTTCTCAACAAAGAACTCAGTATTAAAATAAACAATAATTGATTGATGTCTTTGGCAGGCAACTTATTTACTACAAAGGAGAAGTGTTGCTAATCTCTTTTTAACTTTGCAAGTAAAATTCTCCAATGCTCATACCTTAAGAATTGAGTTCTCTTTATTCCCTATCATATTCCAGAACAACTCTAGATAATATGGGTTTCTTTAAATATCAAGACAGGTCTTTTCAGAAAAGGTATTGTGAGATTCTATACCATGAGTATGTCAAAATAATCTTTCCCTTTTTTTAATCAGAGTTTATGAATATTGATGAGATTATGTTTTTAATTCGAACAGAAGTTAAACATCGAAAAATAGAGTGTAACAATTACGTACCAAACCGTGGACGAAGGAGGAGGCAAGGGGGGTCCACCCCTGACCGACCGGTGGGGTCCACCAATCGGTCGGTTGGGCTTAGGGCCCAACCGTGGCCTGCTTCGTGGTGCGTGATCTTGGTAATGTTATCTTCTGTTTCATGCAGCTTTGACGATCGTTTTTTCGGTAATTCTGTTGTCGTCTTCTCCCCCACACTTATTTTCTGTTTTATGCTAATCACAACATGTGGAGACAAGACACATATCCAAAATAACAAGATAAAAGATAACTAAAACTTTATTGATATTTAAGGCACTTTTATTACACACTGAATTTAACTAAACAAAAACTCTTAACAAAACATGACTCAACCACGAGACTCTGCAACACGAGTGCCTTTATCAAACTGTCGACAAACTATTTCCTACTTCTCTCCCTCAAGTAGATTTTCTATCGTAGAGGCTACACTGACGACCTTAGCCTTTAAGCTAATGTGTTTAGTTACGTATTCATGCATCGTATAAGCCATCTTCTTCGTAGTCTTGGCTAGCGAGGCGTATTTCTACTTGAGCTCTAGATTATCTCTCTCAAGGTCTTCAATTCTGTCCCTGAGGTGATCTAACTGGGTGGTCCTCTTGTGCTTAGCCACGATATTAGGAGTGGTGGGTGCCCTGGTTACTAGTGGAGTGACCTGGATCTGCTCAGGGTGACCATGAACTCCCTCAAAGCGTGGGCGCGGATTTGTAGATGTGTATTTTACGACAGTGGGTTCCCCATGCTTGTTCATCTTTAGCCTGACGAGTGTCTCATTGGGCCTAGGAGGAAGGAGCGGGATCTCTTTGGTGACGGAGAAAGTCGGAAGTCTTCTCGCCGACACCGCTTGAGCGTAGAAAGCTTGTTGCCGATGCGACGAGGTTTCTTCTGGCGGGATCGTATCAACGGGTGTAGGCGAGTCAACAAGAGTGATCTCCTTGGATGGTGTTACGGCGAGGTCCTTTGGCGCAGTGACGACAAGAGCCATCGAGTCATCAGCGGGCTCATTGAGGTCGATCCTTGGATAGGAGGCCATTAGCGCTGGTGGGAGGAGAGCTCTATTGCTGCTGGTTTTCTGGGAGAGGCTTGAATGAATCTAGAGGCAGGCCTAGGGCTGGTTTTATAGCTGATGAGGCTTGAATGATAGGCATGATAGGTTCATTACGGGAGTTATCGATTTTGCGGATCAGGTTACCAGAATGGGTATGAGAAAGAGCCGGGACACGTAACGAAAGAAGGCAGAGGGCGAGCGGCCTCCAGGGCAGACCGGTCGGTCTCCCTAGGAGACCAGTCGGTCCCTCCCTGTGGGATCTCGCGGGTCTGTCGCTCGTGGTGTCTTTAAACTTGATCCTAATCCCAGAAAATATATCCCCAATGTGCAAACTTATCGGAAAAATGACGATGGTGTAAATCTATGGGATAATGAAGAATTGGATGACATCCAACTCTTCAGGACTCTTTTCAGGTTCTAGAAAAATCTTAAGACGTTGTCCACTTACCTTGAATAGTGTACCTTCGTCATTTTGAAGTGTAATGGCTCCATGTGATGAAGTGGCTACCACCATGAAAGGTCCTTCCCATTTGCTTCATAGTTTTCCATGCCCAAACAATTTTACCCTAGAATTAAAAAGTAATACCTTATCTCCAGGAGTGAAGCTCTTCTTCTTTATTCTCTTGTCATGCCACCTCTTTGTTCTCTCTTTGTAAATCTTTGCATTGTGATATGCTTTTTCGCGCCACTCATCTAGTTCAGAGAGTTGCATTTTCCTCTTGACTCCGGCAGCTTCTAAGTCCATGTTCCATCTTTCGATTGCCCAGTGAGCCTTGAATTCTAATTCTACTGGTAAGTGACAAGTCTTTCCGCAGACGAGTTGATATGGAGACATCCACAATAGTGTTTTGTAGGCAGTACGGTAAGCCCACAGTGCTTCAGGTAGTCTATCTTTCCATTGTGTTCCCATCTTGTCAACTTTTTTCTGCAGAATATTCTTGATTTGCTTGTTTGATGTTTCTGCTTGGCCACTTGTCTGATGATGATAGGGAGTGGCAACATTGTGACGGATCCCATGATTTGTTAGATATTTATGGAAGCCTTTATCAATGAAGTGGGTTCCTCCGTCACTAATTACCATCCTTGGCACTCCAAATCTTGGAAATATTATCTCCTCGAACATCCTCTGAGAGTTTCTTGCATTAGCAGACTTGCATGGCACTGCTTTGACCCATTTTGAGACGTAGTCGATAGCAACTAGGATATACTCATGATTCCTTGATTTAGGGAATGGTCCCATGTAATCAATTCCCCAGACGTCGAAGAGCTCAATCTGAAGGTTGTTAGTGAGTGGCATGGCATCTCTGGTGTTGATCCTGTCGTGCCTTTGACATGATCCAAACCTCCGGACGAAGTCTTTTGAGTCTTGGTACATAGTTGGCCAGAAAAATCCATTTTGCCAGATCTTTGCATGTGTTCGGAATGCCCTATAATGTCCTCCATATGGTGAAGAGTGACAGCGCTCAATGATCTTGATTCCTTCTTCAGCTGGCACACATCTTCTGAGTAATCCATCAGAGCAAACTCTGAATAGATATTGATCATCCCATATGTGGATCCTGCTCTCATAGATCAGCTTCTTCTTATTTGCTCCTGGTGGTACATACCCTGCAACTATAAAATTGACAATATCTGCATACCAGGGGTCAGATCTAGAGACTTGAAAAAGCATGTCATCCCTGAGTGAGTCATTTATAGGCAATTCCTGGGGATTTTCAAAATACATTCTAGACAAGTGATCAGCTACAGAGTTTTCTACTCCTTTCTTATCTTTTATTTCTAAGTCAAACTCTTGCAGTAATAAAACCCATCTTATCAAGCGTGGCTTAGCATCTTTCTTAGTGAGCAGGTATTTTAATGCAGCATGATCAGTAAAAACAATCACCTTTGATCCCACTAAATAAGATCTAAACTTGTCTATAACAAAAACGACAGCCAGAAGTTCTTTTTCTGTAATAGCATAATTAAGTTGAGGTCCAGTTAAAGTTTTGCTGGCATAAGCGACTGCATGATGCTTTTTATCCTTATATTGTCCTAGCACAGCTCCTACAGCAAAATCACTTGCATCACACATGATCTCAAAAGGTAGAGACCAATCAGGAGGTTGAATGATAGGTGCAGAAGTGAGTGCTTTCTTAAGAGTGTTAAAAGATTCCAAACATGCATCATCAAATTCAAAAGGAACATCTTTGGCCAAAAGATTTGTAAGTGGTCTTGCAATGTAAGAAAAATATTTTATAAATCTATGGTAAAAACCGGCATGGCCAATAAAACTTCAGATTCCTTTGACATTAATCGGTGGAGGCAAACGTTCAATTACTTCAATTTTAGCCTTGTCTACCTCAATTCCACGTTCTGATACTAAATGACCTAGCACTATGCCTTCCTTAACCATAAAGTGACATTTTTCCCAATTAAGGACTAAGTGCTTTTCTTCACATCTTTGCAAAACCTTGTCTAAATTTTCAAGACAATCATCAAAAGTTCTTCCATGAAAACTTCCATGATTTCTTCAATCATATCAGAAAATATAGACATCATACATCTTTGAAAAGAAGCAGGTGCATTACATAATCCAAAAGACATTCGGCGATAAGCATAAGTTCCGTATGGACATGTAAAAGTGGTTTTGCTTTGATCATCTGGATGGATTGGGATTTGGTGATATCCAGAATATCCATCAAGAAAACAAAAGAAAGAGTGATTGGCTAACCGTTCTAACATTTCATCTATGAAAGGTAGCGGAAAGTGATCCTTCTTAGTTGCCTTGTTTAATTTTCTGTAATCAATGCACATTCTCCAACTAGTAACAGTTCTTTGTGGAATTAATTCGTTCTTCTCATTCTTTATCACAGTCATGCCTCCCTTTTTAGGCACAACTTGGACAGGGCTTACCCACTCACTGTGTGGCACAGGATAAATGATCCCGGTGTGCAAGAGTTTCAAAACCTCTTTCTTTACTACTTCTCTCATTGCATTGTTAAGCCTGCGTTGTGGCTCTCTAGATGGTGATATGTTAGGATCAGTAGGAATGCGATGGGTGCAGAAAGCGGGGTTGATTCCCTTTAAATCATGGAGTGAATAGCCAAAGGCTGATTTATGCTTTTCTAAGACAGTGATCAACCTAGAAGTTTGTTCCTGAGTAAGATTATTATTTATAATTATAGGAGATTCAGGATCATTATTCAAGAAAGCATATCGAAGCCCAGAAGGTAAGGGTTTTAACTCTATGGAAGGTTTAGGAGGTTCTTCTAAGGAATCTAAAGGATCTGGATTAGGTGTGTTATCTTCTTCCTAAGTGAAGAACTGTGCATCTTCTTCATATTCGGAATCATTTATTATTTCAAAAGACGCTTCCTTAGTTTCTTCCATAGGATCTGGCTCGGGACATGATTCATTCTCAGCATTTAGAGAGTGAGTGATAGGTATGGTTCCTTTAAGATTTTTCCCAAGATGGAAGTTTAAGATCCCTAATTGTCCTTCATGAATGAGTTGCTTAAGTGGTTGGCCTATCAGCAGATTAAACTCTTTAATATCAAAGATATAAAAGCTTAAGTGTAGCGGAGTGTTATCTACTATGACAGGTAGGACATACATGATTCCTGAGCTAGGAATAACGTGTCCTAAAGGGGTTTTTTAAAGTTTAGTTGTTGGGGTAAGTGGCATTTGTTTTAATAAATCTTGAGCAAAGGTTTCAGACATAATATTGATTCCCACAACAGGATTATAGAGAGCTTCGAAGGGTTGTTGATGGATTTGGCATTGAATGTGTGTAGAAGGTGAATTTAAGCGGATTATATCAGTGGAAAGCTTTGATTCTTCTAACCATTCATGACTTATTATAGAGATTAGTTTCTTCGTAGTCTCTTTTAGGAAAACCTTATCAGTAAGTTCTTCTAAAGATGATTTTTGATTTTATGGTTTCCTAATTGTGTGATATTTCGAGGTATTACCAAATTCGGTAAAGTACTCATCCTCGAAATCAAAGGTGTCTCCTAAGATTGAGGTTTCCCTCTCACTAGGAATTAAAGCTGAGGTTTGTTTATGATTAGGAATAGATATAGGATCAGCTTCTAGATTTACTTCTAGTGGTTCTTGTGGTTTAGCTTCAGGAGTAGGAGTGATTTGAGATAAGTTTTGCAACATTTCCCTTGCCTTGGAGGCTGGGGTATGTAGGAATGATCCATTTGAAGCTAAGGTAATTAGAAGTTTTTCTATTCAGACCATTACAAAAATGTTGAAGCAAGACAGGGTCTGGAATAGATAAGGCTGGACCAGAGCGGACAAGATTATCGAATCTTTCCCAGACTGCAATTAGAGACTCATTATCCTCTTGGATGAAGGACAAAATCTCTAAGCGAAGACAAATAATTTTGGAGATAGAGAAGTATTCTAAGCAAAAGCTAGAGCAGAGTTCTTTCCAATCCTCATTTTTACTTGGTGCAGTTTGAAGGTACCATGTTTTGGCTTTTCCCTCTAAGGAGAATGGAAAAAGTTTCCATCTAAGGGTTTCGCCAGACATGCCTGCAATATGTAGGCACGCACAGGTTTGTTCAAACTCATTTAAATCAATATGTGGGTTTTCGTCTTCTAAGCCAGGAAAAGTTTGATTCTTAACCATTTCTATCAAGCATGGGCGTAGCTCGTAGTTGTCTAAAAGGATAGGTTTAGCAGATTTGGGTAACTCTAAGTCTACGACAGTGTGATAGGTATACTGGTTCAGTGGAATGGAATTCGTGGAACTAGTGCTTGGCTCTGAGAAATCCATTGTGAAAAGAATAAAAAGATATAAAAGATAAAAGCAAAGGCAAAGCAAAGTAAAATATAAAGGTAAAAGATAAAGTATAAAAGTATAATACAAGGTTATACTTAAGACGTAAAATGATCTACCGTTCCCCGGCAACGGCGCCAGAAATGCTTGTTGGTATAAATTAATGCACACTCTACTTTATCCGCAAGCGCACAGATAAAATCTACCAATGTAGCACTTCACCGGAGTAACCCAGTTTTAATATCGAACCCAAAGGAACGGATAGCGATGAGCCTCAGGTGTATAACCCCTGAGTAACTAACAAGGATGGAGAAGCTAAAAGTATTGAGGGGATTATTAAGGTTATCTAAATCCAACTTAAGAGTGATATGTTTATATTATTCTTATTGGGGAAGTTGCCATAAAAGGTCACAAATAGAGTATGAATCTTTTATGCAAATGTATAATCCTACCGAGCCTACACACGGGTAAGTGGACTATAGAAGAATCAACAAGGCTATAAGAGTCACCCTTGCGAACAACCACTACTACCGGCATTATAGGAGGCAAATATGAGTTATCAAGTCTAAGCACCATGCTTATACTATCCAACTACTCTAACTCTAGAGCGACCAAATCCGAGGTCGGACGAACAAACGGCAGACGAAACAGTGAAGATTTCACTGCATCGGACGCTGGCAGCGTCCGATGCCAACTCACCGAACGCGTCTGTTGCAAATAGGTCCTCTCTGGAAACTTACTGTGTGACCATCGGATGCTGCTACAGTATCTGGTCAGCGTCCGATGCTCAGGCTCCGGTGCGTCCGATGACCAACGGACACGTCCGATGACCTGCGTCCGATGCCCACTCAAAAACACCAGAACTGACACGTGTCACCAGAGCGTCCGATGCTATGAACAGCAGCGTCCGATGCTCCCGTGACCAGCGTCCGATGCCCCCGAAAACAGCATAGTTCTTTGGTGATTCAACCCGATCTCCTCCGAACCAAAAGCACTAGGACTAGGATTCGATCTGAGAGGTCACAAGGATGTTAGTGAGCTACTCCTAAGAGATCATGGCTCGAACCTAACTCCAAATCGAAGAATCGAAAGATTTTGGGGCAAAGGAGCAAGTACGTGATCCAAAACGAAATCCACCCGATCTACTAGCTCGTGAGGAATTTGAGAAGACCCTTCGGTAGAAAGATGTCTCTCACGATTCTCTAGGAGATGGTTCAAACAGATTTGCGAATCTTCCCTCGAAATAAGAAATCTCTAAAGATCGAAAGAGATGAAAAACCAAAACGCGAAGAACAGCAACCAAAAACGCGAATCGATCAATTCCAGCTGTGTGGCGACCACATGAGACAATCGTGAGATTACGGTCTCACTTCCTGAACTTCCCAAAACACAGAGACATGATTGAGTCTTCCCTGCGGATCGCTAGCAGCTAGGTATGATTAGAACCTAAGCGGGGGGCTAAAGAGAGAGAATGCTTAGGAACAAATGACTGCTAGGATAGAGAGAGAGGAGGGGTGCCTCTCTTATTTATAGCCTAATACAGTAAGCCCCTTCTACTCCTAGATACAAGAGCGAAGCGGCCAACCCTAGGGGTATCCCGGTCCAACTCTGCTTGATGACGATCCGACGGCCACGCGTCTTCCTCATCCTTAGCTTCGCCTCGACGCAAGCCTCAGGATGCATTTTTGGGGAGAGTTTTGAGCTAGGGGGAGTTTAGTTCTTTTATGTCCTTCTTCAATTGGTATAGCTCTTTTATGTGTTTCAATTGATATCCATCTTTTTGTATGGAGTGTAATTGGTGTCATGAGCTTTGTGGCATAGCTTTTGTATATAGGCTTGCTTTCAGGGGGAGTTGTTTTGTTTTGCAGCTTCTCCGCGTGCTCCGAGTGTTTGTGCTCCATTTGATTTTGAGCTTCTTTTTGTGTTTTCTCAGTCGGTATCGAGCCTGCTAGTCGTGTAGAGCCGTTTTGCCTCTATCTTGAGGGACTAGCAGTTTTTGCTTGGTATTTTCGATTGTTGTGGAGCCTTCAGCTAGTTGTGTTGAGCCTCTGTGCCTCTATCTTGAGGAACTAGTAGTTTTGCTTCTTATGCGTTGTTTCAGCCTCAATTGGTATCGAGCCTTGAGCTAGTGGTGTTGAGCCTTTTTATGCCTCTTCTTGAGGGCTAGCTCATTTTTGACTTGGTTGTGTCGAGCCATTGCCCATGCCTTTGGGAACCAAGTCTTTTGCTCTATGTGATCGAGTTTTGCTCTTTGTTGAGTTGTTGCTCCGATCCTTTGCTTGGTTGCGTTGAGCTGTTGCCCATGTCTTTGGGGACCAAGTTTTCGGTTTTGGTATCTCAAACCATCTCTTGTGCCTAGTTTTTGTCAATTCAATCATCAAGGGGGAGAAATTTTGAAACCCAAGTGGTGAAGTATCTTAAATTTTGAAACCCAAGTGGATAAGTACCTTGGTTTCGTTTGTGGGTTTCTTTTGTGATGATTGTTTGACAATTTTATTTGAGATAGGTTTTCGAGTGCCTTTTGGGATTTCATGAAACTCTTGTCTTCTCTTGAGTCTTCGGTTGTGTGGAGGCTTTGCCCGCTTTTCCCATTTCTTTTGGGACCGAGAGCTTTTATTTGGAGTTTTCATGATCCTTCCTCATCTCAAGTGGCCTTGTGTTTGCTTTTACTTGGCTTTTGGGCACTTGAGTGAGGCTTGCCTTCAAACCCTTCCTTTGTGGTTTTATTTTTAGTCAATGCATTCATCAAGGGGGAGATTGAGAACATATATGATGAATGATTGACTTTGATGAGTAAGGTTTGATGCTTTTCCCGGTTAAGTCATTATTTGCTATGCGCTTAATGTTTATGACTAACCGGTGGTGTTGAGTTGTGTTGTGTTTATGTGTTGGCGTGCGTGTGCAACATGTGTCTCTTGGTTGTGTTGATGTGCAGGTGTGGAGCTCGGAGACAGTGGTCGATGGCGAGGTGAAGGTCAAGTAGAGACGTGCCGTGCCGACGGACCGGGAGCGGTGAAGGATGGGTGTGCCATGCGGCGGACGTGCCTTGCCGATGGACCCAGAGCGATGAAGGGCGGACGTGAGGCTTGGACCGATGGACCGGAGGGCCAGAGGACCAGGTGTGGTAGCTAGCACGTGGCATCGGCGAGCGAGAGCACATGGGGATGTGCGGTGCATCGGCTAAGTCGGGAGGAAGACGATGGCGTCGTGGCACTTGGCGGGAGGTCGGACACAGGCTTGCGTGCGGCGCAAGTGTTGTCGGCTGAGTCAAGAAGGAAGGCGAAGGCATTGTGCCTGGCGTGGAGGCTGGACATGCATCAACATCGATGCCGGTGGTCGGGGTGTGCGAACCACATCCCGTCTGCGGTGTGGGTTCAGTAGCTGAGCCTCAAAAAGCTACCATTGACAGTTTTCGAGTTTGGACCTCAAAACTCGGGGTGGCCGTTTTCCGAGTTTGGGCCTCAAAACTCGGCGAGGACGGTTTCCAGGTTTGGGCCTCAAAACTGGGCTCGCGGATTTCTGAGTTTGGGCCTCAAAAGTCAGGGTGGCCGGTTTGCCAGGTTTGGGCCTCAAAACCTGGGCTGGCGGGTTTACCGGTTTGGGCCTCAAAACAGGGGGTGGTCCGAAACGACGGTCGACGCGTGGCGGCATGGAGAGGCTAGCACGGCAGCGTAGCTATCCATGAGGAAGGCGTGGTGGTCGATGGTGATGGCACGTGGCGACATCCTAGAGGTCACGTAGAGGCGAAGCTACCAGATGTGCGGGCGTGGCCATCGGATGAAGATCATCAGGACTGGACGGTTTTACCCCTGGGGGGTATTTGGGTCGAGTGCTTAATGTAAGGGCATTTTGGTCTTTGGATGTGCGCCTATATATATGAGGGGGCTGCTAGGGCAGCCGTATCCTTGGACGGTGTCTCTCTCATTTTGTTCCTGTGAGAGAAGGCTAGGGTTAGGGAGAGTTGGCTCTTGTTCTTGAGCTTTTTGCCATCCAAGCATTGATTTGCTAAGAGTGGCTTGTAGCCTGATACCGAGTGCTTAATCAATCATCCATTCCTCTGAATCCAAGGATCAAATTCGTGGTTGAATTCGCATTTTGAATTTGTTCTTCGCGTTCTTCTTTTCTCCATGATTTTCTCTTCACTCGATCTCCCTCTACGCTGCGTCTTTTGTGATTCCATTTGAATCAACTTGTTCTTTGAAGTGAGGAGAACATTTCCACCGAAGGAATTCATCTCTACCCTCACAAACAAGTAGATCGAGTCAAAAACGTTTTCGTTCTTCGTTCTTTCCCTTTTCTAGTGTTCTTCGGATTTCTCATGGATTAGTTGGGTTGAAGCGATGATATCCTAGGATTAGCTTCCCAACACATAGAAGAACACTTGGGAGAAGTTTGGTTGCAGCCTTGTTCGATTTGGTGAGGATCCAATCAATTTTGGTTTTGTCCCGTGAGGATTTTGGGGTTTCTAGACAGTGGCGGACTGTCCGCCCCTTGGTGGTGGACTGTCCGGCCATCGGGCTTTGGCCAGACCAGAACAGCGCAGCGCGCACTGCTCATGGTCATTTTGACCGGCGGATAGTCCGCCGTTGGTAGGCGCGGACAGTCTGTGAGTCGCGCAGGGGAGGATTAGCAGCTCTGCTATTTTTGCCTTTTAGCCGGTGGACAGTCCGCCAGGGATTTGCGGACAGTCCGCCCCTGGCGCGGACAGTCCATGACCAGGAGTCCGGACAGTCCGGGAATCGGCTGTAGGTTGAGTTTTCGTGCGTTTGCTCTCCCAGCTTTTCCGCTTCGTTTCCGGACTTCTCATTTGCTCCTAGAGTTCACCTAGGAACCTCTCTAACTATCTTTGCTACGTGTTAGCATAGGTATTTGGAGGAATTCTGACATAGCACTCTATCTACGTTCGGGAGTCGGTTTTTGGGGCCGAACTTGACTTGGAGTTTTGGGAGTTTTGGTTTGCTCCCTTGTGTGGTGCCTCGCTGTGATCGTAGGGATCATCCACCCTCTTTCTAGGGTCGTGGGCATCGCGTTTGAGTCCGAAGCTTTTGGGGTTGATTTTGTTGGGATAGAGGCCAGGATTTCTGAGAAGAAAATTTTAGGCTCCCATTCACCCCCCCTTTGGTCGCCTTGCTTTAGCATTTTTGGTCCTTCAATTGGTATCGGAGCCAGTTAAGGATCTCTCTACCTTAACCGGTTCCGGATCCGCGAAGGCAACCTTTTGAGAGCAGTTTGTTTCTGACTTTGCTTGTCGAGGTGTTGAGCTTGTGTTTTGGCTAACACTAACGGTGATTTTAGAGATGGCACCAAGATTTTCTCTCGGCGTGTCTTTGTCCTTAGGTTTGAGTCTTGGACATGCGACCGAGGACGATGTTTTGGCAAGAAGGAGGAGTGTGATTCTCAAGACAGAACGTGAGGTGGAGGCTTTGCTAGACTTCCTAGGAGATGATGGATATTCGACGGAGGATCTTGTATGTGAACTTGGCAAGGCCAAGAAAGGTACACTTGTTGCTAGTCTTGGGGCTCTGTCCCGACGTTTTGAAGCTTGTTGTGATGATAATGTTAGATATGATGAGCTTTGTGATACCTTGCATAGAAAGATTGAGAAGTTGAATTGCTCCATCACTAGGTTAAAATATGGCCTTTTTCACTGGAAGTCTAGTGCATCTTTACCTTGCACCTCTTGTAGTGACATAGTTAGGAAGAATGATGAGCTATGCTTTTCCCTTGCTAGCTTAAAATCAGAGAATGAAATGTTGAAATCAAATGCTTCCATACCATGTCTTGCTTGCTTTGACTTGCACAAGGATCTTGTTTGTGCTAAATCTGAAATAGCCTTGCTTAGGTCAAAAGCTGTTGCACCATGTGTTTCTTGTGAGTCTTTGCTTGCTGAAATCAATAAACTAAAATTGACTCACACCACATGTGTAGATGAACTTGAGCATGCTAGGGCTGAAATTATTGAGATAAATGCTAGGCCTTGTAGCTTGTGCTCTTTGAATAAAAATACTTGCCTTACTTCTAGTGCTATTCATGATTCATTGCTTGATGTGAATGGTGATGTTTCTTCCACCGATTTCATGTGCACATCATGCATTGATTTGGAAAAAGAAGTTTTGGCTTTGGAAGTTTTGCGCGATGATATGAGCGTCAAGTTGATTGAGCACAATGATATGAGTGCCAACCTTGAGAGGGAAGTTGAGCCCTTGCGTACCACATATGCTGAGTGCATTCAAAAGGAGATTTAAAATTTGAGAAACAATCCTTGTGGTACTTGTGATCGCCTCATGTTTGAGAATGAGGTGTTAGCCAAAAGATGCAAGAGTCTTTGTGCTAAGTCTTTCGAGTCACGGATTTCTTCCAACTCCGATGTTGACATTTCTAAGTTTGCATCTTTGCAACCGGAGTTGAGTTCTTGTGCTGCGCGTGAGTCTTTTGACGATAGCACTTGTGTCAAGGTTTAGGATAGATCTTTCATACCTACTCCCAACCTTGTTGTTTCTTCGGGTGATGTCCAAGGGACTTCTCTTGATAAGGGTGCTTCTCATATTTTTGGGACTCGTGCTCCCAATCCGGTTTTCCATTGCACCTTTTGCAAGAAGGATGGACATTCATTCGATTTTTGTTTCCGCCGTGTCAAACACAAGCGACGTATTCGAGCTAAGGCTTTTAGGAAGCCGCGTAGCCTTTCCCATGGCACGTGTGCTCCTAGTGTTGGCACCAAGTTGAACGTTGATGCTTCTTGTTCTAAGACCCAAGGGACTTCTCACTTGTCGGAGAATGGTGTGCCTTCTAGTAGGCCTTTGTACCATTGCTCTTTTTGTGAGAAAGATGGGCATCAAGAAAGCTTTTGTTATCGGCATGCCAAACGCTTGCGCCAAGCTCGCTCTTCTAGGAACTTGGTGGTTCATAGCCCTTCTCATGGCATGAACGCTTGTGCTCCTAGTAAGAAGCCCCTCTTTGTTGATGGGTTTTATGACTCCTTTTCTAGTGGGTTAGGTCATGGTCGTGGACATGCTTCTAGTGCTACTTCTCTTGGTCCACGTCATGCTTCTCATGATGCATCTATTGGTTCTTCTACAAAAACCTTGGAAGATGTTTGCCTCTTTTCCCGTGGTATGACTCGTTATTCTCCTTGAGTTGTCCTTTTGAGGAATGCTTCCAAAGGTGTCTCACAATTGCATTTGAACCAACATTTGCATCATGCTAACCCACATGATAAGTTGAGTTTTGTGACCAAGTCTTGGGTTCCCAAGTACATGCTCGCTAACCCTTCGGGATCCAAGACTCGGGTTACTTTGTCCTCTTGTGTGTAGATATGAGGACGCGGGGTGGAGAACATGCGCCGAATGGAGCTTGATCTTTTAGATGTGATCAAGATTTGATGGTTCTCTGCATCCCGCTTAGATTTGCCTCCAAAGAGGCTTTTACAGCTTGGTGAGCTCTCTTTTACACTCATACCTTGTACATTCATGATCTATTTCTTGTGGTATGAGATGGTCATTCATATGCTCACTTGTATAGTTCTTGCATGTACATTTTCTTTTGTATCATGTTTTGATTTTGTCTAGCATGTGCTATCTTGTATATCATGTCATGCTAGCTTTGTGTTCAGCTTTGGTGGTTATTCCACTTTTTGTGCTAGTTGGTGATCCTCATGAACATTATGCCATACTTTATCATATTTCTCCATGAGCTTTACTTGTAGAGGTATGATGTTCATTAGGTGTCACTTTTCAGGTGCTAGTTTTGGTTACCTACATGTACCCTGTTGATATGATTAGTTTGAGCACTAGTCTTTTCCTCAATTTTATCATGTTACATGCTTTTGAATATATTGCTATCAGTATCTTGCATTGTAGCATGTGTTGAGGTTTAGGCTGTGTTTGGGTTGATCATGTCTCTAGGCTGCATTTTGCTCCATAGTGCTTTATCCTGTTGCATGGTAGTTTTGACTAGTTTGAGTTTAGATCTCCTTGCGGTATCATTCATAGGTAGATCTATTTTTGTCGAGAGTTCACCTTATGCTTATTATGTGACTAACCGTTTTCGTGGAGACCTTGAGGTCACACTGGACGAGACAATGCCTTGTGTTTTCTTCTGCTTTTGAGTGTGAAGGAGAATAGGAGCCTGGAGAAAGCATTTTGGCTCACGGACCCGATCCCACTTCTTCCATGACTTGGGGTTCCGTTCGAGCAGCTCTCCAGTGAGCACTAGCTGCACCTGAGGGAGCGACAGCATCAGGCGAGGAGGAGATGACTTTGGCAAGGCAGGCGCCCCGGAGATTTCAGCAGATTCAGGCGTCCCCTCGGGTATCACACCAGCAGGAGGTCATGCGCTTCATGAGGTACCTCTAACACACTTCTGAGTTTGGATTTTGGTACTCTTCTTCTTCAACCTCTTTCTGCTGTGTGGTCTTTCCGATGTGTTTTTTGCTGACTGTTTGCTTGAGCGTTTCTTGGCTCTTCTTTTGTGAGTTTGGTGTGTGTTTCTCTTTTTGTTGGGGGAGCATTTTGCTTGTTGTATCATAGTTTGTCTTCTCTGATACCCTTTTGTTTTGGGTCTTTCTCTTTAGGCTAGTTTTTGCTTTGTTTTTTGATAGACTAGCTTTTGCATGCATTTCATCATGTATCTAGTGCATCTTAGAGCTTCATGTTTAGAGCAATGAGAATGAGATTATGCTCTTTTTTGGTATGCCCTGTTTATTCATGATGATACTTGTAGCTTAGGCTCTTTTTGATCACTTGATACATGTTATGAGCTAAGCTATTTTTGCAAATGGTGAACTTGATTAATCAACTATGAAACCTTTAATTTGTTCACCATTGAGAGTGGCAACTAGCATGGGTAGGATGTGTTGAGATCACTTATGCTATCTTTTGTATGCTAGGTTGCTATGTCTCTTGCACTGAGTCATTCACTTGCTTGGATTGGTCATATTTACCTTGTGCTTAAAATTTGATCCAAGTCTAAGTGAAATGAAAAGATCGAGATGGGATTGCATGTGTCAGCACATCACGGTATCGAGACTGTTTCTCATTGCACTTTTGAGTTAAACTTGAGCCGTGTAGTGTAAGACCGAAACCAGTGCTTTAAGCTTCTGATTGCTTTTGTTGCATAGGCTTAGCCCGGTTGAAAAGTTAGGCAATGACCATGCTTTCAACCTCTCGCAATCACATGCTTTAATATGAACTTGTGTTAATACCGCTGCAATCTCCGATAAAATTTGAAAATAACACAAGTTTATGCTTCATTCTTTTGCATGATGATTGAACTTTTCTAGGGGTAGCTCACCTTTTATACTTGAGTTAGCACTTGATTGATTTCCTGTCTATTCATGCTAAGTGCTATTTTAGTGGTGAACTCCTTTTCAAATGGCTTAAAACTGCTCATATGCTTAATTGTTCATATTTCGTATTCATTTGATCAGTTTGAGCCTTTGCTAGCATTTGTGTTGATTGCTACATTTTCAGGGCAGCACCCTTTTGAGCACCTTTTCAATCTGATTGCTATACACTTGAAGTTGTTGCATTATGCATATCATGCATTTTTAGCTTATTGTACATACCCCCAGCTCCGATACTCTTTGTGGTCACTTTCAATGCTTTTTATTGACCCCCATGTGCTTTCGGTTGGTGACTTGTCTTGTGTTTGTGTCAATTTTGTGGATAAATGTCGTAACCCCTCAGCATGTTCCCTTTTGTCAAGGGGGAGAAGCTGTTTGCAAGGGGGAGCTTATGTGTTGGCACAAAGGGGAGAGTCATTCATTTTTGGGGAGAGTTTTGAGCTAGGGGGAGTTTAGTTCTTTTATGTCCTTCTTCAATTGGTATAGCTCTTTTATTTGTTTCAAATTTCAATTGATATCCATCTTTTTGTATGGAGTGTAATTGGTGTCATGAGCTTTGTGGCATAGCTTTTGTATATAGGCTTGCTTTCAGGGGGAGTTGTTTTGTTTTGCAGCTTCTCCGCGTGCTCCGAGTGTTTGTGCTCCATTTGATTTTGAGCTTCTTTTTGTGTTTTCTCAGTCGGTATCGAGCCTGCTAGTCGTGTAGAGCCGTTTTGCCTCTATCTTGAGGGACTAGCAGTTTTTGCTTGGTATTTTCGATTGTTGTGGAGCCTTCAGCTAGTTGTGTTGAGCCTCTGTGCCTCTATCTTGAGGAACTAGTAGTTTTGCTTCTTATGCGTTGTTTCAGCCTCAATTGGTATCGAGCCTTGAGCTAGTGGTGTTGAACCTTTTTATGCCTCTTCTTGAGGGCTAGCTCATTTTTGACTTGGTTGTGTCGAGCCATTGCCCATGCCTTTGGGAACCAAGTCTTTTGCTCTATGTGATCGAGTTTTGCACTTTGTTGAGTTGTTGCTCCGATCCTTTGCTTGGTTGCGTTGAGCCGTTGCCCATGTCTTTGGGGACCAAGTTTTCGGTTTTGGTATCTCAAACCATCTCTTGTGCCTAGTTTTTGTCAATTCAATCATCAAGGGGGAGAAATTTCGAAACCCAAGTGGTGAAGTATCTTAAATTTTGAAACCCAAGTGGATAAGTACCTTGGTTTCGTTTGTGGGTTTCTTTTGTGATGACTGTTTGACAATTTTATTTGAGATTGGTTTTCAAGTGCCTTTTGGGATTTCATGAAACTCTTGTCTTCTCTTGACTCTTCGGTTGTGTGGAGGCTTTGCCCGCTTTTCCCATTTCTTTCGGGACTGAGAGCTTTTATTTGGAGTTTTCATGATCCTTCCTCATCTCAAGTGGCCTTGTGTTTGCTTTTACTTGGCTTTTGGGCACTTGAGTGAGGCTTGCCTTCAAACCCTTCCTTTGTGGTTTTATTTTTAGTCAATGCATTCATCAAGGGGGAGATGCATTCATCAAGGGGGAGATTGAGAACATATATGATGAATTATTGACTTTGATGAGGAAGGTTTGAGGCTTTTCTCGGTTAAGTCATTATTTGCAATGCGCTTAATGTTTATGACTAACCAGTGGTGTTGAGTTGTGTTGTGTTTATGTGTTGGCGTGCGTGTGCAACATGTGTCTCTTGGCTGTGTTGATGTGCAGGTGTGGAGCTCGAAGACAGTGGTCGATGGCGAGGTGAAGGTCAAGTAGAGACGTGTCATGCCGACGGACCAAGAGCGGTGAAGGATGGGTGTGCCATGCGGTGGACGTGCCATGCCGATGGACCCAGAGCGGTGAAGGGCGGACGTGAGGCTTGGACCGACGGACCAGAGGGCCAGAGGACCAGCTGTGGTAGCCGGCACGTGGCATCGGCGAGCGAGAGCACATGGGGATGTGCGGTGCATCGGCCGAGTCGGGAGGAAGATGATGGCGTCGTGGCACTTGGCGGGAGGTCGGACACGGGCTTGCGTGCGGCGCAAGTGCCGTCGGCCGAGTCAAGAAGGAAGGTGAAGGCGTTGTGCCCGACGTGGAGGCTGGACATGCATCGGCATCGATGCCGGTGGTCGGGGTGTGCGAACCACATCCCGTCTGCGGTGCGGGTTCGGTAGCTGAGCCTCAAAAAGCCACCATCGACGGTTTCTGAGTTTGGACCTCAAAACTCGAGGTGACCGGTTTCTGAGTTTGGGCCTCAAAATTCGGCGAGGACGGTTTCCAGGTTTGGGCCTCAAAACCTAGGCTCGTGGATTTCCGAGTTTGGGCCTCAAAACTCGGGGTGGCCAGTTTGCCAGGTTTGGGCCTCAAAACCTGGGCTGGCGGGTTTACCGGTTTGGGCCTCAAAATCGGGGGTGGTCCGAAAGGACGGTTGACATGTGGCGGTGTGGAGAGGCTGGCGCGGCGGCGTAGCTATCCACGAGGAAGGCGCGGTGGTCGATGGTGATGGCACGTGGCGACATCCTAGAGGTCGCGTCGAGGCGAAGCTACCAGATGTGCGGGCGTGGCCGTCGGATGAAGATCATCAAGACTGGACGGTTTTACCCCCGGGGGTGTTTGGGTCGAGTGCTTAATGTAAGGGTGTTTTGGTCTTCGGAAGTGCGCCTATATATATGAGGGGGCTGCTAGGGTAGCCGTATCCTTGGACGGTGTCTCTCTCATTTTGTTCCTGTGAGAGAAGGCTAGGGTTAGGGAGAGTTGGCTCTTGTTCTTGAGCTTTTTGCCATCCAAGCTTTGATTTGCTAGGAGTGGCTTGTAGCCCGACACCGAGTGCTTAATCAATCATCCATTCCTCTGAATCCAAGGATCAAATTCGTGGTTGAATTCGCGTTTTGAATTTGTTCTTCGCGTTCTTCTTTTCTCCATGATTTTCTCTTCACTCGATCTCCCTCTACGCTGCGTCTTTTGCGATTCCATTTGAATCAACTTGTTCTTTGAAGTGAGGAGAACATTTCCACCGAAGGAATTCATCTCTACCCTCACGAACAAGTAGATCGAGTCGAAATCATTTTCGTTCTTCGTTCTTTCCCTTTTCTAGTGTTCTTCGGATTTCTCATGGATTAGTTGGGTTGAAGCGATGATATCCTAGGATTAGCTTCCCAACACGTAGATGAACACTTGGGAGAAGTTTGGTTGCAGCCTTGTTCGATTTGGTGAAGATCCAATCGATTTTGGTTTTGTCCCGTGAGGATTTTGGGGTTTCTGGACAGTGGCGGACTGTCCGCCCCTTGGTGGCGGACTGTCCGGCCATCGGGCTTTGGCCAGACCAGAACTGTAACACCTCAGGTGTTTACATGAATAAAATGTTGTCATGCCATCATAAGCATTTCATAGCATCCTGTGCTAGTTCACCTTGAGATGCATTCACTAAAATGAGTTTAATTCCTAATGTGTGAGCATCTTTGTTTATGCTTGTGTTATAGCTCAAAACCCTAATTTGAAATGTCATTATGAAATAACTTGTGTTCATTCCTATTTGACTAAAGTCATGTAAAGGCATAAAACCAAGTTCAACAATTCGAAAGAATATAAAATTCATTTAGCCTAAAAATGGGAAAATCATTAAATTCCAATATAAGTTAATTAGCCCTTTCTAGTTAACTCAAAATCTATGCATATTTAGGGGTTGACCCTAAAAGCTTTTTGGTAGATCTTGAGGAGAGGTACAAATTTGGTATTCAAAGTTTTCATAGTTTCTGTACAAATTTTAAAGTAATTTTTAATTTACTCGAACCCGGAAAATGGTCACCTTTTTACTTTAAATCTGCATTTCAAAAACTAGTTGAAATCTGAGTTTGAGGTCTACATCAAAGTAATAGAGAATTTCAAAAGGAACATTTCATACAATGACCATTTTTCAAGTGTCAATGCAAAATCAAAAGTAATTTTGCTTTTACTACAAAACCCTAGTTCTGTCCACTTTTCAAATTCCCCATTTGAAATGGATTTGAACTGTTTTGATCAAATTGACCTATCTCTATTTGAAATCAGCCAAAGAGTATTAAAGCAAAGTTGTACAACTTTTCAAGCTCTACATTTCATATGTTGACAAATCTTGAGGTGTAGTTCAAATTTCAAAAGTAATTTTGAAATTCAGTTTGGTCCAAATTTGAATTTGAACCCCATTTCAAAATCTAGGCAGAATTTGACTTTGATTCTTAAAGCAAACTTGTAGAACCTAAAATTTGGAGCAACTTTTGTTTTGGAAGTTTTTGTCGTGCAGTACAAAAATCTAGAGAAATTAGAAAGGGGGTGAATCTGATACTGTAGCTACAGTAGGGGGAGAACCTGCGGAGCAGGGCAGGCCGCCGCGTGCGCCGTCGCCGTGGCCTGGCCGTCCTCGCGCCGCTCCGCGTGTCCGGCCACGCAGCTGGTTGCCTGCTTGCTTCACTCCACGCGGTGGCAAGCGCTGAGCGCTTCCTTATCTCCCAGCGTCCCCGCCCGCCACCTCCTCCTTCTTCTCCTCTGTTTCCAGTCCAACTCCGGCGAGCTCGTTTACCGTCGTCGCCGCGTCCCTGCACTCTCCATCTCCCAAATAGCTCCGCCGGCATCCCTTGCTTCTCTGAGCTAGCCAACCCAAGCCCTAGAGCTCTCTCACCGCCGTCGCCACGGTCTTCATCCTCGCTGCCGGCAGGGAGCCGCCGTGGGTATCTTGGTCGTGTTCACGGTAAGCCGGAGTACCTCCGATCAATCCGGCTGATGTTTTGGCTTCGTGGTGTGTTGTGGCTCATGTTCGACTCGCTTTTGAGGTCTCTACCGTTCTGGCTTGAGCAGTTCACAGAGGTTGCCGCCGGTGAAAGCTTCACCATCGCCGCCGCCGTAGTCCACCTTGGTCCAGTACTCCTCAAGTCAAGGTATGGTGCGCATCATAGTCGTGATGAGCTCTTAGGCGGGTTGCGCTCTCTAGTTTGGTCTCTACCGAGCCCTAGCAGCCAGAGCATCGCGTCACCGCCGTGCTCGGCATGGCCGAGCTGCCATAGCTGCGGTCAGCTCGAAGTCGAGTGGGCACTAGGTCTAGCGAGGGGTGGAATCGATGCGCGAGGTCAAGCCGTAGACGTTGAGGTCCTCGCCGTCGCCGGAGACATCGCCGAAGAAGGGGCCGACGGCCAGTCAACGCGGCCGAGCGGCCGGTCAAGGCCGGCCGAGGTCTGGCCTGGGCGTGAAGGAGAAGAGAAGTGGCTGACACCTGGGGCCCGGTTGTCAGTGGCTGTGGGCCGAAATTGGGCCGAGCACAGTAAGGTTGTGGGGAGTTTTTCTTTTTCTGAAATAAAGGAATAGTATTGTGTTTTGTCTTTTTGATATGTTTTTGTAGGAAGCTCCAAAAATTGTGAAAAGTTTTGTGTAACTTCCTCAAGCTGTCTAATATTTAAGAAAAATATGAAGCTTGAGTTTTGAACAAATTTTGAAACTGATTTAAATAGGTTTTTTATTAATAAATAATTTTTGATGATTTTTGTAGGCTTATTTAAATGTCCAAAAATCATGAAACTATTTTTGGCACTGTTTTTAGGTGAAAATGGATCCTCACAAAAATTTTAAGCTCTGTTGGAGAAAATAAATTTTATTCTTATTTATATGCTTTATTTAAGCATTTAAATGTTTATACTTTAATTTAATTCTGCAGATTTTTATATTTGTTCAAAAATTGTGATATTTGTTTTATCACTGTTATTTTATATAACGTATCATATCTAAAAGTTTGAACTAATTTGGGCATAGTTTGCTTCACAATCTAATTTCATACTAATTAAATTACTTTCCTTATAATTAAGTAATGTTGTTTAATATCAAAACTTAAGTCTCTTTATGATTGATTAAAGGTTAAGTTAGATGAATTATCTTGATCTACTGCTTGATGCAGGCAAGTTTCACTCATATAACTATGTATGTTGGTAGAAGTTGGTTTCGTTGGTTTGCAACTGTACCGCGATGGAAAGTTGTACAAAATAAATGCTTATAGCTTAGAAAATTTTCATCTTTACCATAATCATGACATGAGCATCTCATCAAGCATGCACTCCTTTATCGTGTAGTTTCCGAAGAGGTCGATTATCCGGACGAGGTTGGTCTAGGGTTTTCGGAGTATTCTGTTAATCCGGAATTGCAGGGGTTCCAGACTCTTCCGGTCAACGAAGGCAAGCCCCGGTTTATTTAACCATTTCCTTGGATTTATAGTTACACTTACTTTCGATAACCTGATGCATTAAATGTTTATCAAATAAATGCTTTAAACCTGTTGATGCATGATCAACCTTGTTATCGATATATCATACCTTGCTACCTGCTTTGTGAAAATGATAGAAATGCTTAGCCCTGCTTTATGAAGCTTTTAATAAATGTTTTCGATACTTATCATTTTGGAATGATAATGAGAAAGAATTATGGTTAAGACCAAACGGGCACATGCATTGACCCTTGGATCGATGTATGGTGACTTGGATGTGTCAGTTTAGGGTTAACCGTTGTTGGCCTGCTAGATTGAGAAATTGTGAAGTACCGATCATATGCTACGGTAAGCCCTGCCTTGGTGGTTCTTAAATGAGAACGGCTAATCGCGCACTGGGAGTGGAGAGATGGCGGGAGTACTAGCTACCCTCGTGGGTTAAAGTCCCGGATTGGAGGTGTACAAGTACTCTCGGGTGGCGCGGACCTGGTCTTGTTTGGAGGATCCGAGGTTGGGGTTGATATATGTGTGATCAAGGGTCTACATATATCGTATGATCGTGGAAAACTCCCAGATCTGGTTGAATCGGTAAAAAATTGTCGTGCTCCTCGGTTAAGGAGACTCAATCTACTGACCTGCACCGTAGATTGAAAATGGAACTAGTTTAAGAAAGAATGATAATGAACTTTCACAAATGTTCACTTTCAATTCATACCATGTGCTTAAATGACTAAGTAAAATTTGGATTTAGGATTACTTTAGTAAGCTTTTATGTAAATGAAAAATGTTGTTGAGCCTACCCAAGCCAGCATACCTTTTTCTTCCCTGCCCTTGTCGGGTAAGTCTTGTTGAGTACCTTTGTACTCAGGGTTTGTTAACCCCTGTTGCAGGTGACGCTCACGAACAGCCTTGCTTTGAGGCTTGTTGCGTGACCGTTGTTGAGTAGGACGTGTCCGAAGAGGAGTAATACAACCCTCGGGCGGGGTTGTTTGTGTGATATACAGTTTTAAGTAATGTTACTTCCACTACCTAGGATAAAGTTGGAAACTATGGTTTGTAATAACGACGTAAGTTTGAACAACTGGTTTGTAAAACTTATGGTGTAATACTTCCGCACTTTTATCTCTGATGTATATTATTTGTGAAATATTGTAATACTGCAATGACTGTTGCAATGATCCTGGGAGTGTAAGAAAACGTGGATGAGTCGGGTTACCCGATGACACGTGATGGGTCTTTTGGGTTATTGGGCACAGTGTATGACCGTCTGAGGTCTGTAGGACAAAGACAGGTACACGTGGGCCTTATTAATCCAGGAGGTTCTGTCACAGCTGGTATCGGAGCGATCATTGCAGCAGTCTTGTAGTATTGTTGCAAAACTTCAAAATGATTTGAGTCAAAACTATTTGAAATTTTAGTTTGGTCCAAAATGCTTTTGACTTACCTTGTTCATGCTATTCGGTCTATGTTCTGTCTTAAGTAGTAGATCATAGATTGTTAAGTGGAGTAGCATGTTAAGTTAAGCCTTAATTTGAAATGGTTGTTAAATTTCTACTCCTATATAAGGGAGTATAATTTAAATTTTATATGCTTTATGCATAAGTATGTTTCATGCATCATGCTTAATCAACTTGTGGTATATGGTATAGTCGGGTAAGGGTTACAATCCAATCCTTTCTTGCTATCCAAAAAGTATTTTCCTTTATCTGCCTAATTCAAAATCTTACCTCACTAGGATGCCGCGCGGTAAGGAGACACCTCGCAAGAGTACAAGCCCTCATGGTGTACCCATGCACCAACTCGCATTCCGCAAGGAGGAAGAGTCCAGCAGGAGTCAGAAGATCAATGAAGACTTACGGGCAGAGATCCGTGAGTTGAAATCTCAGTTGGCCACTACCTCTCGGGAGAAGAGTTTAGCACTTGCCAAAGCTGGAGGCATGAAAATCAAGCTGGAGGGGGCCAACAGAAGCGTGGTCAATGCAGAAAAACTCATGACTAAAATGCTTGGAGAAAGGAACACCGCTTGGAAGCGAGAAGATGCTGCTTTAGCCCGTCTGCTTGAGTTGGAGGCGTATGTAACGGATATAGAAGCATTCAATGACTAGTTACATGAGGAAGTCCATGTGCTGTATGACCAACTCCATCCACCTCCACCTCCAGATGCAGCAGAAGATGAGATGGGTACGATCATTGATGAGGGAGAGGTAGATGAGCAGAGTGAGGAAGATCCTGATATGGTTGAGTCTGCGGATGGCAGCGACAGTGAGAGTGAGGGTGCCGAATGAGTCGTCTCCCACTAGAGAGTCAGGCGTGGATCTTGAACCCTAGGGGATAAGGGGTTGTGTAATGGTTTAGCTGAACATGATCCTAAGCTAGTGGAATCATGTATCAGTCGGTTATGCATGAATAAATTAACATGAGTGTGTAAGCAGTTACTGTTTTTGTATCATAACCCAGAGATCAATAAAGTTTGGTTTGTTTGTGAGCAGATGCCTCGTACCCGTGCTGCTGATGGGGCTGGTTCGTCTCATGATGGGGAGGGTGTTCCCAATGCACCCCCAGTTCCACCAACACTGGTAGAAGCCATTGCCGCACTCATGCGTGCCACAGCAGACAATGCACGTCTGCTGCAAGGCCTAGTTCAGAATGCACCATATGGGCAGCGTGGCCGACATCATCATCAAGCCCAGGAAAGTACTTATTAGGATTTCACCGAGACTAGGCCGCCGGTATTCACTAAGGCTGAGGAGCCTCTAGAAGCTATAGACTGGCTCCGTACTATGAATCAGAAGTTTGAGCTAATCCACTGCACTGAAACTCAAAAGCCAGCCTTCGCAGCCCAGCAGTTGAGGGGAGCTGCGGGGACTTGGTGGGCAAACTTTGAAGCTGCCCAAGCTCCAGGACACCGCATTACCTGGGATGAGTTCTCGAGAGCTTTCAAAGCTCACTACATTCCAGCGGGTGTGATGCGGATAAAAACCGAAGAGTTCTTAGCCCTCAGGCAGGGGGATCAGCCAGTACAGCAGTATATTGGCAAGTTTAATCATTTGTCTCAGTATGCTTTGGATCACGTGAACACCGATGACAAGAAGCGCAACAGCTTCATGAGGGGGTTGAATACGAAGATGCAGAAGATGCTGGCAATGTGTGATGATAATATATCCTTCAATGATGCGGTGAATAAAGCTATATCTACAGAAGAGAAGCATTTCAAGCATCTCGAAGCTAAAAAGAGGAAGGGTGGGAGTTCAACTGGATCGTTTGGTGGCAATAAGAAGCCCCAGCGTATCATATACCACCTAGTCCAGCACAACCGTCCACCGTACCGTCCACCCCAACAACAACAACAACAACATCAAGCCAGCTCACAACAGTCATCTGCTAAAACTGTTGTAAACTCTAACTATCCACGACAGTCGAATGCCCCTGGCATTCAAACCCAGACTCCCCCGAACCACAACTACCCATGCTACAACTGTGGGAAGCCAGGCCATTTCTCCCGTAATTGCCCGTATCCCAGGAAGAGTATCCCAAATACTCCATAGGGGCAAAGTGGTCAGAATTCCCAGCAGCGACCACAGCAACAACCACAGCTGAATTAAGGCCGCAATAACAATCAAAAGAATAAGACCGTCCTGAAGACTGGTTGAGTGTATTATGCACAAGCGGCAGATATTCCTGAAGGGGAACCCATCATGATGGGTATGTTTTTAGTTGCTCACCATCCTGCCATATTACTATTTGATTCTGGTGCATCGCATACCTTTATCAGTAAGAAATTTGTTGAAAAGCATCATATACCAACGGGGGAAGTACGAGAAAATTTCCTTATACACACACCTGGAGGTCGTTTATATACAAAGGAAGTGGCGCATCAGGTGCCCATAGAATTTGCCGGACATACTTATCCAACTAATATGATAGTAATCAAGGATCAGGATATAGATGTGATCCTAGGGATGAACTGGATGTACCAGCAGAATGCAGTATTAGATGCCTTGCATAGAATAGTCAGGTTGATCATACCTGATAGTACTTCTGAACTCTTTATCCAACTTCCGATTCCAAAGAAAATCGTTGACCAGATGTGCGGTAGCGTCCGTGCAACAACAGTTAAAGGGGTACAGGATATTCCAGTAGTCTGCGAGTTCCCGGATGTATTTCTTGAAGACTTGCTGGGGTTACCACCAGACCGTGATGTTGAGTTCAGCATAGAGCTAAAACCAGGAACATCACCAATATCTCGACGAGCCTATAGAATGCCACCTAAAGAACTGGCAGAATCGAAAGCTCAGTTGCAAGAGTTGCTTGATAAGGGTTATATCAGACCTAGTTCATCACTATGGGGCTGTCCTGCTTTGTTTGTTAAAAACAAAGATCAAACTTTGAGACTATGTGTGGACTATCGTCCGCTTAATGAAGTAACGGTGAAGAATAAGTACCCATTACCACGGATTGATCTTATGTTTGATCAACTCGTGGGCACCAAGGTCTTTCCAAGATAGATCTAAGATCTGGGTATCACCAGATAAAAATAATGCTTGAAGATATTGCTAAAACTGCTTTCACCACCCGATATGGCCTGTATGAGTACTTAGTCATGTCCTTTGGGTTAACCAATACTCCAGCTCACTTCATGTACCAGATGAACTTTGTATTCATGCCGGAGCTAGACAAGTTTGTGGTGGTGTTCATTGATGATATTCTCATATATTCCAAGAATCCACAAGAACATGCTGAACATCTCAGAGTAGTGTTGGGTCGTCTGAGAGGCCATCAGCTATATGCAAAGTTCAGTAAATGTGAGTTCTGGCTAGATAGAGTCCCATTTTTGGGTCATGTGTTATCATCTGAAGGTGTAGCTGTGGATCCAGGCAAGGTACAAGAAATCTTTGAATGGGAATCTCCTAGGACTGTCCATCAAGTTCGCAGTTTTCTGGGTATGGCGGGATACTACCGCAGATTTATTCCGGACTTCTCCAAAGTTGCCAAACCTATAACTGAGTTGTTAAAGAATGAAGTCAAATTTGTTTGGTCAGATAAATGTGAAGAAGCTTTTCAGAAGCTGAAGGAATTCTTGACTACAGCTCCAGTCTTAGCCCAACCCAATATTGAGAAACCGTTCGATGTGTATTGTGATGCTTCTGGTATCGGGATTGGCTGTGTTTTGATGCAAGAGGGCAGAGTGATAGCTTATGCATCTAGGTAGTTGAAGCGTCATGAAGAACACTATCCAACTCATGACTTAGAGTTAGCAGCAGTTGTCCATGCCTTGAAGATTTGGCGTCATTACCTCTTAGGCAACACATGTCATATATACACCGACCACAAGAGTCTGAAATATATTTTCACTCAGTCAGAGCTGAATATGCGACAACGGAGATGGTTAGAACTAATCAAGGATTATGATCTTGAAGTGCATTACCATCCCGGAAAGGCAAATGTTGTAGCCGATGCTTTAGTCGGAAGGTTCGTTGTAACTGTACCACGGTCAGACCAGTAGATCTTGCTCTCTGTTCCGAGTTAGAAAAACTGGGTATTCAGATGATCACTCAAGGCAGTTTATCTAATATATCAGTTCAGTCATCTATCAAAGACCAGATTATAGCTGCTCAGAAAGAAAATAAGGGTATTGTCCACATCAAAGAGAAAGCCAAGGCAGACAAAGCTTCTTGCTTCCGGGTCGATGAAGCAGGAGTGGTTTGGTTCAATGATAGATTGGTCGTTCCGAAAAACCCTGAGTTGAGAAAGCAAATTCTGGATGAAGCTCATCTTACCCCGTTTGTGATTCATCCGGGAAGTACAAAAATGTACCAGGATCTTAGGCAAAGATTCTGGTGGACTAAGATGAAGATCGAAATTGCAAAGTATGTAGCCAGATGTGATACTTGTCAGAAAGTTAAAGCCATTCATCTTAAGTAAGCTGGTGAACTGCAGCCATTGCCAATTCCTGCCTGGAAATGGGAGGACATCAGTATGCACTTTATTGTGGGTTTGCCGAGAACATCCAAGGGCTATGACTCTATTTGGGTCATAATAGATCGTCTGACCAAGGTTTCACACTTCATACCAGTCAAGACCACCTACCCAGCATCAATATATGCCAAGATATACTTTCAGAGGATTATGAGTTTGCATGGAGTTCCGAAAACTATTGTCTCAGATAGGGGTACACAGTTTGTTTCAAAATTCTGGGAAAGTCTCCATGAGTCTCTAGGCACTAAACTCTTACACAGTACCGCTTACCATCCACAAACAGGGGGTCAGACGGAAAGAGTGAATCAAATATTAGAAGATATGCTCAAGGCGTGTGCTCTCAACTTTCCATTTAAGTGGGATGAGTGCTTACCACTAGCAGAGTTCTCATATAACAATAGTTATCAAGAGAGTATTCGTATGGCACCATTTGAAGCTTTATATGGCAGAAGGTGCCGTACTCCTTTACATTGGTCTGAACCTGGAGAAAGATGTTTTTTTGGTGTCAATTTAGTTCAAGAGACTGAACAGAAAGTCAAGCTCATACAAAGGAATATGAAGATAGCACAATCCCGACAGAAAAGTTATGCGGACAAAAGGCGTAGGCCTTTGACGTTTGCCAAAGGAGACTTTGTGTATCTAAAGGTGTCACCCACCAAGGGTGTTTATCGATTCGGGGTTAAAGGAAAACTTGCTCCCCGTTAAGTCGGACCATTTCAAGTTCTGGCCAAGTGTGGCATGGTGGCATATCGTATTCAATTACCAGCTCATCTGTCAGAGGTTCATAATGTGTTTCACATCTCTCAGCTGAAGAAGTGTCTGCGAGTTCCTGATCAAGTGATCGATGTTGAAGGGGTACAACTTGAGCCTGATATGACTTACTCAGAGTATCCCACCAGAATTCTTGATCAACGAGATAGAATAACTCGACGACACACTCACAGGTTCTATAAAGTTCAATGGAGTCAGCATTCAGAGGAAGAAGCAACTTGGGAAACCGAAGAATTCCTAATAGAGCAGTTTCCTGAGTTTTATGCAACCATACAGTCAGGGCAGTAAAAGAGGTTGACAAATAGAACGTGTTCCTAGTTTTTGTAAAAAGTTTGTAATCTTTATCCCCGTACCCCACAACTTTAGTAGTATTTTGGTTTGTGGGTAAATCTCGGTTCGAGATTTCTTTTAGGGGGAAAGGATGTAACACCTCAGGTGTTTACATGAATAAAATATTGGCATGCCATCATAAGCATTTCATAGCATCATGTGCTAGTTCACCTTGAGATGCATTCACTAAAATGAGTTTAATTCCTAATGTGTGAGCATCTTTGTTTATGCTTGCGTTATAGCTCAAAACCCTAATTTGGAATGTCATTATGAAATAACTTGTGTTCATTCCTATTTGACTAAAGTCATGTAAAGGAATGAAACCAAGTTCAACAATTCAAAAGAATATAAAATTCATTTAGCCTAAAAATGGGAAAATCATTAAATTCCAATATAAGTTAATTAGCCCTTTCTAGTTAACTCAAAATCTATGCATATTTAGGGGTTGACCCTAAAAGCTTTTTGGTAGATCTTGAGGAGAGGTACAACTTTGGTATTCAAAGTTTTCACAGTTTCTGTACAAATTTTAAAGTAATTTTTAATTTACTCGAACCCAGAAAATGGTCACCTTTTTACTTTAAATCTGCATTTCAAAAACTAGTTGAAATCTGAGTTTGAGGTCTACATCAAAGTAATAGAGAATTTCAAAAGGAAAATTTCATACATTGACCATTTTTAAAGTGTCAATGCAAAATCAAAAGTCATTTTGCTTTTACTACAAAACCTTAGTTCTGTCCCCTTTTCAAATTGCCCATTTGAAATGGATTTGAACTGTTTTGATCAAATTGACCTATCTCCAGTTGAAATCAGCCAAAGAGTATTAAAGCAAAGTTGTACAACTTTTCAAGCTCTACATTCATATTTTGACAAATCTTGAGGTGTAGTTCAAATTTCAAAAGTAATTTTGAAATTTAGTTTGGTCCAAATTTGAATTTGAACCCCATTTCAAAATCTAGGCAGAATTTGACTTTGATTCTTAAAGCAAACTTGTAGAACATAAAATTTGGAGCAACTTTTGTTTTGGAAGTTTTTGTCATGCAGTACAAAAATCTAGAGAAATTAGAAAGGGGGTGAATCTGAAACTGTAGCTACAGTAGGGGGAGAACCTGCCGGAGCAGGGCAGGCCGCTGCGAGCGCCGTCGCCGTGGCCTGGCCGTCCTCGCGCCGCTCCGCGTGTCCGGCCACGCAGCTGGTTGCCTGCTTGCTTCACTCCGCGAGGTGGCAAGCGCTGAGCGCTTCCTTATCTCCCGGCGTCCCCGCCCGCCACCTCCTTCTTCTCCTCTGTTTCCAGTCCAACTCCGGCGAGCTCGTTTACCGTCGTCGCCGCGTCCCTGCACTCTCCATCTCCCAAATAGCTCCGCCGGCATCCCTTGCTTCTCCTGAGCTAGCCAACCCAAGCCCTAGAGCTCTCTCACCGCCATCGCCACGGTCTTCATCCTCGCTGCTGGCAAGGAGCCGCCGTGGGTATCTTGGTCGCGTTCACGGTAAGCCGGAGTACCTCCGATCAATCTAGCTGATGTTTTGGCTTCATGGTGTGTTGTGGCTCATGTTCGGCTCGCTTTTGAGGTCTCTACCGTTCTGGCTTGAGCAGTTCACAGAGGTTGCCGCCGGTGAAAGCTTCGCCATCGCCGCCGCCATAGTCCACCTCGGTCCCGTACTCCTCAAGTCAAGGTATGGTGCGCATCATAGTCGTGATGAGCTCTTAGGCGGGTTGCGCTCTCTAGTTTGGTCTCTACCGAGCCCTAGTAGCCAGAGCATCGCGTCGCCGCCGTGCTCGACATGGCTGAGCCGCCATAGCCGCGGTCAGCTCGAAGTCGAGTGGGCACTTGTTCAAGCGAGGGGTGGAATTGATGCGCGAGGTCAAGCCGTAGACGTTGAGGTCCTCGCCGTCGCCGGAAACTTCGCCGGAGAAGGGGCCGACGGCCAGTCAACGCAGCCGAGCGGCCGGTCAAGGCCGGCCGAGGTCTGGCCTGGGCGTGAAGGAGAAGAGAAGTGGCTGACGCCTGGGGCCCGGTTGTCAGTGGCTGTGGGCCAAAATTGGGCCGAGCCTAGTAAGGTTGTGGGGAGTTTTTCTTTTTCTGAAATAAAGGAATAGTGTTATGTTTTTTCTTTTTGATATGTTTTTGTAGGAAGCTCCAAAAATTGTGAAAATTTTTGTGTAACTTCCTCAAGCTGTCTAATATTTAAGAAAATTATGAAGCTTGAGTTTTGAACAAATTTTGAAACTGATTTAAATAGGTCTTTTTATTAATAAATAATCTTTGATGATTTTTGTAGGCTTATTTAAATGTCCAAAAATCATGAAACTATTTTTGGCACTGTTTTTAGGTGAAAATGGATCCTCACAAAAATTTTAAGCTCTGTTGGAGAAAATAAATTTTATTCTTATTTATATGCTTTATTTAAGCATTTAAATGTTTATAGTTTAATTTAATTCTGCAGATTTTTATATTTGTTCAAAAATTGTGATATTTGTTTTATCACTGTTATTTTATATAATGTATCATATCTAAAAGTTTGAACTAATTTGGGCATAGTTTGCTTCACAATCTAATTTCATACTAATTAAATTACTTTCCTTATAATTAAGTAAAGTTGTTTAATATCAAAACTTAAGTCTCTTTATGATAGATTAAAGGTTAAGTTAGATGAATTATTTTGATCTACTGCTTGATGTAGGCAAGTTTCACTAATATAACCATGTATGTTGGTATAAGTTGGTTTCGTTGGTTTGCAACTGTACCGCGATGGAAAGTTGTACAAAATAAATGCTTATAGCTTAGAAAATTTCCATCTTTACCATAATCATGACATGAGCATCTCATCAAGCATGCACTCCTTTATCGTGTAGTTTTCGAAGAGGTCGATTGTCCGAACGAGGTTGGTCTAGGGTTTTCGGAGTATTCTGTTAATCCGGAATTGCAGGGGTTCCAGACTCTTCCGGTCAACGAAGGCAAGCCCCGGTTCATTTAACCATTTCCTTGGATTTACAATTACACTTACTTTCGATAACCTGATGCATTAAATGTTTATCAAATAAATGCTTTAAACCTGTTGATGCATGATCAACCTTGTTATCGATATATCATACCTTGCTACCTGCTTTGTGAAAATGATAGAAATGCTTAGCCCTGCTTTATGAAGCTTTTAATAAATGTTTTCGATACTTATCGTTTTGGAATGATAATGAGAAAGAATTATGGTTAAGACCAGACGGGCACATGCATCGACCCTTGGATCGATGTATGGTGACCTGGATGTGTCAGTTTAGGGTTAACCGTTGTTGGCCTGCTAGATTGAGAAATTGTGAAGTACCGATCATATGCTACAGTAAGCCCTGCCTTGGTGATTCTTAAATGAGAACGGCTAATCGCGCACTGGGAGTGGAGAGATGGCGGGAGTACTAGCTACCCTCATGGGTTAAAGTCCCGGATTGGAGGTGTACAAGTACTCTCGGGTGGCGCGGACCCGGTCTTGTTTGGAGGATCCGAGGTTGGGGTTGATATATGTGTGATCAAGGGTCTACATATATCGTATGATCGTGGAAAACTCCCAGATCTGGTTGAATCGGTTCGAATCGTCGTGCTCCTCGGTTAAGGAGACTCAATCTACTAACCCGCACCGTAGATTGAAAATGGAACTAGTTTAAGAAAGAATGATAATGAACTTTCACAAATGTTCACTTTCAATTCATACCATGTGCTTAAATGACTAAGTAAAATTTGGATTTAGGATTACTTTAGTAAGCTTTTATGCAAATGAAAAATGTTGTTGAGCCTACCCAAGCCAGCATACCTTTTTCTTCCCTTCCCTTGTCGGGTAAGTCTTGTTGAGTACCTTTGTACTCAGGGTTTGTTAACCCCTGTTGCAGGTGACGCTCACGAACAGCCATGCTTTGAGGCTTGTTGCGTGACCGTCGTTGAGGAGGACGTGTCCGGAGAGGAGTAATACAACCCTTGGGCGGGGTTGTTTGTGTGATATACAGTTTTAAGTAATGTTACTTCCACTACCTAGGATAAAGTTTGAAACTATGGTTTGTAATAACGACGTAAGTTTGAACAACTGGTTTGTAAAACTTATGGTGTAATACTTCCGCACTTTTATCTCTGATGTATATTATTTGTGAAATGTTGTAATACTGCAATGACTCTTGCAATGATCCTGGGAGTGTAAGAAAACGTGGATGAGTCGGGTTACCCGATGACACGTGATGGGTCTTTTGGGTTATTGGGCACAGTGTATGACCGTCTGAGGTCTGTAGGACAAAGACAGGTACACGTGGGCCTTATTAATCCAGGAGGTTTTGTCACAAGAACAGCGCAGCGCGCACTGCTCACGGTCATTTTGACCGGCGGACAACCCACCGTTGGTAGGCGCGGACAGTCCGTGAGTCGCGCAGGGGAGGATCAGCAGCTCTGTTGTTTTTTGCCTTTTAGCCGGCGGACAGTCCGCCAGGGATTTGTAGACAGTCCGCCCCTAGCGCGGACAGTCCGGGACCAAGAGTCCGGACAGTCCGGGAATCGGCTGTAGGTTGAGTTTTAGTGTGTTTGCTCTCCCGGCTTTTCCGCTTCCTTTCTGTACTTCTCGTTTGCTCCTAGAGTTCACCTAGGAACCTCTCTAACTATCTTTGCTACGTGTTAGCATAGGTATTTGGAGGAATTCCGACGTAGCACTCTATCTACGTTCGGGAGTCGGTTTTTGGGCCGAACTTGACTTGGAGTTTTGGGAGTTTTGGTTTGCTCCCTTGTGTGGTGCCTCGCTGTGATCCTGGGATCATCCAGCCTCTTTCTAGGGTCGTGGGCATCGCGTTTGAGTCCAAAGCTTTTGGGGTTGATTTTGTTGGGACAGAGGCCAGGATTTCTGAGAAGAAATTTTTAGGCTCCCATTCACCCCCCCTCTGGTCGCCTTGCTTTAGCATTTTCGGTCCTTCAAGGACAGGTTTTTCGGTTTCAGCCTCAAAACCAGGGGAAGGCCCAGGTTTCCCAATTTTGGCCTCAAAACCAGGGGGAGGTCCGCAAAAAGGACGGGCGGCATGTGGCGGCATCCTGAGGCTTGCGTCGAGGCGAAGCTAAGGATGAGATGGGCGCGTGGCCGTCGGATCGTCATCAAGCAGAGTTGGACCGGGATACCCCTAAGGTTGGTCGCTTCGCTCTTGTATCTAGGAGTAGAAGGGGATTATTGTATTAGGCTATAAATAAGAGAGGCACCCCTCCTCTCTCCTAATCTCTAGCAGTCATTTGTTCCTGAGCACTCTCTCTTTAGCCCTCGCTTAGGTTCTAATCATACCTAGCTGCTAGCGATCCACAGGGAAGACTCAATCATGTCTCTGTGTTTTGGGAACTTCAGGAAGTGAGACCGTAATCTCACGATTGTCTCGTGTGGTTGCCACATGGCTGGAATTGATCGATTCGTGTTTTGGGTTGGTGTTCTTCGCGCTTCAGTTTTTCACCTCCCGGAGATTTGCCTCATTCTCCCTCTCCGCGAGATGGTTTTCGATTCCACTTGAATCATTTTGTTCTTGGTCATGAGACCCTTCTTTCCCCTGAAGGATTTCTTCCCTAACCTCACGAATCCATAGATCGGGCTGAATTTGTGTTCGTTCTTTGTTCTTTCCCCTTTTTCGGTGTTCTTCAAATTCCTCTAAATTGACTTGGTTTGGTGCGATGATTTCTTAGGATTAGCACCCCAATACATAGAGGAACACCTGGGAGGAGTTTGATCGAAGTCCCTTTCGATTTGGTGGAGATCGGATCGAATTTGGTTTTGCAACCGTGCAGTTTTGTGCTTTCTGTGTATTGGCGGACAGTCCGTGGTCAGGTGGTGGACAGTCCGCGCATCGGGTTTTTGTAGAGTTAGTCAGGCGCAGCCTCCTGACTGTTCACTGTCAAGTGAACGGCGGACAGTCCACGGTACAAACCCGCGGACAGTCCGGGACTCGACCAGAACAGGTTCAGACTGGTTCTGTTTCTGGTCATTTGCCGGCGGACAGTCCGGACACCCAGTGTCGGACAGTCTGGCGTTCACCGGACAGTCCGGGACCCTGACCCCGGACAGTCCGTGAACCTACAGACTTTGCAGTTTTGCTCTGGGGCTTTGGCAGTTGGTTTTGGGGTTTCTCCGGGGGTTCCGCTGTACCACTAGGACATCTCCTAGGGTATCCACTTACTCGTAGGTCGTGAACTCTCTGGTCGTTCTGAGTCTTCATTTCTGGGGTGATTTTCGGGGACAAGGGCCATCCTATTCACAAGTTGAATTTGAGGCTCCCATTCACCCCCCTCTGGTCGCCAATCCGGTCCTTCAGAATGCTTTAAAGCAACGCATGAAATCTTGTTTTGTTCCTCCTTATTACCAACATGATTTGTGTTTAAAACTACAAACTTTAAATCTTGTTTAGCACGTTGTGGTATACATGAAGATGATGATGATGCTAGTGCTAGATTCTTTGGTGGTTTGAATCGTGATATCCAAGATATTCTTGATTACAAAGATTGGAATAGGTTCAGCCAATTATATCATCTTGCTCTTAAAGCTGAACGAGAAGTACAGGGACGCAAACAACACCAACCTTTCAGGTATAACAATGGGAGGCCTTTTCAGCAACGTTCCAAGCCAGAGACGCCCACGCTTCCTGCAGCACCACAACCATCTACACCTTCAGGGGTAAGTAAATTGTCTAATGTGTAGATTCCACAATTCAAGAAAGGTGCCACTTCGGGTGCTTCTACTAGATCTTCCTCGTCCAGCTCTACAATCATTTGCCACCGATGCAAAGGCATGGGCCATGTCATCAAGGACTGCCCCAGTCGTCGTGCTTTCATTGCTACCGAGGATGGATATGTAAGTACTAGTGATGTTGAAGATCATTTAGCTCTTGCTGCTAACATTGCTGCAGATTCCACCGAGGATGATCAAGACAAGGAGACCATCACCATTGACTCTGTGGCTGCTGCTGCGGACTATCCTAGTCTTCTTGTGCAGCGAGTGTTGAGTACACATGTGGGACATGAAGCAGAAGAGATGAAGATCCAACGCCACAATTTGTTCCACATGTATCTCATTGTGTAGGGTTGTCGTGTTCTCACCATCATTAATAGTGGGAGTTGCAACAACTTGGTGAGTTCAGATTTGGTTGAGAAGCTTGGCTTGACCACACGACAACATTCATATCTGTATAAACTTCAATAGTTCAATAATAATGGTATGACTAAGGTAACTAAATCAGCACACATTAGCTTTTTCACAGGTTCTTACCACGATACTGCTGATTTTGATGTTGTTCCTATGCAAGCTTGTTCCATTTTGTTAGGACGTCCATGGGAATTTGATAATGATGCTTTACACCATGGTAGAACTAATACATACACTATCACACATAAGGACAAGAAAATTACTTTGTTGCCTTTGTCTCCTACGGATATTATTAAACATGCTAAAGAGATTAAAAATAAAAATAAACCCCCAACAGACATTGATAAAAATAATGAGATTAAGTTTAAAGGAGATGCTTTTCTAGCTACAACTAATGATAATAATTATGCTCCTTATTATATTATGCTTTGTCGATATGTTAGTGTTGCTGCACATATTCCTATGCCTTGTGTTTCGCATTGTGCGGTCACTAACCTTTTGCAGGAGCTTGGAGATGACATGGAGTCGCGGACGACTCCAATTCTAGAAGGAGGGGATGATGAGGACATCGCTAAGATGGAGTCGAGGATGACTCCAATTCAAGAAGGGGAGGATGATGAGGACATCGTCACGCTGGACACACCGACGCCACGGTCTTCCCCAAGTTGCAATTCGTCTACAACTCAGCTACCTCGTCACCCTCGGAATCCAGGAGCAGCTCCGGGTAAAATCAACGCTCCAGATGCATACGGACTCCATTTTCGACGAACCAGATATGCTTGGAAAGATAATTTCATAAGCTAACCAATGGCTTTGGAATCATGTCATAATTCATTCGGAGTCAATGGGAATCGTTGAAACAAGTTAGCATCCAGAATCTGCCAGGGTGCTGCGTCACCGTATTTTGGTCCGTTGGGCCGTGTATCGTCTTAGAGCCCATTAGGGGGCGCGTCCAGCATAGACAACGTCCTAAACCCTATAATTAGCCACCGCCGTCATCATTAGGTCTTGGGTTTTATTTAGAGTTTAGTTTTCCATCGAGGAACTGAATCGTTCATTGTAACCGTGGTGTCGAATCCTTTTACAGTGATCCAGGGCTCCCGTTCTTGATCTCCTCCACTGTGTCGATTAGTCCTTTGGAACCGAGTTCTTGAACCCATCTATTGATATTCGCATAATTCATATTTGTAATTTTAGATTGCATATTTTTACCCACTTGCTTGTGTTCTTCGATTCGCTTGCAGGAATAGCCTTCTTGGCGAGATCAATTAAGTTGTGCTTGGTTGATAACCAACGGAGCAGTGGTGTAACGGTTGCAGGGTTCGAATGGTGTCTGATTTGAAGCCGGATCGCCAACGTCGAGTTCTCCACCAATTGAACCTATCGCTACCTCACGGAAGATCGGGTCGTCCCTCATCAATATCTCTGGGTAAAATGCTACTACAATGGGTGTATTTATCTGTGCGCTTGTGGGTAAATATTTATCTTTAGAGTCAGTGCCATGATATAATCACATTGCTAGTTTCATATTGGGGATGACAACTTGACGTTAAGTGATGCTAGTAGTGTCCCGTACACTTCCTAGTGCCTTCACTAGGTTATTGTTTATGAAGTCTATCTTAGAGTGATTCCATTAAGGAGTGTCAACAAGCATTTTTGGCGCCATTGCCGGGGAATGAATGAGTAATTAAGGATGATAGCTAGAATACATTTTCAACATCTAGGAGAACTCTTACACATGTGATAATTGAGATATATTATTCACCCTTTATCCAAACAGGCCCACCTTGGCTTTTGTATAGTTTTTGATCTTATGTAGGGTGAGGTGTATGACTGGTTTTGAACTTCCGACAAACTACGTTGTGGGTCCAGAGCTTTGCTCAAGCCTCAAGATCCATTCAACCACTTTGTTAGGAATCAACCAGATAAGGTATAGACAATTGTTGTCACTTTGACTTTCTGTTGGCGCAAAAAGTGTCGCACTATGCCAATCACACAGCAAGCCGAAGAAGCTGGCTTCAGACGTGGCCCGGGTACTCAGAAGTCCGGTGCATGCCAGTCAGTTTGCCCTGCAACTAACAAGGGAGAGAAACTGTTAAATACAAAACTGGAACATGCCGGGTGAGACCAGACAGTTCCATATTTATGGCCCTGAAGCCACTTACGACGACATACAGCTATAGAAGCTGTCTGCCAAGCATGTTCATAAAGCCATTCGGCTAAGTCTAGATGTAAGCATGTAAACTGTAACTTGCCGAATAAACAAATAACAAAGGGATGCATGAATGAATAACAATTGGTCATGTGTGCGATTTATGAAAGAAAGTGATCTAGACCAAAGATATCATCAAGCTTGGTAAATTATCAACAGGTAATTCATAAATATAAATCTATCTGAACAACGCATGCATAGGCCCAATTCGGCTAGTCTGCCGCACGTCCAGCCTTCATAAACCCGTCAGGTGTAAATTCAAGCAGAGCTAATCCACCGCATGATACCACTTGCTATAAATCTACACCACTCCTTATAATTAGATTAATCCACCGCATGACATGATCTAATGATAAGAAGCTAAAAGCATGCATATGTCCAAACAGATCTATATATACTCATTACTCATGTAAGCATAACCAGAGTCGGCAAACTAGCCGAACTAGGGTCCATGAAGAAGAAACACACAAGCAAAGCATGATTAAACTAATCTAAAACCTGTACCTGCCGCACGGCACCCAGCTCTATCAAAGCCTAAACATGATCGGCATGTATGAACCCGCAACATGTAACAACCTAGATTGAAAGTCGATTCGGCCATCATGATCTTATAATTAGCAAAAGCACAAGCAAACTCGTGCAGCGAGGCCGAACGAAGATCAATCTAGATTGGGCAAAAGAGTGTTGTACGAATTAAATAAATAAAACATACGACACATGATAACTTGATGAATCTATTAGATTTGCCAAATCTAACAGAGCCGATAACTATTTTTACTCATGACTTAATCCGCCGCACGATACAAGGCATAAGCAAAAACTTCCCGTCATAAGCTTAAATCCGCCGCACGATACTAAGCTTAACGTATGAGACTGCTTGCATCATGTCTAAATCCGCCGCACGATACTAGACATGATAACAAGGTTGCCGGAACTTACGGAGGTCGACGGATCGATGATTCCTCTCGAAGAACGCGACGACACGACTTGGACTCGAAGATGGCACGGAGCCGGGTTGGTTGTATTGATTGTGTATATGTGTTTTACAATGGCCGGGGCCTCATATTTATAGCCCTGGGCTGACTAACCTCTAAAGACCCGTACATGACTTGCCTAGCTAATAACAGTATGGAAATATTAAAATATACAGACTCTATTTTTCCTTTGCGCAGAGCCTTGGCGTTGAAGCTTCCGTGGCCGAGGCGTCATCCTCCTTGTTCTGACTCAAATAGATACGCCATCTTGCCGTGTGCACATACATGTAGAATACACAGGACATTCTCCAAAGTCCCATACAAGCACGTATTCTTTAGGCCGATCTTCGTCTTCAGCAACCACGAACCAACCGTGTACACCGTGCGTTTTCCTTAATCTCATAGCCGCAAACCATCCGTATATGGGCATCCCAAGCCGAACATATATGTACGTACGTTTCCTCAGTTACTAAGCAAATAATATTCCTTGTATAGCTGATCCGTGAAACGCTTGCCTCTTCCATCCTCATGCATCTGGATATCTTGAATAAGAATATTTATGCTGATTGGCCGCCGTGCATAAGAACCCCTAATATCCGATCACGTGAGCCTTAGCCGTAGGTGTATGCATATCGTCCTTCTGAAATTATATTTCTTGACGACCAGAAGCTCTTGGACGAACAGACTCTTGCACTTAGATTTCACCTCTGAAGCTTCACGTATGAAAGATATTCCCAGCAGTAGTATGGCCAAACATGCTGGTTGGTTATACACATGCAGCGAGCCTCCTCAATAGCCGATCAGCATTTGCCGATTCTGACAACACATACACATAAGAATATCTTCTTCCCAATGACATTTTCGGCTGACCAAATTTTGGTGTCAACACTTTCCGACAAACTCCCACAAGGATCGAAGAAGGTCAACGTTACAAGTTTTCAAGCACGTGACGAGTGACGACACCAGACGTTGTACCACTCACAATTCCATTGTGAGTCATGGTAAGTTTAATCGAGGTGAGTCAGTCTCGCTCATGGACTTTAAATTAATGAGTAGTTATTTTATTAAATCCTTTGCATATCATCATACATTCACTCCATTTAGTTTATGTTCTCTCATACATGTTTAATTTTTATCACTTGCATCCACTCATGTTATGTGCATCTAAAAAGAAAAAAAAGAAAAAAAATATATATACTACTCACCTTGATCACACTCTTTCATCTCCATTAAAGTGAATCTCTGTTGTGCTTTCATGCCACTGCTATTTACTATAGTATGCTTAAGGTTTGGAGTATGTTCATACAACTTTTAAATTAAGCATGGTGCTTATTCTAGGAGTGTTGATCTTACTTTCAAAGGCTTTTTGAATTAAGCGTGGTGCTTAGGTTAAAATGCTTTCCTAGATTAAATTAGACATGGCGTCTAGTTTGATTTTTGAACCAAGAGTATGCTCTAGTAGATATCAGTTATTTTGTTGGACTAACCCTCTCTCAATATCAAAATGGGGAAGTCAAGAGATGAACTCACACTGGGATGAAGCAAGGCATAGGACGTGCTCCAACAACTTCACACAAAAGACATGGCTCATTCATCACTGAACTGTAAGTACCAAAGAATATTCACTTTGTCTTTTGCTATAAGCTACCTTTGCCTTGAGCCATGAAACAATACAGCCACCAAGTTGTCTATGAACTATGATAAATCATGTCTATGCTAAAACAATTCCAAATCCATCTACCCATTAGCATAGATAAGGGTTATAAATTTAACAGTGGACAACCTGTATTTCAACTTTAAATATTCCCTCGGGTATATGTCCATTAAAGAAAGGTCTTGCTCAACGAACCTAAAACTGTGAGCCCTCGCCGAGAGGTCAATCGGTAGTTATCTTATGACTTTTTAAACTTAATCTTGCCTTAATTTACAAAAAAATTAAAAATAATAATGATGATAATGATGTTCTTAGGACTAGTTCCCTTCGGGTATTCTTGTCACTAACCACTGCAGGGTGAACAATGTCCGAGAACATGAGAGTTGCAAATACAACACGAGGGATGCTTCAATATTCACACTTGCCTCTGTCTAAGTGTGGGGAGGAAGGCTAGCTCTTCCAAAAATTCTACAACCATGCTCATCCTCCCAATCAAGAAGCTATCAACATCCCGACACACTGGTTTGCAATCTCTCTTCTCACTGTTACTTTATCTCTTTAAGTTTGAATGATATTACAAATTCTAAACTTAAAAATCAAACTTAAGATACAAAATAAAATTAATCCTTTAGAGAAGAAGTAATGGTGAACAATGAAGGTAAATAAAATATGGGATACAAGTTCTATGCTAATTAAAATGCCAAGATTAACTTCTCTATAGCATAGAAAGTGACTTTAGCTCTATGACAACACTACCCTTGTTATTACTTGTATATCCCTTCGGGTATGTGTTGTCCACTAATGCTTTTCAGGAATAAAATAATAAGTGGAGCAATAAGTCCAAACATAATTCATGAGGAGAGAGAAAAAGGATAGCTTAGAGGTTGAGGAAGATAAAGTGCAACACAGGAGACAAGATGCTCAGGAACAAGTTCATGATGAAGGGAGAAGCTTCAAACAAAAGGAAGGGGTCATGATAGATCATCTATCCCTCATCACATGGCGCCACTGCGTTTCAATGATGAAGGTAATATTTTAAGGTAAGTGATCATTCTCTACAAAAGCTTTCCCTTGGTCTTGCTCTGCACTTAAATCAAAAGAATCAAAATGTTTGAGTTACAACTTTGAATAATTCAATCTATAAAACTCAACATGCTTTGTTCTTTGAGTATCACTCTTTTAATCACTTAGTCTTGAACAACTCAACCCTTGTTGTCAAATTCATGCTCACTCTTCTGATTTCATCACCCATGTCTTAAGAATGAAACAATGCACAAAATACCAATCTTATCATATTAAATGTGCCTAAGGCTATAGTAGAGTAAATGAAGTTTTGGTTCTATTGGTGTTTTCTCACCAGTAGAACTTATGCACTTGATCTCTGCCTTAGTTTTGCGAGTAGGACACACTGTACAAAGAGTGGTCTCTCAAAGTTTCATGAATTCTAGAGGATGTTGCTAGCTTACAGTATTAATGCTTCACTTTAAAATGTTAGTTTGACATTTACCTCCTATCTTCTTAAAATGTCGGTTTGACATTTACCTCCTATTTTCTTGATACATATGTGATAAAACAATTATTGTACCATCATTGAGTCACATACATGGAAATCCAAAACTCTGTTGCTTTGTGCTTGAAAGAAATAAATCAAAACTCCAAAATAATTAAGGTGTAGTTTTTTCACTAACCCTTAATCTATTCCACGAGCTTTGTTGTCTATCTGAGTTTCAACAGAAGATAGGAATTCCACTATGATGCCGACGAAGCCTTCGTCCACTCAAGAGCCAATCATCAATGGTTATAGCTCAAGAGAAGTGATGAACATCTACGCTGTCAAGGATTCAATGTAAATGATCATGCCAACACCCATTAAAGGATATGAAGAGCAGTGAACCAAAGGAGACAAGTCCACCAGCCACTTGAAGAAGAAAGAGAGTTCTACTGAAGTACAACTAAGGTCTTCATCACGAGGATCTGCTGACGCACCCAAGGAAGAATAAGAGCATGCAAGAAGTCTTGTTCGATAGACTATAAACATCGAATCCTCACCGGAAGGTAACTCGGTAGTTATCCATATTTCTTTAGCAATAAATTAAGTACTGCATAATCATATCATTTTACTTGTAGATGCATATTTACTTTTTAGCAAATTATATCTCCATTAGAAAAGAAAATAAAAATATGAAAAACTTTAAGCCCCATGAGAACAGTTTAGTGGTGTGTTAAAACCCATAAATGTATTCTCTGTGGAGGCATAAAAACATAATACATCTATATATTAATTTCTGCATTGCATTAGAAAAGGAAACAAAAATATTGCATTTGTTATACTACATCATAAACCATGAAGGCCCATGTGAATAATTCTATGGTGTGTAAAAACTCACAGGAATGTTCACCGTGGTGGCATAAAAAATATAATAATAATAATATAATAATACTAAAAATAAATATGCATACATTCATCCTGTTGCATTTTTCTCTTGTATCATAAAAAAATATTAAAATATAAAAATATTGAGAAAGAGATCTTACTGAAATTCTAGACAACTAATGCTTGAGTGGCCAACCGCTAATGCTTAATCTGTTCCATAAGTTTTGTTGTCTATTTGAGTTTCACAGGATTAGAAAGGCCAAGAAAAGCTGACGAACAAGTGAATGCTCCATCCACTGTTGGAGCACTGTCTCAACAAACATCAATATCAATCAAAGCTCTAATAGAGGAAGGACATATCCACTGCCAGTCTGCTACATTGCAAGATCAAGTGACTACGTCAACATTCAGCTTGGGGGAAGGCACCCCCATGTATCCACGTAAATATCTTTATCCTCTTAAGTTTTTCATTCTATAAATAAATTCAAAACACCAAAAATATGTGAGCACATGAAGGCTCACCCTTAAAAAGAAAAAGAGAGACAAAAATATGTGGGCACATGAAGGCTCACCATTAATTAAAAAAGGGACAAAAATATATGGACACATGAAGGCTCAACGCTATTAAGGAACCAGCTTGGAGGAGACGCACCCCCGTTATCTTCACGATTCAGGTATGTTTATTACTACTACTATTATTACTAGCTTTTATACTATATCTTAAAGCATGTTAGATTAAATAAATAAAATAGTGTATCTAGTTTGTTTTAAAAAGTTGATGACAAAGAAGAACCTGCTCTCTCTAATCTTTTGCATGGAAATGATGAATAGTTGCTCTATCTAATTTCTTTCAAGTATCTAGCCTTCAAAGCATGAGTTCTCCTAATTAATAATGATGCTTTAAAATAAAATTAAATACATGGATGGCAAATACTTAATCTAAGGTCTAGGTAATTGGGATATGACATGTGATGATCTGAGCTGCTATTATCTTGTTCTAAATAACACTAAAGTTCTGGAGATTTCTAAATATAAATATGACTAATAATTGCATTGAGTTAAATTAAGCTTTGTGACCCTGTGAGATGTTATCTTGCCATTGAATTGAGATCACTTACACATTTCATCCATCTTCCGCATATATGCTCATTTATCTGTTGCTACCCCCTCTGAAGTTTGTTGGAAACATGTGGCTATGAAAAAAAGAGAAGAAGAAGAAAAAAAAGAGAAAGATTCGAGGAAATAAAAAGGGACAAGTGTCCGAAACCTCAAAAAGATAGATCCCGAGGAAATAAAAAGGGACAAGTGTCCGGAACCTCGAAAAAAAAAATCAAAAAAATGGGCACGTGCCCGATAGTAGAATTAGCCGAATAGCCATATGTCTCTGATAAACAGAAGAGAGTGAATATAGATGATATTGTTGACACCAGAATTTGGCAAGATCAATCCGAGCAAAGAGGGATTGGCTGATGATATTGATGACGGAATATTTCGTAGATATTATGTTTTGAGCGACCAGAAGTGAGCTAAACACCAGATCGATTCCCTTGTCGATTGAGTCTTAAGCCATGCTAGGGGATGTGTGTGTGGAAGATTGATTAATATTTAAATACGGGGCTCTCGTATGAAAAGCATTGATGATTTTTCTTTGAGAAAGATGAGGGCGGACTTTAATTCACGAACAACGTAAAGAGCAGTCCAGAAGGCTTTATTCAGCAATGAACTATGCAAGATACAAGGAAAGGAAGTCAACTGGCCGGATCTTGTTGCATTGGAATTATCATGCCCGGAAGCAAGCAAGGGGCTATAATGTGCACGGGAAATATACAGATATACGCATCAATATCAACAGTGATTGCACGACCAATTAAGATATTTGTCCATGTTTATTCAAAGTCTCATGTGCAAATATGGAAGGCATCAAGATACGTACCAGCAAGATGTGCCCGTACCAGAGTTTTGCCAAGACACGTTATTAGAAGGGATTTTACGTAAGGGAAGTTAGAGTCCATGTATCTTTTTATTTCCTTTTTAGATATTTCTTTAGAGTCAAGTTTTGTACGACATGAGTAGTTCGTAGTCTTCTAGGACTCGTATTTTGCCCGGGGTATAAATATAAACCCTCGGCCATTGTAAAACTGTTCACAACCACATCAATACAAACCGGCCCCGTGCCACCTATTCGAGTCCTTAGTCGTGTCATCGAGTTTCTTCGAGAGGAATCATCGATCCGTCGACCTCCGTAAGTACCGGCAACCTTGTTATCATGTTTAGTATCGTGTGGCGGATTTAGATATGATGCAAGTAGTCTCGTACGTTAAGCTTAGTATCGTGCGGCGGATTTAAGCTTATGATGGGAAGTTTTTACTTATGACTTTATCGTGCGGCAGATTGAGTCATGAGTAAAAATAGTTATCGGCTCTGTTCGATTTGGCAGATCTAATAGATTCATTAAGTTATCATGTGTCATATGTTTTATTTATTTAATTCGTACAACACTTTTCGCCCAATCTAGATTGATCTTCGTTCGGCCTTGTTGCATGAGTTTGCTTGTGCTTTCGCTTATCATAAGATTATAATGGCCAAATTGACTTTCAATCTAGATTGTTACATGTTGTGGGTTCATGCATGCCGATCATGTTTAGGCTTTGATAGAGCTGAGTACCGTGCGGCAGGTGCAGGTTTTAGATTGGTTTAATCATGCTTTGCTTGTATGTTTCTTCTTCATGGACCCCAGTTCAGCTAGTTTGCTGATTCTGGTTAAGCTTACATGACTAGTGAGTATGTATAGATCTGTTCAGATGTATGTGTGCTTTTAGCTTCTTATAATTAGATTGTATTATGCGGTGGATTAATCTAATTATAAGGGGTGGTGTAGATTTGTAGCAAGTGGTATCATGCGGTGGATTAGCTTTGCTTGAGTTTATGCCTGACGGGTTTATGAAGGCTGGACATGCGGCAGACTAGCTGGATTGGCCTATGCACATGTTATCTGAATAGATTTGTATTTACAAGTTACCTCTTTTATTCTTTTGTCATGTATGTATTCAGCATTCGACATGTTTACATGCTTTCTCTTTTTACTTGTCGAATGACATCTTAAACCTGTTTCGACAAACAGCTTCTATAGCTGTGTGCCATCGTGATTGGCTTCCAAAGCCGTACATATGGAACTGTCTGGTCTCACCCAGCATGTTCCAAGGTATTCTCACACTTTTATCCCTTGTTGGTTTTCAGGTCAAACCGACTGGCACGTCTCCAGAACCAGAACGCTCCGGGCACCCGATTGAAGCCAGCCTCGTTCGGCTTGCTGTGTGCCTGACACGAGACGTCACGTTTTGTGTCAACACACTTTTTGGCATGCCCGGTGGGACAATAATCATCTGATCAAGAGTCAGATGTCTACTGGCTTGTATTTCATCAACAAGGATTGGCCAAGAAAAGTCACAACAATATTCTACACTTAGCCGATAATCTTCCAATATAAGATTATGATGATATTTTTCCTACTGACATCGGTTTCAGGACATCAAATTGATCTCCTAATTGGAATCCTAGAAACTGGAACGCTGAATAACAGCTGCGCCGTAAATGGGCCTATTCGGTTATTTGAATCGGCTATTCAAGATAGTCACAAGCCGATCACATACATGTGTGGAATTGGATGAGATGGTTCTGGTGGTTACTTTGTCTATGCACAAGTGATTGAAAGGAAAAGATAATTCGGGACATCACCTTTGGATAAGAAAAACAGCTGATGGTGAACCTTGTGTATACAATGTGCCATTTGTCAGCTACCTATGGTACACATATTATTGTTGTGAAAATTTAGAGGATTTAAGTTCGGGATGTACTATTGAAACTGGAAGGGACAGCAGCACCCGCTAGATGATATGCAATTGAAGTCGATGAATACATGAAGACAAGCCAGTATTGCTAGTTGAAAGTATATTGGCTATATTGAAAATATATTGTTACATCGAGTTGATCAGTAGGTCAATTAAATGCATCGGCTTTTTAAAGTATCAGACTTATAATAATAGCCGATGTGGTCAAGGTCAAAGTTACCAGACATTATTCAATATAGAAATTACTAAGGAGCTAAGAGGTCACAAGTTACAATATCTGTGTACTATAAGAATCTAAGCATACCATGAACATGATGCTAATCGGCTACATAGAGCCGATAATGTTGCAGTCCCACTTCTACGTACACACATGCAAGATTAATCTACTGGGATTTTGAGCATTGTACTTTTATATGGCTGCATGTTTGGTAATTGTGTTGCTTATTACATGGAGATCGGCAATTCTAAAGCTGAAATCGGCTATCAACCTTGAGGTTCAAAGCACTAGACCCTATCCTCAATGCATACATATTGCTCTTGGAAAACAATCTGCTGATCTTTATGTGTGGCATTTTTGAGTTACCACTCACCGATCATGTGCAAGTATTTTAGAAAGCTACCAGTCAATACATGGTATTCTGTGCAGCAGCTGAAAGCAGATCGAACTAGCCACAACCGAAACAGTGTTCACTTCGGTTTATTAAAAGAACATACAAGTCCTACTCGGATTAGCTGAACGAAGCAAGTATTTTTGGTATCCCAAATATGAATGCCGGACTGATAAACCAAAAAGTAAATGGAGCTCTTGCTTCCTCACTTCCATCGGCTAAAACGTTGATATGGTGACCAATCGAAAAACAACGTGTTAAGTTCATAGCCGATGGATGAAATTTTACTCTATTGGTTGAGCATATCCTATTAACTTGTTAGTCAAGCTCGTTCATAATGGGTCGTGATTGTCTGAATACTGGTCGTTCGAGAATAGGATTGGCTCCAAAGATAGATATACAGGGATCGGCCGGGAGGCCACGAGTTGTTATTATTCAGCAAGAAGAGTCACGGAGTATGTTGAGTTGATCAGGCTCAGAGTTAAGAAAGACGAGATAGATAGCCGATCATCAGTTAACCAAAAATTATCTATTGATGGAGATTTGGACTCGCCACACATGTACATTACGCAACATCAAGTGATTCATCATGAAGAAGGACAAGATGAATGACTTCCATTGACTCCTTCATCTTCAACGATGGTTTGTGTGACTCTACCCTTATTTTTCAAATAATGTTGAAGTTTAGAATTAAAAATATTAAAAGGGCAAAACTTATGATGTTGCATCTCTATGATAAATTAAAATCTTGAGAATAATAATCATATATGATATAAATAATATTCTAGCTTATCTATTGTTGAAATGATAAATGTATACTATGTTTTATGTTTTACCTGTATCTAATTTATAGCTTTGATTTCTCTAAGTTTGAGTTTCGTGGTTATAATATTTATCTAGAAATCTTTGAAACTTGTGGGTCGCATAAAGTTTAAGCTTTGTCTAAAAGTGATCGTAAAATATGAATGAGAATGGAATTTGCTATAACATTATTCTAAGAGATACTTTAATTCTGGAGAATTCATAAAATAAAATTTTCTTAAATGTCATATTGAGCTTTGTCAAACTGTTGAGACTTCTAGTGAGATTATAGTCATATTCCCAAGATCAAGATTTACAATATAATTAATAATATCTTGTGCATGCACTCTTTCTTTGATTAAAGTTTATGAGGCTATTTTTGCTCTAAAAAAACTCAGAAATAAAAACGACGGGCACGTGTCAGCCAGAACTGAGTTACAAAAATAACGGTCACGTGATCGCCAGATAAAATAAAAGATGACCAAAGGTCCAGTAGCCTCATAAATTTTAAAATGACTAAGAGAGAATGATATGTAGAAGAACAAAAAATCTTTACTCGCACTTCTTGATCTAAGTATATGACTTGTATCTCCTTATAGTCCAGTTTTTGACTTTGCAATATTGTGTGATATCTTTCGTACTCGGAAATAAAAATAACGAACAAGTGTTCGCCGAAACCGAGAAGAATATAAAAACTCCAGAAGAAGAGTGTTCGAAAAATAAAAGATAAGTAGTTCTGTTTTTTGTTTTGTTTTGCGATTTACTGACTGATTTAGTCAAAACTAAAAGCCCCATGGTTGAATAGAAAGAAGGATAGCTAGAATACCATTTTATTCAAATTTAAGAGAAATCTTAGTTATAAATATGATACTCTTGAGATATAGTCAGCATTGCAGCATCTTCTGATCAACAACAAAATAGAGAACTATTATATTTATACATATATGCATTTACTGTTAACCTATTTCCACATGTATTGGAGGTTTATTATTTTACAGGAAAATTGTGGGAATTCGGCGAGATCACGCTATTGTTACCAGTGAGTTCCTCGGCTTCTTGGAAGAAACATTGATATATTTTCGATCATCAGTTGGTAATTCTTAAGAAATATTTCATCGGCTACTGAGAGAGCTGATTGTAGTAAAGACTACTACTAATTTTGAATCTACAGTCCAAGTCAATCAGTCTATTGGCAGCCAGTTAAGGATATCAAGTTATACGGGCGACTGATTGTGATTATAAAGTCAGGAAGTCAGGTCGAAATAAGGTAATCGGTGTGGAGCACATGCAAAGGTCAGAAGACATCAACTTAGAAAGAGCAGATCAATAGACCGGAATAGTTCGAAGCATGAAGAATTCATACTCCGAACTCGGGGGGCCTGTGTTGACACTAGAATTTGGCAAGATCAATCCGAGCAAAGAGGGATTGGTTGATGATATTGATGACAGAATATTTCGTAGATATTATGTTTTGAGCGACCAGAAGTGAGCTAAACACCAAATCGATTCCCTTGTCGATTGAGTCTTAAGCCATGCTAGGGGATGTGTGTGTGGAAGATTGATTAATATTTAAATACGGGGCTCTCGTATGAAAAGCATTGATGATTTTTCTTTGAGAAAGATGAGGGCGGACTTTAATTCACGAACAACGTAAAGAGCAGTCCAGAGGGCTTTATTCGGCAATGAACTATGCAAGATACAAGGAAAGGAAGTCAACTGGCCAGTTCTTGTTGCATTGGAATTATCGTGCCCGGAAGCAAGCAAGGGGCTATAATGTGCACGGGAAATATACAGATATACGTATCAATATCAACAGTGATTGCACGACCAATTAAGATATTTGTCCATGTTTATTCAAAGTCTCATGTGCAAATATGGAAGGCATCAAGATACGTACCAGCAAGATGTGCCCGTACCAGAGTTTTGCCAAGACACGTTATTAGAAGGGATTTTACGTAAGGAAAGTTAGAGTCTATGTATCTTTTTATTTCCTTTTTAGATATTTCTTTAGAGTCAAGTTTTGTATGACATGAGTAGTTCGTAGTCTTCCAGGACTCGTATTTCACCCGGGGTATAAATATAAACCCTCGGCCAATGTAAAACTGTTCACAACCACATCAATACAAATCAGCCCCGTGCCACCTATTCGAGTCCTTAGTCGTGTCATCGAGTTTCTTCGAGAGGAATCATCGATCCGTCGACCTCTGTAAGTACCAGCAACCTTGTTATCATGTCTAGTATCGTGCGGCGGATTTAGATATGATGCAAGTAGTCTCGTACGTTAAGCTTAGTATCGTGCGGCGCATTTAAGCTTATGACGGGAAGTTTTTACTTATGACTTGTATCGTGCGGCAGATTGAGTCATGAGTAAAAATAGTTATCGGCTCTGTTAGATTTGGCAGATCTAATAGATTCATTAAGTTATCATGTGTCGTATGTTTTATTTATTTAATTCGTACAACACTTTTCGCCCAATCTAGATTGATCTTCGTTCTGCCTTGTTGCATGAGTTCGCTTGTGCTTTCGTTTATCATAAGATTATAATGGCCGAATTGACTTTCAATCTAGATTGTTACATGTTGTGGGTTCATGCATGCCGATCATGTTTAGGCTTTGATAGAGCTGAGTACCGTGCGCCAGGTGCAGGTTTTAGATTGGTTTAATCATGCTTTGCTTGTATGTTTCTTCTTCATGGACCCCAGTTCGGCTAGTTTGCCGATTCTGGTTAAGCTTACATGAGTAGTGAGTATGTATAGATCTGTTCAGATGTATGTGTGCTTTTAGCTTCTCATAATTAGATCGTATCATGCGGTGGATTAATCTAATTATAAGGGGTGGTGTAGATTTATAGCAAGTGGTATCATGCGGTGGATTAGCTTTGCTTGAGTTTATGCCTGACGGGTTTATGAAGGCTGGACGTGCGGCAGACTAGCTGGATTGGCCTATGCACATGTTATCTGAATAGATTTGTATTTACAAGTTACCTCTTTTATTCTTTTGTCATGTATGTATTCGGCATTCGACATGTTTACATGCTTTCTCTTTTTACTTGCCGAATGACATCTTAAACCTGTTTTGACAAACAGCTTCTATAGATGTGTGCCGTCGTGATTGGCTTCCAAAGTCGTACATATGGAACTGTCTGGTCTCACCCGACATGTTCCAAGGTATTCTCACACTTTTATCCCTTGTTGGTTTTCAGGTCAAACCGACTGGCATGTCTCCGGAACCAGAACGCTCCGGGCACCCGATTGAAGCCAGCCTCGTTCGGCTTGCTGTGTGCGTGACACGAGACGTCACGTTTTGTGTCAACACTACCCCCTCTGAAGTTTGTTGGAAATATGTGGCTATGAAAAAAAGAGAAGAAGAAGAAAAAAAGAGAAAGATTCGAGGAAATAAAAAGGGACAAGTGTCCGAAACCTCAAAAAGATAGATCTCGAGGAAATAAAAAGGGACAAGTGTCCGGAACCTCGAAAAAAAATCAAAAAAATGGGCACGTGCCCGACAGTAGAATTAGCCGAATAGCCATATGTCTCTTGTAAACTGAAGAGAGTGAATATATTCGAAAGAGCATTCGACTCCATTTTTCCATACACATGCACTTCTTGATTCAATGGTTGGTTGACTTTCTCTTTAGATCCATTGTTTAATTTGACAACATATGTATTAATGCTTTTGAAAATTAATTAAAACTCTGGGATAAAGGTGAAGTGAAAGAACTAGAGACATAGTGCTTGATTTGATCGCTCAATCTCTCAATTATTCAAGATCTAAGGTAAAAGTAATAAGCCCCATGAAGAATAACATGATATGTTTTGGAGAATTTTTGTTTAACAACAGGTATACTTGTTGGAAGTGAAGATATTGTAGCAACTCCTGATCCATTGTTGAGATGGGCTTTGCTCGGGACTAGCAAAGGTTAAGCTTGGGGGAACGTGTTGACGCTCACTAATGCTCATAATTAACCATCAACTATTGCATGAAATGACACTAAATGAATTGCAAAGCATAGTTGTAGGGTTTGAAACTAACAAGTTCCACGAGTTTTGGTGCTCTCGCTTGTTTTGTAGGACATCAATATTTCACCATATAAAAGTATCTCAAGTGATGAATTGGAGTGCACTATTGCGAAGGGCTCGTCGAGACGATCGAAACGGACATATCATTTGCTATATTCAGAGTCCCGGACGAAAAGATATTAATTTCGCAACGAAATCTGCAAAAGAAGGATCTAGAAGACACCAGAAGACACCACGAGGCGGCCCACCACATGGGCCCACTGGGCCAGACCGACCGGTCCCACTTGGAGACCGATCGGTCGGCCACGGAGGCCGTTTCGCCTCCGCCTTCTGGAACCTTCTTCCATCGCCTCCTAGGATGCATCTCCACCGTCCCTGAAGTCGGTTTGATCCAACGGTGGGCGATAAACGTGACGCGTGAAGGACCGAGAAAGCACTAGCAAGGCGACTAGAGGGGGGTGAATGGGAGCCAATCAAATTTCTCTCGAAACTTTGGCCAATTGTCCCAAAATCAACCCCAAGAAGCAATGACCGAAACTGTGATGCTCACGACCCTTGGAAGAGGGTGGATGATCCCTAGGATCATAGCGGAGCACCACCAAGAGATAGCAAACCAAACGCCAAAAGCACCGGCACAAGCTCAACCCCCAAAAACCAAGTCCTGAACGTAGATAGACGGCTACGTCGAGAAATCCCCAAATATCGATGCTAACAAGTAGTAAAGATACCTAGAGAGGTTCCTTGGTGAACTCTAGGGTCAAACGAGAAGTCCGGAAACCAAGCGAAGAAGCCGGGAGAGCAAACGCACTAAAACACAACTCTCAGCAGGGTCCCGGACTATCCGGCCCCCCAGTCCCGGACTGTCCGTGACAGGGGCGGACTGTCCGCCAACAAGTCCCGGACTGTCCGCCGGCAGATACCCAAAAATAGCAGAGTTGCTGAAACTTCCCTGGACATTCCCGGACTGTCCGTGGATTTCAACTACGGACAGTCCGCCGGTCAAAATCCGCTAGGGCAGCCGAGGGACGCAGCCACTGATCAGGCTCTCCCCTGATGCCCGGACTGTCCGCGGTCCCAGGCGCGGACTGTCCGCGACCTCGCAGAGAGGGCGATTTTGGTCGCCTTCTCTCCAAATCTCTCCAAATCTGATTCAAATCAAAATCCCACGTTCCCAAACTTGGAGAAGATGATCACGGGGTAGTTAGGAGACTATCCCCAAGAAATCATCCGCTCAAATCAACTCAATCAACGGAAAATCAAAAGGGAAGGTGGATGAACCGAAAAAGCGCCACGAAAACGAAATCGTCCCGATCTATTTGTTCATGAGGAGTTAGATGAATTCCTTTGGTCAAAATGACCTCCTCAATGAAATGAACAAAATGATTCAAACGGATTTCGCAAAGACGCACTAGAGAGGGAGATCGAGTGACGGGAAAATCGCGGAGAAACGAAGAACGCGAAGAACACGAACCAAAACGCGAATGAAGTCATCGATCTGCAACCGTGTGGCTACCACACGCTACAATGGTGAGGTGACGGCCTCACTTCCTGAAATGTCCTCAATTTTCCGCGAAGGGAAAATCCTCAGAACAAGTTATAATATGACAAAACCAGGAGCTGATCTTATCATATTATCATATATCAATCGATATCACAGTCATACATCGAAGATTACATAGATATAAGCATTACATCATTGAGTAACACCTATTACAGAGTCTATTCTAGCGGAAGTCTATTGAGTGAAGGCTCCTCCTTCATGATCATCATCAGAGTTGTTGTAGCGCAGCATCGATCGGATCCTCTGAACCAAACTTGAGCGTAGGCACGAAACCTTCTAAAGTCAGCACTTCTGAAGCAGGATATCTGCACACCGCCAGATGTGTGCAGGCCATGGTCAGCACCGATGAGCTTTAGTGGAAAAGATAAAACAAGGGATCTGGCGATCCTAATATTTGGCTGTGGATTTGCATCCTAGCGCAAGAGCAGTAGTAATATGTAATATTTATCAAGTTTTAACACATTCCCATACACACACATCCACATCCACCCACCATATCCATATCCATCCCAAACATCACCACACCATCACCTCATCTCATCTCACACACTCAGTCGACAGAGGCCAGCTCCCTCCCAGCCTTGTCTCAACGGCCCACAACCTCACACCAGGTTCGCGGCCGGCACTCATAAACCAGGGGGAGAAGAGAGAACTCTCACTAGTCGGCAAAAGGTCAGGGAAAAAGGTCCACGGCCAACGAATTGGCCAACGTATCGATCGATCAACCATACACTCTGCAGAGGTTCTACAATATCCACAAGATCGCCATCATCGACACCCTAGGTGTGCCTAGGCGGATACCGGCCGCTTGCCAGCCTAGAGTAATGCCACCCTACCACTCAGCCCTGGAATCACCCCAAGTATGTCTGGGATGGCTAAGTCTGTGAAGTCACGTTCCCTCTCCTGAAGGGGGAGCCGCGATCGTCTCGGAAGGGTGTGGGACTCGGATACCCGTACCTTCCTCGCACTCTCTCGCCTAGCAGTAGTGGCATTACCCTACCAGGTAGTCCGACCGTCCCCGTCCATAAGGAGCGAGTGGCTTGTAAAGGTATTTCCCCGTGGTCCAGATCCCGCACCAAATCTAGGGTGACTAAGCCGGAATGTCTTCTCAAAGGTTTTCATTATATGTGCCACCACAGCACGCTCCTGATCTGGGCTCCACCAGCGGCTCACACCCAGATCCACCTCATGTCACCATTTAACCCGCCACAGGTTTCACCACCACAGGGGCTTCCAGATCTGCCCCACGGCAAGACTCGCACCAGGCTCGTCGTATATTCCGGCTCAGTCGACTCAACCCTCACCCTCCACACACCCAAGTCACACACGCAGCACGCTCACACATCACCAAGTCTGGCATCACCCGCCAAACCATTTCCAAGGGTTCACCACCCGCATCACATCTCAGATATAATACGAAGTGGAGTTAATAATATAATGGTGAATCATGCAAGCAAGCAAGCGAGTAAGCATGAAATAAGTGAGCGAATGCGCAAAGCAGGGTGTTGTGGTAGAGTGGGTTGCAATCAGGTAATAAAGGCTTAGGTAGTATCATGCATCAATATGCTAGCAAAGGAATAAATATAAAAGCACTAGCAAGTCTACTTATTTGCAATGTCTAATAGGATTCTCTAAAAGAGGGTGCTGCCATGACACCTGCGAAGTAGTCGTAGTCGTGGTTTAGTTATTCCTTGTTGATGTCCCATTAGCGAGGTCGTCTCCTTCTGAGTTGGCTCCACCTTGTTGTCGTCCTCACTTTCTCGGTCCAAACGTATGCTACTCCACGAAACGACACACAAGGCAAGAGAACGCTCACACCATAATTGAAAAGACAACAGGACGCAGGGAGATCCAATAACACCAACGAGATACTAGAATATACAAGGTTTAGCTCTCTCGGCGTTTGTCCGATTTCCTCGAGCTAGGAACAAAGTGGTGGTTTGCCAGTTTAAGTCTTGGCCAAGCCTGTACGGCTTTATGATATAGGGTTCAAACCAAGGCCTATCCTTAGCAAACACCATGGCTCACATCCTTCGATTTGGTCGTCATTTAATAGGGTGGAAATCAGAGGATGGGCCTAACAAATAACGAACGACGGGGTTCGGCTCTTGTAGCCTTATCCCAAAGATCAGTTGATCATAAGAACGATTAACACCATTGTGACTTGACTCCAAAGTACCTTGGCTTGCCCGCTATAGTAGAAAGCGGTAGCGCAAAGGATTGGACATCTATAATCCTCTCGATCCATACGACACTATATGTCGGGAACCGAGACTCGGGGTTACTCGATATATTGTAAACGAGCGAGGCTAGCTCAGCACATCTATGCCATGTTCTCAGACGCATCTTCAAAGAAGATGGTTTTAGACGGTTGATCGAGTCAACGTACGGGGTTCTGAGATACAGCATAGACCATAGCTTTGCTAACAAAAGGTTTAGCAAGAGTACGAATATATAAGTCAAAGGTTCATTCCAACACACACGTCATGGTAGAAGACGGGGTGTTGGAAGGTGTGGCACAATATAAGAGGCAAGTGCGCAAACTACTTGTAGGGTACCTGACCGGGGTGCTCTGGCACTATGTCATTTCTAGATTCGTAGCGGTGCGGTTGTCACCGCGAGAATTGGAATATGCAGTGGTCAACGGATACAAGCATACAAGAGTTTGTGCACGAAGAATCATAAGAGCGTAGCTCCATGGCCATGGCGAGGTGTACTCGCGACCACAAGATACACTAACAAGGGTCGTGCTACATTCGGCATCACGGCCATGGCGAGACGGGTCTCGCGATCGTCACGTCCGAACGAGGTACGATTCCTCTGCTAGCCCGAAGGCTCGGCACACAGGCAAACACACGAACATCCATCAATACCACGATAAGAACCATTAAGCGATTCAAAATCAAATAAGATTGTGGAGTAGCACATTCCATAGCATGGGAATAGATGGATCCTGTAACACAAGTGCATATACAGGTGGTTGTAAGAACGAGGTATAGCGCGAGTATAGATAGATAATTAAGAGACTTTCCAGAAGTGGCTCGGTAGGTTAACGATAAGATGACACGGGTCCTAACGAGACATGGTGGCAACGGTCACGTCGTCAAGGGAGGCTCGATTCGGATAGATACCGTTCATACAAGTGAAAATTCAAAAGACCCAAATGTACTCAAACATGGTACCATTGGGTAGATCTCGATTTTAGATGAATTTAGCAATTTGAACCACTATTTTTGGAGTCCATATGAATTAGTTATGAATTTCCGAAGTTTATTCTATTTTCTGAAAATAACAGATGGCCGATTGACACGTGTCGCTCTAGTGATTGACAGGTGGGTCCCACGGTCAATGTTTGACCTGGTCAACGGATGCTGATGTCAGCATGACGTCATCGTTACGTCATCTCGGACGCTTCTGCTCGCGACCCTCGAGCGAGGCCGAGGCTACCCTCGGACTATGATGCCGAGGCAGCCTTGTGCAACTTTCCCTGAGCGAGCCGAGGCTACCCTCGGACTATGATGCCGAGGCCAGCCTTGAGCCGAGGCCACCCTCAGACTGTAAGCCTCGAGGATGCCGAGGCCAGCCTCGAGCCTTGGACGAATCAGAGTTTTTCCCGAGGCCTCCCTCGCGCCTTGAGCCTCGGGCGAGACGGAGTTTTTCTCCAAGGCCTCTCTTAGCCTCGAGCCTCGGGCGAGACGGACTTTGGCTTCGAGGCTTCCTTCAGCCTCGAGCCTCGGGCGAGACGGAGCTTTGCTCCGAGGCCTCCCTTAGCCTCGGGCGAATCGGAGTTTTGCTCCGAAGCCTTTCTCGAGCCTCACGCCTCGGGCGAGACGGAGTTTTGCTCCGAGGCCTCCCTCAGCCTCGGGCGAATCGGAGTTCTCTCCCCTTTCTCCTCTGTTTTGTCACGGCGGCGCCCCGCCAACGGCGAGCTCATGCCGGTGTTCGACTTCGCCTCCCCGGACTCGATTCTGAGCTCCAGCGTGATCGTGCTTCTACGGCGGATCGATCCAAACCACCAATTGCCTGATCTAATGCTCCTAGCGGCCGGCGTAGGAGATTTGGCGGCGGTGCCGTGGCGGTGCTATCCGTTGGAACAGCTCTGCACTTCTCCGACCAAATTCGTGTGTACAAGCTCTTTCCTATCTCCTCTACTGCCCCCAATTCATACTGCCGGCGCCTACATCCGGCGGCAACTCCTTGCATATGGTTTCGCTCGGCGGCACACAGGTTTGCCATGGCATGCCAAGCCGTGACGCCGCGCGTGGTCTCGGCGTGCCGCGCTCAAGTAACATAGGTGGTCTCCACGGTTCTAGTCGATTCGAGGTGCGCACGGAGTTCTATTCCATATGGTGATCAACATCGGCTAGCTAGCTTCATCTCCCGTGGACTATAGCAACCGTAGCACTGGTTTGCCGCGGCGTGTCAGGCCGCGTCGTCGCGCGGGTAACCGAACAGGCTTCCAACCGATCTCCTGCGCATGGAATTGATCCCGAGTCCGTGGTTGTGCACGTGTGCGTGTAATCCGTGGCCGGTAGTGGCTCTGGCCTGCGCGCCCCGATGCGGAGCGCCATGGCCGACGGAAGGTCGAGGTTGGCAAAGGGGGCATGGCGGCTCACCGTGGTGGCGCTGAAGTTGGGATGGCGGTGCAGGACGATTTGAGGCCGTGTAGCTATGGTAGCAGTGCCGTGCAGCGTCTAGTTCGTCGCCGTGCTTCGTCCGTGGTCCTCTTCCTTGGCGCCGATGAATTCCGCGGCGGCGCTCCAAGTCTTCCCCGCCTCGGCCTCCGGCTTCCCTTCCTCCTCCGCCCTCGCACCTCTCTCGGTGTGTGGTGTGGGTGTTGTGCCACAGCGTGGCGAGGCTTGCTGAGAACCCAGGGGTTCCAGTGAGGATTCTGTTTATATGGGCATGGGTGCGTCGCGGCGATTGGCGGATCGACTGCGCAACCTTGATCAGGGGGTCAAGAGGCACACAGATTCTGTACGTCTCCAATTCAAATCACAGGGGACAGATTCGTGAGTTAGTTGGAACCGGTCGGCCGAGGTGGCGCGGTGGGGCCGCCTCCATCGCCGGTGCTCTGTTTCTTGGCGTGGGGAAGACGAACAGGGCGAGCGTGTCACTGACAAACAGGGCCCGTGCGTCGGTGTCTTGGCACGGAGCGTGCGGTAGGTGGCGTGCGGGCTGGGCGGAGTCGCGGTAGGTGGCACGGTGCGGTAGGTGGCGTGCGGTGCGGAGCAAGCGCTGGGCTAGGGTTCGGCTGGCGGTGGCGGCTTGGGCCAACTGGGCCGTGCAGGCGAGCAGCCCGGTGGATAGGGTGAGGGGGTGAGCGAGTGGGCCAAGGCCCAATCGGTAAGGAGGGGAAGGGGAGAAAGAGTGGGCTGGCTGGGGAGTTTTCAGCCCAGAGAAGAAAGGAAGGTTTCCCATTTTTGTAAGGAAAAATGAAAGGGTTTCATAATTAGAGTTTGTGGAAGAATTTGTGGGGAATTTAAATGGGATTCTAACGAATGGTTTAGAGACAAGTTCTGAATAGTGTTTGGAGTAGAAGTCGATAATAGGAAATGGGGAAATAGGGTAAAGGAATTCTCTTCGGGTTATGATTCATTGTTACTTAGAGATTTTCAGAGTTGGCAACCGAAGAGATCGAGATAATTCCAAGAGAAATACAAGGACATTGCTATGGATCTTGTGCTCTCCAATATAAGACTTAAGTTGTAAAAAGAATGTCCGGCAACCTCCTACAAGAAATACTATATGAATGCAACAATTTATTTATAAAATTGTTCTTGGTTTGGCTAGTAACTACATGCTCCACACGTTCACAGAAAAATTTTAAAAATTTCAAATTTTTCGGGTTATTACAGTCCACCCACCTTACAAGGATGTCGTCCTCGAGATTTAGGGGTTAGTGTTAATGAGTCAGGTCTTCGTTGTCAAGTCATATGCATTAATGCATTTGGTTTTGGATTCTAGCATTTGAAGAGGAGTTTTGGAAACATTTGTTTTCGGAAGCCCTTTTAAAATAGAGAAACTTTGTTTCGCAAAGTAAGGAAAATTCTTTTTAGGAAATCCATTTTTAAACTCTAGTTGAAAACACTTTCGTAAACATTGTTGTTGGAAAAACAAACTTAAAGGTTAGTTTTGGAAAATCAACCGGTATTTCAAATCCTTTTAGGAAATCAGTTTGATTTTTGAAATCAAATCCTCGTTCAAAATGTTCTTAGGAGGCCCAAGAAATTGTTTTGGTAAAAAAAACTGTGTTTTGCAAAGGGTCCTCTTTTTAAATGAAAGGGTTCTTGAAAACATCTAATCGAAGAATGGTTTTCGCAAATAAAGGCGGTTTATTCAAAAACTTCCTTAAAACACGATAAAACAAGGCAGGATTTTCGAAAACTTTTCAAATCGGGGAGGCATTTAAAAAGGGGTAATAAGCGGGGTTTTCGTAAAGCTTTTCAAAGGAATTTTATATAAAAGGAGATTTGAAAAGGAATGTTATAGGTTTTGGAAATCTCGGTGTAAGTACAAAACGGGGCTTTGGAAAACGTATATATTAAAGATCTTTTGCATAGAGAAATATCATAGGGTAGGACTTTTACAATAGAACAGGATTTTCTCAAACCTTTTGAATCCTAATTTTAAAATGAAAGAGGAAAAGGGTTTTTGGAATAGAATTCGAATTTTTTTTTTCCAAATCCTTTCGAAAGTGGATTTTTGTAAAACTTTTCAAAATCCAAAGGTCGTATTTGAAGTAAATACATTTGAGGGTTTTCAAAATGAAGGTGCACTTTTTGCTTTTCAATATGTTTTGAAATTAAATTATTTCAAAAGATTCTTTTTAAAAGAGGCATTACTCCACACGCTTTCTTTGAAGATAAATGCAAGCTGGTTTCCAATAAATCCATAGCTTTTGAAATGGAAGTAATTATTTATTTCAAAATTAGAAATTGATTGCAAAAAGGCTCTTAAAATGAGATTTATTTTCGAACTAAGGTTGAAAGACAATATGTATATATATATATATTTGCAATAGCTTTTGGTTTTTATAAATCCACTTTGAAATTGAGAGATTTTGAAGAGAGTCATGGCTCTTTGGTCAAATTCAAAGGATTTTGAAATAAAGCTGAGCCAGGGGTTTTAGAAGAAGTTCAAAAATAGGCCTTAGACATTTTAAAACCAAAGCTTTTATAAAGGAGAGTGTTTGAAATAGCGAGAACAGACAGTTTTGAAATCCTTTCAAATAAACATTTCGCAAACCTTTTTAAATCCAGATAAATCAGATTTTTGAAGATAGTTGAGGCCGATACTGGTTTTGCAATAGGATCATTTTGAAAGTATTTCGTTTTCAGAGACAAATCATACTCGTTTATTTTAAGAGTTTTGAAACAAGCAGTTTTGAAAACACAAAGGTTTTTGAAGCGAGGTGTTGCTCCCATTTGTTTGAAACAGAATATAAAACTAGTTTTGAAACAGACTTTTTAAATAGTGTTCTTTTGAAAGGCAAGGATTTTGCTTGATAAAAACAGTTGCAAAGCATTCTTGAAGGTAGGATTGATTTTTGAAAAGTGGAACTTGGCTCTTGGTTTGAAATCAAAATAGTTTTACAACAAAATCGAGCCAGAGTCCTTTGTTTAAACTCATTTTACTTAATGAAAGCAAAACTTGGTTTCCTGAAATCGAATTTCGAAACACTTTTCTGAAAAGAAAAGGGTTTTCAAACTAGCTTTTGAAGGAATCAGTTTGAGAAGAGACTAATTCTGTTTTCTTTCGAAAAAGAAAGGCTATTTTGAAAGGAAAGTATTTCAAAACCAAAACATTTTATAAGGCTTTGGTAAAACGGGGTTTTAAAATAGAGAGGACGCATGGTTTGTAAAATCCTTTTAAAAGAAATGTTTCGCAACGCTTTTAAAATCTAGCGCAGGCTTTTAGAAATAGTCGAGATCGACATAAGTTTTGCAATCAAATTTTGGAATCTTTTGATTTTGAAAACAAAACACACTTTTGTTTCAAAAGATTTTTGCAAAACAAGAACCTTTTATATCTACGACAGTTTTTGGAAAGTAGTGATTCGTAAATAACATAGTTTTTAAAGAGAAATCATTTTCGAATCAACCTTTGGAATAGACTTTGAAAATTTATTAGAATAGTTGCTTTTGGAATCCAGTCAAGTTCAAGTTTGTAAATATTAATCTAAATTTTTACAAAGAAACAGTTTATATATATATTTTTTTAACCAAATAGGGGAAAATTTTGAAGTTTGAAGTTTATAAATCAAATCTGTTTTTTTTCCAAATAGTCTGGAAAGACATGGTGCATCGTCTCATAACTTTGGGTAGTTGGGTCACTTAGGTACTACCTGAAGGGGTCTTGGGTGGGATCTTCCCCGAGATAACTAGGGTTCAGAGTCATTATTAAAAATAACTCTACAAATTACACTCATGTAGTAAGAACGAATGAAAGTGCAATAACACAAGATCCAGGCAATCAGACAGCATTGCAACTCCTATATGCATAGTGTTGACTTAAGGTGACTCTTTAAACCTTCAAGTCTCACACATCTACCGTCTAACGTGGACAGTCATAGGGCATGTTGTTTTCTACACCACTTTTCCAGGGTAAGAGTGTTAGTAAGTAGCAGAAGTCAAGGCGGGGTAAGAAACAAGTGTCAGCAGTTATTAGACGAGATATTTGGCTTCTATACTAGTGCTTGGATCCTGAGGTTTCGTCCTAAGGTCAAGTATGGCTCTAATACCAACTGAAACGTCCTCAATTTTCCGCGAAGGGAAAATCCTCAGAACAAGTTATAATATGACAAAACCAGGAGCTGATCTTATCATATTATCATATATCAGTCGATATCACAGTCATACATCGAAGATTACATAGATATAAGCATTACATCATTGAGTAACACCTATTACAGAGTCTATTCTAGCGGAAGTCTATTGAGTGAAGGCTCCTCCTTCACGATCATCATCAGAGTTGTTGTAGCGCAGCATCGACCGGATCCTCTGAACCAAACTTGAGCGTAGGCACGAAACCTTCTAAAGTCAGCACTTCTGAAGCAGGATATCTGCACACCGCCAGATGTGTGCAGGCCATGGTCAGCACCGATGAGCTTTAGTGGAAAATATAAAACAAGGGATCTGGCGATCCTAATATTTGGCTGTGGATTTGCATCCTAGCGCAAGAGCAGTAGTAATATGTAATATTTATCAAGTTTTAACACATTCCCATACACACACATCCACATCCACCCACCATATCCATATCCATCCCAAACATCACCACACCATCACCTCATCTCATCTCACACACTCAGTCGACAGAGGCCAGCTCCCTCCCAGCCTTGTCTCAACGGCCCACAACCTAACACCAGGTTCACGGCCGGCACTCATAAACCAGGGGGAGAAGAGAGAACTCTCACTAGTCGGCAAAAGGTCAGGGAAAAAGGTCCGCGGCCAACGAATTGGCCAACTTATCGATCGATCAACCATACACTCTGCAGAGGTTCTACAATATCCACAAGATCGCCATCATCGACACCCTAGGTGTGCCTAGGCGGATACCGGCCGCTTGCCAGCCTAGAGTAATGCCACCCTACCACTCAGCCCTGGAATCACCCCAAGTATGTCTGGGATGGCTAAGTCTGTGAAGTCACGTTCCCTCTCCTGAAGGGGGAGCCGCGATCGTCTCGGAAGGGTGTGGGACTCGGATACCCGTACCTTCCTCGCACTCTCTCGCCTAGCAGTAGTGGCATTACCCTACCAGGTAGTCCGACCGTCCCCGTCCATAAGGAGCGAGTGGCTTGTAAAGGTATTTCCCCGTGGTCCAGATCCCGCACCAAATCTAGGGTGACTAAGCCGGAATGTCTTCTCAAAGGTTTTCATTATATGTGCCACCACAGCACGCTCCTGATCTGGGCTCCACCAGCGGCTCACACCCAGATCCACCTCATGTCACCATTTAACCCGCCACAGGTTTCACCACCACAGGGGCTTCCAGATCTGCCCCACGGCAAGACTCGCACCAGGCTCGTCGTATATTCCGGCTCAGTCGACTCAACCCTCACCCTCCACACACCCAAGTCACACACGCAGCACGCTCACACATCACCAAGTCTGGCATCACCCGCCAAACCATTTCCAAGGGTTCACCACCCGCATCACATCTCAGATATAATACGAAGTGGAGTTAATAATATAATGGTGAATCATGCAAGCAAGCAAGCGAGTAAGCATGAAATAAGTGAGCGAATGCGCAAAGCAGGGTGTTGTGGTAGAGTGGGTTGCAATCAAGTAATAAAGGCTTAGGTAGTATCATGCATCAATATGCTAGCAAAGGAATAAATATAAAAGCACTAGCAAGTCTACTTATTTGCAATGTCTAATAGGATTCTCTAAAAGAGGGTGCTGCCATGACACCTGCGAAGTAGTCGTAGTCGTGGTTTAGTTATTCCTTGTTGATGTCCCATTAGCGAGGTCGTCTCCTTCTGAGTTGGCTACACCTTGTTGTCGTCCTCACTTTCTCGGTCCAAACGTATGCTACTCCACGAAACGACACACAAGGCAAGAGAACGCTCACACCATAATTGAAAAGACAACAGGACGCAGGGAGATCCAATAACACCAACGAGATACTAGAATATACAAGGTTTAGCTCTCTCGGCGTTTGTCCGATTTCCTCGAGCTAGGAACAAAGTGGTGGTTTGCCAGTTTAAGTCTTGGCCAAGCCTGTACGGCTTTATGATATAGGGTTCAAACCAAGGCCTATCCTTAGCAAACACCACGGCTCACATCCTTCGATTTGGTCGTCATTTAATAGGGTGGAAATCAGAGGATGGGCCTAACAAATAACGAACGACGGGGTTCGGCTCTTGTAGCCTTATCCCAAAGATCAGTTGATCATAAGAACGATTAACACCATTGTGACTTGACTCCAAAGTACCTTGGCTTGCCCGCTATAGTAGAAAGCGGTAGCGCAAAGGATTGGACATCTATAATCCTCTCGATCCATACGACACTATATGTCAGGAACCGAGACTCGGGGTTACTCGATATATTGTAAACGAGCGAGGCTAGCTCAGCACATCTATGCCATGTTCTCAGACGCATCTTCAAAGAAGATGGTTTTAGACGGTTGATCGAGTCAACGTACGGGGTTCTGAGATACAGCATAGACCATAGCTTTGCTAACAAAAGGTTTAGCAAGAGTACGAATATATAAGTCAAAGGTTCATTCCAACACACACGTCATGGTAGAAGACGGGGTGTTGGAAGGTGTGGCACAATATAAGAGGCAAGTGCGCAAACTACTTGTAGGGTACCTGACCGGGGTGCTCTGGCACTATGTCATTTCCAGATTCGTAGCGGTGCGGTTGTCACCGCGAGAATTGGAATATGCAGTGGTCAACGGATACAAGCATACAAGAGTTTGTGCACGAAGAATCATAAGAGCGTAGCTCCATGGCCATGGCGAGGTGTACTCGCGACCACAAGATACACTAACAAGGGTCGTGCTACATTCGGCATCACGGCCATGGCGAGACGGGTCTCGCGATCGTCACGTCCGAACGAGGTACGATTCCTCTGCCAGCCCGAAGGCTCGGCACACAGGCAAACACACGAACATCCATCAATACCACGATAAGAACCATTAAGCGATTCAAAATCAAATAAGATTGTGGAGTAGCACATTCCATAGCATGGGAATAGATGGATCCTGTAACACAAGTGCATATACAGGTGGTTGTAAGAACGAGGTATAGCGCGAGTATAGATAGATAATTAAGAGACTTTCCAGAAGTGGCTCGGTAGGTTAACGATAAGATGACACGGGTCCTAACGAGACATGGTGGCAACGGTCACGTCGTCAAGGGAGGCTCGATTCGGATAGATACCGTTCATACGAGTGAAAATTCAAAAGACCCAAATGTACTCAAACATGGTACCATTGGGTAGATCTCGATTTTAGATGAATTTAGCAATTTGAACCACTATTTTTGGAGTCCATATGAATTAGTTATGAATTTCCGAAGTTTATTCTATTTTCTGAAAATAACAGATGGCCGATTGACACGTGTCGCTCTAGTGATTGACAGGTGGGTCCCACGGTCAATGTTTGACCTGGTCAACGGATGCTGATGTCAGCATGACGTCATCGTTACGTCATCTCGGACGCTTCTTCTCACGACCCTCGAGCGAGGCCGAGGCTACCCTCGGACTATGATGCCGAGGCAGCCTTGTGCAACTTTCCCTGAGCGAGCCGAGGCTACCCTCGGACTATGATGCCGAGGCCAGCCTTGAGCCGAGGCCACCCTCAGACTGTAAGCCTCGAGGATGCCGAGGCCAGCCTCGAGCCTTGGACGAATCAGAGTTTTTCCCGAGGCCTCCCTCGCGCCTTGAGCCTCGGGCGAGACGGAGTTTTTCTCCAAGGCCTCTCTTAGCCTCGAGCCTCGGGCGAGACGGACTTTGGCTTCGAGGCTTCCTTCAGCCTCGAGCCTCGGGCGAGACGGAGCTTTGCTCCGAGGCCTCCCTCAGCCTCGGGCGAATCGGAGTTTTGCTCCGAAGCCTTTCTCGAGCCTCACGCCTCGGGCAAGACGGAGTTTTGCTCCGAGGCCTCCCTCAGCCTCGGGCGAATCGGAGTTCTCTCCCCTTTCTCCTCTGTTTTGTCACGGCGGCGCCCCGCCAACGGCGAGCTCATGCCGGTGTTCGACTTCGCCTCCCCGGACTCGATTCTGAGCTCCAGCGTGATCGTGCTTCTACGGCGGATCGATCCAAACCACCAATTGCCTGATCTAATGCTCCTAGCGGCCGGCGTAGGAGATTTGGCGGCGGTGCCGTGGCGGTGCTATCCGTTGGAACAGCTCTGCACTTCTCCGACCAAATTCGTGTGTACAAGCTCTTTCCTATCTCCTCTACTGCCCCCAATTCATACTGCCGGCGCCTACATCCGGCGGCAACTCCTTGCATATGGTTTCGCTCGGCGGCACACAGGTTTGCCATGGCATGCCAAGCCGTGACGCCGCGCGTGGTCTCGGCGTGCCGCGCTCAAGTAACATAGGTGGTCTCCACGGTTCTAGTCGATTCGAGGTGCGCACGGAGTTCTATTCCATATGGTGATCAACATCGGCTAGCTAGCTTCATCTCCCGTGGACTATAGCAACCGTAGCACTGGTTTGCCGCGGCGTGTCAGGCCGCGTCGTCGCGTGGGTAACCGAACAGGCTTCCAACCGATCTCCTGCGCATGGAATTGATCCCGAGTCCGTGGTTGTGCACGTGTGCGTGTAATCCGTGGCCGGTAGTGGCTCTGGCCTGCGCGCCCCGATGCGGAGCGCCATGGCCGACGGAAGGTCGAGGTTGGCAAAGGGGGCATGGCGGCTCACCGTGGTGGCGCTGAAGTTGGGATGGCGGTGCAGGACGATTTGAGGCCGTGTAGCTATGGTAGCAGAGCCGTGCAGCGTCTAGTTCGTCGCCGTGCTTCGTCCGTGGTCCTCTTCCTTGGCGCCGATGAATTCCGCGGCGGCGCTCCAAGTCTTCCCCGCCTCCGCCTCCGGCTTCTCTTCCTCCTCCGCCCTCGCACCTCTCTCGGTGTGTGGTGTGGGTGTTGTGCCACAGCGTGGCGAGGCTTGCTGAGAACCCAGGGGTTCCAGTGAGGATTCTGTTTATATGGGCATGGGTGCGTCGCGGCGATTGGCGGATCGACTGCGCAACCTTGATCAGGGGGTCAAGAGGCACACAGATTCTGTACGTCTCCAATTCAAATCACAGGGGACAGATTCGTGAGTTAGTTGGAACCGGTCGGCCGAGGTGGCGCGGTGGGGCCGCCTCCATCGCCGGTGCTCTGTTTCTTGGCATGGGGAAGACGAACAGGGCGAGCGTGTCACTGACAAACAGGGCCCGTGCGTCGGTGTCTTGGCACGGAGCGTGCGGTAGGTGGCGTGCGGGCTGGGCGGAGTCGCGGTAGGTGGCACGGTGCGGTAGGTGGCGTGCGGTGCGGAGCAAGCGCTGGGCTAGGGTTCGGCTGGCGGTGGCGGCTTGGGCCAACTAGGCCGTGCAGGCGAGCAGCCCGGTGGATAGGGTGAGGGGGTGAGCGAGTGGGCCAAGGCCCAATCGGTAAGGAGGGGAAGGGGAGAAAGAGTGGGCTGGCTGGGGAGTTTTCAGCCCAGAGAAGAAAGGAAGGTTTCCCATTTTTGTAAGGAAAAATGAAAGGGTTTCATAATTAGAGTTTGTGGAAGAATTTGTGGGGAATTTAAATGGGATTCTAACGAGTGGTTTAGAGACAAGTTCTGAATAGTGTTTGGAGTAGAAGTCGAGAATAGGAAATGGGGAAATAGGGTAAAGGAATTCTCTTCGGGTTATGATTCATTGTTACTTAGAGATTTTCAGAGTTGGCAACCGAAGAGATCGAGATAATTCCAAGAGAAATACAAGGACATTGCTATGGATCTTGTGCTCTCCAATATAAGACTTAAGTTGTAAAAAGAATGTCCGGCAACCTCCTACAAGCAATACTATATGAATGCAACAATTTATTTATAAAATTGTTCTTGGTTTGGCTAGTAACTACATGCTCCACACGTTCATAGAAAAATTTTAAAAAGTTCAAATTTTTCGGGTTATTACACTTCCTCAAAATCAATAGTACACAGAGGCAAAGTTCTCTGCGGATCTCAGCTAGCTACAGCAGGGAATGGGAGAGCAGGAAACCCTAGAAGGCAAAGAGCAAAATGACTGAGAAAGAAGGGGAGGAGGGTGTCTCCCTCTACTTATCCTAATTCTAACCTAACCTAATTCCTACTCTACCCCTCTCTATTCTAATTACAGAGCGAACCAGCTAAACCCTAGGGTTATTCTGGACCAACTCGAAGTAAGTAGTGATCCAACGGCCATGCCCGCACAACTCGTAGCGTCGCCTCGACGCGACCTCCCGATTGCCGCCACGTGTCGCCCTCGCTCTGCACCCCCGGTTTTGTGGCCGAAACCGGGAAACCAGGCCTTCACGCCAACCCCCGGTTTTAAGGCCCAAACTAGAAAACCAGCCTCCAAGTCCATCGCCTGAGTTTTGTGGCCCAAACTCAGAAACCCGCAGCGCCCGAGTTTTGAGGCCCAAACTCGGAAACCTGCCCGCACCCAGATTCTGAGGCCCAAACCTGGAAACCATCCTCAGCCCGAGTTTTGTGGCCCAAACTCAGAAACCCGCCGCACGCCCAGGTTTTGAGGCCCAAACCTGGAAACCGTCCACCGGTGGTTTTTCCCTGGCTCAACCACCAAACCGGAGCTGTAGAGGGGATGCACCGCCCGTGCACCCCGTCCACCGACACGTGTCCCCAGGTCCTCGACCCAGGCAACACCATGCCCCGCAAGTCTTCGCTCGTCGCTGTCCCAGGCTGCCAGCCACCACAGCTGATCCTCGGGCCACCGGTCCCTCAGTCCAAGCCTCACGTCTGCCCTTCACCGCTCCCGGTCCGTCGGCACGGCACGTCTCTACTTGACCTTCACCTTGCCCTCGATCACTGTCTCCGTGCTCGACACCTGCACAACACAAGCCAAAGAACCTGCTATCAAACCCGTTGACAATCACTCATCACTCAGAGACTCGGCATACACCCATGTATCCGCAATCTCCCCCTTGATGAGTGCATTGTCAACTACTCACACAAATCATAAATAGAAAGAACAAAGAAGGAAGAAGGAGAAGAGAGAACTCGACCAAATGACCCAAAAGCATAGCAAAGCCGAAGAAGGTCAAGTGGAAGAAGCAAAACAACTTGGTCCCCAAAGACATGGGCAATGGCTCGACGCAACCAAGCAAAGCAAAGCTAGCCCTCAAGAAGAGGTAGAACAGGCTCAACACCGCTAGCAAGTACCGACTGAAAACTCCAGAAAAAGAGCTCGGCACCAAATGAGAAATCGAAGCAAATGCTAGTCCCTCAAGATAGAGGCACAGAGGCTCAACACAACTAGCACGAAAACTCGATACAAATGTCTTACTGCTAACAAAAACAGCAAGCTCCCCCTCGAATAGTGCAAACAACCAGGAAAAACTCCCCCTTAGGTGAACACCCAGGAAGCATATGATTTGCAAACTCTCCCCCTTAGTTGAAAATGCACTAATCAAGAAAAGGACTCTCCCCATCAGAAACTGCACCAACAAAAGTGCCAACAAGGGAGGTTCTCCCCCTTCCAACATGCATATGAGTCAAAGTGCAAGTTAGCAGCTTCAGGCATATAGTCAAGTGCAAAGATGCTCTACAAAGTTCTGATCTGATGACTCAATAACAGCGCAGCAGGCTAGCAAAGGCTCAAACTGATCACAGAATATGAAATATGAACTTATGAGCAAAGTGAGCAGTTTTGAGTCAAACGATAGTCACCATCAAAATAGCACTACAAATGTATAGACAGGAATCCGAACAAGTGCTAAACATGTATACAAGGTGAACTACCCCTAGCAAAGTTCAATCATCATGCTTAAGAATGAAACATACACTTGTGATTTCAGTTTTAGATCGGAGTTGCAGCGGTGAAATTACACAAGTTCAAATACAGCATGTGATTGCGAGAGGTTGAAAGCTTGTCGTTGCCTAACTTTTCAACCGAGCGAAGCCTATGCCGAAGCAATCAGAAGCTTAAAGCTGCGGTTTCGGTCATACACTACACGGCTTAAGTTTAACTCAAAGTACAATGAGAAACAGTCTCGATACCGTGATGTGTTGACAAGCAATCCCATCTCGATCTTTTCAATTCCCTAACTTGGTTCAAAATTTATGGACAGAATATGAACAGACCAAGTAAGTGAATGACTCAGAACTAGAGACATCGCAACCTAGCATATATGAAAAGCACGAGTGAACTCAACACATCCTACACATGCTAGTTGCATATCTCAATGGTGAACATTTTCAGTTTTATAGTCATTAAGCAAAATCACCATTTCAAAATAGCTCAGCCCATAACATGTACTAGTGATCAGAAGGAGCATAAGCTACAGGCATCAACTTAAGCATCGGAGCATACTACATAGAGCATAGTTACATTCTAATGATTATAAACATGAAGCTTAGAATGTAAATGCGTATGCTAAAATGCAAAAGAAAAGAAAGACGAACGAAAAAGTTAGTCTATCATACAATATCCAAAATGTTTCCCCATCTAAAAGGGGAAACACACACCAAGCTCACCCCTCAACCGATTAAAGGTTGATTCGTCTAAAGGCTTGGTGAAAATATCAGTTAGTTGATGATGAGTATCGACATGGCGAAGGTCGATATCACCCTTCTCCTGGTGGTCACGCAAGAAATGAAAGCGCACATCAATGTGTTTGGTCTTCGAGTGAAGCACGGGGTTCTTAGCAACGCTAATAGCACTCGTGCTGTCACAAAGCAAAGGCACGCGAGAAAAGCTTAGACCAAAATCACGCAAAGTGACCATCATCCAAAGCAACTAGGAACAGCAGCTAGCAGCAGCAACATATTCAACCTCTGTGGTAGACTAAGCGACACTAGACTGCTTGCGAGAAGACCACGATACAAGAGAAGATCCAATAAACTAGCAAGTCCCAGAAGTGGACTTGCGCTCAATACGGCAACCAGCAAAATTGGCATCGGAATAACCACAAAGGGAGAGGGTGGAGGAAGCAGAATACCAAATCCCGAACTCAGGTGTGAAACGAATGTACCTGAAAATACGCTTCACCGCTTGATGGTGGGAAGTGCGTGGCGACGCCTGAAAGCGCGCGCACAGACACACCACGAACTGGATGTCCGGACGTGTCGCCGTCAGGTAGAGCAGCGACCCGATCATGCTTCGGTACTCCTTCTGGTCCACTGCTTCTCCATTCTTGTCCGCATCCAGGGCAATCGTCGTCGACATGGGTGTTGGAAGAGGCTTGGCCTCACCCATATCGAACCGCTTCAGCAAGTCCTTGGTGTACTTGCCCTGGTGAACAAACGTTCCCTCTCGAGATTGCTTAATTTGCAATCCGAGAAAGAAAGTCAGCTCGCCCATCATGCTCATCTCGAACTCCCTGCTCATAGTATCTACAAACTTGGCAACCAAAGCGTGAGAAGAACCACCGAAAATGATATCATCCACATAAATCTGGACCAAGAGAGTGTCTTTGCCTTACTTGAGGAGAAAGAGCGTTTTGTCTACACATCCCATTTTAAAACCCTTAGCAAGCAAAAAGGTTTTCAACCTATCATACCAGGCTCTAGGGGCTTGTTTCAAACCATATAAAGCTTTGTGGAGTTTAAAAACATGGTTTGGAAACTTGGGATTTTCAAAACCGGGGGGTTGCTCAACATAAACTTCCTCTTCTATGTAGCCGTTTAAGAAGGCACTCTTGACATCCATCTGAAAAAGTTTGAAACCTTTGGATGCAGCAAAAGCCAAGAGTATCCTAATAGCCTCCAAACGTGCTACAGGAGCAAAAGTCTCCTCATAGTCTATCCCCTCCTTCTGACTATAACCCTTCGCTACAAGCCTGGCCTTGTTTCTTACAACGTGGCCATCCTCTCCTTGCTTGTTTTTGAAAACCCATTTTGTCCCAATAGGCTTACAGTCTGGGGGAGGTGGAACTAGAACCCAAACCCGATTGCGCTCAAAGTTTTCTAACTCCTCATGCATGGCATTGACCCAATCCGGATCCGTCAAAGCGTGTCCAACATCTCGGGGCTCAAAATTAGCAACAAAAGCAGAATGAGCAAAGTGAGAGATGTGCTGTGACCTGGACTGAGTGACACGTTCGTCGATGTTGTCGATCATCTGCTAAGGGGGGTGCTGGCGCTGGATGTGTCATGGTGCCTCCCGGGAAGAAGTGATCTCCCCCTCAACAACAGTTGGTGCCTCCCCGGGTACAAAAGGTACCGCTCGGGGTGGCGGATCCCACGGCCCCCAGGAAGAAGAGGTGTTGGGGCTGTGAGTCATTGTAGAAGCCGCTCTTTGTGGCACAGCAGGTGGAGGGGGTGCTGGATTATCCATACCTTCAGCACCCTCATCCTCGTCATCAAAAAGAGGCTCACCAACCTCATGATCACCTGCACACTCAAAACGACAAGAAGGACAAACCATGGTCTCGTCGAAGGTGACATCAGATGTCTCCATGACTTGGTTAGTATCAAGGTTAAGTACACGATATGCTCGAGTGTGAGTGCCATAACCCAAAAATACACCGTCAGAGGAACGAGACTCAAATTTGTCCAGGTTGCCTTTCTTCAATATAAAACAATGGCAACCGAAGACTCTAAAATAACTCACCTTGGGCTGTCTACCAAAACACAACTCATAAGAGGTCTTCTTCATGAAAGCTCTCAGAAAAATGCAATTTGAAATGTAGCATGCAGTGTTCATAGCTTCGGCCCAATATCGCCTAGGAGTCCTATGCTCATCGAGCATCGTCCTGGCCATCTCTATTTGGGTCTGATTCTTCCTCTCTACAACACCATTTTGGGGCGGTGTGTAGGGGGAAGAAAACTGATGCTCCAAACCCAAAGAGTTACAAAACTTCTCAAAATCCGAATTCTAAAATTTGGAACCATTATCACTTCTAATAGCTCGCATCGAGTTCATAGGGAACTCGTTCTGAGGACGCAAAATCAGATTGCGAGCAAAGGAGAAAGTCTCAGTCTTCTCACTCAAAAAGAAGACCCACGAATATCTCGAAAAATCATCGACAACAACCAAAACATACCACTTGCCACCAACCGAGCTCACCCGAGCCGGACCAACAAGGTCCATGTGCAAAAGCTCTCCAGGGCGCTGTGTCATGACCTTAGTCACTGGATGGTGGGGAGCGGCAACCATCTTTCCATGTCTACAAGAATGGCAAACGAGATCCTTCTCCATCGACAACTTGGGCAATCCTCGGATTAGGCCAAGTGAGCTAAGTCTTGCAAGCAAGTCGAAGCTTAAATGACCGAGCCTCCTATGCCACTTCCAAAGATCAGAGGAGGAAGGACTAGCCAAAAGACAATGGGAAATACAAAACGACTCCGAGAAATTCGCGCGAAAGACTTTCCCAAAGGGCAAAATCAAACATACAAGATTGCCCTGAGGATCTAAAATACGACTGAGATTCGGTTTAAAACGAATCTCATAGTCATCATCAAAAAGTTGCGAAACAGAAAGCAAGTTAAAATGCAGGTTAGAAACAAGAGCAACATCACGCAACACAAAGTGCTCATTAACCCGCACCGACCCGCGAGATAACACCTTACCTTTACTATTGTCGCCGAAGGTGATAAACTCCTTTCCGGCAATAGGGCTAAGGCTGGAGAACCACTTGGCGTTTTTGGTCATGTGTCTCGAGCAACCGGAATCCACCAACCAAATGTCCTCCAACCGTTTTACCTACATCAATAAAAAGACATAGGGTGAGCATATGGTCCAACACTGGGGTTAGTGAAGTAAGAAGAATACCAGTGTTGGGCCGGCTGCTCAAAAGAACGGTCAGGGTAAAAACCATTCCTAGCACACTTACGGAGGAAGCGATCACCACGTTTAGAAAGACGTGGTCCGCTGGGGAAGGAGCGCTCACCGCGATACTCAAAACGCGGTGGGGGAAAACGCTCAACTACAAAGCCACCGCCACGGGGTCCACAGCCTACTACAGCAGGCTCCCGCCCGGCACGCTCTCTACGAGGCCTAGGCCTAGGAACTTGAGGCACTGCACCTCTAGGCCTAGCCTCTCTCCTCGGAGCTCCCCTCTGCCTAGGCCTGGGAACTTGAGGTTCTAGACCTCTGGGCCTAGCAGCTCTCCTCTGGACGTTCGGCACATGCACATCATGGAAAGGATGGTACATGTCCGGGTTGTCCATCTCCTTGACACGGCGTGCCTCTCTCTTGCGCCGAAAGTAGAACTCCCTCAAGTGTCCATCTCTCCCACAGTGCTCACAATGGTACCTCACCGCTCTCATAGGGGGTTGTTGGTACTCACGGCTGTGGGTGTGGATCACTTTGCCCTTCTGTGGCAAACACTCCTCCTGGATGGGTGGCATTGTGTCCAGCTTGTTTTTGAGGTGGTTGGGTTTAGGAGCCCACTGCTGGTTCTTGGGTGGAGCTCATGGAGGTTCATCAAAGACCCCATCCTTGGTGGTAGGCTTGAGAGGCTCTTTGGGTGGAAGCTTGGTAAGTTTGGGAGTAGTGGTGGAGTTGGGCTTCTCACTAGGTTTCAGACCACTCGACTCTCCAATCTTCCCAAAAGCAGAAAGATCAACACCCTGAGCAAAACCTACACCAGGACCTCCAGCAGCTCGCTTGAATTGGGAGATCATCATCCCGAGCTACGGCTCACTACGGGAGACCCATGACAAGATGGTCCGAAGGTATGTGTTTTCCTCCTCGGTTTGCATCTTGCCATGCTTGACATTGGCAATCTCCATCTCCAAACCCTCACACTAAGCACACCTCGTGACACAAGTGCTACCCGAGCTGGCCTTCTCAAGAGACTCAATCTTGGCATTCTTCTCTACCAACTCGGATTGCAAGACAGGACAAGTCTTGCACGCACCCAACAGCTGGGGCCTAGCCTGGAGCTCATCCACCTCTCCAACCAAAGCAGCATACTTACCTCTCAAAGTGAGAAGGTCAGTCATGTGCTTGGTGCACGACTCGCACTCAACCTCCTCAGACACGACCACGGTGGACTTAGAAAACTCAAGCTCCCTCACCGTGTCCTCTCACTTCTGCCTAAACTCCTTGCGCTCTCTAGCAGCACGCCTAAGCAACTTGTCCTGACTAAGGAGCGCGGCAGTAAGCTTCTCAACCTCAGCAGAAAGCTCATCGTGGGTGAGGGATACCTAGGAGGTGTCGTCATCGTCGTCGTCCCGAGGGGTGTGCTCTAGCTTGTCGTCGACCTCATCACCAAGCGCCATGGTGCAGAAGCCCTCGCTGTCGGTGAAGAAGCAGAGTCCGTTCAGCTTGTCCTTGATCCTCTTCTTCTTCCCGGACTCGTCATCGCTTGAGCAAGCGGAGTCGTCATCCGAGCCGTCGACGTCGCTGAGCGTGGCGAAGAATGCGCGCTGCTCAGCCTGGACCTTCTTCAAGTACTTCTTCTTGATGTACTCCTTGTCAAATCTGCCCCTCCGCTTGTGACTCGGGGGGACGTGCTTGTCCTTGCGCTTGCTGGAGTCGTACTTGTGCCCATGATCGCCCTTCCCCGAATGCTTGTTCTTCTTGGGGCAATTGGCGATGAAGTGGTCGGGGTCGCCGCACTCGTAACAACCCGAGCGTCCTCCTCCGTGGCGATGGTTCATGCGGTTGTTGTGAAACCGCGAGAACCGGTTGACAAACAAAGCCAACTCGTCGTCTCCCAAGGACTCGAACTGCTCCTCTGTGACAGAAAGAAGTGAAGACATAGCAAAGCCTCTAGAGGTGTTAGCAGAAGAGCCAGAAAGCAAAGCCATCGACGGGCCAGAAGGATTTTCATAAGAGGCCCTCTCCATGGCATCGATCTCACTGGACTTGAGCTTACTGAAGAGCTCGTCGCACGTGAGGGTCTCATAGTTAGGTGATTCGATGATCGCCTGAACCTTGGAATCCCACACCGACCGATCAAGAGTATGCAAAAGCTTCAAACCTCTCTCATGATCGTCGAAAGGCAACAGCTCTCGGTTAGCCCTCATCTTGTTGACAATCACCTGAAAGCGAGCGAATAAACTCTCTATGCTCTCGCCAGGCATATGTCAAAAGTTCTCATACTCCCGCTTGAACGACTCGTAGAGACGGGTTTTGACTTGAGAGGTTCCCTCATGGAAGCGCATGAGGGTAGCCCAAATCTCCCGAGCCGTAGCGAGATGAGAAACACGATCAAACTCACTGTTAACACTGGATTTTGGTCAACATTGAGAAGATGACAGGTGGACCCAACGAGCAGTGAGAAGAGCATTCGGCAGACGGCCAAGCGGTCGGTTAATTCTCGGAGTTTCAGCAAGTACCTGTGCGGTCGGCTATCTTGCAAGGCGGTGACTCCATTCGGGAGGCAAATATGGCAAGTGAAGCCGGTTTGCACGAGGAGACACATAACGATGGAGGACACCGAGAGGAAAATAGAAATAGAACTCGTATTTTCCAAGTTTCAATGTGTAAATCGTAATCTTCTAGGACTCATATTTCGCCCAGGGTATAAATACAAACCCTTGGTCATTGTAAAATCTGTTCACAACCACATCAATACAAACTGGCCCTGTGCCACCTATTCGAGTCCTTAGTCCTGTCATCGAGTTTCTTCGAGAGGAATCATCGATTCGTCGACCTCAGTAAGTACCGGCAACCTTGTTATCATGTCTAGTATCGTGCGACGGATTTAGATATGATGCAAGTAGTCTCGTATGTTAAGCTTAGTATCGTGCGGCGGATTTAAGCTTATGACGGGAAGTTTTTACCTATGACTTGTATCGTGCGGCGGACTGAGTCATGAGTAAGAATAGTTATCGGCTCTGTTAGATTTGGCAGATCTAATAGATTCATTAAGATATCGCGTGTTATATGTTTTATTTATTTAATTCATATAACACTTTTGCCCAATCTATGTTGATCTTCATTCGGCCTTATTACATGAGTTCGCTTGTGCTTTCGCTTATCATAAGATTATAATGGCTGAATTGACTTTCAATCTAGATTGTTACATGTTGTGGGTTCATGCATGACGATCATGTTTAGGCTTTGATGGAGCTGGGTGCCGTACGGCAAGTGCACGTTTTAGATTAGTTTAATCATGCTTTGCTTGTATGTTTCTTCTTCATGGACCCCAGTTCAGCTAGTTTGCCGATTCTGGTTAAGCTTACATGAGTAATGAGTATGTATAGATCTGTTTGGATGTATGTGTGCTTTTAGCTTCTTATAATTAGATCGTTTCATGCGGTGGATTAATATAATTATAAGGAGTGGTGTAGATTTATAGCAAGTGGTATCATGCGGTGGATTAGCTTTGCTTAAGTTTATACCTGACGGGTTTATGAAGGCTAGACGTGCGGCAGACTAGTTGGATTGGCCTATGCACATGTTATCTGAATAGATTTGTATTTACAAGTTACTTCTTTTATTCTTTTGTCATGTATGTATTTGGCATTCAACATGTTTATGAGCTTTCTCTTTATACTTGCCGAATGACATCTTAAACCTGTTTCGACAAACAGCTTCTATAGTTGTGTGCCGTCGTGGTTGGCTTCCAAAGCCGTACATATGGAACTGTCTGGTCTCACCCGACATGTTCCAAGGTATTCTCACACTTTTGTCCCTTGTTGGTTTTCAGGTCAAACCGACTGGCACGTCTCCGGGTTCGATACACCCCGGGCACCCGATTGAAGCCAGCCTCGTTCGGCATGCTGTGTGCCTGACGCGAGGCGCCACATTTTGCGTCAACACACTTTTTGGCACGCCCGGTGGGACCACGTCGTTTCAAGATGCCTGAGATTAGCGAAGATTAGTCTTTCAATGTGACCATGGACAATTTGCCACTAGAGTCAAAAGATCTGGTGCAGCGAGCTTGCGATGAGTTCCAACGCAAGTGCCTAGAGGCCTTCTCCAAGAATAAAAGCGGCAAGGTCTATCAGAAGCAGACGTTCCCGAAGGTTGTTCCTCATCACCAACCTTTGCCTAACGGTGGTGAAGAAGAAGCTATCCAGAAGATGACTGATATAATGCATAGAGTTGTATCAGGAGCCGTGACCAGTCATCAATCGGCTTTCTTGAACACTTTTCGTGCTATCATGGTCAATACTTTCGGTCCAAATGCGGATAAGTACTTTGAAGAGGCCGTTGGTCCGATGCGGGGACCATTGTTGTTCCAAGTACCTCAACGTCAGAGAGTTGCCGAAAGCAGCGGAGCTGGCCCAAGCACAGGTGGAGTGGTTTCTCAGGGGATGCAACAATCTCCCCCGACTTATGGCCAGCTCACGTTCGGCACAACAGGAAATGTCCCACAATCTGCTTCTAGAGTGTCTCCTGTGGCGAACAGGATACAGAGAGATATGTTTGGAGATGGATATCGGGAGTTTATGGACTATAACTCAATTAATGTTCTTCCAAATTCGGGCTATAGGAGTTCAGTAGGACCATATACTGGGGGGCAAGCACAAGCGGCTCCTGATTCAGGTGTTGACCTCATTATGCACAAGATGGCTGATATGATGCAGAATTAATTCGGCCTAAAGCCAAAGAATCAGACATATACTTACAAGTCTCCCTACCCAGAATGGTACAATCGGGTGGCACTTCCTCCAAGAGTAAAGCCTCCTACTGATTTCACTAAGTTTTTGGGTCAGGATGATACCAGCACTATAGAGCACATCAGCCGATACTTGATGCAACTTGGGGAAGCATCTGCAGACGAAGCCTGGAGGATTCGGTATTTCCCGCTGTCGTTGACAGGACCAGTTTTTTCCTGGTTTGCTTCTCTGCCGGCGAACTCTATCAATACATGGCAAAGTTAGAGCATAAGTTCCACTCATACTTCTTTACGGGAGCCAGTGAGAAAAAGTTGGTCGATCTTATGAGCTTGAAGATGAGACCCGGCGAAACGCCGCAAGAGTATCTGCGTCAATTCAGAGAAACCAAAAATCTCTGCTATTCCTTGAGTCTGCCAGACAACCAATTGCCAGAAATAGCCATAGCTGGCATGCTGCCGAGTATCAGAGAAAGACTGTTCGACATGGAGTTTGATGACCTCGGACAATTATCGCAAAGGTTGGCGATGATGAGTAATCAAGCCCAGGGATTCAGAAGGAATAATCAATTCCAGAAGGGTGATGTAGCTGCCGGAATGTATCAGGCTTTCCTAGAGGAAGCAGATGAATATGATGATGAAGATGAGGTGGCTACAGCTGAGATAATCTGGTCTAAGGAACCAACTCAAGTCAACCAGCGGTGGCTGAGGCAACACAAAGGTACCTATGACTTTGATGTGTCCAAGTTAGATAAATTATTTGGGTACCTACTGAAGGAGGGACGCATCAAGTTGTCGGAAGGTCATCCTATGCTGCTTCTTGAGGGCGTCAAGGACAAGAAATATTGTGGTTTCCACAATACCAAATCTCATTCCAAAAATGATTGCCGAGTGTTCGGAGATCGGATCCAGAAGGCTATTCAAGGTGGACATCTGAGGTTAGATGGAAAGATGAAGATTGATGTAGCCCTTTTGAGCAAAATAATGTGTCTTTCTCTGTTAATATGATCAATGTAGCCTATCCTAGGGGTAAGGGTAAGATGAAAGTTTTAACCTCTGATAGAGCGAGGAAAGCTAGCACTATTGATCCCGATCGGCAGATTACGAAAGGAGGGCTTCAGCAGAGAGTTCGGTTCCAAGATAGCCGAACTAAAACGAGTAACACCTCCAGACCCAGGGTCACGACGCACATTTTGCTGAATAAGTGGCGTCGAGAACAGGAATGGTACCAGAAGCAGAGGCTTTATGAAGAACAGAAATTCCTGGAGGAGCAACGAAGGTACAAAGAAGAGATGTACTGGGAAGAACGAGAAGATACGAGGGAACAGGAACGGTTTCATTGGGAATGCTCGTTCTTCCAGTATTGTTTTCAACAGAAGGCTTGAAGCTGCCTGCTAAAAACAACTGCCCTGAATGCAGTGATCAATGTTCTGAATATAGGCAGTCTCGAGTCAACCGCCGTTCGGTCCATGAAAGACTTGGGGCACGAATCCCTGAGGACGATCGGTGCTTAAAAATAAACAGTTCCGAGAATCGGCAAGGAAGAAGATTTGCCGATTAAAGTTGGGCACGCGCTGAAGAAGAAGCTACCATGAGTTACCTGACAGCATGCTCACCTAAAGCATTCTAGTTTCTCAACAAGAAGAAAGTCAAAGGCATACTAGGCAAAAGCCGATAAGACAGAACCTTTGGCTCCTATTAATATAACTTTATCTTTCCCTGAGTAACGCAAAGTTCAATCTGGTGATAAGGTTACGAAAGGCTACATCGGAGACACAAAGGACGTTAGCAACCCGACGGCTGATAGAAGACCATCGGCTAAAACATTTTCAGTACACTTCATATTAAAAGAGATACTTTTGCTGATGGCCTTTGAATAAGGTAGTGCCAACAAGACACATGCAACGGTGACAAGTTCACCTATAGTCAGAACAGCTACAAGATCTGAAGCAGCCAGTCATTTGCAGAAGAAGGATTGACATTTATGATTGGCTTCAAATATTTTCAACCCGTATTCGGCGAAGACGTCTCGGATGAGAGAAAGAGGACACCAGTGAATCATCGATTACGTTGTTGTGACTGCGTGTCAGGGGGCCTGAGATCAACACGCACACCTCGTGCAGCATTGGGCGATCCATCGTGAAGAAGGACAAGACGAATGGCTTCTTCATCTTCAACGGTGGTTTGTGTAATTTTACCCTCGCTTCTCTAATAGTTTCAGAGCTTAAAATTAAAATCATTAAAAAGCGAAACCTCTCATGTTGCGTCTCCACACAAAAAAAATCCACTCTATGAATATGTGATATAAATATTTTGGGTTATCCATTGTTGAAATAATTAATAGATGCTCTGTTTTATGTTTCACCTATGTCTGGTTTATAGCTTTGATTTCTTTAAAATTTGGATCTAGTGGTTATTATATTTATCTTGAAGTCTTTGAAATTTGTGGGTTGCATAGAATTTAAACTTTGTCTGAAAATAGTTATGGGATATGAATAGAGGTAGAATTTGCTATGACATTATTCTGAGAGATACTTGAAATTCGGAGATTTAATGAAATAATAAAATTTACTTAATGTCATATTGAGCACTGTCAAATCATTATGACTACAAGTTGAGATTATAGTCATATTCTCAAGATCAAGACTCACGTACACATTATAAACTAATAAGTGTTTTGCATGTGCATTCTCTCTTTGATTAAAAATATGAGACTATTCTATAAATCTCAGAAATAAAAACAACGGACACGTGTCCGCCAGAACTGAGAAAGAAAAAAAGGTCAAGTGACTGCCCAAATAAAAATATGAAAAAGAAAAGGTCAAGTGACCGCCAAATAAAATAAAAGATGACCGAAGGCCCAGTAGCCTCATAATTTTAAAAGGTAGGGAGAATGACATATGCAAAAGAAAAAGTAATAAAATATTCGCTTGCACTTCTTGATCTAGGTTTATGGCTTGTATCTTCTTATGGTCGAGTCTTTGACTTTGCAATATTATGTGATACGATTTTATATAAAGATAATGATAAAAACTCCAGATGAAAAGTGATCAAGGGGTAAAAGATAAGCATTTATGTAGCTATTCTATTTTGCAATCGCTTGAGGACTCAGTGAGAACTAAAGCCCCATAATTAAAGAGACGGATGGATGAGTAAGGTACCATTTTATTCAAGTTTAAAAGAAATCTTGGTTATAAAATATAACACTTTTGAGATGTAGTCGGCATTGCAGCATCTTCTGATCAATAAAATGGAAGAGCTATAATATTTATACACATATGCATTTGTGACTAACTTGTTTCCACATGTATTGGAGAATTATTGTTTTACAGGCAAAATTGTGGAAACATGGTGAGAAAATGTTATTGCTATCAGTGGATTTCTTGGCTTTTTAAAGAAGACCAACAGAGATCGAATAGTTCGAAGCATGACAATTCATACTCCGAACTAGGGGGGCCTGTGTTAACACTGGATTTTGGTCAACATTGAGAAGATGACAGGTGGACCCAACGAGCAGTGAGAAGAGCATTCGGCAGACGGCCAAGCGGTCGGTTAATTCTCGGAGTTTGAGCAAGTACCTGTGCGGTCGGCTATCTTGCAAGGCGGTGACTCCATTCGGGAGGCAAATATGGCAAGTGAAGCCGGCTTGCACGAGGAGACACGTAACGATGGAGGACACCGAGAGAAAAATAGAAATAGAACTCATATTTTCCAAGTTTCATTGTGTAAATCGTAATCTTCTAGGACTCATATTTCGCCCAGGGTATAAATATAAACCCTCGGTCATTGTAAAATCTATTCACAACCACATCAATACAAACCGGCCCCGTGCCACCTATTCGAGTCCTTAGTCGTGTCGTCGAGTTTCTTCGAGAGGAATCATCGATTCGTCGACCTCAGTAAGTACCGGCAACCTTGTTATCATGTCTAGTATCGTGCGGCGGATTTAGATATGATGCAAGTAGTCTCGTATGTTAAGCTTAGTATCGTGCGGCGGATTTAAGCTTATGACAGAAAGTTTTTACCTATGACTTGTAACGTGCGGCGGATTGAGTCATGAGTAAGAATAGTTATCGGCTCTGTTAGATTTGGCAGATCTAATAGATTCATTAAGATATCACATGTTAGATGTTTTATTTATTTATTTCGTATAACACTTTTGCCCAATCTAGGTTGATCTTCATTCGGCCTTGTTACATGAGTTCGCTTGTGCTTTTGCTTATCATAAGATTATAATGGCCGAATTGACTTTCAATCTAGATTGTTACATGTTGTGGGTTCATGCATGCCGATCATGTTTAGGCTTTGATAGAGCTGGGTGCCATGCGGCAGGTGCAGGTTTTAGATTACTTTAATCCTGCTTTGCTTGTATGTTTCTTCTTCATGGACCCCAGTTCAGCTAGTTTGCTGATTATGGTTAAGCTTACATGAGTAATGAGTATGTATAGATCTGTTCGGATGTATGTGTGCTTTTAGCTTCTTATAATTAGATCGTATCATGCGGTGGATTAATCTAATTATAAGGAGTGGTGTAGATTTATAGCAAGTGGTATCATGCGGTGGATTAGCTTTGCTTAAGTTTATACCTGACGGGTTTATGAAGGCTAGACGTGCGGCAGACTAGTTGGATTGGCCTATGCACATGTTATCTGAATAGATTTGTATTTACAAGTTACTTCTTTTATTCTTTTGTCACGTATGTATTCGGCATTCAACATGTTTATGAGCTTTCTCTTTATACTTGTCGAATGACATCTTAAACCTGTTTCGACAAACAGCTTCTATAGCTGTGTGCCATCGTGGTTGGCTTCCAAAGCCGTACATATGGAACTGTCTGGTCTCACCCGGCATGTTCTAAGGTATTCTCACACTTTTGTCCCTTGTTGGTTTTCCGGTCAAACCGACTGGCACGTCTCCGGGTTCGATACACCCCGGGCTCCCGATTGAAGCCAGCCTCGTTCGTCTTGCTGTGTGCCTAACACGAGGCGCCACGTTTTGCGTCAACACTCACTCATGCTCAGGCATGAGAAAAGAGCATTACGTGCTCGGCTATTGGCATCGTGCTCATCGATCTGACGCTGAGTCACACGAGCAGCTGTTGACGTTTGTTAGTGCAAATAGAATATGAAAGATTCCGCAAGCGCACAGAACACCATTGTAGCATTTTACCGGGAGTATTCTAGGATCGTTATTTATATTTTACCATAGGGAAGCTAGGGTCAAGAATCTGATAAGTCACTATCATGCATCTACTAACTCAGAGTACTAATTAGACTAAAGCAGGAGTAAATGATATATGATATAATAATGAAAGCAGATCAAGAGAATTCATGATAAATGTAAAGATAACTATAGTGGGAGGACAACGGGAGAAATCAAGGTTCCTATATACTTCTCTATTACTTGTGTTCTAAGGCAACAAAGATGAAAAGATATAGCAGTTATAAACATTGGCACTTTGGAGCAACAGTACCTTTCTGACTCTCGAAGAAGACTGGGAAGAAAGTAGTCAGGGGAAGGCTGCCAAAAAGCTCTACGAAAACACCAATCCTAACGTGGTGGATTATAACAATCTACAAAGCTGTCACCCCTGTAGCTACCACAACTATCCGGAGGATTGGGCGCAACCTCAGGTAACCTATAGACTAAACACCATGTCTAATCTATCGATTATTACTCTAATTACCTAGCATAACTAGAGCACTCAATACGAGCGAAGATCCCATGCCAAGATATAACAACTATACTAATCATATAATAAAGCATAAAGTAAATAGAGAAGATAAATATATTAAAGCATAAGTCTTACAAAGAAAAGATACAAGACATACCAAAACTCTGAAGACTCCTCCAGAACCGGAGCGCAGCTCTGCTCTCCCTAACTCCCGACTAAAGCTAAGCTATTACATTGGAAAATCTAAACCTAATTCTCTAGGGAGGAGAGGTTCCTTCGAGGGATTCCTCTTCAAAGACTCCCAGATGATGATGCCTCAGGGGGGTCTTGGGTTTATTATATAGGGGCTCCTGGCCTCCCCTCCACCTTGGGCAAGCGATGTGGGACTAAATCCTTCGTCATATGCACTTGGGCTTAAATGGGCCAAAACGTGTTGGAGAGGTCGGTAGGAGTGCATCACGCGAAGGAGGACCGAATTGGGCCTTGTAGCAGACCGGTCGGTCTCCCCCTATGACAGGTGGGCCCCGCCTTCCGTGGGTCGCCTTCTCGTGTCTTCTGGAATGCTCTGGAATGTTCTAGAATCTCCCAAGTCGTATCCATCGAGGACTCTTGCTCCGGGACTCCAAATATAGCAAATCATATGTCCGTTTCGATCGTCTCGACGAGCTCTTCGCAATGGTGTGCTTTGTTTCATCACTTGAGATACTTTTATATGGTGAAATATTGATAATCCTGCAAAACAAATGAGAGCACCAAAACTCGTGGAACTTGTTAGTTTCAAACCCTACAACTATGCTTTGTAATTCATTTAGTGTCATTTCATGCATTAGTTGATGGTATAATATTGACATTAAGGACCGTCAACAAGTTCCCCCAAGCTTACCCTTTGCTAGTCCCTTAGCAAAGCCAAACTCAACAATGGATCAGGAGTTGCTGCAATATCTGCACTTCTAACAAGTACTCATGCATTCAAACAAAAGTTCTCATATAGATTAGATAAAAGTATCATATTATTCATCATGGGGCTTAGTACTTTACCTTGAATCTTGAGTAGTTGGAAGATAGAACGATCAAATCAAGCACCATGTCTCTAGTTCTTTCACTTCACCATTATCCCGGAGTTTTTACGAATTTTCAAAAAGCTTAAGAACATATGTCGCCAAATTAAACAATGGATCCATAGAGAAAGTCAATCATACAATTGAATCGAGAAGTGCATGTGTATGAAAAATGGAGGCGGATGCTTTTTTGAATATATCACTCTCTTTTGTCTATCAGAGACACATGGCTATCAGGCTAATTCTACTGTCGGGCACGTGCCCATTTTTTCTGATATTCTCTTTTTTTCTTTTTTTTCCTTTCTTTGTTTTCGAGGTTCCGGACACTTGTCCCTTTTTATTTCCTCGGGATCTATCTTTTTGAGGTTTCGGACACTTGTCCCTTTTTAATTCCTCGGATTTTTTTTTTCTTCTCTCTTCTTTTTTTTTATTCAATAGCCACATGCTTCCAACAAACTTTTGAGAGGATAACAATAGATAATCATGAGCATTTATGCGGAGGATAGATGAAATGTGTAAGTGATCTCAATTCAATAGTATGATAACTTCTCATAGGGTCAACAAAGCTTAATTTAACTAAATGCAATTATTAGTCATATTAATATTGGAAACTCTCCAGAACTCTAGTGTTGTTTTAGAACAAGATAACAGTAACTCAGATCATCACATATCATATCTGCCAATTACCTAGACTCTAGATCAAGCATTTGCTACCCATATATTTAATTTCATTTTAATGCATCATTAATTTTTAAACTTAAGAGAACTCATGCTTAAAGGCTAGGTACTAGAAAGAAATACAATAGAGCAACTGTTCATCATTTCCATTTTAAGAAATTAGAGAGTGAGTTCTTCAGATTAGACATGCTTTATTTATTTAATCTAACACACACTATAACCTATTACTTAAAAATATTAAGATAGTAGTAAGACATACCTGAGTTACGGGGGTGCACCTCCCCCAAGCTAATCCCTTCGATCGCATCGAGCCTTCATGTGCTCACACATTTTTTTTGTATTTTGAATTTATTTATAGAAAGAAAAACTTAAGAGGATAAATATACTTACCTGGATACACGGGGGTGCTTTCCCCCAAGCTGAATGTTGACATAGTCGTTCGATCTTGCAATGTAGCGGACTGGCGGTGAAAAATGTTCTTCCTCTATCGGAGCATTGATCGATGCTGATGGTTGTGGAAACAGTGCTCCAACAGTGGATAGAACATCCACTTGCTCGTCAGCTTTTCTTGGTCTCTTAATCCTGTGAAACTCAAATAGACAACAAAACTTGTGGAACAGATTAAGCGTTAGTGGTTGGCCACTCAAGCCTTAGTTGTCCAAAGTTTCAGTAAGATCTCTTTCTCAATATTTTTTTGTATTTTTTTATGATGCAAGAGAAAATGCAACAGGATGAATGTATGCATATTTATTATTTTTTTATGCCACCATGGTGAATATTTCATGTAGGTTTTTACACATCACAGAATTATTCACATGGGGCTTTAGGTTTTATGATGCAGTGCAAAAAGTAAAATATTTTCTCTCTTTTTTATGCAATGCTAATGCAGAAAAGTAAATATGCTATGAAGAGATGATGATGGAAAGTAAATATGCAAAATGGAAACTAATGCGGAAAAGATAAATATGGATAACTACCGATTTTACCTTTCGGTGAGGGTTCAATGTTTTAAGTCCTCTGAACAGGACTTCTCACCATGTTCATTCCTGAGGTACATCATTTGATTCTGATATATAGACCTTGATAACTACACCTCTTGATATGGTGTCACTCATGTTCTTTATTCGCCCAGCAATTTGAAGTGCAACATTGATTGTGGAAGCTGGCAGCATCTCGCTCAGTGTGTATGTTCTTGTAGATCCAGGACCTTCACTCTGTAAAATTTGGGAGTTGACAAACTCCTCCATATTTTGCTCAAGAGTGTGTTCTGCTCATAAAGACAAGGTAGAGATCAAGTGCATGGGCTCTGTTGGTGGAAAAACACCAATAGAACCAAAAAGTTTTGTTCATTCCTCTCTCACCTTAGGCACATTGCACAAGATAAACTTGTTGTTTATGTGTTCTATTCAATCTTAACATGAGTGATAGGATCATAAGAGTAGCATCTTAACATATTTAATAGATCAGATTGCTCAACCCAAGGTAAGATAATCTATACATAAAGTATCGATCTTTTCATGATTGGATCTTCCAAAGGTTAGATGCATAACATTTTAGCTCATTTAGTTAAGATAGTGAGATTCAAGAGAGTAAAGCCATGAATAAAGAGTAAAGAACTAAACATGTTGAGTTGATTAGGGTGGATTAAGTGAGGTGCAACCTAAACATGTTTGGTTCTTTATTTATGCGCATACCAGAATCAAAGAGAAGCTTTTAAAGTGATGGTCACATACCTTGAAATGTTATTTTATCATTAAAGAGTGATTATGTCGAACTACCTTGTGGAAGCTTCTCTTGTCTAGTTGGTTGTGTTCATTAATGGCTTGTCTTCTCTTGTCTATCTCACAGTGGGCCAGCTGAGTCATGTTCTCAACAGGTCTAGACGATGGAGGCTTTGTTAGCTATTCTCTTGATTTGTAGGTTCATGTACTATCTCTCCATGTCTGAATTCTTGCAGTGCAGTGGCTTCATCCTTCATGATGTCCCCCTCAATTCCTGGCAGTTGGTTCTTCCTTTGTCGGCTGAGTCAACGTCTTCTCTTGGTTTCCTTCGACTGCTCATAAATGGTGTAGTTGTTGATGCAGCAGCAATCCTTTTGATCGAAGATCCAAAAGTGGATGTCTCCAGGTCCGACATAGATGACAACTTTGGTGGTGTTCAAGAATGTTCTTCCAAGAATGAGTGATGGATCATATTCTTCTTCTTGGCTGGGGTAGCGTCTAGTGGTTTGTACTAATCAAGGTGTTGAAGCTGGATTTCTCCATCCTCTCCTTGATCGTGAAGCAAATTCAGGCAACAAAATTGTGTCTCCCCCAAGCTGGCTTGTGAAGTAGGTGGATGCCCGGATTTCTTCAACAACATGTTCATGAGTTGAAATTGTAGACCTTATTGTTGTTGAAGTCGTACCACCTCGTCCATCAAACGAGCTCTTGTGTTGCAATGATTAGAAGTGAGGAGAACTTCCACTGCTTGTCTTATAGTGAACCACCAACAAACTTCCTTCGGACGACACATAGATGTTATGATGTAGTGGCATATCGTCTCCCTGATATTTGTTATTGGTGTCGGTGTTGATGTCTTCGACAATGATGAGCATAGGCATAGATTGACCCATACAGGGTGAGTTGCATGTTGCTCGTCATCAGTGTCCTGGCTTAGGCCTTGGGCTGGCTCAAAGCTTGGCTGCCTTCGACATCACTTGTGACTTGTCTCATGATGAGTTTTATCTATCCACGGGTTGGGTTTTGGATCTTTATGTTCACACCATGAATAAGCAAATCTCATCTCCTACAAAATGTTAGTGAACATATACCCGAAGGATTGCACTGAATTTAAAACATGGGTTGTTATCCACAACTTATGTGTTATTCATCCATGCTAATGAAAAAATGATTTTTAGGATTCCTTTAGCATAGACTAGTATCTTATATGTTGGCTGCATTTTAACATGGTTCAAGGCAAAAGATAACTTGCAGTAGAAGATGAATTTAAATAAACTTTAATACTCACAGTTCTTTCATCCATGACGAATGAGCTGAGTCTTCATTATGCAGTTCATCGTATGCCTTGCTTCATCTCTGATGTGAATTCATCTCAGGACTTTCCCAGATTGTATTTAGAGTTTTCTGCAGGGGTTAGTCCAACAAAATATCCAATGTCTACACTAGTAATTTTTAGTTCAATAATCAAACCAAACTCCGTGTCTAATTTGATTAAGGCAGACTGCGGCGGAACCGACCAGGTAATAAGAGCTCAAGTATTATCTTAGCCAAATCGTTTGACTTTGACTCATACTTGAACCCATATAACCTCGGTAGTCCGGAAATCACGAAGGATTTCTAACACCATACATACAGGATCGCATCGTTCAAGGTTACATTCGTAAAGATACATCACAGTGAAACGAGATCGAATTTAAAACATCAGAGTGCGGAATTTAAAACAGAGTTATTACAATACTGAGTTTAAAAGTGCGGCAGCTTGAATAAGTTTAAAACACGACCACAACACACGTGGTCCAAATAGAACATTGTTTGATAAATAACCCAACACAAATCATTCCTCCTTTTTAAGATAGTGTGCCACCAGTAGTCTCAATCCGGCAAAAGAAAGAGGAAAGCTTCTTGACGACCCTGCCCTGGGCCTACTCCTCATCACCTTCCACTGGGTAGAGGCAGTGCTTACAATAGCCAAAATAGACCTGGCCATCTGCAACAAACGGGATAAACCCTGAGTACGGGAATGTACTCAGCTAGACTTACCCGTCTAACTGAAAATAAAAGACTCCAAGGGTATGCAAGGCTTTTGAGGTAGAGCTGGGATCTTTTAGTTGCGAAAAAGCTCAAATTTAGATAAGAGGTAATTAGTGATTCAGATGAGCTGTTACTTTTTAGCCTATTCCTTAATACTAGATTATCACCTGTACTAGAGCACTCACTTGAATCTAACAAGCAATAGTATAACCATATCCAGTTGACTTATCCACATTTTAGTTGAACCTTAAAACATCACATGGAGTTGTATCGTGGTGAAGCTCGCCATAGTTTCCCACTAAGCGGGGGAGACAGCGACTCGAATCGAATTCCAAACCAGCTGGTGAAAGACCTTTAATACCAGCCCACACTTTCCCCGTCGGGTCCATGCATTGGGCAACCGCTCGATGCTTGTTCGTGGTGGTAATCATCGCGGCTCACAGCACGGACCGCCCAATCAGAGTCTGGCGATGGCCTCACGCGGCAGATCGCAACTTCCGTACTAGAGGGCACGACACGGGTTGAGACCGGCCCGAACAGCTTCTAACCGGCTTTGGGGTCGATGATTACAGCAACGACATATCCCTAAGTAAAAGGGCGCGTTCAAAAATGAACGAGGGCCAACATCGATACAAACCTACACGATCCAATGGATGGGCTGCCCCAAGTTTCCAAACTTGTGCCCTGCCATCCCATTGACCGTATTTCACTACCACTCAGGTTCTTTTCCACGATAGCAAATATAGCCAACCGTGATCCGGTAAATACCCATCGGGGTATTACGGAGACATCCTTAACTACTACTTTTACTAAGCAGGCTAAGCAATTCTACATTATTAAGCAGTAACCGGATAACAAGGCAGGTAATAATCAATAATCAAGGAATGGGAATGCAACAAATAGGATTCAATCAACTCCTATACCTAATGCATCACAATATAAAAGGACTCAAGTAATTTAATTGTAAAAACTGGGAGACTTAGAATGCTCCGGGGCTTGCCTTGAGTGAAGACTGAGGCCTCGTGGGAGGGGCACTCAAGCAGGTTAGTGTCGTGGACGGGGTCGGCTTCCTCTGGCTGCTGCAGCTCCTGGATCTCCGGCTCGTCGTTTAGCTCCTGCTCTTGGTGAAGCTCCGGCGGGGTCCATCCTATTGCGTGCGATGAATATATAATTAAATAAATGCGGTGCAAGATGAAGTGGCATTAAAAGAATAATTCTTTCAAACCAACAATGCCAACTTGTTGAACCACTTTTGACATTGGGGCAACAGCTCATTTATTTCATAAAACAAAATTCATTTATTCACCTTTCTCTTATTTAAATAAATCAAAAGAAACTTAGATTTGAACTGCAAGTGTATTTTTCTATGCTTAGAAAAATCCACAAAAATTCCAGAAGGTAAACCACACTTGCTGGACTCTACTAAACAAGTTTCAGCCAAAGATAAAATACAGAGCTGCAGATACAAAAATGACAAGCAAACTGCCCAAAAAGGTACTTTGAACTACAACTCTACTGTAAAAGGGTGCACAGCTCTATTTCCTATTTTTCCCAGATTCTACTTCACATTTCATATTTATCCAGAAAGTTCCATGATCAGAACCATCATATATTTTCTTACATGAATTTTTAAAGATCGAAAAGCACAGTTGTAAAGCAACTACAAATTTTTCCATAAAACAGATCAGTTTCATATTTTTCTTAGATTCTACAAGGCATACAGAGACTGTACAAATTTTCCCATATTTTATTTCAGCATATAAAACACCTTAATGCTTATTCTAAGAAATCAGCAAAAAGGGACTTTTAACTATAACAATAACTTTTTCTACATAAACAGTGCATCATATATTTTTCACAGGTGCCATACAGTATAATAAACTTACACAAAATTTTCCAGGAATTATCTCAACCAGAAAACACTTATAACCATTTATTGAAACAAAAGCATGTAAACTGAAATAAATGAAAACAGTAAAATAAACTGCTACCAAAAATACATTCATATTTTCCTATGATAGATTTACTCATAAGAAAGTAACAAAACTGGAAGCACATCATTTGGATTTATAAAACATGCTACACAAAAATAACAAGCATCTCTGGAAATTAAACCGAAAAGAAAAACATTTAACTTTCTCCCGGCTGGCTTGCGAGAACTCGGTCCATGGACCGGCGAGGGGCTGACGCGCGGGACCGTGGGTCAACAGAACCCATCCTGGCTGCGGGCGCACGGCGAAAAGCGAATCGGCCGAGGCCCGGCTCGACGAGACCGCGGCCGATGGTTCGCTCGAGGCCGAACTCGGAGGCTCGGGCGAATCGGAAAAACGCACGCTCGTGCGAGGCCTGGCTCGCGGCCGAGGCCTGGCGCGGGGGCTCGGGCGAGACGGAAACAGGCACGCCCGTCCGAAGCCTGGCTCGAGGGCTCGGGCGAGACGGAAACAGGCACGCCCGTCCGAAGCCTGGCTCGAGGGCTCGGGCGAGACGGAAACACGCACGCCCGTCCGAGGCCTGACTCGAGGGCTCGGGCGAGACGGAACACAGGCGCGCCCGTCCGAGGCCTGGCTCGGGGGCTCGGACGAGACGGAAACAGGGGAGGGATTGGTCCGGCGATTTCTCGCCGTCGGTGAGGTCGCCGGCGGGGAGGTTAGGCTTTGCGCACTCGTCTCAACGAGGCGCATCCGGTGGTATAGGTGGTTTGGCCAGCGCACGGCCGAAGCATGCCGGCGGCGAGCGGCTGCGCACAGCGGCGGCGGTATCGCGCGGCTATGCCGTTTCCGGCGGTCGCCGGCTAAATTGGCGGTTGCGTGAGACTCAGTGAACCTAGAGGGAAGTCCTAGGGGTGATGGTTTGGCCGGAGGGGCGCTGGTGCGTGCTGGCCACGTGAGAGGTCTGTGGCGGCGGCAATGGCGCTCGGCCGTGGTGTACAGAGAGATAGGGAACGGTAGAGTTGGGGCTAGTCGGTGTTCTCACCTTGCCTTGGCTTGGCGAAGCTGGAGGACGAAGAAGGGAGGCGGTGGAGCTCGGGTCGGGGACGAACGGTTCCGGGCTCCGAGCGGTGCTGATGGCGTCCGCGGTGGGGCTCTTCGGACTCCGGCGTCGGTGGAGCTCGGCGGGTGGCGCGGAGGTGCGCACCGTGTGTCCGAGACGAAGGCGGAGCAGTGGCCGGGGTTAATCGGCCGGTGATGGAGGTGGTGACTGGAATTTGGGAAGGGGGCCTTGCGGCGGTGGTTGCAGCGAGCGGAGAGCGCTCAGTTCGCTTCGCGCGCGGGTGAGAGTGGGAGAGCGAGAGCGAGGGAGTGTGCGAGTGAGTGAGGGAGTGGGAGAGGTGCTCGGGCTTTTTGCCCGGCGGAGCGGAGGAGCGGCCGGTCGCGGCGGGGCCACGGCGGCTCGGTCCGCGAGGCGGTGTCAGGCGGGCACGGAGCGGGAGTGGGCAAGCGGGATTGCTTGCTTGCTCTGGTGGAAGAGAATCGGAAGGGGAGTGGGTGAGGAAGATTTGCGCAGGCTCGCGCAGGCTTACGCAGCCACGCGGCGGCTTGGGCGAGGCGGGGCAGGCGCTGCCGTGCACGGCGAGCGGCGCGGCAGGCGAGGCGAGCGGCGAGAGGGCGAGCGCGATAGCTTGCGTGCTCGGGCGAAAAACGATCGCGCGGGGAGTGGCGGAGGCGGATATGGAGCAGGAGATGGTAGCCACGTGGCGCTATCGCCGGCGTACGGCGCGGCGCGGTTGGCTGACTTGCGCGTCGCGCGGGCGGGCGCGCGCGGGCGAGCAGCGCGGGCGAAGGCGCTGAGGCTGCGCGGCTGGGCTGGGCCGAGAAGGCTGGTTGGATGGCGCTGCGCGCTGCGGGCGCGCGGGCGAGGCTGGGTGCGGCGCGGGCTAGCTGGGCCGAAAGGCCGGTTGGGCCGAAGGGTTGGCGCCGGGAAAGAAATTGTTTTTCCTTTTTCTTTTTCCAGAAATTTTCCAAAGTTTGACCGTTCAAAAACAGTTTGAAAAACTCCAAACCAGGCTTTGACCAAAATATAAAAGTTGCTCAAAATATTTTCTCTACAACTTTCATATAGGACACTTTTTCCGAAAACCATTTTTAAATCCTCCACCTAAATAAAGCCAAAATCAAAGCATTAAGTCAAATAGAAATCCAATTTCAAATAACAACAAAAGATCAAAGGCATACTTATGCACATGAAATGATGCAATGCATTGCTTATGCTTTCTTAGTGGCTAATTGCAGTGCCTAATGCAGTGCTTGACACTAGGGTGTCACAGCCCTTCCCCCCTTAAAGAAATCTCGTCCCGAGATTTGAGTTACGTACCAATTTTTATAAAAAGCGGGGTAGTTTACGCTTAGGTACTCCTCGGTTTCCCATGTAGCATCGTTGGGTCCGTGATTGCTCCAGAGAATCTTGTAAGTCTTCACTGTTCGGTTACGAGTCTCTCGGGTCTTGGTATCCAAAATCTCTTTGGGTTGTTCGTAGTACTCTAGATCTGATCTGATCGTGACATCCGGAACTCGAACTTCCTCTTGTTCTGGAACTCGAAGACACTTCTTCAACTGTGATACGTGGAACACTGGGAAAACTGCACTCATCTCTGGGGGTAACTGTACTTCGTATGCTACTTCTCCCTTCTTTGCTATGATCGGGTATGGTCCCACATATCGAGGTGCTAACTTCTTTTTAATTCCAAAACGTTGGACCTTTCTCATAGGTGAAACCTTGAGATACACATAGTCTCCAACTTGAAATTCCAACGGTCTCCTTCGGGTGTCAGCATAACTCTTTTGTCGAGACTGTGCTACCTTGATATGTTGCTGTACGGTTTGCACAATTTCCTCGGCATCCTTTACATAATCTGATCCATAGAATCCTCGATCTCCTGATTCAACCCAATTCACTGGGGTTCTGCATCTTCGTCCATATAAAACTTCAAAAGGTGCCATCTTTATACTTTCCTGGTAACTGTTGTTATATGAAAACTCGGCAAGGGGTAACCATTTCTCCCATGACTCTCCTGAAGATAAAACACAAGCTCTCAGGATATCTTCTAGAATCTGATTTACTCTCTCCGTTTGTCCTGCGGTTTGGGGGTGATAAGCGGAACTTCTTACCAACTTGGTTCCTAACTCCTTGTGCAACTGTTCCCAAAAACGTGCTATGAACTGGGGTCCTTTATCAGAAACAATCCTTTTCGGAATTCCATGCAACCTCAGTATATTCTGAATGTACAAGTCTGCATACTGGTGAGGGCGGTGCGTAGTCTTAACTGGTATGAAGTGAGCTACTTTAGATAACTGATCCACAATAACCCAAATCGAATCATTCCCTTTTTGAGTAGTGGGAAGACCTGTGATAAAGTCCATACTGATCTCTTCCCATTTCCACTCTGGAATTGACAACGGTTGTAATAGTCCGGCGGGTTTCAGATGTATTGCCTTTACTCTGCAACAAGTATCACATCTGGCGACATAGGCTGCAACTTCTTTCTTCATCTTTGACCACCAATATCTGGTTTTCAAATCCTGATACATCTTACTACTTCCTGGGTGGATAGACAACTTTGAATTGTGAGCTTCACTCAGAATTCTCTCCTTCAACTCTGTGTCCTTAGGGACAACTATCCTTTGATTATACCATAGGATTCCTTGTTCATCTGTTCTGAAGTTCAAAGAACTACTAGTTTCTAACCTCTTCTTGATCTGACAGATTTCTTCATCGGACTTCTGTCTCTCGATGATGTCACTTTCTAGGGTGCACTGAAGAGTGATATTGTTCAGCATAATAGGGTGCATAAGGTTAAATACATCCTCCAACAGTGGTTGTAGAGAGTTGCAATGAGTCTTGCGACTCAAGGCATCGGCTACAACGTTTGCTTTTCCGGGGTGGTAATGCACTTCCAGGTTATAATCCTTAATCAGCTCTAACCATCTTCTCTGCCTCATGTTCAACTCTGGCTGGGTGAAGATATACTTCAGACTCTTATGATCCGTGTACACATGACATAGATTTCCCATAAGATAATGTCTCCAAATCTTGAGTGCATGCACGACGGCTGCTAGTTCCAAATCATGAGTGGGGTAATTCTCTTCGTGTGGTCTCAACTGGCGAGAAGCATAGGCGATAACTCTTCCATTTTGCATGAGTACACATCCGAGTCCAATCTTGGATGCGTCACAAAACACATCAAAAGGTTCCTCCAAGTTTGGCTGAGCCAAAACAGGCGCGGAAGTCAACAACGTTCGCAGAGTGCGAAAAGCTGCTTCACACTCCGGAGTCCATTCAAACTTCTTGTTTTTCTGCGTTAAACGGGTCATAGGCTTGGCTATTCTTGAAAAATCCGGAATAAACCGACGGTAGTATCCTGCCAAACCTAAAAAGCTACGAACCTCAAAAACACTTGTGGGTGCTTCCCAATCCATAACCTCTTGTACCTTAGAAGGGTCCACAGAGATTCCTTCCTCTGAAAGGATATGACCAAGGAAAGGTACTTTCTTCAACCAAAACTCACACTTACTGAACTTAGCATACAACTTATGCTCTCTAAGCCGGGTCAGAACAACTCATAGATGCTCAGCATGATCCTTCTCATTCTCAGAGTATACCAAGATATCATCGATGAACACTACAACGAACTTATCCAACTCTGGCATGAAGACTGAATTCATCAGGTACATAAAATGTGCCGGTGCATTAGTCAACCCAAAAGACATAACAAGATACTCATACAGTCCATATCTAGTAGAGAAAGCTGTTTTCGGTATGTCCTCACGTCTAATCTTGATCTGATGGTAACCTGACCTCAGATCGATCTTGGAGAACACTTTTGCTTTAGACAACTGATCAAACAAGACATCGATTCGGGGTAAGGGATATTTGTTCTTTATAGTTACTGCATTAAGCGGCCTATAATCCACACATCCTCAGAGTCTTATCTTTCTTTTTCACAAAGATAGCGGGGCATCCCCAAGGCGACGAACTAGGACGTATCAAACCTTTATCTAAAAGTTCTTGCAACTGAACCTTAAGCTCTGCTAACTCTTTAGCGTGCATTCTATATGGTCTTCGTGATATGGGTGCTGTTCCAGGGATTAACTCGATAGCAAACTCCACATCCCTGTCTGGCGGTAGTCCAGGCAACTCATCAGGAAAAACATCTGGAAACTCACACACTATTGGAATCTCAGCTATCTGCTTTGCCGTGACATTGAACAACACTCCGATCTCATGGGGGTTTGAGGTAAATTCGAGGTAACTTGAACCGAAAGGTAGACCCACTACGAGGGCTAACCATGGAAACTACACGCTCTGCGACATCAAGATTGACTTTCCAGAGTTTCATCCAACCCATACCCAAGATTACATCCAGACCTAGACCAGGAATTACTATGGGGTCCACTATGGCCTTTTTATCCCCAAAGGTCATTTCCACTCCTTTAGCCATTTTACGCGCGGAGAGAACGGCTCCGGCGGAACTTATCTGATATCCTGGTCTAACTCTACCAACTCAAGATTACTTCTCAAAACAAAATTCTCACTTATGAAAGAATGTGATGCTCCAGAATCAAACAACACAACTGCAGGGCATTGATTAACAAGAAACGTACCAGCTGGTGACAGGCTCTCCTTCTGGCACTTCTTCCACAGTGGTGTGGTGCACATGACCGGTACGAGGGGGGGGGCTGAGTGTACTGCTCTTCGGACGAGGCACTGACGTGACAGGTGTCCGGTTTGACCACAGTTGTAGCATGGGCCAATCACGTACGGAGTCCTGGGACCTGCTGCATTTCTGCTTTGCTCTGTTTTGCTCATCATGGGGCGGTGTACGGTTTCTAGAAGCTGGGACGGGGACGGTTGGTGGTGATCTTTCTCTGTGGGGGACGGTACCTTGCTCCAGTGACAGGCGGGCGGTACGGGGCACGTGCTCCGAACTGAGTCCTCTGTTGGGACGAACCTCCTTCATTCGCACGGCGGCGTGTCTCTGCTGCTAGCCGGCTGTCATTGGCTTCTTGGTTCAGGCAGTCACTGACAAAGTCACTGAAAGTGGTGCGGTGACTGTTGCCCATCTTGGAAAGCATTGTGGCATTCATGCCCGCTTGAAAGGCAATCTTCTTGGCCTCGGTATCCACAAATCTGGGGCATAGCGAGCCAGATTGTTGAAGCTGTGGAGGTACTCTGATACGGACCTGGTCCCCTGGGTCAACCTCATAAATTCTGCAACTTTCATTTCCATTAAACCACTAGGGATGTAGTGGCGGCGCATAGCAGTAGAGAATTGATCCCAAGTGACACGTGCATTTGCAGGCAAGGATGCACGGTACTGGGCCCACCACAAACCTGCGGGTCCTTCCAACATATGAGCGGCATACTCCGCTTTGAGCTCCTCCGTCAGTCGAAGCAGACGGAACTTCTGGGTGATGGAGTTGAGCCATTCGTCAGCTTCGAGCGGCTCGGTAGCTTCCTTGAACACTGGTGGACGAGTGTCCAAGAAGTCACGGTAGGAGCTATATTGGTTGGGCTCCGGGCCCTGGCGCTGCTGATGCTGTTGCGCGGTGTTGTTGGCGATGTTGCGGAGGGTGGCCTCCATGTGCCTCTGCATTTCTTCCATGTTCCTTTGGCTACCTAGGACTGACAAAGAACGCTTCAGGCGTCATTGGCGGCGGTGGGGAGGTGGCAAGTTCTCCTCCTGTCCTGCCCCCTGTCCACGCTGGCTGCGGGTGTGTGCCGGCATCTGCATATCCTTAATAAGCAATCATTAGGTGATGTTACATTGATCATGAATAAATACTGCGCTGTACAAAATTCAGAAATTTAGCACACGACCAAGTGTAATTACTCATTTCCATACAACATCACAGAATAATCGCTTGGAATTAGACATGCAAACGACGGATTTCCATAAAAGAAGTGCCGGATCGAAGTCCGGACTTTGTCCAAAAGCCATTACATGCCATCATTAAGTTAAACATAAAACCAACACATGTTTGGATCATTACATCACTTAGCGAGCAAGCTCAAGCTATCCAAAAGAAAACTACTTCTAACATCTAACGCTCAGGGGTCTCCAGCGGCGGATGCGGCGTCCTCGATGTCAACATCGATCATAGGCTCATCTGCATGAGCCTGATCTGGTGGGGCGTCAGGACCAAGAACCTCTCCGTCCTGGGGATCTGGGGCCTCTGCTGCGGGAGCTGCTGGTGCTGCTGCCTCTTGTGCTGCATGATGGAACTCATGGACGGCCTCGTGGAGCTGCTCTATGTAGGCCTGCTGTCCATGGATCTGCTGAATCAACAGGTGAGCTCCCTCCCTGAGCTGGTCGAGCGCGGTGCGGGCCTCATCTCTCTGAAGAGCGGTGGTCAGATACATCTGCTCGGCGACTGTCCTGGCGGTAGACTGTGCTGTTGCTGTGGCGCGGGCATCGTCACGCTCTAGAGTGAGCTGCTGAATCCTCTCCTGCAGACGAGTAACCTCGGCGTCAAAGTCCTGCTGAAGCCTATCCTTGTTCTGGTAGGTGGCTGTGAGAGTGAAGGACACGCTCTCGAGAGTGCGCTCCAAGCTCTCACATACACCCAACAGAGCTCCGGTGGCGCTCATCGCAGGTGTCTCGCAGTAGAATCACTCTGCAGGGCTTCCGGTCAGAACTGTCTCCATCGTCTGTCCCCAGCGCAAAGGAAAAGGTGATCCACGTGGGACACCCTGCCATCGCACTGGCTAGGTCGGCAGGAAAGCGGCGATGATATCCTTCAGCACACGATATGCTGCCCTGTTAGCTCCATCCTTGGCACACGTGCCTCTGGTGATCTCTGTCCATCCTGTCCAGTGGGGCTTAGCAGGTAGAGCCTTGACCTTGATCTGCACCATAACCAGCGAATCCTGTCCATAAATCTCCTTCTGCCACGAGTATCTGGGCTCCTGTCCTTCCTCGTAGCCCACGGCCTGCAGAATCCTCCAAAGGATAGTCGGCAACCCGAAGTAGGACAAGAACGTCCTCCGGGTCAGCTTGGTGGCCAAGCGGTGACGCGGAACTCCTCTGCCTCCGGTGGCCTTGCGAGCAGTCAACTTGGTCCGGGCCATCTGTAGAAACAAAGGGTTTCGAACTCTCGTGAGACAGATATTAAGTTGGCAAATTTTATAGAAAAGAGACAACTTTTAATTAAGGGGAGGTAATGTAAATGCAAGAATTTAAACATGATGCATGATCGTACTTACGTTCTCACTCACTAATCATGACTCGTAAGTCCTAACGTTCTAGTCGGTGGCAAGAACGATCTCTCATGCGTTATCTACACGTTCTACTCGTTCGCATAGTTAGTGTACCTGCAGAAGATTCATTTCAGCCCAAAAAAATTCCCAATAAGAAAACAACTGAGTATTGGCCAATATGCGCAAAATACATAGAAGCCAATACAAACACCATGCACCAATAGAAATCACCCTTAAAATCATTGATACCCTCATATGTGTCTGCGTGGAGCTCGCACATACTTGGTATAAGAACTCTCACCTAGACCGACGGTGGACGGTCATGCTCTCATATCTCACAAAATCATTTTATGCATATTTTCGCAATCGACGCATTCTCTTTCCCGAGAATGGACCAGCAAATAAAGATCCAGCATGAAGCAAACCCTGAACCCTGTTAGCAGTTAAGCCACCTGAATCCTAGTATAGGGCTTAAGGACGAGACTGGGCACACTTAGTAATTAAAAATTTTTGAAATAGTTTTGAAAATAGTTTTGAAATACCCATTTTAGTTCGAAAATAGCTCTTTACGGAGGTAATCACTTGAACCATGCTCCGATACCAGCTGCGGCGGAACCGACCAGGTAATAAGAGCTCAAGTATTATCTTAGCCAAATCGTTTGACTTTGACTCATACTTGAACCCATATAACCCCGGTAGTCCGGAAATCACGAAGGATTTCTAACACCATACATACAGGATCGCATCGTTCAAGGTTACATTCGTAAAGATACATCACAGTGAAACGAGATTGAATTTAAAACATCAGAGTGCGGAATTTAAAACAGAGTTATTATAATACTGAGTTTAAAAGTGCGGAAGCTTGAATAAGTTTAAAACACGACCACAACACACGTGGTCCAAATAGAACATTGTTTGATAAATAACCAACACAAAATCATTCCTCCTTTTTAAGATAGTGTGCCACCAGTAGTCTCAGTCCGGCAAAAGAAAGAGGAAAGCTTCTTGACGACCCTGCCCTGGGCTACCTACTCCTCATCACCTTCCACTGGGTAGAGGCAGTGCTTACAATAGCCAAAATAGACCTGGCCATCTGCAACAAACGGGATAAACCCTGAGTACGGGAATGTACTCAGCTAGACTTACCCGTCTAACTGAAAATAAAAGACTCCAAGGGTATGCAAGGCTTTTGAGGTAGAGCTGGGATTTTTAGTTGCGAAAAGCTCAAATTTAGATAAGAGGTAATTAGTGATTCAGATGAGCTGTTACTTTTTAGCCTATTCCTTATACTAGATTATCACCTGTACTAGAGCACTCACTTGAATCTAACAAGCAATAGTATAACCATATCCAGTTGACTTATCCACATTTTAGTTGAACCTTAAAACATCACATGGAGTTGTATCGTGGTGAAGCTCGCCATAGTTTCCCACTAACGGGGGAGACGGCGACTCGAATCGAATTCCAAACCAGCTGGTGAAAGACCTTTAATACCAGCCCACACTTTCCCCGTCGGGTCCATGCATTGGGCAACCGCTCGATGCTTGTTCGTGGTGGTAATCGTCGCGGCTCATAGCACGGACCGCCCAATCAGAGTCTGGCGATGGCCTCACGCGGCAGATCGCAACTTCCGTACTAGAGGGCACGACACGGGTTGAGACCGGCCCGAACAGCTTCTAACCGGCTTTGGGGTCGATGATTACAGCAACGACATATCCTAAGTAAAAGGGCGCGTTCAAAAATGAACGAGGGCCAACATCGATACAAACCTACACGATCCAATGGATGGGCTGCCCCAAGTTTCCAAACTTGTGCCCTGCCATCCCATTGACCGTATTTCACTACCACTCAGGTTCTTTTCCACGATAGCAAATATAGCCAACCGTGATCCGGTAAATACCCATCGGGGTATTACAGAGAATCCTTAACTACTACTTTTACTAAGCAGGCTAAGCAATTCTACATTATTAAGCAGTAGTAACCGGATAACAAGGCAGGTAATAATCAATAATCAAGGAATGGGAATGCAACAAATAGGATTCAATCAACTCCTATACCTAATGCATCACAATATAAAAGGACTCAAGTAATTTAATTGTAAAAACTGGGAGACTTAGAATGCTCCGGGGCTTGCCTTGAGTGAAGACTGAGGCCTCGTGGGAGGGGCACTCAGGCAGGTTAGTGTCGTGGACAGGGTCGGCTTCCTCTGGCTGCTGCAGCTCCTGGATCTCCGGCTCGTCGTTTAGCTCCTGCTCTTGGTGAAGCTCCGGCGGGGTCGATCCTATTGCGTGCGATGAATATATAATTAAATAAATGCGGTGCAAGATGAAGTGGCATGAAAAGAATAATTCTTTCAAACCAACAATGCCAACTTGTTGAACCACTTTTGACATTGGGGCAACAGCTCATTTATTTCATAAAACAAAATTCATTTATTCACCTTTCTCTTATTTAAATAAATCAAAAGAAACTCAGATTTGAAATGCAAGTGTATTTTTCTATGCTCAGAAAAATCCACAAAAATTCCAGAAGGTAAACCACACTTGCTGGACTCTACTGAACAAGTTTCAGCCAAAGATAAAATACAGAGCTGCAGATACAAAAATGACAAGCAAAACTGCCCAAAAAAGGTACTTTGAACTACAACTCTACTGTAAAAGGGTGCACAGCTCTATTTCCTATTTTTTCCAGATTCTACTTCACATTTCATATTTATCCAGAAAGTTCCATGATCAGAACCATCATATATTTTCTTACATGAATTTTTAAAGATCAATACAGAAAAGCACAGTTGTAAAGCAACTACAAATTTTTCATAAAACAGATTAGTTTCATATTTTCATAGATTCTACAGGCATACAGAGACTGTACAAATTTTCCCATATTTTATTTCAGCATATAAAACACCTTAATGCTTATTCTAAGAAATCAGCAAAAAGGGACTTTTAACTATAACAAAACTTTTCTACATAAACAATGCATCATATATTTTTCACAGGTGCCATACAGTATAATAAACTTACACAAAATTTCCAGGAATTATCTCAACCAGAAAAACACTTATAACCATTTATTAAAACAAAAGCAGCAAACTGAAATGAAATAAATGAAACAGTAAAATAAACTGCTACCAAAATACATTCATATTTTCCCATGATAGATTTACTCATAAGAAAGCTAACAAAACTGGAAGCACATCATTTGGATTTATAAAACATGCTACACAAAAATAACAAGCATCTCTGGAAATTAAACCGAAAAGAAAAACATTTAACTTCTCTCGGCTGGCTGCGAGGAACTCGGTCCATGGACCGGCGAGGGGCTGACGCGTGGGACCGTGGGTCAACAGAACCCATCCTGGCTGTGGGCGCACGGCGGAAAGCGAATCGGCCGAGGCCGGCTCGATGAGACCGCGGCCGATGGTTCGCTCGAGGCCGAACTCGGAGGCTCGGGCGAATCGGAAAAACGCACGCTCGTGCGAGGCCTGGCTCGCGGCCGAGGCCTGGCGCGGGGGCTGGGCGGCGAGACGGAAACAGGCACGCCCGTCCGAAGCCTGGCTCGAGGGCTCGGGCGAGACGGAAACAGGCACGCCCGTCCGAAGCCTGGCTCGAGGGCTGGGCTCGGGCGACGGAAACACGCACGCCCGTCCGAGGCCTGACTCGAGGGCTCGGGCGAGACGGAACACAGGCGCGCCCGTCCGAGGCTGGCTCGGGGGCTCGGACGAGACGGAGGAAACAGGGGAGGGATTGGTCCGGCGATTCTCGCCGTCGGTGAGGTCGCCGGCGGGGAGGTTAGGCTTTGCGCACTCGTCTCAACGAGGCGCATCCGGTGGTATAGGTGGTTTGGCCAGCGCACGGCCGAAGCATGCGGCGGCGAGCGGCTGCGCACAACGGCGGCGGTATCGCGCGGCTATGCTGTTTCCGGCGGTCGCCGGCTAAATTGGCGGTTGCGTGAGACTCAGTGAACCTAGATGGAAGTCCTAGGGGTGATGGTTTGGCCGGAGGGGCGCTGGTGCGTGCTGGCCATGTGAGAGGTCTGTGGCGGCGGCAATGGCGCTCGGCCGTGGTGTACAGAGAGATAGGGAACGGTAGAGTTGGGCTAGTCGGTGTTCTCACTTGCCTTGGCTTGGCGAAGCGGAGGAGGACGAAGAAGGGAGGCGGTGGAGCTCGGGTCGGGGACGAACGGTTCCGGGCTCCGAGCGGTGGGCTGATGGGCGTCCGCGGTGGGGCTCTTCGGACTCCGGCGTCGGTGGAGCTCGGCGGGTGGCGCGGAGGTGCGCACCGTGTGTCCGAGACGAAGGCGGAGCAGTGGCCGGGGTTAAATCGGCCGGTGATGGAGGTGGTGACTGGAATTTGGGAAGGGGGCCTTGCGGCGGTGGTTGCAGCGAGCGGAGAGCGCTCAGTTCGCTTCGCGCGCGGGTGAGAGTGGGAGAGCGAGAGCGAGGGGGTGTGCGAGGAGTGAGTGAGGAGTGGGAGAGGTGCTCGGCTTTTTGCCCGGCGGAGCGGAGGAGCGGCGGTCGCGGCGGGCCACGGCGGCTCGGTCCGCGAGGCGGTGTCACGCGGGCGCGGAGCGGGAGTGGGCAAGCGGGATTGCTTGCTTGCTCTGGTGGAAGAGAATCGGAAGGGGAGTGGGTGAGGAAGATTTGCGCAGGCTCGCGCAGGCTTACGCAGCCACGCGGCGGATTCGGGAGAGGGGAGGCGATGCAGTGCACGGCGCAGAGGCGCGGCACGGCGAGCGGCGCGCGGGGAGAGGCGCGAGGGCGAGAGGGCGAGCGCGATAGCTTGCGTGCTCGGGCGAAAAACGATTCGCGGGGGGAGTGGCGGAGGCGGATATGGAGCAGGGAGATGGTAGCCACGTGGCGCTATCGCCGGCGTAAGGCGGCGCGGTTGGCTGACTTGCGCGTCGCGAGGGCGGGGCGCGCGCGGGCGAGCAGCGCGGGCGAAGGCGCTGAGGCTGCGCGGCTGGGCTGGGCCGAGAAGGCTGGTTGGATGGCGCTGCGCGCTGCGGGCGCGCGGGCGAGGCTGGGTGCTGCGCGGGCTAGCTGGGCCGAAAGGCCGGTTGGGCCGAAGGGTTGGCGCCGGGAAAGAAATTGTTTTCCTTTTCTTTTTCCATAAATTTTCCAAAGTTTGACCATTCAAAAACAGTTTGAAAAAACTCTAAACCAGGCTTTGACCCAAATATAAAAGTTGCTCAAAATATTTTTCTCTACAACTTTCGTATAGGACACTTTTTCCGAAAACCATTTTTAAATCCTCCACCTAAATAAAGCCAAAATCAAAGCATTAAGTCAAATAGAAATCCAATTTCAAATAACAACAAAAGATCAAAGCATACTTATGCACATGAAATGATGCAATGCATTGCTTATGCTTTCTTAGTGGCTAATTGCAGTGCCTAATGCAGTGCTTGACACTAGGGTGTCACACAGACTATTTAACCTAAGCACCACGCTTATTTAAAAAAAGCCTATGAAAGTACCCTAAGGATGTACTTCAAACTAAACATACTATGGCAAACAAAGGTAACACTGAGAGCATAACAACGATTTATTCAAAAAGAGATGACAGAGTATGATCACAGTGAGGAATATTTATTTATTATTTTTCTATTTTTAATATATATTTTAGATGCAAGTGACATGAATGCATGCAAGGAACTAAACATGATGTGGATTTGATAAAACAAAACTTAAACTAAACTTAAAACAAAAACTTAAACCTTAAATTTGGAGTGGATGAATGATTTAAAAGTAAACATGCAGTGGTATGCCAAGAAATTAAAAAAAGATAACTACTCATAAATTTTAAAGTCCATTAGCAAGACTGTCTCACCTTGATCATACTTACCATGACTCACAACTGGGACTGTGAGTGGCGCAGCGTAACTATCCGTCACATGGGATGGGAGTTGAATTCTTGTGACGACGACCTTTTCTCCAATCTACACATGGTTAGAATAAATAATATATATGTATGTATACACAAACCTGTGAGATGGCAGGGTTCCAGAATTAATGATGGATCTTGAATGTTTAGGCACCCTGGGTTCTTCATTCTTGTGGAATCTTGCCATAAGGTCAAAACGGCGTCTGATGTCCTGTCTATTCCACACTCAACAGAACAAGGGGTAATCCTACTAAAACTAGTGGTACACTAAATTAGCAGATATCAAGATCATTATCAAAATCTTTACACCAATTGCTTCCCCGGCAACGGCGCCAAAAATGCTTGTTGACGTTTGTTAGTGCAAATAGAATATGAAAGATTCCGCAAGCGCACAGAACGCCATTGTAGCATTTTACCGGGAGTATTCCAGGATCGTTATTTATATTTTTACCACAGGGAAGCTAGGGTCAAGAATCTGATAAGTCACTATCATGCATCTACTAACTCAGAGTACTAATTAGACTAAAGCAGGAGTAAATGATATATGATATAATAATGAAAGCAGATCAGAGAATTCATGATAAATGTAAAGATAACTATAGTGGGAGGACAACGGAGAAATCAAGGTTCCTATATGCTTCTCTATTACTTGTGTTCTAAGGCAACAAAGATGAAAAGATATAGCAGTTATAAACATTGGCACTTTGGAGCAACAGTACCTTTCTGACTCTCGAAGAAGACTGGGAAGAAAGTAGTCAGGGGAAGGCTGCCAAAAAGCTCTACGAAAACACCAATCCTAACGTGGTGGATTATAACAATCTACAAAGCTGTCACCCATATAGCTACCACAACTATCCGGAGGATTGGGCGCAACCTCAGGTAACCTATAGACTAAACACCATGTCTAATCTATCGATTACTACTCTAATTACCTAGCATAACTAGAGCACTCAATACGAGCGAAGATCCCATGCCAAGATATAACAACTATACTAATCATATAATAAAGCATAAAGTAAATAGAGAAGATAAATATATTAAAGCATAAGTCTTACAAAGAAAAGATACAAGACATACCAAAACTCTGAAGACTCCTCCAGAACCGGAGCGCAGCTCTGCTCTCCCTAACTCCCGACTAAAGCTAAGCTATTACATTGGAAAATCTAAACCTAATTCTCTAGGGAGGAGAGGTTCCTTCGAGGGATTCCTCTTCAAAGACTCCCAGATGATGATGCCTCAGGGGGGTCTTGGGTTTATTATATAGGGGCTCCTGGCCTCCCCTCCACCTTGGGCAAGCGATGTGGGACTAAATCCTTCGTCATATGCACTTGGGCTTAAATGGGCCAAAATGTGTTGGAGAGGTCGGTAGGAGTGCGTCACGCGAAGGAGGACCGAATTGGGCCTTGTAGCAGACCGGTCAGTCTAGGGGGGTGACCGGTCGGTCTCCCCCTATGACAGGTGGGCCCCGCCTTCCGTGGGTCGCCTTCTCGTGTCTTCTGGAATGCTCTGGAATGTTCTAGAATCTCCCAAGTCGTATCCATCGAGGACTCTTGCTCCGGGACTCCAAATATAGCAAATCATATGTCCGTTTCGATCGTCTCGACGAGCTCTTCGCAATGGTGTGCTCTGTTTCATCACTTGAGATACTTTTATATGGTGAAATATTGATAATCCTGCAAAACAAATGAGAGCACCAAAACTCATGGAACTTGTTAGTTTCAAACCCTACAACTATGCTTTGTAATTCATTTAGTGTCATTTCATGCATTAGTTGATGGTATAATATTGACATTAAGGACCGTCAACAGCAGCCAAGACAACGTAATCGGCAGAGTTGCAAATATCCCAGATGGAAGCACCCAAACTCTGCAGATAGGCTGACATGCGTATCTTCCAATACGCATACAAGTTTGTCCCATCGAAAAACGGCGGTTTGCCCACGCCGCGATCCATGTCGCCTTCGGTAGATCTGGAACCGGCTAGGTGGAAGATCCTTAACCCGCTCCGATACCAATTGAAGGACCGAGAAAGCACTAGCAAGGCGACCAGAGGGGGGTGAATGGGAGCCAATCAAATTTCTCTCGAAACTTTGGCCAATTGTCCCAAAATCAACCCCAAGAAGCAATGACCAAAACCGTGATGCTCACGACCCTTGGAAGAGGGTGGATGATCCCTAGAATCACAGCGGACCACCACCAAGAGATAGCAAACCAACACCAAAGCACCGGCACAAGCTCAACCCCCAAAAACCAAGTCCCGAACGTAGATAGACGGCTACGTCGAGAAATCCCTAAATACTGATGCTAACAAGTAGCAAAGATACCTAGGGAGGTTCCTTGGTGAACTCTAGGGTCAAACGAGAAGTCCGGAAACCAAGCGAAGAAGCCGGGAGAGCAAACGCACTAAAACGCAACTCTCAGTAGGGTCCTGGACTGTCCGGCCCCCCAGTCCCGGACTATCCGCGACAGGGGCGGACTGTCCGCCAACAAGTCCCGGACTGTCCGCCGGCAGCAGATACCCAAAAATAGCAGAGTTGTTGAAACTTTCCCTGGACGTTCCCGACTGTCCGCGGATTTCAACTGCGGACTGTCCGCCGGTCAAAATCCGCTAGGGCAGCCGAGGGACGCAGCCACTGATCAGGCTCTCCCCTGATGCCCGGACTATCCGCGGTCCCAGGCGCGGACTGTTCGCGACCTTGCAGAGAGGGCGATTTTGGTCACCTTCTCTCCAAATCTGACTCAAATCAAAATCCCACGTTCCCAAACTTGGAGAAGATGATCACGGGATAGTTAGGAGACTATCCCCAATAAATCATCTGCTCAAATCGACTCAATCAATGGGAAATCCAAAGGGAAGGTGGATGAACCGAAAAAGCACCACGAAAACGAAATCGTCCCGATCTATTCATTCATGAGGAGTTAGATGAATTCCTTTGGTCGAAATGACCTCCTCAATGAAATGAACAAAATGATTCAAATGGATTTCACAAAGACGCACTAGAGAGGGAGATCGAGTGACGGGAAAATCGCGGAGAGAAACGAAGAACGCGAAGAACACAAACCAAAACGCGAATCAAGTCATCGATCTGCAACCGTGTGGCTACCACACGCTACAACGGTGAGGTTACGGCCTCACTTCCTCAAAATCAATAGTACACAGAGGCAAAGTTCTCTGCGGATCTCAGCTAGCTACAGCAGGGAATGGAGGGAGAGCAGGAAACCCTAGAAGGCAAAGAGCAAAATGACTGAGATAGAAGGGGAGGAGGGTGTCTCCCTCTACTTATCCTAATTCTAACCTAACCTAATTCCTACTCTACCCCTCTCTATTCTAATTACAGAGCGAACCAGCTAAACCCTAGGATTATTCTGGACCAACTCGAAGTAAGTAGTGATCCGACGGCCACGCCCGCACAACTCGTAGCGTCGCCTCGACGCGACCTCTCCGATTGCCGCCACGTGCCGCCCTTGCTCTGCACCCCTGGTTTTGTGGCCGAAACCGGGAAACCAGGCCTTCATACCAACCCCCGGTTTTGAGGCCCAAACCGAAAAACCAGCCTCCAAGTCCATCGCCTGAGTTTTGTGGCCCAAACTCAGAAACCCGCAGCGCCCGAGTTTTGAGGCCCAAACTCGGAAACCTGCCCGCACCCAGGTTTTGAGGCCCAAACCTGGAAACCGTCCTCAGCCCGAGTTTTGTGGCCCAAACTCGAAAACCCGCCGCACGCCCAGGTTTTGAGGCCCAAACCTGGAAACCGTCCACCGGTGGTTTTTCCCTAGCTCAACCACCAAACCGGAGCTGTAGAGGGGATGCACCGCCCGTGCACCCCGTCCACCGACATGTGTCCCCAGGTCCTCGACCCAGGAAACACCATGCCCCGCAAGTCTTCGCTCGTTGCTGTCCCAGGCTGCCAGCCACCACAGCTGATCCTCAGGCCACCGGTCCCTCAGTCCAAGCCTCATGTCCGCCCTTCACCGCTCCCGGTCCGTCGGCACGGCACGTCTCTACTTGACCTTCACCTTGCCCTCGATCATTGTCTCCGTGCTCGACACCTGCACAACACAAGCCAAAGAACCTGCGATCAAACCCGTTGATAATCACTCATCACTCAGAGACTCGGCATACACCCATGTATCCGCAACGTGGATCGATGACATGGCGATTCCTTGCCCCCTACTCCATCTCGGGCTATATAAGCAGCCCCAGACCCCCCTCTCCATCATCATCAGATCTCAAGTCATTAGAAGAGGAGGAGGATCGATGAGAAACCCTAATTTCCTTAGAGCCAAATCAACTTAGGCATAGCTAGATAGAATTAGAATTGGAAGAGGCAAGCTTCGCTTGGATTCCGAATCTAGTCGCGAGAAGGCTCGGTAAACCCAAGATCTTCTCTCTTGTATCAACATTATGGATCCAATTATGTTTCTAGTTTCTAGTTCATAATTGTTCTTCTAGTTCTTCATTGTTCATGTTCTAGTTCATCTTCTAGTTCTAGTTCATCGTCTAGTTCATCTTCTAGTTCTTAATCTAGTTCTAGTTCATGTTCTAGTTCATACTCTAGTTCATCTATGTGTTCTAGTTCATCATACTATTCATCATTGTGTGCTAGTTCATAGTCTAGTTCATAATAGTTTAGATATAATTGATATGACTAAGACATTAATTACTATATTCTTAATTATACTGCTTGTAGTATGCTTTGATTATATATTTGGCATAGATAGATTATCATCATGTTTATACTCATGTTCGTATAGCGCTCATCTTAAAGTTCAACGGGTGGGTGATAAATGTTGTGTAGGTGTGGTGCCTATACACTATTTATCTGCGAATGCGTCCTATGTTCCGGATAGAGTGATAGATCGCGGGTGTGATATTCCTGTTGAGTCCTTTGTATTCCACCTCCTAAATGTAGTGTTCAGTATGGCTCAGTTAACTCATGGTTTGGGGTTACTCTGTTTGGCACCTTTACTATGGAGTTGCCTCTTGAATATGAATATGGGATAACCTAGCCAATGATTGCCAAATATAATTGCACTAATCAATGTATATTATGACTTATTATTAGAATAACTTAGGAATACTTCTTTATAATTTCTATTCTAATCCGCATGCCTTGTCTAAGTTGAAATGCTCTAAGGACTATCATAGATTGATCTTTTATCATTTATAGTGTATCTCATTATTGTGACTGATCCCTGTTTAGAATAAAGGAGTGTGTTCTTGCTTTGTTCTCAATTCTCCTATCACATGTGTAGAGTAGCTCTTGTCCTTATTTATCTCACTTCATTCCTAGTGCTAAATACAAATAACGATACTTGGAACATCTCTGGGTAAAATGCTACTACAACGGGTGTATTTATCTGTGCGCTTGTGGGTAAATATTTATCTTTAGAGTCAGTGCCATGATATAATCACATTGCTAGTTTCATGTTGGGGATGACAACTTGACGTTAAGTGATGCTAGTAGTGTCCCGTACACTTCTTAGTGCCTTCACTAGGTTATTGTTTATGAAGTCTATCTTAGAGTGATTCCATTAAGGAGTGTCAACATCTGCCACGAGAACATGTTGAAGTGGTTCGTCGAGCTCTTGATCATGGAATCGCCGAGAGCCCCTACCTGGTGCGCCAGCTGTCGGTGTTTGTTGACTGGCAACTCGTCTTGGGGATTCCCAGACGATTTGTTCGGTGGGGATCAGCGTTCGTAGAACTCGGCGAGTATACAGGGACAGCGATTTATACTGGTTCAAGCCGCTTAATAGTGTAATACCTTACATCCAGTGGCGGCGTGTGCCTTGTGTTATGATCTGAGATTCAATGATAGGGGTTGGCGCCCGCTTCCCCTTATATAATTGGGTGAAGCTTGGCGCATACTGAGTCCTAGTTGGTTGCAACAGAGGAGTCCTATTCTAATTACAAGACTTCCTTTAGAAACTCGACTAAGTTACAATGAGAGTCCTAATCCATGTAGGCTTCGTATCATGTCTTTGGATCTCCCGCAACGTCCAGGGTTAGTCCGAGTAATCATCTTCTGATGATATCTCTGACATTCTGGTCCGTCATTTGCTTAATAAAAGTAGTGATTAAGGATGTTACCGTAATACCCCCGGCAGGTATTTACCGGATCACGGTTGGCTATATTTGCTATCATGGAAAGGAACCTGAGTAGTAATGAAATACAGTTAATTGGAAGGCAAGGCACCAAGTTTGGAAACTTGGGGGCAGCTCGTCTGTTGGATTGTGTAGGTTGTATCGATGTTGGCCCTCGTTCATTTTTGAAAGCGCCCTTTTACTTAGGGTGTCGATGCCGTAATCGCCGACCATGAAGCCGGTTAGACTCTGTTTGGGCCGGTCTAAACCCGTGTTGCACCCCTCTAGTATAGAAACACGATCTGCCTCACGTGGCCATCGTTAGTTCCAATTGGGTGGTCCGTGCTGTGAGCCGCGATGATTACCACCACGAACAGTATCGAGCGGTGACCCAATGCATGGACTCGACAGGGAAAGTGTGGGTTTGTATTAAAGGTTTCTCACCAGCTGGTTTATAATTCGATTCGAGTCGTTGTCTCCCCCGGTAGTGGGGGAAACTATGTTGAGCTTCACCACGATACAACTCCATGTGTCATTGATGGTTCAACTAAAATATGAACAAAGCAAACCTGATATGGTATTATATTATTGTTTGTTATATTCAAGTGAGTGCTCTAGTGCAGGTGCAAACCTAGAGTTCAAGGAATAGGATAAAAGATGACTACTCATATAATTAAATGATGAACCCTTTTACTTAAGCTCCTTTTGCAAATAAAGTTAGCCAGCTCCACTGTTTATATCAGCCTTGCATACTCCTTGGTGTCACATTATTTTTGGTTTACGACGGGTAAGTCTAGCTGAGTACATTCGAGAGTACTTAGGGTTTATCCCACCTTGTTGCAAGTGAAGGTTAGGTCTGCTGAAAGGTGATGGCCAGTGCCGGTGGGCTTGGCAGTTCCATACTCCTTCTCTTTATGCTATTGATGGAGGGGTGTCACTCAAGCAAGCAAAGTATTTCAACTTATATTATGGTATTCATTTCAAAGCAATGTTGTTTCAAAGTATTTCAACTTGTATTATTATTTGTGAACTCTATTTTATTTTTATTTCCGCTGCAAAGCTCTGTGGACATGATTTGTATTTGCTTGACCATGCGATCTTGGTTGAGATGTTGGAAAAGTTTGAAATCCCTTAGGATTTCATGGACTACCGGGTTTACATGGGCTCAAGTGTGCTAATTCAGCTACTCCGACAGAGGTTTTCGCACTTGTGCTCTTATAAATTGGTCAGTTTGTCACACTATCCACCGAGACGCTAGCATATCCAGGAGGTATTATTGCCCCATGACATCTTGGTGTCTTCGTAGGATCGATAGGAGATAGATACAACACTATAGCCACCATGACTGTGGCATTCCCCTGTGGAATGTGCAGTTCACATGTCGTGAGAGGCTCAGTGATGTCGTCCATGGGAAAGCGCAGTTCTGCGTCTGACACCTCTGTGGAAGCGCAACTGCTTTTCATTTGACCAGGAGGGCTGATGTTGACTCTCGGCTCTGATGCAGATTGCCTTTGCATCGAACTTACAGCTAACTGCACTTGCCTTTTTATTTCCTCGCTCATTTTGTCTTTAAGTACTTTTTCTCGCTCAACTGTTCACGAGCCGCGGCCTGTGACAGAAGAACCATTTCCTCTAACCTTTGCATCCGCTCTGCCTCCTCCTCCTTCTTTCTCGCGGCTTCTATAGGTCTCTTTGTCCCGAGGGAAGCCATGCTCCCACGACACTCCCCATAGCCTCTTGTTCTCCCACCATGTTCAGGATTCTCTAGGGCGTATGTCAGCTCGTCCTTTTCTCTGTTCGGCTGCCACCTGCCACTGTCAGCCATTTTTCTAGCATAAGCAAATCTTTCTACTGCTCTATGGAGTTTTTTTCCATACTCTATCCTTCCTGTCTGTAGGTCCAGGCTTCCTCCATGACCAAAAAACCAATACTTGGCACGCTCAGGCCAGTTTATTGATTCTGGTTCAATGCCCTTGGCTAGCATCTCTCGTTCCATTCTTTCCCATTTAGGAATGGCACTCTTGTAGCCACTTAATCCCAAGTGATGGTGGTATTGTTTTTGTCAGGCATTCTATTGGTTCCTTCTAACCCATGCCTCACCCTCTTCTGATTTCTTGAATTCTACAAACTCATCCCAAAATGGCCTTAACTTGACGTAGGCCTTAGTGTTGAAATCCGGAGTTAGGTCCTTCTTGATAAATGTGTTGTACAATTTCTTCTTCCAGCCCTAGAATAGTGTTGCCATTTTCTTCATAGCCCAGTCCCGAACTCTTTCCTTCAAATTTCTATCTTCTGTTTCAAGCATGAAATGTGCAAGGACATCTTGCCAAAACAGTTCCTTATCAGTTATCACGATCAGAGACAAAACTTATATGAGGAGCACTTTTCTTTTCCTTCCATTCACGAGCATTGATCGGGATCTTATCCCTTACAAGGTACCCACAATGGTTAACAAATTTCTGTGCATGTTCTCCAAGTACTTGGCCTGTTTCCTCGTTGAATTCCAAGATAATGTACCGGCCATCCAACGGCTTCTTCAGACCACGTACAGTCCTACTCTTCCCGGTAGTCGTTGTCGATCTGGAGGGCTACGTATGTAGGAACAATAGATTATAAATACATTTATAAATTGTTTAGAATTTCATGTGTACATAGAGATTGTAGGTATACCTCGCTAGTATTTTCTTGCATGGTGTCTTCATAATCAGCAAAGTATTGACTGTCGTCATCTACTTCTTGATTATTGTTATCATCACCTGCTAATTCTTGATTAGCGCCGCTATTGATTAAGATGTACATTTCCTCCTCCATGTTGTCAACTGGGTCGGCCATTTCTGCGAATAACATGGAGGATAATAAACACGAGGATTTTAATACATGAGTGATTTGGGTTTCAGGTTTTAGGGTTTAGGGTTTAGGGTTTCAGGGTTTAGGGTTTAGGGTTCGGGGTTTAGGTTTAGGGTTTAGGGTTTTGGGTTTTGGGTCTTGGTTTTGACAACGTTAAAAATAAAACTTTGTAAAGGTAACACGATCGATAATAAACACGAGGATTTAATACATGAGTGATTCGGATTTCGGGTTTTGGATTTCGGGTTTTAGGTTTAGGGTTTAAGGTTCGGTTTTAGGGTTTAGGGTTTCAGGTTTCGGGTTTGGAGTTGGAGTTAGGTTTAGGGTTTAAGGTTTCGAGTTTAGGGTTTAGGCTTTCGGGTTTAGGGTTTTGGGTTTGGGGTTTAGGTTTAGGGTTTAGGGTTTAGGGTCTAGGTTTTGACAACATTAAGAAAAAACATATGTTCATAAAGAGCATATTCATAAAAATAACTTATATTCATAAAGACTATATTCAGGTTTAGGGTTTAGGTTTTCGGGTTTTGGGTTTACGGTTTAGGGTTTAGAGTTTAGGGTTTCGGGTTTCGGGGTTAGGTTTAGGTTTAGGGTTTTTTGGGTTTTAGGTTTAGGGTTTAGGGTTTAGGGTTTAGGGTTTCGTATTTTGGGTTTTGGGTTCGGGGTTTAGGTTTAGGGTTTCGTGTTTAGGGTTTAGGGTTTCGGGTTTCGGGTTTAGGGTTTAGTGTTTAGGGTTTAGGGTCTAGGTTTTGACAACATAACAAAAACATGGAAAAGTTTGAAATCCCTCAGGATTTCACGGACTACCAGGTTTATATGGGCCCAAGTGTGCTAATTCAGCTGCTCTAGCAGAGGTTTTCGCACTTGTGCTCTTATAAATTGGTCGGTTCTGTCACACTATCCACCGAGACGCTAGCATATCCAGGAGGTATTATTGCCCCATGACATCTTGGTGTCTTCATAGGATCGATAGGAGATACAACACTATACACCATACCATGACTGGGGCATTCTCCTGTGGAATGTGCAGTTCACATGTCGTGAGAGGCTCGGTGATGTCGTCCACGGGAAAGCGCAGTTCTGCGTCTGACACATCTGTGGAAGCGCAACTGCTTTTCATTTAACCAGGGGGGCTGATGTTGACTCTCGGCTCTGATGCAGATTGCCTTTGCATCGAACTTACAGCAAACTGCACTTGCCTTTTTATTTCCTTGCTCATTTTGTCTTCAAGTGCTTTTTCTCGCTCAACTGTTCACGAGCCGTGGCCTGTGACAGAAGAACCATTTCCTCTAACCTTTGCATCTGCTCTGCCTCCTCCTCCTTCTTTCTCGCATGGCTTCTATAGGTCTCTTTGTCCTGAGGGAAGCCATGCTCCCACGAGACCTCCCCATAGCCTCTTGCTCTCCCACCATGTTCAGAATTCTCCAGGGCATATGTCAGCTCGTCCTTTTCTCTGTTCGGCTGCCACCTGCCACTGTCAGCCATTTCTCTAGCATAAGCAAATCTTTCTGCTGCTCTATGGAGTTTTTCGCCATACTCTATCCTTCCTGTCTATTGGTCCAGGCTTCCTCCATGACCAAAACACCAATACTTAGCGCGCTCAGGCCAGTTTATTGATTCTGGTTCAATGCCCTTGGCTAGCATCTCTCGTTCCATTCTTTCCCATTTAGGAATTGAACTCTTGTAGCCACGTGATCCCAAGTGACGGTGGTATTGTTTTTGTCGGGCATTCTGTTGGTTCCTTCTAACCCGTTCCTCACCCTCTTCCGATTTTTGAATTCTACAAACTCATCCCAAAATGGTCTTAACTTGATGTAGGCCTTAGTGTTGAAATCCGGAGTTGGGTCCTTCTTGATAAATGTGTTGTACAATTTCTTCTTCCAGCCCTGGAATAGTGTTGCCATTTCTTCATAGCCCAGTCCCGACTCTTTCCTTCAAATTTCTATCTTCTGTTTCAAGCGTGAAATGTGCAAGGACATCTTGCCAAACCAGTTCCTTATCAGTTATCACGATCAAAGACAAAGCTTATATGAGGAGCATTTTTCTTTTCCTTCCATTCACGAGCATTGATCGGGATCTTATCCCTTACAAGGAACCCACTATGCGGATACATGGGTGTATGCCGGGTCTCTGAGTGATGAGTGATTGTCAACGGGTATGATGCCCATGTTCTTTGGCTTGTGTTGTGCAGGGTGTCGAGCACGGAGACAGTGATCGATGGCGGGTGAAGGTCAAGTTGCGACGTGTCGTGCTGACGGACCGGGCGCGATGAAGGATGGGCGTGCCGTGCGGCGGACGTGCCATGCCGATGTATCGGACGGTGAAGGGCGGACGTGGACTTGGACTGAGGGACCAGAGGCCGGAGGATCAGCTGTGGTGGCTGGCAGCCTGTGGCGACGACAAGTGAAGAAATGCGGTCATGTCGGTGGATGGGGTGCACGGAGGTGCATCCCCTCTACGACGTCGGTTTGTTGGTAGAGCCAGGGAAAAACCAACGGGTGGACGGTTTCCAGGTTTGGGCCTCAAAACCTGGGTGCTGGGTTTCCAGGTTGAGCCACAAAACCTGGGCGCGACGGTTTCCAGGTTGAGCCTCAAAACCTGGGCGTGGGCCGGTTTTCGAGTTTGGGCCTCAAAACTCGGGCGCTGTGGGTTTCCGAGTTTGGGCCACAAAACTCGGGCTGGAGGCTGGTTTCCCGGTTTGGGCCTCAAAACCGGGGGCTGATGGAAAAGGCTGGTTTCCCGGTTTGGGCCACAAAACCGGGGGTGCAGAGCGGAGGGCGGCACGTGGCGGCTATCCGGAGGTTGCGTCGAGGCAACGCTTCGGCCAGTGCGGGCGTGGCCCGTCGGATCTACCTACCACAGCGGGTGGACCGGATTAGCCTTAGGGTTACACTGGTTCGCTCTGTAATTAGAGTAGTGAGGGGTAGAGTAGGAATTAGACTTAGTCTAGGTTAGTATAAGTTAGTCTAGGGGAGACACCCTCCTCCCTATCTCAGTTAGCGCAGTCATTTGCTTCCTTGCACTTAGGTTTTCCCACTCTCCCATCCCTGCTTTAGCTAGTTGAGATCCGCAGAGAGACTCCACTCTGTGTACTGTTGATTCGAGGAAGTGAGGCCGTATCCTCACCTTAGATCCCATCTTGGTGTCAATTCGCGTTTTGATTTCATGATCATCGTGTTCTTCGCGGATTGCTTTGTGCCTTGAGTTTTCCCGTCGCTTGATCTTGTGCTCGGTTCATCTTTTGCGATTCCGTTTGAACTGAGTTGTTCTAGATCGTGAGGCACTTCTTTCCACCGAAAGAAATCATCTCTAACCTCACGGTCTAGGAGATCGATCGATTTTTCGTTTCGGGTCACTTTTCGTCCCTTCCCCCGAAATTCTTCGATTCACCGATTTGGAGTTAGGTTCGAGCCATGATCTCTTAGAGATAGCTCACTAACCTCCTTGTGACTCCTCAGATCGAATCCCAAGCCTAGAGCACTTGATTCGAAGGAGATCGGGTTGAATCGCCGGAGTTTCAGTACAGTTTCGGGGTGACCGGACGCTGGTCTCGACCTGACCGGACGCGTCCGGTCGTTGAACAGTACGTCGCGTAACTGACCGGACGCACGCTGTCAGAGTCCGGTCGTTGTTGAGCACGGCGCCAAGCTTTCTGCGTACTGACCGGACGCTCACGACCGGACGCTGATTCCGTTCGACCGGACGCTCTACTGCTACTGTTCATCGCGTCTGTTTTGAGCTGACCGGACGCTGGGGTGAACGACGGACGCTAGAGCTCAGTGCGTCCGGTCGAACACAGAGAGCTCCCAGAATCGCTTTCGCGTGACCGGACGCGTCCGGTGATCCCTGACCGGACGCAGGCAGAGTCCGGTCACAGCTGTTCCGTATCGTTTCGTTCGCGGTTCGCTCGTTGGTTCGTTGACGGATTCGAATTCCGTCTTTTCGGTTGGCTTTCTAGGGTTGCGTAGTGTCCCGCTGTGCTTCTAGGAAGCATCCACCCTACATCTAGGGTCGTGGACATTAGCAAGCTCTAGGGTTCGCTTTGGGGTTGATTCTTGGGACAGTGGCTCTAGTTTCCGAAAGGAAATTTTGAAGCTCCCATTCACCCCCCTCTGGTCGCTTTCGGGTATCTTCTCGGTCCTTCAATTGGTATCGGAGCGGGTTAAGGATCTTCCACCTTAGCCGGTTCCAGATCCACCGAAGGCGACATGGATCGCGGCGTGGGCAAACCGCCGTTTTTCGATGGGACGAACTATGCGTATTGGAAGATACGCATGTCGGCCTTTCTCCAGAGCATGGGCTCTTCTGTGTGGGAGATTTGCAACAACGCCAACTACGTGTTGTCCTGGCTGCTCGTGTCTCTCAGCTTCAGATCGATGAGCACGAAGCAAATAGCCGAGCGCGTAACTCTTTGTTCTCCTGTTTGAGCGTGGGTGAGTTTGATCGCGTTTCTCACCTCTCTACGGCTCGGGAGATCTGGGACACCCTCATGCGTTTCCATGAGGGCACCTCTCAAGTCAAAACCCGACTCTACGAGTCGTTCAAGAGAGAGTATGAGAACTTTCGACATCAGCCTGGCGAGAGCATAGAGAGTTATTCGCTCGCTTTCAGGTGATTGTCAACAGGATGAGAGCTAACCGAGAGCAGTTGCCTTTCGACGATCATGAGCATGCTTTGAAACTTTTGCACACTCTTGACCGTTCGGTGTGGGATTCCAAGGTTCAGGCGATCATCGAATCCCCGAACTATGAAACCCTCACCTGCGACGAGCTCTTCAGTAAGCTCAAGTCCAGTGAGATCGATGCTATGGCGAGGGCTTCTTTTGAAAATCCTTCTCGCCCATCCATGGCTTTGGTTTCCGGCTCTTCCACTAACCCCTCAGCTGGTTTGCTCTTTCTTGTCTCTTTTCTGTTACAGAGGACCAGCTGGAGACGTTGGGAGACGACGAGTTGGCTTTGCTTGCCAACCGGTTCTCGCGGTTCCACAACAACCGCATGAACCGTCGTCGCGGGAGAGGACGCTCGGGCTGCTACGAGTGCGGCGACCCCGACCACTTCATCGCCGACTGCCCCAAGAAGAAGAACATGCACTCGGGCAAGGGCGAGCAAGGGCGCAGGCGCGACTCCAAGTACAAGGAGAAGTACGTTCCCCAAGGCACAAGAAGCGGGGCGGCTTCGACAAGGACTACATCAAGAAGAAGTACTTGGAGAAGCAACAAGCCGAGCAGCGTGCTTTCTTCGCCACGCTCAGCGACGTCGACGGCTCGGATGACGACTCCTCTGGCTCCAGTGAGGACGAGTCCGTGAAGAAGAAGCTGGAGGACAAGTTCAACGGCTTGTGCTTCTTCGCCGGCGACGGAGGCTTGTGCACCATGGCGCTCGGAGATGAGGTCGGAGGCGAGCTGGAGCACACGCCTCGGAACGACGACGACGACGACACCTCCCAGGTATCTCTCACCTACGACGAGCTTTCCTCCGAGGTTGAGAAGTTGACTGCTGCCCTCCTTAGCCAAGATAAGTTGCTTAGGCGTGCCGCTAGAGAGCGCAAGGAGTTTAGGCAGAAGTGGGAGGACACGGTGAAGGAGCTTGAGTTCGCTCGATCCACCGTGGTTGTGTCGGAGGAGGTGGAGTGTGAGTCGTGCACCGCGCACATGACTGACCTTCTCACTTTGAGAGGTAAGTATGCTGCGTTGGTTGGAGAGGTGGATGAGCTCCATGCTAGGCCGCAGCTGTTGGGTGCGTGCAAGACTTGTCCTGTCTTGCGATCTGAGTTGGCAGAGAAGGATGCCAAGCTTGAGTCTTTAGAGAAGGCCAGCTCAGATAGCACTTGTGTCATGAGGTGTGCTTTGTGTGAGGGCCTGGAGATGGAGATTGCCAATGTGAAGCATGGCAAGATGCAAACCGAGAAGAAAACACATACCTTCGGTCCATCTTGTCATGGGTCTCCAGTAGTGAGCCACAGCTCGGGATGATGATCTCCCAATTCAAGCGAGCTGTTGGTGCCCCTGGTGTAGGTCTTGCTCAGAGTGTTGATCTCTCAGCTTTTGGAAAGATTGGAGAGTATAGTGGTCTGAACCCATGTGAGAAGCCCAACTCCACCACTACTCCCAAACTTGCCAAGCTTCCACTCAAAGAGCCAGCCAAGCCTATCACCAAAGATGGTGTGGTTGAGGAACCCCCGAGAGCTCCTCCCAAGAACCCAGTTTGGGCACCCAAGCCAAACCACCTCAAGAACAAGCTTGATGCTATGCCACCCATCAGAGAGGAGTGTTTGCCTCAGAAGGGCAAAGTGAGCCACACCCACAGCCCTGGTCACCAACAACCCCCTTTGCGTGCGGTGAGGTGAGGTACAGTGTGATTTTGTGGGAGGGATGGTCACTTGAGCGAGTTCTGCTTTCGGCGCAAGAGAGAAGCGCGCAGGGCTCGGGAGATGGAGAACCCGGACATGTACCATCCAGCTCGTGGTGGACATGTGACGAAGAGTCAGGGGAGAGCTGCTAGGTCTAGAGGGAAGGTTCCTAGGCCTAGGCAGGAGATGAGAGCCCCTAGGAGGGAGACTAGGCCTAGAGGTCCAGGACCTCAGTTTGTTAGGCCTAGGCAGGAGAGAGCTCCGAGGAGAGACGCTAGGCCGGGAGGTGCAGTTGCTCAGGCTCCTAGGCGTAGGCCTCGTAGAGAGCGTGCCCGGCGGGGGCCTGCAGCTGCAGGTTTTGGACCCCGTGGCGGAGGTTTTGTTGAGCGCTTTCCCCCACCGCAGTTTGGGTATCGCGGTGAGCGCTTCTTCCCCAGCGGACCACGTTTTCCTGTGCGTGGTGATCGCTATCCCCTTAGACAGGATGGTTTTTCTACTAACCGTTCTTTTGAGCAGCCGGCCCAACACTGGTATTACCCTCATTTCACTAACCCCAGTGTTGGACCGTATGCTCACCCTATGTCTTTTTATTGATGTAGGCAGAGCGGTGGAGGACATTTGGTTGGTGGATTCCGGTTGTTCGAGGCACATGACCGGAAATGCCAAATGGTTCTCTAGCCATAGTCCGGTCGCCGGAAAGGAGTACATAACCTTCGGCGACAAGGTAAAGGTAAGGTGTTGTCAGTTGGCTCGGTGCGGGTTAATGAGCATTTTGTGTTGCGCAATGTTGCTCTTGTTACTAATCTGCATTTTAACTTGCTTTCTGTTTCGCAACTTTTTGATGAAGGCTATGAGATTCGTTTCAAACCGAACCTTAGTCGCATCTTAGATCCTCAGGGCGATCTTGTATGTCTGATTTCGCCCTTTGGGAAAGTTTTCGTGCGAATTTCTCGGAGTCGTTTGGATCTTCTCGTTGTCTTTTTGCTAATCCTTCTTCTTCCGATCTTTGGAAGTGGCATAGGAGGCTCGGTCACTTGAGTTTTGACTTGCTTGCAAGACTTAGCTCACTTGGCCTAATCCGAGGATTGCCCAAGCTTTCGATGGAGAAGGATTTGGTTTGTCACTCTTGTTGTAGACACGGGAAAATGGTTGCCGCTCCCCACCATCCGGTGACTAAGGTCATGACCTCGCACCCCGGAGAGCTTTTACATATGGACCTTGTTGGTCCAGCTCGGGTGAGCTCGGTTGGTGGCAAGTGGTATGTTTTGGTTGTTGTTGACGACTTTTCGAGATATTCGTGGGTCTTCTTTTTAGCTGAGAAGACCGAGACTTTCTCATTTGCTCGCAATCTGATTTTGCGTCTTCAGAACGAGTTCCCTTTGAACTCGATGCGAGCTATTAGGAGTGATAATGGTTCCGAATTCAAAAATTCGGATTTTGAGAAGTTTTGTAACCGCCTTGGTTTGGAGCATCAGTTTTCTTCTCCTTACACACCGCCCCAAAATGGTGTTGTAGAGAGGCAAGATCGGACCCTTGTTGAGATGGCCTGGACGATGCTCGATGAATAGGACTCCTAGGCGCTTTTGGGCCGAAGCTATGAACACTGCATGCTACATTTCGAATCGCATTTTTCTGAGAGCGTTTTTTGAAGAGACCTCTTATGAGTTGCGTTTTTGGTCGCCAGCCAAGGTGAGTTATTTAGAGTTTTTGGTTGCCATTGTTTTATATTGAAAAAGGCAACCTGGACAAGTTTGAGTCTCGCTCTTCTGACGGTGTTTTTTGGGTTATGGCACTCACACTCGAGCTTATCGTGTACTTAACCTTGACACTAACCGAGTCATGAGACATCAGATGTCACCTTCGACGAGACTCTTTGTTTGTCCTCTTCTCGTTTTGAGCGTGCAGGTGATCATGAGGTTGGAGAGCCTCTTTTCGATGACGAGGATGAGGGTGCTGAAGGTATAGATGATCCAGCACCCCCCTCCACCTGCCGTGCCGCAAGGAGCGGCCTCGACGACGACTCACGGCCCCGACACCTCTTCTTCCTGGGGGCCGTGGGATCTTCCACCTCGCGCGGTACCTTTTGTACCCGGGGTGGAACCAGCTGCTGTTGAGGGGAGGTCATTCTTCCCGGGAGGCGCCACGACATATCCAGCACCAGCACCCTCCTCAGCAGATGATCGGCGACATCGACGAGCGAGTTACTCGCTCCAGGTCACAGCACATCTCGCACTTCGCTCATTCTGCTTTTGTTGCGTCTTTTGAGCCCCGAGATGTTGGACACGCATTGACGGATCCAGATTGGGTCAATGCCATGCATGAGGAGTTAGAGAACTTTGAGCGAAATCGGGTTTGGGTTTTAGTTGGACCTCCACCTGACTGTAAGCCTATTGGGACAAAATGGGTATTTAAAAAACAAGCAAGGAGAGGATGGCCATGTTTAGAAACAAGGCCCGGCTTGTAGCGAAAGGCTATAGTCAGAAAGAGGGAATAGATTATGAGGAGACCTTCGCTCCTGTAGCACGTTTGAGGCTATTAGGATACTCTTGGCTTATGCTGCATCCAGGGTTTCAACTTTTTCAAATGGATGTCAAGAGTGCCTTCTTAAACGGCTACATAGAGAGGAGGTTTATGTTGAGCAACCCCCCGGTTTTGAAAATCCCAAGTTTCCAAACCATGTTTTTAAACTTCACAAAGCTTTGTATGGTTTGAAACAAGCCCCTAGAGCCTGGTACGATAGATTGAAAACTTTTCTGCTTGCAAAGGGTTTTAAAATGGGATGTGTAGATAAGACGCTCTTTCTCCTCCGGCAAGGCAAAGACACACTCTTGGTCCCAATTTACGTGGATGATATCATTTTCGGTGGTTCTTCTCACGCTTTGGTTGCCAAGTTTGCAGATACTATGAGCAGGGAGTTCGAGATGAGCATGATGGGCGAGCTGACATTCTTTCTCGGGTTGCAAATTAAGCAATCCCGAGAGGGGACGTTTGTGCACCAGGGCAAGTACACCAAGGACTTGCTGAAGCGTTTCGATATGGGTGAGGCCAAGCCTCTTCCAACACCCATGTCGACGACGACTGCCCTGGATGCGGATGTGGACGGAGAAGCAGTGGACCAGAAGGAGTACCGGAGTATGATCGGGTCGCTCCTCTACCTGACGGCGACACGGCCGGACATTCAGTTCGCCGTGTGCTTGTGCGCGCGCTTTCAGGCGTCGCCGCGCACTTCTCACCGTCAGGCGGTGAAGCGCATTTTCAGGTACCTCCGTTTCACACCTGAGTTCGGGATTTGGTATTCTGCTTCCTCCACTCTCTCGCTTTGGTTATTCCGATGCCGATTTTGCTGGTTGTCGCATTGACCGTAAGTCCACTTCTGGGACTTGCCAGTTTATTGGGTCTTCTCTTGTATCGTGGTCTTCTCGCAAGCAGTCTAGTGTCGCCCAGTCTACCACGAAGGCTGAATATGTTGCTGCGGCTAGCTGCTGTTCCCAGTTACTCTGGATGATGGCCACTTTGCGTGATTTTGGTTTGAGCTTTACTCGAGTGCCTTTGCTTTGTGACAGCACGAGTGCTATTAGCGTTGCTAAGAACCCCGTGCTTCACTCGAAAACCAAACACATTGATGTGCGCTTTCATTTCTTGCGAGACCACCAGGAGAAGGGTGATATCGACCTTCGCCATGTCGATACTCATCACCAACTGGCTGATATTTTCACCAAGCCTTTAGACGAATCAACTTTAATCGGTTGAGGGGTGAGCTTGGTGTGTGTTTCCCTTTTAGATGGGGGAATCATTTTTGGCTCTTGTATAGACTGACTTTTCTTTGTTTGTTTTCTTTCTTTGGCATTTTAGCATACGCATTTACATTCTGAGCTTCATGTCTATAATCACTAGAATGTAACTATGCTCTAAGTAGTATGCTCCGATGCTAATATGGATGCTTGTAGCTTATGCTCCTTCTGATCACTAGTACATGTTATGAGCTGAGCTATTTTGAATGGTGAACCTGCTTAAATAACTTAAAATCTGAAAATGTTCACCATTGAGATATGCAACTAGCATGTGTAGGATGTGTTGAGTCCATTCCTGCTTTTCATATATGCTAGGTTGCTATGTCTCTAGTTCTGAGTCATTCACTTGCTTGGTCCATTCATATCTGTTTAAAATTTGAACCAAGTGCTAAGTGAATTGAAAAGATCGAGATGGGATTGCTTGTCAACACATCACGGTATCGAGACGGTTTCTCATTGCACTTTGAGTTAAACTTGAGCCGTGTAGTGTATGACCGAAACCGTAGCTTTAAGCTTCTGATTGCTTCGGCATAGGCTTCGCTCGGTTGAAAAGTTAGGCAAAGACAAGCTTTCAACCTCTCGCAATCACATGCTGTATAATTAAACTTGTGAATTCTTTACCGCTGCAACTCCGATTTAAACTGAAATCACAAGTATTCCTTAAATTGGTATTGCATGATGATTGAACTTTGCTAGGGGTAGTTCACCTTGTATACATGTTTAGCACCTGTCTGGATTCCTGTCTATGCTTGTCTAGTGCTATTTTGATGGTGAATACCTTTTCTGGCTAAAAACTGCTCACATGCTCATATGCTTATATTTCGTATCTGTGATCAGTTTGAGCCTTCGCTATTTGAGTGCTTAATTGTGCTGTTGGAGCTATACCGATTAGAGCATCTTTGCACTCTTTTGATTATATGCCTGAAGCTTCTAACTTGCATCTCTGACTTCATATGCATTTTGACAGAGGAAGCTTCTGTTAAGGGGAGTTTTTTGAAAAAGGGGAGAATTTTTGCCATTGCTTGATTAGTGCATTTTCAACTAAGGGGGAGAATTTCTGCAAATCACATGCTCCTATGTTGTCAACCCAAGGGGAGAATTTTTGGCAAATCTTTTGCTCTCTGGTTGCTTGCACTTGTCGAGGGGGAGTTTGCTAGTTGTGTTGAGCCGTTGCCTCTGTCTTGAGGGACTAGCAAATTCTCAATTTTTTGACTGATTTTCAGTTGATTTTCAGTTGGTATGGAGCACGGTTGGCCATAGGCATTTGTATCGAGCTTTCTGTGCTAGTTGTGTTGAGCCTCTGTGCCTCTTTCTTGAGGGACTAGCATCTTTGCTTCGATCTGTCCATTCGGCTTTTGCTAGCGGTGTTGAGCCTGTTCTACCTCTTCTTGAGGGCTAGCTTTGCTTTGCTTGGTTGCGTCGAGCCGTTGCCCATGTCTTTGGGGACCAAGTTGTTTTGCTCTTTCCACTTGACCTTCTTCGGCTTTGATACGCTTTGGGTCATTTGGTTGGGTTTTCTCTTCTCCTTCTCCTTCCTCCTTCTTCTGTTACTATGGTGATTTGTGGTGTAGTTGACAATGCACTCATCAAGGGGGAGATTGCGGATACATGGGTGTATGTCGGGTCTCTGAGTGATGAGTGATTGTCAACGGGTATGATGCGCATGTTCTTTGGCTTGTGTTGTGCAGGTGTCGAGCACGGAGACAGTGATCGATGGCGGGTGAAGGTCAAGTTGCGACGTGTCGTGCTGACGGACCGGGCGCGATGAAGGATGGGCGTGCCGTGCGGCGGACGTGCCATGCCGATGTATCGGACGGTGAAGGGCGGACGTGGACTTGGACTGAGGGACCAGAGGCCGGAGGATCAGCTGTGGTGGCTGGCAGCCTGTGGCGACGACAAGTGAAGAAATGCGGTCATGTCGGTGGATGGGGTGCACGGAGGTGCATCCCCTCTACGACGTCGGTTTGTTGGTAGAGCCAGGGAAAAACCAACGGGTGGACGGTTTCCAGGTTTGGGCCTCAAAACCTGGGTGCTGGGTTTCCAGGTTGAGCCACAAAACCTGGGCGCGACGGTTTCCAGGTTGAGCCTCAAACCTGGGCGTGGGCCGGTTTTCGAGTTTGGGCCTCAAAACTCGGGCGCTGTGGGTTTCCGAGTTTGGGCCACAAAACTCGGGCTGGAGGCTGGTTTCCCGGTTTGGGCCTCAAACCGGGGCTGATGGAAAAGGCTGGTTTCCCGGTTTGGGCCACAAAACCGGGGGTGCAGAGCGGAGGGCGGCACGTGGCGGCTATCCGGAGGTTGCGTCGAGGCAACGCTTCGGCCAGTGCGGGCGTGGCCGTCGGATCTACCTACCACAGCGGGTGGACCGGATTAGCCTTAGGGTTACACTGGTTCGCTCTGTAATTAGAGTAGTGAGGGGTAGAGTAGGAATTAGACTTAGTCTAGGTTAGTATAAGTAGTCTAGGGGAGACACCCTCCTCCCTATCTCATTAGCGCAGTCATTTGCTTCCTTGCACTTAGGTTTTCCCACTCTCCCATCCCTGCTTTAGCTAGTTGAGATCCGCAGAGAGACTCCACTCTGTGTACTGTTGATTCGAGGAAGTGAGGCTGTATCCTCACCTTAGATCCCATCTCTTGGTGTCAATCGCGTTTTGATTTCATGATCATCGTGTTCTTCGCGGATTGCTTTGTGCCTTGAGTTTTTCCCGTCGCTTGATCTTTGTGCTCGGTTCATCTTTTGCGATTCCGTTTGAACTGAGTTGTTCTAGATCGTGAGGCACTTCTTTCCACCGAAAGAAATCATCTCTAACCTCACGGTCTAGGAGATCGATCGATTTTTTCGTTTCGGGTCACTTTTCGTCCCTTCCCCCGAAATTCTTCGATTCACCGATTTGGAGTTAGGTTCGAGCCATGATCTCTTAGAGATAGCTCACTAACCTCCTTGTGACTCCTCAGATCGAATCCCAAGCCTAGAGCACTTGATTCGAAGGAGATCGGGTTGAATCGCCGGAGTTTCAGTACAGTTTCGGGGTGACCGGACGCTGGTCTCGACCTGACCGGACGCGTCCGGTCGTTGAACAGTACGTCGCGTAACTGACCGGACGCACGCTGTCAGAGTCCGGTCGTTGAGCACGGCGCCAAGCTTTCTGCGTACTGACCGGACGCTCACGACCGGACGCTGATTCCGTTCGACCGGACGCTCTACTGCTACTGTTCATCGCGTCTGTTTTGAGCTGACCGGACGCTGGGTGAACGACCGACGCTAGAGCTCAGTGCGTCCGGTCGAACACAGAGAGCTCCCAGAATCGCTTTCGCGTGACCGGACGCGTCCGGTGATCCCTGACCGGACGCAGGCAGAGTCCGGTCACAGCTGTTCCGTGTCGTTTCGTTCGCGGTTCGCTCGTTCGTTGACGGATTCGAATTCCGTCTTTTCGGTTGGCTTTCTAGGGTTGCGTAGTGTCCCGCTGTGCTTCTAGGAAGCATCCACCCTACATCTAGGGTCGTGGACATTAGCAAGCTCTAGGGTTCGCTTTTGGGGTTGATTCTTGGGACAGTGGCTCTAGTTTCCGAAAGGAAATTTTGAAGCTCCCATTCACCCCCCCTCTGGTCGCTTTCGGGTATCTTCTCGGTCCTTCACACTATGGTTAACAATTTCTGTGCATGTTATCCAAGTACTTGGCCTGTTTCCTTGTTGAATTCCGAGATAATGTACCGGCCATCCAACGGCTTCTTCGGACCACGTACGGTCCTACTCTTCCCGTAGTCGTTGTCGATCTGGAGGGCTACGTATGTAGGAACAATAGATTATAAATACATTTATATATTGTTTAGAATTTCATGTGTACATAAAGATTGTAGGTATACCTCGCCAGTATTTTCTTGCATGATGTCTTCATAATCAGCAAAGTGTTGACTGTCGTCATCTACTTCTTGATTATTGTTATCATCACCAGCTAATTCTTGATTAGCGCCGCTATTGATTAAGATGTACATTTCCTCCTCCATGTTGTCAACTGGGTCGGCCATTTCTGCGAATAACATGGAGGATATAAAACACGAGGATTTTAATACATGAGTGATTTGGGTTTCAGGTTTTAGGGTTTAGGGTTTAGGGTTTTAGGGTTTAGGGTTTAGGGTTCGGGTTTAGGTTAGGGTTTAGGTTTTTGGGTTTTGGGTCTTGGTTTTGACAACGTTAAAAATAAAACTTTGTAAAGGTAACACGATCGATAATAAAACGAGGATTTAATACATGAGTGATTCGGTTTCGGGTTTTAGGTTTTAGGGCTTAAGGTTTCGGGTTTTAGGGTTTAGGGTTTCAGGTTTTGGGTTTGGTGTTTAGGTTTAGGGTTTAAGGTTTCGGGTTTAGGGTTTAGGGTTTCGGGTTTAGGGTTTAGGGTTTCGGGTTTGGGTTTAGGTTTGGGGTTTAGGGTTTAGGGTCTAGGTTTTGACAACATTAAGAAAAACATTTGTTCATAAAGAGCATATTCGTAAAAATAACATATATTCATAAAGACTAAATTCAGGTTTAGGGTTTAGGTTTTTGGTTTCAGGTTTACGGTTTAGGGTTTAGAGTTTAGGGTTTCGGGTTTTAGGGTTTAGGTTTAGGGTTTAGGGTTTAGAGTTTCAGGTTTAGGGTTTACGTTTTCGTATTTCGGGTTTTGGTTTGGGGTTTTGGTTTAGGGTTTCGTGTTTAGGGTTTCGGGTTTAGGGTTTAGTGTTTAGGGTTTAGGGTTTAGGGTTTAGGGTTTAGGGTCTAGGTTTTGACAACATTAATAAAAACGTCGAAAAGTTTGAAATCCCTCAGGATTTCACGGACTACCAGGTTTATATGGGCTCAAGTGTGCTAATTCAGCTGCTCCAGCAGAGGTTTTCGCACTTGTGCTCTTATAAATTGGTCGGTTCTGTCACACTATCCACCAAGACGCTACCATATCCAGGGGGTATTATTTCCCCATGACATCTTGGTGTCTTCATAGGATCGATAGGAGATACAACACCTATAGCCACCATGACTGGGGCATTCTCCTGTGGAATGTGCAGTTCACATGTCGTGAGAGGCTCGGTGATGTCATCCACGGGAAAGCGCAGTTCTGCGTCTGACACCTCTGTGGAAGCGCAACTGCTTTTCATTTGACCAGGGGGCTGATGTTGACTCTCGGCTCTGATGCAGATTGCCTTTGCATCGAACTTACTGCTAACTCCACTTGCCTTTTTATTTCCTCGCTCATTTTGTCTTTAAGTGCTTTTTCTCGCTCAACTGTTCACGAGCCGCGGCCTGTGACAGAAGAACCATTTCCTCTAACCTTTGCATCCGCTCTGCCTCCTCCTCCTTCTTTCTCGCGAGGGTTCTATAGGTCTCTTTGTCCCGAGGGAAGCCATGCTCCCATGACACCTCCCCATAGCCTCTTATTCTCCCACCATGTTCAGGATTCTCTAGGGCATATGTCAGCTCGTCCTTTTCTCTGTTCGGCTGCCACCTGCCACTGTCAGCCATTTCTCTAGCATAAGAAAATCTTTGTGCTGCTCTATGGAGTTTTTCGCCATACTCTATCCTTCCTATCTATAGGTCCAGGCTTCCTCCATGACCAAAAAACCAATACTTAGCGCGCTCAGGCCAGTTTATTCATTCTGGTTCAATGCTCTTGGCTAGCATCTCTCGTTGCATTCTTTCCCATTTAGGAATGGCACCCTTGTAGCCACCTGATCCCAAGTGACGGTGGTATTGTTTTTGTCGGGCATTCTGTTGGTTCCTTCTAACCCGTGCCTCACCCTCTTCCGATTTCTTGAATTCTACAAACTCATCCCAAAATGGCCTTAACTTGACGTAGGCCTTAGAGTTGAAATCCAGAGTTAGGTCCTTCTTGATAAATGTGTTGTACAATTTCTTCTTCCAGCCCTGGAATAGTGTTGCCATTTTCTTCATAGCCTAGTCCCGAACTCTTTCCTTCAAATTTCTATCTTCTGTTTCAAGCGTGAAATGTGCAAGGACATCTTGCCAAACCAGTTCCTTATCAGTTATCACGATCAAAGACAAAACTTATATGAGGATCACTTTTCTTTTCCTTCCATTCACGAGCATTGATCGGGATCTTATCCCTTACAAGGTACCCACAATGGTTAACAATATTCTGTGCATGTTCTCCAAGTACTTGGCCTGTTTCCTCGTTGAATTCCGAGATAATGTACCGGCCATCCAACGGCTTCTTCAGACCACGTACGGTCCTACTCTTCCCGGTAGTCGTTGTCGATCTGGAGGGCTACGTATGTAGGAACAATAGATTATAAATACATTTATAAATTGTTTAGAATTTCATGTGTACATAGAGATTGTAGGTATACCTCACCAGTATTTTCTTGCATGATGTCTTCATAATCAGCAAAGTATTGACTGTCGTCATCTACTTCTTGATTATTGTTATCATCACCTGCTAATTCTTGATTAGCGCCGCTATTGATTAAGATGTACATTTCCTCCTCCATGTTGTCAACTGGGTCGGCCATTTCTGCGAATAACATGGAGGATAATAAACACGAGGATTTTAATACATGAGTGATTTGGGTTTCAGGTTTTAGGGTTTAGGGTTTAGGGTTTGGGTTTAGGGTTTAGGGTTTGGGTTTAGGTTTAGGGTTTACGGTTTCGGGTTTTGGGTTTTGGTTTTGACAACGTTAAAAATAAAACTTTGTAAAGGTAACACGATCGATAATAAAAATGAGGATTTAATACATGAGTGATTCGGGTTTCGGGTTTTAGGTTTTAGGGTTTAACGTTTTGGGTTTTAGGGTTTAGAGTTTCAGGTTTTGGGTTTGGTGTTTAGGTTTAGGGTTTAAGGTTTCGGGTTTAGGGTTTAGGGTTTAGGTTTAGGGTTTAGGGTTTAGGGTTTAGGGTTTCGGGTTTAGGGTTTAGGTTTAGGGTTTAGGGTTTAGGGTCTAGGTTTTGACAACATTAAGAAAAACATATGTTCGTAAAGAGCATATTCGTAAAAATAACTTATATTCATAAAGACCATATTCAGGTTTAGGGTTTAGGTTTTCGGGTTTCGGATTTACGGTTTAGGGTTTAGAGTTTAGGGTTTCGGTTTTCGGGGTTTAGGTTTAGGGTTTAGGGTTTCGGGTTTCAGGTTTAGGGTTTAGGGTTTAGGTTTTCATATTTAAGGTTTTGGATTTGGGGTTTAGGTTTAGGGTTTTGTGTTTAGGGTTTAGGGTTTCGGGTTTAGGGTTTCGTGTTTTGGGTTTAGGGTTTAGGGTTTAGGGTCTAGGTTTTGACAACATTAACAAAAACGTAGAAAAGTTTGAAATCCCTCAGGATTTCACGGACTACCAGGTTTATATGGGCTCAAGTGTTCTAATTCAGCTGCTCCAGCAGAGGTTTTCGCACTTGTGCTCTTATAAATTGGTCGGTTCTGTCACACTATCCACCGAGACACTAGCATATCCAGGAGGTATTATTGCCCCATGACATCTTGGTGTCTTCGTAGGATCGATAGGAGATACAGCACCTATAGCCACCATGACTGGGGCATTCTCCTGTGGAATGTGCAGTTCACATGTCGTGAGAGGCTCGGTGATGTCGTCCACGGGAAAGCGCAGTTCTGCGTCTAACACCTCTGTGGAAGCGCAACTGCTTTTCATTTGACCAGGGGGGCTGATGTTGACTCTGGGCTCTGATGCAGATTGCCTTTGCATCGAACTTACTGCAAACTCCACTTGCCTTTTTATTTCCTCGCTCATTTTGTCTTCAAGTGCTTTTTCTCGCTCAACTGTTCACGAGCCATGGCCTGTGACAGAAGAACCATTTCCTCTAACCTTTGCATCTGCTCTGCCTCCTCCTCCTTCTTTCTCGCATGGCTTCTATAGGTCTCTTTGTCCCGAGGGAAGCCATGCTCCCATGAGACCTCCCCATAGCCTCTTGTTCTCCCACCATGTTCAGAATTCTCCAGGGCGTATGGTAGCTCGTCCTTTTCTCTGTTCGACTGCCACCTGCCACTGTCAGCCATTTCTCTAGCATAAGCAAATCTTTCTGCTGCTCTATGGAGTTTTTCGCCATACTCTATCCTTCCTGTCTATAGGTCCAGGCTTCCTACATGACCAAAAAACCAATACTTGGCGCGCTCAGGCCAGTTTATTGATTCTGGTTCAATGCCCTTGGCTAGCATCTCTCGTTCCATTCTTTCCCATTTAGGAATGGCACTCTTGTAGCCACCTGATCCCAAGTGACGATGGTATTGTTTTTGTCGGGCATTCTGTTGGTTCCTTCTAACCCGTGCCTCACCCTCTTCCGATTTCTTGAATTCTACAAACTCATCCCAAAATGGCCTTAACTTGACGTAGGCCTTAGTGTTGAAATCCGGAGTTAGGTCCTTCTTGATAAATGTGTTGTATAATTTCTTCTTCCAGCCCTGGAATAGTGTTGCCATTTTCTTCATAGCCCAGTCCCGAACTCTTTCCTTCAAATTTCTATCTTCTGTTTCAAGCATGAAATGTGCAAGGACATCTTGCCAAACCAGTTCCTTATCAGTTATCATGATCAGAGACAAAACTTATATGAGGAGCACTTTTCTTTTCCTTCCATTCACGAGCATTGATCGGGATCTTATCCCTTATAAGGTACCCACAATGGTTAACAAATTTCTATGCATGTTCTCCAAGTACTTGGCCTGTTTCCTTGTTGAATTCCGAGATAATGTACCGGCCATCCAACGGCTTCTTCGGACCACATACGGTCCTACTCTTCCCAGTAGTCGTTGTCGATCTAGAGGGCTACATATGTAGGAACAATAGATTATAAATACATTTATAAATTGTTTAGAATTTCATGTGTACATAGAGATTGTAGGTGTTTACACTAGATTTTGGACTAAGGAATTTGATATTTTTGTAGACACAAACGGCCGGTTTATTGAGGAAAAGATCTGCCTGAAAAATAAAAAAGGCTCGCATTGAATCGAAGGTGACCTGGAAGCTTCGCACGGACCAGCACGATGGGCTTCGAAGACGTGTCGGACTCAACCAAGGAGTCCAAGTTTGGGTCGTCTTGTATTTTTTCCCTTTTTGTAAATCTACTTGTATTAGAGCAGGAGTCAATCGGGTTATAAATAGCTAAAAAACCAGATTTTGTAGACACAACCAAATCAACACAACCGGCCCTCGGCCAAAACCCTAGGAGTAGGAGTAACGTAGATCTCGGCGTGACCTTCAATCAGGCAGGGCTGCATCGGCATCGACCAACCTCCGGTTTGCTTGTAAGTTTCACCAATGGCTTGTGTCATCGTGTAATATGGCTGCATTGGCATCGACCAAACTCTTGTTAAGCAATGGCTAGTTATCGGTCTAAGCTCATCCTCTGTAAGACTGTCTTGACTCTGATCAATCTCTTCTTCTTCGGTCGATCTTGGCTAGTTATCGGCTCTGTTAGTTTGGCAAGCTAATAGATTCATTAAGTTATCGATGTTGTTATTTTACGTTTTAATTTATTTCATTTATGTTTTAAACAACATCTTGCCCAATCAAGATTGACAAATAGCCTACGCCCAAAATACGCTCTGTATCGGTTGTTCTGAGGTTTACACGCTCATAACAGAGGAAATAGCCGATACAAGCTTCTCATCGGCTATCTTGCCAATCTTGGTTGTTACATGTTGTGCGTTCGAGATATCCGTTGAAACCGTGATCTGATTTAAGAGCAGATAGATTTGATCTAACATGTTTATTATGGCTGTATTTCCGAACCCCACTGATACATATGGTAGATTAAGTCTGTTTATCTTACATTAAATCATGCTTTTATCGGGTAGTTCTTGTTCATGCCTCATGGACCCTGTATCGGTTGAAATAGCTGATACGGTTATGCTTTCTTCATAATATGTTCTTTTAATCGGTTTGGAATCAACGGATCTACTCTGTGCACAAGACGTGATCTAACTTGATCATCATCAAGGCTGCATGGAGACACCCCATTGTTGGTGTTTGAGTTGTTTTATCGATCTATTTGTTATTATGGCTGCATGGAGACACCCCATTATTAGTGGATAGAACTGCTCATGTATTTAGTCGATACATTGATTTCATATTGTTTAAACGTGCATATAGATCTTTGATATCTTTTAAGCTTATCGGCTGCCTGCTTATTATAAGTATTCATCTTGCATATGTCATAGCCGTTATGTTTCACATCCTTTTTCGTCACTATACATACAATCTCGTGGGAGTTGACTTTTTAGTTAATATCCTAAAGACAAATGGCTATATCAGAGCCGCATAATTGGAACTGTTCGGCACCAAACCGGTAGGTTGCATGATTTGACGATGTTCATCTTCTCCTTGTCAATTACAGGTCAAATTGACTGGCACGCCCGAGTCATTTTTGCTGAGAATCGGTACCACCGCTCGTTGAAGGTTCAGGAGGTCAGGACCTGCTCTGCACTCCTCTGAGAACCGTGCATCCGAGTGTGCTTGACGCATCCCGACCAAGATTTTGCGTCAACACATTCTTTTGGCACACCCGGTGGGACACAATCGTTTGAGTCACGATGTTTGACAATGATGAAGTGCTGCAAGTAAAGATGGAGGACCTCCCAGAGGAAACTCAGCGCTTAATAGGAGAAGCTATTGATCATTACAAACACTTATGCTTGCTGAGTTTCAGCAAGACCAGATATAAGAAGATCACCCAGAAAACTCATCTTCCGAGAGTGGTCTTTGATGGTCATACTGATCCAATGGTCCAAGTTCAGCACAATGCCATGCAAGAAGTAATTGGCAAAGCGATGTCTGCCACCTTGATGAACCATAATGAGGCTTTTCTCAACAGCCTCACAAATGCCATGAAGGAAGTTTTCAACATAAGTGGAGATAGAAGAGGTCCAACAAGACGAAGGTGATGAGGAAGAGAAGTAGCGCCAGTAGATGTAACAGGAAGAAGATGCCCATTACCAACGATAATATTGGAAGGTGAAGATGATGAGGGTGAAGGAATGTTAAGATTACCCGCGTCAGAGGTCATGTGGTTGGTGGCACCTGAGTCGAAGTACCCGTTGGCTTGCGGAGGTTGTTGTAGCGCCATGGTCTAGAAGTTGGCAGCAAGGCTTGAAGCATCCCAGCAGGGTGGAGGAACACACAGGGCTGTACAGTCCCGCTGGGAGGCAGCGACCATTGCTGGGCAGAAGGGTGGACAGACCAACCTTGTTGTGCGCCAGCCATCAGTGCGTGAGGGAGCTGCTGCTGTTGCTGCTGAGCGCGGCGAGAAGAGCGTGCGGGTGAGGCAGCGTCGACGGTCGCGGACCGGGCCACATGTTGATGGACCCAGTCCACGGTTGGTGAAGATTGGGCCACGGCTGGCCACTTGGCGCACCTCTGGATGGCATGGCTCCAGCAGCCAGGCCCGCAGCAGGACCACGACCACCGCCACGCTTGCCTCGCTTGTCGCGCTTGCCGCCATTGTTCCCAGCAGGGGACTGCTCTGGGGCGGTAGGAGGCGTTGGTGTTGGTGGAGCAGTGTTGGTGTGAAGCGCAGTAGCTGGAGAAGACGAAGAAGCCGGAGCCGAGGCAGCCATGGTGAGCTCCTCGAGAAGCAGGTCGTTGCGAGCCTGCAAGAACGAGGGGAAGGGGCGCCCGCGACGAAGGTGAAGACCAATAGCTTCGAACCGGCCGTTAAGGCCGCGGAGCAAGTTCAGGACGAGGGTGCGGTCATGGACAGGTTCGCCGAGGTCGCGAAGGGCGTCTGCCAGGCCCTTGAGTCTACTGCAGTACTCAGTGATGTCGAGATCGCCTTGGCTGAAGTTGCGGAAGGCAGCGTCGAGATGGAGAGCTCGCGTCTCGCGATTGCCACGAAACTGAGATTCAATGGCGAGCCAGTGGGCGCGGGCAGAGGTGCCACGCTCGATGACCGCTTCAGCAAGCGCGTCGGAGATGCCGCCGATGATCCAAGTCTTCACGACGCAGTCCATACGGACCCAGTCAGGGGAGTCGGAGGCAGCGGCATCGGAGAGGATGTGGCGCTCGAGGGAGAACCGGCCAACAGCGAGGAGAATGGACTCGCGCCAGCGGCCGTAGAAGGTCGAGCCGAGGTCGAGGACCAGCGGGACGAGCAGCCGGATGTTCTGCACGGCTACAGCTTGGGCGTGCAGGTTGAGCAGGGTCGCGGCCTCGTGCTGGAGGAGGACGGCGCGAAGACGAGAATCGTCGATGTCGGCCGAAGCAGAGTTGTCGTCCTCGGGTTCGCTCGGAAGGGCGTCATCATCCGCAGAAGGAGTAGCGGCGGCAAGTTCCTGAGCCGCACGCGCGAGAGCCGCCTGGAGACGCGCCTCAGCCGCATCGCGGTCGGACTTCGCGGCAGCGGCCCTCGCGCTCGGCGGCGGCTGCGCGGCGGCGGCGACCGGGCGCTTCTCCGCCGCGCGCTCCTCCGTGGCGATGCGGGCGCGCTCTGCCTCGGCGAGTTGAGGCGCTTCAGCCGCGCGGGCAGCGGCGGCGGCACCTGGGTCGGGATCGACGACTCCGGTGGATGGCGCTGTGTCTTTGGGAGTGGAGTCGGCCATCACGGAAGCGAGGAGGACGCGCGACGGAGGGCGGACTTGGAGGCGCGCAAGGAGGCGGCGGCCAGAGGAAACAGGGACGCGTGCGAAGGCAGCGCGAGGGGAAAAAAATGAAAACCTAGTCTTCTGATACCATGTATATATATAATGCGCAAGGAATATTGCGTAGAATAATAGATTGAATTGATTGGAGAGGCCTATATATATAATATATATATATATATATATATATATATAGGGGAGAGGAGATCTCGTGTTTTATAGAAACCTGACCAAACCGAGATCTCCTCGTATCTCTCTAACCAAAACAGGGGCTGGCCGGCTGTACCTGGCCCAAGCCCACGTATACACACACATAAGCACTTTACAATCTAACACTGTTGTTGACCAGGCCTGGAAGACAGTGTGCATGGATTTTATAGAAGGTCTTCCTAAGTCACAGAAATTTGATACTATCCTGGTGGTGATCGACAAGTTACCAAGTATGGTCATTTCATTCCCCTAGCACATCCATTTACTGCCTTGCAGGTGGCTCAAGTGTTTATGTCTCAAGTGTGTATCGGTTGCATGGTTTGCCTGAATACATAGTGTCTGACCGAGACAAGGTGTTCACTAGTGCTATTTGGCGTGAGTTGTTTTGACTCATTGATACTCAGTTACTTTTGTCTTCTTCATATCATCAACGGTCTGATGGACAAACCGAGCGCTTGAATCAGTGTCCGGAGACTTTTCTTCGCTGCTTGGTTCACTCTTGTCCACGCCAATGACATCAATGGCTTCCAGTAGCTGAGTATTGGTATAATACGAGCTTTCATTCGGCCTTGGGTCACTCAACATTTGAGATATTATATGGCCATCATCCAAGGCATTTTGGGATTTCTAATACAGTGACAGCTCATGCTCCTGAGTTGGATCAATGGTTGATTGAACGGTGTTTGTTGGGGATGTGGTCAAGCATCAACTACATCTGACTCAGCAGCGGATGAAACATCATGCAGATCAGCTTCGCTCTGAGCGCAACTTCAATGTTGGGGATTCTGTTTACTTGAAGCTGCAGTCGTATATCCAATCTTCAGTGACTCCTTGGACGAACCAAAAGCTAAGTTTTCTCTTCTTTGGACCCTTTAAGATTCTGGAGGGCGTGGGCTCTGTAGCTTATAGACTTATCTTCCGTCGCACTGTCGGATCCATCCTGTTGTTCAGCTCATGATACATGTTCCACCTCAATCTATACTTGACCCTGATATCACAGCAGTTCCAGTGGATGTTGACAACTCTGTCAGTCCTGTACAGTTTCAGGATACCAGAGTGATGCTCAAATTAAGGTGTAGTGGTCTGGCCATTCACAGTCGATGCTCCGTGAGGACAAACTGGCTTTCGAGGGGGAAGGAATGTCACGATCAAGAAGGTGACGACTGACATCTGTCCGACAACAACAGGTGGAAACGGCGTGGGGTGAAGAGCTGTGATATCTTTGGGCTGCGTTATTACTTGATTCGCAGTGGTCTTATTTGGTTGGGCTTTGGGCCATGAGTTGGGCTCAATAGGGAGGAGATATATATATATATCCTGTGAGCGTGTATTGAGACAGTAACTGAATTTTGAACTCTTTAGAACTTTATATACTCTGAATCATTCTTCCCCAACCAATTCTGTTGCTGCCGCCTTCCTTCTATGCTGTTCTTCCCCAAATTCTATCCAAATCCACAATTACCGTTACAGTGGCTGGCCTAGTAGAGATGAGTACAGACGCATGGCTACTCTAGGTATCGTCAGACAAGCTCGGTTCAAAAAGAAGTCAAATTCACAACTCTCTCCTGCAAATGCAAAGATACGTTTGCTGAACATTGTGTCTTGTCGAGGTAAAATGAGCGACCGCACCGTTTGCTACGACAAACGGTGCCTCGGGTGCGGTTCTCCGTCATCATGATGTTGGGCGCTGGTGCAAGATCGATAGACTCCTGCCTGGATGGTCTGGTGGCTGAGGCAATTGCGGCGTGTGATGGACTCAAGCTGGCCGTGGACTCTCATGCCCAACGACTCCATTTAATTAGAGACGGATTGCCAGGAGTTGGTGAAGAACAACGGTCGAGGATCTTGCGTTGGTTGCAACAGATTGAATCTCTCTTTTCGTGAGTCGTCTATATCTTGTTTCTCTCTTTTCGTTAGGCTCCTCTAAATTTAGTCACTAAATTAGTCTATAAAATACCAAACACCCCACTAAAGTTTAGGGACCACTAAAATTTAGAGTCTTTAGTCATTAAGGGGTAGCTAAAAGTGACTAAACTTTTGTGGTATTTAGTCACTATATAACCAAACATGGTCACTAAACTTTAGAGAGCACTAAAGTTCCAAACACCTCTACTTTTAGTCACTTTAACACTACCACTAAATTTTAGAAGCTAAACTTTAGGGGGTGTGAACCAAACACCAATAGACACTAGACTTTAAACAGGGCCTAATAATGCTGCACATGAGTGCGCTCGTCTAACTCCATGGCAAAACAATATACCACCGGCGTCGTTGTCTAGATGCTGATTGTAATGGCTCCAATGAGTAAGGGGGTGTTTTTCCATCCCCTAAAGTTTAGCCACTAAAATTAAGTGGAGGTCACTAGAGTTGTAGTGTTAAAAATGACTTTTAGTGGGGTGTTTGGAACTTTAGTGACTAAAAGTGACTAAATTTTAGTGGCTAAACTCTAGAGGTGGAAACCAAACACCCCCTAAGTAGGACAGACTCGATCTTTCGAAAAAAGTAGGACAGACTCGTCACGGGATTATATTGGAGCAAACTGCTAGATAAACCGTGCAATTCATGTTTATCTAGCAGTTTGATGTTTGATGCCTCTGTCACGGTGACCGTCGGGGATGGACAATAATCACCAGTCTTTTGGAAGGTCAGATGGATGAACAGTTACTCTTTGGAAACAATTGCGCCTAACGTACCTTGTGCTTACCGTGGCAACACGCAGGGTGAGAAATATCAGGGGAGGGAGGGCTCACTTTTCAGGTGCTGACGGAAATATCCGCTAGAGCACGAGGGATGATTAATGGCCACAACGGCTAGAGCTAGTTTTGAGCTATTTGGAGCTTAACTAGTCCTAAGGTATCTGAAAGGATCAAGATGCCCAGAGGGGGGGTGAATTGGGCTTTTCTAAAACTTCTTGCAAGAATTAAAACCTATCAAGCCCAATTAACCCTCTAGTGCCTAGAAGTGTGTGAACAAGAATCAACCGCACAAAAAGACTATTGCTACACCATTTCTACTCTGACATGGCAATTCAATTCATGAAAGAACAACAAGTAAATGCGGAATTGAATTGCTCGAAAGTAAATGCGAAGTAAAGAGAGTAGAGATGACACGATGATCTTTTTGCCGAGGTATCGAGGTGTCGGCACACCCCCCTAGTCCTCGTTGGAGCACCCGCGCAAAGGTATCGCTCCCCCTTGATCCGCGCAAGGATCAAGTGCTCACTACGGGCTGATTCTTCGCCACTCCGGCCCGGTGAATCGCTCGCTACCGGTCACAACATGGCTTGGTTCATCCACAAAGCCTCCGGATGATCACCAAGCACTCCGATCGCCACCAAGTCGTCTAGGTGATGCCGATCACCAAGAGTAACAAACTAGAACTCTCACTTGACCAAGACAAGGCCAAAGAGATGGATGGATGCACACTTGCTACTCAATTCTCACTAGGAGGTGTCTAATTCTCACAATTAGCAAATCACTCAACCTCACTAGGGCTCTTGCTCTTTCTCACACTCACAAGGTGTCTCTCAGCATATGGAAATGACAAGAATACTCAAATGGATGGAGGGAAGGAAGTATATATACTCCCCCAACCGGCCATCCAAAAACAGGACAAAACTGGGTTTCTGCGGGGGCATCGGACACGCCGATGACCTCGACCAACGGTCGACTGTACCAGTTTGTCAGACATGTTTATGGAGCAACGGACGCTGGGGAGCTTCCGATGCCCTGCATCGGACGCGTCCGATGCAAAAAGAACCTTCTGGAACCTCTCTGCATGGCCATCGGACGCTGGCCCTCAGCGTCCGATGCCCCCCACAGTTCACTCCCAAGTAAACAGTGGCACCGGACGATCCGATGTGGATGATCCGATGTGGCGCCATCGGAGCCTCTGATGCCACGCACCAGACCAAACCCTAGGTCGGTGTGGGCATCGGAGCCTCCGATGCCCACTGATCCAGCATCCGATGCCCATACCAAGGGCAAGATCAACTCGGATCGCGACGCGGTCTTAACGACTTTTGTTCCTCTCGACATAAGGCATCTCTCTGAGCTACCTAGGGCTATGAAATAACAAGTGTGCACCACACCTACCTCAATAGACTCATCTAGGTCAAGCTACTGATTCACACCCCTCTTTATAGTACGGCCAAAGGAAAAACAAAGACCTAAGACTACCTAAGTGTCCTCCAACACCATGCGACACTTAGCCTAGCCTACCACCGTCTTCGTCGTCCGTCCTTTGAAAACCGAAACGATTTCCATCGCCAGGGACATGAACTCCATATGCCCGTATCATCGTCATTACCGTGACCTAACTCATCCCTATTTCTGCAAAACACACGTTAGTCACAGTAATCTTGTGTTTCATCCAATCACCGAAACCCACTAGGGGCCAAGATGCGTTCAGTCTCCCCCTTTTTGGTGATTGATGACAACACGAGATCGAGTATAGAGAGAAGAGGTTTTCAAATCATGACATGTATGAACTTGCAATGAATAAGGGAAAATGATTAGGGGCAAGCTCATACATATCATGACAACATCCTGCACTCAACAAGCTAGAGTGAATAGCAAGTGCAAGAGTAAAGAGCTCGAATACATAACAAATGAGAATTGAGCACAAGTAGTCGAGTAAAGCGAAATGACATGTCATACATAATATCATAGTGATCACAAACATGTCATGAGATCCATAGCATAAGTATATAACATAAATATGCAAAAAGATGCGATAAGTAAAGAGCGTATGTGAGCGAAACACAACATAAGATATCAAACCCCTCTCACATCACTCCCCCTATCGCTATACTCGGCCACTCTCCCCCTTTGGCATCAAGCGCCAAACTAAGCATCGGAGGGCGGAGGTGGTGCAGACGAGTCAGGTGCCGTCTCCGGAGTCCTCTGAGTGAACTCGAACTGCTGAAGGAGGGCCTCAGAGTCGGAGGACGAGTCGCCGGTAGCCTACTGACCCTCTGTAGCTAGAAGCTGTGGAGAAGCGGTCGGGGTCGGCTCGGACTGCTGTGCCTGCTCTGAAGCTGTCACAGTCTCTATAGCAGTGTCAAGCTGAGTAGTGGAGTGCGGAAGCTCATGAATCGGAGGTAACTCAGCCTGCACGGTCATCGTGGTCTCAGACTGGATGGGCTCTGCCTGCTCTAAGGACGCTACAGAACTCGGAAGAGTCTCGGTAGTGGAAGTGACTGGAGCTATAGACGTCCGGACTGGGTCCTGTAGATCTGGCGTGGGGAACCCAGTGAGCTCATTGAAGTTGGCCGATAAGTCCCGTGTAACTGAGGTAGTCGTCGTGTAAAGGGACTCAGTCGGTCTGGGAGTGAAGCCTGTCTGCAGCGGACTGAAGAGCGGGGCCCCGCCTGGAGGAGTGGTGAAGCTGGTGAACTGAGAAGAGCTGGGGCCCGAGAGTGGCTGCTGGTGCTGCTGACCAAACTGTGGTGGCAGGCCGAACGGCTGTGGAGGGACTGGTGGCTGCTACTGGAGCTGCTGTGGAGGAGGGGGCTGCTGCCACTGCCACTGAGGAGGACCGCTGGCTAGTCACTCCATAAAGCTCAAGGTCTGCTGCTGTAAGGCCATCATCTGACGCTGCAGGGCGTCTGAGCGCTCCTGAGCCTGCTGTTGTGCAAGTGCCTGCTGCTGGGCCAACCGCTGTTGCTCCTGTGCAAGCCTCTAGACGTCCTGAGTGACAGTCCTCTGCTGCTCCTCCATCCGTGCTAGAATAGCAAGGAGCGCTGGATCGGAGGAAGCAGTACCGCTGGACCCTGCCTGGTGGTCGTGTGCACGCGGCTGGTAGCGAGGCGGGAGCTGGTAGTCCTCATCTGAACTGTCCGTGCGGGGATCCAAGACTACGTGTGGGTCACCACCCTCGAGATCGGCAAGCTCCTGCTCTACGAGGGCCTGAACGGCCTCATCCTGCTGCCTGAGCTGACTCTGGCGTGAACTAGTCGGTGCCTGCTGCTCTGGCGCCTGCGGTCCCGACCGTATCCCAATAACTGACTCATGTTATACTCCGGGAATACGGTCACAGAACCAGTGAGTGACTGACTAAGGCGGGTACCAGTGGTGGCAGCGACCTTCCAAAGAATGTATGAAATCCAATGAGCAATGGGGCGGCCGATTGCCCTCTGCTACAGTGTCCTCAATCTCACATAGGATCACGTCCCAAACATCAAACTCCTGCTGCCTGATCATATACGCAAGTAACCAAAGCTGCAGCCTGGAAAGACCCTCTCTGAAGCCCACCCTGGGAAGCAAGGTCCGCCTGAGGATCGCGTTGAGGATCCGAGACCCAGGGGTAAGTTCCCTAGGAGTGCGACTCAAACCCTCGCCGAACGGCTCTGTGAAGCACGAGCGAACCAAGTCTGTCGAAGGCTGTGCACCACCGTGAGGGCGGCGGGGTGGCTCCGTTCGGTCGTAACACAAGTCGTGGATCCGGGTCTGTGATCATGTCAATCCAAACCAATCCCGGATCTCGGACGAGAACAGTCTGTAGTGGTCCCCCTCAAGTGCGAACTCAATGGTCTCTCGGTCTGGGTGTACCCACAACGAAGCATAAAACTGAAAGACCCAGTCCTCGATATATGAGCCAGACCGCCCCAGTAGATCTGCCAGACCAGGTAAAAAGGTGAGTGAGGGACAGATCTGCTCGCCAGCTACTGCAACTATCGCCTCAAGAGAACAAACACGCTGAGGTCGCAAAGAAATCCCGGCGTTCCTGTAGCCCTCGTAGAAGTCCTCCTGCAGCACTGTGTAGAACGACGGACCAGCCTGCTCCTGGCGCTCCCTGGGAAACCACTGCTCCACTGGTACGAGTCGGAGTGTCTGGATCTGTGAGCAAGTGGCGCCCCTGAGGTCCAGTCGCGGTATCGGCGGAGGCGCACGCCGCGACGGAGGACGGCCACCCCGCAGCGGGACGTCGGCCGGGGTGGCACCGCAGTCCGGCGACGGGTCGACCGGCGTGGGGGAACCACCTCAGGGACCTCCTCCTCTGCCTCTACCTCTGGAACCTCTACCTCTGCTGCCGCGGCCTCTGCCTGGCCCTGCCCTGAGCTCTCGGGCTCAACTCCAAGTGAGGTGAACGTCGTCCGACGACCGGCAGCCATGAGCGTGCCAGTCGGCGAACCGTGTCGATGCTCGACCTCCTCGATCGCTCTGCGCTGCTCGGGGGACAACTGGTCCGCAATCCGAAGTTCGCCCGTACTGCCACCTCGCTCTGCACGCTCTGCAGCGTCTGCCACTGCCTGAGCCTGAGCTGCCTCTCGCTCGTCCCGAGAGCGCTTCCGGCGCGTGATAAGCTTCGCCTTCCCGGGTCGCTGACCGGAAGGCGAGGGACGCGGAGGAGAGTCGTCGGGGCCACCACCAACGTTCTTGCAGCGCATAGCTGACAAGAACGAGAAGAACGGTCACTGAGAAGTGTTGAACTACCCCTGAACAGCAACCACTGACTCGGAAAACCCCTGACAAGCAGCTAATAAGAAGACCACTGGCAACTCCCCCTGACACTGATCGGCTGCAACTGTCACTCGTGAGGCTTGGCCTCAATCCTTACCCACGGGCTTGGCCCCGGGTTAACTGACACTGCCAACGGACCAAGCTTCCAACTGCCACAGACCCTGACTCGCTGTGGGAATAGATAGGATATATATAAGCATATATAGTCTAGAGATAAGCGAGACCTATGGAAGCAAAGCAATTGGATAAGAGAGTGAATTGACTTCGCTACCTGACAAACCGACGAAGCAAACCCAAGAAAAGGTAAGTCACTGATGATCAAAGGTCCACACAACACACCGAGGAGGCTGCAAAGGAGATGGGTGAAAATGGGGGTCAAAAAAACTGAGGAACGGCCGTTGAAGCATTTCATCAAACACATGGTGTGCAGGGTTAAAGGGGGGTGCGGTTGCTCACTGTGGGGATGCGGCCGGCCAAGAAGGACGTCGGAGTGGGGAGGAGACGTGAAGGAGGCGGTCTCCGGCGAAGAGGACTGAAACAGCGGCGGGCTCCGGCGATGGGCGGTGTACTGGCGATGGTGGAGGAGAAGCGTCGGCTGTATTCTGACGAGGGCACACGCACGGGGGCGAGGTGGAGATGCACGGGCGTGGTGGAGCACAAGTGGCCGGCGGCGAGGGGCACGGCGGCCGGCGGTGAGGGCAGGCGAGTGCGCTCGGCGGAGGTTAGGGCACGGGTGCGGCTCGGTCGGTTGAGCGAAGGAGGAAGAAGGCGAAGGATATGACGTGTGGGGCCCTTCTGTCAATAGAAGACCAACTCGCGCCGCTTAAAGGAGCATCGGACGCACCGATGCCTGTCCAGAGAGCTCCAGAAAGGCTGAAAACACATCGGATGCGTCCGGTGCCATGGCATCGGACGCTGGGGAGCGTCCGATGGGCATCGGTGGCTCCGTTGAGGACACATCGGATGCAGGCAAAACACTGTTCCAGTCGGGGCAGTCTACAGTGTAGACATCGGACGCTGGGCCAGCTTCCGATGCAGCATCCGATGCTGCTTCCGATGCAGCATTTAGGGCAGATCTGAAGGTCTCCGTTGCGGCTCCCTCTCCCAACTAAGTTCCAACTCAAATAAGAGGCAAATAAACACCAGTTGGAACCTAGTATGAGCATCCTCGCATAAACCCTCAATTTTACAAATATTTTGCCATAGGCTACATATCACTTTTAGGTAAGATAGGCGATAAAACCCGAGGAGACAACATGTGGCCACCAAGACTAGAGGTCTCAACCATAAGGAGCCTCAAATGCTCACCCTAGCGGTGGACGAACACAGCGGTTGCTCAAAACATAACCAAAAAGAAACGACAAAGCAACAAACATGCATATGCAATGCAATACGAAAATTGAATCTAAGTTGCTTGTCAAGTTTGCTCATGGGTAAGCTTCTTCACACGCTTTTAAGGGCAGTATCTTAACCACATCTGACAAGCCTATATGCATAGCAGAGTTTAAACATGGCATATGATACAATGCAATGCAAAGACAACCCCCTTTCACCTTTTGACAAAGTTACTTAGATCAAGCACATTAAGCTCACTTCGCAATCTACAAAGGGTGTTCTCATCTAGGGGTTTTGTGAAGATATCCGCCAATTGATCTTCGGTTCTAACTCCCTCTAAGGATATATCTTTCTTTGAAACATGATTTCTAAGGAAGTGATGGCGAATATCTATGTGCTTTGTGCGAGAGTGTTGAACCGGGTTGTTAGCAAGCTTAACTGCGCTCTCATTGTCACACAACAAAGGTACCCTTTCTAGGACTACACCATAGTCTAAAAGGGTTTGCTTCATGTAAAGGATTTGTGCACAACAAGCACCCGCGGCTATGTATTCCGCCTCGGCGGTAGACAAGGCCACACTATTTTGCTTCTTTGAACTCCATGACACTAGTGATCTCCCAAGCAAATGGCACCCTCCGGATGTGCTTTTTCTATCTACTTTGCAACCCGCGTAATCCGAATCGGAATACCCAACGAGTTAGAAATTAGCTCCTTTGGGATACCAAAGGCCAAAGCTTGGGGTGTGCTTTAGGTACCTAAGGATTCTTTTCATCGCTACAAGATGTGATTCCCTAGGATCGGCTTGAAACCGAGCACACATGCACACACTAAATATGATGTCGGGCCTAGATGCAGTCAAATATAACAAACTACCAATCATAGAGCGGTAGAGAGTTTGGTCAACCGGGTTACCTCCCACATCTAGGTCGAGATGTCCATTTGTTGGCATTGGAGTCTTGATAGGCTTGCAATCATCCATGTTGAAGCGCTTGAGGAGGTCTTTTGTATACTTCTCTTGAGATATGAAAGTCCCCTCCTTCAATTGCTTGACTTGGAAGCCTAGGAAGAATGTGAGCTCTCCAATCATGGACATTTCGAACTCCTTCGACATCAAGTCACCAAATTCCTTGCAATAGGCTTCATTTGTTGACTCGAAGATGATATCATCAACGTAGACTTGACAAATGAAGATCTCTCCATCAAGCTTCTTGGTGAATAGTGTGGTGTCGACCTTCCCAATGGTGAAGCCCTTCTTAATGAGGAAGTCCCGGAGGCGCTCGTACCACGCTCTAGGGGCTTGCTTGAGCCCATAAAGTGCCTTTGACAACCTATAAACATGATTAGGATATCTAGGGTCTTCAAACCCGGGAGGTTGATCAACATAGACTAGTTCATTTATGAAGCAATTTAAAAATGCACTTTTCACATCCATTTGATATAATTTAATGTCATGATGTGATGCATATGCAAGGAGGATACGAATGGCTTCGAATCTTGCAACCGGTGCAAAGGTCTCTCCAAAATCCAAACCTTCAACTTGAGAGAACCCCTTTGCCACTAGCCTTGCCTTGTTTCTAACAACCTTGCCTCTGATCGTCTTGCTTGTTCCTAGAACCCATTTTGTCCAATGTTTTTTGCCGCCATTTTGGTCACTCTATTCAATTGTCCACACTTGTCGGGGGTCCACAAAAGGGGTACCACCGTCCAATCAACGCAAAAATTAGAACACCCTATTAATAGGAGACCTTAATGGCCCACCAAGCCCAGGCCTCGGGCGAACCCAACATTCACCGCCTCGCCCGAGCCTCTAAAGCCAGGCCTCGGGCGAACCACATCAACCTCTCGCGCCCTCCCTCTCCCTCCCCCTCGCCCGCCTCGCCCCTCAGCCACCTCGGGCGAACACACGCTCTCCGCCTCGCCCGAGCCCTCCAAGCCAGGCCTCGGACGAACGATCGTTCTCCATCTCGCCCGAGCCCTCCGCGTCAGGCCTCGGGCGAGCGCTCCACTACCCCTCGAGCCCTGGCACATAGGCCTCGAACCCGCCATAGCCGAACACCACTCCTCGAGACCCCACGCGGGGACCTCGAGCCTCTCTAACACACACGCAGCCAACCCCTCGAGACGCATCATGTCTCCCTCGAGAAGCGCCAGACATTGGATACCAGCCCCATACCGTGCATTTAATGCATCCACCTGCTCCGGTCACATCTTCTGGCGCGCGACGTGTGCCACAGTGAACCGAAGCCAGAATCAAACCTCCTTTTTCACCACAAGCATGGGCAAAAGGGCACAAGCACAACACTGTTGACCATACCCTGCACTGTTGCATGCTCGAGCCACACCTCGAGACCTGGATTCCGCGCCGTTCAAACGGGTTTTCCGGAGCTTGCCCATACCTGTGGGGGCTCGAGCCCCCCCATAGACACCACCTCGAGGTGTCGGCGCTGCGGCCCTCGAGCCATGACAGCTCTTTGCTATTGGAGAACAGGTACCCCCCAGACCCGGAGGGACCCAGCCACGTCTTGTACGAACCAGGATGGGCGAAGCATGGTCTTCACGTCGCCACGCCTCCACGTCCGAGCCCAGGATGGAGGCCACGCTTCAAGGACGCTGCAACAGCAACTCCCACGCCGGCACCAGTGCTTCGACAAGACAGGATTCCTACCCTCCGTTTATTGGGCATTGTACATGTTCACTCCTGTGTAACCCTGCCCTCTCCTTGCTCTATAAAAGGGGGCGCCAGGGCCTTCCACGGGAAGGTAACGAACGACAAGGCACGTCACACACACGCTCTCACACACGAGTTCACACCACGTACGAGTCCGGACTCCGGTCCACGCTCCCCGAGCTTGTAATCGCCCCTGTACAAGCACTTAGGTGCAAGTAATACAAGAACATCCCCCCCCCCCCCCCGCTGGACGTAGGGCCTCTCTTTGCCCGAACCAGGATAAATCTTGTGTCCTCTTGCATCACCATCCAGAAAGAAGAGCACGCGATCATATTACTCGTTGGTGTCATATACCCCCGGTTTTCGAAACACCGACAAAACTTGGTTGCGGGTGAAGTTGTTTAGTTCCTCATGCATGCATTCACCCAATCCGATCACTAGACTTCATCTACAATGGTAGCTCAAAAGAGAAACAAAGGAGTGATGTTCCATAAATAAAGCTTTTTTGAGAGCGAGTCATTACAACCAAACAAGGACCCCCATACAAGAAGAGTTTGAGAGCGAGGTCATCCCTTGTCGACTCCCTATGATGAGATCTTGAGGATTGACTTTAGCAGAGAGTAGTCCTTCATCAACCACTTGAGGGGCCGCTGTGGAGCACCAACATCTTGAGCTTGGTACTACCATTTGATCATGGAGACATGAGTACTTCATTTGGATCCCTCCCATCTTTGTCATCATCAAAGTGTAGCATATTGGATGAGGGATGGCTTGTTAATGACTTGCACATCATCATCATCATCTTTAGGCTTGATGGCTCCATCGGCAATGTTCTTCATTGCCTCCCTCAGGTTCATCACCTACATCATCAAGATTTTCATGCTCTCCTTAGAGCGCATTAGATTCATCGAATTCCACATCATATTTTCTTCTACCATCCCCGGTGGCATGGTTTGAATACTCGATATGCTTGGACATTGAACGCATCTTGGCCCCTAGTGGTTTCGGTGATTGGATGAAACACAAGATTACTGTGACTAACGTGTGTTTTGCAGAAACAGAGATGAGTTAGGTCACGGTAATGGCGACGATACGGGCATATGGAGTTCATGTCCCCTGGCGATGGAAATCGTTTTGGTTTTCAAAGGACGGACGACGAAGACGGTGGTAGGCTAGGCTAAGTGTCGCATGGTGTTGGAGGACACTTAGGTAGTCTTAGGTCTTTGTTTTTCCTTTGGCCGTACTATAAGAGGGGTGTGAATCAGTAGCTTGACCTAGATGAGTCTATTGAGGTAGGTGTGGTGCACACTTGTTATTTCATAGCCCTAGGTAGCTCAGAGAGATGCCTTATGTCGAGAGGAACAAAAGTCGTTAAGACCGCGTCGCGATCCGAGTTGATCTTGCCCTTGGTATGGGCATCGGATGCTGGATCAGTGGGCATCGGAGGCTCCGATGCCCACACCGACCTAGGGTTTGGTCTGGTGCGTGGCATCGGAGGCTCCGATGGTGCCACATCGGATCGTCCGGTGTCACTGTTCACTTGGGAGTGAACTGTGCAGGGCATCGGACGCTGGCATCGGACGCTGAGGGCCAGCGTCCGATGGCCATGCAGAGAGGTTCCAGAGAGGTCTTTTCGGCATCGGACGCGTCCGATGGCTCCATAAACATGTCTGACAAGAAGGTACAGTAGACCGTTGGACGGGGTCATCGGAGCGTCCGATGCCTGGCATCGGCGCGTCCGATGCCCCCGAAAAATACCTGTCTTGTGCTGTTTTTGGATGGCCGGGTTGGGGGTATATATACTTCCTCCCTCCATCCATTTGAGTGTTCTTGCCATTTCCATCTGCTGAGAGACACCTTGTGAGTGTGAGAAAGAGCAAGAGCCCTAGTGAGGTTGAGTGATTTGCTAATTGTGAGAATTAGACACCTCCTAGTGAGAATTGAGTAGCAAGTGTGCATCCATCCATCTCTTTGGCCTTGTCTTGGTCAAGTGAGAGTTCTAGCTTGTTACTCTTGGTGATCGGCATCACCTAGACGGCTTGGTGGCGATCGGAGTGCTTGGTGATCATCCGGAGGCTTTGTGGATGACCCAAGCCATGTTGTGACCGGTAGCGAGCGATTCACCGGGCCGGAGTGGCGAAGAATCAGCTCGTAGTGAGCACTTGATCCTTGCGCGGATCAAGGGGGAGCGATACCCTTGCGCGGGTGCTCCAACGAGGACTAGGGGGGTGTGCCGACACCTCGATACCTCGGCAAAAAGATCGTCGTGTCATCTCTACTCTCTTTACTTCGCATTTACTTTGAGCAATTCAATTCCGCATTTACTTGTTGTTCTTTCATGAATTGAATTGCCATGCTAGAGTAGAAATGGGTGTAGCAATAGTCTTTTGTGCGGTTGATTCTTGTTCACACACACTTCTAGGCACTAGGGGTAATTGGGCTTGATAGGTTTTAATTCTTGCAAGAAGTTTTAGAAAAGCCCAATTCACCCCCCCTCTTGGGCATCTTGATCCTTTCAATTGGTATCGGAGCCTCGTGCTCTCGATTTAGGCTTAACCGCCTAGAGTTAAGATGTCCGGGGTGATGGACCACCGCCCATGTTCGAGGGAGACGACTTTCCATATTGGAAAATCCGTATGGAGTCGTACCTAGAAGCGGTTGATGTTAAATGCCGCGATGCCGCTATCACCGGCTTTGCCAAGCCCAAGGAAGGCACGAGCCTTACTCCTAATGAGGAGGAAAATGAGAAATGGAATGCAAAAGCCAAAAAACATCATCTTTAGAGGCATTTGCAAAGATGTGTTCAATCGCGTTCGGAACCACAAAAATGCCCATGATCTATGGGAAAACATTTGTGCGCTCCATGAAGGAACCAGAGTGAGCGTGAGGAGCGTTATCATTTGTTATGCAAAAGATGAACTCTTTTGAAATGATTGCTCATGAAAATGCAAATGAAATGTACTCACGCTTGAATGTTCTTGTAGAGGAGCTCAATGGTCTTGGCCTCACACAAATGCAACCATCCGATGTTGTGAGGAAGATTCTATGTGTCCTTCCCATTGACAAATATGGACACATTGTGACGGTGCTACATCAAGGTGATCTTTCCACATCCACACCAACACAAGTATTGGGAAGATCAATGCTCATGAGATGTACATGCACATCACACCAAGTGGTGGCTCTTCCACCGACAAGAAGAAGGACTTGGCCTTCAAAGCAAGCCATGACAAGAAGGGCAAGTCCAAGGCTATTGAGGTGCATCATGAGAGCACAAGCGATGATGAAGATGATTCCAACATTGCTCTCATGGTGAGAAGGACCACCAAGATGTTGAAGAAGCTTCACAAAAATGGAGTCAACTTTGACTCAAGAAAGAGAAGTTCTTCACAAGTAGCAAGAGGAGGCCAATCTCCGAAATGGATTGCTACAATTGCGGTGAGCTTGGCCATCTTGCTCATCAATGCACCAAGCCCAAGAAAGAGAGCTACAAGAACAAGAACAAGAGCAAGAAGTATGACTCATCAAGCGAAGATGAGAAGAAGAATGACAAGTCATACAAGAAGAAAGATGGCAAGAAGAAGCAATACCACAAGAAAGGTGGGAAGGCTTACATTGTTGGTGATTGGCTCACCGACATTGACTCCTCCGGTGGCTCATCAAATGAAGATAGTGATGATGAGAAGAAGAGGTGGCCGCTCTAGTCATTGGCTCCTCTACACCACCACCACCACCATCGCCATCATCATCTACACACCTATGCCTTATGGCCAAGGGTGACCGGAAGGTACAAAACGATGATGACTCTAGTGATAGTGATAGTGATGGTGAATTTGAGGCTCCCACTTATGATGAACTTGTCAAATTGCTAAATGACTACTCTAAAATCATAAGAAAGACTAGAGCTAAAAATGAGAAGCTTGTTAATGAAAATGAATCTCTTGTTGAAAAATGTGATCATGCTACTCATGCTAGTGATGAACTAAAAGATGAACTTGCTACTATGTCATCCACTATCAAGGAGCTCAAGTCCTCTAACAAGGAGCTCAAAGCTAAAAATGAAAAACTTGATAAGATGCATAGTGACTTTACCACTAGTTATGCCTTGCTAAAAGAACAATACACTCAAGTGAAAGTTGACTATGATGCTCTCACCATTTCTTATGATATGCTTTCACATGAGACACATGATGCTCCTAACCTTGTTGTTAAGTGTGACATAGCAACATCTTGTGAGGACTTGGTTAGTGAGCATGATGAGCAAAGAGCTAGTGGCAAAGGCAAGAGTGTGGTTGTGGCCGATCACTATGATGATTACATCAAGATCAAGAATGAGAATGCAAAGCTCAAGTTGATCTAGAGAAGCTTGCAACCACAAAGCAAGTCATTGTTGAGACCCAAGATGATGAGTATAGCATGACACTTGAGCTTGACATGTTAAAAGAAGAGAACAAGAGATTGAAGATGGAGAGAGATTACAAGATGACACCATCTCAATTAGAGCTCCAACAAGAGAATGACAAGCTCAAGAGGGAAAAAGAACACCTCACCACCGGATTGAGGAACTTCACCAAGGGTCAATGTCTTCAAAGTGAGCTTCTCATGAACACCGTCATGAAGACAAATAGAAATGGCATTGGCTTTCTTGAAGAGAAGATGAAGCAACGCAAGAGCATCACTAAGCCAAAGAAGAAGAAGATTGGAAGATGCTATGAGTGTGGAAAGGAAGGACACTTTGCTCATGATTGTGAAGAGCCAAAGCCCACACCCTTGCCCAAGCATGCTAGGCCCTTTGCTTTCAATGCTCACTACATGCTTAGACAAGATTCTAGTGGCAAAGTGAAGGTCATGTTTATGGGGCCACCTAACAAGAGTAGGCCAAAGCAAATTTGGGTTGCTAGTTGAGAAGGTTAAGGGACCGCAACAAGTTTGGGTCCCAAAAGCTCAAGCTTGATTTCTTGTGTGTGTAGGTGAACTACAAGACCGGTGGATCTCATTGGGTGATTGATAGTGGTTGCACAAACATATGACCGGTGATCCCCGGATGTTCACCTCACTAGAAGAGAATGTCAATGACCAAGAAAAGATTACATTTGGTGACAATTCAAAGGGCAATGTCAAGGATTGGGCAAAGTGGCTATATCAAATGATCATACCATCTCCAATGTGCTATTAGTTGCATCTTTGAGCTTCAACTTGCTATCCGTTGGGCAACTATGTGATCTTGGCTTTCAATGTTTGTTCACCGACAAGGAAGTGGTTGTAACCAAGAAAGATGATACACAAGTGATATTCAAAGGCTTTAGATACAACAATCTCTATCTAGTTGATTTCACCTCCGAAGATGCCAACTTGAAGACATGCTTGTTCACTAAGCAATCACTTGGTTGGCTATGGCATAGAAGATTAGCACATGTTGGAATGAACACTCTCAACAAGCTATTGAAGAAGGATTTGGTTAGGGGCTTGAAGGATGTCAAATTTGAGAAGGACAAATTGTGTAGTGCATGTCAAGCCGGCAAGCAAGTTGCTAATACACATCCAACCAAAGCCTTTGTGTCAACATCAAGAGAGTTGGAGCTACTTCACATGGATCTATTTGGACCAACAACATATGCTAGCTGGGTGGAAATCTCTATTGCCTAGTGATTGTTGATGACTACTCTAGATACACTTGGGTATTCTTTCTTCATGATAAATCCGAACCCCTTCCTTCAAGAAGTTTGCCAAGAGAGCTCAAAATGAATTTGACTTGAAGATCAAAAAGATTAGAAGTGACAACGAAAGGAGTTTGACAACACCCATATTGAGGAATATTGTGATGAAGTTGGGATCAAGCATGAAGTGTCCGCAACCTACACACCACAACAAAATGGGGTAGTTGAGAGGAAGAACCGGACTCTAATCACCCTAGCAAGGACAATGCTAGACGAGTACTCTACACCGGAGAGATTTTGGGCGGAAGCAATCAACACCGCTTGCTATGCATCAAACCGATTGTTCCCCCATCGTCTACTTGGCAAGACCCCCTATGAGCTACTCAACAACAAGAAGCCGGATGTATCCTTCTTTAGAGTGTTTGGGTGCAAATGCTACATCTACAAGAAGCGCCAACACCTAGGGAAGTTTCAACGCCGATGTGATATTGGTTTTCTTGTTGGTTACTCATTGAAGTCCAAAGCATATCGAGTATTCAACCATGCCACCGGGATGGTAGAAGAAACATATGATGTGGAATTCGATGAATCTAATGGCTCTCAAGGAGAGCATGAGAATCTTGATGATGTAGGTGATGAACCATTGAGGGAAGCAATGAAGAACATGCCGGTTGGAGCCATCAAGCCTAAAGATGATGATGATGATGTGCAAGTCATTGACAAGCCATCCTCATCCAATGTACCACTTGATGATGAAAAGATGGAAGGGATCCAAATGAAGATACTCATGTCTCCCATGATCAAATGGTGGTACAAGCTCAAGATGTTGGTGCTCCACAAGCGGCCCCTCAAGTGGTTGATCGAAGGACTACTCCTCTACTACAAGCTCATCCTCAAGATCTCATCATAGGGAGTCCGACAAGGGGTGTAATGACTCGCTCTCAAAAACTTGCTTTATTTATGGAACATCACTCCTTTGTTTCTCTTGTTGAGCCTACCATTGTAGATGAAGCTCTAGGTGATCCGGATTGGGTGAATGCCATGCATGAAGAATTAAACAACTTCACCCGCAACCAAGTTTGGACACTTGAAGAGCGACCAAAGGCGCAAGAGTCATTGGAACAAAATGGGTGTTTAGGAACAAGCAAGATGATCAAGGCAAGGTTGTTAGAAACAAGGCAAGGCTAGTGGCAAAGGGGTTCTCTCAAGTTGAAGGCTTGGATTTTGGAGAGACCTTTGCACCGGTTGCAAGACTCGAAGCCATTCGTATCCTCCTTGCATATGCATCACATCATGACATTAAATTATCAAATGGATGTGAAAAGTGCATTTTTAAATGGCTTCATAAATGAACTAGTCTATGTTGATCAACCTCCCGGTTTTGAAGACCCTAGATATCCTAATCATGTTTTATAGGTTGTCCAAGGCGCTATATGGGCTCAAGCAAGCCCCTAGAGCATGGTACGAGCGCCTCCGGGACTTCCTCATTGAGAAGGGCTTCACCATTGGGAAGGTTGACACCACACACTATTCACCAAGAAGCTTGATGGAGAGATCTTCATTTGTCAAGTCTACGTCGATGATATCATCTTCGGTCAACAAATGAAGCCTATTGCAAGGAATTTGGTGACTTGATGTCGAAGGAGTTCGAGATGTCTATGATTGGCGAGCTCACATTCTTCCTAGGCTTCAAGTCAAGCAATTGAAGGAGGGGACTTTTATATCTCAAGAGAAGTACACAAAAGACCTCCTCAAGCGCTTCAACATGGATGATTGCAAGCCTATCAAGACTCCAATGCCAACCAATGGACACCTCGACCTAGATGTGGGAGGTAACCCGGTTGATCAAACTCTCTACCGTTCTATGATTGGTAGCTTGTTATATTTGACCGCATCTAGGCCCGACATCATGTTTAGTGTGTGCATGTGTGCTCGCTTTCAAGCCGATCCTAGGGAATCACATCTCATAGCGGTGAAGAGAATCCTTAGGTACCTAAAGCACACCCCAAGCATTGGCCTTTGGTATCCCAAAGGAGCTAACTTCCAACTCGTTGGGTATTCCGATTCGGATTACGCGGGTTGCAAAATTGATAGAAAAAGCACATCCGGAGGGTGCCATTTGCTTGGGAGATCACTAGTGTCATGGAGTTCGAAGAAGCAAAATAGTGTGGCCTTGTCCACCGCCGAGGCGGAATACATAGCCGCGGGTGCTTGTTGTGCACAAATCCTTTACATGAAACAAACCCTTTTAGACTATGGTGTAGTTCTAGAAAGGGTACCTTTGTTGTGTGACAATGAGAGCGCGGTTAAGCTTGCTAACAACCCGGTTCAACACTCTCGCACAAAGCACATAGATATTCGCCATCACTTTCTTAGAGATCATGTTTCCAAGAAAGATATATCCTTAGAGGGAGTTAGAACCGAAGATCAATTGGCGGATATCTTCACAAAACCCCTAGATGAGAACACCTTTGTAGATTGCGAAGTGAGCTTAATGTGCTTGATCTAAGTAACTTTGTCAAAAGGTGAAAGGGGTTGTTTTGCATTACATTGTAATATATGCCATGTTTAAATTATGCTATGCACATAGGCTTGTCAGACGTGGTTAAGATAACCGCCCTAAAAAGCGTGTGAAGAAGCTTACCCATGAGCAAACTTGACAAGCAACCTAGATTCAATTTCGGTAATGCATTGCATATGCATGTTTGTTGCTTTGTCGTTTCTTTTCGGTTATGTTTTGAGCAACCGCTGTGTTCGTCCACCGCTAGGGGGAGCATTTGAGGCTCCTAATGGTTGAGACCCCTAGTTTTGGTGGCCACATGTTGTCTCCTCGGATTTATCGCCTATTTTACCTAAAAATGATATGTAGCCTATGGCAAAATATTTATAAAATAGAGGGTTTATGCGAGGATGCTCATACTAGGTTCCAACTGGTGTTATTTGTTTCTTTCTGAGTTGGAACTTGGTTGGGAAAGGGAGCCGCAACAGAGATCTTCGAAACTGCTCACATAGAGCATCGGATGCAGCATCGGACGCTGCATCGGACGCTGGTTCAGCATCCCGATGCCTGCACTGTAGACAGCCCCGGCTGAAACAGTGAATTGCCCGCGTCCGATGTGCTCTCAACGGAGCCTCCGATGCCCCATCGGATGCTCCCAGCATCCGATGGTCCATGGCACCGGACGCATCCGATGCGTTTTCGGCTTTCTGGAGCTCTCTGGACAGGCATCGGCGCGTCCGATGTGTTTCATCGGAGCGTCCGATGCTCCTTTAAGCCGCTTTTCGCGGCGCGGCATGGTTCTTCTCTTGACAGTCAGGTCCCACACGTCATTCCCCCACCGTCTTCCTCCTCGCACCACCCACTCACCCTGCCGCCGATCGCCCTCTCCGCCGCCGAGCTCCTAACCGCCCCCGCTCCCCCTCGCGCCTCGCCTCCGCCCTCCCCGCCGCCCTCGCCCCGCCCCCCACTCCGCCTCCTCCGCCTCTCCCATGCCGCCTCGCCGCCCCCGGCCGCGCTCGCCCGCCCTTCCCCGTTGGTCGCCTCGCCGTCTCGCCGCGCCGAGCCCTCGTCCCTCTCCCTCGTGCCTCTCCTCGGACCGACTCCACTCGCCGGAGCTCCCCCGTGTCTGTCTCCCGCCGAGAACGCCTTCCCGCCCTTTTTCTCCTCTCCGGCGTACTCCTGGCGGGCGATCCCCCCACCGTAAGCCCAGCGCCCCCGCCTCTTTAACCTATGCCCCCCAAGTGCTCGACAAATGCCTCAATGCCCATTCCACCGTGTTTTGACCCCTGTTCACTCCAAACCTTTTGCAGGCACTTTGGTTTGTCGTGTGGATCCTGGAACGTCATTCCTCATCTCTTGCTTGGGTCGTTCGTCGTCATTCGCCAGGTAGCACAGCCCTTTCCCTTCTTATCTCCACTGCTTTGCTTCCATAGGTCTTCTTCTCCTAGATTATATGTGTGCTTATATATCCTCTCTCATCTCTCGCAGCAAGTCAGTGGTTTGCCGTTGACAGCTTGGTCAGTTGCCAGTGCCAGATAGCCCGGGGCCAAGCCCGTGGGTAAGGATCGAGGCCAAGCCTCGCGAGTGACAGCGGCAGCATTTGTGAGTGACAGGGGGAGTTTGTGCCAGTGGTTTTCTTTTCGTCATTGATTGTCAGGGGCTTTTAGCGTCAGTTGTTTCTGTTCAGTGGCAGTTGTCTGTCAGCGCCAGTCCAGAGCTTCAGTTCTCGTTCTTGTCAGCCATGCGCTGCAAGAACGTTGGTGGTGGCCCCGACGACTCTCCTCCCCGTCGTCCCCCTTCCGGTCAGCGCCCGGAAAGGGAAGCTTATCACACACCGGAAGCGCACTCGTCAGGAGCGAGAGGCCGCTCAGGCTCAGGCAGTGGCAGACGCCGCCGAGCGTGCAGAGCGAGGTGGCAGTGCGGGCGGACTTAGGATTGAGGATCAGCTGTCCCCCGAGCAGCGCAGAGCGATCGAGGAGGTCGAGCGTCGCCATGGTTCGCCGACTGGCACGCTCATGGCTGCCGGTCGTCGGACGACGTTCACCTCGCCCGGAGTTGAGCCCGAGAGCTCAGGGCAGGGCCAGGCAGAGGCCGAGGCAGCAGGGGCACCTGAGGCAGAGGCTCCAGAGGCAGAGGCAGAGGAGGTTCCTGAGGAGGTTCCACGACGCCGGTCGACTCGTCGCAGGACTGCGGTGCCACCCCGGCCCGACCCTCCCGTCCCTGCTGCAGCCCGTCCTCCGTCGTGGCGTGCACCTCCGCCGATACCGCGACGCGACTGGACCTCAGGGGCGCCACTTGCTCACAGATCCAGACCCTTCGACTTGTGCCAGTGGAGCAGTGGTTTCCCAGGGAGCGACAGGAGCAGGCTGGTCCATCCTTCTATACAGTGCTGCAGGAGGACTTCTACCAGGGTTACAGGAACGCCGGGATTTCTTTGCGACCCCAGCGTGTCTGTTCACTAGAGGCAGTTGTGGCCGTAGCAGGAGAGCAGATTCGCCCCATCCTCACTTTCCTACCTGGTCTGGCAGATCTACTACTGGGGCGGTCTGGCTCCTATATTGAGGACTGGGTATTTCAGTTTTTGCTTCGCTGTGGGTGCACCCCGACCGAGAGACTATTGAGTTTGCACTTGAGGGGGACCACTACAGACTGTTCTCGTCCGAGATCCGGGATTGGTTTGGATTGACACGATATCACAGACCCGGATCCACGACTTGTGTTACGACCGGACAGAGCCCCCCGTCGCCCTCACCGGTGGCGCCCAGCCTTCGACAGATTTGGTACCATGTTCACAGAGCTCTTCGGTGAGGTTCGAGCCGCACTCCGAGGGATCTCACCCCAACGGCTCGGATCCTCAACGCGATCCTACGGACGACTTTACTTCCTTGATCGGCTTCGAAGATGGACTTCACGGCTGAAGCTATGGCTTCTTGCATATATGGTCAGGCAGCAGGAGTTCGACGTCTGGGATGTCATCTTGTGTGAGATAGAGGACACAGTGGCAGAGGGCATTAAGGGCCCGCCCAGGAAGCTAACGTACGCGCACTGGATCTCCTACATTCTTTGGAAGGAGGTAGCTGCCCACTACAGGTACTCGCCTTTGCTTAGTCAGTCCCTAAAAGGGTCAGCGACGTATTCCCCCGAGTATAACATGAGCCAGTTGTTGGGATACGGTCGGGACCGCAGACAGCCAGAGCAGCAGGCACAGAGTACCACACGTCAGAGACCTGAGGTGCCAGAGTCAGCTCAAGCAGCAGGACGAGGCCGTTCAGGCGCTCGCGGAGCAGGAGCTTGCCGATCTCGAGGGTGGTGACCCACACGTGGCCTCGGATCCCACAGACAGCTCAGATGAGGAATACAGCTCCCGCGCTCGCTACCAGCCAGGCAGGGTCCAGCAGTACTGCTCCTCGACCCAGCTCTACTCGCTATTCTGGCCCGGATGGAGGAAAGAGCAGAGGACTGTCACCCAGGACGTCCAGAGGCTTGCCCAGGAAGCAGCAGCGGTTAGACCAGCAGCAGAGGCCCTTGATCAGCAGCAGGCACAGGAGCGGTTGATGCTCTTCAGCGCCAGATGATGGCTCATACAGCAGCAGACCTTGAGCTTCATGAGAGGAGGAGGCGAGTGGAACTCACAAGGGGTAGCAGCGGGCAGAAGCCTCCCCACAGCAGCAGCTTCAGTGGCAGCCACCTGTCCTTCTCAGCCGCAGTGTTCGCCAGTCAGCTGCAAGCAGCAGCTTCCGGGGCCCAGCTCCTCGCAGTTCACGAGTTTTACTACTCAGGCGGGGCCCCGCTCTTCAGTCCGCTCCGCACAGGGTTCTCCCAGGCCGACAGAGTCGCTCTTCGCCTACGACGACCTCTGTCACTCGAGACCTGTCGGCCACGTTCAGCGAGCTCACCGGATTTCCCACTCCAGATCTTCCGGATCCGGTTCAGCGTCGACGGCTCCTGTGACCTCCACCACAGAGACTCTTCCGAGCTCAGTCGCGTATTTCAGAGCAGACAGAGCCAGTCCAGTCTGAGACGACCACGTCCGTGCAGCATGAGTTGTCAGCTATCCCAGAGCTTCCGCACTCCGAGCCTCAGGCTGACACGACTACACAGACTGAGGACTCGACAGAGACAGTTGAGAGCAGATCGAGCAGACAGAGCAGTCAGTGCCGGACCGTCCCATGACGCTTCTCACCAGCGTCCAGCTACAGAGGGTCAGCAGGCTCCCGGCGACTCGTCCTCCGACTCTGAGCCCTACTTCAGCAGTTTGAGTTCACGCAGAGGACTCCGGAGACGACACCTGGCTCGTCTACACCACCTCCGCCCTCCGACGCGTAGTTTGGCACTTGATGCCAAAGGGGGAGAGTGGTCGAGTATAGCGATAGGGGGAGGTTGTGAGAGGGCTTTGGTCTTTTGATGTGTTATATTCACATACGCTCTTTACTTATCGCATCTTTTGTGCATATTTATGTTATATACTTATGCTATGGATCTCATGACATGTTTGTGCTCACTATGATTTTATATATGACATGTCATTTTGCTTCGCTCATTACTTGTGCTTAATTCTCACTCGTTTATGTATATGAGCTCTTTACTCTTGCACTTGCTATTCACTCTAACTTGTTGAGTGCAGGATGATGGCATGACATGTTTGAACTTGCCCCTAATCATTTTCTCTTATTTATTGCAAGTTCATACATGTCATGATTTGAAAACCTCTTCTCTCTATACTCGATCTCGTGTTGTCATCAATCACCAAAAAGGGGGAGACTGAACGCATCTTGGCCCCTAGTGGGTTTCGGTGTGATTGGATGAAACACAAGATTACTGTGACTAACGTGTGTTTTGCAGAAATAGGGATGAGTTAGGTCACGGTAATGGCGATGATATGGGCATATGGAGTTCATGTCCCTTGGCGATGGAAATCATTTTGGTTTTCAAAGGACGGACGACGAAGACGGTGGTAGGTTAGGCTAAGTGTCGCATGGTGTTGGAGGACACTTAGGTAGTCTTAGGTCTTTGTTTTTCCTTTGGCCGTACTATAAAGAGGGGTGTGAATCAGTAGCTTGACCTAGATGAGTCTATTGAGGTAGGTGTGGTGCACACTTGTTATTTTATAGCCCTAGGTAGCTCAGAGAGATGCCTTATGTCGAGAGGAACAAAAGTTGTTAAGACCGCGTCGCGATCCGAGTTGATCTTGCCCTTGGTATGGGCATCGGATGCTGGATCAGTGGGCATCAGAGGCTCCGATGCCCACACCGACCTAGGGTTTGGTCTGGTGCGTGGCATCAGAGGCTCCGATGGTGCCACATCGAATCGTCCGGTGTCACTGTTCACTTGGGAGTGAACTGTGCAGGGCATCGGACGCTGAGGGCTAGCGTCCGATGGCCATGCAAAGAGGTTCCAGAGAGGTCTTTTCGGCATCGGACGCGTCCGATGCAGGGGCATCGGACGCTCCCCAGCGTCCGATGCTCCATAAACATGTCTGACAAGAAGGTACAGTAGACCGTTGGACGAGGTCATCGGAGCGTCCGATGCCCCCAAAAAATACCTGTCTTGTGCTGTTTTTGGATGGCCGGGTTGGGGGGTATATATACTTCCTTCCCTCCATCCATTTGAGTGTTCTTGCCATTTCCATCTGCTGAGAGACACCTTGTAAGTTTGAGAAAGAGCAAGAGCCCTAGTGAGGTTGAGTGATTTGCTAATTGTGAGAATTAGACACCTCCTAGTGAGAATTGAGTAGCAAGTGTGCATCCATCCATCTCTTTGGCCTTGTCTTGGTCAAGTGAGAGTTCTAGCTTGTTACTTTGGTGATCGGCATCACCTAGATGGCTTGGTGGCGATCGGAGTGCTTGGTGATCATCTGGAGGCTTTGTGGATGACCCAAGCCAAGTTGTGACCGGTAGCGAGCGATTCACCGGGCCGGAGTGGCGAAGAATCAGCTCGTAGTGAGCACTTGATCCTTGTGCGGATCAAGGGGGAGCGATACCCTTGCGCGGGTGCTCCAACGAGGACTAGGGAGGTGTGCCGACACCTCGATACCTCGGCAAAAAGATCATCGTGTCATCATCTACTCTCTTTACTTCGCATTACTTTTGAGCAATTCAATTCCGCACTTACTTGTTGTTCTTTCATGATTGAATTGTCATGCTAGAGTAGAAATGGGTTGTAGCAATAGTCTTTTTGTGCGGTGATTCTTGTTCACACACTTCTAGGCACTAGGGGGTTAATTGGGCTTGATAGGTTTTAATTCTTGCAAGTTTTAGAAAAGCCCAATTCACACCCCCCCCCTCTTGGGCACCTTGATCCTTTCAGACTTCAATGAGTAACCAACAAGAAAACCAATATCACATCGGCGTTGAAACTTCCCTAGGTGTTGGCGCTTCTTGTAGATGTAGCATTTGCACCCAAACACTCTAAAGAAGGATACATCCGGCTTCTTGTTGTTGAGTAGCTCATAGGGGGTCTTGCCAAGTAGACGATGGGGGGACAATCGGTTTGATGCATAGCAAGCGGTGTCGATTGCTTCCGCCCAAAATCTCTCCGGGTGTAGAGTACTCGTCTAGCATTGTCCTTGCTAGGGTGATTAGAGTCCGGTTCTTCCTCTCAACTACCCCATTTTGTTGTGGTGTGTAGGTTGCGGACACTTCATGCTTGATCCCAACTTCATCACAATATTCCTCAATATGGGTGTTGTCAAACTCCTTTCCATTGTCACTTCTAATCTTCTTGATCTTCACATCAAATTCATTTTGAGCTCTCTTGGCAAACTTCTTGAAGGAAGGGGTTGCTTCGGATTTATCATGAAGAAAGAATACCCAAGTGTATCTAGAGTAGTCATCAACAATCACTAGGCAATAGAGATTTCCTCCCAAGCTTGCATATGTTGTTGGTCCAAATAGATCCATATGAAGAAGCTCCAACTCTCTTGATGTTGATACAAAGGCTTTGGTTGGATGAGTGTTTGCAACTTGCTTGCCGGCTTGACATGCACTACACAACTTGTCCTTCTCAAATTTGACATCTTTCAAGCCCCTAACCAAATCCTTCCTCAATAGCTTGTTGAGAGTGTTCATTCCCACATGTGCCAATCTTCTATGCCATAGCCAACCAAGAGATTGCTTAGTGAACAAACATGTCTTCAAGTTGGCTTCTTTGGAGGAGAAATCCACTAGGTAGAGATTGTTGTATCTAAATCCTTTGAAGATCACTTGTGCATCATCTTTCTTGGTCACAACCACTTCTTTGTCGGTGAACAAACATTGAAAGCCAAGATCACAAAGTTGCCCAACGGATAGCAAGTTGAAGCTCAAAGATGCAACAAGAAGCACATTGGAGATGGTATGTCATTTGATATAGCCACTTTGCCCAATCCTTTGACATTGCCCTTTGAATTGTCACCAAATGTTATTTCTTGGTCATCGATATTCTCTTCTAGTGAGGTGAACATCCGGGATCGCCGGTCATATGTTGAGTGCAACCACTATCAATTACCCAATGTGATCCACCGGTCTTGTAGTTCACCTACACACACAAGAAATCAAGCTTGAGCTTTCGGGACCCAAACTTGTTGCGGTCCCTTAACTTTCTCAACTAGTGACTTAGCAACCCAAATTTGCCTTGGTCTATTCTTTTTAGGTGGCCCCATAAACATTACTTTCACTTTGCCACTAGAATTTGTCTAAGCATGTAGTGAGCATTGAAAGCAAAGGGTCTAGCATGATTGGGCAAGGGTGTGGGCTTTGGCTCCTCACAAGCATGAGCAAAGTGTCCTTCCTTTCCACACTCATAGCATCTCCCAATCTTCTTCTTCTTTGGCTTTGTGATGCTCTTGCGTTGCTTCATCTTCTCTTCAAGAAAGCCAATGCCATTTCTATTGGTCTTCATGACGGTGTTCATGAGAAGCTCACTTTGAAGACATTGACCCTTGGTGAAGTTCTTCAAACCGGTGGTGAGGTGCTCTTTCTCCTTCTTGAGCTTGTCATTCTCTTGTTGGAGTTCCAATTGAGATGGTGTCATTTTGTAGTCCCTCTCCATCTTCAATCTCTTGTTCTCTTCTTTTAGCATGTCTAGCTCAAGTGTCATGCTATAGTCATCATCATGAGTTTGAATGACAACTTGCTTGGTGGTTGTAAGCTTCTCTAGATCAACCTTGAGCTTTGCATTCTCATTCTTGATCTTCACATAGTCATCATAGTGATCGGCCTCAACCACTTTCTTGCCCTTGCCACTAGCACTTTGCTCAACATGCTCACTAACCAAGTCCTCACAAGATGTTGCTATATCACACTTAACAACAAGGTTAGGAGCATCATGTGTCTCATGTGAAAGCATATCATAAGCAATGGTGAGGTATCATAATCTACTTTCACTTGAGTATATTGTTCCTTAAGCAAAGTATGACTAGTGGAAAGGTCACTATGCATCTTATCAAGCTTTTCATTTTTAGCTTTGAGCTCTTTGTTAGAGGACTTGAGCTCCTTGATGTAGATGACATAGTAGCAAGTTCATTTTTCAACTTATCACTAGCATGCATAGCATTGTCATATTTTTCAACAAGAGCATCATTATCACGAGCAAGCCTATCATTCTTAGCTCTAGTCTTTCTTATGATTTTAGTGTAGTCATTTAGCAATTCAACAAGTTCATCATAAGAAGGAGCTTTGAAACCTCCATCACTATCATCATCACTAGAGTCATCATCACTTTGTACCTTCCGGTCACCGTTTGCCATGAGGCATAGTGTGTGAAGAGGATGATGGCGGCGGTGGTGGTGGTGGTGTAGAGGTCCCAATGACTAGAGCGGCCACCTTCTCCTTCTCATCATCACTATTCATTTGATGAGCCACCGGAGGAGTCAATGTCGGTGAGCCAATCACCAACAATGTAAGCCTTGCCACCTTTCTTGTGGTATTGCTTCTTCTTCTTGCCATCCTTCTTGTAGGGCTTCTCATCTTCTTCTCATCTTCGCTAGATGAGTCATCTTTCTTGCCCTTGTTCTTGTTCTTGTAGCTCTCTTTCTTGGGCTTGGGGCATTGATGAGCAAGATGGCCAAGATCACCGCAATTGTAGCAATCCATTTCGGAGATTGGCCTTCTCTTGCTACTTGTGAAGAACTTTTCTTCCTTGAGTCAAAGTTGACTCCATTCTTGTGAAGCTTCTTCAACATCTTGGTGGTCTTCTTCACCATGAGAGCAATGTTGGAATCATCTTCATCATCGCTTGTGCTCTCATGATGCACCTCAATAGCCTTGGACTTGCCCTTCTTGTCATGGCTTGCTTTGAAGGCCAAGTCCTTCTTCTTGTCGGTGGAAGAGCCACCACTTGGTGTGATGTGCATGTACATCTCATGAGCATTGATCTTCCCCAATACTTGTGTTGGTGTGGATGTGGAAAGATCACCTTGATGTAGCACCGTCACAATGTGTCCATATTTGTCAATGGAAGGACACATAGAATCTTCCTCACAACATCGGATGGTTGCATTTGTGTGAGGCCAAGACCATTGAGCTCCTCTACAAGAACATTCAAGCGTGAGTACATTTCATTTGCATTTTCATGAGCAAGCATTTCAAAAGAGTTCATCTTTTGCATAACCAAATGATAACGCTCCTCACGCTCACTCTTGGTTCCCTCATGGAGCGCACAAATGTTTTCCCATAGATCATGGGCATTTTTGTGGTTCCGAACGCGATTGAACACATCTTTGCAAATGCCTCTAAAGATGATGTTTTTGGCTTTTGCATTCCATTTCTCATTTTCCTCCTCATTAGGAGTAAGGCTCGTGCCTTCCTTGGGCTTGGCAAAGCCGGTGATAGCGGCATCGCGGCATTTAACATCAACCGCTTCTAGGTACGACTCCATACGGATTTTCCAATATGGAAAGTCGTCTCCCTCGAACATGGGCGGTGGTCCATCACCCCGGACATCTTAACTCTAGGCGGTTAAGCCTAAATCGAGAGCACGAGGCTCCGATACCAATTGAAAGGATCAAGATGCCCAAGAGGGGGGTGAATTGGGCTTTTCTAAAACTTCTTGCAAGAATTAAAACCTATCAAGCCCAATTAACCCCCTAGTGCCTAGAAGTGTGTGAACAAGAATCAACCGCACAAAAAGACTATTGCTACACCATTTCTACTCTAGCATGACAATTCAATTCACGAAAGAACAACAAGTAAATGCAGAATTGAATTGCTCGAAAGTAAATGCGAAGTAAAGAGAGTAGAGATGACACGACGATCTTTTTGCCGAGGTATCGAGGTGTCGGCACACCCCCCTAGTCCTCGTTGGAGCACCCGCGCAAGGGTATCGCTCCCCCTTGATCCGCGCAAGGATCAAGTGCTCACTACGAGCTGATTCTTCGCCACTCCGGCCCGGTGAATCGCTCGCTACCGGTCACAACATGGCTTGGGTCATCCACAAAGCCTCCGGATGATCACAAGCACTCCGATCGCCACCAAGCCGTCTAGGTGATGTCGATCACCAAGAGTACAAAGCTAGAACTCTCACTTGACCAAGACAAGGCCAAAGAGATGGATGGATGCACACTTGCTACTCAATTCTCACTAGGAGGTGTCTAATTCTCACAATTAGCAAATCACTCAACCTCACTAGGGCTCTTGCTCTTTCTCACACTCACAAGGTGTCTCTCAGCAGATGGAATGGCAAGAACACTCAAATGGATGGAGGGAAGGAAGTATATATACTCCCCCAACCGGCCATCCAAAAACAGAACAAAATTGGGTTTCTACAGGGGCATCGGACGCTCCGATGCCTAGCATCGGACGTGCCGATGACCTCGACCAACGGTCCACTGTACCAGTTTGTCAGACATGTTTATGGAGCATCGGACGCTGGGGAGCTTCCGATGCCCTTGCATTGGACGCGTCCGATGCAAAAAGGACCTTCTGGAACCTCTCTGCATGGCCATCGGGACTGGCCCTCAGCGTCCGATGCCAGCGTCCGATGCCCCCCACAGTTCACTCCCAAGTGAACAGTGACATAGGACGATCCAATGTGGCTCCATCGGAGCCTCCGATGCCACGCACCAGACCAAACCCTAGGTCGGTGTGGGCATCAGAGCCTTCGATGCCCACTGATCCAGCATTCGATGCCCATACCAAGGGCAAGATCAACTCGGATCGCGATGCGGTCTTAACGACTTTTGTTCCTCTCGACATAAGGCATCTCTCTGAGCTACCTAGGGCTATGAAATAACAAGTGTGCACCACACCTACCTCAATAGACTCATCTAGGTCAAGCTACTGATTCACACCCCTCTTTATAGTACGGCCAAAGGAAAAAACAAGGACCTAAGACTACCTAAGTGTCCTCCAACACCATGCGACACTTAGCCTAGCCTACCACCGTCTTCGTCGTCCGTCCTTTGAAAACCGAAACGATTTCCATCGCCAAGGGACATGAACTCCATATGCCCGTATCGTCGCCATTACCGTGACCTAACTCATCCCTGTTTCTGCAAAACACACGTTAGTCACAGTAATCTTGTGTTTCATCCAATCACCGAAACCCACTAGGGGCCAAGATGCGTTCAGTATCCATAAGACTAGTTTAAGTAATGTATCAACTCATCTTAAAAAACTATCTCCACCAAGAGGTGATTATTTGGGATAGTTCTTTTGGACCACTAGAAAAGTGATTTTTCTCTCTACTCCACTCCACAAATGATTGGGAAAAGTACATTATTGTCAATCTAACCTTGTATCCAACACCTCTTTAGCTACAGTAGTTAGTTAGGGCTACTTATAAGATAGAAAATAACTCTAACCTCTAGTTGTGCTAGAATATGCAAACAGGGCCAATATTGGCAGTTTGATTCGATGGCGGTTTCCATTGCTTTGGAGGATCTGGAACTAGCATGGAAGGAACGGAAAGAGAGGATATTCAAGCGGATGGCCCATCAGCCGATTGTGCTGGTGGAAAGCATCTTGGAGGATAATGTTATGTAAGATGGGGCCGGTCTGTTGTCGATCGCGCTACAGTTCAGAACATGAGTAGTTTACCCATTGTCGTAGCTGTTCTTTTATTCTCGTTTTTTAGTTCTGTGGTTTTGGTCGCCGTTAATGGCCTCTAATTAAATACACAATCTGGATGAGTCTACCGTTATTTCAGACTATGGGCATGCGGTCATTGTATCTTTTCTTCTCCTCCTTGGGCCTTCTAGATTCCTTCCAACTTCTAACGTTTTTCGCTCTGTCTCCATCACATCAATGTTTGGACGCATGCATAAAGCATTAAATGTTAGTAAAATAAATAACTAATTACACAGATTAATTGTAAATCACGAGACGAATCTTTTGAGCCTAGTTAGCACATGATTGAACAATATTTGTCAAATACAAACGAAAGTACTACAGTAAACGAAAGTACTACAGTAAGCCCTTACTTAATGAAAAGCGTGTATTGCAGCAGATTCTTAAAAAAAACCCACACAAGTTGGATCCCCCCAACACGGCGAGCGAAGCCAAGTAAAACTAAAACGTGTCCATGCTTGTTTTCGAGCCCCTTTCCAATTTTGTTATCGCCTATTAGAGGGGTGCTGATCAGTAGTCAGCTCATGAAACATGTACTGTAGCTCGGCCAGGACTAATTCAAATTTAAGCTACTTGCAGTAGAGCTTAGATATGGCACAGTAGCACACTTGCAACTGTACGTCTGGTAGCACACTTGCAACTGCCTGCACCAGCCACTGCCAACTCCAGCAGCGGCGCGCGGTTTGTCACTTGTGCACGCCGGAAGCCCAGTAGTCCATCATCACAGTAAAGGCGTGGTCATGCAGTGTGACGACACTACCTAATGTACATTCCACAGATGCCAGTAAAGACACAGAACGACCAAGCAAATAAAAAAAGCACCCCAGTTACTACTTTAAGATGAAGCAAATCCCAATACCATTCGTCAAGTAAAGCCAACAGCCATCATGAAACCATACACAGTAACATTCTGAATCGAAGGCAACAAGTCAAATTCTGGCCGAGGCCATGGGGCCATCCGCTTCCCACGGTAGAAAGCAGTACGTGGTGACAAACCAATGAGCTCCAGATGTTGCGGTTGCATGGATCCTCAGCCTTACAAATCCATTAGATGGGATGATCCTACATATGATCTTATACACAGGACACCCAGCACCAAAAAATCACATCAAGTCGTGTCTCCTCACTCCAGGGATCAGCTCCCTCGGTATGAACTGTTACACTTCTTATAACAGTCCCAGACTGAAGATAACCTACAGACAGAATGACAATTAGCAGCCAACAAAATATAAACAGAACAGAAAAGTAAAATGTGATAGCAGAGAGCAAACGTACATTCCCTTCATGGCTTTTGATATAACCAGACAAAACAAAGCTTTGTCCACAGCTGACTCAAGATGATAGGCGCCTGCCAGCTCCAGTTCATCAAGCGATTTCATCGACTGTTTACGGGGACCATCCCCACGCCTAGCTAATGGCCTATGCTCCAATGTACTCGAAGCACCATGTTGACCCAAGTGCCTGAGATACTCAAACAAGTACTCGAAATTTTTTTGGTAATACGGGTAATATGTGGCATCTGTGGGGTTTTCAACAGGATCTTTGAACGTTAAAACATCCAAAAGCACTTGGTTCTGTATCCCCTGCAAATTATCAGTCCACTCCATAAATCCACACCATAAGATATTCTTGAATAGAACAGTATAATCAGATGCATCATACGCTCTGCAAGCAGTATGAATACCACCTATCAAGTTCCCACGGGCCATTGACACCTTCAAAAATGGATGGTGTTGTATCCATTCCCGCAAATCCTCTGCCAGGTTTGTGGACCACAATTTAGCATGCTTGTTAATGTTACTCAGGAAACGAGGAAAAGGTACATAATAGGGCACATAACTCTGTTCACTGCTGAATCTTTCAAGAACAGCTGTTGCAATTTTAAGGAAATCCTTTTCCATGGCAGCAATAAACTCATTTGTGATTTGAGGTTGTATCTCAAACAACATGGGATCTTTTGAGATAACCACCGTACCATCGATGACATCAATATCATCTATGTCAAAATCACCGCCCCATGAGTAACCAGCTCTATGTCTGTTCAGCACATATGCAATGAGTTCTTGGACAAGGGCACATTTCTCAGGTACTGGTATCGTAATTGGTTTCTCTTTCGCTTCGTGACCAGAAACATCCACTTTTCTTAGCAAATCAGTGCTTAGGCATTGCTTCAATTCTTCATGCCTGCAAGTATACACAATATTCTCCAAATGAACACTAGGCAGAGAGAGAGAGACAGAGAGAGAAGGGGGGTTGAGATCATTACAGTTTTGGCATTCCCAGGAATTTTAGTTCCAGATGCTGCATTAACTTCCTGGCACTGTCTGTCACATTCAAATGCTCCACCTCTACAAGTTTCTGCATGTACTCCCTCGCGGTTTCCGTTAAAATCACACTCAACCTGTTTTACAAAAAATGCTGACCTCAGACCTTAAAGTCTTTTGTTGCTGGAATTTGTCTATATCAGAATTCATGCAAGGATAATGGTTGTTAGATGACTCATACTTGTAAGTACATCAGAATCATCTCGTCATCTATAAATTCACATTAGTCTTTTGATATCGACCAGAGTAATGTCTACTACTAAGATATTAAATCGAGAAATCTTAAAGAAAATATGGTGGATACTGACTAATAGATAATAAAAGATAAGACTGAAGAGACAAGTAAGTCAAAATCACCTGTGATAGCTATTGCAGACTTTCATTGCAAGACCTTTTGAGTGAATCAATAGATGTGAGTAAGGAACATTAAGCTCTCGTGGTCCACCCTTCTCAATCATGGTTCTCAATAGAAAACGGTAATATGGCACCTCATCTTTAGAAAGAATAAACCTAAGCAACCAGGAAATTATTGAATTTAGAACTCAAAAGTCAGCAATCACGAGAATGAAATCACACAAAGGAAATAAATGTACCCATCCAGAAACGTCCAAATCTTATTTGCTACAGTGATGGCTTCCTTAGCCAACTCTTCCTTCCTCTTATCCCTCTTCTTGTGCCTCTGATGTTCCCACACATTTTGAGGGGGGGGAATTGAATTGTTTATAGGAGCTCCGGTTTGGGCCAACGTGTCGGTATTGGTGAGCTGAGATTCCTCACCCGTGACATTGGCAGAAGACAGAAAGTTATTGGACAAACACTGCAAACAGTAAAGAGAATATTGACATTTATCGGAACAAAAGAAACATGTCTGTGGTATAGTAAACACATCCAAGTCTTAGTCTCTCACCCTTTCATATACAAGTACATAGGCCTCGCAAGCAAGAACTTCCTGAAGAGAAGCTTTTCTGATTTGACTATCACTGGCAAAAAACCATGACTTCAATTCACCGCCCTGCTCCTGTTGGCCCTCCATCTTGGCAGCCCTCACATACGCATTATAATGACCTCCTTCAGGGGTTCCAATGTGCTCAGTAACGCCAACTAGGCGGTATGTGTTGTCGTCCATCATATTAGAGCTGCATATTACAAGAAACGGTAATGAACAGAACAATCAGTAGATGTTCAATCACAGAAGACGCAGACAAAATTTTAGTTGGTAAAAGGAAAAGAGCAATGGTTAAAATCGGTACCTTTGATCAATGTATGGATGCATATCAAGCACCTCCTTAAAGTGCACATGCCCTTCCAATTTCTCAAATCCACTCGGTGCATACCTATTCAAACAAACCACCAGTATATCAGGAGCCTTGGTTATGAGATTTCTCTTCTTTGCAGCTCTATAAATTTTTATATCTTCATTGTTTTTCTTTTGTTCTTCAGACATGTTCTTGGCTGCATCCGTGCACTCCTCACAATGCCATGTAGGTACAGCTACTGGCTTGGTATACATCGCGAAACAGTCTTCTATGGATACAGGAGCATTGGCAGGTACATGTTGTGGAATACTCAGATGCAAAACACAGAAGTCTTGAGACCTAGGGGACATGTGCGCGCATTCTCTGCTGCGCACAGTACTGCACTCCTCGCCCCTAAACATTGAATCAACTAGTGTTCTGACGTTTCCATTGTTGGAATCACCCATTGAAATTTTCCATTGTAATTCCTCATCATGCAAACTACCAAGAAATTTGCCAAACAGCTCACTGCTGTCATTCATGGTGACACCACCGAATTCAGGAAACTCCTGGCAGATAATATCAAAAAGGCTCTCTGGGTCAAGTGGGACTTCTGCATCATATGAAGCGCTAGTCTCCACAAAGAGCCGCTTCAAACACTCAACACGGGGCCCCACCCAGAGGTCTGGTCCTAATATCTTGTGCCGCAGCGAGTCAATAGCAAGCAATTCTTGGAGCATCACATTGAAGAAACAAGAGAGTCCCAAATTTTTCAGCCCTCTAATGATATTCGTGCTGGGTGCAGCTGATCCGAATATGGCAATATCTTGATTGTCTATAGGCTGAGAGTGCTGGTTTATTTCTGTCACTTCACCAGTATCACTGGTTCCCTTGTCCTCTTCCCTGGCTATAGGCGGAGATGGCGTCAGGTCCATCTCCGGGATAGCCTTATGATCTGATGGGGATGATAGTTGTGCAGGATAGTCAGACCCCATGACCTTCTTTGGTTTTTTCATCACCATGTCCTCATCTGAGTCAAAGTCACCGGACCATATGTCCTCCATTAGCTTTGTCGTCTTTTCTGAGACTGAAGAATCAGGTATCTTTAGCACAACCATCACTCTGCATTTGAAACAGTACACTGTGGTTGGATCCTCGTAATGTGCAGCCCACCAGTGTTGCTTCTGAATGCAGTGCCGCTTGACATGGCCGTCTGGCTCACTGTTATCTACACCACCACAAAACTGCCTTGTGCATCCTAAACAGACCCAGATATCGCTTTTCCTCAGCTTTGCCAGATCCCCACCTTTCTTGTTCTTCTCCTTCTCCTTCTCCTCCTCCTTCTTTTTCTTCTTCTTTTTTCTCTTCTTCTTGTCCTCCTTATCACCTAGTTCTTTGCTTCCTGACGCTTCCTGATTCTTTGAGGAATCTTCCTGGCAATGTGCACATGGTGCAGCATTTTTGGAAGACATCATCCACAAGCGAGCCTTGTTGTAGCGAGATACATCATCATTGGTCAAGTGCCTGCAATCCCAGTAATCGCCATCCTTCAACTCAGCCTGCAGCTTGGTATATTGCTGATTTCTGCCTTTCATCTTGGCCCGCGCCTTAGCATCACCACCTCCTTCCTGCTGCTGGACTTCCTCCAATGATGAGGCAATAAACTTACTGATTACGCGCGCAAATGCCTCGTAGACCAAGGACTCATCAGCAGAGGACCCATCACCCCTCTCTCCTCCCTGCTCCTCCATCAACTACCAATGCAACGGCAGTGTCAAACCACAAATCTCTGAGATTTTAAGGTAGATTGACCTTGGATATGGCTCCGAGCAGCAACGAATCGACCGCAAACTGATAGAGAGAAGAGGAAACAAGTATACCGGTGTGATTGATCTCAGTAACCGAAAAAGAAGAACTGCGGCAGCTAGGGTTTTAACTTTTACTCACAGCTGAAGGAGGAGAGAACCCACCGTGTCTCTCTACGTCCACGTGACCGGCATAGCTTGGATTTGGCTTGCTCTGGATTAATGGAGGTCCGGCTGGGGCACGGCTGGGGCCAACTCGTCGCCGCGGCAGCACGATAGACGAAACGAAAGGAGCAACAACGAATCGACCGTAAACTGATGGAGATAAGACGAAACAAGCGCATACCGTGTCATTGATCTCAGCTAGTAACCGAAAAAAGAAGAAGTGCGGCGACTAGGGTTTTAACTTTTACTCACACAGCGGAAGGAGGAGCGGTGGATCTCGCCGAATCCGCACTGCCCGGGAAAGAGGAGGAGAGAACCCGCCGTCTCTCTACCTCTACGTCACAGGCAAAGCTTGGATTTGGGAGGTCCGGCTGGCACGGCGGCACCTCGTCGCCGCGGCGGCACAAGCAGCACGAGAGAGACAGACGAGACAAAACAAGGAGGAAGAAGCAATGGGAGAGGCTGGGTCGACAGACGAGACAAAAGGAGGAAGCAAGGGCAGATTGGTGGTGGTGCTGGTGTGGGTGGGTCTACGTGGGTCCCACGCTCTCAATGTTGTGGGTGGCGTGGCCCGCGCCGCAAGCCCAAGCGTCTCACTGCGCCTCGTCCGTGTACTACGCCCCAACGACCCGCGCGCAAGGGAGAGGGGCTCCAACGCGGTGCACCCGGCGGCGCCGCGGCGGCGTACCGCCGGTACGACGCGACGAGAAGGGCGCCTTGGAGCAGTCTGTTCGGAAGGGGCCGCCCTGCGTGGCCTACTCCTCCGCGTCCCACACGCTGGCGTAGAGCGGCATCTCGGCTGAGACGTCGGGAACAACACCGTCGCGGTTGCGGAACTCCCGGACGGGGACGCCGTCGACGTAGAAGATGATGTGGGCGGGGTTTTAGAGCGAGCATGGAATAGGCGTGGAAGTCCCTGGTACGGTTGAGCCACATCTGGAACTGCTCCGGCCGTATGTACGGCTCTCCGCTCGCGTTCCCCACGAACTTCAAGTCGATCTCACAGCGGCAACGGTGCCGCCGGCGGAGTCCCCCGGGACGAGCTTGAGGCCTTGGCTGCATGTCGAAGCGGCCGTAGAGGTACTGAGTCTTGGACCAGCTGGAAGCCCGAGCCGGAGGACATGTCGTCCATGGACAGCATCAGGAGCGCGCTGTCCGTTCTTGTCGCGCGCCACCGGGTGATCTGATGTCCACGTGGCGTGGGTCGCGCGCCACCGTGCGTGCAGCAGGCGGCAGCTATGGACAAGAGGCTGTGCTCGCGTTGACAGGATTATTCGTGCCGGTGCAGGCCAGCACGTTCGCCGGCCGCTGCATATGAACCACCTACTACTACTACTACTACTACAGTACTACTACCAATCCCTACCTAGCTTGGTTGCGCCGAGGCCGGCCTGAGCTGCGAAGTTGCGCTTCGCCGCCCGCCCGACCTCGCCTGTGCCCCCGCTTGATGGCCACTAGCGCTGCCGGCAGCTGTTGTCGCGTCCCACACACCTACCTCTCTTCTTCACCGTGTGCGTCTCCCGTGGCCGCGCCGGAAAGGGCGCAGCGCCGGACATGGCTGCCCAGGTACATTATATTGCATGCGCCCCACCGTGACCTCCTGGACGAGCATCGAGTCCAGCGCAACCTGCAAAGCTTGAACATGTCGTCTGTCCAAGAAGTTAATTTACCTGCAAAGCTTGTAATCTGAATTCCAGTAGTCTGCATTCCGAAACATCGAGGACTCAATGCCAAGATGGATCAGCTGTTGGTACTTGCAGCCACAAATTTGGGCAAACTCACAATTTGGGCACAAATTCATGAGCTATATGCAGGGGTCTACATCTGAATGCTCGATGAATTGTTGCAGTTACTCACCCATGCGGATTGCCAGCTTGATTCCTTTCAACTCTCTAGAGTTAGCGGTGGCGCCGGGTTGGACTCCGATCCCTCTACCTACTACTGCCCGTCATGCATGGCCGGCGGGCATGTCACTGAAGGGCCGAGAGGGTCGGTAGGCACGGCTTGGCGCAGGGCGAAGGTGCCGCGGCCGCCGGACCGAGGACTCGTGGCGATGCGGCCTGGCTCAACCGAGGACCCGCGGCGACGGCGTAAGCAGCACTATTGGGTTGGGGGAGCTCTGATTTTGGGGTGAACGGATTGACGGCGTCACTGTATTCTACGGCAAAGATAACAAATAATAACGCCACATAAGGGATGAAGAATTGGAATTGATGGTACTGAACAAATTAAATTTGGACAGCATATAAAAGATGAGTTAAATTTCCAAAAGCATACAAGAAATTATATAGCTTTTTTGAATCACACAGTATAGACGCATACGCTCACATACGCGTACGCACACTCGCCCCTACAAACACACGCACACACCTCTACTCCCATGAGCACCTCTGAACTGAGTTGGCAAATTCTCATGATTGTCAAAGTCACCACTGACTTCTTGTTATTGACGCCGTTTACCTCTGAAAAAATAGCATCAGTTAAATCCTAAAATAAATTCTGAAAAATATGAGCAGAAGTACCAGGTCGAGACATTGTCTCTAGTATAGCTGTAGTACTCGACTAAGCTGAACTTAATGCAAAGCTGTTTTTTTTAGGAAAAGTGTGGAGCTTGCTCCCCAGTATTCTATTAAAATGCAAAGGAAATACATAATAGTTAGCTGGATGCTAACCCAACAAAGAGGAGAGGAGGAGACCTACCATAAGTAACCTACCAGGAAGAAGATTACAGAAGCAAGGGGAACAGAGGCAATGGGCGCAGCTATTGAAAACAAACATAACTTGAAAGAAAAGTTACAAGCTATTCAACCAATCCATTATAATAACACGAAGATGAGAAGGGAGCCGATGCAAGTGCAGCTTAACTTCACTTGAGAAAATAGCCATCCATGCCGATATAGAGGGCAGTCTGTTATTGAAAATGTAAGCATTACGCTCTTTCCATATGCTCCATGCTGCCAGCATAATAATATCCATATAATAATCTGAATTGAAGGCTGGTCTCTGAAATAAAATTGTTTGGAAAATGTCAGCTTGCACTTCCCACTGTATGTTGAGTTTGAACCATGCATCTTACTGTACTCGAGGGGCATTCAAAGAAAAGATGAGAGATAGTTTCTTCCACATTCTCTTGGCACATGACACAATTGTATCTTCTTCTAAAAACTTATTTCGCCTTTTTAGCTGTTGTGAGGATAAAACCCTCGGAAGAATGTTTCTAGTATAGCATAGACCCAACGCTCAAAACGCATGACATCCATAATAAGTAACAAAAATTAAATATTTTATTTAGATCCCATTTTCCTCTCGAACAATAGCAAACGAATCAAGTGTCTTCAGAACATAAGACCTACCATCATAGAAAAACGATTTCTTTTGACGCTTAGTATTTATTTTTAGTGGTGGTTTTGGTTGTCACTACTAGAGAACAGACCTTTGAACGATCCATCAATTGAGCTTTAGTCTCGGCCAAAAATTGTGTCTGGGGCTAAAGACCTTTAGTCTCGGTTGGTAGACTAAAGGTGAATCTTTAGCCCCGGTTGGTGTTACCAACCCGGACTAAAGGTCCTGGACCTTTAGTCCCGGTTGGTATTACCAACCGAGGCTAAAGGGTGAACCTTTAGCCCCGGTTGGTGTTACCAACCGGGACTAAAGGTCCTTTTAGCCCTGGTTGGTGTTACCAATCGGGGTTAAAGGTCCTTCCCGAGTGGATTTAAAAAGAAAATGTCCAGATCTACATCACGTGGGTTATGTAGCTCAGTTGGTAAGTGTGCCTGAGGCGAGAGGTGCTGAGTACGAATCTCACAGATGCACATTTATTTTTTCTCGTGAAAATCTTTAACCCCGGTTGGGAGCACCCGGGACTAAAGGGTCCGACCTTTAGTCCCGGATTGATAGCCCCGGACCGGGGCTAAAGGCCGTTTTTCCAGTAGTGTGTCGTCTGCCACTAGAAATCAAATGGTTATGAATCCTCACTAAAAATTTATTTTTAGTGGTGATTTTCTTAAGAAATCTGCCACATTAAATCATGATTTTTACTGGCAGTTTTTAAGAAAACCACCACTACAAAATAGACCGATTTTTGGGTGACGGTTTCCATTTTTAGTGGCGGTTTTACCGTCACTACAAACAATTTGAAATTAATTTTTTGATTTTTTCAAACGATATCGTATAGAAAACCATTAAAATAAAAGTTGTAGATCTTGAAAAGTTATGAAACTTTATAGTTGATAACTTTTTCATTTAAAATCATTTTGTCATAGAAAATTATGTTTAAATTTCTTAAATTTGAAATTCAAATTTTGTGAATGACCTCGGATGAACAAATTCTCTAAACGAAAGTTATGAAACTTTGTAGTTGAAGAAATTCTCTAAACTTTATTTGAATTCGTTTAGAGCTTCAAACAATCAATTTAATCTCGGTCTATGATAATATATGGGGAACAAAAATGGATAATGGACACAAGTCATTGAGAGGTGCAGTAGTAGAGGCCTCTACGCACGAGTGAGGTCGTGGATTCGAACCCCTGTGACCGCGTAGCGCACAATTTTAACGTGAAAAATGATGTGACTTGCGACTTTGTGAGGGCATTAACGTGAAAAATGATGCAACTTGCGACTTGCGTGAGGGCGTGCATACAGCTGACCAGTGGAAGCCTCCCTAGTACAAATGTATTTACTGGCGGTTCTCAGTTCGACAGTGAAAATTTTGTCCTCTTCCACTGGCGGTTCTGAAAAACACCAGCTAGTATTGTTACGTGGGGTCATCCATGTTAAAAGTTATGTACTAAGAGCTAGTATTGTTGGAGAAGTTAGCTTGGAGCTAGCACCTGGCTCTAACCATTGTGGGTGCCCTAACCGCGGACGAGAGAGGAAGCGGCCTAGGCGGTGCGTGTAGCTGGGGCGTGCTATGTGCCTATGTCCGTCCGTCCATCGGACCATAGCAACGCGCCGAACAGGCAGCCGCGTATCCTACGCGCGAAGGTCAGGTAGGTACTGTTCTTCTTCCCCATTTCTCGACCTCGCCTGAACCCCTGCCTAGCCCCCGCTGCGGGTACGGTAGGGCCTTCGCAGAGCTCTGTCGTGGCTTCTCGACCTCACCCGAACCCCCGCCTAGCCGCCGCTACGGGTACGGTAGGGCCTCGCCGGAGCTCGGCCACCGCGGCGGAGCTCTAGCAAGGCCCTACCGTACCCGCGGCAGCCTCACTCTTCCCCTCCCTGCCCTTGTCTCCTGTCACCGCCACCATGGCTGAGCTTGTCGGCGAGTCACCCCGACGCCCTTGCCCTGGCCGCCGCTAGCTACCCTAAAGCCGCCCACTGGCCATCCCCATCGCCTGACTTCCCTGCCTCCCCTGATTGTACCCCTTCCTTCTAGAGCTCACCGGAGTTGGAGAAGAGACATCGCCAGCAAGCTGAAGTGGAGGCGCACGATGATGAGCCGCGGTGGGCCGAGGAAGACAAAGGCAGGTAGGTTGGGGAAGAAAAACAGTAGCGCGCCGCCATTCCCGCCCACCGCCATTCGGATGGGTGTTACACTCCGGCCGTTCGGACGGATGATTTGCGCATGTAGCTTCCCTCGGCCCATGCTCATGCAAATGAAATGTGGAGTACTCCCTACAGTATATCCTAAAATAGATGCTATTCCTGTTTTCCGACAAGTCAATATTTTTAAACTTAATCGATTACTAATGAAAATGCACGTGCGACACATACGTGTGCACATGTGACACATACCTGTCTAAAATAGTAAGGGCATGGTTAATAATAGAGCCAAGTATTTGGCTAAGAGCCAAGCTATACAATAGTTAGTCTTTTATTTGGCTACAAATCATTTCTCTTTCCTATTCCTCCTCACATACATCTCTATATTAGGACCCACTACTATCTATGCTTCTGTGTCCAGCTTGGTGCTTGCATGGGAGCCAAGCTCCCTTCTCTCTCCTCTCTTCTCTCCTCTACATCAGCATTTGCTTGACTATAAGCCAATTATTGTATCTGCTCTAATAGAAGAAGTGTTGAGTTTATGATTAATGTATTTTACAAAGACAAAAACATACATTTAGTTTAATAGAAGTCTAAAGTTTATTAAAAAATATATCTTGTAATTATAGTGTAAATAAAAATTTTAAATCTAAATAATTTCGAATATATTAGCACTGGGTTTCAAGAATGTTAATATACATTCAACCTGCATTACATTCGGTTTTTTATATAAAATATTAAGATCAGCCAATTACCCTAATTTAATCTATATCAACTTGCTATCATAAATCTCAAACAGTGAGAATAATAATGTGTAAGGCAAATTGACCTTCTTGTCTTCTCCAAAATTCATTGCATGTTTTGTCAATCTCCACTCCCCAATCCTCCTAGTTACTGTCATTAATTTTCAATCATGCAGATCTAGAACTGCCTTGTCTCGTCATTCACGTGAGTAAATCTATAGTACAATCTATGTTGCCATAATCCACAAAAGCAAACTAAGGTGTGCTACTTCCACCAGATAAAAAAATGTTATAAAAAAATTGGAAAACAGAAAATACAACATATAAGTCTACATAGTTATGTGTAAAAATAACGTTACAACTAATCTCTCTCTTTAAAAAATGTTTAAAGTGTTTATACAAATATTTAAATTGTGTATATAGATTTTTTATATACAAAAACATAGTACAAACAAAATATAAGCCGATATTGTACATATAGAAGCGTAAGGGGCTAACAATAGTCTAGCCTCTATAATTAGGAGAACGAGTGATAACTTAACGTTACCAATTACTTGGTCAGCTATAAATCTAAATACAAGTTAGAAGTTACTAATAAAGAAGTCGGCAATAAATAAAAGTATACGACACTGGCAAAAACGTCTGATGATGCCCTACCCTGATGGATGATGCAACATGCAGCAACAGGTGCTTAGGAACGGTGGAAGACGAACCATTAAGTTCAGTGACTTACGTTGGATTTTCACGGACACACATGTTAGATAGCTTCTTCTTATTCAAAACGACGGCGACGATCGTATACATGGTATTGGTATTTAGGCCATATTTATTTGTTGCGGTTGGATGGGTATAAAATCTTAAGGTGAGAAAAAGATAACGTGAAGAGCTAAGAAAGCACTAAATTGTAGGACATACACGCGTCAGTATGTTCTGTCCATACTGATCTCACCTGTCAAATTAATATCTAGTGTTAGATGGAAAATTAAAATAGATCCAATGAAGGAGATATTAGGTGGGTAGATATTTTTTGGGTGACAACTATTTTACAATTCTTTCTCTCTTTTATAGTATAGATAGATATATTAAAAATATTAGTATTTATAATACATAATTACTATTATTAGATAGATTGTTGAATATACTTTCATAATAAATTTATTTGAAGATATAAATTTTACAAATATTTTTTTATAAATCTAGTTAAAGTTAAGAGAGTTTGACCAACACAGATCCCCTAGCGTCATATAAATTTTAAAATTGTATAAGTGCACTTATTTTAGGATAGGAGAAATATGTGCATGCATTTGAATAAAAAATAACATGAATTAATAATAATTCGATTGGTTGTATGCGCATCTGCCTACGTTTTTTATTGGTATACGATTTTTTCAGGTTAGAGCATCTTCAAGAGTTTTCTATCTCAACTTGGTATCTATATAATTTTGACAAAATAAGAAAAAAATAGCCTCTAATAATTTAGCATCCTAACTTGGTAAAAATAACTTTGTCAGAGAGGGAAGTTCCTTATGCAAGTTTGTCAGAGAGAGAAGTTGGCAAATTGTATCAAGCTTTTAGAGATGAGCTCTTTTTTTCCTCTCTATATTATTTTGGGAGTTGACAAATAACATGATTTGAGAAATAAAAATACCAAACTGTTGGAGATGACTTGACTAGAAAAAATGCACGTGGATACAATTTGAACGTTAAAAGAATAGTACTTATTTTAGGATTCGCTATACAATCATGAACGTACAGCTGGACAGGGGAAAATCAACTTGACCGAACTGATTTCAAAATGGTTAGATGTCACCGCTGCCTTCTCAAACAGGCATAGTTTTTTCATTTCATGCATGCATGCGGTTACACACTCATCACGCGCACACAACTGCACAAGTACGAGCACCGTACATATACAGCACGTGACCAAAACTGATGTTTTAATTTATTCAAAAAAACTGATGTTTTTAATTTATCAAAAAAAAACTGATGTTGTCTTGTGTCTGTGTGCAAGGCAGGTTATGCGTCGCTAGATGCATCATCAATTCATCATCATGCGCCGAAATGTGACGGACCCGTCTACTTGACATACTACTACTCCGTCAGTAGTCCGTACAGTATGTAGAGAGATCTTACATGGAATCGTTATGACGATCCTAGCTAGGACTTGCAGACACGCGCGCAGCTATTTTTTTTATAGCCATCAGCATCACAAACATCACGAATTCACGATCGTCCTCGATCCATCTCGGCTAGTTTTGGACGGTATGGATATGCTAGTACAGTAGTTTTCGACGTGGTAGAGGGGTACTAGAGGACTGTTTCGTGAGGGCTCTGCTCCCTGATTCTCTAATTCTTTGGTTAAGTGATTCTGTGGATAGATGTGGTTCTCTTTAATTCATTAGCATAAAATCTCAAAATCAGAATAGAGAATCACTTCATAGAATCAGGTGAAGCTATTTTTTTTAAACTCAAAACCTCTTAATTTATTTCAGAGAATTACTTCACAGAATCAGCGGAGAATCAATTCTTACTAAAGTTAGAGAGTAATCCTCTGTTAAAATCCGCTCGGCGGGGCGTTAGCAAACAGCCCCTGCAAGCAGGGTGGTGGAGTGGGAGCGTGGACACTCACAGCTAACGTCCGGCCTGTACAGGTGCAGTTCCCCAGGCATCTGCTGTCATCTACAGTAGCTTGGCGAGTGCAAGCTGCAAGGGGACTCGCAGTCTCGCAGCACCACGGATCACGTAAAAGATTTCATTGGATATATCGCCGGCCTGAGCGTGACACAGCACGGTAGCCAATGGCGGAAGCCTCGAATCCACGCTGTGCTGTGCTGTGCAAAAGGCGCGGGAGGGGATCGGTATCAGCTTTGCATCCCCAGCGCTTTTGCTCGCTCCGTCTCCGTGCAACCCGCACCGAGGCGCTCCGTCTCAGAGAGTGATCCTCCCTCAAAATCCGCTCCGCGGACCGCTCCCGGGCCCTGGAAGCAGGGTGGTGGAGTGGGAGTGTGGACACTAACAGCTAACGTCCGGCCTGTACAAGTGCAGTTCGTCAGGCATCTGCCATCTACAGTAGCTTGGCGAGTGCAAGCTGCAAGGGGACTCGCACCACCACGGATCACGCAAAAGATTTCATTGGATATATCGCCGGCCTGAGCGTGACACAGCACGGTAGCCAATGGCGTCTCAGACTGACGGTCAGGCCAGGGTAGCAGCGCACACCCGCCAAGGAAGCCTCGAATCCGCGCTGTGCTGTGCAAAAGGCCAGAACGGGAGGGGATCAGTATCAGCGTTGCATCCCCTGCTTGCAGCTTTTGCTCGCTTCGTCTCCGTGCAACCCACACCGAGGCGCCCGCCGACGCCTCTCCAATCGAGCTCCCCATGAAATCGATCAACCCGGCCACGAGTAGTTAGGAAGCAAACCCCGGCCCATGAAAATCAGCTTGATCGAATTGAGTTCAAATTGTATCAACAACGAACCGTGCCGTTGCCTTTCCCAAACTGATGATTGGGGGTCTTTATTTCATGCATGCATGAGATTACGTACGCTGTGCCCTTTGGCTGGTGGTGGGGACAGCCCGCGCAGCCAACGTTACTCCAAGCATTGGGAGAGCTAGCTAGCTGCTACAAAATTTCATACCCTCCTTTTGAAACCTGTAGCTGTAGCTCCTTGCAAGCAGGTTTTACTGTAGATGCAGCCAGTTTTACTCCAAGATGTGGCTGTGGCCAGAGTTTTATTCGTGCTCTCGCATTTGTTAAAGATGCTGAGAGGTTTCAATGAGACCTGGTGTAATTTCAGTGCTCGCCCGAGAGGTAGGACACGAGGTGCGATGGTCGAGGACCTAGTCAGATAAGGGGCCCAAACCCAGTATACAAACCCTAGGTCGATCTTACCACATACTGTACGGACTACTGACGGAGTAGTAGTATGTCAAGTAGACGGGTCCGTCACATTTCGGCGCATGATGATGAATTGATGATGCATCTAGCGACGCATAACCTGCCTTGCACACAGACACAAGACAACATCAGTTTTTTTTTTTTGATAAATTAAAAACATCAGTTTTTTTGAATAAATTAAAACATCAGTTTTGGTCATCACGTGCTGTATATGTACGGTGCTCGTACTTGTGCAGTTGTGTGCGCGTGATGAGTGTGTAACCGCATGCATGCATGAAATGAAAAAACTATGCCTGTTTGAGAAGGCAGCGGTGACATCTAACCATTTTGAAATCAGTTCGGTCAAGTTGATTTTCCCCTGTCCAGCTGTACGTTCATGATTGTATAGCGAATCCTAAAATAAGTACTATTCTTTTAACGTTCAAATTGTATCCACGTGCATTTTTTCTAGTCAAGTCATCTCCAACAGTTTGGTATTTTTATTTCTCAAATCATGTTATTTGTCAACTCCCAAAATAATATAGAGAGGAAAAAAAGAGCTCATCTCTAAAAGCTTGATACAATTTGCCAACTTCTCTCTCTGACAAACTTGCATAAGGAACTTCCCTCTCTGACAAAGTTATTTTTACCAAGTTAGGATGCTAAATTATTAGAGGCTATTTTTTTCTTATTTTGTCAAAATTATATAGATACCAAGTTGAGATAGAAAACTCTTGAAGATGCTCTAACCTGAAAAAATCGTATACCAATAAAAAACGTAGGCAGATGCGCATACAACCAATCGAATTATTATTAATTCATGTTATTTTTTATTCAAATGCATGCACATATTTCTCCTATCCTAAAATAAGTGCACTTATACAATTTTAAAATTTATATGACGCTAGGGGATCTGTGTTGGTCAAACTCTCTTAACTTTAACTAGATTTATAAAAAAATATTTGTAAAATTTATATCTTCAAATAAATTTATTATGAAAGTATATTCAACAATCTATCTAATAATAGTAATTATGTATTATAAATACTAATATTTTTAATATATCTATCTATACTATAAAAGAGAGAAAGAATTGTAAAATAGTTGTCACCCAAAAAATATCTACCCACCTAATATCTCCTTCATTGGATCTATTTTAATTTTCCATCTAACACTAGATATTAATTTGACAGGTGAGATCAGTATGGACAGAACATACTGACGCGTGTATGTCCTACAATTTAGTGCTTTCTTAGCTCTTCACGTTGCTGCGGATTTTTTTTATAGAATCATAGATAGTTCTTTTGGATTCATATTGAAATGTTAATATTTATAGTTTAACTAATTTCAAAAGTGAGTGTATAGAAAAATATAATAATGCCTGTGTACGGTATGGACATAATAAATAGAATCCATCCAAAAAGATACATCATAGGTAGTGAGAGTTCTTATTGTAATTACAAACTATATTTCTAATTTTACGTAGTATAGTGCAGTGGGAAAGTTGCATGTGCTGTTGCCCATATCCTGCATATGGTGGCCAAAAAAAATATATTATTGCAAAGTAGAAGAAAGCAGGATAAAAGACATGATACTTACCAATTAATCATGCGACATGGATACTTCATATGGCCGGCGAAGACACAAAGCGGGAAGAGCTTGATGGACAACGTATTCCTTGCGAGGTAGATTACAAAAAATTACAAGATTCTATATCACATATTGAATCTTTAGACACATGCATGGAGTATTAAATATAGATAAAAAATAATTAATTGCACAGTTTATCTGTAAATATCGAGACAAATCTTTTAAACCTAGTTAGTCTATGTTTGAACAAAATTTGTCAAATAACACCAAAAGTGTTATAGGAACTTTATGCCAAAAATTTTATCAACTAAACATGCCCTAAAGACTTGTTTAAATACCTCAAACTATCAACTTATTTTTCACTCCCTCTCCATCACATCACCATCACATCAATGTTTGGACGCATGCATGAAGCATTAAATGTTAGTAAAATAACACTACTACAGAATTGAATATGCGCAGCATTGTCTAAATGGGCTCCGTGGCGGGCACAGTTTTTGCCCGCCATGGTTATTCGGTGGTCGGCCTGCAGCGGCCGGCCGCCGAAGCGCCCGCTGCGGTTAATAATTAACCACAACGGGCAACGTAAGGTGCAGCCGCAGTGGGCGACATAATGTGCCCGCTGCGGTTAACCGCAACGGGCTCCTTATGTTGCCCGCTTCGGTTATTCCAGGCTATTTAAGCCGCCGCTGCCAGCAGAAAGGAACACGATCATCTTCTTCCTCTACACAAAAACGTGGGGAGAAGTTTTACCAAATTTTTTCCCTAAATAACTTGTTTTTGAGGTTTATTTGTTTGATTTGGAGAAGTACTCCACAAGAGGTACCTAGATGATCTCCACCCTCTTTCTCCTCTCTTTTTAGCCTCCTTTTTAGATCTTGTTTCATGGAGGAGAGAGAAAACTGGTATTTGTTTCTCTAAGTTCATCATGGATGCATTAATTTTATTTGCCGTCGTTATTTATGTCTCTAGATTTAATATAAATATAATAAATTATTATTTTTTTCTAATTCATCTTTGTTTTGTGATTCATGATGTGTGTAATTAATTAAGGATCGCAGTTACAATGGACCGGTCGGAATGGACGTATAAGATCAATAGAGTACTTGATGTACGATATCTCGTTGAAGTGAGAAAGTTTATTGCCGCTGTGAAAGCTGACCATGAGAGATTGAACCAGATGACAATCATATGTCCATGTCATCGCTGCAAGAATCTGACCGCCTTCAAAGACGAAGGCACAGTGCAATCTCATTTGATTCGTTTTGGTTTTATGGAGGATTACACGATGTGGACTCATCACGGCGAGAGATTCGATCTGAGTGTCGGGGCGGCATCTGGAGTAAGCTCAGCGTCGACGACGACGGTGAACCAAGATCTTGGAGCGCACGTCTCATCAGCAACAGTAGCGCCTGCCTTCAGTGATAGTAGTGCTCGTGACCACATCGCTGTGGAGGATGTACTCCAGGATATGATAGATGATGGTGGTGGAGATGTTGAGGACGCTACGGTGCAGGACCCTGCGGATGTGCAGCTGTTTCAAGATTTACTCAACCATATCGACGAAGACGACGTCGTGTATGGCTCCCCGAAGTGGCTGAAAAATTTCAGAGAGATGAAGCAGGTGTCACTTGATCCTTTATATAAGGATGGCGGGGAATGTCCGAAGGATTGCATGGTGCTCCGTTTCAACCTCCACATGTTGATGATGAAGGCTCGACATGGGTGGTCAGACAGTAGCTTTGATGAGCTGTTAGGTTACCTTGCTAAAACATTCTCGACGAGTAACAAGATTCCAGCAAATACGTATCGGGCGAAGAAGCTTATCCGGCCAGTGGCGATGAAGCTTAGAAAGTTCGATGCCTGCCCTAACCACTGCATCCTCTATCGGGGCACAAAGTATGAGAATTTGACGAGCTGTCCGCACTGTGGCGCCAGTCGCTACAAGAGAAATGCTGGTTGTCGCGTGAATGCAGACGACGATGAGGCCTTGCGAGGTGGTCAGAGGAAGAAGAAGAAGGGTGTCAAGAAGAGCAGCGTTGCAGCCAATCGCATCTCGGCTCATCAGTAGGACGAGGAAGAAGAGGGTTACACGTTGAGGAGAAGTCTGACACTGTCGGTGTGGTACATGCCAGTGATCGATCGCCTGCGTGCGCTATTTGGGAACCCAGAGGACGCGAAGCTCATGTCCTGGCATGCAATAGCTGACCGCTTGAAGGACGATGGCATGCTGCGGCACCTCTCCGATGGCCAGCAGTGGAAAGATTTCGACAAGGCCTACCCGCAATTTGGCAAAGATCCCAGGAACGTTCGGTTCGCGCTGAGCACCGATGGGATGAATCCTTTCGGCGAGCTGAGCAGCTCCCACGGCACCTGGCTGGTCGTATTGACCATCTACAACCTACCTCCCCATCTGTGTCAGAGGCGCATGTATCTTCTGCTGACCATGCTTATCTCGGGACCAAAGCAGCCCGACAACGATATCGATGTTTTCCTGGAGCCGGTAATGGAGGAAATGAAGGAGCTATTTGATGTTGGAGTCGAGATGGTGGATGCGTCCCTCAAGGAGAAGTTCACCCTAAAAGCCATCATCTTTGTCACCATCACCGACTACCCCGACCTCTTCTCACTGTCGGGGCAGATCAAAGGGAAGACCGGCTGCGTAATATGCATCAACGAGACATGCTACACTTACCTCAAGGGATCGAACAAGATGGTCTACACGAGGCACAGGCGGTTCCTTCCGAATGAAGGACCGAGAGTGCTACCAGAAAGTGACCAGAGGGGGGTGAATGAGAGCTTCAAAGTTCCTTTCGGAAACTTGTTGCCACTGTCCCATAAATCAACCCCAAGAGCAAACCCTAGAGCTCGTAAGTGTCCATGACCCTAGAGATAGGGTGGATGCTTGCAAGAAGCACAGCGAGACACTTTATGACTCTAGAAACCCAACGCAAAAGCCGGAAATCAAAACCGACAATGAACGAACGAATCGTGGATGAAACTGCGCAAAGTCAGCAGCATCGGACGCTGGCAGCGTCCGATGTCAAAGCACCGGACGCGTCCGATGCAAATGTCCTCCAATTGTTTTACCTACATCAATAAAAAGACATAGGGTAAGCATACGGTCCAACACTGGGGTTAGTGAAGTAAGAAGAATACCAGTGTTGGGCCAGCTGCTCAAAAGAACGGTCAGTGTAAAAACCATTCCTAGCCTGTCTACGGGGAAAGCGATCACCACACACAGGAAAACATGGTCCACTAAGGAAAGAGCGTCCATCGCGATACTCAAAACGCGGTGGGGGAAAACGCTCAACAAAGCCTCCGCCACGGGGTCCGTATCCTGCAAAGTCAGGACCCCGTCGGGCAACACCTCCCTGACGCCTAGGACCTTGAGGCACTGCACCTCTAGGCCTAGCAGCTCTCCTCAGAGCTCTCCTCTGAACATTCGGCACATGTACATCATGGAAAGGATGGTACATGTCCAGATTGTTCATCTCCCTGGAACGGCGCGCTTCTCTCTTGCGCCGAAAGCAGAACTCACTCAAGTGTCCATCTCTCCCACAGTGCTCACACTGGTATCTCACCACTCTCATAGGGGGTTGTTGGTACTCACGGTTGTGGGTGTGGATCACTTTGCCCTTCTGTGGCATAAGCTCCTCCTGGATAGGTGGCATTGTATCCAGCTTGTTTTTCAGGTGGTTGGGTTTGGGATGCCACACTTGGTTCTTGGGTGGAGCTTTCGGAGGTTCCTCAAACACTCCGTCCTTGGTGTTAGGCTTGAGAGGCTCTTTGGGTGAAAGCTTGGTAAGTTTGGGAGTAGTGGTGGAGTTTGGCTTCTCACTTGGGTTAAGACCACTCGACTCTCCAATCTTCCCAAAAGCAGAAACATCAACACCCGGAGCAAAACCTACACCTAGACCTCCAGCAGCTCGCTTAAACTGAGCGATCATCATCCCAAGCTGCGGCTCATTACAAGACACCCATGACAAGATGGTCCGAAGGTATGTGTTTTCCTCCTCGGTTTGCATCTTGCCATGCTTCACATTTGCGATCTCCATCTCCAAACCTGTGACGTAACGGCCCTAATCCCATGGCCCACCGATCACTATCATCCACTGACAATCGATCCGTACAGCCAAGGGGTTAAGACCGGGTTCGCCACTGGGCTACATCAGTGCCCGATGTCCGCAGGATCATCTCACAATTCAGTTACAATTTCTTGAACATTTTGACAAATAACATCGGAGTAAATAGCGGAAGACTTAAATAACAATAGTTTTACAAACCAGGGTTCAACATAAACTTAAAGTGAAGTTATTACAGACCATAGTTCAAATAGAAAGAGTTGGCATGGTAGCAAATGACAACGACTATAGGATAAAGATACATCACCCAGCCCAAGGGTGGATAATCACACATCGGCCTCATCGGCCTCATCCTGAACCACAGTCACACAGCAGGGTCCAAGGCATACTGAGGGATCTGCCATACCTGCAACATGGGTAAAAGAACCCTGAGTACAAAGGTACTCAACAAGACTTACCCGACTAAAGAAAAGGGAGAAGACTCAGGAATGCAGGCTTAGGGTAGTCAAGGTAAGGCTTAAGCAAGTTCAAGTATTTTGCAGAAAAGCATTTTTGGTAAACCTCATTTTAATTTTGAAAGATTCGGTATTCCTTGTTCCATCATAATCCTTGATTCATTTTACTTTCCAAAACAGACCTAGTTGAGAACCACTCCCTGTTGACAGTCAGTGACTAAGTCTCCATAACCGAGGAGCAGCGTTAATCCGGATAAACAATACTCAGCTGAGGGTCCCTATCCACACTGCATATGTAGCACCCAAGCTTGCATATGCCAACTCGTCTACCACGATTCCTCCAAGATTGGGCCCGGTCCTACGCCACCCGGAAGTACAGTACACCACTCCAATCCGGGCCTCTAACCCACGTGGGTACATGCTACTTCCGCCATCTCTCCACTCCCAGTGCGCGGTTGTCGGTCCAATAAAGGATTCCTCGGAGCCGAAGCTTTCCGTAGTATGTGAATAGTTGCAAGTCTTAGTCAATCAGGCCCCCATACAGGTGGTCCCTAAATTTTCCAGCCAGCGACAAGCACCTCGGGCCTCTAACCCAAGAGTACAGGTCCTGTCAGTTTTTCAACCCTGTCCCGGTCGGTGTCAACTGTTGAGTCCCAGACTACAACATGACGGCACCGTACGCAAGGACAACCTCTCCTTCCCATTGGCTAGGTACGGATCAGATACTTAGCCAATAGTGGGAGTAAACCAGAAATTCCCATAAATATTCTTAAAGCGATCACACTTTGAAATTGGCATTTTTATTGCAAATCTATCATATAGCATTGCTAAGCATTTTGCAATAGTTTTTGAAAAACAGGTATCAGGTGTATCATTGGTCAAGGTAGATAATGCATCAGATAGGATTTCACTCAACTCCTATCAACCTAATGCAATAATTTAACTCAAAACATTTAAGGAAAACATTTATAAAAGCAAGGTAAGGGTTAAATGCACCGGGGCTTGCCTTGGACGGCAAAAAGAGCAGAGTCGGGGTAGGTATAGGTGTCGGAGCTCGGGGTTGCCTCGGGGACAAATCCTTCGGTGGCTACCTCGACTTCAGGTCCTTCTTCGTCAACTATACGGATGCAATGATGAATGCTCATGAGAATGATGATAAGGACTTATGGTGCAAGATAATACCACAGATTCAAGATTACTCTAAGGCAAGACATAAACGAAATCTAGGTTGAGCACAAAAGTAACCATTTCTTCCCTAAGCAATATTGATTAAACTTGACTTGATCATAACTATCCTAAGCATCAGCCAAACATAGCATCACAAACATCATAGAACAAAGGGTAGGGGTCTATGAATATCAATCAATCCAAAGATCACATCATCAAACACCTATTACTAACCCTAATCCACTTTTTCTATTTTCTTAATTTATTTAAAAGGTCATTTTATGAAGGTGCTCCAAAAATTACCAAATTAATCACATAAGTTCATTATGGTACAAGTATATGGCAAAACAAATTTCATAATTTTTGGAGGTTATTAAGGTGCTCAATTAAATCTAGACATTTAATTAAGAAAAGGCACTATTCCTTAATTAAAATAAAGCCTAAAAATCAACTTGTTCCAAATGGCTTCAAAATTTTACCAGAGACTCACCATGACCTAACTAGCTTGCAAAAATTTTCTCAAGATTTTTGGAACTACAGAACACTCTCTAAAAAAAACCAAAGCCTTCATTTTTCAATTAAAAGGGGGATTTTTCATTTTCAAATTTTGCACAAAACTCAAGTTTCATATTTTTATAAAATACTTCAGAGCATAAAGAGTCTACCACAAAAATTTCAGAATTTTTGGAGGTCTACAGAAAATCACACAAAAAGATGAAATCTGAACACTATTCACATGTATGGGAAAAATAGAAAACGGCACTGTTCGTCTTCCTCGCGACGCCGGCGGTCACCCGACGGCGGCGAGACGTCGTTCCGGCCACGGCAGGGGCTTGCGGCCGAAACCAAGGACATGGAGAGGTTCAGGAGCTCACCGGCAGTCGATGACGCGCGGTGGCGAGGCGAGGGGGTGACCGGAGCTAGGAGGTCGACGGAGGCGGGCTCGTCGGCGGAACGGACGGCGGCGAACTGGCGTTCCGGCGTCCCTGTGTAACAAACGGAGACGCGATGACTGGGTTAGAGTCGCACGGGAGTAGGGAAGGTGATGCGGTGGTCGGAGGGAGATGATCAAGGCCGGAGACGGCGAATTTCACAAACCCGAGCTCGCCGGATTTTTGCCGGAGATGGCAACGACGAGCTACGCCGGGTGATTGAGGGCGGTAGAGGTGAAATTGGAGGATGGTGAAGCAACACAAGAACACTGCGGAGTTTCTAAGCTAGATGGTTGAGCTCGGGAGGCGCTGGTGTGAGCTGGCGACGGTGGCGAAGGTGAGTGAGTGAGGTCGGGCTCCGGCGACCTTCTTATAGGCGCGGCCAGGGGCCGGTAGAGACCTCGGTGTGGTGTGGATGAGATCGGCGGAGGCACGCGCACTCGATTGCGCTCTGGCGGAGGTGTTGGCGTGCAGCCGGGGCTCGGGCGTGCGCTCGCCGGCGATGGCCACGCGGCGGCGACGAACTGGGGACAGTGGGGGACGGGCGAGGGGTCAGCGCTCGCATGCGCGGACGCGGAGGAGACCAGGGGACAGCGGCGGCAGGTCGAAGTCGCGTGGGGAGCAGCCAGGCGCGCGGCGCGCGAGCTGCCGGCGGGGCGCCATGGCCGGGGCCCCCCCCTACGCGAGGTAGGAGATGAACAGTAGGTAGGTCTAGGGTTTGACTTTGGCTGCTCTCTGTATTTTGCAAATTTCTCCCAAAATTTGAACTGTGCGACAAAAACTCAAAACACCAAAGTTGTTCAGAAAAATGAGATCTACAACTTTGCCAAAATGAACATTTTCAAATTCCGAATAGTTTTTGAACAACATTTGAAAACAGAAAAGGGGACACTTTTGAAATTTGAATCAATTCAACATTACTCTGGATTTCAAACTGAAACTTGAAAATCTGTAAACATGAAAGTTGTTCCTTTTATCAAAACCTACAACTTTGCTATTATACACTTTTCCAGAAACTCATTAGTTTTTGAACTTATTTTGAAAACTGAAAAGGGAACAAAAACTGGAGTTTGATTGAATTTGAAATAACTCAAAACTTTGTACTGCAACTTGAAAATTTGTAAATACCAAAGTTGTTTCTCTTTGAAAGATCTACAACTTTGCTTTTTGGACCAACCCCAAATTTTGAATAATTTTTGAATCACAAAAAGAGGGATAAAATCCAGGATTTGGAAATCAGGGTTTTGCAAAGAGTTTTGAAATCAAATTCTGATTTTTGAACTTTGGCCAACCCAACAACACTCCAAGTCATCCAACTGAACAAGAATTACACAAAGCTAGGCACAGAGGTGAAATTACCATTTTGCCCTAGAAGAGAGAAGTGGGCTAATAAGGGTTTTTGCAATAGAGGTGCTTCACATAAAATGACACACTTAGCAAAATGCATACACATGAAATCATGATCAAGATGCTTAATGATGATAATGATGATATGTCAAGTTAATTACATACTAAACACCAGAGGTGTTACAGCCTCCCCCCCTTAAAAAAAATCTCGCCCCGAGATTCCATGTCTTAAGAAAGGACCAAGAAGGGATAAAGGCAAAACCTTACATGGACAGAGATTCGAGAAAGTCGGGGTAGTTCTTTGCTAAGAAGTCTTCAGATTCCCACGTAGCTTCTTCTTCAGAGTGCTGGTTCCACTGGATTTTGTACCATCTTGTGGTGGTTCTTCGGGTAACACGATCCTTGTGGTCCAACACGCGAACTGGATATTCTGAGTAAGATAGATCAGGCTCTAGCTCGACACCTTCAACTTCCACGACATGTTCTGGTACTCTGAGACACTTCTTGAGTTGGGAGACATGGAAAACATTGTGGACAGCGGAGAGATGATCGGGCAACTTCAGCTTGTAAGCTACCTTGCCACAACATTCCAAAATCTCAAACGGACCAATGTAGCGAGGTGCTAACTTTCCTTTAACTCCAAAACGAGTGACTCCTTTGGTTGGTGAGACCTTGAGATATACATAATCTCCAACTTGAAACTTCAGAGGTCGACGTCTCTTGTCAGCGTAGCTCTTCTGTCGAGATTGGGCAATCTTCATATTCTCTTGTATCTGCTTGACTTTCTCTTCCATATCTTTGACCAGGTCAACTCCAAAGAATTCTCTTTCTCCGGGCTCAGACCAACTGAGGGGTGTACGACAACGACGACCGTACAATGCTTCAAATGGTGCCATCTTGATGCTCTCTTGATAACTGTTATTGTAAGAGAACTCTGCCAAGGGCAAACAGTCATCCCAAGTATCTGCGAAGGTAAGAACACAGGCTCTCAACATGTCCTCCAGCACTTGGTTGACTCGCTCAGTTTGTCCATCAGTTTGCGGATGATATGCCGTACTATGCAAAAGCTTGGTTCCAAGTGAGGTATGGAACGCTTTCCAAAACTTAGCGACAAACTGGGTACCACGGTCAGAGACAATGGTCTTGGGTATGCCATGAAGTTTCACTATGTGGTTCTTGTACAAGGCGGCATACATAGGGACGGTGTAACTGGTCTTCACTGGCAGAAAGTGAGCTTGTTTGGTGAGTCGGTCCACGATCACCCAAATGGAATCAAAACCTTTCTGGGTCTTGGGTAGTCCATTGACAAAATCCATACTAATGTCGTCCCATTTCCAAGCGGGTACTGGCAAAGGTTGCAATTCTCCTCCAGGCTTCATGTGTACTGCCTTGACTCTTTGGCAGGTATCACACTGAGCGACATACCGGGCAATCTCAATCTTCATTTTAGTCCACCAGAATCTCTGCTTCAAATCTTGGTACATCTTGTTACTGCCGGGGTGAATAGAGAATCTGGTCAAGTGTGCTTCATCAAGAATTAACTGTCTCAATTCAGGCACCTTGGGAACTACTAGACGGTTCTTGAACCAAACAACTCCTACATCATCGATCCTGAAACAATCAGTCTTTCCGGTCTGGACCTTTTCGATGATGTGCTTGATTCCAGGGTTATCCTTCTGAGCAGCAATGACTTGATCCTTGATAGATGTTTCTATGCTGACATTATTCAGGCTTCCTGGCGGGATCATTTCGATACCCATCCTTTCAAGTTCATGGCACAAGGAAAGATCAGAGGGCTTCGTCATCAGACAGTTGCAGTATGACTTGCGACTGAGGGCATCGGCAACTACGTTTGCCTTACCAGGATGGTAATGTACTTCGAGATCATAATCTTTAATCAACTCAAGCCATCTTCTCTGCCTCATATTCAATTCTTCTTGAGTGAAGATATACTTTAGGCTCTTGTGATCCGTATACATATTGCAAGTACTGCCCAACAGATAGTGACGCCAAATCTTCAAGGCATGCACGACTGCGGCTAGCTCTAGATCATGGGTGGGATAGTTTTCCTCATGTCGCTTAAGCTGTCGTGAGGCATAAGCGATTACTCGTCCTTCTTGCATCAAAACACAGCCCAAACCAGTACCAGATGCATCACAGTATACATCGAAGGGCTTCTCGATATCTGGTTGAGCTAGGACTGGTGATGTAGTTAATAGTTTCTTTAAGGCTTGAAAGGCTTGCTCACAGGCTGGTGACCAAACGAAATCCACGGAATTCTTCAACAACTCTGTGATAGGCTTGGCGACTCTAGAGAAATCTGGGATGAATCGACGATAGTATCCAGCCATTCCCATGAAGCTGCGAACTTCGCGGACAGTGGTAGGTGGCTTCCAATCCAAGATATCTGACACTTTTTCCGGGTCAACTGACACACCTTCAGCGGACAGAACATGACCAAGGAATTGAATTCGATCTAGCCAGAATTCGCATTTACTGAACTTGGCATACAGCTGGTGATCTCTGAGACGAGAGAGAACGATTCGAAGATGCTCGGCGTGATCTTCAGGAGTTCTTGAATAGACAAGGATGTCGTCAATGAACACGACTACAAATTTATCGAGCTCTGGCATGAACACAGAGTTCATGAGATACATGAAATGAGCGGGGGCATTGGTCAAGCCGAAGGACATGACCAAGTACTCATATAGGCCGTATCTGGTGGTGAAAGCTGTTTTAGGAATGTCTTCTGGACGGATTTTTATTTGGTGATAGCCAGATCTGAGATCAATCTTGGAGAACACTTTGGCTCCAGACAACTGGTCAAAAAGAAGGTCAATGCGAGGCAAAGGATATTTGTTCTTGATGGTGACCTCATTGAGCGGGCGATAATCAACGCACAGACGAAGGCTTTTGTCCTTCTTCTTCACAAAGATAGCAGGACAGCCCCAAGGAGATGAACTTGGGCGAATGAGACCCTTGTCCAAGAGCTCTTGCAATTGGATCTTCAGCTCTGCCAACTCTCTGGGAGGCATTCGATAAGCTCTGCGGGATATAGGAGCAGTCCCGGGCTTTAGCTCTATGGCAAACTCAACATTACGGTCGGGAGGCAGACCGGGTAGATCTTCTGGGAAGACATCAGGGAACTCACAGACCACGGGAATATCCCTGACTTCAAACACAGGCGGCACTCAACTGGGTGGTTGCTGGTTTTGAGGCATAGGAAGTTGGAGAAGGAGTTTGGAGGTGCTGTTAGGAATATCCACTCTCACAACTCTATTCAAGATGTCTATCATGGCTTTATACTGACACATCCAATTCATGCCTAAGATGACATCTATCTCTTGATCGCGCAGTACTATCATGGTGGTAGGAAAACATGTTCCCCAACATTACTGGTATACTGCGGACCACTTCCTTAGTATTTATCCGCCCTCCAGGCGAAAGTATACAGAAACTTTCTTTTAACTCCCCCATGGGTAACTCATGCTTGATGACAAAAGTGCGACTGATGAAGGAATGCGATGCACCAGAATCAAACAAGACGACTGCAGGATGATTGGCAACAGGGAACCTACCGAGCATGACGGGCTCTCCTTCTGGGATGTTACTGACGGTGGTGAAGTAGACTTGCCCGTGCTTCTTGACAAACTTGCCCTTCTGGACGTGCTGCTGCGGTGCACGGTGCTGCTGCTGCTGCTGTGATCCTCCAGGGCCTTTCTGTGCATGCTGGGCATTCTTCTTGGGCTTTGGACAATCGCGAGACCAGTGACCAACTTGGCCACAGTTGTAGCATGGATGGTTGTAAGCTGTTTGAGGGGCGGTGATACGAACACCTGGGGCGTTCGGCTGAGTGGCACTTTGCTGGTTGGCATTATGAGTGGTGGCCGCGGTACGAACGACCACTTGCTGATGGGGATATGGGGCTCGGTTTTGGTGGTGGCTGGGGTGATAGATGATTCTTGGGCGCTTGTGGCTACTGGAGAAGCTGCTAGACCCAGCCTTCTTCTTCTTCTTCTCCTCTTGGTACTGACGGTTGCTTTCCTCGAAAGCGACAGCACGGTCAACGACATCATGATAAGATCCGGTTAAGTTTTTGGATAGACCTCTGCGAATCTTAGGGTGCAGACCCCTGAGAAAACAATCTCTCTTCTTCTCATCCGTGTTGACATAGTCGGAGGCATACTGGCTCAGGTGGTTGAACTGTCCCACATACTGCATCACTGTGGATTCCTTCTGCTGCAGGGCTAGGAACTGATCAAGCTTCATCTTCATCAGACCTGATGGATGTGGTGTGCACGGAAAGCGGTGCGGAACTCCTCCCAGGTCAACTCATGACCTTCCGGCTGGGCAGCCAAGAGGTTGGCATACCAAGTACTTGCTGGACCACGAAGCTGCTGAGAAGCAAACCGGGGCTTCTGGATTTCAGTGCATCGGATGAGACCAAACTTCTGCTCCATGGTGCGGAGCCAATCATCAGCTTCGAGGGTTCGTCGGCTCTGGTGAAAACCGGTGGACGGGTTTCAGTGAACTCCACATAGGTGGTCTCTTGGTGGTGACGACCACGGTGACCAACATTCTGATGTCCTTGGTTCTGAGCCATCAGGTTGGCAGCGGCGGCCAAAGCTGCAATGGCATCTGCCAGGGTAGCAGGAACTGGTGGAGGGTTTGGAAGGTTGGCACCTCCGGAACTTCCGGCTCCAGTGCGGGTGTTCACAGGCATCTGTTAAGAACTTGGGAACTTAGCATCCAAAGATTGATTTTGAACGAAACTGACTGATAAGATTCATTGATGCAAGGGTAGATAACCGGTACAAGGTTCGATAGATAACCACCAACTGACAAAGGAAAGGTACAAGACACGATACAGACTGGACTAAACAGAAGACCAACTAACGCCCCAAACCTAGACTAAGGCTTTAGGTGAGCAGATGGTACAGACACAAGGAGTCTAGTCGTCATCGATGTAGATCATCTCTTCATCATCATCATCCTCGATGATAAGCTCAGGCTCTTCCTCCTCATCTTCATCTTCAACATGAACATCTTCAGCAGGTTCCACTTCTATGTTCTGGATTGGCTCTTGCTCTACTTCAGGCTCCTCCACGACTCCATCTTCTGGATCCTCAGCAACAGGTGGAATCATGGGGTGAAGCTGGTCGTACAGTTGATGTACCTCCTCATGAAGTATATCATTGTACTGCTCAATCTGGGCAGTGTACTGCTGCAGTCCATGGAGCTGGGCTCTGGCGACATCTTCGCGGTTCCAAGCCTCGTTGCGCTGCTCGATAGCGCGAACTGTGTTCCGATTGGCCTGCTCCAGGGAAGCTCGTGCCTCATAAAACTCCATGCGGGAAAGATAGAAATCATGCTCCATGTTCTCCATCTCAGCCTTCAGGTTCTTGATTTCCTCCTTCAGCTGCTTGCGGTTGCGGCGGGGAACGCGACGTCCATTGGAGGATTCTCCAGTCTCTTCTCCTGTGCGTGGCGCCAGCTGGTGACGTGGCACACCGTTGGTCCAGTCGACTTGCGAGCAGTTCGCTTGAGGATGACCATCTGGACAAGAGTTTATAGGTGAGAAAGGCTAGCAAGAAAAGGTAAAGGCATACTAACCCAACAGACTTAGAGAAGAAGTTATTAGCTTAAGTGATTATGACATGATGCATGATTCGTTCCTACGGAACAAGGCAATGCAACTATTAAAGTAAGGTACATAGGGCTTATACAAGTTGTCTTGCTACTAGTTGCCAAAGACAAGATGAGATGAGAGAAGCATTTTGGACCCAAAATAGTCAAGTTTAGTTTTGGACTTAAAACCTTTTGAAGTTTTCGCAAAAAGATTGCAACGTCGTAGTGAGAGGCTCCGATACCACTCTGTGACGTAACGGCCCTAATCCCATGGCCCACCGATCACTATCATCCACTGACAGTCGATCCGTACAGCCAAGGGGTTAAGACCGGGTTCGCCACTGGGCTACATCAGTGCCCGATGTCCGCAGGATCATCTCACAATTCAGTTACAATTTCTTGAACATTTTGACAAATAACATCGGAGTAAATAGCGGAAGACTTAAATAACAATAGTTTTACAAACCAGGTTCAACATAAACTTAAGTGAAGTTATTACAGACCATAGTTCAAATAGAAAGAGTTGGCATGGTAGCAAATGACAACGACTATAGGATAAAGATACATCACCCAGCCCAAGGGTGGATAATCACACATCGGCCTCATCGGCCTCATCCTGAACACAGTCACACAGCAGGGTCCAAGGCATACTGAGGGATCTGCCATACCTGCAACATGGGTAAAAGAACCCTGAGTACAAAGGTACTCAACAAGACTTACCCGACTAAAGAAAAGGGAGAAGACTCAGGAATGCAGGCTTAGGGTAGTCAAGGTAAGGCTTAAGCAAGTTCAAGTATTTTGCAGAAAAGCATTTTTGGTAAACCTCATTTTAATTTTGAAAGATTCGGTATTCCTTGTTCCATCATAATCCTTGATTCATTTTACTTTCCAAAACAGACCTAGTTGAGAACCACTCCCTGTTGACAGTCAGTGACTAAGTCTCCATAACCGAGGAGCAGCGTTAATCCGGATAAACAATACTCAGCTGAGGGTCCCTATCCACACTGCATATGTAGCACCCAAGCTTGCATATGCCAACTCGTCTACCACGATTCCTCCAAGATTGGGCCCGGTCCTACGCCACCCGGAAGTACAGTACACCACTCCAATCCGGGCCTCTAACCCACGTGGGTACATGCTACTTCCGCCATCTCTCCACTCCCAGTGCGCGGTTGTCGGTCCAATAAAGGATTCCTCGGAGCCGAAGCTTTCCGTAGTATGTGAATAGTTGCAAGTCTTAGTCAATCAGGCCCCCATACAGGTGGTCCCTAAATTTTCCAGCCAGCGACAAGCACCTCGGGCCTCTAACCCAAGAGTACAGGTCCTGTCAGTTTTTCAACCCTGTCCCGGTCGGTGTCAACTGTTGAGTCCCAGACTACAACATGACGGCACCGTACGCAAGGACAACCTCTCCTTCCCATTGGCTAGGTACGGATCAGATACTTAGCCAATAGTGGGAGTAAACCAGAAATTCCCATAAATATTCTTAAAGCGATCACACTTTGAAATTGGCATTTTTATTGCAAATCTATCATATAGCATTGCTAAGCATTTTGCAATAGTTTTTGAAAAACAGGTATCAGGTGTATCATTGGTCAAGGTAGATAATGCATCAGATAGGATTTCACTCAACTCCTATCAACCTAATGCAATAATTTAACTCAAAACATTTAAGGAAAACATTTATAAAAGCAAGGTAAGGTTAAATGCACCGGGGCTTGCCTTGGACGGCAAAAAGAGCAGAGTCGGGGTAGGTATAGGTGTCGGAGCTCGGGGTTGCCTCGGGGACAAATCCTTCGGTGGCTACCTCGACTTCAGGTCCTTCTTCGTCAACTATACGGATGCAATGATGAATGCTCATGAGAATGATGATAAGGACTTATGGTGCAAGATAATACCACAGATTCAAGATTACTCTAAGGCAAGACATAAACGAAATCTAGGTTGAGCACAAAAGTAACCATTTCTTCCCTAAGCAATATTGATTAAACTTGACTTGATCATAACTATCCTAAGCATCAGCCAAACATAGCATCACAAACATCATAGAACAAAGGGTAGGGGTCTATGAATATCAATCAATCCAAAGATCACATCATCAAACACCTATTACTAACCCTAATCCACTTTTTCTATTTTCTTAATTTATTTAAAAGGTCATTTTATGAAGGTGCTCCAAAAATTACCAAATTAATCACATAAGTTCATTATGGTACAAGTATATGGCAAAACAAATTTCATAATTTTTGGAGGTTATTAAGGTGCTCAATTAAATCTAGACATTTAATTAAGAAAGGCACTATTCCTTAATTAAAATAAAGCCTAAAAATCAACTTGTTCCAAATGGCTTCAAAATTTTACCAGAGACTCACCATGACCTAACTAGCTTGCAAAATTTTCTCAAGATTTTTGGAACTACAGAACACTCTCTAAAAAAAACCAAAGCCTTCATTTTTCAATTAAAAGGGGGATTTTTCATTTTCAAATTTTGCACAAAACTCAAGTTTCATATTTTTATAAAATACTTCAGAGCATAAAGAGTCTACCACAAAAATTTCAGAATTTTTGGAGGTCTACAGAAAATCACACAAAAAGATGAAATCTGAACACTATTCACATGTATGGGAAAAATAGAAAACGGCACTGTTCGTCTTCCTCGCTCGCGACGCCGCGGTCACCCGACGGCGGCGAGACGTCGTTCCGGCCACGGCAGGGCTTGCGGCCGAAACCAAGGACATGGAGAGGTTCAGGAGCTCACCGGCAGTCGATGACGCGCGGTGGCGAGGCGAGGGGGAGGGTGACCGGAGCTAGGAGGTCGACGGAGGCGGGCTCGTCGGCGGAACGGACGCGGCGAACTGGCGTTCCGGCGTCCCTGTGTAACAAACGGAGACGCGATGACTGGGTTAGAGTCGCACGGAGTAGGGAAGGTGATGCGGTGGTCGGAGGGAGATGATCAAGGCCGGAGACGGCGAATTTCACAAACCGAGCTCGCCGGATTTTTGCCGGAGATGGCAACGACGAGCTACGCCGGGTGATTGAGGGCGGTAGAGGTGAAATTGGAGGATGGTGAAGCAACACAAGAACACTGCGGAGTTTCTAAGCTAGATGGTTGAGCTCGGGAGGCGCTGGTGTGAGCTGGCGACGGTGGCGAAGGTGAGTGAGTGAGGTCGGGCTCCGGCGACCTTCTTATAGGCGCGGCCAGGGGCCGGTAGAGACCTCGGTGTGGTGTGGATGAGATCGGCGGAGGCACGCGCACTCGATTGCGCTCTCTGGCGGAGGTGTTGGCGTGCAGCCGGGGCTCGGGCGTGCGCTCGCCGGCGATGGCCACGCGGCGGCGACGAACTGGGGACAGTGGGGGACGGGCGAGGGGTCAGCGCTCGCATGCGCGGACGCGGAGGAGACCAGGGGACAGCGGCGGCAGGTCGAAGTCGCGTGGGGAGCAGCCAGGCGCGCGGCGCGCGAGCTGCCGGCGGGGCGCCATGGCCGGGGCCCCCCCTACGCGAGGTAGGAGATGAACAGTAGGTAGGTCTAGGGTTTGACTTTGGCTGCTCTCTGTATTTTGCAAATTTCTCCCAAAATTTGAACTGTGCGACAAAAACTCAAAACACCAAAGTTGTTCAGAAAAATGAGATCTACAACTTTGCCAAAATGAACATTTTCAAATTCCGAATAGTTTTTGAACAACATTTGAAAACAGAAAAGGGGACACTTTTGAAATTTGAATCAATTCAACATTACTCTGGATTTCAAACTGAAACTTGAAAATCTGTAAACATGAAAGTTGTTCCTTTTATCAAAACCTACAACTTTGCTATTATACACTTTTCCAGAAACTCATTAGTTTTTGAACTTATTTTGAAAACTGAAAAGGGAACAAAAACTGGAGTTTGATTGAATTTGAAATAACTCAAAACTTTGTACTGCAACTTGAAAATTTGTAAATACCAAAGTTGTTTCTCTTTGAAAGATCTACAACTTTGCTTTTTGGACCAACCCCAAATTTTGAATAATTTTTGAATCACAAAAAGAGGGATAAATCCAGGATTTGGAAATCAGGGTTTTGCAAAGAGTTTTGAAATCAAATTCTGATTTTTGAACTTTGGCCAACCCAACACACTCAAGTCCAATCATCCAACTGAACAAGAATTACACAAAGCTAGGCACAGAGGTGAAATTACCATTTTGCCCTAGAAGAGAGAAGTGGGCTAATAAGGGTTTTTGCAATAGAGGTGCTTCACATAAAATGACACACTTAGCAAAATGCATACACATGAAATCATGATCAAGATGCTTAATGATGATAATGATGATATGTCAAGTTAATTACATACTAAACACCAGAGGTGTTACAAAACCCTCACACAAAACACATCTAGACACACAAGTGCTACCCGAGCTGGCCTTCTCAAGAGACTCAATCTTGGCATTCTTCTCTGCCAACTCGGTTTGCAAGCCAGCACAAGACTTGCACGCACCCAACAACACGGGTCTAGCCCGAGCTCTCATCCACCTCTCCAACCAAAGCAGCATACTTACTCCTCAAGGTGAGAAGATCAGTCATGTGCTTGGTGCACATCTCGCACTCAGCCTCCTCAGATACGACTACGGTGGATCTAGCAAACTCAAGCTCCTTCACTGTATCCTCCCACTTCTGCCTAAACTCCTTGCGCTCTCTCGCTGCACACCTAAGCAACTTATCCTGACTAAGCAAAGCAGCAGTAAGCTTATCAACTTTGGCAGAGAGTTCCTCAGGAGTTTGAGATACCTGTGAGGAGTCGTCATCGTCGTCCTGAGGGATCTCCTCCAGCTTGCCGTCAACCTCATCACCAAGGGCCATGGTGCAGAAGCCCTCGTCGTCGGTGAAGAAGCAGAGCCCGCTCAGCTTGTCCTCGATCCTCTTCCTCTTCTCAGACTCGTCATCGCTTGAGTGTGCGGAGTCATCATCCGAGTCATCGACGTCGCTGAGCGTGGCAAAGAAAGCATGCTGCTCAGCCTGGGCCTTCTCCAAGTACTTCTTCTTGATATACTCCTTGTTGAAGCCGCCCTTCCGCTTTGGCTTCCGGGGGACGTACTTCTCCTTGCGCTTCCCGGAGTCGTACTTGTGCCCATGATCGCCCTTCCCAGATTGCTTGTTCTTCTTGGGACAGTTGGCGATGAAGTGGTCGGGGTCACCGCACTCAAAGCATCCTGAGCGTCCTCCTCCGCGGCGACGGTTCATGCGGTTGTTATGGAACCGCGAGAACCAGTTGGCGAGCACAGCCAACTCGTCATCCCCCAAAGACTCCAACTGCTCCTCTGTGATAGAAAGAAGTGAAGAGAGTGCAAATCCTCCAGAGGGCTTAGCAGAAGAGCCAGAAACCAAAGCCATAGTCGGGCTAGAAGGATTTTCATAAGAAGCCCTCAACATGGCATCAATCTCACTAGACTTGAGCTTACTAAAGAGCTCGTCGCATGTGAGGGTCTCATAGTTAGACGATTTGATGATCGCCTGGACCTTTGAGTCCCACACCGACCGATCGAGAGTATGCAAAAGCTTCAAAGCCCTCTCATGGTCGTCGAAAGGCAACAACTCCTTGTTCGCTCCCATCTTGTTGACAATAACCTGAAAGCGAGCGAATAAACTCTCTATGCTCTCGCCAGGCATATGTCGAAAGTTCTCATACTCCCGCTTGTGCGACTCATAGAGACGGGATTTGACTTGAGTGGTTCCCTCATGGAAGCGCATGAGGGTCGCCCCAATCTCACGAGCCGTGGGGAGGTGAGAAACGCGATCAAACTCGGACATGCTCAAACAAGATAAAAGAGCATTACGTGCTCGGCTATTGGCATCGTGCTCCTCGATCTGCAGCTGAGTAGCACGAGCAGCCAAGACAACGTAATCCTGCTTGTTGCAAATCTCCCAGACAGAAGAGTCCATGCTCTGGAGATAGGCCGACATGCGTATCTTCCAATACGCATAGTTCTTCCCTTCGAAAAACAGCGGTTTGCCCACGCCACGATCCATGTCGCCTTATGTGGATCTGGAACCGGCTAAGGTGGAAGATCCTTAACCCGCTCCGATACCAATTGAAGGACCGAGAGTGCTACCAGAAAGCGACCAGAGGGGGGGTGAATGGGAGCTTCAAAGTTCCTTTCGGAAACTTGTTGCCACTGTCCCAAAAATCAACCCCAAGAGCAAACCCTAGAGCTCGTAATTGTCCATGACCGTAGAGATAGGGTGGATTCTTGCAAGAAGCACAGCGAGACACTTTACGACTCTAGAAACCCAACGCAAAAGCCGGAAATCAAACCCGACAACGAATGAACGAATCACAGACGAAACTGCGCAAAGTCAGCAGCATTGGACGCTGGCAGCGTCCGATGTCAAAGCACCAGACGCGTCTGATGCAAACAGGGCACTTCTGGAACCTTACTGGACCAGCATCAGACGCTGCTACAGTGCAGCCCTAGCATCCGATGCCTGACCCCCGGCGCGTCTGATGGCAACGGACGCTCCGATGGTCAGCGTCCGATGCTCCTTTAAAAACACTGTCAGATGACACATGGCATCGGACGCTCCGATGTGATGAACACAGCGTCCGATGGTCACAGTCACAGCGTCTGATGGTCCCAAAACTGCACTGTTCTTCCGTGAAAATCACTCGATCTCCTCCGAATCAAAAGCACTAAGGCTTAGACTTGGTATGAGGAGTTCCAAGGAGGTTAGTGAGCTATCCCATGGGAATCATGGCTCGCATCTAACTCTGAATCGATGGATTGGAAGAAATTGGGACTAAAGGACCAAAACTGATCCAAAACAAAAATCAACCGATCTACTAGGTCGTGAGGTTAGGGATGAATTCCTTCGGTGGAAAGAAGTGCCTCACGATCTAGAACAACTTGGTTCAAACGGATTTCCAAAAGACGCACTGAGCAAAGAGATCGATTGACGGGAAAAACGTGGAGAAAAGCAACCCACGAAGAACACGAACAAAACGCGAATCACAACCACGGATTTGCAACCGTGTGGCTGCCACACGCTACAATAGTGAGATTACGGTCTCACTTCCTCAAAATCTCACGGGCACAGAGGTATTGTTCTCTTCTCTGTGGATCTCAGTTCGCTACAGCAGGGAATAGGGAGAGCAGGAAAACCCTAGGAGTGAAAGAGCAAATGACTGAGATACTTTGGGAGGTGGGTGTCAACCCTTACTTATCCTAATTCTAATTCCCACTCTACCCCTAGTTATTTACAGAGCGACCCAGCCAAACCCTAAGGCTATCCTGGACCAACCCGAAGAAGATGCTGATCTGACGGCCACGCCCCGCACAACTGGTAGCGTTGGGCTCGACGCAACCTCACCGATTGCCGCCACGTGCCGCCCTCGCTCCGCTTGTCCTTTTCACGGACTCTGCCCCCGGTTTTGTGGCCGAAACCAGGAAACCAGGCCTTCAAGTCCATTCCCCGGTTTTGTGGCCCAAACCGGGAAACCAGCCGCCCATCGCCTGAGTTTTGTGGCGCAAACTTAGAAACCCGCCAGCGCCCAGGTTTTAAGGCCCAAACCTGGAAACCGTCCTCAGCCCGAGTTTTGTGGCCCAAACTCGGCAAACTCGCAGCACCCAGGTTTTGTGGCCCAACCTGGAAACCGTCCACCCGGTGGTTTTTCTGTGGCTCAACCACCAAACCGGAGCTGAAGAGAGGATGCACCGCCCATGCACACCATCCACCGACACGTGTCCCCAGGTCCTCACCCGAGCAACACCATGTCCCGCAAGTCTCCGCTCGTCGTTGTCCCAGGCTGTCAGCCACCACAGCTGATCCTCAGGCCACCGGTCCCTCAGTCCAAGCGTCACGTCCGCCCTTCACCGCTCCCGGTCCGTCGGCATGGCACGTCTCTACTTGACCTTCACCTTGCCCTCAATCACTGTCTGCGTGCTCGACACCTGCACAACACAATCCAAAGAACATACGATCAAACCCGTTGACAATCACTCATCACTCGAGACTCGGCATACACCCATGTATCCGCACCGAAAAGGCACTTATATAGAAGAAGTGTCATTAATCAATTGTTCGATGATCAGGGCGAGCCCTGCAAAACAAGTGAGAATAACACAACTCGTGGAACTTGTTAGAATTAAACCCTACAACTATGCTTTATAGTTCATTTCATATCATTCTTTGCATTAGTTGATGGTATAATATTGACTGTAAGGACCATCAACAAGTTCCCCCAAGCTTACCCTTTGCTAGTCCCTTAGCAAAACAAAAAATTAACAATGGATCAGTAGTTACTGCAATATCTTCACTTCCAACAAGTACACCTGCTGTTAAACAAACATTCTCTGAAACATATCATGTTATTCTTCATGGGGCTTATTACCTTTACCTTAGATCTTGAGTAGTTGATAGATTGAACCATCAAATCAAGCACTATGTCTCTAGTTCTTTCACTTCACCTTTATCCCAGAGTTTTAATTAATTTTTTAAAAGCTTTAATACATATGTTGTCAAATAAAAAATGGATCCAAAGAGAAAGTCAACCAACCATTGAATCAAGAAGTGCATGTCTATGGAAAAATGGAGTCGGATGCTCTTTTGAATATATTCACTCTCTTCTGTTTATCAGAGACATATGGCTATTAGGCTAATTCTACTATCGGGCACGTGTTCATTTTTTTCTGATATATATTTATTTATTTATTTCAAGGTTCATTTTTTTCTGATATATATATATATATTTATTTCAAGGTTCCAGTCACATGTCCCTTTTTATTTCCTCGGGATCTATCTTTTTAAGGTTTCAGACACTTGTCCCTTTTTATTTCCTCCGATCTCTTCTTTCTTTTTACTTTTTTTAATAGCCACATATTTCCAATAAACTTCTGAGGGGATATCAACAGATAATTATGAGCATTTATGTGAAAGATGGATGAAATGTGTAAGTGATCTCAATTCAATGGCATGATAACTTCTCACAGGGTCACAAAGCTTAATTTAACTCAATGTAATTATTAGTCATATTCATATTGAGAAATCTCTAAAACTCTAGTGTTGTTTAGAACAAGATAATAGCAGCTTAGATCATCACATATCATATCTCAATTACCTAGACCTTAGATCAAGTATTTGTCAACCATGCATTTATTTTTATTTTAAGGCATCATTATTAATTAGGAGAACTCATGCTTTGAAGGCTAGGTACTTGAAAGAAATTAGATAGAGCAACTATTCATCATTTCCATACAAAATATTAGAGAGGGAGAGTTCTTCTTTGGTCATCAACTCTTAAAATAAACTAGATACACTATTTTATTATTTAACTTAACACACTTTAAGATATAATATAAAAACTAATAGTAGTAGTAGTAATAATAATAATAATAATAATAATAATAATAATAATAATAATAATAAGACATACCTGAATCGCGAAGATAACGGGGGCGCGTCTCCCCCAAGCTGGTTCCCTTAATAGCGTTGAGCCTTCATGTGCTCATATATTTTTGTCTCTTTTTTTAATTAACGGTGAGCCTTCATGTGTCCACATATTTTTGTTCTTTTCTTTTTAAGGGTGAGCCTTCATGTGCTCATATTTTTTATTTTGAATTTGTTTATATAACGAAAAACTTAAGAGAATAAAGATACTTACGTGGATACATGGGGGTGCCTTCCCTCAAGCTGAATGTTGACGTAGTCGTTCGATCTTGCAATGTAGCGGACTGGTAGTGGATATGTCCTTCCTCTATTAGAGCTTTGATTGATATTGATAGTTGTTGAAATAGTGCTCCAACACTGGATGGACATTCACTTGCTCGTCAGCTTTTCTTGACTTTTTAAATCCTGTGAAACTCACATAGACGACAAAACTTGTGGAACAGATTAAGCGTTAGTGGTTGGCCACTCAAGCCTTGGTTGTCCAGAATTTTAGTAAGATCTCTTTCTCAATATTTTTATATTTTTAATATTTTTATGATGCAAGAAAAAATACAACAAGATGAATGCAAGCATATTTATTTTTGTTATTTTTATGCCACCACGGTGAATATTCCTGTGGGTTTTTACACACCATAAGATTGTTTACACGGGGCTTCATAGTTTATGATATAGTGCAACAAGTAAAATATTTTTATTTTATTTTCTAATGCAATGCATAAATTAAAATGTTTGTGAATTAAATATGATGATGCATGAAATGACTATGGATTAAATATGAGAAATATGTAGGAAAGTAAATATGAGGATAACTACTGATTTTTACCTTTTGGCGAAGATTCAGATATTTAGGTCCGACGAACCGGACCTTCCCTTGGTTTAGACCTCACAAGATATGTCAGACGTTTGGAAAGTTGTTATTGATTGTAACTCTTAGGTGCAAACATTTTCTTCCATACTTTCTTGGTCTGAGTCTTCACTTCCTGTGGTTCACTGTCTTAAGGTTTCTCTTCTTCTTTCTTTTCTGGGACAGTATCGATAGCTTCTTCTTCATGATTGGCCTCTCTATTTTTGATAGCTTGTCTTTTGGCATTGAGAGCGGCGTCTTTCACTTTTGTTCTTCTTGAGTGCTTCATTGGGTGAAAGGACCGTGACGCCTAAGAGGGGGGGTGAATTAGGCAACTTAAAACTTCTACTCTAAACTGCGGCCTCTAATTTCCACCTAAGCAAAACCTATGCAAGAAGGTAAACTATCTAAAGTGCAACTACGGTTTTGCTAAGTGTGTTTGCTATCTCTACCGCAAAAGGAGTTATGCAACCTAGTTTCCAAACCTATCAACTAGCAAAAGTAAACTAGGAAAGGTAAAGCACATAAACAAGATAGCAATGTAAATACGGAAGCTAAAGAGTGTGATAGAGATGCAAACTCCCGTCGATGACTCCGGTATTTTTACCGAGGTATCGAGAAGCGCGCAAGCTTCCCCCTAGTCCTCGTTGGAGCCCCTCGTAAGGAATCCCTCGCAAGGGCCAAGCTCTCGGTCGGGTGACTCCGTGGATAGCTCCGGTTCTTCCCCCCACACAAGTGGGTCTCCGGTTAAGCCACTCATAGCAAAGCCTCTCCCGGATGCTCCCCGCCGTCTTCACTATCAAGTTTCCGGCCGAAGCGCCGCGGGCCTTGTTCCCTTCGGTACACGGAGGCGGCCACACCACAAACGCGGTTGGTGTTCTCGCAAGACTTACAAGCCCCGCCGATGTACAATCACGGTGCGCACAAGCATCGGTAGATGAGAGGTTTTCAACCTCACTTAACACTAGGCCTAACACCTAGAGCAAGCGCAAAGCGGTGGTCTAACTAGCCTAAGCACTTCGCAAAGCACCTACACTAATCACCTAGTATATTCACTAAGCACTTTGGTGGCTAGAGCAACTAGATATGTGTCTATGCACTATGATCACTTCCTTGGGCTCCAACCTCATGTTTTTGGCCGGCCATGGGGGTATTTATAGAGCCCCAAGCAAATAGAGCCGTTGGACACCAAAGATGGACTTTCCTGCGAGGCATCGGATGCTCCGGACGGGAGCATCGGACGCGCGTCCGATGTCACATAACGGCTAGTTCTGCCGACCTGGCACTGTGTCACATCAGATTCTGACAAGCGTCCGATGCGAGGTCATCGGATGCCTCCGATGCTCACAGAGCCTCTCTAGAACCTCTCTGCATAGGCATCGGACGCAGGGTCCTGTAGCGTCCGATGTAGCATCGACGCGTTCGATGTAACGCTGTGCACAGCGCACAGTGTTACCGGTGCGTCCGATGTGGTACCATCGGCGCGTCCGATGTCTCTGCTGGTGCCAACCCGAGCTAGGGTTTGGCATCGATGCGTCTGACGCTTTTGAGCAGCATCCGATGCAGCGTCCGATGTCCCTGCTTGCTTCGTTTCTTCGTGATTTCTTGCGCCGTCTTGGTTCCATTCTTGTGCCTTGGACTTTGCTCGATGTTGAGGGTCTTCTACTGAGCTTCTAATGTCTTGCTTGAGGTGTTGATCATTGGATCGCCATGTTGCCTTAGTCCAAGTCACATTTGCACCCTATTGGACTACAAAACAAACACTCACAAACACATTAGTCCAATTTGGTTATGTTGTTCATCAAACACCAAAATTCAAATTTAAATGGGCTGAGGTCCATTTTCCTTACAATCTCCCCCTTTTTGGTGGTTGATGACAACACGACCAAAACAAGCAAATAATAGATACATAATTTAAAATGCAATCTACTTTGTTAGGATGCAATGCAAAGGCAAGATCATATGATGTTTTAAAAGATACTAAATTGAAATATATTTCTTCTACCATATCTTGGCCTTGCCATAGAGTCCCTCTTTGTGACTTGATGGATTAAGACTCCCCCTAACTCCATAAGTCACTTCCTCCCTTTATGAACCATTCCCATGCAAATAACCATAGAAATTTTTGAAAATTTGATTTTGGTTATTTTGTTTGTTTTAGTTTGGGATTGATTTTGGTCCCTACACATTCTCCCCCTTTGGAATCAAACACCGAAAAGGAAGACATTAAAGCTTAAGAGAGGAAACATTATATATGCATACATATGATGTAAGGCTAAAGCATATGCATAACCGACAAAATAAAGCATAAAGGAGTTTAAACTATATAATGTAAGGAGAGAGCATATAAGAGTATCAAAGTGAAATCAACATAAGGTTATCGGTTAGGAATACCATATGTAGATACCAAGTGAATTCTCATCACATATTGATGCTTGTCTCCGGGAACTCCATTTTCCTTGCAATGAGACTACTACACATGTGATAGACTTGAAAGTAGTGTTAGTCTCAAAGTTTCCAAATTGTAGAGTAAACTCCCCCTAAAAGTGTGCATACAAGTTGGAATACTTGTGGGAGACATGCACATTGACTTGTAAGGTCAAACTACCATTTTCCATATTGATATTACAAGAAATGTGACATCAATTGAAGATGGTAATTGGGGTAGTTTATCTATAATTTGGACTGTGGCACATATAGGATAAATACAAAGTAAAAGAAGCTATGTGCCGTGCTTCTAACCAATTTAGACCATGTAGAATTGCTCTAAGAATGAGAATGATACCGAGCAAAACTACCATATGATAAGCCTAGTTTGCATGACTAAAGATATGAGCATACCAATGCAAACATAGACAATGAAAGGAACTAGATGCTAAAAGTAATTGCAAGGCATTATATCAAATGAAAGTAATTGCAAGAATTTAAATCTAGTTACCTATCATGGGAGGGGGAACTTGGGTCCATAGTACCCACTAACATACTTGGCAATGACATGATCCAATGTGATGCACCCCATGGTATGCATTCAAAACTTTGCCAAGTCTCCAAATTCCCCAAAGTCCACTTGACTACTCACTTCCCTTTCGGAACCCAAACCTTTTTGGTGCTCTTCATGGTTATGATGATGTCCTTAGGCACCCAAATGCGTTTGGCTCCATTGTTGGCTTGCTTGTTCACCTTGATGGCCACCACCTTGTCATTCTTTTTCTTCTTCAAAAGATAAGGTGTGGAAGCCTTCTTGTTCACCTTGTTGGTGTAGGTGTTGCAGAGCTTGCTTGTTTGCTTTTTGTTTTTCTCTTTCTTCTTTTCTCCCCCATGCTTCACCTTGCACTCATAGGACTTGTGGCCTTCCTTGTGGCAAAGGTAACAACCACGGTTTGCTCCTCATCAAGCTTCTTCACTCCCTTGACGGTGTTATCTTGATGAGTTCGGGTTTGCTTCCCCTTGCCTTTTGCTTGGGTCAAGTCCTTGGTGAGGCGAGCTACTTCTTGCCTTAGTAGCTCATTCTCCATTGCAACCTCTTGTGCACATGTTTCTACAATCACATTCTTAACACAAGCTTGTTTGCATATGGGTGAGTCTAAATTAAGTAAATCAATGCAAGAAGTAGATGTAACACCCCGGTGTTAAGCATTCCCTAAATGCATAATTTGACATAGCATAAGCATAGCATCTCATCATTTCATGTGCATATGCTTGTTGAATGCTTAAGTCCTTGTGTTAGTGTCTAGTATAACCTTGTTATGCTTTCTGTTTCTGACCAAGTGCCTTATAACAAAGTTGTAGATCTTGATGAAAGGAACAACTTTGCTTTAAAGCACTTTCTCAGAAAAAGCTTTTAAATTATGATTTCTTGCATTTGAAAAATAGTTTAGCACTAAATTTCTCTTTCTAAGCAGAATTTGGACTTGAGCCTTAAAGATGATTTGTTCCTTACAAAATTCTAAGCAACTTTGCTTTTAGGACCTTTTCCTGGTTCGGCTTAGTTTGGAAGTTTTGGAGCATCAAAGTTTGTAACCAAACTTCATTAGTTTAAACCCCAGTGGGACCCCCCTGTCAGCCTCCTCTTCCTCTTCCCCGCGCGCGCGCCGCTCCGCGCCGGCAGAAACCGCCTCGCCGCCGCGAGACCCGCCTCGCCGGCCGGCCAAAACCGCCGACTTCGCCGCCCGTGGTTTGCGCAGCGTGCGCCACGTCGCCCCCTCGCTCTTTGCATGCTCGCCACGTCGCTCTGGTGCTCGGTGCTTGCTCGCCGCGTGGAGCACGATTCCTGCTGCTGCCGCCGCGTCCGGTCGGGAGCTCCTCCTCGACGGCAACCGGCCAGGTGCAATGCACCTGCGCCCTCCCGCGCAATTGCCTTCTCTCCGCCTTGCTCTCGCAGCCAGAAGAGCATTACATCGCTCACTTCTCGTTCGCTCCACTCCACCCCACATCTTCACCAGAGCTCGCCCAAACCGCCATTGCCACCGAACTCGGAGAGCAATTGCTCGCTCCACCGTGCTCCGCCGTTCGATGCCTCCCGCCAGTCTCTCCGCCCTGATCTCCTCTTTCTTCGGCAAGGGTTGGTTTTCTCACTTTTCCTCTCTGGCCGCCGGAACAGCGGATGCCATTCCCAAGCTCCGCCATGGCCGCCGCCATGACCTTCACGTGAACCGACCATCTCCAGCCAAACCACCCCAATCCAAGCCCAGTTCCTACCTTCCCAACCTCCATAGTAGCTTAGGTTTCGATGGAGACCTCTCTCGTACCTTGTGTTCGCCGGATCAGGGGCCAGTCGCGCCGTGTCCGCCCTGGATCGCCGCCGCGCATGGCGCTGAGCAATGCCGAGGTTGCCTATGCCCGAAAGTTGCTCCAGTAGGTCGCTTAGGACTTGCATAGGCTAGTGTTAGTCTCGCCGAACCTCAAGCTCGCCGGGAAGAGCTTCGCCGCCGAGTCGCAGAGCCGCCGCTCCGCCATGGCTGCCGTCGAGTTTGCTCCGGTATCCCTCTGGCTCAGCAAGTCAGTCGGTCGTGTTCGTCTCGAAAACCCACATCCAGTGGTAGTCTCGGCATCGCCAAAAGCTTCGCCGCCGATGAGCTAGGGCCGGTCAACAGCGACGGCGCAAAACTCCGTCGTTGACCGCCGAGCCTGGCCTCGCGCTGTAACATGCCGAGCCTGGCCTCGGTAACTTGGTTGCCTGTCTAGTGGGCCTCGGCCGGCAGAGAAAGAGTGAGTGCGAGAGAAAAAGGGATGTCTGTGTGCAGTAAGGCTCGGATGTGCCGGGTGTGCGTAGCAGTTTTGCTAAGCCTCGGCTGCGTTGCGTAGGCGTCGGCTAAGTCAGGTTGAGTGTGTTGAGCCTCGGCCGAGTCAGTCGAGTGTGCAGAAGTGTTGTTTTGAGCCTCGGCCGAGTCAGCCAAAGTGTGCCGAGCGTTTGCCTCGAGCCTCGGCTGAGTCAAGTTGGATGTCCGTAGCGTTTAGGAGTTTTGCAGAATTATGTAAAGGCTTCAAAAAGTCCTACAAGGCTCATTTTAAGTCCAAATCTAGTGAAACAAATTTTGTTGTGCTCTGCATGATTAGATCTATATGTGAAAAATGTTGAATGCATTATTGGTAATATTTTTATGTATAGATTTGTTTAAATTAGAGAAATGCTGATAACTTGGAAAATGCATAACTAATTATGTATAAGTCAGAAAAATGTGATTCTAGTTTTGTTAGGTTTGTATGGATGTGTAGTTTCAGAGAAAAATATAATATGAGGTTGTTCTGTGAATTATTTTAGTAACTTTTAAATGGTTAAATGCTGTTTTCTTGTTTATTTTGTAGTAATTAAAATATGGGGAATATGAACCTGAGAATTTATGCACACTGTTCTCATGTTAAGAAGTTCAGAAGAAAATTATGAAACCTGTTGTTTGACACTTTCTAATATGATGTGTAGTTCAAAGCACCTTTCCATGATAGAACTTATCTTTTTCATAGAGAATGGAGTTTTAGTCCAAATGGAGTGAAATTTGGACCAGAGACTAGATTACATATTGTTAACTTCTAGTAATTTCTGTAGATTTTTCTGAAGCTATCTAAGATGGGTTGCTGTTATAGGCTAGTTTAATTAGATTTATTTCAGCAAGTAATTAGAGGGTAATAAACTCATTAAGTATACTTTAATGTGGTGACAACATAACTTAACAAGTTGAATATCAGTAGATGACATGTGCTTATCTCCTGAAATGCCTTGTTCCATGTTGCATCACCAAGCATTCCGCATGCATTCGCGTTATTCATTCATGTACCGCATCATGCAGGATCGGTAGTGGAAGTTCAGGACCCGTCACCCGAGGAGCAGTACCAGGAGGAGAACCTGAACGAGGAAGCCGGAAGGACCGACGCCGACGAGTTACCCGAGTGCCGCGACCACCGTCCGTCGGACTTTGAGAAAGGCAAGCCCCGGAGCATTCTAACTCCTACGGTTTGCAAAAGCTTTACAATTAACCTGATAATGGATGTTGCATTAGGTTATAGGAATTGATTGCTACCGTTGATGCATTATTACTTATCCTTGTCCACCTGCAATATATCTTATTATCCCTGTTTAGGTCTAGGCTCGTTATATGCTTAGCCCTGCTTAGACCGGTAAAAGTCGGGTGATTTTCTGTCTCCCGCAATAGGTAGATACTGATCATGTTTAGCCTGTGCTATCATGAGATAACCATGTGATAATTAATCTGAGACAGAGGCGGGATGTAAGAGCAGCAGGACATGGGTTCTGTGTGCTAGTAGTCTCCCGTCTGTGTCGCCTAGGATCCGTTCGGGAATGTCCCTTCAGTCAAATTGAACGCGTCGATCACTTAACGGAGTAGGTCTGAGTGCCTCCCATGAAGCCGAGTAAGGTTATTCGAGCCGGTGATGGAGATGTTGACGCCTAACACCCGGGGCCTCAGATGTACCGTGGGCAACTATTCTGATCGACCTGGCATGACCGTGGGCAGTTAATAGCTTGAGCGACCTGGCATTGAGATAACCCCCGGTGTAGAAGGGCCCATGGCCGTCCCGCGCTTTGTTCTCGAATCTCCTGACTGGCAGCTTACGACTGCCGTAGCCGGACGTGCCGGGCGAGTGTGAGACATTTTATCCCCAGCTGGGTAGGAATCGATTATAATCGCCATCGCTCCTGGACAATGAGCAGTTGACTTTAGATCATCTCCCGTAGAACTTATGGAACTAAATGGTTATGGAATCTGAAAGGCTATTGATGAAATAGTCACTCTTGATTGATTAATTAGCAAGTGTTTGTTTAGTACAGGTGCAAACCTAGTAAGGTAGAATTAATGACTAAAAGCAACTGCAAATCCCTTGAACTGAGTTTATTTACTAAAGCTTTCATGCAAAGGAGTATATACAGCCAACCCCACATATATAGCCTACATGATCCTTGGAGTCTCATTATTTTTGGTTTCTGATGGGTAAGTCTAGCTGAGTACCTTCTTGTACTCAGGGTTTTATTCCCTTGTTGTTGTAGATGGCCAATGCTTTTATAGTTACTACGAGAACTGCTTGTACCCGGTAACGGGCGATGACTAGACCAAGGGCATGGTCGCCACTTATCTCATCTGTTGCTTTTGTGGACCTGATCAACTGATGGCACCGTATTTGAACACCTTAAACTTATGTTTTAAAAACTATGTTGCTTCTGCTACTTCTATCAAACTATGGTTTGTAATATTGTTTCGTACTCCGATGTAATTTGAACTATGTGCAACTATGATGTAACCTGTGAACATGTTCGCCGAATGAGTATGATCTTGGCTGGATGTCGTTGAATGATTTGAAATCCTTCAAGATTTCCGGACTACCGGGTTTGTACGAGCTTAAGTACTTGATGATCTCTGCGTGAGCGGAGGTTTTTGGTGCTTAATCTGGTGTAAATTGGTCGGTTCTATCACAGCTGGTATCAGAGCAAGTTCAGCGTTACTGTTCACAGGTGTATTTTAAAAACAGTATTTTGCAAAGAATAAAGCTGTATTTGCCAACTTATAGTTATATTAGGATTTGGAAAACCCTAAGAATTAAGCTAAGGTGTGCCAGTGATCAAGTCCTTATGCCCAATAGGAAATTAGGTGGCTATTTAAGTACTAACTTGGGGGCCGTGCATCATGTTTAAATTCTGTTATTTCTGTCGTCCATACGGCAAGGATGAAATTGTATGGGTGCTATTCCTCGGAATAGTAATGTATGGATCAATTGCCTCTACGCCAAGGTAATAAGTGAGTTGTGAGAGCATGATCGGACAACCGCCGGTCTAGGGGTGTGCTAGTTTGGTATTGGAACGTATACATGTTACACACAGGTATATGTGAAGGTACTTAATTGTGGGAGCATTTATTTGATGGGTGCATATACTGCTTACGTGTATACTGGGTGTGCAGCTAAGCCAGTATTAGATTTAAATTTCAGCAATGCATGATATTCATATTGTGGGCAGGGCTGAAATGAATTTTCTGCAGGTACGCTAACTTGCGAACGTGTAGTACGCTAGTTAACGCTATAAGTGAACGTTGTATGCCACCGTCTAGCCGATAGATTGTTAGGCAGTGAGGACGTATGTCACGCTCATGCATCATGATCATACAACTTTGCATTAATCTTACTTCCTTATGTTATCCGTCCCGTTCTTAAATAAAAAGTTGTTCTCAACTAATTAAAAACTATGTGGATACACTTCTTCAGATGGCCCGCACCAAGCGTACAGCCCGTAAGTCGACTGGAGGCAGGAGGCCCAATTATATGCTGGGACCCTGGACAGCCGAGGGGTCAGAGGATTTTCTGGAGGAGTTCGGCATGCCTACTCTTTTGTGGAGGGTGCTGCACTTAGTCGGATACCAGGAGGGCCAAGAGCCGCAGTATGAGTGGCATCGAGTTCAGTTTTCAGAGGATCGATACATGTACACAGTTGAGGTGGACATGCCCAGCCGTGATCCGCAGGATCATGTGTGGTGCCGCAGGGTGTTTGCTCTTCAGGGCAGGACTCCATGGGATGGAGCCAACCAGGTTGCTTACACTGTTCTTCGGGATATCATGGAGGATCATCCAGAGGTAGTTGCCCAAGCTACAGCCAGTGTCTTCCCTACAATGGATCCGTACCAGTCAGTGTGGCGTCAGCTGGGTGCTACTGTGTTGGAGGCTAGTTCTTCAGAGCGCGAGCACTGCGCAGGACCAGCTGGGAGTGCGATGGCTGCACTCATGGCTACCTACGGGTGTCTGTCGCGTAGCTACGACCACATGGACCACATCCTCAGTGAGGAGATAGCTGCACATCACCAGGATCAGGAGGCGCATGCTATAGAGATTGACCTTCTCACCACCCAGTTAGCTCACATGACCGTTGAGAGGGACCAGGCTCGTCAGAGAGAGCAGGAGACGGCACAACAGCTTAGTGACCAGCAGGGTATGACGACCTTCCTATCTACTATCATGGCCGAGACTGAGGAGTCGCTTCGTGGTGTTTGTCTCGAGGGTATGCGTGCGACTGAGCAGAACAGGCTTCTCAGGTTACAGTTGGGAGAGTTGGAGCTACAACTTCATCATCTTCAGGACTATAATGATCGCCTGCATGAGGAGATTCATCGCCGTGAGAATGAGAGGAACCCTATCCTTCCTCAGGAGGACCCGGATTCTCATGCTTCATCCAGTGGTTCTTCGGACATCTCGAGTGATGATGATGACAACGACGGTGATGACGATGGTGCCATTAGAGAGTAGACTAGTTAGTGTTAGCGCGTAGTGATCTTGTCTCATGACCTAGCGCTGATCTTTTGGGGAAAATCATGTGGATGTAAGGATGTGAGTTGGACCTGTGCGCGTGTGGCGCAAAACCTTTGAAAGTCCCATATGTATGGGCAAAACTATGGATGTTATGTTATCTTTTGTATGATATGTGATGAGCACTTTTTATCATGTGATGATGCATTGTGGATCGAAATTTATTATGCCTCTGTAATTGTTTGGCGAATTCATTTTCAGAATAATTCCTGTTGGCATGGTCTATTGTTCTCCGCAATAACGGCAACATCATTTAATGATTATTGCTATCGCTACATGCAGATGACGATGACTCGCAGTGGAGCGGGTGGTAGTGGTGGTAATGATGACAGTAGGGAGAATCGCAATCCACCACCTCCTCCACCACCCACGGTAGAGCAACTCTTTGCTCAATTTCTGAGGAGTCAACGCAATATTGAGGCACTTCTGCGGGAGAATTTGGCACATGGCAATCAACGCCCTGAGCCAAATCAGTACAACTCGTTGAAGGATTTTCTAGACACAAGGCCGCCAATTTTCAAGGAAGCCACAGAACCTCTTGAAGCAGAAGAATGGTTGCATACAATGGAGCAGAAGTTTCGACTGCTCAGGCTTATAGAGGAGTTAAAGGCAGAGTATGCTGCACATCAGCTACAAGGACCAGCGGGAATTTGGTGGGGACATCACCGTACCACTTATCTAGCCCGTGTACCTGTCACTTGGAGAATGTTCGCGGAAGCTGTTCGCGGGCACTACATTCCGCCAGGTTTGACTCAGATGAAGATGGCTGAATTCATGAGCTTAACACAAGGAACTCGATCAGTGACCGAGTATCATCACTTGTTCAATTCCTTATCTCGCTATGCACCAGACTTTGTCGATACTGATGCTAAGAAGATAGCTAGTTTCAAGAGAGGGCTAAATACCAAGATGGGAAAATCAGTGGGTACTTCATCCCGCACCGTTTTCAATGACTTCATCAGTGACTGCCTGATCCAGGAGAATCACAACAATAAGCATACTGCAAGCAAGGCCCGGAAGAGGACCTTAGAATCTGGACCATCTCAGCCTAGAGGACCACCAGCCCAGCGTTCTCAATATCTACCACCAGCACCTGGGGCTCGTTTCAGGCCGCCTCAGAAGAAAGGTCAGCAGCAAGCTCAGCGTGGTCAACGACCATACAAAGTGGCAGCAAGTCAGGCTCGAGCAGGACAAGGCAGCTCAACTGGGATTAAGCCAATAGTTCGGGGACCGTGCTTCAATTGTAACCAAGATGGGCACTTTGCAAGGTATTGCCCACATCCCAAGAAGCAGCAGGCTAATTACCCAGCGCGTCTGCATAATATGACTGCAGAAGAAGCTCGTGCAGGAGAACCAGTAACTGCCGGTATGTGTCTCGTGAACCACCATCCTACAGTTGTTTTATTTGATACTAGATCATCGCATTCTTTCATGAGCAAGGCATTTGCACAAAAGCATAATCAAGAAATCTCTGAAATGGATTATGGGTTTCGCGTGAGCTCCGTAGGGAGTAGCGTGTTATCTAGACAGATGGTGTGTAATGTGACCATCGACATTGGAGGGCATAAGTTTGGAGCCAATCTAGTGGTTTTACCAGGGCTAAGTATGGATGTAGTTTTAGGCATGAGTTGGATGACCATGTGGAATGCGGTGTTAGACACTGCAAACAGGACTCTTACCTTATCTGATTATCGGACAGGTAACAAGCTTCGCGTATCTCTTCCTCGAGGTGCCGATCTTGTTGACTTATCTTGTACTCTTGCTATAGAAGATCTCTCCAAAATTCCAGTTGTTAGGGATTTTCCGGACGTTTTTCCAGTTGAGTTACCAGGGTTACCACCAAAGAGAGCAGTGGAGTTTGTGATAGAGTTGTTACCAGGAACTACACCAATCTCTAGGAGACCGTATCGAATGCCGCCCAATGAATTGGCAGAACTCAAGACCTAGATCAAGGAACTCTTGGACAAGGGATTCATTCAACCTAGTGTATCAGAATGGGGTTGCCCAGCTCTGTTTGTCAAGAAGAAGGATAAGTCTTTGCGCATGTGTGTGGATTATCGTCCACTCAATGCCGTGACTGTTAAGAATAAGTACCCTTTACCTAGAATAGATATTCTTTTTGATCAGTTATCAAGGGCCAAGGTGTTTTCTAAGATTGATCTAAGGTCAGGGTATCATCAGATTCGAATCAGACCGCAGGATATTCCAAAGACCGCTTTCTCAACCAGATACGGGTTATATGAGTATCTTGTCATGTCCTTTGGATTAACCAATGCTCCAGCATACTTCATGAATTTGATGAACTCTGTGTTCATGCCAGAATTGGACAAATTTGTGGTAGTGTTCATTGATGATATTTTGGTTTACTCGGAAAATGCAGAAGATCATGAGGAACATTTGAGAGTTGTCTTATCTAGACTTAGGGAACACAAGCTCTATGCTAAGTTCAGTAAGTGTGAATTTTGGTTGAAAAAGATACAATTTCTTGGTCATATTCTGTCAGAAGAAGGAATTTCAGTTGATCCTAGTAAAGTACAGGAAGTCATGGACTGGAAAGCTCCTACTTCAGTTGGTGAAATTTGAAGTTTCTTGGGCTTAGCAGGGTATTATCGTCGATTTATTCCCGACTTCTCCAAAATTGCAAAGCCAATGACCATTTTGTTGCAAAAGAATCAGAAGTTTGAATGGACAGAGGAGTGCGAAACTGCTTTCCGTACCTTGCGGAAACTGTTGACCACTGCTCCTATTTTAGCTCAACCAGATATCGAGAAACCTTTTGATGTCTTTTGTGATGCATCAAAGATAGGCCTAGGTTGTGTTCTGATGCAGGAGGGTAGAGTGATCGCTTATGCTTCTCGGCAATTGCGAAAGCATGAAGTGAATTATCCGACCCATGATTTGGAATTAGCTGCAGTTGTACACGCTTTGAAGATTTGGAGACACTATCTGCTTGGGAATGTCTGTAATGTGTATACGGACCACAAGAGTCTCAAATATATTTTCACGCAAGCAGAACTGAATATGAGGCAAAGAAGATGGCTGGAATTGATTAAGGACTATAATCTTCAGATTCACTATCATCCAGGCAAGGCAAATGTTGTGGCCGATGCTCTGAGTCGGAAATCACACTGTAATGCTATGAAGCTTCTACCAGAGGATGAGTTCAGCTTAACACATGCTGCAGTGCTACAGGATTTAGAGTTGCGCAATGCATTAGTTGACCAAATCATAGAAGGCCAGAAAACCGATAAGGGGATCTATCATATTAAGGAAAGGCTCAAAGATGGAAAAGAGGCCGATAAGCATTTTTGAGTTGACGAAAATGGAGTTCTATGGTTTAACCAGCGATTAGTGGTGCCTAAGGATAGAGAACTCAGAAATCGGATTATGGATGAAGCGCATTTGTCCAAACTGTCTATTCATCCTGGAAGCACAAAAATGTATCAAGATTTACGTCCAAGATTTTGGTGGACCAAAATGAAGAAAGAAATTGCTGCTTATGTGGCCAGATGCGACACGTGTTGTCGAGTAAAAGCTATTCATTTGAAACCCGCTGGAATGCTTCAGCCATTAGCTATACCTGAATGGAAGTGGGAAGAAGTGAGTATGGATTTCATCGTTGGTTTACCCACAACTCAGAAGGGTAACGATTCAATTTGGGTAATCATGGATCGTCTCACCAAGACTGCACATTTTATTCCAGTCAAGACCAATTACAAAGCACCAGATTATGCTGAAATCTACGTAAGTCAGATTGTTCGACTTCATGGTGTACCAAAAGTTATAGTCTCTGATCGCGGACCACAGTTTACTGCACCTTTTTGGAAAAAGTTGCAGAAGGAGTTAGGCACGAATTTAGTCCGAAGCTCAGCTTACCATCCGCAAACGTCGGGGCAGACAGAGAGAGTAAATCAAGTTCTAGAGGATATGTTAAGAGCCTGTGTTTTATCAGCAAAAGGTTCTTGGGAGAAATGGTTACCATTGGCAGAGTTTGCTTACAACAACAGTTATCAAGAAAGTATACAGATGGCTCCTTTTGAAGCTCTGTATGGTAGAAGATGCAGATCACCGATAAACTGGGTAGAACCAGGGGAACACCGATACTATGGAATTGACTTTGTTAAAGAAGCAGAAGAACAAGTTAGAACGATTCAGCAACATATCGCGTCTGCACACTCGTCAGAAAAGCTATGCTGATAAGCGAAGGAAACCACTTAAGTTCAATGTTGGTGACTATGTCTATTTGAAGGTTTCACCAATGAAGGGTGTAAACGTTTGGAGTTAAGAGGAAGTTAGCACCAAGGTTTGTAGGACCCTATAAGTTGTGCAAAGGAGGGGAGAAGTGGCTTATCAACTGCAATTACCAGAACATTAAAAGCTATATTCCTAGTGTTCCATGTCTCTCAACTGAAGAAATGTCTTCGAGTACCAGAAGAAGAGGTACAACCGGCTAATATCGAGTTGCAATCTGATCTCACTTACTCAATTACACCATGTCGAGTGCTTGATGAAAAAGAAAGAGTAACTCGCGGAAGAATCGTAAAACAACATAAGGTATCTTGGAGTGAGCAAGATGATCGGGATGCTACCTGGGAGACGGATGACTATCTAAAGGATGTATACCCACACTTTTATAAGAAATGGTTCGTAATCCAAATCTCGGGATGAGATTTCTTTTAAGGAGGGGAGGGCTGTAACACCCCGGTGTTAAGCATTCCCTAAATGCATAATTTGACATAGCATAAGCATAGCATCTCATCATTTCATGTGCATATGCTTGTTGAATGCTTAAGTGCTTGTGTTAGTGTCTAGTATAACCTTGTTATGCTTTTTGTTTCTGACCAAGTGCCTTATAACAAAGTTGTAGATCTTGATGAAAGGAACAACTTTGCTTTAAAGCACTTTCTCAGAAAAAGCTTTTAAATTATGATTTCTTGCATTTGAAAAATGGTTTAGCACTAAATTTATCTTTCTAAGCAGAATTTGGACTTGAGCCTTAAAGATGATTTGTTCCTTACAAAATTCTAAGCAACTTTGCTTTTAGGACCTTTTCCTAGTTTGGCTTACTTTGGAAGTTTTGGAGCATCAAAGTTTGTAACCAAACTTCATTAGTTTAAACCCCAGTGGGACCCCCCTGTCAGCCTCCTCTTCCTCTTCCCCGCGCGCGCGCCGCTCCGCACCGGCAAAAACCGCCTCGCCGCCGCGAGACCGCCTCGCCGGCCGGCCAAACTGCCAACTTCGCCGCCCGTGGTTTGCGCAGCGTGCGCCACGTCGCCCCCTCACTCTCTGCATGCTCGCCACGTCGCTCTGGTGCTCGGTGCTTGCTCGCCGCGTGGAGCACGATTCCTGCTGCCGCCGCGTCCGGTCGGGAGCTCCTCCTCGACGGCAACCGGCCAGGTGCAATGCACCTGCGCCCTCCCGCGCAATTGCCTTCTCTCCGCCTTGCGCTCGCAGCCAGAAGAGCATTACATCGCTCACTTCTCGTTCGCTCCACTCCACCCCACATCTTCACCAGAGCTCGCCCAAACCGCCATTGCCGCCGAACTCGGAGAGCAATTGCTCGCTCCACCGTGCGCCGCCATTCGATTCCTCCCGCCAGTCTCTCCACCCTGATCTCCTCTTTCTTTGGCAAGGGTTGGTTTTCTCACTTTTCCTCTCTGGCCGCCGGAACAGCGGATGCCATTCCCAAGCTCCGCCATGGCCGCCGCCATGACCTTCACGTGAACCGACCATCTCCGGCCAAACCACCCCAATCCGAGCCCAGTTCCTACCTTCCCAACCTCCATAGTAGCTTAGGTTTCGATGGAGACCTCTCTCGTACCTTGTGTTCGCCGGATCAGGGGCCAGTCGCGCCGTGTCCGCCCTGGATCGCCGCCGCGCATGGCGCTGAGCAATGCCGAGGTTGCCTATGCCCGAAAGTTGCTCCAGTAGGTCGCTTAGGACTTGCATAGGCTAGTGTTAGTCTCGCCGAACCTCAAGCTCGCCGGGAAGAGCTTCGCCGCCGAGTCGCAGAGCCGCCGCTCCGCCATGGCTGCCGTCGAGTTTGCTCCGGTATCCCTCTGGCTCAGCAAGTCAGTCGGTCGTGTTCGTCTCGAAAACCCGCATCCAGTGGTAGTCTTGGCATCGCCAAAAGCTTCGCCGCCGATGAGCTAGGGCCGGTCAACAGCGACGGCGCAAAACTCCGCCGTTGACCGCCGAGCCTGGCCTCGCGCTGTAACATGCCGAGCCTGGCCTCGGTAACTTGGTTGCCTATCTAGTGGGCCTCGGCCGGCAGAGAAAGAGTGAGTGCGAGAGAAAAAGGGATGTCTGTGTGCAGTAAGGCTCGGATGTGCCGGGTGTGCGTAGCAGTTTTGCTAAGCCTCGGCTGCGTTGCGTACGCGTCGGCTGAGTCAGGTTGAGTGTGTTGAGCCTCGGCCGAGTCAGTCGAGTGTGCAGAAGTGTTGTTTTGAGCCTCGGCCGAGTCAGCCAAAGTGTGCCGAGCGTTTGCCTCGAGCCTCGGCTGAGTCAAGTTGGATGTCCGTAGCGTTTAGGTTAAGTTTTCTTTAAAAATAAGTTTTGCAGAATTATGTAAAGGCTTCAAAAAGTCCTATAAGGCTCATTTTAAGTCCAAATCTGGTGAAACAAATTTTGTTGTGCTCTGCATGATTAGATCTATTTGTGAAAAATGTTGAATGCATTATTGGTAATATTTTTATGTATAGATTTGTTTAAATTAGAGAAATGCTGATAACTTGGAAAATGCATAACTAATTATGTATAAGTCAGAAAAATGTGATTCTAGTTTTGTTAGGTTTGTATGGATGTGTAGTTTTAGAGAAAAATATAATATGAGGTTGTTCTGTGAATTATGTTAGCAGTAACTTTAAAATGGTTAAATGCTGTTTTCTTGTTTATTTTGTAGTAATTAAAATATGGGGAATATGAACCTGAGAATTTATGCACACTGTTCTCATGCTAAGAAGTTCAGAAGAAAATTATGAAACCTGTTGTTTGACACTTTCTAGTATGATGTGTAGTTCAAAGCACCTTTCCATGATAGAACTTGTCTTTTTCATAGAGAATGGAGTTTTAGTCCAAATGGAGTGAAATTTGGACCAAAGAATAGATTACATATTGTTAACTTCCAGTAATTTCTGTAGATTTTTTTGAAGCTATCTAAGATGGGTTGCTATTATAGGCTAGTTTAATTAGATTTATTTCAGCAAGTAATTAGAGGGTAATAAACTCATTAAGTATACTTTAATGTGGTGACAACATAACTTAACAAGTTGAATATCAGTAGATGACATGTGCTTATCTCCTGAAATGTCTTGTTCCATGTTGCATCACCATGCATTCCGCATGCATTCGCGTTATTCATTCATGTACCGCATCATGCAGGATCGGTAGTGGAAGTTCAGGACCCGTCACCCGAGGAGCAGTACCAGGAGGAGAACCTGAACGAGGAAGCCGAAAGGACCGATGCCGATGAGTTACCCGAGTGCCGCGACCACCGTCCGTCGGACTTTGAGAAAGGCAAGCCCCGGAGCATTCTAACTCCTACGGTTTGCAAAAGCTTTACAATTAACCTGATAATGGATGTTGCATTTGGTTATAGGAATTGATTGCTACCGTTGATGCATTATTACTTATCCTTGTCCACCTGCAATATATCTTATTATCCCTGTTTAGGTCTAGGCTCGTTATATGCTTAGCCCTGCTTAGACCGGTAAAAGTCGGGTGATTTCCTGTCTCCCACAATAGGTGGATACTGATCATGTTTAGCCTGTGCTATCATGAGATAACCATGTGATAATTAATCTGAGACGGAGGCGGGATGTAAGAGCAGCAGGACATGGGTTCTGTGTGCTAGTAGTCTCCCGTCTGTGTCGCCTAGGACCCGTTAGGGAATGTCCCTTCAGTCAAATTGAACGCGTCGATCACTTAACGGAGTAGGTCTGAGTGCCTCCCATGAAGCCGAGTAAGGTTATTCGAGCCGGTGATGGAGATGTTGACGCCTAACACCCCGGGCCTCAGATGTACCGTGGGCAACTATTCTGATCGACCTGGCATGACCGTGGGCAGTTAATAGCTTGAGCGACCTGGCATTGAGATAACCCCCGGTGTAGAAGGGCCCATGGTCGTCCCGCGCTTTGTTCTCGAATCTCCTGACTGGCAGCTTACGACTGCCGTAGCCGGACGTGCCGGGTGAGTGTGAGACATTTTATCCCCAGCTGGGTAGGAATCGATTATAATCGCCATCGCTCCTGGACAGTGAGCAGTTGACTTTAGATCATCTCCCGTAGAACTTATGGAACTAAATGGTTATGGAATCTGAAAGGCTATTGATGAAATAGTCACTCTTGATTGATTAATTAGCAAGTGTTTGTTTAGTATAGGTGCAAACCTAGTAAGGTAGAATTAATGACTAAAAGCAACTGCAAATCCCTTGAACTGAGTTTATTTACTAAAGCTTTCATGCAAAGGAGTATGTACAGCCAACCCCACATATATAGCCTACATGATCCTTGGAGTCTCATTATTTTTGGTTTCTGACGGGTAAGTCTAGCTGAGTACCTTCTTGTACTCAGGGTTTTATTCCCTTGTTGTTGCAGATGGCCAATGCTTTTATGGTTACTGCGAGAACTGCTTGTACCCGGTAACGGGCGATGACTAGACCAAGGGCATGGTCGCCACTTATCTCATCTATTGCTTTTGTGGACCTGATCAACTGATGGCACCGTATTTGAACACCTTAAACTTATGTTTTAAAAACTATGTTGCTTCCGCTACTTCTATCAAACTATGGTTTGTAATATTGTTTCGTACTCCGATGTAATTTGAACTATGTGCAACTATGATGTAACCTGTGAGCATGTTCGCCGAATGAGTACGATCTTGGCTGGATGTCATTGAATGATTTGAAATCCTTCGAGATTTCCGGACTACCGGGTTTGTACGAGCTTAAGTACTTGATGATCTCTGCGTGAGCGGAGGTTTTCGGTGCTTAATCTGGTGCAAATTGGTCGGTTCTGTCATAGTAGAGGCATCCTTTTTAGGCATATCAAAGATTGATTTCTCAATTTTAGGTGCCTCGGTGGGGTTTGCTCCAATGGTTTCAAGATTAGCAACTTTGTTAGTTAGCTCATCACAATGTTTGTACATAATTTCCATTTTAGCAAGCAAACTTTTGTAAGCATCTTGTGTGCTAGCTAACTTTGCTTTTAGTTTTTCATTTTTCTTAGCAAGTTGCTCATCTTTACTTGTGCTATCATAAGTGCTTATATTAGCCTCAAGTTTCTCAATTTTATTAGATAGCTCAACATTCAAATTTGAAAAAGTTTCATATTGATCTAGCATAGCATTGTAGGCTTGTTGAGAACTATCTAATTTTTCTTTTAAGATATTAATTTTCTTTTGTGGCTAGTACAAGCTTTAGCATATTTAAGATTATCTTGCATAAGTTGATTGTAAGAAGGTAGCTCATCATCGCTATCACTATCTCTATCACTATCACTAGAGATAGGGCTTGTGTTACCTCGTGCCATAAGGCACATACGTGAGGAGCTTGATGATGAGTGCTTGCGGCCATGCCTCTTGTGACGGGCTTCATCATCGCTTGATGAATCATCCCATGTCTTGATGGTGGTGAGAGCTTTGGCCTTGCATCCCTTCTTTTTCTTGTCATTGGGTGTGGGCTTTTGTTTTGGGCAATCTTCCACAAAGTGCCCTTTCTTGCCACATCTATAGCATCCATTTTTCCTTTGCTCTCTTCTTTGATTAGTGAAGAGGCAATCTTCTATTGTGATGGGCACACCCTTGACATTGAGCTTGCGGATCATCCTCTTCACTCCTTTCATGAGCTTGATTGTTTCTTCTTCATCTAAAGAGGAGTCAGATGAGGTGGAGGCTTGATCATCATCACTTGATTCTTCATCTTCATCATCCTCTTCTTCACTTGAGAAGCTTGAGCTTGTCTCAACTTGCTTTTTGCCCTTCATCTTTTTGTGCTCACAAGAGAGAGCAATGTGTTTGCTTGATGAAGTGGCTTCTTCTTGACCCATCTTGCGTGACATCTCAAATGCCACCAATTTGCCAATGACAATGGCCGGGGTCATGGTGCTCAAGTCTTCCATGTTGTGGAGGATGGTGATGATGGTTGCATATTTGTTCTTTGGAAGCACGGAGATGATCTTCCTCACAATATCCACATCACCTAGCTTTGTAATTCCTATAGAATGGAGCTCATTGATAATTAGATTCAAACGAGAATACATATCACGAACAAGCTCATTATCATTCATTTTAAAGGAATCATAGCTTGTTTTTGTTAGGTGATGTTTTTGCTCATGTACATTACTTGTACCATCATGGAGCTCATGTAGCTTTAACCAAATTTCATGAGATGTTTGTAAAGTAAAAACTTGCTTAAAGACATCCATGCTAATAGATTCAAACAAGCAATTTTTAGCTCTAGCATTAAGATGGATTTCTTTTTCATCACCCGCAGTAGGTTTTTCGGGATTCTTAATGGGTTTCATCCCATCGCGGGTGACTCTCCAAACACCTAGATCAACGGCTTCTAAAAAGCAAGCCATCCTAGCACTATAGTAAGGGAAGTTAGTGCCGTCAAAGTGTGGAGGCCTAGAGGTATCCATCCCAACCTCTCTTAGGGGCGTCGGCTCGAAGGCGATTAAGCCAAGAGTCCACAAGAGAGCCAACCGGCTTTGATACCAATTCAAAGGACCGTGACGCCTAAGAGGGGGGTGAATTAGGCAACTTCAAACTTCTACTCTAAACTGTGGCCTCTAATTTCCACCTAAGCAAAACCTATGCAAGAAGGTAAACTATCTAAAGTGCAACTACGGTTTTGCTAAGTGTGTTTGCTATCTCTACCGCAAAAGGAGTTATGCAACCTAGTTTCCAAACCTGTCAACTAGCAAAAGTAAACTAGGAAAGGTAAAGCACATAAACAAGATAGCAATGTAAATGCGGAAGCTAAAGAGTGTGATAGAGATGCAAACTCCCATCGACGACTCCGGTATTTTTACCGAGGTATCGAGAACCGCGCAAGCTTCCCCTAGTCCTCGTTGGAGCCCCTCGCAAGGAATCCCTCGCAAGGGCCAAGCTCTCGGTCGGGTGACTCCGTGGATAGCTCCGGTTCTTCCCCACGCGCAAGTGGGTCTCCAGTTAAGCCACTCGTGGCAAAGCCTCTCCCGGATGCTCCCCACCGTCTTCACTATCAAGTTTCCGGCCGAAGCACCGCGGGCCTTGTTCCCTTCGGTACACGGAGGCGGCCACACCACAAACGCGGTTGGTGTGATCTCGCAAGACTTACAAGCCCCGCCGATGTACAATCATGGTGCGCACAAGCACCGGTAGATGAGAGGTTTTCAACCTCACTAAACACTAGGCCTAACACCTAGAGCAAGCGCAAAGCGGTGGTCTAACTAGCCTAAGCACTTCGCAAAGCACCTACACTAATCACCTAGTATATTCACTAAGCACTTTGGTGGCTAGAGCAACTAGATATGTGTCTATGCACTATGATCACTTCCTTGGGCTCCAACCTCATGTTTTGGCCGGCCATGGGGTATTTATAGAGCCCCAAGCAAATAGAGCCGTTGGACACCAAAGATGGACTTTCCCACGAGGCATCGGACGCTCCGGACGGGAGCATCAGACGCGCGTCCGATGTCACATAACGGCTAGTTCTGCCGACCTGGCACTGTGTCACATCGGATTCTGACAAGCGTCCGATGCGAGGTCATCGGATGCCTCCGATGCTCACAGAGCCTCTCTGGAACCTCTCTGCATAGGCATCGGACGCAGGGTCCTGTAGCGTCCGATGTAGCATCGGCGCGTCCGATGTAACGCTGTGCACAACGCACAGTGTTACCGGTGCGTCCGATGTGGTACCATCGGCGCGTCCGATGTCTCTGCTGGCGCCAACCCGAGCTAGGGTTTGGCATCGGTGCGTCTGACGCTTTTGAGCAGCGTCCGATGCAGCGTCCGATGTCCCTGCTTGCTTCGTTTCTTCACGATTTCTTGCGCCGTCTTGGTTCCATTCTTGTACCTTGGACTTTCCTCGATCTTGAGGGTCTTCTACTGAGCTTCTAATGTCTTGCTTGAGGTGTTGATCATTGGATCGCCACGTTGCCTTAGTCCAAGTCACATTTGCACCCTATTGGACTACAAAACAAACACTCGCAAACACATTAGTCCAATTTGGTTATGTTGTTCATCAAACACCAAAATTCAAAGTTAAATGGGCCGAGGTCCATTTTCCTTACAATCTCCCCCTTTTTGGTGATTGATGACAACACGACCAAAACAAGCAAATAATAGATACATAATTGAAAATGCAATCTACTTTGTTAGGATGCAATGCAAAGGCAAGATCATATGATGTTTTAAAAGATACTAAATTGAAATATATTTCTTCTACCATATCTTGGCCTTGCCATAGAGTCCCTCTTTGTGACTTGATGGATTAAGACTCCCCCTAACTCCATAAGTCACTTCCTCCCTTTATGAACCATTCCCATGCAAATAACCATAGAAATTTTTGAAAATTTGATTTTGGTTATTTTTTTTTTGTTTTAGTTTGGGCTTGATTTTGGTCCCTAACATTCTCCCCCTTTGGAATCAAACACCGAAAAGGAAGACATTAAAGCTTAAGAGAGAAACATTATATATGCATACATATGATGTAAGGCTAAAGCATATGCATAACCGACAAAACAAAAAGGGACAAAATAAAGCATAAAGGATTTAAACTATATAATGTTAGGAAGAGAGCATATAAAGTATCAAAGTGAAATCAACATAAGGTTATCGGTTAGGATACCAATTAGATACCAAGTGAATCCTCATCACATCTTATGCTTGTCTTCGGAACTCCATTTTCCTTTCAATGAGACTACTACACATGTGATAGACTTGAAAGTAGTGTTAGTCTCAAAGTTTCCAAATTGTAGAGTAAACTCCCCCTAAAAGTGTGCATACAAGTTGGAATACTTGTGGGAGACATGCACATTGACTTGTAAGGTCAAACTACCATTTTCCATATTGATATTACAAGAAATGTGACATCAATTGAAGATGGTAATTGGGATAGTTTATCTATAATTTGGACTGTGGCACATATAGGATAAATACAAAGTAATTGATTTCTTGCGTCGTCTTGGTTCCATTCTTGTGCCTTGGACTTTGCTCGATCTTGAGGGTCTTCTACTGAGCTTCTAATGTCTTGCTTGAGGTGTTGATCATTGGATCGCCACGTTGCCTTAGTCCAAGTCACATTTGCACCCTATTGGACTACAAAATAAACACTCGCAAACACATTAGTCCAATTTGGTTATGTTGTTGTAACACCCCTGGTGTTAAGTCCTAATTAAAATTTTAATTAATATGTTTAGTATGCATAATCATCTGGCATCATGGTATAAAGTATTTCATCTTTTAAGTACAAATGTGATGCTTCATATGTTTTGCTTGAGTGTTGCATGATTGTCGGTGTTTCGTAACCGGGGGTATCACACCAACGAGTAATAACGATCGCGTGCTTCTCTCCCTGGATGGTGATGCAAGAGGACACAAGATTTATCTTGGTTCGGGCAAAGAAGGCCCTACGTCCAGCGGGGGGGATGATCTTGTATTACTTGCACCTAAGTGCTTGTACAGGGGTGAATAGAAGCTCACTGAGTGTGGACCGGGGTCCGAACTCGAGTGCAGCATGAGAGTGGATGTGGCTGACCGTACGTGTGTCTCTGAAGGCGAGTGAGCGGGTGGCCGTGTGGCGTTATCTGTTGAAGCCTCTCCTTCTCTGAAGACCCCTGGTGTCCTCTTTTATAGGGCAAGAGGAGGCCAGGGTTATAGGAATGATACAGGGATCGATATGGCGAAGGGTAGGAATCTCGTCTTGTTGGGGTAGCTGTAGCCGGCGTGGCGGTTGCAGTTGCAGTGTCCTTGATGCGTGGCTTCTGTCCTGGGCATAGATGTGGCAGCGAGGCGACGTGGAGGCCATGCCGCGCCCATCCCGGCTCGTACAGGATGTGGCTGGGTCCCTCCGGGTCTTGAGGTACCTGTTTTCCAACAGCAAGAGAGCTTGTCAGGGCTCGAGGGGCGCGGAGCCGGCCTCGAGGTGGTGTCTACGGGGGCTTGAGGGGCGCGGAGCCGGCCTCGAGGTGTTACAGTGCATGGCTCGAGGGGCGCGGAGCCGGCCTCGAGGTGGTATAGTGCATGTCTCGAGGGGTGCGGAGCCGGCCTCAAGGTGGTATAGTGCATGGTATGGCCGAACAGTGCTGTACTGGTGCCCTTTTGCCCATGCCTGTGGTGAAAACGAGACTTTGACCTTTACACCGAGTCACTGTGGTACGTGCTGCGCACCAGTGGACATGACCGGAGTAGGTGAATGCATTAAATGCGTGGTATGGGGCTGGTACGTTCGCCCGTGCCGCTCGAGGGGGGCGTGATGCACCTCGAGGGGTAGGCTGTCGAGGTGTAGGGGCATGCTCGCCCAAGGCCTGGAGGGCTCGGGCGAGACGGAGAGCGATCATGCTCGTCCGAGGCCTGGCTTAGAGGGCTCGGGCGAGGCGGAGAAAGAGCATTCGCCCGAGGCCTGGCTTGGAGGGCTTGGGCGAGACGGAGATTTGGCGTTCGCCCGAGGCCTGGCTTGGAGGGCTCGGGCGAGGCGGAGAAAGAGCGTTCGCCCGAGGCCTGGCTTGGAGGGCTCGGGCGAGACGGAGATTGGGCGTTCACCCGAGGCCTGGCTTGGAGGGCTCGGGCGAGACGGAGACTTGGCGTTCGCCCGAGGCCTGGCGGGCCAGCGTTGTAAGCCTCGGGGGGTTGGTTTTTTAGAAGGTTTAGCCTAGCTGGGGTTTATTAATTGGTAGTCTAGGTTTAACCTATTTATTTGCGCTGATTGGGGGTACCCCTTTTTTGTACCACCGACAGTAGCCCCCGAGCCCTTGTTTGAGTGCTTGCACTCGAGCAGGGGCTCTTTGACCTGGGTTTTGAGGGCTTTGACTGTGTTGGTTCCGTGGGTGTCGCGCGAGCGACACCCGCGGGTGTAGCCCCCGAGGCCACGGGGGAGTGGTTAGAACTCCCTCGTGGGCTTTTTACGAGTGTGAGTGCTAGTTGTGTTGGCCGTGTTGATTCGGGAGTGTCGAGCCCCCGAGTTTTGGATCCTTTTGAAGAAACCTCCGTCGCTGGGAAATCTTCTGCCCGTTGGGCGCGCCTTTCCTCTGTTGTGGGAGACTCTGCCCTAGGCCTGGCTTGGAGGGCTTGGGTGAGGCGGAGAATGAGCGTTCGTCCGAGCCTGAAAATCTCATGCTCACACAAAGGAAAGAGATTAGTCGTAACTGCTCGAGTTATTTAACCCTCTTTCGTCGAGGGGTGCCAGGCTGAGCCGACCGTCCGGCTCTTCGTGCTGTTCGGTACGCCGGCTGCCCTGGCTTGTCATCCTGCCGAGTCCTTTCGATCGGATGCGGGGAGGGATGCCTCTTACTACCATGAGCGGGCGAGTATCGAGGTTCCCTTTGAGCTGGTAACGGGGGAATCCAAGTGAGAGCTCGTGCCCCATTCGATAGGGGTCGACTGTGGCCCGGAGGCGGTCTCATAAAGCATGGGTGCTCGGTCTGCAGTGAATGCCGGGTCCTGTTCGAAAGGACCCGGGGACCCTGACGTCTCCCTACGGGGGGATTTCACTGCATGTCGTGCACCCTGCCTTGGATACACGTGAGGGGCCTCGAGGGCTCGGCCCTCGAGCTATGCTGCGAGTGGCGCCCCTTGGTGTCCCTGACTCGGGCGCTCGAAGCCGGCTGTCGAACCCCCTTTCAAGGGCCAGCTTGGCTGCTCCGAGACTTGGGGCCTGGGCCCGTTTTTACCTTTTTTTTGAAGAAGCCTCCGTCGTCTGGAATTCTTCCACCCGTTGGGCGCGCCTTTTTAGGCAAGGTAGTGGGGATCACGTCATCTGGGCGACGGATGCGAAGTTGAAGCGGCGGCCGCGGAGGGCCCCGGTAACTGAGGTATTGCCACAAGTACCCTGCATCCGGCTCGAGACGTGGTTAGATGGGCGCATTAGACGTATGCGGTTGCCCTACCTGACGTGAAGTCGGAGCGGCGGCCTCAGAGGTCCCTGGTAGTTGAGCGGGCGGGGTGTTGCCACGTGTACCTATCATCCGGCTCAACACGCAGTTACGTGGGCGCTTTAAACGTGTGTGGTTACCTTACTGCAGCCGCAGGAGACGCCGCCCGTTCGTTGATGAGGGCATGCTGCCTCTTGATGCAAACGGTGGTGTGGGTGGCTCTCCTCCTCCTGGCTTGGGCGTCGAGACTGAGCCTGCGGCAGAAGATCCTGGGGAGGAGTACCAGACCGCGGCCTGCGTGCCAAATTTGGGCGTCGGGGCCCTTGTAAAGATTCGTGTCATAACTTATGGGCCGTCGAGGCCAGACATATGCGTATGACTTATTTATTTAGAGAAGTTGTTTTCTTTTCAAACTTATTCGATCATTTCTCTTTGTCGCGAGCTCAAGCTTTTACCGGCTTAGTCTGTGTTCCTTCGATACGCGTCGCGAGTCCCTCGAGGGGAGACGTAGGTAGGGTACCATAGCCCTGGGGCGTAGGCGGCCGTTTACGTCGACGTCTCCCGACTCTTGGAGGCTCGAGGGTATTTTACGGACTCAGACGTTGCTGGTGTGCTCGAGATGCGAATCGAGATAAGGGTCGAATTTTTTGAAAAGAAAAGCGCGCTTTTTCCGGAGTCTGGGAGGGGGAAGGCCCCCCTGTCAGACCCCGAGGGAGGCTCGACCCTGAGCAAAGCAGGGTCGAGGCTACCTTAAGTTGCTAGGTAAAATGAATGATAATGCACGAGTTTGCTCATTCATATTCGACATGTATGTACAAAGCAACAAAGTGAACAAGGCCTCGAGGCCTTTAAGGGTATGAGCGACTTAGCTGAGATTTGTTCCACGCGCTTGCCAGGATCCTGCCTTGACCGTTGCAGAGCTTGCTGGTAGTCGAGGTGGGGCGTACGCCAGTCGAGGGGTCGTTTTCGAGGGGCGGCGCTGAAGGTCGGGTCTCTGTGCCTGGCTCGAGGGGTGGCGTCGAGGGTCGAGGCCTATGTCCGGCTCGAGGGATGGCATCGTGGGTCGAGCCCCCGTGCCCGACTCGAGGGGGGGCGTCGAGGGTCGAGCCAAGCCCCTACGTCCGGCTCAAGGGGTGGCGTCGAGGGTCGAGCCCCTACGTCCGGCTCGAGGGGTGGCGTCGAAGTCCGAGCCCCCGCGTCTGGCTGGCGAACGGACGCCTCACGCTTGTCGTGGGGCGTGTCCGCTGGCTTCCCCGAGGCTACCCCGCACCAGCGCGAGGCCAAGCTCTTGGCTAGCTGTACCGTGGCTATCTCGAGGCTCTTCACTTCCCCGAGCATGCATCTGGCGTCGGCGTTGGAGACGGCGGGTAGATTGCGGGGCAGCGTTGCGGCCGCCACCGTGTTCTGCCCGGCTTGCAGGAAACACACCTCGGGGCGTGCTGGCGCCCCGCCCTCGAGGGTCTGCCGGTGGACCTCTCGAGCCCGACCTCGAGCTCCTCGAGGTTGGGGTGGTTCCTGCGCGAGTTGCGCTGCCCGGCCGTTGTCGTGTTGAGGCAGTGGTGGTATGTGAGAAGCCGCGGTCAACGTGCGCGAGGTGGACGATCTCCAGGTTGGCCACGACCTGTAGTAGCATGCCTGGGCGCTCCTCCTGCTCTGCCGGCGGTCGGTCCTGACGGCACTCGTTGATCCGGCGGACGTAGGCTGCCGCGGAGTTGTCGAGGCCGAACGGGAACCGCCGGCGTCGAGCGCGGTACGCCGCGTGCGGGAGGAGGCCGGGTGACGTCGACGGTGCACGGCTTGGAGGCCTCTGGCCTGGCTCCCGGTCCGTGCGCACGACGAACGCGGAGTTGCTGAGTGGGCACGAGCGCGCCCTCGAAGTCTCCGGCCGCGCGCAGGGCAGGTTTCCCCTTGGGGACCCTGCGCCGGCCGCGGGGAAGTGGGTGTACGCCACCGGCACCACCTGTGCCTGGCGACGATGGTGACGACAGCGCCGCTCACGGGGTGGCGACGCATGGTGGTGTGGGCGACGTGCCATGCCCCTTGCGTGGGGTGTCGTGACACGCCCTCCGGTTGAGCCCTCCGTGGAGAGCAGGGTCAGCTCATTGCCGTTGCCGGTGGCCAGGAACTCGAGGCTCCCGAACTGGATGACGGCGCCAGCGGAGAACGAGGGAGTGGAAGAAGCCATCCAAGAAATAGCGAGAAAATGACTCGGACACGCGCACCCCTACCTGGCGCGCCAACTGTCGGTGTTTCGTAACCGGGGGTATCACACCAACGAGTAATAACGATCGCGTGCTTCTCTCCCTGGATGGTGATGCAAGAGGACACAAGATTTATCCTGGTTCGGGCAAAGAAGGCCCTACGTCCAGCGGGGGGGATGATCTTGTATTACTTGCACCTAAGTGCTTGTACAGGGGTGAATACAAGCTCACTGAGCGTGGACCGGGGTCCGAACTCGAGTGCAGCGTGAGAGTGGATGTGGCTGACCGTACGTGTGTCTCTGAAGGCGAGTGAGCGGGTGGCCATGTGGCATTATCTGTTGAAGCCTCTCCTTCTCTGAAGACCCCTGGTGTCCTCTTTTATAGGGCAAGAGGAGGCCAGGGTTACAGGAATGATACAGGGATCGATATGGCGAAGGGTAGGAATCTCGTCTTGTCGGGGTAGCTGTAGCCGGCGTGGCGGTTGTTGTTGCAGCGTCCTTGATGCGTGGCTTCTGTCCTGGGCATAGATGTGGCAGCGAGGCAACGTGGAGGCCATGCCGCGCCCATCCCGGCTCGTACAGGATGTGGCTGGGTCACTCCGGGTCTTGAGGTACCTGTTTTCCAACAGCAAGAGAGCTTGTCAGGGCTCGAGGGGCGCGGAGCCGGCCTCGAGGTGGTGTCTACGGGGGCTCGAGGGGCGCGGAGCCGGCCTCGAGGTGGTATAGTGCATGGCTCGAGGGGCGCGGAGCCGGCCTCGAGGTGGTATAGTGCATGGTATGGCCGAACAGTGCTGTACTGGTGCCCTTTTGCCCATGCCTGTGGTGAAAACGAGACTTTGACCTTTACACCGAGTCACTGTGGAACGTGCTGCGCACCAGTGGACATGACCGGAGTAGGTGAATGCATTAAATGCGTGGTATGGGGCTGGTACGTTCGCCCGTGCCGCTCGAGGGGGGCGTGATGCACCTCGAGGGGAAGGCTGTCGAGGTGTAGGGGCACGCTCGCCCGAGGCCTGGAGGGCTCGGGCGAGACGAAGAGCGATCGTGCTCGCCCGAGGCCTGGCTTAGAGGGCTCGGGCGAGGCGGAGAAAGAGCATTCGCCCGAGGCCTGGCTTGGAGGGCTTGGGCGTGACGGAGATTTGGCGTTCGCCCGAGGCCTGGCTTGGAGGGCTCGGGCGAGGCGGAGAAAGAGCGTTCGCCCGAGGCCTGGCTTGGAGGGCTCGGGCGAGACGGAGATTGGGCGTTCGCCCGAGGCCTGGCTTGGAGGGCTCGGGCGAGACGGAGACTTGGCGTTCGCCCGAGGCCTGGCGGGCCAGCGTTGTAAGCCTCGGGGGGTTGGTTTTTTAGAAGGTTTAGCCTTGCTAGGGTTTATTAATTGGTAGTCTAGGTTTAACCTATTTATTTGCGCTGATTGGGGGTACCCCTTTTTTGTACCACCGACAATGATCTTGTGTGATGCTTTGATAAGTGATGTGGTTAGGTGTCACATGAAATGATAAGTGTGAGTAGAAAACTTAAATTTTCTATGCTCTTTTATTCTTTTCTCTATAAGTCAAAAAGTGTGTTAAATTTCAAAATGATTTCAAAAGCAAAGTTGTAGCTCTTGTTGAGAGGGACAACTTTGGTATTCAAAGTTTTTCAAGTTTCTGTACAAAATTTTGAATAAATTTGAAATCTTTCAAACTCTAATTTTGACCCCAAAACTAAATTTCAAAAACTAAAAAGAAATAGACTTTGGTTCTTTAATAAAAGTTGTAGAGTGGTTTAAAATAAACAACTTTTATTAAGGTAGATTTTCAAGTTATTAAAGAAAATCTGAAGTAATTTGGAAAACAAGTTTGATTTGGTTTTAAATTGAAAATCAATTTATAAAACCTAGTTTTATCCCCTTTTGTGTAATTTCAAAATTTTGCATATTTTGGATATATGACCAAAAGCAAAGTTGCTCTATTTTTGTTAAGGAACAACTTTTATATTGGTGAAATTTGAAATTGTTCAGAAAGTTTTAAAGTAATTTTGAATTTACTCAAACCTTGGAAATGGTCACTTTTTGATTTTAAACTTGCATTTCAAAACTATTTGAAATCTGAGTTGAGGTCTGAATCAAAGTTGTAGAGAATTTCAAAATGAAAATTTCATACATGGACCATTTTTCAAGTGTCCATGCAAAATCAAAAGTAATTTTGTTTTTATTGCAAAACCCTAATTTTGTCCCCTTTTCAAATTCCCATTTGAAGTTAATTTGAACTGTTTTGGTCAAATTGATCTTTTCCATTTGAAATCAGCCCAAGTGTATTAAAACAAAGTTGTACATCTTTTCAAGCTCTACATTTCATATTTTGACAAATTTTGAAGTGTAGTTCAAATTTTAAAAGTAATTTTGAATTCAGTTTGGTCCAAATTTGATTTTGATTTCTATTTCAAAATCTAGGCTGAATTGGACTTTGATTCTTAAAGCAAATTTGTAGAACATATAATTTGGAGCAACTTTTGTTTTTGGAGTTTTTGCAGTGTAGTACAAATATCTAGAGAAATAGAAAAGGGGCAAATACGGAGCTACAGTAATCTGGGAGACGGGGGATAAAGAGCAGAGCATGTGCTCTGCCCTTGGCCGCCGCGTCGCCGCCGCCGTGGTCTAGGCGTTTCCGTCTGGCTCCGCGTGTGTGGCCACGCAGCTGCTTGCCGCTATGCGTCACCCCGTGCGGTGTCGAGCTCCGAGAGCTTCCCAATCTTCTCTTCACCTGCGTCCGCCACCTCCCTCCCTTCTACTCTGTTCTCCGGTCGCATCTGCGGTGAGCTCTTATACCCTTGTCGTTGCGTCCCCATACTCTCCATCTTCCTAGTAGCTCCGCCAAGACTCTCTGCTTCTCCTGAGCTAGCTAGCTTGAGCTCTAGCGCTTGCTATCGTTGCTGCCACTGTCTTCTTCTTCATCTCCGGCCGGAAGCCTTCATAGGTGCTTTGGTCGTGGTCATGGTAAACCAAAGTTCCTTCGATCCAGTCAAGTGGTGCTTTAGCTTCGTCTGGTGTTGTAGGTCACAGTCGGCTCACTCCTGAGGTCTCTACCATTCGGGATCGAGCAGTCCGCGACGGTTGCCGCCGGTGCAAGCTCCGCCTTTACCGCCGCTATCGCCAACTTCGTTCCGGTGCTTCTCGAGCCAAAGCAGGGTGAGCACCGTAGTTGTCTTGAGCTCTTATATGTGTTGCGCTCCCTAGTTCAATCGCTACTGAGTCACCATGGTCAGTCCATGAGGCTTGCCATCGGCGCAAGCGCCGCCATGGCCGCCAGCAGGAATCAACTTGCTCAGAGTCGTCCCTGAGCTAGTTGGAGTGCGCAGTGTGATCTTTGCATCTCCCTGAGTAGAAAGCCACCCTCGGCTGGGTCTCTACAGTGTTGGTTTAGGCAGTCCGCATGGGTTGCCATCGGCGCGGGCACCGCCATGGTCGCCACCATCGTCTAGCTTACTTCGAGCCTCCACGTGCGAGTTTGGGTGCGCATCGTGAACGCTATAGATTCCTGTATATGAGTCCACTCTCGGTGAGGTCTCTACCGAGCCCTAGCGACCGGAACATAGTGATGCCGTCATGTCCGCCATGGCCGAGCCGCCATGGTCGCTAACAGCTCAAGGTCGTGGAGGTGCGAGGATTAGTGAAAGGTGGTATCGATGCGCGAGATCCAGGTGAGGACGTGGGAGGCCTCGCCGTCGCCGGAGATCTCGCCGGTGACGAGGTTTGGAGGCCGGTCAACATAGGTACGCGTTCGGTCAAGCCTTCGGCTGCGGGTCTCGGCGCGAGGCGGAAAAAGACCTTCGGGCCTCGGGCGAGACGGAGATCTGTGAGCCTCGGCGCGAGGCAGAGATCTGTGAGCCTCGGCGCGAGGCGGAGATCTGTGAGCCTCGGCGCGAGGCGGAGCTCTGCGGGCCTCGAGCGAAACGGAGAGGAGAAAGACCCGCTGGCCTCGGCACGAAGCGTTGAGAGAGGACGCTGACACCTGGGGTCTGGTTATCTGTGGCCGTAGGCCGAAGATGGGCCGAGCCCAGTAAGGAGAGGTGAAACATTTTTCTTTTTTCTATTTTGGTTGTTTAATGTTGTGTTTTGTCCTTTTGATATCTTTTTATAGAAAGCTCCAAAAATTGTGAAAATTTTTGTGAAGCTTTATCAAGTTGCCTAATATTTAAGAAAAAAAATAAAACTTGAGTCTTGAACAAATTTTGAAAATGATTTAAATAGGCCATTTAATTAATAAATGGGTTTTTGATGATTTTTGTAGGCCTATTTAAAGGTCCAAAAATTATGAAACTATTTTTGTCACTAGTTTTAGATAAAAAGGTATCTTCACAAAATGTTTGAGCTCTGTTGAAGAAAATAATTTTATTCTTTTTATGCTTTAGTTAATCTTTTAAATGGTTATAGCTTGGAAAATTTCCATCTTTACCATGATCATGTCATAAGCATACCATTAAGCATGCACTCCTTTATCGTGTAGCTTCCGAAGTAAGCGAGTGGCCGGACGAGGTTTATCCAGAAAGTTCAGGGTTTTTAGTTGACCCAAGTTTTCAGGAGTTCCAGACTCATCCCTGCAACGAAGGCAAGCCCCGGTTCATTTAACCCTTTCCTTGGATTTGCAATTACATTTACTTGCGATAACTTGATGCATAAAATGTTTATCAAATAAATGATTTGAACCTGTTGATGCATGACCAACCTTGTTATCGATATATCATTCCTTACTACCTGTTTTAAGCCAATGATAGAAATGCTTAGCCCTGCTCTATAAAGTTTTTGACAAATGTTTTTGATACTTATTATTTTGGAATGATAATGAGAAAGAATGATGGTTAAGACCAGACGGGCACCTGCATCGATCCTTGGATTAGGTGCAGGGTAACCCGGATGTGTCGATTAGGATTAACCGTTGTTGGCCTGCTAGATTGAGAAACTGTGAAGTACCGATCATATGCTACGGTAAGCCCTACCTTGGTGGTTCTTAAATGAGAACGGCTAATCGCGCACTGGGAGTGGAGAGATGGCGGGAGTACTAGCTACCCTCGTGGGTCGAAGTCCCGGATTGGAGGTGTACAAGTACTCTCGGGTGGCGCGGACCCGGTCTTGTTTGGAGAATCCAAGGTTGGGGTTGGTATATGTGTGATCACGGGTCTACATATATCGTATGATCGTGGAAAACTCCCAGATCTGGTTGAATCCATTTGAATCGTCGTGCTCCTCGGTTAAGGAGACTCAATCTTTCGACCCGCACCGTAGAATGGAAATAAAACTGGTTTAAAGAAAGAATGATGATAATCTTTACTAATGTGTACTTTCAGTTCTTACAAGTACTTAAATGATTAAGTAAAATCTAGATAGAACTACTTTAGTAAGCTTTTATGCAAATGAAAAATACTGTTGAGCCTACCCAAACCAGCATGACCCTGAAGTCTTTTCTGTTGACGGGTAAGTCTTGCTGAGTATCGACCGTACTCAGGGTTTGTTAACCCCTGTTGTAGGTTTCTAATAGGTGATGTTGATCATGATCATGTCAGTGGGCTTGACGTGATCTGGTTGTTCTTCGTCTCCAACTTAGGTGCTCCACCTAAGTGTGGCTCTGTAATACTATTTGGCTTCCGCAAAACCGGTTCTATTTAGGTAAAAAGTAACTTGTTCATGGTTTGTAAAGTTTATCTATCTTGCTTCCGCACTCCGATGGTATTTTATATCAACTGTTGTAATGTTGTAATTATTCCAACCTTCATGATGATGATCCTGTGGTTCGTGGATAATTCGGGGTTCTCTCGGGGACACCCGACGGATCTTTCCAGTAATGTGGTACATGTGCACAGTCATTAGGGCTCGGGGAGCCGATAACGTGTGCAGGTGGGCCATGTGACACCCTAGTGTCAAGCACTGCATTAGGCACTGCAATTAGATACTAAGAAACATAAGCAGTGCATCGCATCATTTCATGTGCATAAGAGTGCTTTTTGCCTTTGTTTAAATTGTTGGAGTTCTTGATTTCTATTTGACTTGATGATTTAATTGGATCTCTGTTTTGGTAAAGAGTTTCCTAAAATAGAGATTATTGAGTAGAGTGTTTTTTATGTTGGAGTTTTGACTTAGTTCAAAATAGTTTGTTAAATAAAAATAAGTCAAACAAAATGGTTTATGTTTCAAAATTGGCTTTATCTATGTGGAGGATTTAAAAATGGTTTTTAGAAAGAGTGCCCTATATGAAAGTTGTAGAGAAAATTATTTTGAGCAACTTTTATATTTGGGTCAAAACCTAGTTTGGAGTTTTTGAAACTGTTTTGAATGGTCAAAGTTTGAAAGGATTTTGGAAAAAGAAAAAGGAAAACAATTTCTTCCCAGCGCCCCACTTTCGGCCCATTTGGCCTTTCGGCCCAACCTCGCCGCGCCAGCCCAGCGCCTCGCCCACTCGCCCGCGCCCGCGCGCGCCCGCCCGCGCGACACGCCGGTCGCTCTGACCGCGGCCGCGCCGTACGCCAGCGTCCGCGCCACGTGGCCGGCGATGCCTGAGCAAAATCCACCTCCGCCACTCCTCGTCCGATTCTTCTCCGCGCGATCACGCAAGATATCTCTCCCGACCACTCTCCGCTCGCCTCGCCTGCCGCGCCGCTCGCCGTGCACGGCAGCGCCTGCCATCGCCTCGCTGACCGCGCCGCCGTGGCCCCGCCACAACCACCAGCCGGTCAAGCCGATCAAAACCCCGAGCGCACCGCACTTCCCACTCCTCACTTGCCATTCCGCTCACTCGCTCTCGCCCTCACTCCGTCTTCTCTCCTCTCCCGCGGACGTGAGCCGAGAAGCTCTGCTCGCCCTCGCTGCCGCACACCACCGCAACCTCCCCTCTCCGTTCCCACTCCCACCGAGCACCACCGTCCGATTCCTTCTGTACCAAGCTCCGCCTACGCCGTGCACATGCCGTGCGCACGTCGTCATCCCCGACCGAGCCCCGACGCCGCCGGAGGACGTAGCGCCTCCTTCGGTCCGTCAGTCGCCACCACCAAGCCGCAACGCCGTTCTTCCTCAACCCGAGCTCCACCGTCTTCCTCCTTCACCGTCGAGCTTCACCGAGTCAAGGCAAGGTGAGAACACCTATCCACCTCAACGCTACCGCTCCCTATATCACTCTATCTCCCCGACCGAGCGCCATGGGCGCCGCCGCGGCCATGCTCAAGGTCGCGCTCCTCTGGAGCCGATCAAGCCAAACCAACCCCGTAGCTGTGCTCCTTAGAATTCACTCGAGCTTTTGCCTCCCCCAATTTTCTCCGGCTGCCGCCAGAAACGGCGTAGCCGCGCGTTGCCGCCATCAAAATGTGGTATGCACGCTTCAAAGGTAAAATTTCATCATGTATACCTTAGCATCGCTTAGTAGTGCTAACACTCCCACAAATTTCATATTTATGCATGTGTGCAAGCTTGAAACCAAACCATTTGAGCACACATGTAGGGGGAGTTAACACTACAAAGTCGGGTTGTATGGTACTTATCCAAATTTTCATATGGTCTTAATGTTGGATAAGTAACATAGAATCCAAACCAAGTTAGCAATTTACATTCTTGTAAAGTGCTAGCTTGGAATAAGCATAATTTCCATATCTTTGTAGAGTTGTCATCAATTACCAAAAAGGGGGAGATTGAAAGGTCCTTGTTTGGTTTTGGTAATTAAGTGACAACTTAGGTGGACTAATATGTGTTTAAAGTGAATTGCACAGGTGATCAGTCCACAGGTGATCATGTGTGAGCAACATATGCCATAGAGGAGAAATGGCTTGGAAGATGTTGCAAGGCTCACACATGTGAAGAAGAAGCTTAATGTACATGAAACATGACATGTGGTCATGTGGCTAAGATGGAGAAGATCAAGGCAAGACTTGGCTTGATGGACCGGTCGCGAAGGTGAAGGGCAAGTTGAGGCTTTGAAGCCGTTGGTACCGAGTGTCGGGAGGCTTAAGCAAGACTTGGCGCCGAAGGACCGAAGCGATGGTGAAGAGCAAGTGATGTCAAGATCGATGGACCATGGAGGCCATGTGATGATATGAAGTGGATCATATCATTTGAAGAAAGGTTGGTGCATGTGTTGTATCAACACCGGAGGAGATGAAATGGAATGCGCAAGGCAAAGGTATAATTGTAGGGCATTTCATTTCACCGGTCATAGGTGTGTAGAGAAGATTATGACCGGATTTAGGATAGATGGCCGTACTATCAAGAGGAGCAAACTTGTTTACATATCGGTCATCTAGTGCCACTTGAGCGATCTAACATTGCGTTGTTACTAGGATCGAGTGGCGTGGTGAGTGCAAGTGAAAATCCTTTGAAAAATGATTGTGAAAATGCTAACACACATGCACAAGGTTGTATACACTTGGTGGTGTTGGCACATTTGCAAAGGAGAAGAAGTTGGAGAAGTTTTGGAGAAAATCTTTGGTTGAAAAAGAGAAGTGATGGTTCTTGGATTGGAAAACTGTATTGATCCTTTGTGCTTTGGATCATGAGTTCATGTGGGTTGTGTAGCCCTCTAAATAAGCTTTCCAAAATGTCCAAGATCATCGAATTCCGAGTTGAGAGCTAAGAGTTATGGCCGTTCTCGTGGGAGGCTTTCTGGAGAGCGGCGGACTGTCTGCCATTTTAGTGGCGGACTGTCCGCGAGCCTTGGACGCTCCGATGGGGATGCATCGGACGCTACGAGCGCACTGTTCTCGGGTTGACAGGTGAACGGCGGACTGTCCGGGCCTATAAGGGCGGACTGTCCGCCGGCTAATTTTTCGGAGAACAAGGTTGCTGGACAGAATCTGTGCAGGTCTTCGATTTTCAACGGCGGACTGTCCGGGCCCAAACGGTGGACTGTCCGGGGTGACCGTTGCAGCTCCTAACGGCTAGTTTCTTTATAAGGGCGGACTATCCGGGGTTATAAGGGCGGACTATCCGCAGTTCAAATTTCAGCACGATTCCAAACGGCTAGTTTGAGCCCTCCCTATATAAATAGAGGTGGTGGCCGGCCATTTGGTGTGTTGGGCACCTTGGGGACTTAGTGTCCTTGTGTGAGAGTGCTTGGGAGCCCTCCAACTCACTTGGGATTAGTGCTAACCATATCCGCTAAGTGAGAGAGCGATTCTAGTGCGGTGCATGAGAGATTGCAATTGTGGCACTAGGTGATCGAGTTGCAAGCCGGTGGTGCTTGTTACTCTTGGAGGTTGCCACCTCCTAGACGGCTTGGAGGCTTGTGTGTGCTCCGTGGTAGCACGCTTGGAGATTGAGTGGTGCTCCAAAAGCGACCGCTTTGTGAGGGGTATTGTGCTCACCCCGCGGGAGATCGTGAAGAGCAACTCTAGTAAAAGAGAGACGTGAAGAGTGTCAAGTGGTTTGGCCGGGTCGAGTGCTAGAGCTTGTGGTAAGCACTCCTTGGGGAGAGTGTGACTAGTGTAGTCACCACTAGCAAGAGGACCGGCGACAACCTTGAGCTTGTCTCAACGGGGACTAGCTTGGTGGCAACCAAGTGAACCTCGGGATAAAATCACCGTGTCAACATTGTCTTCTTCTTCTCGGTGGTTTGCTATCTCCATTCACTAGCTTGTATTTCCATACTCATACTTGTGCTAGTGTTTAGTTGTTGCTCTTGTGTAGCTATCTAGCTTGTGTAGCTTAATAGTTGCTCTTGTAATTAGTTAGCTTGTGTAGCTTGCTAGTTACCTTCCTTGCTTGTGTAGCATAGAAGTTGATCCCGTGAGTGACTAGTTGACTTGTAGTCTTGCTAGTCACATTGCTTAGTTTGTGTAGCTAAGTTGATCTCACTAATTTGGCTTGTGTAGCCTTGTTATTGAGCATTGCTAGTGAGCTTAGGCTTGGTGCTTTTGCTTAGTGGCATGTGTAGGAGCTCCCCGGTTGATTGAGTACTAGTTGCATAGGTTTGTGTGACCTTGCTTCTAGAATTGGTTAGGTGAGCTCTAGCTAGCCCGACACCTTATTTGCATTGTTTAGGATCTTTTGTAAGGTGTCATAGAGTATAGGTAGAGGGGTGTAGTCTTGGCAAGACCGATAGTTTTAATTCCGCATTTGTTTCGGTTAGCCGACGCGATTAATTTTAGAAAGGACTATTCACCCTCCCTCTAGTCCGCCATCTCGACCCTTCAGCATGCTCCGGCCGTGCGCTAGCCAAACCACCTACACCACTCGATGCGCCTCGTCGAGACAAGTTCACAAAGCCTAGCTTCCCCGCCGGCGACCTCACCGACGGCGAGGAATCGACGGTCAACCCTATCCCCTGTTTTCCGTCTCGCCCGAGCCCTCGAGCCAGGCCTCGTCCTCGAGCCAGGCCTCGGACGGGCTAATGTTTTTCCGTCTCGCCCGAGCCCTCGAGCCAGGCCTCGAGCCAGGCCTCGGACGGGCTAATGTTTTTCCGTCTCGCCCGAGCCCTCGAGCCAGGCCTCGTCCTCGAGCCAGGCCTCGGACGGGCTAATGTTTTTCCGTCTCGCCCGAGCCCTCGAGCCAGGCCTCGTCCTCGAGCCAGGCCTCGGACGGGCTAATGTTTTTCCGTCTCGCCCGAGCCTCCGAGCCAGGCCTCGGACAGGCGTTGTTTTATCATCTCGCTCGAGCTAGGCCTTGAGCGAACCCTCGGGCTCTGTCTCGATTCGAGCCGGGCCTCGAGCAAGCACACACCTACCGCCGGCCCTGCGCGTCAGCCTCCCCGTGGTCCATGGACCGCGTCCACCGAAGCCGAGTGTCGGGAGTTTTCAAACCGTTTTTATTTAAATGTTTTCCTTTTTCCAGTAAATGCTTGTTATTTTTGTATAGCACGTTTTACAAGTCCAAATAGAGTACTTTCAGTTTTGTTTGCTTGTTTATGAGTAGATCTATCATGGAAAAATATGAAAGTGTTTTTAGTAGTAGTTTATTTTACTGTTTTCATTTATTCCAGTTTATATGCTTTTATTGAGATAAATGGTTATATATGTTTTCTGGATGAGTTAATTCTTGGAAGATTTTGTGTAAGCTTGTTAACATGTTTTATACCTGTAAAAAAATGTATGAAGTACTGTTTATGTATAAAAAGTTACTGTTATGATTAAAAGTCCTTTTTGGCTGATTTCTTAGAATAAATGTTAAGGTGTCTTATATGCTGAAATAAAATATGGGAAAATTTGTGTAGTTTCTGTTTATGATATTCAAGCTAAGAAAAATGTAAGAATGATCTATTATGTGAAGAAATCTGGAGTTGCTTCATAAATGTGCTTTTCTGTGTTTTACTTTGAAAATTCATGTAAGAAATAATATAATGTTTCTGTTCATGAAACTTTCTGGATAAATATGAAATGTGGAGTACAATCTGAGAAAAATATGAAATTGAGCTTAGCACCCTTTTCCAGTAGGGTTGTAGTTCAAGTGGTTTATATTGCAGTAGATTTGTTTATTTTGTGTAGGCTTGTAGGTTTAAGCTCTGTCAGTAAAAATTCTGCAGTAGAATGGTTTTGAGTAGAATAAACGAGAAAAATAATGAAATCTGCTATTGAACACTTTTTGAGTAAGGAGCTAGTTCAAAGCCCCTTTTTGGGCAGTTTGCTTGTCATTTTTATATCTGCAGTTCTGTATTTTATTTTTGGCTGAAAATTGTTCAGTGGAGTCCAGCAACTGTTGTTTGCCTTCTGGAATTTTCATGGATTTTTCTGAGTCAAGAAAAGTGCACTTGCAGTTCAAACCTATGTTTCTTTTAAAGTATTGAATAAGAAATAGGTGAATAAATGGATTTTGTTTTAAGAAATAAATGAGTATTTGCCTCAATGTCAAAAGTGGTTCAACAAGTTGGTTTAATTGGTTTGCAAGAAATGCCTTTCTCATACCATCACATCTTGCACTCGCATTCCAATTATTTATATTCGTCGCATGCAATAGGATCGACCCCGCCGGAGCCCGACCAGGAGCAGGAGATAAGCGCCGAGCAGCAGATTCCGGAGCTCCAGCAAGCCGAGGAAGCCGACCCCGTCCCCGACACTAACTTGCCCGAGTGCCCGTCTCACGAGGCCTCGGTCTTCACCCAAGGCAAGCCCCGGAGCATTCTAAGTCTCCCAGTTTTTATAATTAAATTACTTGAGTCCTTTTATATTGTGATGCATTAGGTATAGGAGTTGATTGAATCCTATTTGATGCATTATCCTCCCTTGATTATTGTTTACTCCTACCTTGTTATCCTGTTACTTATTTATATGTAGAATTGCTTAGCCTGCTTAATTAAAAGTAGTAGTTAAGGATGTTTCCATAATACCCGGATGGGTATTTACCGGATCACGGTTGGCTATATTTGCTATCGTGGAAAAGAACCTGAGTAGTAATGAAATACGGTCAACGGGATGGCAGGGCACAAGTTCAGAAACTTGGGGCAGTCCGTCCGTTGGATCGTGTAGGTTTGTATCGATGTTGGCCCTCGTTCATTTTTGAACGCGCCCTTTTACTTAGGGATATGTCGGTGCTGTAATCATCGACCCCAAAGCCGGTTAGAAGCTGTTCGGGCCGGAATCAACCCGAGTCGCGCCCTCTAGTATGGAAATTGCGATCTGCCGCGTGAGGCCATCACCAGGTTCCAATTGGGCGGTCCGTGCTTGAACCGCGACGATTACCACCACGAACAAGCATCGAGCGGTTGCCCAATGCATGGACCCGACGGGGAAAGTGTGGGCTGGTATTAAAGGTCTTTTATCAGCTGATTTGGAATTCGATTCGAGTCGCCGTCTCCCCCGGTTAGTGGGAAACTATGGCGAGCTTCACCACGATACAACTCCATGTGATGATTTAAGGTTCAACTAAAATGTGGATAAGTCAACTGGATATGGTTATATTATTGTTTGGTAGAATCAAGTGAGTGCTCTAGTACAGGTAAAAACCTAGAATAAAGAAATAGGTCTAAAATTGATGGCTCATCATTATCATTAATTACCCCTTATCTTAAATTGAGCTTTTTCGCAAATTCAAGATCCCAGCTCCACCTCAAAAGCCTTGCATACCCTTGGAGTCTTTATTTTCAGTTGGACGGGTAAGTCTAGCTGAGTACATTCCAGTACTCAGGGTTTATCCCGTTTGTTGCAGATGGCCAGGTCTACTTCGGCTATTGTAAGCACTGCCTCTACCTAGTGGAAGGTGATGAGGAGTAGGCCCAGGGCAGGGTCGTCCAGAAGCTTCCCTTTTCTTTTGTTGGTCTGAGACTTCTAGTGGCACATTATCTAAAAAGGGAAGAGTGAGTTGTGTGAGTTGGATTTATCAAACTATGTTTTATTTCGACCACATGTGTGGTGGTCGTATTTCAAACTTATTTCAGCTTCCGCACTTTTAAATTCGGTATTGTAATAACTCCATTTTAAATTCCGCACTCTGATTTTAAATTCGGTTTCGTTTTCTCTGTGATGTATCTTTACGAATGTGATCCTTGAACAATGTGATCCTGTATGATGTATGGTGAAAGAAATCCTTCGAGATTTCCGGACTACCGGGGTTATATGGGTTCAAGTATGAGTCAAAGTCAGACGGATTTGGCTAAGATAATACTTGAGCTCTTATAATCAGAACGGTTCCGCCACAGCCTGGTATCAGAGCATGGTTCAAGCGATTACCTCCGTAAAGAGCTATTTTCGAACTAAAATGGGTATTTCAAAACTATTTTCAAAACTATTTCAATTACTAAGTGTGCCCAGTCTCGTCCTTAAGCCCTATACTAGGATTCAGGTGGCTTAACTGCTAACAGGGTTCAGGGTTTTGCTTCATGCTGGATCTTTATTTGCTGGTCCATTCTCGGGAAAAGAGAATGCGTCGATCGCGAAAACATGCATAAAATGATTTTGTGAGATATGAGAGCATGACCGTCCAACCGTCGGTCTAGGTGAGAGTTCTTATACCAAGTATGTGCGAGCTCCACACAGACACATACGAGGGTATCAATGTTTTTAAGGGTGTTTTCTATGTTGGTGCATGGTGTTTAGTGTTGGCTTCTATGTGTTGCGCATATTAGTCAATACTCAATAGTTTTACCATTGGGAATTTCTTTGGGTTGAAATGAATCTTCTGCAGGTACACTAACTATGCGAACGAGTAGAACGTGTAGATAACGCATGAGGGATCGTTCTTGCCATCGACTAGAACGTTAGGACTTACGAGTCATATTAGTGAGTGAGAACGTAAGTACGATCATGCATCATGTTTAAATTCTTGCATTTACATTACCTCCCCTTAATTAAAAGTTATCTCTTTTCTATAAAATTTGCCAACTTAATATCCGTCTCACGAGAGTTCGAAACCCCTTTTGTTTCTACAGATGGCCCGGACTAAGCTGACCGCTCGCAAGGCCACCGGAGGCAGAGGAGTTCCGCGTCACCGCTTGGCCACCAAGCTAACCCGGAAGATGTTCTTGTCCTACTTCAGGTTGCCGACTATGCTTTGGAGGATTCTGCAGGCCGTGGGCTATGAGGAGGGACAGGAGCCCAGGTACTCATGGCAGAAGGAGATCTACGGGCAAGATTCACTGGTCATGGTGCAGATCAAGGTCAAAGCCTTGCCCGCCAAGCCCCATTGGACAGGATGGACAGAGATCACCAGAGGCAGTTGTGCCAAGGATGGAGCTAACAGGGCAGCATACCTAGTGCTGAAGGACATCATCGCCCGTTTCCCCGCCGACTTAGCTAGTGCTATGGCAGGAGTGTTCCCCCGTGGATCACTTTTCCCATTGCGCTGGAAGCAGACTTCGGAGTCAGCCTTGACAGGGAGCTCAGAAGAAAGGTTCTACTATGAGACGCCTGCGATGAGCGCCACCGGAGCTTTGCTAGGTGTATGTGAGAGTTTGGAGCACACTCTTGAGAGCGTGTCCTTCACCCTCACCGCCACCTACCAGAGCAAGAGGAAGCTTCAGGAGGACTTCGACGCTGAGGTTGCTCGTCTGCAGGAGAGGATTCAGCAGCTCACTCTAGAGTGTGACGACGCCCGCACTACAGCCGCAGCATAGTCTACCGCCAGGACAGTTGCAGAGTAGATGTACCTGACTACCGCTCTTCAGAGAGATGAGGCCCGCACCGCGCTCGACCAGCTCAGAGAGGGAGCCCACCTGTTGATACAGCAGATCCACGGACAGCAGGCTTACATCGATCAGCTTCACGAGGCCATCCACCAGATGCATCATGCAGCACAGGAGGCCGCCGCCCCAGCAGTTGAGGTTCCGGATCCCTAGGACGGAGAGGTCCTTGGTCCCGACGCCCCGCAGAGGAAGATCACCACCAACCGTCCCCGTCCCAGCTTTCAGAAGCCCTACACCGCTCCCATGATGCAGAACAAGAACAAAGCAGGAAGTGCAGGAGGTCCAAAGACCCCATATGTGATTGGTCCATGCTACAACTGTGGTCAGACTGGACACCTGTCACGTCAGTGCCCTCGCCCGAAGAAGCAATACACTCAGCCCCCACCTCGCGCAGGTCATGTGCATTATACCACTGTGGAAGAAGTGCCAGAAGGAGAGCCTGTCACCGCTGGTACGTTTCTTGTTAATCAATGCCCCGCAGTTGTGCTGTTTGATTTTGGAGCATCGCATTCTTTCATAAGTGAGAATTTTGTTATAAGAAGTAAACCTAAGCTGGTAGAATTGGATAGGGGTTATCGGATAAGTTCAGCAGGGGCTGTTCTTTCTGCCCATACCATGGCTAAGGAGATGGAAATCACCTTTGGGGATAAAAAGATATCTGTGGATCTTATCGTAATTCCCGGATTAGGTTTGGATGTCATTTTGGGGATGGGATGGATGAAGCGTTGGAAGGTTAATTTGGATATTGCCGAACGAGTGGTTTCCCTAGTGAGCCCCGGAATGAGTATTCCTTCCGATTTAAGTTACCCCGAAACCCCCACGAGATTGGAGTGTTGTTCAACATCACGGCAAAGCAGATAGCTGAGATTCCGGTAGTGTGCGAGTTTCCGGATGTTTTTCCTGATGAGTTGCCTGGATTACCGCCAGATAGAGATGTGGAGTTTGCTATAGAGCTAGTCCCTGGAACAGCACCCATATCTCGAAGACCGTATAGAATGCACTCTAAAGAACTCGCAGAGCTTAAAGTTCAGTTGCAAGAGCTGTTAGATAAGGGTTTGATACGCCCGAGTTCATCACCTTGGAGATGTCCTGCTATCTTTGTGAAGAAGAAGGATAAAACTTTAAGGATGTGTGTGGACTACAGACCGCTTAACGCAGTAACTATAAAAAACAAGTACCCCTTACCCTGAATCGATGTCTTGTTTGATCAGTTATCAAAGGCGAAAGTGTTCTCCAAGATCGACCTGAGGTCAGGATACCATCAGATTAAGATCAGAAGAGAAGATATACCGAAAACAGCTTTCTCTACCAGATACGGACTCTATGAGTATTTAGTTATGTCCTTTGGGTTGACTAATGCACCGGCACATTTCATGTACCTGATGAATTCAGTTTTCATGCCAGAGTTGGATAAGTTTGTTGTAGTGTTCATTGATGATATCTTGGTCTACTCGGAAAACAAGGAGGATCATGTCAAACATCTACGTGTTGTTCTGACCCGGCTTAGAGAGCACAAGTTGTATGCTAAGTTCAGCAAGTGTGAGTTTTGGTTGAAGAAGGTACCTTTCCTTGGTCATGTCCTTTCAGAGGAAGGAATTTCTGTGGACCCTTCTAAAGTACAGGAAGTTATGGATTGGCAAGCACCAACTACCGTACATGAAGTACGTAGCTTTTTGGGTTTGGCAGGATATTACCGTCGGTTTATTCCGGATTTTTCAAGAATAGCCAAGCCTATGACCCGTTTAACGCAGAAAAACAAGAAGTTCGAATGGACTCCAGAGTGTGAAGCAGCTTTTCGCACTCTGCGAACGTTGTTGACTTCCGCGCCTGTTTTGGCTCAGCCAAACTTGGAGGAACCTTTTGATGTGTTTTGTGACGCATCCAAGATCGGACTTGGATGTGTGCTCATGCAGAATGGAAGAGTTATCGCCTATGCTTCTCGCCAGTTGGGACCGCACGAAGAGAATTATCCCACTCATGATTTGGAATTAGCAGCCGTAGTGCATGCGCTCAAGATTTGGAGGCATTATCTTATGGGAAACCTATGTCATGTGTACACGGATCATAAAAGTTTGAAATATATCTTCACCCAGCCAGAGCTGAATATGAGGCAAAGGAGATGGTTAGAGTTGATTAAGGATTATAACCTGGAAGTGCATTACCACCCCGGAAAAGCGAACGTTGTAGCCGATGCCTTGAGTCGCAAGACTCATTGCAACTCCCCACAACCACTGTTGGAAGATGGATTTAATCTTATGCACCCTGTTATGCTGAACAATATCACCATACAGTGCACCCTGGAAAGTGACATCATCAAGAAACAAAAGATCGATGAAGAGATCTGTCAGATTAAGAAGAGGTTGGAAACCAGTAGTTCTTTGAATTTCAGAACAGATGAACAAGGAATTCTATGGTATAATCAGAGGTTGGTTGTTCCTAAAGACACCGAGCTGAAAGAAAGAATTCTGAAAGACACTCACAGTTCAAAGTTGTCTATTCACCCAGGAAGCAGTAAGATGTACCAGGATTTGAGAACCAGGTATTGGTGGTCAAAGATAAAGAAAGAGGTCGCAGCCTACGTGGCCAGATGTGATACATGCTGCAGGATAAAAGCTATACACCTGAGACCTGCAGGACTGTTGCAACCGTTGTCAATTCCAGAGTGGAAATGGGAAGAAATCAGCATGGATTTCATCACAGGTCTTCCCACTACTCAAAAGGGAAATGATTCTATCTGGGTTATTGTGGATCGATTGTCTAAACTGGCTCACTTCATACCAGTTAAGACTACGCACCGCCCTCATCAGTATGCAGACTTGTATATTCAAAACATCTTGAGGTTGCATGGAGTTCCAAAAAGGATTGTTTCTGATAGAGGACCCCAGTTCATAGCACGTTTTGGGAACAGTTGCACAAGGAGCTAGGAACCAAGTTGGTAAGAAGTTCCGCTTATCACCCCCAAACTGCAGGACAGACGGAGAGAGTGAATCAGATTCTGGAAGATATCCTAAGAGCTTGTGTTTTATCTTCAGGAGAATCATGGGAGAAATGGTTACCCCTTGCCGAGTTTTCGTATAACAACAGCTACCAAGAAAGTATAAAGATGGCACCATTTGAAGTTTTGTATGGATGAAGATGCAGAACCCCAGTAAATTGGGTTGAGTCAGGAGATCGAGGATTCTATGGGTCGGATTACGTAAAGGATGCGGAAGAGTTTGTGCAAAAAGTACAGCAACATATCAAGGTAGCATAATCCCGACAGAAGAGTTATGCCGACACATGAAGAAGACCCCTGGAATTTCAAGTAGGAGACTATGTATACCTTAAGGTCTCACCCATGAGAAAAGTCCAACGTTTTGGAATTAAGAAGAAGCTAGCACCTCGATATGTAGGACCTTACCAGATCATAGCAAAGAAGGGAGAAGTGGCATACGAAGTACAGTTACCCCCAGAGATGGGCGCAGTTTTCCCAGTGTTCCATGTATCACAGTTGAAGAAGTGTCTTCGAGTTCCAAAACAAGAAGAAGTTCGGATTCCAGACATCACCATCAGATCGGATCTGGAGTACTATGAGCAACCCAAGGAGATTTTGGATACCAAGACCCGAGAGACTCGTAACCGAACAGTGAAGACTTACAAGATTCTCTGGAGCAATCACGGACCCAACGATGCGACATGGGAAACTGAGTACCTACGCGTAAACTATCCCGCTTTTGTTAAGAAATGGTACGTAACACAAATCTCGGGACGAGATTTCTTTAAGGGGGAAGGGCTGTGACACCCTAGTGTCAAGCACTGCATTAGGCACTGCAATTAGATACTAAGAAACATAAGCAATGCATCGCATCATTTCATATGCATAAGAGTGTTTTTTGCCTTTGTTTAAATTGTTGGAGTTCTTGATTTCTATTTGACTTGATGATTTAATTGGATCTCTGTTTTGGTAAAGAGTTTCCTAAAATAGAGATTATTGAGTAGAGTGTTTTTCATGTTGGAGTTTTGACTTAGTTCAAAATAGTTTGTTAAATAAAAATAAGTTAAACAAAATGGTTTATGTTTCAAAATTGGCTTTATCTATGTGGAGGATTTAAAAATGGTTTTTAGAAAGAGTGCCCTATATGAAAGTTGTAGAGAAAATTATTTTGAGCATCTTTTATATTTGGGTCAAAACCTAGTTTGGAGTTTTTGAAACTGTTTTGAATGGTCAAAGTTTGAAAGGATTTTGGAAAAAGAAAAAGAAAAACAATTTCTTCCCAGCGCCCCACTTTCGGCCCATTTGGCCTTTCGGCCCAACCTCGCCGTGCCAGCCCAGTGCCTCGCCCGCTCGCCCGCGCGACGCGCCGGTCGCTCTGACCGCGGCCGCGCCGTACGCCGGCGTCCGCGCCACGTGGCCGGCGATGCCTGAGCAAAATCCACCTCCGCCACTCCTCGTCCGATTCTTCTCCGCGCGATCACGCAAGCTATCTCTCCCGACCACTCTCCGCTCGCCTCGCCTGCCGCGCCGCTCGCCGTGCACGGCAGCGCCTGCCATCGCCTCGCCGACCGCGCCGCCGTAGCCCCGCCACGACCACCAGCCGGTCAAGCCGAACAAAACCCCGAGTGCACCGCACTTCCCACTCCTCACTTGCCATTCCGCTCACTCGCTCTCGCCCTCACTCCGTCTTCTCTCCTCTCCCGCGGACGCGAGCCGAGAAGCTCTGCTCGCCCTCGCTGCCGCACACCACCGCAACCTCCCCTCTCCGTTCCCACTCCCATCGAGCACCACCGTCCGATTCCTTCTGTACCAAGCTCCGCCTACGCCGTGCACACGCCGTGCGCACGTCATCATCCCCGACCGAGCCCCGACGCCGCCAGAGGACGTAGCGCCTCCTTCGGTCCGTCAGTCGCCACCACCAAGCCGCGACGCTGTTCTTCCTCAACCCGAGCTCCACCGTCTTCCTCCTTCACCGTCGAGCTTCACCGAGTCAAGGCAAGGTGAGAACACCTATCCACCTCAACGCTACCGCTCCCTATATCACTCTATCTCCCCGGCCGAGTGCCATGGGCGCCGCTGCGGCCATGCTCAAGGTCGCGCTCCTCTAGAGCCGATCAAGCCAAACCAACCCCGTAGCTGTGCTCCTTAGGATTCACTCGAGCTTTTGCCTCCCCCAATTTTCTCCGGCCGCCGCCAGAAACGGCGTAGCCGCGCGTTGCCGCCATCACCGCAGTCGCCGCTCGCCGCCGGCATGCTCCGGCCGTGCGCTAGCCAAACCACCTACACCACTCGATGCGCCTCGTCGAGACAAGTTCACAAAGCCTAGCTTCCCCGCCGGCGACCTCACCGATGGCGAGGAATCGACGGTCAACCCTATCCCCTGTTTTCCGTCTCGCCCGAGCCCTTGAGCCAGGCCTCATCCTCGAGCCAGGCCTCGGACGGGCTAATGTTTTTCCGTCTCGCCCGAGCCCTCGAGCCAGGCCTCGGACGGGCTAATGTTTTTCCGTCTCGCCCGAGCCCTCGAGCCAGGCCTCGTCCTCGAGCCAGGCCTCGGACGGGCTAATGTTTTTTCGTCTCGCCCGAGCCTCCGAGCCAGGCCTCGGACAGGCGTTGTTTTATCATCTCGCTCGAGCTAGGCCTTGAGCGAACCCTCGGGCTCTGTCTCGATTCGAGCCGGGCCTCGAGCAAGCACACACCTACCGCCGGCTCTGCGCGTCAGCCTCCCCGTGGTCCATGGACCGCGTCCACCGAAGCCGAGTGTCGGGAGTTTTCAAACCGTTTTTATTTAAATGTTTTCCTTTTTCCAGTAAATGCTTGTTATTTTTGTATGGCACGTTTTACAAGTCCAAATAGAGTACTTTCAGTTTTGTTTGCTTGTTTATGAGTAGATCTATCATGGAAAAATATGAAAGTATTTTTAGTAGTAGTTTATTTTACTGTTTTCATTTATTCTAGTTTATATGCTTTTATTGAGATAAATGGTTATATATGTTTTCTGGATGAGTTAATTCTTGGAAGATTTTGTGTAAGCTTGTTAACATGTTTTATACCTGTAAAAAAATGTTTGAAGTACTGTTTATGTAGAAAAAGTTACTGTTATGATTAAAAGTCCTTTTTGGCTGATTTCTTAGAATAAATATTAAGGTGTTTTATATGCTGAAATAAAATATGGGAAAATTTGTGTAGTTTCTGTTTATGATATTCAAGCTAAGAAAAATGTAAGAATGATCTATTATGTGAAGAAATCTGGAGTTGCTTCACAAATGTGCTTTTCTGTGTTTTACTTTGAAAATTCATGTAAGAAATAATATAATGTTTCTGTTCATGAAACTTTCTGGATAAATATGAAATGTGGAGTACAATCTGAGAAAAATATGAAATTGAGCTTAGCACCGTTTCCAGTAGGGTTGTAGTTCAAGTGGTTTATATTGCAGTAGATTTGTTTATTTTGTGTAGGCTTGTAGGTTTAAGCTCTGTCAGTAAAAATTCTGCAGTAGAATGGTTTTGAGTAGAATAAACTAGGAAAATTATGAAATCTGCTATTGAACACTTTTTGAGTAAGGAGCTAGTTCAAAGCCCCTTTTTGGGCAGTTTGCTTGTCATTTTTATATCTGCAGTTTTGTATTTTATTTTTGGCTGAAAATTGTTCAGTGGAGTCCAGCAACTGTTGTTTGCCTTCTGGAATTTTCATGAATTTTTCTGAGTCAAGAAAAGTGCACTTGCAGTTCAAACCTATGTTTCTTTTAAAGTATTGAATAAGAAATAGGTGAATAAATGGATTTTGTTTTAAGAAATAAATGAGTATTTGCCTCAATGTCAAAAGTGGTTCAACAAGTTGGTTTAATTGGTTTGCAAGAAATGCCTTTCTCATACCATCACATCTTGCACTCGCATTCCAATTATTTATATTCGTCGCATGCAATAGGATCGACCCCGCCGGAGCCCGACCAGGAGCAGGAGATAAGCGCCGAGCAGCAGATTCCGGAGCTCCAGCAAGCCGAGGAAGCCGACCCCGTCCCCGACACTAACTTGCCCGAGTGCCCGTCTCACGAGGCCTCGGTCTTCACCCAAGGCAAGCCCCGGAGCATTCTAAGTCTCCCAGTTTTTATAATTAAATTACTTGAGTCCTTTTATATTGTGATGCATTAGGTATAGGAGTTGATTGAATCCTATTTGATGCATTATCCTCCCTTGATTATTGTTTACTCCTACCTTGTTATCCTGTTACTTATTTATATGTAGAATTGCTTAGCCTGCTTAATTAAAAGTAGTAGTTAAGGATGTTTCCATAATACCCGGATGGGTATTTACCGGATCACGGTTGGCTATATTTGCTATCGTGGAAAAGAACCTGAGTAGTAATGAAATACGGTCAACGGGATGGCAGGGCACAAGTTCAGAAACTTGGGGCAGTCCGTCCGTTGGATCGTGTAGGTTTGTATCGATGTTGGCCCTCGTTCATTTTTGAACGTGCCCTTTTACTTAGGGATATGTCGGTGCTGTAATCATCGACCCCAAAGCCGGTTAGAAGCTGTTCGGGCCGGAATCAACCCGAGTCGCGCCCTCTAGTATGGAAATTGCGATCTGCCGCGTGAGGCCATCACCAGGTTCCAATTGGGCGGTCCGTGCTTGAACCGCGACGATTACCACCACGAACAAGCATCGAGCGGTTGCCCAATGCATGGACCCGACGGGGAAAGTGTGGGCTGGTATTAAAGGTCTTTTATCAGCTGATTTGGAATTCGATTCGAGTCGCCGTCTCCCCCGGTTAGTGGGAAACTATGGCGAGCTTCACCACGATACAACTCCATGTGATGATTTAAGGTTCAACTAAAATGTGGATAAGTCAACTGGATATGGTTATATTATTGTTTGGTAGAATCAAGTGAGTGCTCTAGTACAGGTAAAAACCTAGAATAAAGAAATAGGTCTAAAATTGATGGCTCATCATTATCATTAATTACCCCTTATCTTAAATTGAGCTTTTTCGCAAATTCAAGATCCCAGCTCCACCTCAAAAGCCTTGCATACCCTTGGAGTCTTTATTTTCAGTTGGACGGGTAAGTCTAGCTGAGTACATTCCAGTACTCAGGGTTTATCCCGTTTGTTGCAGATGGCCAGGTCTACTTTGGCTATTGTAAGCACTGCCTCTACCTAGTGGAAGGTGATGAGGAGTAGGCCCAGGGCAGGGTCGTCCAGAAGCTTCCCTTTTCTTTTGTTGGTCTGAGACTTCTGGTGGCACATTATCTAAAAAGAGAAGAGTGAGTTGTGTGAGTTGGATTTATCAAACTATGTTTTATTTCGACCACATGTGTGGTGGTCATATTTCAAACTTATTTTAGCTTCCGTACTTTTAAATTCGGTATTGTAATAACTCCATTTTAAATTCCGCACTCTGATTTTAAATTCGGTTTCATTTTCTCTGTGATGTATCTTTACGAATGTGATCCTTGAACAATGCGATCCTGTATGATGTATGGTGAAAGAAATCCTTTGAGATTTCCGGACTACCGGGGTTATATGGGTTCAAGTATGAGTCGAAGTCAGACGGATTTGGCTAAGATAATACTTGAGCTCTTATAATCAGGGCGGTTCCGCCACAGGCCACATTATCGGGAGGTTCTGCCACAGAATGGTATCGGAGCAGGATTGTCATCAAGGGAAGACTAGTTACAACGTTACTTTTGAAAAACTTCAAAATGGTTTCTAATCTAAAAGTTTTTGAAAGTAACAAGTTAAAAATGATTATTCCCTGAGTTTCTTTCTTGCTGGAAGGCTTCGTGAAGACTATATCAGTGACTCCAACGGAAGATGTTGAGAAGTTTCCAACTCTTCTACTGAAAGTTAATGGACAATCAACTTCCCCGTCCAACCGCAACAGAAAAGCTATTCAACACCTACATCAAGTTAGTGAAGCTAGTATATAAAGTATAGCCCTATACCTAACTAACAGGTGGAGACAGAGATCTCCTGTCAGTGAGAGGTCGTATAGGACGAGCATATATCATATCATGCATAATGATAAAATGTGCTTCTTCTCTAAATTCTAAAAGCAGCTATGATCCCCGATAGCTGATCGTCCCTAGATTCTATTACCCTTGATACTTTTGTTCCATAAGTTCTGATCCTTGGGAACTTTTGGATATTTTTCATACACTCTACCACATAAAGTTAGAATCAGGGTAAAATCCTTGGTTCTTCCGGAACACGCGTGTCATGTCTTAAATTGGCACGTGATAGTTGCTTGCTGTCATGTAAATGATGAATGGTGGTCGGAAGTTACTGTAATTGTGTTCTTTGAAAGTACCATGATCCGTGGACCGGATAAAAGCGTGGGAACCTAGGGTCACCTGTGGACGGCCGCCATAAGGTGTTACTGCCGGTTGCTCGCTAATATCCAGGCCGATAATCATGATTCTTTCTAGTTCATCGTGAAAGTGCTTTCATTTCTGGACGCCCGAAAGGGAGTTCAAAGCCACTTTCCTTGTAATTATAACCAACCTTTGTTTTGGTTATAAATTCCTCTATATGAGATGAGAGATATAGAAGTTGTGCTCTATTGTGGTGCCATGATTGGTGACCACGGTGCCGCGTCGAAACCTAGGGAATCTCGTGTGTCCGGATCACACTAGTTTCCGCTGGGTGCGCGCAGGTATCGAGGTCTACAGTTATGATCCATTATAGCCCACAACCAATGTACTCTCTCTCTTGACTCCTCATAAATTTTCCTTGCTCCACTCAAATGTTTACTACCTTGCTACTTGCAACCATGTTCTGATCTCGGTTGTAATTCCAACCCAACCTCAGTTGCCTTGTGAACTCCTTGTGGGTAAACAAGTGTGACACATTTCCTTTTCCATTACTCAACCCCAGATTTTTAAGTGCTTCTTAAATCTCAGGACGAGATTTCTTTAAGGGGGAAGGATTGTAACACCCCTGGTGTTAAGTCCTAATTAAAATTTTAATTAATATGTTTAGTATGCATAATCATCTGGCATCATGGTATAAAGCATTTCATCTTTTAAGTACAAATGTGATGCTTCATATGTTTTGCTTGAGTGTTGCATGATCTTGTGTGATGCTTTGAAAAGTGATGTGGTTAGGTGTCACATGAAATGATAAGTGTGAGTAGAAAACTTAAATTTTCTATGCTCTTTTATTCTTTTCTCTATAAGTCAAAAAGTGTGTTAAATTTCAAAATGATTTCAAAAGCAAAGTTGTAGCTCTTGTTGAGAGGGACAACTTTGGTATTCAAAGTTTTTCAAGTTTCTATACAAAATTTTGAATAAATTTGAAATCTTTCAAACTCTAATTTTGACCCCAAAACTAAATTTCAAAAACTAAAAAGAAATAGACTTTGGTTCTTTAATAAAAGTTGTAGAGTGGTTTAAAATAAACAACTTTTATTAAGGTAGATTTTCAAGTTATTAAAGAAAATCTGAAGTAATTTGGAAAACAAGTTTGATTTGGTTTCAAATTGAAAATCAATTTCTAAAACCTAGTTTTATCCCCTTTTGTGTAATTTCAAAATTTTGCATATTTTGGATATATGACCAAAAGCAAAGTTGCTCTATTTTTGTTAAGGAACAACTTTTATATTGGTGAAATTTGAAATTGTTCAGAAAGTTTTAAAGTAATTTTGAATTTACTCAAACCTTGGAAATGGTCACTTTTTGATTTTAAACTTGCATTTCAAAACTATTTGAAATCTGAGTTGAGGTCTGCATCAAAGTTGTAGAGAATTTCAAAATTAACATTTCATACATGGACCATTTTTCAAGTGAACATGCAAAATCAAAAGTAATTTTGTTTTTATTGCAAAACCCTAATTTTGTCCCCTTTTCAAATTCCCATTTGAAGTTAATTTGAACTGTTTTGGTCAAATTGATCTTTTTCCAGTTGAAATCAGCCCAAGTGTATTAAAACAAAGTTGTACATCTTTTCAAGCTCTACATTTCATATTTTGACAAATTTTGAAGTGTAGTTCAAATTTTAAAAGTAATTTTGAATTCAGTTTGGTCCAAATTTGATTTTGATTTCTATTTCAAAATCTAGGCCGAATTTGACTTTGATTCTTAAAGCAAATTTGTAGAACATATAATTTGGAGCAACTTTTGTTTTTGGAGTTTTTGCAGTGTAGTACAAATATCTAGAGAAATAGAAAAGGGGAAAATACGGAGCTACAGTAATCTGGGAGACGGGGGATAAAGAGCAGAGCATGTGCTCTGCCCTTGGCCGCCGCGTCGCCGCCGCCGTGGTCTAGGCGTTTCCGTCTGGCTCCACGTGTGTGGCCACGCAGCTGCTTGCCGCTATGCGTCACCCCGTGCGGTGTCGAGCTCCGAGAGCTTCCCAATCTTCTCTTCACCTGCGTCTGCCACCTCCCTCCCTTCTACTCTGTTCTCCGGTCGCATCTGCGGTGAGCTCTTATACCCTTGTTGTTGCGTCCCCATACTCTCCATCTTCCCAGTAGCTCCGCCAAGACTCTCTGCTTCTCCTGAGCTAGCTAGCTTGAGCTCTAGCGCTTGCTATCGTTGCTGCCACCGTCTTCTTCTTCATCTCCGGCCGGAAGCCTTCATAGGTGCTTTGGTCGTGGTCATGGTAAACCAAAGTTCCTTCGATCCAGTCAAGTGGTGCTTTAGCTTCGTCTGGTGTTGTAGGTCATAGTCAGCTCACTCCTGAGGTCTCTACCGTTCGGGATCGAGCAGTCCGCGACGGTTGCCGCCGGTGCAAGCTCCGCCTTTACCGCCGCCGTCGCCAACTTCGTTCCGGTGCTTCTCGAGCCAAGGCAGGGTGAGCACCGTAGTTGTCTTGAGCTCTTATATGTGTTGCGCTCCCTAGTTCAATCACTACCGAGTCACCATGGTCAGTCCACGAGGCTTGCCATCGGCGCAAGCGCCGCCATGGCCGCCAGCAGGAATCAACTTGCTCAGAGTCATCCCTGAGCTAGTTGGAGTGCGCAGTGTGATCTTTGCATCTCCCTGAGTAGAAAGCCACCCTCGGCTGGGTCTCTACAGTGTTGGTTTAGGCAGTCTGCATGGGTTGCCATCGGCGCGGGCACCGCCATGGTTGCCACCATCGTCTAGCTTACTTCGAGCCTCCACGAGCGAGTTTGGGTGCGCATCGTGAACGCTATAGGTTCCTGTATATGAGTCCACTCTCGGTGAGGTCTCTACCGAGCCCTAGCGACCGGAACACAGTGATGCCGTCATGTCCGCCATGGCCGAGCCGCCATGGTCGCTAACAACTCAAGGTCGTGGAGGTGCGAGGATTAGTGAAAGGTGGTATCGATGTGCGAGATCCAGGTGAGGACGTGGGAGGCCTCGCCGTCGCCGGAGATCTCGCCGGTGATGAGGTTTGGAGGCCGGTCAACGTAGGTACGCGTTCGGTCAAGCCTTCGGCTGCGGGTCTCGGCGCGAGGCGGAAAAAGACCTTCGGGCCTTGGGCGAGACGGAGATCTGTGAGCCTCGGCGCGAGGCGGAGATCTGTGAGCCTCGGCGCGAGGCGAAGATCTGTGAGCCTCGGCGCGAGGCGGAGCTCTGCGGGCCTCGGGCGAAACGGAGAGGAGAAAGACCCGCTGGCCTCGGCACGAAGCGTTGAGAGAGGACGCTGACACCTGGGGTCTGGTTATCTGTGGCCGTAGGCCGAAGATGGGCCGAGCCCAGTAAGGAGAGGTGAAACGTTTTTCTTTTTTCTATTTTGGTTGTTTAATGTTGTGTTTTGTCCTTTTGATATCTTTTTATAGAAAGCTCCAAAAATTTTGAAATTTTTTGTGAAGCTTTATCAAGTTGCCTAATATTTAAGAAAAATATAAAACTTGAGTCTTGTACAAATTTTGAAAATGATTTAAATAGGCCATTTAATTAATAAATGGGTTTTTGATGATTTTTGTAGGCCTATTTAAAGGTCCAAAAATTATGAAACTATTTTTGTCACTAGTTTTAGATAAAAAGGTATCTTCACAAAATGTTTGAGCTCTGTTGAAGAAAATAATTTTATTCTTTTTATGCTTTAGTTAATCTTTTAAATGGTTATAGCTTGGAAAATTTCCATCTTTACCATGATCATGTCATAAGCATACCATTAAGCATGCACTCCTTTATTGTGTAGCTTCCGAAGTAAGCGAGTGGCCGGACGAGGTTTATCCGGAAAGTTCAGGGTTTTTAGTTGACCCAAGTTTTCAGGAGTTCCAGACTCATCCCTGCAACGAAGGCAAGCCCCGGTTCATTTACCCCTTTCCTTGGATTTGCAATTACATTTACTTGCGATAACTTGATGCATAAAATGTTTATCAAATAAATGATTTGAACCTGTTGATGCATGACCAACCTTGTTATCGATATATCATTCCTTACTACCTGTTTTAAGCCAATGATAGAAATGCTTAGCCCTGCTCTATAAAGTTTTTGACAAATGTTTTCGATACTTATTGTTTTGGAATGATAATGAGCAAGAATGATGGCTAAGACCAGACGGGCACCTGCATCGATCCTTGGATTAGGTGCAGGGTAACCCGGATGTGTCGATTAGGATTAACCGTTGTTGGCCTGCTAGATTGAGAAACTATGAAGTACCGATCATATGCTACGGTAAGCCCTACCTTGGTGGTTCTTAAATGAGAACGGCTAATCGCGCACTGGGAGTGGAGAGATGGCGGGAGTACTAGCTACCCTCGTGGGTCGAAGTCCCGGATTGGAGGTGTACAAGTACTCTCGGGTGGCGCGGACCCGGTCTTGTTTGGAGGATCCGAGGTTGGGGTTGGTATATATGTGATCACGGGTCTACATATATCGTATGATCGTGGAAAACTCCCAGATCTGGTTGAATCGATTCGAAACGTCGTGCTCCTCGGTTAAGGAGACTCAATCTTTCGACCCGCACCGTAGAATGGAAATGAAACTGGTTTAAAGAAAGAATGATGATAATCTTTACTAATGTGTACTTTCAGTTCTTACCAAGTACTTTAATGATTAAGTAAAATCTGGATAGAACTACTTTAGTAAGCTTTTATGCAAATGAAAAATACTGTTGAGCCTACCCAAACCAGCATGACCCTGAAGTCTTTTCTGTTGACGGGTAAGTCTTGCTGAGTATCGACCGTACTCAGGGTTTGTTAACCCCTGTTGCAGGTTTCTAATAGGTGATGTTGATCATGATCATGTCAGTGGGCTTGACGTGATCTGGTTGTTCTTCGTCTCCAACTTAGGTGCTCCACCTAAGTGTGGCTCTGTAATACTATTCTGCTTCCGCAAAACCGGTTCTATTTAGGTAAAAAGTAACTTGTTCATGGTTTGTAAAGTTTATCTATCTTGCTTCCGCACTCCGATGGTATTTTGTATCAACTGTTGTAATGTTGTAATTATTCCAACCTTCATGATGATGATCCTGTGGTTCGTGGATAATTCGGGGTTCTCTCGGGGACACCCGACGGATCTTTCCAGTAATGTGGTACATGTGCACAGTCATTAGGGCTCGGGGAGCCGATAACGTGTGCAGGTGGGCCACATTATCGGGAGGTTCTGCCACAGTTGTTCATCAAACACCAAAATTCAAAGTTAAATGGGCCGAGGTCCATTTTCCTTACATTGGGTATGTAGTTGATGAAGTTGCATCGTGCCTTTTCTCCAGGAAAGTGAAAATGGATTTCTTCTTGCTTCATGTAGATGATTGCACTTGTAGCGTAGAGGAATGGTCTTCCTAGGATGAGGTGGACATCATCGTCTTCTTCCATATCGAGGATCAAGAAGTCTGTGGGGACTTCATGACCTCTAATTCTGACTATGATGTCTTCCATCATTCCTTTTTGTTTATGCCTCTCAATATGATGTCACTCTTGTTCTTTGTTCGTCCAGCAGTTTGAAGTGAAGCATTAATTGTGGCAGCTGGCAGCATCTTGCTCAGTGTGCATGTTCTTGTAGATCTAGGACCTTCACTCTGTGGAATTTGGGAGTGATAAACTTCTTCATGTTTGCTCAAGAGTGTGTCCTGCTCATAAAGACAAGGTAGAGATCAAGTGCATGGGCTCTGTTGGTGGAGAAACACCAACAGAACTAAAAGTTTTATTTATTCTTCTCTAACCTTAGGCACATTGCACAAGACAAACTTGTTGTTTATGTGTTCTATTCAATCTTAACATTAGTGATAGGATCAGAGGATGAGGATGAAAGTAGCATCTTAAAATATTTAATAGATCAAATTACTTAACCCAAGGAAGGATAATCTATGCATAAAGTGTCGATTTTTTCATGATTGAGATATATCATTGTAGCAGAACCGACCAATTTACACCAGATTAAGCACCGAGATCTCCGCTTATCGCAAAGATCATCAAGTACTTAAGCTCGTACAAACCCGGTAGTCCGGAAATCTCGATGGATTTCAAATCATTTCAACAACATTCAGCCAAGATCGTAATAGTTCAGCGAACATGCCCACAAGTTACCTCACAGTTGCACATAGTTCAAAATACATCGGAGTACGAAATAATATTACAAACCATAGTTTTGAGTAGTAGCGGAAGCAACATAGTCTTAAACATAAGTTTGGATTGTTCTTAATGAGAACATATCTAGTGCAAACTACAGACTTCGTGAAAACCCGTACAAACTACAACAAAAAAGTTGTTTAAATTTATAAAAAAAATCACACATGTAGATGATATGATGATACACAACCTTATAAAATATCCTGTCCAAAATCAAATTTATTTGTGAGATATAAAAATAACAAATTTCTAACAGAACATGTGAAAATCTTTCTGGCTTGAAATTTGTTATTTTTATAACTCACAAACGAAGTCGAGTTTGGACAAAATATTTTACAAGGTTGTGTATCATCATACCATCTACATGTGTGATTTTTGTGGTGAATTTAGACGATTTTTTTACCGTGGTTTGCATGGGTTTTCATGAAGGCTATGGTTTGCACTAGATACGTTCCCGTTCTTAATACAGTGCCATCAGTCTGATCAGGTCCACAAAAGCATCGGATGAGATAAGGAGTGACCATGCCCCTGGTCTAATCATCTCCCGTAACCGGGTATAAGCAATTCTCACAGTAGCCATAGAAGCACTGGCCATCTGCAACAACAAGGGAATAAAACCCTGAGTACAAGAAGGTACTCAGCTAGACTTACCCGTCATAAACCAGAAATAATGAGACACCAAGGATCATGTAGGCTATATAGGTGGGTTCGGCTACACATACTCTTTTGCATGAAAGCTTTTTGTAAGTAAAACTCAACTTAGGGTGTTGGCATTTGCTTTTAATAATTAATTCTACATTACTAGATTTGCACCTGGGCTAAAGCAAGCACTTGACTAATTATTCAAGCAAGAGTGACTATTTCATCAATAGCCTTTCAGATTCAACACCATAACCATCTTTAGTTCCATAAGTTCTACGGGCGATGGTCTACAGTCAATTGCTCACTGTCCAGGAGCGATGGCGATTATAATCGATTCCTACCAGCTGGGGATAAAATATCTCACACTCGCCCGGCACATCCGGCTACGGCAGTCGTAAGCTACCAGTCAGGAGATTCGAGAACACAACGCGCGGGGCGGCCATGAGCCCTTCTACACCGGGGGTTATCTCAGTGCCAGGTCGCTCAAGCTATAACTGCCCATGGTCATGCCAGGTCGATCAGGCCCTGCCTGCCCTCGGACCATGCCAGGTTGTTCAGAATAGTTGCCCACGATACAGCTGAGGCCCTGGGTGTTAGGCGTCAACATCTCTATCACCGGCTCGAATAACCTTACTCGGCTTCGCGGGAGGTACTCAGACCTACTCCGTTAAGTGATCGACACGTTCAATTTGACTGAAGGGACATTCCCGAATGGGTCCTATGCGACACAGACGGGAGACTACTAGCACACAGAACCCATGTTCTGCTGCTCTTACATCCCGCCTCTGTCTCAAATTAATTATCACATGGTTATCTCCATGATATCACAGGCTAATCATGATCAGTATCCACCTAAATGCGGGAGACAGAAAATCACCCGACTTTTACCGGTCTAAGCAGGGCTAAGCATATAACGAGCCTAGACCTAAACAGGGATATCAAGATATAATTGCAGGTGGACAAGGATAAGTAATAATGCATCAACGGTAGCAATCAATTCCTATAACCTAATGCAACAGACATTATCAGGTTAATTGTAAAACGTTTGCAAACCGTAGGGGTTAGAATGCTTCGAGCTTGCCTTTCTCGAAGTCAGATGGATGGTGGTCGCGACACTCGGGCAGTTCTTCAGCGTCGGTCCCTCTGGCTTCCTCGGTCAGAGTCTCCTCCTGGTTTGGTTCTTCCTGCGACGGCTGGTTCTGGGTCTCTTTCGTCGATCCTGTATTATGCATAATATGCATGAATAGGATGAATGCACATAGAATGCATATGGGATGCACAGGACTAACAGCAATCAGGAGATAAGCATATGTCATCTACTGCATTCTCTTCAACAAGGTAGTCAACATCATCTTTATGGTTGTAAAAGACCTTAACATCTAACCAACCATTTAACCTTCTTAATTAACTCGTTAAGATGTATAATTACTACAGCAACACCTATTTAATTAATTTATTCTCACCTAATTACTTGCTGAAATAAACCCATTTATTCATGCCTATAACAGCAACCCATCTTAGACAGCTTCACAAAAATCTACAAAAACTACTCTAGGTTGGTAACATGCACAACAGTCCCCTGTTAAAATTTTAAGCTATTTGGATTTAAACACTGCCCCCTATGAAAAAGACAAATACTATGATGAAAAGGTGCCTTGAACTACACATCATAACAGAAAGTGTCAAACAAGAAATTTCATATTTTTCTTCTAAACTTCTTAGCACAAGAGCAGTCCACAAAAATTATCAGGTTCATATTCATCATATTTTAATTACTACAAATTTTACAAGAAAACAACATTTAACCATTTTAATTGCTACTGCAAAAGTATTTCACAGAATATCTCTATATTATATTTTTTCTTGAAACTACTCATCTACACAAACCTAACAAAACTAGAATCACATTTTTCTGAGCTATACAGAATTAGTTATGTATTTTCCAAGTTAACAGCAATTTCCTAACTTAATTTAATCTACATATAAAAGTATCATCAAAAATGCATCTAACATTTTTTACAGGTAGATCTGTTCATGCTTAACACAACAAAATTTGTTTCACAGGATTTGGACTTAAAATGAGCCTTGTGTGAATTTTTGAAGCTTTTAAACCATTTCTGAAAAACTGATTTTAAAGAAAACTCAACCTAAAACGCTACGGACACCCGGCGACAAGCCCCTACAGAGACAAGCAAAAACGCTTCGCGCACCCCGCTATCCCGAGCGCTAGCGTACCCAACTCTCTCTCTTTCTCTCCTTCTCTCACTGTCAATGGGACCCGCTGGTCAGGTGACCCCACGCGTCAGCGGTCAACGGGCCCACGCGGCAGAGGTACACAGCACCCGCCGGAGTTGACCGGCGTTATTTCGCCGGCGGCGAGGTTTCCGGCGACACCAACTACATGGCTAGACTCGCCTTCACGAGGCGGACACGGTCGGCTAGGTCTCACGGCCAGAGCATCACCGGAGCAAGCTCGACGGCGGCAATGGCGGAGCGGTGGTGCGGCAACACTACGGTGCGGCCTTGCCTGGCTATTCCAAGGCTCGGCGGCGTGAGCATCAGCCCTAGCACTCCCTAAGCTACCTACCGAGGCTGCTATCTGTTTGATAAATATTTTTATTAAATATCGCTAAAATAAAATAAAACAGTTTTAGAGCTCAATCATATCTGCTTGTTTTAAAATGGTTGGTGACATTACTACACGAATGGTGTGACAAGGTCTATGGTATATGTACCTCGTATCTTTAGACAATTTGGCTTGTATTATACAAGTATATATTTGGAGTGATACATTATATATATTGCCTCCACGTGTTTTCCTGGATGGCTCATTTGTATGGAATACTTATGTGCTGCAAGGCTGTACATCTATACGATGAAAATAGAAGGCTAGCTAAATATAGACGTGCAGGTGGGATCCGAAGAGTTATTCGTACGAAAATAGAAGCTAGCAAGTTACAAATGGAAATAGTATGCACGTACTTGAGATGGGATATGAATTGGTTTAAACATTCCTCTCAATCGAACACGGTTTGTTTCCATAATTATGTCATGTCCAAGCCTATATAAACAAAGCTTGGTTCAGGGATACACGGAGAGGAACGTTCTGCTCTTGTGAGTAAGTACGTACATCGTGGAGCTTTCATCCACGCCGACGTCCATAAGCTAGCAGAGAACTCTCCACGCCTCGCCTAAACAACGCTGTTGCGCGCACTTCATAGCTCCTGCATAGCATCGTCGCCGATAGGCTGCTTATTGTCAATGACAATCTGCACTTCAACGACCATGCTTAAGGGTGAGTATGCTGATTTATTATCTGAAAAGATTTGCACCAATTTACAATGAGAATTATGAGAGTTCTTTATATCGTATCGCGGGTCCGGTGGTTGATTAAAAATCTCCATGATCTATTTCGATGCGGAACCAGGTTATCGTCCCATTGAGACGGAACGACTGCTCCGTTGATCACGTGGAACCAGGTTATTGTCTAATATAAGACGAAACGACTGCTCCTGTCGATACTTTCTAGTCAATTCTTGTCCGTGCTATGGCAATCGTAATTCTTGCCTGAGCGAGGCAATTATTAGATGCTCCTATGGGAAAAGAGAATATTTATTATGAGTTATTCCCAAAGTTCTACACGGACATGAGCTCTAGATTACTATACTCCTTCATTCGCGTCGTTAAGGTTGGTGAACCATGGTAAGTCTCTTTATTCCCGTGACCAACGAGGCCGGGGTTACACTTTGAGGACTACCTACGTGAACTGCACGATGAGCTGGATATCTTTGCTAGTGGCCAGCGAGGCTCTAGTAGTTCTCTATTTTCTCTACTTATGCTCATGAACGCTTGGACGTGATCCATGAATTTTATTACAGGACAACGACCATAAAGCGCAGCTTAATCGGAGGTTTTCCGCGAGCTCGTCTTGCGGATGTAATTAACCGGTCGCGCCCCATAGGCCCCGGGAATCAGTAAAATACACAATCTCTACAAGTTAGATATCTCCTTAAGCATGACGCTGAAGACATTTTTTTTGATGATCATGATGTATTTTGTATATTCAAGAAAGAATTAATGAAATATATGGTTTTCGAATGTGTGCATGTGTCTCCATTGCATTACATTTATTTTGTTATATGTCTTCGTTCGGTTTTCGACAAAACAGTTTGCATGCTCCTTTCTAAACCTTCCACAGATATCGCCTGTGGAAAAACATGCAATGCCCATTAGAATGATTTGCTTGTTAGAACTATAACTGATGTATGACTTGATAAAACTAGTGGCAATTTACCTTCATATAAGTGTCGACATCAGGGTCAGGGGTAATCCCGGCCGCCTTCTCCCTTCTGATCACCTCCTTGATGATTTCTGAGCAAGATATATAGAGCTGTGTGGTGAGATTGAGTGACTGCCTATTAATTTGATTAGGTTTGGAGGAGACATTATTCATTCGATTGGATTTGGAGACATTGAGCCCGGCCAAGCTAGTTAATAATACACTACTTATATATAGGAGGAGTATATAGTAGTAACCTGCTCTGCTGCCAACGCCTTGGAATCTTGCAGAGAAGTCGACGGTCTCTCTGACAGTCATCTCAGGGACGTGAAGGTCGTACTGATCGATGTAAAGCTGCGGTCTTCTCCGGGACGAAGTCTTTGAGGTCCACGCCATTGTACTCGATGTCTCCTGTGACCTTGAGGCTACTGGCGTTGTTGAGCTTCCCCGCGAGCGCCTTGAGGAGGGTGGTCTTGCCGCAGCCAGGGGGTCCAAGGAGCAGCGTCAGCCTGGAAACCCTGGGCTTGACGACGCCGCTGAGGATGCGGATCCTGGCTTGCTGACGCCGCTGTATGGTGGAGGTGGAGCATACTACAGAGAGGTTGGAGACGACGGCGTTCCAGATGGTGGGGAGCGGCTTCCCCCGCACCACCTGGCATTCCGCCTCGACGCAGACGTCCCGCCAGCGCACCTCCACCGTGGGCGGGCGGACGCCGACCCTGTCCATCCTCTGGCGCTGCTTGCGGAGCAGGCGGAGGTTGTCGCGGTGGACGTTGGCGACGAGGGTGTCCGCCGCACCCAGCCTGCGCACGTCCACCACCTGCACCTGCTCATGGCCACGGAGCAGCGAGGTGTGAATCCTGTCCAGGGTGGGCAGCCTCTCGACGGCCGCCCATCTCAGCTCAACCTCGTCGTCGTCATCCTTCTCCTGATGGGAGAGGGAGCGAGACAGGCTCTCCCTGAAGCTGGCCGCCGCAGCCTGCCACTGCCACGACGACTGCTGCTTCGGCAGAGACGACATCTCCAGCGACAGTGATCTCCTCCGGTCGCCCTGCGCTTCCAGCAGCTCATGGTCACGATGATCATCCAGCTGCTGGCGCTCCTCGCCGTCGCTACCTTGATGATCCATGTCCATCGCAATGTGCGACCCCTGCTTCGTCGACGTCCTGCACTTGTTGTCGTCACCTATAGCAATAGCATACAGAAGAAAGGGGAGCAGGGCAGAGCATGGCAGGCATGCTGGGTGTGATTGAATTGAGCAGGCTGCAACTGCGACATCCTACTCCCCCTACATGGGTCGTCGTCACAGTATACTGATGGAGCTTCGCATGTCAAGAGTCAACTGCTCGCTCGGTTGCTTCATCCTTAAATCTTCCATCTTATCTTAATTTATCCCCTTCAACCTTCCTCTCTTCCAATGTAAGAAAATATAGTGAAGAGTTTGACTAGTCATTGGTATTATATATAGATATAGTGATGATTCATCTCTCTCTCTCTCTCTCATTTCTTGGGCAGGCCGGCAGGGATTCACCCATCCTCCATCCAACCAAAAGCTGATGTAAGCCATGACGTTACTTATTTCTAGCTGACACGTCCATGTTCTAAGTTTTTTTTTTTATGAACCTAAACATACAGGATCTGCCGTTTATACTAAAAAAAATAGGCAAGTCAGCCTAAGCCGAGGAGAATAACAAGTTTAATTATATACTTCTATAGCTGTCTAGAGCTGGACACATCATTGTTCACATGTCCTGCCTCTCAAAAGTCACATGAGATGAGAACGATAATGATAGTAGATTCTTTTAGTACATACATAAATACAGGGTAGAGCACACAACACAATATGAATATGTACAGACATAGTTGACAGCACAAACAATGTTTATACACAGACTAAGGGTATGTTTAGATCCCAAATATTTACAAGATTCTCTATCACATCGAATCTTTAGACGCATGCATGGAGTATTAAATGTAGGTAAAAAAAATAACTAATTGCACAGTTTGTTTGTAAATGTCGAGACGAATCTTTTGAGTCTAGTTGGTCCATATTTAGATAAAGTTTGTCAAATAACAACGAAAGTGCTACAGAAACTTTACAACCAAAATTCTTCCAACTAAACACACCCTAAAGACAGCACATTTACGCATGTGCTGGGCTACCTGACTGCAAAGCAGAGTAAATTTCTAGAGCACGTCAGGTCAGCCAAATGTCTTCTCGCTGCTGTAGCACATGTAAAGGAAGCCATCTTTGTCCTTGTACGAGTCATAAACACTTCCCATCAGGTTAGCTGTGGGAAAAAAAATTACATCATCACTATCAATTCAGCTCAACCCCTTTCTACTTATGTGAAATGTCTAGTTTCAACCTTTTTCGTCTTAAAATTCTAGCTCCTAATGCTTTGTATTATGACATCAATCCTACCTTACCATACTACAAGCCGTAACCGAGGGACAAAATGTCTAAAGCTTCAGCAGGGATCAGAGAGTTATCAGACGACAGACAGCGTATTATGTTGGTGAATGACAATCTCACCAGTTTGGGGCAAAGTGTTGTTTACAAACACAAAGAGAGCTGTTCCTGGAGATAGGTGCAGCCTGGAGCGTAGTATGAAAATGAACTGCCCAACCGGCATGTCACAGGGAACCAGGTACCTGCACCATAAATAAATTTGTATTGCTACATTTCAATCTTCAATCAAAGAGAATGGTCGACATCAGTCACGAGCAGCATGGAATCAATGACAATGAAACACACAATTCATATCTAGCAATGTATAATGGGCACAAGAGAACAGAGTAACAACTCACTTCCTTTTCTCCATTTGTGGTAAATTACTCCTTGAAAACCTTTCAACAATAACCTGCAAATAGAAGCTAATAATTCAGGAGTGCAATGTTCATCAAGCAATAGATGCCAAACATATGCATTGACGGCAAAAGGGAAATGCAGAGTAAAATATAGGTGATAAATTGGATATATATGATCAGTTTCAGTTCGGTTCGTCAGAGTATCCAAAAACTTATTAATGATTTAGATTAGAATTTGCAACGTTCCAAGACACTCGTAAATTGATGTAAGAACCCTTGAGCATCAAAAAGTTGATCTGCAGGACGGCAGGAGCATGACATAACTGAAAGGAGAGGAAGTGAGGAACTGATGTAATCTGCAACGCTCCAACAAAATAAGATGAAAGTCTGAAGGAACCCCCAGGTCCCAGCATGAGAAAAGTTGGATTTCCTTTTAGAGTTCCAAAATCGGAAAGGATAGGGATTGTGTGAGCAACAAAGGAATTCTCTGAATCCTAAAATCCAGTGTGATGTTTGGTTCTACCAATATCCATGTATACATGATGATGATGATTGGTATCGTGTAGACGAGGATGAATGGAAGTGGAAAAGGAGAGAAGTATATCAACTAATTAAGACTACGAGTAGTATATAGTTCTAGTAATAATCGATTAGTGACGCGAACAGGAAGAAGAGAAGAAGAGTCAGGCTCAGGCCCTGCCGGACTAGGGTTTGGAAGGCAGAGGCAAACAAGCTGAAAGAGGAGAAAGAAAAAGGAATATAGAGACTCGACATACGGGGATCCTGGCGGGGTAGCTGGCAATCATGGCGGCGGATTCCTGGAGCCTCTCATCTGCACCCCAACCCCAAGCATGCATCAGGAATCACACAATTAAGTGAACTGCAGAGTTAGATTAGATGTGGACTGGGAGCTACTGACCGAAGGTGAACTCTTGCTTGAAGGGCTTCATGGCGGATCAGATCGAATCGAATCGTCGATCGCTTTTGCTTCCGTCCGTCAATGGAACTCCTCTCCAATCGGCTGCCACTGCGGGAGGAAGAAGATGACTGAGAAAGCAACGAGTAGCGGGGGGCTGGGCCGCCTGGTTCCGGAAACAAGAAGCCCAGTCTAAACAAATTAAGTTATGGGGGCCCATTCCAATGACACCTACAAATTGGCAGGAGCCCATCCAAGTTGTCGACTTGTCTGTCGTCGCGGCTCCACATCTGCCTCACGCCCTCACTCTCCCTCGGCCGCCGCCGCCCTGCTCCTACTGCCGGCGCCACCGCCACCGTTGGAGAAGAGAGATAGCATGGCCGACGCCCTCGACATGTCTCTCGACGACCTCATCTCAAAGAGCAGGAGCACCCACAAACGCCCCCGCGGGCGAGGCCCTGCCTTCGGAGGCGGAGGTCCAGGGCCAGGCCCCGCACCCACGGCGCCGCGACGCCGCTTCAACACCCGCGCTGCAGCAGCACCTTACCTCCGCCGCGCAGCCTTCTCTTTCAAGGTGAGTATCGGAGATCCCTTCCCCCCACCCTCTCCATGCTGCTGCTGCTGCTCCTAAATAGTAAATCCTAATTGAAGTTGAACACACCAGCCCTAATCTCTATTCACTGAATGAATCGCAGACACATTCGCGGCCCATGGCTTATGCTGGATATAGGGCCATCCAGCCCCAGCCGCCGATGGTGTCCGCCCTCGACGAACCCACCAAGCTCTACATCTCCAACCTCGACTACGGCGTCTCCAACGACGACATCAAGGTCACTTTTTTTTCTCTTGCCATAAACCGTGCTGGTATATCTGGTTCATCATTTGATAGTCAGTGTTGCTTATATTACTGCAAGGAAACAAACAATTTGATTCTCCCTATTTTGCTATGCTCCATTATTCTATTTCTACCCAGCAACATTCTCATCCATCCTTGTCTAACTGATCAGGAACTCTTTTCTGATGTTGGCGATGTCAAGCGTTACTCGATCAACTATGACAGGAGTGGAAGATCAAAGGTAGGTTACTTCTGAATTCTGATGCCCATGCTCTTTATCTTTTCTATCTCATCAGCCTCAATGTCCATTAATTACTTTAATGTGACTCAACGTTGGCAGGGAACTGCAGAGGTCATCTTCTCAAGAAGGTCTGATGCTCTAGCTGCCGTTAAGAGGTACAACGGAGTGCAGCTTGATGGCAAAGCTATGAAGATTGAGATCATTGGGACAAACATTGAGGCACCACCGCCACTAACTGCTTTCTTCTCCTTCAATCCGCCAGCTGGAAACTTCAATTTGCCTTTCAAAAGGTTAGTTAGTACCATCGTTCTTTGCCATATGCAATGTATTTTTCTCCACTGATGAAATAGCACATGCAAAACATTGCTTTCCAAGACTTCCGTGCTGCTATCTCTCGTATAACACTATATCATGTGTGGGGAATAAATAGATATGATTGGCATGCTCAGATTAGTGTATAGGACCCATAATACTAAGCTTTTTGCTGACATTTGACAATCAGCTGGAAAGTGGAAACCATTGTTCATAAATGTTGCCTCCACATTATACACTAGTGGGTTGGCAGTGTGTGTGAAATCAAACATGTGATGGGATTATTTGTCTTAGTTGCTGTGATTGCTAATTTAAAATTGCATTGTCACGTGAATCAACAGTTTTGACTATGCTTTGCATCCTAGCACATCTTTTTTTCTTCTCTTCTATATGAAGACCTGGAGTAAGAAACCAGCACTTAAATTTTGCAGTGGGCCTGGAAGAGATGGTGGTGCTGGAGGATGGCCTCAGAGCAGAGGTGGATTTGGTGGGCGTGGGCAAGGGCGTGGTTGGCATGGTGGGCGTGGGCATGGAAGAGGAAGAGGGAGGGGGAGGGGGAGGGGAGAGGGTGGTGGTGAGAAAGTTTCTGCTGAAGATCTGGACGCAGACTTGGACAAGTACCATGCTGCAGCAATGGAAACCAGCTAAATGATTTTGGCACAGCATTCGTGGTGGGCAGTGGCCAGTATGTCTTCCTGTGTCTCCTTTGGTAGGAATAGATGCTGACCATAGTATTAATGTATCGGATCATGAGTGGGTGTATTAATCTGGAAAGTCAATTTACATTGAGAACATGTTGGGTGATGAAATGGATGGAGAGGAAGCATTTGCAAGATGAGGTGTTTTTTGTGACAGGAGGAAACTCTTGTTCCATTGTAGGAAACTCTACAAACTTGTAGATGGTAATGGAATATTTATACAGCATGGTTCTGATGTTCTGTCACATTTCATGTTGGATGTCGCCACTGCTCAGTTCAACTGCATGAGCATCCTAGAATTTGTGGTATTGTTGCTTGGTAACGTCCTCTCTGTGTTTCAACTTTCAACGTATTTATGAGATTTTACTATCTAGGGAATGGGCATTGGGCAATGTAATCAGACTAGAAGAAGGTACTTGGTAGAAGAATGCATGTGCATGGATCAATCAATTAATCTCTATATCAGTGAGTGCTGATTTGCAGGCTGTTGAGGTCTAGGATGTGCGCCTCCAGCCGCTGGGCTTCCTTGCGGATCTCTCCCATGCTGTGGGCAATGGAGCCCAGGCAGCACACTGCCAAGAATCTCTCCTCTTGTTGCTGAACGCTGTTGTCGACGTCGTCGTCGTTCAACAGCAGCAGCTCTGCCTCTGCTGCCTGCGCTAGGAAGGAGCCCACCGCATCGTCATCCTTGTAGCAGCAGCTGCAGCCGACGCCACCAGCCGCAGTCCCAGTCTCAAGGTCGCCGACCTGTCCCTTGGGCGTTTTGGCCTCCTCCTTGCCTTGTTGCGGTGTTGATGGTGCCAGCATGTGGAGGCAGTGGCTGAGGGAGGTGGTGGCGAGGCTGAGGAAGCGTTGCTGGATGGCGTCGGTGTCATCGTCCGCGTCCGCCTGCTGCTGCTGCTGCTGCTGCTGGGAAGACAGAGACAGATACAGAGACATGCAGTGGCGGCGTGCCTGGTGGTAGAGCTGCAGCAGCTGCGCCATCCTGCCGAGGCTGGCCTGGATCTTGTCGTAGCAGGCCACCGGGAACGGCGGCAGCCACAGGTAGGTGGGCTCGCTGCCGGCCTCCGTGGCGCACTTCCTCAAGAGGGCCAGCTCCTGCTGCACCCTCCTCGTCAATAGCTCTGACGAAGGCTCAGCAACAAAGTCAGCCAGCGCGGCGACGCAGCGGGTGAGCTGCTCCCTGGCCTGCACCGACGGCCTGGCCCCGGGCTGGAACACAAGGTCCGCCAGGACGGCGCAGGAGATGCCTATGAAGGTCTCCACCAGGCGCGCGATGGTGAAGGCCATGGGAGCCTCGTCGTAGCGGCGCCCCATGATGATGACGACCGAGAGTGCGGCCGCCACGCCCCCAGCGGGGCCGTAGGCGCGGCTGTGTTTGAGGAAGGTGGCGAGGACCATCCACGGGAGGAGGGCCAGGAAGCGCAGGTCCATGGTCAGGAGCTGCTGCTGCCGCGACATGAGCAGGCAGCACAGCACGCCGTAGATGGAGCCCAGGGCGGTGCCGTGGGCGCGCGCCACGGCCACGGCCCAGGTGGATTCGCGCCGCGCCGTCATGGTGGTGGCAACGATGAGACCCGACCAGAAGCCGTGGTCGTTGCTGAAGAGCAGGCCCAGCAGGACCGCAAGGCCGAGGGAGAAGCCGCACTTGGCCGCCGCCACGAGCCGAGGCCACCGCCAGCTGATACAGCCTGCTGTCTGCCGCTGGTGCTTGGTGGTCGTCGTCGTCGTCGTCGTAGCCTTCTCCTCCTCCTCCTCTCCTTCAGCGGCTGCCTCTGCTTGTGAAGATGGGGGGTCGTCCTGCTCCTGCCCCACTTCTTGCTCGTCGTCTGGCAATGGTTGGCCTGTCGTGGTTGTTGCTGCCTGCCTGGCGTTGGCAGCGGCTGCTTTCGTCAATGCCGTCTTGGGACCATCACCGCCGCCGCAGCAGCGGCGATGGAGCTGATAGAGGGAGAAGATGAACAAAAAAGGCGCCAGGAGCCGCTGCTGCTCGTGGTCGTAGTCGGAGTTCGTCGGAGTTGGCAAGTAGCAGAGTGACTTGTTGTTGAGCGTGTCCGTGGCCGTGCTGGATGATCCAAATAATCTGCTCGGCCTCTGCTTGTTGTTGTTGGGCGTGAGGAGGGCGAGGCGTATCTGGTCCCTCATCGCCATGACAAGGCCGACGGCCATGTTTTCCTTGTGACTCTTACTCTTCTCATCATCAGGGTGGCGGCCGCCGGCTTGTTGTTGCATCGTTGCGAGCGCGATCTGCATTCCCGTCAGTGGCATCTCGATGCTGCTCTTGTTGTCCACCACTGCTCGCTGCTGCTCCCACTGCAAATCCTCCTGCAAAATCCTCATGCATGCACGCACAAGTCAGCAACACGCGCTGCATGAATAATGCCACTTCAATTTTTAGCTTACATACCTTGATGGCGTTCGTGCGGTCGAGGAGGGTTGTGCTTGCGGAGGCCAGCCGGTCGGCCTCCGACATGCACGCCGCCATCTGCCATCGCCGCTGCCGGCTGCACGCCTCGTCGTCCACACCCGCAACAGCGGCAAAGACGAAGGCGTCAGCCAGGACCCTGACCCTCTCCGCGGCAACCACCTTGTACGCCCTGCTCTTGTCGCTGGCCTCCCGTGCGGCCAGCCTCGGCCACGGCAGCAGCACAGCCAGAAGCGCCGCCGCCACCCCGAGCGCCGTGCACGCCACCACGTTGGCCGGGTGCAGCAGCGCCAGGCCGCGGCTGGGCCGCTCCCCCTGCTGGAACCTGGCCACGTAGATTATGATGGCCTGCCCCAGCGCGATCCGCTTCGCCACCGGCCCCACCGACTCCGGCAGCGCCACCGCGAACGCTGTCAGCGCCACCACGGCCGACGTGGCCACCACCGACTCGGCGGCGCCCGTGCGGTGCGCGAACCACAGCGCCACCACGGAGGGCGCCGCGCCCATGAGGGTGCCGTGGAGCGCGCTCACGGTGCCACGCAGGGCCGTGCCGAGGGTGGCGTCCGTGACGAGGATCACGGTCACGACGTAGGAGAAGGCCGGGAAGGTGATGTGGCGGCGGAGGAAGGCCGGTGCGTAGAGGGAGACGAGGCCCACGATGGAGCAGGCCAGGGCGGCACGGAGGCCCGACGACAGGGACGAACGCCAACGCCCCGTCACCAGTTGCCGCACCACGTCGTCGTCGTCGTCGTCGTCTTGTGATGACGAGCTGCGGCGGCAGGGTGGCGGCGCCGGTAACGACTTGTTGGTAGCTAATGACGACTGTACTAGCTGCTGCTTCGTCTTCGTCGACGTAGTTGTTGGTGCTGCCATTCCTTTGATGTGCACGGTCGGTGGTACGTACGTGTTCATTATGTTCAGATAGATTCCCTTGGTATGTGCAGGATACCTGCTATAGCTGTGTCCTCCAAAAGCTGAAGTCGTCGTAGCTAGCAGCTCAAGAGAGCATATGCATGCATGCATGTGTAAGCCGGCAAGGCATGCAAATGCAAGTGAATGCAGCAGCTACACAGCTTGCCCATATATAGATTATAGATAGAAGTAATTGAGCGAGTGAGACGACCTACCTAGTGGCAACGTCGTCATCATCGACACTGAATTGAATGTGCAGCATGACTGCATGAGATATATATACATCGGTCGATATAGCTAGGGTAAACCAACCAATTAAGTACACCTGCATATAGTATGTTAAAGTTGTTCGTCAGCGTGCAAGTGCTTCTCTTTGGTAGATTCTTACTTTGTGGTCTGTGCTATATGCTGCTAGATCGAGCATCGGTGGATCTTAACTTTTGCGTTATTTATTTATATATACATATTATTGGCTGCCGCGGCGCACAAAAAGTAGGAGCTTGTTGCTACCTTAGTGGCCATTCTTGCTACTCCACTGCTTTCGGATCAATGGACGTCATCCATATATTGACTAACCCCTCATCCATCCACTTCTTTAACCTCAGAAATTATACGCACATATATTTCAGTACGTAGATAGAAGAAGCATATATCATCTATTTATGTATTTTTTGGAGCACGATACAGACGTACATGTAGACGGTACCTTTATGCACATACATTTGCCGCTACGAAGACACGTATATGTGCATCTTATCCCTACTATTATTATCACCCAAAGAGTAATATATAATCTTTGCACATTTCCTATTATTCTACCCTACTAAAATACGATTTTTTCGCTTGATGTACCAAAAAAAAATATCTCCGCTAAGATAGTCTTACTAAATCCATATATTGACTAACCCCTCATCCATCCACGTACTTCTTTAACCTCAGAAATTATACGCACATATATTTCAGTACGTAGATAGAAGAAGCATATATCATCTATTTATGTATTTTTTGGAGCACGATACAGACGTACACGTAGACGGTACCTTATGCACATATATTTGCCGCTACGAAGACACGTATATGTGCATCTTATCCTTACTATTATTATCACCCAAAGAGTAATATATAATCTTGCACATTTCCTATTATTCTACCCTACTAAAATACGATTTTTTCGCTTGATGTACCAAAAAAAATATTTTCGCTGAGATAGTCTTACTAAATCCACACACAAAATTATACTCATAAAACTAACTCCTTAAAAATCGACCATCTAGATTTCTCTAATAACATTCTATCTTTTTACGTGTACATAGAGCCGCCTCCACGCAAGCGCTCTATGTGCATGCCACGGCAGCCACACGGTCGCCACGCACGCGAATAACTAGTCACGCTCGTCGCCTCCACGTGCAGTGCACGCCCGTCGCCCGGGAACCTGCCCACCTCCTTCTCCGATTTCACGGTAATTAACCCATATTTGCTTGCTCTGTGTCCCATGTCCGGCAGATATTGGGTAGTAGAGATCGATCGTGTGTTCGTCTACTAGAATTGAGTCATCACTTTCCGTATAACCGCGAAATTTTCGTTCCAGTGCCCGCCATAAAATCGACCACGCGCGAGGTATTTCACACTTCCCATCCTCGTCGCGCGGTTTGCTCGCGGCACGGCCCTGCTCTGCTACCTCACCTCTCGCCGTCGGCTCGGCTGCGATCATTTCGCAAAATCATAGCCGGCTATCGATCTGGGAGGCCCATATTCTGCAACCTGAATGATGGATCATCACTATACGCGCTTGCTTTTCATCTTAATTTTCTGGTTGGCAAAGTTATTCTTCTTTTTAGCCAAGAAAGAGAGAAATAATTGCTGTGATTTTTTTTGTGTGCGCATAGACCAGTGTACGCATGACAACTGTGAAAACTTTTTTTTTTACCTTTGATCCTAAGTATCGTATCTACTTTTTATTAGCTGATCATCGCTTTGACTCCAATGCAGCTGAGTAAGTTTTGCTCCGATTTGACAATGGAGGCCTACTCTTGAATGCGGTACATGTCGCCGAAAGGTATCATCGTTCATCGGTTCTTGATCACGACTCACAGTGGGAGGGTTTCCAGAAGCAAAAATGGGAACACCAAGTAACAGGCCGAGCGCATAGTACTCAACGATGTAACGAATATCTAAACTCTAGGTATGACCAATGATCAACACTGTGAGCATATTAATAACTTATCTTATATTATATTATCTATGATGCATAATTTTCTTATTTTTTTCTGTAATATATATAGAAAAATAATAACTCATCTTCTGCCATACACAGCTATCAGCTTTACTGAGAATGAAATTCTTGGTAGACATTTTGAAGAGCCGTGGAGATCTCCAGGACATACTTAAGGCCTTAATTAGACAAAGTGTAACTTAGATGGTTGATAAAACAAACATACTTTATTATGTCTTTTAAAGATAATTGTTTTATGGATTGTACTTAGAATCATTGTAATTGTGTGAAAAGTTGAATTATGAAAAAACAATTTTAGTTATTCCGTTTTTCAAATGCATCCAAATCGACGACTGAAAACGACTGTGGGTTCGATCAGGCGACTCGTCCTTCACCAAGCGCTCCCACGAGCTCGATCGGTCTAGTGGCTTCCACGTCGATATGCATGCATGGAATGGAAACGTGCATATCAGTGGATGCGTAGGTCGTATTTCCACTAGGGAAGCCGAGAGAGTCCATTCCATTGGAGCGCATTTGCTTGGGACGCGGCGAATATAAATATATATATAGCTGATGAAACATGCGATGCGCTTGTATCTGGCTAGATGAACGAACAAAAATACATGGGTGGCCGCATGAGGGTGTGAAAGGTTACGTTAAAATGGCAACACACTACATCGGCGCGCAAGAGTTAAAGGCACACACATTATGGTTGAATTAGGACGATGAAGAGACACGTATGTGCAACTATAACTCCACCCATGGCGAATAGGCATGTGGTCCAATGGTAGGTCAGTCTAGTGGGACGCTACCCACCAGGGTTTAAACCCTGGTGTTCGCACTTTTCTAGATTTTATTCAGAAATTTGCAGGGTACACGCACGTGGTGTGCGTGTTCGGTAGTACTGCGTGTTTCCCGCGCACTGAAGGCAGCGAGTTTTTCAATCTCTTTCTTTGCGCGTGTACGGACCCCGATCAGAAAAAAAAAACTAACTCCACCCATGTTATTAGGTCGGGCATGCAATTCTCTTGCGGTCTTGCCCAAAGAGCATTTCCATCCCTTTGGTAAAGTCACTTCTAATGTTAATTTTTTGGTATGATGAAAAAGAGTAACCCTTCTCCGGCAGCTATCCCCCTTTCACGAAAGGATAAGCTGGAGTGAAGCTAAAAAAATAGCTTTTCACAACTTATACCCTCATTCTCTCTCTTAGCCATGCATAAAGTTGTTGGTGAAACTCTTTTGCTAATTTTTTTTTCCAAAACAGCTCTAGAAAGTTGCTTATTAAGTTTTTTTAAAAAAAAAAACAGACAGTTTTATTGGTGAAACTGAGCTGTATCAAACGGGCCATAGATGAAGCATAAATTGAATAGATTTGCGCCCCCAACATAAGGTTAAGTTAATGAAATGTTATGGACTAATTAATGAGGCATATTCTACAATAGTTTCATTTCATATAGTTGGTTCATGATTCGTGGATGATGAAAATATAGAGGGGTTCTTCAATCATTTGTTCCATAAACATTGTCGTCAAAAATAAATTAATATTTAACAAACTGATAGAGAGGAATATAGTCTCCATCTAAAAGTGAGACCACCATCAGTTAGTGTCAAAGGAATTTAATTAACAATGTGTGGCTGCAGTATGCTACGCCGTACGCGCGCGCGTACGGGTCGCCACAGACACAGACGTCGTCCCTAGGCAGCAACGAATGAACATGTCCAAATAAAAGTACATGCAGGTAGCTTGGCTTGACCTTTAGGGTGCACGGAAGGGAAAGGGAGGGGCAGATCCATGCACATATGACGTCTTACTATGCTACGTACCTAAATTCTTCCATCTCGATCATGGTTATCATGGCCGGCATACCAAGAACAAATTTCGTTAAAGACACCCAGCACACGCACACACGCACCATCCCTCGGCCCTTCTCTCTCTTTTCTGTATCGTGGATTGCATGCACGAATGTCCAGTTGATCATCAATCAATTTGCATTTTGCAACTAGATATTCACAATTTCCCAGTTGCCAAACAAATATTAAATGAAAAACCGGGATCCTTTGAGCCGCCTTAGGTAAGTCTCAACAGGGTTTCATAAGAGATTTCATGCACATTAAATAGGGTCTCACATCAGCCTTTTGTATGAAACTAGGAGGAGAGAGTATGAAACTAGGAGGAGAGAGAAGTGAAATGTTTTATCCCCATAAAACTTTGAGTGTTGTTTCCAAAACAGTGAAATCCCCATTGAGAGTGTCACTGTGTTTCATCCCGTGCAACAAGCGTGACTCGAGAGAGAAAAGAAAGAGAGAAAGAGGGATCATGAGATCACGAAGACATATGAAGCTACATTAAAACTGTACATTGAAAGATGTCGATCAATTCATCTGTGATTTCATTTGTTTTGGGAAACTGGAAGATGAAACTATACATTGAGATTGGCCGGCCAATCTCAATGGAGGTTTCATGGATATTAAATGTGTTGATGTGACATTGTATTGATGAAGAGAGAGATTATGAGAGTTTCATGGGAGTAGAGATAGTTCATGAGAATAAAACTCTTATACGTTGTCTCCAAAATATGGAGGAGCTAAAAAGTGGAACAGAAAACTAGCGCTGAGGATGGCCATAGCCATCGTGCATAGACCATGGGTGATGTAGAGTGTTGGATGAATGGAATAGATGAGAATTAAATTTCTGCTCAACGGCAAGCTCTCAATCATCTAAATGTGCCCTCAATCTAAATATTGTATGCCTTATGATCAGCAGAACCAGCAAAAGAAAACATTTTAAACTTGGCTTTAGAAAGGAAAAGACCATTGTTACCTCCCATACCGTGACAATTATGATGTAATCTATCATGCAACCATGCATTGTGTGATATGACGTGCATCAATGTTGGTGTTCGAACTAGGTAGCTGAAAGCCCTAGTTTGGTTTTGGTTAATTGATAAAACCTATTTGGTATAATCCTATTGCTAAGCATGTGTGTAGCTAATAAGAAAGGGTTAAGACCAAGCCAAGTGGTGGAGCTAACAAGGTGGCAATCATGGAGGATGGTGATGGCCACATGCATACGAAGTGATCAAGTGCTCTACCCTTGGTGAATTGGAAGAAGAAGAGAAGAGATGGAACAAAGAGGCCCGAAGGCAAAGGTATAACCTATAGGGCTCTTTATTTTGGTGATCAAGACATTTAGCGAGTGTGATCACATTTATGATAGATAGTCATACTATGAAGAGAAGATAATTCACGGCTTATGCGGTGTTCAAGTGCCACTAGGAGTTCTCTAACATATTGATGCTATAGACCTAGTGAATGACTAACAAAACCATTGAAAATACTTTGCAAAATGCTAACACACGTGCACAAGTGGTGAAGCACTTTAGTGTTAGCACATGGAAGCAAGGGTAGAAGTTAGAAAGCAAAAAGTGCTGAGATATATAGGAGCATCAGACGTTGAAGGCGGCTGCATCGGACGCTGGCCTGACGCGTCCGATGGCAAACCCTAGTCTCAGTCTATTGCAGAGGATGCATCAGACACTATGGCGGACGCTGAGGAAACACTGTTCGAGCGTCCGATGCTGGTGACATGGCGCGAGCTGGCTTAACAGGGATTATAGAAGAATCAACAAGGCTATAAGAGTCACCCTTGCAAACAACCACTACTACTGGCGTTATAGGAGGCATTTATGAGCTATCAAGTCTAAGCACCACGCTTACACTATCCAACTACTCTAACTCTAGCGCATTTAGAATTAAAGTACTCAAAAGAGAGTCATAAACCTTAAGAATAATAAGAACAATGGCTCAAACTTAAATATAGACGTTGATTACCGAAACAATTGCTGAAGCAAGTTGACAATGAACTTGAATCCGCAGGTACAAGATGAAGAAGTTGATCCGACAGGCCGGAGCTCCTTCTTGATCTCTTCCTCTCTCTCTCTCTCTTCTAGTTCTAGTATAAGACTAGGTTCTAAACCTAAACTAGAGGGGTAACTAGTCTTCTACTTGAAAGCTGGCTCTTGAAGTCTTCTTCTAGGGTTTCTGAATGAGGCGTAGACTTTTCTGAAGAGAGACTTGTTCTACCCTGGGGCCTGGGGGCCTGTATATATAGCCCTGAGGGATCAACCATGGCCGTTAGATCAAACCGACTTCACGTAGGGCTGAGATGAGTCCTCGAGGTCGGTGGAGGAAGGTTCCAGAAGGAGGAGGCGTGGGGGCCCGGGACCCAATCGACCGGTGGGCCCACCTGACCGGTCGGTCCCACTTGTCGGGGTCTCGAGGTGCCCCGCCTCGTGCAGTCCTCTGGTGTCCTCTGGAGTCTTCTGGAGAATTCCGGACTTGGCGGTTCCGTAATCTTCCGTCGGTTTCCTTCTAGGAGAAGTAATCAGTGTTAGTTTTCCTGTTTAGTCCCTACAGAATCACAATCCACCAAAACTCGTGGAATATTGTCAATTAAAACCCAAAACCTTTATTGGTGATTGAATTCATGCCCTTTTCATATTTATTTATCCTTTAATTTTGATAGATAACCAGTGTCAACACATAGTTCATTTTATTGTGTGACATAGAGATATTAGGTACAATTGTTGGATAGGTGGCTTCCAATACATTCATTAGGCTAGCGCAAAAAGCTCTGCTATTTGTGTTGATAAAAGTGTTTGCCTAAGTGATTTTATAGATTTTTAATTAGGATATTCACCCCTCCCCCTCTAGCCAGTTGGACCTTTCAAGTGGTATCAGAGTCGTGGTCACCATGTGTTTGAGGCTTAACAACCTCCGGTGTTGAAATGACTCAAATGAACTATATGGGGAAGCCACCACATTTTGACGACACCAACTTTGATTGTTGGAAAAGGAAGATGTGTGCAATCACAAGAGGAATGAGTAGGAAGAATTGAGATGTGATCAAGCATGACTTTGTCGTGATTGATTCCGCAAATCCAACCCCAAGAGAAGAAGAGAAGCTTCAATGGAACGATGTGGCAATCAATCTATTATATGAAGCATTTGATTCAAAAGTGTTTGGGCAAATCAAGAACCTTGAGAGAGCAAGTGAGATATGGAAAAGATTGGAAGAAACATATGAAGGCACCAAGGCGGTCAAGAGTGTCAAGATTTATATCCTCAAAGATAAGCTTGCCACCTTCAAAATGCAAGAAGAAGAAAGCATACCAGAGATGTTTTACCAGTTGCAAGTTATTGTCAATGACTTGAAGGCTTTGGGAGAGAAGGTTGTTGACAAGGACTTTTTCTCACAAGTTCTTGAGATGCTTACCACCAAGGTTCGATACTCTGGTGACAATTCTTGTGAGGGAAGGATTGGATACGGTGACACCAAACCAAGTACTAGGTGATGTGGTCACACAAGACACATACCGTGTGGAACGGGATGGGGGCCGAAGAAGAAGAAGAAGAAGAAGAAGAAGAAGAAGAAGAAGAAGAAGAAGAAGAAGAATTCAAGGCATCATCCTCTAAGAGCAAGAGCAAAGGCAAAGCAAAGAAAGAGGAAAGTGATGATGAAGCTAGCACAAGTGATAGTGAGATGGATGATGAAGCAATGGCTCTATTTGTCAAGAAATTTGGCAAGTTCATGAAGAAGAAGGGTTATGGAGCAAGGAAGAGAAGAGATGCAACCAAGGGATCAACAAGAAAATGCTTTAGATGCAAGAGCAAGGATCACCTCTTTGTCGATTGTCCATATTCTAGTGATGAAGATGATGATCAAAGAAGAGCAAGAAGAAGGACAAGAAGGAAAGGAAAGAAAAGAAGGAAAAGAAGAAGGAGAAGAAGAAGGGTGGTTCCTATGTTGTGACATGGGATAGTGATGCTTCCTCAAGTAACGATGATGATTCTTGTGATGATGAGAGGAAGACCACCAAGAAGAAGGCTATGGCTAGTCTTGCTATCTCAAGCAAGCCTTTTATCTTCGACGCTCCATCGACATGCTTCATGGCTAAGGCCACTAAGGTATCATCCGATGAGAGTGATGATGATGAGGAGTACTCAAAGGAGGACCTCATGAGCATGCTACAAGATGCTCACTCTTATATTGAGACTAAGAGGAAGGACACTACTAGAAAAACCCCCTTGTAGCTACGCTTTTTTAGATAGTAGACATGCTTTAAATCGTCTCTTTAGACATGTAGGCACGCTTTACAAAATCGTGTTAGAAGCGTCTTCGTATGGACCGTATCAGACTTTATAGAGACGTTTATCGTAAGCGTATATATTAGATGAATAGACATTTCATAGACACGTTAGATGTATGTCTATGCACATTGATACACTTTTATAGATGCGCATATAACATGTGTCTATTTGTATAGTTACGTCATATAGCAATGTTTCATTACGTGTGAAAAAATATAGATACGATATTACAGATACATTTATAATTCATGTATACTACTCTAGGCACGTTTTGTAGTGACGTATTATTGCGCATTAAGCAGAATAGAGACGATATAGTAGGTGACATGAAAGGTGATGTGGCAGTTGATGTGTAAAGGTGACGTGGCAGCTGATGTGTAAAGGTGACGTGGCAGCTGACATGGAAAGGTGACGTGACAGCTGATGTGGTGGGTGATACGTTTCATAGTAACGCCTAAACGCGTGTTAACAAAAGTAGAAACAATATTGTAGTCACGTTTTTATTGTGTGTCTACGTATATCAATACATTGTATAGTAACGTCATAGTGTGTATTAAGATGTGTAGAAACGATTTCATACATATATCTATATTTTATTTGTAATAGTATAGACACGTTATATTGTAATGCTTTATTATGTCGCAACAAAAAAATAGACGTTTTCATTTGTATATATAGCGCGTCAAGATGAATGTAGAAATTGGAATTAAATTATTTTATTTTCTATTTTCTATGATTAATAATGAGAAGTAAACCATCAATGATACTGCATTCGACGTTGACAAAATATCAAGAATTTGATAAGTCGATAGGAAACATGTCTATTACTAAACTGATAATTGCGTTCACAAAGAAGCATATGGCAATATCATACAAATATTATTTAAATATTGTTTTGTAACAACTAGAACCTATCTCGTTCACTTTCAAATTGTACTTTGCTTCCGATCTAGCTTTGTCCACGTGTTGTAGGTACTAATTTGTTGCGCGTACGAGATGAACTTCTAACTTGTTTCATCTACAATGGAGCATGTATTAGATGAATAACTCAATTTGAAGATGTTAGGAACACATGTACTATATACTTTAAGTGAAAAAAATCAAACTTACATGTGTAATTGGCCAAGGAATAACATAGCCAATAGCATCAATTAGCGTACGAATCTGATCAGATGGTCTAGGTACCTCCTCATCTACAATATTGCCAACTTCAATATTTTCAAGGCCGTCAACGTAAACCCCACAATATTCTGGTCCAAGCTTTGCTCCTAAAATCTCTCTTTGGCTATCAGTAGTCACTGACTTCCCTTTGGCCACAACTCTGCCTTTGTTTATTAGAGAAATAAGGTAGATTTGCTCTTGTCTCTGCAAATTAGAAAACATGAACATATGAACATTGAAATGGTGACTTATGCGATCTGAAAAGAAGGCTAATAAAACCACATATTGATTCCGATATGACCATGTTGGAGGCGTTAACCCTTCGAGTTCTCTGTAATAAATATGATTTGAAACATCAAAACATAGCATTGCTTTATCGAGTTATGCCTTATATTCCAATTGAAATAATATTACATTATCAGGTAGGACATACCATGTTGTGTAATATGGGATCACGTGATAAATCTTTGACTATATTGCCATCAGGTTGTGCCTCCTGTAGGTATGGTACAGTTTAGCTCATTTAGTATAGAAAAAAAAATAAAGATTATAGAGATGCTAACAAGGAATGTAAAAAGACTGGAACCGATTACTAAACCTATAGAGTTGCTAGCACTAAAAAAACTACTGAAGCAACCAAAATCAGTTAGTTGAATGCTACCTGGTGAAAGCAACAACTTGCAAAAGAAAACAATAACTATATCTTGATGTTGTTGGTAAGAATAGCCATGTTTATAGACATTTTACATGCGCATCAGTAACAAGTAGGCCTTTTAACATACCTTTGAAGTTGTTTGCTCACGTGGTGTAGATGTATGGACTTGAGTTTGTCCAAGACTTCTATGGACAAATTGTTGTTGTTGCTGCTCGGCATGAACCATGTTCTACAAGCCATTAGCAAGAAATTTAATATTATTATATAGTAGCTAATGATATTTAAAATAAAGTAGGTATACCTGCACTTCATTTGTTGTAGAGTTCACATCAACATTTGAGTCTTTGTGGATGTCGTCGGTATGTTTTGCAACATAATTTTCAGAGTTTTCATCATCAGTGTATTCATGGTCATAACTGTCATCATCCTTAAAAAATTGAACCAACACAAGGTTAAAAATATATGCTCTTATTTTAGAGAGAGAGAGGAGGGGCATGGTTCAATCTAAACTTACTTCATCTTGTAAAGCTGCTCTCATTTCAGGGGTTAAATCTTCTGGATACTTTTTTGACATAAAAGTAAGCCAATGCTTGATGAGACCACTCACGCTTTCCATTTCATTGTCAATTTTATTTACTTTCTCTTGGTACATTCTTTCTTCCTCAGTTTGAGTAACAAAAGGTAAGCCTTGAGAAACCGGTACTTGACTCCAGTACTTATCATCATAGTACCCACGTGCTTTGAGATCCTTAGCAACAATATTATTGAACACTTCATTGTAATCTCTAGATGAAAGATGATTACCATCATTATTCCCTCGTCTTTTCCTAAATTCCTCATAAGATGCAGCCTATTGAAATAAGCATATAGGAAGGTTAAGGAATTGTAAACTGATTTTCAGATCAAGCATAAATTATTTGTTCATACCATCGGTGTCTCCGCTTTTTCTGTAGTGTATCTACCATTCTTTTTTTTATGAGCTGCCTCCCACAGTTCAATCCTATGAACCTTTCTTTTATTGCTGGATTCCTGCATAATATAATTATTTAGGTGTCATTTCAATCCTGAAATAGATGATAGTGGAATTTAACAAATATCAGTGGATAAATATTTATCACCATCTCTTTTTTGAGTCTGGCATGACTTTTTCTCCCAGTAGTGTGTGCAGTCTTCTGTTCTTTTGCACAACGAGAGTTTGTGGAACATAATTTCTGCAAAGACAGACAATGAGTAAGAAATGTAACATTCTTTGGTTAAAAATTCATATAAACATTGATTAAATATATGGCACCTTATGTTGTTCTTGGCACCAAATTCCAACAAGAGATCTCCATTGATGTTCATTAGTCGTTAGTGGCTTCTCTCTTAGGATTTCTTCTAGAGTTCTCTCGTCACGATTGAAGTATTGTTTCTTCAACTTAGATTTGTAGGCTCGCCATCTATTATTAACTGTCCTTAGGATCCAGTCCCTTGTAAGATGTATGGTTTGCCTTGGAAAGACAAACTTTAGCTATATATAGGAAGGTAAATGTTAGTACATAGATGAAACATAGAGGTACTTGCTTGCACCGATAATAAAAAAAATACCTCGACATCCTTGATTATTTGTTCCTTGTGTGAATCAAACCTGCGATTGTCAAATCTTGGGATGTCTAAAGGAGCTAAGGTTGGACTTTCTGCTACATGGCCAAGGTGCTGCCCAAGAATGGAGGCTGACCTTTCATTTGGGACACCATTTTCATCTGTCCCTATAATTACCTTTCCTCCTTGTAATGCTAGCAAATTTGTAAGTGTGAATTCCCCAATAATCTGCCTAACCTCTCCATTTGGCCCTGCGTAGATGAAAATGTAAAATTTCACATTGTATCTAGATACCTATCTATCTATTTTATAAAGAAGCGAATGAATAAAAATACACTCTTACACATATGTTTTGTACCCACCCTAATTCTTGTCCCTTGGATCGTCTTTAAACTCAGACCTAACCCATCTAGTTCTGTTGAGATATGCTACAGTATGCAGATGCAAACAATTGTGGAGGAAGGCATGAAGCAAGAAATTTTTATCAGAAAGGTGTCAGCATCTCGACTAGTAGAATTCTTGTGTCACCGGTCCGAGAGGTAAACCAATACTATTTTTTCTTATTTTTCATATCAACATGATGCACTCATTGTTTTAGAAAATTATGGCCTATGCATAACATTTTTCTAGAAAGGAAAATAAAAATCAGCAGCAAGGACTCGAGCTTTCTTCAATGCTGCATGGCCATCTCATTAGTTTTCTTTCAGATGCCACATAATTGCATTATTTGCTGAGAAGGAAAGAGCTTTCCTATGTCTCTGTCAAAAAAATATATCCTAGTAGGGGTGCCAGCGCCTCTTCCGCTCTTTCAAAAATAAATGTATCTAGCTCATTGTTTGAATGGGTGCTGAGGTGATTGGACTTGGATCAACCTGTTTGTTTTCAGATATTATACTTATTTTTTTTTCAATTTTCTTCTTTAATTGTAGTGCATTTTATTGGCAAAACTTAAGACGCCAAGTAGTTGCCAATTTTGCTCATGGTGACAACCAACATGAGACGGTCCCGGCATCATGGTCGCTCTGCCACATGACTTCTTCAAAGAGGTTTGCAACAAAAAGAAAGAGAAGAAAACAAAACTGCGTTTTTCGACTAATATTCATCCTTTTAGAAAAATATGAGTTTTCATTTCAACAGGTTTCAGGGCTGAATGGACAAGGGATTCCCACTCTAATATTTGTACTTTGAAATATTTCAAATGCATATATATACTTAAGATGATAATTGCAGATAAGTTAGAGAATGACAAATAAAGACTACAAATATTTTCTAGATACGTGTGAGCACGTGCATGTTCACTAGTATGAGCAAAAACCTGAAACTTACATATTATCTTAATTGGACTTCGAGGTTGGTTTGGCAGGCGGGCTAATAAACCGTCAATATCAGGAGGGGACTACAAACTTTCATTGTTCTCATTATCTGCTATATTTTCATTCTCCTCCTGAACAGGTTCTGTAACATGTTCATCAATGTTCAAATTCCTCAATCTTCGAAGTCCTCTTGTCATGATTAATTCTGCTTATATACGGGAGATGAAAAAAATATTAGATGAATATGTTAGTTGCCTTGTCATATTGCATTCTCAGTTAAGAGCTAAGAAATTTAGGATTCCATTCCATAAATTCTAGGGATGAAACAAACGGTTCATAGTCTAATTTTCAAACAGCCTTTTAAAATAGACAGAAATTGTAGGTTGTAGTAGCAAATCACATGGATAGATAAGCACATAGCAATCAACAAATATTTAGGAAAGGTATGTATATTAAGTAGAGAAATCAAATTGTATTCCAAATCTATGAAAATCTGTAGCAGCAACCATCAAGTAGAGAAATGGAATGGTTCTGACAGTAAAAAGGGTTAGTTTAATTGAAAGATGGCTGACTCAGGTTTTGGCCATGTTCATGACCAGCTGGAGACAGCTTCCTTCACCCAAAGCGGTGAATTCTGCTCTCAGGCAAAACATCAAACGCATAGTGTGCATACTCATGCTCATGAAAGAGGAACTGCTATTGGGTAGCAGGAGACGAAATTAGATCCTGACAAAGAATACATAGTTGGCCATCTTGACAAACACTCAATGCAATGTCACAACGATCTCTGAATTCCTAATGGCAAATTAATCTGGGGCCTAAGAAATCAAAGGTCCTGTACGGACGTACAGGCTGCACCCCCATGTGCACGGCCATGTCCCTTGGGCAGGTCGTGGATGATGATTGTCAGATGGTAGCGTACCTTGCACAGATCGTGGATGGCGGCGTCGGAGGTCCCAGCGAGGAGGCGTTGTGGCCCGGCACCCTTTCGCCTGGCAGCTCACCGATTGGAAGAGAAGATGTCCACCCTCTGGGTACAAGAGGAACGCCGTAGCCTGCACTGCCGGAGGAGTGGCCAACAATTGCACGGTTGATGCCTCGGCGTGAGGAATCAAGGGGTGCTGGTGTGCCTTGGGCTGTGTTGAATGAGGAGGATGTGGAGACGGGGAGGGAGATGCCGGTAGGTTATAGATCCACTTTTTCTGTAATCTGCAAATTAGACGGCAAGTTTAGACGTGGCTACGCGGTATTTTTTTTACAATTTCATATTGCAGTAGGCGGTAAAAAATTGTTCATCACAAAAGTCCATTTGACCTGACTATTGTGAAAAATCCAACTTTCCTGACTTAATAAAAAATCAATAAAAATGTAATTTAATTTTTGGTTGTATATTAACAATATGTATTGTATGGTTTAACTTTATATCAAAAGGACATAACCAGGACGTATGTAGGCAAAAATTTAAACTAACTTTGTGAGCTAAAAAACATTGTATGATTTTTCCGAAGATTAGCTAGGATTTTAGAAATTTTAATTTTTTATTTTTGAAAAGTTGTTATTGGTTGAGAACAATAGTTTTTCGAACCAGACCGGAGATCGAACTGCCGAGGCGATCGGTTCAATGGTTTATTGGTCCAACCGTTAAGAACCGATTGAACCGTCGATCCATTTTAATTAAACCGATTAATCAAACCTGCAACAAATACTTTGAACCGGTGCATGTATATATATGATGTTTAATTTTATATTTTATATATTAGAGAAAAACAAAGCAGCAGCCGTGCCCAGCCGGGACCTCGCTCGCCCGAATCGTTGCGCCGCCGCTGCGACCCACCACTGTCAGAAGCCCGTTGCGGCGCCGCCAGGCCAGGGAACGACGAATGAATCGAAAAGATGGGGAATCCCCCCTCACGCGCCCAGTAGCCCTAAAGGCACATTGGTTGAGTTTTTCAGTAATACCCCTGAACAGATCACCTCCTCTCGTGTACACGGAGGACATTTTTGGTCAAGATTAAAAACTGCCCCAGTTCATGACGAACTGCTCGGTTCACTGGTTCACTAAAAACCGGCCGGTTCGAATGGTTTTTAGTGGTTCAATTGCATAGATGATCTTTTAAGTGAACCAAGCCGCTATAGTCTCTGGTTCGGTCTTTTAACGGTCCGACCGCTGGTCTGGTCCGGTCCAAATCTCCCTCATCATTCTTTGAGTTCAAATTGAGACATTCAGTTTGTAATAGCAATAGTTTGCAATTCGTGAGTGCCAAGGTCGCGCAGGAGCCGCCCGCCACCGGCAACGTGTTCCCTGTCTAGCGAGCACCACAGGAGCCCCCACCGGATCTCCTGTCCTACCGTTGTTGCCACCGTGCCCGCTAGAGCCCCGCCTGCCCTGCCGCTCTTCGGTCCCCGCCCTGGCTGGGGACGCGCCCGGCGTAGCCGCGCCGCCTACTCCCCTGCCGCTCTTCACCCCGCCCCGGTCGGGGGACGCGCCCAGCGTGGCTGCGCCACCTAGGAGCTGGGATTGCACCGCCTGCTCCCCTGCCGCTCTCTCCGGCACCCGCCTCGACCGAGGGCGCGCTCGGCATGGCCGCACACGGTCCTGGGCGTGCCGCCTAGCCCAACAACAGACCATGACCCTCTGTGAAATGACTGATTTGCCCTTATCTGAAAATAAAATATAAAATGAAAAATAGATCTAGGTCCATATATTTTGGTACTGACTCCACCTAATTTGGTACTATATCCATCTATTTGGTACCTTCGGGTACTTTTAGTTGGATACCTAGTACTATTTTATCACCGTCAGATCTCGTCAAATAGATGACCTATATATTTTTTTCAACCATTGTAAAATTTCTCGTATATATATAAATGATATAACATGTATAGTTTGTGAGATGCTGTAAATATGGCCCATGAGCCCAATAGAAACCAGCAGGTAGCAGCACAAAGGAGAAACTCATGCTCCATTGCTACTCTTCCCGTCTCTCGCTGACTCGCTTGTGGCTGGAGATTCGGGGAACCGCGAAGACACGAACTGAAGCGGTGGCGGGGCCACGACGGCTGGTAGCGCAGCGGCACGGCAGCCTCCCCCACTGCTCGGTCCTCCTTCTGCTCGCCCCTCGGCCCCTGCGCGGCAGCGTCCCAACTCCAGCGGCCGGCGCCGAGTCCAGCGGCGGCGACCAACGACGGACACCCGCCGGTGCCCACAGTCCAGACTCCAGCCATCCCCCTTGGACCCCAACGGCCCTCGCACTCCCAGTCACAGCTGAGCTCCGGTTGAAGCAAGGTGAGCCCCCAAGATTGATTTGTGCCTGCCATGTTACGGTCTCTTTTTTCTAAAACATGAATTTATATCTATTATTAATCATATCGAAAGATCAGATGTTACACCTTATAATTATTATATTTTATTTGTTTTCTCATTCACTTTCACGTTATACAAACCTGATGGGTACTATAGTACAATGAAAACGATGCTATCAGATTATGGCTTTAGTCTTTTCAGTCGATCTATGTTTTACTAATAAATGGTGCCAAAATTACAAAGCTCTAAGATTGTTTCTCAGATTTGTTACAGAGTCTGATTGGAGTGCCGCCAAAACTCTTGATTTGTTTCTACATGCCTTCCTTCTGCTCACTCCGCTGCATCATATTTCAGTCTTCCCTAGTTTGGTACTGCATGCCTCCAAGATTTCCAAGCATTAGTCTTCCCTAGCTGTAGAGATGTGATTATATTTTTGTTTGCCTAAGAATTGACTGAATATTTAATCGGCAAATTAAGAATTTTATATTGTTAATTCATCATTCTCTAATGGTTTAGGATTAAATTTCTGCTGATATTTGGATTACACCTTCATTCTATATTGATCCATGTGACAAACTGTGTATATTACAATAAAAGCTTACTGGTTTTATTCTAGTTTAATAGGTCATTATATAAAGATTGATGGATCGAAGTTGGATGAAAGAATCAAGATTGGAGACTGCATATAAAACTGGTGTTGAGCAGTTTTTAGCTTTTGCTTACCAGGACCTTCCACAAAACAGCGAGATACTTTGTCCATGCATAAACTGCAAAAATAGATACAACCATAGTTGTGATGAGGTCAGGACACACTTGAGATGTGATGGTATTATTAAAGGTTATACTACCTGGGTTCATCATGGTGAAAAATACGACAGGCCATCACTTGAATTTGCAGATGTACCCAATTTTGCTGGAAATTGGACTACTTCGGGTCCAATACGAGACCGCCAGGATGGAGGATCGGATGACATGCAAGAACTCTTGGATGCTGCATTTGGAAGATGTGCAAGTATGTGTGAGGCCGAAGCAGATGATATTCAGTCTGGATTTGTGGATGTGGAACATAACTCCACTGAGGATCATGTGAATGTAGCAGATGGTGATGCTTTGGGGAGGCAACATAATATATATGCAAGCTTATTGAAGGATGCAGATGCAAGATTACTTTCTTCTGGGTGTAAATATTCTAGGCTGTCATTTTTGGTCCACTTATATCACTTGAAGTGCTTACATGGTTGGTCACAAGAATCATTTACAGGACTATTGGATCTACTATCTAGTATTCCAGGAGCTAATCTACCCAAGACATACTATGAAGCAAAGAAAATCATCCGTGACTTAGGTCTTGATTATGTGAGAATCCATGCTTGCCCCAAAGATTGCATTCTTTTTCGAGGTGATTTTGCCAAACAAGATTTTTGTCACGTGTGTGAGAGCTCTCGTTGGACAGTTGATAAGAAGGATTCAAATGCCTCTGTAGGTAAACCTAAGGGGAAAAGGAAACCAGCCAAAGTGTTGCGTTACTTTCCATTGATTCCTAGGATCCAAAGGTTATTTTCAACTACCAAAACTTCAGATGACATGTGTTGGCATGATGAGGGTCGTACAAAGGATGGAAAATTACGTCACCCTGCAGATGGTGATGCTTGGAAAGACTTTGATGATAGATATCCTGACTTTAAAGAAGATGCTCGTAATGTACGCCTTGGTTTAGCTAGTGATGGATTTAACCCTTTTGGGAACAAGAATTTAAAGCACAGTACATGGCCAGTAATGCTTGTTCCTTACAATCTTCCACCTTGGATCTGCATAAAGCAAACATCTTTAATTATGTCAATGATCATCCCTGGACCAAATTCTCCAGGTAATGATGTAGATGTATATTTGCAGCCCCTTATCGATGAACTCTTACTTTTATGGGCGGGAGTAGATGGAACACCTGATGCCACTTCGAAAAAGAAATTTACTCTTCGAGCTGCATTATTGTGGACTATAAATGATTTTCCTGCATTGGCTTACCTATATGGATGGAGCACAGGTGGTAGATATGCATGTCCTTCTTGTGGTCCAGCTACAAAATCATTTCACCTAAAGAAAGGTAAAAAGATGTGCTATATGGGTCATCGTCGATGGCTGCCGATAAATCACAAATACCGAAGGCAAAGAATGCAGTTTGATGGCTTGGTAGAGACTGGACTTCCTCCTGAAAAAATGAGTGGAACTACTGTTTTGAAAATGTTGGAAGGCAAAGAGTTTGTGTTAGGGAAAGGAGGGAGCACATCAAATGCGGTCAACAAGAAAGGCAAGAACAAGAAAGTGGAAGCTGAAAGTGGTCAGAAACGCAAGCGTGCAAGACAGGGACAAAAGAAGACATCAGATGGAGGCAGTGGTAAGGTGGAGAAGAAGCCAGAAGATTGGTTGAAAAAGAGGTCAATTTTCTTTCAACTACCATATTGGGAACACAACAAACTAAGACACAATCTAGACGTAATGCACTTGGAGAAAAATGTGTGTGACAACTTTATCGCCACTTTATTGGATATTTGTCATAAAACAAAGGATGACCTTAATGCACGACAAGATTTAGTTGAACTTGGGATTCGAGAGGATCTTCATCCTGTTGTAGATGATCAAGGAAAGCAAACAAGTCCTAATGCACCTTTTACTATGTCTAAAGATCAAAAGGAGATTCTTTGCTCAGTAATTCAAAACCTTAGGACCCCAGATGGGTATGCATCAAACATATCTAGGTGTGTGAACATGAAAGATTGTACATTGAGTGGACTAAAGAGTCATGACAATCATGTTCTACTACATGACATTCTTCCAGTGGCACTGCAGTCTTGTTACCCTAGCAAGGATGTCATGAAAATAGTTGTTACGTTATCTAACTTTTTCAAGAAGTTGTGCTCTAAGGTCATAGATGTAGCTGATCTGGAGCAACTTCAAGATAGTATTGTGATGACACTTTGTGATATGGAGAGAATTTTCCTGCCATCATTCTTTACTGTAAGCGTGCATTTGATGGTGCACTTGGTAGAAGAAGTTAAACTAGGTGGTCCAGTTCAGTACCGGTGGATGTACCCCATGGAGAGGTATGTAATGAACTTTAATTTGCACTATGATCATCAATAATTCAGTTTTAACTTACATGTATCAATTATTGTATTTAGATATTTTGTTAAGCTAAAGGCACTTGTGAAGAATAAAGCTCACCCAGAAGGATCTATTGCAGAAGGATATTGTATTGAGGAGTGTTTGACCTTTTGTTCCAGATTTATAGAAGGAACTATACGTTTTACAAGGCCATCTAGAAATCCTGGACCATCTGATGAAATAACAGACATGTACTTGTTTGATACTGCTGGTGAGCCTATTGGAAAGTGTACTGTCGTGAACCTTGATAAACAGCTTCTTGTTCAGGCCCATCGATATGTGTTGCGACGTTGTGATGAACTTGAAGATTTTCGCAGGTGTGTTTATAAGTGTTGCCTCCTTAAAAGTGTACTGTTGTTTATTGATTGATCGAAACATTAGATGTTAATTTACTGTAGACTAGTAGAGCATTGGGGTGCTAATTTGATTTATTTAATAATTTATTTTTTGTGATGCTGGCTGAAAGGATTTGTTTGTGTGTTTTCTTGTTCTGATTAGAGTGTAGTGCTGAAGCCATTAGGCATTTAGGCAACTTGATTTTTTTTCAGTATCAGAAATGCCCAAAATTTTATCATCACTAGTGTGAAAGGAGTATTTCTATAGTTTAGTTTAAATATCGCCTCTTTATATCTGTACATCTTAAACTGCTCCATTGATGTTGTCATCGTGTATATGCTCTTTCAAATTTATTTTATTCTATCCATCAATTTCACTTGGCTATGTATACTAGTCTGATGTGCATTTAGTGAAAGGTTTTATTGAACCTATATTTATTTTTTACTAACTATTTGATGATATGACACTCATGCTATTGTTCTAGAGAATTCTTGGATGAAAAGAAAAGTGAATTGTGTCCCTCGACTAATCTGGCACCTTCCTTCGTTCAGAATTTGATGGATCAACACTTTCCTGACTGGTTGGAGCAAAAGGTTTGGACATCTAGAATTGCTGCAAATTTAATATCGAATTAATAGAAGCAATGTATATAAGTTTTTTTTCCTTTATATACAGGTTATTTTAGGCGATGGAACAAGCATCACGACAAAGGTTCGAGCTTTAGCTGCAAAACCAAACAGATATGTCATGACATACAGTGGTTATATTATTAATGGTTTTAGGTTCCACACTTTGAGTCGTGAGGCTGCAAGATTGACACAAAACAGTGGTGTCGTCAATATTGCTGATGATGGGATTAATTATTTTGGCAGATTATCAGATATAGTTGAATTGTCATATGCAAACTATAAGGTAGTGCTTTTCAAATGTGAATGGTATGATGTTCATCATAAAGCTGGGTTACGACAAGATGAGTTTGGATTCAGTCATGTGAATTTTTCTCGAAAAATACACACAGGTGATAAATTGGAGGATGATCCTTTTGTATTTTCATCACAAATTCAGCAAGTGTATTATGTCCAAAATGCAAAAGTTAAAGCATGGAACACTATGGTGAGAGTTAGCCCACGAGATAATTTTGACATGGGTGTAGAACTCGATGAAGAAAGTTAGACAAGGCTTGTTTTTTCGAGTCATCTGATGCTACAGATGAACATTGTAGGTTTTTTCTTGCTCCGAATGAGAATAAACTCATTTGTGTTACTTTAGGTAGGAGGTGCCAACTTATTGGGTTGCTGCTATTTGTTGGGTTACTGTTGTTAGTGCATAAATTCCCTATTTGATTAAATAATAGTGTAATCTATGAAACATGTACCATGACTTATTTAGTTGTTCCTTTCTCTGATGTTTTATGGTTATGAGTTAACACTAGCTGCAATTCAATATTGAATTTCAGACAGTTCTTTGCAATGGCTAAGCTTGACCTTGTGTAAGCATTACTTATATGTGTGCCTAATTATTTTAGCGTAATTATTAGCTTCGGATTGTTGCTTGTGTTGAACAATGGGCAACAGTGGTATATAAGTAGCAGCTGTACAACTTGACTCTATTTTCACTTTCTATGTTGGCAAAGTGTGTTCAATAGTTGCTAGCTTTTATTAGGTTGTATTTCCATCAACAATCTCAGTTCTTATAGCAGCAAGAACGTGCACTTCAGTCATATTTTTATTGTGTTGCATGCAACTCCCAGTGACCATTGAAGTGGCAATATCGAAATTTAATGAATCCAAGCTTGATATTGTGGAACTGAGAATTAACCGCATTGCAGAACTGTAGAAAAGCCCTCTACTTCACGACACATCTTTTCTTTTTCTCACACAACTCATGAATCTCGTCGTGCTATTGTAGAAAAATTACACTTATAATAAACAAATAAGAGAATTAACCCCATTGCACAAAGCTAAATGATACAGTGGTAAGACATACTCGTTTCAAGTCTACAGTCTATCATTTTACTTTTCTATTTACTATTGTTATAATTGTGCCCAAATTAGGCACTTTTTTGTATTTATAGTTATATATTGAGTAATCATATTTTTTTCCCATTTTAAGAGTGTGACCATATTTTTTTCTATCTATCTATTATTATTGTGTTCTCTATCAGACATGTATGATAAATACTAGAGGTTTCTTTGTACTAGTATTTTTAATTAAAAGGAACCAAAAATACGTCTCTACATGGTTAAGAACAAATCGCTAATACACATTAAAATATGTTTAGTAACGGTTAAAAGTGTATCTAATTTTATATTTTACGTCAACTAGAGATATTGTGTGCTCTATCAGACATGTATGATAAATATTAGAGATTTCTTTGTACTAGTATTTTTAATTAAAAGAAACAAAAATACATCTCTACATAGTATTTTTAATTAAAAGAAACCAAAAATACGTCTCTATATGGTTAAGAACAAATTACTAATACACATTAAAATATGTTTAGTAACGGTTAAAAGTGTATCTAATTTTACGTCAACTAGAGATATTTTGTTATCGCATAAAAACATCTCTATGTGTCTAAGGACAGTTATTTGATACGCTTTATGACGTGCCTTCATGCTACTCATGGTTGAAAGCATGTCTAACTACGTGTTATTTTTATACGTTTTTAGTTGCATATCAAAAAGCATCTTTAGGTGCCTATTGACGATTTTGAGATGCGCTTTACAATGTGTCTATAGGTTATAGATGATTGAAAGCGTGTCTACTTTCGTATCATTTTAATATGATTTCAATATCGTGCTAAAAATGTGTCTAGATATCTCTTAACGTTGAAAGCGTGTTAAATATCGTGTTATTTTGATGCGTTCTTGAAATTGTTTCAAATAACATGTTTACAGACCGACATAGAGACGCTTTCGTGTACGTTACAAATAAAGCGTAGCTACATGGGGGGTTTTCTAGTAGTGGGAGTGCAAAGAATTGCGCAAAGCCAACAAGGCTCTTGAGCAATTCTTTGATGAGCTCAAGTCCACTCATGAGAGGCTAGAGGAAGCCCATGCGAAGCTTGATCAAGCTCACACTAGGCTCAAGGAAGCCCACACCTCCCTCCTTGATCAAAGTAAGATTAAGGATGTTGTAGAGACATGCAATGTAGGAGTTACATGTGATATTCTTGATGAATCATTCTATGCTCCCATCATTGTTGCTCCCACCAATGCATCATCTAGCTCAACTAAAATGACAACTTCTACTACTTGTGATTCATCATTAGTGGTAGAAAATGAGAACCTTAAGAACAAGGTTAATTAGCTCACTCATGCTTTAGGCAATGCCTATGGTGGAGATGCCCGCTTGCTTAAGTGCTTGGGTAGTCAAAGTTTCCCACACAACAAAGAGGGACTTGGCTATACCTCCAAGAAGGGCAAGGCGGCCTTTGCTACTCACAAGACTTGTTTTGTGAAGAGCAAAGGGAAGTTTTGCCAAAATTGCAAGCAATCCGGCCATATAGAGCAATATTGCTTAAACAAGAACAAAAACAAGAACCATGCTCATGTTCCATCTATTCACTTTAATTCTTGTAACATGCTTACAAAGGGCACTAATGGTGTGAAGGCTAAGTACATTGGTGCACCCATGGTTGGCCCAAAGAAGAAGGCAATTTGGGTGCCCAAGAGCTTGGTTACTAACCTTGGAGGACCCAAAAAAGATTTGGGTACATAAAGAGAATTGATCTCTTTTGTAGGTAAATTATAAAGCCGGAGGAAGGCATTGGATGCTTGATAGTGGGTGCACTCAACACATGACCGGAGATGGTAGAATGTTCAAATCAATCAACACTAGTGGCAATGATCATGCGGATGCTATCACATTTGGTGACAACAAGAAAGGCGAGATGAGGCCGTAGGTAGGAAGGAGTGGAGCCCGGCGATGTCAGAGGAGCTAAAATACATCACCAACAACAAGACTTGGACGCTCACTAATACTCCGCATGACACAAGACCCATTGGACTCAAATGGGTGTTCAAGGTCAAGCCTGATGTCGTCGACAACATCACCAGGCACAACGTCCGACTGGTGATGAAAGGGTACGTACAACATGTCGGTGTTGACTTCAATGAGGTGTTTGTGTTGGTGGCATGTCTAGAGTCAGTGCGCTTCCTCCTCGCCATCGTTGCACATCACGGATGGACAATGCACCACCTCGACGTCAAGTCATGATTCCTCAACGGTGACCTTGATGAGGAGGTCTACATCAAGCAACTGCCATTATTCACAATCTGCGACAAGGAACACATGTTGTATAGGCTCCACAAGGCCCTCTACGGGCTCCGCCAGGCACCCAGAGCCTGGAATGCCAAGTTAGACAACTCGTTGTCACTTGGGTTTAGGTGCAGTGTTATGGAGCATGCAGTGCACGTCTGGGGTGTCGCTGGCAATCTGCTACTCATCGGCGTGTATGTTGATGACCTCGTCATGGTTGGAGCAAACTAGACGGAGGTCAACCGATTCAAAGAGGAGATGGTGAGGCTCTTCAAGATGAGCGACCTCAACCCACTCTACTACTACCTGGACATTGAAGTTCACAAGAGAGCACGAACGACATTACATTGTCCCAGAGCGCTTATGCAGACAAGATCATCGAGAAGGTAGGGCTCTTAAGGTGCAATTCGTGCAACACTCATGGAGCCACAACTCAAGTTGAACAAAGTGAGCTCAAATCCCCCAGTGGATTCAACTCTTTACCGCAGCATTGTCCAAAGTCTGAGGTATCTAGTTCATACAATCCCTAACATTACTTTTGTGGTGGGCTATGTGAGCCGGTACATGGAGGTGCCCACAGTCGAGCATTGGATTTACCGCAGCATTGTCTGAAGTCTGAGGTATCTATTTCATACAAACCCTAACATTACTTTTGTGGTGGGCTATGTGAGTCGGTACATGGAGGCGCCCATAGTCGAGCATTTGAGCACCGTCAAGCACCTGCTAACGTACATCGTGGGGACGAGGTCCTATGGTTGTGTCTATAAGCGCGACAAGGGAGCACTAGAACTAATCGGCTACGACGACTTCGATCTGGTCAAAGACTGCGACGACTGAAAGAGAACATCGAGTGCCTTCTTCTTCCTCGGCCAAAGCCTAGTAAGTAGGCATGTCAACAGGGACCCGTTCCCCGATTCCCCGCGGGGAATTCACCCATTACGGGACGGAGATGGTACAAATATTATCCCCGTGGGGAGTTAAATGGGGGGAAATCATCCCATCGGGTATGACAGGGATGAGGATGGTATGCAGTCCCCCATCCCCGTTCCCCGCGGGGACCCGAAATGCTTATCTCATGTGCATGCGGATTATGATAAATTATTGGATACATATATGTCTATTGATTATTTAAAATCATATATTATTTACTTATGTGTATTTAAGATATATTGTCTTTGCTTTGCTAAGTGGCTATTTTATTATCATATAGTATAATGTTGATGCGGGGATGAGGATCTCCGTGGGGATAAATTCCTGAGCGGGGACCGGGATGGGGAACCCGAGCGGGGACCGGGATGGGGAAGAAGTATTCTCCGCGAGCCTTCACGGGGACGGGGATGAGAAGAAATTTCCCCCGTGGGAACGGGGATGGGGTAGTAACCCCGACGAGGAATCGCCGTTGACATTTGTTAGCAATCACAAAAGCAGAGCGTGGTGGCGCTATGTTCGTGTGAGACAGATTACATCGCCGGTGCCACCCTTGCTAGGAGGTCTGGCTCTCGCATTTTTGATGGCTGACCTAGTGAACCCAATGTTAGAATTTATATGGGCTTGGCCCAATAATAATTCTGAAATTCCTAAATAAATCTCAAAGCCCATACATGTGTGTGCAAAGAAGGAAGTGGAACTCTTTAGTCCCACCTTGCTAGTGGAAGGGGAGGAGAACTTGCTTAAATATGGAAGTCATCTCCACTTCCTCAAGTCTAGTGTGAGAAGGAGAAAGAGAAGTCCACACGCGCGCGCTCGCTCGCCTCGCCTCGCCGGGGCGGGGCGTGGCGTGGCGACTTGCGCGGGTGCGCGGCACCTGCGTGAATGGTCCGCCGAAATCCGGCTCCTCGCCTTGCGGGAGCGCGGTTTCCTTTTGCAGTTTTAGTTTTTGGTTTCTTGGCCTTCAAGTTGCAGAGTCCTAAACAGTTACGACTCAAGAGTCCTAAACCGATTTAGATCGTGATCGCGACACGAGGTCGGTTCAACAGGGCTATATAAGCAACCTATTGGCCACGCCAAAACATATATCTCAACACCTCTCGAGCTAGGGTTTGCCTCATATCACTTCTGCGCTGCCGTCTAGTCGTCTCCAGTCCGTTCGCTTGCGTGCACCAGCGAGCGGGAGAGCAGGTCTCCGGAACCCTCGTCTTTGCGATCCTGCACCGGGAGAAGGCGAATAAGGTTTTTGGGAAGCGCTCGTTGCGCGACTGCTCTCGTCTTTAACTACGGGTCGTCTACCGTCCAAGTCAGGCGGCGCTGCGTCAAGACGTACTCGTCGTCAACTGCTCCGAGCTCTTCCTCCAGCGCTCATCGAGGATCGTCCAGCATCGACTCCGCCATCGTCTTCTCCAGCAAACGAAAGGTACGCCGTTCGTGATCTAATGCCTATGCTTACATCAGATCTTATACCTTTGCTCTTGCTTTTTAATCCATCTGGTGTACGAGCTATGTTTACACCTATTGTCATGTATGAGATCATGTTATGCATGTTTTGTTATGCTAGTAAACAATACAATCTGAGATATCTAGATCATCAATTTATCATGATTTATATTCTGGTTTTAATTTGGAAATTGCTTATTCTGTTAATAATCCAAAAACCTTATTATAGGTTTCCAGAATTAACTATGGCTAGTTTTGTTGATGCGCTGAAGCCAGAAAAGTTTTCTGGAGAACACTTTAAGAGATGGCAAGTTAAGGTCACCAATTGGTTGACGGCCATGAAAGTGTTCTGGGTGAGTGCTGGTATGACCGAGGGAAATATCTCTGAAGAGGATCAGAGAGCTTTCCAGGATGCCAACCAAATCTTTGTGGGAGTTGTGCAGAATGTCCTTGCTGATCATATTGTTGACGCAAAAAGTGACACCTTGCACCAAGGCACACAGCAAGCCGAACGAGGCTAGCTTCAATCGGGTGCCCGGAGTGTGCTGAATCCGGAGACGTGCCAGTCGGTTTGACCTGAAAACCAACAAGGGATAAAACGTGAGAATATCTCTGGAACATGCTGGGTAAAACCAGACAGTTCCATATGTACAGCTTCAAAAGCCAATCTCGACGGCACACAGCTACAGAAGCTGTCTGTCAGAGCATGTTTACGAAGCTATTCGGCAAGTATGAGAACAGAGCATATGAAGCATATTAACTGCCGAATGCAAAAGAAAGACATGCTTAAACAAATCAGAAATATTATAAACAGGTAACTTGCGAGAATAGATCTATCCAAATAATACATGCATAGGCCAATCCAACTAATCTGCCGCACGTTTAGTCTTCAAAAACCCGTCAAGCATAAACTTAAGCAAAGCTAATCCACCGCATGATACCACTTGCTATAAGTCCATACCACTTCTTATAATTAGATCAATCCACCGCATGATACAATCTAATTATAACAAGCTAAAAGCATGCATATACTTGAATAGATCTATAAAAGCTCGTTACTCATGTAAGCATAACCAAAATCGGCAAACTAGCCGAGTTGGGGTCCATGGGGAAGGAACATACAAGCAAAACATGATCAAACTAATCTAAAACCTGCATCTGCCGCACGACACCCAGTTCTATCAAAGCATAAACATGATTAACATGTATGAACCCGCAACATGTAACAACCTAGATTGAAAGCTGATCCGGCCATCATGATCTTATGATTAACAAGGCACAAGCAAACTTGTGAAACGAGGCCGAATAGAGATCAATCTAGATTGGGCAAAAGAGTGTTACAGGAATTAAATAAATAAAATATGTAACACATGATAACTTAATGAATCTACTACATCTGCCAAATCTAACAGAGTCGATAACTATTTTTACTCATGTCTTAATCCGCCGCACGATACAAGGCATAAGCAAAAACTTCCCGTCATAAGCTTAAATCCGCCGCACGATACTAAGCTTAACATACGAGACTACTTGCATCATATCTAAATTCACCGCATGATACTAGACATGATAACAAGGTTGCCGGTACTTACGGAGGTCGACGGATCGATGTTTCCTCTCGAAGAACTCGACGACATGACTTAAGGACTCGAAGATGGCACGGGGCCAGTTTGTATTGATGTGGTTGTGAACAATTTTACAATGGTCGAGGGTTTATATTTATACCCTGGACGAAATATGAGTCCTAAATGATTACGATTTACATAATAAAATATGGAAAGATACAAACATTACTTCAAATCCCTTTGGCATTCTCCATTGCCACATGCCTTCTCACGCAAGCCAACTTCATCTGCAACATCCATCTCCCGAATGGAACCACCTCTCTGCAAGATAGCCGACCGCAGAGATATTCATCGAAATCTTGAGGACCAAATAGTCGTCTGATTGCTTGCCGAATCCTTTCTTCTCTGCTGGTTGGACCCATCTGTCATATCCTCATGCGTGCAAAATTCTGGTGTCAACACATGCCCCCTCAATTTCGGGATAAAAGTTAATTTTATTTCGAAATTGTCCGCAAGCTTCTCCCTTCCTAGGTTTTCACCTTTCGGCACTGTAACCGCCGCTCAAGAAATTCAAACCTCTGCATAATCGATCTTATTTCGAATCTTTGATGGCGACCCAAGATGAGATCCCAGAGGTAAACTTCACATATTCAGCAATTTCGTGCTAGCTTCTTCTTTTGGTTCACCTTTTTCTCTATTCGCTATCCCTTGAAGGAACTCAAGAACCAAATCCTGATTCCCTACGCTGCCAACCCTGGATCCTACCTCCTTGGTCCAATGGGAAATCTCGATCCAGCGGAGATTATCGAGAAAGAAACCCAAAGAATTCCCTTCAAATTTGGAGTTACCTCAATGAATCACTGGCCAAACACCTTCAAGAACTGGCCTTTTCCCCCAATTGTTGGATGGCGAAATTGGTACCAGAGGATGTTTGAGAAAAGCAGCAGCCACTGGGAAAATCAAGACATTGGCCATTGTTTGGAGTTATCTTTATCAGAAACACCCAGAAACGACTCTCTTCTGATAGCAGCCTCCCATTTCTGGTCCAACGCTATCAACGCTTTCATTTTTGGCCATGGTATGATGACCATTACTTTAGCTGACGTTTTCCTGATGACGGGTCTGAATGTAGCGCAACCAGCATACCCTTATAAATACAAGAACAAAAGTAACCAGAGAGCTGTCAATTCTGGATGTGGATGGACCAAATACATTCAGACTTATATGGAGTCATCCAACACCGTCTCTGACAAAGAGCTGAAAGCCTTTATGAACATGTGGTTATGCAGATTCATCTTTTGTGGAAAATCCAATGAACCTACTTTGAATCATATGGTGATGGCTGAAGACTTGTCTGCAGGTGCTCAAATCCCCTTAGGTAAATACCTCTTGGGGTCTGTTTATCATATGATGCATCAGATTACTCTTCAGATGCACACAGGCAGAGAAATTTCCTGTGTAAATGGTCCCTGGTGGCTGGTCCAGATGTGGCTCCAACTATATATGCATCAGATAGTCTCTGTGAGCCTCCTCAACTTGAGTTCCCCTTCGATCAATTATGCTGAAGGCAAAACAGCAAGAGTCAAAGCCTGTCAGACTTATGGAGAAGCAGCATCATCTATCAGCATTGATATGGATATTGGTCATCTCTTCAAGCTATTCTTCAGAGGCTTTGGCAATGCACTTTGGCTTCCCTACAAAGAGAACGAAAATCTGACCCTTCCCTGCAAGTTCAACTACGAATCTGGCTGTGCAGACAAAGTATCTACTGAAATTTTCAACTCCTTCATCAAACCCTGTGTTCTACCAGCCGAATTTCACCATGGAAGACTAGTGCAGTCTACCTATGAGTTCTACTATCCAAACATGGTGGCCAGACAATTGGGATGTGGTCAATTGCCCCCTAAACTCTACTTCTCAACAGCAATAAGACCCAGAGAAGTAATTATGGAGAGGATAATAGCCAAAAAAGTCTTTGAATTAGGATGAGAGTTGCCAACATATGAACCATCTCCATTTGGGATAGTGGACATCACTCATCCTTTCTTTACTTCTTGGTGGGGAGAGTGGCATGCTCATCTCTTCAATGTACCAGTTCACCCCTTGTGTCAAGATTTGCAACCTGACTTTGATTCCGACAGTGAGGTAATTTCATCACACCTATCATTCTTCATTCTCGAATTCAATCTCTCTCTAATACTCGGCCATGCGTAGGATCCTGAGCCTACACCTCTTGCCAGAGCGATCCAGTATTACCCAGCTGGACCCAATCCTGCTCTTGGTTTCAACGCCCCAAATTTAAACACCTTCATGAAAATCCCTGCAATCTCAACCATTGTGCCTCCAGGAGGGGATAGCAAAAGAAAGGCACCTGAGAGTGTTCTTTCGTCCAAGAAACCAAGGACCAACAAGGCTAACCTATCTTCCAAGGTATGAACCTTCCATTTTGTGCTAAGCAACTCTGTTTGGCAATAAATCTGACCTAACCCATGTTGCATCATGTTGCAGCCACAAGCCAAAATCTTAAAATTAGGCAGCACTTCAGCAACCACTAAAACATCCCCTGAGGCTTCCACAAAAGAAATCCAGGATGAAACTGAAGATTCAAAAACCCCTAAAAGTTCAGAAAACAAAGAGGCCGACGAAACCATAGGTAACGCATTCGGCCATCTTTCCCTCTATTGTCACATACTTATGTCACTACTTGAAACAGATGAAGTTTTAAAAGAACTAGAAGCAAAGTCATCTTCTGATCATACTCCAAGCCCATCTCTTCCGAACACTCAACAAAGCCCTCAAACAGGCCAAGGCGCAGCATCCTCTGACGATCAACCAGCTCATCAGGCAAAGTTTCTGTTCATAGCTTTCACCAGAATGCATTCAATCAGCTAACACTTTTCTCCCTTCTCAGAAAAATACTAAAGAACCGACCATGAGTTATTCCTTCCCTGCTGAAGATTATATCACCGAGAAAGGCGAAGAAAACACCTCCCGACATACTTTGTCAACAGAAAATCAAGCTCGGCTGAGGGAAGTAATTACTCTGCTAAACAAGGACATCGTCAGTCTGGCTCGAGACGCAGATCAGATAAGAGATATTCTTGAGCTCATCGATGAAGACATCCCCTCTGCCCTTCTGACTCACTTGGAATCTGCAGCTTGCCTCGACAACTTTCTTGGAATGGTAAGGAGAGCAACTAGAAACATCTCATCTAAGGCTGCTCTTCAGAATGACAGATCTTCGAAGAAGCTGAAAATCAAAGATTTGCATTCCAATATTCAAGTCGCAAAAAATTCTCTGGCCACTCTAGAATCCGAACTGAAAATCATGGAGGAAGATAAAAGCAAGCTAGAAACTCAGTTAGCCAATCTGAACAACAAAATCCAATCTCACAAGGCTAACATGGCTACTCTGCCGAAGGACATAGAAGCAGATTCATTGAAGATAACTTCGGCTCTTAAAGAGGATCGACAAATCAAAGCTAAACTATCCATCATCCAAAAATCTAAAGACGAAGATCAAAAAGTGCTTGATACTGTCAGCCGAATCAGAGCTGAGGCCATAAAGACGATCAATCAGCTTTTGCATGAGTAAACATTGACGCTGTAACAAACCAAGTGTAATGTACTTCGTCTCTGTAAAACTACTCTCGTGTTCCCACACCTCTACTTGTCTGAGAGTGCAGTCAGCTTCTCTTCTTCAATTCTTCCCGTAATGAGGTATAGCCGATTGTCCTCGTTTTCTGATAGCCGAAACAAATTCCAATTTAAAGAACCAAAAAGATAACCGAGTAGTATTTGGCTTAAACGAGCCTGGCCCAACTCAGAAAACGGCCCAGCCAAATGAAAACCCTACTCCATCGTTTGGCATTCTTATCCCACTACTCCGTAGACTTCGCCACGACTCCTTTCTCGGCCTATAAATAAATCCCCTTCTGCAACCTTGACTAGTACTTGCAGTTACGCATCTTCGCCTCCATTTCCTTACTTCCTCTTGTTGGCTCAACTCGAAAGAAAAAACCCCAATCCTGTAGCAATGGTGAACGACGATGACCGCGACAAGCGACCTGCCGAAGGAGAAGCGGAGGGCAGCCAAGCATCGCAACGCCGGCGCCATGGGTAAGAATCGGCTATCCTGCCCCCTTGCAATCTCTATTCCTCTTGTTCGCCCATTGTTTCGATTTCGATTCTCCTCTTACTTTTAGGATAAGATTCATCTCCAACAGCCAAGGCCATCTCCTTCCCCAACCTGGGACTCCATCATCCGGGCCTTCCAAATCCTCCGACTCTTCAGACTCTTCTTCAGATTCCTACTACTCCGATCGGTGGAACCATCGTGATGCCTGTCGTTTCAAGGAGGAACGGGACAAGGCCCGAGAGGAGTTGAGCGAAGTCTCCAAGCAGTATGGTATCGACCAACTTGATTGGGAGGATCAGCGGAAACAATTCTGTGATGCAATTTCAGGTTAGAAAAAATCTCCACTTGATTCCCATTTTCCCTAATCGGATTCGCTTATATGATGTATTCCCTTTTTGTTTAGCATTATCAGCAGAGGTTGAGCGCTTGAAGATTGCGGGAACCAGGGTGGCCAACAAGGTGAACGCCCAGGGGGAAACCGTGGAGGCACGTCTTGACGATGCGGTCGGCCGTGTTAATCAGGTTGCCATTCACGGCATACACCATGGCGTCACCTTGGGGCTGGCGGCGATGTCCACCCAGATGCACGAGGACTTCTCCGCCATGCCGACTGGCTTCCATGGCGGCGAGCTTCCAAAGGATATCGAAGATTTTCTGGAAAATTATGAAGATCATGCGACCGTGCTCGCCCAGGCTTCTGACGCTCAATCTGTCTTGAACAGGTTATTTGATGAGTAGTCTGAACTTAGGAGCCTTCTGTAAAAACTGTCCCTTTTGCGAAACGTCTGCTTTCGGGAAATGCTCGTTTGTGACTCCCGTTTCCTGAATTACTGAAAGCAAAATCCTCATATGATATCATCTTCATTAGGTTAATCTGATATTTTTTGCTCTAAAGGCGACACATGTCATGTCGGTTGTTCACACATTTTTTCTGCTAAAGGCGATGTTCCCCATCGGCTATCTTACTGCATATGATTCTTATGTACCAATCTCTATGCTGGGGTGGAACTTCTTAAGAAATCTCCCATTAATCGCTCTAGAAAACTCTTCCCCCAGTAAAGTCTTCAAAATATATGTGTTGCCAGGTACGTGCCTTACTACTCGAAAAGGACCTTCCTAATTTGGAGACCATTTGCCAAATGCTTTGTCCTTCGCTCCGATAGGCAACACAACCTTCCAAACTAAATCTCCCTCTTCAAAGTGTTTTTCCTTAACCTTTTTATTGTAATACCTGGCAACACGCAATTTATTCTTCTCTATACTTTCCAATGCTTTAAGACGAATCAGGTGCAGATCTTCTAGTTCGTTCACCACTAAACTTTCATAATATTCTTTTCTCAACTCATTCTGCAACATAACTCGCCTTGAACTCAACTGCAACTCCCAGGGTAACACAGCACAATGCCCATAAACCAACTCGTAGGGAGATACTTGAGTAGATCCATGACATGCCATTCGGTAAGCCCATAATGCTTCACTTAAAACCGAATGCCATTTTTCGGTTTCTCGTCAATCTTCTTCTGGATAATCTTAATCATAATCTTATTTGATGCTTCGGCTTGACCATTGGCTTGTGCGTAATAAGGAGAAGAATTACATAGCTTGATCCCCATCTCTTCAGCAAAATCACAAAATTCGGATGATGTAAACTGGGTCCCTTGATCCGTAGTTATAGTTTAAGGAATCCCGAATCTGTGAACTATATGCTCCTTGACAAAATTGATCATGTTCTCTGATGTAACATTCTTCAAAGGCACAGCCTCAACCCATTTAGTAAAGTAGTCTGTAGCCAATAGTATGAATTTGTGTCCTTTACTAGAAGGAGGATGAATTTGACCAATCAAATCTATAGCCCACCCTCTAAATGGCCACGGCTTGATAATTGGATTCGTGGCCGATGCTGGAACTCTCTGAACATTCCCGAATCTTTGACAATCTTGACACCCCTTATAATATTCAAAACAATCCTCGAGCATAGTCGACATCAATGAGCATAGGCCGATATGACCAGAACATCTAAAAGATGTTTTTGAAACGTCTTCTATTGCCATAAAGATCTGGTTGTACCCAGCGTTACCGTCCATAAAGCTGATGACTTCGTAACCAGCCGCTGCATCAATGAGCAGTTCGGCAACCGGCATCGGGTAACCATCCATTGGAGTAGCTTTGTTGAGATCCCTAAAATCAATGCAGACCCTCATCTTCCCATTCTTCTTGTACACCGGGACTATGTTTGAGATCCAATCTGCATATCTACATGGTCGAATGAAATCTGCTTTCAATAATCTCTCGACCTCTTTCTTTACATCGGCTAGTACTTCTTCCTTGAAAATCTTCCGAGGAGGCTGTTAGTAAGGACGATACCCAGGTTTGATCGGTAGTCGGTGCTCGACAATAGAGCGATCTAACCCAGGCATCTCTATGTAATCCCATGCAAAACAATCTTTGAACTCTTTTAAAAGATTTATCAATTCCAGTCTATATTCTAGATCCAAATTTGCACTGATATATATCAGCCTTGCTTCAATTCCATCACTAATATTTACTTCTAATTTATCAGCCGACATGAAGCCTTGTCCCAATTTCCCTTTGTTTCCGTCAATTGGGTTGTTCTCAGTTTCAGGCATCTTGAAATGAGGGGTCCCACCGGGCGTGCCAAAAAGTGTGTTGACGCAAAAAGTAACACCTTGCGCCAAGGCACACAGCAAGCCGAACGAGGCTAGCTTCAATCGGGTGCCCGGAGTGTGCTGAATCCGGAGACGTGCCAGTCGGTTTGACCTGAAAACCAACAAGGGATAAAACGTGAGAATACCTCTGGAACATGCTGGGTAAAACCAGACAGTTCCATATGTACGGCTTCAAAAGCCAATCTCGACGGCACACGGCTACAGAAGTTGTCTGTCAGAGCATGTTTACGAAGCTATTCGGCAAGTATGAGAACAGAGCATATGAAGCATATTAACTATCGAATGCAAAAGAAAGACATGCTTAAACAAATCAGAAATATTATAAACAGGTAACTTGCGAGAATAGATCTATCCAAATAATACATGCATAGGCCAATCCAACTAATCTGCCGCACGTTTAGTCTTCAAAAACCCGTCAAGCATAAACTTAAGCAAAGCTAATCCACCGCATGATACCACTTGCTATAAGTCCATACCACTTCTTATAATTAGATCAATCCACCGCATGATACAATCTAATTATAACAAGCTAAAAGCATGCATATACTTGAATAGATCTATAAAAGCTCGTTACTCATGTAAGCATAACCAAAATCGGCAAACTAGCCGAGTTGGGGTCCATGGGGAAGGAACATACATGCAAAACATGATCAAACTAATCTAAAACCTGCATCTGCCGCACGACACCCAGTTCTATCAAAGCATAAACATGATTAACATGTATGAACCCGCAACATGTAACAACCTAGATTAAAAGCTGATCCGGCCATCATGATCTTATGATTAACAAGGCACAAGCAAACTTGTGAAACGAGGCCGAATAGAGATCAATCTAGATTGGGCAACAGAGTGTTACAGGAATTAAATAAATAAAACATGTAACACATGATAACTTAATGAATCTACTAGATCTGCCAAATCTAATAGAGCCGATTACTATTTTTACTCATGTCTTAATCTGCCGCACGATACAAGGCATAAGCAAAAACTTCCCGTCATAAGCTTAAATCCGCCGCACGATACTAAGCTTAACATACGAGACTACTTGCATCATATCTAAATCCACCGCATGATACTAGACATGATAACAAGGTTGCCGGTACTTACGGAGGTCGACGGATCGATGTTTCCTCTCGAAGAACTCGACGACATGACTTAAGGACTTGAAGATGGCACGGGGCCGGTTTGTATTGATGTGGTTGTGAACAATTTTACAATGGTCGAGGGTTTATATTTATACCCTGGATGAAATACGAGTCCTAAATGATTACGATTTACATAATAAAATATGGAAAGATACAAACATTACTTCAAATCCCTTTGGCATTCTCCATTGCCACATGCCTTCTCACGCAAGCCAGCTTCATCTGCAACATCCATCTCCCGAATGGAACCACCTCTCTGCAAGATAGCCGACCGCACAGATATTCATCGAAATCTTGAGGACCAAATAGCCGTCTGATTGCTTGACGAATCCTTTCTTCTCTGCTGGTTGGACCCATCTGTCATATCCTCATGCGTGCGAAATTCTGGTGTCAACACATATCTTTGATACAATTCTGCACATTAAAGACGCAAAGACTTTGTGGGATTATCTGGCAGCTACCTTTGGTGCTTCAGATGCTGGCAAAGAGTTGTACATCATGGAGACTTTTCATGACTACAAGATTGTTGCGAACAAATCTATAGTCGAGCAAGCTCATGAGATACACCGTCTGGCAAAAGAGCTTGAACTCCTCAACTGTGTTATACCCGATGAGTTTGTGGCTGGGTGCATTATTGCAAAGCTACCTTCCTCTTGGAGGAATTTCGCCACAAGCCTTAAACACAAGAGACAGAAAATATCAGTTGAAAACCTGATAGCATCTCTTGATGTTGAAGAGAAGGCTCGGGCTAAAGATAACCATGGCAAGAGAAGGGGAACGAGGAAAGAGCTAGCGCCCACTTCGTCCAGAAAAACCATGGCAAGTACAAAGGAAAGCCTAAGTCTTTCAATGCCAAAACTACTACTACATTTAAAAAGAAGAAGAATAATAAAGCAGAGTTGTCGTGCTTCACTTGTGGAGAGCTTGGGCATTTTTCCAAAGAGTGTCTGGAGCGCGCGGACCAAAAAGGGAAAAAGAAGAATGTCAACCTTGTGACTACTAGCGATGCTGATGACGGGTATGGTAATTTTCCTACTGTACTATCAGTATTTCAATCACCCAATTGGTGGGTTGATACAGGTGCTAATATTCACGTGTGTGCTGATATATCTCTGTTTTCTTCTTATCAGGGGCTCCAAGGTTCCTCCGTCCTAATGGGGAATGGATCACATGCTTCTGTTCGTGGTGTTGGCACGGTAGATCTGAAGTTTACTTCGGGGAAGATCGTGCAACTGAAGAACATGCAGCATGTCCCTACTATACGCAAGAACCTTGTTAGTGTATCTCTTCTTTTGAGAGATGGTTTTAAAGTAGTTTTAGAGTCCAATAAAGTAGTTATGTCTAAGCATGGATAATTTATTGGTAAAGGCTATGACTGTGGAGGCTTGTTCCGCCTATCTTTAGCAGATTTTTGTAATAAGTCAGTAAATCATATTTGTGGCACAATTAATGATAGTTCTAATATTTGGCATTCTCGTTTATGTCATGTGAACTTTGGTTTAATGTCACATTTGTCTAGCCTGAGTTTAATTCCAGATTTCACTATTGTCAAAGGTTCTAAGTGCCATAGTTGTGTGCAATCAAAGCAACCTCGAAAGCCTCACAAGGCAGCGGAGGAGAGAAACTTGGCACCTCTAAAACTCATACATTCTGATCTTTGTGAGATGAATGGTGTGTTGACAAAAGGTGGAAAGAGATATTTCATGACTTTAATTGATGATGCAACTAGATACTGTTATGTTTACTTGCTTAAAACTAAAGATGAAACACTAGACTACTTTTAAATCTATAAGGCTGAAGTTGAGAATCAACTAGAGAGAAAGATTAAACGTTTAAGGTCAGATCGTGGTGGTGAGTATTTTCCTATGCTTTTTGATGAATTCTGTACGGAACATGGTATTATTCATGAGAGGACAGCTCCCTATTCTCCTGAATCAAACGGGATTGCCGAGAGGAAAAACCGCACGTTGACTAACTTGATGAACGCCATGTTAGATACTGCTGGTCTTTCTAAGGCATGGTGGGGGGAGGCTTTATTGACTGCGAGTCATGTCCTGAATAGAGTTCCGAACAGAAATAAAGAGACAACTCTGCGGATACATGGGTGTATGCCGAGTCTCTGAGTGATGAGTGATTGTCAACTGGGATAATGCGCATGTTCTTTGGCTTGTGTTGTGCAGGTGTCGAACACGGATACAGTGATCAGAGGCAAGGTGAAGGTCAAATAGAGACGTGCCGTGCCGATGGGCCGAGAGTGGCGAAGGGCGGACGTGAGACTTGGACTGAGGGACCGGTGACCCGAGGATCAGCTGTGGTGGCTGGCAGCCTGGGACAGCGACGAGCGAAGACTTGCGGGACATGGTGTTGCTCGGGTCGAGGACCTGGGGACACGTGTCGGCGGACGGGGTGCACGGGCGGTGCATCCCCTCTACAGCTTTGGTTTGGTGGTAGAGCCAGAGAAAAACCATCGGGTGGACGGTTTCCAGGTTTGGGCCTCAAAACCTGGGCGCTGATGGTTTCCGAGTTTGGCCACAAAACTTGGGCCGAGGACGGTTTCCAGGTTTGGGCCTCAAAACCTGGGTGCTGCGGGTTTGCTGAGTTTGGGCCACAAAACTCAGGCTACGTGGGCTGGTTTCCCGGTTTGGGCTTCAAAACCGGGGGTTGGTCGTGAAGGCCGGTTTCCCGGTTTGGGCCTCAAAACCGGGGGCGGAGTCCGTGAAGAGGACGCAGAGCGGTGGCGGCACGTGGCGGCAATCGGGAGGTTGCGTCGAGGCAACGCTACGAGTTGTGTGGGCGTGGCCGTCGGATCCACCTACCATCGAGTTGGTCCAGAATAACCTTAGGGTTTAGCTGGTTCGCTCTATAAGTAGTTAGGGGTAGAGTGGGAATTAGGAATAGTTAGAATTAGGATAAGTAGGGGCAGACACCCACCTCTCCATCCATCTCAGTCATTTGCTCTTTGCACTTAGGGTTTCCTGCTCTCCCAATCCCCTGCTGTAGCTAGCTGAGATCCGTAGAGAACCATACCTCTGTGTACTGCAGATTTTGAGGAAGTGAGGTCGTAACCTCACTGTTGTAGCGTGTGGTAGCCACGCGGTTGCAGATCAATGTGTTGATTCACGTTTTGTTCGTGTTCTTCGCATTCTTCGTTTCTCCGTGATTTTCCCGTCACTCGATCTCTCTCCCTACTGCGTCTTTGCGAAATCCGTTTGAATTAACTTGTTCGTTTTTGAAAGGAGATCATTTCCACTGAAGGAATTCATCTAACTCCTCACGAACAAGTAGATCGGGTTGATTTCGTTTTCGTGGCGCTTTTTCGTTCTTGATCTTCCCCTTTTGATTTCCCGGTGATTGAATCGATTTGAGCGGATGATTTGTTGGGGATAGTCTCCTAACTACCTCGTGATCATTCTCTCCAAGTTTGGGAACGCGGGATTTTGATTTGGGTCGGATTTGGGAAGTTTTGGAAGAAGGGTGGTTGAAATCGCCCTCCCTGAGTGACCGTGGATAGTCCGCCACTCAGGGCGCGAACAGTCCGCGCGTCGGGGACTTGGGCAGACCAGTGGCCACGCGTCTCTGCGTTTTGGGTCTCGGTTGACCGGCGGACAGTCCGCTGGTGTAAACCGCGGACAGACCGGGACTGTCCAGGGAGTTTACAGCAACTGTGCTGTTTCGGGTATTTGGCCAGGGGACAGTCTGCCAACACCTCGCGGACAGTCCGCAGTAGGGGCGGACAGTCCGGGACCCCAGGGCCGGACAGTCCGGGATTCAACTGAAGACTCCGGTTTAGTGTGTTTGCTCTCCCGGCTTGTTTGCTTGGTTTCCGGACTTCTCGTTTGGCCTTGTAGTTGACCAAGGAACCTCTCTAGGTATCTTTGCTACTTGTTAGCATCGGTATTTGGGGATTTCTCGATGTAGCCATCTATCTACGTTCGGGACTTGGTTTTTGGGGGTCGAACTTGTTCTGGTGCTTTTGCCGATTGATTCGCTATCGCTTTGTGGTGCCTCGCTGTGATCCTAGGGATCATCCACCCTCTTCCAAGGGTCGTGGGCATCACGGTTTCGGTCGTAACTTTCGGGGGTTGATTTTGGGACTTGTGGCCAAAGTTTCGAGAGAACTTTTGTTGGCTCCCATTCACCCCCCCCCCCCTCTGGTCACCTTGCTAAGTGCTTTCTCGGTCCTTCAATTGGTATCGGAGCGGGTTAAGGATTGTTAAAACCAGATTTTCGCACACGTAAGAATATGAAAGTTGAACCCCAACTAGCAGAAGGAAAAGATTCGGCAAGCAATTGGCAGCTGTTTGGTCCTCAGAGTTTCGGTAACTGTCTATGCGGTCGGCTACTTCACAAGGCAGTAGGCTCCATTCAGGAAACGCATGTTGCGAGTAAAGCTGGCTTGCACGAGAAGACACGTGACGATGGAAGGCACCAAATAATGTAGATTCATATCTTTCCGTATTTTTATTGTAAAGTCGTAATCATCTAGGACTCGTGTTTCGTCCAGGGTATAAATATAAGCCCTCGACCATTGTAAAACTGTTCACAACCACATCAATACAAACCGGCCTCGTGCCACCTTCGAGTCCCTAGTCGTGTCGTCGAGTTCTTCTAGAGGAATCATCGATCTGTCGACCTCCGTAAGTACCGCCAACCTTGCTATCATGTCTAGTATCATGCGGTGGATTTAGATATGATGCAAGTAGTCTCGTACGTTAAGCTTAGTATCGTGCGGCGGATTTAAGCTTATGAAGGGAAGTTTTTGCTTATGCCTTGTATCGTGCGGCGGATTAAGTCATGAGTAAAAATAGTTATCGGCTCTGTTAGATTTGGCAGATCTAATAGATTCATCAAGTTATCATGTGTTATATGTTTTATTCATTTAATTCGTACAACACCTTTTGCCCAATCTAGATTGATCTTCGTTCGGCCTTGTCGCACGAGTTTATTTGTGCTTTGCTGATTATAAGATCATAACGGGCGAACTGACTTTCAATCTAGGTTGTTACATGTTGTGGGTTCATGCATGCCGATCATGTTTAGGCTCTGATAGAGCTGGGTGCCGTGCGGCAGGTGCAGGTTTTAGATTAGTTTAACCATGCTTGGCTTGTATGTTTCTTCTTCATGGCCCCAGTTCGGCTAGTTTGCCGATTCTGGTTAAGCTTACATGAGTAATGAGTTTTTATAGATCTGTCCAGATGTACGTGTGCTTTTAGCCTCTTATAATTAGATCGTATCATGCGGTGGATTAATCTAATTATAAGGAGTGGTGTAAATTTGTAGAAAGTGGTATCATGCGGTGGATTAGCTTTGCTTGAGTTTACACCTGACGGGTTTATGAAGGCTAGACGTGCGGCAGACTAGCTGGATTAGCCTATGCATACGTCATCTAAATAGATTTATATTTACAAGTTGCCCTTTTATCTTCTTGCTACTTATGCGTTCGGCGTTCAATATGCTTACAAGCTTTATCTTTTATACTCGCCGAATGACTTTATAAATCTGTTCCGACAAACAGCTTCTATAGTTGTGTGCCGTCGTGATTGGCTTTCAAAGCCGTACATATGGAACTGTCTGGTCTCACCCAGCATGTTCCAAGGAATTCTCACACTTTTATCCCTTGTTGGTTTTCAGGTCAAACCGACTGGCACGTCTCTGGATCCAGTACGTTCCGGGCACCCGATTGAAGCTAGCCTCGTTCGGCTTGCTGTGTGCCTTGACGCGAGGTGTCACGTTTTACGTCAACACACTTTTTGGCACGCCTGGTGGGACCACTTCATTTCAAGATGCCTGAGATTAACGAAGATCAAGTCTTTGAGGTGACCATGGACGATTTGCCGCTAGAATCAAAAGATCTGGTGCAGCGAGCTTGTGATGAATTCCAGCGCAAGTGCTTGGAGACCTTCTCCAAGAATTAAAGCGGCAAAGTCTATCAGAAGCAGACGTTCCCGAAGGTTGTTCCTCATCACCAACTTGAGCTACCTGACGGAAGCGAAGAAGCAGCTCTCCAGAAGATGGCGGATATGATGCATAGGATCGTATCAGGAGCAGTGACCAGTCATCAGTCGGCTTTCTTGAACACCTTTCGTGCTGTCATGGTTGATACTTTCGGTCCAAACGTAGATAAGTATTTTGAGGAAGGTGCTGGTCCAATGCGGGGGCCATTGTTGTTCCAAGTACCTCAACGCCGAAGAGTTGTCGAAAACAGTGGAGCTGGCCCAAGCACGGGTGGGATGGATTCTCAGGAAACACAACAACTTCCCCAGACCTATGGCCAGCTCACATTCGGCACAACAGGGAACGTCCCACCATCTGCTTCTAGAGTGTCTCCTGTAGCAAACAGGATCCAGAAAGATATGTTTGGAGACGGATATCGGGAATTTATGGACTATAACTCGATTAATGCTCTTCCAAATCCAGGCTATGGGAGTTCAGCAGGATTACACACTGGGGGGCAAGCGCAAACAACTCCTGATTCAAATGTTGACCTCATCATGCATAAAATGGTTGATATGATGCAGAATCGGTTCGGCCTAAAGCCAAAGAATCAAACGTACACATACAAGTCTCCTTACCCAGAGTGGTACAATCGAGTGGTTCTTCCTCCGAGAGTCAAGCCTCCTACTGATCTTACCAAGTTCTCGGGCCAAGATGACACCAGTACGAGGGATCATATCAGCCGTTACCTGATGTAGCTTGGTGAAGCATCGGCAGATGAAGCTTGGAGGATTCGATACTTCCCGTTGTCGTTGACAGGACCAGCCTTTTCTTGGTTCGTCTCTCTGCCGGCAAATTCTATCAATACATGGGCAGAGCTGGAGCAGAGTTCCACTCATATTTCTTTACGGGAACCAGTGAGAAGAAGTTGGTTGATCTCATGAGCTTAAGGATGAAACTTGGCGAGACGCCACAAGAGTATCTACGCCGATTCAGGGAAACCAAAAATCTTTGCTATTCTTTGAACTTACCGGATGACCAATTACCGGGAATAGCTATAGCTGGTATGTTGCCGAGTATCAAGGAAAAACTGTTCGACATGAAATTTGAGGATCTCGGGCAGTTATCACAAAGATTGGCGATAATGAGCAATCAAGTCCAGGGATTCAAGAGGAACAATCAGTTCCAGAAAGGTGACATAGCTGCCGAGATGTATCAGGCTTTCCTAGAGGAAGCAGATGAATATGATGATGAAGATGAGGTGGCTGCAGCCGAGATAACCTGGTCTAAAGAGCCAACTCAGGTCAACCAACGGTGGCTGAGGCAACACAAAGGTACTTATGACTTTGATGTGTCCAAGTCAGACAAATTATTTGAATACTTGTTGAAGGAGGGACGCATCAAGTTGTCGGAAGGTCATCCTATGCTGCTTCCTGGGGGCGTCAAAGACAAGAAGTATTGTGGTTTCCACAACACTAAGTCTCATTCCATAAATGATTGCCGAGTGTTCAGAGATCGGATCCAGAAGGCTATTCAAGGCGGACATCTGAGGTTCGATAGAAAGATGAAGATTGATGGTAGCCCTTTTGAGCAGAATACTGTGTCTTTCTCTGTTAACATGATCAATGTAGCCGATCCTAGGGGTAAGGGTAAGATGAAAGTTTTAACCTCTGATAGAGCGAGGGAAGCTGGCACTATTGATCCCGATCGGCAGATTACGAAAGGAGAGCTTCAGCGGAGAGTTCGGTTCCAAGATAGCCGAATTAAGACGGGTAACACCTCCAGGCCTAGGGTCACGACGCGCATTCTATTAAATAAGTGGCGTCAGGAACAGGAACGGTGCCAGAAGTAGAGGCTTTATGAAGAACGGAAGTTCCTGGAGGAGCAGAGGAGGTACGAGGAAGAGATGTACCGAAAAGGACGAGAAGATATGGGGGAGCAGGAACAATCTCATTGGGAATGCTCGTTCTTCCAGTATTGTTGGAACGAAGGCGTGAAGCTGCCTGTTAAGGACAACTGCCCTGAATGTAGTAATCAATACTCCGAGTACAGGCAATCTCGAGTCAACCGTCGTTCTGTCCATGAAAGGCTTGGGGCACGAATCCCTGAGGACGATCGGCGCTTAAAAATAAATAATTCTGAGAATCGGCAAGGAAGATTTGCCGATCAAAGTTGGGCTCATACTGAAGAAGAAGAATACTGTGAATATGTCTGGCAAAAAGGGCAATGGTGCCCGCCAGGTTTAAGGAAAAGCCAGAAGAGGAGAGTGCAGCGCTTAAGGAACAAGGAATTGGCACAAGTGGGCACTAGAGCAAAACAAGTCTGGCGTCCTAAAGGAGGGCTGAGTGAAGGTAGTCGTTCGGCTGACACGTGCATGGCATTCTTTTTACCATCAGAGTTCATAGCCCCTGAGAATCAAGACGTCCAGGAGGAGGCATATTCAGACTTCGATGAAAGTGAGTTTCAGGACTTATTGGCTCATCTTGTTCTGGCTCAAAAGGCGGTATTTGATAAACCAATCAGGCATCGACACTTGAAGCCACTTTATATGAGAGGGTATGTCAATGGCAAGCCACTGACCAAGATGTTCATTGATGGAGGGGCTGCTATAAACATCATGTCGTATACCACCTTCAGAAAGCTCGGCATGACAAGTGAAGATCTATTGAACACCGACATGGTATTAAGAGACTTTGCAGGCAATTCTTCTGATACACGAGGGGCAGTCCATGTCGAGTTAATGATTGGATCTAAGACCTTGATCACTACCTTCTTCGTCATTGATGGCAGGGGGCATACAGTTTGCTGCTGGGAAGAGATTGGATACATGCAAACTGTTGTGTGCCATCGACCATGCACCAGTTCCTCATCCAGTGGATTGGAGATGATATTGAGATCGTCCATGCTGATGATTCCGTAAGTATTGCTAATACAGAGCCCACCTACTTGGAGTATGAAGGTGTCGAGTGTTTCTCTGGGAGAACTTGGGAAGCAGGTCCTATGAATGTCTTTGACGAGGACCAACAGCCGATTCAGATAGTCGGCTCTCAGAGCAATTTTTGAATCTGACTGATGGTAATGGAGAAGGATTGAGGCCAAAGTTTCATATCGGCTGACGAGGAATAAAGTGTTGATAATGAAGCCGAAGTAGGATCAGTATGTGCAAGTTTGGGTCTCGAATATGTTTAAGGTCGATGGACGTTTGAAAGATTCTGTTTACTTCTCCATTGCCAGAAAAGGATCAGAAGAGATTTATGCAAGGTGACGTACAACGAAAACTTTTAGTGAAATTGAAAATTTATGAAAGATACTTCTATGACTTGATGATCGTTTCGGGTTGTACGTAACGGCCGATGGTCTTATAATAGGATCGGCCCTTATTCTTGAAGCTTAAAGGAAAAATGAGTAGCAGATTGCCTTAGCCGAAAATGGAGAACTCAAGAAAGGGTATTCGGCTGTAACAAAATTTTTATTCATGTGTGCTGCTTGACAGATTAAAGCTTCGGCACTATTTGTTAAAAGTCGAACGCATGAAGATTGTGTAACTCAAGGAATGTTTTATACAGCCGATGTAAAAGCATCGCCTTTAGTAGAAAAAATGTTCCAAAAAAGTTTAAGTTATAGCCGATATTTTATTGATATCGCCTTTAGTACAGATGTTCATGACCTTGGTGACCCTAGCGTTTTTCAAGTTAGCAGGTTTATCGGGGAAAGAGAAAGGTGGAGTGCAGTAAGTGCAATGTCGAGTGACATGACATATCAGAGATAAGATTTAGTCGGCTAAAGATGATGTCATACATTCGTCAAACGCTTTTCTAAGGAGATGTCGCAATCGAGAAAATCATTGAAGAATCAAAATCATACAAATATTCAGAGAAGGACAGGTTCTATGGGTTACAAGCTTCATTCACAGATCTGTCTTAATGCGAGACTACCCCAGGAATAATTTGTTCACAATAGATTGCGGGTCAGTAATCTCAGCAATAGTGGCAGTGTGACCATCATAAGCTTCAAGATCTTCGAATTCATCCGGGTCGCATGCGAATCCAACTGGTAAGGAGGAGTAGTCTTCTTTGGTCCAGGAACTCATTGCTGCTAGCCCGAAAGAAACCCCGGCGCGTGCACCTTGGATGACGGCCTGATCTATGCGGCCATTCACAGCATCAAGACGGGCTTCGACAGAATCCCCACGGGCATTCACATTGAGGGCGACTCTGTCTGCTGCTGCCTTCAAGCGGTCATTCTCTGCAGACAAGGCTGACAAGAAGCAGGGGTATGACATACAAGAGCAGGTTCAGTCAGGAGAAAGGGAAAACCAAGGTTATGCTAACCTGTAATGATGCTGCAGAGTTATTTCCGTTGCTCTGCCCACTCAGCTTCCTCAATATCATGTTTCTTGGATGCATTTTTCAGTTCCTTTTGAGCTTTATCTCTTTCCTCTCGGTAACGAAGAGCGTCCAAATGGGTCTGTTGAAGAATCATTAGACCCAAAATATGGTGGCATGAAGAAAGATTGGAAAGAGTTTTCTAGATCTACCGTTTCTAGGGAAAGAACCCAAGCGTGGCTGGAAGAGGACTCCACCCTAGAAAGAAGATGAACAGCGAATCAAGAGATGGACTGTCGCAAGAGGGCAGAGAATTGGTTTCTTACCTATGATGCCGGTGAGTTCGTGCTCGACTTCCTCCTGCTTCGCCTTTGACAGGATATTTGCCATGGTCGTCGTTCCCTACCATTGTTTTCTCTAACTTGAGCTGGAAGCTGAGAAGTGAGAATCTTACAAGACGATCTGTTCGACTAGGATAACAGCCTGTATACGGTCATCTTTATAGAGCCATGACTTGTACACTAGAAAATCAAGCCTTGGATAAGGGTTTGCACAGCTTATGGGCCGTTGTTGGGCTAGGCCGGATTTTTTGGTGATTGGAAAAAGTTATGACTTCAGAATCGGGAAGTCAATAGGATTCGGCTAAATTTTTTTTCAATTTTCAACTGGTTGATTGGGGACTCATATTACCAATTAGCACTAAAAGCAGAGACGAAAGGATTCCTTAAAGAAGGCTGTTCTTGGAAATTTGGGGGAGAAGGATTAGAGCTTCAGATCTGAGATAACCAGTTGCAATAGTTGTCTGCAGAGCAAAGTTTTCCGGTGCGGTTATCGCAATAACCGGTGTGTATGCATTGCCGATTGAAACAGAAAACAAAAAATCAGTGATCAATATGCGAAAAAACAGAACGCGCATTGATCTCGGAGGATCGGTTGTAGATTGATTTCAGAAGGACAAACTAAGGAATTTTATATTTACAAAAAGGAGGAGCAAGATTACAGAGGGTTAGTTTGTCCACTCCATCCTACGCCTAATCGGGAGGAAATGATCGAAGGTATCGGCCAGATCTGATCCAGCTACCTTCATGTCTTCTGCGGAACGTTCTACTCTATCCTCTAGATCTTGTTCACAAACATCGAATCTGTGGTAATCGGCACCTGAGTGAATCTTCACGGCGGAAAAAGCGAGTGTCGCGCCGTATCCCATGCCGGCTCTAGAGATGATGGGGAGGACGCGGTTGACTTCGTTTATCCGCTTCAAGGGTGTTGTGCCCATTACATCGGCCGTGACGGCAACCTCGAGAGCTTGGAGTCTGGCCGCCAGGACTGAGAAAAAAGAAGAAGTCGGTAAAAGCAGAAAAAGAGAATAAAGAAAGAAACGATGAGAAAACACTTACCGGCGGCTCTTTTTCGAGCAATGTCACGCTCTTGGGAAATTCGGGTAATTTCCTGATCCTTCTTTTCCAGGTCGAGCTGAAGATTTATGATTTTCTGGGTCAAGTCCTCGGTGAGATTGTTGCTGGTCCTCCTGAAGCAAAAGTAATAAAATGAGGCCAGATGCTTTGGAGGGAAGAGAAGAGGGAAGTAACCTTCTCTTGGAAGAACTAGAGGCACCGAGCTCGAGACTATGGCAACTCGCTTGGGAAGACATCTTCTAGCTGATTCAGAGTAGCGAAAGAGAAGAGGGTTTTCTGGTTTTGAGGCTGAAGCAGAGGAGTCCGGGATGCGCAGGCCGAAGCGAAGTGAAGGGGAGAGTTTAAAAGACCCCAAGTGCATCGGGAGGTGAATCGGCAGGTATGGTAATGATGACATGAGAAGACGGATGCTTCTGGAGGTTCTGTGTCAATATGAAAAGGAAAAGAATTTTGGAATAAAGCATTTATCCCAAAATTAGGGGGCATGTGTTAACACCAGATTTTCGCACACGTAAGAATATGACAGGTGAACCCCAACTAGCAGAAGGAAAAGATTCGGCAAGCAATCGGCAGCTGTTTGGTCCTCAGAGTTTCGGTAACTGTCTATGCAGTCGGCTACTTCACAAGGCAGTAGGCTCCATTCGGGAAACGCATGTTGCGAGTAAAGCTGGCTTGCACGAGAAGACACGTGACGATGGAAGGCACCAAATAATGTAGATTCATATCTTTCCGTATTTTTATTGTAAAGTCGTAATCGTCTAGGACTCGTGTTTCGTCCAGGGTATAAATATAAGCCCTCGACCATTGTAAAACTGTTCACAACCACATCAATACAAACCGGCCCCGTGCCACCTTCGAGTCCCTAGTCGTGTCGTCGAGTTCTTCGAGAGGAATCATCGATCCGTCGACCTCCGTAAGTACCGGCAACCTTGCTATCATGTCTAGTATCATGCGGTGGATTTAGATATTATGCAAGTAGTCTCGTACGTTAAGCTTAGTATCGTGCGGCGGATTTAAGCTTATGACGGGAAGTTTTTGCTTATGCCTTGTATCGTGCGGCGGATTAAGTCATGAGTAAAAATAGTTATCGGCTCTGTTAGATTTGGCAGATCTAATAGATTCATCAAGTTATCATGTGTTATATGTTTTATTCATTTAATTCGTACAACACCTTTTGCCCAATCTAGATTGATCTTCGTTCGGCCTTGTCGCACGAGTTTGTTTGTGCTTTGCTGATTATAAGATCATAACGGCCGAACTGACTTTCAATCTAGGTTGTTACATGTTGTGGGTTCATGCATGCCGATCATGTTTAGGCTCTGATAGAGCTGGGTGCCGTGCGGCAGGTGCAGGTTTTAGATTAGTTTAACCATGCTTGGCTTGTATGTTTCTTCTTCATGGACTCCAGTTCGGCTAGTTTGCCGATTCTGGTTAAGCTTACATGAGTAATGAGTTTTTATAGATCTGTCCAGATGTACGTGTGCTTTTAGCCTCTTATAATTAGATCGTATCATGCGGTGGATTAATCTAATTATAAGGAGTGGTGTAAATTTGTAGAAAGTGGTATCATGCGGTGGATTAGTTTTGCTTGAGTTTACACCTGACGGGTTTATGAAGGCTAGACGTGCGGCAGACTAGCTGGATTAGCCTATGCATACGTCATCTGAATAGATTTATATTTACAAGTTGCCCTTTTATCTTCTTGCTACTTATGCGTTCGGCGTTCAATATGCTTACAAGCTTTATCTTTTATACTTGCCGAATGACTTTATAAATCTGTTCCGACAAACAGCTTCTATAGTTGTGTGCCGTCGTGATTGGCTTTCAAAGCCGTACATATGGAACTGTCTGGTCTCACCCAGCATGTTCCAAGGTACTCTCACACTTTTATCCCTTGTTGGTTTTCAGGTCAAACCGACTGGCACGTCTCCGGATCCAGTACGTTCCGGGCACCCGATTGAAGCTAGCCTCGTTCGACTTGCTGTGTGCCTTGACGCGAGGTGTCACGTTTTGCGTCAACAAGGATCTTCCACCTTAGCCGGTTCCAGATCCACAGAAGGCGACATGGATCGCGGCGTGGGCAAACCGCCGTTTTTCGATGGGACGAACTATGCGTATTGGAACATACGCATGTTGGCCTATCTGCAGAGTTTGGGTGCTTCCATTTGGGATATTTGCAACTCTGCCGATTACGTGGTCTTGGCTGCTCGTGTCTCTCAGCTTCAGATCGATGAGCACGATGCCAATAGCCGAGCCCGTAATGCTCTTTTCTCATGCTTGAGCATGAGTGAGTTTGATCGCGTTTCTCACCTCGCTACGGCTCGGGAGATTTGGGCTACCCTCATGCGTTTCCATGAGGGAACCTCTCAAGTCAAAACCCGTCTCTACGAGTCGTTCAAGCGAGAGTATGAGAACTTTTGACATATGCCTGGCGAGAGCATAGAAAGTTTATTCGCTCGCTTTCAGGTGATTGTCAACAGGATGAGGGCTAACAAGGAGCTGTTGCCTTTCGACGATCATGAGAGGGCTTTGAAGCTTTTGCATACTCTTGATCGGTCGGTGTGGGATTCCAAGGTTCAGGCGATCATCGAATCGCCTAACTATGAGACCCTCACGTGCGACGAGCTCTTCAGTAAGCTCAAGTCCAGTGAGATTGATGCCATGGCGAGGGCTTCTTATGAAAATCCTTCTGGCCCATCAATGGCTTTGCTTTCTGGCTCTTCTGCTAACCCCTCTGGAGGTTTTGCTTTGCATTCTCTTCTTTCTGTCACAGAGGAGCAGTTGGAGTCTTTGGGGGATGACGAGTTGGCTATGCTCGCCAACCGGTTCTCGCGGTTCCACAACAACCACATGAACCGTCGCCGCGGAGGAGGACGCTCGGGATGCTACGAGTGCGGCGACCCCAACCACTTCATCGCTAGTTGCCCGAAGAAGAACAAGCAAGTCTTCGGCAAGGGCGATCATGGGCACAAGTATGACTCCGGCAAGCGCAAGGAGAAGTACGTCCCCACGAGGCACAAGCGGAAGGGCGGCTTCAACAAGGAGTACATCAAGACGAAGTACTTGGAGAAGGCCCAGGCTGAGCAGCGTGCTTTCTTCGCCACGCTCAGCGACGTCGACGACTCGGACGACGACTCCGCTTCCTCAAGCGACGACGAGTCCGAGAAGAAGAAGAAGATCGAGGACAAGCTGAACGGTCTCTGCTTCTTCGTCGACGACGACGGCTTCTGCACCATGGCCCTCGGCAAGGAGGTTGACGGCGAGCTGGAGGAGACCCCTCGGAACGACGAGATGACACCTCCCAGGTATCTCTGACCCCCGACGAGCTTTCTGCTGAGGTCGAGAAGCTCACTGCCACGCTCCTTAGTCAGGATAAGTTGCTTAGGCGTGCCGCTATAGAGCGCAAGGAGTTTAGGCAGAAGTGGGAGGATACGGTGAAGGAACTTGAATCTATCAAGTCCACCGTTGTTGTCACCGAGGAGGAGGAGTGTGAGATGTGCACCAAGCACATGACTGACCTTCTCACTTTGAGAGGTAAGTATGTTGCGTTGGTAGGAGAGGTGGATGAGCTCCGGGGTAGACCCATGCTGTTGGGTGCGTGCAAGACTTGTCCTGTCTTGCAATCTGAGTTGGCAGAGAAGAATGCCAAGATTGTGTCTCTTGAAGTGGCCAACTCATGTAGCACATGTGTGGCTAGGTGTGTTCTTTGTGAGGGTTTGGAGATGGAGATTGCTAATGTGAAGCATGACAAGATGCAAACCGAGGAGGAAAACACATACCTTCGGACCATCTTGTCATGGGTGTCTAGTGGTGAGCCACAGCTCGGGATGATGATCTCCTAATTCAAGCGAGCTGTTGGAGGTCCTGGTGTAGGCTTTGCTCCGGGTGTTGATGTTTCTGCTTTTGGGAAGATTGGAGAGTCGAGTGGTTTGAACCCGAGTGAGAAGCCCAACTCCACCACTACTCCCAAACTTACCAAGCTTCCACCCAAAGAGCCTCTCAAGCCTAACACCAAGGATGGGGTCTTTGTGGAGCCTCCAAGAGCTCCACCCAAGAAACAAACATGGGCTCCCAAACCAAACCACCTCAAGAACAAGCTGGACACCATGCCACCCATCCAGGAGGAGCTTATGCCACAGAAGGGCAAAGTGATCCACACCCACTACCGTGAGTACCAACAACCCCCTTTGAGAGCGGTGAGGTACCACTGTGAGCACTATGGGCGAGATGGACACTTGAGTGAGTTCTGCTTTCGGCGCAAGAGAGAGGCACGCCGTGCTAAGGAGATGAACAACCCGGACATGTACCATCCTTTCCATGATGTACATGTGCCGAATGTTCAGAGGAGAGCTCTGAGGAGAGCTGCTAGGCCCAGAGGTCCAGAACCTCAAGTTGCCAGGCCTAGGCAGCGGAGAGGTCGTGCCCGGTGGGAGCCTGCAGTTATAGGCTATGGACACCGTGGCGGTGGCTTTGTAGTCGAGCGTTTTCCCCCACCGCGTTTTGAGTATCGCGATGGACGCTCTTCCCTTAGCGGACCACGTTTTCCTCAGCGTGGTGATCGCTTTCCCCGTAGGCGTGCTAGGAATGGTTTTTCTACTAACCGTTCTTTTGAGCAGCCGGCCCAACACTGGTATTCTTCCTACTTCACTAACCCCAGTGTTGGACTGTATGCTCACCCTATGTCTTTTTATTGATGTAGGTAAAACGATTGGAGAACGTTTGGTTCGTGGATTCTGGTTGCTCGAGGCACATGACCGAAAACGCCAAGTGGTTCTCCAGTCTTAGTCCGGTCGCCGGAAAGGAGTTTATTACATTCGGCGACAATAGCAAAGGTAAGGTTTTGTCTCGTGGGTCGGTGCGAGTTAATGAGCACTTTGTGTTGCGCGATGTTGCTCTTGTTTCTAACTTGCATTTTAACCTTCTTTCTGTTTCGCAACTCTTTGACGACGACTATGAGATTCGTTTTAAACTGAATCTCAGTCGTATTTTGGTTCCTCAGGGCAATCTTGTTTGTATGATTTCGCCCTTTGGAAAAGTCTTTCGTGCGAATTTCTTGGAGTCTTTTGGCATTTCTCTTTGTCTTGTGGCTGGACCTTCCTCCTCTGATCTTTGGAAGTGGCATAGGAGACTTGGACATTTGAGCTTCGACTTGCTTGCAAGGCTTAGTTCACTTGGCTTAATCCGAGGATTGCCCAAGTTGCATATGGAGAAGGATCTTGTTTGTCATTCTTGTAGACATGGGAAGATGGTTGCCGCTCCCCACAATCCAGTGACTCAGGTCCTGACCAAGCGCCCTGGAGAGCTTTTGCACATGGACCTTGTTGGTTCGGCTCGGGTGAGTTCGGTTGGGGGGAAGTGGTATGTGCTTGTTGTTGTTGATGACTTTTCGAGATATTCGTGGGTCTTCTTTTTAGCTGAGAAGACCGAGACTTTCTCCTTTGCTCGCAATCTGATTTTGCGTCTTCAGAACGAGTTCCCTTTGAATTCGATGCGAGCTATTAGGAGTGATAATGGTTCCGAATTCAAGAATTCGGATTTTGAGAAGTTTTGTAACTCTTTGGGTTTAGAGCATCAGTTTTCTTCCCCCTACACACCGCCCCAAAATGGTGTTGTAGAAAGGAAGAATCGGACCCTTGTAGAAATGGCCAGGACGATGCTCGATGAGCATAAGACTCCTAGGCGATATTGGGCCGAAGCTATGAGCACTGCATGCTACATTTCCAATCGCATTTTTCTCCGAGCTTTCTTGAAAAAGACTTCTTATGAGTTGTGTTTTGGAAAACTGCCCAAGGTGAGTTATTTTTGAGTTTTTGGTTGCCATTGTTTTATACTCAAAAAGGGCAACTTGGACAAGTTTGAGTCTCGTTCTTCTGACGGTGTGTTTTTGGGTTATGGCACTCACACTCGAGCTTATCGTGTACTTAACCATGACACTAACCGAGTCATGGAGACATCAGATGTCACCTTCGACGAGACCATGGTTTGTCCTTCTTCTCGTTTTGAGCGTGTAGGTGATCATGAGGTTGGTGAGCCTCTTTTTGATGACGAGGATGAGGGTGCTGAAGGTATGGATGATCCAGCACCCCCTCCACCTGTTGTGCCTAAGGAGCGGCTTCTACGACGACTCACGGCCCCGACACGTCTTCTTCCTGGGGGCCGTGGGATCCGCCACCCTGAGCGGTACCTTTTGTACCCGAGGAGGCACCAGCTGCTGTTGAGGGGGAGATCACCTCTGCACGGGAGGCGCCACGACACATCCAGCGCCAACACCCCCCTCAGCAGATGATCGGCAACATTGATGAACGGGTCACTTGGTCCAGGTCTCAAATCTCTCACTTTGCTCATTCTGCTTTTGTTGCTGATTTTGAGCCCCGAGATGTTGGACACGCTTTGACGGATTCGGATTGGGTCAATGCCATGCATGAGGAGTTAGAGAACTTTGAGCGAAATCGGGTTTGGGTTTTAGTTCCACCTCCTCCAGACTGTAAGCCTATTGGGACAAAATGGATTTTCAAAAACAAGCAAGGAGAGGATGGCCACGTTGTTAGAAACAAGGCCAGGCTTGTAGCGAAAGGCTACAGTCAGAAGGAGAGGATAGACTATGAGGAGACTTTTGCTCATGTAGCTCGTTTGGAGGCTATTAGGATACTCTTGGCTTTTGCAATATCCAAAGGTTTCAAACTTTTTCAAATGGATGTCAAGAGTGCCTTCTTAAACGGCTACATTGAAGAAGAGGTTTATGTTGAACAACCCCCCGGTTTTGAAAATCCCAAGTTTCCAAACCATGTTTTCAAACTCCACAAAGCTTTATATGGTTTGAAACAACCCCTAGAGCCTGGTATGATAGGTTGAAAACCTTTTTGCTTGCTAAGGGTTTTAAAATGGGATGTGTGGATAAAACGCTCTTTCTCCTCAAGCAAGGCAAAGACACTCTCTTGGTCCAGATTTACATGGATGATATCATTTTCGGTGGTTCTTCTCACGCTTTGGTTGCCAAGTTTGCAGATACTATGAGCAGGGAGTTCGAGATGAGTATGATGGGCGAGCTGACTTTCTTTCTCGAATTGCAAATTAAGCAATCCCGAGAAGGGACATTTGTGCACCAGGGCAAGTATACCAAGGACTTGCTGAAGAGGTTCGATATGGGTGAGGCCAAGCCTCTTCCAACACCCATGTCGACCACGACGGCTCTGGATGCGGACAAGGATGGAGAAGCTGTGAACCAGAAGGAGTACCGAAGCATGATCGGGTCGCTGCTCTACCTTGAAGGGTCGAGATGGCGGACTAGAGGGGGGTGAATAGTCTTTTCTAAAAATAATCTTACCGGCTAACCGAAACAAATGTGGAATTAAAACTATCGGTCTAGCCAAGACTACACCCCTCTACTTATACTCTATGACACCTTACAAAAGATCCTAATCAATGCAAATAAGGTGTCAGGCTAGCTAGAGCTCACCTAACCAATTCTAGAAGCAAGGTCACACAATCCTAGCAACTAGTACTTCAAGCACGGGGGAGCTCCTACACAATCTAGCAAGCAAAGCACAAAGCCTAAGCTCACTAGCAATGCTTAATAACAAGGCTACACAAGCCAAATTAGAGAGCTCAACTTAGCTACACAAACTAAGCAATGTGACTAGCAAGACTACAAGTAAACTAGTCACTCACGGGATCAACTTCTATGCTAGACAAGCAAAGAAAGTAACTAGCAAGCTACACAAGCTAACTAATTACAAGAGCAACTACACAAGCACAATATATATGAAAGTAAATACAAGCTTGTGTATGGAGATAGCAAACCATCGAGAAGATGTAGACAATGTTGACACGGTGATTTTATCCCGAGGTTCACTTGGTTGCCACCAAGCTAGTCCCCGTTGTGTCGACCACACACTTTGGTAGTTCGGCGGCTAATAGGCACCACACCTAGCTCGACACTCGAGCGCCGCAAGAACTCACCCACAAGTGAGGGTAACTCAATGACACGCGCAATCCACTAGAGTTGCTCTTCGCGATCCCCGCGGGGCGAGCACAATGCCCCTCACAAAGCCTTCTCCGGAGCCACGCACAATCTTCTTGCGGGCTTCACGACGGAGACACAACCACCAAGCCGTCTAGGAGGTGGCAACCTCCAAGAGTAACAAGCACCACCGGCTTGCAACTCGACCACCTAGTGCCACTCGATGCAATCTCACAATGCAACGCACTAGCGATCACTCACTCGCTATCGATTCGCACACTAGTAAGCACAAGCGAGTTAGAGGGCTCCCAAGCACATCCACACAAGCCACCAAGGCTTTGGAGTGCTCAACAACCAGCCCATGGCCGGTTACCAACGATATATATAGCCCCAAGGGCTAACTAGCCGTTGCCCCTTCACTGGGCAACCTGCGCTACCATCGGACGCTCCGGATCGGGCCATCGGACGCTGAGGCCAGCGTTCGATGCTTGGATGCTCGCCATGTGTCCCCCACGAATAACTTCGGCCGAGCGATCCCAACGGCTATAATCCTTCGCGCGCCAGATAAAGTGGCATCGGACGCGCCGATGCCTAGCATCGGACGCTCCGATGCCTCTGCTCAAATCTGCACAAAAACGCCCTCACATCGGACGCGCCGGACCCCTAGCATCGGACGCTAAGGGCCAGCGTCCGATGTCTATGCAGAGAGCTCCCCGAGAGCCCCTGCGAACATCGGACGCGTCCGATGAAACCACATCGGACGCAGGCCAGCGTCCGATGCTCCCCGGAAGGCTAGCTCGCTCCACGACACCTGCATCAGACTCTGCAACAGTGCTTCCTCAGCATCCGTTGCCAGCGTCCGATGCTTCTTCAGCATCTGGCTTCAACTAGGGTTTGCCATCAGACGCTCGGCCCAGCGTCCGATGCCCCTCGGACCAACGTCCGATGCTCCCAGAGCACTTCACATCACTTTCGAAAACCGCTGAATCCTGCCTCGCAAGCTCGGCAGGAGGGAGAGGGACTATACACTAGTTTCTCCCACTTCTCCATGCCTCCTTTCAACACAACTTCTTCTCCAACAACTTCTCCTTTGCAAATGTGCCAACACCACTAAGTGTACAACATCATGTGTATGTGTGTTAGCATTTTCACAATCATTTTCCAAAGGATTTTCACTTGAACTCACCACGCCACTCGATCCTAGTAACATCGCAAAGTTAGATCGCTCAAGTGGCACTAGATGACCGATATGCAAACAAGTTTGCTCCTCTTGATAGTACGGCCATCTATCTTAAACCCGGTCATAATCTTCTCTACACACCTATGACCGGTGAAATGAAATGCCCTACAAGTATACCTTTGCCTTGCGCATTCCATTCCATCTCCTTCGGTGTTGATGCAACACATGCACCAACCTATCATCAAATGATATGATCCACTTCATATCATCACATGGCCTCCATGGTCCATCGATCTTGACCTCACTTGCTCTTCACCATTGCTTCGGTCCTTCGGCGCCAAGTCTTTGCTCAAGCCTCCCAACACTCGGTACCAACGGCTTCAAAGCCTCCAACTTGCCCTTCACTTCCGCAACCAGTCCATCAAGCCAAGCCTTGCCTTGATCTTCACCATCTTAGCCATATGACCACATGTCATGTTTCATGTGCATTAAGCTCCTTCTTCACATGTGTGAGCCTTGCAACATCCTCCAAGCCATTTCACCTCTATGGCATATGTTGCTCACACATGATCACCTGTGTAATTCACTTCAAACACATATTAGTCCACCTAAGTTGTCACTCAATTACCAAAACCAAACAAGGACCTTTCATACCTGACGGCGACACGCTCGGACATCCAGTTCGCGGTGTGCCTGTGCGCGCGCTTTCAGGCGTCGCCGCGCACTTCTCACCGTCAGGCGGTCAAGCGCATTTTCAGGTACCTTCGTTTCACACCTGAGTTCAGGATTTGGTATTCAGCTTCCTCCACTCTTTCCCTTTGCGGTTATTCCGATGCCGATTTTGCTGGTTGTCGCATTGAGCGCAAGTCCACTTCTGGGACTTGCCAATTTATTGGTTCTTCTCTTGTATCGTGGTCTTCTCGCAAGCAGTCTAGTGTCGCCCAGTCTACCATGGAGGCTGAGTATGTTGCTGCGGCTAGCTGCTGTTCCCAGTTGCTTTGGATGATGGCCACTTTGCGTGACTTTGGTCTGAGTTTTTCTCGTGTTCCTTTGCTTTGTGACAGCACGAGTGCGATTAGCGTTGCTAAGAACCCTGTGCTTCACTCGAAGACCAAACACATTGATGTGCGCTTTCATTTTCTGCGAGACCACTATGAGAAGGGTGATATCGACCTTCGCCATGTCGATACTCATCATCAGTTGGCTGATATTTTCACCAAGCCTTTGGACGAATCAACCTTTAATCGGTTGAGGGGTGAGCTTGGTGTGTGTTTCCCCTTTTAGATGGGGGAAACATTTTGGATCTTGTATCATAGACTGACTATTTTCTCGTTTGTTTTGTTTTTCTTTTGCATTTCAGCATACGCTTCTACATTCTGAGCTTCATGCATATAATCTTTAAAATGTAATTATGCTCTGTTTAGTGTGCTTTGATGCTTTATGTTGATATGTGTAGCTTATGCTCTTACTGATCACTAATACATGCTATGAGCCGAGCTATTTTAAATGGTGAACTTGTTTAATGAACTTAAAACCTAAAAATGTTCACCATTGAGATGTGCAACTAGTATGTGTAGAATGTGTTGAATTCACTCGTGCTTTTCATATATGCTAGGTTGCTATGTCTCTAGTTCTGAGTCTGTCACTTGCTTGGTTTGTTCATACTCTGTCGACAAAATCTGAACCAAGTTTTACGTGAATTGAAAAGATCGAGATGGGATTGCTTGTCAACACGTCACAGTTTCGAGACTGTTTCTCATTGCACTTTGAGTTAAACTTGAGTTGTGTAGTGTATGACCGAAACTGTTGCTTTAAGCTTCTGATTGCTTCTGCATAGGCTTCGCACAGTTGAAAAGTTAGGCAATACAAGCTTTCAACCTCTCGCACTCACATGCTGAAATTTAAACTTGTGTAACTTAACCGCTGCAACTCCGATAAAATCTGGATACACAAGTCTATGTTTCATTCTATAGCATGATGATTGAACTTTGCTAGAGGTAGTTCACCTTGTATACATGATTAGCACTTACTGTTTTCCTATCTATACATATGTAGTGCTATTTTGATGGTGAATACCTTTTTGGCTAAAAACTGCTCACTTTGCTCATATGTTCATATTTCACATTTGGTGATCAGTTTGAGCCTTTGCTTGCTTGTATGCGTTCCATTGAGTTGTCGGAGCTATACTGTTTAGAGCATCTTTGCATTTTCTTGACTATATTCCTGAAGCTGCTAACATGCATTATGACTCATATGCATTTTGGAAGGGGGAGCACTTCTCTAGTTGGCACTTTTGATGGTGCATTTTCTGAGGGGGAGAACATTGTTGTTGATTCCTTTTGCTTGATGGTGCATTTTCAACAAAGGGGGAGAATTTGGACAAATCATGCCCTCCCATGTTCAAAAGGGAGAAGAATCAGTTGTGTGCACCATGCAAGGGGGAGTTTGCTCGTGCTGAATTTTTGACATTTCCAGTTGGTTCGGAGCGCTTTGCTAGTTGTGTTGAGCCTTTGCCTCTTTCTTGAGGGACTAGCAGTCGCATCTTTGGTTCAGTTGGGTTCAGTTGGTATCGAGCTTTTCAGTCGATGTCAAGCTTTCTTGCTAGTTTTGTTGAGCCTCTGTGCCTCTATCTTGAGGGACTAGCATTTTGCTTCGATTTTTCATTTGGTTTTTGCTAGCGGTGTTGAGCCTGTTCTACCTCTTCTTGAGGGCTAGCTTTGCTTTGCTTGGTTGCGTCGAGCCGTTGCCCATGTCTTTGGGAACCAAGTTGTTTTGCTCTTTCCACTTGACCTTCTTCGGCTTTGCTAAGCTTTTGGGTCATTTGGTCGAGTTCTCTCTTCTCCTTCTTTCTTCCTTCCTCCTTTCAATTATGATTTGTGTTGGTAGTTGACAATGCACTCATCAAGGGGGAGATTGCGGATACATGGGTGTATGCCGAGTCTCTGAGTGATGAGTGATTGTCAACTGGGATAATGCGCATGTTCTTTGGCTTGTGTTGTGCAGGTGTCGAGCACGGATACAGTGATCAGAGGCAAGGTGAAGGTCAAGTAGAGACGTGTCGTGCCGATGGGCCGAGAGTGGCGAAGGGCGGACGTGAGACTTGGACTGAGGGACCGGTGGCCCGAGGATCAGCTGTGGTGGCTGGCAGCTTGGGACAGCGACGAGCGAAGACTTGTGGGACATGGTGTTGCTCGGGTCGAGGACCTGGGGACACGTGTCGGTGGACGGGGTGCACGGGCGGTGCATCCCCTCTACAGCTTCGGTTTGGTGGTAGAGCCAGAGAAAAACCATCGGGTGGACGGTTTCCAGGTTTGGGCCTCAAAACCTGGGCGCTGATGGTTTCCGAGTTTGGCCACAAAACTCGGGCTGAGGACGGTTTCCAGGTTTGGGCCTCAAAACCTGGGTGCTGCGGGATTGCTGAGTTTGGGTCACAAAACTCAGGCTACGTTGGCTGGTTTCCCGGTTTGAGCCTCAAAACCGGGGGTTGGTCATGAAGGCTGGTTTCCCGGTTTGGGCCTCAAAACCGGGGGCGGAGTCCGTGAAGAGGACGCAGAGCGGTGGCGGCACGTGGCGGCAATCGGGAGGTTGCGTCGAGGCAAGGCTACGAGTTGTGCGGGCGTGGCCGTCGGATCCACCTACCATCGAGTTGGTCCAGAATAACCTTAGGGTTTAGCTAGTTCGCTCTGTTAGTAGTAAGGGGTAGAGTGGGAATTAGGAATAGTTAGAATTAGGATAAGTAGGGGGAGACACCCACCTCCCCATCCATCTCAGTCATTTGCTCTTTGCACTTAGGGTTTTCTGCTCTCCCAATCCCCTGCTGTAGCTAGCTGAGATTCACAGAGAACCATACCTCTGTGTACTGGAGATTTTGAGGAAGTGAGGCCGTAACCTCACTGTTGTAGCGTGTGGTAGCCACACGGTTGCAGATCGATGTGTTGATTCGCGTTTTGTTCGTGTTCTTCGCATTCTTCGTTTCTCCGCGATTTTCCCGTCACTCGATCTCTCTCCCTACTGCGTCTTTGCGAAATCCGTTTGAATCAACTTGTTCGTTTTTGAAAGGAGATCATTTCCACCGAAGGAATTCATCTAACTCCTCACGAACAAGTAGATCGGGTTGATTTCGTTTTTGTGGCGCTTTTTCGTTCTTGATCTTCCCCTTTCGATTTCCCGGTGATTGAATCGATTTGAGCGGATGATTTCTTGGGGATAGTCTCCTAACTACCTCGTGATCATTCTCTCCAAGTTTGGGAACGCGGGATTTTGATTTGGGTCGGATTTGGGAAGTTTTGGAAGAAGGGTGGTTGAAATCACCCTCCCTGAGTGACCGCGGACAGTCCGCCACTCAGGGCGCGGACAGTCTGCGCGTCGGGGACTTGGCCAGACCAGTGGTCGCGCGTCTCTGCGTTTTGGGTCTCCGTTGACCGGCGGACAGTCCGCCGGTGTAAACCGCGGACAGTCCGGGACTGTCCAGGGAGTTTACAGCAATTGTGCTGTTTTGGGTATTTGGCCGGCGGACAGTCCGCCAACCCCTTGCGGACAGTCCGCAGTAGGGGCGGACAGTCCGGGACCCCAGGGCCAGACAGTCCGGGATTCAACTGAAGACTCCGGTTTAGTGCGTTTGCTCTCCCGGCTTGTTCGCTTGGTTTCCGGACTTCTCGTTTGGCCTTGTAGTTGACCAAGGAACCTCTCTAGGTATCTTTGCTACTTGTTAGCATCGGTATTTGGGGATTTCTCGACGTAGCCGTCTATCTATGTTCGGGACTTGGTTTTTGGGGGTCGAACTTGTTCTGGTGCTTTTGCCGATTGATTCGCTATCGCTTTGTGGTGCCTCGCTGTGATCCTAGGGATCATCCACCCTCTTCCAAGGGTCGTGGGCATCACGGTTTCGGTCGTAACTTTCGGGGGTTGATTTTGGGACTTGTGGCCAAAGTTTTGAGAGAAATTTTGTTGGCTCCTATTCACCCCCCCCTCTGGTCGCCTTGCTAAGTGCTTTCTCGGTCCTTCAAACTCCATACGAGTATTGGGTTGGAAGGAAACCATCACTTACATACTTACTCACGTGGGGATGTTTGGCGAAAGTCAATGTTCCAATTTCTAAGAAGCGTAAGCTTGGACCAAAGACTGTGGATTGCATCTTTCTAGGATATGCACATCATAGCATTGCCTATAGATTTTTAGTAGTAAAATCTGAAGTACCTGATATGCATGTGGATACGATCTTTGAATCTCGTGATGCTACATTCTTTGAGAACATTTTTCCTATGAAAGATATGCGTAGCAATGCTAAGTTTTCCTCTGAATTAACTCCTGATTTTACTACACCTATTGAGTCTCCGCTTAAGTCATTTGAACAACCACTTAATGAAGTTCTTGAGGAGGATGACAATGAAATTCTTGTGAGGAACAAGAGACGAAGGATTGCAAAATCCTTTGGTGATGATTTCATTGTGTACCTTGTGGATGATACTCCTACTTCTATTATAGAAGCATATGCATCTCCAGATGCAGATGATTGGAAAGAAGCTGTTCGTAGTGAGATGGACTCGATTCTTTCTAATGGTACCTGGGAGTTATCTGAGTTGCCTTTTGGTTGCAAACCTGTGGGTTGTAAGTGGGTGTTCAAGAAGAAGCTTAGACCTGATGGTACTATTGACAAGTACAAGGCTCGGCTTGTGGCTAAGGGTTATACTCAAAAAGAAGGCGAGGATTTCTTTGATACTTATTCACCTGTTGCTAGATTAACCACTATTCGAGTATTACTTTCCCTGGCTGCCTCATATGGTTTTCTCATTCATCAAATGGATGTGAAGACAGCTTTTCTTAATGGAGAGTTGGATGAGGAGATCTATATGGATCAGCCTGATGGGTTTGTAGTAAAAGGTGAAGAGCAAAAAGTGTGTAAGTTATTGAAATCTTTGTATGGCTTGAAACAAGCACCTAAACAATGGCATGAGAAGTTTGACACTACTTTAATTAGTGCAGGCTTTGCTGTTAATGAAGCTAATAGGTGTGTGTATTATCTACATGGTGGGGGTCAATCTGTTATATTATGTTTATATGTTGATGATATTCTTATTTTTGGAACAAATATTGATGTTATTAATGAGGTCAAGTCTTTCCTATCAAAGAGCTTTGATATGAAAGATCTGGGTGAAGCTAATGTTATTTTGAACATTAAGCTGATTAAGGATGAGAGTGGGATTACTTTATTGCAATCTCACTATGTTGAGAAGGTTTTGAGTCGCTTTGGCTTTATGGATAGTAAACCTTCTCCAACACCTTATGATCCCAGTGTGACTTTGAGAAAGAACAGAAAGTTTGCTAGAGACCAACTGAGATACTCTCAGATTATTGGTTCACTCATGTATCTAGCGAGCGCAACTAGACCAGATATCTCATTTGCTGTGAGCAAGTTGAGTAGGTACATGTCCAACCCGGGTGATAATCATTGGCATGCACTTGAAAGAGTTTTGCGTTATCTCAAAGGTACAATGAGTTTTGGAATTCACTATTCTGGGCACCCAGCTGTGCTAGAGGGATATAGTGATGCAAACTGGATTTTTGATATTGATCAGATCTACGCCACTAGTGGGTATGTTTTTACCCTTGGAGGTGGTGCAGTGTCATGGAGGTCTTGTAAACAGACTATTTTGACTAAATCAACCATGGAAGCAGAACTTGCTGCTTTGGATACAGCTTCTGCAGAGGCAGAGTGGCTGCGTGAGCTCTTGTCTGACTTACCGGTGGTTGAAAAACCAATACCGGCTATCCTTATGAACTGTGATAATCAAACAGTGATCACGAAAGTGAACAGTGCTAGGGATAATACGAAGTCAACAAGACACGTTAAAATACGTTTGAAGTCTGTCAGGAAGTTGAGAAACTCTGGAGTAATAGCTGTGACTTATGTACAAACAGACAAAAATATGGCAGATCCCTTTACAAAAGGGTTATCACGGAATGTGATAGAAATCGCATCAAGGGAGATGGGTATGAGACCCATATGAGTTTACAGTAGTAGTAACCCAACCTTTTTGATCGGAGAACCCGTGACTAAGGATCTGGGAAGAACAAGCTATTGGTAAACTGAGGAGAGTAATTTCTAAACCCTCTCTTTGTGAAGATGCAATACTCTCATTGCTATGAGGCACTGTATGGAAGGTTGGCAAAGACCTTAATATGTTCTATTGGCTTTTAAAAGCAAAGATATTGTCCTACAGAGTATTCTTGAAAGAACATACCTATATGAGTCATGACTGTTAAAACGTCGCAGTCTATGAGATTAGGGTGATCTCTAGTAAGCTCATGAAGAGACCATGGAGTATGACGTATATGCTCCACCCATGGAGAAAGGCTATTGGCAGGCAGGTACTAGTTTAACCTTGAGTAAAACTTGCTTCACGCAAAACTTGCAATTCAAGGCATAGTCCATTGTTCAAGTTGTGAATAAGTGTAACTTGAGGTTATAGGCACAAGTTCAACTTAACAGTCTCTGCTAAACACTAGTATATCAAACAGTAGCGGGAACAGGCAAATCTCTAAATGGGCATTTGAGATCTGGTGGGGGATTGTTAGAATTTATATGGGCTTGGCCCAATAATAATTCTGAAATTCCTAAATAAATCTCAAGTCTCATACACGTGTGTGCAAAGAGGGAAGTGGAACTCTTTAGTCCCACCTTGCTAGTGGAAGGGGAGGAGAACTTGCTTAAATATGGAAGTCCTCTCTACTTCCTCAAGTCTAGTGTGAGAAGGAGAAAGAGAAGTCCACACGCGCGCGCTCGCCCGCCTCGCCTTGCCGGGCCGGGCGTGGCGTGGCGTGGCGACTTGCGCGGGTGCGCGGCACCTGCGTGAATGGTCCACCGAAATTCGGCTCCTCGCCTTGCGGGAGCGCGGTCTCCTTTTGCAGTTTTAGTTTTTGGTTTCTTGGCCTTCAAGTTGCAGAGTCCTGAACAGTTACGACTCAAGAGTCCTAAACCGATTTAGATCGTGATCGCGACACGAGGTCGGTTCAACAGGGCTATATAAGCAACCTATTGGCCACGCCAAAACATATATCTCAACACCTCTCGAGCTAGTGTTTGCCTCATATCGCTTCTGCGCTGCCGTCTAGTCGTCTCCAGTCCGTTCGCTTGCGTGCACCAGCGACCGGGCGAGCAGGTCTTCGGAACCCTCGTCTTTGCGATCCTGCACCGGGAGAAGGCGAATAAGGTTTTTGGGAAGCGCTCGTTGCGCAACTGCTCTCGTCTTTAACAACGGGTCGTCTACCGTCCAAGTCAGGCGGCGCTGCGTCAAGACGTACTCGTCGTCAACTGCTCCAAGCTCTTCCTCCAGCGCTCATCGAGGATCGTCCAGCATCGACTCCGCCACTGTCTTCTCCAGCAAACGAAAGGTACGCCGTTCGTGATCTAATGTCTATGCTTACATCAAATCTTATACCTTTGCTCTTGTTTTTTAATCTATCTGGTGTACGAGCTATGTTTACACCTGTTGTCCTGTATGAGATCATGTTATGCATGTTTTGTTATGCTAGTAAACAATACAATCTGAGATATCTAGATCATCAATTTATCATGATTTATATTCTGGTTTTAATCTGGAAATTGTCTATTCTGTTAACACCCAAAGGTCGTCGTGTCGTTGCTCTACATTAAACGGTTGCTACAGTAATTCACGCATTAAAAACTGTATTGAGTGTATCCATGCATCACCAAATTAAATGGTTCGTTCATTCTATGAAGAAGAATTGCAATTGCAAGCAAGCAACTTATTTGTTGCCGCCGTGCTGCTGGTCGTCGTGCCTGGCCTTCTGCTCCACCTCCGACAGCAGCTCCTGCTCCTGCTGGTCGGTATCAGATGATGATCTGTGGTCAAGCCAGGCGATGATGTCCTGGAAAACTGCGTGGATGTTGTCGGGCGACTCGCCGGAGGTGAGGGCGTGCCACATGCCAGGGTAGAGCTTGAGCGTCTTGTCCTGGCTCGCCGCCGATCCGTACAACAGCTCGCTCACCGACGGATCCGTCACCTTGTCTGCCCCGCCGTGTACGATTAGGAACGGCAACGACACCTACACGTACGCAACATATATATATATTTATCAGCATGATGTCAGTATATATATATATATAGCTTAGGTTGTTATATATATTTATCAGCGTACCAAACTCTAAAAAAATATTTATCAGCGTAGAGTAACATCGTCTTTTACCAGGCCACATGTTATTCCTACTGTTTGAGTGAACACTATGTGGCACAAGTTTTGACTAAGATAGTGACAAGTCCAATCTAACTTTTGAGTGGAGACGGTACAAAAACAAAAATAAAAACACAACTAAGGGGTGTATCAGGCTACACCTATAACTAATAACAATTTAGGACTAGACAGCATTTTACGGGCCGAGTCTGATTTGGGCCGGACCAAAAAAAAAAGTCTGATTACGTCGGGTCAAAAAAATCTCATTCATTAGTGTCTACTGGGCAAATCAGACCTGCTATTTTTGGATTCGGCCCAAATCGGGCCAGGGCTCAGATCGGACCCGGACCTAAATGTGCCACTCATGCAAATAAATATTTCGGACCGAATTCGGATAGAGAAAAAAATTCTAGACAGCAAGATCTCTACCCAAGCCCTCCCAAGACATAACACTTATTAATTTGGCATTCATAAATATTGTGATAACTGTTTTGTATACTTGGTCAAACTCAAAATTGTTTGCATTAATTGACTCGGAACAATGTGAGAATTGTATTTTTTCCCGGATGAAGGTAGTATCTTTATATCTCCTCATAGGTAGGGTTTCAATATTGCGACCATTATAATTCCAATATCTGATCTCAATCCTAATTAAGTTTGTGTAGGATTTCTTTTAGTCAATGTTTTATGATTCGGACATCTATTTTTTTTTCATAATATAAGTATCACTCTTCCTATTGCAAGCCATATTGGTAGTCAATATTGGAGAGATTGTCGTGTCTGATGGGGTTTATTACTAGTGTATTTGAGTGCAGTAATAATTTGTGGATTAATCTCCTTGTTGACTGGTCAAAGAAGCAACTAATTGAACAGCGACGTTCGTTGTTAAACACGTGGGTTGCCGGTTGACCGAACCACTAACTACTTAAGATAAGATAGTAAATACTTATTCGGTCCAAATTATATATACAAGAAGTTTTGGCTTTATTTTCTAAATACATATTTATTTATTTTTTATGTATCTAGGTATAGTATATATCTAACTGTATAGTAAAAGCTATAATTGAAACTAGCTAGAAGAGTTAAAAACGTCTTGTAACTTGAAATTCATGAGCGAGTATTTTAGATTTATTGGATGGATGCAACTGTTGAGTTTAGGTTGGTAGATCTCCATCAACATCGAGAATCACGGATGACGTTGGACGAAGGGACACCATCATCATGATTCATGTGACTAGTATTTATTGGGAGAAAATATATAGGGAAATTGAAGACATCTTATTATCTGATGAAGAAAAGAAAAAAGAAAAAGAAAAAGAAAAAGGAAATCTGACCTGGTGTAGGAGGTTTTGCTCGAGGTCCAAGCTGACCCTGAGCAGCTCGTATGCGGTCTTGAGTCGCGGCTTGTCCTTGTAGCAGTAAGGGTTGCCCCGGATCTCGTCCCTCTTCTCCTGCGTCTTGTAGGCGGCGTCGATCACGTCGCCGGTGGGCACGATCTTCCACGTCGGGATGACGGAGGTCATGGCCCTGAGGATGTTCACCACCAGCGGGTGCGGCCGCATGTCGTCGGCGATCTTGCACATGGGCGCCACCAGCACGGCGCCGCTCCAGAACTCGGGCCGCCGGAGGTGGAGAAGGAGGGCCACGGCGCCGCCCATGGACTCCCCGAGCAGGAACCGCTTGCCGCCGTCCGTTGACTGGGACCGCGCCACGGAGGTGAAGTATTCGTCGCAGTCCCGGACCAGCAGCTCGAAGTCCGGCACGTAGCCCTGCAGCCCGTCGGAGCGGCCGTGGCCCTCGTAGTCCAGGCCGTACACGGCGTAGCCGGCGCGCGCCAGGCGCTCGCCGGTGCCGCGCATGGTCACGCCGCACTCCACGGCGTAGCCATGGCAGAGGAAGACGAGCGCCTTTGGATTCTGATTGCTCCTGCTCTTGCCTGCAGGCAGCCATGTGCATGCGAAGAGGCTCATCCCCCGCGAGTTCTTCACGTACCCCTGATTCGTTTCGTACCATGCATATACCACCAGATCAAGGAAGTTAATTACTTGGACGACGTTATTCATAGCTAGCAAGCTAGATCCGTGAGTCATGGATGGACACGGAGGTTAGTTACCAAATCAATTCAATACCTACCTCTTGGTACTCGTGGTCCAGGAGCACCGCGCCGCCATCATCTGCCCCGCCGCCGCTCATCACCGTCCTGCCGCTGCCGCCGCCCGCCGCCCGCCGCCCGCCGCCGAGGCCGAAGAAGGACGATTCAACTCTTCAACTGCTTTCAGAGCAGGGCAGGGAAGACGGAAAAACAGAGGAGAGTTGACTTTCTAGATGATTGTGAATTGAAGATATATATGTAAGGCGAATGCAATGCATCCAAGGCACAGGCAGGGAAGAAGGGGCGGAACAGAAGTGTGTGTGTGTGTGTCTCTCTCTCTCTCTCTCTCTCTCTATATATATATATATATATATATATATATATATAACCATGTATGTATCGTATGAATGATGAATGATATTGATTCAGGATTATACTGTTCAAACTCAGCATGCGCACAAGATGGATGAATGAATGAATTTAAAAAGCGAGCGAATGAATGGACCGATATATCTCAATTCACCAAGCGCGCGCAGCAGTCCAGCAGACGAAGGAGACCTCTCAACCAACGGAAGCCAACCCAAAAAAAAAAAAATGAGGACTGGGTCCAACACGAAATACACACAAACTTCCATCTATATATATCCATCCATGATCCATCCTTGTCCCTTGCTGATGCATTTTATTTTATTTAACGACCCTGATGGTGGCCTGTGACATTACGAGAACCTCACATATGTCAACACCATCGATCGTTCCCATCTGTCCGTCCACAGATGGATGTCATCTTCTCGATCATACACACCTAATGCAGTAGATCGAAGTAACTACAAGCAGTCAGCCCTCACATCAACAAATTAAATATCAAATCTAGATAGTAACTAACTACATACATATCTGTTTTACTATATATCGTCTACCTTTACAAGACAGTATTACAGATTCTCTCTAAAAATCACAGTTCTGTATTATCTCAACTACTCAAATGTTTTTCTTTCTTTTTTTACTAGCTAATAACAACATTGTTCTTGTAACCCGGCCATTGTTGGATCCAAGCTAGGAAATCGATGGTACCCTCTCATTCAACCATTTGATGATGTCTGCAAACACAATATCGATGTTTTCCTTGGGTTCTCCTGAAGTCAATGCATGGCACATCCCAGGGTACAACTTCAATGTCTTGTCCTTGCTTTCCGCTGATGCATATAGTGCCTCACTTACCGTGGGGTCAGTTACAGCATCGTCCTCACCATGGACTATGATGAATGGTAGAGTAACCTATTTCCAATGAAGACACCAACATAAAAACACAAACATGGATTATATATTGTTCCAGTCAGAATGCAACATACAACATTATCCATGCAAAATCAAGTTTCATTAAAAGATGGATGCTATCTTACACAATGATGCAAAATCAGTTGTGGCCATTGGTGATTTTCAAATTTCTTCCAAATATTTATTATTTTTTTATTCATTTATAACTCTACAGTGCTCTTTCATGTATAAATAAAATGTGCACGTGTGTAGTACAGTACATGAATCTTCACAACATTTGTGAAAGCAAGTGTTGTTGTTTTTTTGTACATTTACATCATCAAGAACAAACTAATCTCTTGATTATGAAACTACATGTTCAGAAGAAGGTGAATTTTGCTCAGGGATACCGTTCTTATATGCTATTTGTTGATACACACCGCCAACCCTTGAATATGCCCAATATATACCATTATGAAAAGGCGTGTGTTTTTTATTAGTGGACAATGGAATCATTAAATAATTATTTATCCAAAATTTATAGTGGCGCTCAAAATTTCGGTAGGTTGGATGCACACAAAACCTCAAATGCATTTTTGAATCACAAGGGTATTATAAGAACAAACGCAATGATAACTTTCTGCATACCTTATCAAGATTGCTTTCAATATCCAAGCTTGCCATGAAAATTTCATAACCAGTCTTTAGCCTAGGATTTCCTTTGTAGCAATAATGATTGTTTCTTACCTGATAATAAATAATGGTATTAACAAGAAGCACAAAAATATTTTTCATGTAACATATTAGCTTGGGTCATCCTATCTTTTACCATACCTCTTCACGCCACTCCTCGCTTTTAATTGCCCTATCTATGATATCTTTACTGGGAATGATTCTCCATGTAGGGATCACATTGCTGAGCTTTTTTAAAATTAAAATCACAATGGGGTGAGGCTTCATATCTTCTACTATCTATATGAATGTTATCATCAATAATCAATAGTATGATGAAACTTAAAATACATTATAGTGTCCTTTGATGAACAACTATTGGAAATTTATCAAAGATGCCAATGCATCTAAAGGAAATTGAAAAAAAAATTGTTGGAAAGTAACCTTGCACATCGGAGCAACCAAAATGGCCCCATCCCAAAAGGTAGGTTCCTTTCTATGAAGCATAAGCACAATTGCTCCCCCCATGGATTCTCCAAGCAAGAATCTCTTTTGTTTCTTATACTCTTCTTTCTCTAAAAAGGGGAATTAGACTATTAGTTTGTAAAATGGTTACATCAAGTCTAATAATACACTGAGAGGAAATTCTTTTTAGGGCCCGTTTGGATGGTTGGAATTGAATTCATTTTAAGAATCATAATTTAGACACATATTAATTAAGCTAATATGATTATCTATGGATTACATCTATATATTATTGTTGCCTATATAAGAGAGATACACATGTGTTACATTTCTACTGTAGGGGAGTGAGTTGAAGAGAGTGTTATAAGTTGCAAAGTAAAAAATATAGTATGGTGGTCTATAGAATTCATTTCTCTCTTTCACCCTATGAATTTGAGATAGGCTTATATATATGTGTGTACTTTAGAAAGTGGTGGAATGTCAAATTCCAAGACAACTATCCTAGTTTATTGAGTGACTTCCAATTCCTCCAAAATGAAAGGATCCAAATGGGCCCTTAAGTTTTTTTTTCTTGAAGCAAGTGGTAATTTAAGAGAAAATAAATGGCTTCTTATGAATGTGGTTAAAAAGGCGCGACATAACATGACACTTGTACTAATTTTGTAAAACATACCACAGACACTTGCAAAGTACTTAGAGCAATCAACCACAATGTCATCAAAACTACTAAAATATCCTTGAAGTCCGGAAGACTTTCCATGGCCTTCATAGTCCATTCCATGCACTACAAACCCAGCTTGTGCCAACCTTGTACCTGTTCCTAAAAGTAATATGTATAAGCTAATTATGAGACTTTTAAAATATTTTTGCTACATATGTCTATAGTTATATCCCTAATATGATAATAAAGTCTATAGGGGTTTCTAATTATCATCCATGTTTCTACCATAGTTACTCAACACTATTCATTCACGATTAAGAATTCAAGATGCAATTCTTGTTTTTAGCACAATTAATCTAAACTCATCACTATTCATTCACGACCAAGATGCAATGATATTGTTATAATTTTAAGTAAAGGTGCACATGAAATTCACCAAATTATAATATTTACCTCTCATTGAAATACTGCATTCCATGGCATATCCTAAACAAGTAGCAAGAAATAAAATACAATGTAACCAAAGGCAACTTCACTTGGATTGGAAAATTAAAAACACAATCATATTAGTAACCAAGTTACCATGACATAGAAAGATCACGGCTTTCGGTTCAGAGTTCAAAGGTCTCCATTGGCATGTGAAGAGATTAATTCCTCGTGCGTTCAATACATATTCCTGGAACACAATAATTCAAATGGATAATATTGAGAGGAAACATGGCATGCTATCAGTTTGAAAAGTATAAAAAATATCTACATAAATCAAAGTATAAACTATAAGAATAAACAAAACAAATTGACCTCATCATACTTGATATCATTGTTATCCATTTGCTCTCAAATGGAAGCCGCAACATCAAGGCATAAAACAATGTGTACACATGCAACTTATATATTTAGGAATGGTCAAAGAGAAGTAGATGCACCATTGTGTGGATAGTTTAATTTGAAGGTAAGTAGTTTTGTGTGGTGGTGTTTTTATGCATGCATGGGAACGCAAATTGTGTGGTAGTGGCGTAGTTACATTTATGTAGTCTAAGTTTAGCAGACAAACTGTTGAAATAATGCAAAATATTCTACCAGATATTAAATTGAGATATATTTCTGTTGGGGGAAAGGACCCTCGGCAGAGGCGCTCAAACTGATGCCGGAAAAACCCTCGCGCGACCAACGTGGCCTCGCGAGGGCTTTCCCCCCCTGTTGGGGGTCATTTTCCTGACCTTCGGACGTGAGCCCGACCCTCGATGATTTGTTACACTCCTCGCAGGTTAAGGCGCGACGACAACGCGGCAGGCGACCCTCGCCGGCATTCAAGGCCTTTCCGCGTGGAGCGATGGGTCTGGCAGACGTCAGTGGAGCGCTGGCCCGAGGGCAAGCGAGATCGAGGGTCTGGCACTCGCTCTCCCCTCTCGAAGGTGATGAGAATCAGGTGGCGGCGCGCAGGAAGGGGGCTGACTAGGGTTTTTACCTTAGCTGTATTTTTACGTTGTTACCCCTCCTCCCTGCGTGGAGTCAGGGAATCTTTTCTGTACCCTTTTGTAATTGGTCCCATGACCCTTGGTGTTCCCTATAAATACCAAGGGGTGAACAGTGTAAAGGGACGATTCTTTTTTAGGGAACAGAGCCATAATAACTTTGCCTTCGTTTCCTAAACCTTCGCTGTTGCTTCCGACGCTTGGTCACCTTCGCCACTCCCCTGCACAAGTGCGGAGGTGGGGCAAGTGTGTTTCCAACAGTTTGGCGCCGACCGTGGGGACCGAAGTTCGAAATGGCAGGAAACAGGAGAGTGCCCGCAGCTAGGGACCGACGCGTCGCCAATGAGGCGGCGACGCTGGTTCCGCCTGCTGAGGAGATTGTGCAACCCTCGGGAGCAGAGGGTGTCACCCCAGAATCAGAAGTCCCGGGCCCCCAGGCCCGAGTGGTGACACAGTCGCACCCCCACACTCCTGGAGAAGGAGAGGGGAGAGATGAGGAAGAGTTGGGCCTCGAGGCCCTCGAAAGACTTCAAGCTGAGCTGCAAGAGAAGAAGAGGCGCCTGGATCAGCTTGAGAGGCACAACCGGTTGCGCTCGATCAGACAAAGGGCAGACGAGGCCAGGGAACAGCTTCGCCGAATGGAAGAATCCCTCGCTGCGGCTGAAGCCGAAGCCGAGGGATGGAATGATGAGGAAATGCCCCCACTGCAAGAGGGGAATGACGAGCGGGATCAAGACAACCTTCGTCGCCATCCACCACCCCCACCACCACCATTTCACCCAGAACCACATCCTATGAGGCCACCAAACTTTCGCCAACTCTACCCAGATGAGAGAGAGCCTAACCTTCGCAACCAACGAAGACCTCAACAACACCAGATGCCCTATGACCCAAAGTCACCACTCTCCCAAATGCTCCAAACCCAACCCTGGCCACCGTGCTACAATCCACAAAACCTACCCCGCTACGACGGGCTCTCCGACCCTCGCCAATTCATAATGAGCTATGAAGCAGCAGTTGCCGCAGCAGGCGGAGACGAAACAACAATGGCAAAGTCCTTCGTCATCATCCTGCGAGACATTGCACAAACCTGGTACAGCAACCTCCGCCCTGGAACAGTAGATTCCTGGGCCAACCTCAGAGACAGGCTTTGTACAAACTTCAAGGGCATTACACCAGCCCCATCAAACCCCATTGAGTTGTTCAACTGCAAACAAGAAGAGCGCGAGCCACTTCAAGATTATTGGCGGAGGTTCATCCAAATCAGAGCAAGAACCCCGGGAATATCCGACGAGGCTGTCATCCTCGCTGCAGTCAGTGGCCTGCGCCCAGGCCCATGCTCTTTGAAATTCGCCAGGAAGCCGGCAAACACAATCGAGGAATTACACGAGACAATGGAAAGATTCTGTAGAGCAGACATGGACTTCAGAGCGAAGTCCGATGCTCGGAGGTCACAGCAGAAGCCGCAACCGGGGCCTCAACCAAGAGTAAACAACTCTCGCCAAGAACAAAGCAACATCGGTGCCATCAACAAACCAATACACTATGAACACCAAGGACGGGGCACTCAACCCCCGAACAACCAAAACCCCCAAGGTTTGCCACCCCCGCCAGATCAACGGAACCAGCAAAAAGACCCCGCGAAAATGTATTGTCATTTCTGTGGTCTTGGAAAGGGGCACACCACCAAACAATGCGAATGCTTCGCCAAGGGAAAAGAATTCCAGGAGTCCAAAAGAGCCGCTTCGGCAGACAACCGAACCATCAACCACACCAGGAAACCAACCTTCCACTCAACAAATCCTCCATACCACTATACCCCCATAAACTACGGCCTACCTTCGCAACAACCCATCTACGCGCACCACCCACTCTACAACCAAGCCTCTTATCAGCCAACCACCATCCCACAACGCCAAAATCCACCATACACAGTCACATACCCAACAACCCCCCAAACCCAAACCCCAACTACCCACCAAGTCAACAATGCTCTACCGCCACCACCACCAATACCCGCTTTACCAGCGCCTCAACCTGTCAAATCCGAAAATCGGCTTCAATGGTCGCACAGTTGCGCAGCTCAGAAACATTATTGATGCCCCTCGTGCAGGCTTCACGATAGCAAGTGCTTGAAGATACCACTCACTCTCCTACTCGGTGCATGCCGAGAAGAAGAGCCGGCGAGATTCGGTAGCTCAGAATCACAACACAATTCACCAAAAGAAAGAAGTGAAAAATGTGCCATGGTTATTTTCTCTGTATTTTTCCTAGATGTCTACATGACTTCTTATAGAGGAGATTTCAGCCCTTTGCTGGTTGTTTTTCCTCCATAATAATGTCTCCTACAAATGGCGCGTCAATTAGAGCAGTAAACCACCTAATTAATAGAGAGAATAGCATTGATTCATAATTAAATTATGTAATGAATGTTGCCAAGATATAAGCGCAAATAACAAAAAGAAAGCATAGATAACAAAAAGATTTACATAATTTTGAATTGGTTGCTTGTTGGGTCATAAGTCACAAGTCAAATTTACACAATTTTGAATTGCCTCCTTGCTGCATCATAAGTCACAAGTCACACGAAAAACATGAAAACGTGTGTGTGTGCGTTGTGTAAACCGTCCCCCTATTATTATCTTCTTTGTTGCCGAAAGGATCAAGATGCCCAAGAGAGAGATGAATTGGACTATTCTAAAATTTATTGCAATTTAAACCCTAACACTAGCTCATTTTACTCATAGTGCCTACAAGTATGTTTTATCTTCTAACGCACAAAAGTTTAGCACCCTAGGTTCCAATCCTACTCTAGCATGACAATTATAAGAATGTAAATGACAAGAATTGAAATACTCAGAGTAAATGCAGAATAAAAAGAGAGGAAAGGAACAGGAAGATGTTTTCCTGAGGTATTGAGGTGTCAGCACACCCTCATAGTCTTTGTTGGAGCACACGTGCAAGGGTATAGCTCCCCTTGGTCCGCGTGAGGACCAAGTGCTCACTCCAGGCTGATTCTTTGCCTCTCCAGCCCGGTGAATCGTCCACTACTGGTCACAACATTAGATGGGTCATCCACAAGCTCCACCGTATGATCATCATGCTCCCGATCACCACCAAGCCGTCTAAGTGATGCCGATCACCAAGAGTAATAAGCGTAAACTCTCACTTGACCCAAACATGGCTAATGAGAAAGATGGATGCACACTTGCTACTCTCTACTTGCTAATGAGGTCTCTAATTTTGTGATTATCAAATCTCACTGGGCTCTTGCACTTTCTTGCACTCTCAAGTGCCTTGGCTACTTTTCAAATGAGCAAGAGACCCATAATAGACGAGATGGTGAAGTATAAATACTCGGAGGTGGCTTTAGAAGGTGCCAAAGAACTTGGCTTGCTTGCAGCCAATCAAATTAACGACAAAACCTAGGAGGGTGAGGTTTCCAGCCACGGTGCTGACTCATGCAAGGATGAGCCAGGCTTTCCTCTCTGAACCATGAGAAATCGCAGCAGCTGATGCAGCCACTCTTGTACTAAGCAGCAGGACTGAAAAAGCAAAAGAGAAAAAAATTCAGACATAGGATGGACTGAACCAATAATTTCTATGAGAAGAGCGGTGTTTCAAGATTACTTTTTGCAGAAATATTCTCAGGATTACATACCTTTTACTGTACAGAAATTATTCTGCTGTGGAGTTTAAGATATATTCCAGGTTTTAAACTTTAGTGGCAAACAAGCCCTCTTGAAGCTCCAAACAAGAGTCACCACATTTGAAAAATTACATGTAGGAACATTAGAGGCCACATTTGAAAGGATAAGAATCACCACAACAAAAGGAGCAACACCTTGCAGGATGCGGTATCGGGATGAACAGCAGGCAGGCACGCCACTTGCAGGATGTGGTTCTAGTTGACGCCGTGAAAGCAATGAAATTTGGTACGTTGGGAGAGGGGACTTGGAGGGAGGCGAAAGCCACTGTTGGGCCGGCCCGTCACGGACTTAATAGACATTGCGATAAAGGAAAGCAGTCAATCACGAGCCCAACAGTAAAGAAGAGGCCAGGCCAGATGTCACAACATCATCGGCCCGATTGTATGATAACTACCAGCAACGAACGACTCGAGTTCGACGACTATCATATGGCCCGGCCCGGGGAGGGAGGGGACAAGTCAAAATTAAAAGAAGGGAAGAAGACATGGCAGTGACGACGGCGGAAGCGGAAGCGGAAGCGGCGGCGGAGATGGGGCTAGAGCGGCGGGCGTACGCGCGGGTGGGGCTCCTCGGCAACCCCAGCGACGTGTACGGCGGCAGGGCGCTGTCCTTCACCATCGCCGACTTCTCCGCCACCGTCCGCCTCCGCCCTTCGCCTGAGCTGCTCATCCAGCCGCACCCGCACCACGACCTCGTCGCCTTCCCCTCCCTCTCACAACTCGTAAGCAGAAGCACCCTGTCCCTCCTCTCTCTCTTTAATTTCCATCTTTTTGTCGATCCATCTACTCTATCAGCCTAGCTATCCGATCCCCAATCCATTCAATTAATTAATCGACATCGTTCGTTCATCATTTAAATATAATAATATATAAACACGACGAACTTATTAGTAGTGTTTACATTACCTCCAACTGACTCCGAGGCTAGATCGATCGATCCCGATGGTGAAACCCAAACCCAGCTACTGTCTGTCTGTCTGTCTGTCTTTTAGTTCGTTCCTCTCGATCGCTTAACAAACGAAGGAGGGGACGATGCTTTTTATTGGCAAGCTGCTGCTGCATGTTCTCCCGAGTCGTCTAATGCACTAACTCGAGAATAAGCCTTCCTCTTCTTTTCCCACCCACCTTCCTCTCCTTTTCTCAAGATAAGATAAAAAATCTTTTCTTTTTCAGAATTGCTAGTATTACTGAACGAACGGACGGAGTTAATAAATTCCTTGCACCCTACATAATTGACGAATATATTCCCGTCTTGTCTTATTTAGTCCCTTTTTTCACGAAATCAAACAAGATGTCCATGCCATCCTGCTTCCTGCCTGAAACATGCTACATTCTTCTGTTCCCTCCCACTGATGACCATCACGCATCATTGCAGTGAATCAATTCCGTTGAGCAAACCCAATCATACAATGTATTTGTGCATCACATTTTCAGTCTGTAGAATCTATATGCGCCAACAAGGAACAAGTTGCACACCGATATATCTAATTTTCCATATGAATAATTATGAATTCGGGACAACCACGCCTTGTATGCCAAAGAAGAAAAGAATCAGAGCTTACAATACAGTAACTAGGGTGTTTCTTAAAATTTCGGTGCAAGGCAAATCCTTCTTGAACTGTTTGCGTTTTGGCTAGGAAGAAATATGTTCAGAAACATCAATCTTGCTGAAATATCAAGACCCTTTCACTATTTTTTTAGAGGAACTATGTAAGGCGATTGCCGACCTGAGCATTATATTGAAATATGCTGAGTTCAAGGCATTTAACTATCGCTACCATTATTAAAGCAAGTAACTTATGTTGGTATTTTTTTTTTTTTTTGGTTTAGGTGAGTCGTTTGCAAAGTGAAGGATATTATGGAGGCGTCCGGCTGCTGATGGCTATCTGTAAAGTTTTCTACAATCACTGTATTCAAAATAATATCAGTTTAAAAGCTGAAAATTTCACCTTATCATATGATACTAATATTCCTCGGCAGGTAACTAGTCAGGATCAACTTCATTTGTTTCCCTCTTTTACATATTGGCAGCTGTAGATTAATCCTTGCTAAAAGCATTTTCTTGATATGCTGATGAGTTGGAGATTAAATTCATACTGTCTTGATTCTTTTGTTCCAGGCTGGGCTGTCGGGTTCGAGCGCGATTGTTTGTGCTGCTCTAAGCTGCCTTCTTGACTTCTATGATGTCAGACATCTAATAAAAGTTGAAACGAGACCTAATCTAATTCTCAACGCTGAGAAAGAGCTTGGCATTGTTGCTGGGCTTCAGGACCGAGTGGCACAGGTTTATGGGGGACTGGTTTATATGGTACGTGATACAAGCATTCATTATTGGCAGTATAGTTGTTGCAAACATACTTCTGGCTAGTGTGAACTCTGTTTATTATAGTGTGCAAGTTGTTGCATAAGTACTGCTAGCTAGTTTGAACTCTGTTTGTAAATGTTTCAGTTTGTGTATTACTCAGGATTTTAGCAAGAAGCATATGGACAAGCTGGGTCATGGCATATACATGCCATTGGATGTGAATCTGCTTCCTCCTCTATACCTCATCTATGCAGAGAACCCCAGTGACTCTAGCAAGGTTCTTACTGAATTAAATCTATAAACTGCAGTTCATTCTTTAATCTAGTCACATGCCACAGAATAATATTGAAATGTTTGGGACTCTGAGTTCTGCTAATTAACAGCGGTCTATGTTTCTTAACGTAGGTCCACAGCACCGTTAGACAAAGATGGCTTGATGGTGATGAGTTTATAAAATCACGTATGAAGGAAGTAGCGCAGCTAGCATTCGATGGCCACAAGGCTTTGCTGCAGAAGGATTATACTGAGCTAGCGAGACTTATGAATAAGAATTTTGATCTGCGAAGGTAAGACTAATGTATCTTCTTGAATTCATGCTTGGAATGGCAAGGTAAGACGGGAGTCATATGTGGTTATTGGTTACGTGCTTGTAGGGAAATGTTTGGGGATGATGTCCTTGGTTCAGTGAACATAAAGATGGTGGAGGTGGCACGCAGCGTGGGCGCAGCATCCAAGTTCACTGGCAGCGGAGGCGCAGTGGTTGCTCTGTGCCCAGCTGGGGATTCGCAGGTGGAGCTTCTCCACAAGGCTTGCCAAGAGGCCGGCTTTGTAGTACAGCAGGTGAAAGTTGCCCCCTCGGTGCTGACGGATGAGGAGCTGTCAAGTTTATTAGCTTTCTCTTAGTTGAAGGATGAATGAAAACTGTAAACAAGACTAAACAATTGTACCATGTTCCTTCATTTGTGGTGTTTTGATATGTGTGATGGTGATGCCTTGTATGATAGATGATGACAGCCAATGCATGGCTATTGTTTTCAACAATGAATAAATAGATGGTACGGCAAATTTTTGTCTTGTGCCGATGTGGATGTGGTGTATACAAAACAACTTTGCTTGCATTGCACGATGGGACTGGGATTAGTATATTGTTACTAAGTAGGTTATTAGTAAGAGGTGTGCGAAGAGGGCAGGGACGATGGATGGCTGCTGAAATCTGATTTTGTATATTGTCACGCGTCAGCGTAGTAATGAGACAGTTTATATATATGATCCAGCTGTGACGATGAATGCGATCCAGAGACAGCGAAGCAGAATCTGGTCTGGTCCAAAGCTAGAGTGGACAGCCGGCCGGCCGGCCGGCTTCTCCTCCAGGCACCGAGTATATAAATTCTTTGATATCATCATCCCCTATGTCCTTTGAAACAAAAGTAAAGCAAAGTTCGATCCAGTGACCATTCACTATTTTTTTTTCCTGTTATATTGCCACTGGCTCCATCATCTCGGGAGGACAACTCTTCTGTTTAACCAAAAGAAATCTTTTCATGTTATTACAGGTGATACCTAGCTAATACTATAGCAGAAGTATGTAGTCCAATAATGTGATCAAATGAAACACTTAATCAGCTTGAATATAATGCTTCTCAAAGCTAACATGTGTTTGGAGGGAATGAAAACGTATTGATACAATACAAGGAGTTCTCTACATCTATAGTATATTCGATCAGGTAGGTAGGTACATGCTGATGATTTCTCTGTCAGGCGAACAGCCGCTGCGGTCTCCTTGGGTTTGTGTTTGAGTTTGGATCCTCGAGATGGCGCTGCAGCGGCTCTGCCACCTCGGTGCACCGGCTCTGCTGCCATGGAGATGGAGTCCCGCCAAAGAGTGCGGTGATCATGGTGACCACGTCCCCCGGCGTGAGCCGCACCGCAGCGCCGTACCGGCGGTAGAACATCCTGTACTTGGGCAGCACCGCCGCCGTTGCCGCTGCCCTCAACGCCCCGCCCATCTCGTCGTCCGCCGCCACCCACTGATCCTGCACGCTCACCGCTTCCAACACCGCCGCCTCCACGACCGCAGGGTCAGCTCCTCCCAGTCCCGAGGAGGAGGAGATGGCGGCCGTCGCCTTGCCCCACACCGCGCGCACGTAGACATCCACGTGCGCCCGCGCCTTGGCGCTCTGCGCCTCCGCCCACTCCTCCCCGAGGACCCCCCGCAGCTTGCCGCTGCCGGCCACCTTGCTGGCCACGTACTTGCTGTTGTTCGCCAGGAAGAGGTAGCTCAGCGCCACCTCCCGGTAGCACCCGGCCTTGGCGTCCAGCTTGCGCAGCAGAACCGACACCAGCCGATGGATCGGGCTGCTGGTGCTGTAGCTGTGAAATGACGACGGCGGCGGCGCGTAATGTTCCGGCGAACCGTCGTCGTCGTCTGCTGCATGCGCATCTGCTTGCTCGTAGTCGTCGTCGTAGATGAGAGCAAGGCCCTCCTGGTAGTCGGCGAGGAAGACGAGGTAGTTCATCACGTAACGTGTCAACGGGTGCACGGCGCCGCCGGCCACGGTGGCCGCCTTGGACGCCGGCTCCTTGTGGATCGCCGCCTCGAAGCTGCTCAGGGTGGCGCGCGCAGCCTCGCCGACCTTGGTGACCACAACGGCGGCCCTGGTGGCGACCTCGGAGTCGCTGTTGTTGTCCTTGTCCTTGTGCCCCCCGAAAACGGACAGGAGCGCCGGCAGCACGTCGGTGAGCGCGTCGTGGACGTCGAGCACCCGGAACAGGCGTTCCGGGGCGCGCCTTGCTCTCGCCACCGCGGCCTCTGCGACGGCGAGCAGGCTCGTGGCCTGGTCGTTGGCGATGGCCGCGAACACGGCCTCGCCAACAGCCGCCGCGTCGCCGCCGGCAAAGACCGCGTCGCACAGGTGTTTCTCCCCGGGGAAGAGGGAGTTGAAGGCCACGGTGGCGGTGGCGATCCACGCCGGTATGATCTTGCCGTCGATCTGCTCCCAGGTGAGCTTGTGCATCAAGAGCGACGACGACGAGTTACTGCTGGTACCGCTGCCACCGCTAGCAGCTGGAGGAGGTGAGGAGAATAAGCCGAGCAGACGCCGCTGCAGCTTGGTGACCAGAGCCGTGCGCCGGTGCGACTTGAATGTGGAAATGCACTCCTTGCCGTAGCCGGCGGCCATCATGGCCCCAGCCACCGCGCGTACCGCCTGTTCCCGTGGCTGGCCTCCGTCGTCGTCGTGGTTGTCGAGTAGGAACTGGAGCTCGCGTTGGAGCCTGCGCATAGCGGTCTGGAGCAGCGCCTGCGCCTGGACGATGAGGAGGCCGCCGTGGCTGCTCTGGGAGTGGGAGCCGTGGACGTTGGTGGTGTCGGCGGCGAAGAAGAGCATGGCTCGGTGGAGTTGGGCGACTGCGCGCAGGAAGCCCTGGGCCTCCTCCGCTCGGCCGGCGCCGTCGTCCCGGAGGAAGAGGGAGCATGGTTCGTCGTCGGGGTGCCATGTTTGGACGAGCGCGGCGGCGTCAGCAACGCTCTCCTCGACAAGCGTGGAGGAGAGCGTGCGACGGTGGCCCGGCGGCGGAGGGAGGGCAGGGGCATGGGCATGGCGTTGGCGTGGCGGCGAGCGCGATGGGGAGGACAAGGCGCGAGGCATCGGTGGTGGCTGCTAATCCCTGGCTCCCTGCTATGTCCAGAACTCCAGATGATATATATGATAATCACACTCTATTTGCCGTTGCCAACGTATAGTAATATAGAGAGAGGTGCGTGTGACAAACTCAAATCAGATATACTCCGTATACTGTACGTACATGGAGTTGCTGCTTGTCCGGATCCTGACTCCTGATGGACCGTGTCTCGGGTCGATCGTCAGTTTGTTTGTTTGACCCGGTACCTACATACTGTACAACTCTCATTTTTCATCATGCCACGCCCACGGCCACTGACAGTGCTAAGCTAGCTAGCTGCCATTACTGACCTAGTCAGAGCTAGTCTCCGCCGCTTAATAATTCTTATTCTCGTGGTATACGATCAATTCAAACTCAGTTAATAAGCTGATGTTGCCAAACCAACTGCACGAATTAAACTCTCCATCGTCTCTCTGGGAAATGAGACGGCTCCTGTGATCTTTCAATTTCCCAATTGTCCTGTGGACAATAATATATATCTTTTTTCTGAATCTGGAAAATGATGTCTGTTGAAGAGAGAGCTAGTAGCAATTAGCATTACTCCACTGTCTTATACAGAAGTAGCCTAGCGATTAGCAATGTTTATAGTGGCACGACGTACTCCTGGCTGCTGGCTGGGCTACTGATGGACAGACCTTCTTATTGTTCGTTAGCTGCTGCTGCACTCCCGTGTCTCCCGGCCCGGCCCTCTTCATTCAGCCACGTATACAGCCGTCCGCAACGTACTAGTACTAGTACAGTACTATCTTGCTCCCAGAGTCCCAGGCCAGGCTCCCCAGCCGTCGCATCCTCCTCAAGTCAAAAAAATAAGCTCTGAACTGGAGGCCGGCCGGAAATTGCCGGCGTTCAAATTTGTCTGCAGCAACCGTTCCCCGCCAAAACACGTATATCTCGGATTGAGGGCACGTTTGGTTTTTTCAACGAGATCTATGAACGATGTTAAAATTATATGGGCTTGGCCCATTAACAAATTCTAAAATTCATAATAAATCTCAAAGGTCCATTCATGTGTGAGCAAAGAGGGGAAGTGGAACTCTTTAGTCCCACCTTGCTAGTGGAAGGGGAGGAGGACTTGCTTAAATATGGAAGTCCTCTCCACTTCCTCAAGTCTAGTGTGAGAAGGAGAAAGAGAAACCCACATGCGCGCGCTCGCTCGCCTCACCTCGCCGGGTCTCGCCGGGCCGGGCGGGGCGACTTGCGCGGGTGCGCGGCACCTGCGTGAATGGTCCGCCGAAATCCGGCTCCTCGCCTTGCGGGAGCGCGGTCTCCTTTTGCAGTTTTAGTTTTTGGTTTCTTGGCCTTCAAGTTGCAGAGTCCTAAAAGAGTCCTAAACCGATTTAGATCGTGATCGCGACACGAGGTCGGTTCAACAGGGCTATATAAGCAGCCTATCGGCCGCGCCAAAACGTATCTCAACACCTCTCGAGCTAGGGTTTGGCTCATATCGCTTTTGCGCTGCCGTCTAGTCGTCTCCAGTCCGTTCGCTTGCGTGCACCAGCGACCGCGCGAGCAGGTCTCCGGAACTCTCGTCTTTGTGATCCTGCACCGGGAGAAGGCGAATAAGGTTTTTGGGAAGCGCTCGTCGCGCGACTGCTCTCGTCTTCAACAACGGGTCGTCTACCGTCCAAGTCAGGTGGCGCTGCGTCAAGACGTACTCGTCGTCAACTGCTCCGAGCTCTTCCTCCAGCGCTCATCGAGGATCGTCCAGCGCCGACTCCGCCACCGTCTTCTCCAGCACCAGAAGGGTACGCCGTTCGTGATCTAATCTCTATGCTTATATCAGATCTTATGCCTTTGTTCTTGCTTTTTAATCTATCTGGTGTACGAGCTATCTAGATCATCAATTTATCATGATTTATTTTCTGGTTTTAATCTGGAAATTGCTTATTCTTTTAACAATCCAAAAACCTTATTATAGGTTTCCAGAATTAACTATGGCTAGTTTTGTTGATGCGTTGAAGCCAGAAAAATTTTCTGGAGAGCACTTTAAGAGATGGCAAGTTAAGGTCACCAATTGGTTGATGGCCATGAAAGTGTTCTGGGTGAGTGCTGGTATGCCGGAGGGAAATATCTCTGAAGAGGATCAGAGAGCTTTCCAGGATGCCAACCAAATCTTTGTGGGAGTTGTGCAGAATGTCCTTGCTGATCATATCTTTGATACAATTCTGCACATTAAAGACGCAAAGACTTTGTGGGATTATCTGACAGCTACCTTTGGTGCTTCAGATGCTGGCAAAGAGTTGTACATCATGGAGACTTTTCATGACTACAAGATTGTTGCGAACAAATCTATAGTCGAGCAAGCTCATGAGATACACCGTCTGGCAAAAGAGCTTGAACTCCTCAACTGTGTTATACCCGATGAGTTTGTGGCTGGGTGCATTATTGCAAAGCTACCTTCCTCTTGGAGGAATTTCGCCACAAGCCTTAAACACAAGAGACAGAAAATATTAGTTGAAAACCAGATAGCATCTCTTGATGTTGAAGAGAAGGCTCGGGCTAAAGATAACACTGAGAAGGGGGACGAGGAAAGAGCTAGCGCCCACTTCGTCCAGAAAAACCATGGCAAGTACAAAGGAAAGCCTAAGTCTTTCAATGTCAAAACTACTACTACATTTAAGAAGAAGAAGAAGAAGAATAAAGCAGAGTTGCCGTGCTTCACTTGTGGAGAGCTTGGCCATTTTTCCAAAGAGTGTCCGGAGCGAGCGGACCGCAAAGAGAAAAAGAAGAATGTCAACCTTGTGACTACTAGCGATGCTGATGACGGGTATGGTAATTTTCCTACTGTACTATCAGTATTTCAATCACCAAATTGGTGGGTTGATACAGGTGCTAATATTCATGTGTGTGCTGATATCTCTCTGTTTTCTTCTTATCAGGGGCTCCAAGGTTCCTCCGTTCTAATGGGGAATGGATCACATGCTTCTGTTCGTGGTGTTGGCACGGTAGATCTGAAGTTTACTTCGGGGAAGATCGTGCAACTGAAGAACGTGCAGCATGTCCCTACTATACGCAAGAACCTTGTTAGCGTATCTCTTCTTTTGAGAGATGGTTTTAAAGTAGTTTTAGAGTCCAATAAAGTAGTTATGTCTAAGCATGGACAATTTATTGGTAAAGGCTATGATTGCGGAGGCTTGTTCCGCCTATCTTTGGCAGATTTTTGTAATAAGTCAGTAAATCATATTTGTGGCACAATTAATGATAGTTCTAATATTTGGCATTCTCGTTTATGTCATGTGAACTTTGGTTTAATGTCACGTTTGTCTAGCCTGAGTTTAATTCCAGATTTCACTATTGCCAAAGGTTCTAAGTGCCATAGTTGTGTGCAATCAAAGCAACCTCGCAAGCCATAGTTGTGTGCAATCAAAGCAACCTCGCAAGCCTCACATGGCAGCGGAGGAGAGAAACTTGGCACCTCTAGAACTCATACATTCTGATCTTTATGAGATGAATGGTGTGTTGACAAAAGGTGGAAAGAGATATTTCATGACTTTAATTGATGATGCAACTAGATATTGTTATGTTTACTTGCTTAAAACTAAAGATGAAACGTTAGACTACTTTAAAATCTATAAGGCTGAAGTTGAGAATCAACTAGAGAGAAAGATTAAACGTCTAAGGTCAGATCGTGGTGGTGAGTTTTTTCCTATGCTTTTTGATGATTTCTGTACGAAACATGGTATTATTCATGAGAGGACAGCTCCCTATTCTCCTGAATCAAACGAGATTGCCGAGAGGAAAAACCGCACGTTGACTGACTTGGTGAACGCCATGTTAGATACTGCTGGTCTTTCTAAGGCATGGTGGGGGGAGGCTTTATTGACTGCGAGTCATGTCCTGAATAGAGTTCCAAACAGAAATAAAGAGACAACTCCATACGAGTATTGGGTTGGAAGGAAACCATCACTTACATACTTACGCACGTGGGGATGTTTGGCGAAAGTCAATGTTCCAATTTCTAAGAAGCGTAAGCTTGGACCAAAGACCGTGGATTGCATCTTTCTAGGATATGCACATCATAGCATTGCCTATAGATTTTTAGTAGTAAAATCTGAAGTACCTGATATGCATGTGGATACGATCTTTGAATCTCGTGATGCTACATTCTTTGAGAACATTTTTCCTATGAAAGATATGCGTAGCAATGCTAAGTTTTCCTCTGAATTAACTCCTGATTTTACTACACCTATTGAGTCTCCATTTAAGTCATTTGAACAACCACTTAATGAAGTCCTTAAGGAGGATGACAATGAAATTCCTGTGAGGAACAAGAGACGAAGGATTGCAAAATCCTTTGGTGATGATTTCATTGTGTACCTTGTGGATGATACTCCTACTTCTATTACAGAAGCATATGCATCTCCAGATGCAGATGATTAGAAAGAAGCTGTTCGTAGTGAGATGGACTCGATTCTTTCTAATGGTACTTGGGAGTTATCTGAGTTGCCTTTTGGTTGCAAACCTGTGGGTTGTAAGTGGGTGTTCAAGAAGAAGCTTAGACCTGATGGTACTATTGACAAGTACAAGGCTCGACTTGTGGCTAAGGGTTATACTCAAAAAGAAGGCGAGGATTTCTTTGATACTTATTCACCTGTTGCTAGATTAACCACTATTCGAGTATTACTTTCCCTGGCTGCCTCATATGGTTTTCTCATTCATCAAATGGATGTGAAGACAGCTTTTCTTAATGGAGAGTTGGATGAGGAGATCTATATGGATCAGCCTGATGGGTTTGTAGTAAAAGGTGAAGAGCAAAAAGTGTGTAAGTTATTGAAATCTTTGTATGGCTTGAAACAAGCACCTAAACAATGACATGAGAAGTTTGACACTACTTTAATTAGTGCAGGCTTTGCTGTTAATGAAGCTGATAGGTGTGTGTATTATCGATATGGTGGGGGTCAATCTGTTATATTATGTTTATATGTTGATGACATTCTTATTTTTGGAACAAATATTGATGTTATTAATGAGGTCAAGTCTTTCCTATCAAAGAGTTTTGATATGAAAGATCTGGGTGAAGCTAATGTTATTTTGAACATTAAGCTGATTAAGGATGAGAGTGGGATTACTTTATTGCAATCTCACTATGTTGAGAAGGTTTTGAGTCGCTTTGGCTTTACGAATAGTAAACCTTCTCCAACACCTTATGATCCCAGTGTGACTTTGAGAAAGAACAGAAAGATTGCTAGAGACCAACTGAGATACTCTCAGATTATTGGTTCACTCATGTATCTAGCGAGCGCAACTAGACCAGATATCTCATTTGCCGTGAGCAAGTTGAGTAGGTACATGTCCAACCCGGGTGATAATCATTGGCATGCACTTGAAAGAGTTTTGCGTTATCTTAAAGGTACAATGAGTTTTGGAATTCACTATTCTGGGCACCCAGCTGTGCTAGAGGGATATAGTGATGCAAACTGGATTTCTGATATTGATCAGATCTACGCCACTAGTGGGTATGTTTTTACCCTTGGAGGTGGTGCAGTGTCATGGAGGTCTTGTAAACATACTATATTGACTAAATCAACCATGGAAGCAGAACTTGCTGCTTTGGATATAGCTTCTGCAGAGGCAGAGTGGCTGCGTGAGCTCTTGTCTGACTTACCGGTGGTTGAAAAACCAATACCGGCTATCCTTATGAACTGTGATAATCAAACAGTGATCACTAAAGTGAATAGTGCTAAGGATAATGCGAAGTCAACAAGACACGTTAAAAGACGTTTGAAGTCTGTCAGGAAGTTGAGAAACTCCGGAGTAATAGTTGTGACTTATGTGCAAACAGACAAAAACCTGACAGATCCCTTTACAAAAGGGTTATCACGGAATGTGATAGAAATCGCATCAAGGGAGATGGGTATGAGACCCATATGAGTTTACAGTAGTAGCAACTCAACCTTTTTGATCGGAGATCCCGTGACTAAGGATCTGGGAAGAACAAGCTATTGGTAAACTGAGGAGAGTAACCTCTAAACCCTCTCTATGTGAAAGATGCAATACTCTCATTGCTATGAGGCACTATATGGAAGGTTGGCAAAGGCCTTAATATGTTCTATTGGCTTTTAAAAGCAAAGATGTTGTCCTACAGAGTATTCTTGAAAGAACATACATATATGAGCCATGACTGTTAAACGTCGCAGTCTATGAGATTAGGGTGATCTCTAGTAAGCTCATGAAGAGACCATGGAGTATGACGTATATGCTCCACCCACGGAGAAAGGCTATTGGCAGCCAGGTACTAGTTTAACCTTGAGTAAAACTTGCTTCACGCAAAACTTGCAATTCAAGGCATAGTCCATTGTTCAAGTTGTGAATAAGTGTAACTTAAGGTTATAGGCGGAAGTTCAACTTAACAGTCTCTGCTAAACACTAGTATATCAAACAGTAGCGGGAATAGGCAAAACTCTAAATGGGAATTTGAGATCTGGTGGGGGATTGTTAGAATTATATGGGCTTGGCCCATTAACAAATTCTAAAATTCATAATAAATCTCAAAGGCCCATTCATGTGTGAGCAAAGAGGGGAAGTGGAACTCTTTAGTCTCACCTTGCTAGTGGAAGGGGAGGAGGACTTGCTTAAATATGAAAGTCCTCTCCACTTCCTCAAGTCTAGTGTGAGAAGGAGAAAGAGAAACCCACACGCGCGCGCTCGCTCGCCTCGCCTCGCCGGGCCGGGCCGAGCGGGGCGGGGCGGGGCGGGGCGTGGCGACTTGCGCGGGTGCGCGGCACCTGCGTGAATGGTCCGCCGAAATCCGGCTCCTCGCCTTGCGGGAGCGCGGTCTCCTTTTGCAGTTTTAGTTTTTGGTTTCTTGGCCTTCAAGTTGCAGAGTCCTAAACAGTTACGACTCAAGAGTCCTAAACCGATTTAGATCGTGATCGCGACACGAGGTCGGTTCAACAGGGCTATATAAGCAGCCTATCGGCCGCGCCAAAACGTATCTCAACACCTCTCGAGCTAGAGTTTGGCTCATATCGCTTTTGCGCTGCCGTCTAGTCGTCTCCAGTCCGTTCGCTTGCGTGCACCAGCGACCGGGCGAGCAGGTCTCCGGAACTCTCGTCTTTGTGATCCTGCATCGGGAGAAGGCGAATAAGGTTTTTGGGAAGCGCTCGTCGCGCGACTGCTCTCGTCTTCAACAACGGGTCGTCTACCGTCCAAGTCAGGTGGCGCTGCGTCAAGACGTACTCGTCGTCAACTGCTCCGAGCTCTTCCTCCAGCGCTCATCGAGGATCGTCCAGCGCCGACTCCGCCACCGTCTTCTCCAGCACCAGAAGGGTACGCCGTTCGTGATCTAATCTCTATGCTTGTATCAGATCTTATGCCTTTGTTCTTGCTTTTTAATCTATCTGGTGTACGAGCTATGTTTACACCGGCTGTCATGAATGAGATCATGTTATGCATGTTTTGCTATACTAGTAAACAATACAATCTGAGATATCTAGATCATCAATTTATCATGATTTATTTTCTGGTTTTAATCTGAAAATTGCTTATTCTTTTAACAAACGAGTCTAGCCGTTTGTTTGTTTGTTTTTTCTTTGTTGTTGTTGTCGGCATATCTCGGTGTTTGTGCTAGCAAGATTTCTCTCGCTTTTGTGGGAGGAGCAAAAGAGTGAGTTCCTGGTTGTTTGCGCCAACAGGGCAAGGTGAGGCCAGGGGAGCTAGGTCTAGGAACCAAACCAAGGGCCTGTTTGGATGGAAGCCTGGAGCATTTGCCTGACAAACAATGTTGTCATACTATCTTTAAAACGTAATAATATATGGTTAATGTTATAATGTATAAATATTAAATAAATAAATTAAAACAATCCACATATTTTCTCAATTAATAATATTATATATGAAACTACAGATAAGTTAAATATATTTTCTAGTTATTTAAAAAACATCACCAGAAAAAACGTATGAGGAAGAAAGATAATTATAATACAGTGTGGAAAATATGCTAATTATAACTTAAACATGGTCAATCAATGGGAGAAAGAAAAGAGAATATAAAAAAAATCATACACAGAGATATGATATTGTTTCCCTTACCTAGATCAATCACTGTGATTAACATGCCAGCTTGCCAGGCAACCGCGTGAGCACCCAGGCAGTCGAATTCAGTCGTCTGGCTCACATCGTCCTTGCCTGGTCCAGTCCACATTTGAGGGCCCTAACCAAACACCTAACAGGCAGATTCTAGGCAGCAGCAAGTCCAGGCAAAAGCAATCTATGCTCTCATCCAAACAAGCCCCAAATGCGTCCTGAAATGAATGAACCAAAGGTATCTCTAGGTCTAGTAGCTCTCCCCCATGCATCTCGATTCACCAAGGCCTAACCCAGAGAGAGAGGAAGGCGTTGACCGCTGATACCTGGCAATACAATTGAAGAAGACGGGATTGAGCATTGAACCTACCTACCGCGGGTCTCAACATTCCCATTGATTGAGCAGCGAAACTATTCCAAGTCGTGACCCAACCGCAGCTCGACAGAATTTTTTTTTCCAAATACCACCTTAAAGTATCACATGTTTGTTTCGATTTACTCCCTTAACTATTTTGGCCGGCCTTTGTTTGGATGCCTATGTAATACAAAGACGACATTGAAACAAACCCTTAACAAGATTTCATGCAAGTTGAATTTTAATTTCCAATTTTTGAGATGATAGTGGACACCACAATTTTTTTGTAAATACAATATGAATTTTATACTATTATACTTGATATAATTTTGTATTTCTAGAATTAATCTATTATTGTATATCTTAAGCTGTCAAAATAATGACAAAATTTATGACATATTCTTTAAGCATAAATTTTGTGCCAGTTATCTCCTTGTACAAAATTTGAAATTTAAAACAACTTGAATACGGAGACACAAAAAGAAAAACTAAACTAAACAATAATTAAGGGGTTATCTAGACATATCCCATACTTGTTGAGGTAGTATTTTGGTCTTCTTTGCCCCGTTAACTAAAAAATATTATAGGCCTGGTCTGCATCCTTCTATACCGTTTGTTAATGGGCCTAGGCCTATTCTGGGCCGGAGGGTCCATCGTCCTCGTTCTCTTCTTCTTCTTCTTCCTCCGTCGGTCCGGTCGCAGACTCGCAGGCGGGGATGGCGGCGCCGCTCCTATTCTACGACCTCAGCCTCCTACCGTCCTCCTCCGGTGACGGAGGCGATGGCAACTCCAGCTCCTCTTCCTCATCCCGCCTCCAACTCTTAGCCGCCACGGCGCGCGCTCTCGAGCTCGGCTACGGCGCCGTCGCTCTCGACCACCCCCACCGCGGCCTCCTCGCCGACTCCCACCGCTGCCGCACGGAGCCTTTCGCTCCCCTCTCCTCTCTCCCGCTCCCATCCTCCGCCGCTCTCCATCGCCGCCGCCTCGCCTCCCCCGCCTCCGAGCCCTTCCGCCAGTACACCCGCATCACCCTCTCCCTCGACTCCGCCGCTGCCACCGCTTCCGCGCTCGCCCCCTCCGCCGCCCGCCTCCTCCGCACCTACGACCTTGTCGCCGCCCGCCCCCTCACCCAGGCCGCATTCGATCACCTCTGTCAGGCACCCCTCTCAGCCCAGCACCTTGATCTCATCTCCATCGATTTCTCCTCCCACGGTAAGCTGCCCTTCCGCATCAAGCCCCCCATGCTCAAGCTTGCCCTGCAAAAGGGGCTGCATTTCGAGATCGCCTACTCCCCACTCATTTCTACTGACGTCAATGCCAAGAGGAACCTCATAGCTGAAGTCAAGGTCAATGTTATTCTACTCCTGCCCAATGACCCAACATTGTTTTCCCTTTGTGATAACTGATAACGGCTTTCTCTCTTGAGAAAATCACCTATTTTCAGACACCATATGGTACATACAGCTTTTATATAACCATAATATTATATTCTATTTTCAGCTTTTGGTGGACTGGACTAAAGGAAAAAATCTCATCATCTCAAGCGCTGCTCATACTGCTTCCCAGATCAGAGGCCCCTATGATGTCATCAACCTATCTGCTTACTTACTTTGCATTCCCATTGACCGAGCAAAAGCTGCTATGTCCACAAACTGCAGGTGAGCTATTCATTTGTCAAGTTCTTTGTGTCTCAGAAATCATGCATGGTAGCCAGCCATTCTGTCAATTTACGCTACTGATTGGGTTGGATTTGGTTCGTGCAGTAACCCCTGTGCAAACAGCATCTTTTGCTGTTAAAATATAGCAGCCTTTTTGTTTTATTTAGTTTCAGCTCTCTGACTGCAACCTGGAACCAGACATTCTGTCAATTTGCTCTACCTACTTTCCATTTTAAAAGACAGCAAATGTTGCTTGGATTGTGATGCGATTTTGTGCCATTTTCTCATTGTCAGGTCACTTGTTTTGAAGGCTATGAGGAAGAAATACTTCTACAAAGAAACAATTAGAGTTGACAGACTATTACCAAATGAAGAGTTGACTTCAACAAAATTCAAGCTTGCTGATTGGATTGGTTGGAATTCTGTATCGTCTGAAGTAGGAGCAAATCAGCCAGAACCTTCTTCCAACTTTGATGAACTTCCTAGTTCACCCATATGTGGTGTAATAGAAGGGTTGCACAAAAAACCTCACAATCCTGATGTGTCTGTCTTTGCTAAACTGTCAGAACAACCTAGTGATCGAGATCAAATCCCATCCAAAACTCAAGAAGAGATACTACATGTTGACAAAACTGAAGTCCCGACAGATTGTGACCAATCTATCTTGCCAGCATCTTTCAATTATCAGAATGCTATACTTGAGAAGGCCGAAAACAATGAAGTTTTTGTGCAGCCTGGTACAGGTTGTTTTGCTGACCCAAAAATTACCGCCAAGCATGTTGAATTCGTGCAGGATGCAATGGAAGTAGATACAATAGAATCATGTAGGCCAGAACTCGTTGTCGGTGATAATATTCCTTCAACCTCTGATACTAGTACGAAGCTAGCATGTTCTGCTCTTCCCCATGACATAGAGCTTTGTGGTACTAGTCTTGAGGATCAGAGGCCAAATCACTCTAGTGAAATCCTAGCTAATGATAAGTCTTATATGAAATATCACACTGATTCTACCTCTGGTGTGAGTGAGGTTCATGAAATTTCTTCTGTTGCTGATGTTTGGCCTAATGTTAAGGATTCAGACAGGTCTAATGGATTGGAAGCTGATAATGAGGCTTGCAGAGGTACTTCAGAACCACTGGAGTGTCCCCCATGTGGGGTAGATGAGAAGGCACCATCCGATCTTTCATTTTACTCAAGTCATGAATTATGCAGGGATGTTATAATTCAGCCGAAAGTTATGGAGGGAAAAGTAGAGCAAATTAGAGATGAAAACATAGTACAAACTGTGGAAAATGAAGCAGAATCCTTTAACACAAAAACAAGAACATCTATTTCAGTGGAACCTACGTCCCATGGTCAGGAGATCAGCTCAACTATTTATACAAGAAGCACTGGTGCAAGCTGTGAAAGTGATCAGCTGAAAGAACAGAATTCTGAGGACATAAATGCTTCTTTGGATAAAAGTATTGCTAAAACGCATGAGCTACTTCAAAAATTTCCTTATCCAAGTGGTAAGGCTAGGATGTCCACAGTCAGATCGGGTAAGATATTATGCCTTGACTATTCTTTTTTTAATTTGGAACACTCCTAATCTTTCTACTCTTTAATATTCAGAATTATTCCATTTATTTATGGTGCATACTGCCGTTTTGTGTTGCATACCTTTTTTTTTCTCCGTTAATTCTCTAGTTTCTTGAGATGATACAATGGGGTTTCTGTCATCTTTCTTTTATAAGGGAAAGGCAATCAGAAGGATTTGTTCCTTGCCTCGTTTACATATTTTATTATGGATTAAAATAAACATCCTTTTGGAGAGGGTTTATCATCTTGTTTCGTAAAGGATTTGATTCTGTAGAAAATAAAAAATAATTTGATATTATATCTATCTTCTAAACAAGTCTAAATTATTATTGCTTTTGCAGAAAAGCAAAGACATAAACCAAGGCCGCACCATCCAGCTTATTTTCCTTTCTTGGGCTTCCTTCGGTCCGTTAGTTTCAAGAAGAAAATATGCAAAGTAAGAGGACTGATCAAACGCGCATGAGGTTTTATTTCACTCTGACAGGAGTTTGCTGTCAATTACCATACCTGAATCATTATGCAAGGGAAGATAAAAAAAAATCTCGTTTTAAAGTTTTGATCTGAAATGAAAATCCGTTTACCAATCAGTTCTGTACATATGGAAAACAGAGCCATACATGAAAGTAAGGATGGGGATGGTGCTCCAAATGGGTATCCGCGGTTCTCCTCTAATTCAATTTAAAGAACTAACTTACAATTTCTTTCCTCATTTTGCATATCTAGTTCATTTAGTTGAACTAGAGGAGAACCGCGGATACCCATTTGGAGCACCATCCCCATCCTTACCTGAAAGGTGGAAAATTTCCTTTTTTGGTTCGTCCATATGTAACCTAGCTCTAACTTTCCCTACTTCCCTAGTGCCACTACGAATCTCAACTTTCATGTTTTGTACAGTAAAACTCTCCTTTTGGTTCCTACTTTCATGTTAGGTGACTTTGATCAAATTAACCTTGGACAAATTAAGATATATACTGATCTGACCAAAGACTAATTGGACTGGCAGTTCCAACTGGTTCACTACCTTTAATACACAAGCACATGAAATCTGGTGAATATTGCAGTAGATATGTTTTAAGTTTGACCATTGACTGATAGTACCATGGTTCTGGAAATAAATAGAAATATATGTCGGGGAAAACTAGTGTTGGTTTTACTGTTTCGCGAATTTGCAGTACCAGTCTGATTATCTTTTTTCACGTAGCAGGTTTAGTAATTCTGCATTAATTTGTTCTTTTAGGTAGTTACGCTCTTACCAAGTATTGTTGACTTTATTGTAAATGGAACAGAAACATTTGGCTGCATGTTTGCTCACGAAGTGTTCTGTCATGCTAACACTGAAATTAAGAGGATATTAACCTATTAGCTCAATCCTCTGATCAGCCTGCGATGGGTCTATCTGACACTTGATTCTTCACTCCCTGTGAAACATGATTTCATATATTCTTGTTGAAATAGATATTGTTGGCATTTGTTGCTAGATCCTTATTACAGGATGCTCTACACTAAAAAATGTGTATAATTATCAAGTGACCCATTTGAAAGTGTTTGCATATCTAGCCTTGAAACACCTTACATATAGCACCTCAATTGGAGCAGCTTCTTCCTTGCTTAACTGAAAATAAACCACGTGACCACCATGTATGACCATTATGTTATTCTTAGGCTTTGTTGGCTCTCTGAAGTAGCATTATGTTATTCCTACTCATCCTGATATCCTTCCTCTATACCCAACAATGCTGAAGCAGTAAAAATGTATGTTTTGTAGTGATTGCCTCATATGAAGCAATGGTTACTAAAACTGGATTCGTCACATATATTTTTTTATACAAAATGTAATGTCATTTTAGTACCTGGCACGGTAGGGCCTGCAAAATTACAAGGGCGTGATTGGTTCTCGTTTCACAGCAACCTGGCCCGTATCCTAGAGCCCGGCGCTGTGCAGACAGGTCCTACGCATGCAACCACACCTTGATTGGTTGGCTGTAGCCAGAGAACATGACTCGTTGCAGATTTTGTTTGGTTGCCTTCTTTCCGACTTGTGCCTGTATCGGTTCTCTCTGGCAGAGTCACAGCAAATGCGCGCCTGCTCTCACGCAAGCCTGGCTCGGAGGAAACGGAATTGACTCTCGTTTCCCCGCAGCCTGGCTCGACGGGGCGTGCTGCATGCGACGGGCCAGGCCCCAACGAGCGTGCAGCCAACCAATCGCTAGGAAGCTGCATCCCACGGGCCTGTGTTGGCCAGATACGACCAACCTGTCACGCCCTAGATTATTGTAAACAGACATTGTAGCATATGGTGCTCCCATGTTGCCACGGTATAGCAAATCAACTAGAAGATGAACCAGCTATGCTGTTCTCAAATGCCTCTGGAAAGATTGAGTTGGATGTGCATATTCTTGTTTTCTTTCACTTCTACTTAGTGTTCTATGGATGCAGATTAGGGATTAAATACGAACTACTAGCCATTTTCTCTTTAAAGATAGACTGTATTGGAAGGGAAGATAAGCGCAGATAAAGTACAGTAAGCTCCGCTTGCATTGCTGTGGCTTTTCAAAAGCATTTGTTTTCTGATTTTGGATGCAGTAGCAGTTGATGGCATTATTTTTGGAGGCTAAACATCAATATCCTACTACAATTGGTATATAAGATTCCACTATAACTAGTTAGCTATTACAGCATAGCACATGAACCATGAAATGACCACGATTCTAGTGAATTTCATGTCAAAAGTTTCTAGAGACCATGATCGTGATAAAAAAGCCATACCCCACATTTGTACCTGGAGGAAGATTTGGGGCAGGAGCAAAATCTTTTCTCCATATCATACATCCCACCAGAATGAGAGGTCTTATCAGCTCCTTCTATGTGGTCTCCTTAAGCTAAACCTTATGACATTTGAAATGACTGATTGATTATTCTTAACTTCATTTCATATGAATAGTGATTTACAATTTACATTAGGCATCCTATTGGAGTTAAATGAACTTCTCTGTACTTGAATACCGATTATTTCCATAGTTTTTTTATCTATATAGTCTGTCAATGAATTCTTCGTGCACATCAACTAAACAATCATTGCATCACCACTCATGCAATGGTGGTGTGACTATTCTTATAGTTGACCTAGTAAAAGAAAAGGAAAATCTAGGAGAACTGCGCTATATCCTATCACTCCCACTTGTTTTCATTATCTTACATGAATGATTCGTTGATGTGTTGCTTGACAAAGAGGCACTGGCTTATGAGTTACTTGTTTTTTCTCTTTCTATGTTGTGAAGTGTCAATTGTTTAACGTGTGGTTGCTTTGGTATCTTGAAATTGATGCAGGCTGCATGTAAAAGGAAGTCATAATGTACACAAGCAAATTGGCTCATGTCAAAGGACAATAGATCTATGGTGCCCTTTGACTTTATCCTGTCGGTTGGCTAGGGCCACTTCAAGTCGTCGGGGCATATGGCTATGTCAATGTGACACGCAATTCTTGAGTGGGCTACTGTAGGGATTCACGAGAAGCTGTGGCCACAATAGGAGCAGGGAGTGCTGGTATTGGTGTAAGGACGACACTCCAGTGGTTTTACCAACCAATTGCCAACTGAAAACAGCGTCCTGGGTCAATAGCAGGAAACTTGTTGCCCGGAACAAAACTGATTCTTGTGGGGCTCAGCCTTGCTGTAGGCTGCATTATTCAAAGGCGGTATCATATCATTTCTTCCTCCCCCACCAAAAATCTTGGGAGATGTCACTTCTGATTTTGGAAGCTCATCATATGAGTTAGTGCGGTGGGCTTTGTAAGGACAAAGTCTTTTCAAGGGATGCTTTTGCGTTTAATTGTGATTATCATTTGGTGAGCTTCCTTTGCAATGACCATTGTTTCTCGAAATCTGGATGCAAGTGAACTACTAACTGCATCGAAAATCTTGGGAGATGTCACTTCTGATCTGATTTTGGAAGCTCGTCATATGAGCCAGTGCGGTGGACTTTGTAGGGACAAAGTCTTTTCAAGGGATGCCTTTGTGTTTATTTGCGAGAACCATTCGGTGAGCTTCCCTTGCAATGATCTTTGTTTCTCCAAATCTTTAAGTGCATGGGTTTCTTACCTTTGCATATGTGTCCGTCCCCACATCACATTACTCTCTGATTAGGGAAATAATGAGGGATGCTAGAATCAGGCAAATCTTTTTGCATGTTTGGATTCCCTCCCAAGGACCTGGACCCGTACATGGAGTGGTAGTGGTAGGTCCTCTCCCTTAGTTGCGGTGTGGTCAACTGCAAGTTGAGCATGTGCCTGTCCTGGTGTAACAGCAGCACAGGGCATATGGGATGGGCGAGGAGTATCGTTTCAAGGATATCAGTGGAACCAAAAAGGTATAAGCGATATCTCCAACTTACTCATGTCTCCTCCTTGGTTGAACAGAAATAAAACATAGAATCGTGAGCACTATTGTCCTTAATTTCCAGCTTTGGTGTTGCTCACGATCTATTGAGATTCTCATTGTCAGAACGTACACTAAACATGCATTGTGGTTTTGGTGCCAGCCAGTTGCATTGATCCAGTTCCTTGGTGCATACATAACATGGAGAAGTCCTGCCTGCATTGTGGTTGTGCGGTGCGCGCCCAAAAATCAGATAACTTTTGTTAGGTTGTGGCAGCTAGCCGTGGATGCAGCACTAGCACCTCTGCCTGTGCCTCCATTGTGTATGTATGTTGGTCTCCATCTCCTCCTGCTGCATGTGTTTTTTTTTTCAAGTCTATAAAACCCCATGCAAGAGGGCATGCCTGCCTCTGCCTGTCAGCTGTCACCACACCACACAGCACACACACCATCACTGGGCCAATACAATACAGGGGGAGGGAGGCATGTATCAGCAACACCATCACTGGGCCAATTCCTCTTGTTATTGCTTTGATGGTGATGAGCTCAAAGCTGGTGATGCAGTCCTTTCCTCTCGGCCAGACGCCTTGCTTGCCAATGGAGGAGCATTCCTGCCTTCGCCGTCGTTGCTGCCAGTGCCGCCGCCGCCGCCGCCGCAGTCGAGCTACATGCCTCACTATTCGCAGCCCCCGCCTGCCGTAATTCCTCCGCCTATATTGGCCAGCCAGCTGCACCTGCACGCCATCACCCACTTGTCCCCGACGTCGTCGTCGTCGTCCGGCATGGCTTCAGCAACGTCGTTTCGCCGGGTGTTGAGCACGGGAGACCTCATCGTCCGGGACCGGGAGGAGGAGGAGCAGAGGGTGGTGGCGGCGGCGGCGGCGGCAACAAGGTACAGCGCGGAGGAGCGGCGGGAGCGCATCGACAAGTACCGGAGCAAGCGCAACCAACGCAACTTCCAAAAGAAGATCACGGTTGGTTTCAGCTAGCTAGCTGCTTGTCTGCTTCCTTTTTTTTAAAAAAAAATACGTATAAATTAGATTCTTGTGGTCTTGATTAGAGTTTCCAGAAGGTTAGCTATATATTATACTAAAATATGGCGGCGTATATGTGTAGTATGCGTGCAGGAAGACGCTCGCAGACAGCCGTCCCAGGGTGAAGGGCCGCTTCGCGCGCAATGGCGGCGACTACACAGAGACGGAGGCGGAGGCAGCTGCAGACCACCATGTCCATGTCCATGTCCATGTCCCAGCAGCAGCAGCAGCACATCAGTCAGAGTCAGAGTCAGAGTCGCCGGCGGCAACAGCAGCCGCGCCGGAGTGGTGGCCGGCGGTGCAGGAGGAGTTGCCTGCCGGCATCAACCTAGCAGAGCTCTGTGCTGACGACGACGAGATGCTGGCAGCCTACCTTGGAGTCTCCTCTATCAGTATAGCTGATCACCACTACAGCTGCCAGCCATAGATAGATAGATAGATGCACGAGTAGAATGCTGCTCGCTTTATTTTATTATATCAGTTGCCTTTTTTTCCTTTCTTTTCTGCTAGTTAACTTTATTATATACGTACATCTCTGCATGGGATTTTCTTTATATAACATTGCATTTAAATAGATCGCTACAGAAGGCTTCCATCTCCCAAAAGCCAGCAGACAAGTATACTAAGGAATTTCCCCTGTCAATTTTCAGTTTTCAGAACAAACCTTATCAATACAAATATATGAATTTGCAAAAACAGATGAACAGAAGCCAAGATACCTTGACAGGTGCCTGCTACCTCCATGCTCATGGTAACTGTTTAGGTTCACCTGCGGTGCATAAGAAAAAGATTCAGACATGGTATTTCGATTTAGACCTATTCATATGAGCTTATCAGCCAAAATCAACCCTACTTATCATCCATTGAACAATATTTTCTCACACAAATCAGTAGAAGTAGTGTTTTTTCAGCCACAGAAACTATCAGCCGAACAAGCCCTTAGACATCAGGAATGGAAAGAATTGAACAAACGCACTTAGATTAACGAGCTCACAATTCCGCAGGTTAGAGAAAGAAAGTGTTTTCCAATTACATGTGGGAATAACATGTCTCATGTCTGGTACTAGGATGATTACATGCATACATACATGATACATATTGGTTGTCTAAACATGCAGATTACACAAGTAATTAAGGTTTCCTAATTTTACGATTCCCGATGACCCCAGGAAAGCACGAAAGCAGCCTCAGCGAAAAGGGGCGGTGAACTAGGCACATCCCCACATGCGATGCGATGCGTCCGCGTACTAGGAGAAGCTTCAGACGTGCGCACACCACCCGTCGCTATTACTCATCACTGGCCACTGCTGCTACCAACCACTGAACTGTATTATCGTATTTTGGAGTGGAGCACTTCTACTCCGGTCCTCATGCATGGTTCCATTCATTAGTGCACAACTATCCGCTATCAGCCATACATTGGATTGGATTAATCTGGAGACGCATACATACACTTTGAGCAGCAGAATATGAGCTCTCCTTTACCAGCAACTTGTCTCGACGTTCTTGATCAACATTACTTGACCACGCCTGAATGCTCCTTCCTAGTTTATTGCGGAAAGAGGGGCTCTCTGTGTTTCAGGGGTCGTCGACCCTACCAACTGCTGCTTCCCGTTTCCATTTAGAGCAAGCTTCGTCGGTGTTCTGCTGTCCCAAAATGCCTTCACGAGATCTTCAAGGGGGGTTACCAACTCCCTGATCGATTGGCTGTCCGGAATGTTGATCTCACGCCTTCTCGGTGTTGAACAAGTTGCTTCATCCACCTGGCCCATCAACGCACAGAACTCGATATTAGAATTTAGAAAGCCAAGGAACCATCATGCTTCTACAGGTAAGCAAACCACTATATATTTATGTGCATATATATATTTGCCCAGCAGACTAATATTGCTAACCTTATAATCATCTCCCAGAGATCTATCGGCATTCCCTGTTATTACTTTTGTCTTCTCATAGTGACCATGTTCCAAGTCATGAAGTTCTATTCTGGATGTCATCACGATGGATTTCACATTCTCACAAATACCATGGTCCAATCTTAATGAATCTGGCAAAGAAATCAGCAATTTGCAGGAAAATTTAGACAGCAGAAAATGCATGTGTGCTGGAAAAAAAGAAAGATGTGACACTGTACGGAAATAGTACCGTCAATAGAAGTAAGAAGGGATTTGCTTGAAATGTCATTATCTTCAAATCCAGCAGCGACAGCAGATGAAAATCTTGCATCCAGTTGGTTGCTCACCTCATTCCCAGCACTTCATTCAAAGGGTGCACATATGTTTAGCTTACAACAAGTTCAAGTTGCTTCTCTTCAAACTATTTATCCAACAAAACAAACTTCAATTGTCACTATCAATTACCTTATGACTGAACTGATGGCTTCTGCATTGTTTCTTCCAAGCGCCAACACCAAATTTTGTGCAGTAATCCATTGTTCTGAACATGATTCTACCCTTCTCTTGCTGTACAATAAATCATATGTGTTAGTTTCCATGTTCTAAGATTCTCATGAAATCAACAATTTAACTGTTGAGACAGATAACTTACCACTGCTGCAAATTCCCTGCCAAGAAGCATTGTTTCTGTTCAATAGATGATACATTTTGTTGGAATGCCTCTTCAGTTCTCTTCATGTAGGCTTCCCATTGCTCTTTCATAGAAGATGTAAAATCGTGAAGCTTGGTAGTTTCAGTTTGTAAACTGTTTGAACGCTCAAAAGCAGTCCTATTGAGGCTGCATATATCATCTTGAACCTGGTAAAATAACACATATATGTCACTCAGTCAGCTCGGTAGTTGGTTTTCAGCTGTTGCACAAGTACATGTTTCTCTGAAGAAATTTGACTAGGATGACCAAATAACAGTATGCACATATGCATCGGTTTAACCAGTACCCACTACATTATTAGGCATCCTCCGGATATTGAAGTGAATGAAATATACCATATTTTTCTTTCTAGCATTCGATTCTGCAAATAATCCTGCGACCTTCTCCATCAAGTACTTCTCTTCATCAGCAACAAAGGCCTGAATCCATTTCATGTCATCAGATAACAAATCATACAAATAGATCCTTACAGACTAATGAGAAACTTACAGCTGCAACAGAAGATTACCTCAAACTTCTTCTGAAGCTGGAAGAGCTGCTTTTGATGTTCCATCTGTGATTCTTCCAAGATCTTTATGAGCTCCAATGCATGGGAATCTATAGCTTTGAAGAAGTTCATTGTAGTTGTCGAAACAGACTTTGTTCTCTCCAAATTTCTAGAGAGCCCCTGTATGAGTGCAACTATTTCTTATACTACTGTAATTAACAATATGAGCTTAATAAATAGGTAAAAAAATTAGCATTTTGTAATAAATAATGTACCTCATGCTGCTGCCCAATAAATGTAGCAAAGTTCACTTCTTGCTGAGAAAGCCCATTTTGTAGTGCAATGAGTATTTGGTCAGCATCAACCAACAGGCCCTTCATGCACTGCACACCAAAGAATTCTCAGTATGTGTTTACAAAAATAGGGAATAAAAATACAGATGATGAGCGTAGTATAAGAGGATTTCAAGATAATTAAGTACACTTACATCCTCAAGGCCAGATGTGTGTGTGATAACTTGCGAGTTAAGGTTTTCAAAGCTCAACACAGATTTATGCTTGAGTTCATTTGCAAAACCATGCAATTCTGCTATCCTAGAATTGAAGCTCTCTTTGAGTTTTCTTACATGCTCTTGAAGTCCTCCAGCAACCTAAGAAAATGTGGAATTGTTAGACTTATACATATAAAAAATGACCTGATAACCACATGTTTGCTTTTTGGTGCACCTTGCCCTTTGAGGTGACAAAAGATTGCATCTCTTCTTCAAGTGATTTTAGTTGGCTCTCTTGTTGAGAGACCGAGGTTGAGACTGTTCTATGCAAGACACTAATGTCTTGAGTCAGCTGGGAATGGAAATGTTGAATAGTACTTCTATTTGTATCTTCAATCTTTTCCTTCCTTTCTGAAAATCGATACCATGAATGAATATAAATATTTAAATTGAGAAAGGAAGGAAAGAGGGAGGGAGAAAGAGAAATGGAGGCAGACCTAATTTTGAAAATAGCCCATATAGATCCCCTGCTGTATTCTCCAGCTCTGATCGGAGTCTTTGTGCTTCACCAACAAGAACTTTTTCTGAAGACATTTAAAAAATAAATGACGTATGAGAAATGGTAAGCATAATCACCTCAGCCAAAAAACATTCTGTACACAGCAAGCTAGAGAACATTATCAAATGCTTAATTAAGCCCATGCAACACATTTCATATGCAAACTCATATAGAAATCAAATATGATAAGCTTTGCCTTGAAGGGACAAATTCTAACCTGATTTAAGAAGATTTTCTATCAAATATTGCTTCTCCTTAATAGTATTATTTGCCTTAATGTATTTCGCTTCAAGATCTGCTAGGGTGCACTCTGTTTCCTTCATTCTTTTCTGCAAAAAGACGAGAAGTTGTAAATACAAACATCATTATTCAATTATATGACAGAAATATGACGATACAAGTATACAGCACACATACATGTAATGTCTGAAGTTGATCACTTAGATCTGCACTCAGAACTTTCTGAGAATCATAGAGTCCTTGAAGCTCTTCTAATTGCTGGTACAGATACAGATACCAAATTATAGCATTATTTTTTTCAGCAAGATACAGATCCTCTAGCTGAACTAAAGGCATACCTTATCTTTTGATTCCAATATAAGCTCCAAACGATCCAGTTTCTCTGAAATAACCTGAAGAATTCCTCTGTCATGCTATAGAAGAATATGCACAATCTAATATGTCATAAGTGATGAAGGAAGTAAGTACCTTCTTTTCAGCTTCATCTGCCAAGTATTGTTCCCTAGGAATATAAACACCATTTTTCTCCCTTGCAGCATATAGTTCTGTTCAAAAAAACGGAACCAAATTTAGTAACTGTACTAGCTTGAAGTATGTGGCTTTTCAGAAAATTAAAACTGATGAACAATAATAGTAGTGATTGCAGGTTTTAGTGTATCTACAACGAAGAACTAAAATCTAGAAATTCCTCGTCTAGACTATGCACTTACAGATGTGCATCTATGGTCTCTGCATTTTTCAAAGAACTGGAAGAATGTGGTAAACAATTTGATGACATAGATGTTCTTGTACAGTTAACCCAAGTAATTGTCATATTGTTAACAGTGTTCAGGTACATGGTGTCAAACAATTCTGACAATAGAGGGGACGAATAAGATGCAATGAAGCATTCAGCACATTTGGTGGATTCTATAGTAAGATTCATCGAGCAGTAACCATGTTTCCTGGAATCAGCTGATATTCAACACATCTTTATTTCAAGAGCTCAAGATTAATTCACATGTGTGGATGGGAAATGATCCTGTTGTATTTTTCTGAAGTATAAGCTACATTGAATGTTTGTAAGAAGAAAAGGATACCTTGCTTGAGACGGTCCATTTCAAAGTACAAATCTTTGATGAGCGCAGATTTCATCATCTTCTGATTGACCTGGAAACCATGGGCAAGTTATTAAAATCATTTTTACATTGCAATTAATGGTAATTTGACAATTAAAAAAATAGAACCTCTGGTTTATTCTTGATGTGTTTTGCACGATGCGCATAATCCAGGGTGCTTAGCGTCTCCTCAAGGCAGTGTACTGAAGGTGCGATGGTTGCTATGATGCAAGTCTTTGTCTTCCCTCCCAAAGAATCTCTTAACAATCTTGTTAACTTGCTATCCCTGCATGAATAGCAGCCAAATATCAGATGTCTGAACAGCCTCAAGGAACAATCTGAACAGCTAGCGTTTGCTTGACCTATATGGTATGTGTCCAGAGTGCTCGACAAGAGTATTAATGACACGCCCGAGCGTAAGCAGACTCTTGTTAATTTCTCCAGCTTCGCGAGCTCTCTCCTATAAAAACAGATGGCAACTATGTAAGTATTACTCTCACTTGTACAGCTTGATCATGGTATTTAGTGATGAAGTGGAAAAGGAAACAGGAGCTCCCAAGAAACAAACTTACGTCTCTAGCACCGGACCTTGATATGTTTTCAGAGCCAGCAAGGTCAACAAGATTAAGCTTTCCACACTTGATCATTTCCTCACCCTCAGGTGTGCATTCCTTAATATGGATGGTGATAGAGAAAATAGAGTGCGAGCGACTGCTTTGCTTGTTGAGAAGAGTTTCAGCAGTTTTCCTCTTTGCAGAGCCTCTCTCCAGTATCCTGTAGATCTCGGCAGCTGAAGAAACTAGCTCTTCCTCGAGCCCTCTAACAAAGACTCCTCCCTTGCCATCCTCCATGAGTGCCATAGGCTTCTTGGACTTGTCATCAGAGAATTTAGATTCCTCCGGGGCTAGAAGATCAGTGAGCTCCTCATTATACAGCTCAAGAAAAGAGACCTTCATGCTGTACTCTGCACTCTGAGCCTCAAGGATGTCAAATATGCACTTAACAGCCCTTGGAATGACACCAGCATCAGATGGGAGGTCACCGTTCTGCAGAAATGCATGTGGAGAGTAGAGTTTATGACAGCAGTTGAAGCAGCAAACTAACTGCTGCATCAGAATTCAGGAACATGTGAATATATAGAATAAAAATTTACCAGTGCTTTGCCCCCTCCTCCTTCCATTGTGTATGTTTTGCCCGTTCCAGTCTGGCCATATGCAAATATTGTGCAATTGTAGCCGTCCAAAACCTCGCTGACAAGTGGCACAACAGCATGGTTGAAGACATCCTGCTGTTGAGACTTTGGTCCAAACACCTGCGTGTTTAGGTTGAAAGTCATTACTGAGTGATGAAGCAGTCAAATGAATGCCTGGGCCTGGCCGCCTGGGTGTGGCAGTGATCAACAAGTGGAAGTGGCAAAAGGGAAATAAAACAGTTGGCATGACTTACCTTGTCGAATGCGAAGGTGCGATCAATGTGCTTGTTAGCGATGTTCTGGGAAACGGAAACCTCCCGTCTCTGGTCATTGCAAGCGACCACCACAGGAGTGCCGACGCGGCGTTCCTCCTCGCTCAATGGCCTAGGAATAGGATCGATGCAAGTGAGGTTGAATCGATGAGTCGCAAGTAAAATAAATGATATACAGCTGGATTAGTTGACAGGCATTGCATTGGTGCATCAATCAGACAGTGAGTGGCATGTACTGGAAAAGCATAGTTGCAGTAGATGCATCGCGGGGCTGTCTATAGAAATAGAAACGCTGGTAGATGCATGCATACTTGCATTGCATAGGTAGGAACTAGGAAGTGGTATTGATTGCTGCAATTAGGAAGCAGTGGATATTATGAATGTACCTGCATCTGAGGAGGACCTGGATGTTAACGCCTCCGGATCCGGACCCCTTGGAGGAGGTGGAGGTGGGTGTTTGCTGCTGCTGTGCCTGTGCAGCCTGCTGGGCAGCGCTGATGCTGCTGCTGCTGTTACTGTTGCCGTTGAAGACGAGGGGGCCCCGATCCCTGTGCCTGCTTGTGGGGGGCTTGTGGGCAGAGGAAGAGGCGCCGCTCCTGGGCGTGTGGGAGAAAGAGGGGGACATGGCGGCGTAGTCGGCGGGGGCTCCGCCTCGGCGAGGGGTCGGGGTGGAAGCCTCCATGGATGATTGATTTGACGAAACGAAGCGCAGGCGCAGGGACTGGGACTGGGACGGAGAGGAGCGGAGCGGAGGAGGCGACGAGGGGAGGGGAAATGGGGAATCGATCGACTCCACTCCGTTTGATTTTGAATGCCCTGGCGTGAGTCCTCCTTGCTTCTTGTGCCCACCCCACGGCCTCGGATTCCAACGGAACTCACGGGGCCCACCCATTTTGGGTTGCATTTGAACTCTCCGACCGTTGGTTGCACTTGCACGGAGAGGGAGAGACGCCCCGCGCCCGAGAGGGCTTCCTTCATTTTTTGCTTCATCGCATTATACTCAATTATTTTTTTGCTTCATTATACTATTGTATATACGTACTATATATAATATAATAAATATAGCATACTCAATTATCTATTTCGCTAATTATTATTTTAGAATAGAATAGAAAGTATGATTCCTATTAGCTAATACTAATTACCTAGCCTAGTGTAATCATGCTGCTACATATACTACGTGTTTCTACTACTGCCACTTGTTCATTCAAACATTTCTCTTGCTTCCATTCATCTCTCTCGGTTTCTCCCAACACCCAACGAAAACATTTGTGGCTTGAAAGGGGTTCTCATTCCTTGTACTTCTCTTAGCGAAATGATTATGTACATTTTATCAATAGAAAAAAAAACAAACTTCATATATTTATATTATCAAACAACTGATGAGAAGTAAGGAATAAAGCAACTTTATGTGAAAATAAATTAGGACACATATGATGGGATGTCTTATAGGATGAGGAATATGGCCATTGAAATTGTGGTTGTGGCATTTTGAGGTAGTATTCACCTTATAAATAATAAAATATAAAGTTTACTTTAAAAAAGATCAAGATATTTCAAGCCATGAAAGGAGCGGAAAAGTAAACCTTGTTGAAATGTAGAAGAACTAGACATGCTTAATGCACTACTTGTGGTATGTTTTGTTCTTGTAATGTCCATCAGTGTTGAAGACACATGGTCACTTCATTATTAGTCCCAAGTTGATCTTCATAAAAAAAGTTAAGTTTGTCTTATTTTTAATATGCTTTGAGTGGTTTGGTGCAAGAACAATTTAAGTTCTCATCTTGTTTTGTAACTTGTGTGATTGCAATTTGTGTTTATGTGCTTTTTCTTTCTCTTTTCTCTTGTTTGTGTCTAGAGTACGTTTCACCTATTTTTCTGGGTTCACCATTAACTTCATTAATTAAGTTCTACTAGTTTAATCTCTTGGAACTGTTCACATTGAATAAGGGTAGGACGTGTATAGGTGGGTTCAATGAGTATGTATGCATGTATTTTTTTATATAAAAACACTTAATAGAGTGTCTCAAATTTGATATATCTTATGAAAAATAAAGGCTAGCACAAAAGATGGACAACATGACACAAAAGAACCTATAGAAAGAGTACATCAAAAACCAAAATATAGTTATCTTTTTTCTTCGATCGTCCACTGCCTGCAGAACCTTGAAGATTGAACTAAAAAGACAATAAAGAAAAGAAACACCTACAAACACCCTCGTTAGATAAGGCATTGAAGACCACATAAGCCACTCGCTGTTGACAACGAGATCTAGAACCTATTGAAAGAATGATGACTAAAAGAATCCTCCAAAGAACGTTGGCTATGATCCTACACCATCATAACAGAGTGTTGGAGATGTTGGACCTTGCTATATTTGAGTTAGAATTTGGTTGGGAGAAAAAGCCGCAAAGGAAAATCATTTTCAGCCCAAAATGATGCATCGAACACACGCCTAGAGTCCGATGGGAGGTCAAAATGCTGCACCGTTGCATCCGATGGGAGGGTACCGATGCGTTCGATGGCCCCCTGGCATGTGCATCGGACTCCCTCAGCGTCCAATGGCACTCTAGCAAGCGCGTCCGACGTGGATTTCGCCATTCTGGAGCTCTCTGGAATGGCATCAGGCGCATCCGGCGCATGGACCTAACACACCCTATGCTTCTTTAACTGGCGTGTTTCGTTCTTATAATTTGCTGACGCGTGGGACCTGTCCTTTTTCCATCTCGTCGCTGAAGCTTCCTAACTCTAGCCCGTCACGTTGTTGCTCCATGCCGCCCGCCACCGTTGCGCTCACCCTCGCCCGTGTCGCCGCCGACCGCTGACTGTCGCCCTCTGTCGCACCACCACCTCCGCCGAGCTCATTCGTGCCTAGAGTGGAGCTTGTGGATGACCCATCTCATGCTGTGATCAGTAGTGGGTGACTCACCAGGCCGAAGAGGCAAAGAATCAACCCAGAGTGATGAGCACTTGGTCCTTGTGCAGATCAAGGGGAAGCGATACCCTTGCGCGGGTGGTCCAACGAGTACTAAGAGGGGTGTGTCGATACCTTGGGAAAACATCGTTGTGTTCCTTTCTTATCTTTACGTTATGCATTTACATTGAGCATTTCAATTCTTATCATTTACATTCCTAGAATTGTCATGCTAGAGTAGGATTGGAACCTAGGGTGCTAAACTTTTGTGCGCTAGAAGATAGAACACACCTTTAGGCACTAGGGATGTAATGGGCTAGTATTAGGTTTTATATATTGCAAGAAATTTTAGAATAGGCCAATTCACCCTCTCTCTTGTGTATCTGATCCTTTCATCGATTACACCGGAAACCAAACCCTAACTGTGACACAAAAAACAAACCCTAGATCAATAAGGATCAACAAAATAACCTAAAACTACGAAGGGGGAGGGACTGGCTCCCTGCTCCTCGATCTATTCACTGGTGAGGTCGCCATTGAAGAGGGGAGGGGGATTGAGGCGATGTTGGAGGAGGGTGGTGGTTGCGGTTGGGAGAGAGGGAGTTACATGATGCACCCAGTTCTTTTTTCGTCCACGAGGAGTTGGAGAACACTCCCGCACCCGCTTCACCCGATGGGGTTGGTTTCTCGCCCATTAGCAAATTCATCCCGTTTTCATCCTCTAAAGGATGAATTCACCGTCGAGGATCAGGGATCGAGGCCCATTGATCTAGTCATGGCCGGAAGAGTTTGGAAATTAAAGAAATGGATAGCAGTGTGGTTCTCAGGAAGAAGAAGCTAGACCCATCATTGTCATTCGATCATGATCCAATGGCTTTGAAAGGATCAAGATGCCCAAGAGGGGGGTGAATTGGGCTTTTCTAAAACTTCTTGCAATAATAAAACCTATCAAGCCTCAATTAACCCCCTAGTGCCTAGAAGTGTGATTCTCTTTATTCTACCGCACAAAAGACCAAGTCTAAGCCACTCCTACTCTAGCAAAGCAATTCAATATAGAATGAACAAGAAGTAGTAATGTGGAACTGAATTGCTTGAAAGTAAATGCGTAGGTAAAAGAGTAGAGATGACTCGACGATCTTTTTGCCGAGGTATCGAGGTGTCGGCACACCCCCCAAGTCCTCGTTGGAGCACCCGCGCAAGGGTATCGCTCCCCCTTGATCCGCGCAAGGATCAAGTGCTCACTACGAGCTGATTCTTCGCCACTCCAGCCCGATGAATCGCTCACTACCGGTCACAAGCTTGCTTGGGTCATCCACAATGCCACCGGATGCTCTCCAAGCTTCACGATCGCCACCCAGCCGTCTAGGTGATGCCGATCACCAAGAGTAACAAGCTAGAACTCTCACTTGACCAACACAAGGCCAAAGAGATGGATGGATGCACACTTGCTACTCAATTCTCACTAAGAGGTGTCTAATTCTCACAATTAGCAAATCACTCAACCTCACTATGGCTCTTGCACTCACTCACACTCACAATGTGTTTCTCAGCTGATGGAAGTGGCAAGAACACTCAAATGGATGGAGGGAAGGAAGTATATATACTCCCCCACCCGGCCATCCAAAAACAGTACAAGACAGGCATTCTACGGGGGCATCGGACGCGCCGATGTCTAGCATCGGACGCTCCGATGACCTCGTCCAACGGTCTACTGTACCTTCTTGTCAGACTGTTTAAAGGGACATCGGACGCTGGGCAGCGTCCGATGCCACCACATCGGACGCGTCCGATGTGGATTTGACCTCTCTGGAACCTCTCTGGATGGCCATGGGACGCTGGCCCTCAGCGTCCGATGCCAGCGTCCGATGCAACCCTCAATTCACGTGCACGTGAACAGTGGCACGGGCGCGTCCAATGTGAACACATCGGCGCGTCTGATGCCACGCACCAGACTAAACCCTAGTTGGGGTGAGCATCGGACGCGTCCGATGCCCACCTGGCCAGCGTCCGATGCCCATAACAAGGGCAGACTCAACTCGGATCGCGACGCGGCCTAAACGACTTTTGATCCTCTCAACTTAAGGCATCTCTCTGAGCTACCTAGGGCTATGAAATAACAAGTGTGCACCACACCTACCTCAATAGACTCATCTAGGTCAAGCTACTGATTCACGCTCCCCTTTATAGTACGGCCAAAGGAAAAACAAAGACCTAAGACTACCTAAGTGTCCTCCAACACCATATGACACTTAGCCTAGTCTACCACCGTCTTCGTCGTCCGTCCTTTGAAAACCGAAACGATATCCATCGCCAGGGGACATGAACTCCATATGCCCGTATCGTCGCCATTACCGTGACCTAACTCAATCCTGTTTCTGCAAAAGACACGTTAGTCACAGTAATCTTGTGTTTCATCCGATCACCGAAACCACTAGGGGCCAAGATGCGTTCAATCTCCCCCTTTTTGGTGATTGATGACAACATGAGATCGAGTATAGAGAGAAGAGGTTTTAAATCATGACATGTATGAACTTGCAATGAATAAGAGAAATTGGTTAGGGGCAAGTTCAAACATGTCATGCCATCATCCTGCACTCAACAAGTTAGAGTGAATATCAAGTGCAAGAGTAAAGAGCTCGAATACATAATCAAATGAGAATTGAGCACAAGTAATCGAGTAAGCCGAATTGACATGTCATATCATATATCATAGTGAGCACATACATGTCATAAAGGTCCATAGCACAAGTATATCACATAAACATGCACAAAAGATGCGATAAGTAAAGAGCGTATGTGAACATAACACATCATAAGAAGCAAGACCCTCTCACATTGCTCCCCCTATCGCTATACTCGGCCACTCTCCCCCTTTGGCATCAAGCGCCAAACTAAGCGTCGGAGGGCGGAGGTGGTGCAGACGAGCCAGGTGTCATCTCCGGAGAGCGCTGAGTAAACTCGAACTGCTGAAGATACTCCTCGGAGTCGGAAGACGAAGCACTAGTAGCCTGGTGACCCTCTGAAGCTGGAAGCGGCTGTGAAGCGGTCTGGGTCGTCTCGGGCACTGACTGCTCTGGCTGGTCTGGCGCTGTCTGCTCGGTCTCTGTCGCAATCGCAGTAACGGTGTCAACCCGAGGATCGGAGTGCGGAAGCTCAGGAATAACTGTCAACTCAGGCTGAACCAGCGTGGTAGTCTCGGACTGTACAGGCTCGGTCTGCTCTGAAGAAGCTACGGAACTCGGAAGAGTCTCGGTAGTGGAAGTGATCGGAGCCGTAGACGTATGAGCAGGGTCCGGTAGGTCTGGCGTAGGGAAGCCAGTGAGCTCACTGAAAGTAGCCGACAAGTCCCGTGTCACAGAGGTAGTCGTCGCGTAGAGGGACTCTGTCGGCCTGGGCGTGAAACCAGTACGCAGTGGACTAAAGACGGGAGCTCCTCCAGGCGGTGTGGTAAATGTGGTGAACTGAGAGGAGCTCTGGCCAAAAGACGGCAACTGTTGAAACTGAGGAGGCTAACCAAACGACGACTGCTGAGCAAACTACTGGGGCGGAACAGGTGGCTGCCACTGAAGCTGCTGCTGAGGAGGGGGCTGCTGCCACTGCCACTGAGGAGGACCGCTGGCCAGTCGCTCCATGAAGCTGAGAGTCTGCTGCTGAAGTGCCATCATCTGTCGCTGAAGTGCATCAGACCTCTCCTGTGCCTGCTGCTGTGCTAGGGCCTGTGCCTGGGCCAACCTCTGCTGCTCCTGGGCGAGCCGCTGGACGTCCTGAGTAACTGTCCTCTGCTGCTCCTCCATCCGTGCGAGTATAGCAAGGAGCGCTGGATCGGAGGTGCTGGACGTCCCGGCCTCAGAGTCGTGAGCTCGTGGCTGGTAGCGAGGCGGGAGCTGGTAGTCCTCATCTGAGCTATCTGTGGGATCCTCTGCGATGAATGTGGCACCACCCTCGAGCTATGCTAGCTCCTGCTCTGCGAGTGCCTGAACAGCCTCGTCCTGCTCCTGTGCGGACTCGGGGACCTCTGGTCTCTGGCGCGAACTAGACGGGACGTCCTGCTGCTGCTGCTGCCTGTGATCCCGACCGTGTCCCAAAAGCTGACTCATGTTATAGGAAGGGAACACGGTCGCGGAACCGGTAAGGGACTAGCCAGGGTCAGATCCTGTCGTGACAGCTACCTTCCAAAGAATGTAGGAGATCCAATGAGCGTACGGTAGCTGCCTGCGGGCCTTGATGCCCTCTACCACAGTGTCCTCCATCTCACAAATAATGACATCCATAACATCAAAATCTCGCTGCTGAATCAAGTAACTGAGCAACCACAGCTGAAGACGGGAGATCGCCTCGCGGAACCCAACACGGGGCAGCAAGGTGCGCCGGAGCACCTCGTGGAGGATCCGGGCCGCAGGAGTGAGATCCTTCGGCGCACGGCTCGAACCCTCCCTGAAAGGCTCACGGAAGCAGGGGCGCACCAGGTCTGTCGAGGGCTGCGCACCGCCGTGTCACCCTGGGCATTCGGTAAATACCGAACCGATCGGTTCGGTTCCTCGGTACCTCGGTAAATTCGGTTCCTGAGAAATTGGTACCGATCGGTTCCTAAAAAAATCGGTACCGGTTCGGTTCGGTATCGGTAAATTCGGTTCGGTTCTGGTATTTACCGAATAGTACCGAACTGATCATATATAGGATGTAATGGCATGTTTAAAAACTACTTTTGACATGATTTTGTAGATAATAATAGTGCAAAATACATATACATGTAAAAGTCCACGAGACTATAAGTGTGAGTGCCAAAAATACATAATATAATAGTCTACAATAGTACAATAAATAATATAACAACACTCAAACTTCTCACATTTCAGCTAAATTCGGTAATTCGGTTCGATTCGGTAAATTCGGTTCGGTTCGGTATTTACCTCGGTAAATTCGGTTCCTGAGAAATAGGAACCGAACAGGAACCGATTTTTTCGGTTTCGGTATTTTTTGGTTCGGTTCTTGGTATTTTTGGTTCGGTTCTCAGTCCTCGGTATTTCGTGTCCAGGCTGACCGCCATGAGGGCGCCGCGGTGGCTCGGTCTGGTCGTAGCAAAGGTCGTGAATCCGAGTGGTAGAGTGACGCAGACCGAACCAGTCCCTGATCTCTGACACAAAGAGCCTGTAGTGCTCTCCTCTGAACGCGAACTCCAGGGTCTGACGATCCGGGTGCACCCACAGAGAAGCGTAGAACTGAAAAACCCAGTCCTCTATGTAGGAACTAGACCGCCCCAAGAGGTCTGCGAAGCCAGGTAGGTAGGTAAGGCTGGGGCGGAGCTGCTCTGAAGCTATCACTAGGGCCTCCAGGGTGCAAACACGCTGAGAGCGAAGACTGATCCCAGCGTTTCTGTAGCCGCGATAGAAATCCTCCTGTAGGACAGTGAAGAACTCTGCCCCTGCCTGCTCGTGCCTCTCCCTCGGGAACCACTGCTCAACTGGGACGAGCCGGAGTGCCTGTATCTACGAGCACGTAGCAGCCCGGAGGTCCAGTCGCGGGATCGGCGGGGGCGCACGCCTCGATGGAGCACGGGCTCCCCGCAGAGGGACATCGGGTCGGGGTGGCACCGCTGTCTTGCGACGCGTGGACCGACGCCGGGGGACCTCCTTAGGAACCTCCTCCTCTGCCTCGGCCTCAGGTGTCTCTGCCTCAGCTGCCTCGGCCTCTGCCTGGCCCTGCTGCGAGCTCTAGGGCTCGACTCCTGGTGAGGCGAACGTCGTCCGACGGCCGGCAGCCATGAGCGTGCCAGTCGGCGAACCGTGGCGACGCTCAACCTCCTCTATCGCCCTGCTGCTCGGGGGACAACTGGTCCTCAATCTTGAGTCCGCCCGTACTGACACCTCGCTCAGCACGTTCTGCGGTGGCTGCAACCTCTCGAGCCTGGTCGGCCTCTCTCTGCTCCCTGGAGCGCTTGCGGCGCGTGATCAGCTTACCCTTCCCAGGCCGCTGACCGGGAGGGGGACGTGGAGGAGAGTCCCCTGGGCCACCACCGACGTTCTTGCAGTGCGGCATGGCTGACAAGAACGAGGGGCACTGTCACTGAAGAAGACCTGAACTGCCTGGACTGACGCTGAAAAGGTCAGACTGCCACTGAACAATCTGACAACCAAACTGACACGGAAAACCCTGACAAGAAAGCCCCCCAACTGTCACTGATCTGCTGGCGCTATCACTCGCGAGGCTTGGCCTCGATCCGTACCTGCGGGCTTGGCCCCGGGTTCGCTGTCACTACCAACTGACAACTGGGCACGGCAACGGACTCGCTTCAAGAATAGATGGGAGTATATAAGAATATATAATCTAGAGACGAGAGCACCTATCGGAAGCAAAGCATAGGGGATAAGAAAAGGAAAAAGCTTCGCTACCTGGCAAACGAAGAACCGAACCCAAGAAGAGGTACGCCACGGACGGTCCGACGCCCATGAGTCACGCCAAGGGGGTCTGCAAGAGATTTGGTCAAAAACGGGGTAAGTAACAGAGGAGAACAATCACTTAGGCATTTTACCGAGCACGTTGCAGGCATGGACGTTGGAGGAGGGAGGTGGCGCTCACTGAAGAGAGTCGGCTGGCCGAGAGGAGATCGCTTGAGAGAGAGGAGTGCTCGGGGACGAGGAACAGGCTCCGGCGAACGAGGCCCGGGCTCCGGCGATGAGCTTCGGGGGGTGGGGCTCCGGCGATCGAGGGCGGCTCGGGACGAGGCGATCGCGACGGGGAAGGCCGCGCACGGCGGAGAGCGCGAAGAGCGGCGGAGCAGGGGCCGGCGGTGAGGGGCACGACGGCGGCGAGGAACACGGCGGCCGGAGGCGCGGATGGATGGCGGTTAGGGTTAGGGCGCGGCGGCGAAACGGGTGAGATCGGGTCTGGGCAGCGCGAGGAAGAAGATGATGTGATTGTGACGCGTGGGACCCAGATGTCAATGAAGAGAACTCACTGTGCTGCTTAAAGGGGCATCGGACGCGCCGATGATTACGCATCGCACGCTCCGATGCCCGACTAGAGAGCTTCAGAAACGTTCTTTGCGCATCGGACACGTCCTATGCCTCGGCATCGGACGCTGAGCAGCGTCCGATAGAGCATCGGACGCTCCGATGATGACACATCGGACGCTGCCCTGACACTGTTTCAGCCGGAGTTGTCTACAGTGCAGGGCATCGGACGCTGGGGGAGCGTCCGATGCCACAGTTGGAGCTGTTTTGAAGATTTCTGTTGCGGCTCCCTCTCCCAACCAAGTTCCAACTCAAAGAAGAGGCAAATAAACACCAGTTGGAATCTAATATGAGCAGCCTCGCATAAGCCCTCAATTTTAGACATATTTTGCCATAGGCTACATATCATTTTTAGAGAAAATAGGCGATAAAACCCGAGGAGACAACATGTGGCCACCAAAACTAGGGGACTCAACCATTAAGAGCCTCAAATGCTCCCCCTAGCGGTGGACGAACACAGCGGTTGCTCAAAACATAACCGAAAAGAAACGACAAAGCAACAACCATACATATGCAATGCAATACGGAATTTGAATCTAGATTGCTTGTCAAGTTTGCTCATGGGTAAGCTTCTTCACACGCTTTTTAGGGCGATTATCTTAACCACGTCTGACAAGCCTATGTGCATAGCAGAAATTAAATATGGCATATTATACAATGCAATGCAAAGACAACCCCTTTTCACTTTTTGACAAAGTTACTTAGATCAAGCACATTAAGCTCACTTCGCAATCTACAAAGGGTGTTCTCATCTAGGGGTTTTGTGAAGATATCCGCCAATTGATCTTCGGTTCTAACTCCCTCTAAGGATATATCTTTCTTGGAAACATGATCTCTAAGGAAGTGATGGCGAATATCTATGTGCTTTGTGCGAGAGTGTTGAACCGGGTTGTTAGCAAGCTTAACCGCGCTCTCATTGTCACACAACAAAGGTACCCTTTCTAGAACTACACCATAGTCTAAAAGGGTTTGTTTCATGTAAAGGATTTGTGCATAACAAGCACCCGCGGCTATGTATTCTGCCTCGGCGGTAGACAAGGCCACACTATTTTGCTTTTTAGAACTCCATGAAACTAGTGATCTCACAAGCAAATGGCACCCTCTGGATGTGCTTTTTCTTTCTATTTTGCAACCCGCGTAATCCGAATCGGAATACCCAACGAGTTGGAAGTTAGCTCCTTTGGGATATCAAAGGCCAATGCTCGGGGTGTGCTTTAGGTACCTAAGGATTCTCTTCACCGCTATGAGATGTGATTCCCTAGGATCGGCTTGAAAGCGAGCACACATGCACACACTAAACATTTGATGTCGGGCCTAGATGCGGTCAAATATAACAAGCTACCAATCATAGAACGGTAGAGAGTTTGGTCAACCGGGTTACCTCCCACATCTAGGTCGAGATGTCCGTTTGTTGGCATTGGAGTCTTGATAGGCTTGCAATCATCCATGTTGAAGCGCTTGAGGAGGTCTTTTGTATACTTCTCTTGAGATATGAAAGTCCCCTCCTTCAATTGCTTGACTTGGAAGCCTAGGAAGAATGTGAGCTCTCCAATCATGGGCATTTCGAACTCCTTCGACATCAAGTCACCAAATTCCTTGCAATATGCTTCATTTGTTGACCCGAAGATGATATCATCAACGTAGACTTGACAAATGAAGATCTCTCCATCAAGCTTCTTGGTGAATAGTGTGGTGTCGACCATCCCAATGGTGAAGCCCTTCTCAATAAGGAAGTCCCGGAGGCGCTCGTACCATGCTCTTGGGGCTTGCTTGAGCCCATATAGCGCCTTGGACAACCTATAAACATGATTAGGATATCTAGGGTCTTCAAACCCGGGAGGTTGATCAACATAGACTAGTTCATTTATGAAGTCATTTAAAAATGCACTTTTCACATCCATTTGATATAATTTAATGTCATGATGTGATACATATGCAAGGAGGATACGGATGGCTTCGAGTCTTGCAACCGGTGCAAAGGTCTCTCCAAAATCCAAACCTTCAACTTGAGAGAACCCCTTTGCCACTAGCCTTGCCTTGTTTCTAATAACCTTGCCTTGATCATCTTGCTTGTTCCTAAACACTCATTTTGTTCCAATGACTCTTGCGCCTTTGGGTCGCTCTTCAAGTGTCCAAAGTTGGTTGCGGGTGAAATTGTTTAATTCTTCATGCATAGCATTCACCCAATCTGGATCACCTAGAGCTTCATCTATAATGGTAGGCTCAACAAGAGACACAAAGGAGTGATGTTCAATAAATAAAGCAAGTTTTTTAGATCGAGTCATTACACGCCTTGTTGGACTCCTTATGATGAGTTCTTGAGGATGAGCTTGTAGTAGAGGAGTAGTCCTTTGATCAACCACTTGAGGGGCCGCTTGAGGAGCATCAACATCTTGAGTTTGTACCACCATTTGATCATGGGAGACATGAGTATCTTCAAATGGCTCTCTCCCATTTTTATCATCTTGTGGTACATTGGATGAGGATGGCTTGTCAATGACTTGCACATCATCATCATCATCTTTAGGCTTGATGGCTCCAACCGACATGTTCTTCATTGCTTCCCTCAATGGTTCATCACCTACATCATCAAGATTTTCATGCTCTCCTTGGGAGCCATTAGATTCATCGAATTCCACATCATATGTTTCTTCTGCCATCTCGGTGGCATGGTTGAATACTCGATATGCTTTGGACTTCAATGAGTAACCAACAAGAAAACCAATATCACAACCACTTCCTTGTCGGTGAACAAACATTGAAAGCCAAGATCACATAGTTGCCCAACGGATAGCAAGTTGAAGCTCAATGATGCAACTAGTAGCACATTGGAGATGGTATGATCATTTGATATAGCCACTTTGCCCAATCCTTTGACATTGCCCTTTGAGTTGTCACCAAATGTTATCTTTTCTTGGTCATTGACATTCTCTTCAAGTGAGGTGAACATCCGGGGATCACCGGTCATATGTTGTGTGCAACCACTATCAATCACCCAATGAGATCCACCGGTCTTGTAGTTCACCTACACACATAAGAAATCAAGCTTGAGCTTTTGGGACCCAAACTTGTTGAGGTCCCTTAACCTTCTCTACTAGTGACTTTGCAACCCAAATTTGCTTTGGCCTATTCTTGTTAGGAGGCCCCATGAACATAACTTTCATCTTGCCACTAGAGTCTTGTCTAAGCATGTAGTGAGCATTGAAAGCAAAGGGCCTAGCATGCTTGGGCAAGGGTGTGGGCTTTGGCTCTTCACAATCATGATCAAAGTGACCTTCCTTTCCACACTCATAGCATCTTCCAATCTTCTTCTTCTTTGGCTTAGTGATGCTCTTGCGTTGCTTCATCTTCTCTTCAAGGAAGCCAATGCCATTTCTATTGGTCTTCATGACGGTGTTCATGAGTAACTCACTTTGAAGACATTGTCCCTTGGTGAATTTCTTCAACCCGGTGGTGAGGTGCTCCTTCTCTCTCTTGAGCTTGTCATTCTCTTGTTGAAGCTCTAATTGAGATGGTGTCATCTTGTAATCTCTCTCCATTTTCAATCTCTTGTTCTCTTCTTTTAGCATGTCAAGCTCAAGTGTCATGCTATACTCATCATCTTGGGTCTCAACAATGACTTGCTTTGTGGTTGCAAGCTTCTCTAGATCAACCTTGAGCTTTGCATTCTCATTCTTGATCTTGATATAATCATCATAGTGATCGGCCACAACCACATTCTTGCCCTTGCCACTAGCTCTTTGCTCATCATGCTCACTAACCAAGTCCTCACAAGATGTTGCTATGTCACACTTAACAACATGGTTAGGAGCATCAAGTGTCTCATGTGAAAGCATATCATAAGCAATGGTGAGAGTATCATAATCTACTTTCACTTGAGTATATTGTTCTTTGAGCAATTGATAACTAGTGGTAAAGTCACTATGCATCTTATCAAGTTTCTCATTTTTAGCTTTGAGCTCTTTGTTAGAGGACTTGAGCTCCTTGATAGTGGATGACATAGTTGCAAGTTCATCTTTTAGTTCATCACTAGCATGAATAGCATGATCACATTTCTCAACAAGAGATTCATTTTCATCAACAAGCTTTTCATTTTTAGCTCTAGTCTTTCTTATGATTTTGGTGTAGTTGTTTAGCAATGTAACAAGCTCATCATAAGTAGGTGACTCAAATTCACCATCACTATCACTATCACTAAAGTCATCATCGTTTTGTACCTTCCGGTCACCCTTGGCCATAAGGCATAGGTGTGTAGATGATGATGGCGATGGTGGTGGTGGTGGTGTAGAGGAGCCAATGACTAGAGCGGCCACCTTCTCCTTCTCATCATCACTATCTTCATATGATGAGCCACCGGAGGAATCAATGTCGGTGAGCCAATCACCAACAATGTAAGCCTTCACACCTTTCTTGTGGTATTGCTTTTTCTTCTTGCCATCCTTCTTGTAGTAGGGCTTTTCATCCTTCTTCTCATCTTCACTTGATGAGTCATACTTCTTGCCCTTGTTCTTGTTCTTGTAGCTCTCTTTCTTGGGATTGGTGCATTGATGAGCAAGATGGCCAAGCTCACCGCAATTGTAGCAATCCATTTCGGAGATTGGCCTCCTCTTGCTACTTGTGAAGAACTTCTTCTTTCTTGAGTCAAAGTTGACTCCATTCTTGTGAAGCTTCTTCAACATCTTGGTGGTCCTTCTCACCATGAGAGCAATGTTGGAATCATCTTCTTTATCACTTGTGCTCTCATGATGCACCACAATAGCCTTGGACTTGCCCTTCTTGTCATGGCTAGCTTTGAAGGCCAAGTCCTTCTTCTTGTCGGTGTAGGAGCCACCACTTGGTGTGATGTGCATGTACATCTCATGCGCATTGATCTTTCCCAAGATTTGAGTTGGTGTAGCGGTGGAAAGATCACCTTGATGTAGCACCGTCACAATGTGTCCATACTTCTCAATTGGAAGGACACAAAGAATCTTCCTCACAACATCGGATGGCTGCATTTGTGTGAGGCCAAGTCCATTGAGTTCTTCTACAAGAACATTCAAGCGTGAGTACATTTCATTTGCACTTTCATTAGCATGAACTAAATGATATCTCTCCTCACGCTCACTCTTGGTCCCCTCATGGAGAGCACAAATGTTATCCCATAGATCATGGGCATTCTTGTGGTTCCGGACGCGGTTAAACACATCCTTGCAAATGCCTCTAAAAAGAATGTTTTTGGCCTTTGCATTCCACTTCTCATTTTCTTCCTCATGTGGCGTGAGGCTAGTGCCCTCCTTGGGTTTGGGGAACCCGGTTATGGCGGCATCACGACATTTCACATCAACCGCTTCTAGGTACGACTCCATACGGATTTTCCAATATGGAAAGTCGTCTCCCTCGAACATGGGAGGTGGTCCATCACCTCCGAACATCTTAACTCTAGGTGGTAAAGCCTAAATCGAGAGCACGAGGCTCCGATACGAATTGAAAGGATTAAGATGCCCAAGAGGGGGGGTGAATTGGGTTTTTCTAAAACTTCTTGCAATAATAAAACCTATCAAGCCTCAATTAACCCCCTAGTGCCTAGAAGTGTGATTCTCTTTATTCTACCGCACAAAATACCAAGTCTAAGCCACTCCTACTCTAGCAAAGCAATTCAATATAGAATGAACAACAAGTAGTAATGCAGAATTGAATTGCTTGAAAGTAAATGCGTAGGTAAAAGAGTAGAGATGACTCGACGATCTTTTTGCCGAGGTATCGAGGTGTCGGCACACCCCCCTAGTCCTCGTTGGAGCACCCGCGCAAGGGTATCGCTCCCCCTTGATCCGCGCAAGGATCAAGTGCTCACTACGAGCTGATTCTTCGCCACTCCGGCCCGGTGAATTGCTCACTACCGGTCACAAGCTTGCTTGGGTCATCCACAATGCCACCGGATGCTCTCCAAGCTTCACGATCGCCACCAAGCCGTCTAGGTGATGCCGATCACCAAGAGTAACAAGCTAGAACTCTCACTTGACCAACACAAAGCCAAAGAGATGGATGAATGCACACTTGCTACTCAATTCTCACTAGGAGGTGTCTAATTCTCACAATGTGGCAGAACCTCCTGAATTAAGTGGCCCACATGCACCCATCATTGTCTTAAAGTCTTCTGATTGGCGTGCACGAGTTCCAAATGACTCAAGAGATCTGTCGGGTGTCCTCGGGAAACCCGAATCATCCACGTTACATTCTTTTCAGGAATTCCCTCGTCAAGCATCACAGTATTACAACAGTTTTATAGATAAGATAAATCAGAGTAAAGCGGAAAGATTATATAACATAGATCGAAACTTAGATTTTAAAGTTTACAACCCATAAGTACTTATTACATAAAAGGTTCGGAACTTCATATTACATATACCACACAAAATGTTGTTACTTGCCCAAGGTCAAACATCAGAGTCATTATCACTCTCCTCCACAAGAGTGAAGAAACATTGACCACCAAAAGGATGATCAATGAACTCACCTGCAACAGAGGTTAACAAACCCTGAGTACAAAAGTACTCAACAAGACTTAACCGTCTAGAAAAGAGGAGAAGACTCAGGTATGAAGGCTATAGGGATTCAAGGTAAGGCTTTAGCAAGATCAAAACATTTCTTTTGCATAAAAACTTACTAAAAGTAAAGCCTATTTTCAAGTTTTAACTCAAGATTAAACTTTACAACTATCCAAAGATTCTCAAACTTTCATAAGCATATCACATCTTTCGTTCTTATTTCATAAAGATCCAATTCATTACTACGGTGCGGGTTAGTGGATTGAGGCTCCATATCCGAGGAAACACGGCGATTCGAATCATTTAAACCCAGCTGGGGATTCAGTACCACACGACATATGTAGAACTTAATCTTGCATATGTCAACCCTATCTATAGATCCTCCCATACAAGAACGGGTCCAGCGTCACCCGAGAGTACAGTACACCTCGAACCCGACTATCTCATAGCCCCAAGGGTACACGCTACTCCCGCCATCTCTCCACTCCTAGTACGCGGTTATCCGTTCTCAAGTATCGGAATAGCTATAGACGAGGCTTACCACCGCATGTGGGCTGTACTCAAAGATCTCAATCACAGCAGGCCAACAACGATAAGGTCCTATGTTGAGTAACCTTACAACAAGACTCCATTCTTGATGTAAGTTACTATCGTTATCATGTTATCTCAAGATTCATGACTTCCATAACATAGCAACCATTTTCAAAAGCACCTACTATTATGAAGTAATAAAGCATGACTAAGCATACTAAGCATTTTCATAAAACGGGTATCAAGGTTAAGTATTGGAATCATCAAGGTTGGTAATGCATCAAATAAGGCTCACATACTCCTATTCACTTAATGCATCATAGTAACTCAAATGATATAAATAACTTTATGACAATATAAGGATAGGTTTAATGTTCGGGGCTTGCCTTGGTGATTAGCGAAGTCCGGAGACTCAGAAAAACCAGAAGGATCCAAACTCTCAGAAGAAACCCACTGTGGATCCGGTTCTTCCGAAACGAGATCTACACGTAGAAGTGCATATGCATGATCAATGGGATGTTTATGATATGATCATGGTAAAGATGGAAATTTTCTAAGCTGTAGACATTTATTCATACAATCTTTCATCATGGTAAAGTTGCAAAGCAACAAAACCACTTTAGCTATTAAACTACATATTATTACTAAGCAAATTTTATTATCTCTATTAAGCAAGGTTAGGTAACTAACAAGCAACAAAAGTTTATTTGTAAAAAGGAATCCATAACCAGGGAGCAAATCATGCTAGTTTTCCACTGGTTGTCAAACAATTCCAAAAGTCACACAATTCCAAAAGGATTAACTATTTCTTTTTATTTTATAAGTCATTTTAATTAGCCCTATATTTATACACAAATCAGACTTATTCAAACAGAGCTGAAATTAATTATGAAGGTAGATATCAGTGACACAAACTCACATGTCAAATTTCATAATTTTTGGAGAAACACAGAAAATCACATAATTCATCAAATTTGCATTTATTAATTAAAGTGCAGATTTAATTGTCAAAGTAAAATTATTCAAAACACAAGTTTTATAATTTTTATATTAGCACAGACATGTTATTAGCTTACATGTCAAATTTCAGGATTAACAGAGCTATATAAAAATTATAGCAAAAAGAACAAAACTAGCTACTGTGCATAAAGCCATAAAAAGAAAAACTTCATTCTAGCCCAAACTGGGCTTTCGGCCCAGTCCGGTGCGGCCCAGCGCACGCGAAAGCCGGCCCGGCCTGGCTCCCGCCCGCGCGCTCTGGCACTATTGCAGAAAAGCCCTTCGGCTTAAACGAAACTAACCCGCAGTCCATGGCGCTATTCACCAGAGTCATGGACTTTGCAACCAACACCCTGATAAACATCGTCTTCGCAAACGGGAGGTCCCCGACCCTGGCCCGAGCGAACGGCGGCGCACCGAGCGCCGGTGAGCCTTACGCCGGCCAACTCCGGCCAGCAGCGACCCAACTAACGCGAGCACAAGCACCAGCAAGTCACCCGCGGCCGATAGGACCCCTAACCCTAAACGCTACTGCTCCGGTGAGGTCTGGCCACGCACGGCGGCGGACCGGATCACGGCGGAGCTGTTCCGGCGAACTCAGGCCGGTAGCAAGAGAACAGAGGGGCTAGGAAGATCCAGTAGCTCACCCTGATGCTGGCTGTATAGCCGGTTCGAGCGGAGGATGGACGGAGAGAAGGAGTCCACGGAGCAGTGGCTTGCGGCGGCGAGCTCCGGCGAAGAAAGTGATGTTCCGGCGAGACCTGAACACCAAATGGAAAACCACCAAGCCGATGAGAATCCTGGGGTCAAGATGAAACGGAAACATGAGACAGGGAGAGTAGAGGAGTGCCCGGTTGGGCTGACCACGGTGAGGTCGAGCTCGGCGGCGATTTCGCCCGGCGGGAAGGAAAATGGCGAGCTCGAGCTCTCTGAGGCAATAGAGTTCGAATGGATGGGTTCTGGAGATGCGCAAGGAGGTAGGGAGGTTATAACCACGGGCAATTAGGATGAGGATGCTTGGGTGCGGTGAATTTGGGATAGAGCTAGGATTGTTCCCGTCGGTGCCCTAGGTGGCAAGACGACGATGGCGAGCGCAGGAGGAGACGCCACGACGCGAGGGAGAGCGCCAGCAGCTGCTTGACATCGCCACGAACACGGTTGCGAGCTCTTTCGGGAGAGATCGATGCCTATCGCGCCGGCAACACCGATCAAAGATCGGCCTCCACCGCCATGAACAGGGAAAAGAAACTTATCCCCCCTTCTCCTTTATACCCTTTCGGTTTATTTGAAATTACTTCAAATTTTTGAATATAAGTTGAAAATATGTTAAAATATCAAATGTTCAGAATTCAATACTGAACATCTTTTATTTTTGCAACATATGCAGAATATGCTCAGATTTTGATTGCTATTATAGGGGATAAAATAGGATTTTTGAATTAATAACATTACTTAAATGAATTCCAACCAAAATTTGAATTATACCTCAATGGTGACTTGAAACATATTCCAAATACACCTTTGAGACACAATACCAAGATTTGGTAAAGATTCCATTACTTTATTAGAAATTACCATAATACCCTTATATAGCATAAAAGCAATATTCACACATAAGAGAACTTAAACTAGGGTTTCACTTAAACACTCCTTACCACTAAGCACAAGCATAAAGAATAAACTTGTTTTTAGTGAATGCAAAATTGGGTTATCAACTCAAGTGAAATGCTAATGCATATGATGACATGACAAGTTTTAGTTTGCTTAACACCAGAGTGTTACACACAATTAGCAAATCACTCAACCTCACTAGGGCTCTTGCACTCACTCACACTCACAATGTGTTTCTCAGCTGATGGAAGTGACAAGAACACTCAAATGGATGGAGGGAAGGAAGTATATATACTCCCCCACCCGGCCATCCAAAAACAGTACAAGACAGGCATTCTGCGGGGGCATCGGACGCGCCGATGCCTAGCATCGGACACTCCGATGACCTCGTCCAACGGTCTACTGTACCTTCTTGTCAGACTGTTTAAAGGGACAGTCCGATGTGGATTTGACCTCTCTGGAACCTCTCTGGATGGTCATCGGACGCTGGCCCTCAGCGTCCGATGCCAGCGTCCGATGCAACCCTCAATTCACGTGCACGTGAACAGTGGCACGGGCGCGTCCGATGTGAACACATCGGCGCGTCCGATGCCACGCACCAGACTAAACCCTAGTCGGGGTGAGCATCGGACCTAGTCGGGGTGAGCATCGGACGCGTCCGATGCCCACCTAGCCAGCGTCCGATGCCCATAACAAGGGCAGACTCAACTCGGATCGCGACGCGGCCTAAATGACTTTTGATTCTCTCAACTTAAGGCATCTCTCTGAGCTACCTAGGGCTATGAAATAACAAGTGTGCACCACACCTACCTCAATAGACTCATCTAGGTCAAGCTACTGATTCACGCTCCCCTTTATAGTACGGCCAAAGGAAAAACAAAGACCTAAGACTACCTAAGTGTCCTCCAACACCATATGACACTTAGCCTAGTCTACCACCGTCTTCGTCGTCCATCCTTTGAAAACCGAAACGATATCCATCGCCAGGGGACATGAACTCCATATGCCCGTATCGTCGCCATTACCGTGACCTAACTCAATCCTGTTTCTGCAAAACACACGTTAGTCACAGTAATCTTGTGTTTCATCCAATCACCGAAACCACTAGGGGCCAAGACGCGTTCAGGCTTGAATCCGTCAAAAAACTTTGTATTTTTTAGGCGCATAGCAGGTAGTACTTCCCCATATAAAGCATTGCACCCATGTATTTCTTTGGTATTCCCTCTAATCCATTTTAAGTTATAGATGTTTTGACTTTGCTAGATACATTGTTTTTACTATATATCTAGAGACCTAGACATAAGTGTATAACAAAAACTACGTATCTATAAAAAAAATAGAAGTCTTATAATTTAAAATAGAGAGAGTACTTATGAAGCACATTTACTACAACAGAAATGGCCTTTGGACGATCTATCAACTGACCTATAGTCTCGGCAAAAAATTATGTCCGGGGTTAAAGACTTTTAGTCCCTGTTGGTAAAACCAACCGAGACTAAACCTTTAGTCCCGGTTGGAACCTTTAGTCCCGGTTGGTAATACCAACCGGGATTAAAGGATGACCTTTTAGCCCTGGTTGGTGTTACCAACAGGGACTAAAGGTCCTTTTAGCCCCGGTTGGTGTTACCAACCGGGCCTAAAGGTCCTTCACGAGTGTATTCAAAAGGAAAACATCCAGAATTGTATCACGTATTCACGTGGGTTGTGTAGCTCAGTTGGTAAGCGTGCGTGAGGCGAAAGGTGCTGAGTTCGAATCTCACAAACACACTTTTATTTTTTTCTCTTGGGAGCCTTTAGCCCCGGTTGGGAGCCGGTTGAGAAAACCGGGACTAAAGCTCCTTCCCAACTGGTGCTAAAGGTTGTTTCTGTTGTAGTGATTGCATCCACGTGTGTTCTGATGCATAGACATATTAGGAAGGAGACTATTATTAGGCTATGTGCACTAAAGGAGCGATGAATGAATGAATGAAGTGTGGTTGAAAGTTAGGCCTTTAGTTTCCCAAATTTTTTTGGAAAGTTTCTGCAGTACTTTCGTTGTTATTTGACAAACTTTGTTCAAACATGGACTAACTAGTCTTAAAAGATTCATTTCGACATGTACCTACTAAAATTTTTGGGAAATATTGGGGAACTAAGCACATGGGTGCAGTGCAGATATATCAGGTTGGAAGGATTAAACAATCTCATATCTAGATAAAGGAGCTTAATAACGCATACCTAGATAGATACTGTACTATAGAACTGGGTGCAGATATATCAGGTTGGAAGGATTAATTGCAAGTTGTTTTGACTTTTGGCATACTACACAACACAACATAATGTATAGTTAGGTACTCTGTCTGTTTCATCAAATTATAGGACATATTGGTTTTTCTAGATATATTATCTTTACTATATAAGTCTTGACATATAGCGTATATTTAAATGTATAGCAAAAAATTACGTATTTAGAAAAGTCAAAACATTTTATAATAATTTAGAAAAAAAATAGGTATATAGGAAAAAGATATGTGAACGACTTATAATTTGAAATTGGAGAGTAGGCACTAGGCAGCAACAAGCGTACGTGGTCTGTGTTGGACCCCGATCGATGGAGATATTTATGTGTCTTGTTCTGGGCCCTCACTGTGCCTGTGTGCTGATCTGTTTCAGGCCGGCTCTCTTTCGATCAGCTAGGCAGCGCGTACGTCGTGGTCAGTGTGGCCTCTCTGATCCAATGCCTTCTTCCTTTCGCTTTTAGCGTGCTCTCATGGGCAGGGCAGGGCATGCCCATCTATAGCTAGCTAGCTAGCTAGTTGCATCGCTGTCTTGTCTTCAGCAGCAGCAGCAGCAGCAGTTGGTAGTTGCATACAGTACAGTACAGAACTACAAATCACAGATAGAGTGAGAGAGAAAACAGTAGTAGTGCATCGTCATCTTGATCCATGCCATGAGTCTCCATCTCACTGGATAGCTGCTACTCTGTAGAAGAAAGAAGAAGAGAAGAGAATTACTAGCAGTGAGTAAAGTTGAGGAGGAGGATGGAGTAGCACCCTCGCTAGCTACTTACTGATATATACCGATAATAATAATCTCCTGCGTCCTGCGTCCTGGGTCCTGGGGTCCTGCTGGCTCGATCATCGGTGGCTCCTCTGTGTCTGTATCGATGTGTCCGTATTTTCTCCATCTCTTGTGCATATGCTGAGCTTAGCTGGGTGCTTCATGTCTTCCATGCCATAGCCATACGGCGGCGGCCAGCCCGATATCGCTCGCTCGCTCTCGCTGCACATCGATCGACGATCCATCCATCACTGCACATGCACATGCTATGCCTGCCTAGCTATAGCTTCATTCCATTCCATGATCGATGTTCATCATCATCATCAACTTCAGCACATAATACTCCGCTGGATCGGACTTCGGAGTATGTAGCGCTCTCTCTCTCTCTCTCTCTCTCTCTGTGTGTGTGTGTAGAGAGAGGCTAGCTGTAGTAGCTACTCCTAGTTGCTGGGCCATCGCATGCATCCCCCATCCCCATCCCCATCCCCATCCCAATAATCAGCGACAAGCAATTAAACAAGATTCCCCGATCCGCCGTGCCCTGATCCGATCCTACAGTATATAGCAGCGTCACCAGCAGCAGCAGCCGCCGCCGCCAGGCACAGGCGAGAGGCGTAGTATCTGACCGACGACACTGCCGGCAAGGCAGCCGCGCGCCGCCGCCACCCCTTTCTGCTTGCTGCTTGCTCTTTTGCTCTCGCGCTTGCTGCTTGCTCACCATCACTCACCGGATCGAGTAGCAGCAAGCCAGTAAACATCTATCAAAAATGGCTTTCAAAGGTACGTGTACCTACTATATATGCGTACAGTATATATGTATGTATGCATATACGCTACTTACTGTACATTCATGGATTACTAGCTTTTTTACTCCTTTTATTTATTATTTTATACATACTACATACGTACGTACTACTGCTAGATAGATAGATAGATACTGTGCACTAATTATTTTATTATTATTAATCGCTTTCGTTTGCTTCTTGATGATGATGCATCTATCTGAGATCGATATACTAGTGTATTATATAATTGTATATGCATCTAACTGTAATTAGATACTATTATATATATATGCATCTAACTGTAACATGCTCATACTTTCCCTCGATCAACAGGCTGTGTGCTAGCTACTGCGATCCCTCTGTTACAAATTGATAATTTGAAACGGCTAGCTAGCTTACAATTTATTATATGCAATCCAATCGAGGGAGTAGTAATATTTACTTTCAGCTCTAGCTAGCAAAATTAAACCGGTCCTGTGGCTATATATACGTACAAAACTACTAATTAATTTTGTACGACTGTAATATATGCTCGTGTAGTATATATGTAGAGATGAATATATATACTGCATGCTAACTTAATTCAGACAGATTATTAGTCATAATATTGTGCTAGCTGTTTATAGATGTACATTTGATCATCAGGTGGTAGATTCAATCCCTTTTTCCATACAGTACAGTTGTTAATTTGGTACTACTCCGGATAGCGCTAGCTAGCTTTCTTTTGATTGGTTCTGAAAATTCTTCCTTATCCAAATCCATCATCCAATATATGGACCCAGTAGTCACCCAGCCGGCCGGCCGGCCACTGTCAAGCATCAACTAGATTAATTGCTTCATTCTCACATGTGTGCACCACTTTAATTAACTTGGATTACTGGGGACGAATCTAACTAATACCACCCTCATCATGCACATATAACTACCTTCCTTTATAAGGCCTTGTTTAGTTGCCTCCATCACATCAACCATCAAATCAATGTTTCGACGCATGCATGGAGCATTAAATATAGGTAAAAAAAACTAATTGTATTTTTCGTATGTATATGTCGAGACGCATCTTTGGAGTCTACGTTGTCCATATTTGGACAAAGTTTGTCAAATAACAACGAAAGTGCTACATGAATATTTTTTTGCAAAATTTTCCAACTAAACACACCCTAAGTATCTACTCCGTACTTGCGCATGTGATGTGAGTACTGTCTTTCTCACATGCACCCATCTGCTTTTTTCCGTCTTTATTTACATGACGTAGACATCCTTTTCATCTTTACTCTTGTACAATTTGTTCGATCCTGCCTGCTGCCCTTTTTCCCTTAGCTTTCTCAAAAATACATCCATCAAGCATCTCTCTCCTTTATATTATTCTTTTTAACTACCAAAATAGACCCATGCATTTAGCATAAGTCAGCTTCATTCGTGAAGTTGTTTTAAAAAAAATAGTTTCATAAGCAAATTTTTACATGAACTGAACTATTTTAGAAAAGTGTTTAACAAAACAACTTCATACATGTTTGAGAAACAACTTCATACACCGGTGTAAGCTGTGAAAAATAATTTTTTTTTTCTAACTTATCCTTTTATGAGAGAGAATAAAATAATTTCACGAGTAAAGTTGTTTTTTTAAAAAATTGTTTGACAAAAAAAAATAGTGCGCTATGCCAAACAGGCTTATACTTGTGCATCGCAACCGAATATGTAGCTTGCAGCATTGGACAGAGACAGAGAGGAATTGAAAAATCTCCAACCAACATTATTGTAGTTAATTACCTGAGCTAACTTTACATATATGCAAGCATGCATGCACCTTCAAATATGTGCATCCTATTGGCAAACACCCAATAACCTATCCAGAGGGCTGGCTAGCTAGTAGCAACGACCTAAACATAAGGTTTTTCTTTTCCACTATCATATCAAGGGCAATGCTCACATGGAAATTATATTGTCACTAGATAGATGACATAGAGTTTTACATAATCCGGAAAAATCATTGTACCTCGTTTGTGCAAAGCCTCTACTAGCACTACTTTTTGCTAGACATATTTTTGTACGTATTATAAATATAAGTATCTTAATGAGAAGAGAGATGACATACTCCCTCCGTATCTCTTTTAGAGTTCGTTTTGAAAAAGGTTTCGGCCAAACATTGAGAATATAAATCATAAATAACTTTTAAATTATTGAGTTTAGAAATGTAAAAATCATATAAATAAATTTATTTTTAAAAGTACTTTCATAAAAGTATATATATACCACTTTATAACAAATATTTTTAAAGAAATAAGTGATCAAAGTTATGCTTTGGAGACCGTGTCGCTGTCCAAAACGAACTCTAAAAGAGACATGTTGTGTGACGGATGAACAACATTAATCTCCCTTGAAAACATTTGTAATTGATGATAATAAATATTTTGAGGGTGGTGCAGGACTTCCGCGTGACTCCCGCGGATCCCTCGAAGTCTTCAATCCAGATGCACCTCCTGTTTCCTCCGCCGCCGCTTCAAATCGCGCGGCCACCTCCCCATTCCTCCTTCCTCCTGCAGTTGCTTCCCATCCCAGCCTCGCCATCGCCAGGGATGAGGATGATGAGGTGCACGAGGACGCCGCTGATGTGGGCCAGGCAACGCAGAGGGCCGCCGAGTGGGGCCTCGTCCTCCAGACCGACGAGCACACCGGCCGCCCCCAGGGTGTCGTCGCCCGCCCCTCCGGCTCCACCTCCAACCGCACCAGCGAGAGCGAGAGGGGAAACTCCTTTGACGAGAGGGCCGCCGCTGGTAGAGCGCTCCCCCGAGTGTCGGAGGAGCTTCGCGCCGCACTCTCTGCGTTCCAACAGACCTTCGTCGTGTCCGATGCCACCCGCCCTGACCACCCCATCCTCTACGCTAGTGCTGGATTCTTCAACATGACTGGTTACTCTTCCAATGAGGTCGTCGGAAGGAACTGGTTCGTCGATCTATTTCAATTCCATTTCATTCTATTCCATTCCATGCCAATTTAATTTTTAATGCATAGATATGACTCCAACTAGTCCATACGCATTGCATATCGATGATCGATCTCTCAACTGCATGCAGTCGCTTCCTTCAAGGTTCTGGGACTGACCCCGTAGAGATTTCCAAGATCAGGCAGGCTCTCGCTGCTGGGTCAAATTATTGTGGTCGTATCCTCAACTACAAGAAGGATGGTACACCATTCTGGAACCTCCTAACAGTTGCCCCCATCAAGGATCAGGATGGCAGGGTCCTCAAGTTCATTGGGTCAGCTTTCTCATCACATACTATATATATCATCATGCCACTTTATAGTTTTGTTCAGCACTATAGTTATAATAAACCTTTGATTGTGTGCAATGTGTCACAGGATGCAAGTGGAAGTGAGTAAGTACACAGAAGGTAGCAAGGATACAGCTCTTCGCCCAAATGGATTGCCAGAGTCACTAATCAAATATGATGGTACTATCACTACTAGTAGTCTTGCTTACTTTTTCATAAACAAAGGTTTTACCTTGAACGCCTATGAAAACAATAATATTATATTATTAACAATAATATTCTTTGCAGCGAGACAAAAGGATCATGCTCGTAGCTCAGTCTCGGAGCTTCTAATTGCCCTTAAGGATCCACGGTCACTGTCAGAATCAAGAAACAATACCTTAAAAAGGAAATCACAGGAATCGGGAGATGTGCTTTCAGGTGAAGTTCCTGACAAGAGAAGCTCTGAAAGTGGACCCCGCCGTAACTCACGAAGTGGAATGAGAAACTCTCTACAAAAAATTACTGAAGTGCCTGAAGGAGGGAATAAGACCAGAAAATCTGGTTTGCGTTCCTTTATGGGGTATGATATGATAATAAACCACATGATAATAATCATAGCATTTGCTTTATTTCAAAGTTTCCATGTAGAGTCTCTATTGTCTTTGCATTTGTTCTCACATTTAATTCTTTTGTGCAGTCTTATTGGTATGGGGCATGGAAATGTAGAGAAGAACATTCTAAAACCAAGGGAAGATCCGCTACCTGATAGTGATGATGAGAGACCAGAAAGCTTTGATGATGATTTCAGGAGGAAAGAAATGAGAAGGGGTATAGATTTGGCTACTACGCTTGAACGTATTGAAAAGAATTTTGTCATCACTGACCCAAGGTTACCGGATAATCCAATTGTAAGACAAAAGAATTAACATCACTGTTCTTTTCTTTCTATCTACAAAGATATCAACGTACCTTCCATTGAACTTTAGTCATTACATTTTTGGGTGAATGTCACAGATATTTGCATCAGATAGTTTTTTGCGGTTGACAGAGTATTGTCGCGAAGAAATATTGGGAAGAAATTGCAGGTAAATTATGACATTAAATATTACATAATTTCATTTTCAATTGTTCATAAACTACATATTACAATGACTAATGATTTAATGAGTCACTTCACCTATATATGCTTCCCTTGCAGGTTTCTTCAAGGACCTGAAACTGACCGTGGGACAGTAAAGAAGATAAGAGATGCCATAGATAACCAAACAGAAGTTACCGTTCAGCTGATAAATTACACAAAGAGCGGTACATACTCTTCACATGCTCCCATGTTCTTGTAAGATCATGATGCAATTTCTAAACCCTAAACATTTATAACATCAATCTAATGTTCTATTACTGCATTAGTACTAACCGGTGGCAGAGGGAGGCTAATAATGTGCAAATATATTTTTTTCTATAGTAATGAATCAAACCAAAATCTCTTGTGGTTGTTTATCACTTGAGCAGGTAAAAAATTCTGGAACCTCTTTCACTTGCAACCTATGCGTGATCAGAAGGTACCGTAATAAGATTTATGAGATTTTTTACCTATATATTTGGTTTGGAACTATTTCATATGATTTGAGATGCATCCAATTTGATGATTCATTAGGGTGATGTTCAATACTTCATTGGGGTTCAGTTGGATGGAACTGAGCGTGTTCGAGATGCTGCTGCAAAAGATGGCGCCATGCTGGTTTGTTTCTACCTTAATGGCGACTAGCATATATGGGCTTGCTATCAAAAATATGTGAAAAAGAGAAGAAAATACCAAATAACTTTGTCATCACTGTTATATTATAAATGCAAGAATGCAGGATATCCATAGTGTAGTACTTGCAATATTTATTAGAATTTAGCGTCATCTAGTGTTTATTAAATATTTATATCTCTTAAACCCAGATGATCAACATTGGGACTCATAGACTAGTGGTATGTATAACATTCTAAAAGATCCATAAATGACATCTTAGGTCAGTTCATTAATGCTCTGATGAATTTCCTCCGTTATTGGCTTCTTTTGTGTTTTAGTTTGCATAAAGTGATTTTTACAACTAAATTTTGGATACCTTACTTTCTAAATTTCCTTGTCGGAAAGCATAGTTGTCTTATGCATTAACCTGAATTATTCCTGTGCCAGGTTAAGAAAACTGCAGACAATATTGATGAGGCTGCAAAGGAACTTCCGGATGCTAATTTGGTTCGTCTAAGTAAATATTCATTTTGTATAATACAAAATTAAATATTACTAGGCACTTCTAATAGAAAATTTGTGGTCATATTCAGAGACCAGAGGATTTGTGGGCTAATCACTCAAAACCTGTCTTGCCAAAGCCACATATGAAGGATAACACATCATGGAGAGCCATCCAAAAGGTATGTTATACATAGTTCACAACATAGATATTTACATGCAATTTGTGAGCCTACTAGATGAAATGGAACAATCATGAGATACTTGAGAAAGCAAGGGCATGCATTCTTCCGTAGAATTAGGTTGTCACTGCAATATTATATGCTTAATTTGGAAACCGTTGGAAACAAACACATATGACATTTTTTTTAGAAATTTCTTAGATGGTCCATGCTATTTTTTCTTGTAGGTTCTTGAGAAAGCTGAAAGCATTGATTTGAAACATTTTAGACCAGTAAGACCCTTAGGATCTGGAGACACTGGCAGGTAAGTACTTTTCTATTATAGTTTCAAGTATGATAATGACTCAATTTGCATGAATCCAGTAGATGTACTCCTTTCTAGTTTTCATTTCCTGTTTATGTTTTAAATAGTAAACATGTGAGTTGTTGTTGAATTTTGTAGTGTCCACTTGGTGGAGTTGCTTGGCACAGGTGAACACTTTGCCATGAAAGCTATGGATAAAAGTGTCATGCTTAACCGAAACAAGGTATGAGTAACAAATTTCATCACACATGACATTTTAGTTACTTCCACCTTTAATTGTTTCTTTCAACATCTATTTCGTCTATATAATACCTCTAGGTCCATAGAGCTACTGCTGAGCGGCAAATCTTGGATATGTTGGACCACCCATTTCTTCCAACGTTGTATGCATCATTTCAGGTTTGTTGCATAATGAAAAATGTGTAATATATTAATATGATACTAGGATTCTTAATGTTTGTTCTCCTTAATATACTATGGTTTCTATCATCTCAAAATTGTAATATATATGTTTCAGACAAAGACACATGTATGTCTTATTACCGACTATTATGCTGGCGGGGAACTCTTTATGCTCCTTGATAGGCAACCTATGAAGGTTCTGAAGGAAGATGCGGTTAGGTGGGCATTGACATTGACATTGAAATTGTTTCTTTTGCTCAGACTAGATTTAGTGAAAATCTTCATGCTTCTTGATTGTCATGGATATGCTATCCTGATCCTTAATTTGTTTGTTATTACATAATATAATTGGTAGTTGGATACAAGAACCCAGAAAGTATTGTTTGATGTAATTGTCCATGATTGTTGCAGGTTCTATGCTGCAGAAGTGGTCACGGCACTTGAATACCTACATTGCCAAGGTAGTCATATATGCCATATTAATTATATAAATGAAATTCTCTTTGGTCATGGTGGATCGTGCATGTAGTGGGTAGTCAAACACAACCCAATAGTAATTATTTGCCAACATCTCCAATGATTGTTTAGGTAAGAATTTGACCATTCATGAAAATGGTATGCTTCCTTAACAGACAAAAGGGGAAGGGTTCCTTGCATTTAATCATCATATTTTACTAGAGAAGCTTGAGATGTTTACTACTTGTAGGAATTTCTCCCCTCTTCTTTTTTTCTCAGGTATAATCTATAGAGACTTAAAGCCAGAGAATATTTTACTTCATAGAGATGGGCACATTTCCCTGACAGACTTTGATTTGTCCTGCTTGACATCCTGCCGACCACAAGTAATGTCACTTCATTAACATACTTTATCAGATAGTTTCATGACTATTCATTTAACTTGTTATATAGTTTATTTTTCTTAGTTGCACTTCATGATTATTCTTGTTGTTTGATAGGTGTTTCTTCCAGAAGATGATAAGAAGAAAAAGAGGAGGAAGAGCAGGAGCAATCCCATATTCTTTGCTGAACCAATGCGAGCATCAAATTCTTTTGTTGGTACAGAGGAGTACATTGCACCGGTATGTATATATATGATGTTATACTTCGCTTATTTATGTGTTTTTTTCCAACATTTTCATTTCTCGTCTCTATTTGACGTGTGATAGTCATCATCATTTGTGGCATCAATCCTTATATGCATGTTGTAGGAGATTATTACCGGAGCCGGCCATACAAGTGCTGTAGATTGGTGGGCGCTAGGTAACTAATCTTGTGCTAAAGGAAACATGTACTCTCTCCATACTCATATTAGTTGTCGTTTTAGACAAGATTTGGATCAAACATTTGGAATATAAATCATCAATAACTATTAAGTTTCTAAGTTTGCAAATATGAAAATTACATGAATAGATTTGTCTTCAAAAATACTTTCATAAAGTATATATATATATATATATATATATCACTTTTTCATAAATATTTTTATAAAAACAAGAGGTCCAAGTTGTGCTTTGAAGATTGTGTCGCTGTCCTAAACGACAACTAATATGGGTATAGAGGGAGTATAATACACACAACTATATATATATATATATATCACTTTTTCATAAATATTTTTATAAAAACAAGAGGTCCAAGTTGTGCTTTGAAGATTGTGTCGCTGTCCTAAACGACAACTAATATGGGTATAGAGGGAGTATAATACACACAACTATATAATAATGGGTTCTCCCTCTTTGTTGGATTAGGAATTCTTCTATATGAGATGTTGTATGGTTATACACCCTTCAGAGGGAAAACAAGACAAAGAACCTTTGCTAATATTCTGCACAAGGATATCAGATTTCCTGCAAGCATACAGGTAATAATAAAAACATTCATTCTAGTAGGTGAGCCTTGCGGCAACTGTTTGTGATCTATATATGTTAATTGTAGGTGAGCCTTGCTGCAAGACAATTGATATATCGGTTGCTACACCGGGACCCTACAAATAGGCTAGGTTCTTACGAAGGATCTACGGAGATCAAACAACACCCCTTCTTTCGTGGCATAAACTGGGCTCTAGTTCGTGCCACCACACCCCCGGAGTTAGAGGCTCCCCTGCAAGATACATTGGAGGCCACAGGAGAAACACTGCCTCCTCCTGATGCAGCTCACACTGATATGTTCTGAACATACATTGATCCATGAAGCTACATGCTAATTTGCTCAAAAGGAAGCAAAAAATAAAATATTAGATGATGAAGACACATGTTTGTCTATGCATGAATGTGACGTAGATGAGAACAATAATGTATGTTAAGGACTAATTAATAATCTCAATCCATCTTTATCCATGTGGGTGCAATGAAAATAAGATTTCTGTGTGTATATTAATTGAGCGGCTGCAATATGCATCTCACCTTCTTTCTTTCTCTCTCTTACTCTTACTCTATATTGCAAACATTCATGTCCTTGCGCTGTAATGAGAGAAAAGACCATAAAAAACTATTTTATGGATGGTTTCATGTTGTATTCAAGAGGTAGTGAGTTCCCATTGTGTTATATGATATTGTCCATATCTAAAATTCCACGATATAATAATTGTTTCAAAAGGATCTTTTCTGACGAGGGTTCTAGCTCCAGGAGTAGGTGAACTTAGATAATCTAGACACTATCGTGTTCGCAAGTAGAAAAATAAAGTGAATCCCTGGAAATATGTTAATTTGTTTACAAGATGGAGTTGATTTCTTTCAATGAGTTAGCTCCACTGGAGAATACCATAGCCTGGGTAGACATCGAAGCTAGCCAAAGCAAGTTATCAGGATCAAAGAGCATGCAATTTGGATTGACCACCTATATGAATGGTGAATCCAACTGTTGGTTATGTCAAAGTGCCGGATTGACTTGGAGTTGTAAATAAAATAAAGGCAACACTTTTTTAGTATAATTATGAAACCAACGACTTATGACTACATTTAAGTGGGAGTTCATTTTGCAATGAACTATGGTGATTTTTTACTTGGTGATGGTAGGCGGTTGCACACATGGACTGTGGATAAAGTATTTTTTCGAGAAGGTGTTATATAGGTCATTTTTTTAGACAGATGGTTTATGCGAATTCAACAGGAGTTGCTTGTATCCATATCTAAAGTGTTTTTATACTTGTCATAAAAAATAATTTTATTGTGTTGATAATAACTCGCTAGATTTGATTTATGCTTTTGAAATCATCCATAATTTATGGATACCATTGAACAATAAATGTTATATTATACTATATGTATATCTATATCTAATAATGAAAAGATAAAATTTCTTATAGAAAATCTTTCGTCCAACTAAGAGATCGACTCGATTACCGTTTACATGTTGATTTTCGATTCTGTATAACATGTTTTTTTTTCTGTTTTTCTTAATGTGGTTTTTGATATGTTTGGTAGTTTTCGTTGTTTTGATAATTTTTATTTGTTTCCCTGTATGGTGATCACTGTTTTTCTTTAGTTTTGTAACTGTTTTTTTTTTCAATCAAACAGGTAAAGTAGAAGCAATGAGATAAGTTTTGGTGTTACATGATTTTTTTTTTCTTCAGATTTTTCTCAGACGTACTCATATACATGATGATTTCAACATACTTAAGTACATGATGATTTAATATTCATTTCGTGTGTATGAAGGATCAATACTTTTAGTTTCCTTTTTTCTCCTATGAAACAGGTAATCCAAAGATAATGAGGAAATTTTGGTTCAACTAGATAATGAGCCAAAGATAAATCATTACTCAACTAATATAAATATAACAATAATTAAATTAATTAATGAAATAAAAAAGCTAAAATCATCATCGGGCCCACCTGTCAGTCAACCTCTAGCCGTACCCCGTTCCCCGACCTCTGGCAATTGTCGTGTTCATGTCATGTTCGATCTCCATCTCTCTGTTTGAGACTGCCTGCTCCTGCTCGTGCTCCTGCTCCCTCCTCCGCTCCTCCGTGCTCCCACTCGCCATCCCAGACTTCATTTCGGGCGGGGATGGACGACTACGCACGGGAAATGATGGAGCTCAAGACGCTCGTCACCCGCACCCTCGAGAAGAAGGGCGTCCTCGCCAAGATTAGGGTTCGTACTCCCCACTTCTTTTCTTCATTTCCCCCATCCTCCGTTGATCCGGTGCCTCACCAACGAACGCCCCGCGGATCTAGATTTTCCTCCCCTCCGCTTTGGGGATCTACACCTCCGCTTCCGCAATTTCCTTCCCAAAATCCGCGCATATCTTTTTTCCCCCAATTTATAATGTGCACATTCTGAGCGCCCTGGCGCTGTTGGGTAGGTTCTTGTTTAGGAATATGAAAGAATGCTCACGTATTGCTCAAGAAAGATTTTTGTTCACCAGGTCCATTTTTGTTGTTCTAGTTGCCATTACCAATTCGTTTGGAGCATATGGGGTTGCTCGCACATCGCTGAAGAAAAGACTAACCTTGTATTATTTTGTTGGTCTAGTTGTCATTACCAATTGGTGTGCTCATTCTTGGCACAGTCGTTAAGAGGAAACACGTCTGTGTTACTGGAAATCTTCTTTTTCGTGTCACTATTAGACCTACAATTCTTAGTGTTCTTTTAAGTTTCCACTCTGATGGTATGATGCCAGGGAATCTTACTGTAAGTGCCAAAAGTTTCTTTCTTTTTTGTTTGTTTGGGGCAGGCGGGGGTGCAAAAGAATATATTTGTGTGTAACTTAGATAAGTACAGTTATTGTGGGTTTCTATCTTTTTATCTCTTGAAGCATGCTATGCTCCATCGAATGCACAGAGTGCCACCACCTTTCCTGATGATGTTTCTGGCTGCTTGACTAGGCTGAGCTAAGAGCAAGCGTGTTTGAAGCCATTGAAGAGGAGGATCGGGTGGTCGAGAATGATGATGGCGGGAATCCTGCTTTGCTTGGTAGCTGTAATGACCGAGCTAAGCAACTGCATGCTTCACCTTCAGGTTTGCCCTTTGAATGTGCTGGCTAGTCAGTTGTTTCAAATATGTCTGCAGAAGCCAAAGCTTGTCTCTGATGCACTATCAAAACAAAAGAAATCAAGAGAAGCTTGTCTCTAATGCTGCTACGGATATACACCTTCTTTTCTCTCATATACTGACCTGTAGAAATTATATACTGCTATTCTGAAATATTCCATAAGGACAAAGGTTGATATTCTGCTGCATGATAATATTTTCCCTGCTGGAAATTGCCACATTTTTTAGCAAGCGATTTAGGACTAAACCTGAAAGATACACATTTTTCTCCTGATTGATGACTACCACGACTCTTTGGATTTGAATGCTTCTGCACTGGTGATAATTCAAAGAAGCATTTCCATAATGTATTTTGTTGTTTTTAAGTCCCATCAAGGATATCTCAAATGTTTAAGTTTGTTGTGCTGGCCTTAAAATGATTTTCAGTACTAAGTTTAGCCATGTGCTTTGCAAGCTGCACATAACATGGAATGGTTTTACATTCTAGGATTTCTGTTGCTTGCAGGTAGGTTACTAACTGCACTTGTATGCGAATACTTGGAGTGGGCACAACTAAGTCACACAATGAAAGTTTACTTGCCAGAGTGTAACCTGGTAAGTGGTGACCATTCCTGATATTTCGTTTTTGCATTTCGGGAATCAACATCCATTAATATTTCCTGTTTTTTTTGTAAATCAGCCCAAGGACTTCTGGAAGAACGAACTGAAAGACTTTTCGAACAAAAGTGGAGCTGAAGGGAGCAGGAGTGCTGAAAGTGGTCCAATGCTTTTAGATGTTCTCGAAGGTTATCTGAAATATGAGGTTTATCTCTCGCGTGATCATTAGCAGAAGCAAAAAATCATCCTTTTGTTTCTTTATGTTTCCCAGTAAAGAAAAAAAAAGAGGGAAAGCTTTTGGGGTAATGTAGCCAATTCTTTTTTTCCCGAGAAAACTATGTAGTCCTGTATGGATCAAGGTAACAAATCTCTGGCAATAGCTGCCATTATAGCTACCTATATCTGTTTTAGGCACTACACCACTATTTGTACCCACATTCATTTTAGCCTGATTTAGCCTGCTATAGCCAGGTATTAGCCTTATTAGGATTCTGCAACTAAATGTCTATAGCCGGCTATTTGTTACACTAGTATGGATCCTCTTATGCATTATGTCTGCTATGTAGAAAAGTTACTTGTGAGCAATAATCCTTCATATTTTTGGTGTCTTGCTTAATCAAATTGTCCAAAAATTTAGATTGTTTGCCACAACTACAATACTCATCAAAGGTGCTGCCTTAGAACAAAAAGTAGGTGGTGTTATTCTGGAAGCTTAAGGAGATAGGTTTATCAAGATCAAGCACATCTTCACTATTTGTAAATTTTCTAGAAAGCTGAAACATTTGGAGAATGTAGACAATGATTCTTAGAATAACCAGAATGGATAAAAATTGATACTCTTTTCTGAGTTTGGTCAGTTGTCTTACACTGCATGCATGGGATTTATATTTACATTGCATTATCATTATTGCTGTACTGAGATCTGCTTACATGTGATTTTTCAATCTCAACATATTGATGCAAGGCCTGTACGCAAGGTCTCCTTTTTTTTGGTCTGTGATGCTTGGGGTATGAGCTGCATTATATGCTGCTTTCTGCCTATGACCTTTAGTTGACTGTGCACACAAAATTTGATTTTGATTTTTTTTTTCCAGCTTGGCTTTCACTGTCCTTGAGCAAGTAAAGTTGATTCGCCTATTATACTTTATTAATACAAGTTTTTTTAATTATTATTAACCTCCAACTACAGTCAGTATGCTCTAGTTTAAAAGTTTTGGTTTTCTACAGCATGCTTCGGCCATCTAAATATGTTGTTTTGGTCAGAATTTGTCTCAAACAAGGATGGCCGGCAGGAGGATGATGAGTTCAGAGTCTGATCCATCACTAACTGCTGAACATCGGAGCATGAGGAGACCACCATCAGCATCAGTTGGGAGCCTGCCTCCTATGGGGAGGTAAGCATGATTCCATACTGCTGTGCCTTTATGCACAGCTATTTGTTTTTGGCATTAGATATTTAGATGTGAGTGTGACATATATTATTTTGAAATTGCCAGGCCAATCTCTTCGTCGCAGGCATCAGGTTTGTGCACTGTTATGTGATTGTTTCAGTTTATGATGTGTAGCTGTGTTGTTCTGAATTCTGAAACAAGTGCCCTTGGTACGTGTTCTTTCAGATCGCAGAGGGGGATCTTCAGTTTCCAACACAAGGAAAGATGAGTACAACTGGAGATACGATGCAGATGATATATCTGAAGAGGTGCTGCGGGCATCGACTGCTCTAGAAAGTGTCCAGTTAGACCGGAAATCTCGGAATCTGCCGACATCCTGGAGGTAGGTGGGATTGTTTGATTAATCGCCCCTCCGTTGCAATGTGTGTGTGTCCAATGCAATCGTTTTTTGGCCGAGAACACCATGTGATGAATGTGCCTTTGCAGGCATTCAGGGGATGGCGCGGAGTAACAAGCAACAAGGCTCACAAGGCTTTGGAGCCTGGTTGCTTGACTGACCCTGTATCATGTAATTTGTATACCACTCATTTGCGGTGGTACCTTGCTTGGATTGCTGTTATATATTAGGGAGGTGCCACGCTGGTTATGGCTTGTCTTGTAACGAACAAAACAAATAGTAGTATTACAGTTTGTTGAACTATGGGTGGACTTGAATTGGCACCTCAGATTATTAGATTTATTATTTATTTCATATTTATTTGTTTCAGATTATTAGACTGTCATCTTGCTAGTACATCGCGAATGCGCGATGGACTCACGATTGACACAGCAACTACAGTATTGGCTAGACAATTACCACTCCTTTTTCTTCTTCTTTTTTCACTGCATCCATCGCTCATACTAGTACTACTACTGAAGCCTGATAGGTGGATCCGCCCCTATGTTGAAGCGTTTTCTTTAGTATACTATATGTTTTTGGAATCATTGAAACAATGTGCATCCAACTAGTAACTAAGTTATTTGTGTTATGTGTTATATATTTTCAATTGAGGCTTTGTTAGCTTGAGCTACAAACCGGTTTTAATCCGTACAAATCAGCCGTAGAACAGTATTTTTCTCTCACAGCAAATTAGTTGTTTCAATTGAAACGTGTGTTCAACTAGTAACTAAAATAGCTATCTAGTAACTCAAATATTTATTTTCTAGTACGAAATCAATTGAAACAAATGTTCAGCTCGTGGCTATGTTTAACTTTGTGCGAGATGGACGCAGTGATTCAAAGATATTTATTTATTGTCACACTAATGAAAGCAAAATATGCATGGCAAAAGATAATTCTGACAAATAAAGTTGAACAATACGTGTACTCTGACATATAAGCAAACTGGCGACGGGTCAACATCTATCCCCTATGCTAGTAGCTCCAAATAAAGAAACAAATCAAACAAACAGAGTCTAAGTAATATATATATATTTGATATAAGGCAGCCACCCACTTATTATACTAATAACTGTTTTCAAATAATTCTCCCATCGTCAGCAAGCATGGTGTATATGGGAAACAGGTTCTTATGCCCACCGGTATATGTGCGTTGCCTCCCGACTGCTGAGCCTCTGAGGTATTGAAATTATAAGATATTGTCCTTGATGGTAAGGAAAAGAAGACAATCTCTTTATAAGGATGAAATCCGAGGAAATCGACAGGGTATGTGTCTACTTGGGCCTTATTATCTTTGTTAACTTCAAGGACAATCTCATCAGCATCGTCAAAGTCCCATTCATCATCATAAATTCATAATTAGCAGCAGCAGGTGGTGTCTCTAATTCCTCCTCGTTGTAATTACGAATGATCCTCCATTCATCATCAGCAAAGCTCTTGCGACGACTACTGTGAAGAGGAGGAGGTTTTGCCAGCAGCGGTTGAAGGCTGATGTCAGTCTTCAACACCCACTCCATGTGAATACTGTGATTTCCATCGTCATTGATCATCTCTTCCTCCTTAAGCAACCAGACTCGAAACTGGGGGTAGTTACCAAAGTGGCCCCAATAAAGTAACGCACAATAGACCCCTTTCTCTGATTTTCCCAAGTAAAAAGTAGCCCTCTCGGCGCCAAGTTTGCTTCGCGTTGCTGGGGATCTCATCATTTGATACTTGTTGCCATTGGAGGACAAGGCTATCCTGCAACTAGACCTTGTTTAGTTCTCACCATAAAAACTTTTCACTTATCAAATCGAATAGTTAGACGACATAAGTGTTAAACGTAGACTGAAAAATAACTAATTATATTTGCGAGATTGTTTTTCAAGTTTAATCAGTCTATAATTTAACAATGTTATGCTACAATAAACATGTAATAATAACAGATTAATTAGTCTTATCTTAATTAATTCGTCTCACGGTTTTTAGACGAAAAATGCAATTTATTTTCTTATTAATCTATTTTTAATAGACTAAATTAGTGCTGAAACGTCTAACGTGATATCAAAAAAAAAATTGAACGACGGCCTCCATCAATCAACCAGTAAGTATACCTCATGACAGAATCGTTTAATTTGACAGTGCACATAGAGTGCTCCCCGGAAATAGACGGCCTTGCGCTCCGAGGAACCAGAACCATCGGGCTGCAGCATCTCGGCCATGGTCCCGGCGGGCTCGCCCTGACGGACCAAGGTCCTCTCCTCCCACCTCCATCTCCTCGACGAGAAGACGTGGGTTCGGAAGGTCGATGGCGGCCATTCTTGCTCCTCATCAAGAAGGTCGATGGTGACGTTATCACGATCGCGCAACAGATGACGGTCAAGCAGCAAGGGGATAAGATATACCTCGAAGTGCTGCGACGACTCCGCCATGGGATCGTACACAAGGTAAAAGTCTGAATAAAGCGATGAGCGGTGATGGCCGCCGTCGCCGTCGTTCTCCTGCTGATGATCCGCCGTCCCGGTGGTCCTTGTCCCGGCCCAGACGGGGGGGGTCCCCGATGCAATTGCAAGCACGTCGTCGATGGATGGCTCCGGAGAGACAGGCAGGGTGGCCCATTGCCGCGTGGCAGGATTGACCACCACCATGTCGCACGCCAGGAGGAGCAGGCCATTGCAGTGATCCTCCACCTCCAGCAGATCGCAGTAGTAGTGTTCCAAGAAGTCGATCGAGGCAGCCGCCGGGGATCCGACGCGCCGCCGCCCGAGGACGTGCGAATTAATAGATACGACAGCCGCTCGATGATGTCCAAGGAGATGCAGTAGAAGGCGTCGAGGCGGAGCGGGAGGAGGTCGGCGCGGAGGAGGCGGCGGCCGTCGATGACGGAGCGCCAGCGTGACGCCGCCAGGCTGCTGGGCGGGAGGCGGCTCAGCACCTCGCCGAGCAGGTCGTCAGGTAGCTGCTCCATACTGTATGTATTTACCGGCGGCGCGGATCGGACTCGGACCCGACCCGATCTGGCTAACAGGAGATTCAGATGGTGGTCGACCGGACCGGCCGTGGAAGTCGATAAATGGCGACAGGCCGGTCGGAGAAGATGAAGATTGATGATAGAATCGATGGATAGGTGGTGGGAGTCGGAATCGGATGGATTTTTTTTCCCCTGGATCAGGCATTCAGGCGTTGTGCCTGAGATTCTAATAAAATATATCTCGTCAAGCAAGTAGATAGATAATCCTTTTGTTCAAAACCTATGCTTGAGAAATTTAATAAAGAGAGAGAATATGTTTTATTGTATAATTTTATTAAATATCATTTGAGTAATAAACATAATTACAATAAAGAGAAAATAAATCAAATGCACTTATGAGTCAATAATATAAAAAATAAATAATTTTATTATTTTACTTGTTAACTATTTAAACGTATAATCTAGAGTGAATATTTATTTATTTTATACAGTATAAGGAAGCAAAGATAGATGATTCTGTCACACTTAACCTGACGTTGGGACAAATAGAAAGAAAAAAAGAGAACAAGATTAAATGACTACAGCAAAAAAAAAACAAAAAAAAAGAAAAATACATTAGCGTATTGATTAGACTAACCGCAGTGGATACTCGGAACCATCCGCTATCGTGTTTCATCTATAAAAATCGCCGCAGCGGCGACCGCTTTCGGGCTGAATGACCGCGCTACCGCCAAATTAACCGGTTTGGCGTTCGGCCGCTAAACCTGCCAGCCAATCAACGAGCGCACGTGCTGCATGTGAAAGAGAGCAGGACAAAAGAGAGTGCGGGTCCCAAGTTGTTATGTAACAAAAAATCTTAAAACTCACAGACTAAAAGACCAAATTAAATTTGGATTGCACCATTAGATTTGTTTTAATAAATTCTTCAAAAACAAGATGTCACATGGATATATTTAGATAAAATTTATAGAAGATGACAAGTGGGGTCATTGTTGAGAGTTAGTATAGAGGGATAACAGGCTGATGACTCCCAAGAGCTCTTATCGACGGAGTCGTTTGGCACCTCGATGTCGACTCATCACATCCTGGGGTTGAAGAATCAAGATAACATTCAGATGCTTGAGCCTAGTCAGATAGAGGAACCAGAAGAGGCACCAAGGCATGAACTTCGGTGATCCACTGAAACTGCACTCATGAACATCTGGGGACTTGACCTACCAAGCACGGACAAAGCTATGTTCCAAGAAAAAATGCTTCTCATTCCTATTAGTTTCTCAATTTGTTCTCCACAGGCTTGCCAGCATCAACAGTCATACATAGATTGATCGCCACATGGGCTATTCTGACTACAGCTCTTAACTTCTCTATTTTACTGGATGGATGAGTGCGGAAAAAAAATGATATAGAGGAATGACTAGGACAGAATATTCCTTTTAGAGGATGAATATAGAGGTCGAAGAGTGCGGGTAGTCCTAGTGCACCCAGGTAGCAGCATGTTGTAGTCAGGCAATCATTTTCGGTCACCTAGAGGAGGTACCCTCGCCTGGCCCACGCAGCCATTCAAGGTTTCAGATTCAGGTAGCTGATCATCCAGACAAAATTGGCCCAGGGTGCAAACTAAACATGCCCTAGGTCTCGTATGAGGGAGGCACCACTAGATTCCGTACGCCGCCGCCACCATAGAAAGCAACTGGTCGTCTTCGCCACCGGTGGGAAAAGAGGAGGGGCGTCACAGCCGGTTGTGATAGAGGAGGCGAGTGGACGTCGTGGCTGGATCCACTGGGAATGGTGCGCCGCTTCTCGAGGGTGTGCGCACCCAAGTTGATATCAGCGATGGGGCGGCGAAGATAGTTGGGAGGCGAGTGGACGTCGTGGCTGGATCCACTGGAAATTTACCTAAAAAGACTGTAAATTGTCGTCTATCTGGTGATACCAAATTTCGATCTCTGCTCATGTGCAAGTGCTTTCTGAGCCAATACTCTTAGGATGCTATTAAGAACAAGGGGGTGCGTCGGTCTATGAGCCAGCTTTACATAAACCGTAGCTACTACGTGCGTTGAAAAAGGAGCGCGAGGCGATTGGTGCGGCGGAGCAGACGATTACCGTAGGAAATTTTTAGATGCAGAAGAAGAGAAGTAGATAGAGAAGAGAGATGTTTTTTGAATCAATTGAGAAAATGTGCATCCAACCATAGCAACTAAGATAGTTATTTGTATTATGTGTTATATATTTTCGATTGAATTGAAACAACGTGCATTCAACTAGTAACTAAAATAGCCAACTAGCTAGTAACCCAAATATTTATTTTCTAGTATGATGAAATCAATTGAAACAAATGTTCAGCTCGTGGCTATAACTTCAACTTTGTGCAAGATGTTATTGCAACAAAAATGAAAGCAAAATATGCACGACAAAAGATAACTTTGACAAATAAAATTGAACAAGATGTGTACTCCGATTATTACACACTTAAAAAGCGAAGTGGCGGGGGATCAACATGTATCCCTTGTGCTAGTAGCTCCAAATAAACAAACAAATTAAAGAAACAGAGTCTAAATAAGATACAAGGCAGCCACCACTTATTATCTAATTGTTTTCAAATAATTCTCCCATCGTCAGCAAGCATGGTGTATATGGGAAACAGGTTTTTAGGCCGACCGGTACATGCGCATCGTCTCCCAACTGCTGAACCTTTGAGGTATTGAAATTATAAGATATTGTCATCCTTGATGATAAGGAAAAAAAGACAATCTCTTTGTAAGGATGAAATCCAAGAAAATCGACATGACATGTGTCTACTTGGGCCTTGTTATCTTTGTTGGCTTCAACGGCAATCTCATCAGCATCATCAAAGTCCCATTCATCATCATCAGCAGCAGCAGGTGCTGTCTCTAATTCCTCCTCGTTATAGTTATAGATGATCCTCCATTCATCATCAGCAAAGCCGCTGTGACGACTGTGAAGAGGAGGAGGTTTTGCCATCAGCGGTTGAAGGCTGATGTCAGTCTTCAACACCCACTCCATGTGGTGAATAATGTGATTTCTTCCATCATTGATCATCTCCTCCTTCTCCTTAAGCAACCAGACTCGAAACTGGGGGTAGGTTACCAAAGTGGAGCCAATAAAGTAACGCACAGTAGACCCCTTTCTCTGATTTTCCCAAGTAAAAAGTAGCACTCTCAGCACCAAGTTTGCTCCGTATTGCTGGGGATTTCATCATTTGGTACTTATTGTCATCATTGGAGGACAAAGCTATCCTGCAGTTAATTAATCAACCACACAAAGCATGTGCTAGCTTATTAATTAGCACTAGATCGAGCAAAATATAGCAGTTGTATTGTATGTACAACAATAATAATAGACGACGAAACGACGATAATATTAGTAGTAGCAGTAGTAGTACCTCATGACAGAATCGTTCTGACAATGCACATAGAGTGCTCCCCGGAAATAGACGGCCTTGCGCCCCCAGGAACCATCGGGCTGTACCATATCCGCCATGGTCCCGGCGGGCTCCCCCTGACGGACCCAGGTCCTCTCCTCCCACCTCCATCTCCTCGACGAGAAGACCGACGTGGGCTCTGAACGTCGATGGCGGCCATTCTTGCTCCTCAAGGTCGATGGTGACGTTTTCGCGATCGCGCGCGCAGCCGATGACGATCAAGCAAGGGGATAAGATATACCTCGAAGTGCTCCGACGACTCCGCCATGGGATCGTACACAAGGTGAAAGTGTGAAAAAAGAAGCGGTGGGCCGCCGCCGTCGTTCTCGGCAAAGTCCCAGACGCTCGGCAAAAAAAGCCTTGTTTTCCCCTGTAGTGGGCCGCCGCCGTCGTTCTCCTGCTGATCCGCCGCCGCCGCCGTGGTCGACGTGGTCCCGGCCCAGACGGGGGTCCCCAATGCAAGCACGTCGTCGATGGATGGTTCCGGAGATTCAGGCAGGGTGGCCCATTGCCGTGTGGCAGGATTGACCACCATGTCACCATTGCAGTGATCCTCCACCCCCACAGCGTAGTAACCTTCCAAGAAGTCGAGGCAGCCGCCGGCCGGGGATCCGACGCGCTGCCGCCTGAGGACGTGCGAATAGATACGTCAGCCGCTCGATGATGTCGAGGGAGATGCAGTAGAAGGCGTCGAGGCGGAGCGGGAGGAGGTCGGCGCGGAGGAGGCGGCGGCGGCCGTCGATGATGGAGCACCAGCGCTTGCGGACGCAGCGGGACGCCGCCAGGCTGCTGGGCGGGAGGCGGCCCAGCACCTCGGCCAGCAGGTCGTCAGGTAGCTGCTCCATGCCGCGCGTCCCGGCTGATCCGCTTCCGCTTGCGCTTGGATCGAGCTGATATGAGATTCTGAGTAGATATAGATATATGAATGATGGATGATGACGTGGAAACCGATGGGGCCGGGACGCCGGGTGCTCTCGGCTCACTCGATCTGCAGCAGCATGCGTCTCCTCCGATCCGATCCTAATCACACGGCACCGATACAGAAACAAGACAACGGGGCCTCGTTGCAAACTGGTACTGCTGAACGTATCTTTGCAAAGAGGAGCGACTTGTATTGGTTATAGAGCTTTTGTTGGAAATTTCTCCTATTTCGTTACTTCCAAATGTTCCACCAGAAGTACTAGATCATAATTCCATCAATGCATTTCCTTTGTCTTTCTTTGGGACTTGGCACGACATTTCTCCTATTTTTTTTTTTTTTTTGGCTTTGCTTTTTGGAACAACGACGGTGCAAGATTCTTTGCTGTTGATAGGCAGAAAGCAGCACAAATGCAGCTGACACCCCAAGCACTCAAGCACCACAGACCATCAAAAGGAGACCTTGACAATAGGTCCTTGCATCAATACGCTAAGATTGACAAATCACACATAAACAGATCTCGGTGCGATGGTAGTGATAATGCATTTTTTAAACATAAATCCCATGCGGCATAAGACAACTGACCAAAATCAAGGACTAACGGAGCATATCAATTTGTTAAAGCATGCTACTGAGTATTATTCTGACCTCTTTGGTCCTGCTGAGAGTCATGATATACACATAGATAGTAGTATGTGGACTGAGTTAGAACAAGTTTCTGATATTGATAATCAGCTTTTATGTAGCCCTTTCTCTAAAACAGAGATTAAAGATGCTCTTTTCCAAATGGAAAAAAAATAAGGCTGCAGGGCCTGACAAAATCCCCATTGAATTTTATCAGGCCTGTTGGGATATTGTTAAAAATGATATTATTCAACTTTTCAGAGAATTTCATGATGGCAGTGTGGACATAAGTAGAATCAATTATGGCATTATTACTTTGCTTCCAAAAGTTGCTGATGTTGCAAGAATTCAGCAGTTTAGACCCATTTGCCTTCTGAATTGTTTGTACAAACTTATTACTAAGACATTGACTTTAAGGTTGGAGAAAATAGCTGATAAGCTCATTCATTCAAGTCAGTCTGCTTTCATGAAGGGTAGAAATATTATGAATGGTGTAATGATCCTACATGAAATTCTTCATGAAACTAAAAGGAAAAAACAAATGGGTGTGATTCTGAAACTTGATTTTGAGAAAGCCTATGATAAGGTCAAATGGAGTTTTCTTTTTGATTGTCTGATGGCTAGGGGCTTTTGCCAAAAATGGTGCAGATGGATAGAGCAAGTGGTATCTGGAGGGACTGTAAGTGTGAAGTTGAATAATCTCATTGGCCCATACATAAAAAGTTATAAAGGTGTTAGACAGGGTGATCCTTTATCCCCCATCCTTTTCAACTTTGTGGCTGATGGTTTAACTAGAATGATACATAAAGCCCAATCCAATAATTTGATTACTGGTTTAGTTGATCATATTGTGAATAAGGGAGTGGTGGTTTTACAATATGCAGATGATACTATCATTTGTTTGAAACATGATCTGGTTGGTGCTAGAAATTTGAAATTATTGCTTTATATATATGAGATGATGGCTGGCCTCAAAATCAATTTCTGTAAAAGCGAAATTTTCACTATTAATGATGAGGCTAATTGGGATGTTGTGTATGCTGAAATTTTTAATTGTCAAATGGGTTCTTTCCCGATTAAATATCTTGGAGTTCTTGCGAGTCCGAGTAGATTGCATGTAGTTGATTGGCTCCCTTTGGTTGAGAAAAGTGCTAAGAGACTTGATATTTGGAAAGGAGGTATGATGTCGATAGCAGGAAGGTCAACGCTCATTAAAGCAAGTCTTAATAATACTCCTTTGTATCACATGTCCATTTATTTGCTGCCTCAGTCTATTATTGATAAACTTGATAAGGTCAGAAGAACTTTTTTCTGGCAAGGAGGTGGTACCAAAAAGAAATATCACTTAGTGAAATGGTCAAAATTTTGTAAGCATAAGAAAAAAGGTGGTCTGGGGATCAAAGATTTAAGAAATTTGAATATCAGTCTTTTGTGCAAGTGGTGGTGGAGACTTGATAGTGGTGAAGGGTTATGGCAGGATATAATCAGATTTAAATACTCCAAAAATGGATCCTTACATTCTGTAAGTCACAGGCAGAATGATTCTCCTATGTGGTCTGACCTTTTGAAAATTAGAAGGTTATACTGTCAAGGCAGGAAAATGAGTGTTAGAGATGGCAAGAAAACCTTGTTTTGGATTGATGCTTGGTTGTATGATAAACCCTTGGCCGTTTTGTTTCCAGAGCTCTTTAAACTATGCTTACAGCCTAATATCTTTGTTAATGAAGTAAAACTGAACCCTCATTCTGTATGCTTTGCCAGATGGTTAGTGGATGATCTAAGGCTAAATTGGGAGAAAATCTTGCTAGAAATCGATAGCTTGATTCTTTTAACTGGTAATGATTTTACTCAATGGAGATTAGGGGGAAAAGGTGGTTTTTCTGTTAAATCTATATATAAAGCTCTTACTGTTAATGAGATGGGCCCTTATCATAGAAAAATTTGGAAAGGGAAAATCCCTGAAAAAATTAAAATTTTCTTATGGTTGATTTTGAACAACGCTATCCTTACTAAAGATAATTTGATTCGGAGAAAATGGGTTGGGGACCCAACATGTTTATTCTGTGAACATAACGAAACTAGTTCTCATCTCTTTTTTCGCTGTAGTATGGCAAAAGCTGTTTGGGCTATTGTGGCTTACTGTTTGGGAGCTTGTAATGTACCTCAGAACTTTGAACAATGTTGGTCCTGGTGTGATGTATGGTTATCTTCTGGAAAGAAATTTCATGCTGTTGGTATTGCCGCCATTTGTTGGGCTATATGGAAAACTCGTAATAGTGTTTGTTTTGATGGCAAAGTGGTGACAAGTCCTATTCCTATCATATGTCTGGCTTGTTCGCTCATATGTTACTGGGCAGGTCTTTTCTTGGAGGAGGACAAAGAAACCCTAGTGGCGGGGGCGAACGCCATGCTTAAGATTGCAATGCAGCTTCTGGGAAAGAAAGAGGTGGACAACAAGAGAAAGTTGCTGGAAGACGACCCGGAGGATCAAAATGATGACTAAGCTGGGATTTTGAAGATTTCAATCATCTCATCTGTTCTTATTTGTTTTTCTGGAAATGGCTCTATCTCCTGTTGGCTCTTTTGCTTGGTTGTAAGGGGAGTGGTTCGTGATCTCACCAGATCTTTAGGCTTAGCTGCTTAAGGGCAGATCGGGGTCGTAAAAACTGTTAGTAAATTTCTCTTTTTGCTGTGTCTGGTCTTGAACTCTGTAAACACTGGTATTTCCGTTGATCTCAATGGAAATGGGGGAGGCCCTCGGTTCGAAAAAAATAAGACAACTGACCAAAATCAAGGACTAACGGAGCATATCAATTTTCATCAATTCTGGTGTTTTAATAATCATTGTCTACATTCTCTGAATGTTTTATCTTTCTACCAAACTTACAAATACCACATCCTTGATATGTGCCTAATGCATAAGAGGATCCATAAAGGACCATGTTTTGCGAGACTAAAAAAACTGGGTAATGCCCCCAAAAGCTTTCTCCCTTTTTTCTGTATAATTGGAAACTTATAAAGAAATAAAAAGATGGTTCTAGCTTCTGTTATATGATGATGATCAAGAGATAGATAAACCTCATATTTCAGGTAACCTTCGAGAACATCTAAAAGCATGGGACCACTTTCAGCACTCCTACTACCTTCAGCTCCACTTTTGTTAGAAAGGTCCATCAGTTGATTCTTTGAGAAGCCCTTGGCCTAGTTTACAAAGGAAACAGAGAAACATTAGTTGATGCTTATTTCTGCAATGCACAAACAAAATGTCAGGAACAGTCACCAACTACCAGGTTACACGACAGGTAAACTTTCTTCATGTGACCTAGTTGCGCCCACTTCAATATCCGCATACAAGTGCTGTTAATAACCTACCTGCAAGCAACAGAAAGTGTACATTCCATGCTATGTGCAGCTTGCAAAACACATGGCTAAACTTAGTACTAAAGATGATTCAGGCTAGCACAGAAACCTTATGATTTTGAGATATCCATGATGGGACTTTAAACAACATAAACATTGACAACACAATACATTCTGGAAATGCTTCTTTGTACTAACAGCATTGAAGAAGCATTAAAATCTAAAGATTCACACTTGTCATCAATCAGGCAAGATGTGTATCTTTCAGGTTTAGTCCTAAATTGCTTGCTAACAACTATATGTAACAAAATGTTACAATTTCCATCAGCGAAAAGATTATCCAGAAACAAAATATACGAACTGCTATCCTTCTGAAATATTTACAACATATAAAGATTCTAGAGGTCAATATATGAGAGAAACAAAGGCACACGTGTGTAGCAGCATTCGAATCAAGCTTTTGTTTATTTTTTTCTTTTGTTTTGACAGGGTATCAGAGACAAGCTTTGGCTTCTGAGTAACAGACCGAGCCAGCACATTTAAAGGGACAACCTGAAGGTAAAGCATGCAGTCACATAGCTCGGTCATTGCAGCTACCAAGTAAAGCAGTATTCCCACAATTGTCATTCTCTACCACTCAATCCGCCACTTCAATGGCTTAAAGCACGCTTGCTCTTAGCTGGGACTAGTCATGCAGCCAGAAACATCATAACGAAACTAGTGAAACTGTGAAAGTATTTGGATTTGATGGACACAAATAAGAGGATATACAGATCTGCTTTCTGCAAGCCTGTTTCAGTTCAACAAAAAACACCGGTTTGTACCATCTATCATCACGCAGCATTTTGCAGTTCAAATGTGTCTATTAGATCAAAAAGAAAAAAAAAACTACATGTCTATGCGAACACATTTGATATAAAACCATGCCAACAGAAAGGCAAAAGAGTGGTGCTACAGCTGCTAAGGCAAATAACAGGAAAGCTTAAACTAGAACTGAACATAATACATCTCAAATAGAACAGGTTCGGGATTACCTAGTTCAACAGCAGGTGTTTCTAGGATAATATATTAGAAACTTGCATGTTTAATGTTTTACAACAAAATATGCATATTCAATGAAACATTTCAGTAAGAAACATGTAAGCACATTTAACGTAGCTCTCAAGTTCTAAAATTCCAGTGAATACAAGTTTTAGGAAACCACACTTGAACTGCTCAACCAACCACTTCACTCTTTATCAATTGATTCTCAATTGTCATCCAAATACACCTGCACTGGACTAAATATCCGAACTCCAAAGACATAGAACTTCCAACACGAATCCATTCATATACTCAACAAACTTGCAAGCATAAGCACGGTGAGATTGCAGCATTTTGATCATGGTCAGTCAATTTGCTACTGGGTTTTGCCAAAACTTTACTCACACGGAGGGACAGACGTATTTTTCGTAAGACTTAACTACTTACACAAGGTGTGTATGCTCTGCATGTTCTTCCTCTTCTCAAACAAGAGGACCAGACTTGAGAAATCACTAGCAGGTAGCAGCAACTAAGCTACTGCTTATCATTCTGATGACCCTCGGATGTGGAATTGGGTTTGGCCTTCTCTTGGATGAGGGTGTTGATTAGTTGCAGCAGGTCGGTCCTCATGGCCTTGACGCTGTTGGCGTCCACCTCCCTCCTCACCGCCTCGAACCAATCCCCTCTCCGTCCCCGGTGGTTCTGGGCGTCGTTCCACCAGGCGCAGATGGCCCTGGCGATGGCCATGACATAGACGCCGCAGTCGTAGCCGTTGGTCTGCCTCGGCGTGGGACCCTGGACGAGCGGGACAGTGCCCGAATCACATTGCAGCAGGGGGCGGAGCGCGTCGGCGAGGTGGGCGGCGATGGGGAGGTTGGGCGCGCCGCGGAGGCTGTCGTGGTGGACGAAGCGTGGAGCGGAGGGTCTGGTGGCGCTGTCGAGGACAAGGAGGGTCCAGTGGGAGCCGCCCTCGGCGACGGAGGCGTCGGCGTTGTCGTTGACGGGGAGCAGGACGAGGCGGCGTGAGGCGAGGCGTAGCGGGTCGGCGACGGCGGCGACGGAGCCCGGGTCGGGGAGGTTGGAGAGGAGGTAGGGGATGGAGGGTGGGAGCAGGAGAAGGTCGTCGTTGTGGAGGCCGGCGGAGAGGTAGGCGAAGTAGAAGGCGATGATGCGGTCGTTGATGAAGCGGGGCCCACGGAGGATGGCGAGGTCGGAGCGGATGAGCACCACGTCGCCGTGGCTGAGCACCCACTCCTCTCCCCCCTCCTTGGAGCCGGAGGCGGAGGCGGAGCCCATCGCGGCGGCCGCGGCGGCGACCGGTGGATGGGGGTTTCTAGTCGAAAATCGAATCGCTAATCGAGTAGACACCGACGAGCGAGCCAAGAAGGATCGTGGGCCGGGTGAGGCTGGGCCTTCTTCCTCTTTCTATTGTCACTCTACTGTCATCAGGTAATTCCTTTTTTTTTTTTTCAAACTGTCGTCAGGTGATTCTATTGTCCAGAGTGATTGCTACTTATCAGAATGGCCCCACCCCCACCCATTGCAGATTAATCCTACAGTTGGATATGTCAAGTGACAAAGTACCTTGGAGTTGTAAAAAAGGGTGTCGGCCTTTGATAGGATTGTCAAAGCGGCTTATAGCTAGATCTGTGTACTGGAAAAATGAGAATTGGTTTAGTAACAATGGGAGAAAAGGAGAAATTCTCTGCACATGTTCAGGAAAATCTGCACATTTTTGCACTTTGTTTTCAAATTATAATTCCTAAATGCTACTTTATGAGCGTGCACGCTCCTGCAACTCGGCACGCACACAAAATCTATGGTTGATTTCTCTGTACACCTTTGCCGACCGTTTATCTACCAGGCGGTCCGTTCACATGGTCGGACCGACCATCCACAAATATAATAACCATTCTCTCTTGAGCGCTCTCATTTCTCCTCCTCTCATATACTCACTCCAGATCAGGAATGGCAGGATGAGCATCAAAGATCTCGATGTTGACTTATGGTGCAGCGACTTCGACGGCACGACACGGTGGGCCGCAGATCCGCTGCGACGCCATTTTCCCCCCTTGCAGTCAACAGCCAGCAATCTGCCACCGCCCCAAACCCTACCAAGGACGGTGAGATGCGGTACGATGGTTAGTGGCGGCATTGTGCGAAGGATGATTAATTGAAGACAGAGAAGGTGTCATGCTCAAAGGTAAGTCATCAATTGCTATTTCCTAGGAGATTTTTCCCCATCCCTTATGTATCATGAGAATTAGCTTATTTTCGTGTGTGTGTTTCCTCAGATTTCTGGTGGATATTTGAAGCGCACCAGAAGGTTGACGAGGAGAGGATTGAAGGGCATGAAAGTGAGTATTCAATTTTTGTGTGTATGTGTACCTTTTTGCAGGCTCTGCTCATCGATCTGTGATCTGACAAATTTTTTGCCGGTTGTCAAGTGAGGAGATCAGTAGGAGCGACACTTAGCAAGTTGGGTACTCATTTCATGTTTATGGAAATTCATTCCATATTCCCTTCTTCCCGAGCATTCATCTAATATTCTATATGTAGTTTTGGATTTTTTGTGGCGAGGTAAGTTCCAATCAGTGATTGCGTGAAGATGGGGTTGGAGGAAGTGCTACATACAGTGGTGTTTCTTTGATTTCGACTGCTGTTTTCACAGTCGATTATCATGTGTTTTTTTTTTATGTAACTAGAGATTTCTATATGACAAAATGAGATAGGAACCAAACCCATGTGGTTTAGCTAATTTATTCACTTCTAACTGGATCCACTTGGACACCAACTTTTCTGGCATTTGAGGTGTCAAATTTCTACATATTTCTGGAGTTCTTAGAATATGACGTTTTGCCTTTCTTTAGCTAATTAATTGTTACTTACCCTAGCTTCGGACAAAGCATATTTGCATCCAAATAGAAAAGAGCTAATAGATGGACTAGTTTTTTTAGCTAGGTCGTCAACTAATTGTTAGTAAACTAGCTATCCGATCCTGGTTAATTCTGGCTAATTTTTAACTCTAACCGGTAATAACCGATGGAAGTTATGCATGTAGCGGAGGAGAAGAGGAATGTGGAAGGATGATTGCGGTGTGATGGTGCATTGCGGTCACAGCGCAAGGAAGGCCACACAGCACACAGGATCCCACCGGCCACCGCGCAGGCGCAGCCATCCCCATCTCTCCCTCTCCTTCTCTTCTTCCACAAAGCAGGCGTAGGCACAGGCACAAGGCACACCGCATCGTCCCCCCTCCTCCGTGTCCACCGCGCCCGCGCACCCCCAACCACAAGGAACAAGTCGGAGTCCGGCCATCCGACCTTGAATCCCTTCCCCCGCTCGCCCTCCTGCTTGATCCCGCCGCCGTCGCCGCCTCAACCGCCCACTCCTCCCTCTCCCTCTCCCTCTAGGGTTCCCTGCCGCTCCCGCGAATCGCGCAATCGGAGACCCCCGACCCCGCCCTCCAATGTGAGTTCCCCTCCTTCCCGCTACTCCACTGCCTTTTTTTCGGCTCGATTCACTACAATCTCATGGGAATTTCGCCGCCCTATCGTCTTCTTCTGTATGTATTGCTGTTGTAATATTAGTACCTGCGCGTATCCCCGTAGCAGGGCAATCCGGTGAAATTTAGGACTGTCATATGTTTCTGCCGATAGATTTGAAGTTGGATGGCTGATTTGTTAGAATCGGGCGAGGTTCGATGCCCTCCGTGTCTTGTACACTTCGTCCAGTCTCTTATGTATCAGTTTATCCTTGTGATGTGTCCAAATGTTTGGATCTCAAGTTCCTGGTACTGTACCTCAAGGATTGATTGATTGATGTCTTTTGTTTGAGTCTGGGCCGTCTCCCTTCTTATTCTCCCGCATGCATGCATAATATTTGGGTGGTCGTTTCTCCTCATGCTGTCTGACTTCCAATCCACCAGGACGACCATGAGCGACGATGGCGACCGCACCTGCCCGCTCTGTGCTGAGGAGATGGACATCACTGACCAGCAGCTCAAGCCATGCAAATGCGGCTACGATGTACGTCTACCGATCATCCTCCTATCATATCATATTAACCAGATTGTAGCCACCATGTGACCATGTCTATGCTGTGCGCCATCATCTGATAACTGTCACTTAACTCTGCAGATTTGTGTTTGGTGCTGGCACCACATCATAGACATGGCTGAGAAGGAGGAAGCAGAGGGCCGCTGCCCTGCATGCCGCACACGCTATGACAAGGACAGGATCGTCAAGATGGCTGCCACTTGTGACAGGTCCGTCGCAATGCTTCTCTTCTTACCAATCAATTTCTGTTCTACTTTAGCAGACTATAACATTTGCGGTTGATTACCCCCAGCAGACTACAACATTTGCCATTGATTAACCTTTTATATATCATGGGAAATAGGAATAGTTAGGTCATTGGATTGATTACCCTTTTATATTTTTATTATGGGAAATAAGAAGTTAGTTAACTGGACCCATATGTGAAACTTGACCTGGCCACTAGGTATCTCAAACTTACCTTTACATTGATGATGGAAGCAGGACGGTGGCTGAGAAAAATGCAGAGAAGAAGCACAAGACCCAAAAGGTTAAGCCAAAGGCAGCACCAACAGCATCAGCAACGTCAACCGTAGAATCTAAGAAACATCTGGCCAGCGTCAGGGTTATCCAGAGAAATCTGGTGTACATAATTGGGCTACCTGCGCATTTATGTAACGAGAGCGTGAGTTTACATCCAGATTTGTCCAAGTTGTGTGATATGTAAAAATTTTACTTATACCAACTCTACTATTATTTCTTGTTTAGGTACTTGAGCGAAGGGAATACTTTGGTCAATATGGGAAAGTTTTGAAGGTTTCAGTTTCCCGTCCGACTGGGCCTTCCTCTCAGGCATCAGCAAACAGCAATATTAGTGTGTATGTCTCTCTGAACCGTACGCTGTACATGCATGATCTGTTCATACTTCATATGCAGTTAGATTTTTATTTTCAGTACTGGTCGATTAGCCTGATGGTATATCAAATAAAATTATTCACTTCTTCTATGCAATCGCATGTTTCAAGTTTCTAATGCTTCCTTGTAATACTGGACCATTGGTATTATAAGAAAGTAAATTCAATCTTGTTATGTGGTTTTCCAGTGAACTTGGTGAACATGTGATAATTATGTCCATATCCTTGCAAGTAGCTCAGTCATTTAAGTTTAATCTGAATAATCTGAACTACTTAGCAGTGTGAACATTTGTATCCTCATTGCCGACATTAGGATATGTATTGTATTATTGGCGTGAAATTCAAAGAATCAGATAGACGTAAAGTATCTGTTTCTGCGCTAAGTGCAGAACCCAATCCTGCATGTGCAGATATAGATGAAATTCATCTCTAAATGAAATGCTTGATTTTCTTGCTTTGGGTACTTTATATTGTTCTACATGGATGTGTTTTTAGTTTCTGGGTGATTTCTCTTGGAAATCCCAAGATAGTGTCTGGATGTATTCTGAAACTGTGTTATGCCAGAAACATGCACTGTTTACCATTAACCAGAATTGAGTTAGGGATTATCATTAAGACATTAGCCAAAATGGAGTTAGGGTGCCTATTTTTTCTAGTGTAGAAATTGCTGTCTATTGAAATCTGCGTGCTTGCAGCATTTCTAATACAATTTGCATTTGAATGGTCTCTTTGTTAAAGAACATGTGAAATTAGAGTTCTAGTCTTCTAGAACGCACACTGTTCCTCATCTTTACTTTCTCTACATAATTCTTCCATGTGCTGATATGTTGCTGTGACTCCTTGGTTTAGCTACCCTTACACATACATGCTGTTACATAAACCTTTTAGTTTTTCCTCAAGAGATTATGCTACCTACTGATTTGTTGAGGACCTAGTAATCATGGTCCTAAACTGTTTAAGAACCATTGGGTGTTATTTGCATGTTGTTGCAACAAGTTATTCCCTCGATTCACAGATAAGTGACCTTTTGCACTGTGTGCAGTCAAAGTATTTAAGTATTGGGCATCCACACCTCTTGACATAGTTAGATTGAATATGTGAAAATGGTATGAGCATATCTATCTCGAATAGTTGTTGCATAATGTTATGATATTTCTGTACTTTGTAATTATTGTAAGCAATGGAAAGTAGCAGTCAAAGGTACTCCCTCCATCCCAAATTATAAGGCATTCCAAGAATCTTGGAGAGTCAAAGTTTTTCAACTTTGACCAAAATTCTAGAGAGAAACACAAAGATTTATAACATCAAATATGTATATTATGAAAATATAACTAATGAAAAATCTAATTGTACTTAGTATCATAAATATTATTTTCTTGTTATATAAATTTGGTCAAAATTGAAAAACTTTGACTCTCTAAGATTTTTGGAATGCCTTATAATTTGGGATGGAGGAAGTACACATTAATGACTGTGGACGTCTTATTTGTGATGGTAGTGAGTGTAATGTTTGTGTAAGAGTTAGATACAGAATTTCTGCTCTTGCTTAAGCAATGACTGATTCCTGTCAAATGTCTACAGGTATATTACTTATGCCAAAGAAGAAGAGGCCATCCGGTGTATTCAAGCTGTACACAATTTTGTCTTGGAAGGGAAAGTGTTAAGGTGAGTTTCTATACTTTGTTCCCTTCTTTAAGTTTTACACAAGATAGTACCTCAAATGGTTGTTGACTGTTGCAGGGCATGCTTTGGTACTACGAAGTATTGCCATGCATGGCTGCGAAACATGGTACAATTGTTGCTTCGCTCTGATAACTTCATTTGCTTACTCTACTACCCAATTCACTTATTCTGAATATTTCTTGACTTTTCTCAGACATGTGGGAATCCAGACTGTCTCTATTTGCATGATGTAGGCAGTCAGGAGGATAGTTTTACTAAAGATGAGATCATCTCAGCATATACGAGGTAGTACTGAGCTATTTTGACATATGTTGTGTAACCTTAGTTTCTTGTTCTGCTTCCTTATTCATTTTAGCCCTAAGCCATGTACTAGTCTTGACTATCACTTCCCTTCTCTGTCTAAACTACTCGTACTCACATTGCCTTTTTGAAAACATTTACTTGTCCACTTTTGGATATAATAACTAGTCCCTTGAAGCCATACAAGAAATGTCTTACTATGTATAAGCTGTTGGTGTTCTCTGTGGGTTGATTTACAAAAACAGCATGTCTGCTTCAATGTGGATGTTTATTATATCTGATGAACTCATTCTTGTGAAAAATCTTATTATGTATAAGCTGTTGGTGTTCTTTGTAAGTTGATTTAGAAAACAGTATGCGTGCTTCGGTGTGGATGTTTTATTATATTAAGTACTGCTTTGATGAGCTTTGTGCTAAAACAATTTTGATAGTTTCAATTGCTACTTTTCATTCACTCTTCTATATTCCTGTCAGGACTAGAGTCCCCCAGATGGCATCTAGTGTTTCGCAAAGACGTACAGGCACTGTTTTGCCTCCTCCTGGAGATGATTTCTCTTACAGTGCGGTGGTTTCAGCCAAGCATACATTCAAGAATGGAACACTTGTATGTTCTTTATGCTGAAAATTCAAAACGCATTGGAATCAATTTTTTAAACTCCAGTGCTGTTTTCTAGTCTAGGTTTAATCGCTACAGCCTACATGTTTCAGCTTAAATACTCCATTAACTGGTCGCCATCTATGCAGAATACCACCAACCAGCCCAGGCTTTCACCTCCAAACAGTAGTTCTGGGAGGTCCACGCTTCCACCAGCCGCCTCATGGTATGGTACCTCTAAAAGTCTTCTGCTACCTTTTTGCTATGTATTGAAGCTGAGGACTATGTTACTGATCCCCCCTTCCTTTTTATGTGCAGGGGGCAGCGTGATTTGAATGCCAGGACAGCAGCTACTGGGGTGACATCATCACAATTTCATACAAAACCAAAATCAGAATCACCGAGTAATCCATTTTCAAGTTCTTCAGTAATTTCCAGTACAAAAACACCCTCTTCGTGGAACGATGATACAAGTACAGGAACAAAAATGTCTGAAGGACAGCAAGTGTCAGAAAAAGAGTCGAAAACCTTGCAGCCGTATAAGCCTGGTATTTCAAAGGAAACACAAGTTCTATCATCACTGGAGTCATCACTGGACATAGACTTCTCGACAATACCTTCAGCTTGGAATGACGATGACATTGTAGTATCAGATGGGATGTCAAAAGGAAGAGATGAAAATCAAGTTGCAAATGAAAATGGTGTAACCCATCCAGCATCTAAGTCACTAGTTTTATCTAAGAAAGGCATAACAATGAACATTACCAGCAAAAGTCCTTCAGATCTTGTATCAAGTCTAGCAATATCTAAATCAGATGTAAGTACTAGTGATGGTGCCCAGTCACTTACCACAGACTGCCAATCTAGTCATGCTGCCGGGGAGAAAATATGGGAGGATATTGGATCCAGGAACACTGACATGGAGAAGTTATCTGCTCAGATATCTTCAGTAAAATTAGGTGGCAACGATGATATTCAGAGTATGGCAGGAAATCAGCAACCAGATGTAATGCCGTGCACATCTGTTGATGTGCCCATGGATCAGAATTTTGACAAAGACAAATCTCATCTCAGTCTTGATAAGCTCTTCTTACCTTCAGAAAATAAGGATACTGTTCTTTCTTGTCAATATAGTTCTGATAAGCGTCTTGATTGGAGTTCAGAGCTGCAAAATTGTAGTGTGACTCCTTTAAATGATACAGTAGATTCTACAATGCTCAATGACAAACTTCATAGTATACTACTGGATGGTTCAGAGCAACCATCATATTCATCATTTGCTGAATTTCCTAGTAAATTGGATACTTCACTGTGGAGTGATACAGAAACTAACCCTGCATTGAAGATTGGCACTAGAACTTCACAGACGGGGTTTTCTTCGATAAATAACACTTATGCCTTGCTAAATGGAGGCCAAGATGCACTAGGGACTGTATATACACATGGTAATGTTTCTGGACATCCTGGAATAGGAAGTCATCAACATAGAGGAATGGGTTCAGCAAGAACTGATAGTATAGGAAGTTTTGACAAGACCATAAGTGTAAATAAGGATGAGAGCAGAATAATTTCTGATATGTTGTTGTCAGAGTTTAATCCGTGGGATGATTCATATTCGACTGCTAACAATTTTGTTAGGATGCTTAGGGAATCTGAAAATAATAATGATGTCCATTTTGCTGCGCCTTCATGGAAATCAGGAACTGGGAGCAAAGAGTCCAGATTTTCATTTGCTAGACAGGATAACCAAGGAAACTTGGATTCATCTCTCAGAAACTGTGGTACTGGGACTGAGCATAATTTCAGTTTGCTGCCCCAGAATTCTCGAGGAAATATTTACCAGAATGGCCTTGCATTCCAATCTCTAGAAAATGATTTTTCAAATAGCAGCTCTCTTGGTGTATTAGATATGGCAACTACTGGTGAGTACTATGATACCTTTTCACTTCTTTGTCTGGCTGAGCAGAATGATAGGTACTGTAATTTAATGACCGTATTTCTGTGTGCTGCACTTATTTTCCGTTCAGTATTGGTATAAAGATATTCTGACTCATGCAAATAGATTGTTCTGTTGGTGCTTATTATGTGATTTTTATGTTTACCAGTGATAAGTTTAAGTGCTTATGAAGAATTTGCTTTCTCAGGTACATCGAGGGCTAAAGTATCTGCTCCTCCAGGATTTTCAACACCAGCAAGAGTCCCCCCACCTGGATTTCCTTCTACATTTCCATCCCAGGATAGTTTGAACCCCGCTCCTGGGTTTCCTTCTGGAATTTCGTCTCATGATGGGTCTATCCCCCTTCCTAGATTCCCTTCTGCATTTTCTTCTGGAATTTCAGCTCAGGAAGTGTCTAAGCCCCCTACTAGACTGCCTTCTCCATTTTCTTCTGGATTTTCATCTCAGGATGGACCTAATTCTAGGTTCCCTTCTGCATTTTCTTCTGGACTTTCATCACAGGATGGCCCTAATCCCCTTTCTAGATTTCCTTCTGCGTTCTCTTCTGGATTTTCATCACAGGATGGGTCTAATCAGTCATATGGCTCAACATACCAAGGTCTGTTTCCTCTCTTAGTATTTTTGTTTATGTTTCGATATTTAGTTTGATTTCTCATGCTTTTTGCGGTGCTTTGCAGACAATCTTCTCCGGGATACTGTTTTGGGTGGCAACAGTAATCATTACCAATCTCAGTTTGGAAGGCACGCAAGTGACATGGAGTTTGATGATCCTGCTATATTGGCTGTGGGCAAAGGGCTGATGCCTGGAATTGGCGATTCAGGTCTGGAGATGAAAAATACTCCTGCTTTTCAAGCACAGTTGCAATCAACAAGTAGTGATCCAAGGTTTCAGTTACATATACAGCCAAATGTGCAGTCTCATCAAAACCTGAGATTCACAGACCCTATGCAGGATGGCTTGAACCATATGAATGATAATTACCTGGCATCCAGATTTTTAGCTCAGAACCATGGTCCTGTATCATCCCCTTATGTGCAGATTCCGCAACAACCCAGAAACTCGCAGGTTACAAATGGTCACTGGGATGGGTGGAGTGATTCGAGACAAGGGAATAACACCCCTATGTCAGACATGTCGAGGATGTTATATCCAAGTGAAGTGAACAAGTTGCACATGCTGGGTTCAAATGATATGTATAACAGAGCCTTTGGAATGTGACTGTCTCCTGGGATAATGTGTGACTGAGCTGACATGTTCTAACGGGGCATTTTGTGGAAGTAACTGCTTGCACAACACATAGTATACCTGAGGTGGATAACGGTGTTGTGCTTATGAGCTGGCACACGAGTGTTTATTGCTATTGGAATTGACCAAAATGAACCTGAGTTTTGGTCCAGCCATTTGAAATTACCAGGTATGCATGCCATTGATTAGTTTTTTTTGTTAGTGTGAGCAGGTTTTCTATGTACTGGTGCACAAACAAGTTGAAAACTGACATGCCTTTTGGCTTATTTGTTGATGATCAGGTTCATTCTCTTCAATGATTTGAGTGAAAAGAAAGATTATGTGCCGAGAAGAACAAAGCAGCTTAAGCTGAAATAGATAGTGATATGTCTATAATGTGGTGTGGTGACTTATGAGTCAAAGAGATTAAGAAGCTTAGGTCAGGTGGGCTTGGCTTGATGGCAGTTTGTTTTCTTGTGTCTGTAGATGATGATTTTGGTCGGTTTTTGCAGTAACTTGGTGATCGTTGGCTGTATTAACTTGTAGTGGGTGCTCGTGTTTCCTCCTGTCTGTGGCTGCCTGGCGAGTACATGCGTTTTGCATAGGGAATTGAGTTTATGTTAATTAAGGGAAATTTACAAGAAAATCATAATTGTCAGTGTTGCCCGTGGTATAATCTATACCTAAGAGCATCTCCAATTGTTTAGAAAAATTGACTTGGGAAAAATTGTTATTTAGCAACTTGCTAAAACTTTTGGCAAGTAAATTTTTTATGTATCTCTAATAGTTTGGTAAAAATAACATAGAAAAGTAGGCGTGAGAGAAGTGGCGGTGAATTCCAACTTGGTAAAAATAACGTAGAAACACAGGATAGTAAACACAGGATAGCAAGTGAAGCTGACTTGGTAAATATAGTAAGTAGATAGCCTATGATTCTAACTTGGAAAAATTTAGCAAGTCATATACCAATCTGTTGGAAAACGTTTTTTTTCTTTTTCCAATAAAATAAGGATAGCAAGTTATTTTTGTAAACTATTCTATTGAAGATGCTCAATAGGATACTGCACTGGTTTCTTTGCTAGATTACTTAATTTGTTTCTCAACAACAAAAAAATCCCTTACCTTTCTTAAAAACAAACTCTATGCTTCGATTCATCTGCCAAAACTTTGTACGCTTAGTCTCCAGTTAGCTAAACATAATAAATTCTTACGCGTTACATACAGCTCAGGGACTGGGAAGCCAGTCAGTTTCCTCTACATACAACTTGGGAACCTCAGTGCTTCTCAATCTACACGAATGAAACGGACTCAAGATCAAGACTGGCAACCCGTAGTCCCATACATACAAATAAAGCCGAGGACTGCTGCTGCAATATTCTTTCTCATCTGAGACCCGGCCGCATGAGCAGCTCATCGAAGGATGCTCCGTTCTGCAAGTCCACCGCCACACTACCTGAATTGTTGTTGACGGACGACGACGAGGCACCACCACCCATGGACCTGTTGCTGTTGGACACGAGCAGCTGCTGGTGGATGGTAGAGCGCTGCATCTCCTGGGGCCCCCGCTCGATGACAATGGCGTCCTGGATCTCCTTGAGCACCTCCGAGATGGGAGGCCTCTGCGCGCCCTTGGGCTTCACACACATTATGGCCACCTCAGCGATCTTCCACACCGACTGCAGGTCATAGCCTCTGTCCAACGATCCGTCAACGATGGCGTGGATGTTCCCGCTCTCGATGTGTGATCGGGCCTGCAAAGTTCATTCCTTTACTTTAGTTTTTGTTACATTCATTGCTTTTGCTTCAGCAGAAACTCACTGATGGGTGATCCTAGTTGTGTTTTCTGTGACTGTATCGAAACAGTGTCTCATTTATTCTTTCAGTGTCCGGTGGCTAGGATTATTTGGTCTATTGTTGCTAAATGTCTTGGTGCATCAAACATTCCGTTAAATCTTGATCAATGTTGGTTATGGTGTGAGAGATGGTCCCCTCTTGAGGTACAATTTCATGCATGGGGGATTGCAGCTATCTGCTGGGCAATTTGGAAATGTAGGAATAAAGCTGTCTTTGAGAAAAAACTGATCAAAAATCCTATTGAAATAATATGTCATGCCTGCGCACTTATGAAGTACTGGTCAGGTCTCTATGCAGAAATGGACAGGGAGCAGCTGGTGGAAGGGGCTGACGCTATGCTCAGAGTTGCCAAAGAAATTCTCGCTGCTCAAGCTACAAGGCAGATGAATCGCATCCTTCTCCAAGACAAGTACGAACAAGAGGAGGGTGGTGATGATGAAGAATGAAGGCTTCGAGAAATAGGGGCCAGTTGATGCGGGTGCAAGTAGCTGGTTTCCCTCTTTTTTGGTTATGGCAATATGAACGTTAGAGTTGGTCTGTGTGCTCCTGTTGGAGGTTAATCTGTGCGCCTGGCCGGGGAATGGTCATTTATGGCTGATCTGGGTTGTGTCTGCCTTATGGAGTTGTTCTTGTTTAGCAAGGTTGTTTAGTTGGTCTTTCTGTTGGCCTGGTGGAGGTATGCCTCATCAGTGCAAACCTCCCTCTCGATCCCAACTCTCTAGTTCTCTATCTGTTTCTGTCATGGATGCTTTGTATTTCCGTTTTCGTTAATGGAAATGAGCGTGCTCGTGTGGAAAAAAAAACAAAAAAACTCACTGATGGAACAGGAAGCAAAACTGATGCTAGTACTATTCTCTTCTTACCCACGCAACAATGTTACGGCAGTTGAGCCCAAAGTTGTCATTTGAGATTGGTTCATGGCCGGAGATGAGCTCCAGCAAAATCACGCCAAAGCTGTAGATGTCGCTCTTCTCTGTCAGCTGCTGGGAGATGTAGTACCTAAACCACACCAGAACAAAATCGATTCTTTAGACAAGAAGAGACAAATGATACAAAACACCTCAGCCAGATTGCCTGGCCTTACTCTGGGTCTAGGTATCCCACTGTTCCTCGAACTATGCTTGACACATGAGACCCATCCACTGCGGGTTTCGATAGCCCAAAGTCTGCAACTTTTGCTCTCATGTTCTTGTCTAGGAGAATGTTGCTGCTCTTCAGGTCTCTATGGATGATTGTTGGGGAGCATCCCGTGTGGAGATACTCTATACCTGAATTTTGCAATTTCACATTCAGAATCAGAACCATGGTGGCTAATTTCTCCAAATTCAATATACAGGTAGTGAATCGTGAAACCAGCAGACCACAGACCTTTCGCAGAATCTTCTGCAATCTCAAGACGCTTCAGCCAGCTAGTTATCTTTACATTATCAGCTCCTGCGAAACACCACCAAAAGTTTACCCTCATTTGTATATGTTTTCTCTATTGACCATGGGGTGCTCTCATCTAACACTTCATGTTGCTGCCAGGGTTGAATCACAATTGAGAGCTAAACTAGAGATATCTGGCATACACAAAACCCTGTGCATCATTAAGCAGAATCTGATCTAACTTCATGTTTGAGTTCAGTTAGTTAAGCATGAACTCATACACTAGTATGAACTTCATGTTTGAGCTAAACTAGTATGTTTTGTGATATCTGGCAATCACAAAACCCTGTGCTCATTTGTATACCAGAAACATTTAACTTGTGGAAGAATAACTATCTACCTAGTGACAGTTTGCCGTTGATCCTACACTGTAGATTTACTATCGGTTGGATGTGGACTTACCACGAAGGTGCTCTTTTAGTGTCCCATTATGCATGAACTCGTACACTAGTATGTTTTTGCCATCTTGCTGACTGTAACCAAGGAATGTAACCAGGTGTCTGTGATGTATTCTGGAAAGCAACGTCACCTGGAACAAGATGTTAGCCAGCTATATATATATGCAAGAACACTCTAAGTTCCATATTTCAGGCTTCCATAATTGAAAATTGCATAAAAATATACAGAAGGGTTGTCTGGTTATGTAATTATTTTGAACTAATGTGGCGAGCATGAGAACAAACCTCATTCAAGAATTCTCGGATTCCCTGATAGGAGTCATTTGTGAGAAGTTTGACTGCAATCTCTCTCCCATCAGCTAACTTTCCATAGTATACTATGCCAAAGCCTCCAGAGCCAATTCTTCTCTCAAACTTGTCAGTAGCATCTTCAATTTCAGATAAAGAAAATCTGTGTGCTGATTCTGTAGGTACTTCACTAAAATATGAACTAAGTTTTTTTGCTGGTGCTGCAATAACAACAGTGTCTGGAGATGGCAAAACAATCACTGCATGCCCTAGCATAATATCAGATATGCCAATTGAGCTGAAGAGTGTGTACCTTCATGAGATTTCTTCTTTCTCCTACATGTAATGAAATAGCATCCAATAGCAACACCCAGTAAGACAATGGCTCCAATCACCACACATATAGCAATTATGGTGTGGCTAAGGCCATTGCTTACAATGTGAAGGTCATTGTTGCCTGAGAAGCTGCAGGCATGTAACGATTTAGAACATATGGGAGTCATGTGACCATTCTAAGAACAGCATAGCTATTTGATCTACATATGTAAGCATTTTGATGGCACTGAAGAGTGAAGGCTGTCAAGCCAAATTAGTGTTCAAAAGCATGATCTGAAATTAATAGTCTGCTTTAAGGACGGGATACTAACTTCAAAATAATGCTTCTCTTGAAAAGTGCTTTTGGAACCTGCCCAGACAGCTTGTTGTTTTGAACATATCTGCAAAAGTTTTAGTTCATAAGAGCGGTCCTTTTTTCCATAAAGATCCTCACACAGATGTACTCATATCAAAAAGCATAAATCACTAACATAATTTGATTTTTGGTTTCTTGAGCTGAAAAATGTGAGAAATGAATACAAATAAAAGATTCAGAATGGAAAATAAATTGAAGAAATAATACACTATGCTCTCTGAACTATGGAGAATAAGACAAGGTGCACGTAGTGATGTTTAACTTACAACTCTTTGAGGTTAGGTAGGTCTCCCAAAGAAGATGGCAATTCCCCAGTTAATTGATTGTTCTCAAGGTGACTAGAATGAAGAAAAGCGCCATATATTAGTACAATCATTTCAGAATAACATATTACCGAAATAAGTAAATAACAGAAACTCACATATACTGCAAATTATGGCATTCGCTGAAATCAGGAATTTGGCCAGAAAACGAATTACCATCAAGCCTTCTGCAGTAGCAGAAATAAGTCGATCAGATAATAGAAGCCAAATACTTAGTCAAGATAAAGATAGAGTGTTCAGTCCTTACAGCTCAACCAGCCCTGATAACTTTGTCAGTTCCACCGGGATGCTTCCTGTAATGTTCTTCCCAGACAATGTGCTGCAAGAAAAAAAAAAATATCAGGTGTCAAATACTACTTCGTTAAGGAAGGCAAAAAATTGAAGGCAGAATGACATGATTGTCATACATTGAGAATACCCTTGGAGAAGCTTCTGAACTGCATTGCACCCAGGACCATGATGCTGGTAAGCACGGATCACCACCCTCTTGTGCCCAACCTTCCTGTGAATATCGTGATACCATGGTGGCCATGATGTTTGCTGTCAATGTTGCATACACCAACTCAGTCCCAAAGTGGAAACATAAGGGGTTGTTGCAGCTAATTAAGACAAAGAAAAGGTAGCAGAACCGTGCACAGTCGCCTTACCATCTTGTGATCCCATAGCAATTTGGACATATTTGTAAATCTCCAGGGCATTCAAAATAGGCCCCTTTGAAGAATCATTTGTCTTCCTGAACCCAAACGAGAAAACAAAGGGAAGTGTCAAATTCGTGTAGCCCGGTTCATACAAACGGTATTTCCCTTGAGCATTCTCCTCCACATCAACAGTTGGTTTACTGAGTGCTGGCATGCCAGGGACCTCTAACTTGAATTTCCTCGTTTCATTTGGTGCCAGATCTTCAATTTCTGCGAAATATGAGACTCCCCAAGCATTCGCCGGGAAACCTTCCAAATCAAGGCGGTAGTTCAATGACCCATCCTGGCCAACTACTGCTGTCTGCATGACCTTTTCAGGTGGTTCTTCGTTGGTACTGACGAATATGGGTTTGGTGGTTGATATTCTTTCAGTCCCTGGAGCGACATCGACAAGGTAATTTGCTCTCCTCGCAGAATCGGATTCCCAGATTCTGTCAAATGGATCATCAGGGTATCTGTGGAACAAAAAAAAGGAACAATCATCTTCTGTCATTTATTCGTTTGCATGAAACAAAATGCAGTTCTAGTCATAACTATACTACAATGTACTAATAGTTATGCACTACTAGTTATAGTAGTACCTCACAGAATCATTGCTTGCTGCGCCGAAATTGATCCTGGCAGAGAGTCCAAGAAAGAAGCGCGTCTCGTCGGTGGTGTAGTAGAGCGATCCGTTGAACTGTCGAAGCTCGAGGGTAGAGATGAAGGGCTGTCCCGTGCTGGCATTGGAGAGGCAGACGCTGAGCGTGGGAGCGGCCGCCAGGACAATGGCTTCCTCGACGACGGGGGTGGTGGCGTCGTCGACGACGATGGTGGACCAGGGGGAGGCGCCGAGGGAGACGTCGAACTTGGGGTAGACGTTGCTGTTGTCGAAGTTGCCGTAGAGGAAAGTGGCCCTGACGAGGTAGCGCGTCCGGTTCCTGACGTTCATGGTGTAGCAGTACTTGCTGCTGTCCGCGGGGAAGTAGCGCACGGTGGTGAGCTGCTGGGCCTGGGCCTGCTGCTGCGCGCCGTTGTGGTTCTGGACCAGCAGGTCCGCGGTCTGGCCGCCGCCGGAGACGAAGGTGGCGTCGGAGGTCCACTGGATCCCGATGGCATCCGTGTGATCGCGAGCTCCACCGCAGTCCAAGCTGATGAAACCTGCAGTGCAGTGCAGGAGGAGCAGGATGGGAACAAGGGGGCAAATTATTAAAGAAGAGATGGTGAGGTCCCTATTATCATCAATTCATATGGGATGGGATGCAAAATTGCAAACTAACTAACTATATCAAACAGGGGGGAGGGGTCAGTGTGGTGGATCCATCTGCTTGCAATTTCGCAAATTAAATAAATCTCGTGGAGAAGCTGGAACATTTCGGCCCCATGACATTGAACTGTGAATATGAATGCGTAAAGCTGGCAGCTGGGTGGAAAAAGCGCGGCGCGGCGCCGTAAGCAAAACAACAACTACAAAAAGGAATCTCTCTCTGGAGAGGAGATGAGATGAGATGAGGATGGGGGGGGGGGGGGGGGGGGGGGGGGGGGGGAGGGCCGGGCAGGGCGGCTCACCAGGCTGCGCAGCGGACGGCGAGAGGAGGAGGAGGAGCAGCAGCAGCAGGTGGAGGTGCAGGAGAGCAGCGGCGGCGACGGAGAAGGCGGAAGCCATGGAAGTTGGCTTGCGCGCGAGGTCCTCCGTCCACCGTCCTCCTCCTCCTCTCTTTCTCTCTCTCGCGCCGGACCCGGAGAGCCACCGCAGGCGCGGCAGGAAGGGGAGGGAGAGGGAGCGGGAGCAAGAGCAAGGCAGCAGCACTGTAGCAGCCAGCAGGTAGCTCCTTCCTTGCTTTTCCACCAAAGCCTGTTACTGTTACTGTTACTAGTAATAGTACTCGATTAGTGTGTTGGTGGGCACGAGATGCATAGCATAGGTTGCTCTGGAGGACCATCCAATTCCACCACCACCACCTGCTCAGCTCTGCTCTGCTCACTGTTACAAGACCACCACCAACAACAACACAACATTTGTAGGAGATGAGATGGAATTCCTCTCTTTCTTTTCTACAGTACCACTCTTCTCCGTCTTCATCGTCTTTAACTAGTGATTAATAAAGTGACCGATTGCAGAATACCCACGTACAGTACGTAGTACTAATTTATAAATAAACAAATCGAGATATGCAGGCACAGGCAGAGACAGTCGTTTTTTTTTATATATATATATACACAACAGACATTGGTCGTTCCTTGGAGAGAGACATGAGAGACTGACTGACTGACTGTCTGCGAGTGCGATCAGTACAAACAAGCCGCAGCCAGAGGGAGGAGAAAAGAAAAGACAGCGGAGGTTGTTTTGTTTGGTGCCAAATTTCTTCGGCCTTGTTTAGATGAAAATTTTTTCCTGTAGCGTTTTCGTTGTTATTTGACAAACTTTGTCCAAATATGGACTACGTAGACTCTAAAGATTCGTCTCGACATGTACATACTAAAAGTACAATTAGTTATTTTTTTTTACCTACATTTAATGCTTCATGCATACGTCCGAACATTGATGTAATGGTTGATGTGATGGAAAATTTTGAGAAATGAGGAGAACTAAACAGAGGGCCTTCGTATCCGTGACGAGATGAGAGCCGTGACAAGAAACTCCTCAAATCGAATCCAAACGCCAACACTCCTTGGGGGCTGTTTGGTACATAACTGTGTGTTTTTTTTTACCAAACACTTTTTTCTAGAACATTTCTCTTCTCGCAAAATCATAAGCTGAGATGAAACTGGCAAAAAAATAGTTTTTCACATGCTTACACCTTCATTTCTCTCTTTCAACCATGCATGAAGTTGTTCGTGAAGCTATTTCGCCAAATACTTTTTTCCAAAACAGCTCAGCTTGACTCAGAAAGTTGTTTTTTTAAGCTATTAGGGTCCTTGTGTGTGACACAAGACAAGACAAAACGCCCCGCTTGCGTCACCCGACCACCAACAACAAATACTATATGATATACTCTCTCCGTCCGTCGCCGTTGGCGTGCGTGTCACGTGTTTGAATCAATTTGTAGAAAATATATGCAATATTTATATCTTCAAATAATTTTGTTAAAAAACTAGATGTAAAGATCTTTCTAATGATACTAATTACTTAACATAAATATTAATATATTTTAATATATAATTGTCGGCAATTTTTTCTCGGGAAGCGAGAACGACACTTATTTAGGGACGGAGGGAGTATGGGTCATGGATGGATCTATAGGTTCTGCATGCATGCATGTCAGCTTTAATTTTCCGGCCGCTTGGCATCATCACTGCATTGTTATTATATGTTATGTTACCTGATGACTAGCTGGTCGATCCTCCATTCCAGTTCGAGTTCCAGTTCCAGCTCCAGCTTGAGTGAGAGTTGAGGCGCAACGCAACTACCAGTACATACGTAGGTCGATCGTATAGCAGGCACCAGCTCCAGATGTTTGCTTTGCTTTGCTGCCTACTCCCTCCGTCCCTAATTGACCGTCGCTGTTGGTGTGCGTGCCACAAGTTTGACTCAATTTGTAGCAAATGTGTGCAACATTGGATCTCCAAATAATTTTGTTATGCATCATACATATAAATATTTTTTTAATATATATTTAGTCAAAGTTGTTTCTCGGGAAGCGCAAACGACAGACATTTAGGGACGGAGGGAGTACACGTGACATACGTTTTAATTGCTAGCACGGAACCCCCGCGTCGCTCTCTCCCGAGGGCGACACGGGCGGCGGCGCCGTCGCCCCGTCCCCGGACACCTCCCCCGTGCCCCTCCCGTGCTGGTCGCTGCCTGAGCTCGCCGTCGGGAATCCGGTGGAGGGCAAGGACGGCAGCGGCCGAGCGTCCTCCTCCCTCTTCATGTTCCCGTCGTTCTCTCCTCCTCCACCCTCTCCTTCGGCGCCGGTGACCGCCGGGCGGCGTGGGGGTCAATCCGGCTCCTCCGTGGCCGGATCCGGCATCCCCACGGCGGATCGGGCTTCCCCACGGTGGGGGCGGCCGGAATCGGCCAGCGGCGGACCAACCTAGGGTTGGTGCGGCCATTCGCTCGGCGGTGCTGCGAGGTGGCGGCCTACTCGACGGTTGAAAGGATCAAGATGCCCAAGAGGGGGGGTGAATTGGGCTTTTCTAAAACTTCTTGCAAGAATTAAAACCTATCAAGCCCAATTAACCCCTTAGTGCCTAGAAGTGTGTGAACAAGAATCAACCGCACAAAAAGACTATTGCTACACCATTTCTACTCTAGCATGACAATTCAATTCATGAAAGAACAACAAGTAAATGCGGAATTGAATTGCTCAAAAGTGAATGCGAAGTAAAGAGAGCAGAGATGACACGACGATCTTTTTTGCCGAGGTATCGAAGTGTCGGCACACCCCTAGTCCTCGTTGGAGCACCCGCGCAAGGGTATCGCTCCCCCTTGATCCGCGCAAGGATCAAGTGCTCACTACGAGCTGATTCTTCGCCACTCCGGCCCGGTGAATCGCTCGCTACCGGTCACAACATGGCTTGGGTCATCCACAAAGCCTCCGGATGATCACCAAGCACTCCGATCGCCACAAGCCGTCTAGGTGATGCCGATCACCAAGAGTAACAAGCTAGAACTCTCACTTGACCAAGACAAGGCCAAAGAGATGGATGGATGCACACTTGCTACTCAATTCTCACTAGGAGGTGTCTAATTCTCACAATTAGCAAATCACTCAACCTCACTAGGGCTCTTGCTCTTTCTCACACTCACAAGGTGTCTCTCAGCAGATGGAAATGGCAAGAACACTCAAATGGATGGAGGGAAGGAAGTATATATACCCCCCAACCCGGCCATCCAAAAACAGCACAAGACAGGTATTTTTCGGGGGCATCGGACGCGCCGATGCCAGGCATCGGACGCTCCGATGACCTCGTCCAACGGTCTACTGTACCTTCTTGTCAGACATGTTTATGGAGCATCGGACGCTGGGGAGCGTCCGATGCCTCTGCATCGGACGCGTCCGATGCCGAAAAGACCTCTCTGGAACCTCTCTGCATGGCCATCGGACGCTGGCCCTCAGCGTCCGATGTCCTGCACAGTTCACTCCCAAGTGAACAGTGACACCGGACGATCCGATGTGGCACCATCGGAGCCTCCGATGTCACGCACCAGACCAAACCCTAGGTCGGTGTGGGCATCGGAGCCTCCGATGCCCACTGATCCAGCATCCGATGCCCATACCAAGGGCAAGATCAACTCGGATCGCGACGCGGTCTTAACGGACTTTTGTTCCTCTCGACATAAGGCATCTCTCTGAGCTACCTAGGGCTATGAAATAACAAGTGTGCACCACACCTACCTCAATAGACTCATCTAGGTCAAGCTACTGATTCACACCCCTCTTTATAGTACGGCCAAAGGAAAAACAAAGACCTAAGACTACCTAAGTGTCCTCCAACACCATGCGACACTTAGCCTAGCCTACCACCGTCTTCGTCGTCCGTCCTTTGAAAACCGAAACGATTTCCATCGCTAGGGGACATGAACTCCATATGCCCGTATCGTCGCCATTACCGTGACCTAACTCATCTCTGTTTCTGCAAAACACACGTTAGTCACAGTAATCTTGTGTTTCATCCAATCACCGAAACCACTAGGGGCCAAGATGCGTTCAACGGTGGCGGCCGATCTGGCTCGCCCCCGGTGGGCTCGGCGTCGCGGACGGCGGCACCATTCATCGGCGGCCGGCGTACCCACACCGGTGAAGGGTTGTGGCGGCAGCGGGCGCATTTGGGTATCTCAGGCCTGGATCCGCCGACTACTGCCCCGTGCTGCCCCCTTCTCGGTGCGGGTGGTGCTCCGGCGATGCGGACTCGGGCGGGCGTTGCCTCGGGTCAGGGACCCACGAGGTCGAGGCCTGGATCAATCCTGCACCAGGCACTCGGCTCGAGACCACATGGCTCCCAGACGGCCCGCAAATCGACTCCAGACATCCACATCAAAGGACTGTCGCCCCCTGTTTTTTTTGTTGCCTCGCTGCATTTGGTGAAGACTCTGCCGACCATCTCCGGCATCTCGTCGTTTGGAGGTTTGGCTTGGATGTGCCTTTGCAGGATTTTGGAATACGGGTGAAAACCCTGCCTAGAGGTGCTAGGCCGGCGGCGTTGACACAATCGACGTCATATTCCCCCTTGGAGGCGTCGCTGTAATTTTCTCTTCCTTTCGTTGATGATGACGCCTGCGGACGTCATTTACCTTCTTGAAGGCATCAACATACGCACACTTGCTCCTAGCCATACCCTGCACTGCGACATTTGAGACCCAACTGCGGCGTCGAGAGCAAGCCAAGGACGCCTCTCGTTGATCAAATAGAGGGTCGAAACATTTATCGTTTGCTGTAATGTCCTGATCTATGTATAAGACTATGACTTTTCTCTCTTTTTATTTTTTTTGTCTCTTTTTTAATAATTGACTGTGTACATTTCTGGATGTAGAGGATTTCTGGATGTAGAGGCCGGATTTAATTATCCTTTATTGAAAAAAAACAGGTAACACGTACGTACGTAGCTAGCTGGAGTGAGAGTGAGAGTGAGAGTGACCTGAGAGATTGCACATGCACACCAGCTTCTCCAGCGCCAGCAGTACCAAAAGGCAAAAGCTAGCACAAGGCCCAGCTGCATCATCATCTCAGTTCAGACCGACACTCCATGCATGCTGCAATGCATCATTGCAGCCGCATGCATGCAGCAATGGCCGGCGAGCGACGACGAGTCGACGACAGACAGCAAACATATATACTAGCAAGCAGTCGTTGCACGTACCTAATAAAAGCTAAAAGAAAGCACATCCATCAAGTTCTTCTTCTTCTTTGGGCGTGCACGAGAGCACCTTCTTCATAGCATAGGCATAGGCAATTCGGTAAGCTACCTTTGCTTGTGCCTAACGAACGTACAAGTAGTAATGATTGGGTACCATACGTATGTACGTGTTCTTCCGCTTCTTGTAAGCCAAGAGATTTGTTAGATACATCATCAATCAAGATGGAGGGTGGGAATCATTGCAATCATCATCATCCACTGAAAGAAGACGATGTAGGCCGTCGGATCCTCAATCTGGCCCTGTCCACGGCCGTCCGATCTCACTCATCCTCTGCCACCGACCCAGCCAAACGCCACTATCCTCTGTCACAAATTTCTTTGTTGTCTGCCAACTAACAGGCGAGTCCAACTTCTTTATTGTATATGAGCACCTAAATGAATGACATCTATGTGATTTCTACACATACTATGCAGCAAGAATCCTTCTGCACTGACACTTAAACACTTACACTGAATGCCAATGAGTATTGCATACTTTGAGATAAAAGTAGCTGGGAGGGATCATATGCCTACTTTGAGATTACCTTGTTTCATCTCACAGTTTTGCTTTTGCACTCTGTACTCTCTGCACTAGCTAGGTCCAGTGGACATATGCTAGACCTAATAATTGCATACTCAAGGTGTTGCATAAGTGGGAGTGATTGACGCTGGAATCCTGACTGCAGATATTATGAGTTAGAGATAATTAATACCAAATGCTGATGCCTTGTAACAGAAGTTGTATTTTCTTTGGACCAGGGTGTGCCATGATATTGGAATCCCAGTACGAGAGATCTGTTCATCATGGTCCATCATAATGCTACTATGGCAATATATAGGTAACTTGGTAGTTATTGCATCTATGTTGAGATGATATTGTAACAGGATAATTAAGACATTTTGGCTTCTCTGTGCTTTATTTGTTGTCTAACCAAAACAGGCCTCACCTCCGGGAAGCAGAAGAGGAAAGCAACTGGTGGATAGCGTTGGAGAGTATGGATTTGAATTAGTCTATTGCTCGGGCGGCCCACTCATAGCCGGGTAGGACCTGGGATAGTAGTTCCTCTGAAAAAAGGGGTAGAGGAGAAATTGTATATACTGTATATAGTAGATTTGAGGAAGAATTAATTGTCTGTCTCGGATACATGAACACAATGATCGAATGATCCCTATCCCTGCTGCAGATAGTTGCTACTAGGCAGTAGCGAAGAAAATCCCATGCATCATGTTTATTATGAGGATGGATCGGATTCAGCATGCTAACTGTCGGAGTCCCTTTTGATCTGTAGCTGCAACTAATTAACCTGATCTGTTTGACGTGTATGTGTATGTTCTGACTTCTGAGGATGGTGGCATCGTCAGCATCGTGAATATGAATGGATGAATGAATTCAGGTTATTCAAATGAAATCATCAAATCAATCTCAGTATATAAGAAACAAAATAGTGAGTGATTTTTTTTTTTTTTTTTTTGAAACTATAGTGAGTGAATTTGCTCCGAACATGGAAGGAAGGAAATGTCCGCTGTGCATGTCTCTCATAATAAATCATGACGTTAAAAGCCCAAGTACAAGATGGCCGAAGCCCAGAGGCCACGCAGCGCGGAGTCACATAGGCCGGCCCAGTATGCCAAGCCCACGTCCACTGCACGGCACCGGCCGGCCCACAACGAACGACCACTCCCCTCGCGGCTGCTTTCTCTCGCCTCCCAGACTCTCGCCGCCACCGCCGCCGCCATCGCCGTCGCCGTCGGCCTTCTTCAAGCAGCCTGTCGTCAGGCACGCCGATCCCCTCTGTTCTTCTTCTCCACAAATCGTTTGCTAACACAGCCATGGACGAGTGGGTTCGCCAAGCCGAGTTGTGGTGGGCCAAGCAGAGGGCTGGATCCGCCAGCAGCCCCCGGAGCAGATCTATATCGCGCCGCAGTGGTTGCCCTCACAATCCTGCTGCTCATCGTAGGTACGTGCGCTGCACAAACCTAGACTTCTTCTCAAATTCCCTGCATTCTTGAGTACGGAGTATTGTGCTGCCAACGCCCACGGATTCTTATGTGTGGTGTGGCCCAGTAGGCATGAAATAGTTGTGTTCAGTTTTGCGGCAGGGGACGGACTGCTTGGGGTGGGATCCCAGGAGAAACATTCTCGCCCGCCTAAATAAAAGCGCAGGAGTTGTTATTGCTTAAGTTCTTTGTTTGTCCTCGATCTAATTCATTCATTCACTGGAGAATAAACTAGCTGTGGATCTGAAATTGCATATTTAGCTCTAGTGTGCGTCTTCTGATACATATATGTGGGTATAAAATGTGACCGAGTCTATGCCCTGGATCATATGGGAGCTGATTTGGGCAGTTGAGGAAGAGGCTATAGTGATTACGTTAAGCGACTATAGGAGAGCAAGCCACAGTTTCCTAATTAGCGAGAGGGGGTGGGACAGTACCATTTATAGCTGTATAAATTAGCCAATCTGTGGAGTTTGTGAACATTTGTTAGTTTCACAAATTATAGTTGTGCTTAGAAAGGAAGCATTAGTGCAAATTTTGAGCCTTGCTTCATTCAGACTCTGAGGTGTCATTGTGCCACAAGTTCGAAGATTTGAACAGGAAAATTATGATGGAGTGCTATCGATTAAATAATTAAAGATTATGTCCATGTTTTTATTAACAATAGTTGGTGTGCATTGTAAATTGTTCCAGCTCTGAAATGATTTAGTATTTACAGTTCTTTTAAATGAGGTATCTGATGATGGCATGTTTATGTTATGATGAAGTGAAGAAGGGTTTTGCTTTTGTTTCATAGATACCTTATGATCTAATATACATGAAGTGTCATGTGTCATGCTCTGCATATTATCTGTTTCCACCATGTTGCTTTTCAAGATCTCTGCTTTATCATACCACAATTGATTACATTAGAGTGGTGAATGATAAGCAATTACTTTGCCTGCCTTTCTGTTTCCACAGCATCTTGTCTGAAATCCTCAAAGCCAAATACTATAGTGCTATCTGGGCTTAGTGGCAGTGGCAAAACTACTCTTTTCTACCAGGTAACTGCTGTTCTTTTTGTCTGTGGGGTGTAGGGTTTTACAAGTGAAGGACAAGGTTGTAGTATCTATCTAGTTTGCAAAATAATCTTGTATGAACGTCATTTTGTGCATTAAATTCTAACAGGACATCTCTTTCTTATGTGGTTGGATTTTGTTTGTATATATAGTATATAGTTGGTTTGGTTTGATTTGACTATGCTCATATCTGATTCAAGAAGCACTGCATTGTGATACCATTAAAAATCAGGATTATATATATTTTTGTTCCTTTTGTCTATTAGACCATTTGGAATTGGGAGAATTAGGTGTATGGCCCTAGAAAAAACACAGTTGAGGTTTTTGAATTTTATAGGATGGCTAGGGCTCGTGATAAGAAGACAAGGGACTTCAACCAAGTCAAGTGCATTAAGGATAAGAGGGAGCAACTCTTGGTGAAGGAAGATGAGATTAGACATAGGTGGCAAGAATATTTTGATAATTTGTTCAATGGGGGAGAATGAGAACTCCACCGTTCGGTTGGATGACTCATCTGATGACACCAATAGGCGCTATGTGCGGAGGATACAAGAGCAGGAGGTTAGAGAAGCTTTGAAAAAGGAATGAAAGTGGATAAAGCGATGGGTCCTGATGGTATTCCAATCAAGGTGTGGAGATGCTCGGGGATATAGCTGTAGTATGGCTAACCAAGTTGTTTAACAATATCTATCGTTCAAACAAGATGCCTCAGGAGTGGAGAAGAAGCATATTGGTTCCAATCTACAAGAACAAGGGAGACGTCCAAAGCTGCACTAATTATCGAGGAATTGAGTTGATGAGCCACACGATGAAGTTGTGGAGAGAGTTATTGAGCATAGATTGCGAGGGTCGGCGCGGATATCCATGAACCAATTTGGTTTCATGCTGGAAGGTCAACCATAGAAGCAATCTTCTTAATAAGACAAGTTATGGAGCGGTTCAGGGAGCAAAAGAAGGACCTACACATGGTTTTCATTGACTTGGAGAAGGCGTACGACAAGATACCAAGGAATGTTATGTGGTGGGCTTTGGACAAACATAAAGTCCCAACAAAATATGTTACCCTCATCAAGGACATGTACAACAACGTCGAGACCAGTGTGCGGACAAATGATGGTGACACTGATTTCTTTCCGATTAAAATAGGTCTTCATCAAGGGTCAGCCTTGAGCCCATATCTCTTTGCCTTGGTTATGGATGAGGTTACGAGGGACATACAAGGAGATATCCCTTGGTGTATGCTTTTTGCAGACGATGTAGTGTTAGTTGATGAGAGTCAGACAGGAGTAAATAGGAAACTAGAGTTGTGGCGGCAGACCCTTGAGTCCAAAGGGTTTAGAATAAGCAGGACTAAGACTGAGTACATGAGATGTGATTTCGGCAATGCTGCACAGGAAGAGGGAGAGGTGAGCTTGGAAGACCAAGTGGTGCCTAAGAAAGATGTCTTCCGGTATCTTGGATCGATGTTACAGAAGGATGGAGATATTGATGCAGATGTTAGCCATAGAATCAAAGTAGGGTGGATGAAGTGGCGCCAAGCATCTGGTATTCTCTGTGACAAGAGGGTACCACAAAAGCTCAAAGGCAAGTTTTATAGGACGGCGATTAGACCGGCTATGTTGTATGGAGCAGAATGTTGGCCTACTAAAAGAAGACATGTCCAACAAATGAGTGTTGCAGAAATGCGTATGTTGCGCTGGATTTGTGGCCACACAAGGATGGACCGAGTCCGAAATGACGATATTCGTGACCTGCTAGGGGTAGCACCAATTGAAGAAAAGTTGGTCCAACATCGGTTGAGGTGGTTTGGTCATGTCCAAAGGAGACCTCCGGAGGCATCAGTGCATTGTGGAGTTTTAGCCCAAGATTTTCATGTGAGGAGAGGTAGAGGTAGACCGAAATTGACGTGGGGGGAGGCAATAAAGAGGATCTAAAAAGTTGGGATATACCTAGAGATCTATGTTTGGATAGAAATGCATGGAGAGCAGCCATTGACGTGCCTGAACCGTGACTAGGGTCTCTTGTTGGGTTTCAACTCTAGCCTACCCCAACTTGTTTGGGACTAAGAGGCTTGGTTGTTGTTGTTGTTGTTTGGTTCTATGGCCTCAAATCAAATTTTATTTAGGTGTATGGCCTTCCGTCCATTCAAGCATGTAACGGTGTTAACTCGGGTGGTAAAAAGACCATATTACCCCTGACAGAAAAAACTAGAGTTTTATTTGTTTATTGTATATTTTTTGCACATTGATATATCTATATTTATATATATGTGGTTATGTGAAAATTAATTATATATTGTACTGTGACAATTTGATATATATAAATATGGATATTATATATAAATATGGATATATCAATGTGCAAAAATATACAATAAACAAATAAAACTCTAGGTTTTTTTCTGTAAGGGGTAATATGGTCTTTTTATCACCCGAGTTAACACCGTTACATGTCTAAATAGACGGAAGGTCATACACCTAAATAAAATTTGATCTGAGGCCATAGAACCAAATTCAAAAAAAAAAAGGCCAAATACCTAAACTGAGTTTTTTCCAGGGCCATACACCTAATTCTCCCTTTGGAATTCATATCAATACCGTTGTAACAGGTAGGTGGGTTATATTATCTTTTATTTATCTGCTAATTGCCTAATTCTGTATCTGCTTGTCAGCTTCGGGATGGATCACCACATCAAGGAACTGTGACTTCAATGGAAGAAAACAATGACACATTTGTGCTGCATTCGGAGCAAGAAAGGGTAAGAAACTTATAGAGTTAATTCTTTTTCAGACATAATGAGATAAAAATAAAATGGATAGTATAGTTTTTTGTGAAGAAACATGCATTTTTTGACTGCAACGTTTTTGCTAAGCCTTCCTATTACTCTTTTCAGAAAGGCAAAGTAAAACCTGTGCATGTTATTGATGTCCCTGGCCATTCAAGGCTCAAGCCCAAGCTTGATGAAGTCCTGCCTAAAGCAGCTGGGGTTATTTTCGTTGTTGATGCTCAAGATTTTTTGTCTAGCATGCAAGCTGCTGCAGAGTAATTTTTGTGCCCTCTGTTTTAGTATTTATCAAATAACTTTGGTGTCTATATCATCTACTTTTACTTGCTTATGTGCTGGATTGAAATTATCAGTGTGATTAGGAGGTTTCTTCATATCCCAAGATTGCATAAATTATTCTGTTTGATTAATTTCTTATTGTAGTTAACGTCATGTGACTAGCAGCCTTCTCCATATTCGCAACATTTCACAACAATTACTCTGTTTGATCATTTGTTAATGTTATTAAATTGCAGGTACCTGTATGACATTCTGACAAAGGCAGCTGTAGTGAAGAAAAAGGTTCCTGTGCTTATATTCTGCAACAAGACAGATAAAGTTACAGCCCACTCAAAGGAGTTCATAAAGAAACAGTTGGAGAAAGAAATGTAAGGACAGCTCTCTCGTCCCAACATTTATGGTACTTACATAATTAGAATTTCAATGACTCAAACCCAGTAATCAATAAATGCTGTGATTATGGATCTTATTCGTAGATCTGATGTGCAACTGAATGTAACCAATGACTTCTACATGATAATAATCTGCAAAGATAAATTTATTTGGGTTGGGGAGTAGTAGTAGTTCTTGCATATCCATCCCCTTTTCTAGTTTTCCTATCCCAAACAGATCTATAACTCGTAGCCATCTTTAACTTTATCAATAAAGGAGCATGCAAAAAAAATGTGTACCAGTCTCCAGCTGATGTGAAATATTAATAAATTCACAAGGTTTCTAATGGCTGGCCTTCTTTCCCATGTTTAGAAACAAGCTTCGGGAATCAAGGAATGCCATATCATCAGCTGACATCTCTGATGAGGTGCAGCTCGGGGTCCCTGGAGAGGCATTCAACTTCAGCCAGTGCCAGAACAAGGTGGCTGTTGCTGAGGGTTCCGGTTCGACCGGTGATGTTTCAGCTGCCGAGCAATTCATCCGTGAACATGTGAAGGCGTAGTGTGTTGTTATTATTCTCAGGCTGCGAATGGTTTACCAGATGAGGCAAGACATCCATTGCATAGACTTTCATCCGGTCCTCTGACGATGTTTTGAGGCACAATCATATTCTGCACCGCTTCAGCTAACCCATGTTAGGAGGCAGTTACATGTTTGATTGTTGATTAACGCCTGACAGTCATCGGGGTATGAATAGAGGCGGTTAAGAACTGTCTCCGTGTTTTTTTTTATCAGAAAGCAATTGCTTTATATGGTGAGACACTGTAAGACAGGCCTCACCTTTGGGAAGCAGAACACGGAAGGCGATTGGATAGCTCATGCATGGGGTAGTAGTTTGAGAAATCGTATAGTTGAAACATCATATGGATGTGCATCTACATTCTTTTTCCAGTTTCATCATCGATCTACAAAGGTTCTGATATCCCATCCCAGGATCCATTTGATCTGTAGCTGCAACTATTTCTCGCCGTGTATGTTTTGAGAATGGTCCATGCATGGTAGGATCATTCATGCATCATCAATATGAATTTCGGTTCCTCAAACTACACTATGCTTGCGAGCGATGATGGACCAATTCGTTTCGTTTCGTTCATCTTTTGTGGAATAAAAATAAAATAGTCATGTTGTAGGAATCGACGTAACTATAATTCTGGTAACAATCGACATCGTTGCTTTACTTGATTGGTCAGGAGTCAAGGCAGATCCAAGAACAAGGCCATGCATGCATCAAGTTGCTATAAGGTGGTTACACTCAAGTACTCAGCACAACCAATCATAATTCATAATTCATATACATATACACATACACATACAGATACAGATGATGTATAGTGTACGATGGATGGAGCTAAGCTACGGAAGTACGTACTACATACTGCTGGTGTATACCAACATACGTACTGTACCGGCCTCTCTCATTGTAAAATTCTCTTACAGCCTGCCTTACGGAAAATATGTTTTACCACACCACCAGTACACGTTGTCGAAACAACCATGTGGTCTACAGAACTCGGCGCCGCCCGCCGCCCGCCGCCGGGAGACCAGACCAGGAGAGGAGACGATGCATAAATGCGGTATGGAGCTCGCAAAATGTGCCTGAAACATGAAAATCAAACAGCTTCACCCATAAAGCTATTTTATTTTCCCACTAACAAAAGCATAAGCTAAGATCAAACTAAAAAAAATAGTTTTTCACAACTTACACTCTCATTTCTCTCTCCAAATCATACGTAAAGTTGTTGGTGAAGCTATTTTGTCAGACATTTTTTTCGATCTTAGCTACTGTAAAATAGTACTGTAAAGGTATTTTCTAAAAAAAATAGCTTCACTACTGAAGCTGAGTTGTACGAAACATGGACTAAATCTGATGAGTCTACTCGATCGAGATGCATTCATGAATGTTGTCATGTGCTCGATGCCGTCACTACAGAAGAGATGCCCTTTAGTCCCGGTTGGCAAGAACCTGACTAAGAATCCAGGACTAAAGGTCTCAGCCCTATAGCAGAGATGACCTTTAGTACCGGTTTTCCCAGGTCCCAACTTTTAGTCCCAGTTTTCTCAATTGGAACTAAGAATCCGAAACTAAAGGTCCTAGCCTTTAGTTCCGGGTACCACGACCTGGGAAGAACCTTTAGTCCTGGTTTTTCCAACCGGGACTAAGAATTCGGGACTAAAGGTCCCAGCCTTTTCCCGGGTACCACAGCCGGGACTAAAGTCCATCCTCAGGGGAAAAAAAATGAAATTCTAGGGAGACCTCTCTTGCTGTGTGTTGCCTTGCGCATAAACTCCTTACCAACTTACTCCCTCCGTCCCTGAAAGAGTGTCGTTTCGCTTCCCGACAAACGATTTTGATTAATTATATATTACAAAATATTAGTATTTATGGTACATAATTAGTATCATTAGAAAGATCTTTGAATCTAGTTTTTTAACAATTTTTTTAAAAGATTTAAATGTTACAAGTATTTTCTATAAATTGAGTCAAACCTGTGCCACGCATCCCACGACGACATTCTTTTAGGGACGGAGGGAGTAGCTATAAACCACATGCAAGAGAGTCCTATACACTTCCCTTTTGAATTGATCCTTGGGGATCTTTAGTCCCAAGTGGAAGACCTCTAGTCCGGATTGGTAATACCAACCGAGACTAAATGTTGGAGGACTTTTAGTCCGGATTGGCCACTACTAGAGAACAGGTCTTTGGACGATCTATCAATTGAGCTTTAGTCTCGGCCAAAAATTGTGTCCAGGGCTAAAGATCTTTAATCCTAGTTGGTAACACCAACCGGGGCTAAAGGTGAATCTTTAGCCCCGATTGGTATTACCAACCCGGACTAAAGGTCCTGGACCTTTAGTCCCGGTTGGTAATACGAACCGGGGCTAAAGGGTGAACCTTTAGCCAAAGGTCCTTTTAGCCCCGGTTGGTGTTATCAACCGGGGCTAAAGGTCCTTCCCGAGTGCATTCAAAAGGAAAACGTCCAGAACTACATCACGTGAGTTGTGTAGCTCAGTTGGTAAGCGTGTCTGAGGCGAGAGGTGCTGAGTTTGAATCTCACAGATGCACATTTATTTTTTCTCCTAGAACCTTTAGCCCCGGTTGAATGCACCCGGGACTAAAGTCCCGTTTCAGCCGGGACTAAAAGCCCTTTCTCTAGTAGTGGTAACACCAACCAGGACTAAAGGTTGGTCTTTGGTCCCAGACGCAATTTTTATCGAGACTAAAGCTCATTTGACGGATTGACCAAAGACCTGTTCAACGCAATTTTTATCGAGACTAAAGCTCATTTGACGGATTGACCAAAGACATATGTTTCTCATTTGACGGATTGACCAAAGACATATGTTTCTCTAGTAGTGTGTGTTCTTCTAGCATCGACCATCATCACTTTACCTATGCGACTGTGTCACTTGGATCATATATCTGTTTTGTTTAATTTGTTTGTCAGGTAGGAAATTAAAGGGGGAAACAAAACAACCGTGCAAGGAAGGAAGGAAGGAAGGAAGGAAGGAAGGATGAGAGGCTTCTAGTGCAAGATCGATGATGAGCACCGTACCGTTGAGCTTTGTCATGATCGATTGTCAGACGTACTCTCTCTGGCGTTTCTGTTGTATGCCAACGGAAGAGAAGACCTGCAAGGAAGCTAGCTAGGATGAGAGGCTTGTAGTGCAAGATTATCGAGTGCGAGCACTGCACCCCACCTCGATCCATCGGTGGCCGGTGGGCGCTCCATGCATGGCTCTCATGTCATGTGTGCCATGCATTGCCTGCGTCATCCGCTAGCAGACGCGCCGCGCGCTCGCTAGCTTTCAGCCAAATCCGGCGCCGTTTCCACACATTGCACTGTCCGCTAGCTGGCTGGCTCTCCGTTTGTCCAGCCAGCCCACTGTATCATCCGCTAGCGGCCCCTCTCACACCATTCGTCTCTCGCTCACTCCCTTTCCTCTCGATCTATATAAACAACGACGAAAAGAGGCATCATCCTCGATCTCTCACTGTCACTGTCACTGTCACAGCACCGACCATCATATCTCTCTCTCTTTCTCTCCCTCCGGCCGGCCGGTCTCCCCAGCGAGCGAGAAGGATAAGGCCCAGACCGTGTGCTGTGTACTCTTTGCTGATCCTAGCTTAATTCTTGGGGTTTCCATACAGGTTGGTTGACAGATTTTTAAGAGATTTATATTTATATTTTGATGGCCACCGGCCCGGGTCTCCTTGCTTTACCTGCATGCGTGCTAGGATCGATCGACGATCGAGATCGATCCTTTATTTATTTGGTGCGCGGCTGCGGGTCTCTTGTTCATGTATATCTATGCTATGTTTAATTTATCTGCTACAGCTTAATTAGGGGATCCGGCCATGGACATGAGCTCCAGCACCACCAGCAGCACTGCACCAGCATCGGCTCCCCAAAACCACCAGCTGCAGGTAACTTATTAGTACTTACTAATTGGTGAGATCGATCCTCCCTGCCATATCATGCATGTTATTGGCTGCTCAATTTCTTTCCATATATACATCGACATGCAGTGATTTGTTTGTCTATATATAGCGTGCATCATTAACAAGTATCTTGAGTTTATTTAAACAAAGCTATCACTGCATTTTTGGGGCAATTATATTGGACTCATCTTTATACCATGTTGTTAACGTCGGAAGTGATCCGAATTCACACACCAGCAGGGCTAGAACGTCCGAAGAGGTTGCAAATCAACCTGAGACAGCAAGGGACTCGGATGAACCGACGAAAAACTGATCTAGAGACCGGTTTAGATCGATTTAGGGTTTTTGATCTCTTGCGTTGGTAACTCTAGAACCCCTCCCGAGAAGACCCGTCAGGGAGAGACACGTAGAGGTTGCCCTAGGACCAGCAAGGCCGCCTAGAACGTCGTCGAGCCTCACCGGGAGACGCGCCGAACAACAAAGTAGAGAGAAAAAATGGTAAAAGGGATAGTAGATTGATTTTGATCGATTAGGGTTGGATGCCTCAATCGGCCATGATCCTCTCGTATATATAGAGGGGGTTGGTCTTATCCCAATAGAAAACATCTCCAGATACGATCTCCAAGTTTCCTATCCGAACTCTATCAAAATATGGAATCCAAGAGTTCAATCTGGACTAGACAAAGTAATCCTGATCTTGCCGATTCACAAATCGATTAGACCGGTCCAATGGGCTTTGTAGACAACAACCCAAATTGCTCACACCGATTAATAGATCAACCCTACAGAAGAAGGATCTTCGAATCGGCACTTGAATTAGCATTCATCACCATTTTAAGGCTTCCGACCAGCATCACCTGGTCGGCAGTAGCACAACTGGTCGGAAGACCTCAAATGATCAGGTCCATCTTACTTAGAACATCCGACCTCTCAACTACGACGTATTAAAAGATAAATTGGACTTTAAAATATTATGAGCCGAATACCTCTTCTAATCTTATTATTTACCTATGACACTTTGAGTGTCAACACATGTATCTTCTTCTCTGACTTTAGCGACACTAACGAGATTAAGGTTCTGGATTGGTGCTCACCATAGCTCGTGAGCCTTGTGGGAAATCCTATGGTGGCAAAGTGGTGGTGGATCGGAGGAGGATGTGATAGGATGATGGCTAGAGGGTGATAAGTAACGATATCCTAGAAAAGTCAAGTTAATATCATGGTCGATGTAGCGATGATAGGGAGCCACCGAAGACGAAGATGAGCAATGGTGTAGTGCAAGGGTGAGGGTATGGTACGGTGGAGAAGGTGAATATATAAGACACTGTTGTTGGTGGGGATGAGAGCATGGTACGGTGGAGAAGGTGAATAAGACACTGTTGTTGGTGGGGATGAGGGTATGGTACGGTGGAGAAGGTGAATAAGACACTGTTGTTGGTGGGATGGACGAGATTAAGTCTACAAGGATATGGTGGTTTGTTGGCACATCAGCATATCGAGCATGGGGGCTCAAGCATGCCAGGGTAACACCCATCATCCAACGCAGGTGAGCGGATAGTATGGGGGAGAGGGACACAAGAGTGTGCTAGGTGTGTTAGTGTTAGTAGTGGTTATGGACTGATTGGCGACTTAATATTTAGGTTTTGGGCTTCCTAATGCCAAGTAGGTAATGGATGTGGTCCCTATGAGAGGATAGGGATTGGTTAACTGCTTTACAATTCATTGGGGATAGAGGATGAGACATGCTTAAGTGACTGGTTTGTGTACAAAGCGATAGGTGGGACACGTACATGGGCATATCAAAGATGAGGGCATAGGTGTGGCCCAACACCAGTGAGCGAAAAATTGGCACTATATTGTGGGGTGGTTGGGTGAGGGCATAGTGTGTTAGGTATGGTAGTGCCCCAACACTTGGTGATTGTAGGGAGGTGGAAAGCAGGCAACTCGAGGGGACCTTAGGGTTAAAAGGCGTTGCAAATGGACTATTGGATTAAATTGATTGGTGTCCAAAAATTATGGTGCCAAGTTTCATGAAATACACAAATGGGCTAGGGATATAGGCCCTATGGATGATGGGATCAAGTAAGAAAAAGTAGGACCTATAAAATACATATTTGGTTTTTGTGTGTCATACATATGTACTAGCACAAAATACAACAATCTACACTAAAATGGTATGATAGTGGTTATCACACATTCTAGCCACTATAGAAAAACATCAATTTATTTCCATCTAAAAAGGTAGTACACATTTTATTCTATGGTTTTGAACAAGCTTGTACTTCATGATTATTTAATTTGTCAAATCAAGAGGTTGGGTGATAAGTGTAACACTATATCATAATTTCTCTTCGCTTGTGGAGTTAACAATGTCTCCCACACATGTTAATAATTTGTCTATCCACAATTTATTTGGTGCAGGAGGCGATGGTGTCATCCCCCATTATAAAGGAGGAAGCTAGGAGCCCAAAGGAGGCACATGCCACGCAACAGGCAAGTGAAAACAGGGACCGTAAGCTGCGGCCGCAACTGCCTGAGGCGCTCAGGTGCCCACGCTGTAACTCCAACAACACCAAATTTTGCTACTACAACAACTACAGCACGACGCAACCACGCTACTTCTGCAAGGCTTGCCGCCGCTATTGGACACATGGTGGAACCCTCCGCAATGTCCCTGTTGGCGGTGGGTGCCGCAAGAACAAGCGCACCTCAGGATCTGGCTCAGCCTTGGGCACTTCATCGTCCTCATCCGCCTATGCACAATTATCCCCTCGCACCAACACTAGCTCTAGCAAAATGAGCATTAATACTCAGCTAATGATGGTGCCTAATATGACGATGCCCGCCACAACGACGACATGCTTATTCCCCAATGTGCTCCCAACACTTATGTCAACAGGTGGAGGCAACGACTTTGACTTCACCATGGACAACCAACAGGTCTCCCTGCCCTTCACGCCAATGCCTCTATCCAACCAGGCGTCAATACCAATGCTAACTGCGGGAGGGAGTGGGACAACACCATCTTTTCTGGAGATGTTGAGAAGAGGTTTTCTTCATGGTAGCAGCAGTTATGACACAAGCCTCGTGACGAGTGACGACAACAATGGAATGGATATACCATTTCCGTTGCCATCATATGGTACAATGCATGGGCATGGGTTGAGTGGCCCAACCACTGATGGTTCCAGACAAATGGTGGGGACTCAGGAGGGAGTGAACATCGATAGTGGTTTTGCAGGATTAGTTGGAGTGCAGCAGCAGGAGGAGGAAGAGGAGGGGGATACCAAGGCCATGGTGAAGAGCAATAATAGCAACAATGGTGGGTCATTGTTGGACCGCTATTGGACCAAGCCTAACAACAATGGCAATGGCAGCAACAAGGGGCAGCAGGGGTAGTGTGCCAAGCTGCAGAGGTGCTGCTACTATAAACAATGCAATTGGATAGTAGCGCCAATAAAATTAGGAGAGTCTAGTATCCTAGGACGCATGCATTTGATTTATTTAGTTTTGATCATGATGGCAAGTCATCATGAATCACCCTTTTTGTTCATTTGCATGCTTTGATGAGGGTTCATTTGTAGCAATCTATATATCATTGGACAATTGATCATTTGTTTGGATCATCAATTCTGGTGGATATTTTCTTCGCTTATCTGATTCTTTAATTTGTTAACTATTCTATAGTTTTTTCAAGTTTATTATTTAATTTGGATGGATGAAGCAAGCTGTTTAACATGCATTTGGTACCTAGAACCCTATATATATACTACTGGTAATAACATTTTGTTGCTACAGATGACTATTCTTTTGAATGTTCTATATGAGCATATGCATGGCCCTCTTACTGTCATATATATGTGCATGGTACATAACTATTGCTAATTGCTTCATATGGTATAGTCTACGGCACACACAACTTATGTATACATCTATTACCCTAGGCTTGTCACAACTTATGTAACTATTGCTTGTCACAATAGTTCGTCTAGGGGATGTTTCAGTGGGGAATATTCCCCTAGGCTTTCACTGCGGTAGAAAGTCCGACCATCACTCGATTGCCCAATGTGTTCAAGTGAACCATGTTGTGAAACATCTAGTGCACGATTTTGCATAGTGCCTCCTACACCAGCATCTATTGGAAGATACACCATTTGTCTAGCACACTCAAAACTCTTATTATCAGACCGGTCGACATGTGCATCTTTAGCACACTTCATGGTCTTTATCTTTTTCTTCATCGCTCTTTGCACCACTTGTTATCTTGCATCTATCTAACACATATTAACACACATGATAGTCCTTTTGCCCTCTCCCTCTCCCTATAACCTCCTTGACCCTCCCAAAAATTACTTGAGTTGGTACTCTGAAAGGACCTAAGGTGTCGCCTAGAGGGGGGGGTGAATAGGCTTTTCTGAAAATTTACAACTTATAATGCGGAAGCAATTAGTATGCGAGTTTCCAATTACTTGGAAACTCCCAATCGGAGTATAAACAACCCCTCAAGAGACAAACACAAAGTATATGACTAGAAATTAATCACCTAGAAGGCAATACCCTGCACCACAAAGATTAGCTCAAGGATTAAACAAATTGGGCACAGTCAGTAAATACTGGACATGTCCGGTATCAATACCGGACAAGTCCGGTATGCACGGGTTGTGCGGGACTGCTCCTTTTCTTCTCCAATTTCTCACACAACCTGCAATCACTATGTATGATGTATATATAAAACTGATTGCTTGCAAAACAACTAGCACAACGAAGAATAACAAATAGCCGAAAGTAAAGCACAAAGGAATGACACGGTATTTGTTTCACCGAAGTTCGGCACCCCCTCGGGTCCTACTCTCCGTTGAGCCGGCTGCGAGCTACCACAAAGGTGGGCTCTAGAGGACACCACGGATCACTCTAGCCGCGGTCTATTTCACCCGCTATGCTCCTTCCACTAGTTGATCTCTTTTGAGGAGAGATCGAACCTTCACAAACTTTCCGAGGCACTCCACAAATCTCTTGGGTGCTCAACAGCGACGCCTAATCGTCTAGGACCGTAGAGTCCAAGAGTAACGAATACGCACAACAAGATCGACGATTTGCACAAGTGCTCAAGAGATGGCTTGCTCTCTAATTTTGAATCTCTCTCAACCCACAAATGGATTTGGCAATTAGAGGACAATCACTCACTAAGAGAGGGTTGGAAAGTGTTTTGAAAGGCTTAGGATGAGTGTGGGAACCAGTAGAATCAGCAGCCTCCAAAGGTGGAGGTCTGAGGGTATTTATAAGCCCACATTCGAAACTAGCCGTTTTCTAGCCGTTGGCTGGGTCGGACATGTCCGGTATGACTTTACTGCGTGAGGAACACACTGAACAGACCAACTTTCAAACTTCACAACAGATCTCGGTAGTACCGACCACAAGGTCGGTAGTACCGCTAGTTGTAAAGGGGGTTTTCACAACCTCTCTAGAAGTAGCCAATTTTGACCTACCGATCGAACCGCTATAACCCCGGTGGTACCTCTCGGTGGTACCGACCCAAGCGTCGGTAGTACCGCCTATAACAAAGATACTGTTAGCCACAAATCCTCAAATACCGGACATGTCCGGTATGCATACCGGACATGTCCGGTATGACTTGACTGCGCGAGAAGCACTCTTAACCAACCATCTTTCAAACCCCGAAAAGGATCTCGGTAGTACCGACCACCAGGTCGGTGGTACCGACAGTTAAGAGGGGGTTTTGCAACCTCTCTGTGTTGGGCCAAATTTGGCCTACCGGTAGTACCGCCATTACTCCGGTAGCACCTGTCGGTAGTACCGACGCAAGAGTCGGTTGAACCGCCCGAACACAAGCTGCGAGACAGAACTCCGCTAATACCGGACATGTCCGGTATGCATACCGGACATGTCCGGTATGGACTCCACAAGAGCGCCCGAGGCCGAGGCCTGGCGCAGAGGCTCGGGCGAGACGGAGCTTGAGCGCCGAGGCCGAGGCCTGGCGCAGAGGCTCGGGCGAGACGGAGCTTGAGCGCCCGAGGCCGAGGCCTGGCTCGGGCGGGACGGAGCTTGAGCGCCGAGGCCGAGGCCTGGCGCAGAGGCTCGGGCGAGACGGATGGCCGCACTGCTGTGGGCTCATACCGGACATGTCCGGTATGCATACCGGACATGTCCGGTATGGACAGACAGTGCAACACTCAGCTAAAAGTTAGCTCTAGTTCTCTCATGTCTCACTTAGGTTGGTTTGAGCACTTATGAAGAATCATCTACTCTATGTTGCATCCCTCTTAATAGTACGGCTTTCCTATTTACTCAAGATAAATTGAAATACGAATTTTAAACCTCTTGAGTTGATTCCCATTTGAACCAAAGCCGCTTGACTTCATTTTCCATATCGAGAGGAATGGTTGTCAAGTTTAGAAGTAGATATTCCTCGAGCATAGCCATCTTGAACATGTGACTTGACTCCATGCAAGTGACATAATGAAGTTCCAAATGTGCCAAGTCACTCCAAACAATATTGTTGCTAGGAATGTCGATTCTCCACTAGATGCGATCTTCAAGCTTGATTGATCCTTCGACTAAATGCAAGTACTTTCTTCTTCACTCTAGCTAGGTTCTTCGGCCGCCAAGCCGTCGCTTGCCCTTCACCCTTGCTTAGTACCTCAAAGACTCTTTCCTTGCTATCTTCACCATTTCAAGCCATTCAACCATGCTTCATTTTGAATCGTTTCTTAGCAAACATAAATGCACTATGATTATCCCACAATACGATAACCCTTTATATCAATATCATTCTCATTGTTGTTTTGTGCTTGTGACATGATCTTCATACAACAATCCATCATTTTGGCTTTGCATTACATTTCAAGTACATAGTGAGATAATCATTTCCCTGTGTCACACTTAGCAAACATATTAGATCTTTAATCAACATTGTCATCAAATCATCCAAAATCACACTTAAGTGCAACATGCACTTTCAAACTCCCCCTTTTTGGTGATTGATGACAACCTTGATTAAATTTTACCAAAGGATAAACAATTAAGCTTATGGGTTCAATGATTTATGAAGAGCTCCCCCTTAATATGTGCAATATGAATTGAATTCATAAAGGACCTCAAAATGTCAATTTGCACATACTAAGGTGAGTTGGAAACTCCCCCTAAATCATTGCATCTGAGAAATGCAAGTGTGTGAGCAATATAGATCATGATGCATATGACAAGATATATCACACAAGTCAATAAATGAAAAACAATACACCAAGACATATGCAACACACTAGTAAGTAAAGATCTTATGAAGAATAAATTACTACTCATATCACACACATAGCACTCACACAAAGATTTCTCAAGTCCACAACCACTAAGATAGATTATATTACAAGATAAGGATCATGTCTCATCACAAAGATATCTCTGATATCGGATACACAAAAGAACTCATACATAGCTCATGATATTACAATAAAGCTCAAACTCTGATAACTAAACCACCTGCATTACAAAACTCCAGATACAAGATACATAACTGATAACATGAAGTCTGGAAGCTCTAATCAACTATGAAGACTGAAGCTCTAATCAACTATCTCTCCCCCTTTGTCATCCATCTCCAAAAAGGTAAAGGTGAAGCTCAAGGATGACACCAGGAGGGCTGCAGGCGAAACTGTCACTCGTCGTCGTCCCCAGGCTGCCGAGAGCTCTGTCCTGGGTCAGGGTAGCCGTAGGTACCACCAAGGAAGCTGTCCCACACGTCTGAAGCAAACTCCTCAGCTGAGCTAGGACGAAGTAGGGGGTCTGTGGAGAACCTGGGAGCTGAAGGAAGAGTGTCGTGGGGCTGCTGCTCAGCCTCTACTCCCTGCCTCTGACTCTGCTGCTCTGACTCTGCTCCCTGTCTCTGACGCACTGAAAGGTCGTCAAACTCCCTCTCATACCTCTGCTGCTGCTGCTCAAACGTCTCAGGCTGCTCAGTCTCGTCATCTGACGGTGGGGATCTCGGGGGCTGAAACCTGTAGTGCTCGTGAAGCATCTTCAGCGTCCTCGAGTCCTCTCTCCTAGCCTGCCTCTCACGGTGCTGCTGAGCCTTGATCACATTGACATCCTTGCACACGCCGAGAATACTGCTAAGAACCTTGCGCAAGAGAGAGCGCTGCCTGCCACGTCCCTGAGAGGTGGAGTGTGAACGAGTGTGTGGCTGTGGCGATCCTGCCACGGCTGCTCCTCCTGCTGCTCCTGCAACTGGGTCCTCTGGCTGTGGCTCTGCTGCTGCTGGAACTGCCCCTGGTCCAGGTGGAGGTATAGGAGACTCAAGAAGATCTGCCTGGAACCTCAAGGGCCTGTGTGAGTGGTCATAGGTGAAAGTGGCACCAATCTGCTGCTCAACCATATGCTGAATGTATGGTGCAAATCCACATCCCTTGAGTGGCCTCTCACCCACTCTTTTGATCTCATACCAGATAAAATCAAAGACACTGAAAGGCTGTGCTCCTGGTGCTAACCTGTGCAGGAGGTTCCTTGTGTAATCTGCAAGTGTCCCTCTGTCTCCTGACTTGCAATCAATAGTGGCCCTGAGCATCCTGTTGAGATAGCCATAGGTAGGGTGAATGCCTCTCACCTTCCCTACAACTGCCCCAGCAGGTAGAGGTGGTGGGTACATGTACCCAAGCTGCTCTGGAGGAAGCACAACCTCATCGTGAATACAAGCTCTCTGAAGATCCTCCTCGTCAAAGCCAAGATACCCTGCAAACTCCCTGTAAGACACGGAGTACCAGACACCCTCAGTCATCCAGTTCATGCGCTTCTCATCAATCTCGTCAGACTCCTCAACATATAGGGTGGCATAGAACTGGGCTATCACCTCATCACACCAATCATGCTGAAACTCCAGAATGCGGTAGAGGCCTGTCTGCTGGCAAATAGCAATAGCATGCTCAACTGAAGGACGGTGATGATCTCTAGCATGCTGCCAATCAACGTACTGAGCTCTAATGATCACAGGGTTTCTGGTCAGAAGCACCTTCTCATAATAGTCAATGTGGAACAAGGTGTGAAACCTGTAATCATAGATGTTCCTCTCCTGACCCCTGGGGTCTCTCCTCCGCTCTCTCCTGGCCTTCTGTGTACCACCGGACTCCCGATAGTCCACACGAGCCACCCAAGCAGGAATCAGGGCAGCAGGGCGTATCGCAAGAGCCCCAAAGTGTAAACCCTCCTGCTGCTGCTGAGGTGCATCTTCTTCCTCTTCCTCTTCTTCTTCTTCTTCTTCTTCAATTTCTTCTTCCACTTCTTCCTCTTCCTCTTCTTCCTCTATGTCATCATGAGCTGCAAACTGATAAGGAGCTCTAGAGGCACCTCCCCTTGGAGGTCTAGTAGTGCCACGACCACTACCACTCCCACTGCCACTGCTGCCTCCAACTGACAAGCCGGAGTGAGAATCTTGCCTCCTCTTCTTATGCCTTTCCCTAGCTGGATCATGTCTCGTCTTGGTTCGAGGCTCGACTCTGTCACTCATAGCTGCTGCCCTGTGACCAAACAATCCACAAAGATGTCTCAGAAACATATTTATAGGATTTGTCAAAAGTAGTTGAATTAATAGAGATACGATTAAATGCCTCATGAATTGCAAGCACCTAGATCCAAACCGATCACTAGGTTTACAACACAATTATAGACATCTAATAATACCCCTAACATCAACTAGAGAGGGCCTGAATCGAGGAAAACAGAAAGTTTTCTGTTCTGCTGGGAAAAACCGGACATGTCCGGTCTCATACCGGACATGTCCGGTATGGACGTTCACAGCACCCCCCTTCCTAGGGTTCCTCGATTCACCACCAATTCAAACCCAATCCATCTCAAACTTGATACATTGCTTCTAGACCATGAATCCAACATCTTGACCGAAGGAATTTGAGAATGATTTAGCGATGAATAGATCGGACAAGTCCGGGATTTGAAATACCTTGGGATGAGAGGGAACGAGGGAAAACTTCAAATCCAACACCGGCACTTGCTTTTGATGGAATCCTTCTCCAAATCCTTCTCCCTCTCTCACTTTTCTATGGAGGGAGCACTAGGTCGCCGTGGGTGGAGACGGTCGGCTCCTTGCTTGGCCGGTTTGGGAAGAACAGAAGTGAGGGAGAGAAAGAGAGCCCGAAGGGGTACGCTGTCCTTATGTCCCCCGCTCATACCGGACATGTCCGGTATGGATACCGGACAAGTCTGGTATTGGCGGGTTTTCTCCAGAGCTTCTCTGCTTATACCGGACATGTCCGGTATGGATACCGGACAAGTCCGGTATTAGCAGATTATGTCCAACAGCTCCAGATTTGCTCCCTTTTCATCCAAAAACCCCTTTCTTTCCTCGAACATGTAATCCATCATATTTTATTCTCTTCTCTTCATATGATTTCACAAAGAGTACTTGTGTCCAAATCTCAAGTTTTCTTTTCTCTATGTTTAATCCAAGGTTTTCAACACACTAAAGATTAGAGAGAAACCTTATGTCCATGTTTCGTTTTGACAAGAGGATTATCAAGGAATATAATTTACTTTAGAGATATAGGACTTGAGAGAGAGAGCCATGCCACTTGTAATTAGTCAATCAAACAATCAAGTAGAACAATAATTACAAGTGTCATGGATTGGTCACAAAGACCAAGAGTCAAATATTTTCACAAAACACACTTCCTACTCATGCTAGTAAGGAATTTGGAAATATCTATCCTATCACACTCAAGTGCACATGCTAGCATATTATGGGCCTATTATGCACTTTCAATGCATATATTAAAACATACCTTTGCCTTGAGCCCATAAATTCCACTAAGCGTAATCATGACATGGTGATGATTTAGTTGACCTTAATTGCCAAATAGTCATGTCTTCATCGAGAAGTCAACTTGATCAAGATGAACTACAACATATGCTAGATAAACCTTATTAGCTCATAAAAGGCACAAAGTTGAAATTGAGCTCCCCCTCAATTAGTGCTTCAAGTATTTGAATTCCTTTCCAAGCACTTTCATTCCATTAAGAGTGTGAGAGTCAAAGTTCAACTTCGGCCAACACAAAGTAATTTTCCATATATGATAAGAGAGTAAATTCTAAGCACAAATCACTTGAGACACAACGACATGTGAGATCTAAGTTAAGACAATAAGCATAGATTACCAACGGGTCAACCACATAAGCAAGTATGATGAAAATAGGTTGATAGGTTGAGTTAGAATTTCAAATTGTCTTGCTCAACCACCCCGAATGCACATACTAGCATTATGAATCCTATATGCACTTACATAGCATGTATGTAAACACATACCTTGGCCTTGAGCTCACGTTTGTTCCACTAAGAGTAACCATGGCATAATCATCTTCGTGTTGACTTGACTTGTCAAGTGATCATGCCTTTGTCAAAGTGATCTCCATTTTTATTCATAGAACTATCACATTACTTAGAGGTAATTGTTAGATCACAATGGTTCAAGGTAGAAACTAAACTCCCCTTTACAAAGTGCTCAAGTTATTTGAATTACTTGTGAAAGCACTTTACTTTTCTTTTAAAAAAAATGGGAATGCTTTTCCACCTTGACCTAGACACATAATTTTGTCAAGAATTGAATTAAGCCCAAGCAAAGCTTACAAATACTCACTGTTGATCAAATGTGCAGGTCTTTAGTTAGAGCATGGGACTAGATCACAAGGATTTAAAAATCCTACTGAAGTCAGGATGCTGTGCTTTTCCTGGCCATACCGGACATGTCCGGTAGAAAAGACTTCATCCAAATCTTCGTACTGAGTCACTGGTTCTGCCAGAGTGAATATCCCATACCAGACATACCGGACAAGTCCGGTATTTGCAAAACAGAACCAGAAAACAGCTATTTCTGAGATTTCCTTTTGACTCTAGTTTATTTCGCTTTCCTGCACTTCATCTAAGATAATGCTCTGCTAGAGAGCCATTAAGAGCATCGAATGACAAATATCATAAGGATAAATTAAAGTAGTTTAATTACTAAGTTTTGGGCACTTATCATCAATGGTGAGGATGAGCAAAAGTGAAATCAACATTACATAATCTTCGGGTCAACCATATAGAATAGTATTAACAACATAAGTTGATAGTTTGAGTTGAGATGTCATTTTGCTTGCTCAAACACCCCGAAAGCCTACATCTCACCATTTGTACCTACATGAACATCCTAAGCACATTTTGGTACCCAACTCTTGTTGAGTCCTTCAAAGTTAGTCAACAAGTGCTTAGGCACCCAAGTGGCCTTAGAGCTAGTATGCGGTGAACACATCACCTTACTAGTGCTAAGTCCCTTTGTAGTCTTCCTAAGCACATTATCATTTGCAAATGTGTTCGGCTTAGGAAACATACCATTTGGGCAATCATAGCTTAGATGCCCCTTTCTCCTACAAGCATAGCAAATACGCCCATTGTTTGCTCTTCTCTTGTCTTGCTTGTTGGGACATGCATCAACCATGTGTCCCGGCTCATTGCATGCATAGCATCTTCTTATTGCAACTTGAGCCATCTTCCTTGCCTCTTGGTATGTGGGGCAACTCTTGGTGAGGTGACCCAACTTGTTGCATTTGAGGCAAGGACTTGGTGCATCATTCTTCATTTGCTTGGACAATTTGGTTGATGCCTTTTGTTCGGCCGCTTCACATTTGTCGGCCCAAGTCTTGTGTGGACACTTAGCCCACTCATGTCCATACAATCCGCAACCATAGCATAATCTCTTCTTTTGTTTCTTGCCCTTGGTTGCTTTCTCATGACTTGAGGAGTGACTAGATTGTTGGATTTTGGAGGAAGCAAGGTTTGAACCCTTCTCAAGCTTCTTCACCATGATATCACGGTTATCTTGAGAAGGTTGTGCTTTCTCCTCATCCTTCAATCTAATCACATCCTTCTTTAGATTTCCCACTTCTTCGATGAGCCTAGCATTTTCCTTAAGAGTTTGCTCAATCGAAGATTGGCTTGCTTGAGAAGCACACTCATTAGCACAAATAACATTTAATTGAGATGGTGCACTAGTGAGTGTAGTAGTGTGAGGTTGAGAGGATTTTACCATAGCAATAACAACCTCATGTGCAATCTCAAGCATTGCATTTGATTCCACTAGCTTCTCATGTGAGCACTTGAGATAAGTGAAGTCCTCTTGTAGGAACTTGTGCTCATATGAGAGATCACTCATTTTTGCCTTAAGCATGTAGTTCTCCTTATCTAGCCTTTCCACATTAGATAGAGAGTTAGTAGCTAAGGCATGCTCAATTGACAATTTTTCATACCTTTCTTCTAATGCCTTTAGCTCTTCTAATTTGGAGATGAGGAACTCTTCTTGATTTTGAAGGGATTGCTCTTGTTCATCCACCTCCTTTTCTAGCTCATCATTTTTCTTCAGCAAGTTGACGAACAAGAGCTTATCTTCATACTTGAGATAATCAAGCGATTCATCATCTTCATCATCCTCATCGCTCTCTACTTGATTATCTCTTGATGCCTTCTTCTTGATCTCACCAAGAATCTTCTCTTGATCTTTCTTGGTTGCTTTCTTTTTGTTCTTCTTGGCCATGAGACACAAGTGATGAGTATCATGAGCTACTGAGGTTGACTCATCACTTGGTCGCCACCGAGCATGAGAGTCGTTGCTGTCTGCTGCTAGCTCCCTGTCTGCTGGGCTGATACCGGACATGTCCGGTACCCATACCGGACATGTCCGGTATGGACAGACAGGGTCCAGAGCAGCAGCAGCTGGCAGCCCTCGATCCGGCTCGTCTTCCTTGAGGCTTCTTGAGGCTTCCTCACATGATGATGACTCAATGGACTTCATTTCCATTGAATCACAATCATATGCTTCATCACATTTGGACTTCCCATACAAGTGGGCAAGTCTAGTCCAAATGATATGAGCACTCTCCGGTGGAGATTCTCCGTTGTAGATAGCCTCCTTAAGAACCTCTGCACTCAATGAGTTCAACATGATCAAACACGCATGAGCATTGAGTTGCACACATATCTCTTCCTCTTTTGTCAAGTTCTTATAGTTACTCCAATCAACTATAGAAAGAGATATGCTTGCATCCACAATATGCTCAATAATGGGGCTAATAGCCCGAAATGCATTGAGTACATAAGATGACCAAGATAGAAAATTTGAACCATCATTTTGGAGAAGCACCACGTTTGTCTCCAAAGGCAAATCCATCGGTTCTCACAAGCGGTGAAGCTCAATCGTGAGTCCAAGCTCCGATACCAATTGAAAGGACCTAAGGTGTTGCTTAGAGGGGGGGGGGGTGAATAGGCTTTTCTGAAAATTTACAACTTATAATGCGGAAGCAATTAGTATGCGAGTTTCCAATTACTTGGAAACTCCCAACCGGAGTATAAACAACCCCTCAAGAGACAAACACAAAGTATATGACTAGAAATTAATCACCTAGAAGGCAATACCCTGCACCACAAAGATTAGCTCAAGGATTAAACAAATTGGGCACAGTCAGTAAATACCGGACATGTCCGGTATCAATACCGGACAAGTCCGGTATGCACGGGTTGTGCGGGACTGCTCCTTTTCTTCTCCAATTTCTCACACAACCTGCAATCACTATGTATGATGTATATATAAAACTGATTGCTTGCAAAACAACTAGCACAACGAAGAATAACAAATAGCCGAAAGTAAAGCACAAAGGAATGACACGGTATTTGTTTCACCGAAGTTTGGCACCCCCTCGGGTCCTACTCTCCGTTGAGCCGGCTGCGAGCTACCACAAAGGTGGGCTCTAGAGGACACCACGGATCACTCTAGCCGCGGTCTATTTCACCCGCTATGCTCCTTCCACTAGTTGATCTCTTTTGAGGAGAGATCGAACCTTCACAAACTTTCCGAGGCACTCCACAAATCTCTTGGGTGCTCAACGGCGACGCCTAATCGTCTAGGACCGTAGAGTCCAAGAGTAACGAATGCGCACAACAAGATCGACGATTTGCACAAGTGCTCAAGAGATGGCTTGCTCTCTAATTTTGAATCTCTCTCAACCCACAAATGGATTTGGCAATTAGAGGACAATCACTCACTAAGAGAGGGTTGGAAAGTGTTTTGAAAGGCTTAGGATGAGTGTGGGAACCAGTAGAATCAGCAGCCTCCAAAGGTGGAGGTCTGAGGGTATTTATAAGCCCACATTCGAAACTAGCCGTTTTCTAGCCGTTGGCTGGGTCAGCTCATACCGGACATGTCCGGTATGACTTTACTGCGTGAGGAACACACTGAACAGACCAACTTTCAAACTTCACAACAGATCTCGGTAGTACCGACCACAAGGTCGGTAGTACCGCTAGTTGTAAAGGGGGTTTTCACAACCTCTCTAGAAGTAGCCAATTTTGACCTACCGGTCGAACCGCTATAACCCCGGTGGTACCTCTCGGTGGTACCGACCCAAGCGTCGGTAGTACCGCCTATAACAAAGATACTGTTAGCCACAAATCCTCAAATACCGGACATGTCCGGTATGCATACCGGACATGTCCGGTATGCATACCGGACATGTCCGGTATGACTTGACTGCGCGAGAAGCACTCTTAACCGACCATCTTTCAAACCCCGAAAAGGATCTCGGTAGTACCGACCACCAGGTCGGTGGTACCGACAGTTAAGAGGGGGTTTTGCAACCTCTCTGTGTTGGGCCAAATTTGGCCTACCGGTAGTACTGCCATTACTCCGGTAGCACCTGTCGGTAGTACCGACGCAAGAGTCGGTTGAACCGCCCGAACACAAGCTGCGAGACAGAACTCCGCTAATACCGGACATGTCCGGTATGCATACCGGACATGTCCGGTATGGACTCCACAAGAGCGCCCGAGGCCGAGGCCTGGCGCAGAGGCTCGGGCGAGACGGAGCTTGAGCGCCGAGGCCGAGGCCTGGCGCAGAGGCTCGGGCGAGACGGAGCTTGAGCGCCCGAGGCCGAGGCCTGGCTCGGGCGGGACGGAGCTTGAGCGCCGAGGCCGAGGCCTGGCGCAGAGGCTCGGGCGAGACGGATGGCCGCACTGCTGTGGGCTCATACCGGACATGTCCGGTATGCATACCGGACATGTCCGGTATGGACAGACAGTGCAACACTCAGCTAAAAGTTAGCTCTAGTTCTCTCATGTCTCACTTAGGTTGGTTTGAGCACTTATGAAGAATCATCTACTCTATGTTGCATCCCTCTTAATAGTACGGCTTTCCTATTTACTCAAGATAAATTGAAATACGAATTTTAAACCTCTTGAGTTGATTCCCATTTGAACCAAAGCCGCTTGACTTCATTTTCCATATCGAGAGGAATGGTTGTCAAGTTTAGAAGTAGATATTCCTCGAGCATAGCCATCTTGAACATGTGACTTGACTCCATGCAAGTGACATAATGAAGTTCCAAATGTGCCAAGTCACTCCAAACAATATTGTTGCTAGGAATGTCGATTCTCCACTAGATGCGATCTTCAAGCTTGATTGATCCTTCGACTAAATGCAAGTACTTTCTTCTTCACTCTAGCTAGGTTCTTCGGCCGCCAAGCCGTCGCTTGCCCTTCACCCTTGCTTAGTACCTCAAAGACTCTTTCCTTGCTATCTTCACCATTTCAAGCCATTCAACCATGCTTCATTTTGAATCGTTTCTTAGCAAACATAAATGCACTATGATTATCCCACAATACGATAACCCTTTATATCAATATCATTCTCATTGTTGTTTTGTGCTTGTGACATGATCTTCATACAACAATCCATCATTTTGGCTTTGCATTACATTTCAAGTACATAGTGAGATAATCATTTCCCTGTGTCACACTTAGCAAACATATTAGATCTTTAATCAACATTGTCATCAAATCATCCAAAATCACACTTAAGTGCAACATGCACTTTCATACTCTCAACTCTAGATCTGATGCCTAAATCATCTTTCCCGGATCCAAGCAATTTGGTCCAATAGTGACCAAAGTTGAGACACTACAGAACCACGGTGAAGAAGATGAGTCTTTCTGGCTTTTGAGTTGGAGCTTTCACTATATGCCACTAGCCACAATGCATGCATGTGCTTCATTTAGCATCCATTGCTATCGGCCACCACGCCAAACCTGCAGTGACCATCTCCACAAGATTTGCCTTCCTCTTCCATCTCCACATTGGGTAATAACAACAAAACTAATTTCTTTATTCATTGATGTCAGGCCTCAGGATTAAGGTCTGATATTATGTTTTTCCTTAAGATTGATGCCTACCATGTACGAGGTCAACCTTGATAGTGCTAGCTCAACCTTAAAGTTGTCTTATTTCTGACACTCAAAAATGCTAAGGGTTTGTTTGTTTTGTCTCAAATCCATAAGGATTGAAAGGGATTGAGGGGGATTCAAGTAAAAATCCACCCAACCCCCGCCAATCCCCATCAATCCTCATGGTTTAGGGATGGATTGAATAAAGCTTAAAGGAATGAATTATTGAAATGTAACATTTAGGCCTAAACTAGGGATGACGACTCATACGAGCACTAGGTTGTGTGTTGCACTCTAGCATGACTAGCCCAAGAGTTCAAAGGTTCCTCCCAAAAAACCATATTCCTTCTTACCATCAACCTAAACTTTATACCACAATGGATCACATCCCATCACTCACCCAGACAACTCAAAGTATCCAGTACCATAAATGGAATGTTCGAGACATTGAAACTACAATGTTTTGAGGATAAAAATCAAAGATTGCAACTACTAACTTTATAAGATACTAGCAAACATATTCATATGTTGCAACAAAAACCAATATGTCTTGAAATCAAACTTTGTATCATAACAAGACACTAGTTGTTCTAACTTATATGGGCACATGTCATGAGTCTGGGCCACATGCAAGACATGAAAGGTATGATGGCAGTTTAGAGCCTGTTTGGTTGAGCCGTGACTTTTGAAAAGTTGTTGTAAGATGTGGACTGTTGAAAAGCAACTTTGAGTTGTGGGTTATGAGAAAGCTGAAAGTTGTTTGGTGGAATAAGTGTGGCTTCTAAAAACCATTGCCAACCTCTCTCACTTACGAGCGAACCCCACACGTCATCCATGCCCACCACTTGACCCTCTCCCTCTCTCACTGACGAGCGGACCTTGCTCACCAACCTCTTTCTTCTTCCTTCTGGCATAAGAGGGGATGACCACATGCCCGATGAGAGGTGGCAGATCTCATGGCAAACCTCATGACCAGCGAGAGGTCGCTCACGCGGTGGACCTCACGACCGGGGTGAAGCTTGCGACTGGGGCATTGCTCATGCACATGACGGAGCTAATGGTGGAGGTGCTCATGACAGGGGTGGATGGGGTCGGAGAAGGCCAGTTGGCCGAAGTCGAGGAAGGGGGCCGACTAGATGGAGCACAACATCGACGACATAAAACCCTAGGTGTGATTGGCTTCTTTCACATAAACGGTGAGAGGAACGCCGAGAGAGAAATGAACTGGTATGTTCATAACAATGACATGTGGGTTTCATGGAAGTAATGATCCCATAGCCGGTGGAAGTTGGTCTGGAGGCGTTGTGAAAAATGAACTAGGAAGAAACTGCTTTTGTTGATCAATTTGGGCGGAAACCAACCTCTTTGGTTGACTTTTGGGTTTCTGTAAAAAGCCATAACAGGTTGGGCCATAAAGTAAAATAAGGTGAGACATAAGAATCTATTTACTCTTGAATATTAGGTATATACTCCGCATATAAATTCTTGGTAAACCTTTCGACAGTACAAAATGTTCCTTTGCGTTTTGGTAAACCTCATAGGGAATTTATTTATTACTAACAAACGTGCATGCATAATGTAGCATAACCTAATAATCTTACTACTATATACTTTGTAGCATCATTGAACACGTTTAACTCGTACAAACATGAGCCATAAACCTAAGTCACCATTGTTGTCTACTATAGTCTATATTATTTAAATCTCCCAGTGTTTCCTATATTTTACTTGGCAAATCATGTATTTTGTCAACTCCTAAAAAAATATACTAAATAAAAATAGAGCTCATCTTCAAGATTTTGTTATTTTTGACTTGCCAAAACAAAAAACACTTTTGTAAAGTAAACACTGAACTTTTATCTAAAGCAAAACAGGTCCTCCCACCTTTTCTTTGTCGCTAATACTTTTGCAATTGAAACCCTAAAAACAGTTTCTAATCATTTTCTAGTCTTCTGATCACTTTTGCCCGTCGTTATAGGTGTGCGTAAACATGCGCTAAGTTGGGATGTTACTCTGTTGCAGACTATTTTTCCTTATTTTAGAAAAAATTTATGGATGTCAAATTAAGATAGCAAACTCTTGCAAATGCTATAATAGATAGAAGACAGTCATAAATGTTGCCATAAAAAATCGATTGTAGCCGTAGTAGTAAGAATATAGTTTTTCTTGGATTTATCATGGGAGCGATGGGTATAACTAAAATCAAACCGGCCAAATTTTTTTCTTTGAATCATAAGTTCTTAGGGCTGTTTGGATCTCTTTATTTTGAAAGAATTAGAATTCACTCAGTAAATTAGACTATTTAGTTTAGAATTTGATATTCCACTGTTTTTTCAAAGTTCACATATAAACCTACCTCAAATTCATAAAGTGAGAGGAAAATAGATTCTATAGATCACAATACTATATTTTTACTTTGCAACTTATAATATTCTCTTCAACTCACTCCCCCTTGATAAAAATGCAACATATGAGTATCTCTTTTGTATAGCCAACAATAATATACAAATATAATCCTTATATAACCATATTAGCTTAATTAAAATGTGTTTAAATATGATTGTTAAGATGAATTTAATTCTAAGGATCCAAACAGGCCCCCGTGATCTTATTTTTAAGTAAGATTTATTATTCACCAATTTATGGTCATTTCATTTAAATTTTGTTCAATTATCTCAGTCGAAATAATGTCTCCAATTTCCCTAGAAATCTGTTGCCGTTAGGCGGTGACCGCTGACCGGGGGGGGGGGGGGGGGGGGGGGGGGGAACCCGGAACCCCACTGAGCATTTCGCTGCCAACTGCCAAGGCCCAAAGGGAAGAAGAGAGATTTGTAATTTGTTCGATCCCCTGTGGTTCGTTGGATTCCGATGATGGCCGGCGGCGACGACCTGGCCGCCCTGCACGAGCAGGTCGCCCTCGCATCCTCCGCCGCCATCTCCGCCTCCGACCTGGACCTCGCCTTCCAGCTCCAGGTCGCCGAGGCCATCCAAGCCTCTCTCCGCTTGCCCAATGCCACCGCCGCCGCCCCGTCGTCGTCGTCGCAGGCCGCCCCCGTCCTCCCCGTCCCCGACTCCTCCGACGCCGCCTACGCCTTCGCGGTCCAGGCCGCCGATCTGGCGCGCGCCGAGCAGGACCGCCGCGACGCCGAGGCCTGCCGCGCCGCCCACGCCCGGGCCGCCGCCTCCGCCCGCGTCGCTGCGCACGACGCCCTCTTCGCGCGCGACCTCGCCGCCATCCCTGAGGAACAATGGGCCCACGACGGCGACTACTTCGAGCGCCCCGTCGACTCCTCGCCCCGCCCGCTGTTCCGTGTGTTCTCCAAGGGCATGGCGAGCAGGGACGTCGTGGGCCCGCGGGACCGGGACCCCAGCGTCGCCGTGCTCGCGGTGGCTATCTGCGGGACGCAGGGGGAAGTGGTGTTAAGGATACAGAAGCCGGTGGAGCGCTTTGTGGGCGGCCGCATGATCGTGGAGGTGATGGCGCTGATGGAGGGCCTCGACGCCGCCCTGGGGTTGGGCATCCGCAGTGTCACCGTCGTCACTGGTTACCGCCCGCTCTACAACCATGTATGCCATGACAACTCTTAGGCTAAATCCTCTCCACCTGCACCTATTTTATGCTAGTTGATTGAGTTGCCTAAGAGATATAGTCAGTAGATAAGTCTAGTTCTAGTTGAATCGATAAAAAAAAACAACTTTTTGTAGATTTGGTCCTGCTGTTCCCATGTGCTTAGGATATTTCCCCTTTTCTAGTGCCTGTTCAGTTCTGAATCTTTAGTGGAGAAGCTAGCAGAACTGTACTGTCTGCTGGATAGGATTTGGTTCTTTATTTTAGTGATGCTTGAACTATTTATCTAAAATTGCACTGGTTGTCAGTCCTTATTGCTTCACAGCGGGAAAAAAGAGGATATAACCCATCAGACTTTTTCATGAACAGTCAGTTCTCAATAGTTTCTGTACTATTGATGCTTCCTGCTTTCAGTTACCAGTTCGAACTGAAAACATTTTACTGTTTTTGCTACCTTCCCTATTCATCAGAAACATAAGAATGTCTCTCCTGCTCGGTTCGTTTAAAAAACAAAAACATAAGAAAGTGTTAGAATTTGATATGTCAAACTTCCTTAACCTTTTTTGGTTTGAGCGTATTTCTTTACTCATGTCTTGATCAATGCATCATGTTTTCAGTCCATGGGCAGTTAACTAAGATGCCAGTCTAAAATTATTCAGTACTCACACACACTTACCTGTGTTTCCTTTTCCTTTTCCCTGTGTTTCCCTTATTACTGGATCCTTTGGGATTTGAGATCAACCTGTAACAACTGCATGGTGTTAGATGTTTCAAGTCATTTGTTCAGCAGATGGTTAACTTGAGGGGTGATATGCGTCTGGTTCAGTGTCAATTTCTGTGCTGTATACATCTTCTTCCATTCCATGTGCTTAGATCTTAGGCGTAGGCTACCAAGAGATATTTATACTAGTTGATTGAGTCACCCAAGAGAAACTTAGTTTTAGTATATTTGGTGCTGCTGTTCCATGTGCTTACGTTGTTTCACTGTTTCAATGTCCATTCAGTTCTAAGTCTTACTGGATACTTATGTGAGTGGAGAAGTTAGCAGCACTCAGTGTCTTCTGGACGGGATTTGGTTGGACATTAGGCCTTAGCCTATTATTCTTGAAATGAGTATTCTGTGGCGCCATGATCCCAACTTGTCTGAACATGCATTGGTTGTCTTGCTTATTGCATTGCAGTGGGGAAATGATATTATGAATATGATGGATCAGACTTTTCCATTGATAGCCAGTTCTCAAGAGTTTCTGTACTTCATTATTCCTTCTTTCAGCTACCACCTACCAGTTTGAACTAAAAACATAGAATTGTTTTTGCTACTCCTTATTCATAAGAAACATAAAAAAACTATTAGAATTTGAGATGCCAAACATCACTAACTTTGTGGTTTCACTCCAGTGAATAGGTAGTTTCACTAAGCAAGATGCCAGTCTACAATTCTCCGTTACTCACAAACACTAAGGCGTTTGTAAACCCTAAACTGCAGCATTTGTTGTAATACAACTGCATAATGTTTTGAGTCATTTGTTCAACAAGAAGCGCATATCTGGAGGATTATGGATCTAGTTCAGTGCCAGTTTTGCTGTAGTGTGCATTGCTAAGTAGAAAACTTCTTAAGAATTTTCTTTTGTTCTGGTATTATGATGATGATACCAGTCTACCCCTACCCCATATGTTCTTGACAAATCATAACAATACATTCTTCTGATCATTATTTCCTAATATCTATGCATTTTCAGATGCTTGGCATTTGGCGCCCATCAGGGAAGAAGTTGGCAGATATGATGAATCAAGTTCTGACAGTCCGAAGGAAGTTTGATGAATGTGGAGTCTCACTTGTTGAGCCAAGTAAAGTCAGCTATGTGGGAAAATTAGCAACAGATTCATTAAGTATTCAGATTGGCAAAGCTCTTGCTGCCAATGCTAGCAAGGAGAAAAGAGAAAACTGCGCCATCTGCTTGGAAGACACTGACATTACCAAAATCCATGTGGTTGAAGGTTGCGCACATCGCTTCTGCTTCTCGTGCATGAAGGAGCATGTGAAAGTTAAGCTGCTCAATGGAACTCTCCCAGCTTGCCCACAAGAGGGATGCGCCACAAAGCTAAGTGTGGAGGGTTCAAGGGTATTTCTTTCGCCGCGGCTGTTAGAGATCATGGTGCAACGCATGAGGGAAGGACAGATCCCTCCAAGTCAAAAGATTTACTGCCCATATCCCAAGTGTTCAGCCTTGATGTCTCTAGGGGAAGTGATTCATCCGATGCAAGAGTCCTCCTCAAGGCACACAGCTGCTGACGTTGCCACATTGAGGAAGTGTGTCAAATGCAGGGGCTCCTTTTGCTTGAGCTGTAAAGTCCCATGGCATGATTGGATGAGTTGCTATGAGTACAAGATGAGGTATCCCCACGCTCGCCCAGAAGATGCAAAGTTACAGAACCTTGCGCGGCAGCACCTGTGGCGCCAATGTGTGAAATGCAAGCACATGATCGAACTTGCCGAGGGCTGCTACCACATGATCTGCGTGTAAGGCCCATTCTCTTGAATCCACAAGTTGCACATTGCAAGCATTCCACACTTATTCTTTCTCAAAAAAAAAAAAAAGCATTCCACACTTATTATGTTGGCCAGTGCTAATAAAAACCTCTGCTGTATGTGTGTTGGTGTTGCTGCTCCTTGCGTTGCAGCTGCGGCTATGAGTTCTGCTACACGTGTGGTAAAGAATGGAAGAATAAGAAAGCAAGCTGCTCGTGCCCGCTGTGGGATGAACGCAACATCATTAGAGACGAAGATGATGATGACTATGAGGAAGACGAAGATGCTCTTTACTAGAAGGCTGTTGCAATTCCTTCCTTTCCTTTATGTTATTGCAGCTAGTTTTAGTATCCTATATATCCCTACTAGGACGTATAGTAGTAGTAGCTTAACTATATTGGAACCTACTAATTAAGATGCTATGGAGGGGGGAAAACATGCAGAGTTTGCTTTGTTGCATTTTGGACCGGCTGTGCCTTTACCATTATATTAGTGGGTCTCGCTCCACTGAACGTTCTGGGTGGTGTGTGTGGGTGGTGGCATGCATTGCATAGGCATAAGACTAACTCCAACAAAGAGACCTAAACCCAAAAATAAGTCATTCACAGTACTTTGCATATCCAAAAACGTTCTCCAACAGAAGACCCAGACGAAGAAGGCATTTTGCATATGTGATCCATCAAAACGTAAAAAAGCATCCTCGAGGAAGGACGACGCAAAACTGTTGCGGCCATAGTGGTGGGCCCATGTACGAGACATGGCGAAGGCGGTGGTGCCGGCTCGGTGAGGCACGTCGGTGGCGGTTCGTCGGTGTGAGTAGGTCGTTGACGCCGGCGAGGTCCGCCTCGGAGCGCGGCCAGGCGGCTCGTCGGCGGAGCACAGGGTTCCTCCTCGCCCGCGCCGCCAGAACCGGAACGGGTTCCTCCTCACCCGCGCCGCCGGAACCGAGGGAGGGCTACCGCCGGCCAGATCTGAGAGCGCGGCCGCCGCCGGATCCGGGAGGGAAGGAGGGACGGGCGGCGCTCGATCCAGGAGAGCGGCGCTGGATCGAGGAATGAAGGAGGAAGGGGCGGTGTGAATCCAGGAAGGAGGGAGGGGCTGTGCCGGGTCCGTGAGGGAAGGAGGGGCGGCGCGGCGCTGGATCCAGGTGTTTGTGACAAAAATGTAAAACACGCGGGACAAGATAAAATATACGAGTTGCGGGCGTGCCAGTGTACAAAGTACACAAATAAAGACAAGTGAATAGGGAAAACATGCATTTCATTAATTCCTCGATCAACAAAATTACAAGCTTTCCTTTTACATATTTTGCGCGCCATAGCCTCTTGATATGAAGGCCGTCTGGCTAGGACGATGTGAAGTCTTTGGTTCCCGGGGCTAAATAAAGCTCCCAGTTAATTACTCTCATGAATTAAATCCATGAGAAACCTCCGATTAAGCTGCGTGTGGTCGTCGTCTTCGTCTTCGCTTTTGCCTTCTCCATGCATAAAATGTAGATGAATGATGTGTAGGTGCAGGCGCTGGCATGATCTACGGCCTCGTCGGCCTGTAGTGCCATTTATAACGTAGCCATTGCTCAAGCTACGCTTGCCTTGCCGTCCGGCCTCGTCGGTCACGAGCGGCGTGTGAATGTGTCATTGATGGGTTGGTAATATGCATGGAGATTGGAGAACAAGTGAAGCGTTGACTATAGCCTGGTATTCGCATATAAATAGCGGGTACGCTCAAGATATCAGGAAATTGCATATGTGGCGCGACTTGAAATGACGGCGCTTCTTAATTATTTTCTTGTAGCTGCCTAATCATCAAACAAGTAGCAACCAGCATGTGCCGCCTTATACGCATTATATATATATACATATACAACTCAGGCATCATAGACGTCTTCACGTTAGCTTCAGTACAAGTGCTGCTGCGCTGCTCTTGGTCGGCATGCGTGCACCATGTTGAAGCTCTGAGAGAGCTTCAAGTAGCCTTCACACGATGCCGTGATAGCTTCTTGTAAACTTCCAGCCATCGGCTATTCATCATGCGTTAGTTGATGGGTCTTGGTTGGACGCCACTCCTGTAGCGACTTCTAAATGGCGCGATGAACTCAAACGGCCGTCGTAGGCGCCGCCAAGGCCCTCTCGAACTCGTAGCTGTGGATCTTCCTTGATAGCATCTTCACAGGCTTGTGGAGCTATCGATCGATCTTCTCAGTGGTATCTTCACAGGCTCGTGGAGCTGACGATCTCTTCGACAACATCTTCACGGTCTCGCAGCTATCGATCTTCTCGGCGTCGTCTAGCTCGAGTGCAAATCCGACCAACCCATACGACACGACCGGCCCGTGCATGCAGCTGAGAAGAAGTAAAAAGATAAAATATGTATCAACGTGTATAACTACCTGTGGCTGACATGGTCTTCGACGCCAACAGCAATTGCTAGCTTCCCAGCCCGATGCCTCTGGTCGTTCTCCAGACGTACGACAGTGCAGAGCCGTGCGGATGAGAGCTCTTCTACTGCTTGTACGTGCACTTGGTGAGTGGTGTGTGCTCTCCTGGGCGATCAGCGATCACCAGAACCAGCAGATGAGGAGGCCCCGAGAGACCGTACCTCTTCTCCTTTTCTTCTTGTGTTTTTCTTGTACGTGTAGGCAGGTGGCGAGTGGCAGCAGAGAGAGAGAGAGGAAGAGTCCTCTCCCTGCCTCTGTCCGGTGGTGTGGGTGTGCCCTGCGGTTGAGCAATACCGCTCCCGCCACCGTCCAGGATGCTTCGCGATTCGTGCGAGTCAATACTTCTCTCTCCCCATTGCTTTGCGATCCGTGCAGTCTCACTGAGGATGTTTGTGGGCCGTTGGATAAGGGGGGCGGCCGCACCCGGTTGTGGGAAATCCGGGTTGGTGTGCCCTGTGTACTGGTCTCCCCCCCCCCCCCCCCCCCCTGAATGTGTGCAGCAGCTCTCCTTTTATAGGCCAGCTGAGAGGAGCCAAAGCAGGCAATGCAAAACGCGTACGTGACCAACGCCTTGCCTTGCTACACACTGCTGTGCTCCCGTTACTATATTATACTCAAATTACTACTATATTATATCTTTCCTTCTCGAGCTGCTTCCCTTCCATCAAGCAAAACAAATCACCAATGACACTTTTCTATACAATACGATGCACCCCAGTACATTTCCTCTTGAGGCACATCCCGCAATCACGGTGCCTGTAAAGTTTCTATAATCAATAAAATTGACCAATAATATGCGCTCTCATTCCTTTTCTAACAAGATAAAAGAATTTTCAAATCACCGGAAGGCAAACCAGCTGTGCACGCGCTCAAGCTGTGGGCCTTCGAATCCGGCTCCAGCCAGCCAGTCAGAACCAAAACCACCCGATCAATACGTGTGTGCTTGCATGCCTGGCTGTCCTACTCCAAACATAAGCGTACACGTACGAACAAATATGTATGCATTGAGCAACCGGACACGCACATTTATTAGTCACTACTAAGAACTCCAACAATACTTGCCTCCTCTAAACCACATTTGGATTCATAGCACGTACTAGTTTCTCGTATATTTTGCACGCATCATTTTGCACCTTTTTATTTTTATCCAATTTGTCAAATATTGGAGCTGTGTATATTCTCTTGATCATGTACAAAATTCATCAAACACCAGGAAGGAGGAAGGGAGGGGCGGCATCGGGTAAAGAGAGGGGCCGGCTGGCACGGGGAGAAGGAAGAGGGACTACATTTTGCGTAGGGAGGAGGAAGAGGAACGACATTTTGCGTGCTCTGTTGGAGAACCCAAGTTTTGAGGAGAGGACTCTTTTACTGTTGGTTACCCAAACTACAGAATGGGTATCCTTTTTGAGTCATGTTTGTTGGAGATAGTCGAACGGTTGTGTGTGTAGTAGTGAGTGGCATGGAAGTGGGCCACTACTATGCATGTGAACCTCTACCACTCTCTACTGTATGCAGCCAACTGATGTTTGGTTGCCTGTTCGGTCACCTTAGGCAGGCTAAGCTAGTGCAGAGGAAGCCTTTTAGCCAGGCTTAGTGGAAACGCAAACATCAGCCGTTCTCCCGTAGCCAGGCTAGCGGGAGCAGCAACGCTGAATCGTTTCACCTCCACTTCACTGAGCCGCGCCGCTCCCCGCCATCGTCCGTGCACCCGCACGGGCTCGTGCCGCTCCCCGCCGGCGCCCTCGTAGACTCGCGCCGCTCCTGCCACCATCGGTGCGCACATGCGCGCTCGTGCCACCCTTCGATGCTGCCGCCGTGGGCTTGTGCGCCTCTCCCTGCCATTGTGGATGCGGGCTCGTGTTGCGGCCGTGAGGAGCTCGACGCGGTGGAGCGAGGTGAGCGCAGAGGAGTGCTCCCCGAGCGGCGTGACCGTGAAGAGCTTGACGCGGCGGTGGCGGAGGAGCGAGGTGGGCCCTGTAGTCTGCGCTTCGTGGGCGACGCGACCGTGAAGAGCTCGACGGACCCTGCATGTCCGAGCTGGCCTTGCCCGAGCTCCGTTGGGTCCTTGAGCACGAGATCCACCTCTCCTATGTTCTTCTCCTCTTCGTCTGTTCATCCATCACCACCCTCTCCTCTCACTGCACGTATATGGACAACCTGTGTTGTCTGGTGTTGCAAGGGAGGAGCTATGCAGCAGCATCGGCATGGTTGACCATGGCGTTGAGGATGGTGCCAGCTCGTCCATAGTATGCTCACCAAGTGTTCGACGGAATGTCTGAAAGAAGGTAAACTCACCTGTTCAAAGGTTTGGTGATCGTATCCTAGCCAAAACATGCAACCAAACACATCTATTCTTGTATAGGCTAAGCTAGTTCCTGCAACCAAACAAATGCATCTTGCATTGCTAGAACCAGGTTTTACCTGGCCAGGCTTAGATAGCTAGTCAGGCTAGATCTTGAACGTGAACCAAACAGACCCTATGTGTTCTTGCGTTGCGTAGATGCATGTAATACAGACGCCTATTGAAACTGTATGTTTGGGCGGTCGAGATCTAGATTGCGACGGCGAAAGTAGACAGGAACCCTATCTTATCTGTTCGGGTGCGGCCCATCCAAGAAAAGCGGGTTTACAGGCCCAACCGATGCTGAGTATCCGCGCATCACCGGCTAGATCCGCTGCCTGTCGGCGGTGCACGTAGTCGACCGGTGCGCTGCTCTCCGCGCCACCCAGGCCAGAACCGCCCCACGCCGCTCGCTAGGCCTCGCGACGCCGCGGATCTCGCTCGTACGCGTCAACCCTCTGCTCACCCGCACTGGTGCGACGGCCGCTGCCACAACGCGCTGCTCATCTCGTCCGGTGCCGCCACCGCGAGTCCTGGTCGCCGTCGTGGCCGTCGTGGCTCCCAACTCGGCCACGCGTTCGTGTGCTCGCCTGCGCCGGTGCTCTGCTCGTTCGCGCGAAGTGGGTTGCACCCATCCGGTGGATTCGGAGGAACCGGATCGAACCCAAACCTTCTCGACTCCCAACCAAACACCGTAAAGCTGGGTTCGGCCCAGTCCAATCCATCCCGACCCTCTCTATCCAAACGCACGCTACCTGGACCATCACAGCCCATCTTGGCCCAAAATACTTCCGCGCCGCTCGGCCATGAGGACAGGAACAGCGGCAGCGCCCGAGGGACAACCGCCGCCACCGCGCTCCCACACGCCGTCGGCGATGTCGCAGAGGTCGGAGTCGGGCACTGCTAGGGAGAGCGACGAGGAGCAGCGGCTGCGGGCTGCGCTGCGTCACCTGCAGGTGGAGGCGGGGGTGCTGGAGTGCCTGGTGTACAAGCACCGGAACCAGCACCGCGGCGCCGCCTACTTCCAGTACCTCCTCAAGGTGAGGCCTGGACGCCCTTCTACAGTCCACACCGCCTCCTGATGAAACCTCTCATCCTTCTGAGCCAGGGGCGAGTTTCTATGCGCGTAGGTGAGAAGGGACCTGAAGCTTCTGCTCGGCGCCGGCCTCGCGGAGGTCCTCAACGCCGTGTTCCCAGTTCTCGCATGCCGCAAGCCAGCCAACACGATCCTCGTCCCCACCAAGTCAGTTTCTTAGGTCACAAGTAGGACTAGGGTTTAGGGTTCCTGCAGTGGAATATGTATGTATGACGCGTAATTGATGACAACTCTACAAAGATATGGAAATTATGCTTATTCGGATTCTATGTTACTTATCCAACATTAAGACCATATGAGAGAATTTGGATAAGCACCATACAACCCGACTTTGTAGTGTTAACTCCCCCTACATGTGTGCTCAAATGGTTTGGTTTCAAGCTTGCACACATGCATAAATATGAAATTTGTGGGAGTGTTAGCACTACTAAGTAATGCTAAGGTATACAAGATAGAATTATACCTTTGAAGCGTGCATACCACATTTTAAATCATCCTTAGCATCAACCTTGCTAGAAACAAGTGAAACTAGATACCACGTGAGATCAACATTATAATCAAGGTTCTAGTTACCACTTGTTACAGTAAGACTATGCTCTAAAATACCAATAGAAGGAAAACAATCATCATCCAAGTCTTGGCTCTAGCAAATATTGCACACAAGCATGTATATCAAATGTAAAACATATGCATTATGCAAGCAAGCAAATGTAATGCACAACCAAATGCATCAAACATGTATTCATGAGCTTGCTCCCCCTACTTGTGTGCTCTCTTTTGTCCAAGAATGTTGATCCTTTAGCATTCTCCAATCTTGCTCCCTCTTTATCCATGTCCATCTTCTTTTCTCCCTCATTGTCCTTGACATCCATGTCCATCTTATTTTCTCCCTCTTTGTCCTTGACATATCACAATTGACATATATTTTCCACAATTTCTCCCCCTTCGTCATCAATGACCACAAAAGGTATGCTCTATTCTCACAAAGGGTGACACTAGGGTAGATGGTTGACACTTGAATCTTGCATTTTTTTTTATGGACACCACCATATGTGTTGGAATGACACTACTTGTAGATACCCCGTGAAGATACATGAAAGCCACTTGTAGGATCTTTGATCTTGATACCAATCGGTGGGGCACCTTCTCTTATGTCATAGCATGAGTCATTCACTTGATAAACTTGAGCTCTTGTTGGTGAGGGATGCTTTGCTTGATTTGATCACTTAAAGTTGAGGATCACTTGAAGTCTTGTAGGATACCACTTGAATGAAAGTTTAAACTTGATATCCATTTGCATTATTGTCTTGTTCTTGAACTCTTGTCATGAGCTTCTCATTTGTGACTTGAACTATTGAATTTATACAAGATATCTAACTCGGTTTGCTCTAGAGTAAGCTTCTTCACACATTTTTCAATGGTTATCTTACTCACGTTGAATTAAATACTTGAATGTTCATCTTCTAGATCAAGTACTTGGGTTCACTAGGCTCATGAACAAATCCATATACTACCACTAGATCATATAAACAATCAAGCAATAGTGGTAGGCTATGAATTTAAACTTTTCATTTGTTATGCATGATCCTATTAAGCATGTACTATATGCACTAACCGCATACTAGTAAGGGATGAAATGATCATGCACATTACAATGATACCTTTGCTATGTTGGAGAAGAGGATAGTCACATAGATTCCAATTTATTTCTCCAATAGCAATGCGAAGTCCATGGTGAAGACCAATAGATACCAATTGAAAGAACAAATCTTCACCCATATGATCAGGTGCACTAGCTCAATGTTGTGGTTGACATTGCTTCTTCATTTGTTCTTTGCTTGCTTGAGAGCTTCCCAATAAATATCAATGGAGATCATACCAATTGATAAACTTCAATTTGCTCTCTACTTTGGGTTGTTGCTTGCTTTGCTTGGTCAATCCTTTCATTGTTTCAACTAAGCATCCCAAACATCCTTTGAATCACCACTTCCATATTAGCCTTCCAAGTACCATACTTGGTTAACCTACAAAAGGCGGCAAGTCCCTACAAAAGGGAGAAGTGACCTCTCTCCAAAGAACATCCTTGATCCTTACTCGAAATGCCTTTGTTTGATTGATCCAATGGTGAACTCATCATGATGAAAGCTTCTTGCATGGTTGCCTGAGTTCAACTCTTCCTTCTTTGAGTCCTTTTCTTTCTTCCAAATGATCTTCTATTATTACTAGGACTTGACCTTCCTCTTTATCTTGATATTGGTCTTGATCTTCAATTTGAGTACCAAATTGTGTGCCAAAAACACTTCACAATAGAATGGCCTTGTACTTATCTTGGTCATACTTCTAGCGCATCTCAAAACCAAACATAGGTCCCTCAACCACTTACAAACATGATTCCAACTTGAGGGCCTTTCAATCAAAGTGACTCTAGATCAATCCAATAAATGTCACTTTTTCTGGCAGATTCTGTCCTCTTCAATGAAACATGTATATCTCCCAAAATATGTGTCCAATTACCATGAAATTTGGTGGGTATGTGCCTCACTATGTATTCTAGTAGACATAAAAATTTGAGCTTCATTGACTTTCTAGATTGCTACCAGATTTCAATTCTTTTACTTGTTGTCCATGCAGAAAACTGCTCAATAGAGTTGACAAAATCCACTACCACACGGAGTTTCACTTATCCAATGGATTCCAAATTTCTACAGAAACTAATACTATAAGTGTAGAGCATGCGCACCAAATTTCAAGTCAATCCAACTAGATTTGATCATCCAAACATGGCTATCTTCTCAGCTAACTCAAATTTTACAATATTGGACAACTTTGAGCAATTGAGCTATACTCTAGCAATTTGAATCAAACTTGAAGCTAACTTGTTTGAACACTCTCACAAGACATATATCCATTCAATCCACTTACTAAAAGTCATCTTGTGAACATATCCAATCAAACTAACTCAAACTTGATCACTAAGCAATTTATCCATTCAATCATCTTATAGCAAGCAACATATGCATATATATCCAATTCAATCATCTCATCATATGCACCCAAATGAATGTGATCAACTAGAGATATACCTTGGTACCCATGATCATCCAATAGCAAGCATCTACTCAATTTGATTGCAAGCCTTCAAATATATTCAATAGACCACCACAACTTGAACTTTGCACTTGTATGTTTTGCACTTGGACTTCACTTATCTTGACTTGGCATTGGGTTTGGATGTGTACTAAGCTTTATTTCTTGACTCAATTAAATGATGAACAATATGAAATCAATTGAATCAAGCCTCCAATGCCATGGTACCTACACACATTCATCCACTGTTTGATGGTACCCAAACTTGTTTGGGTCCTCTCAAGTTAGGAGCAACATACTTAGGCAATGCCTTAGTATGAATAGCGGGATGTTTTTCAATAGCAACCAATGAGGTACCATTGTCATCCTTTCTAAGCACAATATCATCATCAATTGAAATGGGCTTAGAAGTTTTACCTAGGGGACACGAATTAGCCATGTGTCCCCTTTCCCGGCATGAGTAGCAAACTCTCTTTGATTGAGACTTCTCTTCCTTGCTCATTTGTTGCTTCTCATTGCCTTGCCTCTCATGAGTTGCTTGAACCTTCTTCTCAAACTTGGTAGGACACCCCGAGGCAAAGTGTCCCATATCATCATATTTGTAGCACTTGATGTGAGCCAAATCTTTCTTCATTTCTTCATTCTTGCTCATCATCATCATCTTGGCATCTTGAATATGAGTTTGATGCCTTGCTCTTCCACCCCTTCTTGTTTTCTTCTTCATCATCAATTCACCATCATGATGGTTGTTCTTGATTTGAACTTGGGGCTTCCTTTCTTGTGGCAATACTTGAGGCTTCTTGGTTGGGCAATGCTTAGCAAAGTGTCCCATTTCATGGCACCGGTAGCACATGAAATGAGATAGCTTCTTTTCTTCTTGCTTATTCATCCTCTTGCCCTTAGTTTTGTTCTTGTTGAAGCCGACACCACTCTTGTCACCATAATTCTTTTGATTCTTCATCATGTGCTCATAGGTGACCTTGGAATTGTAGCACCTTGAAAGGTCCTTGTTTGGTTTTGGTAATTGAGTGACAACTTAGGTGGACTAATATGTGTTTGAAGTGAATTACACAGGTGATTAGTCCACAGGTGATCATGTGTGAGCAACATATGCCATAGAGGAGAAATGGCTTGGAATATGTCGCAAGGCTCACACATGTGAAGAAGGAGCTTAATGCACATGAAACATGACATGTGGTCATGTGGCTAAGATGGTGAAGATCAAGGCAAGACTTGGCTTGATGGACCGGTTGCAAAGGTGAAGGGCAAGTTGGAGGCTTTGAAGCCGTTGGTACCGAGTGTCGGGAGGCTTAAGCAAGACTCGGAGCCGAAGGACCGAAGCGATGGAGAAGAGCAAGTGATGTCAAGATTGATGGACCATGGAGGCCATGTGATGATATGGAGTGGATCATATCATTTGATGAAGAGGTTGGTGCATGTGTTGCATCAACACATGGAGGAGATGGAATGGAATGCGCAAGGCAAAGGTATACTTATAGGGCATTTCATTTCACCGGTCATAGGTGTGTAGAGAAGATTATGACCGGGTTTAGGATAGATGGTCGTACTATTAAGAGGAGCAAACTTGTTTGCATATCGGTCATCTAGTGCCACTAGAGCGATCTAACTTTGCGATGTTACTAAGATCGAGTGGCGTTATGAGTGAAAGAGAAAATCCTTTGAAAATGATTGTGAAAATGCTAACACACATGCACATGTTGTTGTACACTTGGTGGTGTTGGCACATTTGCAAAGGAGAAGTTGTTGGAGTTGATTTGGATCAACACAGAGAAGAAAAGGGAAGTTTTCTGAGTATGGTCGGTAGTACCGCCCAGGGGGGTCGGTAGTACCGCCCATGGGTGCTGCGTGCAACCTTCTCTGTGTTGGGGCTGATTTGGCCTGGCGGTAGTACCGCCATAACCTCGGTACTACCGCCCGCGGTGGTACCGACCAGAGGGTCGGTGGTACCGTGGCCCTGAAGAGTTTTGCAGGCTCTCTGTGTTGAGCTGAGTTTGGCCTGCCGGTAGTACCGCCATAGGGTCGGTACTACCGTCCGTTCGAGGTTTCGAGGTGTGAGGAGTTTGGAAGCTCTCTGGAAGTGGCCAGTTTTGGCCTGTCGGTAGTACCGCCATAAGGGTCGGTACTACCGACCGTTGATGTGACCAAGGTCTGGAGATCTGGGAGCTCTCTGTGTAGTCCCAGATTGGCCTGTCGGTAGTACCGCCATAGGGCCGGTACTACCGACCATCGGTGGTACCGAGGTCGGGAGGATGTCTGGGAGCTCTCTATGTAGTTCCAGTTTGACCTGTCGGTAGTACCGCCATAGGGCCGGTACTACCGACCGTCGGAGGTACCGACCAGGAGTCGGTTGTTCGTTTTGGTCAACGCGCCATGTGTAACGGCTAGTTCTGACACTGTCGGTACTACCGCCCAGGGGGTCGGTACTACCAACCGAAGCGCAGAAAAGGGGAAACGGCTAGTTGGCCACTCCCCTCTATATATAGTCGTTGGGGCCGACTTTGGGCCTGCTGTGTGAGCACTCCAAAGCCTTGGTGGCTTGTGTCGATGTGCTATTGAGCCCTCTAACACACATATGCTTTAGTGCTTATCCGATTGTGTGAGAGAGTGATCCTAGTGCGTTGCTTTGAGAGATAGCATCGAGTGGCACTAGGTGTTCGAGTTGCAAGCCGGTGGTGCTTATTACTCTTGGAGGTTGCCACCTCCTAGACGGCTTGGTGTGTGTCTCCGTCGTGAAGCCCGCGTGAAGATTGTGCGTGGCTCCGGAGAAGCTTTGTGAGGGGCATTGTGCTCGCCCCGCGGGAGATCGCGAAGAGCAACTCTAGTGGAGAAGAGGCGTGAAGAGCGCCAAGTGGTCCGACCGGATCAAAAGCTAGAGCTCTTGGTGAGCACTCCATCGTGGAGAGGTTGGCTTAGTGTCACCACTAGCGAGAGGATCGGCGGCAACCTTGGGCTTGCTTCAACGGGGACTAGCTTGGTGGCAACCAAGTGAACCTCGGGATAAAATCTTGTGTCCTCGTCTCTTGTTGCTCTTATTGTTCTTTGTTCCTTGCATATTACGCTTGTTTGTGTTCTTCGTGTTCTTCCTCCCTCCTTCACTCTATCTTAGGTTGGGAAGGCTCGATCTACCTTTTTGGCAAGGAACCAAGACGTGGGGAAGCTACATTCGTCATCTACATCATCTAGGGAAGTGGGGTAATTGCTAGATCTGAGATTGCATCTCATCCCCTTCGATTTCGTAGCTCCCTGCAGGTGCTCGGTAGTACCGGCTTAGAAGCCCAGTAGTACCGGCGTTGGTAGTACCGGCCTATAGCCCGGTAGTACCGACTACCTGCTGTTTACACTAGCTTGTATTGCAATACTAATCCTTGTGCTAGTGTTTAGTTGCTTAGTTTGTGTAGCTAAGTTGAGCTCTCTAATTTGGCTTGTGTAGCCTTGTTATTGAGCATTGCTAGTGAGCTTAGGCTTTGTGCTTTGCTTGCTAGATTGCATAGGAGCTCCCCCGTGCTTGAAGTACTAGTTGCATAGGCTTGTGTGACCTTGCTTCTAGAATTGGTTAGGTGAGCTCTAGCTAGCCCGACACCTTATTTGCATTGATTAGGATCTTTTGTAAGGTGTCATAGAGTATAGGTAGAGGGGTGTAGTCTTGGCTAGACCGATAGTTTTAATTCCGCATTTGTTTCGGTTAGCCGCTCCGATTATGTTTAAGTTTTAGAAAAGACTATTCACCCCCCCTCTAGTCCGCCATCTCGACCCTTCACACCTCTCTAACTTGTTGCTCAAATTCTTCACTTTAATTTTGAGCTTATTGTTCTCCTTCAAAAGGTTAGTCTCACAAGATATAGAAGTAGAACAAACATCTATTTGTGAAGAACATGGCATAGATAATAAATCATCACAAGAAGTGGATACATTCTTCTTGCCTACATCACATGGGTTAGCAACATTTTGCAATTGATCATTTGATCCATGTGATGAGCTCTCATTGTTTTTAAGTTTCTTCGAAAAAGCTTTAATGAGAGAGCCATATTTTTCAACCAATTCATCATGTGAAGCTCTAAGAACATCAAGTAAGTGCTTATGTTCTTCACATGAGTTCTTTAGAAATGAGTTTTCATTTGCTAATTTCATTGTTTTATTTTTCTCATTTTCTAAAGACATGGTCATGCTAGCAAATCTACTAATAAGCTCATCATATGAATCAACATGATCAACCACATTAGCATTAGATACCTTGGTGTCACCTTGTGACATGAAGCAATGTGGTGATGGGCTTGTAGTAGTATCACAATCATCAACCGAGCATGAGCCATCAACATCATCAAGTGTGCTTAGAGTAGAATCATTACTTGCAACACTTGAATTATCACCATCTATCTTGTCAAGTGAGCTTGTTGTAGATCGATCATCATCGTCGTCACTTGACCATGAGGTGGAGCAATCTTCCACAATCACCAAGTTGTGGTCATGCTCATCATCCTCATGTGCCTCCTCCTTGAGCTCACTAACATCATCATCATTTGAGGCACTCCCATACTTTTCATTGAGATACTTCCACATGTTATGGGAGGACTCCATATCCATGATCTCACTAAAGATATCATCACGCAAAGATCTAAAAATGATGTTAGTAGCTTGGCACTCGAGATCTAGGCATTTCTCTTGTGCCTGAGTTAGATTCTTTTCATCCAACATATGAGAAAAGCCTACATCTACGATCCACCACATTTGAGGGCAAATAAACTTGAAATTGCATATCATCCAAGTTTTCCATCGTGTAAAGTGAGTGCCATAAAAAATGTGTGGACAATCAATGGCTAGCCCATAAGTCATCATCCTCTCGGGTCGGTGAAGACCACAAATGAGAGACCTCGGCTCCGATACTAATTGAAGGGTCGAGATGGCGGACTAGAGGGGGGGGTGAATAGTCCTTTCTAAAATTAACCGCGTTGGCTAACCGAAACAAATGTGGAATTAAAACTATCGGTCTAGGCAAGACTACACCCCTCTACTTATACTCTATGACACCTTACAAAAGATCCTAAACAATGCAAATAAGGTGTCGGGCTAGTTAGAGCTCACCTAACCAATTCTAAAAGCAAGGTCACACAAACCTATGCAACTAGTACTTCAAGCACGGGGGAGCTCCTACACAATCTAGTAAGCAAAAGCACAAAGCTCCTAAGCTCACTAGCAATGCTCAATAACAAGGCTACACAAGCCAAATTAGAGAGCTCAACTTAGCTACACAAACTAAGCAATGTGACTAGCAAGACTACAAGTCAACTAGTCACGCAAGAGAGCTACTTCTAAGCTACACAAGCAAAGAAGGTAACTAGCAAGCACAAGCGAACTAGTTACAAGAGCAACAACTCAACACTAGCACAAGAATGAGAAGGAAATACAAGCTAGTGAATGGAGATAGCAAACCACCGAGAAGATGAACACGAAGTTGACACGGTGATTTTTCACCGAGGTTCACTTGGTTGCCACCAAGCTAGTCCCCGTTGAGGCAAGCCCAAGGTTGCCGCCGATCCTCTTGCTAGTGGTAACCCTGAGTCACACTCTCCACGATGGAGTGCTCACCAAGAGCTCTAGCCTTCGATCCGGCCGGACCACTTGGCGCTCTTCGCACCTCTCTCCACCAGAGTTGCTCTTCGCGATCTCCCGCGGGGCGAGCACAATGACCCTCACAAATCTTCTCTGGAGCCACGCACAATCTTCACGCGGGCTTCACGACGGAGACTCGAAAACCAAGCCGTCTAGGAGGTGGCAACCTCCAAGAGTAATAACCACCACCGGCTTGCAACTCGACCACCTAGTGTCACTCGATGCAATCTCTCAAAGCAACGCACTAGTGATCTCTCTCTCACACAATCGGATGAACACTAAGCATATGTGTGTTAGAGGGCTCTCAGGCACACCCAAGCCCGGACACAAAGTCCCTAGGGTGCTCAGCAGCCAGCCCACGGCCGGCCTCAACCGCTATTTATAGAGGGGGGAAACCAACTAGTCGTTCCCCACTTTTTCCCGAGCTCCACGAAGACCACCGGTACTACCGGTCAGTGGACCGGTACTACCGGTCGGGCCCCCAACGTTCCACGAAGCGAGCAGGTGAGAAACCAGGCAGTACTTCCGGTCAGCGACCGGTACCTCCGGTCAACATGACCGGTACTACCGCTTCACTACCGGTACTACCGCTTCACACTTCACTACTCCCGTTTGATCAAAAAGGGCCACAAGGCCGGTACTTCCGCCCGCAGGCCGGTAGTACCACCCGGAGGGCCGGTACTACCGCCCGTAGCCCGGTACTACCGCCCGACTTTGATCCTCAGCCCAACGGCTACTTCACCTGAGCGGTACCTCCGGTACTTGACCGGTACTACCGCTCGCATGGCCGGTACTACCGGTCGACCACCGGTACTTCCGGTGAACCCCTTAGGCGCCCGTTAGAAGAAACTACGCAGGAAACAGGATTTCTGAAGCCCCGATCGGTACTACCGGCCCCCGGACCGGTACTACCGACCACTGGACCGGTACTACTGCCCCACAGAGTGGTACTACCGCCCCTGGACCGGTACTACTGCCCCACGGACCGGTACTACCGCCCGTCCAGCGGTACTTCCGCTACTAGCCGGAGCTCCGCGCTAAAACGACCATAACTCTTCGCTCCGAACTCTGATTTCAATGATCTTGGACATTTTGGAAAGGTTATTCAGAGGGCTAGACAATCCACATGAATACACAATCCAAAACACAAAGGATTAGAATAGATTTCCAATCCAAGATCAAATGCTTCTCTTTTTCAACCAAAGCTTCCTCCAAAACTTCTCCGAGTTGATCCAATTCAACTCCAACACCTTCTCCTTTGCAAAAGTGCCAACACCACCAAGTGTACACCATCATGTGCATGTGTGTTAGCATTTTCACAATCATTTTCAAAGGATTTTCACTTTCACTCACCACGCCACTCGATCCTAGTAACATCGCAAAGTTAGATCGCTCAAGTGGCACTAGATGACCGATATTCAAACAAGTTTGCTCCTCTTAATAGTACGGTCATCTATCCTAAACCCGGTCATCAACTTCTCTACACACCCATGACCGATGAAATGAAATGCCCTACAAATATACCTTTGCCCGCCTTGCGCATTCCATTCCATCTCCTTCAGTGTTGATGCAACACATGCACCAACCCATCTCCAAATGATATGATCCACTTCATATCATCACATGGCCTCCATGGTCCATCGATCTTGACCTCACTTGCTCTTCACCATTGCTTCGGTCCTTCGGCGCCAAGTCTTGCTTAAGCCTCCCGACACTCGGTACCAACGGCTTCAAAGCCTCCAACTTGCCCTTCACCTTCGCAATCAGTCCATCAAGCCAAGCCTTGCCTTGATCTTCACCATCTTAGCCATATGACCACATGTCATGGTTCATGTGCATTAAGCTCCTCCATGATCATCACATGTGTGAGCTTCACATCAAGTCCAAGCCATTCACCTCCATGGCTCAAGTGCTCACACACATGTACCCGTGGATTAATCCCTGTGTATCTCACATAAACACAATGAGTCTACCTAAAGTTGTCACTCAATTACCAAAACCAAACTAGGACCTTTCAGCCGCTTTAAGGAAGCCGCTGGATGGGGCCTGTGGCCGACGACCCGACGTCCTGGGCAGACGGCCTCGCCTGGTGCCATACCCTGAGGTTCGTCCATGGAGGAGATGAAATGAGTCCGTCGCGAGTCGCATTGGGGGAGGAGACGGGGAGGGGGAGACTGTGCGACGTGATTTCAGGATTAAACCGTGAAGTTATGAGGGGAAAACCAGAGGGAAAGAAAAGGAAAATCAGACGCAGTAGGAAAAAACCGAAGTGGGGGGAGGGGATGTCGTCGCAGGGGGCGGCAGGATGACGAGCGGAAACTTCACCTTTTAGTCGTCGTCGCGACGAGCAGCGCGAGGAGCCGGCCATGGAGTAGGGATGTGGCGGCGGCGGCGGCGGCCATCGGACCTGGAGGCGAGACCTGGCGGCGGTGTTTTTTCCCCGAGAGGAACGACGGGATTGAGACGGAAGATCGAGAGGAAGCGTCCATGAGTGAGTGGGTCGGTCGTTGGCTGGGCCAGACCAAACAGATGGGGAGAAATTTTGCCTTTTTATTATTAGGTATATATATATATATATATATATATATATATATATAGAAACCGAATAAAAACATACTCAATTTTTTAAACTGTGCATATTACATCCCTAACCTGATTATGAGCGGTTTTAAAGATGGTTTTATTTTTTTATTTCGACTGAATCTTGTTATAAAATAAAAAATTCAATCTACATGACTATATATGGTATGCTTTAGTGCAAAGTTTTGTTGTAAATTTAGGTCTATATTTTTATAATTAATTAGAATAATTTATAATTACGGTTTTTATAGTCTAATTATGATGAAAATTTTATAGTAACCTAATTATTGTATTGTCGTAAAGTTTTTTATACTTATTAGATCATGTATAACTTAGTTATAGATTTTTTTTAATGGTTTACGATTGTTAAATCTCCCTCCCTTGTAGTAGTGAGTCAAATTCGAAATCAAATTAGAATAAGAGCTCGATAGAATTTTATTCAAAGACATGCTCATTAGTTTCTTCTCTTAATAATGCCTGTCCTGCTCTGCATACTTCATCTTGCAGGTAAGAACCCATCCAACACAAAAACGCAAGCTCTTGTTCAATTCATAAACTTCTCTTTTATTACAACCCATCATGTGGTGCTGATTTCATATGTGTATGTGTATTTATCTCTTTTATTATTCTAATTAGTCTTTGTTCAAACTTCAGTCTGAGAGGAGAGAAGTGCAGAGGATAAATGCACCATTTGGCATGCAGGACGGCAATTGGGATTTAGGAGGCCATTGTTCCATGGCATCATGACTCCAATTTTGTCAGGGAAGAGCAAATCCCTCCAACCCACAGGATGATAAACTTCAGTATGATAATGAGGATGACAACGATAGACTACGATGATGATGATGAGGACAAGGATTATTACTACGTTGATGAAGAAGATGCTTACTATGGACGTCGTCCCTCTCCATAACGTGCTTCACCTTCCTTTTCATGGAAGTCCTGTTCACTAGGCCCATCTTTCAGAACTTACTGTGCAATACAAGTCTCCAGCACACATTGTTTTTTCTGAGATGACCTGTGTGTTCTATCCAACAGTGCAAGCCAAGGACTATCTTCAACATTACAATATACTTTGTTCTTTATTTTCCTCATCATCACTTTATTATAGTCTATTACACCAAAACAATCGGGTCAAAGCCAAATGCCATCAGGGTAAGTACAACAGCAAATTTACATCATGTTTAACATGGAAGGCTATGGATCATCGTTAAAGAACAAACAAGAAGCGAGCTGTCCTGTTCAGCAAAAGAACAACAGCTCCAGCATGTGCCTCTATCCTCTAGTACCTTTCTCATCTCCTGTACTATACAGCCATCTCAAGGCCTACGGGAACGGACATTGGCCAAATTTCCCAGAGGGGTAAAAAAACGTGGCAACCTAAAATTGGACTCAAATATGAAGAGGGCAGATGTTCTATTGCTTCTCTGCAACATGGAAAGGAAAAAAAGAACTGTTGGATGGTTTCAATTTCTTTGCACCATAGGGTAAGCGGTAGATTATCCTCTGCAACCCACCATGATCTTCTCCTGTCCCGGACTCACTCTCATCTTTGATCACTACTTTCTTGACAAGTTCTCTTGTGTTGACTCCCTCGAATTGCTCTCATCTTTGATCATCGCCTTCTTAGCAAGCTCATATCCTGCAAAGTTCATTGCTCCAAGAGGAGCAATCCAAAAGAAGCGGGGGATCGCACCCTTAAAGAGCCCAAGTGGACCCTCGTTTCGAAGGATGGAGAAGATTATCATCTGCATAGACACCGGTGTGCCTGGAGGGGCGGTCATCATCCTAGTCTTCATCACATCAAAGGGAGTGGTCACTATTGCTGCTACTCCTCCAGACAATGCCCCAACTGTCACTATTTCCCATGCTTCCAAGTCTCTCTTCAAAACATGCTGTGCTGCCTGCAAAACAAAGACCAGCATCATTAGATGTGTCAATATGCAAGGCATAGTGATACTAACATAACAAATATAGCTATCATTCACAAATTATGAGAACCAAACTAGTCACCAGTAACACTAATAAGTAGTAACTGACTAAATGGGTAAAAATTTCTACCCCTAAGACAGCTCCATTTGGTACAACCTTTATGCGTCAAAACAAAATCATTAGTCTGCCCTTTTGGGGTTAGAGAATGACATTTTCCCTCCAAATCAACAGAACTGATAGCCCAAAATCAGCCAAAGGTAGTTGAAAAAGGTAACTGACTTGTTAACAACATAGGGATTTGTGAATGCCACTTTGAAGGTCCAGTGAAAACACAATCAATACAAATGAGGATACCTTCTTAGCTTCTGCATAGAGGCACATTCCAGCAACATAGAAAGGAACCTCACGACAGAGTGTGGCCCCAGTGCCACGAAAAAACCCCTTTGGGCCATCTTGTCGAATGGTGCCAACAATCGCCTCCCCTACATTGTTGAATATTCCAGCTTGCAAACGTTGCTTAAGAACCTCACAAGGGATTCGGACTGCAGTCCCTAGGACTGTGCTGCAGAAGGACGCAATTGATTGCACCTATGGAACAAAAAGCATATCATCAAGCAATTCCACAAAGCACAATAATTATTACAGAGAACCAGAAAGTTTCTATTACCACTACTAAGTTCTAAAAAACTCCATCGACTTCATGAGATTTATAAGGTGAGCTCCAGACTGACAGGAAGCCCCTTTATTGTAGAGAATGCAGAGTTGCACAAGACAAGAAGTACTGTAGTAGTAAATCATACCTGAATCTCTGGAAGTGTTGGAGCGACATTGATTAATACAAGCTTGCTTGCTTCGAAGATTCCTGTCCTCAAACCATGGCTGCAAATGACAGGATTTGAATTTTATAGCCTACAAAAGATTTGCATATAAACCTATGAAATGCCACATACCTTGAAAACTGGCCGAGAATCGCTGGGATAGAACCTCGATACAATCCTCGAAGCCCAATTTGTGGAAGCTTTGAAATGAGCTCTGGAAATGAGAGCGTAGATGCTTGGACACGTGTCTGGTACAGCAAAAAAAAGATAAAGTAATTGAATTTTGAGTACTTTGGTTGGCAGACATATAATGCTTTCGCATACCACATGCGTATTGATTTGTGATGGGCAATCATAGTCATAATAAAGTAAGATCTTGAAATGGGATGCTATGCACAGAAAGCTCTTAATTCAATATCATGTGCTTAATTGAATCAGTTGTCTGAACTAAAACGGTATAAAGAAGCATGCAAACTAAATAAAACAGTATAAGCAAGCATGCTGCTACTGTACCTTCATTGAATCAATAGGATGCAGCAGAGAGGTAGAGAGCGCACTTGCAAGACCTCCAGCTAAAGCAGACTTCAAAACACTTCCTGTGGATATTTCTATAGGTGGGGGGACAGCAACAACAGTAGCAGCTTCAAACCAAATGTTCCTGAATACATTTGTAAGTGAAGAAAAGTAAGAGAGCAAAGATAGCACCATATAATGATGAAATATAGTCGGAATTGGTGATAATTGCAGAGTCACTATTCACTAAAGCCAATTCAACCGCAGGTTTCTTCTAACAGGATACATCAGACATACCGAGGATCATCCTCAAGGCGTTCTGAAGGAAGTAGAAGCATGAAGTTCCGGAAATGGCCATATGAGATTGATCCTTCTGAATCAGAATTTAGATACCGTAGCATGGCAGCGGCATTATCTTCATTGGCCGGAAGTCCAGCACCCTTCAAGGAAGTCAAAATTTGATTCTTGTGAAGTGTTCCAGACTTGCTCAAACACAACGTGGTATATGCTCGGAGAATGGTTGCCTCCTTCTGTTCCATCAAGGATAAAAATTGCTTCCACCCAATTGATTTTGAAAAGAAGTTGCTTCTTGTATGGCGGAACAATTCTCGAGCATACCTCCTTGGTAACCGCCTCTTCCTCATTGCAATTTCGAGATCTTCTAGAGTGACTTGGCCATCACCATCTCTGTCTAACTCTTCAAAGAACCGCTTTCCTGCAGCAGCAAAACATCAGTTACAAATATCACCTCATGATCCAACTAATACATAAAAAGAGCAACCTTTTCATAAGTATCATTGCATTATGTTATGCAGAATGCTGAATTGCTAAGGTACCAATTAGAACTGTAGTTTGAAAATTGTATGGTGGATAGAGCGTAGATTGACTATAAATGTACTAACAGGAAAAATAGCACGATAGTACTGCACTGTTGTTGCATGGATCACTTAAAATGTCTGATAGGTGTACCTTTGATAGTAGCTCACCTAAATTTTCTAGATATAGTGGTGAAATAATGGAAAACATCAGAACAGATTTTATCCTGTAAATTGTAGATACAAATGGCATATCCTGAATCTGCATATTTGAAGAAGTCTAGTGATTAAATTGCATAGAATATAATATACTTTGGCATAAACTGGCATGTCAGCCTTCTACAGAGTTCTGACGGCGACTGACCTAATCTGGTGATTTTCTGACTGATGCCATATGGTAAAATGAATGCATGATTGGCAATTGTAGACCATAAGCCTATATACTGAAAGAGGTAGAAATGTGGACACCTCTCTGTTGGAAAATGAAAAATGATGTTACCTTCAATTTCTGCATATCTGAAGAAGTCTTGCACTGAGAAAAGCTTCTTCTTGTCAGGATGTCCATCCATCGGCGTTGATGATCTGCTCACCAGCTGTGGGACTAATTCAATGAGCTCCGTCAGTGAAACTGCAGACAGCGTAGACCGCAGACGCTCCACATTCGACAAAGGAATGTTAAGCAGCCGGGCAGGCAATCTTTGTGCCTGCTGTTGTGTACCGCTAGCTTTCTCCACACCCTCGTCGTCCCCAATTCCACCACCATCCTCCTGGTCGCTTACTGGTGCGGGTGCTGCTGGGACAGGGGACGCACCACTCATCACTCTTGCTGGCGGCGGCGGCGGCGGCGCCCCAACCTTTGCAAAGCCCAGGTTGGAAAGGAACCCATCGAAATCGGCCCTCTTCCCATCGATTGTCTTCCTAAGAACCACAAACTGCTCCAACTGTCGGGTAGCCGTACCAAATTCTTCACCTTTCTGCCTGCAGGCATCCTCCAGCAAGTGCAGGTTGTGGGAGAAGGCATCGAACGCAATGCAGAGCAGGAGCTCCAGTTGCTGCTGTTGCGGGGTGGCGCCACTGCTGTGATCCCAGTGGAGCGGCGGGGAGTGTTTGCCTGCCCGTCGCTTGGGCTTGAAGCACCTGGCGAATGACTTGAGGGGCTTGTGGAGGAAGTTGGTGACGACGACGTGGAGGTGGAGCAGGCAGTCGGCCTCGAGCTCCTCCTGCTGCTTGTGCTGCTTGGGGTTGGGATTGAGACTGGAATTGGATCCGGGGACGTGGATGACGGGAAGGTGAAGGTGCGCGATGGCGCCACGGGCGGCGGCGAAGAGGACCTCTAAGGGGTGGTCTGGCGCCATGGGCATCAGGGGCAGGAACTAGGTGGTGGCGGCTCTTGTCCGGCGGCGGTGGACTCCGGCAAGCGGCGGGGAAGGCATAGCAGCAAGGCAAGTGAGGCCTACCTGCCTCACTCAGAGAGTTCTGAGTGGGCGACAGCCCGGTTCTTCTTCCACTGCGGGAGAGGAGAGTAGCGAGCGGTGGGCAGGCGGCGGTGGAGGGCGGCCGTGGCCGGTGGTGACGAGGAGGAGAGGACCGAGGCGGAGCTGCCTGTAGGCTGTAGCAGACGAGACGGGAGGTGGAGAAGCGGCGAGCCAAGACCATGAGAATTGAGGAAAAACAACTGCAGAATTAAATTTAATTTCTCAAGGGAATGAAATGGATTACGATATTCAGATAGATCTGCCTTTTTGGAATTTTTTCTGTCCAGAAAAATAACTGGGAGAAGAATGTGCTTTCTTTTTATTTTTCAAAATAAAAGATAGTGTATTTTTAAGAGAAGTTTTAGAAATCTTTAAATACTTTTTAACTTGAGCAATTTTTTTTGTCAGGCTACCTAGTTGACCGACCGCAGCAATGCCAATTGGTGAAAAACAATGAACCCAACAGCCTCTCCAGTCGTCGTCGTCCTACTCATCCGTAGGATTCCTCATGTGCTGTCCACAAACCACCTATCTACCGAACCATGCCTCCAGATGACACACAAACACAGGAATGGATGTGATCGATCATTAGCGTGCCTACTACTGCTACAAACAATTAGCTGCAGAGTTATTAGGTGGTGTAAGAATGGTGTCTAAATTACTCGAGTGTGAACTCTAAATCCATCTAAGCAATATATTCATTTCATGGGATGTAAGCCTTATATTCATCTAGAGATTTCCCTTAGCCCCGTTCTTTTGCTTTTATCAGCCAGCTTATCAGTCATACTTCGACTTATTCTCTCTCACATAACACTATTAAAACAACCTAAATCAGTCGTAAAAACGATCAGTCAAACAACACCCCAACCCAAGAGTAGCGTACCTTATATGACTAGTCCCCGTGGTGGCTGGCATTCCTGTTGAGGAACAAACAATCTAATATAATCATGAGCAACAATTTTGAGTTTCAAGAGGGAGAGAACAAAAATCCAATTCCCACATGCACAAGACTTGCTCGGTCGATCTGCTCCTTTTCATACAGCTTTTATTCCGACAAAATCAGTACATACATACACATTGATTGATGTAGGCAAGAATTGTTTTCCCTGTAATGGGTGCACTCTATCATCTAGTCTACATACACACACACACACTCTCTCTCTCTCTACTGCTGACTCATACATACTAGCTTGATTTCCCTGTAACAAACACACTCCCTCACACAAGTAGAAAAGCAAGAGAAGAACACACTGCCTGACTGGTGGCTGAATCTGAAATGTTTTTTTTTTTCGCTAGTTTTTAGACAAAATCGAAGCGCATGAGAAGCCTGACGGACTTGTACCTGTTGCCCTTGCGGTCGTGCAGGGGCACAGCACGGACACCCTGCTTCAGCTCCCACACCGGCAGGCACGTCTGCCCCCCAAAGTCGTGCTTCTCCGACATGTCGTACTCCTGCACCTCTATCCTCAGGAGGGCCAGCTCCGGCACCGTCAGAGGGAACGTGAACTCCTCGTCCCACACCGGCACCCACTGGTCTTCGATCACCCTTGTCTTCTTCATCACAGTGTCCGCCCTCACTCCGGCGATCCCTACCTGTATTTTTTGTTTGTTTGTTTGTTTTCAGAGAGCATTTTCGGGAACCTCTAGTTATTACAATTACTTCATCCCAGCACAGCATGTGGTTTTCATGTCACTGCTGTTAACCCAAAACGAGAACATCTTTGTTGCCTTACCCTGGTATAGAAATCTGGAGGCGAAAACGCATCGAAATGCGTCTTGCTGAAATCCATGCGCCACCCATCTCCCATGTATACCTTTACCTGCTTGGACATCAAACCAGATTTAGCTATATGCTCGATTGGGACGTTTTTTTGAGCAAACTCGGTTGCCAAAGTCTGGGAAACATACACCTACCTTGAGAGTTTTCTTCACTGGCCAACTACCTTTGGGGTCAAATACTTCCCCGTTTCGACCTGTCGTTAGCAAGAAGTCAGGTTTTTTAACATACCCACAGCCACCATTGGCTCTGAAAAATCCTTGCATCAACCGGAGCGCTTTATCATGCCCCTGAAAAATGAAAGCCCAACGTATTATGTATGATGCCTTACTGCTCTCAGCAGTCACACATCTTAATACCACGTGATTACAAAAACGTGAAGGAAGTGCAAATTAGTGGCTAACATGACAGTTAAGAACTGAAACCTCACCTGCATGTTGAATGCAACCATCTGAGCACCATGAGTCCAGGCATTCATCGGATCATAGTTGGAAGAATTAACCCTTGTGCCCTTTGGGTACACACGGAGTATATTATTCTGGGTGAACCTGAACAGAGTTTAAATTTTCCTCAGCAAGTGTGTGACTATGGTAACCGCATTGAAGAGATGCAATCTTATGATTGGTTAATGTTGACAGTGTTAGGGATAAATGACTTTGTATTTTCAACTAAACAGATAGCATGTGTTGCCTATCTTTCTTAGGAAGCTACGGAATGCAGCCGTTTATTGAATTATCATGTCTGTCCTGTAACCTTAGCAACACTGGCAGTTCCTTTTTTTTCCCCATTACTGTATTTCACATTAGATACTGTAAGATACTACAATATAAACCTGCTAAACCCCTATGGACTAAAAGAGAGGAATAGGATTCAATGGCATAAGCAAAAATTGAGATTATAAAACCCACAAAAGCAATCTTATAACTACTCAATATGAAATCTTCTAGTACTCTTGTGCACTGAAATGAATGACACAAATTACCTTATGACTTCAGCACCATGAGAAGTTGTCGCTTTAGCTAACTGTGTTTCACTCAAAGAAAGACGCCTGACTTTTTCTGGATCCACCTTTAGCGCATCCCGTAAATGGCCTTTTGGTTTGCCAGCTTGAATGGTGATCAGTTTCCTATACTCCCAGGCAGTGTCCTGCTGAAATTTGGGATCATCCTCGTCGGAATCTTCCTCATCTTGCTCATCCAGTTCATCCTGTTTATGGAAATAAGTTTATCTCATTTGTGTTAAATCATGGGTGTGTGTCTAGACAAGACAGTGATATTGCAGACCTTTCCATCAGATTCATCAGCATTTGAATCTACTCTTCTTAGGCTTCCTGTTTCTGCGGCTAGATTTCCACTGCCATTTTGGTTATCAGCATTTGAATCTATTCTTCTTAGGCTTCCCGTGTCTGGCAAATCAGCTATATTTCCACTGCCATTTTGGTTATCCTTAACTTTGAGGAACTCCTTGTACTCTTGTGGGGGTTTAGTCGAGATGATTATTCTCCTCATCAGAGCTGCTGGAGAGGGCAACTCTTTCATTGGGTCTGAACTAGGTACGAAAAGTAGATCTCCGAATGTTTCAGTGAGCATCTATTATAACTTAAAGTCAGAATTGAGGTTCTAAACAGGAAAATTGCAAGGAGTTGATACACTAAGCAAACTTTACCTTAGCTACTTTGGCTTGGAGATCTGGTGTAAGGTGATCCTCAAGAGTAATGACAAGCGGATATGGTGATGCACAAAAGGCATATTCTTTAATTGACTTCAAACACCTGATCATTTCTATCGGCGCAGTCAATGTCCTTTAAAATGCCAAGAAAAACTAGAGTCAGGGAGACAATTTTTGCAAAGCCAGAGAGAACAAAAAGAATGATTGCAAATTCAAGCAGCACGGAGTAGTTATAACAAACTGGCTTATATAAATACAGAACGTAAGACGAGGAAATTATACTTCTTGCTGCATTGTAATTTGTAGGGAAAAAGAACTGAATTCATCATTTGTCTTGAAGAAATGGGGATACTTGGTATGCTGTGCTACAAACTGTGCACAATATGTGATTTCTTTTCAAGTGTCGTAATGCCATCTAGTTCGGGAGTTTTGAGCACTGGGAACATTGCAGCATAATGCCATACTCACACATATGCAGTTGTTTTTATACGCAGATATGTTGCAGTAAATCCATGGGAATAAAATAGTGAACGTGTTTTGAAAACAGAATTCATACCCTCCATGAAGAATATCGACATTGGTCTTTGAAGAATTCGGCCACATATCGAGTTCAATGACTCTAACACCTCTCTGCAATGCCTTTATAATTGGGACATCACTGGAGTCGCTATTGAGTTGGTTCCCAGTTAGGTAGGAATTATGTCCGGTGAATACGAAATAATGAGAGAACGGGGCAGACATGTCCTGGTGAACCTGAACAAAGAATTTAGGTAATGGTGAGACAAGAGGCAAAAAAAACAATTTTATTGGTATTGAAGAACAATATTTTGCAAGTCTTTTGTACAAGAGGCTAAAGCACATCACATTCACAAACAGTGCAAAGAGTTGTGGTTTAGGAGCTTTGAAATCAAATCAACAATTGATAGTAGTAGTAAGTAATCCAAAAGCGCATCTTTTGCACCATATTGAGAAGAAGACTGTTGGTATTTACTCTCTACTGATGGATTGGCCTTATTATTTCTACTCGGCTATGTATTAGTAGTATTTGGTGGCTGCAATGTGAAGGCAGATAGTAGGAAATGTAGCAGTAGCGTCCGAAATTGAATTGGATAGCAGCACCCCTACAGAGAGGAGGAGAGTGACTGGCAATGATGTCAGCTATATGGGCCAATACTCGCCATGGGTATATAGGCAGATTGCAATGAAGCTCCCATGTCCAACAATTCCATGGATTGAAAGACAGAGACAGGTAAAACTGTAATCTTTTTTTTTCTCCTGTATTGGAATCTTTTTGAGGTGCGAGGGAGGGGGAGCTAACAGTTGACCTCGGGACAAGTTACTGCAATTGCAGTCAACCATCAGTGACTGTTAAGAGCAGACAGAAATGGAGGCAGCTAATTAATCATGTAGCAGGCGAACAATCAGCATCGACGGTGATTGATAAAGGCAAACGGAGGTACAGTATTCAGTAAGCAGTGATTAGTGGTGGTGGGGGGATTAGGTAGAGAGGACAGGAGGGAGGCAAGACTGGAGAGGGCAACCAACCTGGTGATCCATGGGCGGGTTGAGTTCGGGCGAGAAGAGGAAGGCGAAGAAGTCGTCGAGCGTGGGCATGGCCGGCGCCGGCGACCTGGTGACGAGGCGGGCGATGCCATGCCCTCCCGAGGCGGCCGTGAGCAAGGCGAGGATGCGGTCGGCGTCGGCGGGGTGCTCTGCCTGGGCCTGGGAGAGGTAGCGGCGGAGGCCGCCTTGCGCGTCGGAGGCGGAGCTGAAGGAGAGGTAGGCGGCGCGGACGTCGGGCGGCGGCTGGGCGTCCGGGGATCGGAACTTGCGCGTGAAGCACATGCAGTACTTGTACTTGTAGCTGCCCATGGTTGATGGAGGATGGATGGATCCTCTCTCTGTTCCAATCAATCCTCCTCCTCCTCTGCTGCTGGTGGTGGTGGTGATTGTTGAGCGGGCACGGTTGCTCCGAATCTTGATCTGCCTGACCAGTGAAAGGCTTTATTAGCCGGCGCTGGGCATTTCGCGTGGAGGCCGCGTTGGGCGTTGCCTTGACCTTGACGAGGAGGAGATTCGTGGGGGGAGGAGTAATGGTGGAATAGAATAGAATAGAATCACAACTGGGAGGAAGGAAGACGAAGAAGAAGAGGAAGAGGGAGAAGCGAATGGGAATGGACTCCACTTGCTGACCTGTTCTTGTCCTTTAATTATAAAATAATTGCTGGTAATTACTCCTCCTCTTTGCTCCTTTGCTATGCTAAATTGCTACTACTGCATGGAAAATGAGCGAGAAAGACCAAAGGACTAGCAGTAGTGGTGCAGAGAGAGGCGCCATTTCAAAAGGCCAGGGCCGGCCACAAGGACGGACGGGGAGGTCAGGTTGTTTTTTTCCACGAAACTCCTCATTAGTATCACAAATAAACTATTCCTACTCCTAGCTACGAGTAGGGGGCCGAGCACAACACAAAAAAGTTTTTTTTTTTTGTGTGTGTTTGCGTCAAACTACTTTGCATGTTTTTTTTTTTTTGCAAATACTGTAACTACTTTGCATGTTGAATGCTCAATTGGGTCGGTCCTGGTACTTATCATCGGCATGATTCTTTTCTTAACTTGTTTATACACTCCATAAGTGGAAAAAAACTTTTATCTTCCTTTTACTCTATTCAAAGGAGTTATAGAAGAAAAAACAACCCCTTCCCTTGAAAAGTTATCCTCCTCCTCTTGAAAAGTTCTTGTACAATAGTAATATGTTACGTCCCAGCGACGATATGATTGGTCGGTTCATTATCCTGCTTCTACTATTGCTAGTCAATTCTTTTCTTTTTTTTTTTTTTGGTTGGACGCCAAGGTCAAGGGTAGTAATGGTAAATCGAGTCCTTGAGAACATGACAGGACATATAAGAAATCCAAGATAACCCATGTATAATTACTAAATATCCATTCATTCATGCCACTTTATTAGTTGTTTTATTAAGTAAACAAATGCACTAACAAGACTCATTAAGTATGTGCATATGTAGCGCTAATATATTTTTTTTTTCAATTGAAAGCTTGGCTAAGTTTTTATTTCCTTTTTTGATATAAAGGAGTTGAGCGGCTCCACAGTAAAGGGCACTCTAATTTAGCCTAGCAAATTTAAGGATCGGACTCAATAAGGATCAAGTCATAATACTATATGATTTTAAACTAAAATCGGAAAGAGCCAAGTTTGATTGTGAAGAAGGGATAAGAGCCATGATCCATTACCACCCCTCCATCCGAGTGATTTTCCAATCACTCATGCATGATACTCATTTGTCATCTATAACCCCTATAAAGCAAAACTCCACTAGCCTATTTCTCTAGTCTATCCTTCCTCCACATCATCTCCGATGATATCATCTCAGGTGTCATGATGTCATGCACACTCACACGTGTAATTAAGTGTCCACTGCTGCTCACTCATGCATGCACTTAAAATAGAAAAAAGTCATAGCACCTAAACCAAGTATCGTAGTTAAAATCCAATTGCAGCATGGTGTTCCTCGCAATAAACTCTTCAAAACAAGACCCCACATGGATATATTTCGGTCCATCCATGAGAAACAATGACTCTCATGCCCCTCCTAGGCCCAAACCAGTGTTTCTGAACAAAAACGTGGCAAAACTGCATATCATGTAGATCTTTTGAGGTCCTTCAAAACGACTGAAGAAACCATACATAGAATTGTCAGAACTCCTAGGAGAGGGTATGCACCTCAGGTATATTATGGGGAGAGGGTTCGATTGAGTGAGACCTCAGGTGAAATGCTTCAAAACCACTCAGGTTTACAATGACCCTCTAACGACGACTGCAGTGAAGCCACTCCTTCGTACCTCCAGGACCAAAACCAGTGTTTCTGAGTAAAAACGTGACAAAATTGCATATCACATAGATCTTCTGAGGTTCTCCAAAACGCCTAAAGGAGCCATACACAGAACTGTCATAACTTTTGAGAGGAGGTATGCGCCTTGGGTATATTAGAGGAGAGGGTTCGGTTGAGTGAGACCTGGAGTGAAATGCTTTGAAGCCACTAAGGTTTACGATGACTCTCTAACGAGGATTGCAGAGAAGCCACTCCTTCATATCTCCAGGGCCAAAACCAGTGTTTCTGAGTAAAAACGTGACAAAATTGCATATCATATAGATTTTCTGAGGTCCTCCAAAATGTCTAAAGGAGGCATACATAGAACTGCCAGAACTCCTGGGAGGGGGTATGCGCCTCGGGTATATTAGTGGAGAGGGTTTGGTTGAGTGAGACCTAGGGTGAAACGCTTCGAAGCCATTAAGGTTTACGATGACCCTCTGACGAGAACTACAGTGAAGCCACTCCTTTGTACCCATAATTCCTAGGTACCTGAAAAATCAAGCCTCGAAGTATTCAGACAAACAGATGACACGAAGAGACAACTGTGATATGAAGAGGCAACTATTTGTATTCCTTCGTCATACCCGCGACAACGCGTGGGGAATCCACCTAGTTTTAATTAAAGAAATGCACTAACCAAAAGTAAAGAATTAAAGAAATGCACTAACCAAAAGTAAAGGCTAATATAATAATCTCAGGCTATCGGTGGCCAAAAGCAAAGCTAAATTTACAGAGACATCATACCTAAATTTTGACTTTGGGGCATAGCATTTTCTCCTAATAAGCACGACAACGCACTAACCATATTCATGCATCTAATTTTGTAAATGTACTAGATAAAAGTTTAAACTCCAAATATCTATTCATTTTCGGTTGTGTGATATTCTATACCACAATGTCTCATATATTCCTAGCCATTTTGTTGGCTAGGAATATAGCCATAAGATAGGAATTTAATAACCAGAATCAATCCATTCCCATAAGTAAGATGTTTATACACTAACCCTTTACGTGATAAATGATTTGTGTTGTATATGTGTCTGTCGTCTCAAAAACCAACAAAAAAAGATTGGCAACAAATGACATTAGGTGGTTCTAAATAATTCAGTACCAATACACCACAAGTGAGGGGTTCATGTGCAAAGGTGGTGATGGTAAAGTTAAGTCTATTCAACATGCATACATACATACAAAATACAGCGCAGGTGAACTAGACAGACATATGGGGAAAAGCTTGTTTTTTACGTGTGAAAGGTATTGCCAATGAAAACAAAATTAACAAATACTACCATGAAACAACTTGTGCTAGGAATGAAAACAAGGCGTGAGGCGGATAGAATGTTGAATTAACGTAGCTGGCGTCAGCTTATACATCATATATATATGAAATAATTTATTCTATGACTCCACTGGTGTATTACAATATAATATATAATTAATATATAATGTGAACAAACTTGACCTGACCTCGGATGCACAGCCAAGTCAACCATCACCATCAGAGGAGAGCGTGGACACGTATCGGGTTGTTGTTGTTCAATTACATTGACTTTTACTGTTCCCTTATATTGGTGCACGCTCCACAGCAGCAGTAGTAGTACTGTACTCAATGTTTAAATTTGCGCATTTTCAGTGTTTAGAAGTTTTATCCCATCAAACTGTTAAATGGTTGCTATACGTTGACTTGTTCGCTACAGCTTATGCTGCAATTTGTGAACTAAAAATGTTGTTTGACTGATGGTTTCCACGGCTAAAGAACACATACTATTTCAACTAATTTATTTGAGAGGAAACAATCTTAAAGCTAGATGCATATGGTGAAAACAATCGGAAAGAATTCTTATCAACATGTGGCAATCGCAAGCTAGATGCAAATGGTCCGAGAAAAATAAAGTTGTAGTGATATTCAATTCCATTCGAGTGAGGAGCTGATTTGCAAAGATAGTAACTAATTCTAAAGAAATGATGAAGACAACTATAGATCAACACAAACAAAATATTATTGCATTGTAGTGGGAAATGAACACAAAATATAAATATCATGACTCGAGACGGCTGACCGGTCGAGTCCTCTAAAATTATACTCTGTTGGGTTTCATAATTCTTGTTATTTTGAACAAGTCTTCATGGTCTCAAAGAAAGATTTGTTCATACATTTGGGTCATATACTAATATGCAAATATCAAGACTATTTATTTTTTTTCATTCATTGATAATTAAAATTTAAATTTTTTAACTTGAACCTTACCAAAATGACAAGAATAGTGCGTCAGGAGGGAAAATCAAAATTAACTAACTATAATGTCATGACTCCGGTTGCCAGACAATTACTTGCATTGAGTGCGCTGTACTAGCGGTAAACAGCAATTTGGATCATTCTACGAGACCTTTATTCATACAGCTTTTAGTTTGTTTATTCGATCAGATCGTTTTCTTCACCAACCGCAAAGATCTTCTTTATTGATTCCTTTTTTTTTCATTTTGTTTCCAAGCGTTGGCAGTGTGAACAGCCCTGACGTGACCAGCTGGGAGCCTACTGCAGCGATAAGATGGAACCCAATTCCAACCGAGCAAATTACTCACTCCGACCACAAAAAAAATACAATTATGAGAAGCGTGCAGGTCGAACTATTTAAATTTTAACCTAGTTTATAGTAAATACTAAATAGTATTAATATTTATATCTTAAAATAAATTTATTTAGAGATATATTTTATAACTAATCTAATTATGCTTATTTTATGTCATAAGTGTTAGTATTTTTATATAATTTTAGTCAAAGTTTATAATGTTTGACTTCTCGGAATGTGACAATCGTATTCTTTAATGGACGGAGGAAGTAGTAACCAATTTACTCATCCCTCCATGTCTCCATTTACGAGTAAGGAGTATTATATACATTTGACATATATATTGGTCTTGATGAAATCATAATTTCGATCACTAATTTTAGCTATAATATATTAGCTAAAAACTAACACTGTGCTTTTGGGGGTTAAAAAAAAGGTTCGAACTAGCTTTATTCTCGTTTCCTAGGCCAGCTAGTTAGGCAAAAGCAGACAAGCCTGTATCTGTATGTTTGGTCAGTAATGTCACACTCTATTTATTTAGAGAAGCATGGAACACAAGCAAGTTAATAAATCCTAACACGCATCGTTGCAGAACATGGCGGCCAGCTGCGGACAGATGAGTTTTTTTTTTTACAACAGGACAGATGAGTTTGGTGTGGATCCATAAGTTTCAATGAAGTTGTTCGGCAGGATTTATCGTGGCTAATATTTCTTTTCCACCGTTCTATTTGTAAACTAATAATTATGTCGTCTCTTCTATATACATATCTTTTAAATCAAAATGACTTACTCCTACCTCACCGTTGTCCTGTCAACATTAAAATCACATAATATAAATTAACATACTCGTCAAAAATGGTGAAAGCTGCACCTCTATTATGTACTCCCTCCATTCTAAACTATAAATCATTCTAAATTTATTGGAGTGTCAAAACATCTCAAGTTTGACTGAATTTATATAATAAAATAATAATATTTATGATACTAAATAAGTATTATTAGATTCTTTATTAATTATAATTTTATAGTATAAATCCTATTTGATGTCATAAATCTTTATAATTTGTTATATAATTTTGGTCAAACTTGAGATCGTTTGACTCTCTAAGAAAACTAGAATAACTTATAATTTAGGCTTGAGGGAGTATATATAGAGATCTCTCTCTGCTCAAGTGTAGGGTCAAACACACATGGTATGTACTATATATTGATATATAGTGCGACCGATGAGACAGTTGGAGGCTTTGTTGAATTGGCATTACTGTTATAGAGATAGAGTACCAAATTGAAGTCAAACTTGCATAATGGAGTACTCATATATTGCTTGTTTAAGGACACACATAGAAGTGTAGTCTCCAACTTTTTAAAAGAAAAAGAAAAGTAGACTCACCTTCTGAACCATGCATCTTGAGATCTTGTGGAGGAGCCATATGCAAATGTATAATCGTGTTTTATCTTGTATGTCATTGGCTTTAATTTGCATGCTTAGCTACAATATATAATAACTTGATAGATGCTAGCTAGGCGTTATACAATATATAATCAGCTCAACCAATGATTGAAGAAATTAATTAATGGCTTTGCATTGCAAAAGAGACTTGGTATGATTGACGAAGCAACCTGTCAAATGAAAGGAAGAAACTCCGATCCACCGATGTTTGGCTCTCCATGCGTGGTACTACCTTGGTCCTATAAATAGTGTTAAGTTTCAGAAAGTCTATACAAATATTTATAATATTTATCATACTCAATACATGTCATAATATTCGTAATGCAATATATTTTATAGTATATCTATTTGAAATCATAAACGTTAACAATAATTTCTATGAACTTAACTAAATTTAACGTAGTTTTGACTTGAATTGCACCTAGAGTCCTATTCTTTCTAGGATAACAAGAGTATTATGCATAATGATTTTGTTGGTTATCTTTGTCTAATTACAGGGGCGGATCTACAGCCCCCCTACAGTGGTATATCAATAAAAAATAGGGAGGATGAGGAAGAAAAATAGGTGGAGATAAGAAAAAAAATAAAGAAATAGAGGAAGAACAAGAGACCGGTTCCCTTTGATCATGTTCTGCATCCACCAGTATTTAATTACATACATAAATGTTATGTTCATTATCTTGTGAAGATTCTACAACTAAGGTAGTTGTTGCCCATATCATGTCGAATTGAGAGGCACCACGTGGTGGATGGATGAAGGTCACCTCAAAGATTCAGAAAAAATAAAAGAAAAACTTTACGCTTCTGCTTCTTCATATACTAGAAGCATACCCGTGGACATGTTGTTGCGGGGATCACTAATGAATTTTAGTGAATGATGTGACTTGCTGACGTGAACAAATAAATGTATACCAGTAAATTATATGGCTTGCTGACATGAATATGTTTTATGAATAGTTAAGTGCAATAATTGCATGTATGTCAAGATAGAATTCTAGTGGGGTTTAGGATTATAAGATAATAGATATAGATATAGCCATAGACATAAATAATATAGATATAGAAAATATAGAAATATATGATATAGATAAAGATAGATATATAGATATAGATATATGTATAGATATAGATAACCATAATCTATTACAAAACACGACAAAGTACAAATCAGCTATAACTTTAGGCACAAAAAAAGAGCAGAAATTTCCATCCAAAACAACCATAGCGCGCAAAGAATATATACATATATGATGCTATCCTGCTACTAGTTGAGAATTTTGAAATAACTAGAACATGATAAATCACAGTTGCTAAAGACGGCAAAATAATCGTAATAATATCTTTGATGTCTCATACCAGAAAAAAGAAGCATGATTAAGCTCAACAAACAAAATAATCATATTAAAGGGGGATCTATGGTGAAGCAAGAATTACAGGGCTTAATCACTAGGGCAAAATAAACAATTCTCCAATTAGGTAATAATAACAAGTAACAAGAAGGTGCAACAAGTATTAATGCATCAATAGACGCCGGAGCACATTGAAGTTATGATGATGCACATGTCCTGGACTCATAAACAAAATTATAATAAATTAGATATATTTCTTATTTTTATCTGGGAGTAGTAACTCTCAAGGGAAGAACAAATAGAAAGTGTGTCATTAATTAAGTTGGTTTGTAAGATTCATTCATCCATGGACAGAGATCATTCAAAGTAATACTCCCTCTATCCATGAAAGAATCAATTCCTAGAGTTGTCTTAAGTCAAACTTTTTAAACTTTGACTGGATTTCTAGAAAAAACTATCAAGACTGATGGTATTCATATCATCAGATATATTATAGAATATATTTTTATAATATGTTCATTTTATATCATAGATGTTATTACTATTTTATATAAAGTTAGTCAAAATTTAAAAAGTTTGACTGACACAGATTCTAGGAATTGATTGTTTCACAGACAGAGGGAGTAATTTCATATACATACATACTCTTCCTAAGATAACCAAACAAGTTAGAATTCATAGAAAAAGGTGAAAGCCAAGCTTCACATTTAGAACAAAATCTTACAAGAAAAAGCAGTCACAAATTATAGAAGCACTAACATGTAATGGTAGTAGGCTAGCAGCTAAGATGAAGAAAAATTACAAGACCTCACAAGAAACAATTCAATTTTCCGATTAAGTACTAGTGCTAAATACTAGGAAGATGCAACAAGTAATTAGTAAAGCAATAGATGCCAAAGTAAATCTAAGGTAGGAAGATGCACTTGTAGTGATATTATAAGAAAAATTAGAAGAAACTAGACACAATTCTTTTTTGCGTCAGGAAAGGAAAGGAATAATTAAGTTAACATACCGGGTTTCATTCATTCATTCATCTGCAGATCTAACATGAGAAAATAAGGATCAAGCAAAGCTAAGAAAGACAATGACCCTGACAACTAGGGCATCTCATCATACATAATTCATCATCGAGATCAGTCTAATTTGGTACTTTGATCCAATCTGAGGAAGCAAGAGCAGTTAGATCACACAGAGGATGTAGCAGTGCGGGGGCGGTAGAGTTTGCCGAAGAAGTGGAGGGTGGTGACGAAGCCGATGAAGCAAAGCGACATGATGAGCACCATGGTGGGCGAGAGGCGCATGGTTGGTGCCTCATCTGTGTAGAAGTAGAGCATGGTGCTCCTGTCGCCGGTGAAGAAGCCGCCTCTCCTGCCAGACGTGGTGGCGTGGCGGTGGCGCCTCCCGACAGTCGTTGCAGCTGTGTTGCGCCGGTCGACGGTGGCCCTGTGGGCACCAGAATCAGCGCCATCGATAGAGGACTGGGACTGCGAGGAGCGGGCCATGCCTGATAATGTAAGATTTGTAGAAGAAGGTAGAAGATGATGCCAATCGAAGGGAGGGGAAAAATCTTGGCTACAACTAAAATGGTTGAAAAGGTGATAGGGACCACCATGCAGCCATCCTCGTGCGCTCGCCGCCTCCAGCTCTTTACTATTTTTTCTTTCAGCAACCATTCCTCAGATCCTTTTTGGCACCTAGTAATAATCTTTCATCCATTTTAATTAATCCAAAATATGTGGGACCTTTCAGTTTTCTAATCAAACTACCTAATTTGCACCAAGTTTGTTAGAAGGACTTTTGGGATATCAGATGACCATAACTAAATACATTATCAAATATATTTTCACAATTTATCTCTTTTATATAGGACATATTAATACTCTTCTTCATAAACTTGGTTGGATTTGAGATAATTTAACTTAAGTCCATTTTTTTAGTAGGTAGAAGTCTGAAGTAGAAACAAATATCCCAGTCTTTAAGCTGAATTTTAAAAAGCCATATCCTAAGAAGTTAACCAAAACCAGAAAAGTTGATTGAGAGGTGTCTTCTAGCTTTGGAAATTAAAGCTGAGAAGGTAAATATTTACTCCCTCCGTCAAAAATAATAATCGTATTAGACAAGAAGAAAAGTCAAACTTTATAAATTTTTACCAATAAGTAATCAAATTATATAAAAGTTTAGAGTATAAAACTTACATCAATAGATTCGTGTTAAATAAAAGTGTCTTTAAGATGCTATTGAGTTTTCAACTGCCAACTTTATATTATACGAAAAAGTAATGGTCAAAACATATTATGTATGGCTTTTCTACTGGTCTAATACAATTATTATTTTTGGATAGAACAATATTTTAAAACAAATTAAAAAGGCAAAAGGCATATAAACATCCCTTCCATATAAAAGCCCCAAAACTTCGATCCAAACAAATAGGTTCTTAATTAGTTAAACTTATATATAGAATCCCTTATATGTCAACATAGATGCTGCCTTTTAGATTGAAGTTAAAGTAGATTTGTATTAGCACCAAACTACCAAAGGGAGTACAATCATTGAAAACAAGCTCACCCTCCATGTTTTTAGTTTGTAAAGACAGTCATTTTTACGGCTGATTTTGATTGTTTTAATAGTGTTCTGCGAGAGAGAATAAGTTGAAGCACGACTGGTAAGCCGATTGATAAGGGCAAAAGAACGAGACGACCTTTGACTTCTTCTTGCAAAGACAACACTTTTGACAATCCCCACACCCCCACCCCCACCCCCACTTATACTCTATGCAGGGGCGAATTTACGTGTAGTTATCGGGGTCACGATAACTTGTCAAAAACTTACTTAAAGTTCTTTAATCCGTCTGCAAATTACTCTTTCAAATAGAGAATCAATAATTGTTTGACCTCGTTGCTTAATGCTTGACCCCAATAAAAGGATATCCTGGATTCGCCTCTGCTCTAAGATGTCACCCCTTCGCCATTACTGCTTCACTAGGTTCTCAATTTGAAGAGCCAATATGCATGAACATTCTAATCCACAATAACTAATAACTAGGTTTTTGCCATGCATGACAACCAAAACTTAGACTCAATGTTTAGTCTTTGGTTAAAAGCTGGATTTATATTGTCTTGGATGTTTTGGTCAGGTGGTGTGTTTTCCCTTCTGTATTGAACTCGTGGCCTGATTCCTTTTAAAAGGAAGAAGACGGTCGGTTAATCAACCATTATCTAAAAAAAGTTATCAGGGTCAGCTTGTGAGCATCTAGGCCCCCAGTGGGTTTCGGTGATTGGATGACAACGGTAAATTACTATGACTAACGTGTGTTTTGCAGAAACGGTTGAGTTAGGTCATGGTAATGATGATCGTGAGGGCTCTATGGTATTCATGCCCCCTTATTGATGGAATTCGTTCGGCTTTCAAAGGATGGATGACGAAGACGGTGATAGGCTAGTTCTAAGTGTCATTTGGTGTTGAAGGACACTTAGAGTAGCATAGATCTTTGTTTTATCTTTGGCCGTACTATTAAGAGGGGTTTGAATGGGTAGCTTGACCTAGGTGAGACTTTTGAGTTAGGTGTGGTGCACACTTGTTATCCAAAGCCCTAGGTAGCTTAGAAAGGTCCCTAAGATCATAAGGAAGAAAGTTCATGAAGGGAGCGTCGCAAATCGAAGTCGTTTTGGACTTCAAAATGCGACCGGACGCTCGAACCCTAGTGGCCGGACGCTGAGGCATGCGTCCGCTCAGTAGTGTTGGCTGAGGGGTGGGCCTGGTTGTGACCGGACGCTCCTCAGCAATCGACCGGACGCACCAGGGGGCTGAGTCCGGTCGCGTCCAGAGAGGTTCCAGAGAGGGTTTTCGATGACCGGACGCGTCCGGTCAGTGGTGACCGGACGCATGAGAGTGTCCGATCAGCACTTCGTACAGGTGTCAGGCCTAACGTCACGTAGCCGTTAGGCACTGACCGGACGCGTCCGGTCACCCCGACAGGTGCGTCCGGTCAGTGCATAACTGGCTGGATTTACCCCTTCGTGCATGTTTCGAGTTGGGGGGTATAAATATGCCTCCCCCTCATTCATGCTGTTACTCTTGCTCATTTGAAAGGTTGTCAAACACATTGTGAGTGCAAGTGAGTGCAAGAGGCCTAGTGAGGTTGAGAGATTTGATAATTGAGTGATCAAACACCTCATTAGTGAATTGAGAGTAGCAAGTGTGCATCCACCCATCTCATTAGCCTTGCGTTGGTCAAGTGAGAGTTCTTGCTTGTTACTCTTGGTGATCGGCATCACCTAGACGGCTTGGTGGTGATCCGAGAGCTTGGTGATCATCCGGAGGCATTGTGGATGACCCAAGCCAAGTTGTGACCGGTAGCGAGCGATTCACCGGGCCGGAGTGGCGAAGAATCAGCTCGTAGTGAGCACTTGATCCTTGCGCGGATCAAGGGGGAGCGATACCCTTGCGCGGGTGCTCCAACGAGGACTAGGGGGGTGTGCCGACACCTCGATACCTCGGCAAAAAGATCGTCGTGTCATCTCTACTCTCTTTACTACGCATTTACCTTTGAGCAATTCAATTCCGCATTTACTTGTTGTTCTTTCATAAGTTGAATTGCCATGCTAGAGTAGAAATGGTTTAGCGATAGTCTTTTGTGCAATTGATTCTTGTCCAACACACTTCTAGGCACTAGGGGGTTAATTGGGGCTTGATAGGTCTTAATTCTTGCAAGAAGTTTTAGAAAAGCCCAATTCACCCCCCCTCTTGGGCATCTTGATCCTTTCAATTGGTATCGGAGCCTCATGCTCTCGATTTAGGATTAACCGCCTAGAGTTAAGATGTCCGGAGGTGATGGACCACCTCCCATGTTTGAGGGAGACGACTTTCCATATTGGAAAATTCGTATGGAGTCGTACCTAGAAGCGGTTGATGTTAAATGCCGCGTTGCCGCAATCACCGGCTTTGCCAAGCCCAAGGAAGGCACAAGCCTCACTCCTAATGAGGAGGAAAATGAAAAATGGAATGCAAAAGCCAAAAACATCCTTTTTAGAGGCATTTGCAAAGAATGTTTTCAACCGTGTTCGGAACCACAAAAATGCCCATGATCTATGGGAAAACATTTGTGCGCTCCATGAGGGAACCAAGAGTGAGCGTGAGGAACGCTATCATTTAGTTATGCAAAAGCTTCACTCTTTTGATATGCATGCAAATGAAAGTGCAAATGAAATGTACTCACCGTTGAATGTTCTTGTAGAGGAACTCAATGGACTTGGCCTCACACAAATGCAACCATCCGATGTTGTGAGGAAGATCCTTTGTGTCCTTCCAATTGAGAAGTATGGACACATAGTGACGGTGCTAGATCAAGGCGATCTTTCCACCGCTACACCAACTCAAATCTTGGGAAAGATCAATGCGCATGAGATGTACATGCACATCACACCAAATGGTGTCTCCACCACCGACAAGAAGAAGGACTTGGCCTTCAAAGCTAGCCATGACAAGAAGGGCAAGTCCAAGGCTATTGAGGTGCATCATGAGAGCTCAAGTGATGAAGAGGATGATTCCAACATCGCTCTCATGGTGAGAAGGACCACCAAGATGTTGAAGAAGCTTCACAAGAATGGAGTCAATTTTGACTCAAGAAAGAAGAAGTTCTTCACAAGTAGCAAGAGGAGGCCAATCTCCAAAATGGATTGCTACAATTGCGGTGAGCTTGGCCATCTTGCTCATCAATGCACCAAGCCCAAGAAAGAGAGCTACAAGAACAAGAACAAGGGTAAGAAGTATGACTCATCAAGTGAAGATGAGAAGAAGAATGAGAAGCCCTACTACAAGAAGGATGGCAAGAAGAAGAAGCAATACCACAAGAAAGGTGGCAAGGCTTATATTGTTGGTGATTGGCTCACCGACATTGACTCCTCCGGTGGCTCATCAAATGAAGATAGTGATGATGAGAAGGAGAAGGTGGCCGCTCTAGTCATTGGCTCCTCTACACCACCACCACCACCGTCGCCATCATCATCTACACACCTATGCCTTATGGCCAAGGGTGACCGGAAGGTACAAAGCGATGATGACTCTAGTGATAGTGATAGTGATGGTGAATTTGAGGCACCTACTTATGATGAGCTTGTCATATTGCTAAACAACTACTCTAAAATCATAAGAAAGACTAGAGCTAAAAATGAAAAGCTTGTTGATGAAAATAAATCTCTTGTTGAGAAATATGATCATGCTATTCATGCTAGTGATGAGTTAAAAGATGAACTTGCTACTATGTCATCATCCATCAAGGAGCTCAAGTCCTCTAACAAGGAGCCCAAAGCTAAAAATGAAAAACTTGATAAGATGCATAGTGACTTTACCACTAGTTATGCTTTGCTAAAAGAACAATACACTCAAGTGAAAGTTGACTATGATGCTCTCACCATTACTTATGATATGCTTTCACATGAGACACATGATGCTCCTAACCTTGTTGTTAAGTGTGACATAGCAACATCTTGTGAGGACTTGGTTAGTGAGCATGATGAGCAAAGAGCTAGTGGCAAAGGCAAGAGTGTGGTTGTGGCCGATCACTATGATGACTATGTCAAGATCAAGAATGAGAATGCAAAGCTCAAGGTTGATCTAGAGAAGCTTACAACCACCAAGCAAGTTATCATTCAAACTAATGATGATGACTATAGCATGATACTTGAGCTAGACATGCTAAAAGAAGAGAACAAGAGATTGAAGATGGAGAGGGACTACAAAATGACACCATCTCAATTGCAACTCCAACAAGAGAATGACAAGCTCAAGAAGGAGAAAGAGCACCTCACCACCGGATTGAGGAACTTCACCAAGGGTCAATGTCTTCAAAGTGAGCTTCTCATGAACACCGTCATGAAGACAAATAGAAATGTCATTGGCTTTCTTGAAGAGAAGATGAAGCAACACAAGAGCATCACTAAGCCACAGAAGAAGAAGATTGGAAGATGCTATGAGTGTGGAAAGGAAGGACAGTTTGCTCATGATTGTGAAGAGCCTAAACCTACACCTTTGCCTAAGCATGCTGGGCCCTTTGCTTTCAATGCTCACTACATGCTTAGACAAGACTCTAGTGGCAAGATGAAAGTCATGTTCATGGGGCCTCCTAACAAGAATAGGCCAAAGCAAATTTGGGTTGCAAAGTCACTAGTAGAGAAGGTTAAGGGACCGCAACAAGTTTGGGTCCCAAAAGCTCAAGCTTGATTTCTTGTGTGTGTAGGTGAACTACAAGACCGGTGGATCTCATTGGGTGATTGATAGTGGTTGCACACAACATATGACCGCTGATCCCCGGATGTTCACCTCACTAGAAGAGAACATCAATGACCAAGAAAAAATAACATTTGGTGACAATTCAAAGGGCAATGTCAAGGGATTGGGCAAAGTGGCAATTTCAAATGATCATACCATCTCCAATGTACTTCTAGTTGCATCATTGAGCTTCAACTTGCTATCCGTTGGGCAACTGTGTGATCTTGGCTTTCAATGTTTGTTCACCGACAAGGAAGTGGTTGTGACCAAGAAAGATGATACACAAGTGATATTCAAGGGATTTAGATACAACAATCTCTATCTAGTGTATTTCACCTCCGAAGATGCCAACTTGAAGACATGTTTGTTCACTAAGCAATCATTTGGTTGGCTATGGCATAGAAGATTGGCACATGTTGGAATGAACACTCTCAACAAGCTATTGAAGAAGGATTTGGTTAGAGGCTTGAAGGATGTCAAATTTGAGAAGGACAAATTGTGTAGTGCATGTCAAGCCGGCAAGCAAGTTGCAAACACTCATCCAACCAAAGCCTTTGTATCAACATCAAGAGAGTTGGAGCTACTTCACATGGATCTATTTGGACCAACAACATATGCAAGCTTGGGTGGAAATCTCTATTGCCTAGTGATTGTTGATGACTACTCTAGATACACTTGGGTATTCTTTCTTCATGATAAATCTGAAGCAACCCCTTCATTCAAGAAGTTTGCCAAGAGAGCCCAAAATGAATTTGATGTCAAGATCAAGAAGATTAGAAGTGGCAACGGAAAGGAGTTTGACAACACCCATATTGAGGAATATTGTGATGAAGTTGGGATCAAGCATGAAGTCTCTGCGACCTACACACCACAACAAAATGGGGTAGTTGAGAGAAAGAACCGGACTCTAATCACCCTAGCAAGGACAATGTTAGATGAGTACACTACACCGAAAAGATTTTGGGCGGAAGCAATCAACACCGCTTGCTATGCATCAAACCGGTTGTTCCCCCATCGTCTACTTGGCAAGACCCCCTATGAGTTACTCAACAACAAGAAGCCGGATGTATCTTTCTTTAAAGTGTTTGGGTGCAAATGCTACATCTACAAGAAGCGCCAACACCTAGGGAAGTTTCAACGCCGATGTGATATTGGTTTTCTTGTTGGTTACTCATTGAAGTCCAAAGCATATCGAGTATTCAACCATGCCACCGGGATGGTAGAAGAAACATATGATGTGGAATTCGATGAATCTAATGGCTCTCAAGGAGAGCATGAAAATCTTGATGATGTAGGTGATGAACCATTGAAGGAAGCAATGAAGAATATGCCGGTTGGAGCCATCAAGCCTAAAGATGATGATGATGATGTACAAGTCATTGACAAGCCATCCTCATCCAATGTACCACTTGTTGATGACAAAGATGGGAAGGATCCATTTGAAGATACTCATGTCTCCCATGATCAAATGGTGGTACAAGCTCAAGATGTTGATGCTCCACAAGCGGCCCCTCAAGTGGTTGATCAAAGGACTACTCCTCTACTACAAGCTCATCCTCAAGATCTCATCATAGGGAGTCCAACAAGGGGTGTAATGACTCGATCTAAAAAACTTGCTTTATTTATTGAACATCACTCCTTTGTGTCTCTTGTTGAGCCTACCATTGTAGATGAAGCTCTAGGTGATCCGGATTGGGTGAATGCTATGCATGAAGAATTAAACAACTTCACCCGCAACCAAGTTTGGACACTTGAAGAGCGACCCAAAGGCGCAAGAGTCATTGGAACAAAATGGGTGTTTAGGAACAAGCAAGATGATCAAGGCAAGGTTGTTAGAAACAAGGCAAGGCTAGTGGCAAAGGGGTTCTCTCAAGTTGAAGGTTTGGATTTTGGAGAGACCTTTGCACCGGTTGCAAGACTCGAAGCCATTCGTATCCTCCTTGCATATGCATCACATCATGACATTAAATTATATCAAATGGATGTGAAAAGTGCATTTTTAAATGGCTTCATAAATGAACTAGTCTATGTTGATCAACCTCCCGGGTTTGAAGACCCTAGATATCCTAATCATGTTTATAGGTTGTCCAAGGCGCTATATGGGCTCAAGCAAGCCCCAAGAGCTTGGTACGAGCGCCTCCGGGACTTCCTCATTGAGAAGGGCTTCACCATTGGGATGGTCGACACCACACTATTCACCAAGAAGCTTGATGGAGAAATCTTCATTTGTCAAGTCTACGTTGATGATATCATCTTCGGGTCAACAAATGAAGCCTGTTGCAAGGAATTTGGTGACTTGATGTCGAAGGAGTTCGAAATGTCCATGATTGGAGAGCTCACATTCTTCCTAGGCTTCCAAGTCAAGCAATTGAAGGAGGGGACTTTCATATCTCAAGAGAAGTATACAAAAGACCTCCTCAAGCGCTTCAACATGGATGATTGCAAGCCTATCAAGACTCCAATGCCAACAAATGGACATCTCGACCTAGATGTGGGAGGTAACCCGGTTGATCAAACTCTCTACCGTTCTATGATTGGTAGCTTGTTATATTTGACCGCATCTAGGCCCGACATCATGTTTAGTGTGTGCATGTGTGCTCGCTTTCAAGCCGATCCTAGGGAATCACATCTCATAGCGGTGAAGAGAATCCTTAGGTACCTAAAGCACACCCCAAGCTTTGGCCTTTGGTATCCCAAAGGAGCTAACTTCCAACTCGTTGGGTATTCCGATTCGGATTACGCGGGTTGCAAAGTAGATAGAAAAAGCACATCCGGAGGGTGCCATTTGCTTGGGAGATCACTAGTTTCATGGAGTTCGAAAAAGCAAAACAGTGTGGCCTTGTCTACCGCCGAGGCGGAATACATAGCCGCGGGTGCTTGTTGTGCACAAATCCTTTACATGAAACAAACCCTTTTAGACTATGGTGTAGTTCTAGAAAGGGTACCTTTGTTGTGTGACAATGAGAGCGCGATTAAGCTTGCTAACAACCCGGTTCAACACTCTCGCACAAAGCACATAGATATTCGCCATCACTTTCTTAGAGACCATGTTTCCAAGAAAGACATATCCTTAGAGGGAGTTAGAACCGAAGATCAATTGTCAGATATCTTCACAAAACCCCTAGATGAGAACACCCTTTGTAGATTGCGAAGTGAGCTTAATGTGCTTGATCTAAGTAACTTTGTCAAAAGGTGAAAGGGGGTTGTCTTTGCATTGCATTATATCATTTGCCATGTTTAAATTCCGCTATGCATATAGGCTTGTCAGACGTGGTTAAGATAACCGCCCTAAAAAGCGTGTGAAGAAGCTTACCCATGAGCAAACTTGACAAGTAACCTAGATTCAAATTCCGTATTGCATTGCATATGCATGATTGTTTGCTTTGTCGTTTCTTTTCGGTTATGTTTTGAGCAACCGCTGTGTTCGTCCACCGCTAGGGGGAGCATTTGAGGCTCTAATTGGTTAAGACCCCTAGTTTTGGTGGCCACATGTTGTCTCCTCGAGTTTTATTGCCTATTTTCTCTAAAAATGATACTTAGCTTATGGAAAATTATTTGAAAAATTGAGGGTTTGAGAGAGGTAACTCCTCTAGGTTCCAACTGGTGTTTATTTGCGTCTTATTTGAGTTGGAACTTGGTTGGGAGAAGTCGGCGCGAAAATTTGAGTCAAAACAGGGTTTTCCCTGTGACCGGACGCTGCGACCGGACGCTCCTGGTGCGTCCGGTCAGTTCTTCTCGCGCACACGATGAACAGTGTCACCGACGCGTCCGGTCATGTGCTCGCGCGTGCGTCCGGTCGTTGGTCAACATGGGATCGGACGCAGGGTGCGTCCGGTCATGAGCGACAGGACGCGTCCGGTCGCGCAAAGGGAGATCTGGGTGCTCTCTGTTTGTGACCGAACCCTAGCTTCGTGCGTCCGGTCATTTCGAGGAGTGCGTCCGGTTGCCTCTTAAACAACGTGATTTGTTCTTCAACCGACACGTGGGCCCGCGTCCTTGTCTTCTTTCTCCCCGCTGCCCGACTCGGTCGCCGCCGTTTCCCCACCCAAACCCTAGATCGCCGGTCGTCGCTCCCACCTCCCCCGCGCGCCCGCTCCGCCGCGCCCGCGCCCGCAGTACTCCGCTGCGCCCGCGCCCGCAGCACTCCGCCGCGCCCGCGCTCGCACCGCACAGCCGCGCCCGCGCCTCCTCCCCGTGCCAGCGCCGCCGCTCGCCGTTCGCCTAGCATCTCGCCGGAGCTCCCTCTCGTCGGCGTCTCTCCTCGCCGGCGCTCGTCTTCTTCGTCCCCGAGCTTCACACTCTCTCCGGCGATTTCTCCTCGGCCCGCCAACCGCCACAGTGAGCACCGCCATCCACCTCCCTTATTCCTGTCCTCCAGGTGCTCGATCAAATGTCCCATAGGCTGTTCCTCAGATTTCTGACCCCATCTCGCTCCATTCTTTTGTGCAGTCACCTCGGTTCGACTCGTGGGTGCCCGAACGTGTCAGTGTCTTACCCCCGCTTTGTCAGTTTGTCGCGTCTTGTCAGGTAGCAAAGCCATGTCTCGTCTCTTCTCTTCCCTTGCTTTGCTTCCAATAGGGCTTTCTTTTCTCTAGTTTATATATGCTTATATGTATATCCCTATCTATCTCTTGCAGCGAGTCGGGACCGTGTCAGTGAGCAGAGTCACCGTGTTCGCTTAATCCGGGGCCAAGCTCGCGGATACGGAACGAGGCCAAGCCTCTGAGGTTCAGTCCAGTCTTCTGGTTTGATTGGCAGTGGTTTTCAGCGGCAGTATTTCTCAGTTGTCTCTCAGTGGCAGTTGCTCTCAGTGGCAGTGATCTTTGCTTGGCAGTTGTTCTTTTCTTGTAGCGATGGCTCGCTGCAAGAACGTCGGTGGAGGTCCCGGGGCAGATCCTCCTCCCCCTCGCCCTCCTTCTGGTGATAAGGGGAAGAGGCCGCAAAAGCTCGTCTCCAAGAAGCGCAAGTACCTTGATCGGGATTCAGAGATGGCTCTTGCAGCAGCTCGAGCAGCCGAGAGGGCAGAGCAGGGCGGTCAGGCAGGGGGTCTTCGTATTCGAGACCCGGCTTCAGCTCAGGAGAGTCAGAGCAGTGGTCAGCAGAGCAGTCAGAGGGTTCGTGACCTCCTCACAGAGCAGCAGGTTCATGCCCTGCTTCAGACCGAGGGAGGCGTTGTTCGGGTTCGCGGTCACGAGTACTCTCTCGACGACTCGGCTGACGTCCTCCCTCCCGACTTTCAGTTCCCGTCAGAGGCAGCTTCAGCTCTCGCGGCAGCTACAGCCAGTGGGTCAGCTCCAGAGCCCAGTTCAGCTATAGAGACCCAGGCAGAGGGTCAGACATAGGAGCAGCCAGCTCAGCAGCCACTCCGCAGGTCCACCCGCTCTCGCACTCAGGTGTCTCCTAGACCTGAGGGGCAGAGGCGGGGTGGTCGACCCCCTCCGAGGCCACAGGGACCCCCACCTGTGGCGCACTTGGACCTGCGGGCTGCGACAGCACGTCAGGTGCAGGCCTTGCGTCTGATCCCGTACGAGGAGTGGTTCCCAGCTGCCCGGCACCCTCAGGCCTCCGAGGGCTTCTACACAGTTATTCAGGAGGACTTCTACAGAGCTTATGTCAACAGCGGTGTCCACATCCGTCCTCACAGAGTTTGCCCGCTGGAGACGATAGTTGCAGTTGCTGGGGAGGCCATCCGTCCTATGCTCTCATATCTACCTAGATTAGCAGATCTCCTTGGACGGAGTGGTCAGTACGTTGAGGACTGGGTGCGTCAGTTCTACGCGTCCCTGTGGATCTCCCCGGATAACCGGTTCCTTCACTTTGCCTTCAGGGGGAGGTCCTACAGGCTTTACAGTGCCCATGCCCGAGAGTACCTTGGTTTGACAACCTATCCGACTTGGGTTCACACGCTGTGCTATGGAGAGACAGAGCCGCCTAGGCGTCCACACGCAGGTGAGATTCCACCTGCCGACTTAGTTCGTGCCTGCTTCCGGGAGCCGTTCGGAGAGGGGTCCAGCCGGCGTCCTCGTGACTTGACGCCGACGGCCCGTCTCGTGAACGAGGTCATGAGGCGCACTCTTCTACCCCGGACAGGCTACAGAGTGGGGCTGACACGTATTCAGATCTGGCTAGTTCACCACCTAGTTTCCCAGGTTGAGTTCGATATTTGGGACGTCATCATTTCTGAGATGGAGGACACACTCGCAGAGGGCTTCAAGGGTCACCGGTAGCTCCCCTATGCCCACCTGATCTGTTTTATTCTGAGGCGGATGATTCCGGCCCTGCTTCCAGAGCTTCTCCAGTCACCGACGGAGTTCCCCGTATACGACACTCTCCAGATTGCCGGGGATCGTCCAGACACTCGTCCCAGGGGTCAGCGTCAGCGACCGGTTGTCACAGAGACTGAGGCACAGCAGGACGAGACTGTCAGTCAGTTAGCTGAGGCTGAGCTTGCATCGCTTGAGGCAGAGGGAGAGGACCCCGACGATGAGTTTCCGTCTGACAGCACCGACGAGGACTACGCTCCTCTTCCGAGGATGCGTCCACCGGCCGCTCACGACTCAGAGGCCTCCTCCTCACGTATGGCCGGCTCCGATCCAGCACTTCTAGCCATACTTTCTCGTATGGAGCAGCAGCAGTCCCGGCTTACCGAGGAGGTTCAGCGTCAGGCTGAGGAGCAGCGTCGACAGGCTCAGGAGCAGGCCCGACTGGCAGAGGCACAGGCAGTGGCAGCAGCACAGGCACAGGAGCGCCAGGACGCTCTCCAGCAGCAGAAGATCCAGCTTCAGACTCAGACTCTAGCTTTCATGGAGAGGATGGCGGCTCTTCCTCAGTTACCTCAGCCGCCTTAGTTTCAGCAGCAGCAGCCCGGACCGTCGACCTCGTTCTACACATCAGTTCCTTCGTCGACGGTCTCGCCCTTCCCACAGTACCCTCAGTGGTTCTCTTCACCTCTGCTAGGGCAGCAGCCAGGGTTCACACCGATTCACTCAGGCTTCACTCCCACTCAGACGGAGTCGGTTCTCGTGACCCCGAGGAGTTTGGAGGCTTCCTTCAGTGAGCTCACCGGCCTGCCTACCCCGCCAGCGTTCCAGTTGCCAGTGACCTCTGATCCAGCTCCTGCTCCAGCTATTGGTACCACAGAGACACTCCCCTCCTCTGTAGCGTCGTCCGAGCCTCCAGTCTCTGAGAGTCAGACTCTGCTTGTCAGTTCAGCACCTGAGACTCTCTTGACCGTGTCAGTGGCAGCGACAGAGCCCGTGGACCCTCCTCCAGAGATAGAGCCTCCACAGCCAGAGCTTCCAGCGCCAGAGGCCGCTCTCGAGTCAGCTGAGCAGACCCAGACTGCTTCACCTCCACGTCCAGTGTCCAAGGGTCAGCCAGCTCACAGTTCGTCGTCCGACGAGGAGGCCTACCTTGCTCAGTTCGAGACTCTTCCGTGCACCTCGTCGCCCGACTCGTCTGCTCCCGTCCCGCCTTCCGACCCTTAGGTTTTGGTCCTTGATGCCAAAGGGGGAGAGAGCGTATGTTAGACATAGGGGGAGCCTGTGAGAGGGTTTCGTTTCTTTTGTATGATCTTGCACTCATATGCATACATGTTTATCTTTTGGCACTTGTACGATATGTGTATGTCTTTTGGATGTGATATGATATGCTTCACTTGTTATATATTCCATGTCACTTGTTTATGCTCAATTGTGACATGATATGCTTAACTCGTTATTTTCTACATGTCACTTGATTATGCTCATTTACTTTGCTTCCGCACTTATACTCCGATAAATGAGCTTGTTCATAAGTACTTGTGTTAACTCTTATTGTGTTTTGTACTTATGTGGACTTGGTTTGTATAAGCATGCCTAACCCCTTTTGATCTTATTGTCACATGCTTATATGAACCAAGCTATTGAAAACCTCACCTCTCTTTCAAACATACTTGAGGTTGTCATCAATCACCAAAAAGGGGGAGATTGTGAGCATCTAGGCCCCCAGTGGGTTTCGGTGATTGGATGACAACGGTAAATTACTATGACTAACGTGTGTTTTGCAGAAACAGTTGAGTTAGGTCATGGTAATGATGATCGTGAGGGCTCTATGGTATTCATGCCCCCTTATTGATGGAATTCGTTCGGCTTTCAAAGGATGGACGACGAAGACGGTGATAGGCTAGTTCTAAGTGTCATTTGGTGTTGAAGGACACTTAGAGTAGCATAGGTCTTTGTTTTATCTTTGGCCGTACTATTAAGAGGGGTTTGAATGGGTAGCTTGACCTAGGTGAGACTTTTGAGTTAGGTGTGGTGCACACTTGTTATCCAAAGCCCTAGGTAGCTTAGAAAGGTCCCTAAGATCATAAGGAAGAAAGTTCATGAAGGGAGCGTCGCAAACCGAAGTCGTTTTGGACTTCAAAATGCGACCGGACGCTCGAACCCTAGTGGCCGGACGCTGAGGCATGCGTCCGCTCAGTAGTGTTGGCTAAGGGGTGGGCCTGGTTGTGACCGGACGCTCCTCAGCAATCGACCGGACGCACCAGGGGGCTGAGTCCGGTCGCGTCCAGAGAGGTTCCAAAGAGGGTTTTCGATGACCGGACGCGTCCGGTCAGTGGTGACCGGACGCATGAGAGTGTCCGATCAGCACTTCGTACAGGTGTGAGGCCTAACGTCACGTAGCCGTTAGGCACTGACCGGACGCGTCCGGTCACCCCGACAGGTGCGTCCGGTCAGTGCATAACTGGCTGGATTTACCCCTTCGTGCATGTTTCGAGTTGGGGGGTATAAATATGCCTCCCCCTCATTCATGCTGTTACTCTTGCTCATTTGAAAGGTTGCCAAACACATTGTGAGTGCAAGTGAGTGCAAGAGGCCTAGTGAGGTTGAGAGATTTGATAATTGAGTGATCAAACACCTCATTAGTGAATTGAGAGTAGCAAGTGTGCATCCACCCATCTCATTAGCCTTGCGTTGGTCAAGTGAGAGTTCTTGCTTGTTACTCTTGGTGATCGGCATCACCTAGACGGCTTGGTGGCGATCCGAGAGCTTGGTGATCATCCGGAGGCATTGTGGATGACCCAAGCCAAGTTGTGACCGGTAGCGAGCGATTCACCGGGCCGGAGTGGCGAAGAATCAGCTCGTAGTGAGCACTTGATCCTTGCGCGGATCAAGGGGGAGCGATACCCTTGCGCGGGTGCTCCAACGAGGACTAGGGGGGTGTGCCGACACCTCGATACCTCGGCAAAAAGATCGTCATGTCATCTCTACTCTCTTTACTACGCATTTACCTTTGAGCAATTCAATTCCGCATTTACTTGTTGTTCTTTCATAAGTTGAATTGTCATGCTAGAGTAGAAATGGTTTAACGATAGTCTTTTGTGCAATTGATTCTTGTCCAACACACTTTTAGGCACTAGGGGGTTAATTGGGGCTTGATAGGTCTTAATTCTTGCAAGAAGTTTTAGAAAAGCCCAATTCACCCCCCCTCTTGGGCATCTTGATCCTTTCACAGCTGACCCCGATAACTTGTCAAAACTTAATTAAAGTTCTTCAATCCACCTGTAAATTACTCTTTCAAATAGAGAATCATTAAGTGTTTGACCTCGTTGCTTAATGCTTGACCCTAATAAAAGGATATCCTGGATTCGCCCCTGCTCTATGATGTCACCCCTTCGCCATTACTCCTTCACTAGGTTCTCAATTTGAAGAGCCAATGCAAGCACGTATGCATGAACATTCTAATCCACGATAACTAATTAACTAGGTTTTTGTCATGCATGTAATTCTTCTTCTTCCCAATTTTTACATAAAACAACAAAAACTTAATTAGATACACAGCAGAGAAATGAGAGATATATTGTACATGATTTTTCGGCTAGCACTACTAGCAGGGAGGAGAGTCATCAGTGGCGAGGAAGGAAAGGGCCATGACGACGTCGGTCATCACGGGACGCAGGGCGGAGTGTTCTTGCAGGCACATGGATGCCACACCCACGGCCTGCTTCAGCTCCGACGCCGGAGGCCCCTGCATCGCCATCGCCAACCGAGGGTCCACCAGCTCATGGAACCTCCTGGGGTCGCCAAACATCCGTGCCGCCCACCCCACGAGGCTCTGCTCGCCGTCCGGCCGGCTGGCGTCGATGGCTCGCCGGCCGGTGATGAGCTCCAGCAGTAGCACCCCGAAGCTATAGACGTCCGACCTGGCGCTGAGCTTTCCTGTCCGCAGGTACTCCGGCGCGCAGTACCCGTACGTGCCCATCACCTTGTTGCTGCCCAACGACGACGACGAGGACGACGAAGACGACGACGACGAGTCGGTGCGCGGCGCCGGGAGGAGCTTGGCGAGGCCGAAGTCGGAGAGCTTGGGACTGTAGTCCTGGTCGAGGAGGATGTTGGAGGACTTGAGGTCTCGGTAGATGACGGCGTTCTCATGCAGGTACTCGAGGCCCCTTGCCGCGCCGTGCGCGATCTTCATCCTCGTGCGCCATGGCAGAGGGCCGGCATCATGCTGCTGCTGCTCCTGCGGCTGGTGGCTGCCGTCGTCGCCGTCGCCGTCGCCACGCAGCAGCAGGAGGTGGTCCTCGAGGGATCCTAGTGCCATGTACTCGTAGACGAGCAGGCGCTGGTGGCCCTCGGCGCAGTAGCCGACGAGGCTGACGAGGTTGGGGTGGTGCAGCATGCTGAGCATGAGCACCTCCACCATGAACTCGTTGTTGCCCTGGAAGCCATTGCGGTCCAGCTGCTTGATGGCCACCGGAAGCTCGTCCTGCTCCTCCTCCTCACCGCCGGCGGCAGCAGCAGCAACGCGCAGGCGGGCCTTGTAGACGCGGCCGAAGCCTCCCTCGCCGAGGAAGTTGGCCTGGCGGAAGTTCCCCGCGGCCTCCGCTAGCTCGCGGAACGAGAAGGCTTTGGCCGAGATGACACTGTAGTTTCTGCTGCAATCGCTCTTGTAACGATGATGATGATTTGGTGGCGGCGCTAGAGGAGGAGGCGACGACGGTAGGCAGTCGCCGTCGCCGTCGTCGTCGTCATCGTCGTCCTCCTCCTCGTCGTCATCCTCGTCATCGCGCTGGCGGCGGCCTGCGGCGACAGAGGAGGCGCAACGGATGATCCGTGCGGTGAAGCTGCTGCTCTTGTTCCTCCAGGAGGTGGAGGAGGAGGTCCTCCGGCCTGCGTTGCCATTGCCCTTCCTATGGATCACATCGTTAGGGAAGCGTCGGAGCCAGCTTAGCATCTTGTTGCTTCTATCAAGGAAGAATGCAATATCAATGGATGAATTATTCGAATGATGATTGCGCCGCCTTTGCCTAGAATGAATACAAGGAAAAGGATGGGTGATGGAGAACAATGAGAGATAGAGAGGCCTGAGTTTGGTAGTCGCTTATTTTGGTCCATCTATTAATGGCTTATTGCCAGAGAGAACTCACGCTTGCATCTGCGTCGACATGCAACAAACTATCTATATATACCTTAGCTTACTGGCCAACAAGAAGCAAGTTGGTGTATATATATATATATATATATATATATATATATATATATATATATATATATATATATAAAGGTAGGAAGAAGAGAGCAAGCAAAAGCAAGCTGATCGACAAAGCAGTTTGCCTATATGTCATGTCTATCTAGTAGATTCTAAGGGCATGCACGGAGCTCTATATATAACTGATGATGTCTGTAATACGCTTTCATATCAATCTAGATCTAGATAATACAATAGACCAGTCATTGTGTGAGCGGCTGTCAGCAAATAATCTAGACACCTAGCTGTATAATGAAAAATGAGGTCTATATATAAGAGTTTTCATTCTCACATGTTTTCAGACCGTCTCTGTTGTTAATTACTAGGGGCTAGGGGCATATTCATCCCTGCAGGTCGATCATATAATGCATTCGTAGGTCGTAGCACCTTTTTGTAGACAGTTGATGTCACTCCCACAATACACACTGTAAGGACATCGCTAGTGGTGAGTCGAGCCGTCGTTAAAAAAGTTGTCATATATATATATATAGGAATTGGTCATATAATATCATTATTTGTAGCACCTTTTGTAGACAATTGATGTCACCCCCACAATACACATCGTAAGGACATCGCTAGTGGTGAGTCCTCGAGCCGTTGTTAGAAAAGTTGTCACACACATATACATATATATAGGTGCGTTTTCTATACTCCCGGGAGTAATTACTCTCATCCTTAATAAATCATATTGCATATATATGCATACTTATTTATCAGTTTTCGTATGTTTATATACTTATTTTAAGATAGTTTAAATCTTATTTACGCAAACTTTTTTTAAAATAACACATACTTTTTATTATATTACTAAAATGACACTACAGTAGTATGTATATAAAATAAGTATGACCATATACTCTATGTATGCTTGCATACTTGACATATATGGTATTCTAGAAGGTCTAGTATGGTCATATACTTCGTGTACATACACTTCGTCCGATCATAGACCCCATAAATCAAGAGATATATACATGGAAGTAACTACTCCTTAGAAGTAGGAAAAATTACCCTATATATGAAACGATCCACGATTAGAGATATATACATGGGAGTAACTACTCCTTAGGAATCGGTCATATAATATCATTCATAGTATATTTTGTAGATAATTGACGTCACCTCCACAATACATGAAACGATCCACGATTTCCTCGAAGGGAAATCCACAGATTACATCATAATGTGACAGTCCAGAAAGTTCCAAACCATCACATTATCATTATTTAATTATTACCATAGTTCATACAACGCGGAAGTACAGATTACAAGATATTATATCACATGGGAACACCACCTAGTACAAACTATAACGGTAACACACACCTAACGACGCTAGAGTCGGCGTAGCACGTTGACGGGTGAAGGCTCCTCCTTTACGGGTTTCATCAAAGTTGTTGTAGCAGCGGGCGAAGACTCCATCTTCGTCTTCTCATCCAAACTCGCATATAGGAACGAGACCTCATAATCTGTCTAGCCTCCACTGCTGTCGCGGTAGAGGCCGTCCAAACCTGCTGAATAACTATCAATACGATTTGTACTAGCCACTGGCTCCCATCCTTTGCTTTGTATTTGCTATGTGGTAAGTGGAGTGCAAGGGTAGAGCAAAAGGAATCTATTTATGGCTATAGTTTTTCTATGCAAGTAATCAATATTTTATAAATATCATCATCAAGTTTTAATCCAGATACCTGGCCACATGGCCTTCCATTCGGTCATCGACCGAACATCCGGCCATACAGCCACCCATCCATCCATCCCATCCACACATCCACACATCTCACCACACTCGCACTCTCTAGGCGGCAAGGGCAACTCCCTCTCGCACCTTGCCTCAACGGCCAAAGCCAGACTTGTCAACCCAGGGGAGAAGAAGAAAAACACCTCTCGCTAAGTCTGAGGGACTCTGAGCATCATAGTGTTGTCCATGACCGTGGACACGGCTATACGTATTGATCGATCGACTCTGCAGAGCGTGTACGCCTGGACCCATAGATTAGCTATCATCGACGACCCGAATCGTCTAAGCTAATTCCAAACTTCCTCCTAGCCATCATGATGCCACCCTACCACTCAGCCCTGGGGCACCTCGAAGATCCACCGACACGCTGAGACTGTGAGATGTGGATCCTGGTGCACCAAATAAACACCATGTTGTCTTAGGAGGGTGTGGGTATCCAGCCCTTAGCTCCCTACACTTATTACCTTCCAACCTAGCAGTAGTGGCATTGCCCCATCCAGGGGTAGGCTCGGTCCCCGCCCATACAAGAACAAGTGGTGTGTACGAAGGTACTATCACTACTACAGAACAGGGTCTTTGGCCGATTCTCAAAATCGCCTTTAGTCTCGGCGTTTTTGCCGCCCGGAACTAATAGACCCTTTAGTCCCGGTCGGTAACATGGACCGGGACTAAAGGGCCTGCCCCAACGGCTACTGCGCAGAGCTGTCGGGGCACCCTTTAGTCCCGGTCTGTGTTACCAACCAGGACTAAAGGGCACTCTTTAGTCCCGATTGGTGCCACAGACCGGGACTAAAGATTTAGCCACGGTTTGTGGCTTTCCCCGGGATAAATGATCACCTTTTAGCCCCAGTTTTTAATACAAACCGGGACTAAAGCTCCCCGGTTTATAACCTGCCAACTTCTTCCGCCCCCGAGCCAGAGACATTCAAATTTCAGTGAGCTTCTTGCTTGTTCTTGCTGTTGCTATTACTTGTTCTTGCTTGTTCTTCATTTGTTCTTCATTGTTCTTTGTCTCCGGCATCAATTGGTGATCTTCTTCGACTCCGTCATCGTCTCTTTGCGTTTAGAGGTAACTATTTTATCTCCTACCATGTCTTTTGAATATAAGAGGAATTTAATTAAAATATATAGTTTGCAAGAACAAGCATAGAGAGTTGAGTAGTTTAAATGGGTTCATCACAATTACTTGATAGTTTTCTACTGCTAGGTAGTATCCATTCTATAATTCATACTTATGCAAGACGAGTAATATTGAATTTAATTGTCTTTTTATAGTTTGCAACAATAAATATAGAGAGTAGACAATGTGGAAATTGGTATTGTTATATCATATTTTTCGATTATCTAAACAAATAGATAAATTTAGAGTCTTTTTTATTTATAATTGTTTAGAAAATTAGGAATTTGCATGTAATAGTTTACAAAATGAGCATGGATATAGTAGATGGCTACTGTGACCGGGTCCTCAGCCTCTCATCATCGGGATCCGAAGCGTTTGCGGCCGGATCTTCCTCTCATTGCTTGCGGCGAGTGTAAGCAGAAGATTATGAAGGAGTACCGAGTGAAAAAAGAGGGAATCAACAAGGGTCGTATATTCTACAAGTGTCCGGACCATGAGGTGGGTTATTATTTACCCGCATTTGATTAATATGGTTCATTCGTATCGGTTTTGCTTGATGATGTTATTTAAATTTCTTATTCTTTGTTCTAATTACAGTGGGAGGGCACCGGCGGATGTAAAAGTTGGTACTAGGAGGAAGAGTACGTTCAGCACGTACGAAATTCTGTTGCACAGGAGATTGCCGTTGAAGGTGATGAGGCAGTGAGTCAGCGGCAGCAGCCCATCCATGCTGATGAAGCGAATGATCTGTCTATTTTAGTTGGGATCGGACGCGAACTAATTATGTTGCTTAAGTGCATTTTATTTTTAGTTTTTTAGTGCTAGCTGCGATAGTCTTAGTTGTAGTCAAGCTTGCTTGAATTAATCAATCATGTGATGTCATGAGTGTTGTGCAATAATATGAGAAACTACTAAGTGTATGGTTGTAATATTTAATGCAGATGTTGTCACACAATTGGATGTATAATGTTGATCGCCGCTCCAAAGAGTTCATTGCTGGCGTGCACTATTTCTTAGGTGTGGCTGAGGCAAACAAGCAAACAACGAGTACAACTTCTTCGGGAACAAGTCATAAATCCAAATAGCGAGTTCTACTATAATACCAACGAGAAGTTGATTCCAAACAATGATGATCATTTGTATGCCCTGTAGATCTTTAGATGGAGTACAACTTGTAATAGGTTTACAGTACTAACTTTGGAGTATAACTTGTGTAGATAGATATTTGGACAACTCCTATATATATTGCTTGTAATTTTATGTACATATATTTATATATATATGTAGTTCTATAGTTCAATTATATATGCATGCAATAAGCTTATTATGTTATGCTGCTAATATATATAAATTATATATATTAGCAGCAAAGAATATATATTAGAAAAACTATTAAATAAATAAACAAAACTAAAAATAGAACTGAAATAAAAATAAAAAGGAAAAACCAGGGGACCCTTTAGTCCCAGCTGGTAATACCAGCCGAGGCTAAAGGGTGCTGCTGCGTTGCATCGCTGGCAGCACCCTTTAGTCTCGGCTGGTATTACCAACCGGGACTAAAGGGGGGGGGGGGGGCTTTAGCCCCGGTGGCCGGAGCCGAGACTAAAGGGGGGGCCTTTAGTCCCAGAAGCGTAGTCCTGGCTCGGCAACCGGGGCTAAAGGCCCTTGCCGACCGATGCTAAAGCCCAATTCTGTTGTAGTGTATGTGCTAGTTGCCTCAGCGCAATTAGGCCCTAGGGACCGGACATGACATCTCCTCTTTGGGGCATCCATCACCCCCGTGCTGACACAACACCTCCTTCGAGGGGATTCGTCCCACAAAGACACTCCTCCCCAGGATCATTTCTCAAGATAACATGTACCCGCCAAAGGTACTCCCTAGGGGATGCCTAAGTCACATCCCCTCAGCAAGACTCATCACCAAACTCGTCGTAAATCCTGCCCAGTCGGCTCAACCCTCATCACACGCACCAAAGACACACGTCGAGATCTCCCCAAGTCATCATCTGTTATCATGGCACCATGTGCCTTAGCCACCCACAAGTAAACATCCACCAAGCATCACATCACAGATATAATGCATAGTAGAAGTGAGTAGCAAGTATGTAAAGTAAGTGGTATCTAGCCTAATGTTGGCGTTTCTTAATGCAATCACCGAAGATAGAGTTTAAGCTATCCCCGGCAATGGCGCCAGAACTGCACGTTGGTAAATCTTAGTGAAGCAGCCAAAGTCCGCAAGCGCACGGAAATACCGTTGTAGCACTTCACCCGGTGGTATCCAGGGTATCGTGATTTCGCAGGGAACGGATGTGTTTAAGGTCCTTGAATCTAGTATACCCTAGAGAGGAGTTGAGAGGTGAGACTTAGGTAACGAGGTTCTTCTAAAGGTAGAAGCCTCAGGCAAAGGTAACGTGCTCTTTCAACCTTGCTTCGGGCACCGGAGCGTACCTGGTCTGCCAGGCAATACCGGCGATTAGCTCTACGCCGTATCCGAACGTGGGGGAAACTAAGGGCAAACAGGGCTGTCACCACCTGCTGCCGACCCCTCACCCGTGGGATTACGAGGCAAACGAGGGTAACTCTTGGCTTAGACACCACGTCTACGCCACTAGTTACTACTCTAGCGTTGGCCAGGAACTTGCCCTCCGGAATAGGGATTCCTCTACTAGAGCATCCACCAAATGGTAGACAACGAACCCGCAAGGTTATAAGAACAGGATAACAATGCTTGAGAACTTACTAACACAGAAGTAGAACTCAACTTTTCTTACTTCAAGTAGTAAGTCCGGTTGTAGAGGTACAGCTCGGGAAGTAGTCAACACTCCGGCGTCTTGACTAGCGCAGCTAGGGAAGATGCTGGGTACCCGTTACTTCGCTTACTCTACACCCTATCTCGCTACCTATTCTAGTCTTAGCTCTGAGGCTAAAGATATGAGTGTAGCTCTGCCTCTTAACTCCTTCTCCTGATCTTCCTTGTGGACTACGTCTTGATCGGAGTTGTACTCATTGAATTGTATTGTGTTCCTCATGTGAGAGGCCTCTCCCCCTCTTTATATAGTGTGTGTAGGTCGGTTCCAGAGGGGGTAATCTGCAAAATGCGCCGACAACCGACCTTAGGGCATTAATTGTACCGCCTCGGAGAAAGCCGGTGCAAAGTTGCTTTGTGGGGGGGGGGGGGGGGGCGGCCGACCCAGGGCTGGCGCCATCTGGGCCGGGCCAAACCCAGTTTGTTACGTGGGCTGTGCTGATTCTTGATCCATTTGCGTTTTAGTGCACTTTCGCATTTGTACTTGATTTCCCTTTGAATCTTGACTCAAATGCGACCCAAATCATGTTTCTCCTGCATAAATATAATTTCACCAAAACTGTGGAACTTCGTCAGTGTAAAAGGTCCTACCTCTAGTTTTGATGATGTTTTGTAAAGAATTTTATGCATGTTGACGATATAAAATGTATGTTAAGGATCGTCAACAAGCTCCCCCACACTTAGTCCTTTGCTCGTCCTCGAGTAAAGTTTGTTGTGGACTAAGATGGTTCCTATTTTTCTTTTGGAGAATGGACCTGCATACAAGTTATTCCATGCTTCACCTATACCCATGAGCATTCGGATAGTTTTACCAAAACATCTTGAGCAATTGAAAAATGGAATAGTTTGGACTCAAGTCCTCTTATTCAGTCCTGCCCAAAACTTGGGGTTTGTAAATTTTGAATAAAAGCCCTGCTCTTTCAAATGATACTCTCAGGTCACTCAATTTTGTTGTTGATTCCTCACCAAGGCAAATTATATTCATAAAGCCTCAAGATTACCATACCTCTATGAGCTTTTATCTGGAGCTTTTGGGTATGGATAGAGAATTGCAGACTTATTTTGTATGTATTGCCTAGTCAAGCCCCTGATCCGTGGAGGTAAACGTCATACCCTTAAGATCGAAATAGTGCATTGTGTGAAAAAAAACTTTTTGTATACTCCCTTTTTCATGTCTTTTTCTCTTTTCAGAATTCTATCAAGAATATGGGCTATCTTTTATGGCTAATTCTAGTTTTGCGGGCACTTGCCCATTTTTTCCAACATGCTCTTTGGCATGGATTTTTTTTTCAGTGGGTATTTGCATACCCCTAATTCTACTGCGGGCACGTGCCCATTTTTTTTTGAATTTCTCTTTGTTGCATAGCCCATAATTCTTTTCAAGATTCTTTTTAGAGAGCAAGACCATGATAGTTAGTGGAGTACTTTATTTTTAGCAAGTGTACGTGAATTCCGATCTTTTGGGAGCATGAAACTTCTCTCGACATAAATCTCGGGGTTTTGACTAAACTCAATACAAAGCAAGTAGCAGAAAGCATGTTTTTATTGAGGGCATCACATCTGGCTTTGGTAGGGGATTTTTCTTATCATTGAAGAGCAGGCTTTTTGCAAATGATTCTGAAAAATAAATCCCAAGTTTATTGCATGAGTGAACAAGATTCATATCATCCTACCATATCACAAATCCCAATTACTTAGATTACATGGAGTTCTGTAAACGAGTTGCTCATGAGTTCTAGGAATTTTAGCAAGGAATAAAAGGTATGCATGCTATTTTCACAGGTAGGAGTTGGAGTATTGGTAAGTCAAAATTTTATTTTGTCATGGGAGGAATAAAATATTGCTGAAAATTGATGCTCGGCTGAAAATAAGATACTAAACCCTGTTGGTTTCCAAAACATGCGAGACTCCTGCGGCCCTAGCTACTGCAGTGATAAGGTTGTTAAGACCGTTCCTAACATCAGCCAGGTCTTGAGCGAGCTCGAGGAACTTGATGCGCGTATTGGAAAGATCCCCTTGAAGTTTTATGACAAGTTTACTAAGGGAGCTAGCACGGGTTTTGAGGGCGGCGATGGTGCGAGCGTCCTGCCGCTTGGACTCATTATCAGAGTCGCTAAGGAAGCCGTTCTGTTGCCCCCTAAGGATGGGATTCGGCCTCTTGGATGAGCGAGAGGCCGAAGCAGAGGGCTGCATAGAGGGAAGGCTAGAATCACTTGGCAGCCTATTTGGTTGCCCCCTGGGTGTTGGGTTTACGCGTTTGAAAAGCAGGGGGTTTGAGGAAGAAGAAGGTGCCGTGAGACTCAGAACGGGCGCAGGGGCGCGCGAGAGGACCGAAGGCGCGGGTCCTTGCTTGCGCATGAGGCCCTTCCCGTATCCTCCACCGGGTTTCTTATACCCAAACACGGTGGGACGGATCAGGGCAAGCGGTTGAACCAGAAGCTAAACACCTAGAGTCTATGCTGCCCGAAGGCATTACATCCAAAGACGCGCTTGGTGCCTTCCTCTTCCCTAGCGATTTGGACGTCGCGTCTTGTCGCGCTACCATCTTCGTGGCCGCCGTTTTCGAGGCCGCCGTCTTGGAACGTGCTGTGGAGCGCAAGCTTGACGTGGAGTTTGGAGGAGGTAGAATGGCTAACGGGTGGGTGTCATCCTCCTCCAAGTCCAAGGATGCTGTCACACTCTTGACGGAGAATTTTCCCACAGGGTCAAATGAGGACCCTCCTTCCGCGAACAGGGCGACGGCGTGACTAGCCATAGAGCTTGAGCAAAAAATGGCAAAGGGTCTAATGGTTGTGAAATGTGAGAACTTGATGAAGAATGAGAGGTGAGAGGGCCTTTATTTATAGCTTGGAGGGTGCCCTCTGGTGATCTCGGACGCAATCACAGCAAAAAGCAAGCAGGATCAAATTTGGCACAACAAGGAAAGGGAGCAAGGAAAAGATGGGCCGGATCGGGCGCTAGGCTGGGTCGGCCGACCCAGGGGTCGACCGACCCCGGGGCAGTGCCGTTCCGCCCGGATTTTTGCCAAGTGGCCACAATCTCCTTCCTCAACGTGAAATTGCGTGAATTTTGCTGTATAAATTTGAAGATTTTTGCGATCTCGAGGATAAAATGAATTAAAGGGAGGATAAAAGTGATGATCTACCCTATCCAAGCAAATATGGACTAATTAATGTAGAAGATAAATCATATCAAGCTCAAAATTTGTTTAAACAATTTAAATTCAATTGATTAAATTTATTGTTTCAATTTCTTTTTCGTAAGTGGGTTCTAAGAAAATTTTCAGTCGCTGACCATTTAGCTTGAAGGTATTCCCGTTGTTGTCCTGGATCGTGATTGCTCCGTGTTCAGATGTGTCGACAACGGTGTATGGTCCCTTCCACTTACTGCGTAGCTTGCCTTCACCGAATAATTTTACCCTGGAGTTGAAGAGTAACACATGGTCGCCTTTTCTGAACTCTTTAGGTTTTATCCGGTTATCGTGCCACCTTTTGGTTCTTTCCTTGTAGATCTTGGCACTGTGGTAGGCTCTTTCTCTCCATTCTTCTAGCTCGGCTAACTGTCTTTGTCTGTTCTTGCCGGCTAGTCTGACATCCATGTTCCATTTCTTGATGGCCCAGTGGGCTCGGTGCTCGAGCTCCACAGGGAGATGGCATGCTTTGCCATAAACCATCTGGAACGGTGACATGCCTATAGGGGTTTTGTAGGCTGTCCTGTATGCCCAGAGAGCATCTGGGAGCTTATTCTTCCAGCCTTTCCCTATCTCGTTGACCGTCTTTTGCAGGATGTTCTTGATCTGCTTGTTGGAGGTTTCTGCCTGCCCGCTTGTCTGAGGATGATACGGGGTAGCTATGTTGTGTTTTGCCCCGAGTTCACGCAGGAAGTTTCTGAAAGTTCTGTCAATGAAGTGTGACCCTCCATCACTTATGACCATCCTTGGTGTTCCAAAACGCGGGAAGATCACTTCATGAAACATTTTCCGTGCGTGTTTTGCGTTTGCTGCTCGGCATGGCAAAGCTTCTACCCATTTGGACACATAATCGACCGCAACCAGGATATATTCGCAATCTTGTGACTTCGGGAATGGTCCCATGAAGTCGATGCCCCACACGTCAAATATTTCTATTGGCATGTTATAGTGGAGGGGCATCTCATTGCGTGCAATGATGTTCCCTTGACGTTGGCACTTCTGACACCTTCGGATGAACTCCTTGGTGTCCTCATACATCGTCGGCCAGAAGAATCCACACTGCCAAATTTTGGCTTGAGTGCGGAAAGCTCCATAATGGCCTCCGTATGGTGCAGAATGACATCTTTCTATGATCTGATCTCCTTCGGTTGCTGGTACGCATCTCCTCAGCAGTCCATCAGAACAGACCCGGTACAGGTATGGGTCGTCCCAAAGGTGGCGGCGGCTCTCGACTTGCAGTTTCTTTCTGTTTTCCCTCGGTGGTACGTATCCTGTGACCATGTAGTTGACGATGTTGGCGTACCACGGGTTGAAGTCGGTCACTCTTAGTAGCATGTCGTCGCGCAAGAAGTCATTGATGGGTAATTCGTGCATGTTAGTGACTTGCAAGCGCGAAAGATGGTCTGCTACTGTGTTTTCTATGCCCTTTTTATCTTTAATTTCTAAATCAAATTCTTGTAGCAACAGAATCCATCTTATTAATCGAGGTTTTGCATCTTTCTTAGTGAGCAAATACCTTAAAGCAGCATGATCAGAATAAACAATTATCCTTGCTCCTACTAAGTAAGATCTGAATTTATCAATAGCAAAAACAACTGCAAGAAGCTCTTTTTCAGTTGTGGCATAATTAAGCTGAGCTCCTGAAAGAGTTTTGCTAGCATAAGCGATTGCATGATGCTGTTTATCTTTCGTTTGACCAAGAACTGCCCCGACAGCAAAGTTACTAGCATCACACATGATCTCAAAAGGTAACGACCAATCAGGGGGCTGAATGATCGGTGCCGAGATGAGTGCCTTTTTGAGGGCGTTGAAAGCATTAAGGCATTCATCAGTGAACTCAAAGGTAGCATCCTTAGCCAAAAGGTTCGTGAGGGGTCTAGAGATTTGAGAGAAATCTTTTATAAACCTTCTGTAGAACCCCGCATGACCTAGAAAGCTTCGGATCCCCTTTACGTTCACGGGGGGTGGTAGGCGTTCAATTACCTCGACCTTTGCTTTATCTACCTCAATCCCCCGCTCGGACACTAAATGTCCAAGAACGATGCCTTCCTTGACCATAAAGTGGCACTTTTCCCAATTAAGTACTAGGTCTTTCTCTCGGCATCTTTGCAACACTTTGTCTAAATTCTCAAGACAATGATCAAAGGTTTTCCCATAGACAGAAAAATCGTCCATAAAAACTTCCATGATTTCCTCAATCATATCCGAGAAGATAGACATCATGCACCTTTGAAAGGAGGCGGGTGCATTGCATAGTCCAAAGGACATGCGTCTATAAGCAAATGTCCCATAAGGACAGGTAAACGTGGTTTTGCTTTGATCGTCAGGGTGGATTGGGATCTGATGATAACCTGAATACCCATCAAGAAAACAAAAGAAAGAGTGTTTCGCCAACCGTTCTAACATCTCATTGATGAAAGGTAGTGGGAAATGATCTCTCTTTGTTGCCTTGTTAAGTTTCCGGTAATCAATGCACATCCTCCACCCTGTTTGCAGTCGCTGAGGGATCAACTCATTTTTATCATTTTTGACGACTGTCATGCCTCCCTTCTTGGGAACCACTTGGACTGGGCTAACCCAATCACTATGGGGTACGGGATAAATGATCCCGGCGTGAAAAAGTTTGAGAACTTCCTTTTTCACGACTTCACGCATTGCATTGTTGAGCCTGCGCTGCGGTTCTCGAGTGGGCGCACAAGTAGGGTCAACAGGGATACGATGCGTGCAAAGTGTTGGGCTTATTCCCGTCAGATCTTGCAAGGAATACCCGAAAGCTGGTCTATGTTTTTCTAAGACGGCAATGAGTTTGTTTGTCTCCTCATCAGAAAGCTCATCACTAATGATTACAGGAGTTTCATTGTTGCCGTTCAGAAAAACATAGCGCAGCCCAGCGGGCAAGGGTTTAAGCTCAACCGGAGGTGTTGGCGGTGTTTCATCCTTGGGTAGTTCTAGGATTTCTCCTAGTTTGTCCTCTTCTTGAACAAAAAGTTCAGCATTTTCTTCTAGGGATGATTCAGGTGTTTCAAAGGGTAAAATCGCCATTACCTCCCTGGGCATGTTAAAAGGAGGGAGAGAATTTGTCACCGAGTTTTTAGCTCGAGTGATAGGAATGGAAAAGGTGTCTCTCCCTAATTTTATGCTCAAAGCCCCAGTAGCTGGAAGTTCTTGAATTAAAAGCTCTAAAGGATGCCCAATCAAAACATCGAAATCTTTAATGTCAAAGACATAAAAATCGAGGGTCATTCTGATGTTGCCAAAATCTACGTAGATTTGGTGGAGGATTCCACAACTTTTTAATTCGGCACGAGGGGCAACCTTAAGAGTTTTCTTTGTCGGGGCTAGTGGCTTATCACCCAAATGGGTGAGCGCAAAAGATTTTGACAAGATGTTAGCCCCAACGAAAGGGTTGTAACGCACGTTCTCCCAACTACGTAAAATCTTGCACTGAATGGACGAAGATGGAGTATCTATCTGAATTGGTTCAAGAGAAGACTCCATTTCTTCCGTCCATTCACTACTCATGATAGCTGTGAGTTCTTTTAAAGATTGTCTTAAAAATTCCTCATTCAGCTGATCATTAGTAGTGGCAACTTGTGGTTTCCTTTGGCTTGAGTAATTCAAGGTGTTCCCAAGATCTTCGAAAAGATCATCCTCGAAAAATGGGAGATCCGAGGGCTGAAAGTCTTCCTTCGGAGGTCCCGACTCAGCAGCGCTAGCCTCTAAAGATGTACTTTTGGAGGAGGCCAAGGAAACTTCTTCTGGTTCTGGTTCGGGTTCTACACGGAGGGGTTCTAGCAGAGGAGTGTTTTCAAGGATGCGGTCAAGCAACGCTTCTCCTTCGGATGTGGTTTTGTGGTTAAAGGATCCTCCGGCAGCTATGTCTAGTTGTAGGGCAGACTCCTTGCGAAGACCGAGCCAAAAGTGTTGTAACAACACATGGCTAGGAATCGACAAGTCTGGGCCGGAACGGGTTAAGATTGAAAATCTATCCCAGGCTGAACCTACGGTCTCCTTCTCTTCTTGTTTGAAGCTGAGAATCTCTTGACGTAGGGAAGCGACTCGAGATATAGGGAAGACTGTGAGACAGAATCTGTTCCTCAATTCTTCCCATTCTCCATTTACCTTTCCTACGTTATGGACGTACCATTGTTTAGCTTTCTCTTCAAGCGAGAAAGGAAACAGCTTCCACCTAAGAGTTTCTTGTGACATGCCCGAAATGATCAGGCATGCACAGAGCCGCTCAAACTCCCGCAAGTGATGGTATGGGTTTTCATAATCTAGGCCAGAGAAGGCTTGTTCCCGAACCATGGCTATAAAGCCAGGGCGGAGTTCGTAACCAGAAGCTGTGATTGGCTTCGATGATTGCTACGAACTCGCCCTTCGAAGCGGATAGTTGGTAAAGAGAGTTTTGCTCCATTTTTGAAAAAGAAAAGAACAAGAATAAAAGATAAGGTTGATACACGGGCAACTAGGTTCGAAGACAAAAACGACAACCGTTCCCCGGCAACAGCGCCAGAAATGTTTGTTGGCGTTTCTTAACGCAATCACCGAAGATAGAGTTTAAGCTATCCTCGGCAATGGCGCCAGAACTGCACGTTGGTAAATCTTAGCGAAGCAGCCAAAGTCCGCAAGCGCACGGAAATACCGTTGTAGCACTTCACCCGGTGGTATTCAGGGTATCGTGATTTCGCAGGGAACGGATGTGTTTAAGGTCCTTGAATCTAGTATACCCTAGAGAGGAGTTGAGAGGTGAGACTTAGGTAACGAGGTTCTTCTAAAGGTAGAAGCCTCAGGCAAAGGTAACGTGCTCTTTCAACCTTGCTTCGGGCATCGGAGCGTACCTGGTCTGCCAGGCAATACCGGCGATTAGCTCTACGCCGTATCCGAACGTGGGGGAAACTAAGGGCAAACAGGGCTGTCACCACCTGCTGCCGACCCCTCACCCGTGGGATTACGAGGCAAACGAGGGTAACTCTTGGCTTAGACACCACGTCTACGCCACTAGTTACTACTCTAGCGTTGGCCAGGAACTTGCCCTCCGGAATAGGGATTCCTCTACTAGAGCATCCACCAAATGGTAGACAACGAACCCGCAAGGTTATAAGAACAGGATAACAATGCTTGAGAACTTACTAACACAGAAGTAGAACTCAACTTTTCTTACTTCAAGTAGTAAGTCCGGTTGTAGAGGTACAGCTCGGGAAGTAGTCAGCACTCCGGCGTCTTGACTAGCGCAGCTAGGGAAGATGCTGGGTACCCGTTACTTCGCTTACTCTACACCCTATCTCGCTACCTATTCTAGTCTTAGCTCTGAGGCTAAAGATATGAGTGTAGCTCTGCCTCTTAACTCCTTCTCCTGATCTTCCTTGTGGACTACGTCTTGATCGGAGTTGTACTCATTGAATTGTATTGTGTTCCTCATGTGAGAGGCCTCTCCCCCTCTTTATATAGTGTGTGTAGGTCGGTTCCAGAGGGGGTAATCTGCAAAATGCGCCGACAACCGACCTCAGGGCATTAATTGTACCGCCTCGGAGAAAGCCAGTGCAAAGTTGCCTTGTGGGGGGGGCGGCCGACCCAGGGCTGGCGCCATCTGGGCCGGGCCAAACCCAATTTGTTACGTGGGCTGTGCTGATTCTTGATCCATTTGCGTTTTAGTGCACTTTCGCATTTGTACTTGATTTCCCTTTGAATCTTGACTCAAATGCGGCCCAAATCATGTTTCTCCTGCATAAATATAATTTCACCAAAACTGTGGAACTTCATCAGTGTAAAAGGTCCTACCTCTAGTTTTGATGATGTTTTGTAAAGAATTTTATGCATGTTGACGATATAAAATGTATGTTAAGGATCGTCAACACCTAACAGCGGGTGTGCAAGGGAAAGGGTTGCGTCAAGGTATAGGCTTCACAAGCAATCTAACATGCAACCTATCATAGTTCATTTGCAAAAGTAAAGCGCTAGCAGCTATATTATTGCATGTCTAATAGAATTCTACGAGGTTGGATGAGACATGACACAAATCAGGCGAATTTCCCTTTGGACCTCGTTTTGTCTCTTTCCACCAAATTTCTTCGATTCACCGATTTGCGGTTGGGTTCGAACCATGACCTCATAGGAGTAGCTCACTAACCTACTTGTGACCCCTTGTGCAAAGTTAGAGCCCAAGTGCTCGAGATTTGGTGGAGATCAGGTCGAACCGGTGGAAGAACAATGTTGTGTCAGGGGCATTGGACGCACCTGTTCTTAGCATTGAACACGCGTCCGATGCTCCCATGTACTATTCAGTTCTGTACATATGGCATCAGACGCTCCTGACCAAGGCATTGGACGCTTGTATAGTAGCGTCTGATGGGTGTCCAATGAGTTTCCAAAAACCCTCACTTGGCATCGAACGCACTAGGAGGTATGGCATTGGACGCTGCCTGAGTCTGAAGCTTTTCTGACAGGCACCGAATGCAGGCATTGGACACACAGGGAGCACTATTCATGTGTTCAATGCTCATGCAGTGAGGTTCCTGAGAGATCCAGATCACATCGGACGTGTCTGACGGCGAGACATCGAACTCTTCGAGCATCTGAGTTCTGTACATGGTATTAGACGCTTCTACAATAGTGTCTGATGGGTGTCCAGTGAGGTTCCAAAAATCCTCACTTGGCATCAGACATGTCAGGAGATCTAGCATCAGACACTACCTGAGTCCGAAGCTTTTCTGATAGGCATCGAATGCAGGCATCGACACACAGGGAGCACTGTTCATGTGTCTGATGCTCATGCAGTGAGGTTCCAGAGAGGTCCAGATCACATCTGACGCGTCCGACGGTGAGGCATCAGACTCTCCGAGCGTCTGATGCTCCCTGGAGCCGCCTGTTTCGTCTGGAGCTTGTTCGTTCAACTTCTAATTTGTGTTCCACCTTTTGCATTGGATCCCGACTTCCGCAGTGTCCTGTTGTGTTCATAGGGAACATCTACCCTATCATTATGGTTGTGGACATCACGTGTGTTGGCTTTTGCTTTTAGGGTTTGAGCTTGGGACAAAGGCCATCCATTTCTAAAAAGAAATTTGTGTCTCCCATTCACCCCCCCTCTGGTCGCCATTTTTGGTCCTTCAGCTCAACAACAAGGCTACACAAGCAAAATTGGAGAGCTAAAATTACTTAGCTACACAAACTAAGCAATCTGACTAACAAAGCTACTCAAGCCAATTAGTCACGTAAGAGAACTACTTCTATGCTACACAAGAAAGGAAGGTAACTAGGAAGCTACACAAGATAACTAATTACAAGAGCAACTACACAAGCACACTATATATGAAAGTAAGTGCATGCTTGTGTAAGGGAAATGCAAACCAACGGGATGAACAAGGTTGATAGAGTGATTTTATCCCGAGGTCCACTTGGTTACCACCAAGCTAGTCCTCGTTGAGACAAGCTCAAGGTAGCTATCGGTCCTCTTGCTAGTGGTGACTACTCTAGTCACACTCTCCCACAAGGAGTGCTTACCACAAGTTGTAGAACTTAACCCGACCAGACCACTTGACGCTCTTCACGTCTCTCTTTTACTAGAGTTGCTCTTCGTGATCTCCCACGGGGTGAGCACAACACCCCTCACAAATCGGTCACTTCCAGAGCACCACTCAATCTCTGAGCATGCTACCATGGAGCACACACAAACCTCCAAGTCGTCTAGGAGGTGGGAATCTCTAACAGTAACAAGCACCATTGGCTTGCAACACGATCGCTTAGTGCCAACACTTGCAATCTCTCATGCACCACACTAGAATAGCTCTCTCACTTAGCGGATATGATTAGCACTAATCACAAGTGAGTTGGAGGGATCCCAAGCACTCTCACATAAGGACACTAAGTCCCCAAGGTGCCCAACATACCAAATGGTCGACCACCCCTCTATTTACAGAGGGAGGGCTCAAACTAGCAGTTTGGATGCATGTTGAAATTTGAACTGTAGACAGTCCACCCTTATAACCTCACACAACCCGCCCTTATGCTGAAACCAACCGTTAGGAGCTGCAACAGATAGTCTGCTCCCAAGGACCGGACAGTCTGCCATCGAAACTCGACCTTCACAGAATCTGTCCAACAATCTTGCTCTCCGAAAAAATAGCTGACGGACAGTCCACCATTATAGGCTTGGACATTCTGTCGTTCACCCTTTAGTCCGTGAATAGTGCAAATGATGCGTCCGATGCTCCCCCATGGGCAAGTCCGAGGCCCGTGGACAGTCCGTCACCAAAATGGCAGCCAAAGAATGACCATAACTCTTAGCTCCAAGGATCTTGGACATTTTAGAAAGCTTATTCAGAGGACTACATAACCTACATGAATACATGATCCAAAGCATAAAGGATCAATACAGATTTCCAATCCAAGAGCCATCGCTTCCCTTTTTCAACTAAAGTTTTCTCCAAAACTTCTCAAACTTCTTTGCCTTTGAAAATGTGCCAACACCACCAAGTGTACACCATCATGTGCAAGTATGTTAGCTTTTTCACAATCTTTTTTCAAAGGAGTTTCACTTGCACTCACCATGCCACTTGATCCTAGCAACATCACAATGTTAGATCATTCAAGTGACACTAGATGATCGATATGCAAACAAGTTTGCTCCTCTTGATAGTACAACCATCTATCCTAAACCCGGTCATAAACTTCTCTACACACTTATGAATGGTTAAATGAAATGCCATACATATATACCTTTGCCTTGCACATTCCATTCCATCTCCTTCGGGTGTTGATGCAACACATGCACAAACTTATCTCCAAGTGATATGATCCACTTCATATCATCACATGGCCTCCATGGTCCATCGATCTTGACCTCACTTGCTCTTCATCATTGCTTTGGTCCTTCAGCGCCAAGTCTTTGCTCAAGCCTTCCGGCACTCAGTACCAATGACATCAAAGCCTCCAGCTTAACCTTCACCTTCGCAACTCAGTCTTGCCTTGATCTTCACCATCTTAGCCACATGACTTCATGTCATGTCACATATGCAATAAGCTCCTCCATCACATGCATGAGCCTTTACCCTTCACCTTTGCAACTCAGTCTTGCCTTGATCTTCACCATCTTAGCCACATGACTTACATGTCATGTCACATATGCAATAAGCTCCTCCATCACATGCATGAGCCTTACAACATCCTCCAAACCAATTCACCTCTATGGCATATGTTGCTCACACATGATCACTTGTGGACTAATCACTTGTGTATCTCACATAAACACAATTAGTCCACCAAGTTGTCACTTAATTTCCAAAACCAAACTATGACCTTTCATCATCGCCCGTTCCGAGTTCTGATCACCTATCTGCGCAGCCCCGCCCTGGTTAGACTTGCTCTCAGCTTCGTGAGTGTCACCTTCGGGAGTTGCTCTGGATTTGCTGCTTTGGAGGAAATCTTTCTCATATACAAGAGATGTCTTGTTAGTTGCCGAGAAGCTCAAGAACTTGAAGACCCAAAAATCTTTGGAGTCGATCTTGCGGTCTTGGGCGCAGGCGCAACAGGAGACGGGGACGGTGTTCTTGACATTTGCTCAAATTTCTTATCATCGTTGGAGTTGATGGAATTGAAGGGGTGTGCTCTGACACTGCGATATGCTCCATGCCTAGAGTATTTGTTCGTCGGGTGGTATTGCTCGAGGTGAAGAACCGCAGGGCGATATGGTCAGACATGGAGAAGCCCACACCGTCGCTTTGGCTAAAGTTTATGCACATTGAGTTGTTGAATGCCATCTGTGGACTAGTGCTCTGGCAGCAAAAGATCTTGTTCTCCAATGGTCCGTTGTGCAATGTTCATACGCTCGAGGCGGGCTGTCATATGGGGTCTCGCAGCAATGGATGCATGTGATGGATCTCGCTGCCAATCTCCCTTTGCTCCAGTTGGTTGAACTGACTTTATACAATAGCAATCTTTTTTGTCTCTGCTCTAACTAAGATTTTTCTATCTGTCACATCATAGATTAACTAAATCAGTCTGTTCCTTGCCTTTTGGTTATAGAGGTTGGATGATTGTCGCACCGATGAGGAGCTAGAGCCCGTGCCTTCTTCCTTCTGGGACTCCCTTCTACAATTGAAGTTGGAGAACTATAGAGCTAGTGGTGTGGAGGTAGCTCTGGTGACCAAGGTCCTAGCCACCGCCGCTTAGCTAGTTTGCATCTTTGCTTTGCATACTAGACCTGGTTAATAGCTTCGTTGATGTTGGTTTAGTTTACATTAATGATTACCTACACATTCTAAACAAAAAAATTTGTATTTATATTTATACTGTCTCAAGTTTTGGTACTAATAACATCTTCAGTTAGGTGTGTTGATGATGTTAGAAATACTAGTTTAATTAAAATTGAAATTGAAATTGGGGGTATGGCAGTGGCTATGCCTAGAACTGGAATTGAATGATAATATCCCTTTGGCCCTTTGGGAGCTCTACTGTTGAGAAGGCAAACCTATCGTTGACAACACTGCAACAGTTGAGCACATGTATTGAAGTAATGTTGGGTTGGCCGGGATTTGGCTCCACATGCTAAAGTTTAGTCCTATGTATCCTTTTTTTAACAAAACACTATGTTATTATGTTATATGCACTACAAAATTTTTTCTTGTGGCTAGGCCTATAGTTCGGTTATTGTAGCCTTTGAAATATATATAAATTCGATAAATAGTAGAGGAGAAGAATAGATGACATATTGGTCTATTTCTTGTGCAACGTCTGGAATGAGCAAAATAAATTCTTGGAACAAGTTTAGGTGGATGAGAGCGAAGAGAAACAGATTGAACTAGGTTTTCCAATCGGGTGGGAGAGAGAGCCCTTGCCCTCATGCTCTTGGCATTATATAGGCAAGTGGTAATTTACAAGCAACCCCTCGGTGGGGGAGCATTTCACAGGCTATTTCACTAACTTCTATTGAGCCTCACAACATAACCTAGTAATTGCTCATACATGAAGAGGCACAATACAACTCAAAACTTGGTTGTGAGGATCGTCCTTCACAACCTATACATACGTGCCTCACTAAGAACTCTATCCCTAAAACCCAATGGGAAAAAGGCATGGAGAAAAGAGCATGCGCACGACCCTATCATATACATGTTCTCACTCATGGGCTTGTCGCTCGAAGCATTTTGTCATTGATCTCCTTGATGTCTTCACCTTTGGGCGTTGGCTCCTTTGTGCCGCTTCTATGAGATGGTTCATCTTCTTCGCCCAACGCATAGGTCTTTGCCTCTTGGACCACCTTGATGTGGAGGTCTTCTTCTCCGAGGCCTTTGCCTTTGGTGTCTTCTTGGCACACAGGTCTTCGCTCTCGAGGCCTTCACTTGTCTTCATCTCTAAGGTTGTGTGCAGGTCTTCACTCCCGAAGCCTTCGCATGTCTATATCTTTGAGGCTGCGTGCAAGTCTTTGCTCGTGAGGCCTTCATAGATCTTCTTTGAGGTTGTGTGCAGGTCTTCGCTCCCAAGGCCTTTGCAGGTCTTCATCCCAAAGGCATGTGATAATCATGGTTGGTGTAGCCGGTGTAGTCGAAGTAGTCATGGTTAAAGGCTTTCGCTCACGAGCGTTGGACAAAAGGACTTCATGCCCTGGATTGGTTGGTCCTCTGGTGTGCTCCCCTAGCCCCTCTTAGGTGGTGCTCATGGCCAAATCCTCAGCTACACTTAGTGGAAGTATGTTTCTAGGGCCGAGTCATCGATGAGCCCCTCGAGTCCAAGTTGTTGATGAAGGTGTGGTAGGCCTTGAATATATTCAACTCTATTACATATGTCTCTATATATATACTAATAGAGCTGAATATCTCTCTCTCTCTATATATATATACTAATAGAGCTAAATATATATTATACTAATAAATGAATATATATAGGTAGCCGATCGAGGTGATCTCCTCTGCTCTAGTGGTTTCAGCGATTATTCGGCGACAAAAGTCCTCCCTTAACTTCCTTCGTGCTTCCCCAACTTCGCACAAGTGCGGTGACCACTGAGTGGCGGCGGGTGGATGGGAGAAGGGCTAGGGCAAGCAGGGTGCTCCTCTTATAGCTGTGTCAGGGCCATGGCAGTGGGCGGATGGCGATCGAGCGCTGGGGGCACGTGTAGGGCAAATAGGGTCATAGGGCTACGATTCCCGAGGGTGCAGAGTGCTGGCGAGGTCCCTTGGCACTCCCACTTGCACCGGCGCCCGGTCAAAAAAGAGAGCAGGGTGGTGTTAGTGGTGTGGGCCATGGCAGGCGGTGTCAGCACGACGCAGCGCAAGGTGGGGGAGGCTGGAGCTCGCGTATCATGGATGTGGCATGCATCCGTGCATCCCCACCCAACAGACTATGAATGGACGGTGCTGATGGCTGGGTTTGGCCTTGGATCCCCACCCTGCGAGGTGCACTTCTTGTTTTTGAAAAGTAGAAGAAACAAAGGGAGGAGTGGGTGACAAGTGGGGCCAGTGGGGTCCGCCCGAGTTACCATCAATCGGCAGCTCGACGTAGGGTGCTATCGGGTGGGTGAGCATAAAAGAGGTGGAAGTTTGATAAAAATTAGGTTTTTTAGTGGAAGTTGGCTCGTAATTCCATCAGCCATTCCTAGGGTCTCGTCCTAAGCTCAAGTATGGCTTTGATACCAACTGAAACGTACCATGTTTTCCTCGAAGGGAAATCCACAGATACAATAATAATGTGACAGTCCCCAAAGATCATGCCATCACATTGTCATATTTCCAATTGATAATCAAAGTGCATACATCGAATCCCCTGTTTTAGAGAGTACAAATAGAAGGGTTTACTACTTATTACATCACCACATGGTGGAATCAAGCATCATGCAGCAACAGGAAAACATCAGGAGACACGATCTTGGGCGTAGACTTGTCGATCATCTCCAGATTTGAGAATAGGACTAGACCTCCTAGTCCTCCCATCCATCACCCTCAAAGTCACACTACTAGGATCCAACCCTGTCGTGACGCCTATATTGGGTTGCAATATGGCTATTTTGGTTGCAATATGAATAAATTGCATCTATGTTTGGTTGTTGATAGGTGGTTGCATTTGGAATGGTGCAATAGGTTCTTGCATCCACTTGGATGTGGTGTTGCAATATGGTTGTTTTGCAATGCACATAAAAAAGCTAACACAACCAGGTTCTGGTTGCAAGCACGAATATTGCGACCAGTAGAATGGTTGCATGAGTTATTATTGTGATGAAACACATGGCCTTAATAAGACAGTATTGCCATGAATGAACTTGTTGTGGAATAGTTTTATTGCCACTCCATAGTTACGTGGGAATATGGTCATATTGCCATGTAGTGTGATCCATTGCATCAAAGAAATCTTACAACGCAATGAATTTGGTGGCTAGAGTCACAATTGCCGCATTCATTTGTTGGTCGCAATAAATGGTAATGCAACGAATCATTATTGGGGTAATAGATGGAAAATGCAATGACTCATTGTTGGTGGTAATACATGGAAAATGCAACAAATTATTGTTGGTGGTACTAGATGGAAAATGCAACAAATTATTGTTGGTGGTAAGAGATGGAAAATGCAATGAATCATTGTTGGTGGTACTAGATGAAAAATGCAACAAATTATTGTTGGTGGTAGACATGTCCTATAACAACACATAGTGTTTGTGGCAATAATGTATATCGCAACAATAAAATAGTGGTTGTATAGTAGTTTGTTGCAACGAGGGTATTTTGGTCGACGCCTTTTATTTTCTTTTTGTAGCTAGAAATTTAATTTTTGTTACGAATTATTTATGCCATTAGTATAGATTTCATCATCACATTTAAGAACTCAAACACTCATTAACTTGAAATATATGTCTGAACCAAAGTAATAACGAAGTGACCAGAGTACAACTAAAATAAACATGACCACATCATCTCTGTCTACAAGTTTGCAACTATGTTTGGCACAATAAAATAGAACTAAATATGAGTTCATTTATTGATTTCTTCATGCTCCATCACCCATCGGCACTTCATTCTTCTAGTTGTCCATCTTCAGCATATAGGAATAAAGCTCTCTAAATGTTTTGGTTGTCCGCTCTTTCCTACAATTCATGAACATATAGAATTTATTATTAATTTAAGATAAGAACCTTAGTGATCAAGTGTATGGAATAACTAAGCACATGCAAATTTAATGATCATAGTGACATAGCAAAGATATAAAATGGATTGAGGAACACCTTACAAGAATATCATATAGCATATAAATTAAATTAAGGAGCACCATGCAAGAATATCGTATACTATTTGAGATGATAAGATTCTCACCAGTTTGATGAACTTTACTAACATATTATACACATATTTGTCACTATTTGAAAGATAAATCACATTGCTATATGTACCATCTGTTTTTTGTTTTGATTACGAGTCCTCAATAGTTGGTCGGTAGAAACACAATTCACTGATCCATTGATACCATTCTTTTTCTAGAAAAGTGGCCTAGTTGCACTAATCTTTGTTGTCATGGTAGTACCTTAATCAACTACCTTTTCTATGGTCAACATGCTTGTTGGTTCGTTATTCTGCCAAAATGAATGCTTTGATGTAAACAAACATGTTGCATCTTTTTTAAGTAATCTTGTTGCATTTTTATTACCTCTAGAGCCACATCCTCTATGCATGGTGGTGTGATTAAGTTGTTGTCGACACTTGGACCATTTGAAACCTGTGTGGTGTTGATGGTTCCTGGGATAGCCTGTGCAGCCCCAAAGACAAGGAAGATTAGCTAAAATAGAGGAGCCAAAAAAGGAGAATCGTGTTCCAAAGTTAGTACCTGCTGCAATGCCAATTGTATTTGTTGTTGTACTGTTGACCAGAATTCTTCCCTGATGGCTTCAATTTGTTTCATACTTTCTTCCTTATCTCTTTCCCTTGCTAAAACTTCATTTGCAAGCTTTTCTTTTAATCCTTCAACCTCTTGTTGGTGCTGCATTCTTTCTTGTCTGGCTAAAACTTCACTGCGGGCTGCATCTGCTTCTCTGTGTTTTAGTAGTGCGCTTCGCGTTGGATATTTCACCATGTATCCACGCCCATGACATCTATACGATTTTGTTCCCAGAGTTTTAGAGTGGTTGAGTTGGAAAATTGTGTTTTCCTCCTCAACTGTAAGGAAGGGCCTACCCTTCCCTTTTTCTGCTGGTGTAACTTGGATGCATGCATTTTCCTAAGTGAAACATGAGAAAAAAATAGGATCTTGTAATTTCAAATAGTTCCAAAATAAGTTTGAAACATGTTATAGTTTTAAAGCTACAATCATATACAAGACAAAAGGTACCTTTAGTCCAATTTGTTTGTGTTTCAAACCGGGACTAAAGGATCTACATTAGTACGGATTGATGTTATCAACAGGGACTAAAGAGTCAAGGCTCTTTAGTCCGGGTTGGTAACACCAATCGAGATTAATGTAGATCCTTTAGTCCGGATTGGTGTTACCAACCAGGACTAAAGGTACTATGACATCCAAGAAATTTGCACCTGGGACTAATACTCACATTAGTCTTGGGTCCAATTCTAGCCGAGACTAATGTGCTGAACTGAAAGTCTTTTCTCTAGTAGTGGATTTTGTGTTGGTTGAATTTGCAGTGAAAGATAATACAAAACCATTATACATTTTAAAGTATTAACACATTGTTGATAAAAGCATTTACAATTTGTTTTAGATTATCAAATGTGACGGTTTTAACATAAAGGTGGGAGTAACTCTAATTCTTTGTCATTTTAAAGCCTGCCATTTTTTTGTAGGCTATGCAGGGTGGCGGACTTTTTGATTTTTATGGGAACTTTTTTGGCATGAACCTCTTCTGGGATATGGAAAGACCAATTTTCTTGCCAAGGAGTATAATTCTCGAACATTTGGGGCATTTTCATACATCCTTGAAAAAGAGTGTATTTCTGAACCTGGTGAAGCCAGTCAGGTATTCAAATATATTTCCAGTTTGTTTATCTATGTAGTTGCAGCTTCTAATAACAACTTGATGGTTTGTTGTGTCTACTCTCTAGTGAAGATATTTTCAAATGGGATAGATGTCTTATTGCAGGTGTCACAGTTGCTCTTGTAGGCCTAATTTGAAAACTTCATTCCCTTTGGGATCCCGGACTTTTTCCAGGGTCGATAATCCATGAAGATGTCATTTTAGTTATCATCTTAGTTCTTGGTACGGGATTTTTCATCCCTGGGTTTTGCTTCCCCTTGCTTCCAAAAGAGGCCGTAGTGTAGCAACATTCCTCTGTATGAAATATTGAAGCCAATATATTTGTCTACCTCAAAATATGATAGAATTTTTTATGTTGAGACTAACTAGTTGGGGATATGGCATCTCTTGACTAATATTTTGTATACATTTGCTTAGTTCTTTCTTGTTTTATTGCATTATCTGCTCATGTTGATGTTGATCCCTTATTTTGGGTTTAGTACTCATATTGATTTTCATCTACAGGGATGAAAGAAGACGAAGACGAAGACGCATAGGTGTCAAACTTTTCCCCCATCCTGGAGGTAAGTACACAACCACTCGACATTGGTGTGAAAAGATCTGGACTAGGTGCATACAGCACATCATGATCATCATTGGCTCCTTGAAGGATAGAGATGTTCATGGATTTGTTCAAACATAATCACTTATAATATGAGTATATATATGCCATCATATTATAACTTTACAATATTATCTGCAAAAATTTAAGTGATTGCATATTTTACGTAGAATTAGCATGTCATTAGCAAGGCACAATTTGGGTTGACCTTTTGGCTTAATCCTTTACATAGAATTAGCATGTCATTAGCAATGCACAATTTGGGTTGACTTTTTGGGTTAACCCGGCCAGTCCATCAATGGATATAGTCAATCACAATGCCTGCACATTTGCTGATTTATCATGCATTGTGCCTTTTTACACCACTATCTAACTACTAGGCAATGTCTTGTCACCCTGCAGGTAGCATAAAGATATTTGGTGACACATATCCTAATGGTGTCTGGGGTGAACTCAAGGAAGGAGTCGCTTCTCACATACGTGGAAATCTTGTTGCACTTGCTTCGTTCAATGGTGATTTTACTCGAATGTGTTGTATACTATTTCACATTTGTATTTAGTCATCACCAGCTAATGAAAATTATGTTGTCCAGGTGAATCAAAATTATTTGCATGTACGGGATTTTTCATTGACTACTATGCTGATAAATGCTCGGCGGCTATTCTGACATCAGCAAGCTTGGTCAGGAATGGTGATGGCACAATTATTGAGGGCTTAAGGGTTGGTGCTCCTAATTATATTGTGCAATTCTTGTTCTTTCAAGAGACTGCTTAATAAAGTCTCGTGGTATTGTTTGCAGATTGTGGTGTTGCTTTCAAATAATGAACGCTGTGAAGGGAAACTGGAACATTATAGTTTGCATTACAATGTTGCTCTAGTCAGCGTCAAGAATTACAATGTTGATTGTCGTGCGAACCTGAAACATCAGCCGATGTACTATTCTAAGGTAGTAGCTGTGGGCCGTCACTTTGAACCAGATTTAGTTATGGCTGCAGGTGGGGTATGGACCATGTGGTCAGGCAAACTGGATTGCAAGGATCTTCGTTACGCTGCATGTACAATCACTAAGGTAGCGCCACCATTGATTGATTTTCTTGTTTCAAATGCCGCATGAATATATATATATATATATATATGATGTACTTAGCCTTCTGTACTTGGCTTCACAATCACAACTGACTACGTGACCTCTCCATTTATTTTAACTAATTAACCTGGTTAGGCTGGGATTGGAGGCCCCCTTGTTGATGTCAACGACAAATTTGTGGGCATGAACTACTATGATAGTAATATGGGAACTCCGTACCTGTGGTTTGATCTTCTCTGCGGAATTCTGAACTATTTCAAGACAAGACTGTAAGTGTGGATTTCTCTTTTGGTGTTGAAGTTTTTGTTAGCGCTGCTGCTAACAGGTTTTGTTTTGCACTTGACTGGGATTTGATTTGTTAGAACATTTCAATAAAATCAAGCTGGATCAAGGAGGGTCCGTCAACATATATTTTTTTTGTTAAATCCAATCTCTTTTTGTGTTTGACAGAACAAATTATGAGAAGGTAGAACATCATTCAATATTACCTGGTCCAGAGGCCCATATTGTTGAAGATGGCGCGAAAAAACCACCAAACTAGTAATGTTCACATGTCGTTACAATTAAATTGCCAAATATTTGTGTTGTGTGTGTGTATAATGTTGGGAAAACCATCATTGAAAAATGGCAGCTGGATGGGGGCCGAAGAAAGTGAAAAAGATACGGATACCACCATCATGGATCAAGATGAACGTGCAGCTGGAAATGAACGTGCAGCCATAACCAAGCCCAATAGATATTGGTTCTGCAATGGATATTTTAGCGTGTACAAGTAGTGTCTTTAGGTACATACGCTGCTGAACCCGCTGCTTGTTTTAGCTGGATTCCTTGAATATTTGTTTACTATTTGATTTGAACACCCTCCCTACTTGCTATGAAGTCATCAAGAACTGCACTGCTGAATGGTACGAGCCGTCCAAACAACATTAATGTGGTGTACAATTCATGTACGTAATAGTTCATCAAGCTCGGGGTGAGCCAGATGAAGAGCGGATCCCTGCCAGCGCCCTAGTAAAAAGGGGCTATGGACTTTCTTTTCTGTTGTTCTTCTCCCTGTAGCCTCCTAATAGGGATGCTAAAAAGAACGAGGCTGAATGCCAAAAGCTATGCGTATGGGTATTATTCCAAATGGTGTTTATAAAGGGAACATATGCTATGCAAACTAGACTTCTGTGCAAACTATGCAAACTCTAATCAAGACCACAAGAATCTAATCTGATGGTAGGTAATTTTAGTACTCAAACCCCTCCACTCATGAGGGTGTGTTGCAACATCTGGATAGGATGAGTGGAGGGGTTTGAGTGCTAAAATTACCAGTCATCGGATTAGATTCTTGTGGTCTTGATTAAAGTTTGCATAGTTTATATAGGAGTCTAGTTTGCATAGCATACGTTCCCGTTTATAAAACCAGTTGAAAGGACCTAAGTGGTCGCCTAGAGGGGGGGTTGAATAGGCAATTACAAAATTAACCTTTCAATAAGCGGAAACGATTTAGATTCAGAGTTTTCTAAGAAAACTCCGCACAAGTAACCTCAACCACAAAGGTATGAATAATCAAAGTATATGACAATATAAAATAACCCCTAGGAGCCTAACACCTGCAACCACAAAGATTAACACCAAGTTCAGTTCGGTCTGCAGCAGGCAGCTCTACCAGACATGTCCGGTAGGTCACCCGGACATGTCCGGGTTGCTCGACAGCTGCAGATCAAACTCCCAGATGGCTCTATTGAACTTCACCACCTAGGTGACCTGCACAGGTGATACAAGAAGCACAACAACAACAAATATATGTATATTGTAATAAAGAGTGAGACACAATATTTGTTTTACCGAAGTTCGGCACCCCCTCGGGTCCTACTCTCCGTTGAGCCGGCTGCAAGCTACCACAAAGGTGGGCTCTAGAGGACACCACAGGTCACTCTAGCCGCGATCTATTTCACCTGCTATGCTCCTTCCACTAGTTGATCTCTTTTGAGGAGAGATCGAACCTTTACAAACTTTTCAAGGCACACCACAAAGCTCTTGGGTGCTCTCTGGCGACGCCTAGCCATCTAGGACCACGGAGTCCAAGAGTAACGAATGCAACTCACGAGAATGACAAGAAAGCTCAAGTGCTCAAGAAAGGGATTGCTCTCTAATTCAAATTTCACTCAACCCACAATATGGATTTTGGGATTTGAAGCTTCACTCACTAAGAGAGGGTTTGGGAGTGCTCACAAAGCTCACAAGTGCTCTAGGAAGTCAGCAGAATCAACAGCCCCCAAAAGTGGAGGCTTGGGGGGTATTTAAACAGCCCCCCCCCTCGGAACTAGCCGTTAGTAGCCGTTGGACACCTACCGGACATGTCCGGTAGGACCAATTCTTGAAAAATCAGGCGGCTTAAGTCCCATTCCACTCAAGAGATAAAGGAGAGTGTGTCCATGAGAAGGAATGGGATAGACAACCCTTAAGGAAGAGAGAAACCAGAGGAGAAGGAAGATGGTTGGGCTGAGCACCTATCAGACATGTCCGGTAGAGCCTTACCTAGCACACCCCGGTACTACCGACTTAATAGCGGTACTACCGCTAGGTCAAAATGAATGCTATACAGAGAGCCCTGCAAACTGACCCATGGAGGTCGGTACTACCGAGCACGAAGTTGGTACTACCGACAACCTCAAGCTCGCACCTACCGGACATGTCCGGTAGGCCACCCAGACATGTCCGGGTTGCGCGAGACTCACACATCCAGCTCCTGCGACACTCTCTTCTCTCTCAATCTCTCATGGGTTGACTTGAGCACTAGAGAAACTATGTCTATCGCATGTTGCATCCCTCTTAATAGTACGACATACCTATTAACTCAAGAATAGAAAGATATGATCATAGCCCTTCTTGAGTTGAAATCTTCTGAATTATTGCCACAACTTCCAATCCTTATCAAACGAGGGAGTCAACATGTCATCCTTGAACAACTTCTATTTGAGCAAAGCCTTCTTGAGCTTGTGACTTGATTTCATTCATCATAGATATGAAAACCGCCAGAAATACCAAGTCACTTTTCATTTGGTTGATCAACAAGGATTTGACCCTCAATAACTTGACGGTTGTGGCTTGATTCGTTCCTCGACTAAATGCAAGTACTTTCTTCTTCACTCTAGCTAGGTTTTTCGGCAGCCAAGCCTTTGCTTGCCCTTCACCTTTGCTTAGTACCTGGAAGTCTTTCCCTGCTATCTTCACTTTCTCAAACCATTCTTACCAAGTCTTGTTTCTCTTGAATCATCAACTGAAGTCCATGTGATAACCAAATGTATCTATCACACTATAAAGAATCCTCATATATACCGACAGCCTGTGTGATGGCTAATATATCAATCTCAATATAAGAATACACCATCTGTGAGATAGTCCAAGTAATAACCATCACATTCACCACAATACATGAATATGATATTGGGGAGATTGTCCATGTGATCATCAATATGTCTATCCATGATATTATAAAGATCCATTCTATAGAGAAATAATCCATGTGACGACCATTTTATCATATCATAAGAGTACAACATATAGAGATATTCTATGTGATAACCAATATGTCCATCTCATCACAAGAATATGTCATTGGAGAAATACTGGACGTGATAACCAACATATTCTCTCCAACACAAGATAATGTCGTCTAAGAGATAGTAGACATGATCATCAATATATCCATCTATGACATAATAAGAATCCCATACATGTAGCCAAGTAAGTCGTGCAATGAGCTCCATATGCATCATAGGTATTTGTGCTTGAGCTTTTATCAAAGTTAATAATTAATGAGCTCATCGCACCATAGAGGTCTCACAAAAAGAGAGATGAGCCAAATCAAGAATTCCATGTGCATTGCTGTTTCTCTTGAATGACTTAATTCAAGTCTCCCAACAATACACCACTTCTGGCTTATCATAGAATATGTAAGTGTATGTGAGATAAGCTATCACCTGCTTCACACTTAGCAAACTCATTAGCCCTTTAATCATATTGTCACACAATCAACCAAAACTCATTAAAGAGCCCAATGCTCTTTCAATCTCCCCCTTTTTGGTGATTGATGACAACCTGATTAAAGCTTATAATGACAGATAAAAGAATAGGCTAATTGGGTTCAATGATTTAGAGAAGCTCCCCCTTAATATGTGTAATAGGAGTTGAATTCCAATTTTTGACCTAAAAAAAATCAGGTTGCACATATTAATTCACAAAGTGGGCTCCCCCTAAATCATTGCATCCAGGAAGCAACAAAATGGTGAAGCAGAAGTAAAACATAATGCATATGACAAGATATACCACTCAATAAAATAGAGAATAAAAGCAATACATCATCCAAGAATATGCTAATCAATCAGGCATGCAATAAATGAAATCTAATGCATGATTAAAATAACAAACATAGCACTCATCACAAAATCTCCCAAGTCCACTAAGATAAGAGATATGGATAAAACCATAAGACACAAAGCTCGACTCATCATCCAAGATACAACATATGAGCTCTCATACACACTGATAAACTGATAGAACTAGCTCATAAGTCTGAACTCCCATAATACAGCATGTCTCAGACACATCTCATACTCATTATACTACATCCAGAAGCTCATCAATAAGATATGACAGTGAAGCTCAACTCAACACACACACAGACAGTACAACCTGCAGTACATATCTCCAGACATACACTCTGATAAACAAGAACTTATTCTGAAGCTTTTAATCCTTATCTCTCCCCCTTTGTCATCTATCTCCAAAAAGATCTGACACTGGGAACATCAAGACATAAAGAGGACTGCAAGCTGCCACTGAAACTCTGAGATCACTCATCACCATCCTGAGGGTCACCAGGCTGCCTGGAAGAACTAGCACCACCCTGAAAGTCGTACCCGGTGTAGCCATAGTCATAGTAACCCCCACCAAAGAGGTCACTCCAAAAAGCTGACCCGGCCTCATCTCCAGCACTGGGGCGAGGCTGAGCGTGAGGAGGCACAGTGTCGGATCCCTGCTGCTGCTGCTGCTCCTGCTGCTGGGACTGGTGGTGAGCCTGCTGCTGACGGCGAAAGAACTCATCGAACTGTCTGTCGTAGCGAGCCTGCTGTTGCTCCTCTATCTCTGGCTCACTAGCAGCCTCGTCAGACACTGGAGACCGAGGAGGCTGAAGCTGTAGGTGTGCTGAAATCTGCTTGATCGATCTTGTATCCTTCCTCCTAGCCTCCCTCTCCCTCTGTTGACTAACCTGGATATCCCTGCACATCCCAAAAAGAGAACTGAAGAACTTCTTGATTGGAGAAGGAGGACTAGCACGACGAGAATGTGAACGAGAAGGTGCACGTGGTAGAGAAGCTGCTCCCTGTCCTGCACCTCCTGCTGGTGCCTCTGCCTCGGCTACTGCTGCTGCTCCACCCCTAGAAGGTGGGGGAGTGTGTGTCTCTGTCAGGTCCACCTGAATCCTCAAAACTCTGTGAGAAACATCATAGTGAAATTTGTGACTTGTGACCAACTCAATCATGTGCTGAATATACGGAGCATATCCACATCCCTTGAGTGGCCTCTCACTCACACTCTTGATCTCACACCAAATGTAATCAAATACACTGAGAGGCTATGCATCTGGTGCCATCCTATTCAACAGATTCCTTGAATAATATGCTAGAGTGCTTCTGTCTCCTTTCTTGATGTCAACTGATGCCCTGAAAAGCCTGTTGAGGTAGGCGTATGTGGGGTGAAGGCCTCTCACCTTCCCAACCACACCGTCACCTCCTGGTGGATACATGAACCCAAGCTGCTCCGGAGGAAGTACAATCTCATCATGAATTTTAGACCTCTGAAGGTCCTCATCCCCAAAGCCTAGATAGCCTGCAAAGGCGTCGTAGTCCACACTGTACCAGGAGCCCTCTGTCATCCAGTGCATACGCCTGGTGTCTGCCTCAACAAACAAAGTGGCATAAAACTGAGCCACTGCCTCTGTGCTCCAGTCGTGTCTGAAACTCATGATGTCATACAACCCTGCTCTCTCACAGGCCACAACCACAAAGTCAAGAGACGGCCTGTGAAGATCTCTGATATGCTGCCAATCAATCCACTGAGCCTGAAGGGTGATGGGATTTTTGGTGAGGATCACACTGTTATAGAAGTCAATGTAAAACTGAGTGTGAAACCTATAATCATATGGATTCCTAGGTAAGGGTCTAGGATCAATTCTCCTCTCTATCCTCACACTCTTTGACATCCCCTTGCCCGCACCATAGTTCTTCTTTTCCACAAAGTTGGGCAAGTGCACTGTGTGAACCTGAAGCATCCCAAGGTCCAGCCCATGACCTGGCAGTGGACCCTGAGGAGGTACTGGCCGCTCCTCCTCCTCCTCTATATCCATGTCACCTCTATCTGAGCTGTCATCATCATCATCATCATTTCCTCTGCCCCTAAGCTCAACTCTAAACTCATCTGTGTCTGAATCTGAAGAAGAGTCACCATTGCCTTTTGTATACTGGGGTGCAGCTCTAGCTGCTGCTCTGGCTGGCCTCTGCCTGGCCCCACTGCCACCTGCCTGCTGAGGATCTTGTCTTACCTTTTTATGTGACTCAAGACTGCGATCATGACTGGCCTTCATCCTTGGCTCCTGTCTGTCACTCATAGTTGTTGCCCTATGACCATAGATAACCAAGTTCACCACTTAGAAACAAATCCAAAAACTTATCACAAATGTGCTTTAATCAATGAATGTGATCAATGCTAAAATGTTTTGGCAATCACCTGAGCCACAACAAGGCTAATAGGTTTGCAAAAACATAATGTAGAATGGATCAACATACATATACTTAAAGCTTCAGAGGTAACCCCAGCAAATGCAGTTAGCAACTGCTCTGCAGACCACCTACCGGACGCACGGGCACAGTAGCCCTGCCTGGGGTTTTGCCAGGTTATCTCCACTGTAGAGAACAAAATTGACTGCCAGATCTGCCATGATATTCATATTCTTGACATGAGTGACAAAGCATAGACTAAATCTTAATCCTTAATTGTGTTAGAAGATTTGGATAAACTCTCAACAAATTAGCATTCACCTTTGATATCATATCACTAGGTTTGCTAACTGTTATATGAGAGCTTATCTAAAGCCATAACACAAAAGTTGCAAGACATTTGTTGAAATGCAGAACGAAGCCTGCTGTGCTCGCACCTACCGGACATGTCCGGTAGGACTCATGCAGCAAACCCTAACTAGGGATTTCAACCAATCTCTTGACAAATCCAAATCCATATCTAGGCATTGTCTTTAAACCTCATTTGCAGCATATTGATCGAATGAATTTGAAAACCATCCTTTAACCACACAGATCGGACAAGGTCCGGGATTAGGGTACCTTAAGAGATGAGAAGGGGAAGAAATCCGAAATCCCGCAACCAGATTCTTGAAACTTGAGGGGAATCCCTTCCAATCCAATCCTCCTTGCTCCTTTTCTTCGGTTGAATCAAGAAATCGCCAAAACGAGGAGAAAGAGGGGTAGGGAGACTATTTTTCTGTTAGAGGCTGACTTTGTCCGAAGGGGTACCTGGTCCCCTTTAGTCTACGTGCCTACCGGACATGTCTGGTAGGGCACCCGGACATGTCCGGGTTGCACGGTCAGACCAGATGGATTCCAAATTTTGCACTTTCTTTCCAAAAGCTTTCTTTTCTGATTCTCAATCCAAATAAATCTCAAAAACTTTGTCCAAAATACTTTTCTCACAGAATCTTATCAACCACATGGAAACTATCTTTCTTTTTGAACCCAAAGAGTGTTTCTCCTTATATGATCATGGAAGTGTTGAGACTACTCTTGCACTTAGATGGACTTGAGAGGATGTCATACTTTCAGTGATTAGCCAAACAATCAACCAAGGGGAACTATAACCACTTATGGTATGACAAGGTCACAAAGACCAACATCCAAAGATTTTCAACAAGAACACATTTTTCTTAACATGCTAGTTAAGATTTTGAAAAGATATATCCTACTACATTCAAATGCACAAGCTATCGTGTCAAGGCTCTTTAGATGATCTCACAATGCATGTATGTAAACACATAACTTTGCCTTGAGCCCTTTAGATGTTACACATAGTATATCCACAACATGATGAAAGTTTAGTTGACCTTATATGTTGAATGATCATGCCATCACCTAGAAACCCACATAGAGCACATAGGACTACACACATACTCATAGAGGTTCGTTAGTCCATGATGGCACAAGATAGTAATTGATCTCCCCTTAAATTGGTGCATCAAGTGATTTGAATAACTTGATTTTATGCACTCAATTTTTTTTAAGAACTTGAGAGAACAAATTGCTATTTTGGCCCTATGTCAAGGTATTTGCCAGAATGAGGATGGTGGAAAGGAATTCTCACATAGCATATGGAATATGAACAACACCAGTAATTTATCCCATAGTATAATGTCCATGGATATAGATGAGATGCTTTGGATGGACTTGTCTCTGTCCTTTAACTACCAGACATGTCCGGTAGGACCTGGACAGAACCACCCCTGCTGGCTATTTTCCTTTGCGTTACTTAGACTGATTTCCTTCAATCACCTGCATCTTCATAAACATATTGCTCTACTAGAGAGCTATTAAAAGCATCGAATGGCAAAAACTTTTTGAATTATGATTTAAAAAAGCGATAACCACTTCTCAATAAGTTTCAAGTATCATTCAAATGACTCATATGAAGGTCATTGTTTTTTTAAGAGTAAAGTGACTAGCCTACCATGTTTTGAGCTTATACTACTGTGGTGAGAATGAATTTGATAAGATAGATCATGAAATTTGCTTCGGGTCAACCATATGGGGAACCATGTTGGATGCACACTTGCCGAACCCCCGCACTTGTGCAGAGAGAATAGCGAAGGTGGCCAAGCGTCGGAAGTGAAAGTGGAAGCGAAGGTTTTGAACTCTGTTAATGCTGTAGAGCACTAATCCCGAAAAGTCCTCCCTCACACTGTTCACCCCCTGGTATTTATAGTGAATACCAAGGGGCACAGGTCAAATTACAAAAGGGTACAACAAAGATTCCTTGCCTCCACGCAGGGAGGAGGGGTAAAAAGGTAAGTATACAGTAGAGGCTGAAACCCTAGCCAGCTTTCCCCCTGCGCGCCGCCACCTGACTCAGACCGCCTTCGGGAATGGGACGGTGAGGCGTTGACCTTTGATTCATGCTCACCTTCGGACCTGCGACCTTCGCTGCTCGCCAGACCTTCGACTTGCTCGTCTACCTTCGACTTCGTCGCCCTTGGCCTGCGACCTTCGCTGCTTGCTTGGTCCGCTCTGAGTAGAGCGACCTTGGGACCCGGCGAGGGTCGCCTGCCGTGCCGCGAAGCCTTAACCTGCAGGGAGGGCAAAAGGGAGCACCGAGGGTCGAACTCACGTCCGAAGGTTAGAAAATTGATCCCGAGAGGAGGGGGACCTCGCGAAGACACAAAGACCAAACGAAGGTTGTTCTTGGCACCATATCGGGCAGCGTCTTTGCCGAGGGTCCTTTTCCCCAACAGTAGCCCCTCGTTGCCTTGGATCTAAAGAACGGAGTTTTAGGCCCAAGCAGCGCATTTTGGACGGGAAAAAGTAAAGCGACCCTTGGCAGCGACGCCCGCGGCTGCTTTGGGCCGTATCGTTGTACTGTAGTTCGTACTATTGAGACCCGTTTCGTTTTTTGCACCGCGTTTTTCGATTGTCGTGCCGATACTGTCGCGGGAGGGGCTCGTCTCCCGACCTATAAATAGAAAGGGTGGGTGAAGAGTTTGAAATGTGCCCTCTGCTATAGCCATCCTGCTGTTGCGATTTGCTTGTTGCGAAGGTTTGTTTTAGCTTGTGTGCGAGGGTTGAGACGGGCATTGGTGAACACACTTGCGTGCGAGGGTTTGTTCGATAGTGCAAGGATCTAAAGAGATGGCCAGATTGAAGCAGACTGCTCGCGCTGTTTCTCCCACTATGGCGGATGAGGGGATTACCTTCGAGTTCGGTCTCAGCCGAGTTTGCGCCAGCGAGATCGCATCTTATGTGAGGTGGGGCTGGATTGAGGAAGGTAAAGCGAGGACCAGTGTCAGGGAGACCGTGCCGAAGCCGGACGCAGATGAAGTTGTAGTGTTTGAGGAGTTCCTTTCGGCTGGTCTTCGCTTCCCAGCTGATCCTTTCGTGACTTCGGTCCTGCGAAGGTTCAATTTGCGCTTTCATCAGCTTACGCCTTCTTGCTTCACAAAGATGTCGGTCTATGTCTGGGCCTGCAGGTCTCAGGGGATTGTCCCTCATGTCGAGGGTTTTGTTCGCACTCATCGCGTTCATATGCAGCCTCGCAAGGTTACGGACAGCGAGGGCAAGACCAGCCTCGGACAGTTCGCGGTGTACACTTTCTGCCATCGCGCCGGCGCGGAGCTGCCGGTGCAGGCGCAGAAGAACAAGTGGAGCAGCGGGTGGTAGGAGTTTTGGTTCTATTACAAGCTCAGTGATAGCTCCGAGCTTTGCGGCGAGCTTCCGGTGCTTGGAGATGTGAGCGCCAAAGCTAAGATGAGCGTCGAGGCCCATGCTGCTGTTGATTGCCTGAGAGTCGTTGCGCGTTCTCAGTGTGCGCGTGATTTAGTGGAGGAGTATTGCTGTGCCAAGATTTGGCCTCTTGGCCGGAGGCGAACTTGGTTCACGGTGGAGAATGACCCCAGGTACGAAGGTAGGGGCTTGAAGAAGCCGAGTTTGGATCTGGAGAAGGTTTGGGAAAAAACTCTTAAGAAGTTTCCGAGGCGCGAGGACGGGAACGAAACTATTTACAAGCGAGTTCAGCAGTGGGCGGAGGAGCTTGTTGGGAAGCTATCCACGCTGGAAGTGAAGGCTATCCATAGCTTGGTGGGCAGCGAAGGTCGAGTGAACAGAATGTTTGACATTCTTGGTATTCAGTATGCAGACTGGCCCGCTCCTTCGAGCGACGACGCGCCGAAGAAGAGGAAGCGTAAAGCTTCGGAAGAAAAGGAGATCGTTTCTCGGCCGAAGAGGGGCCGTGGTCGAGGCCGTGGCGGAGCTGGTGGCCGAGCGAAGGTGCTTGCGACGAAGGTCGCTGCTGGTTCTGGTGCTGCAGGTACTCCTTCCTCCTCGGCCGTAGCTCAAAGCGGCCGAGGTGTCGGTGCAGTCGGGGGACGCGTGCCTCGCGTTGGAGGGATCAGCGCTTTAGTTCGGATTTCGGGCGGCGAGGATGAATCTAATGATGATGGGGTGGAGGAGGAGGACGGAAAGGAGGGGGAGACGGACGAGGGTTCGTCTGATGAAAGCAGCGAGAGTTCTGTTGAAGGACATGACACGGATGAGGGGGTGTCCATTGGAGGCGGAGCCTCGCTGAGTGTTGATGCGATGGTTGCCCAGGGCGCAGTTGATATCGCTCAAGATATTGAGCCAGGTAACCCTCGACGAGGGACGATTCCCAGCTTTGCGGGCTCGCACCTATGGGTGGAGGGGTTTGAGTTCGATGGGGAACTTGACTCCGCGCGAGCCCGGGGAAAGAGACCGTTCGGCGAGGCGAGTCGGTCGAGCCTCCCGGAATATGCTAGGAAGCTTGGGATTTCTGATCCGGCAACTGAGCTGTTCACTAGTCCGGACCTTCGGGATTGCCACTTGCAGTGTAGTCCGGAGGAAAGGCGTTTTCTAGGCCGAATCTTCGGCCGCATTTGTGTGCCGGAGGCAGAGGTTCTACTTGCGGACCAAGCAGTTGGTGACACCTTCGACGACGTTGACGTCAAGTTGGCGGAGGTAATGCTCTTGAACCGCTCAGCGAGGCGGAAGGTTGGCTCTGACATGGAATTTATGAGAAACCATATTACTGATCTTGAGAAGGAGAATAGCAAACTGGCCCGGAGCCTAGAGAATAAAGAAATTGAACTGAAGAAAGCTTCGGAGATGGCCGCGAAGGCTCGAGAGGAGGCAGTTGAACTGGCGAAGCGTAATGCTGATCTGATTGCCGCGGGAAAGGAGAAAGACAAGGCTTTGGCCGAGGCCGAGGGTCGGCTAGGGGATTTGAACAAATCTTGGCGGGCGAGTATGGAGAATGTTAAACGTAAACTTGATTGTTGTCTGACCGAGGCTGGAGGCTCTGCCAGAGAGCCATTGCCTGCAACTGACGCGGAGGCCTTCGAGGGCTGGCTGGGTAACGAGCTTGATGTGTTTAGCTCGTTAGTTTCCAATGCAGCCGATTTTGGTGGCTACGCCGGGGCCTTGGCAATGGCGAGCACGCTTCGTCTGGCGGATTGTGATCATCTTCGCAAGATCAAAAGGCCGAACCATGCCTTTCCGTCGGTTGATGAAGTTCGCCGGATGAAGGTTGATGACACAGAAGTTCGGAACAGTGCGATGCGTTTGCTTCGCAAGTTTTGGATCTCCGGAGGTGGCCGAGCTCTCGCCTTCGAAGAAGCTGCCGAGGCTACACGTCAGGTTCGCATCCTTTTTAAGATTTTTTATTTTGTTGGTTTGTTTTAGAGGGGTTGTTGTTGATTTTGGTGAGGTTTGTGTTTTGTTTTGCTTATAGGCTCGACAAGATGCGATGCCTTCGCCGCCCACGGAAGCTGCAGCGAGGGATGGCTCCGAAGCCGCCCCTGAGCCAAGTTGTGCGGGGGTTACGCTCGCCGAGATCGAGGCGTTGACCGGGGACGTGCCGATCACCGAAGGAAACGCGGCGCAGGCAACGGCGATGGAAGAGGAGCCTGCTACGAATGTCGAGGCTACTGTGGAGGAGTCCACGGCGGAGGAGACGTCAGCTGGGACCTCGACTGTCGCCGTTGGCGAGGGTTCGGAGACTATCCGAGGGGAAGCTGGTCAGGTGTGATCCCTGGGATTGTTGTGGCAAGGTAGCCGTTTTGTAGATATTGTGGTTGTAAAGACTTGATGAAGCTGAAACAACTTTTGTATTTTTGTGAAACGTGCAGGTTCCTGATGGAACCGTGCTAAAAGTGTTGGACGTCACTCCGCTGATGTTAAATTACCAAGATGTTTTTATAACTGGTGAATCGTGGGCTCGTGCTAAGTTTAAACATCCTTCGCTTTCCTTTGAACGTTTTTGGTGGTCAAAGGTGCGAAGGTATGATTTAAAGAGTGGTAGGTCGGATCGTTTTTGGCGCGAGGCAGATTATACTGATCGTCAAGCCGACCGCTATTTGTTTGGATCTTCTTCGATCCCGCAAGCTAGCGGAGATGATGATATTGACGAGAACACAACTTTGGAATATTTATTCAGGCAAAGGGAGCTTGGTGTTGGTTCGGATGGGGCGCTTTTGATTCCGAAGGAAGAACCTTCGGAAGTTAGTGAGACGAGACATAGATACATGTATAGGGCGAGGGTTTTATCCGGGGAGCTGCCGATTGTCCCTGCAGCGCCTTTGTTGTGGGGACCTCTGGTTCCAGTGGAGGGGGGGTTTGAGGAGGCCGAAGGTTTCGGTGATTTGATGTTGATTGAGGGGAGCGATGGTTCCTTGTAAAGAATTTTTTATTTTTCGGATATGTTTGTTGTTGTAACGTTACTTTGTAACAGTATGAGAAAGATGTATGGGTTGTGTGCCATGTTTGCTGCGCTATTTAATGTTTCTTATATTGTTTAATTGCGAGGCCCCATTTTACTTTTAACGAGGCTTGCGCACTGTTCATGTGAGCTTGTTTTGAAAAAACAGCGACGCCCCCTTTTTCTTTTAGCGAGGCTCGCGCATTTGCTCTCGTGAGCTTGTTTTGAAAAAACAGCGACGCCCCCTTTTTCTTTTAGCGAGGCTCGCGCATTTTGCTCTCGTGAGCTTGTTTTGAAAAAACAGCGACGCCCCCTTTTTATTTTGGCGAGGCTCGCGCATTTGCTCTCGTGAGCTTGTTTTGAAAAAACGGCGACGCCCCCTTTTTCTTTTAGCGAGGCTCGCGCAATGCTCTTGTGAGCTTGTTTTGAAAAAACAGCGACGCCCCCTTTTTCTTTTGGCGAGGCTCGCGCATTTGCTCTCGTGAGCTTGTTTTGAAAAAACGGCGACGCCCCCTTTTTCTTTTAGCGAGGCTCGCGCAATGCTCTTGTGAGCTTGTTTTGAAAAAACAGCGACGCCCCCTTTTTCTTTTGGCGAGGCTCGCGCACTGCTCTTGTGAGCTTGTTTTGAAAAAACAGCGACGCCCCCTTTTTTTTGGCGAGGCTCGCGCATTGCTCTTGTGAGCTTGTTTTGAAAAAACAGCGACGCCCCCTTTTTCTTTTAGCGAGGCTCGCGCATTTGCTCTCGTGGGCTTGTTTTGAAAAAACAGCGACGCCCCCTTTTTCTTTTGGCGAGGCTCGCGCATTTGCTCTCGTGAGCTTGTTTTGAAAAAACGGCGACGCCCCCTTTTTCTTTTAGCGAGGCTCGCGCAATGCTTTTTAACACGCTGATTTTGGAGAGGACAGCGACCCTTACGTCTATAGTCATTCTTTCGAGGGTGCTACAAGGGTCGATGGTTCGGAGTTTGCGGTTTGCAAAACGGTGCGACAGTTGCTATGCCGAGACTCTGCTGGGCGAGGGTGCTACATTGATCGGGCGGGGCGGGAGAAAGTGCGTCCGCCCGAGGCCTGACTTGTAGGGCTCGAGCGAGACGGAGAATGCGCGCCCTCCCGAGGCCTGACTTGGAGGGCTCGGGCGAGGCGGAGAATGCGCGCCCGCCCGAGGCCTGACTTGGAGGGCTCGGGCGAGACGGAGAATGCGCGCCCGCCCGAGGCCTGACTTGGAGGGCTCGGGCGAGGCGGAGAATGCGCGCCCGCCCGAGGCCTGACTTGGAGGGCTCGGGCGAGTGCGCGCCCGCCCGAGGCCTGACTTGGAGGGCTCGGGCGAGGCGGAGAATGCGCGCCCGCCCGAGGCCTGACTTGGAGGGCTCGGGCGAGGCGGAGAATGCGCGCCCGCCCGAGGCCTGACTTGGAGGGCTCGGGCGAGGCGGAGAATGCGCGCCCGCCCGAGGCTTGACTTGGAGGGCTCGGGCGAGACGGAGAATGCGCGCCCGCCTGAGGCCTGACTTGGCTTGTGCGAGAGTGCTCGACTTTTTGGACTTCGCGCCTCCCCTTATGTCAGGTGGAAGTGAAGGTTTTTTTTTTGCGAGCCCCTGTCGTTTGTGCCAGGGTGCTCGACTTTTTTGGACTTCGCGCCTCCCCTTTTCTTAGGCGGAGGTGAAGTTTGCTTCTTTGCGAGCCCCTGTCGTTTGTGCCAGGGTGCTCGACTTTTTTGGACTTCGCGCCTCCCCTTATCTTAGGCGGAGGTGAAGTTTGCTTTTTTGCGAGCCCCTGTCGTTTGTGCCAGGGTGCTCGACTTTTTTGGACTTCGCGCCTCCCCTTATCTTAGGCGGAGGTGAAGTTTGCTTTTTTGCGAGCCCCTGTCGTTTGTGCCAGGGTGCTCGACTTTTTTGGACTTCGCGCCTCCCCTTTTCTTAGGCGGAGGTGAAGTTTGCTTCTTTGAGAGCCCTTGTCGTTTGTGCCAGGGTGCTCGACTTTTTTGGACTTCGCGCCTCCCCTTATCTTAGGCGGAGGTGAAGTTTGCTTTTTTGCGAGCCCCTGTCGTTTGTGCCAGGGTGCTCGACTTTTTTGGACTTCGCGCCTCCCCTTTTCTTAGGCGGAGGTGAAGTTTGCTTTTTTGCGAGCCCCTGTCGTTTGTGCCAGGGTGCTCGACTTTTTTGGACTTCGCGCCTCCCCTTATCTTAGGCGGAGGTGAAGTTTGCTTTTTTGCGAGCCCCTGTCGTTTGTGCCAGGGTGCTCGACTTTTTTGGACTTCGCGCCTCCCCTTATCTTAGTCGGAGGTGAAGTTTGCTTTGAAAAGAAAAGGAATGTTTTTCGAAGCAATCTTAGCAGGTTTTCATCGAATGTAGCGCTCTTGAAAGAGACCCGCTTTTTCGATGTTTGGGAGTAGAGGGTTGGGGATTTTACTTTTTTGGGGGTTTCTAACCTGTATTAATGCTTTGGATACTGCCTCGTTAAAAAACCTTACGCCCCTTCGTAAGGAAAAAGAGTGCAGCTCCTGTTTTTGTTGAGTACATGAAAGTAGATAACGTAATATGTGACAAAGATTACATATCGCGAGAGCTCGCTAAGGCTCCGCTATGGGTAGAATTTGCGAAGATCGTCAATGTTCCAGGTGTGTGATAGGATATTACCTTCGCTGTCGGAGAGATGGAAGGAGCCTGGACGATTGCATTCTGCGATCAGGAACGGGCCTGTCCACTTAGGCTGAAACTTTCTGGCCATGTTGGCGTTTTGTTTACGGATGAGGACGAGGTCACCCTTCTGCAAGTTTTTGATTCTGACCTTTTTATCTCTCCATTTTTTGGTCTCTTCCTGATACTTGCGAAGGTTGTGCACTGCGCTGCATCTTGTTTCTTCTAGTAAGTCTTTGTCAATCAGCTTAGCTGGCTCATCATTTGCGAGGGTTGTTCTTGGTGAAACGTATTTTAGCTCCTCTGGTAACACGACTTCTTCGCCGAACAGAAGTTTGAAGGGTGTGAATTTGGTTGCTCTGCATTCGGAGGTATTGTGAGACCAGGTGACTGAAGTTAGCTCGTCTGCCCATTTGCCTTTGGGTCTGCCTTGCAACTTTTTGGATATGGATTGGAAGATTGTTGCGTTGACTCTTTCAACTAGGCCATTAGACTGCGGGTGTCGGACTGAGGCGAAGCATAGAATTGTTCCGATTTGTGCACAGAATTCTTTGAAAACCTCGCTGCCAAACTGGGTGCCATTGTCGACGGTTAGATGTTGGGGAACTCCAAAATGACAAACTATCTGCTGCCAAAAAAACTTTTTTACTGCGAGGGAGGTTATGGAAGACAGCGGTCTTGTTTCAGTCCATTTTGTGAAATACTCCACGGCTACCACCGCATAGCGAAGGTTCCCCGGAGCCGTCGGTAGTGGACCCACGAGATCCATTGCCCACCTTTGCAGAGGCCAAGTTGGGCATATGAGGGTTGTGAGAGCCCCTGGGGTGTTTTGGTTTTTTTCTGTCAGTTGACAACCCTCGCACCGCTTGACGATGGTTTCAGCATCTCTCAGCGCAGTTGGCCAGTAGAAACCTTGCCGGAAAGCTTTTCCTACTAGTGCCCTCGGGCCATTGTGTGAACCACATATACCTTCGTGGATGAGTTTGAGAATGTCATTACCTTCGGACTGTGACACGCACTTGAGCCAAGGTGAGGTTACCGAAGCTTTGAATAGGGTGTTATCCACAATCTTGTACCCTCGCACTCTTTGCTTTAGTCTATTCTCTTCTTCTTTAGAGCTGGGTTCATGGAGTCCTTTGATGTAGGCCATGATAGGTGCTCTCCAATCCTCGCACTGAATTGCGCTGATCAGCTTGATGCTGACTTCGGGAGCTTCGAAGGCTGACCGAGTGGTTACCTCGTAGAACACATCCGGTGGAAGCTGTAGCTGCTGTGCGGCTGCTTTGGCTAAGCAATCTGCCTCGCTGTTTTCGGTTCTTGATATTGCTTTTACAGTTATACCGAGGAAGAAGGATTCTAACCTTCGGACATGTTGAAAATATTTTTGGAGCTCTGGATCTTTTGCTTTGTAGTTCTTTTCAATGTGCCCCGCAATGACTTGAGAGTCTGTGTTGATGAGTGCCCTTCGGACTGATAACGATCGCAGTCTTGAAAGTGCCAGAATCACAGCTTCGTACTCTGCAGAGTTGTTTGTGCACTTGAAGTCAAGCCTTCTTGCGTATCTCAGCTTCGACCCGGAGGGCGAGATTAGAATGGCCGAGGCACTGGCTCCAGTTGCACCCCAGGCCCCGTCGACGTGAACGATCCAAAACTGGTCCTGCTGCAGCTCACCGGGGCGAGGGTCGGGTGTCCATTCAGCTATGAAATCAGCCAGCACTTGTGATTTGATCGCTGTTCTGCCAACGAAGGTTACAGCATAACTATTGAGCTCGACTGCCCATTTTGCTATTCTTCCAACTGCTTCGTTGTTTTTGAAAATGTTCTCGAGAGGGTACGACGAAGGTACATGGATCTCGTGCGCCTGGAAATAGTGCTTGAGCTTTCTTGATGCCATAACGACGGCGTATGTTATTTTCTCAAGCTCCGAATAATTTCTCTTTGGGCCTTCGAGGGTTTCTGAAACATAGTAGATTGGGGCTTGTCTGGTTTTGTTGTTTTCGCGGAGCTCCTTGATGAGGACTGCGCTTGCTGCGTGTGGCGAGGCTGCGACGTAGAGTAACAATAAGTCTCCCTTGCTTGGGCTGGTTAGGGCAGTCAAGCTGGTCAGATACTTTTTCAACTCCTCGAAAGCCTTTTGCTGCTGGGGACCCCAGTTGAATGGAGCGTTGCTTCTGAGTGTTTCAAAGAAGGGTAACCCTCGCTCTGTAGATCTTGAGATGAATCTGCTAAGTGCTGCTAAACGACCGGTCAGACGCTGAGCTGCTTTCTTGGTCGCCGGAGGTTCCATGTTCATGATGGCGTCAATCTTCTCAGGGTTAGCTTCGATTCCTCTGGCTGAGACGATGCAACCTAGCAATTTACCTTCGCTTACCCCGAAAACACATTTTTCTGGGTTTAGTTTCAGTCCGGCGGACCGGAGGTTGCTGAATACCCTCGATAAGTCTGGTATGTGGTTCTCTTTTAGTTCACTCTGGACAACTAGGTCGTCGACATAGGCAGAGACAGCATGCTCATCCTTGAAAACTTCGGAGGTCATGCGAGCGAAGGTTGAGCCTGCATTTTTCAAACCTTCTGCCATCCTTCGGAAACAAAAGGTGCCCGAGGGTGTGATAAAGCTTGTTTTTTCTTCGTCTTCTTCATTCATCCAAATCTGGTGATAGCCTGAAAAGCAATCAAGGAGGGATAGCATTTGGCAACCTGCCGCTCTGTCGACCAGGGTGCTTATGTTTGGGAGGGGGAAGTCATCCTTCGGACAGGCTTTGTTCAAGCAAGTGAAATTGACGCACATTCGCCATTTTTTGTTCTTCTTTTGGACTAGGACCACATTTGAGAGCCAAATTGGGTATTTGACTGGGCGAATGACGCCTGCGTCCAAAAGCCTTTTCACCTCAGCCTTCGCTGCCTCCTTTCTTTCTTCTGACATCTTGCGGAGCTTTTGTTTGATTGGGCGATAGCCCGTTTTGATGTTCAGGCTATGCTCGATCATTGATCTGTTGACTCCTTTTAGGTCTTCTGCGGACCAAGCGAAGGTGTCGGAGTTTCCTTTGAGAAAGGTGATGAGGTTGTCTTCAGATTGAGGGTCTAGATTGGCTGAGATGATCACCTTTCTTTCGGCGTTACCCTCGAAGAGTTGTACTTGTTTGGTTTCCTCCTTTGGCGCTGCCTTCATTCTGTCATTGCAGACTCCACCCTCGTCGCTGATACCGGGGGTTGAGGTTTTGACAAATTGTGTACATTGCGTTGCCCCGGGGCTACGTTTCCTTCAGCTGTCCTTGCAATGTCCTGGTCCCCGAATACTGCGACCACACCCTTTGGAGCGGGAAGCTTCATGCATAGGTAAGCGGGATGGATGACCGCATTGAACGCGTTTGTGACCCCACGGCCAAAAATGGCATTGTATGGGTAGAACATGTCGACGACATCAAATGTTATATGCTCCGTCCTGCAGTTGATTTCGTCGCCGAAGGTCACGGGCAGAGAAATTTTTCCGACAGCTCTCACTTGTTGACCACCGAAGCCGTATAGGGGGTTGTCCGCAGGTTGCAGAAGGTTCCTATCAAGCTTCATGCTGTCGAAGGTTGAAGCGAACAATTTATCAGCGGAGCTTCCTGTATCGACCAGTATTTTGGTGACAGTCCACCCAGCGAGGTTGGTTTCGATCACCATAGCATCGGTGTGAGGGTAATCTCTCAGCTTCATGTCACTGGAATCGAAGGTTATGGGGATGTGAGACCAACGGCCAAATCTATGGGGTCCTTCGACGGCTACGTGGTGGACTCGTCTGGCATGTTCCTTCCTCTGCCGTTTGTTACCATGGTCTTCATTTGAACCTCCGGTGATAGCTAGAATCACACCGAAGGTTGATGTTGGATTGTTGATGGTCGTTTGGCTCGGGGCTTCGGCTTTGACAGGTTGTGGTGCTGGTAACGCGGGGATTGGCGGTGGTGGTGGCAGAGCGTTGCTAGCTTGGTGGGTTGTTGGAATTTGGTTTTGGGGGTGGTTGGGTATGTGACTGTGTAAGTTGGATTTTGGCGTTGTGGGATGGTGGTTGGCTGATAAGAGGTTTGGTTGTAGAGTGGGTGATGAGTGTAAGAGGTTTGTTGCGAAGGTAGGCCGTAGTTTATGGGGGTATAGTGGTATGGTGGATTTGGAGGGTGGAAACTTGGTTTCCTTGTGTGGTTGATGGTCCGGGTGTCTGACGAAGCGGCTTTCCTGGATTCCTGGTATTCTTTTCCCTTGGCGAAGCATTCGCATTGTTTTGTTGTGTGTCCCTTTCCCATTCCACAGAAGTGACAATACATTTTGGCAGGATCTCGCTGCTGGTACCGCTGATTCGGCGGAGGTGGCAAACCCTGCGGGGTTTGGTTGCTCGGAGGTTGAGCGTCCCGTCTTTGATTTTTGTAATTTGTTGCTTTGTTGATTGCACCGACGTTGTTTTGCTCTTGGCGAAGGTTGCTTTCTCTCGGTTGAGGCCTCGGCTGTGGCCTCTGCTGAGACCTCCGAGCATCGGACTTCGCTCGGAAGTCCATATCCGCTCTACAGTATCTTTCCATTGTCTCGTGCAATTCTTCGATTGTATTTGCCGGTTTTCGAGCAAATTTCGAAGAGCACGGGCCCGGGCGAAGGCCGCTGACTGCTGCGAGGATGACAGCCTCGTCGGAGATCCCCGGGGTTCTTGCTCTGATTTGAATGAACCTCCGCCAGTAATCTTGAAGTGGTTCGCGCTCTTCTTGTTTGCAGTTGAACAACTCAATGGGGTTTGATGGAGCTGGAGTAATGCCTTTGAAGTTTGTGCAGAGCCTGTCTCTGAGATTGGCCCAGGAATCTACGGTTCCGGGGCGGAGGTTGTTGTACCAGGTTTGTGCGATGTCGCGCAGGATGATGACGAAGGACTTTGCCATGGTTGATTCATCTCCGCCTGCCGCGGCAACCGCTGCTTCGTAGCTCATGATGAATTGGCGAGGGTCAGAAAGCCCGTCGTAGCGAGGTAGGTTTTGTGGGTTGTAGCATGGTGGCCAAGGTTGGGTTTGGAGTGTTTGGGAGAGTGGAGACTTTGGGTCGTAGGGCATTTGGTGTTGTTGAGGCCTTCGGTGGTTGCGAAGGTTTATCTCTCTCTCATCCGGGTAAGGGTGGCGGAAGTTTGGTTGTCTATGAGGATGAGGTTGCGGGTGAACTGGTGGTGGTGGGGGTGGTGGATGGCAGCGAAGGTTGTCTTGATTCTGCTCATTCCCCTCCTGCAGCGGGGGCATCTCCTCATTGTACCAGCCTTCGGCCTCGACTTCTGCCTCAGCGAGGGATTCCTCCATTCGGCAAAGCTGCTCTCTGGCTTCGTCTGCCCTTTGTCTGATCGAACGCAGTCGGTTATGCCTCTCAAGCTGTTCCAGGCGCCTCTTCTTCTCTTGCAGCTCAGCCTCGAGCCTTTCAAGGGCCTCGAGGCCCATCTCTTCTTCTTCTCCCTCTCCTTCTCCCGAAGTGTGTGGATGCGGCTGCGTCGCCACTCGGACCTGGGGGCCCAGGGATTGGGGTTCCGGGATGGCGTTCTCTCCTCCCGAGGGTTGCACAATTTCTTCCACAGGAGGGACCACCGTCGCTGCCTCTCTGGCTACACGTTGGTCCCTCGCTGGGTGAGCTCTTCTGTTTCCTGCCATGTCAAACTTTCGATCCCCACGGACGGCGCCAAACTGTTGGATGCACACTTGCCGAACCCCCGCACTTGTGCAGAGAGAACAGCGAAGGTGCCAAGCGTCGGAAGTGAAAGTGGAAGCGAAGGTTTTGAACTCTGTTAATGCTGTAGAGCACTAATCCCGAAAAGTCCTCCCTCACACTGTTCACCCCCTGGTATTTATAGTGAATACCAAGGGGCACAGGTCAAATTACAAAAGGGTACAACAAAGATTCCTTGCCTCCACGCAGGGAGGAGGGGTAAAAAGGTAAGTATACAGTAGAGGCTGAAACCCTAGCCAGCTTTCCCCCTGCGCGCCGCCACCTGACTCAGACCGCCTTCGGGAATGGGACGGTGAGGCGTTGACCTTTGATTCATGCTCGCCTTCGGACCCGCGACCTTCGCTGCTCGCCGGACCTTCGACTTGCTCGTCTACCTTCAACTTCGGTCGCCCTTGGCCTGCGACCTTCGCTGCTTGCTTGGTCCGCTCTAAGTAGAGCGACCTTGGGACCCGGCGAGGGTCGCCTACCGTGCCGCGAAGCCTTAACCTGCAGGGAGGGCAAAAGGGAGCACCGAGGGTCGAACTCACGTTCGAAGGTTAGAAAATTGATCCCGAGAGGAGGGGGACCTCGCGAAGACACAAAGACCAAACGAAGGTTGTTCTTGGCACCATATCGGGCAGCGTCTTTGCCGAGGGTCCTTTTCCCCAACAAACCATGAGACTAAAGGTTGATAGATTGAGTTAGAATATTCCCTCAAGCTTGCTCAACCACCCCGAAGAACATCATCTCACCAAATACCTACAACAACATTCTAAGCATACTTTGGTACCCAACTCTTGTTGGGTTCACCAATGTTAGTCAAAGAATGCTTAGGCACACAAATGGCCTTAGTGCTAGTATATGGTGAACACATCACCTTGCTAGTACTAAGTTTCTTTGTGGTCTTCCTAAGCACATTAACATTTGCAAATATTTTTGGCTTAGAATGCATACCATTTGGGCAATCATAGCTTAGATGCCCCTTTCTCCTACAAGCATAGCAAATACGTCCATTGTTTGCTTTTTGCTTGTCTTGCTTGTTTGGACAAGCATTAACCAAGTGTCCTAACTCGTTGCATGCATAGCACCTTCTTGTTGCAACATGAGCCATTTTTCTTGCCTCTTTGTATGTGGGGCAACTCTTGGTGAGGTGACCCAACTTGTTGCATTTGAGGCATGGTCTTAGCCCATCATTCTTCACTTGCTTGGCCAAGTTGATTGATGCCTTTTGTTCGGCCGCTTCACATTTGTCGGCCCAAGTCTCGTGTGGACACTTAGCCCACTCATGTCCATACAATCCGCAACCATAGCATAATCTCTTCTTTTGTTTCTTGCCCTTGGTTGCTTTCTCATGACTTGATGTGTGACTAGATTGTTGGGCTTTGGAGGAAGCAAGATTTGAACCCTTCTCAAGCTTCTTCACCATGTTGTCACGGTTATCTTGAGAAAGTTTTGCTTTTTCCTCATCCTTCAAACTAATCGCATCCTTCTTTAGATTTTCCACTTCTTCGATGAGCCTAGCATTTTCTTTAAGAGTTTGCTCAATCGAAGATTGGCTCGCTTGTGATGCACACTCATTAGCACAAATAATATTTAAATGAGATTGTTTGCTAGTGAGTGTAGTTGTGTGAGGTTGAGAGGATTTCACCTTAGCAATCACAACCTCATGTGCTATCTCAAGCATGACATTTGATTCTACTAGCTTCTCATGTGAGCATTTGAGATGAGAGTAATCCTCTTGAAGGAGCTTGTGCTCAACTGAGAGATCACTCATTTTTGCCTTAAGCATATAATTCTCCTTTTCTAGCTTTTCCACATTAGAAAGAGAGTTAGTAGCTAAGGCATGCTCAATTGACAATTTTTCATACCTTGCTTCTAAAGCCTTTAGCTCTTCTAACTTGGAGATGAGAAACTTTTCTTGATTTTGTAGCGATTGCTCTTGTTCCTCCACCTCCTTCTCTAGCTCATCATATTTCTTCATTACCTTTACGAACAAGGGCTTGTCTTCGTATTTGAGATAGTCAAGAGAGTCACCATCTTCAATGTCTTCATCACTCTCTACTTGATTGTCTCTTGATGCTTTCTCCTTGATTAAATCAAGAATCTTCTCTTGATCTTTCTTGGTTGCTCTCTTCTTGTTTTTCTTGGCCATGAAACACAAGTGATGAGAATCATAAGATGTGGAAGTTGACTCATCACCTTGCATCCAGTGAGCTTGAGCATTGTTGCAGCTATCTGCTTGTACTGCTGTTGGCCTGGACCTACCGGACATGTCCGGTAGGGCTATCGGACATGTCCGGTAGCACTGGTCAGACAACAGTGCTATCTCGGATAGCGCCTCCATGTCCGGCTTGCCTTGCTGTTGGCTTGTTGAGTTATCGTTCTCACTTGAGATCATCATGGGCACCATCTTGTTTGAATCATTTTCAAGTGCCTCATCACATTTGAATTGACCATACAACTCAATGAGTCTGGTCCAAATGAGATGAGCACTCTTCGGTGGTTGTTGCCCATTGTAGATGGCCTCCTTAAGAACCTCTGCACTCAATGAGTTTAAAAGAATTAAACACGCATGAGCATTGAGTTGCACACACATCTCTTCCTCTTTTTTCAAATTCTTATAGTTGCTCTAATCAACTATAGAAAGAGATATGCTCGCATCCACAATATGCTCAATAATGGGGCTAATAGCCCGAAATGCATTGAGTACATAAGATGACCAAGATACAAAGTTTGAACCATCTTTTTGGAGAAGCACCGGCTCCATTTCCATAGGCGAATCCATTAGTTCTCACAAGCGGTGAAGCTCAAACATGAGTCTAAGCTCTGATACCAATTGAAAGGACCTAAGTGGTCGCCTAGAGGGGGGGTGAATAGGCAATCACAAAATTAACCTTTCAATAAGCGAAAACGATTTATATTCAGAGTTTTCTAAGAAAACTCTGCACAAGTAACCTCAACCACAAAGGTATGAATAATCAGAGTATATGACAATATAAAATAACCCCTAGGAGCCTAACACCTGCAACCACAAAGATTAACACCAAGTTCAGTTCGGTCTGCAGCAGGCAGCTCTACCGGACATGTCCGGTAGGTCACCCGGACATGTCCGGGTTGCTCGACAGCTGCAGATCAAACTCCCAGATGGCTCTATTGAACTTCACCACCTAGGTGACCTGCACAGGTGATACAAGAAGCACAACAACAACAAATATATGTATATAGTAATAAAGAGTGAGACACAATATTTGTTTTACCGAAGTTCGGCACCCCCTCGGGTCCTACTCTCCGTTGAGCCGGCTGCGAGCTACCACAAAGGTGGGCTCTAGAGGACACCACAAGTCAATCTAGCCGTGGTCAATTTCACCCGCTATGCTCCTTCCACTAGTTGATCTCTTTTGAGGAGAGATCGAACCTTTACAAACTTTTTGAGACACACCACAAAGATCTTGGGTGCTCTCTAACGACACCTAGCCGTCTAGGACCGCGGAGTCCAAGAGTAACGAATGCAACTCACGAGATTGACAAGAAAGCTCAAGTGCTCAAGAAAGGGATTGCTCTCTAATTCAAATTTCACTCAACCCACAATATGGATTTTGGGATTTGAAGCTTCACTCACTAAGAGAGGGTTTGGGAGTGCTCACAAAGCTCACAAGTGCTCTAGGAAGTCAGCAGAATCAACAGCCCCCAAAAGTAGAGGCTTGGGGGTATTTAAACAGCCCCCTCGGAACTAGCCGTTAGTAGCCGTTGGACACCTACTGGACATGTCCGGTAGGCCTACCGGACATGTCCGGTAGGACCAATTCTTGAAAAATCAGGCGGCTTAAGTCCCATTCCACTCAAGAGATAAAGGAGAGTGTGTCCATGAGAAGGAATGGGATAGATAACCCTTAAGGAAGAGAGAAACCAAAGGAGAAGGAAGATGGCTGGGCTGAGCACCTACCGGACATGTCCGGTAGAGCCTTACCTAGCACACCCCGGTAGTACCGACTTAATAGCGGTACTACCGCTAGGTCAAAATGAATGCTATACAGAGAGCCCTGCAAACTGACCCATGGAGGTCGGTACTACCGAGCATGAAGTCGGTACTACCGACAGCCTCAAGCTCGCACCTACCGGACATGTCCGGTAGGCCACCCGGACATGTCCGGGTTGCGCGAGACTCACACATCCAGCTCCTGCGACACTCTCTTCTCTCTCAATCTCTCATGGGTTGACTTGAGCACTAGAGAAACTATGTCTATCGCATGTTGCATCCCTCTTAATAGTACGACATACCTATTAACTCAAGAATAGAAAGATATGATCATAGCCCTTCTTGAGTTGAAATCTTCTGAATTATTGCCACAACTTCCAATCCTTATCAAACGAGGGAGTCAACATGTCATCCTTGAACAACTTCTATTTGAGCAAAGCCTTCTTGAGCTTGTGACTTGATTTCATTCATCATAGATATGAAAACCGCCAGAAATACCAAGTCACTTTTCATTTGGTTGATCAACAAGGATTTGACCCTCAATAACTTGACGGTTGTGGCTTGATTCGTTCCTCGACTAAATGCAAGTACTTTCTTCTTCACTCTAGCTAGGTTTTTCGGCAGCCAAGCCTTTGCTTGCCCTTCACCTTTGCTTAGTACCTGGAAGTCTTTCCCTGCTATCTTCACTTTCTCAAACCATTCTTACCAAGTCTTGTTTCTCTTGAATCATCAACTGAAGTCCATGTGATAACCAAATGTATCTATCACACTATAAAGAATCCTCATATATACCGACAGCCTGTGTGATGGCTAATATATCAATCTCAATATAAGAATACACCATCTGTGAGATAGTCCAAGTAATAACCATCACATTCACCACAATACATGAATATGATATTGGAGAGATTGTCCATGTGATCATCAATATGTCTATTCATGATATTATAAAGATCCATTCTATAGAGAAATAATCCACGTGACGACCATTTTATCATATCATAAGAGTACAACATATAGAGATATTCTATGTGATAACCAATATGTCCATCTCATCACAAGAATATGTCATTGGAGAAATACTGGACGTGATAACCAACATATTCTCTCCAACACAAGATAATGTCGTCTAAGAGATAGTAGACATGATCATCAATATATCCATCTATGACATAATAAGAATCCCATACATGTAGTCAAGTAAGTCGTGCAATGAGCTCCATATGCATCATAGGTATTTGTGCTTGAGCTTTTATCAAAGTTAATAATTAATGAGCTCATCACACCATAGAGGTCTCACAAAAAGAGAGATGAGCCAGATCAAGAATTCCATGTGCATTGTTGTTTCTCATGAATGACTTCATTCAAGTCTCCCAACAATACACCACTTCTGGCTTATCATAGAATATGTAAGTGTATGTGAGATAAGCTATCACCTGCTTCACACTTAGCAAACTCATTAGCCCTTTAATCATATTGTCACACAATCAACCAAAACTCATTAAAGAGCCCAATGCTCTTTCACCAGTGTTTTGCGTTATTATAATTGTCATCGGTAACACATTTTTATAAAACAAGTGTTTTGTGTTACAACCTACCTCTGTAACATAAAGTTCTGTTTTACTATAAAATTTCTTAGGAACACATCGATGAATATGTTACAAAAGTGTGTTACAATATCATTGTTTTGTAGTAGTGCGCACCGACTCATCAACCGCCGCAGCCGCCTGTTTTTGCACGTATTCAACATAATCTTCCTCCTAGTACCAGCCGTCACATCTAGTGTGGTCCCACTAAAATTAGAAAAAAGATACCTTTAATCAAAATCATCAAGAAAAATAGGTATGAATCAATTGTAATCATTAAATATGATAAAATAACTCACATTGCGATTTAGATACTTATAAAAGATACAACTCTTGTTGGATCGCTCATTTTTCACTCAGTACTCCGTCACAATCTTCTCCTCACACTCGCCACACACAATGAGAGGGAGGTCTGGCCACAGTCGCTCTGGTAACCCGATGAGAGACTGGGGACCTGGTCATAGTTGTACTCATTTTTGTGAACTATTATAATTCTCTTATTTTCTAAACAAATAAAATTTAAAAATACCCTAAAATTCTCTATTTCTCCAGCTAAACCATGAAATGTGCTATGCATACTAGCAATGAAAGATGTATACTAGTTTTGATGAACTAATTTAAGCTTCCTTCATCTAAATATTCAAACTATCAAATGATTTTACGCTTAAAATGGCAAAAAAAATCCACCATAAAAAACCACATATATCTACACTATGCTACTAATAGAAAATGAGAGGATGAAGTTAATAACCTTTAAAACCGAAGAATCAAAGGCGGAGTCAAAGAAGCCTTGTGTTGGCCGGAGATGAGCAAGAACACAGGCCGATGAAGTAAGAACACAACGCAAGTTCGAATTGGCTCGGTCCGGAGGAGGAAGAGAAGAGCGAAAGGTATATAGCTAGAGAGCTTTAGTCTCGATTTTTGTCCCAAACTTGGATTAAACATGACTGTTTAGTTTCGATCAAAACCTTAAACAAAGACCGAACCTTTAATCACGGATAGTAGCACCAATCGGAACTAAACATTGATCCTTAGTTCCGGTTTAGACACCGACTCGTACTAAAGCTACCTTCTCCTGCTAGAGCCATCGGGCAGGGGGCTTTAGTTCCCGTTGATATCTCCAACCGGTACTAATTCCTCTTTCATTCCCGAACTCTAAATTTGTCGAGACTAAAGCCGAAATCGGTTAGGGACCAAAAGTCTACTCTCTAGGAGTGACCGCATCGTTACATCTACACCCATCCGTTCCACTGATTGTCATACCAGTAGACTAACTTTATTATCACTTCCTGATTGTAGACGGAATCCTCTCCCCAGTCAAACCTCAGGCCCACCGTGCAAGAGGCTCGTGCGTGTGCAAACCTGCTTTTCCTCTCTCAGGGCGTCCGCAATGGTGTTCAAAACGCTAGCTATTTGGTCTCTAGGAAGAATGTTATTGACTCTCAATGACAACTTACAAATAGCTAGCTAGATGAGACATATAAATAAATACTATTTTGATGAGACAACTTACAAAAGTAGCACTCTTATTGGCTATCGAGGAGAGAGATCAAATAGCTAGCTATTAGGAAGTCGCTAGCTATTTGATCCCTCTTCTCGATAGCCAATAAGAGTGCTAGTTTTATATTATTTTTATACGTCATCTCGCTAGCTATTTATAAAGTGCTATTGAGAGCCAATAAAATTTCTCTTAGCTAGCTATTTGATAACCATTGCGGATGGCCTCGGGGTTGGACCAGGCCCAGTGTGGGGCTCCGCGTCGCAGCCGGTATCGCGCACCCTTGGGCCCCACCGTTCGCGGTGTGCTACGCTGCGACTTCGTAGGCGACGCCTTACCCTCTCTCAGGATTCAGGGCCCAGACCTGCTATGGCCCAGTTTCGATGGTTCTGCCTCTTCAGCGCCCGTGGAGGCGCACGGCTGCACGCGCCGTGCAGCTGCCTCGACCCCTGCACTTGTGCCGGCCTCGGCGCATCCGTCGGTCTGCGATTTTAGGTACCGCACTCTCCTCTTCTTCCTTGTCCTGCTTACGCAGCAGAGCTTGCCCCTGTCGCAGTGACGCCATTGCCGTCCGTGTCGCTGTGTAGGTCTGTGCCTCCGTCGCCTCCACCGCCTTACTTCCTCTTCTCCATTCATCTATGCCAGCGCCCTTAGTCAGCTCTGCCACAAGCTCAGCCGATCTGTTGATTTCATTGTCCTGTGCAGGTTTCGATTGTACGGTCTCAGCCTCATCCTCAGCCCAGCCGTCAGGTATGCGTTGCCTTGTGCTTTCTTTTTCCACGCCTATTTTTGTGTCGTTATCGCCATATGCTTTCGTGCTTGCTCCTATTGATATTGATCTGCACAGTTCCCCTTCTCGCGCTGCTTGGTGGCCATTTACCGGCCCTCCTGCATCTTCTATCTATTGTTGCTTGCTGCCCCCACTCAATCCCTAAGCGGCTAAGCCTCATTCATCTTCTCCGGCGCTGACCTCGGCTCCATCCGCTGTAGTGGCTGCCGCCGCCATGCAATTTCCTTGAAGTGGACTCGGCGCTAGGCCCACGGACGGGGTGTGGTGTTCGATGAATCCATCAGTGCTCTGCTGATGGTGTGAGGGAAGGGCAGGCCACAACCGAACTAATAGATCTTGTCGCTTGGCCGCGTCCAGGTACCCGGCGTAGCCACATGAAGATGCCCAGCAACATGTGTGCTCTGGAAAGGAAGCACGAGTTGTTTCAGAAGGAATAAACATAACAGAACATCTGGTAAGATCTAGATCTGGTTCTTTTTTTTTCTTCTTCTCTGGCTCCATTGCCTTCCTCGTGAACACAGACTATTCACATGCAACAGGTTCGCCTGAACATGTATTTGGACTGACGCATTGTCATCACCAAGGCCGAAAGTGAGTTCACTTGCTTGGTACATTCATTAAGTGTTTTGTGATTAATCTAAGGCGTTTCATTTAATGTGCTTTAGAAATAGGAGGAATCCACAGACTGGTGCAGTGCAACAGCAGCACAATAAGTACGTCACCACATTCTTGCTTTAGCCAATACCCAGGTGTGCCCTTAAAACCTGTGAGTGCAATCTTAATATGAAACTAAAAATCTCTATACCTCTTTTGCACCCAGAATGAGGAATCTGTAAAATTAAAATTTCCAACATATTCCCTCTGAATCGAAATAGTGACTTCAAATTTTTTAACAAATGTTTATGGCTGCAGTTTCCATGCCTAAAAGTGGTTATGCCTCATTTGAATTCTCTTATCGCTTTATTGATCACGTGAGGTAGCCATTATCCGTACTGTAGATTTTATGAAATTATACTGAGCTTGACTGAAATTAGAAACACTTTGGATTTTTTTTTCGTGCAGCCACACCATCCCTGGCCACATGCTCAATCAATCATCACCAAACCAGGTACATCATGTCCCCTCCCTATAGCTAACTGCCTAGATTTGAAAAATGCTCCACGAGCTTACTTTTTCTACATGATATGATCCTAATATTGACTCCCATGTACACGGCTTACTATTTTTCTGATAATATCCATGAACAGAGAAAATCCATGTGTTCTCAGAGTTATGTTGAATATCTTCGTTACGAGCTCCAATTTGCCAATCACATGTTACACATAACAATGGATTGGAATTTCTAAACTCAAACCTTACTGAGAATTGTGGAAATCTGAGGGTCTTGCAAGAGAGGTTGAAATTGATGTCTTGAAATTCCCCTCGGTGCCGCCTTCACCTGCTTTGGTGCTCCGGTCCATATATCTTTTTTAAAAAAAACAAAGATACAGTTCACATATCATTCCCTCCCCACTAGCTTCCCTTACAAGTTGCAAATGATGTGGCAAATTCCCTTTGTTTGGAGAAGAATGCAGTTTGCATGTTCAGGGACTAACTACTTTTTTGGTTATCTGTTTGTCGTGCTAATTCTTCTATAACATTTTGTCAAACCAACAAATTAAGAATGGATCATACAACTAAGAGGTAAATGTATCAGTGAGTCATCTAGATATACTTGCTCCTTGTGCTTAGGTTCTTGTGTAAACAGCAGGCTGTTTTCATTGTTTTACGTCTTATTGTTTGGGCATTTTTTTCACTTTTCATAGCCCCATCCATAGTATCCGATTCTCGGGCACAAGAAAAAATGGTTTGCCTTGCCACAAGATGAGTATTCATGATATTGTCTTACGAAGCATTTTCTTCTTTCGTTTCCAAAGAAACTAAAGCAAATACGGACATTCAGTTTCTTTATCATCCCTACATAATACCTTAACATTACTTTTCTTTCAATGATCAGTGTGGGCGATTCAATCCCTCCTATCAGTTGGTATGCACAATCTGTCTATAGTATTTGCATCTTTTTTCATGTCACAGTAAAATTTTATAAACTGGCTTGGTTAAGAAATCAGCCATATTGATGAAGGCTGACTTCAGTTCATTGAAATTAGGTCACAGGCCCATATGTTCCGTAGATCAGCTTAGTTTTGGATTAAACTACCATGGGAATGAAAACACCAAAAAACTTGAACTTCAAGCCTACATATAAAGATGATTTTTTTACTTTCTCCCTATGGACCGATGTTTAAATTATTGCTAACAAGCTTAAGGAGCTCATACCAAACTTTGGTTGTCCAACAGATGTTTGATTTAATTGTTTTAAAGTCCTATTCTGAAACGTATTTTAATTAATATGCAGCTGGAAAGCGAAGATTGCAAAGGGAGAACACTCACAATGCATAGAAGTGATGCAATAGTCGTCGTTTGGTTCTTGCTGCACTAATAACAACACTAGGTGTCAGTGGCAGCATCATTCGACTCATGTTTTCCTTTAATCCACCCGATGTGTCGGTTGTAATTTTCTCTACCAATATAGAATTTTTTGTATCAAAGTGAAATGGTCATAATGAGGTCAACATAACATCTCTTATTACCATGATCTTTGCAACTGTGCTCCCTTCCTTTACAAGCAAGTACATTTGAGTGATGCATTACTGTTTCTGAAGCGCAGATGTCCGGTCCAGTCCAGGCGCATAGTGTGCGACTGTACGGTCACTATACGGGCGCAGCGAAACGCGCCTGACCACCTAGTAACACAAATAGCTTCAGTATCATAGAGCAAAGTGGAGGCCAAAGGACAATCAACCACAGTTGGCAGAAGCTTGTCCACATTTGTTAACGGTCAAAGCATGCTTTTATATAATGTTGTGTCGTTTTTGAAGCTTTTTTCCCGCGGAGGGATGGTCAAAGCTGTGCGATTATTAGAAGAAGAAAAATAAAACAAGTGGCGGTCAGTATTCTAAGTGAAAACCGGACAAAAAAAAACACAAATTCGATGCTACGACTGTAACCGGTTAACTACCAATTTCATATATATAATAACTCTTGTTAAGGCATCCGCAGTAGTTGCACCAGTTCATGAAGAGAGAGACAACAAAGTTGATAGAATAAAAAGAGTCGACTCAAAAACACAGAAATGAATATACATATTTCTCTCCTTACGACCTGGTCTGATGGCCTTCCTTCCTCTCCTCCACTGGCCAAGAGGAAAGTTGGTACTTCTCTACTTAAAAACTTTTGTTTATTCCTCAAGAGTCTGACTCAAGTTCTTTCATCACTTTATTCTCTCTCTCCTCCTTGAGTTGCCTTACGCAGTGCTTGAGGCCTCGTTCAGTTCGTGAAATATTTGGTAAAAAGTTACTGTAGCACTTTCGTTGTTATTTGATAAGCTTTGTCCAAACATGACCTAACTAGACTCAAAAGATTCGTCTCGACATGAGCAGACTAAAAATACAATTAGTTATTTTTTTACCTACATTTAATGCACCATGCATGCGTCTAAAACGGGTACTGCGCAAAATATTTGGAGACATTTCGTGAACTGAACGTGGCCTAAGTTGATTTATGAGTACTCCACGTCAGTCAGACGTTGAGTCGGTTTGCCAAGCCTAGCCACGTCAACGGGACCCATTCCCCAATTCCCTAAATAGAACTCATCTACTAGTGGACGATGATACAAATTTTATCCCCATAGGAAATTAAATGAGGAAAAAAATCATATTGATCGGATATGACGGGGCGAGCATGGTATTTAGTCCTCTGTCCCCGTTCTCCGCGGGGACCCGAAATGCTTAAGGATCATTTAAGAAAGTCCAATTCCTATATACATATACAAGATAAGATCACGTCTTATGTGCATGCAGATTATGATAAATTATTGGATACATATATCTATTGATTATTTGAAATTATGTATTATTTATTTATGTATATTTGAGATCTATTTTATTGCTTTGCTAAGTGTCTATTTTGTTATCATGTAATATAATGTTGATGTGGGGATAGAGATCCCCGTGGGATAAATCTCTGAGCGGGGACGAGAATGAGAAAGAACTATTCCCGACAGAGAATTCGCCGTTGATATCTCTAGCCAAACCCACCGGACAATGGAAGGCCTTAGCTCACCGAGCCAACTAATAACCAACTAAACAAGTCAACTCTCTATTTTTAAAACTAGAAAAAACCAGAAAACCCCCCTCTTCACAATTACAAACTCGATCCGAAGCGTTTTTTTTCAGTGAAAAACAAATTTAGGTGGCTATCACGTCAATAAGAGTGGTCTCGTGATGCCTATTCGTTTAAGCTTATCAATCAGAATAAAGTCTACTTTTCATTAGTCATATAGAACAATATTTTTCTCTCCTATGAATCAACAAAAATAGTGTTTTTTCGGCACAAGCTAGCACAACAACGAAGAGGCCGGAAAGCTTATTGGGAGATGGAGTCAACTTGTCGTGTCACGTCGTCAATCCACTTCTTCATAGCTGCTTCTTCCATCCCCATGGACGTAGCCAGGATAGGATCGGAGTCGCTACCTAGCTAGCTAGCTACAGTAGTTATTAGGCGGCGGCGGCGGCAGCAGCAGGACGACGTACGAGTACGACTAGGACTGCTAAGTGCTAACCGCAAGTCCGCAACGATGTGGGATGGGGGCGACCGTCGCGCAGCTGGTCGGCGTCGACGCCGGTGGGCTCATCGCCAAGATCCGGCAGGCGGCGCGGACGGCTCAGCAGAACAACAACGACTGTGAGCTCCTAGCGCGCCGCGTGGACATTGCATGCTCGGCGCGAGAGGCTCCCAATAAGCCTGATGCGGCAGCAGGAGCAGGACCCGGAGGCGGTGCGGGCGCTGGCCGGGCTGGACGGCGCGCTGCCGGCGGAGGCGCACGACCTCGTCATGTTCTGCCAGGGGAGGGAACGCACCGGCACCTCCCAGTCCCAGTTGCTCGCGGAGCTGGTCCCCCGGCCCGCCTGCAGGACCCGGAGGCCAGGCGGGCGCTGGCCGGACTGGAAGCTACGCTCCTGCAGGCGCACCACCTCGTGCTGCCCAGCCAGAGGAGGGAGGAGCTGACAACGACGACGTCCCAGGCGTCCACACAGGCGCAGGCCGACAGGTTCAGGGGCGTCGACGACCGCAAGATCGACACCTACCTCTCCATCATCCGTGCCATCAGCTACATCACTGCCACAGCTCGACGCCTCCATGGAACAGATCACGCGAGCACCTCCCATTCCCTTTCCCCTTTCCCTTTCCCAGCAGGTAGGTAGGCACATCGATCCACCTCAATCTCTCTCTCTCTCTCTCCCCGTCGAAGGGTGTCTATACATCACACACCCCTCCCTAAGGAGCTAGCTCACTCGAGGAACGAGGAAAGGCCAACAACCACCTGGCCTAGCCGAGTCCCTAGATGGGCCGGGATGCGAAGGCGGCCTAACCGGCTTTAGGGTCTTCGGCACCTGTAATTTGTCCGCACTCAGACCTTGTGCCTCCTGCAATGAGCGCATACCTAACCTAACACACGTACATTACTAAAGGAGCCTCGCTGGGAGCGCGATACGGAAAACACGCCCGCGAGGTCAAGAGGTAGATGCGAAAAACAGGATAATGAAAAGAGGTAGTAGAATTGTTTTTTTTTTTACAATTGTGAGTTGGCTCCTCAATCAAAGGGTATTTTTTTCCTACTCCTAGGATGTAGTTACTTCAATGTGTATATCTTTTAATTTATGAGGTTTATGACCGCACAAAGTGTATATACACGAACTATATGATCATACTAGACCTTTTAGGTTAACATATATATCAAGTATGCAAGTATACATAGAGTATATGTTCATACTTATTTTATATACTATTGTAGTGGTATTTTAGTAATATAATAAAAAGTATAAGTTTTTTTTTGCATAAGTAAGATTTGAAGTACTTTAAAATAAGTATATGAACATACTCAAACTGATAAACATGTACCGTATGCATGCATACGCAATGTGGTTTATTAAAGATGGGAGTAACTACTCCCTGAAGTATAGAAAACTCACCCTATATATACTCCCGGGAGTATAGAAAACTCATCCCAATAGGAACAATTCCAAGATGCGTTTTGCATATTTCTCACGTTAAGAACATCTCCAACGGTTTTGCAAATGAGCTTTGCATTCTTGTTTTTGCAAAAAAGTCTAAAAATATCTTATCCAACGATTTGGCAAATAGGTTTGACATTTTTGTTAACTTGGCAAAATACTGAGATGAGTATGCATATATGCAAACCTTGTCCGCGCTTGGCATTCCCGCTCCACGCACGATTTTCTCACCCGCGCGTGCCCTCTCCCGCTGCCGCCACCGTATTTTACTTGTATTTTCATTTTTGCCAAGTGATAATGCAAAACCGTTGAAAATTGACTCTTTTTATCTTTGCCATATTCTTTTGAGACTTGGTAAATTCCCAATTATGCCAAACAAAACATGCAAACCCGTTGGAGATTGATCTAAATCCAAATCGGTTCTAACCTTGCAAAAGTCGGCCTAGTCGGCTTGTGAGGGTGACCTGGCTAGGTTCAGCAGTGTTGCACAGCTATGTTTCTTTTAACCTTGTGCTCCTAAATGTATTGCACCAATTATCCTCCTAGCATGTCATTTATATTATCAATACGACGATACAATGTCACACCCGGTTTTAAAAACAAAACCAGGCATACACCATATGTGAGCCTAGGAAGTCAAATCTCACATATAGCTATAAATAAAGGGTAATATCAAAAGACAACGCTCATATATAACGTATAAACACAAAGAACATAACCTTAAGGAGCAGACAGCGGAAAGACACTCCGATCTTCAGATGGAGACACCAACTTCACAGGGAACAACTGACTGGTTGACCACAAGCCTAAACTTCTTTAAGGCTTAACTCTCTGAGGTGTGGGGAAAAGCAAGAGTGAGTCCATGTTGAACTCCACAAGTATAGCAACAAGTGATATAGATCCCAGTTTCATGATCAATGTAACATAAATAATGAATAGCATAAAATGGTAAATAATGAACATGTTAACCAATAAAAGTCATAATCTTAATGTAAAAGTCTTCAAGGCCGCTCGTGTCCTTGAGCAAGGCTGATATATCAGTTTAATAAACTTTGCGCAAAGGTGTACACTTTCCCTGTGAGATGTGAATTGCCCTTTCGCCCGAGGCGATCAGCCTCTTAACTCACTTCCAAGGAAAGTGGGCAGGGTTCACGATGAAACCTTTCAAAGGTTCGTCTAACAAGTTAGGGCCGCTAGGTTTCATTAGTCAGTCTGGGTGATTCGACCAGCCGCACGGGATCCCCAGTCTGCTATCCCCCATTTGCGCCACAAGGGTAACCTCTAACAAGCTAGAAAAGGTTCTCATACTGAGCTAAAGCCAGAGCCATATAACCCCCATCAGTTGCACTGTAAATCTCGAAGGTGCTCATACAGATAATTTCTTAAGTTGCTAATAAGTCATTTTTATCATTCGATGCATACATTAATTAAGTAACATGATCATGATTGCGAAAAGAAAACTCGATTGCTATACTTGCCTTAAACTCAAGATCCTTCTTGTGTTGACTTGTAGATTTCCAAAGATTGACGCTTGATCACGAACTCTTCCTCTTGATGACCAAAGTAAACTCACAGACTGGACATACGTTCACAGAACACCACACATGCATCCAATACCAATCATGCAAAACAAACATAGCCTATGATTAGAACATTTCACCAATCATAAAAAATAATATAAATAGTTTTAAAAACTGATCTATGTGTCACTACGGTCACACAGACGCGAAGATCACGCTAATCGGAGTTGGAACGGAAAAGACATGAATTGAACAAGATTAAAGACACTAACTATTAGATTAGATTTAACACAAATTTTAATTATAGAAAATAGTACTGAAAGTTATATGATTATAAAGAACTTTTCGAAACGAATCTAACGCAAGTTGAACGGATCAAAACGGAGTTAAAACAAAGAAGTTATATGGGTTTAAAGTCAGTGGCAAAACTATAAATAAAACAAACTTGATTTTGCAATTTAAATAAAACACATCGGATTTCCGACTGGACTGCGCCTCGTTTAGAAGAAATATCAGGGGCTAGATCGAAACTTTCCCAAGACTCATCGAACAGTGACAAGGGGAGTGCGGGTTTATGCTTTAAAAACGTCAGGGGCTCTTTAGCAAATGCGCAGAGCGAAGGGGTATGGATGAATCTGAGCCATCAAATCTTGATTGAGTGGATGAGATTAGACGGGGAGGAGGGAAGAGAGCTGTTCGCCGATGCAAAAGGAGACCACGGTGGCGGCCATGGCCTGGCCGGTGGGTGCAGGAGCTCACCGGAGTTCGTTGACTATGCGATTCCGGGGACCATAGGCAATATGGATGGCACAAGGAGATAGAATAGATGAAGGCGAATGCATCTGAGCTATTGATTGCGGCGGAGGATGAACGGGAGCGACGGGAGACGAGTCTTGGCGGCTCGAACATCATCGGCGAACTCGATCGGACAGTACAGCGAGAGAGAGAGCTCAGGCGGGGCATCTGCGCCTTCCTTACCTTCAAACGAACCTTGAAGACCGAGTCTATTTGATGGAGAAGGAGCAGGGAGGAGGATTTGACGTGGTGGCGGCGCCCTAGGGTTTGCAGCGGCGATGCTGGCTCTGGCAAGGCGAGGCGAAGCTTGCGCTAGGGCTAGAACTAGGGCTAGGGCGGCGCGGATGCAGAGCCATCTTATATAGGGGGTAGGGTGGGGGAGCATGCCAACTGGGTGAGCTCGCCAAGGAGGCAGACTCGATTCGGCAGTGTCCCGCTCGACCACGAGGTGGAAGACGACGCTAACGTACGGGACCCACCTGGCAGTGTGATAGGCGGTGGGACCAGGCCGTCAGTGAAACAGAGGGAGAAGGGAGGAGCGCCCGCACAGGCCTTTGCTGATCGGGCCGACCTGCAACGGAGGTAGGATGCCATCGCGAGGGCACGGCCTTGGCGTGGGCCACAGCGTCGACTTGGGCCAGGCGCTGCGCGGGCCGAGAAAGGAGGGGAGAGAGGAAAGGCACCGGCTGGTTGGGCCTTCGGGCCAGTTTGCAAGGAAGGAGTGAGGGAGAGAAATAAAATGCTTCTCATTTTTTATTTCAGATTTTCAAGGGGATTTTCAAAAGGGATTTGACTCATTTTGAATTCCTTTGAACTTTGATTTGGATCTTTGAGAAAAGAAGGGTTTTTTTAAACTCTTAACCTTTCCAAACTTTTTGAAAACAAAAAGTCTTTATTTTCAAAACCCTTTTCTAAGAAATTCATTTTCAAATTATTTTCTAAACCATTTTGAATTCAAATTGAATTTTAGGTCAAAACCACTCAGCACAAAAACTTAGATGCTCCAACATGAAATGCATAAACATGTTGCTAAACCCTAGGATAAATTTTAATTTAGATAAAAGTTTTATTTCTCTATATTTTATGAGCACAAAAATTCATAAATAAATCATTTTAACTCTAATTCAAGAAATGCAAATTTCAGAGTGTGACAAATCTACCCCCCTTAAGAGAATCTCGTCCCGAGATTCGGGAGAGACTCAGAGCACAGAAGAGAAACGAGGAAAGATCTTGATAACACTTTCACTTCACACTTGTATACCAAGCTTATCAAACCACTGATGTTTCGTGATCATAACTTGTGAACAAGGATTTCATGAAAAGATTATTACACTTGATTATCCCAAACTTGTCTTGATCGCTAACTTGATTGGCTTACAACTCAAAGAGATGTGGAAACTTGATCTGCAGTTGTTCCTCGGTTTCCCACATTGCTTCTTCTTCACTTAGGTTACTCCACTGAACCTTACACACCTTAAACATTCTTCCATTAAAAGTTCTCCAGACTGTTTCTAGAATCTTGACCGGATATCCTGCATTTGCCAGATGGTCTGTTATATCGACTTCCACTGAAGATGTTTGCCCAACTGTGTTCTTAGCTATATGCTCATCATTATCCATGATAGCATCCTTAGTCTGCACTCCATTGTACAAGTCATTAGCTTTCTCAGATTGAAGTTGACAACCGTGATACTCAATTCTTTTCCCTGACGGTGCAGTTAGAAGCATTGTGCATTGAGTACCATGAATTACTCCTTTGTGTGCACACAACCATCCTGTTAACACTGGATTTTGGTCAACATTGAGAAGATGACAGGTGAACTGAACGAGCAGTGAGAAGAGCATTTGGCAGACGACCAAGTGGTCGGTTAATTTTCGGAGTTTCGGCAACTACCTGTGCGGTCAGCTATTTAACAAGGGTGTGACTCCATTCGGGAAATAGATATGACAAGAGAAGCCGATCACGAGGATAATCGACCATGGCCGTGACAAGATTAAATGAGTATTCAAGAATCAGAGGGGTCTGATCTCATTGGCCAGGAGTTGGATTTGGTGGCGTTGTGATGTGGCAAGCAAGCAAAGAAGGCAATTTAAATATAAATATATATAAAGCATACACGTCTCAACGTCCAGTTCTATATTTAGCATGAATGGCTTCACGATAAATGGAAGGCTAGAAGACGACGTACATGTTCAACGACCCTACATATTCGGCTATACATACACGTATATGTAATTAGCCAATTACAACTAGCCGGGCATGAACCGTACGACCAGCTTGAAGACCAGTTCAATGGAAATATTATTACCCGTTTGACAATTGAACAAGCGAGGGACCAGATTCGAAGGATTGGTCAGCAATTACGATATCACGTATCCAACTAGCATCTTTACGTACGTAGGTAGGCATGTCATGTAATATTTTTCTTTATTTTAGATATTATTAGGTAAGTCCCTTCAAGACTCTTATCTGCCCAGGGTATAAATATAAACCTTTCGCTATTGTAAAAACTGTTCACAACCATATCAATACAAGCCGGCCCCATGCCACCTTCGAGTCCTTAGTCGTGTCGTCGAGTTCTTCGAGAGGAATCATTGATCCGTCGACCTCCGTAAGTACCGGCAACCTTGCTATCATGTCTAGTATCATGCGGTGGATTTAGATATGATGCAAGTAGTCTCGTATGTTAAGCTAAGTATCGTGCGGCGGATTTAAGCTTATGACAGGAAGTTTTTGCTTGTGCCTTGTATCGTGCGGCGGATTAAGTCACGAGTAAAAATAGTTATTGGCTCTATTAGATTTGGCAGATCTGATATATTCATTAAGTTACCATGTGTTATATGTTTTATTTATTTAATTCTTGTAACACTCTCTTGTCCAATCTAGATTGATTTTTGTTCGGCCTTGTTGCACGAGTTTGCTTGTGCTTTGCTAATCATAAGATCATGATGACCGAATTAACTTTCAATCTAGATTGTTACTTGTTGTGGGTTCATGCATGTCGATCACGGTTAGGCTTTTATAGAACTGGGTATCGTGCCGCAGATGCAGGTTTTAGATTAGTTTAATCATGCTTGTTTGTATGTTCCTTCTTCATGGACCCCAGTTCGGCTAGTCTGTCGATTCTGGTTAAGCTTACATGAGTAATGAGTTTATATAGATCTGTTTAGATATATGCATGCTTTTAGCTTCTTATAATTAGATCGTATCATGCAGTGGATTAATCTAATTATAAGGAGTGGTGTAGATTTGTAGCAAGTGGTATCATGCGGTTGATTAGCTTTGCTCAGGTTTATGCTTGACGGGTTTATGAAGACAAGACGTGCGGCAGACTAGTTGGATTAGCCTATGCATGTATTGTCTGAATAGATTTATATTCACAAGTTGCCCTTTTCTCCTTTTGTTACATATGTGTTCGGCAATCAACATGTTTACGTGCTTTCTCTTTATACTTGCTGAATGACTTTATAAACCTATTTCGACAGACAGCTTCTATAGCTGTATGCCGTCGTGATTGGCTTTCTAAGTCGTACATATAGAACTGTCTGGTCTCACCCAGCATGTTCCAGAGGTATTCTCACATTTTTATCCTTTGTTGGTTTTTAGGTCAAACCGACTGGCACGTCTCCAGATTCCACACACTCTGGGCATCCGATTGAAGCTAGCTTTTCAGCTTGCTGTGTGCCTGGCGCAAGGCGTCACGTTTTGCGCCAATATACTTTTTGGCACGCTCGGTGGGACAACAATCGTTTGATCGAACATCAGGTCCTCTCCAAATATTTGTCACTTTCAAATCGTGATGAGATGATTGTTTACTTTTATTTTATCAATAAAAGTTCGGCCGAAAGAAGTGACAAAGACAAAGTGCAATATAATTTGATGAAGAACTTTCCAGTAAAATCAGCTTGATGGCCGATATCATGATAAGTCAGAAAAAAAGGAGAAGTATTGGTTGATTTTATCAGAAGTTATGAATAAAGTGTCAGTGATGCATCAGCTAAACAAAGAACAACATGCACGTTGTAAAAGGAAGATTTCCATGGAGATGTTCAAAGAGATAAAGTCCAAACTCAGATTTACTTGCATGCTGCTATAAATAGTCGGTTGATTATCAAGAGGTCATACGTCAGCCGAGGGAAGTTGGCCGATAGCTTATCTGCATGTCATCTTTGGAATCGGCTGTTCAGGAAAGAAATCAGTGGATACAACAACACAAGAAAAATATACTAATTGGTCGATATGCATACAGGAATCGGCCGGAGTTATCATCGTCACGCGAAAAATCAGCCCCGAATATTAAGGATATTCAGAGTATATTTTTCTAGCATTGATATAGTTTGCCGAAAAATCAAGGTATCAGACGACAACAGTTGATTAAGGCATGGTGATGAGGCAAGGAGACTGAATTGTTTATTTGATTAATAGAATTAGTTAAGTGATAATCGAACTTTTATTGACATGTCCAAGCATGATAAATCAAGACATTATAATAGCCGGACTTGAAACCCGCGTTCGGCTGAACAGCAACATGTTAACAACTGAAATTTCTTCGACCTTTCTGGATTTGCCGATAACCTGGTTCATCATACCATCATGCTCACGACAACAATTCGCTATTGCTAAATATACAGATAATTGATAGAAGAAAGAGGTTGATGTCTATGAAATTTGGAAGTCCAATTATAATTATAGACTTGGGGGGCCAGCTCCCAATCAGCTAAAACGTTTTCAGCACACTTCATATTGAAAGAGATACTTTTGTTGATGACCTTGAATAAGGTGGTGCCAACAAGACATATGCAACAGTGACAAGTTCATTTATAGTCAGAACAACTACAAGATCTGAAGCAGCCAGTCATTTGCAGAAGAAGGATTGACGTTTATGATTGGTTTCAAATATTTTCAACCCGTATTCGGCGAAGACATCTCGGATGAAAGAAAGGACACCGGTGAATCATCGATTACGCCGCTATGACTACGTGTCAGGGGCTGACGTCAACACGCACACATCGTACAGCATCGAGCGATTCATCGTGAAGAAGGACAAAACGAATGGCTACTTCATCTTCAACGGTGGTTTGTGTGATTTCACCCTCGCTTCTCTAATAATTTCAGAGCTTAAAATTAAAATCATTAAAAAGCGAAACCTCTCATGTTGCGTCTTCGCAAAAAAAACCTTAAAAAAATTCCACTCTATGAATATGTGATATAAATATTTTGGGTTATCCATTGTTGAAATGATAAATAGATGCTCTATTTTATGTTTCACCTGTGTCTGGTTTATAACTTTGATTTCTTTAAGATTTGGGTCTAGTGATTATTATATTTATCTTGAAGTCTTTGAAATTTGTGGGTTGCATAGAATTTAAACTTTGTTTGAAAGTAGTTGTGGGATATGAATAGAGGTAGAATTTGCTATGACATTATTCTGAGAGACACTTGAAATTCGGAGATTTAATGAAATAATAAAATTTACTTAATGTCATATTGAGCATTGTCAAATCATTGTGACTACTAGTTGAGATTATAGTCATATTCTCAAGATCAAGATTCACGTACACGTTATAAACTAATAAGTATTTTGCATGTGCATTCTCTCTCTGATTAAAAATATGAGGCTATTCTATAAATCTCAGAAATAAAAACGACGGACACGTGTCCGCCAGAACTGAAAAAAGGTCAAGTGACCGCCTAAATAAAAATATGAAAAAGAAAAGGTCAAGTGACCGCCAAATAAAATGAAAGATGGCCGAAGGCCCAGTAGCCTCATAATTTTAATGGGTGGGGAGAATGACATATGCAAAAGAAAAGGTAATAAAATTTTCACTTGCAATTCTTGATCTAGGTTTACGGCTTGTATCTCCTTATGGTCGAATCTTTGACTTTGCAATATTATGTGATACTATTTTATATAAAGATAATGATGAAAACTCCGGATGAAAAGTGATCAAGGGGTAAAAGATAAGCATTTCTGTAGCTATTCTGTTTTGCAAACACTTGAGGACTCAGTGAGAACTAAAGCCCCATAATTAAAGAGATGGATGGATGAGTAAGGTACCATTTTATTCGAATTTAAAAGAAATCTTGGTTATAAAATATGATACTTTTGAGATGTAGTCGACATTGCAGCATCTTCTGATCAATAAAATGGAAGAACTATAATATTTATACATATATGCATTTATAACTAACTTGTTTCCACATGTATTGGAGAATTATTGTTTTACAGGCAAAATTGTGGAAACATGGTGAGAAAATGTTATTCCTATCAGTGGACTTCTTGGTTTTTCTTTGAAGAAGACCAACAGAGATCAAATAGTTCGAAGCATGACAATTCATACTCCGAACTAGGGGGGCCTGTGTTAACACTGGATTTTGGTCAACATTGAGAAGATCACAGGTGAACCCAATGAGCAGTGAGAAGAGCATTCGGCAGTCGGCCAAGCGATCGGTTAATTTTCGGAGTTTTGGCAACTACCTGTGCGGTCGGCTATTTTACAAGGGTGTGACTCCATTTGGGAAATAGATATGACAAGAGAAGCCGATCACGAGGATAATCGACCATGGCTGTGATAAGATTAAACGAGTATTCAAGAATCAGAGGGGTCTGATCTCATTGGCCAGGAGTTGGATTTGGTGGCATTGTGATGTGGCAAGCAAGCAAAGAAGGCAATTTAAATATATATATATATAAAGCATACACGTCTCAACGTCCAGTTCTATATTTAGCATGAATGACTTCACGATGAAGGGAAGGCTAGAAGACGGCATACATGTTCAACGACACTACATGTTCGGCTATACATACACGTATACATAATTAGCCAATTACAACTAGCCAGGCATGAACCATACGGCCAGCTTGAAGACCAGTTCAATGGAAATATTATTACCCGTTTGACAATTGAACAAGCGAGGGACCAGATTCGAAGAATTGGTCAGCAATTACGATATCACGTATCCATCTAGGATCTTTACGTACGTAGGTAGGCATGTCATGTAATATTTCCCTTTATTTTAGATGTTATTAGGTAAGTCCCTCCAGGACTCTTATCTGCCCAGAGTATAAATATAAACCCTTGGCTATTGTAAAAACTGTTCACAACCATATCAATACAAACCGGTCCCGTGCCACCTTCAAGTCCTTAGTCATGTCGTCGAGTTCTTCGAGAGGAATCATCGATCCGTCGACCTTCGTAAGTACCGGCAACCTTGTTATTATGTCTAGTATCATGCGGTGGATTTAGATATGATGCAAGTAGTCTCGTATGTTAGGCTTAGTATCGTGCGGCGGATTTAAGCTTATGACGGGAAGTTTTTGCTTGTGCCTTGTATCGTGCGGCGGATTAAGTCATGAGTTAAAATAGTTATCGGCTCTATTAGATTTGGCAGATCTAATAGATTCATTAAGTTATCATATGTTGTATGTTTTATTTATTTAATTCTTGTAACACTTTTTGCCCAATTTAGATTGATCTTTGTTTGGCCTTGTTGCACGAGTTTAATTGTGCTTTGCTAATCATAAGATCATGATGGCCGAATTAACTTTCAATCTAGATTGTTACATGTTGTGGGTTCATGCATGTCGATCATGGTTAGGCTTTGATAGAACTGGGTATCGTGCGGCAGATGCAGGTTTTAGATTGGTTTGATCATGCTTGTTTGTATGTTCCTTCTTCATGGACCCCAGTTTGGCTAGTCTGCCGATTCTGGTTAAGCTTACATGAGTAATGAGTTTATATAGATCTGTTTAGATATATGCATGCTTTTAGCTTCTTATAATTAGATCGTATCATGCGGTGGATTAATCTAATTATAAGGAGTGGTGTAGATTTGTAGCAAGTGGTATCATGCGGTGGATTAGCTTTGCTCAGGTTTATGCTTGACGGGTTTATAAAGACTAGATGTGCGGCAGACTAGTTGGATTAGCCTATGCATGTATTGTCTGAATAGATTTATATTCACAAGTTGCCCTTTTCTCTTTTTGTTACATATGTGTTCGGCAATCAACATGTTTACGTGCTTTCTCTTTATACTTGTCGAATGACTTTATAAACCTGTTTCGACAGACAGCTTCTATAGCTGTGTGCCGTCGTGATTGGCTTTCTAAGCCGTACATATGGAACTGTCTGGTCTCACCCGGCATGTTTTAGAGGTATTCTCACATTTTTATCCCTTGTTGGTTTTCAGGTCAAACCGACTGGCACGTCTCCGGATTCAACACACTCCGGGCACCCGATTGAAGCTAGCTTTTCGGCTTGCTGTGTGCCTAGCGTGAGGCGTCACGTTTTGCGCCAACACATCCATTACCAAGAACCATAGGAATATTGAGTGACTCCGAAACAATGAAGGTTACGATAAAGTTTTCCTTGTTTATGATGAGACTGACGTTCGGGCATATCTGATCTGCCTGTATTTCTCCATCTGGGGTATGAACTATCAAGGGCCTCTTTGTTGGACACTTCGCCATCTTGTTCATCTCTAACAACTTGTCAGAGATTATTGACACTCCTTAATGGAATCACTCTAAGATAGACTTCATAAACAATAACCTAGTGAAGGCACTAAGAAGTGTACGGGACACTACTAGCATCACTTAACGTCAAGTTGTCATCCCCAATATGAAACTAGCAATGTTATTATATCATGGCACTGACTCTAAAGATAAATATTTACCCGCAAGCGCACAGATAAATACACCCATTGTAGCAGCATTTTACCCAGAGATGTTCCAAGTATCGTTATTTATATTTAGCACTAGGAATGAAGTGAGATAAATAAGGACAAGAACTACTCTACACATGTGATAGGAGAATTGAGAACAAAGTAAGAACACACTCCTTTATCCTAAACAGGGATCAATCACAATAATGAGGTACACTATAAATGATAAAATATCAATCTATGATAGTCCTTAGAGCATTTCAACTTAGACAAGGCATGCGCATTAAAATAGACATTATAAAGAAGTATTCCTAAGTTATTCTAATTATAAGTCATAATATACATTGATTAGTGCAATTATATTTGGCAATCATTGGCTAGGTTATCCCATATTCATATTCAAGAGGCAACTCCATAGTAAAGGTGCCAAACAGAGTAACCCCTAAACCATGAGTTAACTAAGCCATACTGAACACTACATTCTGGAGGTGGAATACAAAGGACTCAACAGGCCTGTCACACCCGCGATCTACCACTCTATCCGGAACATAGGACGCATTCGCAGATAAATAGTGTATAGGCATTACACCTACACAACATTTATCACCCACCCGTTGATCATTAAGATGAGCGCTATACGAACATGAGTATAAACATGATGATAATCTATCTATGCCAAATATATAATCAAAGCATACTACAAGCAGTATAATTAAGAATATAGTAATTAATGTCTTAGTCATATCAATTATATCTAAACTATTATGAACTAGCACAAAATGATGAACAATATGATGAACTAGAACACATAGATGAACTAGAAGATGAACTAGACGATGAACTAGAACTAGAAACATAATTAGATCCATAATGTTGATACAAGAGAGAAGATCTTGGGTTTACCGAGCCTTCTCGCGACTAGATCCGGAATTCAAGCGAAGCTTGCCTCTTCTAATTCTAATTCTATCTAGCTATGCCTAAGTTGATGTGGCTCTAAGGAAATTAGGGCTTCTGATTGATCCTCCTCCTCTTCTAATGACTTGAGATCTGATGATGATGGAGAAGGGGGGTCTAGGGTTTATTATATATGGGCTCCTGGCCTCTCCTCCACCTTGGGCAAGCGATGTGGGACTAAATCCTTCGCCATACACACATGGGCCTAAATGGGCCAAAACGTGTTGGAGAGGTCGGTTGGAGGTAGCTTGCAGAAGACGGAAGCCAGCGGGCCCAGGGGTGGACCGGCCGGTCATAGGGTGGGACCGGTCGGTCCCACCTAGCAGCCTCTCGTGGTGGTCGACCTCCTAGTGTCTTCTTGCGTCCTCTGGAGTCTTCTAGAATAATCCTGCCATGGTGGTTGCGTTATCTCATGTCAGTTTCCTTCTATGGGAAGCTATCGGTGCTGATTTCCTGGTTTAGTCCCTGCAGAATCATAGTTCACCAAAACTCGTGGAATATTGTTAGTTAAAACCCTAAAACTTTGTTGGTGATCAAATTCTTGCCCTTTTCATATTTATTTATCCCTTAATTATGATAGATAACCAGTGTCAACAGAGATGAAAGAGTGCGAAGCACTGGGATCAAACAGAGCAAAAGCTTGTGTTGAGCTCACTTGAATGTAACCACCAACCATTTTTGTAGCTCCTTGAATGTTATCCATATCCATATTGTTCAACCTTCCATTGGCATAATTGTGTTGTGCTCTACTTGCTTCAGTAAGCTTCTTTTTGGCTTTCCTTTTTCACTTTCGTTGTTGTGGATTCTGACTCGGATCACTCCCAACTTGAACTTCAACATTGTTGTTTTAATAGTGCTTGGCTTCATTGTACTCATGATCATCAGTGAGAGGTGGCATATAGGGATCCTGATTCATGGTGTGCCACATTTCCTGTCATCAGGTGACCAACAAAAGCAACATGAGCAAGGATAGATGATCATACTCATGAAGTACCATGAGAGACAACTCACAACTTTAACATCTGTTGATCAAAGCACTACCCCCTTAAGAAAGGACCAACTAGAGAACACAAAAAAGGGTAGCTTGCATATTATTTTAAGCATGTTGACAGCCATAACCAACTTCTGATATCCCAGAGAAACTCATATGTAAAGGTAAGAACAAGAATTCTGAAATTTCTCGCGAGTAGCAAAATAGCATTGCAGTAAAATAGCCATAACTCGAGCTTTGTTTATCCAATGAAGTTGAAGTTTACCTTTCTGGAAAGCTTATGAAATCCTTTACAACTTTCATGTAGAAACTTTTCCAGATTCTGTAGTTAAGGTCATCAAAAACAGCAGACAACAGAAACTATTCCAGATTCCAGACAGCACAGATGCATCAACTTGTGAATTTCATAACTCCAAAACCATAACAGCTATCAGGGTGGTTCTTGCGCTCAGAGAAAGATCATGAAGCCTACTTGTGTTCAGAATTGTTCCATGATTTTTGAACATCCATGAACATAGATATAAGATGATAAAGATAGACTGCTCTGGAATGATAGGATAGAGGGAACAGAAGAAACAGAAACCCAACCTTATATGCATGAACCTCTTAAGCCTCAACTAAATGAGATTGTGAGTCAACCCACAAAATCATTTGCACTCATTACAAAGATGCAAAACAAACATTATCATAAGGACAAATAACAAACATTACAGATTCATAGGCCACACATGGGCCAAAGACTTGACTTTACCTCGCTACTAATGTTTTATTACATAAGGGCTCAAGAACTACTAGAACACGATACATCTGCAAGACCATCAAGGGCAGCTTTCTTGTACACTCTTCATTTGTCATCTGTTATCAGGGACTTCCTTTGCATCAGGCACTGACATCACTTGTTGATGGCTACTCTATAGTGACTGGGCTCTGGCTACTTCCTTGAGTCGGTTGTTGATATTTCTGGGACAGGATCTGATATAATGTCCTTCCTTTTGACAGTGATAACATCTTCCTTTGGTTGGATCTATTACGGTAGAAGTGTTGTTTGATGTGCTGCCATCTTGCTGACTCAGAGGATTGACTTTTATCAGTTTATTCTGCTTCTTAACTCGCTTCGGTGGTTGGAATTCTTTGTAGGTGATCGTCCATCCATCTATGTAAACCTCATGTGGAAAGTTCTTAACTGGAGGAGCTTCTAAATGCCGCTGATCTAGGCTTGTCTGAACAAGGGTTGAAACTGGATGTGGTACTGGAGTAGAACTCAACTGTTGGTGACGTATCAACGGTGGCTCGAATGAATTTGCTTTCCTCTTCTTATCTTCCTTGACTTCACCACTTGGGTTCGCTTTGACCTCATCCTTGGTTGACTTCACTTGAAGACACGAATTCCCATAATGCTTGCAACAAAGACATCGATCCTGAACCTCTTGCATCTTACTGCTGCTATCTTCCAACAGACTTGCTTCACATTCATTGGGTGATAATGGCATACCTCAATATTCAATCCTTTTGCCTGATGGTGTTCTTAAAAACACTGAACGTCGGGAATAATTGACCTCACTTTTACGACCCCTTAACCATCCATGTCCAAGGATAACATCAATTTCAGAGAGTTCCAAAACATTCAGTTTCACTATGAATTCACTGTCTTTTATCTGGACTCTAACATCTAGACATTCATGGTTTGTCTCAATTTCTCCAGTTGGTGTATGAACTACTATGAGCTTCTTTGTTGGCCATTCCCTTATCTTCAGGCGAGCTACAAACTTGGCAGAGATGAACAAGTGTGAGGCACTGTGGTCAAAAAGAACCATGGCAGGTACTGAATTGACTGGGATCATGCCATACACAACTTTCTTTGCTCCATGAATGGTGGTCATATCCACATGCTTCAATTTTCCATGGATGTAATCTTGCTTCACTTTATCACCTTGTAACTGTTCTTTATGGCTTCCTTCCATGTTGGTTGGTCCTTGGGTTGCGTCTTGCTGCTAAGTCATTCTTCCCAGGTCTTGACTTTGCATAGCGATCAGCTTCTGTTTGCCAACTGCGGTCAGAGACGACATAGCTTGGTCAAAGATCCATCTAAATGGACAGAGGGAAGTTTTCAAAAGCAAATCAAGGCAAGGAGTGAAGGTGAGAGCAAAATTTAAAATTTAAGCAACAAGGAGGAGATAAATAACAAGGGTAGAAGATACAATACGGAGAAAATATCAAGGTTGATAGAACAAGGGTTCTATAGCAAATTTTCAAAACTTTAAAACGATCAGTTTCTAACTTGGCTTGCGTCCCACAGTCAGCATTGCTTTGATACCACTTTGTCACACCCGGTTTTAAAAACAAAACTAGGTATACACCATATGTGAGCCCAGGAAGTCAAATCTCACATATAGCTACAAATAAAGGGTAATATTGAAAGACAACGCTCATATATAACGTATAAACACAAAGAACATAACCTTAAGGAGCAGACAGCGGAAAGACACTCTGATCTTCAGATGGAGACACCAACTTCACAGGGAACAATTGACTGGTTGACCACAAGCCTAAACTTCTTCAAGGCTTAACTCTCTGAGGTGTGGGGAAAAGCAAGAGTGAGTCCATGTTGAACTCCACAAGTATAGCAACAAGTGATATAGATCCCAAGTTTCATGATCAATGTAACATAAATAATGAATAGCATAAAATGGTAAATAATGAACATGTTAACCAACAAAAGTCATAATCTTAATGTAAAAGTCTTCAAGGTCGCTCGTGTCCTTGAGCAAGGCTGATATATCAGTTTAATAAACTTTGCGTAAAGGTGTACACTTTCCCTGTGAGACGTGAATTGCCCTTTCGCCCGAGGTGATTAGCCTCTTAACTCACTTCCAAGGAAAGTCGGCAGAGTTCACGATGAAACCTTTCAAAGGTTCGTCTAACAAGTTAGGCCCGCTAGGTTTCATTAGTCAGTCTGGGTGATTCGACCAGCCGCACGGGATCCCCAGTCTGCTATCCCCATTTGCGCCACAAGGGTAACCTCTAACAAGCTAGAAAACATACTCATACTGAGCTAAAGCCAGAGCCATATAACCCCCATCAGTTGCACTGTAAATCCCAAAGGTGCTCATACAGATAATTTCTTAAGTTGCTAATAAGTCATTTTTATCATTTGATGCATACATTAATTAAGTAACATGATCATGATTGTGAAAAGAAAACTCGATTTCTATAATTGCCTTAAACTCAAGATCCTTCTTCTGTTGACTTGTAGATTTCCAAAGATTGACGCTGGATCATGAACTCTTCCTCTTGATCACCAACCTAAACTCACAGACTGGACATACGGTCACAGAACACCACACATGCATCCAATACCAATCATGCAAAGCAAACATAGCCTATGATTAGAACATTTCACCAATCATAAAAATAAGATAAATAGTTTTAAAAACAGATCTACGTGTCACTACGGTCACACAGACGCGAAGATCACGCTAATCGGAGTTGGAACGGAAAAGATATGAATTAAACAAGATTAAAGACACTAACTATTAGATTAGATTTAACACAAATTTTAATTACAAAAAATAGTACTGAAAGTTATATGATTATAAAGAACTTTTTGAAACAAATCTAACGCAAGTTGAACGGATCAAAACGGAGTTAAAACAAAGAAGTTATATGGGTTTAAAGTCAGTGGCAAAACTATAAATAAAACAAACTTGATTTTGCAATTTAAATAAAACACATCGGATTTCCGGCTGGACTGCGCCTCGTTTAGAAGAAATATCAGGGGCTAGATCGAAACTTTCCCAAGACTCATCGAACAGTGACAAGGGGAGTGCGGGTTTATGCTTTAAAAACGTCAGGGGCTCTTTAGCAAATGCGCAGAGCGAAGGGGTATGGATGAATCTGAGCCATCAAATCTTGATTGAGTGGATGAGATTAGACGGGGAGGAGGGAAGAGAGCTGTTCGCCGATGCAAAAGGAGACCACGGTGGCGGCGATGCTGGCTCTGGTAAGGCGAGGCGAAGCTTGCGCTAGGGCTAGAACTAGGGCTAGGGCGGCGCGGATGCAGAGCCATCTTATATAGGGGCTAGGGTGGGGGAGCATGCCACCTAGGTGAGCTCGCCAAGGAGGTGGACTCGATTCGGCAGTGTCCCGCTCGACCACGAGGTGGAAGACGATGCTGACGTACGGGACCCACCTGGCGGTGGGACCAGGCCGTCAGTGAAACAGAGGGAGAAGGGAGGAGCGCCCGCACGAGCCTTTGCTGATCGGGCCGGCCTGCAACGGAGGTAGGATGTCATCGCGAGGGCACGGCCTTGGTGTGGGCCACAACGTCGACTTGGGCCAGGCGCTGCGCGGGCTGAGAAAGGAGGGGAGAGAGGAAAGGCGCCGGCTGGTTGGGCCTTCGGGCCAGTTTGCAAGGAAGGAGTGAGGGAGAGAAATAAATTGCTTCTCATTTTTGATTTCAGATTTTCAAGGGGATTTTCAAAAGGGATTTGACTCATTTTGAATTCCTTTGAACTTTGATTTGGATCTTTGAGAAAAGAAGGGTTTTTTTGAAACTCTTAACCTTTCCAAACTTTTTGAAAACAAAAAGTCTTTATTTTCAAAACCCTTTTCTAAGAAATTCATTTTCAAATTATTTTCTAAACTATTTTGAATTCAAATTGAATTTTAGGTCAAAACCACTCAGCACAAAAACTTAGATGCTCCAACATGAAATGCACAAACATGTTGCTAAACCCTAGGATTAGATAAAAGTTTTATTTCTCTATATTTTATGAGCACAAAAATTCATAAATAAATCATTTTAACTCTAATTCAAGAAATACAAATTTCAGGGTGTGACATACAACCTAAACCATTGTAACACCCCTGGTGTTTGTTTGTAATTAACCTGACATGTCATCATCTTAAGTCATAATCATTCTTGTCATGCATTAATGTTTGTCTTATGGTTGCTTGCCTTTACCTTTCTTAAAGGTATTTTGTGTTTAGTGATTCCTTGTTCTAAAACCCTAAAAGCCCAAATCTTCCTATAAGGGCAAAATGGTAATTTCACCTCTGTGCCTAGCTTTGTGTAATTCTTGTTCAGTTTAGTGTCTTGAAGCTTTGTTGTGTTGTTCAAAAACCAGAATCAAAAATAGATTTCAAATCCCTTTTGGAAAACCCTAATTTCCAAACCCTGGTTTTTACCCCTCTTTTAATAATTTAAAAACTATTCAAAATTTGAAGTTAGTCCTTTTAGCAAAGTTGTAGATCTCAAAATTTTAAGCAATTTTGGTGTTTTGAGTTTTCCTTGTGCAGCTTTTCTTTTGGGAGTTATTTCTAAAAATTTCAAAAAAAGGGATTAGGTGTCGTCTCTGTGTCGATCTGTGCAAAGGGGCCCCGGCCAATGGCGGCGCAGCGCCGCCCGCGAGCCCAGCTGACCCGCGCCCGTGCCGCACACGGCCGAGCGCTGGCGCTCATTTTCCTCCTGGCCCCTACCTCCGCCTGTCTTCGCCGTTCCCTACCCCTCCCTCTTCACCTACGGCCGCGGACAGCGGGCAGCTGCCTGCCGCCGGCAAGCCGCCGCGCCGCGCGCGCGTCTCCCCGCCCTACCATGTTCCCTACCTCCAACAATGCCGAGCGAACGTCCCTCACTCCTCGCCCGGACCCCTCCCCGCACCGCCCCGCGACTATAAAAGCCGCCGAGTTCCGCCATTTCCTCCACCAAGCGCCTTCTCGCCAACACGAGCCTTCGAGCCACCGCAGCGCTCGCTGAGGCCGCCGCTGCCGTCGCCTTGAGCTTCTCCACCTTCCCGAGCCACCAATTTCACCCCTCCGCCCCTCCCTTCGCCGGCGCAAGCGATTCTTCCCCAACTCCGGCGAACGGTCTTGCCACGGTAAGAGGCAAAATTCGTCGTCGTGGGTTTTCTTCCCATCCATCCGACCCCCGCCCTCTCTTCCTCACCTCGGTACGCTCCTAATCGCTCCTCGGCGATCCCTTTTGGTGGACAAAGCCGCCGGCACGCCGCTCGCCGCCGAGAGAACTCCGCCGAAGCACCACCAACGTCGAGCTCCCTCCTTCGACCCTTGTTCCACCCCGCCGAGCCCTGCCTCCTACCCGCGGTAAGCACTCGAAAGCCCCCCCCCCCGGTCTCTGCTTTCACAGCGCAAGCTCGAGCCAGGCCTCGAGCAGATACGCGTTCACTATTAGCTCGAGCCAGGCCTCGAGCACACGTTTCCCGTCTCGCTCGAGCCAGGCCTCGAGCGGACACATTCACCACTTCGCTCGAGCCAGGCCTCGAGCGCACACACACCCTCACCGTCTCGCTCGAGCCAGGCCTCGAGCGGACTCACGCACCCACACCGCTTCGCTCGAGCCAGGCCTCGAGCAAGCACTCACACACTGTCAAGCTCGAGTCAGGCCTCGAGCAGTCACGCATCCCTCCGCTTCGCCCGAGCCAAGCCTCGAGCAAGCGTGCATCCTCCGCTTCTCCCGAGCCAAGCCTCGAGCAAGCGTGCATCCTCCGCTTCGCCCGAGCCAAGCCTCGAGCAAGCGTGCATCCTCCGCTTCTCCCGAGCCAAGCCTCGAGCAAGCGTGCATCCTCCGCTTCGCCCGAGCCAAGCCTCGAGCAAGCGTGCATCCTCCGTTTTGCCCGAGCCAGGCCTCGAGCGAAACCGCATTTTCCGTCTCGCCCGAGCCTCCCGGCCAGGCCTCGGACGGACGATTGTTTCCGTCTCGCCCAAGCCTCCCAGCCGAGGCCTTGAACAACCGGTCCGCCGCCACGCCTCGTTGGCGAGCGCTCCGACTCGTGCACAGCGTTTCTTTTCTTTTTAGAAAATGTGAATAGTGTTGCTATTTCATCTTTTTGTATGGTTTTCTGTATTGCTCTAGAAATTCTGAAAATTTTACAGTTGACTCTTTATACCATGTAGTATTTTAAAAAAATAAGAAACTTGACTTTTCTGCAAAAATTGAAGAATGAAAAATCCTCCTTTTAATTAATAAATGGATAGTTTTAGATTTTTAGAAAATCATGCATAGCTCCAAAAGTTATGAAATTTGTTTTGTCATCTGTTTATACCATAATGAACCTATGAGTTTAATTTGGCAAATTTTGGAGCAACTTCACAAGATGACCTTTTGAAATAATTAGAATAGAAAAGTAATTAGGAATCATGTTGTATGCCTTTTTGTGTGGCTTTCGGATTGTTTGCTGTTCATAGACCCCTACCCATCTGGTCTAGGATGTTTGTAATACCATGCCGTGGTTTATGCTTAGGTTGAGTCAATGATGCTTAATAGGTTTAACTAATCTTGCTTAAAAGTAAAGATAGGTAACTTTGTGTCTACCCTAGAAGTTACTCACATATTGGAAAGTTATACTCTAGAATCAGTGGTAAGGTCCTGTGCCGTATTGTTCATGTCAGCATCCTCATAAGCATACATCATTGCATCCGTATAGTGACCGAAGGAGAGGGTATCAAGGTCGAGGCAGCCGCTGACGAACCTACCCCTGAGGCTACCCCGAGCTCCGACACCTGCACTGCCGACCCCGAGTCTGTCCTTTTTGCTCTTCAAGGCAAGCCCCGGTGCATTTAACCCCTTTCCTTGAATTTATAAAAGATTTTCCTTAAATGCTTTTGAGTTAAATTACTGCATTAGGTTTATAGGAGTTGAGTGCTATCCCAATTAATGCACTATCCACCTTGACCACTGATACACCCGATACCTGCTTTTCAAAAGTATTTGAAAATGCTTAGCAATGCTTATTGAATTAGAATTTGCAATAAAAATGCCAATTTCAAAAGTGTGATCACTGAGATGAATTATATCAAGGGTTTTGGTTATACTTCCCGTTCGATGACTGCTTGCCTAGCTAGCATGTGGTCATTGTCGAGAAGGGGTTGTCCGCGCGTATGGTGCCGTCATGTTGTAGTCCAGGACTCAACAGTTGACACCGACTGGGACAGGGTTGAAAAACCGACAGGACCTGTACTCTTGGGTTAGAGTCCCGAGGTGCTTGTCGCTGGCGGAAAAATGTAGGGACCATCCGTATGGGGGCCTGCTGGTCAAGACTTGTAACTATTCACATACTTCGGAAAGCTCTGGCTCCGAGGAATCCTTTATTGGACCGACAACCGCGCACTGGGAGTGGAGAGATGGCGGAAGTAGCTTGTACCCACGTGGTCGTCGTACCTGGATATGAGTGGTGTACTGTACTTCCGGGTGGCGTAGGACCGGGCCCAATCTTGGAGGAATCGTGGAAGACGAGTTGGCATATGCAAGCTTGGGTGCTACATATGCAGTGTGGATAGGGATCCTCAGCTGAGTATTATTTATTCGGATTAATGTTGCTCCTCGGTTATGGAGACTTGGTCACTGACTGTCAACGGAGAGTGGTTCTTAACTAGGTATGTTTTGAAATGTAAAATGAATCATGAACGATGAAGAATTGAGGAATATTGAATCTTTCCAAAATAGAACAAGGTTTACAAAATGCTTTTCTGCAAAATACTTGATCTTGCTTAAGCCTTACCATGACTACCCTAAGCCTCTCATTCCTGAGTCTTCTCCCTTTTCTTTAGTCGGGTAAGTCTTGTTGAGTACCCCAGTACTCAGGGTTTGTTACCCATGCTGCAGGTATGACTGATTCCCCGATGTGTCTTGCGCCCTGCTGCATGACCATCATCCAGGAAGAGGCCGATGAGGCCGAAGAATAGTTGTGCACCCTCGGGCTGGGTGATTATCAGTATCTTTACTTGTTGTACTCCGCTACGTTGTCTATTTTCTAATTATCCGAACTTGGTTTGTAATAACTGCATCTTAATTTCTATCTGGAACCTCGGTTTGTAAAACTAATGTTATTTAAGTCTTCCGCTCTTTATTCCGATGTCATTTGAAAAGTTTGCAACGCTATAACCGAATTGTGAGATGATCCTGCGGACAATGGGCACTGATGTAGCCCGGTGGTGGACAGTCTTAATTAAGTGGAACATGGGATCGACTGTCAGAGGTTGACAGGGACCTGTGGGCCATGAGATTAGGGCCGTTCCGTCACAGAGTGGTATCGGAGCATCTCACTTTAACGTTGCAGTGTTTGTCTTTGTGAAAACTTCAAAAGATCTTTTGAGTCCAAACAAACTAAACTTGACTATTTTGAGTCCAAATTGCTTTTTCTCATCTTGTCTTTCTATGGCAACACTAGCTAGCGAGACAACATGTCTTAAGCCCTATGTACCTTATTTATTTATTGCATTGCCTTGTTCCGTAGGAACGATTCATGCATCATGTCATAATCACTTAAGTTAACTTCCTCTCTAAGTTCGTTTGGGTAGTGTGCCCTTACCTTTCCTTGCTAGCTTTCTGCTCCTCATCCATCTAATCTTATCCAGACATGGCCTGTATCAAGCTGACTGCTCGCAAGTCGACTGGACCCAATGGTATGCCACGCCACCAGCTGGCACCACGCATTGGAGAGGAAACGGGAGAAGCTTCCAATGGTCGTCGCTTTCCCCGTCGCACCCGCAAAAACCTGAAGGAGGAGATCAAGAATCTGAAGGCTGAGCTGAAGAACTTAGAGCATGACTTCTACCACTCACGCCTGGAGTTCTACGAGGCACGAGTTTCCCTGGAGTAGGCCAACCGGAACACGATTCGCGCCATCCAGCAGCGCGATGCTACTTGGATCCGCGAAGACGTCACCAGAGCTGAGCTCCACGGATTGCGTCAGTACACGACTCAGATTGAGCAGTTCAATGATATGATTCATGAGGAGGTACACCAGCTGTACGACCAACTCCACCCCTTGGTTTCCCCGGTTGTTGAGGACCCCGAGGACGGAGTAGTGGAAGAACCCGACGTGGAACAAGAGCCAGACGTGGACGAAGAAATTGAACCTACCGAGGACGTTCACGCTGAAGACGAGGACGAGGAGGTTGAGCCTGAGCTCATCCTCGAAGAAGACGACGACGACGACATGATCATCTTCGATGAGGATTAGGCTCGTCGTTAGGAGATGGAGATCTCGTGTGTCTGTACCACCTGCTTACCTAAAACCTTAGTCTAGGTTTGGGAGCGTTAGTCTGTCTTTTGTTAAGTCAGTCTGTATCTTTCTTTTCGTACCTTTTCCCCTTATCAGTCCGTTGTTATCTGTCAGTCATCTTTATCAATCTATCAACCTTTGTATCAGTGAAGCTTATCAGTCAGTTGTTTCAGAACTCAATCTATGAATGCTAAGTTCCAAGTTGTTTAACAGATGCCTGTGAACACTCGCACTGGAGCTGGAGGTTCTGATGATGCCAACCTTCCAAATCCTGCACATGTTCCTGCTACGCTAACAGATGCCATTGCAGCTTTGGCAGCCGCTGCTAACCTGATGGCTCAAAACCAAGTGCAGCAGAACAATGGTCACCGTGGTCGCCGCGACAACAACAACCATGAGAGTACATATGTGGAATTCACCGAAACCCGTCCACCGGTCTTTACCAAGGCCGATGAACCCCTTGAAGCTGATGACTGGCTCCGCACTATAGAGCAGAAGTTCGGTCTTCTCCGCTGTACCGACATCCAGAAGCCCTGGTTCGCTTCCCAGCAGCTTCGTGGTCCGGCAAGCGCTTGGTATGCCAACCTGTTGGCTGCCCAGCCAGAGGGTCATCAGTTGACCTGGGAGGAATTCCGCACAGCTTTTCGTGCACATCACATCCCTTCTGGATTAATGAAGATGAAGCTTGATCAGTTTCTGGCACTGCAGCAGAAGGACTCCACAGTGATGCAGTACGTGGGTCAGTTCAACCACCTTAGCCAGTATGCCTCGGAGTACGTCAACACGGATGAGAAGAAGAGGGACTGTTTCCTTAGGGGTCTGCACCCTAAGATTCGCAGAAGTATGTCCAATAACCTGACCGGTTCGTATCATGATGCTGTTGACCGGGCTGTTGCTTTTGAGGAGAGCAATCGCCAGTACCAAGAGGAAAAGAAGAAGAAAGCAGGATCCAGCGGCTTCTCTGGCAATCACAAGCGCCAGAGGGTCATTTACCACCCCAGCCACCACCAAAATCGCCCACCTTACCCCCACCAGCAAGTGGTCGTCCGTACCGCGGCCACTACCCACAATGCCAACCAGCAAAGCGCCACGCAGCCGAACGCCCCAGGTGTTCGTATCACCACCCCACAAACCGCCTACAACTATCCCTGCTACAACTGCGGCCAACTTGGCCACTGGTCTCGTGAGTGCCCAAAGCCCAAGAGGTATGCTCAGAATGCTCAGAAGGGTCCTGGAGGATCTCAGCAGCCGCAGCACCGTGTCCAGCAGCAGCATGTTCGTAAAGGCAAAGTTGTCAAGAAGCACGGGCAAGTCTACTACACCACTGTCGGCGACATCCCAGAAGGAGAACCCGTCATGATCGGTAGGTTTCCCGTTGTCAATCATCCTGCAGTTGTGTTGTTTGATTCTGGTGCATCGCATTCCTTCATCAGTTGTACATTTGTCGTTAAGCATGGAATATCGATTGGGGAGTTGAAAGAAAATTTCTGCATATTTTCGCCTGGAGGGCGTATAAGTACTAAGGAAGTGGTTCGCAGTATACCAGTAATGTTGGGGGAACATGTATTTCCTACCACCTTGATAGTGCTACGTGATCAGGAAATAGATGTCATCTTAGGCATGAATTGGATGTGTCAGTATAAAGCCATGATCGACATCCTGAATAGAGTTGTGAGAGTGGATATTCCTAACAGTACCTCCAAACTCCTTCTCCAACTTCCAATGCCTCAAAAACCAGCAGCCACTCAAATAAATACCACCTATGTTCTGGAAACCAGAGACATCCCCGTGGTCTGCGAATTCCCTGATGTTTTTCCAGAGGACTTACCTGGTCTGCCTCCTGACCGTGATGTTGAGTTTGCCATAGAGCTAAAGCCCGGGACTGCTCCTATATCCCGCAGAGCTTATCGAATGCCTCCCAGAGAGTTGGCAGAGCTAAAGATCCAATTACAGGAATTGCTGGACAAGGGTTTCATTCGCCCAAGCTCGTCTCCTTGGGGCTGTCCTGCAATCTTTGTAAAGAAGAAAGACAAGAGTCTCCGGTTGTGCATTGATTATCGCCCACTCAATGAGGTCACCATCAAAAATAAATATCCCTTGCCTCGTATTGATCTTCTCTTTGACCAGCTAGCTGGAGCCAAAGTATTCTCCAAGATCGACCTCAGATCTGGCTACCACCAAATAAAGATACGTCCCGAAGATATTCCTAAAACAGCTTTCACCACCAGATACGGCCTATATGAGTACTTGGTCATGTCCTTCGGTTTGACCAATGCCCCTGCCCACTTCATGTATCTCATGAACTCTGTATTCATGCCAGAGCTTGATAAATTCGTGGTCGTGTTCATTGACGACATTCTTGTCTACTCAAAAACCCCTGAAGATCATGCCGAACACCTTCGTATCGTTCTATCCCGTCTCAGAGAGCATCAGCTTTATGCCAAGTTCAGTAAATGTGAGTTCTGGTTAGATCAGATACAGTTCCTTGGTCATGTCCTATCCGCTGAAGGTGTGTTAGTTGACCCTGGTAAAGTGGCAAACATTCTGGATTGGAAGCCACCTACCACTGTTCATGGAGTCCGCAGCTTTATGGGAATGGCTGGATATTATCGTCGATTCATCCCGGATTTCTCCAGAATCGCCAAGCCTATCACCGAGTTGTTGAAGAATTCTGTGAAGTTTGTCTGGTCACCAGCCTGTGAGCAAGCCTTTCAAACTCTGAAGAAACTGTTAACCACGTCACCAGTGCTAGCCCAGCCAGACATTGAGAAGCCCTTTGATGTCTACTGTGATGCATCTGGTACTGGTTTGGGCTGTGTATTGATGCAAGAAGGACGAGTGATCGCTTATGTCTCCCGGCAGCTTAAGCAGCATGAAGAGAATTATCCAACCCATGACCTTGAGTTAGCAGCAGTGGTGCATGCCTTGAAGATCTGGCGTCATTATTTGTTGGGCAATACATGTAATGTGTACACCGATCACAAAAGCTTGAAGTATATCTTCACTCAAGAGGAATTGAATATGAGGCAGAGAAGATGGCTTGAGTTAATTAAGGACTATGATCTTGAAGTGCATTACCATCCGGGTAAGGCGAATGTGGTCGCCAATGCGCTCAGTCGCAAGTCATATTGCAACTGTCTGATGATGAAACCCTATGGTTCTTCTCTGTGTTATGAGCTAGAAAAGCTGGGTATTGAAATGATTTCGCAAGGAACTCTGAGCAATATCAGAATAGAAACCCCTATCAGAGAACGGATCATCACTGCACAGAAAGATAACCCTGGAATCAAGCACATCGTCGAAAGGATCCAAGCCGGAAAAGCTGATTGTTTCAGAATTGATGATGTAGGAGTAGTTTGGTTCAAGAATCGGCTGGTAGTTCCCAAAGTGCCTGAGTTGAGACAGTTAATCCTTGATGAAGCACATTTGACTAGATTTTCCATCCACCCCGGCAGCAACAAGATGTACCAGGACTTGAGGCGGAGATTCTGGTGGACAAAGATGAAGATTGAGATCGCCCGGTATGTCGCTCAATGTGATACTTGCCAGAAAGTCAAAGCCATGCACATGAAGCCCGGAGGAGAGTTGCAACCTTTACCTGTACCTGCTTGGAAATGGGACGATATCAGTATGGATTTTATTAATGGGCTACCCAAGACATCAAGAGGTTTTGATTCCATCTGGGTGATCGTGGATCGCCTCACTAAGCAAGCTCACTTCCTGCCAGTCAAAACCAGTTACACCGTCCCCACTTACGCCGCTTTGTACAAGAACAACATAGTAAAACTTCATGGCATACCCAAAACCATCACCTCTGATCGTGGTACCCAGTTTGTCGCAAAGTTTTGGAAAGCGTTCCATACCTCACTTGGAACCAAGCTCTTGCATAGTACAGCATATCATCCACAAACAGATGGACAAACCGAGCGAGTTAACCAAGTGTTAGAGGATATGTTAAGAGCCTGCGTGCTTACCTTCGCAGAAGCTTGGGATGACTGTTTGGCCTTGGCAGAGTTCTCATATAATAACAGTTATCAAGAAAGCATCAAGATGGCACCCTTTGAAGCACTATACGGTCGCCGTTGTCATACACCTCTCAGTTGGTCTGAACTTGGAGAAAGAGAATTCTTTGGAGTTGACCTAGTGAAAGATATGGAAGAAAAAGTCAAGCAGATACAAGAGAATATGAAAATTGCGCAGTCTCGACAGAAGAGCTATGTTGACAAAAGACGTCGACCTCTGAAGTTCCAAGTCGGAGATTATGTGTACCTGAAAGTCTCACCCACCAAAGGAGTCACTCGTTTTGGAGTTAAAGGGAAGTTAGCACCTCGCTATATTGGCCCCTTTGAAGTTCTGGAATGTTGTGGCAAGGTAGCTTACAAGCTAAGGTTGCCCGATCATCTTTCAGCAGTTCATAATGTGTTTCACGTCTCCCAACTCAAGGAGTGTCTCCGAGTACCCGAACATGTGGTGGAAGTTGAAGGTGTTAAGTTAGAACCTGATTTGTCATACTCTGAGTATCCAGTTCGTGTGTTGGATTACAAGGACCGTGTTACCCGAAGAACTACCACCAGATGGTACAAGATCCAGTGGAACCAACACTCTGAAGAAGAAGCCACTTGGGAATCTGAAGACTTCTTAGCAAAGAACTATCCCAACTTTCTCGATACTCTGTAGATGTAAGGTTTTGCCTTTATCCTTCTTAAGACGCGGAATCTCGGGGCGAGATTTCTTTTAGAGGGGAAGGCTGTAACACCCCTGGTGTTTATTTGTAATTAACCTGACATGTCATCATCTTAAGTCATAATCATTCTTGTCATGCATTAATGTTTGTCTTATGGTTGCTTGCCTTTACCTTTCTTAAAGGTATTTTGTGTTTAGTGATTCCTTGTTCTAAAACCCTAAAAGCCCAAATCTTCCTATAAGGGCAAAATGGTAATTTCACCTCTGTGCCTAGCTTTGTGTAATTCTTGTTCAGTTTAGTGTCTTGAAGCTTTGTTGTGTTGTTCAAAAACCAGAATCAAAAATAGATTTCAAATCCCTTTTGGAAAACCCTAATTTCCAAACCCTGGTTTTTACCCCTCTTTTAATAATTTAAAAACTATTCAAAATTTGAAGTTAGTCCTTTTAGCAAAGTTGTAGATCTCAAAATTTTAAGCAACTTTGGTGTTTTGAGTTTTCCTTGTGCAGCTTTTCTTTTGGGAGTTATTTCTAAAAATTTCAAAAAAAAGGGATTAGGTGTCGTCTCTGTGTCGATCTGTGCAAAGGGGCCCCGGCCAATGGCGGCGCAGCGCCGCCCACGAGCCCGGCTGACCCGCGCCCGTGCCGTACACGGCCGAGCGCTGGCACTCGTTTTCCTCCTGGCCCCTACCTCCGCCTGTCTTCGCCGTTCCCTACCCCTCCCTCTTCACCTACGGCCGCGGACAGCGGGCAGCTGCCGGCCGCCGGCAAGCAGCCGCGCCGCGCGCGCGTCTCCCCGCCCGCACCGAGCCGCCCTACCATGTTCCCTACCTCCATCAATGCCGAGCGAACGTCCCTCACTCCTCGCCCGGACCCCTCCCCGCACCGCCCCGTGACTATAAAAGCCACCGAGTTCCGCCATTTCCTCCACCAAGCGCCTTCTCGCCAACACGAGCCTTCGAGCCACCGTAGCGCTCGCTGAGGCCGCCGCTGCCGTCGCCTTGAGCTTCTCCACCTTCCCGAGCCACCAATTTCACCCCTCCGCCCCTCCCTTCGCCGGCGCAAGCGATTCTTCCCCAACTCCGGCGAACGGTCTTGCCACGGTAAGAGGCAAAATTCGTCGTCGTGGGTTTTCTTCCCATCCATCCGACCCCCGCCCTCTCTTCCTCACCTCGGTACGCTCCTAACCGCTCCTCGGCGATCCCTTTTGGTGGACAAAGCCACCGGCACGCCGCTCGCCGCCGAGAGAACTCCGCCGAAGCACCACCAACGTCGAGCTCCCTCCTTCGACCCTTGTTCCACCCCGCCGAGCCCTGCCTCCGACCCGCGGTAAGCACTCGAAAGCCCCCCCCGGTCTCTGCTTTCACAGCGCAAGCTCGAGCCAGGCCTCGAGCAGATACGCGTTCACCGTTAGCTCGAGCCAGGCCTGGAGCACACGTTTCCCGTCTCGCTCGAGCCAGGCCTCGAGCGGACACATTCACCACTTCGCTCGAGCCAGGCCTCGAGCGCGCACACACCCTCACCGTCTCGCTCGAGCCAGGCCTCGAGCGGACTCACGCACCCACACCGCTTCGCTCGAGCCAGGCCTCAAGCAAACACTCACACACTGTCAAGCTCGAGCCAGGCCTCGAGCAGTCACGCATCCCTCCGCTTCGCCCGAGCCAAGCCTCGAGCAAGCGTGCATCCTCCGCTTCGCCCGAGCCAAGCCTCGAGCAAGCGTGCATCCTCCGCTTCGCCCGAGCCAAGCCTCGAGCAAGCGTGCATCCTCCGCTTCGCCCGAGCCAAGCCTCGAGCAAGCGTGCATCCTCCGTTTCGCCCGAGCCAGGCCTCGAGCGAAACCGCGTTTTCCGTCTCGCCCGAGCCTCCGGGCCAGGCCTCGGACGGACGATTGTTTCCGTCTCGCCCAAGCCTCCCAGCCGAGGCCTCGAACAACCGGTCCGCCGCCACGCCTCGTCGGCGAGCGCTCCGACTCGTGCACAGCGTTCCTTTTCTTTTTAGAAAATGTGAATAGTCTTGCTATTTCATCTTTTTGTATGGTTTTCTGTATTGCTCTAGAAATTCTGAAAATTTTACAGTTGACTCTTTATACCATGTAGTATTTTAGAAAAATAAGAAACTTGACTTTTCTGCAAAAATTGAAGAATGAAAAATCCTCCTTTTAATTAATAAATGGATAGTTTTAGATTTTTAGAAAATCATGCATAGCTCCAAAAGTTATGAAATTTGTTTTGTCATCTGTTTATACCATAATGAACCTATGAGTTTAATTTGGCAAATTTTGGAGCAACTTCACAAGATGACCTTTTGAAATAATTAGAATAGAAAAGTAATTAGGAATCATGTTGTATGCCTTTTTGTGTGGCTTTCGAATTGTTTGCTGTTCATAGACCCCTACCCATCTGGTCTAGGATGTTTGTAATACCATGCCGTGGTTTATGCTTAGGTTGAGTCAATGATGCTTAATAGGTTTAACTAATCTTGCTTAAAAGTAAAGATAGGTAACTTTGTGTCTACCCTAGAAGTTACTCACATATTGGAAAGTTATACTCTAGAATCAGTGGTAAGGTCCTGTGCCGTATTGTTCATGTCAGCATCCTCATAAGCATACATCATTGCATCCGTATAGTGACCGAAGGAGAGGGCATCAAGGTCGAGGCAGCCACTGACGAACCTACCCCTGAGGCTACCCCGAGCTCCGACACCTGCACTGCCGACCCCGAGTCTGTCCTTTTTGCTCTTCAAGGCAAGCCCCGGTGCATTTAACCCCTTTCCTTGAATTTATAAAAGATTTTCCTTAAATGCTTTTGAGTTAAATTACTGCATTAGGTTTATAGGAGTTGAGTGCTATCCCAATTAATGCACTATCCACCTTGACCACTGGTACACCCGATACCTGCTTTTCAAAAGTATTTGAAAAATGCTTAGCAATGCTTATTGAATTAGAATTTGCAATAAAAATGCCAATTTCAAAAGTGTGATCACTGAGATGAATTATATCAAGGGTTTTGGTTATACTTCCCGTTCGATGACTGCTTGCCTAGCTAGCATGTGGTCATTGTTGAGAAGGGGTTGTCCGCGCGTACGGTGCCGTCATTTTGTAGTCCGGGACTCAACAGTTGACACCGACCGGGACAGGGTTGAAAAACCGACAGGACCTGTACTCTTGGGTTAGAGTCCCGAGGTGCTTGTCGCTGGCGGAAAAATGTAGGGACCATCCGTATGGGGGCCTGCTGGTCAAGACTTGTAACTATTCACATACTTCGGAAAGCTCTGGCTCCGAGGAATCCTTTATTGGACCGACAACCGCGCACTAGGAGTGGAGAGATGGCGGAAGTAGCTTGTACCCACGTGGTCGTCGTACCTGGATATGAGTGGTGTACTGTACTTCCGGGTGGCGTAGGACCGGGCCCAATCTTGGAGGAATCGTGGAAGACGAGTTGGCATATGCAAGCTTGGGTGCTACATATGCAGTGTGGATAGGGATCCTCAGCTGAGTATTATTTATTCGGATTAATGTTGCTCCTCGGTTATGGAGACTTGGTCACTGACTGTCAACGGAGAGTGGTTCTTAACTAGGTATGTTTTGAAATGTAAAATGAATCATGAACGATGAAGAATTGAGGAATACTGAATCTTTCCAAAATAGAACAAGGTTTACAAAATGCTTTTCTGCAAAATACTTGATCTTGCTTAAGCCTTACCATGACTACCCTAAGCCTCTCATTCCTGAGTCTTCTCCCTTTTCTTTAGTCGGGTAAGTCTTGTTGAGTACCCCAGTACTCAGGGTTTGTTACCCATGCTGCAGGTATGACTGAGTCCCCGATGTGTCTTGCGCCCTGCTGCATGACCATCATCCAGGAAGAGGCCGATGAGGCCGAAGAATAGTTGTGCACCCTCGGGCTGGGTGATTATCAGTATCTTTACTTGTTGTACTCCGCTACGTTGTCTATTTTCTAATTATCCGAACTTGGTTTGTAATAACTGCATCTTAATTTCTATCTGGAATCTCGGTTTGTAAAACTAATGTTATTTAAGTCTTCCGCTCTTTATTCCGATGTCATTTGAAAAGTTTGCAATGCTGTAACTGAATTGTGAGATGATCCTGCGGACAATGGACACTGATGTAGCCCGGTGGTGGACAGTCTTAATTAAGTGGAACATGGGATCGGCTGTCAGAGGTTGACAGGGACCTGTGGGCCATGAGATTAGGGCCGTTCCGTCACAACCATATGTTGGGACACTTTTGAGTGTCAACGCATACCCCCTATTTTTAGGTGAATATGCACATAAACCTGAAAACATGATAAAAGCACCAAATAGAGACAATGCCAACTCATTGGCTATCCAGCATCTAATGATGATGCATACATCGGTCATATTTGTTCTAAAGACGATACATGCACTGGCTATTGTTTAGAGAGCACTCTAGGCTTTTTGCCAAACACTTGGAAAATACTTATTCAAGTACCTTCCGTTGATTACTCTTAGGAAACTATGCCATTAAAACATCTATAGCTAGCAGATATGAAGTTTTGAATATCACTTTGATAATTTTATATGGACCCTCCATACTTGGTGATTGCCACCTCTTTGGATTGTCTCAATGTTCCTTTTGATGAGCATGATCAAAGTTCATGAATTTCTCCCATAACCACCCTTGATGAATTAGATCCCAAGTGCTTTAATATAGCAAGTCTTCAGTAGTTCTTCAGTAAAGCTCATCATTATGTATTGAATCAACTTGTCCAAATAATTCAATATGGAAGCTCTCCAATCATCCAAATCAAAGTTCTCCAACTCTAGTATAGGGTCACGCAAATATTTCAATATGGGAGCTCTCCAATCATCCAAATCGGTTAAGTCATCACCGGAATTAGAAATAAGTCGATTTGGACCGTGGTCAAGAAAGTTGGCCTCACTAGGCCTAGAGCGTCATTGTGGTCGATCCTCCAACCATGTAGCACCGAGGAAGAACAAGGAGAAGAGATAGAGAGGAAAAGAGAGGTAGTACATGTGCTTTTTTATTATTATGCGTTGAGCTCCTCAATTAGCCGCGCGCGCGCGTGTATATATATAGTATGAGACAATTTTAAGATGTGTTTTGTATATTTTTCACGTCAAGAACTAATCTAAATCCAAATCGGTTCGGACCCTGTAAAAGTCAGTCTAGTCGACATAGGAACCCGACCTAGCGGGCATGTGAGGCTGGGCTGGCCGGGTTCAGCAGTGCTGCACTGCTATCTTCCTTTTAACCTTGTGCTCCTAAATGTGTTGCACTAAATATTCTTCTAGCATGTCCTTTATAGTATCAATACAATGTTGTAGCTTAAACCACATGTCGAGACATTTTTGAGTCTCAACACTCTTAAATCAAGCTGGTAGGTAAACTTGGAGAAGATGCTACTTGATCCATGTGGGGCGTCGGTGCCTCTGTCAATCGAGTTTCTGAGGCATATCACGCGCGATTTCTCCCAAGACCAAGAACTAGGAAGGGGGGGGGCTTCGGAGTTGTTTACAAGGTATGTATTTCTATCCTCCCCCAAAATTTTTGATATTGAATCCCAAAAATTCTCACAATATAATAAAATGATATAATAAAATGTGGCCTAGCTTGTAGAAGACTGGCAATCATGATCAACAATAGTATATAATTGAATATATTATGATTTATTAGAAAAATAACCATCACTGCTATTATCAAAACAAATGAAGTAATCTCTAAATTTGCATCTAATTAAATTATCCACATTTCTCACAATAAATGATAAAGTAAAGTACTCCCTAAAAAGTTATGGTAGCACTCTCCGCCTAAGGGCGAGGTACGGCTGGAAGTAAAACCCTTGGATATTACGGTAGCACTCTAGGAAACCTCCGCCTATGGGAGAGGTACGACTGGAAGTAAAACCCTTGGATAGCAATGGTGGAGATAAATGGGCTGACCGAAATTAGAGTTTTGTAAATGTCCTCAACTAACTCTTAAATGGGGTTCAACCTTTCCTTTTATACTATACATGAAGAAGCTTTTTCACATAACCACCCTTCTAAGGTGCAGGGATATATATATGCTTGGACTATTCCCACAATCAACCAATCTCTCGAGGGTACTTCGGGCTTTCCTCCCCCTTCCTCGACCACCTTACTTGTTGGGCCTTAGGTTGGCTTCATTGGAGGCTCATCTACAATTGGAGGCCCACGGTCCCGTGGGAGGCGCTGCTGATCCGCTCACACCTCCCAGCCTCGCCACCTTCGTTGCCCCTGGCAACCTTCATCGTGGCATTGTGCTCCCTTGAGATCCTGCATCTTCTGGCCTTCCTCTTAGCGCGCTTTTGGACTCCTTCAAAACCTCTGCCGGCTAGAGCCCTTCGCCTTGACTTCTGGCCTTCTTCAATACCTCCGTCATTCAGAGGCCTTCACCTTAGCTTCCTGGCCTCTTTCAAGACCTCTGTTGGTCGAAGGCCCTCGTTATTGCCTACGTGCAAAGGCTCTTGCCAGGGCACCCACAAGCTTATCATCAAACAACTCCCGATGTTGTTAGAGATTAGGTAGGCCTTTGCGATTTGGGTCATTGTGTCCCAACATAAAATCCATGTATATTGTCATTATATGAAAGATAATATAAAGTATATTCTTTCAATTGTACCTAAATTAGTCACCTTTATCGTTTTAGCAAACTAAAATATCCCTCAAATATGCATATAAATACCAATATAAACTATTTAGAAAGTAATTCAATGACCACAAAGTACGTTATACATATTTCTAAATTATACACTTCTACCATTATCAAATTAATAGTAAGCTTAATGCTATAGGTCACCATGTAGGTAAAGTACACATGCATACGCTACAATGAATATTTATTTTAACAGTTTATCATGAATGAAAACATTGTAACCATAACAAACTATATACGACTAATGAAACCGATAATTTACTTTAATATTATATTAAAACTCCACGTCGACAAATATTTTTAATTTGTTATTTTAACCACGTTTATAAACTTTTTGATTCATTCATTATGTCATATCAATATTTGTAACTTAACTTAAGCACTCTGAAGTTTTATCAAAAATATTGTTAGACATATAATTTTTGGATATATATAGCAAATTCAACATTTTGAGTGTCATATATAGTGTAGGTTGAAATGACTACTTATGCAATTGTAGTAACTAAGGGTGCAGTCTAGGACACAATATTTTTTTTAACAAATTTAAAGATTTTTTTAATAAAATAGAGGACAGCGACTACCCGTTTATCTCACTGCTTCAAGCTTTACCATCAATCTTGAACAATATGTTGTAAGTTTAAATAACTATTTCTACTATTGTTAGTTTTTAAGAATGCACTGTACGTACAGCCTAATTAAAATACTACATTTACAGAAAGGGAAATTAATAAAATATACAATAAACAAGAGCTTTAAATTAACTTGAGGATAAGAAAAATGTAGCACCTATAATAAGATCAAAATTTGAAAATACGAATCTAAACAGGGCGTTCCTTTTTTTTTCTTTTTTGGTATAACCCAACAGGGCGTTCTTGAAAATGGGGCGACGATTGCTGTGAAGAAACTCCACGATATCCACTCAGACAAGGATCAATTTTATAGAGAAGTTACTTCTCTTGCCGGGTGTAGGCACAAAAATGTTGTACGGCTCATGGGCTACTGTGATGAATCAACCGAGGAAGGGATCCAAACGAGTGAGGGGAATTATGTCAAGGCTGAAAAGCGACACAGGCTCATCTGCTTTGATTATCTAAGTAACAGGAGCCTTGATAATTACCTTTCTGGTATGAAATACAATATTGTATTAGCATAAATACAACAACCATATTTTGTGAAGTTACATATTATATTATGCCAATGATTTGATCGAGCTGCATGCCTACATATATATTTGCATTCATGGTCTCACATGCATGTCTTATCTTATTATATTATTATTTACCTGTGCTACAGATGAATCTTCTGGGCTCGAGTGGCATATTAGATACGAGATAATTAAGGGAATCTGCTGCGGCTTACATTACCTTCACAAGGAGTGTAACATTGTTCATTTGGACCTCAAACCCCAAAACATATTGATGGATGACAATATGGCGCCAAAAAATGCAGATTTCGGCTTGTCAAGGCTATTTGCTGGCGAGCAACAATCTCGGATTATCACTAAAAACTGCAGGGGAACCCTGTAAGCTAATCCTCTTTAAGACATGCATATGCACTGTTCTTTATATATATATATATATATATATATATATATATATATATATATATATATATATATATATATATTGCTCCAGTTAGTAAATCTGATTCCATTCTCTTGGTATGATGATGATGCCAGTGGATACATTGCACCAGAATACTTGATGAATGGGTTGATATCAACCAAGTCAGATATATTCAGTTTGGGAGTCATAATCATAGAATTGCTGATAGGATCCAGGGAATATCCACAGAGTCGTGAAGCACCTTTTGAACACTTCATCGAGAATGTAAGATGAACAAGTTCAGCCCTGCTTGCTATAACTTGAGTGAAATGATGATATCATTTTCTTTACATTCCTACACATCAACTGCTATGGTATATTTATTAATTAGGTTGTTAGAAGATGGAGAAACAAGTTGGAAAAGACATGGAAGGACGATCCCTTAGAAATCTACTGCCGACAAGTAAAGGCGTGCATCGAGATAGGAATGAAGTGCGTCGACGACCCTGATGACCCCAAGAAAAGGCCTGCTGCATGGGATGTCAGCGAAATACTTAATGCAAGCATAGAGTAATTAAGAAATAATATATGTTGCCATCGACTGACTAGATGATATATGATGTGTATTTGTATTATTAACCTCATAACAACAAAGGAAAACATGTTTCTGGCTCCCGCCTTTGGTGTTTTTTTTGGGGGGCATGCTCCCGCCTTTGGTTGAGAGGCGGAGCCAGCGATTAATTACACACAATTGTTTCTATTTTATTGGCTACTGCTTATTGTTATTAATTAATTGGAAGCTCTGCAAAAGTACGTATAAATGGCCACCGAAGCACAATGGCCCAGCCCCAGCCCGGCACAACAGCTGGTAGGCCCGGGCCGGCCTGGTCTGTCTCTAGGATCGTGCCTGGGTCTTACCCTCAGCACGACGGGCTGGCTTCCCGGTCCGATATATATATATATATATATATATATATAAAAAAAATATATATACACATACTTCATCCATATAGGAAATAGAAGTCCTTTTGGACAAGCTTTGATGAGTCAAACATCGGGAATATAAATCATGAATAACTTTAAAATTATTGAGTTTAGTGATGTAAAAATCATATAAATAAATTTATCTTGAAAAATACTTTCATAAAAATATACATATACTACTTTACAATAAATATTTTTGAAGAAACAAGTGGTCAAAGTTATGCTTTGAAGACCGTGGCACTGTCCTAAAGAACTTCTATTTTCTATATAAAGGGAGTATATATATAAATATATAAAAATATATACATAAATACATATACGTATATATATACACATATACTATATTTATATATTTAAAGTTTAGCTCCACTGGCAGGCCTAACGGGCCCTGTTGGCCTAGCGGGCATTTGGGCCGGCCCAAGCCCTGCTTGGACCATGTTTGGACCGATGGCAAGGCACGAGGCATGCCCTTTGCCCGCCTTGTCGTGCCTTGTCTGGCCTGGCCCAGTCGGGCCGTGCCTAGCCCAGGTCCAGGTCAGGTCGAGCCAAGCGGCCCGAATGGCCACCTATTTTGTTACTTCTCAGAATATGTGCTAGCTAAAAAATAGATAGATCACCTAGATATATTACATTAATTCGAAGGACTCGAATAGGCGATTAAATGGGACGAGTGAGAGCCTCAAAATTTTCTTATCGAGCAAACAAATGACTCGTCGTAGGTAATTTCTCAAAAACATGCAGGCCCTCTCTTCTAACTCTTACCAGGATCATGTAGTCGCAATGGATCTTCTAACTCTCATCGAGGCTAGGGGAGACGTAGAAGCCAAACGAACAAGAAACAACACAAAAGAAACATTAATTTGAATTGCGCTTAGGACCCCTATAGCGACTCTTTACTGTCATGTTCACTTTAGCTTATAAGCCGGTTTATCAACCATCATTATAATGTTTTTCTTTCATAATAAATCAGTCGCTTTAGCTCATTAGTCGTCTTGCAAGTCCAGCCTAACAGAGCCGATCGATCATCAGACGTACGGACACGTTAGAGATTAATCATTGCTGCCTCCTCATCGGTGGCCGATCGGGTGGCGTAATAACCGCGGAACTCATTATGGATGGATTTCTCGGCTTATCCCATTGACGAAATAAAGGACTCGGTCAATGGCCCTTGCTTGGTTTGTTGCATTTTTTTACTGATATGGTATACTCCCTCCGTATCGCTTTTAGATGACGTTTTGGACAAGGTTTGAGTCAAACATTGGGAATATAAATCATGAATAACTTTTAAATTATTGAGTTTAGAGATATAAAAATCATATAAATAAATTTGTCTTGAAAAGTACTTTCATAAAAGTATACATATATCATTTTACAACAAATATTTTAAAAAATACAAGTGGTCAAAGTTGCACTTTAGAGACCGTGTCGCTGTCCTAAACATCATCTAAATGCGATACGGAGGGAGTATAAGGATCGGAGTATGCTGTAAGAAGACTTGGGCATGCAGAAATATATATAGTGTTTGTTCAAAATGCGATTAAAATAGGAAGTCGATGAACTATATTAGAAGGCAGACGACTGGATGTCTACATCGCGGTCCATCTCAAGAACCCCACATCGTTTGGATTATTAGAAGACAAAAACTCATGAAGGAGACACACAGCCAAAAGTGCCAGTAGGCGGAATCTCGGCCTAAATTTTTGCAATTTAGCTATTTTTTGAATAAAATTCACATTTAACCCCTTGGGCGGCGTATTCTCATATTTGGACCCTGAGCTCGGCGCCATAGGTCATGGCGCCGAGGTAACACGGCTCGGCGCCATGACCCATGGCGTCGAGGTCCCCGCCCTCGTGCCGCGCTGGCGCTGACCTGGCAGGTAGCTCGGCGCCACAGATCTTGGCGCCGAGCTCTGATATACCAACGGCCGCGGGCAGTCGCGCTGTCTCTCTCACTCGGCTCGCTCGCTCCGCTACCGCCACCGTCCGCCGCCGTCCGCCGCTCCTCCTCCGCCGTGAAGCTCGGCGCGGTTCGTCCCCCGGCTTCCCTCGCCCCGTCTTCCCTCGCGTCGGCCGCCGCTGTGAAGCCCCACGTCGGTCGCCACCATGCGCGCGCCTACCGCCGTCGTCACCCGCGCGGCGGCGGCCGGCGGCCGCCCACGAGCAGGCTACCGTCGCCGGCCCCCGCCCCGTCTTCTCCCGCGTCGGCCGCCGCCGTGAAGGCTCACGTCGGCCGAGGGCGCGGCCTACCGCCGCCGTCACCCCGCGCGGCGGCCACCGACGGCCGTCCACGAGCAGGCCACTGCCGGCCTCCGCCTCTGCCCCCTGCCTCCGTTCCTCCGTCACTGCCCTCGCCGGCGCCTCGGCCCCCGCCGTTCAGCCGCAGCCGCTACTTCTGTCCACCTTCGCGGCCTCTATTAGAACGGTGAGTTTTTTTTTGCAAATTTGTTTAGTTTGTTAGGTATTAAATTTAGTCGTCGTCGTTGCGCTGCGGCGCGGCCGGCTCATCCACCGCCGCCGTCGTCCCGTTCGGGCTCTCGTCCAGCAGCCAGCGGCCCAGTGAGCTGACTGCCGACAGGATAGAACAGGGACGCGACCAATGTGCAAATTTAGTGAGTCATTTAGTTAGCAAATTTAGTTAGTTCATTTATTTAATTTAGTTAGTTAGTAAATTGAGCTACTTAGCAAATATAGTTAGGTATTAAATTTATTTACTTAGCAAATTTAGTTATTAGATATTAAATGTAGTTAGCAACTAAAGTTAGTTAGTTATAACTTCGTTAGATAATATAGTTAGCTTACTTACATAACATAGTTTAGTTTAGTTATTACATAACATAGTTTATTAGTTTAGTTAGATACTTACATAAATACTTAGCTTCAATATTTAGAAACTTTAGTTAGGTGGACTAGTTTGATATTTAGATAACATTCTCGTTGTATCCTAACCTGTAACTATATTCTCATTGTGTATTGGAACTAGATGGACAATATAGTGACACTGTTTCATGGAGGGAGTGTGGAGGAAGATGTTTGTTTATGGGAATGTCAGTTTCGTTGGAATGAAAAGGATGCCTCTGCTATTCGATGAGCGTCCATCGTTTAGCGAGTTATTTGGTAGGGCTCATGCTGAGCTTCATTGGAATTCAGATGATGATGTTATCTCAATTGAGGGATTAGTTCACTACGGTAAATCAGACCGTATTTTCAGGCGGTTGGTCCCAATTGCATCTGAGGGTGAGTGGGATAAGTATGTGAAAACCGTGATGAAGAACGAGTTCCAATGCTTGGATTTGGTTGTGCGGAAGTTGTCCAATGATCCCACCCCTCGTGATTATTCACCACCTCATGATGACCCGACCCCTCTTGGTGACCCGTTGCCCAATGTTGAGGTAGAGGTGGAAGATGTTGTGGTGCCCGATGCGCAATCCGGGCCAAATGAGACTGGTGGTGCGGCCCCTCATGAGATCCCTTTGACCCAGAACCATCCAAGTAAGTGTTGGTTCATGGTTTCATTCTTGTCTTCATGTTGTTCTGGCTTTTGTCATGTTTTCATTCCTTTTTCTAAATGCACTGGATGTTGTTTCCTTGCCATGCAGGAGATATTCCTGATAATGTTGCTCCGACACCTGTGGCCCTTGCAGCCAATGTGGAGCAGTATTGTAGGGCCTCTAACAGTGTGGATGTTCAGATTGATGATGAAGAGGAGCCTTATGGGATGGCAAGAGCTGTTGATTCGGATGATGACCGCCCTCTTGGAGCACTTTCTGAGCAAGACGTTGAGTTGATCAGACGCTTTTGCCCTGATTGTGATCCAACAATTTATGAATACAACGATCTTAGTCAATGTCATAGTGCATATGCAGAAGGCAGGGACCATGAGTTGCTAGATGCTCCTGAGGCAGACGATAGCATTGAAATTCAGAAGGGTCTGTTGTTTAAGGACTTGCCTACATTGAGAAGGTAGTTACAGGAGTATTCTGTGAAACGTAACCGACCTTTCAAGGTGAGGCATTCCTATGCAGAACGGCGGTACACAATGATTTGTGAGAAGGCTGAATGTAAGTGGAGAGTCTGTGCTAGAAAGCAAAAGGACACAGGGAAGTTCAAGATCACAAAAATTGTTGGTCCACACACTTGTGCATCAACAAGCTTAGATCAGAGGCACCGACAGTTGACATCTACCCTCATTGCCAAATCATTATTCTCGATACTTAAGGGAGAACCCAATTTGAAGGTGAGGACAATTATTACAATGACAGAGAAGATATTTGGATACAAGATCAAGTATGGAAAAGCATGGCGGGCAAAACAACGTGCATGGAAGATGATATATGGGGATTGGGAGGAGGGCTATGAGCGGTTGCCCATTCTTTTTAATGCAATGAAAGCAGCTAATCCAGGCATGCATTACGAGTATTTGCCCAAACCAAATGAATGGAAGGACGGGAGACAAATATTCTTCCGTGCATTTTGGTGCTTCCCCCAGTGTGTAGAGGCCTTCAGGCATTGTCATCCCGTGTTCTCCATTGATGGTATTTTTCTGCTAGGCAAATATATGGGCACACTACTGATAGCCATTTCCTGTGATGCAGACAACGCATTGGTCCCTTTGGCATTTGCGTTGGTGGAGAGGGAGAACAAAGATAGTTGGGGTTGGTTCATGCGCCTTGTTCGCATACATGTTGTAGGCCCTGGCAGAGAGGTCGGTGTCATATCTGATAGGCACCAGGGTATACTCAGCGCCGTACAGGAACATATTCCGGGCTATGCACCTTTGCACCACCGTTGGTGCACTCGGCACCTCGCTAAGAATTTGATGCGCAAGGATGGTTCGAAGGATAACTTTCCACTATTTGAGGAGGCTTGTCGCAAGCTTGAGGTGTCCTTGTTCGAAGAGAAGTTGGAGCAGCTCAAAGCTGCTACAAATGCAGAAGGTCGGCAATGGTTGAGAGGGTTGTTGAGAGAACCTGAAAATGGACTAGAGCACATGATGATGGTGGCTGGAGGTATGAGTTTCAGACAAGCAACATGGCAGAATCATTTAATAGTGTACTTAAGGGTATACGTGCCATGCCTGTGAATGCTATTGTTGAGTTCACCTTCTACAGGCTTGTTGCATGGTTTAACGAGAGACACTCAAAAGCAATGGCCCTCCAAAGTAACAACAAGACATTGCCACATAAACCCCAAAAGCATCTTGATAGGGCAAAAGAAAGAGCTCGCACACATGAGGTTGAATGCTTTGATCTAAGCACGGGAAAGTACCAGGTGACGGAAAGGGGTGGTACTACCTCCGATGGAGAGATCAGGCCGTCAAGGGCTTATCTTGTTGTATTAGGTCGCAACAATGGGAGGATACGTTGGAGAAGGAGCAACGCCATTTGCTATGTGGCCACACTACTAGGTCGCACTGTATCACCACCACTGCATCGATGTTAGGGTTAGTCGAAGGAACTATGTACCCTTGTTTCGTACATGTTCTAGCATGTCTCTCTATGTGCTTATTGTTCATTTAAATTACCTAAGGCATGTTAGGTTTAGTCTAGGACCTCTGTGACCAAGTTTGTTACATGTTCTGTCATGCCATATCATGTGTTGTGCATATTGATTTATCTAATCAAACTACTTTGGTATGTTTCATTTGCACAAAGTCAACAAGATCAAATTGATAATTAATTTATGACTAGAATTAATCAAACCAACAAGACTAGGTCACATCAACCAATACCCCGAGAACAACAGTATATGCGTACAAACTAAAGAACAGAATACCGACAATACGAAGTCCAATACTAAACAACATTGTTTTGGAATAAAACATAGAACTAGCAAATCATGTTGTAGAACTACTGAGTGCAACGAGGCCACTTTCCCTTCCTCTGAGCATCAGGATTTTCCTCCATCGCTTCTTTCGCTCGGCGCCCACGCTCAAGCTTCCTCTCCCTCTCCTCCCTATACGCAGCAACACGCCTCATTTCCTCCTCCTCCTTGTGCTGCTTTTTTGCAGCCTCCTCTCTGCGTTTCTTCTCTATCCTCTCCTTGTGCTCCGCCTCCCAAAGCAATAGATTCTGTAGCCACTCCTTGTCTTCAAGCTTGATCTCAGTGTCAATCCACTGCTCGAAGTCACATAGTGGTGGAGGAGTCTGAAATAATTGCAATTGTTTCAAATTAGTAAGATCATGCAAAACCAAAAACAATACAAAATAATCGCTTTGTGCAATATAAATTTCTCACCAACAAGTTAATGCGACGCGCACGAAGTGGAGGCTCAAATGCAAAATTAGAGCACATCCAATACCTCTGCATGTACGTGTTATGTTCATCAGACTCCGCTACCTTGCAAGGATCGCCGCAAAAGCACATAGGCACAGGCACACCACTAGGCAGAGGCAATAGATCAAATGCATTTCCGGTCACCCGTCGATAACTAAAATTAAACCTAATTAGCCTTTTGATTTTGTACTCATAAAAACGAATATACGGTAAAAAGATGATAATAGAATACCTTCACTGCCTAGCTTTCCCCCGTCTTGGCATCCTGCATTAATATCATAGAAAGTATAAAAATTATTGCAAACACTAAGCAATACTATCTCTAGGGTTGGTTCATACAACAAATATGTATGAAATCAGGACGAAAAAATGGAGAGGGAAAAGAGAATACCTAAATTCCGAAGATGAATGGATCCAATTCACGTTTCAACGGTGAAAATGACCGATTCTAGAGATTGGGTACGTAGGGGAGAGGAAGAAACCGAGAAGATGAATGGAAAATGAGGGCAGCCTTGCCCACGGGAAGTTCGTTTTGTAGAGAGCTCGGCGCCAAGATCTATGGCGCCGAGCTCGGCGCCAAGATCTATGGCGCCGAGCTCGGCGCCCTGACCCGCGGCGCCGAGCTACCTGCCACGTCAGCGCCAGCGCGGCATGAGGGCGGGGACCTCGGCGCCATGGGTCATGGCGCCGAGCCGTGGTACCTCGGCGCCATGACCTATGGCGCCGACCTCAGGGTCCAAATACGGGAATTGAAATGACCTGATTTTCCACGAAGGGAAAATCCACAGAGTCATGTGTAATAAAACCCTTTCGAGTCAAATTACCCGAAATTCCAGTTAAATATCACAATCCATACTTCGTTACATAGAGTACATAATACGGTCTTACATTTATTACATCGCCACGCGGCGAGAATTTAAATTAAAACAACATCCAGAACAGTTTGCGGTAGAAAAGAAGCGCCGGATCGATCTCCACACTCGAGCGTAGGCACGAAACCCTACTCATCAAACTCCTCGGAGCGATACTCCTCCTCGGAACCTGAAACCTCAATTTTCAGTACGGATTGTACTGGCCACACTTTCCCATCCTATTTTGATGTATATGTGGTAGGTGGATGCATAAGGAATAGAAATTCAGACATATGTGGCTGGTTTTCCTATGCAATCCAGTATAATATAGAATAAATATGATTATCATGTTTCACCATATCGAACACCACCACTAGCTCACCGTATCACCGATTCCCATATCCATATTCACACACACACATGTGCTCAGTCGACAGAGGCCAGCTCCCTCCCAGCCTTGTCTCAACGGCCCGCAGTCTCACCAGACTCACGGCCGGCACACTCTTACCAGAGGGAGAAAAGAGAGACTCTTGCTACGTCAGGAAGCAAGTCAGGGAAAGGTCCGCAGCCAACGAGTTGGCTAACGTATCGATCGATCAACCATACACTCTGCAGAGGTTTTACAATATCCACAAGATCGCCATCATCAGCACCCCGGATGTGCCTAGGCGGATACCGATCGCTTGCCAGTCTAGAGTAATGCCACCCTACCACTCAGCCCTGGAATCACACCAAGTCTGTCTGGGGTGGTTAAGTCTGTGAAGTCACGTTCCCTCTCCCGAAGTGGGAGCCGTGATCGTCTCAGAAGGGTGTGGGACTCTCATACCCATACCTTCCTTGCACTCTCTCGCCTAGCAGTAGTGGCATTGCTCTACCAGGTAGTCCGACCGTCCCCGTCCATAAGGAGCGAGTGGCTTGTAAGGTTTTCCCCGTGGTTTGGTTCTTGCTCAACCTAGGGTGACTAAGCCGGAATGTCTTCTCAAAGGTTTTCATTATCCGTGCCACCACAGCACGCTCCTGACCCGGGCTCCACCAACAGCTCACACCCGGGCCCACCTCAAGTCATCACATAACCCGCCACAGGTTTCACATCTCCGGGGTTTCCAGATCCACCCCATGGCAAGACTCGCACCAGGCTCGTCATATATCCCGGCTCGGTCGACACAACCCTCACCACCATACTCACCCAAGACACACGCAGCACTCTCCCCAGTATACACCATATATCATATTGCACCGGTTTTCACCGTAGCATAATTAAGTATAATAAAGGATATTCGTATATATTCATAGCAGCGTGTGGCTATCCTAATAGCAGGGTAGCAGGGGATGGGTTGCGTCAAGGTAAGGCTTTCAAGCAATTCTATCATGCAAGTCCTATACATAGCAGTATTAAGTAAATAATAGAAAGTATTTAGCATGCGTAATGGGATCTATGAGATTGGATGGTGAAAGCCCAAGTTTGGTTTTGGATAATTGATGAAACCCATTGGACTAACCTTTGTCATTAAGTGCTTGATTAGCAAAAGGTGGTCCATGGCTCAAGTGAAGCATGATGATGGACATGTGATGCAATGATCAAGTGATTGGTCGTAAGATGGTCCATATCTTCACTAGAAGAAAAGAAGAAAGAGGAAAATAAAAGAGCTCAAGGCAAAGGTATAACCAATAGGCTCTTTTGTTTTTGGCACTCAAGACACCATAGAGGGTGTGAGTGTATTTAGGGTAGATAGCCGTACTATCAAGAGGAGAAATTCATAGTATATGGTTATCAAGTTGCCTCTAGTTGCATTTGCATATGTCATATCTAAAATGAGGCGATAAATCCTTTGAAAAATGTTTTGAAAATGCTAACACACATGCACATGATGTTGTACACTTGTTGGTGTTAGCACTTTTGCAAAGGAGAAGTTGTTGGAGTTGTTTTGGATCAACACAGGGAAGAAAATGAAGTTTTCTGTGTGTTGTCGGTGGTACCGACCCTGGGTTGTCGGTGGTACCGCCCAAGGATGCAGCGTGCAGACCTCTCTGTACCGAAGGGTTTTTGGCCTGGCGGTGGTACCGCTATTACCTCGGTACTACCGCCGGCGGTGGTACCGACCGGATGGTCGGTGATACCGTGGCCATGGGGCGTTTTTGCAGTGCTCTCTGTAGGTTTTGAAAATGGCCTAGCGGTAGTACCGCCATTACCTCGGTACTACCGCCCGCGGTGGTACCGATGCAAGGTCGGTAGTAGCTTGTTTTCCGCAGAACTCTCTGGAAGCAGCCAGTTTTGGCCTGGCGGTAGTACCGCCATTATGTCGGTACTACCGCCCTCGGAAGTACCGAGGTCAGAAAGTTGTCTGGGAAATCTCTGTGCAGACCCCAGTTTAGCCTGTCGGTGGTACCGCCATAGGGCCGGTACTACCGACCTCGGAGGTACCGACCAAGAGTCGGTGCTTCGCTTTTTCCAGCAGGTTGTGAGTAAACGGCTAGTTTGACCAAGCCGGTAGTACCGCCCAGGAGGTGTCGGTACTACCGACCAAGCGCAGAAAGGTGGGGTCGAGCCGCCGTCCTCCCCTCTCTATATATAGGTCGTGGCCGGCTAGTGGGGTTGCTCTCTTGACTTTCTAACCTCTTGAACATCCTCTTGAGCAAGATCTAATCCCTCCCTCCGATCTCTTGATTGTTAGTGCGAATCCAAGTGAGATCGAGTGAAACCAAGAGCTTGCATTGTGTTCTTGCATTCTAGAGGCATCTTGGTGATTGTTGCTGCGGATTTCTTTTTACTCTTGGCACTTGCCGGTGCCTAGACGGCTTGGTGGCAGCGGAGGAGGATTGGCACGAGTTGGTGATTGTTCGTGGCCATCCCAACGACTTTGTGAGGGGCTTGTACCTCCCCGGCGAAGAGCCAAAGGTAACTCCTAGTAAATTGTGCGTGTCATTGAGTTACCATTGCTTGGGGTAGGTTCTTGTGGCGCTCTTGTGGAGAGCTCGGTGTGTGATACCGATTAGCCACCGAACCACGAAGCCTTGGTCGACACAACGAGGACGTAGCGTGCCGGCAAGCACGTGAACCTCGGGGATAAATCTCGTGTTCATATTGTGTCCCTTGGTGATTGGCATTCCTTTGTGATATCAATTATCTTCACTTGCCCGGTTCGGTAAAATCACACTACCACTCTCTTGTATTCCTTTGTTCATACTTATTATAGAGTAACTTGTTTCCTTTGTTAATAATAGTAGTAGCTTTGCTAGTATAGCTAGTTTAGTTTTGCTAGCTCTCTTGTGTAGCTCACTAGTTTAGTAAAGAAGTGACTTAGTCCTTGTGTGCCCTAGAGATCATAATTAACTAGACTTGAAAATAGGTGGCTTGCATTTGACATAGAGCTAGAGCAACCGCATTTATCGCTTTGTTATTATCTAACAAATTGCCCTAGTGCTTTGTAGAATTTTAAATTAGGCTATTCACCCCCCCCCCTCTAGCCAATTAGGACCTTTCAAGTGGTATCGGAGCCAAACACCGTTTGATTCAAAGGCTTAACAACCTACGGTGCAAATATGGCTCAAATTGTGTTCAACCATGTTGGGGGCAAACCACCGTACTTTGATGGGTCATCTTTTGATTATTGGAAGAGAAAGATGAAGATGTACCTTGGCTCCATCAATGATAGGGTGTGGGAGGTCACACAAGATGGTTATGTTATTGTCAATGAAGAAGACCCCACCCCTAGAGAGCGTGAAAGCAAGCAATGCAACACAATGGCGCTCAACACTATATACAATGGCATTGATCCAAAAGTGTTTGAGCAAATCAAAGATCTTGAGAAGGCAAGTGAAGTATGGGCAAGACTAGAAGAAACATATGAGGGCACTTCAACGGTAAAAAGTGCCAAATTGTACATGCTCAAAGATAAGCTCACAAGCTTCAAGATGAAAGAGGATGAAACAATCCCGGAGATGTTCTATAGACTCCAATGCATCATAAATGATCTCAAGAGTTTGGGAGAGAAAGTGAAGGATGAAGACTTCACCCACCGGTTCTTGAGTTGCTTGCCCAAGCGATTCAAGACATTGAGGACCATCATCATGAGAGGAGGATTGCAAAATGTGACCCCAAATGAAGTCCTTGGTGATGTAATGACCGAAGATCAATACAATGATGGTGGTGATGTTGAGGAGGTGAAGGAAGAGGAGAAGAAGAAGAGCTTGGCATTCAAAGCCACTTCTTCATCCAAGAGCAAGAGCAAGGGCAAGGCAAAGCTAGAATCAAGTGATAGTGAAGATGAAGATTCTAGTGATGATGATGAGGCCATGGCACTTCTAGTAAGGAAGTTTGGAAGATTCATGAAGAAGAAAGGCTATGGTGCAAGAAAGAGAAGGGACAACAACAAGAACAAGGGCTATGTGAGAAGATGCTATAAGTGCAAGAGTGAAGATCACATGATAGCCGATTGTCCTCAAAATAGTGACAATGATGATGAAGCAAAGAAGAAGAAGGACAAGAAGGAAAAGAAGGAGAAGAAGCTCTCTTTCACCAAGAAAAAGAAAGGTGGATCCTATGTTGTGACATGGGATAGTGATGCATCATCCGATAGTGATGATGAAGAGCACAACAAGATGAAGAAGAAGGCACTTGCAAGTATTGCTATCAACAAAAAGCCTTCTATCTTTGACACTCCATCCACATGCTTGATGGCAAGGCCATCCAAGGTACCTTCCTATGATGAGAGTGATGATGATGATAATGAAAATGAATACACTAATGAAGAACTTATGGACATGTTTGAGCAAGCTCATGTTTGCTTTGAGAAGAAGAGGAAGGAGTGCAAGGAATTGCGCATGAAGGTTAGCCTTCTTGAGCAATCTCTTGATGAGCTCAAGCTAACTCATGAGAGGCTAGAGGTAGCCCATGAGAAGCTTGATAAAGCTCACACTAGGCTTGAAGAAGCCCACTCCTCTCTCCTCACTCAAACCAAGATTGAGGACTTTGCTCAAACATGTGACATAGGTATAACATGTGACTTAATCAATGAAACATCTTACACACCTATTGTCATTGCACCTCCCAATGCTTCATCTAGTTCATGCTCCACTGATGCATCTAACTCAAACATAAAAGATGGTTTTACTTGTGATGCATCATTAATAGTGGAAAATGAAACCTTAAAGAAAGAGGTGAATAAGCTCACTTGTGCCTTAGGCAAAGCCTATGGTGGAGATGCCCGCTTGCTTAAGTGCTTGGGTAGCCAAAGATTTTCCCATGAGAAAGAAGGAATTGGCTATACCCCCAAGAAGGGCAAGGCGGCCTTTGCTCCTCACAAGACTAGTTTTGTGAAGGGCAATGGACGCTATTGCATAAATTGCAAGCAATCCGGGCATACCGAGCATAATTGCTATAAAAAGAACCTAAACAAGAACAAACCAACCAACCTTGGTAAATCAATTAAGTTTGATTCTTGTTATGTGCTTTACAAGGGTGTTAATAGTGTAAGAGCTAAGTTTGTTGGTACACCTAAGGAGGGCTCAAAGAAGAAAGCCATTTGGGTACCTAAGAGCTTAGTCACTAACCTTGGAGGACCCAACAAGATTTGGGTACCTAAGCATTGAATCTTCTTGTAGGTCAATTACAAAGCCGGAGGAAGGCATTGGGTGCTTGATAGTGGGTGTACTCAACATATGACCGGGGATTCTAGAATGTTCAACTCAATCAACACAAATGAAGAAGACTTCAAAGTGGATAGCATCACATTTGGGGACAATAGTGAAGGCAAGGTCAAGGGACTTGGTAAGATTGCAATATCCAATGACTTGAGCATCTCAAATGTCTTGCTAGTAGAGAGCTTGAACTTCAACTTGCTATCGGTAGCTCAAATATGTGATCTTGGTTTCAATTGCAACTTTGGTGTTGATAATGTGATGATCACTAGTAATGATGGAACCAACCTAGCATTCAAAGGATTTAGATATGGAAACCTATACTTAGTTGATTTTGATGCAAAGGAAACTCAATTGACAACATGCTTGATCACTAAGTCTAGTATGGGTTGGCTATGGCATAGAAGGCTTGGTCATGTTGGGATGAAGCAACTAAATAGATTGATCAAATATGACTTAGTTAAGGGCTTGAGAGATGTTGTGTTTGAGAAGGATAAACTTTGTAGCTCTTGTCAAGCCGGCAAACAAGTTGGAAATACTCACCCTATGAAAAGTGAAATGAGCACTACTAAAGCATTTGAGCTATTGCATATGGATTTATTTGGGCCAACTACATACACTAGCATTGGTGGCAATAAATATGGTTATGTGATTGTGGATGACTTCACTAGATACACATGGGTATTCTTTCTTGGTGACAAAAGTGAAACATTTGCTACATTCAAATCTTTTGTCAAGAGAAGTCAAAATGAGTTTGAGACAACTATCAAGAAAGTGAGAAGTGACAATGGGAGTGAGTTCAAGAACACAAGAATTGAAGAGCTATGTGATGATTTTGGCATTAGGCATCAATTCTCGGCAAAGTACACTCCTCAATCAAATGGGATAGTTGAAAGAAAGAATAGAACCTTGATTGATATGGCAAGATCCATGCTTAGTGAATACAATGTGAGTCAATCCTTTTGGGCCGAAGCTATCAACACGGCTTGCTACTCTAGCAACCGACTATATTGCCATCCTATGTTGGAAATGACACCATATGAGCTATTGAATGGAAGAAAGCCCAATATTGCATACTTTAGAGTATTTGGTTGCAAGTGCTATATATTGAAGAAGGGCACAAGATTGAGCAAGTTTGACAAGAAATGTGATGAAGGGTTCCTACTTGGATATTCAACTACAAGCAAAGCATATAGAGTATGGAACTTGGCTAGTGGAACACTTGAAGAAGTTCATGATGTAGAATTTGATGAAACCAATGGATCTCAAGATGAAAATGAGAACTTAGATGATGTGAGAGGCACTCATTTGGTGAATGCAATGAAGAACATGGATGTTGGTGATATTAGGCCAAGAGAAGTGATTGATGTTGAAGATGACAAAGAGCAAGTGGTCACCATCCCAAATGAGCAAGATAGTGATTCTCAAGTACAAAATCAACAAGTGGCTAGTTCATCATCTCCCAATGTGCAACAAGCGGATCAACCGAGTACAAGCAATGCGAATCAAGTGCTTCAACCTTCAAGTATAGCAAGAGATCATCCCTTAGATTTGGTTATTGGTGGCATTCAAAGTGGTGTTCAAACAAGATCAAGATTGGCAATGTTTTGTGGGAACTATTCATTTGTGTCAACTATTGAACCAACCAAGATTGAAGAAGCTTTGAAGGATGTTGATTGGGTTAATGCCATGCATGAAGAGCTAAACAACTTCACAAGAAATGAAGTTTGGGAATTGGTTGAGAGGCCTAAGAGCTATAATGTTATTGGTACTAGATGGGTATTCCGCAACAAGCAAGATCAAGATAGCCTAGTGGTGAGAAACAAAGCAAGATTGGTAGCACAAGGTTACACTCAAATTGAAGGGCTTGACTTTGGAGAGACATATGCACCGGTTGCACGATTGGAAGCAATTAGAATCCTATTAGCTTATGCTTGTGCTCATAACATCAAGCTATATCAAATGGATGTAAAGAGTGCATTTCTCAATGGCTACATCAATGAGTTGGTATATGTTGAGCAACCTCCCGGTTTTGAAGATGAAAAGAAGCCCAACCATGTCTACAAGTTGAGAAAAGCATTGTATGGCTTAAAGCAAGCTCCAAGGGCATGGTATGAAAGATTGAGGAATTTCCTTCTATCCAAAGGGTTCAAAATGGGAAAGGTTGACACCACTCTCTTCACCAAGAAGATAGGGAATGACTTGTTTGTGTTGCAAATCTATGTTGATGATATCATATTTGGCTCAACCAACCAAGATTTTTGTGAAGAGTTTGGAAATATGATGGCAAAAGAGTTTGAAATGTCCATGATTGGAGAGCTTAGTTACTTCCTTGGTCTTCAAATCAAGCAAATGAAGAATGGTACTTTCGTGAGTCAAGGCAAGTACATCAAAGATATGCTCAAGAAGTTTGGTCTTAATGATGCAAAAGCTATTAGTACACCAATGGGAACAAATGGACACTTGGATGGTGATGCTAGTGGCAACATGGTGGATCAAAAGTTGTATCGGTCTATGATTGGAAGCTTACTCTATGTAACCGCTTCAAGGCCGGATGTCATGTTTAGTGTGTGCATGTGTGCAAGATTCCAAGCTTCTCCAAGAGAGAGTCATTTGAAGGCAACAAAGAGAATCTTGAGGTACTTGAAGGCTACACAAAATGTTGGGTTGTGGTACCCCAAAGGAGCAAACTTTGAATTAATTGGGTACTCCGATTCCGATTATGCGGGTTGCAAGGTTGATAGAAAGAGCACATCGGGCACATGTCAATTATTGGGAAGGTCACTTGTATCTTGGTCTTCAAAGAAACAAAATAGTGTGGCACTCTCTACCGCCGAAGCCGAATACATTAGTGCCGGTAGTTGTTGTGCACAACTCCTATGGATGAGGGCAACCTTGAAGGACTTTGGAATAAAATTCAAACAAGTGCCATTGCTATGTGACAATGAAAGTGCGGTGAAGCTCACAAACAACCCGGTGCAACATTCAAGAACCAAGCACATTGACATTAGGCACCACTTCATTAGAGATCATCAACAAAAGGGAGATATATCTATTGAGAGTGTTGGGACCGATGATCAACTTGCGGATATATTCACTAAGCCACTTGATGAGAAGAGGTTTTGCAAGCTAAGGAATGAGTTGAACATACTAGATTTCTCAAATATGTGTTGATAATGCACCCCACTTATATGACTTGCCTCTCCTCCAAGCCAAAGCAAAGGTATTATTGTTTGACATTTGCATCTCATACCTTGCTAAGGACTTGTTTAGAGCATCTAGGCATATCTAGTAGGTTTTGGACCTCATTCATTGAAAATCAAATGACTTTGATGTTGGTATGGTACCACTATTGCTTCTATGATTGTTATGATCTAGTGGTGGCATATGACATGTTTATGGGCTTGCAATCCTAGTGTTTGACTATAAACATGAGCATTGAAGTATATAACCGACATGAGTAAGATAACCATTGCAAGATGTGTGAAGAAGCTTACTCTAGAGCAAACCGTGCTATATATGGTATGCAATTGTTTATAGTTGAACCCCAATTTGATCAATTTCTACTCCCATGCTTTACAAATGAAAAACTCACCTTTTGTGGTCATTGATGACAAAGGGGGAGAAAAATGGCATAAAAGATATGCAAAAAGGGAGAAGAAGTTGCACAATGAGAAAGATTTATGAAAAGAAAGGGATAAAATTTGTTAAGCACACAAGTAGGGGGAGCAAGCCTATGAACTTGATTGAATGCATTTGCAATGTGCATCTTACATATGCTTGCTTGCATTGTCTTGCATTAGTTTGTGTTTTCAAGTAGTATCTCTCTTGTGTGTTGCTTGCTAGACTAGAACTTGAATGATGAAATGAAGTACTAGCATGCATAGGGTAGAACTAGACTTTTGAAATTTAACATTTTTGCCAATATATTTGCTTAAAAGTTGGCTTACAAGTTGTATCTAGTTCATTATGGTGCTAAGGATGATCATGAGTTTTGCACTCCGATTGGTATCGCGCTTCAAAGGTCCATTCTTTAAACCTTAGTATCACAAGTTAGTAATTGCTCACCCAAAATTTTATATCCATGCATATGTGCCGAACCTCGAACCAAACTCTATAGCACATATGTAGGGGGAGCAAATACTACCTTGGTGTCTCAAATCTTTATCATAATATCTTGTATGAGGGTTGTCATCAATTACCAAAAAGGGGGAGATTGAAAGCCCAAGTTTGGTTTTGGATAATTGATGAAACCCATTGGACTAACCTTTGTCATTAAGTGCTTGATTAGCAAAAGGTGGTCCATGGCTCAAGTGAAGCATGATGATGGACATGTGATGCAATGATCAAGTGATTGGTCGTAAGATGGTCCATATCTTCACTAGAAGAAAAGAAGAAAGAGGAAAATAAAAGAGCTCAAGGCAAAGGTATAACCAATAGGCTCTTTTGTTTTTGGCACTCAAGACACCATAGAGGGTGTGAGTGTATTTAGGGTAGATAGCCGTACTATCAAGAGGAGAAATTCATAGTATATGGTTATCAAGTTGCCTCTAGTTGCATTTGCATATGTCATATCTAAAATGAGGCGATAAATCCTTTGAAAAATGTTTTGAAAATGCTAACACACATGCACATGATGTTGTACACTTGTTGGTGTTAGCACTTTTGCAAAGGAGAAGTTGTTGGAGTTGTTTTGGATCAACACAGGGAAGAAAATGAAGTTTTTCTGTGTGTTGTCGGTGGTACCGACCCTGGGTTGTCGGTGGTACCGACCCTGGTTGTCGGTGGTAACCGCCAAGGATGCAGCGTGCAAACCTCTCTGTACCGAAGGGTTTTTGGCCTGGCGGTGGTACCGCTATTACCTCGGTACTACCGCCGGCGGTGGTACCGACCGGATGGTCGGTGATACCGTGGCCATGGGGCGTTTTTGCAGTGCTCTCTGTAGGTTTTGAAAATGGCCTAGCGGTAGTACCGCCATTACCTCGGTACTACCGCCCGCGGTGGTACCGATGCAAGGTCGGTAGTAGCTTGTTTTCCGCAGAACTCTCTGGAAGCAGCCAGTTTTGGCCTGGCGGTAGTACCGCCATTATGTCGGTACTACCGCCCTCGGAAGTACCGAGGTCAGAAAGTTGTCTGGGAAATCTCTGTGCAGACCCCAGTTTAGCCTGTCGGTGGTACCGCCATAGGGCCGGTACTACCGACCTCGGAGGTACCGACCAAGAGTCGGTGCTTCGCTTTTTCCAGCAGGTTGTGAGTAAACGGCTAGTTTGACCAAGCCGGTAGTACCGCCCAGGAGGTGTCGGTACTACCGACCAAGCGCAGAAAGGTGGGGTCGAGCCGCCGTCCTCCCCTCTCTATATATAGGTCGTGGCCGGCTAGTGGGGTTGCTCTCTTGACTTTCTAACCTCTTGAACATCCTCTTGAGCAAGATCTAATCCCTCCCTCCGATCTCTTGATTGTTAGTGCGAATCCAAGTGAGATCGAGTGAAACCAAGAGCTTGCATTGTGTTCTTGCATTCTAGAGGCATCTTGGTGATTGTTGCTGCGGATTTCTTTTTACTCTTGGCACTTGCCGGTGCCTAGACGGCTTGGTGGCAGCGGAGGAGGATTGGCACGAGTTGGTGATTGTTCGTGGCCATCCCAACGACTTTGTGAGGGGCTTGTACCTCCCCGGCGAAGAGCCAAAGGTAACTCCTAGTAAATTGTGCGTGTCATTGAGTTACCATTGCTTGGGGTAGGTTCTTGTGGCGCTCTTGTGGAGAGCTCGGTGTGTGATACCGATTAGCCACCGAACCACGAAGCCTTGGTCGACACAACGAGGACGTAGCGTGCCGGCAAGCACGTGAACCTCGGGGATAAATCTCGTGTTCATATTGTGTCCCTTGGTGATTGGCATTCCTTTGTGATATCAATTATCTTCACTTGCCCGGTTCGGTAAAATCACACTACCACTCTCTTGTATTCCTTTGTTCATACTTATTATAGAGTAACTTGTTTCCTTTGTTAATAATAGTAGTAGCTTTGCTAGTATAGCTAGTTTAGTTTTGCTAGCTCTCTTGTGTAGCTCACTAGTTTAGTAAAGAAGTGACTTAGTCCTTGTGTGCCCTAGAGATCATAATTAACTAGACTTGAAAATAGGTGGCTTGCATTTGACATAGAGCTAGAGCAACCGCATTTATCGCTTTGTTATTATCTAACAAATTGCCCTAGTGCTTTGTAGAATTTTAAATTAGGCTATTCACCCCCCCCCTCTAGCCAATTAGGACCTTTCAGATGGGCTGTGGCACCTTGAGAGCAGTCGTCGCCTAGCTCCTCCTGGTAGTCAGGATCCTCGTCGTCAGGCGTCTCCTCCGACTCTGAAAACGGCGAATACGGTCGCGTTAGCGACTCCTATAGATTAGCACAAAGAACGAATGAAAAATCAAAAGATCCAAATGCACTCAAAAATGGTACCATTGGGTAGATCTCGATTTTAGATGAATTTAGCAATTTGAAGCACTATTTTTGGAGTTCGTATGAGTAAGTTATGAATTTCAAAATTTTATTCTATTTTCTGAAAAAGAAAAATGGCCGGTTTAACGTGGTCGTGCCACGTGTCGCATTCAGATTGGTCGGCTCGGCTGCTGCGACTGACCGGTGGGGTCCGTGGTCAGAGTTGACTTGGTCAACACATGCTGACGTCAGCATGACGTCATGATGATGTCATCATCGGGCTGTGGATGGGCCTGGCGGGCCGGGCCGGTCCGCCACGTGTCAGTCTCTTATTGCGCCACGTTTTGGGCCAGGGCTGGAGTGGGCCGAGCCCATTCCGCGGCGCGGTGCTCCTGGTGCACGGTGGACAGCGCGTGTGTGGTCCATGAACCGCAGCGCGGTTCGCGGTGAGCCGAGTCTATCTCCTTTCCTTCCCCCGTGGCTCACGGTGAACCGAGTTCGCGTGCCTGCTACGGACAGCTCGGTCTTATTCCCCTTTCTCCCTCTGTTTCCCGAGCGGTGGTGCTCGCCGGCGGCGAGCTCCCTCCGGCGCTTGGCTTCTCCTTCTTGGCCCCGATTCGAGGCCCCGCCGTGACCGTCCTTCTCCAGCGGTTCCTCCCGTGCCCTCAATTTCCCGGTCTATGTACTGTAGCAGTCGGCGTAAGCGTTCCGGCGATCCGCGGTGGCTCTTGCCAAATCGACCGCTCTGTCTTTCCCCGAAGGGATTCGTGCTCTCAGCCTCCTTCCTATTCTTCCTAGGACTCCCCGAAACGCGTTGGTGGTGTACAGATCGTCGGTAGTGGCCCAAGTGTTACGACGGCGCGTGGCGGATCCCCGGTAGGCTCTAGGTCGCCACGGTCATGTCGCTATGGTGTTCAATAGAGCATTCCAACCCCGTGGTTGGCTTCGCATCATCGTCTGTAGTCCCTAGGGGCTCTTTACGGGCATGTTTGGTGTTCGGGACGCCCGGAACGCTGGCGAGACGCCGGCGGCGGCGGCATGTCTTGGTGATGAGGGCACCCCCAGGTTCCCCGGCTGATCCTAGGGCGCGCATGGAGTTTGCCTAGCTACGGCGAATCAATTCGTCCTCTTGGTTTTCCCCTTCGCGGCTCATAGCGGTTGGAACACGAGTTCGCCGCGGCATGCAAGCCGCGGCATCGCGCGCGTGTCGCGGATCGGGGTGGCTCACCTCGGTGGCGGGGAAGAAGGGTAGCAGAGCAGGCGATTCGGGGCTATGCAGCACTTGTAGTCGTCTGCGCCGTTCCTCGGTCCGTTGGTTCCCCGCTCGCGGTCCCCTTCCTCGGCGCCGGCGATCTCCATGGCGGTGCTCCGGTTTCTCCCTTCTCCACCTCCGGCTTCCTTTCTTCCTCTACCCTCAACCCTTCCTCGGCTGTGTGGTGAAGCAGTGGTGCCACAGCGTGGCAGTGTGGGGTGGTAGCCCTGGGTCCCGATGGGGGTTCGGCCTATATGGGCACAAGTGCTCACGGCGGCGGACGACGGGTCGAGCGTGTGACGCGATCAGAGGGTTGCGAGGTGCGCTGCATCCGCACGGGGTCCATTTCAAAGCGCGGGGACAGATTCCCGTGGTGGTTAGGACCTGTTGGTTCACGGTGGTGCGGTGGAGGCATCCATGTTCCCTGCTTTTGTCGCGGGCATGAAGGGGAGAAGAAGAACAGTGCTCCGTGGCTGGCAGGCGGGCCCTGTGCGCTAGCTTCTCCGTGCTGGGACGGAACCGCGCGCGTGCGTGCGCATGCCAGGCTGGCGGGTGGCCCCGTGTGGCAGCGTCTCTAGGCAGGGGTGGTGTGGCCGTGGGCCGAGCGGGCGCGCAGGCTGCGCGATGTGGGCGCGTGCGTGAGGCGTGAGCGTGCGGGCCGAGCGGGTGTGCAGGTGAGTGCGGGCTGGTTTCGGCCTAGCAGATCCTTTCCCTTCTTATTTTGTTTCTTTTCCATTTCTTTTCCACTTTTATTTGCCTAAACCATCATTAGTTAAGTGCTTAAGGTTAGTTAGGGTTTTAGTTAAGGTCTGCATGGTTAGTTAGCACAATCTGGGGCCTTGTGTCCAGTTGTCATACATTTGGTCCTTAGACTTTTATGGATATCACTAATAACATTGGTGTAATATTTAAATTAATCAAATAACAACCATCGAAGATCCAAATCACAAAAGCTTAACACATATTTGTTGATTAACCATTATGAAGTTTATCTAATGATAATGCTCAAGTAGTTAGCTCACACACCATGCAAGGTTTAAAGAAGGAAAAATTTTGTGGTTGGGAATTTTGGTGTGGGTAAATTTGGGTTGTTACAGTCCTCCCCCCTTATCAGGATCTCGACCCCGAGATTAAGTTAAAAACATACCCGGTGAACAGGTAGGGGTACTGCATCCGGAGGTCAGACTCTTTCTCCCACGTTGCCTCCCTTTTGGTATGGTTGCTCCATAGGACCTTGCACATCCCTATGGTTTTGGTTCGAGTTTCCTTGGTGTCCCATCCCAATATCTTGACTGGGTGTTTTTTTGTACTCAAGTGTCGGTTGTAAGTCAAGCACATCTGTGGGCACAGCTTCTTCGGGTACTCGCAAGCATTTGCGTAGTTGGGATACGTGGAATACAGGGTGTACTCCTGCCAATTCTTTAGGTAGTTCCAGCTTATAAGCAAGCTTCCCAATTCTTCCCATAATCTTGTACGGTCCCACATATCTCGGTGCTAGCTTCCCTTTTTTGTGAAATCTGATTGTGCTTCAAAGTGGAGATACTTTCAGGTACACGAAATCTCCGACCTTGAACGCAAGATCTCTTCGTCTTTTATCTGCATATCCTTTGTACTGGTTCTGTGCCATCTATAGATTTTCACGGACCAGATTTACTCCTTCTTCGGCATCCTTGATTTTTGCCAGTCCAAAGAGTGATCTCTCACCTGGGTTAGACCACATCAGAGGAGTCTGGCATGGTCTTCCGTACAAGGCCTCGAATGGAGACATTTTGATGCTAGCCTGATAACTGTTGTTATAGGCAAACTCTGCATGTGCGAGACATTTCTCCCAATCCTTGCCAAAATCGAGAACGCTGGCACGGAGCATATCTTCTAGTATTTGGTTCACCCTCTCAGTCTGCCCGTCAGTCTGTGGGTGATAAGCTGTGCTGTAATCCAGTTTGGTCCCGATTGCTTTATGCAAAGATTTCCAAAACTGAGATGTAAACTGTGAGCCTCGATCTGATACGATGCTTGATGGTGCCCCGTGTAATCTGAGGATGCGATCCACATAAAGCTCTACGAGTTTATCGGCATGGTACGTGGTTTTAACTGGTATGAAATGAGCAACTTTGGTCAATCTGTCTACAATCACCCAAATGGAGTCATTTCCCTTATTTGTTTTTGGTAATCCAACTATGAAGTCCATGGTTATACATTCCCATTTCCACTGGGGAATATCCAGGGGTTTGAGTAACCCTGCGGGTCGCCCATGTTCAGCTTTAATTCGGCTACAGGTGTCACACTGTGCCACATGCTCTGCTATGGCAGTTTTCATGCCTTTCCACCAAAAGTGTTTTTTCAAGTCTTGGTACATTTGGGCACCTCCAGGGTGGATGTTGTACTTGGAGCTATGTGCTTCGGTCAATATTTCTTCCCGAAGCTTCGAATCGGTGGGCACACAGATTCGATCCTTGTACCAGAGCGTCCCGTGTTCATCCTCTCGGTGATCCGTGCGATATCCTAGCTTCATCAAGCCCCGGATATATTTGGTTTCTTCACAGTTTTCCTGTGCCTTGCGGATTCGATCCGTGAGGTTGTATTGGACCCGCAGCTCATTTAGCAGTCCGTGAGGTAAGATTTCTAGCTGGAAGTGATCAATCTCCTCCCTCAGTTCTGTTGGCACGGATTCCGCGATGAGAGTGTGGCAGCAGCTTTTGCGGCTGAGTGCATCTGCTACTACATTAGCTTTTCCCGGGTGATAGTGAATCTCTAGATCATAGTCCTTTATGAGTTCAAGCCATCGACGTTGCCTCATATTCAGGTCTTCTTGAGTGAAGAAATATTTCAAGCTCTTATGATCAGTATATATGTTGCATTTATTGCCTATCAGATAGTGCCTCCAAATCTTCAGTGCATGCACTACGGCTGCAAGTTCGAGATCATGAGTGGGGTATCGCTGCTCGTGATCCTTCAGCTGTCGGGAAGCATAAGCAATGACTCTCCCATTTTGCATCAGAACGCACCCAAGTCCTTGACGGGATGCATCGCAGTATACTACGAAATTCTGATTGATATCTGGCAACGCCAGCATAGGTGTGGTAGTGAGTCTTTTCTTGAGTTCCAAGAAACTGCTCTCACATTCATCAGTCCATTTGAATTCCTGTGTCTTTTTCAGTAGATTGGTCATTGGGCAAGCGATCTTCGAGAAATTCTCGATGAATCGGCGATAATATCCCGCCAGTCCCAAAAAGCTTCTGATTTCACTCACATTACGAGGTGATTCCCAATCTCTGATAACTTCTATCTTTGTGGGATCAACACCAACTCCTTCAGCTGATAGTACATGTCCCAGAAAAGCTACTTCTTCGAGCCAAAATTCACATTTGCTGAATTTGGCATAGAGCTGTTGTTGTGCCAGCCTTTCAAGCACGGTTCTTAGATGTTGCTCATGTTCTTCTGCTGTGGCTGAGTATATAAGAATGTCGTCAATGAATACCACGACAAACTTGTCCAGCTCTTCCATAAACACCTTGTTCATCATGTTCATGAAGTATGCAGGCGCGTTAGTAAGCCCGAAGGATACCACAGTGAACTCATATTGCCCATACCGTGTAACAAAAGCTGTCTTGGGAATATCAGCTTCTCTGATTCTCATCTGATGATACCTAGATCGGAGATCAATCTTAGAGAAGTACTTGGCATTACGCAATTGATCTAGCAAATCATCAATTTTCGGCAACAGGTACTTGTTCTTGATGGTCACAGCATTCAGGCTCCTATAGTCAATGCACATCCTCATTGTACCATCTTTCTTCTTTACAAATAGGACAGGTGAACCCCATGGTGATGCGCTAGGTTGGATGTACCCCTTGTCTGCCAGTTCCTTCAGCTGTTTCTTCAGCTCTGCCAATTCATCTACTGACATGCGATAAGGTCTTTTGGCAATGGGCCCCATTCCGGGCAGTAGATCGATCACAAATTCTACCTCCCGATCTGGGGGCATTCCTGGTAGTTCTTCCAGAAACACATCCGTATAGTCTCTGACCACGGGTACGTCATCAACTGTCTTGGGCTTATCCTAGGGTTTGGCCTTGGATTTAAGGGCACATAGGAGGGAAGTGGTTCTCTCAGCTTGGGGTGTGCATCGTACGGCTTGGCCTGTGGGGTGGGTTATTTGGACGTATCTGGGTGAACAGGATATGACACCTCGACGCTGGGTTAGCCAATCCATTCCTAATATGACCTCTAAATTGGTAGAAGGTAATAGGGTTAGGTCGGCTGTGAAGACTATTCCCTCAATGGTCAGTTTCACTCCCTTACATATGTGGGTGCTCTTTAGGTCTCCTAAGGGTGAGCTGGTTATGATTGGATCATTGCGTGGGCTAATCGGTATGCGATGCTTATGTGCAAACTCAGATGATATATATGAACATGTGGCCCCTGAATCGAAGAGAACTGATGCTCTAATGCCATTAACTAAAAACATACCGTACACCACATCTGGAGCGGCTTGAGCTTCCTCAGCATTCAGGTGGGTGAGGCGTCCATGGGATGCAGACTCCCGGGGTTGAGGTGGAGCTCTTGGTGGTGCTTGTTGCGCTTTGGCATTCTCTTGGCAGTTGGCAATCTTATGGCCAGGTTGTCCACACTTGAAGCACGTCCAGGGCATACCGCTGGTGGGGGTTGTCGCGGGTGCCTTCCAGGTGGATGTGTTTTGTGTGGTGCGGTTCTGAGCAGCACGATCTTGGGGTGCACGGAAACCTCTAGATCGATCCTGAGTGCGAGCCGGAGTGCGATCCTGGTAGGAGCGAGGGTGTTGAGCAGAGTGTGATCCTCCGCCCCTACTGGATCCCAGGCGAGAGTAGCTGGTAGCGTGGGCCACATGTGCCTTCTTGCGTTCTGGGTTACGGAAGGACCCATCAGCCTTGCGCTTCCTCTCCCTGAACTCCTCTCCAGCTTCATTGCGATCCTTCTCAATCTGAATGCTTCGATTGATAAGATCGCGCAGTGTGTAGCTCTTGACTCCTCCCAGGCTCACTTTGATGTGTGAGCTGAGGCCCTTGCGGTAGTAGTACAGCTTCTCCTCCTCATTTGCCACGACTGATGGAGGGGCAAAGCGAAGCAGGGTGGTGAAGCGAGTGGTGTACTCAGTAACCTTCTCGTTCCCCATCTTGATGTTGCGAAATTCTTCCGCCTAAGCTTGCATTACGCCTTCGGGAACGTGGTAGTCAGTGAAAGCCTCCACAAACTCATCCCAAGAGATTTCAGTTGGGTTCTCATGGGCGTCACTGAAGCTGTCCCACCAGGCGTGAGCTGCACCAGTGAGTTGATGGGTAGCTACCCCAACGCACTCCTCATCTGTGCACGTGGTGAGGTCAAGCTTCTTCTCCACCTCTCGTAGCCAGTCACTGGCCGCAAGTGGATCGGGGTCGGTGCCATCATAGGTGGGTGGCCTGAGCTTGATGAATCCCTCGAGCTTCCTTTGGAAGTCATTGTGTTGACCTCCATTGCGATGGTTAGCTCCTTCAACAAGTGCAGCTAGCAGCTGAGTCTACTGAGCCATTACTTCCGCCAGACTTGGTGGTGCTGGCGGTGGCGGAGGCGGTGGCGGCGGTGGCGCCGCACCGATTGGCACATGTTCATCAGCGGGGACATGGCCTTCTCCTGCCGGCGGTGGAGACTGTTCCATGTTGAATGGAACTCCACGTCCAGCTCCACATCCACGGACGTTTCCAGCCCCGCGTCCTCGTCCTCGGGGTCGCCCAGCTCTTGCAGCGGGTTCAAGGGTCGGATCACGCGGGTGACCCAGGCGTACTGAGCGGCGTAGCGACATCTGTGTCAAGTAATAGGTAAGGTTTAGTGCATAGATCCATAGCTAGGTATTGCTTAAATATATATTAGAGTCATTTCAACAGTTTAAGGAAAAACATTTATCTATCCTACACTCAATCAAAGATGCAACAGAGATCCATAAGAAGCAAATAAAAACCGATCACTCATAACATGGTTGTTTATTAAATAACTTAGTAGTTACATTATTTCGTACTACGCATCGTGGGTACATCTCAGGGGTGAAAGTCCTTGTTTGGTTTTGGGTAATTGATGTCACCTAGTGTACTAACCATGTCATGAAGTGCTTATGAGCTAGGTTGGTACACACCATATGTGGGAGCTAAATGACGATCATGATATTGGTGGTGATGGCCAAAAGATAGATCAAGTGCCTCACATTTGGAAGACGAAGAAGAGAAAAGCAAAATCCTATGGAGATCAAGGCAAAGGTATAAATAGGAATTTTGTTTTGGCACTCAAGACATCATAGAGGGTGTGAGTGCATTTAGGATAGATAGCCGTACTATTAAGAGGGGAATATCTCAGTGATCACGGTTATCAAGTGCCACTAGGTGAATTCATACATGCATATGCATTAGGACCTAGTGTGCTAACTCGAATCCTTTGAATATGTTTGTGAAAATGCTAACACACATGCACATGATGTTGTACACTTGTTGGTGTTAGCACATTTACAAAGGAGAAGTTGTTGGAGTTGGTTTGGATCAAAACAGAGAAGAAAATGGAGTTTTCTGTGTATGGTCGGTGGTACCGACCAGGGTGGTCGGTGGTACCGCCCATAGGTGCTGCGTGCAGCCTTCTCTGTAATGGGGCGTTTTTGGCCTGGCGGTGGTACCGCTATTACCTCGGTACTACCGCCGGCGGTGGTACCGACCGGATGGTCGGTGGTACCGTGGCCCTGAGTTTTTTTTCGCGAAGCTCTCTGTTGTTTTCGAAAATGGCTTGCCGGTAGTACCGCCATTACCTCGGTACTACCGCCCACGGTGGTACCGACGCAAGGTCGGTAGTGGCTGGTTTTTCGCGAGGCTCTCTGTTGTTTTTGAAAATGGCTTGCCGGTAGTACCGCCATTACCTCGGTACTACCGCCCACGGTGGTACCGACGCAAGGTCGGTAGTGACTGGTTTTTCGCAGAGCTCTCTGGTCGCGGCGCTTTTTGGCCTGGCGGTAGTACCGCCATCACATCGGTACTACCGACCTCGGAGGAACCGACCAGGGGTCGGTGGTTTGCCGAAATCAGCGGGATATGGGAAAACGGCTAGTTTGACTCTGTCGGTGGTACCGCCCAGGAGGGGTCGGTACTACCGACCAAGCGCAGAAAGGTAGGGTTCGGGCCGCCGCCGCCCCTTCCCTATATATTGAACGTGGCCACCTTTGGGGGGATTTTCTTGACTCTCTGACTTCTTGAACATCCTCTTGAGTAAGATCTAATCCCTCCCTCCGATCTCTTTGCTTGTTAGTGCGAATCCAAGTGAGATCGAGAGATCCAAGTGCATTTGCTTGTGAGTTTGCATCTAGTGGCACTTGGCGATTGTGGTTGCTGCGGATATTCTTATTACTCTTGGTGGTTGCCGCCACCTAGACGGTTTGGAGCAGCGGAGGAGATTAGGCACGAGTGGTGATTGTTCGTGGCCATCTCCCGGTGATTTGTAAGGGGTTTCTTGTACCTTCCCCGGCGGAGCGCCAAAGGTAACTCTAGTGGATTGCTCGTAGCTTGTGGATCCCCATCTTGTGTTGGTTGTGCGGCACCCTATTGAGGGTTAGGCGTGTGATGCCTATTAGCGCGTGAACCTCCAAGTGGGTGTATCGCTACAACGGGGACGTAGCTTGCCGGCAAGCAAGTGAACCTCGGAGGAAAAATTATTGTGTCAACTTGTCTCCGTGGTATTCATTGATATTCATTTATTAATCTCTTGCCGGATCGGTATACACACTTCTATCTCTTGTACTTACATTTGTTACTTTCTTGCAAGTTAATATTATACCTTGTTGTTAGTTACATTTTCTTATCTTGTATAGTGATATACATTATTGCTCTTTTAGTTGTCTAACTAGTTTGTTTAAGTGTTGTTGTAGAATTTTTATAGGCTATTCACCCCCCCTCTAGCCATTTAGGACCTTTCAATTGGTATCGGAGCAAGGTCACCGTTTATTTGAGGCTTAACAACCTTCGGTGTCAAAATGGCTCATATCAACAACACCAAAAGGCCACCCCAATTTGATGGCACAAACTATGGCTATTGGAAGGCAAAAATGACCACTCATTTAAAGTCAATCAATAGAAAGATATGGCAAGTTGTGGATGTCAAGATTGAGATAGTTGATCCGGAGAATCTCACCAATGCCGAAGAAGAGAAGATGCAGAACAATGACATTGCTCTCAGTGCTATTCATGATGCCGTTGATGAGAGGGTGTTTGAGCAAATCAAAAATTTGGATATGGCATATGATGCTTGGAAGAAATTGGAAGAATCATTTGAGGGCACTCAAGCAGTGAAAGGAGCAAAAGCATACATTCTCAAAGAAAAGTTTGCTAGCTTCAAGATGAATGAAGATGAAAGTGTTCCAGAGATGTTTCATAGGCTTCAAGTGCTTGTCAATGATCTCAAAGCACTTGGTGAAGAGGTGAAGGACAAAGACTTCTCTCATAAATTCTTGAGATGTCTTCCCAAGAGATTTGGCATGTTAGTCACGTTGCTTGTAAGAAGCGGTTTGGACACTATGACACCAAACCAAGTTCTTGGAGATGTAATGACCGATGATACCTATAGAGATGAGAATGATCAAGAAGTAAAGAAGGATGAGAAGAAGAGAAGTGTGGCATTCAAAGCCACAACATCATCATCAAAGAACAAGGGCAAAGCAAAGAAAGAAGATTCTAGCGAAGATAACTGCTCAAATGACAGTGATGACGATGATGAAGAGATGGCTCTATTTGTCAAAAGGTTTGGCAAATTCATGAAGAAGAAGGGCTACCGGGCAAGGAGGAAGAAAACCTCATACAAGAACAAGGATGAACCAAGGAGGTGCTTCAAGTGCGGTAGCAAGGACCATCTTGTTGCTCAATGTCCGTACAACAGTGAGAATGATGATAATGACAACAAGAAGGACAAGAAGAAGGAGAAGAAAGAAAAGAAGAATTACACAAAGAAGAAGAAGGGGCAATCATATATGGTCACTTGGGATAGTGATGCATCCACAAGTGATAGTGATGAAGATAGTGATAATGAAGATCGCAAGACAAGCAAGAAGAAGGCACTTGCAAGTATTGCTATCAACAACAAGCCTTCAATCTTCGACACTCCATCATGCTTCATGGCTAAGGCCACAAAGGTACTATCTGATGATGATGAGAGTGATAGTGATGATAGTGATGACGATGAACCCACTAAAGATGAATTAATTGAAATGCTTGATGATGCTAGAGAACATTTTGATAAAAAGAGAAAGGAGTGCAAAGAATTGCAAAAGAGACTAAAAGCTCTTGAGCAATCCTTTGAGGAGCTTAATGCTACTCATGAGAGGCTAGTGGAAGCCCATGAGGAGCTTGGCAATGCTCACACTAAGCTTAAGGAAGCTCACTCCTCACTTGTTGATCAAGCTAAAACTGAAAAAGTGGTTAAAACATGTGACATAGGCATAGCTTGTGATATAATTGATGAATCTTTCTATAAGCCTATTATTGTTGCTGCTACTAACCCTTCATGTAGCTCATCTTCTACCACTACTACTTCATCTATGGATGATGGCTTCACTTGTGATGCCTCACTCATGGTTGAAAATGAGACATTGAAGAAGGAGGTAAATGAGCTCACTCACGCCTTAGGTAAAGCCTATGGTGGTGAGGCCCGCTTGCTTAAGTGCTTGGGTAGCCAACGTTTTTCTCTCAACAAAGAGGGATTGGGCTATACCCCCAAGAATGGCAAGGCGGCTTTTGCTACTCACAAAACTAGTTTTGTGAAGAGCAATGGTCGGTTTTGCACTAGATGCAAGCAAAGTGGGCATATAGAGCTATATTGCAAAAACAAGAACAAGATTGCTAATGTATCCTCTATTCAGTTTGATTCTTGCTATTTGCTTACCAAAGGTGTTAATGGTGTGAAAGCTAAATTCATTGGTGCACCAATTGTGGGCTCAAAGAAGAAAGCCATTTGGGTACCAAAGAGTTTGGTCACTAATCTTGGAGGACCCAAAAAGGTTTGGGTACCTAAAAAGAATTGATTTGTTCTTGTAGGTCAACTATAAAGCCGGAGGAAGGCATTGGGTGCTTGATAGTGGGTGCACTCAACATATGACCGGAGATTCAAGAATGTTCGATTCAATCAATTCAAGTGGCAATCATGGTTTTGACTCTATCACATTTGGTGACAATGGAAAAGGCAAGGTTAAAGGGCTTGGTAAGATTGCAATATCCAATGACATGAGCATTTCAAATGTGTTGCTAGTTGAGAGCTTGAACTTCAATTTACTGTCAGTTGCTCAGTTGTGTGATCTTGGTTTCAAATGCATTTTTGGAGTTGATGATGTAGAAATCATAAGTGTAGATGGCTCAAATTTGATATTTAAAGGATTTAGATATGAGAACCTTTATTTGGTTGATTTCAATGCTAGTGGAACACAATTGTCAACATGCTTATTCACTAAGTCCAGTTTGGGTTGGTTATGGCATAGAAGGCTTGGTCATGTTGGAATGAAACAGTTAAACAAAATAGTGAAGCATGATTTAGTTAGAGGCTTGAAAGATGTCACTTTTGAGAAGGATAAACTTTGTAGCTCTTGTCAAGCTGGCAAACAAGTTGGTAACTCCCATCCTAGGAAAAGCATGATGAGTACTAGCAAAGCATTTGAGTTATTGCACATGGATTTATTTGGACCAACAACATACACTAGCATCGGTGGAAGTAAATATGGCTTTGTGATAGTTGATGATTACACTAGATACACATGGGTCTTCTTTCTTAGTGATAAAAGTGAAACTTTTGAGATCTTCAAAACTTTTGTCAAGAGATGTCAGAATGAGTTTGAAACAACAATCAAGAAAGTTAGAAGTGACAATGGGAGTGAATTTAAGAATACAAGAATTGATGAGTTGTGTGATGACTTTGGCATTAGACATCAATTCTCACCCAAGTATACTCCTCAATCAAATGGGATTGTTGAAAGGAAGAACAAAACTTTGATTGATATGGCAAGGTCTATGCTCAGTGAATACAATGTCAGTCATTCTTTTTGGGCCGAAGCTATCAATACGGCTTGCTATTGTAGCAACCGTCTCTATTGCCATGGCATGCTAGAGAAGACACCATATGAGCTATTAAATGGAAGAAAGCCAAATATCGCATACTTTAGAGTTTTTGGATGCAAATGTTATATATTGAAGAAAGGTGCAAGATTGAGCAAATTTGAGAAGAAATGTGACGAAGGATTCTTACTTGGATATTCAACAACAAGCAAAGCATATAGAGTTTGGAACTTGGCTAGTGGTATTATTGAAGAAGTGCATGATGTTGAATTTGATGAAACTAAGGGCTCTCAAGAAGGAAATGAAAATCTTAATGATGTGAGAGGCACTCAATTGTCAAATGTAATGAAGAATATGGATATTGGTGATATTAGGCCAAGACAAGTGGATGATAATGAAGATGACCAGATGTTCTCCTCAAATGTGCAAGTTGATGCAAATCAAGCTAGTGGTTCTCATGATCAATCAAGTGCTAGTGAAGATCAACAAGCTAGTTCATCTCAACCAAGCAATCAAGTGCAAATCCTCCAACCAACCAATATTGCAAGAGATCATCCCATAGATCAAATTGTTGGGGATATTAGAAGTAGTGTGCAAACAAGATCGAGATTGGCATCTTTTTTGTGAGCATTTTTCTTTTGTGTCATCATTTGAGCCAACCAAGATAGAAGATGCATTGATGGATGTTGATTGGGTAAACGCTATGCATGAAGAGCTAAACAACTTCACCCGCAACCAAGTTTGGGAACTTGTTGAGAGACCAAAGAACTACAATGTAATTGGAACAAAATGGGTATTTCGAAATAAGCAAGATCAAGATGGGATAGTAGTAAGAAACAAAGCAAGATTGGTAGCTCAAGGCTACACTCAAGTTGAAGGTCTTGATTTTGGAGAAACATATGCACCGGTTGCAAGAATGGAAGCAATTAGAATTCTATTGGCTTATGCATGTGCTCATAATTTCAAGTTATATCAAATGGATGTCAAAAGTGCATTTCTCAATGGGTATATCAATGAGTTAGTATTTGTAGAACAACCTCCCGGTTTTGAAGATGACAAGAAGCCCAACCATGTTTACAAGCTCAAGAAGGCGTTGTATGGTTTGAAGCAAGCACCAAGAGCATGGTACGAGAGGTTGAGAGATTTCCTACTCTCTAAAGGGTTCAAGATGGGCAAGGTTGATACTACTCTCTTCACCAAGAAAATTGGCAAAGACTTGTTTGTGTTGCAAATATATGTTGATGATATTATTTTTGGGTCAACCAACCAAGAGTTTTGTGAAGAATTTGGGAATATGATGGCAAATGAGTTTGAGATGTCTATGATTGGAGAGCTTAGTTACTTCCTTGGTCTTCAAATCAAGCAAATGAAGAATGACACTTTTGTGAGTCAAGGCAAGTACATCAAAGATATGCTCAAGAAGTTTGGTCTAAATGATGCAAAAGCGATTAGTACACCTATGGGAACAAATGGACATTTGGATAGTGATGTTAGTGGCAACATGGTGGATCAAAAGTTGTATCGGTCTATGATTGGAAGCTTACTCTATGTGACCGCTTCTAGGCCGGACGTCATGTTTAGTGTATGCATGTGTGCAAGATTTCAAGCTTCACCAAGAGAGAGTCACTTGAAGGCAACTAAAAGAATATTGAGATATTTGAAGCATACACAAAATGTTGGATTGTGGTATCCCAAGGGGTCAAACTTTGAGTTGATTGGATATTCGGACTCCGACTATGCAGGATGCAAAGTTGATAGAAAAAGCACATCGGGCACATGTCAATTACTTGGAAGATCACTTGTATCATGGTCATCGAAAAAGCAAAACAGTGTTGCACTTTCAACCGCCGAAGCAGAATACATATCCGCAGGGAGTTGTTGTGCTCAATTACTTTGGATGAAAGCGACCTTGGATGACTTTGGAATTAAATTCAAACAAGTACCATTGCTATGTGACAATGAGAGTGCAGTGAAGCTCACCAACAATCCAGTACAACATTCAAGAACAAAGCACATTGACATTCGCCATCACTTCATAAGAGACCATCAACAAAAGGGTGATATTTCAATTGAGAATGTTGGTACCGATGATCAACTTGCCGACATATTCACCAAGCCACTTGATGAAAAGAGATTTTGCAAGCTAAGGAATGAATTGAATATACTTGATTTCTCAAATATGAGTTGATGCACCCTCCGTTATATGACATGCCTCTCCTTCGACAAAGCAAAGGTAAAATTGTTTGGCATGACATTCATTCTTGCTAAGGATATGCTTAGTGCATTTAGTCATTCCTTGCATCTTATAGGCTCATTCATGAAAATAAAATACTTTGGATGTACATATGGTACCACTATTGCTTCTATGTTTGATATGATCTAGTGGTAGCATATGACATGTTTATGGGCTTGTGAACCTAGTGTTTGACCTTGAAAACAAGCATTCAAGGGTTTAACCGACGTGAGTAAGATAACCATTGAAAGATGTGTGAAGAAGCTTACTCTAGAGCAAACTGTGTTAAATATCTTATGTTTGTTTGCGAGGTTGAACCAAACTTGATCACCCTATTGATTAACTTAACTCCTACTAAAATTGGTGTGCCTTTTATGGTACTTAATGACAAAGGGGGAGAAATGGTTAAGATAGATATATATAAAATTTGAGCATATAAATCGGGGGAGCAAGCTCATGAACTTATTGTTGCATTTGAATGTGCATATTCATATGAGTGATTGCATTGCAAAAGTTTAAATTCAATACACATGCTTGTGTGATGTATGCTAGAAATAAATTTTGAATGATGATTTGTGCACTAGCATGCATAAGTGGTAGCTAGATGTAAGTTGCTTTTACAAGTGATACTAGATCCTTTCATATAATGTTGATCTCATGAGGTATCTAGTGTTTGTTTTTAAGTCTAGCTAACCATGGTGCTAAGGATGATGAAAATTGGCAACTCCGATTGGTATCACGCTTCAAAGGTCCATTCTTTACACCTTAGCATCATTTGATAGTATTACTCTCCCACATTTCATATCTATGCATATGTGCCGAACTTGAACCAAACACTATAGCACATATGTAGGGGGAGCTAATACTAGTAGAGGTGATTCAAATTTTCAAATATATATCTTTGTAAAAGGTTGTCATCAATTACCAAAAAGGGGGAGATTGAAAGTCCTTGTTTGGTTTTGGGTAATTGATGTCACCTAGTGTACTAACCATGTCATGAAGTGCTTATGAGCTAGGTTGGTACACACCATATGTGGGAGCTAAATGACGATCATGATATTGGTGGTGATGGCCAAAAGATAGATCAAGTGCCTCACATTTGGAAGACGAAGAAGAGAAAAGCAAAATCCTATGGAGATCAAGGCAAAGGTATAAATAGGAATTTTGTTTTGGCACTCAAGACATCATAGAGGGTGTGAGTGCATTTAGGATAGATAGCCGTACTATTAAGAGGGGAATATCTCAGTGATCACGGTTATCAAGTGCCACTAGGTGAATTCATACATGCATATGCATTAGGACCTAGTGTGCTAACTCGAATCCTTTGAATATGTTTGTGAAAATGCTAACACACATGCACATGATGTTGTACACTTGTTGGTGTTAGCACATTTACAAAGGAGAAGTTGTTGGAGTTGGTTTGGATCAAAACAGAGAAGAAAATGGAGTTTTCTGTGTATGGTCGGTGGTACCGACCAGGGTGGTCGGTGGTACCGCCCATAGGTGCTGCGTGCAGCCTTCTCTGTAATGGGGCGTTTTTGGCCTGGCGGTGGTACCGCTATTACCTCGGTACTACCGCCGGCGGTGGTACCGACCGGATGGTCGGTGGTACCGTGGCCCTGAGTTTTTTTTCGCGAAGCTCTCTGTTGTTTTCGAAAATGGCTTGCCGGTAGTACCGCCATTACCTCGGTACTACCGCCCACGGTGGTACCGACGCAAGGTCGGTAGTGGCTGGTTTTTCGCGAGGCTCTCTGTTGTTTTTGAAAATGGCTTGCCGGTAGTACCGCCATTACCTCGGTACTACCGCCCACGGTGGTACCGACGCAAGGTCGGTAGTGACTGGTTTTTCGCAGAGCTCTCTGGTCGCGGCGCTTTTTGGCCTGGCGGTAGTACCGCCATCACATCGGTACTACCGACCTCGGAGGAACCGACCAGGGGTCGGTGGTTTGCCGAAATCAGCGGGATATGGGAAAACGGCTAGTTTGACTCTGTCGGTGGTACCGCCCAGGAGGGGTCGGTACTACCGACCAAGCGCAGAAAGGTAGGGTTCGGGCCGCCGCCGCCCCTTCCCTATATATTGAACGTGGCCACCTTTGGGGGGATTTTCTTGACTCTCTGACTTCTTGAACATCCTCTTGAGTAAGATCTAATCCCTCCCTCCGATCTCTTTGCTTGTTAGTGCGAATCCAAGTGAGATCGAGAGATCCAAGTGCATTTGCTTGTGAGTTTGCATCTAGTGGCACTTGGCGATTGTGGTTGCTGCGGATATTCTTATTACTCTTGGTGGTTGCCGCCACCTAGACGGTTTGGAGCAGCGGAGGAGATTAGGCACGAGTGGTGATTGTTCGTGGCCATCTCCCGGTGATTTGTAAGGGGTTTCTTGTACCTTCCCCGGCGGAGCGCCAAAGGTAACTCTAGTGGATTGCTCGTAGCTTGTGGATCCCCATCTTGTGTTGGTTGTGCGGCACCCTATTGAGGGTTAGGCGTGTGATGCCTATTAGCGCGTGAACCTCCAAGTGGGTGTATCGCTACAACGGGGACGTAGCTTGCCGGCAAGCAAGTGAACCTCGGAGGAAAAATTATTGTGTCAACTTGTCTCCGTGGTATTCATTGATATTCATTTATTAATCTCTTGCCGGATCGGTATACACACTTCTATCTCTTGTACTTACATTTGTTACTTTCTTGCAAGTTAATATTATACCTTGTTGTTAGTTACATTTTCTTATCTTGTATAGTGATATACATTATTGCTCTTTTAGTTGTCTAACTAGTTTGTTTAAGTGTTGTTGTAGAATTTTTATAGGCTATTCACCCCCCCCCTCTAGCCATTTAGGACCTTTCAAGGGGGTACAACTTATGGATAACACATACTCAACCCTTGACCACGCAGGGTCATCACTCACACCTACTCCTGCCCATACACAGCCTCAGGGAAGCGACTGTCCTCAACCTCGATGTCGTCGTCTGACTTGTGAAGTTGGGCCACGTACTTGTAACAACCTGTAGAAAACCCTTAACCCAAAAATCGTAACTTTCAAAAACTTTTTGAAAATAACCCAAGCTTGGTGAGTGCCATGTAGGAAACCCTGCCTAGATGCATAGGTAACACCCATATAAAGGTAAAAGCATATGCATTGCTATTTGATTTATGATTTGGATCTTATCTTTTTATATGTGTGTTATATATTAAGTAAAACTCTATAAGGACTATGATCCAAATCCCAACACGCTGACACAAGGTAACCTCGGTGCATGATGCCCCGAAAACCTAACCAACCCCTAGAGACCCAAGTGGGTCCCACACTGGTTCACACACACACCCTTGGTTCATATGCATAATGGAGAAATGGAAAAGGGGGGAAAATCCTGGAAGAAAAGGAGAAGGAGAAAGAAGCCCGAACAGGCCCAGCCGGCCCAGCCTGCCTACCCACGCGCGCGCACCACGGCCGTACTCCAGGGCCCAAGCTGTTCCGGCCTGCTCCCCTCGCACGCGGCCCACGGATGCGCCTCACGGCCCGAGCGCACGCGCGCTGTTGACACTTACTAACGTCGTTACTTAGAATGGACCTTACGATCCATCCCCGACAACGACGCCAGAAATGCTTGTTGGTATTTCTTAGCGTAAGCAGAAGAATCCGCAAGCGCACGGAATTACCGTTGTAGCACTTCACCCGGTGGTATTCAGGGTATCGTATTTCCACGAGGAATGGAGGTATTTCTTCTATCTAGTTCGTCCAAGGACAACACAAGGGTAGAGAAGGAGAAGGGAATAGAGACGGATCGCTAAAGCTTTACTGTCTAAAGATAGATAAACGTTACTTCTACTTGTTCACTTCGGGCACCGGCTTATACCTGGTCTGCCAGGTAACTCCGGCCTTTGTGTAGCTCTACGCCGTAACTGAACGTGGGGAAAACTAAGGGCAAACAAGGCTGTCACCACCTGCCGCCGATCCCTCACCCGTGGATTACGAGGCAAACGAAGGTGAATCCTAGCCTAGACACCACGTCTACGCTATTGATCACTACTCTAGCGTTGCGCAGGAACCCCTCCAAATGATTCAGAGGTTCCTCTACTAGAGTATCCGCTACGAGAACGGACGACGAACCCGCAAACAAGAAGAGATAAAGCTTATCTAATCAAAAGAACAATAATATTATAGAAACCACGAACACTTACTATGTATGGATCCCGATGTGGGTACAAGGTAAGGGTTCGTCGAGGTACAAGCTCGGGGAGAGACCGACAAGCCCGGTACTTCCCCGCTCTCTTCCCTCAGATCTCACTCTCCAACTCTAGAAAGCTACTAGGGCATGGCCCTAAGGAGTGGGGATCTACTCAAGAGAGAGGTGCTCTTATATTCCTTTTGTGTGTTGTTGTCTTTGGCCTCCCCTCCCCCTCTCCTTATATAGGTGCTTTAGGTCGGTTTAGGAGGGGGTTTGCTACAAAATTCACCCGAAACCGCCTTAGGGGCATTGATTGCACCGCCTCTGCAAAGGAGGTGGCCACGTGGCAGCACCAGGGGGGCGGTCGACCCAGGGGGCGGCCGCCCCCTGGCTGGGCCCATCCAGCCCAGGCAAAGGCCTGGCTTGCTCTTTTGGGCTCTTGAGTTCGTTCCCGGTTGAATTTTGCTGCATTTCTATATGGGCTTTTTGTGTCCTTGTTCATTTTGCGCATTTTGGCGTGTTGGATTGCGCCTTTTTGGTTGTTATCCACCTGGGTAGGTGGGCCACATGGTATTTGTGTTGCATAATGATGTTTTATGCATTATTTTCCTTGCCTTTATATGCATTTCCATCGATGTATGCCTGTAAGCGAATAATCACCAAAACTCGTGGAATGCATTAGTGTAAAGCCCTATTCACTAGTCTTGGGAATATTTATATATATATTTATAATGAAGTTGGTGGTATAAAATATGAGTTAAGGACCACCAACAAGCTCCCCCACACTGAGCCCTTTGCTCGTCCTCGAGTAAAGATTAGGACTAAGATGGGTCATCTCTCTGATATGTAACCTGCATACAAGTTATTCCAAGCTTCACCTGCACTTATGAACTCTGAAGTGTCTACCATGATATCTTGGGTGATTGAAAGATGGGACAACATGGATTCAAATCCCCTTGCATCAATCAATTCAGAAACTTGGGTTTTCATTTAATTTTGAAAATGTAAACCATAGCTTAGCTCCTCAAATGATTCTCTCAAATCGCTTATTTATGTGTTTGGTTCCTCACCAAGGCATACCAAAGTGTTGCCTTCTTTCTTTCCTATTCCTAAAAAGCTTTTGTGGAGTTTGGGTAGGTAAAGATATGAAGGCATACTTACTCCGCATATTTTGCTAAGTCAAATCTCGGATCCGAGGAGAAAGATGCCATACCCTTAGATCAAGAAGTGCAAGTGTGGGGAATATATATGTATATATATATATATATATTTTTTCTTTTGAACTCCTTTTTCATGCTTCTCTCTCCTTTTTTTAGAAACTTATGAAAATATGGGCTATCTTTATTATTATTATTTTTTTAGAGAGAGGCGGGCATCGAAGTACCCATTGTTTTCTCATTTGGACACTTGTCCATTTTTTTTCTGCTCTCTCATTTTTTTGGCACATGCTTCTTTGGCATGGCATCTTTTCTCTTTTCTTCATGCTTTTTGGCATGGGATTATTTTTTTCATAGCCCATATTTTGCAAAAGTAAAAAGGAATTTCGGGAAGAGAGGTTCATAGCACAAGTGGTGGAGTTTTTATTTTGGTGGAATGGAAAGGCATGTTTTTGCGTAACTCTTAGTGCAAGAGTTAGCATTTTTTTATGTGGGTGTACGTGAATCTTGATCTTAGGGGCATGATAAGTTTCTCAACAAGGCATCAACAAGACTTGACAAAACTCAATGCAGTAGTAAGTTGCAAGTATTTGGAGGTTTTAAAATCTAACACTAGATATGGCTTTGGTAGGAATTTTCATATCATTGAGGAGCATGCTATTTGAACTTTGTTTTTGTAAAATAAATCTCAAGTTCTTCACATGAAAGAGCAAGGTTCATTTTCATCCTACTATATCTCATATTTCAATTACTTAGATAGCATGGGGTCCCTATGAAATGTGTTCATAAGTTATAGGAATATTAGCAAGGAATAAAGAGTATGCAAATTTTATCAAAGGATAACTTGGAGATGACATGTCAAAAGTTTTGTCTTTTTAATTTGTTTAGTTTTAATCTTCAAAACATGGGAGATGTGAGGATAGAGTTTTGCACAAACCATCGTTTGAAGATGAAGGAGTTTACGATGAGTTAGAAATGATTTGACCAACCCGGAAGTTAAGTCAATCCATTCTAAAACCTTTTACCTTGTCCTTCTCCATGTTAGGTTTCTCGATGTTGTGCAAAGTGTTGGGGAGATCTCAATTGTGTGAAAGGTTATACCTGGGAGATCTCCCCCACACTTATTCTTGTACCTGTTTATTGAAACAAAACAAAAGAAACAAAAAGAAAGGCTCTACCAGTTTGAAAACTGGGAAGGCTCAATTTTATTATGAAAAACCTTTTTTTTATTTTTATCATTTAGGAAAACTCTCTCTTTTTTTTAAAGCAGAACTCAAACAAGGCTAAGATAAGTTTTGCTATAAAGTGCTAGCCTTGGTTCATCTCCATTAAAGATTACTTCTTTTGTTTATGCAAACAACTTAGGTTCATTAATCAAAATCTAACGCCATGTCAAATTTTGATTAAAGAAGGTCATTTTAACCTAAGCACCATGCTTAATTTAAAAAGACCAATGGATGTACCGGGCCCGGTATACCCAAACCAGAGCAGCCGTCATAAACAATAAGAAGCATGAATTTGTATGGTCTAGTAAACTTATGGAGATAAAAGTGAGTAAGGCATTTGATGATTTTTTTTGAAGCACTTCATGCTCTCTTACATCGTATGTACCCTTGTTCTTCTTGATCATATCCTGAAAAGGGTTAACAACCAAGAATACCCGAAGGTGCACACTAACTAGATAGCATGATCTTATTTTTATTAAGAATTTTTTTTTAATGATAGTAATAAAAGAAATATAAAGCTATTTTTAAATCATTATATAAATATTTTTTATTTTTTTTAGGAAAATCTGGGGTATCTCCCGGCAGTGCTTAAGTTATAGTCTTAAGCTTGACCTTGGGAACTTCATCTTGCAGCCTACAGTGGTGGTGTAAATCCCAGTTCACCACCAAGTATTTGGCATTAACACTCAAGCTGCAAGGTTAGCACCACCATGCATCTACGGGATTTGCAATGTTTGTGATAAACATAAGCATCCACAACCATTCTCTTAAAGAGTTTGACAACGAGAATCAAGAGAAGGTTGTGATCCTCGTAGAAGCATGTGGTTTGAAGCAAAACGAACTCTAGAGAACCTAAAAGTGAGCATGTGACATGAGGGATCTCAAAAAAGAAGTTATCATGCTCATTAACAGATTCTTGCTTGGTTTCTAGAGTTGTTGCTTCACACATGTCCATGGCATGAAAGTTTCCGCACTGGAAAGATCTATCATGAAAGACGAGCGTTGATACTTGACTGTTGTCGAGAACAACGTTATGATGGCCAGAGGGACATGGATTAAGCTCGAGCGAGGATGGTACTGGACGTATCATTTCATAAGGATGAGATTGAAACTCAAACGAAACGCACGGAGCTATGCATTTTACCACCTCGCATGAGTTAGCATTGGGCTGCTCCTTCGCCTTTGGATTTGCGGAACTAGCGATAGACTCGGCGGAAGTGATTGCTCCCAACTGTTCATCAGGGCCCCCACGGAATGGTTTCTCTATGGAAAGTTTTTCGAAAGGGTGGCCTAACAGAAGTTCGAATTCGAGGATGTCATAGATATGGAAATCTAGGTGAACCACATTTTCGTTTATTTCAAAAGGTACGGCCTTAGCAACTCCACAACACTCCCAGAGAAACCCTGGCGGACCTTCAAAGAGTTTGTCGGTCGGGATTAGCGGAGTGTTACCCAAAAGAGATTCCGCTAAGAATTTTGACATGATATTTGTTCCGACCGATGGGTTGTGAAGAGCATCGACAATTGTTCCCCTAAATGTGCAAGATATGGTCGTGGAGGGTGAAAGAATCCGAATTACATCAGAATAACGTTTCACCTCCACTAACAATTCTTTTGATGGCTCTATTTTAGGGGACACTTCATATGTTGAGCGTTTTTCGTACCTACGAAGGTTCGTGATTCTGTCATAATCCTCGAATTCAATTGCAAACTCCGAAGGATAAAGCATTATCGGTGTTTGCAGCTCGGGTGAGGGCTCAAAAGTTGAATCTATGTATGGCAAAGTTGTTGATTTGACTGATGAGGGCTCCTCAAAACTTGACATGCCCTTGTTTTGGAGAGGTTTTGGTTCTACAACGGGAGAAGTGTGCTTCTCTAGGAAGTTATCAAGGATTTTTCTCTGTTCCGTTGTAGATTTGCTTGAAAACGACCCTCCAGCGGCCCTGTCAAGGACTAGGGCAGCATCTTCATCTAGACCCGTAGAAAAGAGATGCAATTGCACGCTCTCGGGTAAAGACATGTTTGGGCTAGCGTGTAGTATCGTCAAATACCTGGCCCAGGCTGCACCTATAGACTCCTCATCTTGCTCGAAATGGAGGATTTCCTTTGGTATATAGGTGATACGGATCTAGGGAAGAATGCAAGATAAAACTTGTTTTTAAGTTCTTCCCAATCCCCATTCACACTTTCTACGACATTAGCGTACCATTATTTCGCCTCCCCATTGAGGGAAGACGAAAACAATTTCCACTTAATCGTTTCTTTTGTCATGCCTGGGATGCTTAGGCATGAGCAAATTTCCTCAAGATCTAGCAAGTGGTTAAAAGAATCTTCATTATGAAAACCAGAGAAGTGTAGTGCCCGAGCTATGGATTTTAAATAAGGGTGGAGTCCATCATTGGATGAAAGTTTTGGAGAAGGTTTTGGCTCGACGAACTCCCCCTTTGAAGCGGACGGATTTTGAATTGGAGTGGTTGGCTTCATGATAGAAAAGGTAAAAAGAAAATATTTTTGGTTTTTATAAAAAGGGATACAGATACGAGGATGAACTAGGTTCGAAGAAAATAGCAACCGTTCCCCGGCAACGGCGCCAGAAATGCTTGTTGACACTTACTAACGTCGTTACTCAGAATGGACCTTACGATCCATCCCCGGCAACGATGCCAGAAATGCTTGTTGGTATTTCTTAGCATAAGCAGAAGAATCCGCAAGCGCGCGGAATTACCGTTGTAGCACTTCACCCGGTGGTATTCAGGGCATCGTATTTCCACGAGGAACGGAGGTATTTCTTCTATCTAGTTCGTCCAAGGACAACACAAGGGTAGAGAAAGAGAAGGGAATAGAGACGGATCGCTAAAGCTTTACTGTCTAAAGATAGATAAACGTTACTTCTACTTGTTCACTTCGGGCACCGGCTTATACCTGGTCTGCCAGGTAACTCCGGCCTTTGTGTAGCTCTACGCCATAACCGAACGTGGGGAAAACTAAGGGCAAACAGGGCTGTCACCACCTGCCGCTGATCCCTCACCCGTGGATTACGAGGCAAACGAAGGTGAATCCTAGCCTAGACACCACGTCTACGCTATTGATCACTACTCTAGCGTTGCGCAGGAACCCCTCCAAATGATTCAGAGGTTCCTCTACTAGAGTATCCGCTACGAGAACGGACGACGAACCCGCAAACAAGAAGAGATAAAGCTTATCTAATCAAAAGAACAATAATATTGTAGAAACCATGAACACTTACTATGTATGGATCCCGATGTGGGTACAAGGTAAGGGCTCGTCGAGGTACAAGCTCGGGGAGAGACCGACAAGCCCGGTACTTCCCCGCTCTCTTCCCTCACATCTCACTCTCCAACTCTAGAAAGCTGCTAGGGCATGGCCCTAAGGAGTGGGGATCTACTCAAGAGAGAGGTGCTCTTCTATTCCTTTTGTGTGTTGTTGTCTTTGGCCTCCCCTCCCCCTCTCCTTATATAGGTGCTTTAGGTCGGTTTAGGAGGGGGTTTGCTGCAAAATTCACCCGAAACCGCCTTAGGGGCATTGATTGCACCGCCTCTGCAAAGGCGGTGGCCACATGGCAGCACCAAGGGGGCGGTCGACCCAGGGGGCGGCCGCCCCCTGGCTGGGCCCATCCAGCCCAGGCAAAGGCCTGGCTTGCTCTTTTGGGCTCCTGAGTTCGTTCTCGGTTGAATTTTGCTGCATTTCTATATGGGCTTTTTGTGTCCTTGTTCATTTTGCGCATTTCGGCGTGTTGGATTGCGCCTTTTTGGTTGTTATCCACCTGGGTAGGTGGGCCACATGGTATTTGTGTTGCATAATGATGTTTTATGCATTATTTTCCTTGCCTTTATATGCATTTCCATCGATGTATGCCTGTAAGCGAATAATCACCAAAACTCGTGGAATGCATTAGTGTAAAGCCCTATTCACTAGTCTTGGGAATATTTATATATATTTTTATAATGAAGTTGGTGGTATAAAATATGAGTTAAGGACCACCAACACGCGCGCGCGCTCAACCAACGTCGCGCGGCCCATCGCCCGTGCCAGCCCAACCACGCACGCGCTCCCGCCCCCTCTCTCACAAGCCGACTGACAGGTGGTCCCGCTGATCCCACCTGTCATCCCCCACCTTTTCCCCCCCCCTCTCCTCTGCTTTTCCTCTGCGCCAAGGCAGAGCGCTCCGCGCCGAAGCGAATCCAAGGGGACGCCCCGCATCCCCGCCGCCCCTGTTCGGCCCGTTGGGAAGACGACTCGCGGATGGGCGCCACGTCCCTGCATCCGGAGTGCAGCGCCCTCCACACCCGGATAAGCGCGGCCGCGCCGCTGACGTCGCCGTCGTGGCCCGCGCCGCTGACGCCATGGCATCCACTTTTGACCGGCCGCCGCCGCAATTGGGAGCGCCAGCCGCTCGCCCGCTCGCACCCACCTCCGAACCCTAACCCTAAGCCCCTAATCGCCATACACGTACCCCTCCACTGTTCCCCGCCGTCCATTGCAGCCATGGACGTCGGGCGGCTATATAAGCGCCGCACCGCGAGCCCTCGCCCCCTCCCAACCATTCGCCGCCACTCGGGTGGCAACCACACCAACCAGCCAAGCCGCGAGGAGGGAGAAGAGGGAGGCGGAAGGGAGCCGGAGGACGGAGCCCTGTCCGAGGCTCTGCTCGGAGCTCTGCCCGGAGACGCCGGAGCGGAGGACGATGCCCCGGACAACTACGCCGACGTTGCGGCTCACCCTGCACTGCTTCGACTTGACACGGCCACGCCTCGCCACTGCACCGCCATCCTAGCCACCCCGAGCCCCACGGTAAGCGCCGCATGTCTCTTGCCTCTGAGCGTGCGTTCGCCATGGCCACCAAGGGCGCCGCCGCGTTCCTTCCCCATTGGGAGGGGCAAGGCGCCGCCCAGTCGAGCACCATGCCACACAGCACACACCGCACACGTGGGATAGGCGAGGGATGGCGAAGCCGAGCCACACGGGCTCGGGAACGCCCAGTCGAGCGCCACGCCGGGCGCGCTCGCCATGGCCAGTGCACGGCCGTGGCGAAGCCGTTCCGGTCGACACCATCCCCCTCAGCCGGTAAGAGCTAGCCGACCAACCTCACCATGACACAGCACGCCTAGCCGCACTCTTGGGCACACCCCGGGTCCTTCTGGGGGGAGGGGCCTTGACCACGGGAGCCGAGGGCCACCGGAGCACTGCCGCGCCCGTGCGCGAGGAGCGGACTCCGCTGCGAGTTTTGGTCGCCACCGGTAGCAGGGAGACACGCCTACCTACCCCAACCAGGAGCCACGACGATCTATCACGCAGTCGCAACGTCTCCACACTGTTTCACCGTCGCGGCCGGTAGCCGAGGTCCGCCGCCGCGCCTTATCGAGCCGCTGGAAGACCCAAGCCCCACCTTTTGGTACCTTGTCGAGCTCGCCGTAGAACGGAGAAGCCGTTGGGGGTCTCCATTGGCTCGATTGACCACCGAAGTGCGAAGAGGAGGGAGGAGATCACCGCCGGCAAGCGCCGGGCGGAGGAAAGAACAGGGGGAAAAGAGGGAGAGCCATCGTGTGCACTCGGTGCACAGGAGCCAGAGAGAAGAAGGAGAGGGTGAACGCGGTCAACCGTAGACCCTGCCTGCGGCCTATGAACCAACACGGGAAGTCCACCATGGACCGCCCCCACGACCCCCGGCTGTTCACAGGCCCGGTTAAGGCCCAAAGCGCCACGTGATCCCACTCACAGGCCGACACATGTCCGGGCTAGCCCGGCCCAGACCGGCCCAAACCCAGCCCATATCCGGCCCGCCAAAACCCAGTCACAGCCCGGTCAGCGTTGACCATTGACCAGTCAACGTTGACTGACACCGGGCCCCACTTGTCAGCCTCACAGAGCCCTGGACCAATCGAAAGATGCCAAGTGTCACAGCTAGGGCCCGCCACGTGTCAGCAGAGGGGATTTTTGGACCTTTTCATTTTTAGAAATGATTTCAAACTTAGAGAATTCATAAGAAATTCATATGGTCTCAGAAAAATACGAAACCAGTTTCTAAATTTTTCTAAAAATAAGCACTACGTCATAGGCCTATGTTTGAGTGAATTTGGATCTTTTGGATTTCAGTTGCTTCTTTGTGAACATCTATAGGAGTCGCTTATTGCAACGTTACGTCTTGTTTTTCAGCCCCGGAGGAGCAGGACCCTGAGGAGGAGGACTACGAGTACTAGGAGGAGCTCGGAGACGACAATTCCGAAGGTGCCATAGCCCATCCAACCCCGTAGAACCTATTAGACATGCATTAATGTAGATGCTAGCGCTTTACATTCTGCAAACTGAACTGTGATAGGATGCATGATAGATTGCTTGTGAAGCCATTACCTTGTCGCAACCTTTCCCCTGCACACCCGCTTATAGGTTAGATACCGCTTATTCACGCATGATACTTGCTTCTTCTACGCATTATATCTGTGATGTGATGCTTGTGATGATGCTTGTGTTTGGTTAAGGCACGTGGTGCCATAACAACGGGATGGTATATGGGGAGATCTTGGCGCGTGTCTTGGGTGCGTGTGGGTGAGGGTCGAGTCGATCAGACAAGATCTACGACGAGTCCGGTGACGAATCTTGTCGAGGGAATGTGACCTGGGCATTCCTTGGGGAGTACCTGTGGCGGGTACATTATGACCTTGAGAAGAGGTCCTGGGGAGGAGTGCCTTCGTGGGGCGAATCCCCGGGATAGAGGTGCTGTGTCAGCACGGGGGTGATGGAAGCCCCCAAGGAGGAGGTATCTTGTCCGGTCCTTAGGGCCCGATTGCGCTAGGGTGATCAGACCATAGTACCTTCGTGCGCACCACTTGTTCTTGTATAGGCACAGAACCGTTCCTACCCCCTGGGCGAAACGATGTCGTTACTGCTAGGCTGAAAGGTGATAAGTGTAGGGAGGTAAGGGCTGGATACCCACACCCTCCTAAGACAACGTGGTGTTTTATTTGGTACGCCAGGATCCACGTCTCACAGTCTCAGCGTTACGGTGGTTTTCCACCGGGGTGCCCCAGGGCTGAGTGGTAGGATGGCATCGTTGCGGATTAGGGGGAAGTTCGGAATATGTCCAAGCGAGCACGATCGTCGATGATGACTAACCTGTGGTTCCATGCGTACACGCTCTGCAGAGTTGATCGATCTATACGTATAGCCGTGTCCACGGTCATGGACAACACTATGGCGCTCAGTTTCCCCCGGACTTAGTGAGAGGTGTCCTTTCTTCTCTTCCCCTGGTTGATAGGCCCGGCATGGCCGTTGAGGCAAGGAGCGAGAGGGAGTCGCCCTTGCCGCTTAGAGAGTGTGAGAGTGTGTGGTGAGATGTGTGTGGATGGTCTGGTTGGGACATCCGGGAGGGTGATCGGGTGGCCGATCACATGACTAGATGATGGAAATAAAACTTGATGAACTATATACTATAAAAGATGACTATATGCATAGGAAAACTACAGCCATATTAGGTTCTTTTGATCTACCCTTGCATCCACCTACCACATAGCAAAATTAAGCATAGGATGGGAAAGTGTGGCCAGTACAAATCGTACTGAAAATTCGGTTAAACAGGTGCTGAGCCCGAGTACGACAACGAGGGCGATGGATGGGAGGACTAGGGGGCCTTGTTCTACGCTCGAGTTGGAGGAGTCGACAAGTCTTCTACCGAGATCGTGTCTTCTGATGCTGTTCTGGATGTCATGTGATGCTTGATTCCGCCAAGTGGCGATGTAATAATAAGTAAATCCTGCTATTTGTACTCTTAAGACAGGGATTCGATGTATGCACTTTGTTTATCAACTGAATTTCTATGATAATGTGATGGCATGATCTTCGGAGACTGTCGCATTGTTGTTGTATCTGTGGATTTCCCTTCGAGGAAATCATGGTAGGTTTCAGTACTTCAACGCTTCGGTGAGCTCCTCGGTGGGCTTGGCTCCAGGGAGTATAGGGCAAGCGGTGAGGTTGAGCCGTGTGGGTGCTATCTCAAAATCCTCGGTCCTGGGACGGATCTTGGCGCGCTCCTCCTTGGGCAGCTTCTCCCAGATGCCCTTCATCTCCCGAAGTCGTTTCTTGTCCGACTTCTTCCAGGCTTCCCAAGTCCTTTCGCACTTATCCTGCAAGTACTCAGTGGTTCTGACATACTCTATCAGGTGTCCTTGGTTGCGCAGTGCTTTCTTTCTTGCCTCCTCAAGGTCCAGGGTCAGGGTTGTGGCGGAACCATCCTGATTATAAGAGCTCAAGTACCGTCTTAGTCGAATCCGTCTGACATCGACTCATACTTGAACCCATATAACCCCGGTAGTCTGGAAATCTCAAAGGATTTCTATCATCACACAACATACAGGATCACATCGTTCAAGAATTACATTCGTAAAGATACATTACAGAGAAACGGAACCGAATTTAAAATATCAGAGTATGAATTTAAGATGGAGTTATTACAATACCAGATTTAAAAGTGCGGAAGCTGAAATAAGTTTGAAAATACGACCACTACCCATGTGGTCCAAATAAAACATTGTTTGATACTTAACTCAACACAACTCACTCCTCCTTTTTCAGATAATGTGCCACTAGAAGTCTCAGACCAGCAAAAGAAAAGGGGAAGCTTCTGGACGACCCTACCCTGGGCCTACTCCTCATCACCTTCCACCGGGTAGAGGCAGTGCTTACAATAGCCAAAGTAGACCTGGCCATCTGCAACAAACGGGATAAACCCTGAGTACGGGAATGTACTCAGCTAGACTTACCCGTCCAACTGAAAATAAAGACACCAAGGATATGCAAGGCCTTTTTGGGTGGAGTTGGGATCTTTTAGTTGCGGAAAGCTCATAATTAAGATAAGGAGTATTAATTGATATAGGTGAGCTGTCAGTTTTAGACCTATTTCTTTACTCTAGGTTTGCACCTGAACTATTACACACACTTGAGTCTAACAAGCAATAGTATAACCATATCCAGTTGACTTCTCATATTTTAGTTGAACCTTTAATCATCACATGGAGTTGTATCGTGGTGAAGCTCGCCATAGTTTCCCACTAACCGGGGGAGACGGCGACTCGAATCGAATTCCAAACCAGCTGGTGAAAGACCTTTAATACCAGCCCACACTTTCCCCGTCGGGTCCATGCATTGGGCAACCGCTCGATGCTTGTTCGTGGTGGTAATCGTCGCGGTTCAAGCACGGACCACCCAATTGGAACCTGGCGATGGCCTCTCGCGGCAGATCGCATTTCCATACTAGAGGGCACGACACGGGTTGATTTCGGCCCGAACAGCGTCTAACCGGCTTTGGGGTCGATGATTACGGCACCGACATATCCCTAACTAAAAGGGTGCGTTCAAAAATGAACGAGGGCTAACATCGATACAAACCTACACGATCCAACGGACGCTCTGCCCCAAGTTTTCAAACTTGTTCCTTGCCTTCCAGTTGACCGTATTTCATTACTACTCAGATTCTTTTCCACGATAGCAAATATAGGCAACCGTGATGCGATAAATACCCATCAAGGTATTACGGGAACATCCTTAATTACTACTTTTATCAAGTAGGCTAAGCAATTCTATATTGTAAATAAATAACGGGATAACAAGGTAGGTATTAACCAATAACCAAGGGATGGCAATGCAGTAAGTAGGATTCATTCTAACTCCTAAACCTAATGCATCACAATATTGAAGGACTCAAGTAATTTTAATTGCAAAAGATAGGAGGCTTAATATGCTCCGGGGCTTGCCTTGAGAGAAGACTGAGGCCTCGTGGGAGGGGCACTCAGGCAGGTTAGTGTCGGCCGCGGGATCGGCTTCCTCGGCTTGATGCAGTTCCGGGATCTCCTGCTCGGCGTTTGCCTCCTGCTCTTGGTCTTGCTCTTGAACTGTCGATCTTATTGTAATGCGGTTGAAAATAATAATTAAATAATGCGTGGTGCGGGATGCGGTGGTAAGAAAAGTAACATTTCTTGCAAACCAACAAAACCAACTTGTTGAACCACTTTTGACATTGAGGTAAGTACTTACTTATCTCATAAAATAAAATCCATTTATTCACCTATTTCTCATTTAATAATTTAAAAGAAACTCGAGTTTGAACTGCAAGTGTATTTTTCTGAACTCAGAAAAATCCACAAAAATTCCAAAAGGCAACTAACACTCACTGGACTTCACTGAAACAATTTTTAGCCAAAAATAAAATACAAGACTGCAGATATAAAAATAACAATAAACTACTCAAAAAGGTGTTTTGAACTAACTTTTTATACAAAAGGTGTTCAACAGCAGACTTCATAATTTTCCTGGTTTCTTCTACCCCTAAACATTCTACTGTAGAAAACTTGAGGTCAGAGCATAAACATACCAGCCTACACAAAATAAATAAATCTATTCCAAATTAAACTCATTGAACTACATCCCTACTGGAAAAGGGTGCTAAACTCAATTTCATATTTTTCCCAGATTCTAGTTCACATTTCATGTTTATCAAGAAAGTTCCATGAACAGAAACATTATATTATTTCTTACATGAATTTCCAAAGGAAAACACAGAAAAGTACATTTGTAAAGAAACTTCAGATTTTTTCCATACAATAGCTCATTCTTACATTTTTATTAGCTTGAACATCACAAACAAAGACTACACCAATTTTTCCACATTTTATTTCGACATATAGAACACCTTAACATTTATTCTAAGAAATCAGCCAAAAAGGACTTTTAATCTTAACAGAAACTTTTTCTACAAAAATAGTGCATCATATATTTTTCACAGGTGTAAAACATGATAATAAACTTACACAAAATTTTCCAGGAATTATCTCAACTAGAAAGCACTTATTTTCATTTATCTCAACAAAAGCATATAAACCGAATTAAATAAAAACAGTAAAATAAACTTCTAACAAAAATACTTTCATATTTTTCTATGATATATCTACTCATACACAGGCTAGCAAAATTGGAAGTACTTCATTTGGACTTTTAAAACGAGCTACACAAAAATAACAAGCATTCCTAGAAAATAAAACCTAAAAAGGAAAACATTGAAATCTTCCCGGCCCACTGCGCGAACTCGGTCCATGGGCCAAGAGAGGCGGACGCGCGGGGTCCGCTGGACAACGGGACCCACCCGTCAGAGGGGGCGAAGCAGGGAGGAGGTTTGACCGACGATTGCTCGCCGGCGGTGAGGTCTCCGGCGGCGGTGCGGTGCTTGATGGACTCGTCTCGACGAGGCGGAGTGGTGGCCGAGGTTAATCGGCTGGTGGTGGCCTGGCTAGGGCGGAACGGTGGTGCGGCTCTTTGGTGCCGAACGGCGGCGAGCAGTGGCCAAGGCGAGCCGAGCGCTCGGCCTTGCGTTCGCGGGCAGCAGAGGGAGTGAGAGCGAGAGCGAGTGAGGGGGCTGTGAGCGCGGGTGAGAGAGAGGCGAAGGGTGCTTGGGTTTTGGCCGGGGCCTTGGCCGGCCGGTGGTGGTGGCGGGGGCCACGGCCGGCGGGCGACGCGCGCGGCAGCAGGGCTCGGCAGACGTGGCGAGCGGCGACTGGCGAGCGGGGATAGCTGGCGTGCTCAGGTGGGAGAAGATCGGAAGGGGAGTGGCTGCGCGGGATTTGCACAGGCATCGCCGGCCACACGGTAGCTTTGGCCGGCGTACGGCGCGGCCGTGTCAGGCGGCCGGCGCACCGTGCGCGGGCGGGCGCGCGTGCGGGCGAGCGGCGAGAGCTAGGCTGGCGCGGCGGGTTGGGCCGAAAGACCGGATGGGCCAAAAGTGAAGGCGCGGGAAAAAAATTTGTTTCCTTTTTCTTTTTCCAAATATTTTCCAAAGTTTGACCACTCAAAAACAGTTTCAAAAACTTCAAACCAGGCTTTGACCCAAATATAAAAGTTGCTCAAAATAATTTTCTCTACAACTTTCATATAGAACACTTTTCCTAAAACTCATTTTCTCAACCTCCACATAAATAAAGCCAATTTTTGAGCTATAAATCATTTTATTCTCACATATTTAGTTACTCAACTGTATTGAACTAGGTTAAGGTGTTAATACAAAAAGTGTTATACTCAATATTATTTATTTTATAAAATTATTTGCCAAGTCAGAAACCCACCTAAACCCTTAAGTCCAATAGAAATCCAAAATTCAAATAAACAAGCAAAAGGCAAAAGCACCTTTATGCTCATGAAATGATGCAATGCATTGCTTATGTATTTTAGTAGCTAAATGTAGTTCCTAATGCAGTGCTTGACCCTAGGGTGTCACAGCCCTTCCCCCCTTAAAGAAATCTCGTCCCGAGATTTGAGTTACGTACCAATCTTTATAAAAAGCGGGATAGTTCACTCGCAAGTACTCCTCGGTTTCCCAAGTCGCATCGTTGGGTCCGTGGTTGCTCCAGAGAATCTTGTAAGTCTTCACTGCTCGGTTGCGAGTCTCTCGAGTCTTGGTATCCATTATTTCCTAAGGTTGTTCATAATACTCCGGATCTGATCTGATAGTAACAACTGGAACCCGAAACTCTTCCTGTTCTGGAACTCGAAGACACTTCTTCAACTGGGATACATGGAATACTGGGAAAACGGCGCTCATCTCTGGGGGTAACTGCACTTCATATGCCACTTCTCCCTTTTTCTCTATGATCTGATATGGTCCCACATATCGAGGTGCTAGCTTCTTCTTAATTCCAAAACGTTGGACCTTTCTCATGGGTGAGACCTTAAGATAAACATAGTCTCCTACTTGAAATCCCAGGGGTCTTCTCCGAGTGTCGGCATAGCTCTTTTGTCTGGATTGTGCTGCCTTGATGTGTTGCTATACTGTTCGCACAATCTCTTCAGCATCCTTCACGTAATCTGACCCATAGAACCCTCGATCTCCTGATTCAACCCAATTTACCGGGGTTCTGCACCTTCATCCATATAAAACCTCAAAAGGTGCCATCTTTATACTTTCCTGGTAGCTGTTGTTATACGAAAACTCGGCAAGTGGTAACCATTTCTCCCATGATTCTCCTGAAGATAAAACACAAGCTCTGAGGATATCTTCCAAAATCTGATTCACTCTTTCTGTTTGTCCTGCGGTTTGGGGGTGATAAGCGGAACTTCTTACCAACTTGGTTCCTAGCTCCTTGTGCAACTGTTCCCAAAAACGTGCTATGAACTGGGGTCCTCTATCAGAGACAATCCTTTTCGGAACTCCGTGTAACTTCAAGATGTTCTGAATGTACAGGTCTGCATACTGGTGAGGGCGGTGTGTAGTCTTAACTGGTATGAAGTGAGCCACTTTTGATAACCGGTCCACGATAACCCAAATAGAATCATTTCCTTTTTGAGTGGTGGGAAGACCTGTGATGAAATCCATACTAATCTCTTCCCACTTCCACTCTGGGATAGATAACGGCTGTAACAATCCGGTAGGTCTCAGATGTATAGCTTTTATCCTGCAGCAAGTATCACACCTTGCAACATAAGCTGCAACTTCTTTCTTCATCCTTGACCACCAATACCTTGTTCTCAAATCTTGGTACATCTTACTGCTCCCTAGATGGATAGATAACTTTGAAGTATGGGCTTCATTCAGAATTCTTTCTTTCAGCTCCGTATCCTTAGGAACAACCAACCTCTGATTATACCACAGAATTCCCTGATCATCTGTCCTGAAGTTCAAAGAACTACTGGTTTCCAACCTCTTCTTGATCTGACAGATCTCATCGTCGGTCTTTTGTCCTTCGATGATGTCACTTTCCAAAGTGCACTGAAGAGTGATATTGTTCAGCATAACAAGGTGCATAAGGTTGAATCCATCTTCCAACAGTGGTTGTAGGGAGTTGCAAAGAGTCTTGCGACTCAAGGCATCGGCTACAACATTCGCTTTTCCGGGGTGGTAATGCACTTCACGGATGTAATCCTTAATCAACTCTAACCATCTTCTCTGCCTCATGTTCAACTCTGGCTGGGTGAAGATATATTTCAGACTTTTATGATCAGTGTACACATGACATAGGTTACCCATAAGATAATGTCTCCAAATCTTGAGTGCATGCACTACGGCTGCCAATTCCAAATCATGAGTGGGGTAATTCTCTTCATGTGGTCGCAACTGACGAGAAGCATAGGCGATAACCCTTCCGTTCTGCATGAGTACACATCCAAGTCCAACCTTGGATGCGTCACAAAACACATCAAAAGGTTCCTCCAAATTTGGCTGAGCCAAAACTGGTGCCGAAGTCAACAACGTTCGCAGAGTGCGAAAAGCTGCTTCACATTCTGGAGTCCATTCGAACTTCTTGTTTTTCTGCATTAAACGGTTCATAGGTTTGGCTATTCTTGAAAAATCTGGAATGAACCGACGGTAGTATCCAGCCAAACCCAAAAAGCTACGAACCTCAAAAACACTTGTGGGTGCTTCCCAATCCATAACCTCTTGCACTTTAGAAGGGTCTACAGAGATCCCTTCCTCTGAAAGGACGTGACCAAGGAAAGGTACCTTCTTCAACCAAAACTCACACTTGCTGAACTTAGCATACAACTTCTGCTCTCTAAGCCGGGTCAAAACAACTCGTAGATGCTCAGCATGATCCTTCTCATTCTCAGAGTATACCAAGATATCATCGATGAACACTACAACAAACTTATCCAACTCCGGCATGAAGACCGAATTCATCAGGTACATGAAATGTGCCGGGGCATTGGTCAATCCGAAGGACATAACGAGATATTCATAGAGTCCGTATCTAGTAGAGAAAGCTGTTTTTGGTATATCTTCTCTTCAGATCTTAATCTGATGGTATCCTGACCTCAAGTCGATCTTGGAAAACACGTTTGCCTTTGATAGCTGATCAAACAAGACATCGATTCGGGGTAAAGGATATTTGTTCTTTATAGTTACTGCATTAAGCAGTCTGTAGTCCACACACATCCTCAAAGTTTTATCCTTCTTCTTCACAAAGATAGCGGGACATCCCCAAGGTGATGAACTAGGGCGTATCAAACCCTTATCCAAAAGCTCCTGCAACTGAACCTTGAGCTCTGCTAACTCTTTAGCGTGCATTCTATACGGTCTCCGAGATATGGGTGCCGTTCCAGGGACTAACTCTATAGCAAACTCCACATCCCTATCCGGCGGTAGTCCAGGCAACTCATCAGGAAAAACATCCGAAAACTCACACACTACTGAGATCTCAGCTATCTGTTTTGCGGTGACGTTGAACAACACTCTGATCTCATGGGGGTTTCGGGGTAACTTAAACCGAAAGGTAGACCCATTCTGGGGACTAACCATAGAAACTACTCGTTCTGCGACGTCAAGATTGACCTTCCAGAGTTTCATCCAACCCATACCTAAGATCACATCCAAACCTAGACCAGGGATTACGATGGGATCCACTATGGCCTTCTTATCCCCAAAAGTCATTTCCACTCCTTTAGCCATTTTACGCGCGGAGAGAACAGCTCCGGCGGAACTTATCTGATATCCCCGATCTAACTCTACCCACTCAAGATTACTTCTCAAAACAAAGTTCTCACTTATGAAAGAATGCGATGCTCCAGAATCAAACAGCACAACTGCGGGGCATTGATTAACAAGGAACGTACCAGCGGTGACAGGCTCTCCTTCCAGCACTTCCTCCATGGTGGTGTGATGCACATGACCTACGCGAGGTGGAGGCTAGGTGTACTGCTTCTTTGGGCGGGGGCACTGACGCGACAGATGTCCAGTCTGACCATAGTTGTAACATGGACCAATCACATACGGGGTCTTGGGGCCTCCTGAATTTCCGGCCCTTGCCTTGTTCTGCATCAGAGGAGCGGTGTAGGGCTTCTGGAAATCAGGACGGGGATGGTTGGTGGTTATCTTCCTCTGTGGGGGACGGAACCTTGCTCCTGCAGCTAGCGGGCGATACGGGGTGCGTGCTACGAAAGGGGTCCTCTGTTGAGACGAACCTCCTTCGTTCGCACGACGACCGGTTTCTGTCGCCAGCCTGCTGTCATTGGCCTCTTGATTTAGGCAGTCACTGACGAAGTCACTGAAGGTGGTGCGGTGACTGTTACCCATCTTTGAAAGCATGGCGGCGCTCATGCCATGTTTGAAGCTTGCGATCTTCTTGGCCTCAGTGTTGACAAAGTCTGGGGCGTAGCGAGCTAGGTTGTTGAAGCCGTGCAAGTATTCGGACATAGATCTGGTTCCCTAAGTCAGCCTCATGAACTCTGCAACCTTCATTTCCATCAGACCACTAGGGATGTAGTGGTTGCGCATTGCGGTGGAGAACTGATCCCAAGTGACACGTGCATTTGCAGGCAAGGATGCACGGTATTGGGCCCACCACAAACCTACGGGTCCTTCCAACATGTGGGCGGCATACTCCGCCTTAAGCTCTTCCGTCAGATGGAGCATACGGAACTTCTGAGTGATGGAGTTGAGCCATTCATCAGCCTCAAGTGGTTCGGTGGCTTCCTTGAACACAGGAGGGTGAGTGTCCAAGAAGTCACGGTAGGAGCTATACTGGTTGGGCTCTGGGCCTTGACGCTGCTGCGCAGTGTTGTTAGCGATATTGCGGAGGGTGGCCTCCATGTGCCTCTGCATTTCTTTTATGTTCCTTTGGCTGCCCAAGAACTGGCCGAAAAACACTTCCGGCGTCATCTATGGAGGTGGGGGAGGTGGCAGATTCTCCTCCTGTCCAGACCCCTATCCACGTTGGCTGCGAGTGTGTGCCGGCATCTGCATATCCCATTAATAAGCAATCATTAGGTGATGTTACATTGATCATGAATAAACACTGCGCTGTACATAATTTGAAAATTTAGCACACGACCAAGTATAATTACTCATTTCCATACAACATCACAGAATAATCGCTCGAAATTAGACACGCAAACGACGGATTTCCATAAAAGATGCCAGATCGAAGTCTGGACTTTATCCAAAAGACATACATGCCACATACATCTTAAACATAAACCAACACATGTCTGAGGGTTACATCACTAGCGAGCATGCTCAAGCTATACAAAAGAAAACGATCCCTAACGAACTAATGCTCAGACGTCTCCAGCAGCGGACGCGGCGTCCTCTACGTCGGCGTCGATCATCGGCTTGTCAACGTGATCCTCCTCCAGTGGGGCGTCAGGACCAAGGATCTCTCCGTCCTGGGGATCCTGGGCCTCGGCTACGGGAACCTCGGCAGCTGCTGGGGCGGCGGCCTCCTATGCGGCGTGATGCATCTGGTGGACTGCCTCGTGGAGCTGATCGATGTAGGCCTGCTGTCCATGGATCTACTATATCAAGAGGTGTGCTCCCTCTCTGAGCTGGTCGAGCGTGGTGCGGGCCTCATCTCTCTGAAGAGCGGTAGTCAGGTACATCTGCTCTGCAACGGTTCTGACAGTGGCCTGTGTTGCTGCTGTGGTGCGGGCGTCGTCACGCTCAAGAGTGATCTGCTGAATCCTCTCCTGAAGGCGGGCTACCTCGGCGTCGAACTCCTCCTGCAGCCTCCTCTTGCTCTGGTAGGTGGCGGTGAGAGTGAAGGACACGCTCTCGAGAGTGCGCTCCAAACTCTCACATACACCAAGCAAAGCTCCGGTGGCACTCATCGCAGGCGTCTCATAGAAGAACCTTTCTTCTGCACTTCCCGTCAGAACCGATTCTAAGGTCTGCTTCCAGCGCAATGGAAAAAGTGATCCACGAGGGAACACTCCTGCCATAGCACTAGCTAGGTCTGCGGGGAAGCGGGCGATGATGTCCTTCAGCACCAGGTATGCCGCCCTGTTAGCTCCATCCTTGGCGCAAGTGCCTTTGGTAATCTCTATCCATCTAGTCCAGTGGGGCTTGGCAGGCAAGGCCTTGACCTTGATCTGCACCATAACCAAAGAATCCTGCCCATAAATCTCCTTTTGCCATGAGTACCTGGGCTCCTGTCCCTCCTCGTAGCCCACGACCTATAGAATCCTCCAAAGGATAGTCGGCAACCCGAAGTAGGACAAGAATGTCTTCTTAGTCAACTTGGTGGCCAAGCGGTGACGTGTAAGTTGACCGCTCGCAAGGCCACCAGACATTAAGTTGGAAGTTTTAATAGAAAAGAGACAACTTTTAATTAAGGGGAGGTAATGTAAATGCAAGAATATAAACATGATGCATGATCGTACTTACGTTCTCACTTACTAACATGACTCGTAAGTCCTAACATTCTAGTCGATGGCAAGAACGATCTCTCATGCGTTATCTACACGTTCTACTCGATCGCATAGTTAGTGTACCTGCAGAAGATTCATTTCAGCCCAAAACAATCCCCAATGGTAAAACAACTGAGTATTGGCTAATATGCGCAAAATACATAGAAGCCAACACTAAACACCATGCACCAACATAGAAAACACCCTCAAAAACATTGATACCCTCACATGTGTCTGCGTGGAGCTCGCACATACTTGGTATAAGAACTCTCACCTAGACCGACGGTTGGACGGTCATGCTCTCATATCTCACAAAATCATTTTATGCATGTTTTCGTGATCGACGCATTCTCTTTTTCCCGAGAATGGACCAGCAAATAAAGATCCAACATGAAGCAAAACCCTGAACCCTGTTAGCAGTTAAGCTACCTGAATCCTAGTATAGGGCTTAAGGACGAGACTGGGCACACTTAGTAATCGAAAATAGTTTTGAAAATAGTTTTGAAATACCCATTTTAGTTCAAAAATAGCACTTTGCGGATGCAATAACTTGAACATTGCTCTGATACCAGCTGTGGCAGAACCGTCCTGATTATAAGAGCTCAAGTACCGTCTTAGTCAAATCCGTCTGACATCGACTCATACTTGAACCCATATAACCCCGGTAGTACGGAAATCTCAAAGGATTTCTATCATCATACAACATACAGGATCGCATGATTCAAGAATTACATTCGTAAAGATACATTACAGAGAAACAGAACCGAATTTAAAATATCAGAGTATGAATTTAAGACGGAGTTATTACAATACCAGATTTAAAAGTGCGGAAGCTGAAATAAGTTTGAAAACATGACCACTACCCATGTGGTCCAAATAAAACATTGTTTGATACTTAACTCAACACAACTCACTCCTCCTTTTTCAGATAATGTGCCACTAGAAGTCTCAGACCAGCAAAAGAAAAGGGGAAGCTTCTGGACGACCCTGCCCTGGGCCTACTCCTCATCACCTTCCACCGGGTAGAGGCAGTGCTTACAATAGCCAAAGTAGACCTGGCCATCTGCAACAAACGAGATAAACCCTGAGTACAGGAATGTACTTAGCTAGACTTACCCGTCCAACTGAAAATAAAGACACCAAGGATATGCAAGGCCTTTTTGGGTAGAGTTGGGATCTTTTAGTTGCGGAAAGCTCATAATTAAGATAAGGAGTATTAATTGATATAGGTGAGCTGTCAGTTTTAGACCTATTTCTTTACTCTAGATTTGTACCTAAACTATTACACACACTTGAGTCTAACAAGCAATAGTATAACCATATCCAGTTGACTTCTCCATATTTTAGTTGAACCTTTAATCATCACATGGAGTTGTATCGTGGTGAAGCTCGCCATAGTTTCCCACTAATCGGGGGAGACGGCGACTCGAATCGAATTCCAAACCAGCTGGTGAAAGACCTTTAATACCAGCCCACACTTTCCCCGTTGGGTCCATGCATTAGGCAACCGCTCGATGCTTGTTCGTGGTGGTAATCGTCGCGGTTCAAGCACGGACCGCCCAATTGGAACCTGGCGATGGCCTCTCGCGGCAGATCACATTTCCATACTAGAGGGCACGACACGGGTTGATTCTGGCCCGAACAGCGTCTAACCGGCTTTGGGGTCGATGATTACGGCACCAACATATCCCTAAGTAAAATGGTGCGTTCAAAAATGAACGAGGGCCAACATCGATACAAACCTACACGATCCAACGGATGGACTGCCCCAAGTTTCCAAACTTGTGCCTTGCCTTCCAGTTGACCGTATTTCATTACTACTCAAATTCTTTTCCACGATAGCAAATATAGCCAACCGTGATCCGGTAAATACCCATCAAGGTATTACGGGAACATCCTTAATTACTACTTTTATCAAGTAGGCTAAGCAATTCTACATTGTAAATAAATAACGGGATAACAAGGTAGGTATTAACCAATAACCAAGGGATGGCAATGCAGTAAGTAGGATTCCTTCCAACTCCTAAACCTAATGCATCACAATATAGAAGGACTCAAGTAATTTTAATTGCAAAAGATAGGAGGCTTAATATGCTCCGGGGCTTGCCTTGAGAGAAGACTGAGGCCTCGTGGGAGGGGCACTCAGGCAGGTTAGTGTCGGCCGTGGGGTCGGCTTCCTCGCTTGATGCAGTTCCGGGATCTCCTGCTCGGCGTTTGCCTTTTGCTCTTGGTCTTGCTCCTGAACTGTCGATCCTATTGTAATGCGGTTGAAAATAATAATTAAATAATACGTGGTGCGGGATGCGGTGGTAAGAAAAGTAACATTTCTTGCAAACCAACAAAACCAACTTGTTGAACCACTTTTGACATTGAGGTAAGTACCTACTTATCTCATAAAATAAAATCCATTTATTCACCTATTTCTTATTTAATAATTTAAAAGAAACTCGAGTTTGAACTGCAAGTGTATTTTTCTGAACTCAGAAAAATCCACAAAAATTCCAGAAGACAACTAACACTCACTGGACTTCACTGAAATAATTTTTAGCCAAAAATAAAATACAGGACTGCAGATATAAAAATAACAATAAACTGCTCAAAAATGTGCTTTGAACTAACTTTTTACACAAAAGGTTTTCAACAGCAGACTTCATATATTTCCAAGTTTCTTCTACCCCTAAACATTCTACTGTAGAAAACTTAAGGTCAGAGCATAAACATACCAGCCTACACAAAATAAACAAATCTATTCCAAATTAAACCCATTGAACTACATCCCTACTGGAAAAGGGTGCTAAACTCAATTTCATATTTTTCTCAGATTTTAATTCACATTTCATATTTATCAAGAAAGTTCCATGAACAGAAACATTATATTATTTCTTACATGAATTTCCAAAGGAAAACACAGAAAAGTATATTTGTAAAGAAACTTCAGATTTTTCCATACAACAGCTCATTCTTACATTTTTCTTAGCTTGAACATCACAAACAGAGACTACACCAATTTTCCCACATTTTATTTCGACATATAGGACACCTTAACATTTATTCTAAGAAATCAGCCAAAAAGGACTTTTAATCTTAACAGAAACTTTTTCTACAAAAATAGTGCATCATATATTTTTCACAGGTGTAAAACAGGATAATAAACTTACACAAAATTTTCCAGGAATTATCCCAACTAGAAAGCACTTATTTTTATTTATCTCAACAAAAGCATATAAACTGAATTAAATAAAAACAATAAAATAAACTTCTACCAAAAATACTTTCATATTTTTTATGATAGATCTACTCATACACAGGCTAGCAAAACTGAAAGTACTTCTTTTGGACTTTTGAAACGAGCTACACAAAAATAACAAGCATTCCTGAAAAATAAAACCTAAAAAGGAAAAACATTGAAATCTTCCCGGCCCACTGCGCGAACTCGGTCCATGGGCCAAGAGAGGCGGACGCGCGGGGTCCGCTGGACAACGGGACCCACCCGTCAGAGGGGGCGAAGCAGGGAGGAGGTTTGACCGACGATTGCTCGCCGGCGGTGAGGTCTCCGGCGGCGGTGCGGTGCTCGATGGACTCATCTCGACGAGGCGGAGTGGTGGCCGAGGTTAATCGGCCGGTGGTGCGGCTCCTTGGTGCCGAACGGCGGCGAGCAGTGGCCAAGGCGAGCCGAGCGCTCGGCCTTGCGTTCGCGGGCAGGAGAGGGAGTGAGAGCGAGAGCGAGTGAGGGGGCTATGAGCGCGAGTGAGAGAGAGGCGAAGGGTGCTTGGGTTTTGGCCAGGGCCTTGGCCGGCCGGTGGTGGTGGCGGGGGCCACGGCTGGCGGGCGACGCGCGCGGCAGCAGGGCTCGGCAGGCGAGGCGAGCGGCGACTGGCGAGCGGGGATCGCTGGCGTGCTCAGGTGGGAGAAGATCGGAAGGGGAGTGGTTGCGCGGGATTTGCGCAGGCATCGCCGGCCACGCGACAGCTTTGGCCGGCGTACGGCGCGGCCGTGTCAGGCGGCCGGCGCGCCGTGCGTGGGCGGGCGCGCGCGCGGGCGAGCGGCGAGAGCTGGGCTGGCGCGGCGGGTTGGGCCGAAAGACCGGATGGGCCAAAAGTGAAGGCGCGGGAAAAAAAATCTGTTTCCTTTTTCTTTTTCTAAATATTTTCCAAAGTTTGACCACTCAAAAACAGTTTCAAAAACTTCAAACCAGGCTTTGACCCAAATATAAAAGTTGCTCAAAATAATTTTCTCTACAACTTTCATATAGAACACTTTTCCTAAAACTCATTTTCTCAACCTCCACATAAATAAAGCCAATTTTTGAGCTATAAATCATTTTATTCTCACATTTTTAATTACTCAACTGTATTGAACTAGGTTAAGGTGTTAATACAAAAAGTGTTATACTCAATATTATTTATTTTATAAAATTATTTGCCAAGTCAGAAACCCACCTAAACCCTTAAGTCCAATAGAAATCCAAAATTCAAATAAACAAGCAAAAGGCAAAAGCACCTTTATGCTCATGAAATGATGCAATGCATTGCTTATGCATTTTAGTAGCTAAATATAGTTCCTAATGCAGTGCTTGACACTAGGTGTCACAAGGGTCTTGTTTGTTGACTTCAGTTTCAGCATCTCAATCCCCTTGACTCGTTCCCGGTCTCCCCTGTGGTGAGTTTCGGCTCTCCTATCCTCAAGGTCCTGCTGCAGTCCCACGGTCAAACTGTCCAAGTAGCAATTCCTGTTTTCAAGATCAGCAGCCTTGTCTTCGAGATCCGCTACCTCTGCCTTGTGTCGCTCCTCCTGTCGGACCAGTCTATGCTGAAGTTTGGCTATAGTTGCTCTTAGCTCTTCCTGTACAAGCTTCTTGGCCTTGGCTGCCTCCTGGTACTCCATCAAGTCGTTGCGAGCCCTAGTCTGCTTGAGCTCAAGGTGGCTTACGTAGTTGTTCAGGTCATATAGGTGGTAAGCAGTGGTGCGTAGGCAGGGGTCGGTCTCGGCAAGTACAGCCTGGGTGTAGGAGTGTTCCTGCTCAACCAGAGTCGGGTGGGGGTGTAAGGCCTGGGGTAGCAGTCGAAACTCTGTGGTCTTTAGGTACTCCCTGGCGTCTCATGTCACGATCTTAAGAGCCTGAAGTGACACTGCCTGTACGCACTCGTCAATAGTCTCTCCAATTACCATCTCTGAGTAGGTTAAGACGGAGGATAGGGTCTGGCTTGCGGGTATCTCGAGGTTGGCCACTATGGGTGCCTTGAGTCCTCCCTCGGGTGCTGGCTCTCCCGTGCAGGTGTACAGGATTTGGTCAACGGGAACTCCAAGTGTGGTGAGGACCTCGCGTAGGGTAAGTGGAATTCCTGCGATCCCTTCTCCGTTGGAGACACACTTTGCAGTGAGACTGATCCAGGGTCCTAACGGCGGGTACTCGGGGGTGGTCTCCATCTGCATGTATCAAAAGCCAGGGTTAGCAAGTCCATATAAAGGTAAGCCTTGCATTGAAAAGTAAATGCAGGGTCGGTATATAACCGAAGAGAAAGTGACTTCCTATTTCTATCGTCCATTTTCTAGGGGTTTCGTCCTAAGGTCAAGTATGGCTTTGATACCAACTGAAATGACCTGATTTTCCATGAAGGGAAAATCCACAGAGTCATGTGTAATAAAACCCTTTCGAGTCAAATTACCAGAAATTCCAGTTAAATATCACAATCCATACTTCGTTACCAGAAATCTACTGCACACAAGTAAAGGCGTGCATCAAGATAGCAATGAAGTGTGTCGACCCTGACCCCAAGAAAAGGCCTGCTGCATGGGATGTCATCGAAATACTTAATGCAAACATAGAGTAACTAAGAAATAATATATGTTGCCATCGACCGACTAGATGACATATGTTATGTATTTTTTTAGGAAGCCATTTGGCGCATTTTATTGATCTCCAAACAGGGTTATATCGTTCACCAGAGCTTCTACAATGGGCCTAGGGGGTTCATCGACCCAATTACAGGTTGATTTTGATGCCATAGCTAATCTAGCTAACTCATGAGCTACTTTGTTTGAGTCTCGATTACAATGAGCAATAGAAATAGAAACGAACGCATGCCATCATTGAACACATTTCATCATATATTGGAGCACTGGCTGTTGCCGAGAAGCCACCCTATCAGATTGGACCATAATCTTGCTACCTCCCATCTACTCTGCTAAGCTCAAACCCTCTCTCAGTGTCATCGTCTCTACCATGGGAGCATCAATAGTGTATTCATAAAACCTTGCTGTAGCTGCGACAAACATACCACTAGCATCTCTTAATATGACCCCAATGCTACCAGTACCTTGATTAGGATTGTAACTCACATCAACATTGAGTATAAGAAAATCTCCAGGAGGTTTTTTCCATCCATCCTTTCCTTTCACAGTTTTACTTCCCGCCCTCTTGTAATTAGTCGTCAGTGTAGCTATTGCCAAACCTGCTCTTGTCGGATTTTGGACAGGCTCACCATGCATCGGTTTGCTGCATTCCCACCACAGAAACCAACCTCCTTAGGATTAGTTTAGCAAATCCCACACTATTCAGCCTCGTAAGCAACTTTGACATTTTGATGATCTCTGCCATTATAACAGACCCCGACCGGTCAACTTGGGTTAATCTCTCCAATTCATTTGACACCATAATTAATCTCCAAACTTTTCGGCTCTGTCACATCTAAACAACAGATGATTGATATCTTCACAAGCCATCCTACATGTTGGACAGCCGCCATCGCTCCTAATATGTCGGTTTGCCAAAATCCCTCGACACGGAATAAGGCCATGTAGCACTCTCCAGCCGAAAATTTTAATCTTTGCAGGAACATCTAACTTCCGCAACTTGTCCCATACCTTCATTCTGATTTTCTCTATTCACACCAAACTTATGCAACCATTGAACATGGTAAGTTGAACCCACTCTAAACATACCATTCTTATTATGATGCCAAGCTACTACATCTTCCCTGCCATGCACAAGAGGTATCTGCAGAATCCTGTTTGCATCCGCTGTCCAGAAAAGGTCTCTAATAAGCTCTACATCCCACGTGCCCGTCACCGGATTAATCAGTTCATCAACGGTGTTCAGCAGATTATGTCTCCCTTGGTGTCATTACCTTCAAATTATGGCTTGATGGGATCCAGCTATCCTCCCAAATATTAATTTGTGATCCATCATAACAACAAAGGAAAACATGTTTCTGTCTCCCGCCTTTGGTGTTTTTTGGGCATGCTCCTGCCTTTGATTGAGAGGTGGAGCGAGCGAGTAATTGGAAGCTCTACAAAGTATGTATAAATGGCCACCAGGCACGAATAAAGATGGCAATGGGTACCCAAAACCCGATTACCCGATGGGTTTTACCCGATAAAGAGACGGGTATGGAAAGAATTTTATACCCATGGGTATACTCACGGGTAAAAATCTCTACCCAACGGGTATGCGGGTACGGGTATGGAAACATACTACCCACACCCGTGTACCCACGGGTAATTTATACCCGCCTTAGCAACATATATGTATTCATTACTTACTATAAAATATACATATATCTAATATATCTATGACTATTTGACTATTAGTTAGTGTAGTTTGTTGCTATGTTATAATTTGTTGAATCTTATTCACAAATTATCGATGATATATGGTTTTAATTACATAATATATTCATATTTTTTTACTTTATTGCGGGTACGGATTACCCGCTGGGTAAAAATACCCGCGCGGGTACGGGTACGGGTACGGGTAAAATCTTCTACCCGTGTGTGAATATGAGTATTTTAGCGGGTAAAATTTTATCTCGCAGGTATGAGTATGGGATAACACTACCTGACGGGTATTTACCTGTTGCCATCTCTAGGCACGAAGCACAACGGCCCAGCCCCAGCCCGGCACAACAGCTGGTAGGTCCGGGCCGACCTGGCCTGTCCCTAGGATTGTGCCTGGGTCTTACCCTCGGCACGACGGGCTGGCTTAGCCCGGTCCGATATATTTAAATATAAATATATATACATATATAGATATAAATATAGAAAGATAAATACATATGCGTATATATATACATATATATTTATATATTTAAAGTCTAGCTCCAACGGCGGGCCTGACGGGTTCGGTAGGCCTAGCAGGCATTTGGGTCAGCCCAAGCCCTGCTTGGACTTGTGTCTGGGCCGATGGCAAGGCACGAAACATGCCTTTTGCCCGCCTTGTTGTGCCTTGTCTGGCCTGGCCCAGTCGAGCTGTGCCTAGCCCAGGTCCAGGCCGGGCCGAGCCAAGCGGCCCGAATGACCACCTATAAAAGTATGTGTGTTACTTCTCAGAATATGTGCTAGCTAGAAAATAGATAGATCACCTATATGTTATATATTACATTAATTCAAAGGACTCGAATAACGATTAAATGAGATGAATGAACGCCTCAAAATTTTCTTATCGAGCAAACCAATGACTCGTCGTAGGTAATTTATCAAAAACATGCAGACCCTCTCTTCTAACTCTTACCTGGATCATGTAGTAACAATGGATCTTCTAACTCTCATCGAGACTAGGGAAGACGTAGAAGCCAAACGAACAATAATAAACAACACAAAAGAAACATTAAGTTGAATTGTGCTTAGGACCCCTATAGCGACCCTTTACTGCCATGTTCACTTCAGCTTATAAGCCGGCTTATCAACTGTTGTAATAATATTTTTTTCACAATAAATCGGAAATCAGTCGTTTCAGCTCATTAGTGGTCTTGCAAGCCCCGCCTAACAGAGCCGATCGATCATCAGACGTACGGACACGTTAGAGACTAGTCATTGCTGCCTCCTCATCGGTGGCCGACCGGGGATGGATTTCTTGGCTTATCCCATTGACGAAATAAAAGATTTGGTCAATGGCCCTTGCTTGGTTTGTTGCATTTTTTTACTGATGTGGTATATAAGGATCGGAGTATGCTGTAAGAAGACTCGGGCATGCAGAAATATATATAGTCTTTGTTCAAAATGCGATTAAAATAGAAAGTCAATGGACTATGGGGGTGTTTGGTTCCCACCCCCCTAAAGTTTAGTCACTAGAGTTTAGTCACTAAAATTCCGAACACCCTAACTAAAAGGAGTGTTTTACCTACGTGCCATTATAAAAAATCTAAATGACCTATGTACCATTGTAATTTAAAAAACTTCCTCAGTACCCTTGTCCAAAGTTTTTTTTACCTGTGTGCCACTTCCGTTAATTTTAACGGTAACGGCAGCTAACGGCCAGTGGAAAAGACGCTTCTGCCCTTAGTTATAGAATGCATTAAAATTTCCATCCTTTCTCCTGGTGTCACCGTAACTGTACTTTTTTTCTCTATACCACTATACAAAAAATCACTATAACAACTTGTATGTGTCCATGTGGATTTTTTTAATAAATATAATAAATTTAAATTAAAAGTTAAATATATTGTTGGTTCATTAACTTTTCTCGTGTTGGAACTAGAAACATGTACCGTGCATGAGGTCGTCATATTTATTTCCATCGTGAGAATCTAGCAACTACTCCCTCCGTCCTGTAATATTTGTACGTCTAAGGTTTAGGCACGGGTACCAAGATAGAACCAAAATGATGAAATTGCCCTTACAATATTTGTACAGTAAAACATCAGTCCATCGACGCACGCAAGGCTGCAGCTGCTGCATTCGGCGTCTTGCCCTACGTGCTGGCCTACTGGAGACTGCAGACAGCCACGAGACGAGGAGCTTCTGGTGAGCCTCTGCAGCAGTCGAGGGAGATCGAGACGAGCAACTGTCGTTTCTATTGTATTTTTTTTCTTTTTTATGTTGACATAAATTATTTTTTTATTTTTTGGTCTTAGCTGTTGCTGGTACGCTGTGCTGTGATAGTTTACAGTGACCTTTTATTATGGGAAAAAACTTAAACCGTAAGCGTACGGTTATTATGGGACAGAGGGAGTAGCAACTAGCAGCTACATGCACGAGAAAAGTTAATGAACAAATGATGTATTTAACTCTTAATTTAAATTTTTTATATTTATTAAAAAAATCACATGCACACATACGAGCTTTTACAGTGATTTTTTGTATAGTGTTATAGAGAAAAAAAAATGAAGTTACGGTGACACCAGGAGAAAGAATGGAAATTTTTATGCATTCTATAGCTAAGGGCAGAAGCGTCTTTTCCACTGGCCGTTAGCTGCCGTTACCGTTAAAATTAACGGAAGTGGCACACAGGTAAAAGAAACTTCGGACAAGGGTACTGAGGAAGTTTTTAAAATTACAATGGTACACAGGTCATTTGGATCTTTTATAATGGCACGTAGGTAAAAGACTCGGGCATGCAGAAATATATATAGTCTTTGTTCAAAATGCGATTAAAATAGAAAGTCAATGGACTACGGGGGTGTTTGGTTTCCACCCCCTAAAGTTTAGTCACTAAAATTCCGAACACCCTAACTAAAAGTCATTTTTAACACTACCACTGAAGTTACATCTACTAAACTTTAATGGCTAAACTCTAATGGGTAGTAACCAAACACCTCCTATATTAGCTAAACTCTAATGTGTAGTAACCAAACACCCCCTATATTAGAAGGCAGACGACTGGATGTCTACATCGCGGTCCATCTCAAGAACCCCACATCAAGACACGCAGCCAAAAGTGCCAGTTGGCGGAATCTCGACTATTCTAGCTACTGTATCGGATATGATGACATCGCCCACTTGTCTGTCATGTCCCTAGCTAGCTATGATGGTTGTTGACCCGACCCGGTCGTCAATAGGGAGAGTCTCTTGTTTTAGTTAGACCCCCATTTAGTTTTTTTTTGGAAAGTCGGGTTTCTTTTTCTTAATTATATATTACTAGCAAACGTGCCGGTGTATTGTATTATAACGAGAGAGAAAAAAATTATCAAAATGAGAAACGAGAACAAGAGTGTTATTGTCGGTGGTAAAAAAAGGTACCCCCAATCAACGCAAACACCCAAGCCAGGCCTCGGGCGAGCGCCCCAATCTCCGTCTCGTCCGAACCCTCCGAGACAGGCCCGGGCGGGCACTCAGTCTCCATCTCGCCCGAGCCCTCCAAGCTCGGCCTCGGGCGAGCGCCCCAATCTCCGTCCCGTCCAAGCCCTCCGAGCCAGGCCTCGGGCGAGCGCACCAATCTCCGCCTCGTCCGAGCCCTCCGAGCTAGGCCTCGAGCGAGCACACCAATCTCCGCCTCGTCCGAGCCCTCCGAGTCAGGCCTCGGGCAAGCGCTCCACCACACTCCACGCCCCCCTTGAGCGGTACGGACAACCAGACCAGCCCTGTACCACGCGTTTAATGCACCCACCTACTCCAGTCACGTCCTCTGAGACGCAGCACGTGCCACAGTGAACCGGTGTAGAGTCAAACCTTCTTTTCATCACAAGCATGGGCAAAAAGGCACCAGCGCTGTCGCGCCATGCCCTGCACTGCTGTGCCATGCTCTACACTGTGCACATCTAAATCACCACTTCGAGGCCGGCTCTGCACCCCTCGAGCTCCCGTGAGCGCCACCTCGAGACCTGCTCCACGCCCCTCGAGCCCCCGTGGCACCACTTCGAGGCCGGCTCTGCACCCCTCGAGCTCCCGTGAGCGCCACCTCGAGACCGGCTCCGCGCCCCTCGAGCCCCCCCGGCACCACTTCGAGGCCTGCTCCGCGTCCCTCGAGCCCCCGTAAACGCCACCTTGAGGCCGGCCCTGCGCCCCTCGAGCCCTGACAGCTCTCTTACTTTTAGAAGACAGGCACCCCAAGACCCGGAAGGTCCCTGCCACGTCCAGTACGTCCCGGGATGCGCGGCATGGCCCCTACGACGCCACGTCGCCACGTCTGACGCACAGGACGGAGGCCATGCTTCAAGGACGGTGCAACAGCAACCCCCACGCCTGCTCCAGTACCTTCGACAAGACAGCATACCTGCTCTTCTCTTTATTGGGCACCGTACGCTCCGACGTCTGGATCGTCCCTGTAAACCTGGCCTCCCCTTGCTCTATAAAAGGGGACGCCAGGGGCCTCTGCGAGGCAGGTCGGAAGTGGGGAGGCTTGGGCAGACAGCACCAGTCCACTAGAGTCCGGACCCCGGTCCACGCTCAGTGAGCTTGTATCCACCCCTGTACAAGCACTTAGGTGCGAGTAATACAAGAACATCCCCCCGCTGGACGTAGGGCCTTCTTTGCCCGAACCAGGATAAATCCTTGTGTCCTCTTGCATCACCATCCAGGAAGAGAAGCACGCGATCATATTACTCGTTGGTGTGATACCCCCGGGTACGAAACACCGACAGTTGGCGCGCCAGGTAGGGGTGCGCGTGTCCGAGTCATTTTCTCGCTATCCCCTGGATGGCTTCTTCTACTCCTTCGTTCTCTGCCGGTGCCGTCGTCTGGTTCGGGAACGTTGAGTCCCTAGCCGCCGGCAACGGCAACGAGCTGACCCCGCTCTCCACGGAGCGCCCGAGCGGAAGGCGTGTCACGCCACCCCGCGCGGGGGGCATGATGCGTCGTCTGCACCACCACGCGTCGCCACTTCGCGGGCGGCGCCGTGGTCACCATCGTCGCCAGGCACAGGCGGTGCCGGCGGCGTACGCCCACTTCCCCGCGGCTGACGCAGAATCCCCGAGGGGAAACCTGCCCGGCACGCGGCCGGCGACCTCCAGGGCGCGGGCGCGCTCCCCCAGCAAGTTCGCGTCCGTCACACGTGCGGACCGGCACGTCTGGTATCCCACCAGGGAGTGCTTCCAGCTCGAGGGGGTGGTGAGCGATGCCGACGACGACGACGACGACGACGTCAGGCCAACGCTCAACCTCGGAGCGCCCAACGACGTGGCTATGGCGGGCGGTTCGCGCGTTCAGGCAAGAAGCAAATCCTCAGCCTCGGTTACACCGCTTCAACACGACGACAGCCGGGCGGCGCAACTCGCACAAGTGCGGGAGGCAATCACCAAGACCGAGGAGGAACGACAACGCCTGTTGCAGCTCCAGCAAACTCTGATGCAGGAACCACCCCAACCTCGAGGAGCCGAAGCTCGAGGTCGGGCTCGAGATGCCCACCGACGGACCCTCAAGGACGGGGCGCCAGCACGCCCCGAAGTGTGCTTCCCGCGAGCCGGGCAAAACGTGGTGGCGGCCGCAATGCTGCTCCGCGATCTGCCCACCATCTCCAACCCCGACGCCAGACGCATGCTTGGGGAAGTAAAGAGCCTCCTCGAAACGGCCGCTGTGCAGATAGCCGAGAGCTCGGCCTCGCGCCAGCGCAGGGCAGTCTCGGAGAAGCCAGCAGACACACCCCGCAGCAAGCACGAGACGTCGGTCCGCCAGCCGGACGCCCCTCAAGCCAGACCAGCCCAAGAGCGGATCGCTGATAGCCGGCGAACCCTCGAGCCCCCGGGCCCCAGGGTCTTCAGCCGAGCCATCCGCAGCTCGACCCTCCCCGACCGCTTTCGACCGCCGACCAACCTCGTGAAGTATAACGGGGAGGTCGAGCCCAAGCTCTGGCTCTCAGACTTCCGCCTAGGCTGCCAACTGGGCGGAGCGAAGGGCGACGACCGTATGGTCATACGCCAACTCCCACTTTACCTCTCGGACACCGCCCGCCGGTGGCTCGAGGGGCTCCCGCCGGATCAGATCCATAACTGGGCCGACCTAGTCAGGGTCTTCGACAGGAATTTCAAGGGGACTTGTGCGCGCCCAGGCAACTCCTGGGATCTGCGACGTTGCAGGCAGGCAGCGGACGAACCCCTCCGCGACTTCGCTCGTCGGTTCTCGAAGCAGCGCCTCGAGCTCCCTCACATACCTGATGAGGAGGTCATCTCAGCGTTCCTCGCAGGCACGACGTGCCAAAAGCTGGTCCACGAGTTAGGGCGCTACCTTCCCAGGACGATCGAAGACTTGATGGATCAGGTCACCAGCTTCGCCTCCGACAACGAGGCAGTGGGGGCCTTCTTTGGCCACTCCGCGGGCCAAGGTGAAGGTCAGAAGGCAAAACGCGACGACGAGGACGACGACGACGAAGAAGTGCACGTGGGCGCCCGCCGTAGACGAGCTGGCTAAGTTGGCACCCACGCACGACGCCGCCCCTCGAGCCGGACGTGGGAGTTCGACTTTGACGTCACCCCTCGGGCTGAACTCGGGGGCTCGACGTCCCTTCGACGCCGCCCCTCGGACCGGACTCGGGGGTTTGACTTCGACGTCACCCCTCGAGCCGAACGTGGGAGTTCGACTTCGATGTCACCCCTCGAGCCAGATTCAGGGGCTCGACTTCGACGTCACCCCTCGAGCCGGACGTGGCGGCTCGACCTTCGACGCCACCCCACGAGCCGGACGCGGGGGCTCGACCTTCGACGTCACCCCTCGAACCGGCCGTAGGGGCTCGACTTCGACACCAGCCATCGAGCCGAACGTGGGAGTTCGACTTCAACGTCACCCCTCGAACCGGACTCGGGAGTTCGACTTCGACGTCACCCCTCGAGCCGGACTCAGGGGCCCGACCTTCGCCGCCACATCTCCCAGCTACGCCGCGGTCTGGTACTCCTCCCCTAGATCTTCTGCCGCAGGCTCAGCCTCGACGTCCGAACCGGGAGGAGGAAGGCCACCTATACCACCGTCCACGTCAGGAGGCAGCACGCCCTCATCGAACAACCGGTGCCGTCTCCCACGACGTCGAGAAGGTAACCGAATACCTTTAATGTGCCTATCTAACTGCGTCTCGAGCCGGTTGACAGGCACACACGGCGATTCCGCATTCACTCGACTGCCGGGGCCCTCCGCGGCCGCCGCTCCGACTCCCTGACCGTCGTCTTGGTGCCACGAACTCCACTCCCGACGAAGGCTTCTTCAGGAAGGTAAAAACGGGCTCAGGCCCTAAGTCTCGAAGCAGCGAAGGCTGGCCCTCGAAAAAGGGTTCGACAGCCGGCTTCGAGCACCCAAAAACGGGCCCCGACCCTAAGTCTCGAAGCAGCGAAGGCTGGCCCTCGACGAAAGAGGGTTCGACAGCCGGCTTCGAGCACCCGAATCAGGGACACTAAGGGGCGCCACTCGCAGCATCGCTCGAGGGCCAAGCCCTCGAGGCCCCTCACGTGTATCCAAGGCTGGGAGCATGACATGCAGTGAAATCCCCTCGTGGGGAGGCACCGAGCCACCGGGTCCTATCGAACGGACCCGGCATTCCTGGAGACTGAGCACCTAAGCTTTATGAGACCGCCTCCGGGCCACAGTCGACCCCTATCGAACGGGGCACGAGCTCTCACTTGGATTCCCCCATTACCAGCTCACCGGGAACCTCGATACTCGCCACGCCCGCTCGTGGTAGTACGAGGCATCCCACCCCGCATCCGATCGAAAGGACTCGGCGGGATGACAAGCCAGGGCAGCCGGCGTACCGGACAGCTCGAAGAGCCGGACGGTCGGCTCAGCCTGACACCCCTCGACGAAAGAGGGTCAAAAAACTCGGGAGCTCGGCACTCTCGAACTTAAAAAATGCAACTAAAATGCACAAAGCCCACGAAGGAGTCTTAATCACTCCCCCATGGCCTCGGGGGCTACACCTGCGGGTGTCGCTCGCGCGACACCCACAGACCCAACACGGCCAGAACTCTTGAAATCCAACACAGCCGAGCCCTCACAACCCAGGTTAAGAGCCCCTGCTCGAATGCAAGCACTCAAAACAGGGGCTCGGGGGCTACTGTCGGTGGTACAAAAAAGGGTGCCCCCAATCAACGCAAACACCCAAGCCAGGCCTCGGGCGAGCGCCCCAATCTCCGTCTCGTCCGAACCCTCCGAGCCAGGCCCGGGCGGGCACTCAGTCTCCATCTCGCCCGAGCCCTCCAAGCCCGGCCTCGGGCGAGCGCCCCAATCTCCGTCCCGTCCGAGCCCTCCGAGCCAGGCCTCGGGCGAGCGCACCAATCTCCAGGGCGGCGGCAGGCACGAGGTGGCCGTCAAGCGCCTGAACCGCGCGCGGCGGGGCGCGGCCGCCGAGGACGCCTTCTTCGCGGAGCAGCAGATCCTGTCGCCGCTCCGGCACGCCCACATCGTCCGCCTCATGGGCACCTGCGCCGACGACGGCGAGCGCATGCTGGTCACCCAGTACATGCCCAACGGCTCGCTCTACGACCACCTGTGTTGGAACGGCAGCAGCAGCCGGGATGAGAAGCAGTCCTCGCCGCCGTCGCCGGTGACGGCGTCCTGGAGGACGCGCGTGCAGGTCCTCCTAGGCGCGGCGCGCGCCGTCGAGCACCTGCACTGCCACGCCCACGCCACGCCCGCGCTCGTCATCCACGCCAACGTCGCCTCCTCCAACATCCTCCTGGACGCCGACTGGGCGCCGCGCCTGTCGGGCTTCGGCGCGTCCCTGTGGCGCGCCGCGGGCGTGGCGTCGCAGGCCGTGGAGGTCGCCGCCGCAGCGTGCGGCGGGTATGCCGACCCGGAGTACTGCAGCACGGGGCACATCAGGCCGGCCAGCGACGTGTACGGGCTCGGCGTCGTGATGCTGGAGGTGCTGACGGGGCAGCCACCGATGGCCCTGCCGTCCTTCGCGCTGCCGCACGTCGTCCGGGGCGGCAGGCTGGGAGATGAGATGCTCGACAGGCGCGGCGGCCGGCGACGTGGCAGCAGCTGCTCCAGCCGCTGCAGCTGGTGGCCGACACGGCGGCGCGATGCCTGAGCCTGCATGGGGATAACCGCCCCGCCATTTCAGACGTCGTCGCCGACCTCGAGCAGGCGCTGCGCCTCCTCTGAAGTCTGAATGCAAAGATGCATGGACAATTTTAATTATACAGTACTCCAGTAAACTTGCTTTGTCATTCAGATCCAGATGGAACTGTGTATGTGGAACATTAACTGTTTGTTCAAACTGAATGTATGTTCGTGTGCTGCTTGTGATGAAGATTATTAGTTAGCTAACCACAATTTCTTTCATGCATTACACTTATTAGTACCAATAGATCGATATACTATGTGTGTACGTATATTCGTTGAGAAAAATAGCACTAGCTAGTAGCCGGTGAATTTAGCATGCATGCCCCAACAGGCTAGAGCTAGAACAAGTATCAGTTTGTGTTTGCTTTGATGGTTGAAGGGGTTGGGCTGTGTTGAATCCATTTTTTAGATACGGCATGCTGTTTGAGGTACAAGAGGGTTGACAGTTGAACCCACAAGTAAATATTCTCTTGAGCCCTGGGGACAGGGCAAGAGGGCGTTGCGAAGCCTCAGGGACAGGGCAAGATCGATCTCTAGAGTTCGAGTTCAGGAGACCATATGACTGATGGCTAAAAATTTCATTAAGTCGATCGAATCGTGAGGGGCCGTTTGGCAGAGCTCCACGGAGTGGATTGTCAGGGAGAATCATTCTCTGACTGCCAAACATATTTTTCAACGAGAAGCTACAAGCAAATCGGCCAAATGTTTTCGAGTCCTATTCTTCTAATTGTATTCGCGGAGCATACTAGTTGGTGAAGAACTCGTAGATCCATATAGCAGTAAACACCTGGACGTGGATCTTGCCCTCCGTTGCTTCTCCTCCTCCTTCCATCCAGGCTTGGAATACAACTTTGGTTGGTTGGTCAGTCTACAATAGGAGGGAACCAAAAATCACGATCCACGTCGTCCTCGGCGGCGGCGGCGAGGTTGGCGGCGAGGTTGGCGGGCAGCTGGTAGTCGGTTCGTCGTCGTTGGTCATCATAATCATCCATTATGGTGGGCAGCTGGTGGCGACAGAGAGGACAGTTGGCGCTGCGATGGAGCCACTGGAAGATGCAGTGCTGGTGGAAGATGTGCGAGCAGGGCATGGCCCGGAGCGTCGTCATTGACGTAGCTCTGGCCGTGGCCTCCTCTGCATCATCGTCCGCCGCGTCCTGCTGCTCCTGATCATCATCATCATCAGGACGACGACGACGACCGGCGGCCAAAGGCTTGAGGCAAATGGCACAGTCGTCGTCGTTGTCGACGTCCGTCACCACCTTCTTGAGCCCCAGGATGGCCTTGATGGAGGCGGGGATGCGAGCACGCTTGTGAGTCACGTCGACGTCGACATCTGCTGCTGCAGGATGATACCGACGACGACGGCTCATCTCCATCTCCATCTCGATCTCGCCCGGATGGCGGCGGCGACAAGAAGAACGTCGAGCACGCAGACGCGGCGCCGTGGATGGATCAGCGATATAATATAATGCCGCGGCTAGCTGGGGCTGGGGCTGCTCGATTCGATTTCTGGACCCATCAATCGATATATATAATCGCGTCGTTCCGATTCCGATACGAATAGGAATAGGATACGCTGTTTATCGAACCCAAGAAGGTAGGGATCGATCGTCGGCCGGTGTTGTGTTAATTAATTAGTTGCCGGTGTTGATAATCGGATCGCATGCATGCATGCATATATAACGAACGAACGATATGCCTTTTTTCGAGTCGGGTCAGAACGGAACGGATCGGATCGGATCAGGCGGCAGAGGCGCCGATTTGATTTGACTCAGGGCTGGGGAAGGAAATTTATAATAATTAAACATTGACGGATCAACAGCAAGCACCCATCACCATCCAATCCAGCTCATCATCCCTAACCTGCTTGCTTAACCATTCACAGCCTGTGAAATTGAACATTAATTTCCAGCTCTCTCGTATCGTCCCGGCCACCACCGCACCGGGGGGACCCACGAGGCTTGGCCCCCTCCACTGAGCCTGAGCTGGAGCCCCCATGGGTACAGGTATAGCGACAATCAGATACCCAATGGAACCCAACCCAACCCAATGGAGATGGAAATTGGGGACAGAATTAATTGTTGGTAGCGAAATTGTGACATGAGTACGTCGTCACTCTGAATATTCTGAATACTACGTGCTCTTTCTTGTGTCTGTCTTGTAAGTGATGACGTCCATGCCCAAGCAAGCAGTCTAGGCCAGGCCGATGGAGAGGAGAGGTTTAGAACCCAGAATTCTCTTGACTTTTGACTCTAGTACTGACAGCAGGATCGGATCCCAAGGCAACTGTAATTAATGTCCTCATGCACACTAAAATCAATCTTGCTGTGGCTGACCAACACGGCATCTACTATCCTGACTCCTCCTGGCCTCCCCACTAACACATGCATGCAGAAACGTCTCCACTAATCAGTAGCCAACAGCCCACCACATATTTGTGCACACATGTAAAAAGAGACATGCAGGCACTGAGCTAATCTAAGATGTTAAGGCTATATAGGCTATAACGGAATGTGATGATTTAGTGTACCACACAAGTACTAACCACTAGCAACAAATGTTCATGCTTGTTTAGCATTTTGGATATATAAGAGCTATCTGCATAATTACCAGTTCATGTTAGTTCAAATATGCTATGAATTCCCTTGATTGTAATGTAATGAAAGAGTAAATAAGGTACCTTTCAGATAATATTCATGGAGCTAAAGTAGGAGAAAAGGCCTTCTCCATCACCTACGCACAGAAATGACCCTGAATTAGAACCACATAAGATACAGTTAAATTGTTGGAAGCATAAAAAGACTTCAGTATTGTGGAGCTGGAGGAGCATATAAACTCTATCCCTTTCCTGAAATCAAACTTTGGGAACGACACATAAATTCTTTTCAACTTTAGCAAACGAACTAAGAGTTATAATCCAAAATGTAACATGTTTAAAAGAATCCGAGAGATAATTTCTTGAACAGAGCCTGTACTCTCAACCCAACACTGTGTTTTCTTCTTTTTTATAAATTTAAGATTAAAAGATAAGTGACAAAGAAATTTCCAACAAATCCTAAACAGACTATGTTTTCATTTTCTCTACATGGCTATGGAAGCTAGCTGCTGATAGGGCTCCCTTACAGCGGTCACCAGTGACCACTCACACTGAATCCTTGAAGTCATTTGGAACTTTAATCCACTGTGACACCATGAGATAAAGAGAGGAACGCGTACATTGGTTTGGGGAACAATTGATCTAAGCAAAGGAATGTCCCTCAAGAAAACTATAAACTGAGTAGAAATCTAGAGAAGTGCACTAACCACCAGCGCCAGTAGCGAGAAGCCTGACCATAGATCTCTATGGACTAATAAAACATCTATTTCCCTATCACCTCTAATTCTGACCATGTAGATTAAAAATAGCCTTTTTTTCCTCGGAAAAACAAGAGAAAAAAACACCAAATTGACAGTGCTCAAGCATTTTATGAAGCAGAACAAAACAAAAAAGCCCTTGCTTCCTAGAACCATAATCATTTGTAATTTTTTTCTTATAACCTCAAGATCCATACCTGCAGTTCAATAAAGAGGAAGGAAATCCCTCTTGTTATTAGCCCCCACCTTGGAAAATGAAAGCAATAGCAAAAAAAAGGTTACATTAGTTAAATACATGTGAAGGGCGTAAAAAACCACCAAACTGATCAAGCATTTACCTGGTCCACCAATGGCCATAAGCTAGGACACACATGATATGGAAAAGGAAAGAAACCAAAAGTCAAAACAAATATTTTAAGTATCATCCCAAATTCCTGCATAAGGTGGAACAAAAGCAAACCACCTTCTGATTTACCATGCACCATCAATGTGTACTTGCAACCAACTAAGAAGAAACTGCAACCTGCACTATGAAGGGCTGAAGGCACTTCATATTCATTGGCTCATTGAAGCCAAGCTCGGAAGATTTGAAATGGGTTGGATTCCTTAGTTCCAAATCTCTGAATTTTCTTTTTCATTAGGAACATGAGATTCCTTCCTCTGTGGTCAATTACATGCTAACTGCAACAAAGCATAGACCATATTAGTAATGTGACAACAGTTAACGAGAAATGGGAAGCTAAATACCTGGTCATCCTTTGAATATTAAGGTCAACTGTAATTATATCTTAAAGTAGAGGGAGAGAGATTACTGTGAGACAAATATCAAGATATAACGCACCAAAAATGACAACTTATAATATAGAATCACTCTGCAATACAACATAGATCAGTCGGATTATATTGAAAAAAAAAGAACCTCCATTTTACTACTCCAATTTGCTAACAGCATGCCTCAACCAAAATACATGGCCCATCGAAATAGACAATCTAACATTGAGTTGTCGTAGCATAGGTTGACTATTTGGAAACAATTTCAGAGGGAAGATGAGAAAATAAATTTGCAAAAGGATTACAGAGTGCCACAGTATAAGACAGGGTTGATACATTATTATAACATGTATCCATTTTACAGAGCTACACAGACACAATGAATGATCTATTTAAACTTCAGTATTCCAATCATCAAAACGAAGATAAGTCAGTGCTGTTTTCTTCTAACCACCCTGGATGGCTACCTTGAATGGTGAATTATATCAATCATGAAAACAAAGGCAAAGCAATGCACATCCATGCAACAGTAAAAGAAACCATTCAGTGTTAAATGCAAATGCACATCCAAATCTGTACAGCCACGCAGGGGGCGGGCAAGGCACATTTCTAATACAAGAAGATGCAACATCCCACACACAGGTGGAAGCCTACATGCCCAAACGACCAGTGGCGTAGATAGGTTTTATGACTATGGTGATCCATTGTTTAATTTTTTTTGAAACACCATAAATATAACATGTTGGTACATATAAGTAAATGATTTACAAAAGGCAAAACAATCAAGGTAAAGAGGTCGTACGGACAATATAACCTACCTTTAATGTAGAAACTGAAAGATTATATAATGTTTCGGCCTACCATTCAAATAATCAGATGTTGCATAAGAAATTTAACAATTGTAATAGAATAATTTAGTGTCGCACTATAAGTCCTCCAATAATTGAACGCCATAAAAGTCCTCCAATAATAGAATCTTATTCGGTCCAACAAACGCGAGACCTCAACTCTTGCTCGCCTTGACAGAATTTCCCACAACGTTCCCTTTGGCCAACTCTTCCCCTTGTCAAGCCTCCAGGGCTCACCAGGCCAACCTTAGTACCTATTCTTGCCACTCTATCCACTGATATTCCCAAATCTAACCACTTTCGCTTTGAGAATGCTTGATAACTGCAACCTGATTTCCTTCAGTTCATACTTCTAGCTTGGCACCAGGACCAAGCGTGCACTGATGCAGCTGGCAAACTCGCGCGTAGGCTAAAGTCAGTTAGAGCTGCGGCAAAGGTATGGTCCAGGCGTAACAGGGCGCCACCGGCTATCATCCAAAACTGTAAATCCATTTGTTGACGTCGGAAGTGATCCGAATCACACACCAGCAGGGCTAGAACGCCCGAAGAGGTTGCAGATCAACCTGAGACAACAGAGATCCTGGCTAAACCGATGAAAACCGATCTGAAGACCGGTTTGGACCGATTTAGGGTTCTAGACCCCTGTGTTGATAACTCTAGAACTTCTCCCGGGAAGACCCGTTGGGGAGAAGCACGTAGAGGTTGTCCTAGGACCAGCAAGGCCGCCTAGAACGCCGTCGAGCCTCGCCAAAAGACGCGCCAAACAGCAAGATAGAGAGAGGAAGAGGGATAAAAGGGATAGTAGATTGATTTTGATCGATTAGGGTTGGATGCCTCAATCGACCATGATCCTCTCATATATATAGAGGGGGTTGGTCTTATCCCAATAGGAAACATCTCCAGATACGATCTCCAAATTTCCTATCCGGACTCCATCAAAACATGGAATTCAAGAGTCCAATCCGGACTAAACAATACTCCATCTGTCCATGAAAAAATCAATTTCTAGAATCCGTGTCAGTCAAACTTTTTAAACTTTGACTAACTTTATAGAAAAGAGTAATAACATCTATGATATAAAATGGACATATTATGAAAATATACTTTATGGTATATCTAATGATACAAATTTAAGATCATCAATCTTGATAGTTTTTTCTAAAAAATTGGTCAAAGTTTAAAAAGTTTGACTTAGGACAACTCTAGAAATCTATTTATTCGTGGACGGAGGGAGTATAAACCTGATCTCGACGATCTTTGAATCGACTAAACCGGCTCAATGGGCTTTTATAGATATCAGCCCAAATTGATCTTACCGATTAATAGACCTTCAAACCTTGCACAATAAAGATCATCGAATCGGTTCATTCATCATTATTCCAGAATTTCCGACCAGCACACCTGGTCGGAAACAGCATGACTGGTCGGAAAGCATCAAACAAGCAAGCTCATCTTACCTAGAGCATCCGACCCTCAGATAAAAGTATTAGAAAATAAATTCGTCTTCAAAACTATGAGCCGAATATACCTTCTAACCTTATTATTTTCTTATGACACTTTTGAGTGTCAACACGATTATTATGTTGTTTGACACCTTGGAAGAAGATCGCTGCCTATCTCCTGATGAGCTGCAGATTCGGTGCCAAAGCTACGAGAGACTCGCCTTGGAAATGAAGCAGCGTGCAGCGTACTGGAAGCAACGTGGCATGTTTAGAGCAGTGCGTGGGGGAGACAGTAATACTGCCTTCTTCCATGCTCATGCAACCACAAGAATGCACAGAAACACCATGAAAAGCATTGTTGTAAATGGTATTCAGGTGACCAATCACACAGCCAAAGCCCAGGCTCTAACTGATCACTTCAGAAGCATCATGGGAATACCAGGGAACACTGATTGGCATTTTAGCTGGACCTACCCAAAGCAGGTGATGGACTCACACTTCCATTCACGGTACAAGAGGCTGCAGCTGCAGTCAGAAGTATGAATCGGTGTAGTGCGCCTGGACCAGATGGTTTCAGTCCTAGTTTCTACTCGCAAGCTTGGCAAATGGTGAAGGAGGATGTAATTCAATTTCTGATAGCCTTTTATGGAGAAAATGTTCAGCTAGAAAGGGTAAACAGATCCCACATGGTCTTGATCCCAAAAAAGCCAGATGACAACACTGTTGACGCCTTCAGACCGATCTGCCTGCAAAATTGCTGCGTGAAGATACTGTCCAAAATCCTGACGACAATGCTGCAGACCCAAATCACAAACCTTGTCGACCTCGATCAGACAGGCTTCATTAGAGGAAGATCAATCATTGAGAATTTTGTTTATGCGATGGAATTAGTTCAGTGTTGTCACAAACGCAGAGCACCAGCGCTGGATTAAGAGGGGCTTGCTGAATATTAGAAATCTCAGTTTCAATGTCACATAGCTGTTTATTAAGAGGTGTTTTCTTTTGAACCCATTTTTTAATAGAGTAAGTCAAATTGTTGGTGCGTGAATGGAAAGGCTTACCCATCAGACTGGGTCCATGCTTGAAGTGCCACCTCATGGAAGTCTTCTTCACTGAGCCACCAGTTCTGAAATTTGAATCTTCTCTTAGGCTTCGGGCCGCTCGGATTTAGAACCGCCAAGATTGGAGCATGACAACTGTACAACATGGACAAGTGACAAACATCAGCGTGAGGGTACTTCTGACACCAGTCCGTGTCAGCAAGGCACCTATCCAACCTCTCAAAAGGAGGATTAGTAGTGAATCTTTTATTTGTCCAAGTACATGCTGGACCGCTTTAACCAAGATCAATGAAACCACATTACTTAACAAGGGAACAAAAATTATCGATACAAGATAAAGGAGGACCAGGTCCCCACTTTTCATTAGGATGCATAATATTGTTCAAATCCCCCATAAATAAGGTTGGTCTGCCCCAACTATGGACAACAAAAGAAAAGACGTCATTCCAAATGGAATTAGTCTGCTGATGATGGGGATCTCCATACATACACACTAAGTTAAAGGAACTAGCATTAGACTTATTTGCAACACAAGCTAAAACATAGAATTGGCTGGAGGAGACTATATTTACATCGACGTCATCATTCCACATCACCCAAAGACCACCAAAGAGGCCGATCGCAGGGACTACAAAACTATTGGACATATTGAAATGGTTAGTCAAATCATTCGCAGTAATACTAGAGTTTCTGGTTTCAAAAATGAAGATCACCTGGGCATGGGTTGATGACATGAGGAGGGCAAGATGCTGCATCTTACGGCCTGCGCGTTTGCGAGATGTTGGCCGGACTGCTCAACAGAGCCTGCCCATACCGCGCAGGCATTTCAGTTAATGCACCACTCTGCAACAGTGCGGTATGGTGAGCGGGCCAGTAGAGCAGCTTTTTGACCATCTTGCACTGTTGATGACTGCAGTTCCTGTTGGAATGGTTGATCCGTCTCCTCTTGTTCTTATGAATTCTCTGATGACCGGCTATCCTGAACTGCAAGCTTGGAGAAAAATTGAACGAACCTCTGCATCATGTGGTCAGGTGGTTGCACTGGCTCATCATCTTTAGGTGTTTCTGGAATATGCCTGTCATTGGCCATCCAAGCACCATAGACTATGTATGGAATGTCTTGATGATTATCTGCAGTAGAAGTTCGCTGAAGAACGAGCTGATTCCTTTCTGGGCAATCAGTAACATTATGAAACATGTAGCCGCAAATAGTACAGGTTCTACTTATTCTTTCATAGTGAACATAAACCATAACAGGTTGAATGGAGCTGCAAGTCCGATTTAACACGATCGACCATCTTTTTTGTGACATCTATATTGGCGAGAATCCCTAAACATAATTGCTTGAGAGAGCTGATCCAGATCAGAGGGAGCTCCAACCGCATTTAACAGGGGAATAACTAGAGTGGTAACAACATCATGGATTTCCCTAACAGACTGAGGGATGCCATAGAAATGAACTGAGACATAAAGCTTGGCAAACCTGTATGCTTCCAGCGGCTTGGCTTTAACAATATCCGGATTGACTGACCCATTCAAGGTCAAGCAAAAGAGTCTCTCTCCCTGAAGAGCCCTTGCATCTTTAAAGTGCGCCATGAATAGATTGGGAGCAATCGCCGAGACATCCAAATAGCTCCTGCCCCCAAGCTCCTTTCAAAGCCGACTGAACAACCCTGAGGGGAATTATAGATTGTGCGCAGTAGGCCCAAAACCAGCACAAGTTGCAATAGTCAGATTTGGGGCGCTTTCTCCCTCACCCTCAACAGAGGTTGGATACCTGGAGGCTTTGGGCTTCCATCAAGTGGAAAACAACTATATGAATGGATGAATGGTACAGTGGAAACTTACCTACAGCAAGGTGGTGGGCAGGCATTCCATCGAGCAAGGTGGTGGGCAGCGCGGGCACCCACGCCTATACCCACCCAAAGAGCACGAGGAAAGACCGCCTACATGCACGCGGAGGTTCACCTGGCGTCCAGCGTCCTCATCCTCACTGGCCATGGACGACCCAAAGGTGAAGATCGCAATTTCTTTCTCATCCTCGAGCTCGGTGATTGTGAATCCCTCTGACCAAGGAACATGGCGAGACCTCCTCCTGCCCTGCCTCGCCTCCCTCCCTTGGGCCGTGGGCCGTGGGCCGTGGGCCGTGGCACCAACTTGGCTGGCCGCTTGATGCGTTCCATTTCATCCGCGCTGCGCTGGAGACACCCCTCCCCCCAACAAATTTAAGAAGAAGGCAACGGTTGGTTACGGCCGGAACCGCCCTCCCCAAATTTCCGCCCCCGTGTCATCGTCTACCTGCTCTGCAAGGCAGGGGCCGGGGTTTAGCACAGGAAATCCCCCGCGCCCAAATCCTCTCCCCATCTCTCTCGCTTCCACCGAGGGCGGAATCCCATGGAGGGCGAGGGTGCACCCGATGGCCACGGGGGCGCTCACCGTCCTTCCGCCGGCGGAGGTGGGCGGGGGCAACTTGGGGGCAACGCAGGCGGCCACGGCATCGACAGCCCTCCCTCCGCCCCCGCTGGACGCGATGGTCGCGGCCGACCGCGGGCGAGGTCGATCCTTCGGCAAGCCCTCACCTACTACGCGCTTGGGGCCCTCCCTCCTCCTCCGCCGCGGGATGAGGGTGAGGGCGGCAACGAGTACGCCCTCCAGCTCTTCGTTCACCGGCGCGCCGATCCGACTCGGCCGCTGGTGCTGCATGATAGGGAGCTCCCGGACGTCGTCGTCGGCGGGCCTCCGCACGTGTCGGACCAGATAGAAGCTCTCACGACCATTCTGGAAAGACACCCAGGCCCCGTCTCCTCCTTCCGCCTCGATTCCTCCCTTTGCCCTGACGCCGGCACGCTGGAGTCCTGGGTGGAGGCACTCTCTGAGAAGGGTGTCATGGACCTGGTCATCAGCGACGTGTACCGCGACGGTCGTCCCATACGGTTCCCACTGCAGCACCTCAGGAGCGGCGCGCTCAGCACCTTATGCCTGGGATTCTTCGACCTCACCGCGGATATCCGAGACGGCTGTTGGTGCGGCGGTGTGGGCTCCCTCGCCACGCTGAATCTGACGGGGTGCTCCTTCCCGGTGGAAGACCTGTCAAGAACGGTGAGGAACCTCGGGTGCTTGACCACTCTCGACCTGGTCTGGTGCAATCTGCTCTGCGGTCCGGGTACCGCAACTGGGATCCAGGAACAAGAAGCTCGCGGTCTCGCCATCGTGTCGACGTCACTGCATCGACTCAGCTTCTTCAAGTGCACCGCAACCAATCTCTGCATCGAGTCTGCGCCCTCACTTGAGTACCTGGAGGCTGGCATTGCTGCCCATGAGCCAGGCGCTGCTCGCAGCATCGACGCACACGTCACCATTCTGCTGCAGGAGGCCGCCGCGCTGCGGGTGCTGCACGCGGTGGCGCTCCCTCTGCATGTGATTCACATCCCCAGAGAGTTCGGTCCTCCTCCGTCCAAGCGCAGGAGGACGGAATCGCTGCAGAACCTGACGGGACTGGACCTCGCCCTCAATATGTGCTTACCTGCTGCGCCTGCATCGCTCCTCGACCTCCTCGCCATGCTTCCGGCGGTCTCCAAGCTGACAATCTCGGTGAGCACTGCAATGCTGTATATGACACCGATTACTCTTGTTCAAATCCTTGCTTGCTAACGCTACTGCTACATATCTGTACCATACCGTGTGGTGTACATACATACATTAATAATTCGCATCTATGCATGTTACATGTATTTGTTGCAGAGATCCGATGACGTCCCACCGAGCGGAGACAGTGACAACCTCTCTGATTCATGGATCATGCCCCGCGTCCCCGATTGCATCAAGGCCTCCTTGACGATCCTCATCGTCCGAGATTACAGGGGGGGGGCGAGCGGAGCGTTCCCTCATCGCCAGCCTTCTCAAAGAAGCACAGAGACTTGCTTCAGTCAAACTTCACATCCACCAAACTCTGTGGTCATCGTTGCTGTACCTGCACGAGGTAATCGCCACGCTACAGGGCTATCCTCGAGCGTCCGCGGGGTGCGCATTCGCTGTAGCTCCTGTACCAACAGGTCCATCACGTCTAGAGGCCTTCCTCAATGATCTCCAAATGACATAGAAGACGCAATGCAGCCGCAGGGAAAGAAAAAGGTGGACAACAAGAGAAAGTTGCTGGAAGACTGGCTCGGAGGATCAAAATGATGACTGAGCTGGGAAATGAAGATTACAATCATCACGTCTGTTTTCTTTTGTCTTCTGAGGATGGGTCCATCTCCTTTTGGTTCTCTTGCATGGTTGTATGGGAAATGGTTCTTGATCCTGTCAGATCTTTAGGCTTAGTTGCGTAAGGGCAGGTTGGGGTTGTAAGCAGTCAGTAAGCTACTCTTTTGCTGTTTCTGGTCTTGAACTCTGTAAACGCTGGTATTTCCGTTGATCTCAATGGAAATGGGGGAGGCCCTGGGTTCGAAAAAAAAAAATGACATAGAAGACACTGTCACTCTACATTGCTACCTGTCTGATGATAGTTCTATACTTCATGCTCCCTGCAGCAGTCTGTCTCATGCTGATAGTTCTATACTACGTGCTCCTGCAGTAGTCTGTCTGATAACAAATTCTGATAGTTCTATGCTTCATGCTCCCTGCAGCAGTCTGTCTCATGCTGATAGTTCTATACTACGTGCTCCTGCAGTAGTCTGTCTGATAACAAATTCTGATAGTTCTATGCTACATGCTCCCTGCAGTAGTCTACAAATTCTGTAATTCTTCTGATGATAGTTCTATACTACATGCTCCTTTGATGATACAAATGTTGCTTGAGTGAGTGATGCAGTTTTTGTTTTCATTGTATCTTCAAAGGTCATTACCAGAAGACGGAACCAGATCAGCATCCCCTATCTTGCTAATTTCCCACTGGCCGTTGCTTTTTTTTTTCTAAGTCCCAACTTAAGACGACACCCCACCTCTTCAGATAATGGCTCTTCTTTCACCTCATGCTTTACAATGCACATTCCAGGTTTGACTGTTGTATCTGTGGCCATAGAGAGAGTACCATCTGGTAGATGCCAGTGTGTAAGGTCCTTCAGTTCAGCTCTGCCCTAAACTCTCCAGGAACCATCAGGCTTGACATCAATTTCAGACGTATCATCTCCACAGCTTTTGATCTGTATCACCAATATGCAATATTGGCAACAATGCACACATGAAAATGTAGAACTGAATAGTTTAAAACAATACTATTTCATCACCACTATAAACTCACCAAAGAAGTGATGTGATTGAAATAAGGATCAATTATTATGTGCTCTATAGAGTAATTCTTCAGGCATATTGGACATTGCCACTGCAAGCAAGGAAACAAAGCTTGATTTAGATGGAGAAGATGTAACAAGGTTCAATCAATATGGTCAAGAGGATGGGGTAAAGTTGTATTAAGTTCAAATAGTCGAACCTTCCGGGAACGTTGGTTTATTTCAATAAAAGCTTCTAAATCAAAACAGCCCATGTGAGCACAGGGCTTGAACCAACCAGCAATCTGGATCCTTGAAGCAGTCATCTGTCACAAGATAAAAAAAAATGATTTTATACAAAGCATGCATGCTTTACAGAACAGAAAATTAAATAGCAAAATGGGTGACTTTCTATGAAGGAATGCAAAGAATATTGTTTAAACTCATGCACAAGTTAGTTTATGGAAAAAATTATGAGAAGCAACTGCTGTGGAAAAACTAGATGTTTGGCAACCTTTTCACTGATATATCGTCCTATGGGAACCACATATTGACTTTCATAGAAGGGGAGAGCTCACCTCGTCGCCGCTCTTGTCCATCCCTCTCGCTCAACCTTGGCCTCTGCTGTGCACAGCTGCCCTGACACAGCATGCCGCCCTATGGTGGCCAGCAGCGAACAGACATGACTCAGTCACTCAGCTCAGCTCTCCATGGTAGCAAGTAGCATGTCCAACCATTCACCACGGGCAGAAGAGCCACTCACAAAACAAGTGTCTTCCTCCATCCACCGGGGATTCATCTCTGCTCCTTGTTCTCCATTGACCAAAACCAGATCAACACCACCAGCCTCTGCATTTCTGTTTCTTTCCTATCGATTCAAGCAGCAACTCCTCTTCATCTCTTTCCCACCCAGATAGGCAAAGAACAAGGGTGAGATGCACCCAAATCAAGTCTAACTCCTCTCCCAGTCCCATACAAGCTCTATCCTTCCAATCTCCTTTCTTCTTCCTAATCTGCAGACCGACACCACAACCACCAACCAACTTGAGCAGTTGAGCACAACCTCCTCTCAACTTGCCCAGTAAAATATGTGTCTTGAATCTTGAGAGTGCAGGGCTTAAAAATGGACTATATACTAAAAATCTCACCTGTTCTAGAGATCTCTTGGCAATTCTGATACCAAACAGAAAGTACGAGAGTCATTTCTTGATGAAGAAATTTGTTAGGTCCCTGCAAGTAATCTGTTAATTGGGAACATAGAAATGTTCAGGGTCAAAAAGAGATATACAATAGAAACTGTAGCTGATGAATACAGGAAGATTATGTAAAAAAAACATCCAGTGCCTTAGCAGAAAAATAAACAGAATAGCAAGCTTAGAAACAAAAAAAATACTTACTAGTGGACCATTGTCTCTACCATTGGCCCCTAACTTTTGAGTGGGTTGCCTGTTAACCACCCGAACATAAATACTGACAAGTAAGAATTACCAACACGAATAGTTCAATATAGCATAATTGAACTTACTGTTAGAATAGATCATCAAACTGCTTTGAAGTTTCAGAATATAAACAGTGAGATGCTTTGGTGATTCTGAATACAAGTGGTCTGGACCACAACAAATATCTGAAACCTTTATGGTTGGCTGCAGGACATCAAATACTGTAGAATAGTTAGAAAGGCAAATTTATCATGAGAATTTTACCTTAATCATGGAATCATTTGGCTTGGAGTCACCACAAGGGCAACGAACCTTAACTGCCTGAGCAGAATCATCTGGTTTCTTTTTAGGCTTAACACTGTGTCCTGATTTGTGGTTCCTTGAGGCTGTTACAGTATTTGTAGGTTCTTGCATTTTTCTTGAAACAAGAAGCAAAAAAACGATAGTTTGCCAAGGTTTCATCAGAGCCAAATCAGGTAACCTATAGTTGTAAAGACAAGTCAATATGAAGAAAAAAAATTATTGACTCACCTAAAAGTGTCCTCCACTATTTTCACCACTGATTTTGTTTGGTAAACCGTTTGTTTCTGAGGCTACAAGAATAAAGCTGAATTATTTCTCATGCTGGGAAAAAAGTAATGCAAAACAATAAGTCTTGGAGACAAAGAATGGAACGTACCTTGATCTTGCTGACTCAACATTACTGCCATAACTCTGTCCACTAGATCCTGCAAACCAAGCCGGAAACACCAAGACCACATAGGTCATAAGTAATTTGCAATCCCCAAAGAAAGAATACTAAAAGGCACATAGATGATTGTGTTGGTGAATTTCAGCATATGCTTAAGCTATGAAAGATAGTGGCATGCGTTTTAGCACAATAACAGGGAGCAATGGGCAACAGATGTTGATTGTGAGTAGAGTAGGTAGAGAGGCTTGCAGTGGGCAAAACCTGCTTCTTTCCTTCTTTGAAAGTCCAAGCTGATGCAGGACATTCTTGAGCTCTTTTATTCTGAAGTGGCTCAAGTTGTTCTACAATGAAGCATTAATAGAGCAAATGTTAGTGGGCTATGTTACCTCAGGATCAAGAAACAGCAACATATTGGAATCAAGCAAATCCTATCCGACCAGCAATCAATTTGGAGGTAGCTACATAGCAGAAGTTGATTAGGACTAAATAAACAAAACATGGGAGCTGTAAATGAAGCCAGTGCAAACAATAGAAGGAACGATGAGTTATGTAGGAAAATGACACAGTATGCGGACACTAGGCGACTAGTACATTGCTAGATTCTGTGCAGAACAGTGATGCAGTGATGAAGGAACTGAATTTGGGAGTGGTATATGGAATGAGCAAGCTAGTGGAACTAGGGTATGGGAGGGAATGAATCAAGTCGACCGAGGGATTTAGGTAGCTCGAGAAGACCGAACGGAGATGGAAGGGATTCCGTACCTTGCAAGCGGCGAGCACGGGGTTGTCCGGCGACGACATGTTGGCAAGGAAGCAAGGACTTGTTCCTCCAGGTATGGCGGTGGGCGAGGGCAGCGGAGTGGAATCTGGCGGGTCTCCCTACCAAACCTCGGCAGCACAGGACCCCTGGCCCCTAATTTTTGCTGCGAGAACAAGACTACTGGAGAGCGGCGGGTTTTTTCCTGGCAACATAAAAAACTAACCAGGTGTTATACAAGTGTCCAAGTATTCAACAATTTACACAACATATCAACTCATAAAGAAGAATAAATAAAATAGAGGATCTCTCACTTCCCTGTACACATTCTGAAAAATCAAACATGTGGCACCTAACTAAATTTTTAACTCAATAAACATGTACCAAATCCTATCAGAAAATATGACTCACTATACATAATAGGCCACTGCATATAACATTACTTGCATGTCAGAGTGCAAAGGCCAGGCATCCTAAAAGGTACTTTGTCACTGAGAAGGATACACCAAACCTGCATAAGAAAAAATCGATTCGAAGTTTAAGTAATAAGGATACGTATAGGTTGAACATAGTGGCTGGAATTAAACACAAGGTAGGAAATCAATACGCGCAGGCAGTACAATAGTAACTAAAAGGAACATTTGTTGATTATTCCATGATGATCCTAAACAAACCTAATGCTTCAAGGAGAATTAAAAAAAATAGAAATGGAATTAACCTGAATATCGCATTCCAGTTGCTGTAGCATTTCTCTATTAGCTCTGAAAGCTGAAAGCTTTTTGTGGTATACTGTACAGTATATGACCTGGATCTAAGCAAGAATCACAAAAGGCGCATTTCCTACTTAATTTTCAAATGAAGCAATTGTTCAACCATTTTGTTGCTCAGGATTCATATATCAACATTGTTAACCAAATACAATTATCTCATGTTTCTTCCTATAAATAACATAAGGAATAAAGATGAATGCAGAAATCATGTAAGCTACAGCAGCAACACATAATGAAGGAGGCTGTTCATTCTATGTCATCCAGCAAACAAAAGTAAAGCTCACATCATTCACATGGCATTTAGGTCTGGCTTGTTGAGGAAAGAGTACTCAGAGCAAAGAATATTGTCATCACACAAACAGAAGATAAAGCAAATGATTAACAGATAAGGTCTGATGATGACTTAATAAAAATGTTTCTAAGAATATTCAATGATTTTCTTAGCACTGTCATCCTGACTAGAATATGGATCTCCATGACAACATGAGGGTCTAGCAGATATGTTAATGATCAAAAAGGTTTCAACAGATAATTCAGAGGACACAAGACAACTGATTTGTACCATACAAAAACATCAATAAGTGTGCTTTGTGATGAAAGAATGGATAACTCACCCGTCTGCTGCTATGGTAGAGGGTCCTATTAAGATAGGGAGTAACAGACTAACAGATGGTTCACAGTGACCCAAAAACTGCATGTTACAGTAGGAAACTATGTCAGAAATAATAGGTCATCTAATATTAGGACTAAGAAAATAGTAATGCTTGTTACCTAAACAAGCTGAACAAGGAAGCAGAGAAAAGGCCGAAGAACGTTGCAAAGGATACAGATTGATCAGATTTTAAATTTTAGGCAAGGAGATTTTCATAAGTGATTGATGCCACAGAATAACCAGCACAGACAAATGGCATAAGGTCACAAACTAAAAGCAGTTAATCACATGATGTGTGCGTGACTCGGTCTCTTTGAGTTCAGGACAATATTGTAAGTTTAAAACAACTTACGGATCAACCCTGCTAAGTCGGCACACTTCGCCATAAAAGCTGGAAGGTAATTCAGGAGAAATATTGTCTGCAGACTTCTCAGTATCAGGTATGATAACACAACCAGCATGTCACCATATGTTGCATTGTGGATCAATACACTACAAGGAGCAAACGTATAATCAATGAAACAGAAATATGCATATCTCATTAATTAAGAACAAAAAGGAAGAAAACTACAAATTACAAAAGTTTCCGAACAAAGCAAGTAATGCTACATTTCATAACAAAGGCTACAGGCTTCGAAAACAGAAAATACTGAGAGTGATCTAGACCATCAAACTGCTTTGAAGTTTCAGAATATAAACAGTGAGATGCTTTGGTGGTTCTGAATACGAGTGGCCTGGACCAACAACAAATATCTGAAACCTTTATAGTTTGGCTGCAGGACATCAAATACTGTAGAAGAGTTAGAAAGGCATATTTATCATGAGAAATTTACCTTAATCATAGAATCATTTGGCTTGGACTCACCACAAGGTCAACGAACCTTAAATGCCTGAGCAGCAGCATCTGGTTTCTTTTTAGGCTTAACACTCTGTCCTGATTCGGGGCTCCTTGAGGCTGCTACAGTATTTGTAGGGTCTTACATTTTTCTTGAAACAGGAAGCAAAAAAGCGATAGTTTGCCAAGGTTTCATTAGAGCCAATCAGGTAATCTATAGTTGTAAGACAAGTCATGTCAACAAAAATAAAATATGGACTCACCTAAAAGTGTCCTCCACTATTTTACCACCGATTTTGTCTTTGGTAAGCCATTTGTTTCTGAGGCTACAAGAATAAAGCTGAAATCATTTCTCACGCTGGAAAAATAGTAATGCAAAACAAGTCTTGGAGACAGAATGGAATGTACCTTGATTTGCTGACTCAACATTACTGCCATTAACTCTGTCCGCTAGATCCTGCAAACCAAGCCGGAAACACCAAGACCACATCGGTCATAAGTAACTTGCAATCCTCAAATAAAGAATACTAAAAGGCACATAGATGATTGTGTTGGTGAATTTCAGCATATGCTTGAGCTATGAAAGACAGTGGCATGTGTTTTAGCACAATAACTGGGAGCAATGGGCAACAGATGTTGATGGTGAGTAGAGTAGGTAGAGGGGCTTGCAGTGGGCAAAACCTGCTTCTTTCCTTGCTTTGAAAGTCCAAGCTGATGCAGGACATCCTTGAGCTATTTTATTCTGATGAAGTGGCTCAAGTTGTGCTACAATGAAGCATTATTAGAGCAAATGTTAGCGGGGGCATGTTATCTCAGGATCAAGAAACAGCGATGTATTAGAATCAACCAAAGCCTATCCGACCAGCAAGCAATTTGGAGAGAGGCAGATGGCGGGCCTCCCTACCTAAGCTTGGCAGCAAAGGACCCCCACCCCTGGCCCCTATTTTTTGCTGCGAGAACTGGACTACACCTGTCGAGCGCTCGCGGCGGCGGTGTTCTTCTCTGCGTGCGTGTGACGAGTGGAGGAAGACGAAAGCGCTTGGAGCAGTACGCGTTCTTGGGCTGGACTGGACCTGGAGTTGGAAAAGCCCAAGCAATCAACTAATCCAATCAATTCTGCTCAAAAATAATAATCAAGCAATCAATGGTTGGAGACTTGAAGACGCTGGGCGTGGCCATGTGACAGCACACAGCCAGGTGACCGTGGACGCCAATTAAACTTGTGCTGAGTTTTTATCAGGGCACCCGTCATGGTTAGCTCTAAGCATTATTTTCGTATTTTAATTAAAAAGAGAGAGAAACTAGCTCTTGATCAAAATATAGGCTTATACACATATTATATATATATATATATATAGGAATTATTTTCTACTCCTAGGAAGTAGTTACTCCCATGTTTATATCTCTAGATTTATGGTATATATGACCGAACGAAGTATATTTACATGAAGTATATGATCATACTAGACTATCCATGGAAGTATATACGTCAAGTATGCATGCATACATAGAGTATGCGGATATACTTTTTTATATACAACGTGAGTGGCATTTTCGTAATATATTAAAAAGTATGGGTTCCTTTGAAATTTTTTAGTGTATTAAGGACATGAAATATCTTAACATGAGTATATAAACATACTCAAAGTGATAAACAAGTATGAAACATACGCAACATGATGTTTTGAAGATGGGAGTAACTACTCCCGGGAGTATAGAAACTCACCCCTATAATATATATATATGTATATATATATATATATAAATTATATTATAAGTCGTGTTGTTAAAAGCTAGCACTATTGAAAATGTTGGCTTAGAGTCCGTCACTAATTTATATCATTACAGGTGTCCTCATAGTAATCAATGTTTACCAATTGCACATTAAACTCTCAAAAATTATGTAGAGGTTAATCCCGGTACTTGTAAACTGTACATTTGGCTCTTAACTTATTCCAAGTTCTTGCCTCGATCCCGATAAATTATACCGCAAGCTAGGACGGAAGCTTGAGTCTGATCAAACAGGACTAAGTAAATGTACGATTTACGATTCCAATAGTTATGATTGTACGATTACAATTGTATGATTATAATTTTACTACGGGAGTTTTGGTTTGATCCATGGTCACGATTTTAACCACCTCGACGTAAACGACTTGTTTCGTTGGATGTAACTAAAAGCAGGGGATGGGAGTAGGATTAGTAATCTCTTTTGTTTGTTTGTGAGAGTGGAAATTTTGGTGGGGGATGAATGGGAGTTGAGGACCAATTCTCACTAATCAATTCCCTAGAGGACATGGTGGAAATTAGACTCCAAGTAATAAAAGAAAATGTGTTTTCATCGTCCACCAAAATCCGTCATATAATTTTCCCCTCACAACCCTACACTAAACAAGATATAAATTATCTTCTAACTCCCTCTTACGAACCAAACAAGAGATTAAAACTAAAAATCAATTTCTCACATTAACTCCCTCTATCAACTCTCCCTTTTTAACTGTCGTTCCCGCTTTCTGAGAAATAATCTTTACTAAATACAAATTAAAATATGTTAGTATTTGTAGTGCATCATTAATTTCATTAGATAGATAATTGAATCTATTTTTATAATAAATTTATTTAGAAATACAAATGTTTCTAATATTTTTTTTTATAAATTTAGACAAGCTTTTTAGGATGTAAACCATGATGATAACTATTTAGGGATAGATGAATACTCCTTCCGTCCCTAAATAAGTGTCTTCTCTTCCCAAGAAAAAACTGTCGGTAATTATATATTAAAATATACTAATATTTATGCTAAGTAATTAGTATCATCAGAAAGATCTTTACATCTAGTTTTTTAACAAAATTATTTGGAGATATAAATATTGCACATATTTTCTACAAATTGAGTCAAACATGTGGCACGTACACCAACAAACATGTGTGTAAAATAATTCAACTACGAGAAGGTTGTTATGCGTGGGTATATATACTAGGTAAGATGGTGCGCTTCGACGCGCTCGTAGGGCAGGGCGCACACAAGCATTCGGTGTGGGGAAACATAACGGGAGCATAGGTCATGGACCAATGTAAAAAAGTTTAAGTGTCATTTGTAGGTCAAAGCACATCATGTTGATATACTTTTAGGATGCAAAGTAAATTTGGAGATAACACACGTACGTTTTGTCGCTCAGAAATCAAATCATGTAAGTAGACTTGTTTCATCTTTTGTAGTTGAAAATAACATTTTGCATGCATACTATGGCAAGTTGAGGGCAGAACTGGAGGGATCAAACCACTTCGTACAACATAATTAAGGAAAAAAACATAGACTAAACTAATCTTAAGTTGTCTTTTTTAACCAAAAAAATATAAAATTAATTTCATAAAGGATTACAGAGGAGTAGCATTAATAATGACTGATTTCAAGCTCTTAGTTTTTTTTCTTACAAACTGGACAAACAATGTTACAAAATTGAACTCAAGAACCTCAACACCTGGTGAGGCTATGATTGTATAAACTGGTACTCGTGTCCATGTCTAAAAAGGAGAAAGATATTGTCATGCATTTAGAGGAAAACATGAGGCGATGAACAATATCAAGATCAGATTGAACAGAATAGCACAGTAAACCAAATATTTGAATTACATGACAACCATAGTCATTCATGCTAGTGCAAGACATATCAGTGCAAAAGTATCATATGTAGTAATGGCAATGACCAAGTATAGTGGGGTATCTCGCTTAAAAACCTTTTTAACTATTAAGCAGTTAGGATGATACGACAATCAATGTTTTTGTACAGTCTAATGTAATGATAACATTGGCAGTGCAAGTGATCTCCAATAGAGCGCAACCATAATGACTGCCTAACATAAGGTGATCATAAAATATGCAAGTTTAAAAGTCTTCGCTTGAAGAAAATAAACCTGGAAGATTTAGAAATCTTAAATTCAAGAAACCCACATCACAGGGTTGCAGTGATCTAAAATCACCCGGAATGAATTCAGTAGATGTGTGGCACACAGAAAATGGCAACACATGACACAGTAGACCAAAAGGGGTAAAATTAGATGCAGGGACCTCCAAAGAGAAAAACAACTACATGAATGACAAACAAACTTAGCACAAAAAATGTTTTAGCTAAAATATCCACCTATGTTAATAATATATGACTAGTTTAGTATACAACATGGAAAGAAAAGTAGACACAAAACTTAAAAATAGCTAAATAATTCAATATTAAAAGATGCAAAGGAACTATTGTATTGTCAGTTTAGTTGCATGTCAGATAGGAACCTGCAAACAGATATCCATTCCAAAACTACTCTGCCAGCATCCTTACATGGCCACAATAGGTAAAAAAGAGATTAATTTTTGGCTTCAGTCTATGCACAAGGCAACCAACGCACCAATCCATAATTAAACATATGTAACTAAATTGTTTTGCATGAAACTGCATAAATAGAGGAAGGCATATGAGCAGGAAACATAGCAAAACATAAATAGCCCATCAAGACAAAATTCTAAAGAGTATCACAACAAATCTTATACAACCAAAGTTCCTTCAAAGTCAGAGTCTGCTCCAGGATAGTTTGGAGGGAAAAATACTTTTTTGATGTGCTGCATGAACAAATACCTAAGATTTTAATTTAGGAGATGCATTCCACTTTCTTCATCAAAAAATGGAAATAGAAAACGGAATTTTAAACCACTTATACTCTCTAAATTGATGTGGAATGTATTCAAGAAAACGGAAATTGTTAAACCATACATGCTTGGCTTACTCTCTAAATTTTCTGTTAGCCTTTCTGAATCCATTGATAATGAAAAGTGAAGATTAGCAATTAGCACATATTAGATCAACAATTTCAGGATCAGATTAATATGCAACTGAAATTGGTATGGTCGGTTTGAAAAATAAGGCAATCAAGGTGCACAATTTCAGGGTCAGTTTAATATGCAGCTGAAATTGGTATGGCCAGTTTCAGAAATAAGGCAATTAAGGTGGACAGAGGCAATAATATGCATAGTAACTATCTTGTGAAAGCATTAGGTAAATCTTTTCTGCGCATGATAGCTGTACATATTGGTATGGCCAGTTTCAGAAAAAAACACATGATGAAGTAACACAAGATAGTTGCACATATTAGTATGCCCAGTTTGAGAAAAAAAACACATAATGTTGTAAAACAAACTGCAGTGTATTAGTTGGCGTACAAAAATATTACCTCGCATCATCTCCTTAGCATGGGATATATGAGCTTGTCTTCTTTTTAGCTGTCGTGGGTATTGCTGCAGCTGAAATTGACCTCGCATCATCCCCTTAGCATGGGTCTGTCCCTCTCTACCTGGAGCTGCCCTGTGGAAATGCAGTACTCTGCTGCATGCGTCGTGTGGCTGTAATAGAGCGGTATGCGGTGTAAATACATATATTAATAATTGAGTCTTATATATTATATAGTCCAATATATGCATTATGTCATCATTACTAATTGAATTACATTGCACTAATAGAATCTACAGAATGGCAGAACTTGTTTAGACCATTGAAGGCGTCATATTTAGGACTAAATTCAGGTGTGCACATTCATAAGAGGAAGCATATATGGTTTTTTAGCTTGTTCCCCTATTTGTATAGGAATAAAAAAATATAAGAGACATTAATCCATATCAATAAAAAGAATTGAAAAGGCTAAGCGCTTTGTTAGCCGCTAATATAAGAGTACCTGGTGATTTCGGAGAGAGCAAACACAAGCTGGCACACACACATGCCCATGTTGGCTGCATTGGATTTGTGCACAGTATCAAAACAGTAATCAGAGCGCTCTCCTTACGGCAAACCCAGGCGCTATATGGAGCTTTATATTATTATATGCCAAGGGAAAACAGTTTGTCGAAAAATATCGGAGATCTGCATGTGTCCATACTCGCTTGCTGTCAACAAAGCAAGGAAAGGTTTTATAGTATAATAAAGGATCTAATAAGACAAACATTGCTCTTGTCCTCATATGAAAATTCATTCTTACATGAGTTACATATATGAAAAGATAGGATTAATAGTCTTCTAATTATATCTTTTAGTTGGCAAGAAAAGGTCAGTTTTTACACATAGCTACGAATATTTTGTTCACTATGAATTATGGATTTACTTTGGTTGGGTTGGATTTACTTAATTGAGTAACAAAGAAATATTAGGTAGAATTATTGGATAGGTAGCTTGCAACACAATCATTAGGCTAGTGCAAAAAGCTTTGCTATTTGTGTTGCTAATATTTTATCTAAGTGATTGTGTAGATTTTTAAACAGACTATTCACCCCTCTAGAGCTATTTTGGACCTTTCACTTGGGCTGCAGTGGAGTAGGTGGTTAGCCTAGTTTTGCCCGTAGAATTGGCCTTTTGCCTATTATTTTGCTAAGTCTTGCTTTATGCTTTGCTTGATTGCGCATTTTTTTTATATTCCCTTGTATTTGGGTGTAAGTCCTGCAAAATAAGAACTCTCCAATACAAGTGGAACTTTGTCAATAGTAAAGGTATATAGTGTAAAAAGATGTTAGTTTCTCCTTTTTTGGATATTAGTTGGCGGCTTAAAATGGTCGATATGGACCGCTAAAAAAACCCTAGTGCATAATTGTGTTTAGAGAAAAAATGTGTACCTCTTTTCATGCTTCATGATGAGAACTAAGCTAGTTTAGCACCAGATGTGGGAAAGCATCACACCACTCAAAGAAGTTGCAACCACCATTGTCCTTACAGTCAGAAAAGAAGTGATAGCAGATATGAGTCAAATAGAAAAAACAAATGGGTAAACATAAAGCAGTTAATCTCACCATTTTTTATCACTTGGAATTAGCGGCCCTTATAAGTTATAACCGTGTGGTAAACATTTTCTGCAATGAAATTAAGCCTTTAAAATTATAACATATTGTGTTCATTTTATTAGAACTCAAGAACTAATCTAACCAAGTGCTCAAATGTCTATAAGTTAATGGTTGTCTATCCAAACACATATATACATACAGGTTAAAACACAAAAAAACTAGAACTAGATGCAAAATTAAGCAAAGTTATGGTGTATAATCAATCAACACTTCACTTAAATCAAAACAATCCAAAAATAAGCCTCATAGCACAATCTTGTATTAAAAAAGCACTCAATTTTCTTTGGGTCTATTCTTTTTTTCACAAGGCCAGGAGCTCGCGAGCACTAGATCTGGATCTCCCTGCTCCTACAAATCGAGAGCACCATGAACCAATTTACATCCTCATGGCGGGCAACAATTACAAACCATAGCTCGTAGAGAGGCTAGAAGAAAACTGACTTGATACCGTGGAGGTTGGGAAAGAGCTGGTGGGGCGCGAGGTCAGGATGAAATGGAAAACTCTGGTGTAGCTCCTCAGTCAAGGACTCCTCTAGATATGGTGTCACTGCCCCGCCTCTTCATGCACCGGCAACGACGATGGGGGCAAGGATGTGGGGTTAAAACCCAAAATAGTTCATTTGAATAAAAACTAATGCCTTTTATAGATAAATTTGTTATGTAAGCTATTAATTTTGTTCTAAGTTGAGTTATGGAATTGCCTATTGTTTGTTGCCTCTTATTTATACATGTCAATATGTAACATATACCATGTATTTGTTTAACTCTTTATTGGTTTTATTATATTGCCATATAGTGGCAGGCTTCGGGTTTTAGGGAACTAATTCTGCTTTGGGGATCCATCGGGTTTGGTGACGAGGTAGATTACCCGAATCAGTATTCGGTTTGAGTTTTTGGGCTTAGAGTTCAGATCCACAAAGAATCCATGCAACCTAAATCCACCTCATTGCCATCCTTAGTTGGGGGAGCCCACGAAGAATATAGACCAAAAATAGATGATAGTGTAGTGTAATGTAAAATCCAACCCTACCAAAGGGTTACTTGTAAATAACCATTTCAAATATAAGTAGGCATGAGGGCAAGGGGCTCTCCCACCCACACTCATTTGTTTTCAACTACATCATAGGTTTCAACTCTTCTCACTAGCTAACTTTCATCTCTATAACTTGTTCAAAACCGTAGTTCCAACAATCTTATGTTTTCAGACCAGCAAATTCAATTTGATTATTGTCAGAACCTAAAAATAAAACAATAAAATATATACAAACTCAAACCCAAACCTAGGCGCTTAAGTTCCTTCCTTAACTGTAGGAGGAGAGAACATCTCTCTTCACGTAGGAATACGACCCTGATAGAACTGCACATTAGAGAGGGTTTCCAACACATGATCATAAGCCTTCCACAAGTCATCATAGATACAACACTAATCCATATATATATACAACGTGTGAATGATCTTCCACCCATTAGTAATGATGACATCAGTGTCTCCGCGTCTTGGTACTTCCACCCTGTGCCCAAATGTCTCACGAGTTCAGGAGGGAAGGCAAAGATCGTGCTGCTTACAAGTCTACTTAAAGTCACTGCCAATCTGGAGAGTCTCGGTGTGTATCCGGACTCCTCCATTGTACCAACAGAAGAAGAATCTAGGTCATTCCGAGAGTATCAAAGAACTATCGTATCATAGTTGTATCAGCTAATTCTTCTTCTTCATTATGATGATCTGGTGGTGCCTGTGTCTGCCTGAGGAAGAAGATTCTATGTGCTTGTTGCTACCTTGTTGTATCACCTGATTCTTCTTCATGATTGATGATCTATCTATGTGTCTGTGTCTGATCGAGGATGATTCTATGTGCCTATTGTTGTCTGCTGATCTGATTCTTCTTCATGATTGATGATCTGGGGTGTCTGCCTGAGGAAGAAGATTCTATGTGCTTCCTTCTCTCCTCTATTACATATTGTACATTGTTACATGTAGTCTCTATCTTATAACAGATGTTGTAATTATCATGATAGTTTATATTAGATTGTTCTTGAAGTCTTTGTTTGATAACAGACGTTGTGATTCTGATGATGATGCTTCTCAGTTACATTAATTGCTCCTCTAGTCTCTGTCTGATAGCACACATTGTAATTACCATTCTACACATTGTTTACATTGCTCCTACCCTACCACTCTATTCTATACATTAGCATAAAACTGTATGATAAGTATCATAGATCCAGCACTATACTCCTTAGCTTTTGGCATCAACAAACACAAATGTATATGCTAATCAGAATCCAAGGGAATCTCTAGTATCAATCTTGGTCAAACAAACAAATGTAGCTGCTACGGTAGCGTGATAGCAGACATCTCTCTTGTGAGCAACTCATTATTTGCGTTTCCACCAAGTGAAGCTACTCACAAGGAATCAAATGTTACAATCTTCTAGAGACAAAAGTAGAGGCATTGTTACCAAATAAATTATCGACTCAAAGTGGCACATAAAAGTACATTTGGCAGCGGCAAAATGGCGCTGGTAAAATTGTAGCCATAGCATTGCAATTCAAATCATTTAAGCTTGTCATATCAAGACAAAGCAGTGTAATGAAAGATAATAACAAAAAAAAGGAGTGATGACTTCTTCCATGCCATCTAAAGATGTTATTTTGTCTCTAGGATAGCTCCTTTTCTGAGATGCGATTTTGGAATTAGTTAACTCTTCATCAGAGCCACTAATGTTGAAATCTGTCCATTTGTCAGAATGAACATCATCACATGTTTGAGTGTCGGCTACCAGGTTAGCAACAACATCCTTTCACTTGATGAACAAGGTTGCAATGTGATATCATGCCTGTCTTCCACCGAGTGTTTCAATACCGCTGCTGCCCCCAAATCAGCCCCAAAAACTATGCCTTGCTTAGATTTGAAAGGATCAAATCAGCCTAGAGGGGGGTGAATAGGTGATTTTCTGCAATCTAAAACTTTACAAACTAAAACTTGTAGTTAGATAACCACCGGTATTACCGGTTTGTTTGGGTAGGTACTACCGGGTATGAAACACTGATACTACCGACACAAACAAACGACACTACCGGAGCCCTAAAGAGAAACTACAAATCCAATGTATGTGAACTATGAATGTAAAGCAAATAAACGCCCCACTTCCCTAAGTAATGTCGATGAAGATTCTAGCCTCTCCAAGCCTCGGTTGCTTCCCACTATGTAGATCGAGCCTTCCCAACCTAAGAAAAGGATATGGAGAGGAAGAACACGAAGAATACAAGTACAACCGTAATATCCAAAGTAGAGACAACAACAAGCACACGAGACACAACGATTTATCCCGAGGTTCGGCCAAACCACTAAGGAGTGCCTACGTCCTCGTTGTTGAGGTGACCACCAAGGTCGGAGTCTCTTTCACCTCCTTGCCTCACTCAAGCAACCACAAAGGCTACTAGAGTTTCTCCACTAGAAATCACTGGGGAAATACAAACACTTCGGGAAGCCCTCACAAATGAATCAACACGGGCTACCATGAAGAACACCTAACCGGCTAGGGTTCAAAGAACCCAAGAGTAATAGACACAAATCAAGCCAGCTAGATGGCTCAAGTCGTAGATCGAAGCTTCCCACTCTCTAATCTCACTTCCCTAGCTCAAATCTTGCAAGGGAATGAATCTAGGAGCAAAGGGGGAGAGAGAGAGGGGAGGAGTCAATGCTTGGAGAGTGTTTTGTCAGCTGGTAGGTCGCAATGAATGAATGGAATGAGTGGGTAACGGTCAAAAGAGAAGTGGAGAGCTATTTATAGTTCCCCAGTCCCGAGGCATGTCGGTAGTACCGACCACCCATGGTCGGTAGTACCGACCGGCCAAAAACCGTTGCACAGATCTGAGTTGACCTAAAACCAACTACCGACCAAAAGTCGGTACCACCGAGGGTCGGTAGTACCGGCCCTATGGCGGTACTACTACAAGGCCAAATCGGCCACCAACTGTCGGGGGATCACAAAAGGGGTACCCCCAATCAACACAAAACAAATAAGTTAAACCTAGAGCACCAATTAATAAGATACCTAACTAGTCTAACCCCCAAAAAAACCAACCCCTCGAGGCCTACAACGCCGGCCCACCGCCAGGAAGCCCGGGCCCGCCAAAGCCTTACCGACCGCCTCATGGAAGCCTACCTCTCGAGCCCCGGCACATAGGCCTCGAGCCCACTACAGTCGTACACCGTTCCTCGAGACCCCACGTGGGGACCTCGAGCCTCTCTAACACGGTAACCTATCCCTCGAGACACATCATACCTCCCTCGAGCAGCGTCAGACATCGGATACCAGCCCCATACTGCGCATTTAATGCGTCCACCTACTCCGGTCACATCCTCTGGTACACGACGTATGCCACAGTGAACCGGGGCCAGAGTCAAACCTCGTTTTCACCACAAGCATGGGCAAAAAGGCACAAGTACAGCACTGTTAGGCCATACCCTGCACTGTAGCACACTCGAGCCACATCTCGAGACCTGGATTCCCGCTGTACGGCCAGGTTTTCCGGGACTTGCCCATACCTGCGGGGGCTCGAGCCCCCCGTAGGCGCCACCTCGAGGCCGGCCCTGCGCCCCTCGAGCCCTGACTGCTTTCATGCTATTGGAGGACAGGTACCCCAAGACCCGGAGGGACCCTGCCACGTCCTGTACGTGCCGGAATGGGTGCTGCACGGCCTCCACGTCGCCACGCCTCCACGTCGCGCCCGGGATGGAAGCCACGCTTCAAGGACGCCTCAACAGCAACCTCCACGCCGGCTCCAGTGACCTCGACAAGACAGAATTCCAACTCTTCGCCGTATTGGGCGTTGTACATGTCACTCCTGTGTAACCCTGGCCTCCTCTTGTTCTATAAAAGAGACACCAGGGCCCTCCACGCACACGAGTCCACATGACACACACGCGAGTCCAGACTCTCGTCCACGCTCGTTGAGCTTGTATTGCCCCTGTACAAGCACTTAGGTGCAAGTAATACAAGAACCTCCTCCCCCGCTGGACGTAGGGCCTTCTTTGCCCGAACCAGGATCCCTTCTGTCATCTTGCATCACCATCCAGGAAGGGAGCACGCGATCATATTATAGTGTTGGTGTCATACCCCGGGGTCGAAACACCGACAGTTGGCGCGCCAGGTAGGGGCCTTCGCGTGTCGGAGTCGATTTCTCGTTGTTTTCTGGATGGCTTCTTCCACTCCTTCGTTCTCTGCTGGTGCCGTCATCTGGTTCGGGAGCCTCGAGTTCCTGGCCACTGGCAGCGGCAACGAGCGACCCTGCTCTCCACGGAGAGCCCGAGCGGAGGGCGTGTCACGCCACCCCGCACGAGGGGCGTGGCGCGTCGCCCGCACCACCACGCATCGCCCACCTCGTGAGCGGCGCCGTCGTCACCATCGTCGCCAGGCACAGGCGGTGCCCGCGGCGTACACCCACTTCCCCGCGGCCGGCGCAGAGTCCCCGAGGAGAAACCTGCCCGGCGCGCGGCCGGAGACTTCTAGGGCGCGCGCGCACTCTCCCAGCGAGTTCGCGTTCGTCATGCGCACGGACCGGGAGCCTGGCCAGAGGCCCCCGAGTCGTGCTCCGTCGACACCACCTGGCTTCCTCCCGCACGGGTGTACCGCGCTCGACGCCAGTGGCCCCCGTTCGGCCTCAACAACTCCGCAGCTGTCTACGCCCACCACCTCAACGAGCGCCGTCAGGACGGGCAGCGGCAGCGGCAGAGCGGGAGGAACGTCCGGGCGTGATCCTACGAGCCACCACCGACCTGGAGAGATCGTCTACCCCGCGCACCGTCGACCGCGGCTTCTCACGAGTCGTCGAGCCACCCCTGCGAGCCACCATCGGAGAGTGGTACCGCGAGCTACAGTCCCAGCACGAGCCAGGGCGGCGCGACATCAACAGCTCCGACTCCGACGAGTACGACTACCACGACCCTAACCTCTGGGATCCCACCAGGGAGTGCTTCCAGCTCGAGGGGGTCGTGGGCGATGCCGAGGACGACGACGATGCCAGGCCGGCGCTCAACCTCGAAGAGCCCAACGACGTGGCCGCGGCGGGCGGACCACATGTTTGGGGGAGGAACGAACCCCCGGCACCGGATGCACCACCTCAGCACAACGACGACCGGGCGGCGCAGCTCGCGCAGCTGCGGGAGGCGATCACCAAGGCTGAGGAGGACCGACAACGCCTGCTGTAGCTCGAGCAAACTCTTGTGCAGGAACAAGCCCAGCCTCGAGGCGCCGGCGCTCGTGGCCGCGCTCAAGAGGTCCACCGGCAGATCCTCGAGGATGGGGCACCAGCACGCCCCGAGGTGCGCTTCCCGCGAGCCGGGCAGAACGTGGTGGCGGCCGCGATGTGCTCCGCGATCTACCCGCCATCTCCTACCCTGACGCCAGGCGCATGCTCGGGGAAATGAAGAACCTCCTCGAGACAGCCGCTCTGCAGCAGGCCGAGAGCTCAGCCTCGCGCCGGCGCGGAGCGGCCTCGGGGAAGCCAGCAGACACGCCCCGCAACGAGCGTGAGACGTCCATCCACCAGCCGGACGCCTCTCGAGCCAGGCCAGTCCGGGAGCGGATCGTCGACAACCGGCACCTCGGGACCCCAATGACGCCCGCAACAACATCAACCGCCGGCACAAGGACAAAGGGGCCGAGGAGCGTGGCTATAGTGCCCATCGAGGGGGGCGCTACGACAGTGACGAGGACCGGCAAGCCCTCGAGCCCCCGGGCCCCAGGGTCTTCAGCCGGGCCATCCGCAGCTCAACCCTCCCTGACCGCTTTCGACCACCGACCAACATCGTGAAGTATGACGGGGAGGTCGAGCCCAAGCTATGGCTCTCCGACTTCCGCCTGGGCTGCCAACTGGGCGGGGCGAAGAGCGACGACCGCGTGATCATACGCCAACTCCCACTCTACCTCTCGGACACCGCCCGTCGGTGGCTCGAGGGGCTCCCGCCGGATCAAATCCACGACTGGGCCGACTAGTCAGGGTCTTCGATGGGATTTCAAGGGGACTTGCGTGCGCCCAGGCAACCCCTGGGATCTACGACGTTGCAGGCAGACAACGGACGAGCCCCTCCGCGACTTCGCTCGGCGATTCTCGAAGCAGCACCTCAAGCTCCCCCACGTGCCTGATGAGGATGTCATCTCAGCGTTCCTCGCGGGCACGACATGCCATGTAACACCTATGGTGATTAATATGTAATTAACCTGACATGTCATCATCTTTAGTCATTAATCTTTCTTGCCATGCATTTATGTTTGCCTAATGCTTGTTTTGCATTTACCTTTTTCTGAGGTGACTTGTGTAGTGATCTCTTTTTCAAAAACCCAAAGGCCAAATCTTCCTTGAGGGCAAAATGGTAATTTACCTCTGTGTTAGCTCTGTGTAAATCTTGTTCAGTTTTGTGCCTTGATGTTTTGTTGTGTTGATCAAAGTTCAAAAATCAAAAATAGAATTGGAATTTCTTTGAAGAACCCTAATTTCCAAACTCTAGTTTTACCCCTCTCTTTTATAATGCAAAAAAATATTCAAAATTTGAGGTTGGTCCTTTTAGCAAAGTTGTAGGTTTTGTCAAAAGGAACAACTTTGGTATTTGCAGATTTTCAAGTTTCAATACAAAATCAGAAGTAATTTCAAATTCCTTCAAACTTCAATTTTGTCCCTTTTTCGGTTTTCAAAATTATCTCAAAAACTTTGAGTTTCAGAAAAAGTTTATATTGGCAAAGTTGTAGATCTCAAATTTTAAGCAACTTTGGTGTTTTGAGTTTTCTTTGTGTACTTCAAGTTTTGGGAGTAATTTCAAGATTTCAGAAAGGGGAAGCTTTGCTTTAAATGTCGTCACTGTGCACGAGCTTTAAAGCCAGGGGGCCCCGGCCACCGGCAAGGCGCCGCGCCGCGCGCGAGCCTCGCCCCCCATGCCGAGCCCGGCTGACCCGCGCCCGTGCCGCGCGCGGCCAAGCGCTGGCGCCCGTTTTCCTCTCGGCCCCTACCTACGCCTGCCTTCGTCGTCCCCTACCCCTCCCTCTTCCCCTACGGCCACGGACAGCGGACAACAGCCGGCCGCCGGCAAGCCGCCCCGCCGCGCGCGCGTTCCCCGCCGCACCGAGCCGCCCTACCATGTTCCCTACCTCCTTTAATGTCGCGCGAGTGCTCTCACCCTCGCCCGGACCCCTCCCCAGCTCCGCCCGCGGCTATAAGAAGCCGCCGAGTTCCGCCATTGCCGCCACCACGGCGCCCCGAGTCACCAGACCACCCCAGCACCAGCCGAGCCCGCCGCTGCCATCGCCTTGAGCTTCTCCACCTTCGGGAGCAACCAATTTCACCCCACCGTCCCCTTTCGCCGGCGCGAGAGCGGTTCTTCTCCAACCCCGGCGAACGGCCGTTGTTTCGGCTGAGCGAGAAATTCGCCGCCGTGAGTGCTTCTCTCTTCCCTCCGACCCTGCCCTTTCTTCCTCACCTCCGTGCGCTCCTAACCGCACCTCGGCGACCTCTTTTGGTGGACAGACCCGCCAGCACGCCGCTCGCCGCCGAGAGAGCTCCGCCGAAGCACCGCCAACGTCGAGTTCCCTCCTCCGACCCTGCACCGCCTCGCCGAGCCTCCCTCCCGACTCACGGTGAGCCCGCGAATCTTTCCCCACCCTCGGCTTTCCCAGCGCGAGCCCCGAGCGGCCGGTCCGCCGTCCGCCTCGCCTGCGATTCGCCCGAGCCTTCCGTCTCGCCCGAGCCTCCAAGCCAGGTCTCGGACGAAGCGATCGTTTTCCGTCTCGCCCGAGCCTCCAAGTCAGGCCTCGGACGAAGCGATCGTTTCCGTCTCGCCCGAGCCCGTTTCGCCCGAGCCTTGTGAGGAAGGAGCACATCGCTCTTTTCCTTTTTAGGAAGTTGTGAATAGTGTTCCTTTTCTTCTTTTTGTGTGATTTTCTGTGTTGCTCCAAAATTCTGAAAATTTGATGGTAGACTCTTTATACCATGTAGTATTTTAGAAAAATATGGAACTTGGACTTTGTGCAAAAATTTGAAAATAAAAAATCTCCCTTTTAATTAAGAAATGAATGGTTTTAGATTTTTAGAAAATCATGTGTAGCTCCAAAAATCATGAGATAAATTTTTATGTGCTAGTTATGTCATGTTAGTCTCTGGTGAAATTTTGAGGCCTTTTGAAGCAAGTTGATTTTTGGGTATTTATTTTAAATTGTTAAATAGTGCCTTTTGTTAATTAAATGTTTGATTTTTGTTAAGCACCTTAATGATCTCCAAAATTTATGAAATTTGTTTTGACATCTATTTATACCATAATGAACCTATGAGATTAATTGGGTAAATTTTGGAGCAACTGCATAAAATGACCTTTTTAAATAATTAGAAAAATAGAAAAAAAACAATTAGGATTCATGTTGTATGCCCTGTGAGTGACTTTTGGGATTGTTTGCTGTTCATAGACCCCCACCCATTTGGTCTATGATGTTTGTGATGCCATGCTTGTTTTGTGTTTAGGTCGGATAAATGATGCTTAATAGGTTGATTAATTTTGCTTAGAGACCAAGATAAGTAACTTTGTGTCTGTTCTAGAAGTTAATTACACGATAGAAAGTTGCACTCTAGAATCAGTGGTTTTGTCTTGTGCTGTATTGATCATGTCAGCATCCTCATAAGCATGCATCATTGCATCCGTATAGTGACCGAAGGAGAAGGCGTCAAAGTCGAAGCAGCCGCTGACGAACCTACCCCCGAGGCGACCCCGAGCACCGACACCTGCACTGCCGACCCTGAGCCCGTCCTTTTGCTCTTCAAGGCAAGCCCCGGTGCATCTTAACCCTTCTTGTTTTCATAAAAGTTTACTTAAATGCTTTTGAGTTAAAACTACTGCATTAGGTTATAGGAGTTGTGTGATGACCTATTACTTGCACTATTTACCTCCACCAGAAAATCCACCTGCCCTGTTTAAAAACTATTTGCAAAATACTTAGCGATGCTATACAATAGATTTGCAATAAAATGCCAATTTCAAAAGTGTGATCACTTAAAGAATTTTTGATGGGAATTTGGCTTTACTCCCTGCCTGTTGGCTAAGTATCTGATCCGTACCTAGTCAACAGCGAGGAGAGGTTGTCCGAGCGTACGGTGCCGTCATGTTGTAGTCCGGGACTCAACAGTTGACACCGACCGGGACAGGGTTGAAAAAACCGACAGAACCTGTACTCTTGGGTTAGAGTCCCGAGGTGCTTGTCGCTGGCGGAAAAATTTAGGGACCATCCGTATGGGGGCCTGCTGGTCAAGACTTGTAACTATTCACATACTTCGGAAAGCTCTGGCTCCGAGGAATCCTTTATTGGACCGACTGTTAACACAGAATTTTCGCACTATGACAAGTGGGCCAGCACGGCGCAGGTTCGGGAGAAATCACCACCTGAGGGATTCGGTAGATAGCAAGCACGGTCGGCTAATCCAATCGATTCGGTAAGGCTGTGAAGGCGACTGGTCAAACGGGGGGTGGATTCGGCAATATGGCGCTGCGGTCGGCTACCTCAGGCTAAGTCGGTTTGCGACAAATACGGCATATCAGAAGATTCGACAACAGAAGATCTCGTCATTGTTAGCACGTGCCGACTATTAAGGGAGGCTTAGAATAAAAGGCATCGTGTTTTAGATAAGTTTCCTGTTTTGTCGTTGTAATCGTGTCCTCCTAGGACTCGTAGAGCACAGGGTAGGTATAAATATAAACCCTGAGGCTATTGTAAAAACGTTCACAATCAATACAACCAACCCGGCCCCGTGCCGTTCTCGAGTCCAAGTCGTGTCGTCGTGTTCTTCGAGAGGGGCCATCGATCCGTCAACCTCCGTAAGTTCCGGCAACCTTGTTATCATGTCTAGTATCGTGCGGCGGATTTAGATATGGTGCAAGTAGTCTGTACGTAAGCTTAGTATCGTGCGGCGGATTCAAGCTTATGACGGGAAGTTTTTGCTTATGCCTTGTATCGTGCGGCGGATTGAGTCATGAGTAAAAATAGTTATCGGCTCTGTTAGATTTGGCAAATCTGATAGATTCATTAGTTACCTTGTGTTATATGTTTTGTTATGTTTATTTCATCATAACACTTTTGCCCAATCTAGATACCGTTCGGTTCGGCTTTATCTTTTATAGATCTGCTCTGTTCTTTCACGTTTATTATTGAAAAGTCTTTTATGCAGTAGATCTATTGTTCGTAATAGCCGATTGGATCGTATCTGGATTGCCACGTGGTGAGGGTTCATGCATGTTAAGTATGTTTGAGCTATGACAAGGCTAGGTGTCGTGCGGCAGGCGTAGGCTTTAGATAGCTTAGTCATGCTTAGTTTGTATGTTCAATCCCCATGGACCCCAACTCGGTTGTACAATCGAGATTGGTTAAGTTTAACTTATATTTAATACGTCATGCAAGTACGATTCTCATGCAAACGTGTTCGGCAACCTGTTATTCACGTAACTCTGTTCATATTGCCGAATAACCTTTTAAACCTGTTGGCAGATAGCTTTCATAGCTATATGTCGTCGTAAGTGGCTTCAGGGCCGTACATCTTGGAACTGTCTGGTCATACCCGGCACGTTCCAGCTTTGTATTTAACAGTTTATCTCCCTTGTTAGTTGCAGGGCAAACTGACTGGCACGCACCGGACTTCTGAGCACCGGGCCACGTTTGAAGCCAGCTTCTCCGGCTTGCTGTGTGATTGGCACAGTGCATCACTTTTGGTGCCAACGCACTTTTGGCACGCCGGTGGGACCCTCTTTTTCCTGCAGCCATGGTTGAAGTCACTGAAGCCGAGGCCAGCAACAAGGCGGGGCTCGTGCAGGTGCAGCTCGCTGAACTACCCGACGAGTACAAAGAGCAGGTGGATGATGCTTGTGCCGAATTCCAGGCCAAGTGCCTAGAAGCCTTCTCCAAGAACAAGAGCGGAAAGGTTCGTCGGCTGCACGATCTGCCGAAGCCCGTCCAGCTCAACCCGAATGATCCCGGGGAGGCGGGAGGCAGTGCTGAAAATGTCTCACATAATCAACGAAGCTGTCTCTGGTGCCATCGGTCGCATGCATGGGGCGTTCCTCAACACTTCCCGCACCATCATGATCGCCCAATTTGGCCCCAAGGCCGATGAACTCATGAAGGCGGAGTTTGGGCCCTATAGCCGAACCACATCTTTTCAACCTGCCGGATCACCTCAAGGGGGCAGGAGCTGCTGGTGAGGAGACCCCGCCTAAGGCTCAATCAAGCGGGATGACCATTCAAGAGAAGCACACGCCAGAGGGCCAGTTGCCGACCATGGGTCAGCTCACGTTCGGCACTAAGGGTCAGCCGCCAGAGTCAACACGCAAGATCTCCCCGCAAACCTATAGGCTCATAAAGGACTACTACGGAAACGGGGTACCATGAGATGCTTGAGCCCCACAACATAGAGGGCGCCCCACATCCAGGATATGGGAAGCCGACGGCCGAAAAAACCGCCGACTCTAATGTCGATGTCATGCTAGAGAGGATGGCGGATATGATGCAGCGCACTTTTGGCCTGAAGCCTAAGGGCACTTATGCTTACAGGTCTCCGTTCCCCGAATGGTTCCACCGTGTGTGGCTCTACCTCCCAGAGTCAAAGTGCCGACGGACCTGTCCAAGTTCTCCAGCTTAGACGATACCAGCACGGTGGAGCAACGTCAGTCGTTATCTGCTCCAGCTTGGGGAGGCCAATACCGAAGATGCCTTCGGGTTCGGTACTTCCCGTCGTCACTCACTGGACCGGCATTCGCATGGTTCACGTCACTACCGCGGGCTCTATTCTTCTTGGGCAGACTTGGAACAAAAGTTCCATACACACTTCTACACGGGCACCAAGGAGAAGAAACTGGTGGACATCATGTACGTACGCCAGAAGCCAAATGAGACACCACAGGACTACCTGCGCAGGTCAGGGAAGTCAAGAGCCAGTGCTTCGGCATGCACCTGCCGGACGATCAGCTTCCACCATTGGCCGTGGCAGGCATGCTCCCGAGCATTAGGGACAAGCTGTTCGGTCAAAGATTTGAAGGACTTGGGTCATCTCTCCCGCCGGCTATGAATGAGATGACTATCCAAGCGCAAGGCTTCCGGAGGGAAGGGCGTTTCCAGAAGGACAATGTCGCGGCGCAGATGTATCAGGCTTTCCTGGACGAAGCCGATGACTATTACCGATGCCGAAGATGAGGTGCCGCTGCAGAGCTCAAATGGGGACAAGGAGCCGACCCAAGCCAACAAGCAATGGCTGCGCCAGCAGAAGGGGGCATACGACTTCGACGTCACAAAGCCGACAAGCTCTTCGAGTTCCTGGTGCCGAGGGAAGAATCAGGCTACCCCCGGATCACCGATGCTGCGTCCTGGAGGGGTCAAGGACAAGAAGTACTGCGGTTTTCATAACACTAACACTCATTCTATTAATGATTGCCGTGTGTTCAGGACGAGGATCAGAAAGCATCCAGGACGGCCACATCAAGTTCAATGGCAAGATGAAGATCGATGCTAACCCCTTCGCCCAGAACGCCGTGTTCTTTTCAGTGAGCATGGTAGCTCCAGAGAGGACCCCAGGGGTAAGGGCAAGGTCAAAGTCCTCACCTCCAACAAAGCACGCGAGTCTGGCACGGTGGATCATGATCGGCAAATCACAAGCGATGAATTCCAGCAGCGCGCCCGGACCACGAATAGTCGATATGAGCACCGGGGGAAATCTTCCAGGCGCAGGCTACCCACAGGGATCTCCTCAACAAGTGGCGCGGCAAGCAAGATGAGAAAGAACGGAAGCGTCTCCAACGCGAAGAACAGGAACTCGCAGAGGAGTATCAGCGCGAAGACGGTCACACGGAGGAGTACCGGTACCGTCTGGAAGAGAGGGCCTACCACAGAGAGCAGGCCTACCACAGAGAGCAGGAACGCCGCCAAGAGCAGGAGCAGGCTCACTGGGGTTGCTCGTTCTTCTGCCACTGCTGGAACGAAGGCTTGAGATTGCCTGCCGTCAACGACTGCCCTGAGTGCAGCGATCAGTACAGGGGGTATAGGCAGGATCGCGTTCAAACCGCCGTCCCGTCCACGAAAGATTGGGAGCACGCATCCCGATGGATGATCGGCGCCTAAAAACTGAAAGCCCGGGTCGGCAAGCCAAAAGATATGCCGATCGAGAGTGGGTGCACCACCAGGACGACGGCGAGGAGGCACAGCCTCGCCCATATAGGTGGCAAAAGGGGCAGTGGTGCCCACCAGGGCTCAGAAAGAGCCAGAAAAGGAGAGAGCAGCACCTCCGGAATAGGGAGTTGGAAGAAGCAGCTGCCAGTGGGAAGAAGCAAGAGTGGCGCCCGAAGGAAAAACCAGATGACGCCGACAAGGGCGCTGACGTGGCCATGACTTTTCTCCTTCCCTGGAGTCATGGCTCCTGCCGGCCGGGGGCACAGGATGAGGTGTATTCGGATTCTGACGAGGCGGAGCACGACGAGCTCGCGGCACAGCTCGTGTTGTCTCAGAAGGCAGCATTTTTAGACGTCTACGGCAGGGATCAACAGCCGATCCAAGCAATCGGCTCTCAAAGCTTCTTTTAGATGGACAACCCAACCGACAACAGCGAGGGCAAACTGGGACGTGGTTTCACGTCGGCCGATAAGTTAGAGGAGGTGGATGTTGGTGACGCGCAGGATCTACAAGGAGGAGGTGTTGGACGACGTAAAAAAGGAAGTGGAAAGATTGCTAGAAGCTAATTTCATTCGGCCGTGTCGATATGCGAACTGGATCTCCAATATAGTCCCGGTGTACAAGAAGAATGGGAAGATGAGAGTCTGCATCGACTTCAGGAACCTCAATAAAGCCACTCCTATGGACGGTTATCCATGTCCAGTGGCCGACTTGCTAGTAGATGCTTCGGCAGGGTTTGAAATTATAAGCTTTATGGACGGCAATGCGGGTTACAACCAGATCTTCATGGCTGGCCAGAAGATGTGGCAAAGACCGCCTTCAGGTGCCCTGGCCCATATAGGTTTGTTTGAATGGATTGTCATGACCTTTGGTGTTGAAAAATGCCGGTGCTACTTACCAGCGAGCCATGAATTACATATTTCATGAGTTGATCGGCAAAATCGTAGAGATCTACATTGATGACGTGGTGGTCAAGTCGGGAAGCAAAGAAAGACACTTAGCCGATTTAAGGAAGACCCTGGAGTGCACAAGGAAACACGGTTTAAAGATGAATCCAACCAAGTGTGCATTTGGGGTGTCGGCCGGGGAGTTTCTGGGATTCTTGGTCCACAAAAGAGGCATCGAGGTAGGCAAAAAGAGCATGGAAGCAATTGATAAGGTAGTGCCGCCGACCAATCTCAAAGAACTGCAATCACTGCTCGGCAAGGTCAATTTGTCAGAAGGTTTATATCCAACTTGTCCGAGCGAGTGCTACCATTCTCTCCACTGTTGAAGCTCAAGAAAGATCAGGAGTTCGTGTGGGGTGACGTGCAACAAAAGGCTTTCGATGAGATCAAGGAATACATGAAGGCACCACCAGTATTGGTTCCTCCACAACTCGACAGGCTTTCAAGTTGTACGTGGCGGCCGACAACCTAACAATAGGGTCGGCCCTCATGCAAGAATTCGAAGGAAAAGAGAGAGTCATAGCCTATCTTAGCCGAAAGCTACTGGACCCCGAAACGAGGTATTCGGCTACGGAAAAGTTGTGCTTGTGCGTTTTCTATTCCTGTACCAAGTTTCGGCACTATCTATTGAATGCCGAATGCGTGGTAGTATCAGAGTTTGATGTAATCAAGCACATGTTATCAATGCGATTTTAAGTGGAAGGATCGGTAAATGGGTTTTAGCTCTTTCTGAATTTGATTTGCGTTTTGAATCGGCAAAGGCTGTTAAAGGCCAGATTATGGCTGATTTCGTCACTCACCATCGTGATTCTAACGCTAACATAGTAACCATTGCCCCCTGGGCATTGTTTTTTGATGGATCGTCGTGTAGCAAAGGTGGTGGAGTCGGGATCATGTTGATTTCTCCCAAGGGGGCACCTTTCAAATACTCTATACCGATCGAGTACCCGGTGACTAATAATCAAGCGGAGTATGAGGCACTGCTTCGAGGATTGCGGTTGCTCGTGGACGTTAAGGCAGACGCCGTAGAGATCTTCGGTGACTCGGAGTTGGTGATCAGGCAGCTGACAGGTGAGTACGAGTGCAAAAACGACACGCTGCAGGAATATCTCGAAGGTTGCCAAGAGCTCCTTAGACAGTTTCGATCAGCAACCTTGCAACATATTCCTAGGGGGCAAAACGAAGAAGCAAACCAGTTGGCTCAGGCAGCATCCGGGTATAGGGAGAATCAAAACATTTTTGCACTTGAGGAAGAGCAAACAACCCCAGAAGATGATCAAGTAATCCCAAGTGATAGTCAGGCAATTGAAGACTGGAGAGACAACATTGCCGATTACCTCAGGGACCCATCCAGAAAAGTCTCCCGAAAACTCAGGTACAAGGCTCTTAAGTTTACGCTCTTGGACAATCAATTGTACTACAAATCCATAGATGGGGTTTTGCTTAAGTGCCTGAACCAAGACGAGGCTAGGAAACTGATGTATGAGGTGCACGAAGGCGTATGTGGTGCACACCAGTCGGCTCACCGTATGAGATGGATAATCAGGAGGACTGGATATTTTTGGCCGACTATGCTCGAAGATTGCTTCGAATATTACAGAGGTTGTCAGGATTGCCAGCGATTCGGCAATGTGCAAAGGGCCCCAGCATCGGCCATGAATCCGATCATTAAGCCTTGGCCTTTCAGAGGATGGGGTATTGATTTGATCGGCCAGATCCACCCTCCATCTAGCAAGGGACATAAGTTTGTTCTGTTAGCCACGGATTATTTCACTAAGTGGGTTGAAGCCATCCCATTGAAGAAGGTGACATCAGAGAACATGGTGTCCTTCGTCAGGGACATCATTTACCGATTCGGCATCCCTCAGTCCATCACTACCGATCAGGACTCAGTTCAACTTCTCACTTCCTCGGAGTTTTGTGACTTTGCCGAAGGGATGGGGATTAAGCTATATAATTCCTCCCCTTATTATGCACAGGCCAATGGGCAGGCAGAGGCTTCTAACAAAATCATGATTAAGATCATTCAAAAGAAGATCGAAGAGAAACCTAAAAGGTGGCACTTGGTACTCAACGAAGCTTTGTGGGCTTACCGAATGGCTTGTCATGGGTCGACTCAGACGTCACCATACGAGTTGGTCTATGGGCATCACGCAGTGCTACCATGGGAATTGCAATCGGGGTCAAGACGAGTTACATTGCAGAACGATCTAGCCAAAGAGAATTATAAAGATTTGATGATGGATGAGCTAGAAGATTTGCATTTGATTCGTCTCAAGGCCTTGGAAAATATTGAAAAGAACAAGATACGCGTTGCCAAGTACTACAATTCGAAAGTGAAAGAAAAAGGATTCGAAGAAGGAGACTTGGTTTGGAAAATTGTCTTGCCGATCGGTACCAAAGATAAGGCATTCGGCAAATGGTCCCCTAACTGGGAAGGGCCTTTTCGAGTTCTGAGACGTGCTCCGGGTAATGCGTACATTCTGAAAACCCTCCAAGGAGAAGAGTTTGCTAGGGCAATTAATGGACGTTATCTAAAGAGATTTCATCCTAGCGTGGAGGTCGGTGCATAACGGAATCAAGGACTAGCGGGCACCGACGGCCGATACAAGGTTGTGTCGCCCTTAGCACAAAAAATGGCCGATAGGTTCTATCGCCCTTAGAGCAAAAACAGCCGACACGGCATGTGTCGCCTTTAGCGCGAAAAACGCTAAAACAGAACCAAATGCACGCGGTGCTGTGCAATCGGTTCAATGAAGAGATCGAACACTAGACAAGCACAGAAAGGGAAAACAGATTGTACGCGTGAACATGGCAAAGTAGAGCATTGTTCATAAGTTGGGGCGGTACGAAAGTGCAGATCAGTTACCAAGCACCTTGTTGATGACCGTCTGCGGATTGGTGACTGCGGTGAGGGCGTGAGCGTGATCCTCGTAGGAGTCCAGAAAATCGTCGATCTGTTCGACGTCTTCCGGACATGCCCCGCCGGGGAAGCCAACCGGCGTCACGGAGAAGTCCTCCTCCGTGCGGACCGTCAGCGCCGACAGCCCCAGCGCCACGCCGTGGTGCACACCCTGCAGGGCGACCTGCTCGATGCGGCCGTGCACGTTGGCCAGGCGCGCATCGGCGGTGACGCCCTGGGCGTTCACCCGGTCTGCGACGGCGTTCGCCGCCATCTTCAGGCGCTCCAGTTCTTCAGACAGCGCTGTGAGCGACAAAATGGAATGGATCGGTTAAAAGATCAACAAGAACGACCGAAAGCAGATCCAGGATTGGGCGTTCATACCCGTGATTGCGTCGCAGAACTGCCGGCGCTGGTCCTCCCATTCCAGCTGGTCAATCCCGTACTGCTTCGAGACGGCGGCCAGCTCTTCCCGGGACTCGTCCCGCAGCGCCATGAAGTTCAAGGCGTCGTTGTGGTCGTAGAGGCCGTCGTCGGAGTCCCGGTCCGGGCTCGCCTCCCAAGGATGGGAGTGGTAGGAGAGGCTGTCGGAGGAGCTCGACGAGCCCGATGGTGGAGCCTCTGGCCTCCCCGGCGCTGGAGAAGGCCGGGCATGCCCGCCGGCGGAAGAGATAACGGGGACCCTGTCGGCGAGCAGTAACAGAGTGTGAGCGAGGTTTTCAAGAAACTGCCACAAAGGACGTAAGCGAGGAGTCCTACCCACGCGCTGACGGAGGCGCCGAGCGCGGCTCCCTCGGCCTCCTCAGTCGCCGGGCGCTTGCCGCGGTCATCATGGCTCGCCATTGCACTCGGAAAGTTAGGGTTTTCTGGGGCGGAGTAAGCAAGGAAGCCGAGGCGGCGAGAGTACTAGAGGAGCGAATGCAAGATGGGGAGAAGGCAGGCCTCCAGGGGCGATTTATAAAATCGGAACAGTGATCGTGGCGAGTGTCCCGGGGTAGCACGCCGAATATCAACCGGCGGATTGGGGTTTTCCTGCTTCCCGAGATGGGCCTCTGCAGTAACGGGCTGTGCAAACCGTCTGGATGCACTCGCGTGTTCGGCGGAGATTAGAACGCCTGGCTTCGGCAAAATTGCCGATTTAGGTGTTCGGGACAAACACTGGCCAAATTGCCGAACAGGTTACACGGTTAATCACGATGTCGTCAGAACGGTAACCGATTGGATGCAAATAATAGATATATTACAAGAAGATGTTTGAGTCATTCTGACGCAGGATTGCTGAAATTAAAAGTTCATTACACAGTCATCTCAGTTGTTCAAGAACTGATTTATAGCCGCCAGGGTATCGGCTTTGACCTGATTAGCATGCTCCAGTGCCTTTTTGTCCTCCTCTTCGGTGCCTTGTGCCTGTGAAAGCCTCGTGCTAAGTTTGATATCCTCATCAAGCGCCGATGACAGCCTGGAAGATGTTGTTTCAATGATATTCGGTAAACCCGATAGCCGAGAGGTGCATGACTGAATATCAGAGTTGACCTGGGCTAGTTGGGCTTCCAGTTCAGACCTCTTTTCTTGCAGTTCTTTCAACTGAGCCTCCAGAGTCTCCTGAGAGTTCTTGGCCTCTTGGAACTGAGTGTACAGATCATTGACTTCCTGGGTGCACTTGGACTTAGCAGTCTGAAGATCAGTGCTTCTGATTGCTCGTTTCACCTTGGCAAAACAGTCATCCAATGTAGACACGGTTTCCAGATGGAGTCTCAGATTTTCTGGAATGTCCTCGGCAATGGGCTCGAGGAGATTTTTAACCTCATCGGCGTCTCTGACTAAGGACAAGATGTCTTGACTCAGAAAGTTTGTTATGTTGCTCAGGACATCTTGGACGAGTGCCGATGGTCTTTTGGCCACTGCCCTTTTGTTCAGGAACTCGTTGACATCAAATGCATACTCGGAAGTTGAACTGATGAAAGTCTGTGTTGATTTAGACGGTTAGCCGACTAAGGTGAAGTGCGAAGAAGGGATGAAATGAGGAATTAATTCTTACTCGATGAGTCGGCTGATTGACAGGGTCTTGATCTGGTTGAGAACCGGATTGGCCAGCAGGGTCTGGAGTTGAACCGATGAAATCTCACCGGTTGTGTCATCTGTGAAATTACTGATCAGTCAAGAGAGGCAAGAATCTGCTGGTTGAAGGGATAATTAAAGGACCTACCAATGTTGACATCATCCGGGTTCTGGGTGTCCATTTCCTCGGCATCTTCATGCTCATCATTTTCCAAGGTAATAAAGATTGGGGGCACCGTCGTTTGAGCGTTTTCTTGTTCAGGGGAAGAGGCCTGTAATGGTATATAAGCCAGTCAAGAATAAGTTGATAATGATGGAAGGACTAGGACATCTTACCTTTGGAGGAGGTGTTTTTTGCTTGGTCTTGGTTCGCCTGGAGCTGGAAGTGCCTTTAGTGGCCTTTCTTTTCTCTCCTTTAGCTGAGAGGGTGGTTAATGAGACTGCTTGGGATTTCATAAGTTGAGTCAATGAAGGAGCATTGTGTCCCAGGACAGTGATTGGCCCTGCTTGATGATATTGGATAGGCCTGATGTCAGAATTGGGTGTGAAGTCCTGTGGAAGTTTTGAAAAGTTAGAAATCTCAAGGATCAAATACTAAAGCAACAGGTGGCTTGTTATTGTACCTCGCTGTCAGAGCTGAAGTCTGCTTGAAGTTCCAGGCACATGGGATGGACTGGGCTGTTGAAGATATGATCATGCCATTCTTGCCACCAGGACTCAAAAAGAGGATGAGCAGACTGGATCAAATGAAATGGTACTGGTTTGTAGTCTGGCAGATCTTGCCCCAGGCTGAATACTCGATGGGCCTGCATCCCTATTGTAATACGCTCTTTGGACTGAATCTGCTCCCTGGGCTTGATGATGGTGGAAAAGATGAGTTTTGGAGGGAGCTGTCCACAGCCTAATTGCCTAGCTGCTATGTTAGGAATAGAATTCATAAGTGTGCTTCACTTGTCTTCCTCTGTTGAATTCGGCTGGTAGGATACAGGGTTTGATAAATGAGTTGAAAACTCCTGTGGCCATTTCGTCTATGCAGCCATCATCAAAGCTGAATTTGATAGGGAAAGTGAGGTTGTCATTCTCCCTGTAGGGTAACCAGAGCACCTGATTAAAGCCCTTGAAGAATAATTTGAAGAGACTGCCAATACTCTTGTTTATGGTTATAGCAGTGGCTGCTTCCCCATAAGTTTGGCAAGCTTTCTCTGTGGCCTCTTCATCCTCAGCGAAGTTGCTGGAGGGAAAGCTGAGGTTGTCCAATGGCACAGCAATGATTTGGTGCATGTATAGCTGAAACCACATTTGAACAAACCACCAGGGGCCATTGACACAATCAATTGGTGGCAGTCCATCTGTGCTATCATGAGTGGCATGATACATTTGAGTGGAGATCTGATGCATCATGTGGTATATGGATCCCAGGAAGAGCCTGCCTAGAGGGAGTTGCTTTCCTTTGGATAATTTATCAGCCAGTGCGATGTAGTTAAGGGTTGGCTCGTTGGATCTCCCACAGAAGATAAATCTGCATAGCCACATGTTTAGAAAAGCCCTGTGCTCTGTTTCTGCTACTGGGCCTGATATTTGTTGTGGATCTCTACATACTTCATCCATCCAACACTGACATCAATGGATCTCTGAGGAATTTTCTCTAGCAGTTCGTCGGCGTTCATGATCGAGGTAATGTTCAGGCCACTCATCATGAAGACATCGGCTAGTGTGATTGTCATTATGCCATGGCCGAACACGAAAGCATTGAGGGCATCTGACCAAAAATGAGAAGCTGCTATGAGCAATGACTCATTTTTGGGCATGTCGGCCAGGGACAGTTCCAGAGCATGATGGATGTCTTGGTTTCCCAGTGAGGCCCAAATCTCGCCTGAATTCTTCTGTACCAATTCCTCCAGCCGGTGACCGCGGGCAGGGGCCAGTTCTTGAAGGTATACCGCCACCTGTTCGATGAAATGACTCCATACTTGAAAGGGGTTCTGTTGGTCTCCATACCGATGATGTTGGTTGGATTGGAGTTTCCCATCGGTCCCAAGAAGTAGGAGTCGGGATCCGCATCGCAAGGAATCAGAATTTCATCCCTAAGGGCCTGAAAGGAGAAGGTGTGCGGGGGAAGCTAAATGAGCCGAATGCCGATATAAATTGACCGAATGCGTTGAAAGGAAAAGTGAAATTTACCTCTGGGATCTCGTCGTGGGTCGCCATTGCGAAACTCGGGTGGAGTTTGAAGCTGTTGATGATTTGGAGAAGATGCAGAGTTTGAAGCAGTGCTGACCTAGAATGCGCGGCGGACTTGTGGTCAATTTCAGAACAAATGCCTTTGTGCAGAAATTGAGGGGGCATGTGTTAACACAGAATTTTCGCACTATGACAAGTGGGCCAGCACGGCGCAGGTTCGGGAGAAATCACCACCTGAGGGATTCGGTAGATAGCAAGCACGGTCGGCTAATCCAATCGATTCGGTAAGGCTGTGGAGGCGACTGGTCAAACGGGGGTGGATTCGGCAATATGGCGCTGCGGTCGGCTACCTCAGGCTAAGTCGGTTTGCGACAAATACGGCATATCAGAAGATTCGGCAACAGAAGATCTCGTCATTGTTAGCACGTGCCGATTATTAAGGGAGGCTTAGAATAAAAGGCATCGTGTTTTAGATAAGTTTCCTGTTTTGTCGTTGTAATCGTGTCCTCCTAGGACTCGTAGAACACCAGGGTATAAATATAAACCCTGAGACTATTGTAAAAACGTTCACAATCAATACAACCAACCCGGCCCCGTGCCGTCTTCGAGTCCAAGTCGTGTCGTCGTGTTCTTCGAGAGGGGCCATCGATCCGTCGACCTCCGTAAGTTCCGGCAACCTTGTTATCATGTCTAGTATCGTGCGGCGGATTTAGATATGGTGCAAGTAGTCTCGTACGTTAAGCTTAGTATCGTGCGGCGGATTCAAGCTTATGACGGGAAGTTTTTGCTTATGCCTTGTATCGTGCGGCGGATTGAGTCATGAGTAAAAATAGTTATCGGCTCTGTTAGATTTGGCAAATCTGATAGATTCATTAAGTTACCTTGTGTTATATGTTTTTTATGTTTATTTCATCATAACACTTTTGCCCAATCTAGATACCGTTCGGTTCGGCTTTATCTTTTATAGATCTGCTCTGTTCTTTCACGTTTATTATTGAAAAGTCTTTTATGCAGTAGATCTATTGTTCGTAATAGCCGATTGGATCGTATCTGGATTGCCACGTGGTGAGGGTTCATGCATGTTAAGTATGTTTGACCTATGATAAGGCTAGGTGTCGTGCGGCAGGCGCAGGCTTTAGATTAGCTTAGTCATGCTTAGTTTGTATGTTCAATCCCCATGGACCCCAACTCGGTTGTACAATCGAGATTGGTTAAGTTTTAACTTATATTTAATACGTCATGCAAGTACGATTCTCATGCAAACGTGTTCGGCAACCTGTTATTCACGTAACTCTGTTCATATTGCCGAATAATCTTTAAACCTGTTGGCAGATAGCTTTCATAGCTATATGTCGTTGTAAGTGGCTTCAGGGCCGTATATTTGGAACTGTCTGGTCATACCCGGCACGTTCCAGCTTTGTATTTAACAGTTTATCTCCCTTGTTAGTTGCAGGGCAAACTGACTGGCACGCACCGGACTTCTGAGCACCCGGGCCACGTTTGAAGCCAGCTTCTCCGGCTTGCTGTGTGATTGGCACAGTGCGTCACTTTTGGTGCCAACACCGACACAACCGCGCACTGGGAAATTGAGAGATGGCGGAAGTAGCATGTAACCCACTTTGGTCGTCGTACCTGGATAGAAGTGGTGTACTGTACTCCGGGTGGCGTAGGACCGGGCCCAATCTTGAGGAATCGTGGTAGACGAGTTGGCATTCAACTTGGGTGCTACATATAGTGTGGATAGGATCCTCCAGCTGAGTATTATTTATCCGGATTAAACTTGCTCTCGGTTATGGAGACTTGGTCACTGACTGTCAACGGAGAGTGGTTCTCAACTAGGTATGTTTTTGAAAGGTAAAATGAATCATGAACAATGAAATTGAGAATACTGGAATCTTCCAAAAAAAATAAAACAAGGATTTCAAAATGCTTTTTCTGTAAATACTTGATCTTGCTTAAGCCTTACCTTGACTACCTAAGCCTCTCATTCCTGAGTCTTCTCCCCTTTTTCTTTAGTCGGGTAAGTCTTGTTGAGTACCCCCGTACTCAGGGTTTGTTACCCCTGTTGCAGGTATGACTGAGTCCCCGATGTGTCTTGCGCCCTGCTGCATGACCATCGTCCAGGAAGAGGCTGATGAGGCCGAAGAATAGTTGTGCACCCTCGGGCTGGGTGATTACAAGTATCTTATTTTTGTTGTACTCCGCTACGTTGCCTATTTTCTATCTCCCGAACTTGGTTTGTAATATACTGCACCTTTAATTTTATCTGGAACCTCGGTTTGTAAAACTAATGTTATTTAAGTCTTCCGCTCTGTATTCCGATGTTATTTGCAAAAGTATCCAATGCTGTAACCGAATTGTGAGATGATCCTGCGGACGATGGGCGCTGATGCAGCCCAGTGACGAACAGTCTTAGCACACGGAACATCAGTTCGGCTGTCAGTGGATGACAGGGACCGGTGGGCCATGGGATTAGGGCCATTCCGCCACAGAGTGGTATCGGAGCATCTCACGATAACGTTGCAGTGTTCTTGCGAAAACTTCAAAAGATCTTTGAGTCCAAACAATTAAACTTGACTATTTTGAGTCCAAATTGCTTCTCTTATCTTGTCTTGCGTATGGCAACACTAGTTAGCGAGACAACATGTTTTAAGCCCTATGTACCTTATTTATTTAGTGCTTTGCCTTGTTCCGTAGGAACGATTCATGCATCATGTCATATTCACTTAAGTTAATAATAACTTCCTCTCTAAGTTCGTTGGGTTAGCATGCCTTTACCTTTCTTGCTAGCCTTTTCACTCCTCATCCATCTTATCTTATCCAGACATGGCCCGCATCAAGCTGACTGCTCGCAAGTCGACTGGACCCAATGGTGTGCCACGCCACCAACTGGCACCACGCACTGGGGAAGAGACTGGCGAAGCCTCCACGGTCGTCGCTTTCCCTGTCGCACCCGCAACACCTAAAGGAGGAGATCAAGAATCTGAAGATGAGCTGGAGAACTTGGAGCATGACTTCTACCACTCACGTCTGGAGTTCTATGAGGCACGAGCTTCCCTGGAGCAGGCCAACCGGAACACGATCCGCCCATCGAGCAGCGTAATGCTACTTGGGTTCGCGAGGACGTCACCAGAGCCGAGCTCCATGGACTGCGGCAGTACACAACTCAGATTGAGCAGTTCAATGATATGCTTCATGAGGAGGTACACCAGCTGTACGACCAACTCCACCCCATGGTTCCCCCGGTTGTCGAGGACCCTGAGGACGAGTAGTGGAAGAGCCGGACGTGGAGCAAGAGCCAAGCATGAACGAGGAGATTGAACCTGCCGAGAACATCCACGCTGAAGACGAGGACGAGGAGGTTGATCCTGAGCTCATCCTCGAGGAAGACGACGACGAGGACATGATCATCATCGACGAAGACTAGACCCGATGTTAGAGGATGAAGATCTCGTGTGTCTGTACCACCTGCTTACCTAAACCCTTAGTCTAGGTTTGGGAGCGCTAGTCGGTCTTTTGTTTAGTCGGGTCTGTATCTTTCTTTTCGTACCTTTTCCCCTTATCAGTCTGTGGTTATCTGTCAGTGATCTACCTTTGTATCAATGAAGTTATCAGTCAGTTGCTATCAGAACTTAAATCAATGGATGCTAAGTTCCAAGTTTCTAACAGATGCCTGTGAACACTCGCAATGGAGCTGGAAGTTCTCAGGAGGCTGACCTTCCAAACCCTCCACCTGTACCTGCTACGCTAGCAGATGCATCGCAGCCTTGGCAGCCGCTGCTAACTTGATGGCTCAAAATCAGGGGCAGCAGAACAATGGCCACCGTGGTCGCCATAACATCAACCATGAGACCACATATGTGGATTTCACCGAAACCCGTCCACCGGTCTTTACGAGGGCCGATGAACCCCTTGAAGCTGATGATTGGCTCCGCACCATGGAGCAGAAGTTTGGTCTTCTTCACTGCACCGACACCCAGAAGCCCCGGTTCGCTTCCAGCAGCTCGTGGTCCAGCAAGCGCTTGGTATGCCAACCTGTTGGCTGCCCAGCCGAAGGTCATCAGTTGACCTGGGAAGTTCCGCACCGCCTTCCGTGCACATCATATCCCTTCCGGATTGATGAAGATGAAGCTTGATCAGTTTCTGGCACTACAGCAGAAGGACTCCACAGTGATGCAGTACGTGAGTCAGTTCAATCACCTTAGCCAGTATGCCTCGGAGTACGTCAACACGGACGAGAAGAAGAGGGACTGTTTCCTTAGGGGACTGCACCCCAAGATCCGCAGAAGTATGTCCAATAACCTGACCGGCTCATATCCATGATGCCGTTGACCGGGCTGTTGCTTTTGAGAGAGCAATCGCCAGTACCAAGAGGAAAAGAAGAAGAAGAAAGCAGGATCCAGCAGTTTCTCTGGCAGTCACAAGCGCCAGAGGGTCATTTATCACCCTAGCCACCACCAAAATCGCCCACCTTACCCCCACCAGCAAGTGGTCGTCCGTACTGCGGCCACCACCCACAACGCCAACCAGCAAAGTGCCACGCAGCCGAACGCCCCAGGTGTTCGTATCACCACCCCCACAAACCGCCTACAACCATCCCTGCTACAACTGCGGCCAAGTCGGTCACTGGTCTCGTGAGTGCCCAAAGCCCAAGAGGTATGCTCAGAATACTCAGAAGGTTCTGGAGGATCTCACAGCAGCAGCAGCACCGTGTCCAGCAACAGCATGTTTAGAAGGGCAAAGTTGTCAAGAAGCACGGGCAAGTCTACTACAACACTGTCGCGATCCCAGAAGGAGAGCCCGTCATGATCGGTAGGTTTCCCCGTTGCCAATCATCCCGCAGTCGTGTTGTTTGATTCTGGTGCATCGCATTCCTTCATCAGTCGTACTTTTGTCTCTAAGCATGGGATATCAATTGGGGAATTGAAAGAAAATTTCTGCATATTTTCGCCTGGAGGGCGTATAAGTACTAAGGAGGTAATCCGTAATATACCAGTGATGTTGGGGGAACATGTATTTCCTACCACCATGATAGTGCTTCGTGATCAGGAAATAGATGTCATTTTAGGCATGAATTGGATGTGTCAGTATAAAGCCATGATGGATATCCTGAATAGGGTTGTGAGAGTGGACATTCCTAACAGTACCTCCAAGCTCCTTCTCCAACTCCCAATGCCTCCGAAACCAGCAGCCACGCAATTGAATACCACCTATGTTCTGAAACCAGAGACATCCCCGTGGTCTGTGAATTCCTGATGTTTTTCCAGAGGACTTACCTGGCCTACCTCCTGACCGTGATGTTGAGTTTGCCATAGAGCTAAAGCCTGGGACTGCTCCTATATCCCGCAGAGCTTATCGAATGCCTCCCAGAGAGTTGGCAGAGTTAAAATCCAGTTACAAGAGTTGCTGGATAAGGGCTTCATTCGCCCAAGTTCGTCTCCTTGGGGCTGTCCTGCAATTTTTGTGAAGAAGAAGACAAGAGTCTCAGACTATGTATTGATTATCGCCCACTCAATGAGGTCACCATCAAAAATAATATCCCTTGCCTCGTATCGACCTTCTTTTTGACCAGCTAGCTGGAGCCAGAGTATTCTCCAAGATTGACCTCAGATCTGGCTACCACCAAATAAAAATACGTCCCGAAGACATTCCTAAAACCGCTTTCACTACCAGATACGGCCTGTATGAGTACTTGGTCATGTCCTTCGGCTTGACCAATGCCCCTGCCCACTTCATGTACCTCATGAACTCTGTATTCATGCCAGAGCTTGATAAATTTGTGGTCGTGTTCATTGACGACATCCTTGTCTACTCAAAGACCCCTGAAAAGCATGCCGAACATCTTCGTATCGTTCTATCCCGTCTCATCAGAGATCATCAGCTCTATGCCAAGTTCAGTAAATGTGAGTTCTGGTTAGATCAGATACAGTTCCTTGGTCATGTCCTATCCGCTGAAGGAGTGTCAGTTGATCCCGGAAAGGTGGCAGACATTCTGGATTGGGAGCCACCTACCACTGTTCATGAAGTCCGCAGCTTCATGGGAATGGCTGGATATTATCGCCGTTTCATTCCGGATTTCTCCAGAATCGCCAAGCCTATCACCGAGTTAGTAAAGAATTCTGTGAAGTTTGTCTGGTCACCAGCTTGTGAAAAGCCTTTCAGACATTGAAGAGACTGTTAACCACGTCACCAGTGCTAGCCCAGCCGAACATCGAAAAGCCCTTTGATGTCTATTGTGATGCATCTGGTACTGGTTTGGGCTGTGTTTTGATGCAAGAAGGCCGAGTGATCGCTTATGCCTCACGGCAGCTTAAGCGACATGAAGAGAATTATCCCACCCATGATCTTGAGTTAGCAGCAGTGGTGCACGCCTTAAAGATCTGGCGTCATTATTTGTTGGGTAGTGCCTGCAATGTGTACACAGATCACAAAAGCCTGAAGTATATCTTCACTCAAGAAGAACTGAATATGAGACAGAGAAGATGGCTTGAATTAATTAAGGACTATGATCTCGAAGTACATTACCATCCGGGTAAGGCGAATGTGGTCGCCGATGCGCTCAGTCGCAAGTCGTATTGCAGCTGTCTGGTAATGAAACCCTATGATTCTTCCCTATGCTATGAACTAGAAAAGCTGGGTATTGAGATGGTTCCGCAGGGAACTCTGAATAATATCAGGATAGAAACACCTATCAGGGAACAGATCATCACTGCCACAGAAAGATAACCCTGGAATCAAGCACATCATCGAAAGGGTCCGATCCGGAAAAGCTGATTGTTTCAGGATTGATGATGCAGGAGTGGTTTGGTTCAAGAACCGACTGGTAGTTCCAAAGTGCCTGAGTTGAGGCAGTTAATCCTTGATGAAGCACATTTGACTAGGTTCTCCATCCACCCCGGCAGCAACAAGATGTACCAGGACTTGAGGCAGAGGTTCTGGTGGACAAAGATGAAGATTGAGATCGCCCGATATGTCGCTCAATGTGATACTTGCCAGAAAGTCAAAGCTGTGCACATGAAGCCTGGAGGAGATTGCAACCTTTACCTATACCTGCTTGGAAATGGGACGATATCAGTATGGATTTTATCAATGGGCTACCCAAGACATCAAGAGGTTCTGATTCCATCTGGGTGATCGTGGATCGCCTCACTAAGCAAGCTCACTTCCTGCCAGTCAAGCCAGCTACACCGTACACCGTCCCCACTTATGCCACTTTGTACAAGAACAACATAGTAAAACTCCATGGCATACCAAGACCATTGTCTCTGATCGTGGTACTCTTTGTCGCAAAGTTCTGGAAAGCATTCCATACCTCACTTGGAACCAAACTCTTGCATAGCACAGCATATATCCCACAAACGGATGGACAAACTGAGCGAGTCAACCAAGTGTTAGAGGACATGTTGAGAGCCTGTGTGCTCACCTTCGCAGATACTTGGGATGAGTGTTTGCCCTTGGCAGAATTCTCATATAATAACAGTTACCAAAAGTATTAAAATGGCACCCTTTGAAGCACTGTACGGTCGCCGTTGTCGTACACCTCTCAGTTGGTCTGAACCTGGAGAAAGGGAATTCTTTGGAGTTGACCTAGTAAAAGATATGGAAGAAAAAGTCAAGCAAATACAAGAGAATATGAAGATTGCACAGTCTCGACAGAAAAGCTATGCTGACAAGAGACGTCGACCTTTGGAGTTCCCAGATCGGAGATTATGTGTATCTGAAGGTCTCGCCCACCAAAGGAGTTACTCGTTTTGGAGTCAAGGGAAAGTTAGCACCACGCTATATTGGTCCCTTTGAAATTCTGGAACGATGTGGCAAGGTAGCTTACAAGCTAAAATTGCCCGATCATCTTTCTGCAAGCCATAATGTGTTTCACGTCTCCCAACTCAAGAAATGTCTCCGAGTACCCGAACACGTGGTGGAAGTTGAAGGTGTCGAGTTAGAACCCGATCTGTCATACTCTGAGTATCCAGTTCGCGTGTTGGATCACAAGGACCGTGTTACCCGGAGGACTACCACAAGATGGTACAAGATCCAGTGGAACCAACACTCTGAAGAAGAAGCCACTTGGGAATCCGAAGACTTCTTAGCGAAGACCTTTCCAGACTTTCTCGATACTCTGTAGATGTAAGGTTTGCCTTTGTCCTTCTTAAGACGCAGAATCTCGGGACGAGATTTCTTTTAGGGGGGAAGGCTGTACACCTATGGTGATTAATATGTAATTAACCTGACATGTCATCATCTTTAGTCATTAATCTTTCTTGCCATGCATTTATGTTTGCCTAATGCTTGTTTTGCATTTACCTTTTTCTGAGGTGACTTGTGTAGTGATCTCTTTTTCAAAAACCCTAAAGGCCCAAATCTTCCTTGAGGGAAAAATGGTAATTTTACCTCTGTGTCTAGCTCTGTGTAAATCTTGTTCAGTTTTGTGCCCTGATGTTTTGTTGTGTTGATCAAAGTTCAAAAATCAAAATAGAATTGGAATTTCTTTTGAAAAACCCTAATTTCCAAACTCTAGTTTACCCCTCTTTTATAATGCAAAAAATATTCAAAATTTGAGGTTGGTCCTTTTAGCAAAGTTGTAGGTTTTGTCAAAAGGAACAACTTTGGTATTTGCAGATTTTCAAGTTTCAATACAAAATCAGAAGTAATTTCAAATTCCTTCAAACTTCAATTTTGTCCCTTTTTTCGGTTTTCAAAATTATCTCAAAAACTTTTGAGTTTCAGAAAAAGTTTATATTGGCAAAGTTGTAGATCTCAAAATTTTAAGCAACTTTGGTGTTTTGAGTTTTCTTTGTGTAGTTCAAGTTTTGGGAGTAATTTCAAGATTTCAGAAAGGGGAAGCTTTGCTTTAAATGTCGTCACTGTGCACGAGCTTTAAAGCCAGGGGGCCCCGGCCACCGGCAAGGCCGCCGCGCCGCGCGCGAGCCTCGCCGCCCATGCCGAGCCCGGCTGACCCGCGCCTGTGCCGCGCGCGGCCAAGCGCTGGCGCTCGTTTTTCCTCTCGGCCCCTACCTACGCCTGCCTTCGCCGTCCCCTACCCCTCCCTCTTCCCCTACGGCCGCGGACAGCGGGCAACTGCCGGCCGCCGGCAAGCCGCCCCGCCGCACCGAGCCGCCCTACCATGTTCCCTACCTCCTTTAATGTCGCGCGAGCGCTCTCACCCCTCGCCCGGACCCCTCCCCAGCTCCGCCCGCGGCTATAAGAAGCCGCCGAGTTCCGCCATTGCCGCCACCACGGCGCCCCGAGTCACCAGACCACCCCAGCACCAGCCGAGCCCGCCGCTGCCATCGCCTTGAGCTTCTCCACCTTCCGGAGCAACCAATTTCACCCCACCGTCCCTCCTTTCGCCGGCGCGAGCGGTTCTTCTCCAACCCCGGCGAACGGCCGTGTTTCGGCTGAGCGAGAAATTCGCCGCCGTGAGTGCTTCTCTCTTCCCTCCGACCCCTGCCCTTTCTTCCTCACCTCCGTGCGCTCCTAACCGCACCTCGGCGACCTCTTTTGGTGGACAGACCCGCCAGCACGCCGCTCGCCGCCGAGAGAGCTCCGCCGAAGCACCGCCAACGTCGAGTTCCCTCCTCCGACCCTGCACCGCCTCGCCGAGCCTCCCTCCCGACTCACGGTGAGCCCGCGAATCTTTCCCCACCCTCGGCTTTCCCAGCGCGAGCCCCGAGCGGCCGGTCCGCCGTCCGCCTCGCCTGCGATTCGCCCGAGCCTCCAAGCCAGGTCTCGGACGAAGCGATCGTTTTCCATCTCGCCCGAGCCTCCAAGTCAGGCCTCGGACGAAGCGATCGTTTCCGTCTCGCCCGAGCCCGTTTCGCCCGAGCCTTGTGAGGAAGGAGCACAGCGCTCTTTTCCTTTTTAGGAAGTTGTGAATAGTGTTCCTTTTTCTTCTTTTTGTGTGATTTTCTGTGTTGCTCCAAAAATTCTGAAAATTTGATGGTAGACTCTTTATACCATGTAGTATTTTAGAAAAATATGGAACTTGGACTTTGTGCAAAAATTTGAAAATAAAAAATCTCCCTTTTAATTAAGAAATGAATGGTTTTAGATTTTTAGAAAATCATGTGTAGCTCCAAAAATCATGAGATAAATTTTTATGTGCTAGTTATGTCATGTTTAGTCTCTGGTGAAATTTTGAGGCCTTTTGAAGCAAGTTGATTTTTGGGTATTTATTTAAATTGTTAAATAGTGCCTTTTGTTAATTAAATGTTTGATTTTTGTTAAGCACCTTAATGATCTCCAAAATTTATGAAATTTGTTTTGACATCTATTTATACCATAATGAACCTATGAGATTAATTGGGTAAATTTTGGAGCAACTGCATAAAATGACCTTTTTAAATAATTAGGAAAAATAGAAAAAAACAATTAGGATTCATGTTGTATGCCCTGTGAGTGACTTTTGGGATTGTTTGCTGTTCATAGACCCCCACCCATTTGGTCTATGATGTTTGTGATGCCATGCTTGTTTTGTGTTTAGGTCGGATAAATGATGCTTAATAGGTTGATTAATTTTGCTTAGAGACCAAGATAAGTAACTTTGTGTCTGTTCTAGAAGTTAATTACACGATAGAAAGTTGCACTCTAGAATCAGTGGTTTTGTCTTGTGCTGTATTGATCATGTCAGCATCCTCATAAGCATGCATCATTGCATCCGTATAGTGACCGAAGGAGAAGGCGTCAAAGTCGAAGCAGCCGCTGACGAACCTACCCCCGAGGCGACCCCGAGCACGGACACCTGCACTGCCGACCCCGAGCCCGTCCCTTTTGCTCTTCAAGGCAAGCCCCGGTGCATCTTAACCCTTCCTTGTTTTCACAAAAGTTTACTTAAATGCTTTTGAGTTAAAACTACTGCATTAGGTTATAGGAGTTGTGTGATGACCTATTACTTGCACTATTTACCTCCACTAGAAAATCCACCTGCCCTGTTTAAAAACTATTTGCAAAATGCTTAGCGATGCTATACAATAGATTTGCAATAAAATGCCAATTTTAAAAGTGTGATCACTTAAAGAATTTTTGATGGGAATTTGGCTTTACTCCCTGCCTGTTGGCTAAGTATCTGATCCGTACCTAGTCAACAGCGAGGAGAGGTTGTCCGAGCGTACGGTGCCGTCATGTTGTAGTCCAGGACTCAACAGTTGACACCGACCGGGACAGGGTTGAAAAACCGACAGAACTTGTACTCTTGGGTTAGAGTCCCGAGGTGCTTGTCGCTGGCGGAAAAATTTAGGGACCATCCGTATGGGGGCCTGCTGGTCAAGACTTGTAACTATTCACATACTTCGGAAAGCTCTGGCTCCGAGGAATCCTTTATTGGACCGACAACCGCGCACTGGGAGTGGAGAGATGGCGGAAGTAGCATGTACCCACGTGGTCGTCGTACCTGGATAGGAGTGGTGTACTGTACTTCCGGGTGGCGTAGGACCGGGCCCAATCTTGGAGGAATCGTGGTAGACGAGTTGGCATATGCAAGCTTGGGTGCTACATATGCAGTGTGGATAGGGATCCTCAGCTGAGTATTATTTATCCGGATTAACGTTGCTCCTCGGTTATGGAGACTTGGTCACTGACTGTCAACGGAGAGTGGTTCTCAACTAGGTATGTTTTTGAAAGGTAAAATGAATCATGAACAATGGAGAATTGAGAAATACTGGAATCTTTCCAAAAAAAATAAAACAAGGATTTCAAAATGCTTTTTCTGCAAAATACTTGATCTTGCTTAAGCCTTACCTTGACTACCTAAGCCTCTCATTCCTGAGTCTTCTCCCCTTTTTCTTTAGTCGGGTAAGTCTTGTTGAGTACCCCCGTACTCAGGGTTTGTTAACCCCTGTTGCAGGTATGACTGAGTCCCCGATGTGTCTTGCGCCCTGCTGCATGACCATCGTCCAGGAAGAGGCCGATGAGGCCGAAGAATAGTTGTGCACCCTCGGGCTGGGTGATTACAAGTATCTTATTTTGTTGTACTCCGCTACGTTGCCTATTTTCTATCTCCCGAACTTGGTTTGTAATAACTGCACCTTTAATTTTATCTGGAACCTCGGTTTGTAAAACTAATGTTATTTAAGTCTTCCGCTCTGTATTCCGATGTTATTTGCAAAAGTATCCAATGCTGTAACCGAATTGTGAGATGATCCTGCGAACGATGGGCGCTGATGCAGCCCAGTGACGAACAGTCTTAAGCACACGGAACATCAGTTCGGCTGTCAGTGGATGACAGGGACCGGTGGGCCATGGGATTAGGGCCGTTCCGCCACATGCCAAGAGCTAGTCCACGAGCTAGGGCGCTACCGTCCCAGGACGGTCGAGGATCCGATGGATCGTGTCACCAGCTTTGCCTCAGGCGACGAGGTAGTGGGGGCCTTCTTTGGCCGCTCCACGGACAAAGGCAAGGCGGTGGCCACGCCGGAGGGCTCGAGCAAGGGCAACAACGACAAGAACCGCAACAACAACAACAAAAAGAAGAAGAACAAAGGCAAAGGTCAGAAGGCGAAGCGCGACGCCGATGACGACGACGATGAAGAAGTGCTCGTGGGCGCCCTCGAGCATAAGAAGCCTCGAGGCCCCCCTGATGGGGCTGTCTTCGACAAAATGCTCGAGGACCCCTGCCCTTATCACAAGGGTCCCACGAATCACAAGTTGAAGGACTGCCAAATGATGAAGGGCTTCTACTCCAAGCTCGGCGACAAGAAGGAAGACACGCCTAAGGGCAAGGACAACAATCAACGCGACGACGGGGACGTGGACGGCGACTTCCCCCCGGTGCGCGACTGCTTCATGATCTACGGGGGCCCAACCGTCGGGCTCTCAGCTCGAGAGAGAAAGAAGGAGCGCCGGGAGGTCTTTGCACTCTGCCATGACGCCCCCCGGTATCTTGACTGGTCTGATGCACCGATCACGTTCGACCGTGACGACCATCCGGACCATGTCGTAAATCCGGGGGCGTACCCCCTCGTCGTTAACCCTGTCATCGTCGACGTACGGTTCTCCAAGGTGTTGATGGATGGGGGCTCGAGCCTCAACATCATATACCTCGAGACCCTCGACCTCCTGGGGATTTCGAGGGACCAGCTCCGACCCAGCGTCGGGGGGTTCCACGGAGTCGTACCAGGGAAGAAGGCCCACCCCCTCGGGCGCATCGACCTACCTGTTTGCTTTGGCATGCCGGCCAACTTCCACCGGGAGACGCTCACCTTCGAGGTGGTTGGGTTCCAAGGGACCTACCACGCCATCATTGGCGGGCCTGGCTATGCCAAGTTCATGGCGGTCCCCAACTACACATACTTGAAGCTCAAGATGCCGGAGCCGAAAGGGGTCATCACCGTCGACACCTCCTCCGAACACGCGTACCACTGCGACGTGGAGTGCGTCGAGCGTGGGGAGGCCAACGTCCAAGTCGACTCGCTCGAGGCCCTGGCTGCCCTGGCCACCGAGACCCCTGAAGCAAAGCGCCACGCCGGCACCTTCGAGCCGGCAGAGCACACCAAGCAGATACCCGTCGACCCGACCTCGTCCGACGGCAAGACGCTGGCCATCAGTGCCAGCCTCGAGCCTAAATAGGAAGCAGTGCTCGTCGACTTTCTCCGTGCAAACATCAACATTTTTGCGTGGAGCCCCTCGAACATGCCAGGCATACCGAGGGGAGCCGCCGAGCATGCCTTGGAGATCCAGGCCGGGTCCAGACCGGTGAAGCAACGCCTGCGCCGCTTCGACGAGGAGAAGCGTAGGATCATCGGCGAGGAGGTGCACAAGCTTTTGGCGGCTGGATTCATCAAGGAGGTATTTCACCCGGAGTGGCTAGCTAACCCTGTACTAGTTAGGAAAAAGAATGGAAAAATGCGGATGTGTGTAGACTACACTAGTTTGAATAAAGCATGTCCAAAAGTTCCATTTCCTTTACCTAGAATTGATCAGATTGTCCATTCCACTGCGGGGTGCGAAGTAATTTCATTTCTCGATGCGTATTCCGGCTACCACCAGATTAAGATGAAAGAATCCGACGAGCTCGCTACCTCTTTTATTACGCCTTTTGGTATGTATTGCTATGTTACAATGCCTTTCGGCCTTCGAAACGTCGGGGCAACATATCAGCGTTGTATGCAGCATGTCTTTGGCGAACACATAGGCAAAATCGTCGAGGCCTACGTCGATGTCATCGTGGTTAAGACCAAGAAAGTCGGGGACCTCATCAGCGATCTCGAGACCACGTTCGAGTGCCTCCGGGCCAAGAATGTGAAACTCAACCCCGAGAAATGTGTCTTTGGTGTGCCTCGAGGCATGCTACTTGGCTACATTGTCTCACAACGGAGGATCGAGGCCAACCCCGAAAAGATCTCAACAGTCACGAGGATGGGCCCAATTCGAGACCTCAAGGGCGTACAGAAAGTGACAGGCTGTCTAGCCGCTCTCAGCAGGTTCATCTCGAGGCTAGGGGAAAAGGCGCTACCCCTCTACCGCCTGCTGAAGAAAACGGAACGCTTTGCGTGGACTGTCGAAGCCGAGGAGGCCCTAACCAAGTTGAAGGGGTTGCTGACTTCCGCGCCAATTCTCGTGCCACCACGACCAGCCCAGGGTGACGATCCCCCCGAGCCTCTCCTCCTCTACGTGGCCGCAACCACCTAGGTGGTCAGCGCGGTCGTAGTCGTCGAGAGACACGAGGAGGGTCACGCGCTACCAGTCCAACGGCCGGTGTACTTCATCAGTGAGGTGCTCTCCAAGGCCAAGGTCCGATACCCACACATCCAGAAGCTGCTCTACGGCATCATCATCACGAGGCGCAAGCTCCAGCATTATTTCCTCGCTCATCCCGTGACGGTGGTATCGTCCTTCCCCCTCGGAGAGATCATCAACAACCGGGAGGCCACGGGGCGCATCGCCAAGTGGTCTGCCGAGCTGATGGGGGAGGCCATCACCTATGCTCCATGAAAAGCCATCAAGTCGCAAGCGTTGGCGGACTTCGTTACTGAGTGGACCGACACCCAGCTCCCGCTGGCACAAATCCAAGCCGAGCTCTGGACTATGTACTTCGACGGGTCCCTCATGAAGACAGGGGCAGGCGTAGGCCTGCTCTTCATCTCACCCCTCGGAGTCCACATGCGCTACCTGCTGCGCTTGCACTTCCCCGCCTCCAACAACGTCACTGAGTACGAGGCCCTTGTCAACGGGATGCGTATCGCCCTCGAGCTTGGGGTCTGACGCCTCGACGTTCGAGGGGACTCGCAGCTCATCATCAACTAGGTCATGAAGGCCTCGAGCTGCATCGATCCCAAGATGGAAGCATACTGCAGAGAAGTGCGCAAGCTAGAAGACAAGTTCTACGGCCTCGAGCTCAACCACATCGCTCGAAAGTACAACGAGGCCGCAGACGAGCTGGCTAAGTTAGCATCCACGCGTGGCACCATCCCACCAGATGTCTTCTCGAGGGACATTTTCGAGCCATCCGTCAAAATCGGCCTGGGGGCTGGCCCCTCGACGCCACCCCTCGAGCCGGACACGGGGGCTCGACCTTCAACGCCACCCCTCGAGAATGACCCCTCGACATCCGCTGAGGCAATGCAGATCGACGCACCCGCCTCTTCTTCATCACGACCCCTCGACTGGCGGACGTCCTTCCTCGACTACCTGACGCAGGGCGTGCTACCAGAAGACAAGACGGAGGCTCGACGCATCGCTCGAAGGGCCAAGACCTACGTCATCTATGACGACGAACGAAAGTTGTACCGTCGAAGCCCATCAGGAATCTTTCAGCGCTGCATCCCCCTCGAGGAAGGACGCAGGCTCCTCGACGACATGCACTCGGGGGCTTGCGGCCATCACGCAGCGCCAAGGACCTTGGTGGGGAACGCCTTCCGCCAAGGCTTCTACTGGCCAACCGCCATTGGAGATGCCAAGCGCCTGGTTCGAGCCTGCCAAGGGTGTCAGTTCTACGCCAAGCAAACGCACCAGCCCGTGCACGCCCTGCAGATGATCCCCATCACTTGGCCGTTTGCCGTCTGGGGGCTCAACCTCATGGGTCCCCTCAAGATGACAAATGGAAAGTACACACATGTGCTCGTGGCCGTCGACAAATTCACCAAGTGGATCGAGGCTAAGCCTATAGGCAACCCCACCTCCGAGAAGGCCGTCGAGTTCATCTCTGACATCATGTACCGGTTTGGGGTGCCTAACATCATCATCACCGACAATGGCACACAATTCGCGGGCAAAAAGTTCATCAACTTCTGCGATGACAACAACATCCGTGTGAACTGGGCCTCGGTCGCATACCCTCAATGCAACGGGCAGGTCGAGCGCGCCAACGGCATGATACTCCACGAGCTGAAGCCGAGGCTGTTCAAGACCCTTAAGAATTTTGGAAAGAGGTGGGCTGCAGAGCTCCCCTCGGTGCTGTGGGGCCTCAGGACTACGCTGAGTCGAGCCATCGGGTTCACTCTGTTCTTCTTAACCTACGGCGCCGAGGCTGTCTTGCCTACGGACCACGAGTACGGCTCCCCTCGACTTCGAGCCTACAACGAGCAAACCAACGACGAGAGGCTCGCCAACGCCAAGGACCAGCTCGAGGAGGCTCGAGACGTGGCGCTCATCAACTCCGCGCGCTACCAGCAAACACTTCGACGCTACCACGACAAGCACGTGCGCAAAAGGGACCTGACGGTGGGGGACCTCGTGCTTTGACGGCTGCAAGATAATTGAGGGCGCCACAAGCTCACCCCTCCATGGGAGGGCCCATACACCGTAGCTGAGGTGCTCAAGCCAGGAACATACAAGCTCTACGACGGTCAAGGCAGGATCCTGGCGAATGCGTGGAACATATCTCAGCTACGTCGCTTCTACCCTTAAGGACCTCGAGGCCTTGTACATTTTGTTGCTTTGAACAAACACGTCAAATATGAATGAACAAACTCGTGCACTGTCTTTCATTTTACTTAGCAACTTAAGGTAGCCTCGACCCTGCCTTGCTCAGGGTCGAGCCTCCCTCGGGGGCTGACAGGGGGGACCCCCCCAGACTTCGGAAAAACGCGCTTTTCTTTTCAAAAATTCGACCCTTATCTCGATTCGTATCTCGAGCGTACTAGCAACGTCTAAGTCCGTAGATACCTCGAGCCTCCAAGAGGCGGGGGGAGTCGATGTAGACGGCCACCCACGCCCCCAGGCTATGGTACCCTACCTACGCCTCCCCTCGAGGAACTCGTGACGCGTATCGAAAGAACATAGACCAAGCCGGTAGAAACTCGAGCTAGCGACAAAGAGAAATGATCGAATAAATTTAAAAAGAAAACAGCTTCTTTAAACAAATAAGTCATACGCATATGTTGGCCTCGACGGGCCATAAGTCATGACATGAATTTTTACAAAGGCCTCGACGCCCAAATTTGGCACGCAGGCCTCATTCCTCATCAGTCTGGAACTCCTCCTCAAGATCTTCTGCTGCGGGCTCAGCCTCGACGTCCGGGCCAGGAGGAGGGGAGCCATCTACACCACTGTCTGCAACGGGAGGCAGCACGTCCTCCTCGAAGAGCTTTGCGAGCGCCGCCCCCGACCTCTCCACCTTCTCCGGGATCTTGTCGACACGGCGATCGTTCCACTCTTCGTCCTTCCCCTCGATCTCGATGAAGCCCTTGGCGATGACGTTGACCGGGTAGCGGAAGCCGGAGCGGACGGCCGCGAGCGCCTGCTTTACGCCGTGGTGGAGAGCGCTCTTGACGCGGTCCCGCGCGGCCACGTCGAGGAAGCACAGGGCATCGACCAGGGCGTCGCCTCGATCCACCGCGCCCTCTGTCGTGGCCACCGGGTCGGCACCCCACGTGGAGCAGAGCCTGTCGAGGGTGCCGCGCACCCGCTCCGCCACCATGGTCTCACCCTGGAGTTGCTCCACGAGAGTCTGATTCGTCTCGCGGAGCTCCTCGGCGGTATTCTCCAGATCTGTGCAACAAACAGAAAAGAGTAAGTCCGCGGCGTGGCAAGAATCTCGAAATCAAAGCAAGACAAAGCCTGAAGATTACGACAGTACCTTGGCAGCGCACGCCTAGAGCGTCAAAGTCGCTGGTAAGGACCCTGATGCGCTGCTCGAGCGTATGCTTTTGGGACAGCACGTCAAGTTTTTGGCCCTTAAGCTCCTCGACCAGCTTGCCCGTCTGCGCAAGGCCCAGATCCTTCTTGATCACCTCCTGCCGAGCGGCCTCGAGCTTGAGCGACAGGTCATTAGCACTGTTGAGAGCCTGATCCATGTCGATCTCGAGGCCTTGGATCCTCGAGCGCGCGGCAGTTAAGGCCTCCTGGGCCTCCTTCCGCGCTGCCTCCGCCGCAGCCAGGGTGGTGGCGGCCTTGCTCTTGGCCTCCTCGGCCTCCTTCCTCGCCGCCTCCGCTGCAGACCAGGCGGTGGCGGCCTCGCTTCGGGCGTCGGTAGCCTCCTTCCTCGACGCCTCCACCGCGGACAGAGCGGTGGTGGTCTCCCTCTTAGCTTGGGCGGCCTCGTCTCGAGCCGCCTGGGTCTCCGCCTGAGCGTCGTTGAGCCGGCCCGCCATCTGCGCGTTCCGACCCAGCTCAGCGCGGAGCTCCTGGAGCTCCCCCTCCGCCCTCACGAGGGCAGCCGCCACCCGCGCGGACTTGTCCGCCTCCTCCACGAAGGCCCTCTCTGCCCGCGCCACGAGCTCGGTCACCTCCTTGAAGATCGACCGCGCCTCCCGCGGATCGCTCGAGGGGTGGCTCGTCTCCAAGCTCTCCTCCGCACCGGCCGAGGGACCGGTCGTCCCCTCCGCCTCGTTCCCGGCCGACCCCTCGAGCCTCTCCTCCCTCACTGGGTCTTCCGGTGTCTTGTCGTCCCCGGCCGGTGCCTCGAGCGCCCCCACCAGCGCTGAGCCCTTGACCGGGGACGGCTCCTTCTCTAGCTCGTCCAGGAGCTCCTCCACCGTCGGTATCTTCTCCACCGACGCCTCCCCCTCCTTCTCCTTCTCCGCGGGCGTGCGAGGCTCCGTCGGTAGGGGATCCTGTCCAGCGGGCCGGCTCGCGTCGTCTGGGGTCTCGAGGGCCGCTGTCCCCTCAGCCCCAGACGCCGACGGAGCCGCGCCTGTCTCGGGTGCTCCCCCCGATATGGTCGTCGTGACGGGGGGAGGAGTGGCCCTCTCGGTAGGCGCCACCGGAGGAGGAGGAGGAGGAGGAGGAGGTGCTGCGATGGACGCAGTGGCGGCGGGCTTGGCGCCAGGAGCCGCGATCCCTGCTGAAAAAGAGAACAACGTCGTCAGAATCAGGAAAAAGCCTCGACCCCCGTGGTCGACGGCGTCGGCCTCACCAAGATCCGCGGCGGCCATCTGACTTCCCCGAGCCATGGCTGCTCGAGCCTTCACCAGCCAAGCGGCCATTTCAGCGGAAGAAGGAGCCATACCTCGAGGTGCTTGGTCCTCAGCAGAGCTCGAGGTCTTGACCCGCTTGGACACCGCGGGGTCCGCCTCCTGCCGGGAGCGCTTTTCCCTGAAAAACCAGAAATGGCACACATCACCAAAGGTAAAAAGGTAAAGCTTCACTACCAACGGAATTGAGAAATGTTACTTACCCAAAGCGATGGCGGGACTTCTTCCCCGAGTCGCCGGACCCGCTCGGGGGCTTCGAGCCCGCCCCATGGCTCGAGCCATGCCCCCGAGCCGTCTCCGTGTGGCTCGGATGGGGGGAAGGCGCCCGGTGCTTCCCGTGGCTCGACCCTGACGTGGACCTCTCCTTTTGTCTCTTGTCCCGGGGGGACGACCGCGTCTCCTTCAAGCGGTCCTCTTGGCGCCTTTCCTTGCGCGGGCTCCGGGACCTGCTCCGGCGCTCGTACCGGCGGTCGCGCCCCCCCGCGTCTGCCTCCTTCTCCCGGCGACGGTGCGGCGATGGGCTCCGGGATCGCTCGCGACTCCCGTCACGAGACGACCGGGAGCTCCCCCCTCGACGGTCATGGTGGTGGGGGTTCGACGCCCCCTCATGTTGCCCGCTCTTCCGCGGGCTCGATGTCGTCCTCGACGACTTGCGGCGGTCGGGCCCGGAGTCCCTCTCGGCGTGTTGACCGCTTCTCGAGGTCTGGTCCTTCTCGAGACCCCCCGCCTGGGTCGACGCGGTCGTGGCCTCTTATGCGCCGCGGCGATGGCGCCCCGAGTTCGAGGCCTCTTCACGTCAGGGGGCACGTCCAGCACGGAGCTCGACGTGCCCTGAGCCTCCGACGAGGCGAGGCCTGGCGTGGCCTTCCGCTGCTGCGTCCCGCGCGATCCCTTCGCCGGGGGGATCTCCAGGATATTCTCCTGCACAGAAGAGCAGTCAGCCCTGATGTCAACGACCCCCGCGCGCCTCAGACGCGCATCCATCCCTTCATCATCGCTCTCCTCCTCATCGCCATCCTCCTCCTCTGAGCTCGTGTAGTTGAGCTCGGGGGACTCCTCTCCAGGCTGCCGGTTACGACGAGCCTTCGCTAGCCTCTGATCCCGGTCCACCCGACGCAAGTTCTTCTCTTTCTCTTTCTTCTTCTTTGCATCCTTACTCTCCTTATCTTTCTGAGCAGAGAGGCGCCTCACCTGTCTTTCCGCGGCGTCCTCCTTCACCGGGGGCCTCGACGCGTGATATGTGAACGCCCCCTGCAAAAAGAAACTTGATGAGAAAAACCACAAGGAGAGTAAACAAGGTTCGAAGAAAGAGAAAGGAGGGGAGGCTCGAAACAGCCTAGCTTGAGGAAGGCTTACCGGGTCGAGACACCCCGCGTCGGGTGCCATGGCGATCAGGTTGATCTCCTCAGGGCGGAACGGCCCGTGGATCGTGACCGTCACCCGGGAGGCACCCTCGTTCTGAGGCAGCCTCTCCTCGGCCATCCTCGACCCGTTCAGCGCCTCGAGCGGGGCATTTGGCCCCATCTCGTACATGACAAGGGGGCGGTCCGCCAGAGGAAGGACCCTCCGCTGATGGAACGCCCAAATGACCGCCTGGACGGTCAGTCCCTTCTCCTCCACCAGCGACCACATCGTATTCATCAGCGGCATCAGGTGGCGCTGCATGTCCGCCACAACGCCCCAATTCCACTTCTCAGGGCGCTTGGTGATGATCCTGCCGGTGTACTGCGGAAGGAGCCCGTCCTCGTTCCGCAGGTAGAACCAGTGGTCGTCCCACCCCGCCTGGTTGGAGGAAAGCTTGTAGTGGAGGTAGTGACGGGGGACGTTGGCCGACGAGGGACCGGTCCTCGCGGTGATGGTGAGGGAGCCCGCGCGCGCGAGCCTCCTCCCGCTCGGCTTCATGGCCTTATGAAAGAGCTCGACCCGGAAGAGGTGGATGAACATCTCCCAATGAGGCTCGATCTTCAGGTATCCCTCGCACACCGTGACGTAGATGGCGGCGTGCGAGATTGAGTTGGGGGAGAAGTGCTACAATTCCACCTCGAAGTGGTGAGCCAGCCCCCGCATAAAGCGGCTTGGCAGAACGCCAAGCCCCATGCGGTGGTAGCGCGTGAAGCTCACCACATACCCCTCCGGCGGGTGCGGCTCCTGGTGGTCCGCCGACGGGAGAATCCACTACGCGGGCCCCTCCCGCGGGTTGGGGCGGAGAAGCCCCTGGTCCACCAGCGACTCCAGCTCAAGCTGCGACGTCCTCGTCGGGCACCAGTCTTCGGGCGGCAGCACCTGGGTCTGGGCGGCCATGGCGGCGACGGCGCGGATCTAAGCGGCGGACGGACAACCGGGAAGATTACCAATCGCTAGCTTGGGGAGAAAGCGTGTGGGAGCTGCGGTGGCTGTGAAGGCAAAGGCAAAGTAAAGAGTCCCTCACCCCTCACTCGATATTTATAAAAGAAAACCCCAACGGGCGGGGTCTCCCACGGCAGAGGAAAGGTAACCGCACACATTTAATGCGCCCACCTAACCACATCTCGAGCCGGTTGACAGGTACACGCGGCAACTCCCCATTCGCTCCACTACCAGGGCCCACCATGACCGCCGCTCCGACTTCATGTCCGTCGCCCTGGCGCCACGATCTCCACTCCCTGACAGTTTCCGCCCAAAAAGGCGCGCCCAACGAGCAGAAGGATTCCAAACGACGGAGGCTTCTTCAAGAAGGTAAAAACGGGCCCCGGCCCTTCCAAGTCTCGAGGCAGCGAAGGCTGGCCCTCGAAGAGGGTTCGACAGCCGGCTTCGAGCACCCGAGTCAGGGACACCAAGGGGCGCCACTCGCAGCATCGCTCGAGGGCCAAGCCCTCGAGGCCCCTCACGTGTATCCAAGGCAGGGCACACGACATGCAGTGAGATCCCCTCGGAGGGAGGCATCGAGCCACCAGGTCCTATCGAATGGACCCGACATTCCTGCAGACCGAGCGCCCATGCTTTATGAGATCGCCTCCGGGCTTCAGTCTACCCTATCGAACGGGGCACGAGGTCTCACTTGGATTCCCCCGTTACCAGCTCACCGGGAACCTCGATACTCGCCCGCTCGTGGTAGTACGAGGCATCCCCCCTCGCATCCGATCGAAAGGACTCGCGGGATGACAAGCCAGGGCAACTGGCGTGCCGGACAGCTTGAAGAGCCGGCCGGTCGGTTCAGCCTAGCACCCCTCGACGAAAGAGGGTCGAAGAACTCAGGGGCTCGACACTCCCGAACCTAAAAAACATAACTAACACTCACACTCATGAAAAGCCCACGAGGGAGTCCTAACCACTCCCCCGTGGCCTCGGGGGCTACACCCGCGGGTGTCGCTCGCGCGACACCCACGGAATCAAAACAACCAAACCCTCGAGAACCAGTTAGCTAACCCTCGAGATCCCGGTAGGGAGCCCCTGCTCGAGTGCTAGCACTATAACAAGGGCTCGGGGGCTACTGTCGGGGGATCACAAAAGGGGTACCCCCAATCAACGCAAAACAAATAAGTTAAACCTAGAGCACCAATTAATAAGAGACCTAACTAGTCTAACCCCCTAAAAAACCAACCCCTCGACGCCTACAACGCCGGCCCACCGCCAGGAAGCCTGGGCCCGCCAAAGCCTTACCGACCGCCTCATGGAAGCCTACCTCTCGAGCCCCGGCACATAGGCCTCGAGCCCACTACAGTCGTACACCGTTCCTCGAGACCCCACGTGGGGACCTCGAGCCTCTCTAACACAGTAACCTATCCCTCGAGACACATCATACCTCCCTCGAGCAGCGCCAGACATCGGATACCAGCCCCATACTGCGCATTTAATGCGTCCACCTACTCCGGTCACATCCTCTGGTACACGACGTATGCCACAGTGAACCGGGGCCAGAGTCAAACCTCATTTTCACCACAAGCATGGGCAAAAAGGCACAAGTACAGCACTGTTAGGCCATACCCTGCACTGTAGCACACTCGAGCCACATCTCGAGACCTGGATTCCCGCTGTACGACCGGGTTTTCCGGGACTTGCCCATACCTGCGGGGGCTCGAGCCCCCCGTAGGCGCCACCTCGAGGCCGGCCCTGCGCCCCTCGAGCCCTGACTGCTTTCATGCTATTGGAGGATAGGTACCCCAAGACTCGGAGGGACCCTGCCACGTCCTGTACGTGCCGGAATGGGCGCTGCACGGCCTCCACGTCGCCACGCCTCCACGTCCGCGCCCGGGATGGAAGCCACGCTTCAAGGACGCCTCAACAGCAACCTCCACGCCGGCTCCAGTGACCTCGATAAGACAGAATTCCAACCCTTCGCCGTATTGGGCGTTGTACATGTCACTCCTGTGTAACCCTGGCCTCCTCTTGTTCTATAAAAGAGGACACCAGGGCCCTCCACGCACACGAGTCCACACCACACACACGCGAGTCCAGACTCTCGTCCACGCTCGTTGAGCTTGTATTGCCCCTGTACAAGCACTTAGGTGCAAGTAATACAAGAACCTCCTCCCCCCGCTGGACGTAGGGCCTTCTTTGCCCGAACCAGGATAATCCCTTGTGTCATCTTGCATCACCATCCAGGAAGGGAGCACGCGATCATATTACTAGTTGGTGTCATACCCCCGGGGTCGAAACACCGACACCAACAGAGAGCTCCACGAAAAGATGCTCGGCCGCTCGGTAGCTACCGGCCAGGGTCGGTACCACTGAGGGTCGGTAGTACCGGCCTTATGGCGGTACTACCGCCAAGTCAAAAACGCGCACCAACAGAGAGCTCCGCAAATCTGACTTTCTACCGGCTTGGGTCGGTACCACCGAGGGTCGGTAGTACCGACCTTATGGCAGTACTACCGCCAAGCCATTTTGAGCACGAACAGAGAGGTCTGCAAAAACGGTCTTGCTACCGACTGAGGTCAGTACCACCGAGGGTCGGTAGTACCGGCCTTATGGCGGTACTACCGCCAAGTCATTTTCGAACCTACACAAAGAGGGTGTTAGAATGGTCTGGGTGGGCGGTACTACCGACCTTATGGCGGTACTACCACCAGTTCAAAATGAACTCTACCCAGAGAGCATTGCGCGCTGCCTCCCTGATCGGTACTACCGACCCCCATGGTCGGTACTACCGACTGTACAGAAATATATCTATGTGTTCGTGATCGTGCGGTGACTCTCAAGCAAACTTTAGTTAGTTGATTTGAGCACTTTTCTCCACATCTAGTCAACCTAATTTGTGACCCTCTTGATAGTTCGGCTTACCTATAACTCAAGTTTAAAATTAAACTTTCAATCAACCACTTCAGCTAGGCAACTTTTGTCCAACTATACTCAACGTGCTTTGTTCACGAGATTTCAACATTTCAAATCTTTCTAAGGACTAACACCAGCATACATGCTTTTATAAATCTGTTAGTCCCTAATTTGATTGTCATTAATTAGCCAAAACCCACATTGGGGTGAATGCACTTACAAGATTGACCATTGGTAAGGTAGTTTTCCACTTCACCTAGATTATTCATCACTTGTGTACTAGTATCACGAATCTGGTGAGTAGGATCATCTCGGGGAGAATGTTCCCAAAATGACAATCCGAGATCATTGAAACTTTCTGAAAGTGCATTTGCCCCCTATGTGGGTTTTGGTGTATTGATGACATCCAAATTAGGGACTAATACATTTCTATCGAGATATCTTGCAGTGATTAGTCCATGAAAGGATTGAAAGAAAAAGCGAAGATGGAATGATAACCCTCAATTCTTGATTACCAAAAAGGCATTGGACTCAAAGTGGTTCATCAAGTTTATTTTATAATCTTTGAGTATAGGTATGCCGCACTATCAAGAGGGATACAAATTATTTTGGTTTGGGGAAGATAGAGTGCTCAAGCATGGTCTTAAAATCAAAAGAGAGACACTAAAACACCTCATGAACACGGGGAATATTTTCTGTCACCTGGAAGGCCAGAACTTCCGACCCCTAGGTCAGCACTGCTGACCCCCAGCAGTTCCGGCCCAGGCCAGAAGTTCTGGCCTGTGCGCGCAACCAATCCCCAAGTCTGTGAACAGTGTTTCCAGTGCAGGTCAGAAGTTCCAGGGTCTCAGGTCAGAAGTTCTGACCTTGGTCTGAACGGTTACTTTTGCACTTGGACTATATATACATCTTCCCTCTCTCTTCTAAAGTAGTTCACTCATTCTATTTTGACTCACCCACGACCTGAGCAGCTCCCAAACTCTAAAGGCTCCCTCCTCCTCTCCTCTTTGCTCCCAACCTCGATTCCCCTAAAGATTTGAGTGGAGAGTGAGTGGATCGAGTGAGGAAATCACTTCCCCAAGCTTGAGCACTTGATTTCTTCATCAAGCCGGTTTGATTTGTGTCTTTTACTCTTGGGTTCTTGGAACCCTAGCCGGCTAGGCGTTGTCCAAGAGCCTCCATCTTGTGGAAAAGCCTTGGAAAGTTTGTATTACCCTTGTTTTCTTAGTGAAGAGCTCAAGTGACCTTTGTGGTAGCCTTGAGAGAGGAAAGGAGTTGGAAGAGACTCCGACCTTTGTGGTCACCTCAACAACGAGGACGTAGGAGCTCCTTTGTGGGGTTGCCGAACCTCGGGATAAATCCTTTGTCTCGTGTGCTTGTTGTTGTTGTGATTCATTTAGTCATTAGTTGCATATTTGTTACTTCCTCTTCTCTCAAGTTCACTTCTAGGGTTTGGACCCAATCTACGATTTGGTGGCATCCCAAGGTCAAGGAAGGGTTCCTACATCTTCACCTTACCACTAGGAAGTGGGGTTGTAAGTTATTGATCTCACAAAGTTCATTTAAGCACTTGTAGTTCATCTCCCGTAGGAGGTCGGAATTGCTGACAGTTTGTGTTGGAACTACTGACACATCGGAAGTTCTGACCCAAACTGTTGGAAGTTCCGACAGTTGCTAACAAGTGACTTTAAGTTTTATGTAGAATTTTTTAGATTCGCCTATTCACCCCCTCTCTAGGCGTTGTATAGATCCTTTCAATTGGTATCAGAGCTAGAACCTCGTTTGCAATGCTTAATCGCGTGAGGAACAATGTCAGATGAAGATAAGAGAAAGGAAGAGATGGCCGATTTTGCCAAAACTGTAGCCAAAGAGATGATGGCTGAGCAAAGCAAGGCATTTCAAGTTGAAATGCAAAAGATGAAGCAAGAGATGAGTCAAATGAAAGAGGAACTAAGCAAGAAGGTTGAAGATGCTATCAATGGAGCAAACAAGAATGAGGGAGCCAAAGACAACAAGTGACACTGGTGGAAAACCAGATGGAAAAGAAAAGGGTGCTTATTCTAGTATGAGCTTTGACTATGGCCAGCTCGTCAAAGGTCCTACTATGCATTTTCCTTCGGTCAACCACGGCAAGCCACCTCACTTTGATGGTACAAGATACACCGATTGGGCCTACAAGATGAAGATGCATCTTATTGCCGCAAGATTATGGGAAATTGTGGATGTTGGTGTGTTTATCCCTACGGATGAAGAAAGAGAGATAACTCCGGAAGAATCATTCAACCTCTGTCAAAATGCTCAAGTCGTGTCACTACTTCTCTCTTGTCTTAGTCAAGATGAGTTCAACAAGGTCAATGGGATGGAAAGTGCCAAAATGATTTGGGATACTTTGTATGTGTCTTATGAAGGAGATAGAAGTGTGAGAAATGGAAACATTGAGTTGCTTCAAGGAGAAATTGAGAGATTTGTTTTCTTGCAAGGTGAAACCACTCAAATGATGTTTGATAGGCTCATGTCCTTGGTGAACCGTATTAGAGCTCTTGGCAACAAAGATTGGGATGACAATAGAGTTGCTAGGAAAATGTTGAGAGCTTATAGAGCAAAGGATAGTACACTCACTGCCATTATCATGGAGAGGCTCGGTTATGATGAGATAACACCACAAGAACTACTTGCCAAGATCAAGCATCATGAGGCTTTAAATGAAGACACCGCCAATGCTCATAGTCAAAAACCAAATGCCTTGGGGTATAACAAGAATTCCGCTCTCAACGCAACACAAGTACATGAAGGCAAAACATCAAGTCAAGCCAAAAAGAAGAAGAAGGCTAAGGAGGACACCTCTAGTGAAGAAGAAGATTCCGATGAGGAAGTTGCCCTAATCATAAAGAACTTTAGAAGATTCATGAAGAAGAAAAGCAACTTCAAGACCTATGGTGATGGAAGAAGAAAAGCCAAGAAAAGGTTTTGTTATGGATGTGGAAAGGAGGATCACTTTATTGCCAATTGCCCGGAAGAGAAGAAGAAAGGCAAGTACAACAAGGATGACAACAAGAAGAAGAGGAGAGGTGAAGCTCACATTGGTGAAGAATGGGAATCAAATGATGATAGTGATGCCTCAAGTGAAGAAGAAAAGAAGGACAAGAAGAAAGGAGCAGCAAACATAGCTATCCAAGCTCCTTCTTCGTCAACATCTCTATTCTCCAACTTGGGATCATCACCAAAGCTCTTCCCCAACTTAGAGGCTTCACCAAGGCTCTTCTCCAACCTCCTCGACCACGACTACTATACCCCAACATGCCTTATGGCAAAAGGGGACAAGGTAAAAGAGTCATCTACTTCTTCTAGTGATGAGGATGATAGTTGTGATGAGAACATAGAAATACTAGAAGAGAAAATGATTAAGAAATTTGGTAAAAAGGCCTTCACTAAAATCAAATCTCTAATGAAGAAATTGGAGAAAAGGGATAGATGCTTGGAGTTGCAAGGTGACATTATCACTAAGGAAAGAGAAAATTACCTTGCACTTGAAGCATCTATTGCCGAGGAAAGATTGAAGGTTGAGAAATTAAATTTGGAATTGTCTTTAGCCAATGACAACTTCAACAAATTGGCTAAAGAACATTCTATAGTTAATGACTCAATAGCTAGTCTTAAGAATGAGAAAAGTATAGCTCAAGAATGCCTTACACGCATGGAAGAAAAATATCAAAATCTTGAGCTAAACTTTAACACTCTTTGGACTAGCACTTCAACCTTACCTAAGGCAACCAAAGACTCCAATGTCTCCACTAGCAATGGTTGTAAAAGATGCTATAAAGTTGATATAAATGCATGTACAACTAACCTTGTTGAGATGGAGAAGAAAGACAAGGAGATTAATAGGTTGAAGATGATCTTGAAGAATGGTTGCAAGTGTCAAGCACAAGCAAACAAGACAATATACAAGTCATCAAGGCACCCATCAATCAAGGAAGGCATTGGCTACAATCGGTATGATGGTAAGGCCAATGAAAGGAACACTATCAATGGTGTGCCTTGTGTGAAGTTGAACAAAGGTGTTGCCCTCAATGAGCTTATGAACAAAGCCAACAATACCAACCCTTCCAACATGACTTCTACAAGAAACAAGACAATGAAGTTAAAGGAAAAGGAGGCTCCCAAACCACAAGCACCTCTCCCAAGATGCTATGGTAGTGATTACATATGTTGTTGGGGGAAGGATGGCAAGATAGTTGTGAGATATGTTGGTGCCCTCAAGAGAAGGGAGATCATGAGGAGTGTTTGGGTGCCCAAGCTTTATGTGACTAACCCCTTAGGACCCAAATCCACTTGGGTACCTAAAACAAAAGCTTAATTTGTTTTGTAGGACTATTCCTCCGGTGGAACAAGTTGGGTGTTGGATAGTGGATGCACCAATCATATGACCGGAGCGAAGAATATGTTCACCTCCTTCCAAGAAAGTCATGATTCAAGTGAGAACATTGTATTTGGTGACAATGGAAAAGGGGAAGTTCTTGGTTTGGGTAAAATTGCTATCTCAAACGACAATTCAATTTGAAATGTCTTACTTGTGCGTTCGTTGAGTTACAATTTGTTATCCATTTCACAACTTTGTGCGATGGGTTACGATTGCCTCTTTACAGATAAGGATGTGAAAGTCTATAGAAGGGAGGATTCCTCTATTGCTTTTACGGGTCGCTTGAAAGGCAAACTCTATCTAGTTGATTTCACATCTAATAGAGTGAAGCCTGAGACCTCTTTAGTGGCAAAATCTAGCATGGGTTGGTTATGGCATCGCCGACTTGCCCATGTTGGGATGAAGAACTTGGCCAAACTTCAAAAAGGCGAACACATCCTTGGACTAACGAATGTTTCTTTTGAGAAAGATAGAATTTGCAGTGCATGTCAAGCCGGAAAACAAGTAGGAGCTAACCATCCCATCAAGAATGTTGTATCAACAAAGAGAATCTTTGAGATGCTTCACATGGATCTATTTGGTCATGTTGCTTATGTAAGCATCGGCGGGAACAAATATGGTTTTGTGATTGTTGATGACTACTCTCGGTACACTTGGGTATTTTTCTTGATGGACAAGAGTGAGACACAAGCTATATTCAAGAAGTTTGCAAGAAGAGTGCAAAATGAGTATGATGTCAAGATCAAGAGAGTTAGAAGCGACAATGGGACGGAGTTTAGGAACACCAACATTGAAGAATTCCTTGATGAAGAAGGGATCAAGCATGAGTTCCCGGTTCCTTATACTCCTCAACAAAATGGAGTTGTGGAGAGAAAGAACCGGACACTCATTGAAGCTGCAAGAGCAATGTTGGATGAGTACAAGACTCCAGACAACTTTTGGGTGGAAGTCGTCAACACGGCGTGTCATGCAATCAACCGCCTATATCTTCACAAGATCAAAAAGATGACCCCTTATGAGCTTCTAACCGGTAACAAACCTAAGGTGCACTACTTTAGAGTTTTTGGTAGTAAGTGTTTCATACTTAACAAAAGGACCAAAAGCTCAAAGTTTGCACTAAAGGTACATGAAGGTTTTCTACTTGGTTATGGTACTAACGAACATGGCTACCGTGTATTCAACACTACCACCGGTAATGTTAAGTTAACGGTAGACGTGACTTTTGATGAAACCGACGGCTCTCAAAAGGAGCAAGTCAATATGGAAGTTGTAGGTAACGAAGAAGACTCTCATCAGGTCATCAAGAAACTCGCTACCGGAGATGTAAAGCCTATTGAAGTGCAAGAAGAAGATGAGGATGTGGGCGGTCATCGTGTGATTACCAATGCACATGGTGATACCTCCACATCAAGATGCAATCATGATGGGATGATCAACAATGCTCCAAGTCAACTACCACAAGATGGCGAACCACAAGTCGTTGAGCAAGTACAAGCTCGACAAAATGATCAAGAAAGAAGTGAAAACAACTCCAACAATGATCACGGTCTTGATGCTCCAATCAATCAAGATCTTGACAATGATGATGATGGACCTATCCAAAGACGGATCCAAGCACCACACCCTAGAGTGCATCATAGCATTCAATGGGATCATCCCGTTGATAACATTTTGGGGACCATTCGCCGAGGTGTAACCACTCGCTCTCGGTTAACAAGTTTTTGTGAACATTACTCGTTTGTCTCTCCTTTGGAACCTCTTAGGGTGGAAGAAGCACTTGATGATCCGGATTGGGTGATGGCCATGCAAGAGGAGTTGAACAACTTCACTCGGAATGAAGTCTGGTCCTTAGTGGAAAGGCCCAAGCAAAATGTGATTGGAACCAAATGGGTATTCCGCAACAAGCAAGACGAGTTTGGCGTGGTGACAAAGAACAAGGCACGGTTAGTGGCTAAAGGTTTCACCCAAATCGAAGGTTTGGATTTTGGTGAAACCTATGCACCTGTAGCTAGGCTTGAGTCAATTCGTATATTACTTGCCTTTGCTACTCACCATGATTTCAAGCTATATCAAATGGACGCGAAAAGTGCATTCCTCAACGGCCCCCTATCCGAGTTGGTGTATGTGGAGCAACCTCCGGGCTTTGAGGATCCAAAGTTCCCTAACCATGTCTACAGGCTCGATAAGGCACTCTATGGGCTTAAGCAAGCCCCTAGAGCTTGGTATGATTGTCTCAAGGATTTCCTTCTTAAAGAAGGGTTTGAGATAGGAAAGGCCGGCCCTACTTTATTTACTCGCAAAGTCAATAATGATATCTTTGTTTGCCAAATATATGTCAATGACATTATATTTGGTAGTACTAATGAGGCTTTTTGTGAGGAGTTTAGTAGGATCATGACCAATAGGTTCGAGATGTCAATGATGGGGGAGTTGAAATTCTTCCTTGGATTTCAAATCAAGCAACTCAAGGATGGCACGTTCATAAGTCAAACCAAATACACAAGTGACATGCTGAAAAAGTTTGATATGGACAAGGCCAAGCCCATCAAAACACCTATGCCAACAAATGGACATCTTGATCTCAATGAGGATGGTAAGGTCGTCGATCAAAAGGTATATCGCTCCATGATAGGATCCTTACTTTACCTCTGTGCATCTAGGCCCGATATTATGCTTAGTGTGTGCATGTGTGCAAGATTTCAAGCTAATCCAAAAGAATGTCACTTAGTGGCCGTTAAGAGAATTTTTCGATATTTAGTATGCACTCCTAATCTTGGCTTGTGGTATCCTAAGGGCTCCACTTTCGATTTACTTGGCTATTCCGATTCGAATTACGCCGGTTGCAGGGTAGATCGAAAGAGTACTTCCGGGACTTGCCAATTTATTGGTCGGTCCTTGGTGTCATGGAGCTCTAAAAAACAAAACTCTGTCGCCTTATCCACCGCCGAAGCCGAGTATGTGGTTGTCGGTGCTTGTTGTGCCCAACTGCTTTGGATGAGGCAAACTCTCAAAGATTTTGGTTGTGAGCTAAACAAGATTCCACTTTTGTGTGATAATGAGAGTGCCATTAAGTTAGCCAATAACCCTGTAAACCACTCTCGCACAAAGCATATAGACATCCGCCACCACTTCTTGAGAGACCACGAAGCCAAAGGAGATATCGCTTTACGACATGTGAGCACCGAAAAGCAACTAGCCGATATCTTCACAAAGCCCCTAGATGAGTCAAGATTTTGTGCTTTGAGAAGTGAGCTAAATATCATTGATTCTCGTAACGTGGCTTGAACTTTTGCACATACTTTGTTTGATTAGAAAAAGGAGAAAAAACCTTGCGAAAATCAATGAATGGAATTTCAAAATCTATTTTTATAGCTTTCAAGTGTGGCTATTGTTATGTGTTGTTTATTTGAAGTCTAGCCACATTTGAAATCATGTGCTCCATCATATTTTTGCCCCACGGAACTTAGTCTATACAGGTTGGTCAGTTTTCTCATTTCTAAGCCAGAAGTTCCGGCCCAGGCCAGAACTTCCGGCCCCAGGCCAGAACTACCGGCCGCCAGAACTTCCGGCCCAGGCCAGCACTTCTGGCCGCCAGCCAGCCATGTCCTCCCCTGCTCGGTCCCAAGTCTCGTGTCCTCCCTCTCTGACCCCGAGCCCTTCCCCTGAACCTCTCCCTCCTGAAACCCTCCTCTCCCGAGCTCCCCTCCCCACCGGTCGTCGCCCCCCCTCCCCTCGAGCGCCCGTTCCCTCCTTCTCCTCGGCGCTCTCCCCGGCCGGCGCCCCTCTCCCTCGCTGTTCCCCTTTTCTCTCCCATCCTCCCTCCCTTCCCCAATGGAGCTTGGTGGTGCTTGAGTTGGTTTAGCATGTTTAATGGTGGATTCCCTTCTCCCTGTGGATTCAAGGCTTGTTGGTGGTGAAGGAGTTGTGGATCCGTGCTTGGACTTTTTGGATTCGGTCTTCTTCTTCCTCTAGCTCAAGGTACTCCTTTCATGGTGCTTCCCTAACCCAAGCTTCAATGTACCTTGATTTGCTTCCTATTCTTGCTTCTTTAGTATATCTGTGGTGCTCTTGTGTCTTTGGTTGTGGAGAATCCCGCACGGTTTGGTGCGCATGTTGCCGGCAGTCCTGGGCACCGGCCGGTACCCTGTACCCCGTACTTCCGACTCCAGGTCGGTAGTCCTGGCCGTCATCAGTACCGACCGGACCCAGCACTACCGGCCCTATGCTCACTCTTCCTTGCGTGTTTCTTTCCTTCTATGTGTTTTCTCCCCCATCTCTTAATCCTTGTCCATCCTTTCGTCTTCGCAGCCATGGTTGATGATTCCAGTCCTCCGCAGCGGCGTGAAAAGCGGTCGAAGCGTGCTCAAGACCGCCCCGCTGGTTTGCCGCCTCGACCTGCCTCCACTCGCTCTAGGGGATCCTCTGCATCTGGGGTTGGTGGTTCTCGTCGTCGGCCTTCTGCCAGTAGTCATGGTGGTGCCATTGTTCGGCGGCTCACTCATGATGGAGCTCCCATTGTTGATGAAGAAGAGGAGGCTTTGGAGCGTGCCGGTCGAACCATCGCCGCTGAAGTTCGATCCCCTCAGTATGGGCCGGCCTTTGTCAGCACGTTAGTTCCTTTTGACAGGGAGGCTCCATCGATCCGGTGCCCTAGTCTTTCCTCTCTTCGTGGTTAGTGGCCTCATCCTCGTCTGGTGGATTATCGTCGTGATGCCAAGGCAGTCCGCTCCTATCGTGCCCGCAATCTATATGCTGAAGATGAAAAGGATCTCCGTCTTGAGGACAGGTTTTGGCACCATTTTCAGTTCTTTTTCTATGATTCAGTTCTCTATTCCAAGTATCTCAGGAAGAAGGTGCCTCCAGTGGTTCCTATGAAATGCATTGATGTTCACTCTCTATCCAACTTTGAAGAACCTGAGCTTAAGCAGCTTGTGCAAGATTTGGACAAGTTTCGTCTTCCTCGTTTGATGGAGTTTCAGAAATATTGGAACAATGATATTATCATGCAGTTTTATGCCACTTATCACCTTCAGCAGGACATTCCTCAGTCGTCGGATGTTATTCATTGGATGACGGAAGGAAAGCATTACAAGGTGGATTATGTGACATTCTCTCGTCTGCTTGGCTTTGACCATCGTGATCGCGATGCCCCAGCTCTTTCCGATTATGAGGAGTTTGCCATTGAGGAGGAACAATACATGTACTTTGCTGGTCACTTTCCTGATCATCAGACCACCTACCTGAAGCCATACTTCTATGTGTTGAACAACATTCTTCGTCAGGTGGTGTATCCCAAGATTGGAGACTCTACATTCATTTGGGATGACTCACCTAAGGTGCTTCAGAGGTTTGGGCAAGAGATCTTTCTATTCTCTCTCAGTCAATATATTTGGGTCAAGATTCGTGAAGCTTCTGAGGATCCGGGCAAGCACCTTCCATATGCTCCATACCTCATGCATATCATTGAGCAAGTCTCTGGCATTCGGTTCCCCACAGATGTGACCCATCAGCGCCTCAAGATTGTCAACAAAACTTCCACGCTTGCTAAGGATCTGCTCAAGGACCCGATGAGAGATGCTAAGGGTCAAGGTGCCTCCATCTCTCGTCCTCGTCGTGGTGGTTCTCCCACCCCTCTTATTTGTGGCTCTAGTGGTGCGCCGTCCTCTCCCTCTTCCAGTAAGAAGCCCAGCAAATTCTAGTTCTTGCTGAAATATATGTTTGGAGAGTGTTGTGCTAGTGCCAAGAGGGAGCATGATCTTCAGGAGAGGCTCTACAGCTTGCAGCAATTCCATGGGATTGAGTCCGCTCCTCCTCCGCCCTTTGTGCCTCCTCGTGATCCCTATGAGCTTTATCAGGAGGAGTGTGCCCAGTACCGCGACGACGCCTCGTCTCACCGCCCTAGCAAGGGTCCCACTGCTGATGATGATATTGAGAGTGACGACGACTGTGTTGGTGGTGGTGCTGGCGCCGATGATGATGATGATGATGGCGACCGCGATGATGAGGACTATGTTGAGGAGGACTAGCTGTTTCTTTCTCTCGACCTACCCCTTTTGGCACTTGGTGACAATGGGGGAGTGTTAGGCTTTGTTCTCTAATGTAATAGCTTTTGGTAGGTTGGTTCGAGACCTTGAAACTTTCAAACTTGTATTAACTATGTCGTGTGGTGGCAACTATGTGATGGACATGTATATTTGTGGTGTGTAATGAATGATTGTAGGACAAGTACTTGCTATTTATCTATCTTAATTATCTAATATGCTTGTATCTTGTTCTCATATGCCTGTTGGTTGTTATTTTTGATGGCCATGTGTTGCTCTATGTCATATTTTGTTTCCTTGGCCATCCAATTTCTAGTTTCTTGTGTGTGAGAATAACATGCCATATTGCATCATTTTTATTCATATGTATATTTTTGTCCACTCACTTGTTCATGCACCCCACAGACTGCAAAATTTAGGGGGAGCTCTTTTTTCTCTTAATATATATGCAATTGATTATTGATCATGTCATTGGAATTCAAATCCAAAGTATATATTAAGGGAGAGCTTCTCACAAATTTTGGGGTTCAAAAGTTTCAATACTTTCTATCTTATGTAAGCCTAAGTTGGTTGTCATCAATTACCAAAAAGGGGGAGATTGAAAGTGCATTTGCCCCCTATGTGGGTTTTGGTGTATTGATGACATCCAAATTAGGGACTAATACGTTTCTATCGAGATATCTTGCAGTGATTAGTCCATGAAAGGATTGAAAGAAAAAGCGAAGATGGAATGATAACCCTCAATTCTTGATTACCAAAAAGGCATTGGACTCAAAGTGGTTCATCAAGTTTATTTTATAATCTTTGAGTATAGGTATGCCGCACTATCAAGAGGGATACAAATTCTTTTGGTTTGGGGAAGATAGAGTGCTCAAGCATGGTCTTAAAATCAAAAGAGAGACACTAAAACACCTCACGAACACGGGGAATATTTTCTGTCACCTGGAAGGCCAGAACTTCCGACCCCTAGGTCAGCACTGCTGACCCCCAGCAGTTCCGGCCCAGGCCAGAAGTTCTGGCCTGTGCGCGCAACCAATCCCCAAGTCTGTGAACAGTGTTTTCAGTGCAGGTCAGAAGTTCCGGGGTCTCAGGTCAGAAGTTCTGACCTTGGTCTGAACGGTTACTTTTGCACTTGGACTATATATACCTCTTCCCTCTCTCTTCTAAAGTAGTTCACTCATTCTATTTTGACTCACCCACGACCTGAGCAGCTCCCAAACTCTAAAGGCTCCCTCCTCCTCTCCTCTTTGCTCCCAACCTCAATTCCCCTAAAGATTTGAGTGGAGAGTGAGTGGATCGAGTGAGGAAATCACTTCCCCAAGCTTGAGCACTTGATTTCTTCGTCAAGCCGGTTGGATTTGTGTCTTTTACTCTTGGGTTCTTGGAACCCTAGCCGGCTAGGCGTTGTCCAAGAGCCTCCATCTTGTGGAAAAGCCTTGGAAAGTTTGTATTACCCTTGTTTTCTTAGTGAAGAGCTCAAGTGACCTTTGTGGTAGCCTTGAGAGAGGAAAGGAGTTGGAAGAGACTCCGACCTTTGTGGTCACCTCAACAACGAGGACGTAGGAGCTCCTTTGTGGGGTTGCCGAACCTCGGGATAAATCCTTTGTCTCGTGTGCTTGTTGTTGTTGTGATTCATTTGGTTATTACTTGCATATTTGTTACTTCCTCTTCTCTCAAGTTCACTTCTAGGGTTTGGACCCGATCTACGATTTGGTGGCATCCCAAGGTCAAGGAAGGGTTCCTACATCTTCACCTTACCACTAGGAAGTGGGGTTGTAAGTTATTGATCTCACAAAGTTCGTTTAAGCACTTGTAGTTCATCTCCCGCAGGAGGTCGGAACTGCTGACAGTTTGTGTTGGAACTTCTGACACGTCGGAAGTTCTGACCCAAACTATTGGAAGTTCCGACAGTTGCTAACAAGTGACTTTAAGTTTTGTGTAGAATTTTTTAGATTCGCCTATTCACTCCCCCTCTAGGCATTGTATAGATCCTTTCACTTTCTTTTAATGCAAGAAATGAGGTTTCCTTTGGGCATCCACATGTTTGTGCACTACACACTCCTAAATTTTCAGGTGGGTTGGGTGGAAGCAGATTTCCAGTGTCATGCGTCGAGCTACAATTCACAACACCAGGAGACAACACCAAGACATCATCATCATCATCTGAGTCACTCAAAACTATTATATCCTGCTCTGTTGATGCCGGGGGACCATTTTCATCTGAGGATGAAGAATCAAGATCATGGACATGAGTCATAGGATAACCATTTGTTGTTGGCTCTAAATTATTATAACCTACATATGCAATTTTTGTATCATCAATGTTGCTCGAGTGAGTGGTGCAGTTTTTGTTTTCATTGTAACTTGAATGGTCATTACCAGAAGACGGAACCACATGAGCATCCCCTATCTTGCTAATTTCCCACTGGTCGTTGCCTTTTTTTCCAAGTCCCAACTTAAGACGACATCCCACCTCTTCACACGATGGCTCTTCTTTCACCTCATGCTTTACAATGCACATTTCAGGTTTGGCTGTGACCACACAGAGAGTACCATCTGGTAGATGTCACTATGTAAGGTCCTTTAGTTCAGCTCTACCCTTAAAACTCCAGGAACCATCAGACTTGTTATCAATTTCAGGCCTTGTTCAGTTCGCCAAATATTTGGCGAAAAGTTACTGTAGCACTTTCGTTGTTATTTGATAAATTTTGTCCAAACATGACCTAACTAGACTTAAAAGATTCGTCTCGACATGAACAAACTAAAAGTACAATTAGTTATTTTTTACCTACATTTAATGCTCCATGCATGTGTCTAAAACGGGTACTGCGTAAAATATTTTGGGACATTTTACGAACTGAACGTGGCCTTAGACGTATCATGTGTGCAGCTTTTCATCTGTATCACCAATATGCAATAAATGAGCAATGATGCCTAAGTGCGTGCGTCGAGTGGAGGAAGACGAAAGCGCTTGGAGCAGTACGCGTTCTTGGGCTGCCTAAGTGCTTCGGCCCAAATTAGTTTGGTATCCTGGACTGGACCTGGAGTTGGAAAAGCCCAAGCAATCAACTAATCCAAGCAATTCTGCTCAAAAATAATAATCAAGCAATCATGGTTGGAGACTTGAAGGCGCTGGGCGTGGCCATGTGACAGCACACGGCCAGCAGATGGTGGCCGTGGACGCCAATTAAACTTGGGCTGAGTTTTTATCAGGCACCCGTCATGCTTAGCTCTAAACATTATTTTCGTATTTTATAATTAAAGAAAGAGAAAAACTAATTTGTATCATTACGGGTGTCCTCATAGTAACCAATGTTTACCAATTGCACATTAAACTCGCAAAATTTATCTCGAGCTGATCTTGGTACTTGTAAACTGTAAATCTGGCTCTTAACTTATTCCAAGTTCTTGCCTCGATCCCGATAAATTATAGCGCAGAGCAGAACCAAAGCTTCAAGAAGTCTGATCAAACAGGACTAAGTAAATCTACGATTTTACGATTCCAATAGTTATGATTGTACGATTAGAATTATTACGGGAGTTTTTGTTTGATCCATGGTCACGATTTTAACCACCTCGACATAAATGACTTGTTTCGTTGGATGTGATTAAAAGCAGGGGATGGGAGTTTAAAAATATGAGTTTAGTAATCTCTTTTGTTTGTTTTGTGATAGTGGAAATTTTGGTGGGAAGACAAATGGGAGTTTTTTTTTTTGTGATTAAGACAAATGGGAGTTTAGAGGACCAATTCTCACTAATCAATTCCCTAGAGGAGAGCATGGAAATTAAACTCCAAATAATAAAAGAAAATGCGTTCTCATGGTCCATCAAAATTTGTCATCTAATTTTTCCCTCACAACCCTACACTAAACGAGATATAATTATCTTCTAACTCCCTCTCTACGAACCAAACAAGAGATTAAAACTAAAAATCAATTTCTCACATTAACTCCCTCTATCAACTCTCTTCCCGCATACTCTCTTCATCCGATCCCTTTTAACTGTTGTTCCCGCTCCCTGAGAAATAATTTTAGCTAAATATAAATTAAAATATATTAATATTTATAGTGCATAATTAATATCATTAGAGATCATTGAATCTATTTTCATAATAAATTTATTATGTTTCTAATGTTTTTTTATAAATTTAGTTAAATTTATTGGGATGTAAACCATGACGATAAATATTTAGGGATAGGTGAACACACACGAAGGGAATTTTGTCGCGTGGGTCCTACCGCTGTATCTGTTCAGTTCTCCATCTATCAATTATTCTCCATTCTCCCATTATGCATAATAATTGTATGTATGGCGCTGCGGTCAACCATTCAGATCATTATTCTCTCCACTCATATTATTCTATCTTACACTCATCATTATTCCTTTTTTTTTTTTGTTTTTGTTTTTCCTATCCACTATCAGTGGTGAAAGCTTGAAATTGGTGGTGACAATTAGCTTGTGGTAAGGTGACGATGGATCAATCCATTTCATTTCGTAAATCAAACAAAAAAAATAAAGAATGAAGAATAAGAAAAAGAGCTCTTTTACGGTGGTTGGAGGTACTTTTTGGTTCCTCTGGGTTCCTCAACAAATTATTTGAATTAATTATTTTTATGCACTGAAGGGTATGATAGTAATTGCGTCGTAGTCATTCTCCCGTACACGTGCCTGTGCACCCACTCCTCTCCAGCTCACGCGACTTGTGGCCCGAACCCAATCCCCTCCTCTTCATTCTCCATTGCGCGGCGACGGCGGCGAAACCTACCTGCGTTCTCTCTCGACTGGATCACGACATCCCAGTAGCTCGTACCTTAGCCATGGCCGCAACCCTTCTCCGGAGACCCCAACGCGAGTCGCGACTGCACCCATCACTTTGCCTGGTTCCTTCGGCCTCCGCGCCCTCCCGGCATCCCCTGTGCTTCGCTCCCCCCGCCGGATACCACAGCACTGCCTAGTGCCTACCACGGACACGGCCAAGGCCCCTCAGCCCCAGCCCACGGCTGCGCACCTACCTGCGTTGTCCACGGTCGCACCCGCCGCGTGGAGATCCGGCCAGCGGCCGCCTGCCCGCCCAGGCTCCCGCCCCCCTACCCCTAGGCGCCCACCTGGCCAGGCGGCCAGGCCCCTGCTCTGCTATGTGGCAACTGGCAAGTAGGTGAGTAGGAGCCGGCACTGCATTATCATCTTGATTTGAGCAATGTACTCTGCACTGGATTTGGCGATTTTAAATGTTTTGAATCTTACATTGAAATTGCAACATCTCTGTTCTTGAAGTTTACTTGGATAAAAAAAATAAGTACATGTACACATCTCTGTTCACCGCTTGTTTGCAGTAATAGTAATTTTTTTCAATTCTCTACTGCACAATGTTTAAGTACTCAGAACTTAAGCCATTTTATTCATTTTAATGTTTGTCTGGTAGATTTCAGCCAGCAAGCACACATCTATGTTCAGCGCTTGTTTATAAAAAACAGTATATTATTTATATTCTCTACTGTCAATGATTCACGGGTCATAATTTATGCCATCTTTTGCATTTAAATGTTTGGCTGCTGGATTTTATTCGGCAAGCACACATATCTGATCATTGCTTCTTTACAAGAATAGTATATTATTTATATTGTCTACTATTGGCAATGATTCACTGCTCAAGACTTCAGCCATTTTTATTAGTTTATGATTTATAAAATTGTTAGCCATTTTTATTAGTTTATGATTTATAAAAATGTTAGCCATTTTTATTAATTTATGATTTATAAAACTATTACGTCAAACTACAACAGGTATCATGGATTCTAGCAACCACCAGCACCAAGTACCGAAATCCCTGAAGGAGTGGGAGGAGATGGGTGCCAAACTTAAGGCTGACTCTGAGGATTTCAATTTGAAGATACAACTTCACCGTTCCAATGCTGACATCAGAAGGAAACAACAGCAACAAAATATTTGTACCTAGTCAACGGATGTAGAATTGATTACTTCGGCGTGAGTATTGGTTCCTCTTCCCCTAAAACCACTTAATATAACCATTGACACTTTATTAACGTATAATGAACTTAATCGGGTTGGACATGATGCAAGCGATTCATGGGGCTATGACGAGGAAGCTGAACAAGGAAAACAAGGAGGGGAACTGAACAGGGAGAACGAGGCAATGGCTCGTGAAAGGACAATATACAATATATATATATGGACAGTCTCATTGTATTTTTTGATATCCACATTTTGGAGTATGATATGATTTGATAGATTGACTTTGTCGTCTACCTCCCACGCACATCCCCGCGCCCGGCAAAAGAAAGCAACGGAAATCCAAGACTGTGAAAGAAAGGCAACAGATCTGATCAAATCAATTCTCCACCTCCCACGCAGGTTCACAAGATTCCCGACAACAGAAAGGCAACAGAAATTCTAACGTATCTCAGATCATGACAATGAGAAATAATTACAAATAACATGTAGCCTGATCCATGTTTGTCCATCCTTAAATTACATTTGTCCATTCAAATTGTCTGATCTGTTGGAAATAATAGCAATTTAGTGATGCATAAATTAATTCCGACAATGAGAAAAAGATAAACAACATGTATCGTAGATATGTAATCTACCACTAGCAGTATGATCCGATACATATCCAGACTATGTATCGCTAATAACACCAAGAACATAAGATAGAGGAACAGTGAGATTGAAGGCATGCTTACAGTGGGGTTGCGAGAAGACGACGCAGACTGTTGATGAAGACCGGCAAAGTCGGCGTAGAGGGAAGAAGATGTCCAGCGAGCAGTCGCGACGGCGCTTCCCAAAAACCTTATACGTCCCCTACCTCGTGCAGGGACGCGAGGAGACGTAGGCTTCGGAGATCCTGCTCTCCCGGCACCGATGGCACGTCGGCGGCGGGATGGGGTCGACAGCAGCAGCGCAGCACTAGGGCAGAGGAGGAGGAGAATGTGATGAACCTAGAGAACGACGTCTCGTCTCTCTTTATACACACGCCGCGGCTGCATCTCTAGAAAGAGACAACCGCGTAATCACAATATTAATGTGATTGAACCTACCATTAGTGGACGAATCAATCACCATTAATACGAGAATAATTGCTTGCTAAAACAGGCCAGCTCAATTTTCTCCATGCATGCAAAAATATCGAGTGGCAAAAAAAAAAAGGCGCGCACCCGCAAGGCCGCGGTCGGACCATTCACGCGCATGTCGTGCGCCATGCCACGCCCGGTGAGGCGAGCGAGCGCGCGCGTGGGTTTCTTCCTTTGCCTCTCCTCAATAGCTTCAACTAGTTGGAGATAGCTCAACTATATAAGCTGGCCTCCCTCCTTGTAGAGTAGCAATGTGGGACTAGAGTCCCCCACCATACCATGCATGTGTGATGGGCATTTGGGATTTATTTGGAATATTTATTTGGGCCAGGGCCAAATCTTCTAACATGATCGACATTGTTTGCAGCAATACATGAAAGTAAAAGCGAGAAACAAAATACGACAATACATGGATGCAATTCTTGGGTTACTGTCCCATGTACTTGCAATTATTTATCCCTTATTTATGAGTTTCTTTCGTATTCTTGAGCATAAAATTGCTGAGACGTTTGTGTGGCTGAGAAAAGAATCAAACGCTCCAGGATCGTGCCTCCTCCCGACGCATCTCTCGGCTCCTCGGGTTCGATTGCCTGGCCGATACGGGCGGCGTCGCAACAGATTGAGCTAGGGCACCGAGGAAAGGAACAGAACGACTAGGAGACTGGGGAAAGAAAAACATCATTTTTCAATTCTTCAAAAAATATTATTTTTTAATTATAAATTTACCATTATACCCTTAATTATATTAAAAATTACGAAATAGAATAATCTGAAAAAAATAGGTCAGGATCCCATCAATTTTGGTACGCGCTTGGTGTGTACGGTCCCACTATTTAGTATACACTTAGTTCCTGTTGGTGCCTCTAAATGGTTCCTGTTGGTGCCTATGCTTTTTTAACCGTTGGATCGCTCCTTGTGAGCCGTCTATTTTTTGATAACCATTGTAAAAATTCTCTAAGAAAAAAGATAGATCATGTCATTCCTTAAACCAAACACCGAAACACACCATAGAGTTCGTCCTCTATTCCTCTTGGGCGTGTGCACTTTGTGTGTACATGCATATGGCCCATCCGCCTTCAATTATTTTGATACAAAGATATGCGCTATCTGATTGTCGGCATGTTGTCCCACCAAAAATGTAAATAGCTGGGGACAAAAAAAAACTCTTCATATACGACAACTTTGCTATATAATATAGCATTCTACATCTACTTCCTTCATCCCTAAATAACTACAGCCATTGGTATATGTGCCACAAGTTTGATTCAATTATAGCAAATACTCCCTCCATACCTAAATTAATTGACGTTTAGGACATAATTGTGCTTACCAAGGAGTGATTAATTAGGGGTTATTTTTACCTGACTACCCCTATTAAATGCGGCTGTGAGTGCTCTTTGAACAAGAAAGGTAATCGGCCCAACCGGCTAGTGTGCGGAGGCTTTAGTTGTGTGGGTCGGGTTCGAACCCCGGCGGACACAACTTTTTTTTGTTGCCCCGCGTGCGATTGTCAAGCTTTATGAAAATAGGCCAACACTCCAGAACGTCAATTAATTTAGGTACGGAGGGAGTACGTATAATATTTGTATCTCTAAATAAATTCCAATGATACTAATTATATACGATAAATATTAATATTTTTTAAGATATATTATTCAAAGATATTTCTCGGAAAATAAACTCTAGGAAATGAAAACATATTAACAAGATCTTGATGAAGTTTATAAATATTAATATTTTTAATATATATTATTCAAAGATATTTCTCGGAAAATAACCTCTAGTAGCTAATATATATTTACGGACGGGGGAGTAGTAGCTACTAGAGGTTGACTTGATGAAGTTTTCATTCATCCATGAAAATAAACTCTAGGAAATGAAAATGTTCCTTATTAGGCCATCAGTTCAAATTTTATAAAGAAAGATAAAAGCTGTGGAAAAACAGGGGATTCGAGTAGTGCATGAATGGAGTTCCTTATAAAAATAATTCATCTAAATCTTCCCAAACTAATAACATGATATGTGTGGGTATATATATATATACTCCCTCCATACCCATATTAGTTGACGTTTAGGACAGCGACACGGTCTTCAAAACACAACTTTGACCTCTTATTTTTATAAAAATATTTATGAAAAAGTGATATATGTATACTTTTATGAAAGTATTCTTCAAGACAAATCTATTTATATAATTTTTATATTTGTAAACTTAGAAAATTAATAGTTATTGATGATTTATATTCCTAATATTTGACTCTAATCTTTTCTAAAACGTCAACTAATATGGGTATGGAGGGAGTATGAGGAAATAATTTGTCAGAAAGCGCTAGGCTTAGCTAGTGCCAACTAAGAGATCTGCATGTGTGTGTAAAATACTCCCTCCATCCAACAAAACATGCAATTCTCGTTTATCGAGAAGTCAAACAATTCGAATTTTGACTAAAATTATATAAAAAAAAGTACTAACATTCTTGATACAAAAAATATACATTAGACTAGTAATAGAATATATTTTCATAATAGTTTTATTTAACGACCTAAATACTAATATTTTTTATTATAACTTTAGTCAAACTTGAATCAATTTGACTGACATGGATCTCATAATTACATGTTTTTATGGACGGAGGGAGTAATTCAACTACGAGAACCCAAGGAGAAACAGTTTGTCGGAAAAACGCCGGAGATCTGTATGTGTCCGTACTCGCTTTCTGTTAACAAAGCAAGGAAAGGTTTTATAGTATAATAAAGGATCTAACAAGACAAACATTGCTCTTGTCCTCATATGAAAATTCATTCTTACATGAGTTACATATATATGAAAAGATAGGATTGATAGTCTTCTAATTATATCTTTTAGCTGGCAAGAAAAAGTCAGTTTTTACAGGTAGCTTTTTTCACTATGAATTATGGATTTACGTTGGTCGGGTTGGTTGACCCTGGCTAGACTTGCTGGATACAACCTAGTCTTGCTTGGTTGCCTGATCGATACTATTGAAGCTAGGCTTAGCTAGTGCACCGATAACCCCTAAGCGGAGCCGATATATCTCATCTCATCGGCAATGGCGGCGGCAACGACCTGCTTGCCAATGTCGCTAAGGAGCGTGAGGTGGCGCTGGGTCGGTGATGTGAAGCTCAGTATTCTCGTGATGGAGCATCACTGCCTCATCTATGACGTTGACCAGACAAGCTAGGCATAACTCACGACGGTTATCCACCTCCTAGTGTGAACCGTGAGGCAGGCGAGCTAGAGCTTGTGGCTCGTTGTGGTGCTGATATTTAGGATCACACTCATGTGGAATGACGACGTAGATTATAACGTGGCGTGGCGATGGCAACTTTGATCCTGGAGAAGAGCATGACCTCGTCATCCGCCTAGAGGAGCTCTTATGGTTCTGGTGCTCACAAATTGCTCGACAAAATGCCTTAAAGAGGTAACATTATAAGAACAAGGATGATGAGGTGTGCCTATATTCCAGCTAACCAGACAACCAAACATGATGCAGGCAATCCAGACTTAGCTAAGATAAATAAATTAAACAACAATCTCTTGAATTAGGAGAGCTAGGCTTGGATTACCCTAACTTAGCTCACTAGACAGGTTAGGTCCAACACGTAAACCAAACGACAGTTATAGCTAGCGAGGCCTCCATCTCCATGGAATTGGTTACTCCAAAAAATACAGTGTTTGGGAGGAATCCCACTTCACGAACGAAGTTTGAAAACATATGGTGAGACAGTACTAAACTTTGCTTTTGCTTGCTTAGGTTACAGAGGAGTTAGGCCGCCATTTGTGAGAAATATGTATATCAATCAACTAGCAGCTAGGTAGGCAGCAAAAAGATGATATTTCTGTTACCACTTTTTCTACAAACACTAGCATCCCTGGCATGATATGCAGCCGAAAGGAACAGCCGTACGTTGCTCAATATACTATTTTTTTAATCGTTGGAATATATATATATATATATATATATATATATATATATATATATATATAAGTTTTCAAATGGATGGACGGTGCTGGCCGGCGCATCAGCGAATGCACATATAATATACTAGCGTAGGCCGCGCGCCTTTGCGCGCGTCGATAAAGAGAGTATGAAAATACATATATTTAATTAATGAATGAAAAAATAGTTAGTAGTAAGTATTTTACACATGGTGTATAAGATTAAAAAATAACTTCAAAAAACGGAGCATAAAATTGAAACACATATGCAAGCCACCTCGTCGTCACTTGGTAGTAGAGGAGGCTAAATCAAAATTCAATAACACATGGAGAACTATAGCATATTTATTTGCACCTTATTTATCAAAGCATATTTATTTGCACCTTATTTATCAAAGCTATTGTCTATTAAACTATTTATTTTGGTGCTCTAAAATTTCTGATGGGACCTTATTTGCTTCCCACCACTATTTATACAGCTGCAGACAAAATAAGGTCACATGGAGAAACCATTCCTGATAGTCCAGATCAAAATTCTTCACCCAATAGCACTTGTATTGCCCCTGCCATTGTAAAGGAAGGATTAACGTTGAACAGAACTGCAGATATGGTCACACAATGCGTTATAAATATATATTCTTTCAAAAAGAGAGTAACTTCATCCATTTCTACCAGGGTTTTGAAATTGCCATGTGCATAAAAAACTGAGTGGTCTCAGTACGGATATCATAACATCTTTTTAGTCGAATAAGACTATTACCTATACATGAAGCTACTGTGACATGTCTTGAAAAGTTGAACAACAATAACTAAAGCTTTTAATTAAGAAATATGAAAACTATAAGAGTTGCAGTCCTATGATGTGTGAATTTGTAAGCAATGTTTTTTCAGTTTATATTTCCTGCCTTTTGGCCAAAGATGAAAGCACAATGTGTCAATATATGCTTTTTCAGTTTATCTTTTGGGCCTTTTGGTTAAAGATAAAAACACAATCTATAGAATAGATCATGCACAAAAATGATCATTTTTTTTTGTTATTATGGGGTACAACAGTACAAAATTTGAACTGGGCAAACAGCTACGGAAAGAATATCTATAGGGTGAAAACGACAATATATGTGAAAAAAATGTCTAGATGCACTGCCAGTCATTGAACTCTGGAGTAGCAAATAATAACAGTGAACTTAGACATAAGGTTTATCCTAATTCTTTAGAGCAAAATGTGTGCGGACGAGAATTCTTTGCCTCACCTAAATGCATTGTCACTTCAGCAGTGATGGTGTGCACCTTGGCACGCTTGTGTAACCGCTATCATCGACAACGGAGATTGTTGATAGCGGAGATGTGAGTGATGGAGAAGAAGTGGTGTCCCATGGCGCAAAATTTTTTTGCCCCTTGTATGGATGTGTACGGGAGGAGCAGACAGTAATGAGTGGAAACAACTAAATAAGAAATGTCATCAATAAAAAGAGCAATGAATGCTATAAAAAAGATACAAGATAGAAAATGTATTTGCTAAGTTCATATATACATGGGTCATCTCTGGCAACAATAGAGAATAATATTCGCTTTAAGGAAACAATTCCATTTGAGATGTGTGGCGTCAATATCTACCATAGGCATGCAAAGAAACAGCTAAATAAGATGATATCAGGAGAAATAGTAGATATAGTACACGATTCATATGACACTGCACCTCTAATTACCACCTAACCAAATAGTTGTACTTGATAAATCTGTGCAATGAGACAATTACCAGGTAGGCGGTATGGAGCAAACCAAGATACCCAGCGTGCAATAGGCCCCTCAATAAATCAACAACAGTTAGAGCGATAGGTTCGTGGCAGCAACAATAGTGGTTACACAAGGGTTGTACACAGGAGCATCAACCTGCAAGGTAGCGACCAACAATGGAGGCTGTGAACAACAAAAAAAGGCAGCTGTCCAGGCACAACATGTCAAACAGGTCTACAAGACAAATGAAACAGTGTATAGTTTGTAAACAAAAAACTGATGGTGTGTTTAAATCCAGTACTAGGCTAAAAACATCAAACTACAATTGTAATGATGCATGCAGTCTAAGTGTTAAACAAAGACAGGGAATAGGCCATCTGGAAGGCAAGATTGGATTCTATAAATCTCCTTGCCTCTTGCAGGACAAACATAGAACAATAATCAAAATAACATTTTGTTTACATAGAGGCAGGCAAAATATGAGGGAAAAAGTTGTATGTAGAAAGTTTTAGATGGAGAATATCTTAAGACAGATAACTGCAATGTAATTTTATTTTGTAGAGAGAGGTTATGAGAATATTGGATAAGGAAAGATAGGTACTGATAGTGAGGGTGTCTTTTTTTATTCATGGGCTCCAAACTTATACACTGATATTTTTTGAAAGCCTGAAGATCAGTCCAGATAAAAGTAGAAGAAAAATTAATTATTCGCTATGAATTTGGGAAAACAAAGCAGAGTTCATGTAGGGTTTCTTTAGTTAGTCAGAAATGCTCTATTGCTGAATTATTATCTGAGTAATTAGTACAGTTGTTCACAAATCTGGATTGAAAACACACAATGCACTGTTGGTTCCAATGACAGACTGCAGAAAGGATTACAGACATCGAACCTGCACTCAAGTTGTTGTAACTGAATCCTTAATAGTTGATATGAAGAAGATAAACATATTGTGCTAGAGTTTTTATAGCAAAATCAGTAAGTAAAACAATGATTAGTCAATGTATTTACCCTGGGTGCTGATAGTGTCTTTACTAAATTCTGAGCAAGCACAGGTTTAGCGTCGCCATGTTTTCTTTATGTGCATGTTTTATAATGGAGATGTCAGATTAGTTGAGAAAAATATCATCTTCAAGTGGGAAGTGAGATAAACCGGGGATCCTTTCATGGTTGTGAATCCAAGATCTCTCACCTTGGTTTCCGCCATTGAGGGCAAAGAAAAATGTAGCGATCAGTCTCTTGCGCTTCTATAATGAGTGTAGCTAGTTGGACACCTCTATTCGCAAGTGCAAAAAGTTGTTGAGTCAGCAAAGCATGTAGGCTATAATCTGCAATAACAAAGCCATATATATTTTGCAGAAATGCAATTGCCTATATAGCTGCCATCTCATAAGCCACATATTGGTCGTTGTGTAAGATAGAACGATACGAAAACCTAATAGTAAACACGCGAACCAAGCTTTGAAGGATCGAAAGTGCTACCAGAAAGCGACCAGAGGGGGGTGAATGAGAGCTTTAAATTTCCTTTCCGAAACTTTAAACCTCTGTCCCAGAAAATCAACCCCAAGAGCAAAACGATGTGCGTGATGTCCACGACCCAAGAGAATGGGTGGATGTTCCCTAGGAACACAGCGGGACACTACAAAAACTTTCTCACCCAAGTTCACGCAAGTCAACTAGTGACAGGATAGACTTTGGGTAACCTCAACCTCCCCCGAGCAACGCGAGGGGAATTCAGGCTATTTTGCAAAACGGGAAGTCCGATTTCTGTAGAGCACGAAGTCAGAAATCCAACGCAAAAACCCAAAACCAAATCCGAAGTCGAACGATCAAACTGCGGACGAAACAGTGAAGAAATCACTGCATCGGACGCTGGTAGCGTCCGATGGCCAAGCACCGGACGCGTCCGATGCAAACAGGACCTCTCTGGAACCTTACTGGACTGGCATCGGACGCTGCTAGAGTGAAACCCTAGCGTCCGATGCTAGACCCCCGGCGCGTCCGATGGCAACGGACGCTCCGATGGTCAGCGTCCGATGCTCCTTCAAAAACACTGTCAGACGACACGTGGCACCGAACGCTCCGATGAAAACGACTCAGCGTCCAATGCTCAAGAACACAGTGTCCGATGGTCCCGATACTGCACTGTTCTTCCACGAAAATCACCCGATCTCATCCAAATCAAAAGCACTAAGGCTTAGACTTGGTATGAGGAGTTCCTAGGAGGTTAGTGAGCTATCCCAAAGAGATCATGGCTCGAACCTAACTCCAAATCGGTGAATTGGAAGAATTCGGGACAAAAGTAACAAACTCGATCCAAAACGAAAATCGACCGATCTACTAGCTCGTGAGGTTAGAGATGATTTCCTTCGGTGGAAAGAAGTGCCTCACGATCTAGAGCAACTCAGTTCAAACGGATTTGCAAAAGACGCACCGAGTAGAGAGATCGATCAACGGGAAAAACATGGAGAAAAGCAACCCGCGAAGAACACAAGCAAAACGCGAATCACAACCACGAATTTGCAACCGTGTGGCTATCACACGCTACAACAATGAGATTACGGTCTCACTTCCTCAAAAATCTCACGGGCACAGAGGTATTGTTCTCTTCTCTGTGGATCTCAGTTCGCTACAGCAGGGGAGAGGGAGAGCAGGAAAACCTAGAAGGCAAAATAGCAAATGACTGAGATAGATGGAGAGGTGGGTGTCTCCCCCTACTTATCCTAATTCTAACTATTCCTAATTCCCACTCTACCCCTAACTACTTACAGAGCGAGACAGCTAAACCCTAAGGTTATTCTGGACCAACTCGATGGTAGTTGGATCCGATGGCCACGCCCGCACAACTGGGAGCGTTGCCTCGACGCAACCTCACTGATTGCCGCCACGTGCCGCCACCGCTCTGCGTCCTTTTCCTGGACGTCGCACCCCCGGTTTTGAGGCCCAAACCGGGAAACCAGCCTTCACGACCAATCCCCGGTTTTGAGGCCCAAACCGGGAAACCAGTCGACCGTAGCCTGAGTTTTGTGGCCCAAACTCAGCAAACCCGCAGCACCCAGGTTTTGAGGCCCAAACCTGGAAACCGTCCTCAGCCCGAGTTTTGTGGCCAAACTCGGAAACCATCAGCGCCCAGGTTTTGAGGCCCAAACCTGGAAACCGTCCACTCGATGGTTTTTCTCTGGCTCTACCACCAAACCGAAGCTGTAGAGGGGATGCACTGCCCGTGCACCCCGTCCACCGACACGTGTCCCCAGGTCCACGACCCGAGCAACACCATGTCCCGCAAGTCTCCGCTCGTCGTTGTCCCAGGCTGTCAGCCACCACAGCTGATCCTCAGGCCACCGGTCCCTCAGTCGAAGCCTCACGTCCGTCCTTCGCCACTCTCGGTCCCTCGGCACGGCACGTCTCTACTTGACCTTCACCTTGCCTCTGATCACTGTCTCTGTGCTCGACACCTGCACAACACAAGCCAAATTACCTGCGATCAAACCCGTTGACAATCACTCATCACTCGAGACTCGGCATACACCCATGTATCCGCAAGCTTGTCGATAGAAATTGCAAATGTTGTGCAATTGTAGGCAATCTTTTCGCCCTATTTGATGTTGCCTGAAAGAATGTGTAAATCAATGGGAAACAAATTTGGACCATTAAACTAATTTTTTGACAATTTTTCAAATTTCCTCTCAGCAGAAATTTTGCTGAAACAAGTCAATTTTTTTTGCCGAATCTCTTTTCAAATCCTCTATTCCAAAAAAGCAAGAAGGCAAAAAGCAATAAACTATGGCATCAGGCATATTCTTAGTTTAGAGTTCGATTGTAAATTGAAATGACACAGGTAAGAAGAATAATATGCAATAATGTGGTTCACCTGAGTCTGAAACGGCAGCACCCAACAGGAAAGCAATCCAGCAAACCCAATTAAGGAGTATAGAACCAAATGAATCGAGGAGAACGTACTTCCTAGATTGAAGAGCATACATTATTTAGTAGCTGTTAAGATACTCCATAAATTGAAGTAACAAAGCTAACAAGAATAATTCTAGTTAATCGAACTCACCTCAATCTGTAAAGAACTTCAATGTGGAATGACAGCCTACAACAGGAAGTTGATCCAGCAGGGTAGATAATGGAGTTTTCTATGAAGTGAACCCAACATAGTGTGTTCCCTACGATTATGAGGACATATTATTTAGTAAGTACCGTAAATAGGGACCTTTTGCAGTTTAAATAACCTAATGTATTGCGTTCCCAAGAACTATATACACACATTATTTGGCAGGCATCATAAACAGAGATCTGTTGCAATGTAAATGGACCTATAACCTGACACCAAACCTTAGAAACAAAGAAAAACATATAAAGGAGCCTGCAATGAATGAGTGTAGCGTATTCCCTAGGATTATGACGACACACTATTTAGTTGGCATCATAAACAGGTACCTTTTGCAGAGTAGACGACTCTTAAACCTGACAGCAAACGTTGCAAACAAAGTAAAACATACAAGGTAGATAAACCGAGACCAGTGAACCCCAAAATACTTCATAAACTGAATCCGTGCAGCTATTTTTTGGATAAATTAGAAGTATAACAAATTAGATAGGTCTGGACCAGTGAACCCCAAAATACTTCATAAACTGAATCTGTGCAACTATTTTTTGGATAAATTAGAAGTATAACAAATTAGATAGGCCTGACAGGAAACCTTGAAAACAAAGTAAAACATACAAGTAAGATAAATGAAGACCTGTGAAGGCAAAAATACTTGATAAACTGAATCTGTGCAGCTATTGTTTGGACAATCTGATAGCATAAGCAATAGGTAAACCTTTGAGGTGAATGACGTCACTTTTATCTGACCTAGTACTCCGACTCCAGCTGCGTACCTTAATTTGCAGGTTTCATAAGACTGTTTACTGTTAATGCCCAGCATAATGATTCTCTCATAGCTGTGGATTCTTTTACGTGCTCTATTTTAATTTCAGATTATTATGAACCAAATCAATGAAGGCCTCGATGTACACGGAACAAAAAAGGGAAATTTTAGATCATGAAGCACATCAGTTGAATTGCTGTCGACACCGGTGAGGAAGATGCGACCAGCATGCCTTGCGTCCAAAACTGGGAGAGGAGGGTGAGGGCGGGAGCTGCGGCCGACGCTGTCGTCGTACCCTAACCCTAACCCTAACCCTAGGGTACACAGTGAACGTCAGCTGCGAGGGCATGCATGGTGTGGAAACGTGGAGACGGAGGGGGAGAAGGGAGGGGCTCACCTGCTCCGGCGTTGATGCCGGTGCGCCGCCCGCCTCCGCCGCCGCCGGCCTGCGCCGCCGCCGTGGCAACGGCGTGGTGTCGCGGGCACGCCACCGCGGGCCGCCTGGCCGTCGCCGCCGCCCGCCCGCGTCGGCTGCCTCCCGCGCCCTCGGTCCGCAACCGCGCTGGCCGGCCGTCGCGGACTCGGGAGAGAACTGAGATGAGAGTTTTTTTTCCGTCGCGGGGTCGGGACTTCGGGAGAGAACGAGAGCGATTAGGATTCGGGAGAGAGAGAGGGAGAGGAGGTGAGAAGAAGAATCGGGAAGAAGAAGTGGAAGCCCAATATATATTTGGTTCGCGCGATTCGGATGAGAAGCCGGTGAAGTTGGGAAGAAGCAACTAACGAGGTGGAAAAAAGAATGGCAAAGATGAGAAGTAGCTCCTGATGGAATCCGCTCTAAGCGATCTGGATCGTCCAACTGAAGATCGGACGGCCAGGAGAATTCTAGGTGACGTGGCTATACGTTCTGTGCAGAGTTTCGTATAGATCTAAATAGGTGTCCACATATGTATAAATTGTTTTATTTGGAGAAAAGGGAGACGGTAGGCAGGCATATGACAAATAATTAGATGGCAGGCGATATGCAGGTCATAAGTCACCTTCAGAGAAAAGTAGTGATGACAAACGCAACACAAATATGGTTAACAACTGAAGATACATTATATGCATACGAGACTAGTGTCATTTTCGATGTCGGTTAAGAAGCGTTCTCCGACTACTAGTGTTTAGTTCCGATGATAAGTTGGGATGAGAAAAAAGTTTTTTTTCTCTTTCTAGTTTTATAGCGAAGGGAAGCTAGAGAGGGCGTGTTTGGTTGACTGATAAATATATATTTTAACTAATGACAAAACTAATCATACACTAATAAATATACATAAGCAATATTATTTTTTGTCATGATGATATTACTGACTAAAACAAAACAAAATATGTTAGTTAGCACTACTACTACGTACTACTACTCTAGTTGGCGCACAAGCATGCACTAATCAGCATAGCACACTAGCACTTATATATATAAAAATAATCTTGCTATCATAATTACAGTACTAAGTAAGAATATAACATATTGATAGATCTCAATTTATTTACTAATGGTCAAGATTAGAGAACCTGAATGAACTAATCTGAACCGGGGCTAGCCTCCCACGAGAAAAAATAAATGTGCATTTGTGAGATTCGAACTCAACACTTCTCGCATCACGTACACTTACCAACTCGGCTACACAACTCACATGATACAGTTCATGACGTTTTCATTTTGAATTCACTCGTGAATGACTTTTAGTCCCGGTTGGTAACACCAACCGAGATTAAACACCAACCGTGGTTAAAAGGTCACCCTTTAATCCCGGTTGGTATTATCAACCGGGACTAGGGAACCAGACTAAAAGTCTTTAGCCCCGGACATAATTTTTTGCCGAGACTAGATAGATCGTCCAAAGGCCCCTATCTGTATTGGTGACAACCAAACATTAATTTGGACGGGGTCATCTCCATCCATCCAAAAATTCAAATGGAACCACAATTCGTACTCCGTACGTTTTATTATCTTTGTCTGACACCAACCAAACACACAATAATCCAAATTGATCGAGGAGCAAATAAATATCTCTATCCGATAGTACGAGGCGCTACTACTAGCTATCGACAGGTCAATTACAAAGTGTCGTGAGCTTCGTGCCGGCCTTGCTAGGTGAATTCCATGCATCGTCTTGCCTGTGGCGAACCGTCTACCCTTGCTCCATTCCAACAACCAAGGGCCGGACCGGATTTTTTTGGTGTGCTAGATAGCTCACTAGTTGTTGTCATTATTGTAAAAAAGCGGCCGGGCAAGACGATTTATATGTGTACCTGGATGCATGGAATTTAACTCTTTTGTATATATTTTCCACAACAAACTATTCAACTTTAATTAAATTTATCTATATATAGTATGTACATCAGCTGAAACATTCACAACTACTAGCTAACTAGTATTTTCAAATTTAATTTGCCAGGTTGATATTTTTAGAGGCTAGATTTTTTCCCCTGGTATGAAAAAATAATTACTACTCTTTTGATACTATTTTAAATTTAAACATATATATAACCACCACGCAGAGCTTTAATTGTACCAACTGATCGACCTAAGCTTACTGAGACCGGGGGGCCCTTGCAAATATACCTTGATTCTAATGCTTTTAGCTGTATGAAAACAAATCACGGCTTTCACACGTTTTATTTTTAAAAATAAAAATATCAATCAATCAGCTCCAAACCAAAAGAGTGCAGTATTGTCCCACCTTGTCTCACCAATAATGCACAAGTGTCTCTCTGGTGACCACACCACTCTCATATGGGCCCCACAGTGTATAATGACGAGCACCCGTGCACTAATAGTGGTAGCACACACATACTACTTGGAGATGGGAGTACATGACAACAGAACAAAAAAAGGGAAAACATATCTATAGGCTTCGATGCACCAGCTAAATTTAGCTACAACACATCTACAAGACATCTAAACGACTCAGCTAAAATTTTAAATAAATGTAGCTATTCCAACCTAACTAAGCCAGCTAAAGTTTAGCTGACTAAAATTTTACATTGAAATTTTAGCTAGCTAAATTTTAGTTGGGTACATCCAAACATATATATATATATGTGTGTGTGTCAATTTCATTTAGCAAAACAGTTTGAAATAAATGAGCATGCATGTATAATAACATCACATAATTAAACTTGGAAATCATTGCTTGTGTGTCCCATGAAAGAAAGAATAGTTCACTCTTCTTTTTTATCTTAATAATTACCATTTGATATTAGTTTATCTTAAAATTTGGCCAATGCATCGGATGTTGCAACACTAATTTAGTCTATTAAAAATAGATTAATGAAAATAAATTACATATTCCGTCAAAAAACTATGAGACAAATTTATTAAGACTAATTAATCCATCCTTAGAACATGTTTAATATACCACAACATCGTCAAATTATGGACTAATTGGGCTTGAAAATATCGTCTTACAAAGTTATCATAATCTGTGTAATTAGTTATTTCTAGTCTATATTAAATACTCCATATATGTATCTAAATATTTGATATGATGGATGAAAGTTTTTAGGATGAAAATAAACACCTCCGAAGATTCTTTTGCCAATATAATGATGCTACTATTTTATAAGAGTTGGCGAGAATAATAATTTGGAGCACTAGTAGAATATAAATATTTGCGGCGGTGGGGTGGAGGGGCCCAAATTAATGTCACTTTTGACAGCTTTTGGATCGTAAAGCTTTGAGTGTGATGTTTGTGGTGTACCGTTGATGGAATGGAAGTTGGCCATCAGTTTTTGTTTTTATGAGGCCATCTATCTTTATATCTTTATCTTTATATATGCGATCGATCGATTTTGACTAAAAGGAACTGGCCCTGATAGATTTGTCAAGTTGTACACAGATCTTTTCTTCTTCTTCTTCTTTCCGTTGACGTGAATGTAAGTCATAAGTGCATATGGGCACGATCGACACACATGCATACACATACATAGTGCGGCTTTTCCGTGTATCACCGAAGGAATTAACAAATTAAGAGCATCTGCAAGAAATCTCACTCTCTAAACCATGATTTAGAGAGTAATTTGTATAAAAATCATTTTCTATATCTTTCCAATCTCTAACAGTTTTTCTATGTCTTGTATGCAGTCTTGAGACTCATTCTCGTCTTCTATTGTTGGCTAACGAAAAATCTAAAATAGAAGATGACTATATTTGGATAACCATTTAAATAAGCTATTGGAACATGATTTTTTACTAAAATCTTTATTTCTAGCATTTAGAAAGAATATGGAAAGTCTGTTGGGTTGCTCTAAAGAAATTATATATCAAAATGCATGGTTATCTGTAGACAAATATAAATGTGTTGCCTGGCAGTAATAATGTATACGACTTTGTTCACCAACAAGCCAATTTAACTATACCAAGAGAAGAGAATATAATTAGTTAAGGCCTTGTTCAGTTTGCAAAAAATGTGGTGAAATATTACTGTAGCATTTTGGTTGTTATTTGACAAACTTTGTCCAAACATGATCTAACTAGACTCAAAAGATTCGTCTCGACATGAGCAGACCAAAAGTACAATTAGTTATTTTTTTACCTATATTTAATGCTTCATGCATGCGTTTAAAATAGGTACTGCGCAAAATATTTGGAGAGATTTTGGAATCTGAACGTGGCCTAAATGGTGTGGATGATCGAAAAGAATGCATGGTGGCATCCATGCGTTTGGATGCATGATCGAGTGAAAAGGAAGGATTGGGATCCATGGAAAGCACAGAGAGCACTGGAATGGAATGGAATGATGTTGCATGTTGGCCAGGTGGACACGCAACGCAACAACATCCATCGGTCATCGATCGACGCTGCTGATGATGGTGCACGTCCAACTCCAATCTTTTTGCTATTTGCAATTTCCATTGCATCGTCCTGATAATGACTAGAAAAGTAGGTCCCTGTCCCTGATGTGCATATAGTATATTATTGCAGCAGGTAGATGTAGATGGATGCTGTCGAGATGAGCACAAATATATGTACATAAATAATAATAATAATAATAATAATAATAATAATAATAGAGATGCTTATTGCATTACATAAAGATATTCTTTCCATCAGTAGTCGTTTTTTTTGGACTCTTCAAATCATTCCATGACCAGTTGATAGAAAGACACATATGTATCAGGTGATGAAAAGGAGAAATTAAAACCTAAGGGCCAAGGCCAACATGCTTTTGATTAATTGAAGAACATGTTCCCTGCTAGTACTAGTTGTATTGCACACAATAATTAATAAGCAAATAGTCTAAGCTTTGTCCGGATGGATGGATGAGTGGTAGTTGTCTCAGTGGTGATGATATGTTTTTATGCTGGTGCTACATTACGATAGATCCTGTTGGGACCCATAGAGATATAGTTGTGTGTCTTGAGCTAGCTTATCTATCTAGTAATATACATGCATGGTTCTGCCTAATTAGGTTGACTAAAATAAATGGGTAGCAGCTAGAATAGCTTAACTATTTAACCATCTAGTTACAAAAATGTCATTAGCAAACTCACTCTTGTTGTTGCAACTTTTATTAAAAAAATTGGCTAATCTAAACGACGTTTATGTCTATAGCATTTGACGTTTATGTCCCAAAAAACAATATAATTTTAGATTCGGGATGAAGAAAACTTTCTCAAGAATGAAGAAACGAGGTCATCCTCCACAACGAAACACTGTGCCCATACCGGTTACTACTCTCTTTGTAAGACTCTGTTAACTTGACTCACAACTAATCTAATGGTATTTATTTGATGTTAATTTTTTTTATAGATTTAGTTGAATTTATAATCATTTGACTCCTTGATAAATGAGAATTTAATTTTGTTATCATAATAGGAGTGCACAATACAACTTAGTATCTAAATTATTGGACATGCTATTATTAAGTGGTAGGGAGGAACACCTTGTTTGGATCCCAGAGCTAGAGCTAGTTTGAGCTATTTGGAGCTCAACTAGCCCTAAAGTATCCAAACATGAGGGCTAGTTTGAGCCAGTTGCATCTAACCCATCCAAAAAAAACTATCCCCACCAAGAGGTGATTATTTGGGCTACTTCTAGTTGGGACCACTACAAAAGTGATTTCTGTCTACCTTCATCCTACCAAATGATTGAAAAAGTACATTTATTGTCAATCTAACCCTTTTATCCAAACACCACAAGAGGTAGAGTTAGTTCAAGATTAGTTTAGAGTCAGAAAATAGCTCTAGCTCTAGCTGAGTAAGAAGATCCAAACTGGCCAAGGAAAAGACAAAAAGATGCTTATCCGTGAAAAGGGCCGGGAACGCCTTTCGGACAAAAGGCGAGCACAGCAAACACTCTCTCTCAGCACACCATACCCCTTTCACGTTCACTATCTTGTGGGGCCCACACCCACCACGCATCTCCCTTCCCCCCTGGTGGGGCCTGGGCTGTGGCCGCCCTGCGAGCACCACGCGTTGCATTATTGCTACGTCCACTCACCCACCCGCCAAGAGGCCCTCGGCAATTTTAATACCTTGTTGAATTGATTAGAGTAAATACAATCGGTATATTTTAATAAATTGTTGTCCATATATGTTGACATCCTCGGATTACACATCTTTACAGCAACAATAAAATTGATAATAGGGCCCATGTGTATTGTGATATACTAACACTACTAATATATGTGTCTATATCTTACTAAAGTTGATGTCTCTACCTTGTTAAAGTTAAGGCAATACTAAAAGAACAACTAGTTGTATTTAGAAAAATTTCACTCCTAAGGAAAAGAACTGTTACGTAACTTTCAATCAAGATACGAAAGCGATATATTACTAGCAACAAAGCATGTAGAGCAGAGACGCAACCAAACTATATTGGCGTGGCACCAATACCATAGCAGCGTGCTTGGAGTATGGTTTCTTTTATATATATATATATATATATATATAGATCGAGTAAGAGCCATGGCTGCAGACGATGTTGGAAGCTTGCAGATTAATATTTGGCATATAAAGTTGCTAGCCACGTTGCTCCATAGATGAGAGCACTGAGCACATAAACAACCTTGGCTTTGTTTGTACATGTGTCTCAGTGGAAGAATGATAACACCGATCCTGATGGTCACTACTATCGTGCTGTGTACGTGTTGCAGTTTGGGAGAGGATCTATCAGAAAGATCACGAGTCCACTCTGAACAAGCAAAGAACAGAGCAGAGCAGTTAAAAGCGAGGTGATGCGATTTTGCCAAAAAGGAAGGAATTCGGGGGTGGTGCTCTCCACCGAATTTCCCACGAATACCATACCAGGTGCGTGGCGTGGGCCCCGCACCGCAGCATCCACCAGTGCTCGGGCCGTGAGCGAGCGTGGGGCCCACAGTGGCAGCAGCAACGACATCTCCCAAAAGCATCGGCGGCAGCTTCTGCGCCCAGCAATTTTTTTTTCATACTGTTTTTTTTTTCCGTTTCCTTGATTTATTTAGTATGGAGAAAAGAAGAAAAAAAAGACGAATGGAAAATGATGGAAGATATAAAAATACAGCAGCACCACCTGCCCATCTCTCCTCTTCATTCCATTCTCCCCAAAGCTTTCCCATTCCCAAAGGACCTGTGGAGGAGAACTTTTTTGCGCAGCCACCCTCTGGCTTTGCCGTTATTTCCCGTTTCACTCCACTCCTCGCGTTTTTTTTACACTTGGCCCCCATGCGCAGTCAAATCTAACTAATCCCAATCCCAATCCCTCGCCACCAGGCCCGCCGCCCGCCATGCCGACGCCGGTGCCCGCCGCGCGCCAGTGCCTCGCCCCGGCCGCCGTCACGGCGCTCGACGCCGCTGTGGCCTCCGCGCGCCGCCGGGCGCACGCGCAGACCACCTCGCTCCACCTCATCGCCTCGCTGCTCGCGCCCACCGCCGCGCCGCTGCTCCGCGACGCGCTCGCCCGCGCCCGCAGCGCCGCCTACTCGCCGCGCCTCCAGCTCAAGGCGCTCGACCTCTGCTTCGCCGTCTCCCTCGACCGCCTCCCCTCCGCCTCTGCCACCACTAGCACCAGTGACCAGCACGAGCCCCCCGTCGCCAACTCGCTCATGGCCGCCATCAAGCGCTCGCAGGCCAACCAGCGCCGCAACCCGGACACGTTCCACTTCTACCACCACCACCACCAGTCAGCGGCGGCGGCGTCCGCCACCTCCCCCAGCGCCGTCAGGGTCGACCTCTCCCACCTCGTGCTCGCCATCCTCGACGACCCGCTCGTCAGCCGCGTCTTCGCCGACGCCGGCTTCCGCAGCAACGAGATCAAGGTCGCCATCCTCCGCCCCGCGCCGCCCGTCCCGCTGCTCGCCCGCGGCCTCCCCGCGCGCGCGCGCCCGCCGCCGCTCTTCCTCTGCAGCTTCGCCGCCGCCGACGACGCCGACGTCCCCTCCCCCGCGCCTGCCCTCGCCGGGGCCGCCCCGGGGGAGGACAACTGCCGCCGCATCACCGACATCCTCGCCCGCGGACGCAACCCCATGCTCGTCGGCGTCGGGGCCGCGTCCGCCGCCGCAGACTTCGCCAAGGCGTCGCCGTACCGCGTCCTCCCCGTCAATCATCAGACGGACCTCCTCGCTGCCGCGGCGGCACCGACGACGCCCGGTTCTGCTCTCATCTTCAGCATCGGTGACCTCAAGGACCTGGTGCCCGACGAGGCCGACCTGCAGGACGCGGCTCGCCGGGTTGTGGCGGAGGTCACGCGCCTGCTCGAGACGCACAGAGCCGCTGGCCGCCACACGGTCTCGGTCATGGGCTGGTCGGCCACCTACGAGACCTACCTCGCCTTCCTTTCCAAGTTCCCGCTCGTCGACAAGGACTGGGAACTCCAGCTGCTGCCAATCACCGCCGTGCGCGACGCCGGCCCTGCAGAGGGACTCGTGCCTCCTCCACCTCCAGCCACCACGGTCGCTGCCTTGTCCATACCTGCCACTACAAGGTACTCCTCCTTTTGTATCCATCGCCAGATCACTTGTTTTTTTTTATTAGTGTGCCTAAGATTTGATTAGCCGCATCTCAATTCTCACCCATCATCCATGTGCGGTGCTTGCTGTGCTATGTCTATCCCAAGAACCAGGACGAACGTTTCTTTTTTGTCTGCTTGTCACCACGAGTACCGTGATTACTTTATGATGCTGTTCTTGACTAGTTAAATGTTTTGTAGAGTGTGCAGTTATGTGCTTTTGCCCTTTCTAGTATGGGTTGTACACGTGCCTGATTGCCTAAGTCAGTGCAGTACTGCAATTAGTAGTAAGAGTTTTTGGTCAATAAACTCTCCAGATATGCAACTACTGGGCGACTAGAATGTTTTCTCCCTCTCATCCTCTGTCTGTCCTGTCCTTTTTATTGGGTTTACTCTTTCCATGATATAGACTACAAAGTGACATAGCCACCAGAATACCAGATGGCTCCTGTTTATGATTTTTAAGTTATGCTCATTAGCACCAGCAGGATTTAACAGTTCAAACTTGTAATTTGCAGCTTCATGGAGTCGTTTGTTCCCTTTGGAGGTTTTATGTGCGATACCTATGAAGCAAATAGCCTCACAGCAAATTCCTGCCCTCAGGCCCTGCGATGTCAGCAGTGCAACGATAGATATGAGCAAGAAGTTACTATCATTAGAGGAAGTGGCATTACAGCTGAAGCTCACCAAGAAGGTCTACCTTCCATGTTGCAGAATGGCAGCATGATGGGTCCTAACAATGGCTTTGATGCACTCAAGGTGTGAGGCTACTTCTATCTTCTAAAATTTCGAAGTTAAATAGTGAATGCTACTTGTACAACTTGCTGATAGATGAATACTTTTGGATTTGATTGGTATAAAAGATGTACAGTTTTTCTTCAGTGCAGGCTAGAGATGATCAGATGGTATTGAGTACAAAAATACTGAATCTAAACAAGAAGTGGAATGATTACTGCCTACGACTCCACCAAGGTTGCAATAGGATCAACAGAGATCATTTCCAGTTATTTGCACCTCACATTGATATTCGAGTTGGCAGGGAAAGATGTGCAAATCCAAACCAAAGTTCACAGGCAGTTGCAGTTCAAAGGGAGGTAATTAGACCTTCTGCAGTGTCTGTTGCACATTCCAACATAACTGCAAAGAGTATTTCAGCGCCATCTATTTCCAACCAAATGAATGCAGACCTTGTATTGAACCTTGAAGTCAGGCAATCAAAGAGTGATGAACAACCCCTTCAAGGTAGGGCTGTGCCATCCCAACATAGCAACTCATCAAATTGTGACAACCCTGAAGGGTCACCATCATCTGCTGCAACTGTGGCAACTGACTTGGTGTTGGCAACCCCTCGTGGATCTTCCTCCAAGGATTCAAGTAATGCCCTGTGTAAACGTGTAGAGGACACAGAAGGGTCAATCCAGCTGATGCCCAAGAAGGTCGATGATCTGAATAAGCCTCCTCACTTCTCTGTACAGCCTTACAGTTGCTCCAAGAGTTCCACAAATTGGGATCAAACATCACCTAGTGCTCTGCATTCAGCAGCTTCAGGAGGCACTTCTGCCTTTGGCCAATGGCAGAGGCCTTCACCCCTCGCAGCACAAAGTGTTGATTTGAGCAATTACAAGCTACTCATGGAACGATTGTTTAAGTCTGTTGGGAGACAGGAGGAAGCCTTGAGTGCTATTTGTGCATCCATTGTGCGGTGCAGGTCTGTGGAGAGGCGTCGTGGTGCAAACAAGAAGAATGACATATGGTTTAGTTTTTATGGCCCCGATAGCATTGCCAAGCGGAGCGTTGGTGTGGCACTTGCTGAGCTAATGCATGGTAGTTCAGAGAACCTGATATATCTGGACTTAAGCCTCCATGACTGGGGTAACCCCAATTTCAGAGGAAAGCGTGCCACCGACTGCATCGCTGAAGAGTTGAGAAAGAAGCGGCGATCAGTTATCTTCCTTGACAATATCGACAAAGCTGACTGCCTTGTTCAGGAGAGCCTGATTCATGCCATGGAGACTGGCAGGTATAAAGACTTGCATGGGGGACGGGTGCTTGACCTTAATGACTCAATTGTGGTGTTGTCTACAAGAATGATCCAAGGATGTCAGGATGCCTCTCTTGGGATGGAAGATGGCAGTACTCTTTCAGAAGAAAAGGTTGTGGCAGCTCGTGGACATCAATTCAAGATCATAGTTGAGCCGGGCACAGCCAACGTCAGTGGAGGCCCTGGGGGCAAAGCTGCAGTTTCCTCAAGGCATTCCTTGAGAAACAGTCAAGCATTTTTGCACTCCAGTTCTTTCAGTAAGCGGAAGCTCCACATCTCTGATGGGCAAGAAAAGGCAGCAGAATTGCCGAGTACTTCAAAGCGACTGCATAGAACATCAAGCATTCCATTCGACTTGAACCTCCCAGGCGACGAGGCTGAAGCCCATGATGGTGATGACGACAGCAGTGGCAGTCATGAGAACTCGTCCGGTGATCTAGAGGGATCTGTGGGCAACATCTTACGTTCAGTGGACGAGTCAATCAATTTCAAGCCATTTGACTTTGGCAAACTTTGTGAGGACATCCTGCAGGAGTTCAGCAATACTATCAGCAATACTCTGGGCTCCAGGTGCAGGCTGGAGATCGACGCGGGGGCTATGGTGCAAGTAGTGGCAGCGGCATGGGCATCTGACTCACATGAGAAGAGGCCTGTGCGGACGTGGGTGGAGCAGGTGTTTGCCAGGAGCCTTGAGCAGCTGAAGGTCAGGTGTAAGAATTTGAGCACCTGTACTCTGAGATTGGTTGCCTGTGAGGATGAGACGCCGGTGAAAGAAGAAGACGGTTTTGGAGCTTTCCTTCCCTCGAGAATAAATCTGGATTGGTGATGGTGATATGTGTCTGTATAGGGTTTGCATTATTGCTAGCTGTAAGTATGTATTGGTTAGCAGCATATAGTACTGGTTAGCCCACCCCACCCAACGTAGTCCATAGTAGCATATAGCACCGTACCAGTATAGCAACATATCATTATTTGGTCGCTTAAAAATAATGTAATTAATCTGTATGTATGTAGTCTAGCAAGCTACTCGTCGAAGTCGATGACTTGGGGCTTCACAGATTAGGTAGGGTCTGCCATCATCAGATCATGATGTCCTGGGGCTTCACAGATTAGGTAGGGTCTGCCATCATCCCTCTGATTGATGGCTCTCAATAAATTGTATTGTTGCTCGTACGTGTGTATATTTGTTAATGTATTTGTAAGGCCGTGGTGGCCTTTCTCGTGGAATTCCATATCCTGATGCATTCAAACTGGCCGACAACTTGCATTGTTTCTGTGGTGCTGATTAGCTAGCCTGGTCGAGCTTCTTTGTGATGCCCTCCACTGAAGAGTTGAACAGTACAGCTAAGATAAGCTTAGAAGTACTTGCTATGAGGATAGTTGCTTCCACTTGACTGAGGACGCCTGGAACTTTGATCTGCTCATGTATCCTAAAAATTATCATGGTCTTGCTGATGTTTCTGAACCTTTTTATAACTGTTAAATGTCATGGTCTTTGACCGTTAGGGTATTACTTTTAGTTCTCTGTTTCCTCTTTTGCATTTCCTACTCTTAGGGGGTGTTTGGATCCCTGGCAATTTTTTTTTCCTGTCACATCGAACGTTGCGACACTAGTTTCGCCTATTAAAAATAAACTAATTATAAAACTAATTACAGGACCATATGCTAATTACTAAGACAAATCTATTAAGGTAAATTAATCCATCATTAGCGAATGTTTACTGTAGCACCACATTGTCAAATCATGAACTAATTAAGTTTAATAGATTCGTCTCATGAATTAGTCTCCGGCTGACAAATTAGTTTTTTAACTACTATATTTTTAATAGGCGAAACTAGGGCCGCTGGAAACGAACACGCCCTTAGTGATAACTGAAATTGCCGTAAGATGCTTATCTTCTTCAATTGTTTGGACACGGGCTAATAAATACTCGTACTCCTAATCCTTTAACATTGTTCAGTTCACATATGAAGAGATTGGACAAATTTTTGGAGCATTAGAAACGGTTGCAGTTATTAGTATGCTACGTAATTACGTATGTAGTGTAGTATTGGATCATTCCATCTTCGATGAAATGTTTATGCACTCCAAATTGTTGGATGCAGACCCCGCCGCTTGCCTACAGGCTACAGCAGCATGGATGGACGCTATTTTGCTGGAAAGCAGGTATTTACTTGGTTTCATTCCTTCCTCAAGTATTACGTGCCAATAAACCAAGGACAAAGTTGGTCTCCGGTTCTGGAATTATTCCTGCAAACCGGCCGAAGTGCTGTTTGTGTTCCTAGGTTTTATGCATTGGTCCAGTTCTTATGAATACACAGTCGATTCATTCCAAAATTGTTGATTTTAAGAGCCAGCGATCAGACTTTTAGAAACTTGAAATGCCTGAAGTGCTAGAGCTATCAGATCTTGGATTTTGATCTAAAGCATCTGAAGTCAGAGATTTATGCTATCCTGTCAGGTCTGGTCACTCTGAGCCTGGTGATCTTGACAGCATCATTGAGAAGGCCGTCAAGCACAATTTTGACATCGGTTTTGCTGTCATAAGTGACAAGGTCATGAGGCCCGGCCTGATCACAGAACAGACGTGATGGGCCTCAAAAATCAGCACACTAGATCCCAACGAGAGATAGAGACAAAGGGCATTCTCGGCCCAACGAATCAACGGCCCAGCCCAATTGCCTCCTCCCCTTCCTCTCCTCACCTCGTCGGCGACGGCGACACAACACACCTGCAATTTTTTACCCAGAAAATCCACTTCACCTTTGCCACCGTCTCCCTCGCCGCCGCCGTCTATCCAGACCCCGCCACCTCGCCGCCCGCTGCCACCTCACCTCGGATTCACGTCGCCCATCCGCCCGCCCCACCAGCCAGAACCTCCGTCGCCTCGCTGCCTTCCCGCCTTGCTCCGCGATCCGCAGGTTAGGCAGCCGGTACCCCAAACCCTATCGCTATCGCATCCTTGGCTCGGTCGGTCGTAGAAGAGCACTGGGGGCGTGAGAGAGGGAGTCACCAGCCCTCGAGACCTCCTCCCGCTTCTACCACTCCCCCGACGCTTGCGAAATGGGCATCTCAAATCCCACCTCACTCCCTTCGTAAGCAGCCGCCCACTCACTCACTTCTCCCGTGCCATCTGCGAAATCCATGTACTATCAATTGTTCTGTGGTGTGCCAGAGTATTGCCACTTGTTATTGTACCAGTCTCAGCGAAACATGGCTTCTTGCCTCTTCTTCTTACTGTACACAGCATATATATATGCTCCTCTTTCAACTTCTCTTCCCATTTGTTCCCGTACAGTCGAATAGTAATATTCAATTGTAAATGTGTATTGGCGCTGCTCGTTTTGGTTACCCCAGTTGGGTTTCTCGTTCAAATCGCGTAACCAGTAATCACAAATTTAGCATTCACATTGATGGGGATAATAAATTGATAAATGTTCGACTATTTGGATCACTAGGCTGGGTCTTTGAAGGTGGCATGTCCTTTAGAGTTCCATGTATGAAGAGTTATTTGTATAGTGATGACTTTTTTATCACTTGAATGCTTTCAGCACTGAAACTTTGCATGAAGAATAGATTTCGCCTCGTGTGTCTGTATTATATTCACTTCAACGTGCAGTCGGTACAAAAAGGAAACCCTTCCGTCTGTTTTATTAGGCCCTGAGAGGAGAAGCAAGGCTGAAATGCCAGCGGTCTCTTCTCCATTGCACCTGATCTGGTAATGTTTAATGTCATGCACACTTCTAGTTCTGTCTCTTATAATTTGGGACTGGATTTGATTTACTTCGATGATTGGTGTCGTGAATATATGGGAAAAGGATTTCTTGGGCCGCAAGTAGTTGCATGAGCAGTTATTTTACATGGCATTGGCCAAACTTGAAGCCATGTAGATATTGTTCAAAAACCTTATATTCTGTAGTTGAGATGGCAGAGTAAGGTTTACCCACTTGTCGCAAGCTACAGCATTAGATATTGTTCAAAATGCCTTTCTTTTAACCTATTTGATGGAGGTGGCATTTCCTTCAGAATTTCGTTTGATTTGTTTGCGCAGAGATGAGTATTGTAGGTCCCGCATAATGTCATGCAACGGATGTACCAAAAAAGCTGCTAAGACTTGTCGTTTCTGTGAGTTACTTCTATTAGCTCCAATTTTGTTCACATGTTCCACTTGTTGAGTTGACAGTAAATGCTGTATGCATCATCAGAGCGGATTTGATCCTTTTGAATTTTGATGATCAGTTTTGAACTGCTTGTCGTGTTATGTTGAGCACATGGAAAATGAATTATTGCTCTGGAAGCACTTATTGCTATGTGCACCATATAGTCTTTACACTTTTAATTTTGTTGAAGAAATCACTCTTAATGAAATGCCATATGAGCTTTCAATTGGCACGGCTTAATATTGCTCGCAGAGATTGAATCATCAAGCTTTCCCCTATTGATAAAAGTTATTTATGCCAGCACTAAGAGCATTTTGCTACTATGTTGTGCTTTTGCACTCTTGAGTGCCAGAAAAATGGGTCAACTATCAAATATCACACTGATTGCTGAATAGTATTTGGTATTAAGAAATAAATCATATGGGACCTCCTCACCTTTTGGGTCCTTGATATACTTTCTCTAAAACACAAGTGGAAAATAGATGAGATGGCCAATTCATTCTGCCACATGTGTGTTTTGGAATAATCCAAATATGGTCTAAAGGTGAGATGGTCTCGTAGGATCTCCCCCCCTGGTTTTGTTCCTTGATGCCTATTTTTGAACCACTACTCCTTCAGATTCAGTTCTATCCTACAAAATACTTATTACTTTAGCGGTTTAGCTACATGGGAATAAGATTTATTGAGTAATTGGGCTACTATGAGTTGTTTGCCGAGCCATGTTGATTTGCAGACTGCAAGCACTGTCTAGCCACCAATACCAGCCTTGCAGTTTTGTACCTTGCAGTTGCCAGATGTAATCTTGCAAGTATCAACTGAGAGGCAGGTTAGACTGGCACACTGTGTGGACAGGAGTGTAAGTAAACAGCATCAAACCTTCATGTTTCTACCGGGTGAGAAGTTTAAGTTAGTCTGTCATCTTCAATTTCAACACAAGATGATGCTTTTTGTATCATTGGGAATTGAAATTAGATATCCTTATTATTTCAATCAGTTGTGTTGTTAAATTCTAAAGGTTGAAAAATGGTAATGCATAAATATTAGACATTGTTACCATAGAGTGGTAATCCAGATCCTGCTCATGAAATGTTTGTGTTAGAGTATAAGTGAATTGCCCGCTTTAACCCATCAGCTTAAGCTTTTGAGTTGAACTGGTCGGTGCATGTAACTTAATATGGTATCAAAGCCAGAGGTCTCGAGTTCGAATCCTGGTAGGCACAATTAAATAAATAATTATTGCCCGCTCCTATTCAACGTCTGAGGTCTGAGGGAGCCTCCACGTGAGGGGGAGTGTTAGAGTATAAGTGAATTGCCCGCTTTAAACCATCAGCTTAAGCTTTTGGGTTGAACTGGTTGGTGCATGCAACTTAATAGTTTGTGCTCCTGCTGTCAACTTGTTTCTGGTCCAAGCTTCAACAACTAATTGTGGAGCTGATATACCTGCTCAGGATCCTTTTCAGGAGGTTCGGGATCCTTTTTAAGAGAGAGGAATCATAGACACACTGCCTGGTGCTCATATTTCGTGATAATAAACAACTTAATTCCCTTTGTTTGTATGATTGATGATTGCTATATGCAATTGATCTTCCTTGTCTACTTAATTTTTGTGTTATGAGTGCTAGTGTCCCTGTTACTAATTTTCCGTTATTATTTTGCCAACTTCTAGAATTTTCAACTGTGTTTTCTGCTTGAGATAAATTCATTCATTTTTCTTATACAGGGCCTCTGAGATGTTGATATGAAGGGAGATCTGTAACTTGTATATATATTAGGGCTTAGTTTTTTTGTTTCCATATTTGTTTGGAGTTAGAAGCAAGGCTTCTTATGGCATCTCCGCAAGAATCCAATTCCCTGTGCTTGAAGCGAAAGCTTGTTGATGACTGCCTGTCAAAAGACTGCAAATCTCGCCGTGTCAAATCTGAGAATGGGCCCTCGTCCGATTCATTTGCTAAACGCTGCAACTGTTGCTGCACTCGACCTAACCTTGCCAACGATTGTGTCAATTTTCTGAAGAGTGGTGCGCCTAACCGTGTCATGTATTACAAAGAAGGTTCGTGGCACAATTTTCCAGAGCAAATAATGAAGTCCCTCATCGATGAATTCAAAGGAAATAAGTCAAGTGTTGTGTCTGTGATGGATGATGAGCCAATTCTTGTTGATTTCTTGTCAATGACACTTGTCAACCTAAAAACCAGAAAGCAGCGGTCTGTTGCCTGGTTTGATGACACTGGCAAGCGTTTCTTTCCTTCTCTATTCTTTGATGAGGAAAGTGATGAAATGGCCAAACGGGATTCTGGCAATGTCGATAGCACTGCACAGGGAATAATGCTAGATAAGGTTGCGAATTCTCCACCTGAAGTGGTCAAGCAAGTTGTTCTTGAATCTAGTCCGCCAGTCACTCAGAAACCTTCGACTGTGGATGTCTTGCGCAAGAAGATCACATCTGTGGAAAGAGGCAGCGAAGGCTTTCTATTTGTCCAGAACCTTTTCCTCTCTGGTATGGGCCCGTTTGCAACACCGAATAACATACTTCATGTCCACCGCTACTCTCCAAACGATATCACTGCACAATGTAGATTTGAAGCTTTTGAAAGACAGATGAAGTCAACTAAAGAAGCTCGTGGTGATGCAAATGTTAAGTATGGGTGGCTAGGATCTAGGAAGAGTGACATAGTTAGTATTCTTATTAATGGTTTGGGTACCACTGCAAATCCTGTTGAGAAAGCAGGTTTGAGTGCTGGTGTATATCTTTCACCAGAAAACCGAGCCTTTACCAGGTGTGTTTTTCCTTAACCCTGTTTTCGTGATTACAGTTTTTTTATTTGCTTAATATTATATTTATGTCACATGTTAATTTGTTTCAGTGTCGGTCTTTGTGATGTTGACGAAAAAGGAGTGCAGTATATGTTGCTTTGCCGTGTGATATTGGGGAATGTGGAAGCTGTTGAACCGGGATCACAAGAGTCATTTCCAAGCAGTGAGATGTATGATTCTGGTGTTGATGATTGTTCAAACCCAAAGTGTTATGTGATGTGGCCGTCACATCTGAGCACTCACATCCGTTTAGAATATCTTGTTAGTTTCAAGCTTGTCCCAAAAGTCCGAAGTAAGATGATTAATAAGACCTTTATCATGTCATATTGAGAAAGTTAGTCTTAACATTCTATTTGGTGCCCCTATTTTCAGATTATTTGCTTGACTTGAAGGGTTTATGGTTTAACCCATCACTAAAGGAAGTTGGAATGGATATTTCTACACTTCAACCTGTGAGGCAACCTGAATCTTGTTATTTGTTCACCATCGGCACATTGGTTTTCCTGTTAGATGCATGTCTTTTGAATATTGATTACCATGGGACAACAGAAACTTGCTCTCATATTTACTCTGCTGTTTAATGATCCCCCTCTATGCATCTTGCAACGGCAGACGATTTTAGCTTTGGTGTATGGTAGTATTCCATTTATCCAACCAAACAATCTGTTTGCAGGTAATGTGTGAAACAGGTGAAGAAGGACCAACTTCCCCATGGATATCATTCAGAGTTCTGTTTGCAGTTATTCAAGACAATATATCATCTGTGTCAAGGGAGCTTCTCTTCCATCATTATGAAGAGCTGAAGGTACTCTCAGCTTGAAAAGTTATGTTATAAGGTAGGTATTTATTGTGGTTGTTGCTGTGTGCTGAACCACCGTTTCAATCTTTCCTCCTGACAGGAAAGCATAATAACTCGTGAAGAAATGGTGAAGAAAATGATAATAATAGTTGGAGAGAAAGTACTTTTGGAGGCCTTGAAGAAGCTTCATTACTGTGTAAGTTCATAGTTGCATGCATTTTCTTGTTTCATGTCAAACCTGAGGAACCTTTAGGAGGTACTTCGTCACACATTTTGTTTCCCAATTTCACCGTAATAACCTGTTAAAGGTTGTTTTACTAAATGCTGATTGCATAAGCCTGGCTGCATAACAGAGGGCTTCTTTTCAGTTTCCAAACCCTAACCTGTATCTTTTTTGAAGCAAAAGCAATTGATCTGTGTCTCATGAATAGTATGGATATGCAACTGTTACCATACAAATTAGTCATAACAAGGCTGTTATGTGCTTAATCTACTTTTAACATTTCTATAGTTGAATTGTTTTTACTAACATTTCTATAGTAACAGCACAGTTTGTAATGGTTTGAAATTGTTTGTCCAGCTGTTGCATAGTATTTTCTTTACTCTTCTCAGGCATGATCTTGAGTCTTTCATATTAGTAATGTGCAATATTTTTCTTAATGGCATCTAGCGTCACTTTGTTTTTGGCTTCTGTTGCAGCCATCATTATGGTACAAGCCTTCTGTTGAAGCAGTGTCTAGTGATTCTGTAATGGCAGCACCAGAACAATTATCCTTGGATAAGGCAGGTGGAGATTGTTCATTAACTCTGAGTGTCAACCATGTTGATTCACATCCACCAAATGCTGTGTCTGAGCATGCCACAGTTCTTAGCACCAAAGGATGTGATACCCTTGCAGTGGATATAGTGCCCAAAAGTCAAGATTGTCTGGCACCAAGTGGTGTGCCAAAAACATCTAGTTCTGCTGTTGTCATGTGTGTGGCTTCTACAAGTGCGGAACCCAAGCGCAGAGATCCTCCTGTACAGATGATGCCACCTGGAAACTCTGCGACCTCATGTGCCGAAAACCAAGATTCCTTTGTAGGAAGAGTGGCACCTATAGTTTGTGATGGCCTTTTGAGGACAATTTCTGGAAGCTCTTCATCTCCCGGTCGGGAAGTTTGCAAATCTGCCACACCAACCACAGGACGTCCTGGTTATGCTTCTCTAGCACAAGCTAATACCTCCCAAACCCATGGAGTTTCTGCTCCAGGCGTCACTCCTAAGGGCTATGAATCTGCTGTGCCAAGCTTGTCACTTGGAAATTCCAAAAGTACAGGTGTGAAACAACTAAACTCTGTGCCAAGAATGACACCTGAAGGTCAGAAATTCCTTTCACTGGGTATTGCGTCACGAAGCCCAACACCTCGTGATTTGGTAGTAAAATGCCAGGCTGGTCCAACACTCGTTGCCATACCTCCAGTTCATGCGCCAGGTAAGCCTATCTCTGTGCAAGACGATTGCTGCCTACCAAATATGGATCATTAAGGTTGTTAGGTCTGTACAGGCCTTGGAAAATCACCATCCATGAAGATCGAGGGCCACAATTCTGTGGCACTGAGTGTCAAACCAAAGGGCAATGGTGGTCTAGCGCCAAAGTTGCATGAACCTGTAATAGCTGATACGAGCATCAAGAGCTGTGATTCTTTAGCACCGCGTATCACACCAAATGGCCATGATGGTCCAGCATCAAGTAATACAACTCCAATGGGCCATGAATCTGCGATAGCTGATACGATGCCAGAAAGCAGTCGCTCTCAAGGGCAGAGTGTGGCCACGAAGGCCTATGATGCTCATGCTCCTAAACCAAGTGCGGTGCCTGAAAACTCCTTACTCTTGAATATGAAACTGACTAGCATTAGTGCTTCATTTCTCGTTGCTTTGACTAATGCTATAATGCCTGGTGTGTGGTGGCTGCAGGAGCTGGGGAGCCGAAGAAAGAACAGGCTGCGGTAGCTGGCTCGCAGGGTAAATCATCTGTTCCAGGCCTCGATGCTAGCAGCCATGTTACTGGGGCAGCGAGCGCCCTTATCGCCCTATCGACTATGCGAGAGAAGGGCGGGCGGTAGAGCAGAAGCAGCAGTGTTAGTAAAAACTGTGTGGTTCCCGTTGGATCAGATCCTGCGATGATTCCCTGCCGTTTCGATGTACGTACGTGTGGTTGTAGCGCTGGTGGGAATGTATGGATCAGTGTATGTATGTCCTGGGACAGGAATGAATGACCCCGTCGACTCTGAACAATAAACTCTCTTTGGTCCCATCCCTATGCACATGGTTGCTGTTGGTGGTCTCTGTCTTTGTGCCTGCTGTGCCCGTTGCTTGGTAGCAGTTGTGATGAATCTGCCAATGCCCTGGTTCTTCTCATGCATGGACATTGTTGGGAGATAATGTTCTGAAAAATACAGAAAAAATGTGTGGAAAGTGCTATGGTCTCACAGACAGACACATAATGTGTTTGTGGAGTTGGAGATGGAGAGCAGCCGATGAAAATACAGGAAGCGTCATTTGGCCAACAATTGCACCGGATAGGAGTGCTACAGAAGGTAAATATTATCTATTTCCTTTTTCTTCTTTTTTTTTTGCAAAAATGATGACGTCGTTGGGTAACTGGTTACATCTTATAACAAGGGGGCAAAAAGAAGATACAGTAGTTGGGCCGTTGGAGATGGTCGCTACAAGTTTAATTTATATACTTTTATTATTCATTCAGTAGAGATTGATCAGTGACGCAAGTCCATACGTTATTAGCTAGCAGACGCACGCGTTTTTTTGAAGGCATCGATTGCGTCGCATCAAAAAGACCAAAACATATGCATGTGTCGAAAATCTACATGGCCATTTATTTGATGGATGGATGGATCATTTTTCCTAGCTACTATAGGGCTCGCATTCTTTAATGCACAACACGTGCACATTGACGAAACTAAGGGACTCGTCTACTGTCTATGTAGTACTTGTTACAATACTACTAATGGTGTTTAATCTCCTCCTTAATAGACCACCATCATGACCCTATTTACAATAGGATTTACCCCCTCTCATTAACATGTTTATGAGGCTTTATGGGGTATTATTCCCTTGTGTAACCTCCATGGAGGACCTTGTATATATACCCATGGTGGATCAATGGAAAAGAAGGGGACACTACATATTCTTGTCTCAATTGTCATTTACATTGTCATTCCAATTACAACACGTTATCAGCACCGTTCTACCAACTGAGCTACGATCGCAGAGATTGTACGGGAGTCAATCCGATGGATGAGGAAATGTGTCTTGTTGATAGTGCTACCACTAACTCTATACTTAGAGAAATAAAATATTTCCAAAATCTCACAAAGAATAAAGGAAATATTTTAACAATCGCTGGACGCGATTCTGTAATAGTCGGTTCTGGACGAGCCACTATTATGCTACCTATGGGTACAACGATAACAATTGAGGATGCACTCTTGTATCCCGATTCAACTCGTACCCTGCTAAGTTATAGAGATATCCGCAAAAATGGGTTTCATATTGAAACTCACAATGACTATAATGAGGAATCCCTTCTCATTACAAAGGACAACGGATATGGCAAACAGACACTAGAAAAATTTCCCTCGCTCCCGTCTGGATTGTACTATACATATATCAAACCCGTACGACATGTTGCGTACAAAGTAATTTTTCAGAATGTCAATGCATTCCAAACTTGGCATGATCGCCTTGGTCACCCCGGCATAGGGATGATGAGAAAAATTACGAAAAATTCTGTTGGTCACAATCTAAGTGATGCAAGATTTTCCCAATCCTCGGATTTTATTTGCACCGCATGTGCAACTGGGAAATTAATTTTGAGACCCTCTTATCTCAAAATTCAAGCCGAACCGCTCAAGTTCCTTGAACGCATTCAAGGAGACATATGTGGTCCCATTCAACCTTTGTCTGGACCGTTCAGGTACTTCATGGTTCTAATAGACGCATCTACACGATGGTCTCATGTGTGCCTCCTTTCCACACGGAACCATGCATTCGCTAAGATCATTGCTCAAGTTATCAAACTTAGAGCAAATCATCCTGAACATCAAATCCAGTCAATTAGAATGGATAATGCCGCTGAATTTTCCTCACGTGCCTTCAATGATTATTGTATGGCCTTAGGAATTCAAGTTCAGCATTCGGTCAAAATGGTTTGGCTGAGTCTCTCATCAAGAGAATCAAACTTATTGCACGACCATTACTACAGAATAGCAATCTCCCAACCTCATGTTGGGGTCATGCAGTCTTACACGCTGCTGACTTAATACAATTGCGTCCAACTGCTTATCATGCAACCTCCCCGTTGCAACTAGTACGTGGAAATATTCCAAACATTTCCCATCTGCGTAAGTTCGGTTGCGCTACATACGTACCGATCTCACCACCGCAGCGTACATCTATGGGCCCTCACAGGAAACTGGGGATCTATGTGGGATATCAATCTCCGTCGATCATAAAATACCTGGAGCCCCTCACAGGGGATCTATTCACGGCCCGGTATGCTGATTCTATCTTTGATGAAGATCATTTCCCGACATTAGGGGGAGAACAAACAAACCACAAAGAATGCCAGGAAATCAATTGGGATGCCACAGCTATCTCCAATGATGATCCACGTACATCTGAGACTGAACTACAAGTTCAGAAAATCATCAATTTGCAACACATTGCAAATAATATGCCAGATGCATTTACTGATTATAAGGGTGTTACAAAATCCTACAATCCTGCGAGAAATGTGCCGGCAAGAGTAGAGGTACCAAATAAAACTACTCCACTCCCAAGTAAGAGGGGGAGAAGTACGGCCATTTCCAAGGATGCAGCTCCTAGCAAGCAAAGGAAAAAGAAGAATTCTTCCAACCAAGTAAATGCAACTCAACCTCATGTTGAGCAACACCCTGTGGAGGTCCAACCTTCACATCCCACATCAACAGTGCACTCAATTACTGATGTTGGGACATCGGAATGCCCTGATGCAACCATTTTGGGAAATGATGATGCATCTCAAAGGGTACACGAAATTTCCATCAACTATCTCGAGTCTGGAGAATCATATGACCGAAAGACTACATTTGCCGACATGCATTTCTCCGCAATGGTTGCTGAACTCCTCCAAAATGATCCAGATCCTAAATCCATGGCAGAGTGCAAAAAGCGCTCGGACTGGAATCTGTGGAAGGAAGCAATTCAAGCAGAAATAGCCTCGCTTACTAAAAGAAAGGTATTCTCTCATGCAATGCCTACACCTTCAAAAGTATTCCCTGTGGGATACAAATGGGTTTTCATCCGAAAACAGAACGAGAACAATGAGGTGGTGAGATACAAAGCAAGACTTGTAGCACAAGGGTTCACGCAGAGACCCGGCATTGATTTCAATGACACATACTCTCCAGTTATGGATGGAATAACATTCCGATATTTAATATCTCTGGCTGTACAAAATCATCTATCTATGCAGTTGATGGATGTAGTGACTGCATATATCTATGGGTCACTCGATTCGGACATATATATGAAGGTCCCTGACGGGATCCCTATACCGAATCAAAACGCAAACCGCAACATGTATTGTGTAAAGCTTCAAAAGTCACTTTATGGCTTAAAGCAGTCGGGAAGAATGTGGTACAACCGACTCAGCGAGTACCTTCTGCAGAAGGGATACTCCAACAGTAATGATTGCCCATGCGTCTTCATCAGGAAGTCCCAAACGGGATTTTGCATTATATCTGTATATGTCGATGATTTAAATATCATCGGACACCAACAAGATATTGATGAAGCCCGCAATCATCTAAAGACGGAGTTCGAGTTGAAGGATTTGGGACACACCAAATTTTGCTTAGGCCTACAGCTTGAGCACCTTCCAACTGGAATTTTTATACATCAGTCTGCCTATATCCAGAAAGTATTGGAGAGATTCAATATGGATAAATCTCATCCTTCCAAAACTCCTATGGTTGTTCGGTCTTTAGAAATGGAGACTGACCCATTTAGACCACGGGATGAAGGAGAAGATGTTTTGGGCCCTCATGTTCCATATCTTAGTGCCATTGGAGCGCTCATGTACCTTGCAAATTGCACCAGGCCTGATATTGCATTTGCAGTGAATTTACTAGCTAGATACAGCGCTGCTCCCACCAAACGTCACTGGACTGGAGTAAAGCATATCCTCAGATATGTGAATGGCACAAGGGATCTTGGACTATTCTTTAAAAGAGGCCCAAATTCAGATATCGTTGGTTACGCTGACGCTGGATATCGATCTGATCCCCATCATGGCAGATCTCAAACAGGCTTCGTGTTCCTACACAACGAAACAGCCATCTCGTGGAAGTCATCGAAACAAACCTTGGTGACTACTTCCACCAATCATTCTGAGATAGTAGCACTATACGAGACCTCACGTGAATGCGTTTGGCTTCGCAGGATGATTAACCACATACAACAATCTTGTGGTCTAGGTGTAATTAACTCACCAACCATTATCTATGAAGATAATGCAGCTTGTGTTACACAGATGGAGACAGGTTATATCAAAAGCAATATCAATAAGCATATTTCTCCTAAGTTGTTCTATCCTCATGAGCTGCAACAACAAGGAGAAATTGATATCTTGCAAATTAAATCTTGCGATAATCTCGCTGATTTATTTACTAAGTCACTACCAGCCTCCACATTTGAAAAATGTGTTAAAGGGATTGGAATGCGACGTCTTAGAGATTTGCAAGGTTCAGGGGGAGAAATCTCCTAGATATTGACTTGTCACAACATCATATTGTACTCTTTTCTTTTTATGAGTTTTTCCTCACAAGGTTTCTCATAGAAAGTTTTTAATGAGGCAATATTTACATAAGCTCATGTCATATTTCTTATTTTCCCCATAGGGGTTTTTAAAAGGAATATCAAAGACATGTATTGCTATCTAAACTATACATGAGTTTTCTCCTGAAAAGGTTTTTCTCATGCAAGTTCACAAAGAGGCAATAATCATAATGTGCTATACTTTTTCCTTTTTCTCCCACTAGGGTTTTAAGGAGTTTTAATAGCATATCTACCAATATATTTCCTCTTTTTTGTCCTACAGGAATTTTTGAAGGAACAATACTTTTTCATTGATCTCAAAGAGGATTCGATTAAGGGGGAGTGTTACAATACTACTAATGGTGTTTAATCTCCTCCTTAATAGACCACCATCATGACCCTATTTACAATAGGATTTACCCCCTCTCATTAACATGTTTATGAGGCTTTATGGGGTATTATTCCCTTGTGTAACCTCCATGGAGGACCTTGTATATATACCCATGGTGGATCAATGGAAAAGAAGGGGACACTACATATTCTTGTCTCAATTGTCATTTACATTGTCATTCCAATTACAACAGTACTAACAGTTGATGGAGTACTGTTAGATTAGATTAGATGTTGCTTTTTTGGAATGGAAAGGAAATATATGTACTCTCTTCGTTCCAAATTATAATTCATTCTAAAAATCTTAGAGAGTCGGAAAGAATCTTGGAGAGTCAAATCTTTTTCAAGTTTGACCAAAATTATATAGAGAAATACAAAAAATTATGACATCAAATAAGTATATCGCCTATCTTATTATATAAATTTGGTTAAACTTAAAAACTTTGACTCTCCAAAATTCTTAGAATGATTTATAATTTGGGATGAAGAGAGCACGTATCGTTTTCGCAGCACGCACATTTGCGTGCAAGATCAACAAGATGGCCCACTTGCTTGCCTTGCAAATTAAATCAGTCTCGAGTCACCGAGACTTGCTCAGCTCATGCATGCGTCCATATATATGACTGATTCAAGTCACTAAACCAGCTGGCTCACTAGCAGCTCCAACTGCATACACGCACGTTGGGTAGCATAGCAATGCAAAGATAGTACTACCGTTTTTTCTTCTCCTGTGACTATTATATATTATATAGTCGTCTACAATTAACTTCGATGATGTGTTGCTGTTGCTGTACATACATACATATCATTACAGCAAGTGGCTTGACCTTAATTTCGACCACGTGCAGTTGATCGATGATCAGTTTTTTTATTTTCCCTGTCTAATCCTGATTCATGCATGGACAGATGCAAGTTAGGGATGGGTTACCAGCTTTGGTAGACTCTTTGTGATAGTGGTGGCAAGCATTTGTTTTGGGTGTGAAGAAAACAATTGCTAAACAAGTAGCAGTGTTATGTAAAAAAAAACTTGACGGTTCATCAACATTGAGTTTTCCCTAGTATTCTATATTTTTCTTTAGGTTGTGTACTTGTCTGTATGTCTCCTTATGTGAAATATAGGTAGCTGGCTTTAGGATTGGTGCAACAATCTTGTATTCATTACTTCATGATCTCTGGCTAGCACCCAATCGGTTACACCATTAATTAGTTCAAAGTTAAGAACAATCAATCACACTGGTTTTCTTTTGTGATCAAAGGCCAGAGAGTTTAAATTACGCCACCCTGTCCATACCATTTTTTGTCAGCATTCCACATCAGGCAAGGCACCTACTCCTAACTCTTCTCATTCCGATCATTTTTCATACTTAGTTCATGCAAAATAGTTTGAGATACAAATAGTGGAATAATGGAGCTGCACGTTAATAATATGCTCATGCAACTTTCAACCTCAACAAACAAAATAAAGGGTTCCGGTTGTTGCTGAATCTTTATATATCAAAACTTCAGAGATATGCACATGTCTGCTATGCTCTTGTGTATCTTTGGTAATATATATATGCAAACATCAAATAAGGTTCAATCAATTACTTGGTTTGTGGATATGAAGAAATCAAGCACTTGAAAGTTTAATCCATTCTTGATCATAATAGCTGGTAACAGTCAAGTTTAACATCCCTATCAATTGAATTGTATCGGTCCAAGCATTCTATGAAATAGTCAATTCGTCACATGTCTATAGTAATTTCAAACAATAATGTCCACATCATTACATGAAGTTAGGCTTACATATATACGATCTTTGATCTAAAGCTCTATTAATTAAGGTCATAATAGACTACAAAAATAAAATACAATGTGCTGTTTTTTTGTGTGTGGCATGCTGTTGTGTATCCATATGATTCCCAACAAGCTAGGACACATTTGATTCAACGATTTAGACTTTTGTAAGTAGTTTTGAAACAATACACAGTAATATTGTAGCTATATACTCATTTAGTATATATGCAAAGTTTTTAATTAATATCTACTGTACTAAACAAATATGGGAGGAGCCAGAGTAAAAAGGGACTTAAGAAGGGCGGAATATACCTAGAGATTTGTCCTCTGACGCCAATTCATGGAAATAAGCGATCCATGTACCTAAACCATGAATAGTTTTTAGATCTCCTAATATATAGTCCCTTTTCTTTTTTTATTTGCTTCTTGATGATGGTTCATGTTGTTACTCCAACTTGCTTGGGACTAAAAGGTTTTGTTGGTGTGTTTTACCTCCTTTGTTGGTTAAGATAGCAAATATTTCCATTTAAATGATTGGTGTGAATGCTTGGCTTGCCTGTACAACATAAGTATATTCAGCCTCTATTGATATAGAAGAGTCATCTACTAACATTTGTGTTTAGCTTGTAAATGAGTCATCATCTATCTGAAGAGATATGCTTCTAAATTGAATTTGTTATAAATAAAAGGAAATAAAATAAAAGGCCGCATCCCAGGAATAATATTTTCATTTTTCATTTAGCTTCTAAATCTTATAATATTTTCTTTGTTTTCTCCACAAATTTCATGTACAAGAAAGTTAGCCTACAAGGATATAGAGAATGATGATGCGTGCATTTATAATCAACTCTTGCAATGGCTCTTCCATCACGTGCGAAATCATGGACATGCATTTTTTGTTTTTGAAAAAAAAGTCCATTTTAGGTCCTAGGCTTCTAGCTGTTCTTTCTTTTCCATTGAAATGAGATCAAATCATACCTACTGAAATTTGTCTTCTTCTCTCTTTATCAAAGTTGTGTTTCGGCTTAAACTAATTTGTGAGGGTGATATATAGTTGACATATTTATCACAAGTTACAAAAGTATACCAATTATTTTGTCAGTTCAGAGCATTTTATGTTACTTTAATCCTTGCTATATAAAAACACATGAAAATAACGATAAAAACTGTATATGCATGTAATTTTCTAACATAGCCTGTGGTCACATATATATTTTGTCCATGAAATTTGAACTTGTAGCATCGTAGGAGAAAAAATTGAAAGGGACAATAACCAATTTCATTATTAGCGGGTAAACAAATATGAATAGTTTGGGAAAGAAATTGAGTAAATACTTTGTACAATGTCCAAATATATAAAATGATTTGTTTGAGTAGTACAAATAGACTTTTATTATTTTTCTTGTGTATGTATATATATAGGTATGAATGAATATCCTTCCAATATATTCTATCACACTGATATTGTCTAGTACACACAAATCCCATGTTGTTAATGCATATTATCATATCTCCTTAACCTCATGATCACAAACAATCTCTCTCTCTCTCTATATATATATATATATACCCCCACTATGATACATCTCCATACAACCAGATAGATCAAAGAAACCATCACTTCTCATCATGGCAACTATCAATGTCCATTGCTGGCCAGAACCCATTGTACCTGTACAGTTCCTTTCAAACTCTGGTGTGCCCACTGTGCCACAACAATACATCAAACCTCCATCTGAGCGTCCTAGTGGTAGCATAACTACTAGCATGAATTGTCCTGATCTTAGCATCCCTATCATTGATCTTGCATGCTTCTCTAACATCCCTGAGCATCACAGAACGGTGCTGGAAGCAATCCGTGATGCATGCAAGAACTGGGGTTTCTTCCAAGTAGTGAATCATGGTGTGGACATCGATTCTGTAAAGAGGATGAGAGAGGCATGGAGGGAGTTCTTTGACCTGCCCATGGAAGAGAAAATATTGTACTCAAACTCACCAGTGACATACGAAGGCTATGGGAGCCGCCTTGGGGTTGAGAAAGGTGCAACCTTGGATTGGAGTGATTATTACTACCTAAACCTCCTGCCAAATGATATGAAGAACCTTGAGAAGTGGCCAGAGATGCCTTGTCACCTGAGGTAATACATGAATGAGAAATTTTATACAGTATATCTAGCTTAATTAAACTTTCTCTTCAGCACTTTATTTATTATGCATGCATTTGCATGTTTTTATGCATGCATGGTGTGTTACCTTCTGTTATGTTAGAATTCAGGTGTCTTTTGCTTCTGTTTGTTATTACCATAAAATACACAATTAAAGAACTAACTTCTATATGATCGATGTGCATATGATGAGTGAAAGCAGCCCTTACACATATATGTGAATCATCCTGATCGAATGAAAACTCATATAGTATGTGTCAAGAAACTTAATTATCGATCTCTTGTGTGTATATGTATGTGCAGGGAGGTGACTGAGAAGTATGCATCTGAGCTTATGAATCTGAGTGAAGTATTGCTCAAGACCATGCATGTCAAGCACCTTAGGATTAGATGAGGACTACCTTCACATGGCCTTTGGTGGAAGCGATGGCATCTCAGCAAGCATGCGTGTGAACTACTATCCAAAGTGCCCAGAGCCTGAGCTGACCCTTGGCCTCTCCTCTCACTCTGATCCTGGCGGTATCACCTTGCTCCTCCTTGACGAAAACGTCACGGCGGCGGGGACGCAGGTACGCAAGGGGGACACATGGGTCACGGTGCAGCCGATCCCGGGCGCCTTTGTTGTAAATGTTGGAGATCAAATCCAGGTTATTACTAGTACTCGATCGATGCAATATATATGGTGGATGATGATGATACACGTACTATGATGCATGATATATATGCATGCATGGATGATAAATGGAACTGCAGATCTTGAGCAACGGCGCGTACAAGAGCGTGGAGCACCGCGCACTGGCTAGCTCCGGCGACGACGACCGCCTCACCATCGCCTTCTTCTGCAACCCATGCGGCGACCTCCCCATCGCGCCGGCGGCTCAGCTGGTGGGCCCCGAGTCGCCGGCGGTGTACGGTCAGCCGGCCGTCACCTTCAACGAGTACCGCAAGTACGTGCGCACCAAGGGCGCCCGAGGCAGGGAGCAGGTGGACTCCCTCTCCCTCTGATATATCCCTCTCCGATCCGCCGGCAGCACCGCCACCGCCGCCTAGCTGCGCTGCACGGCGTACTCGAGCAAGAGAGATGAGAACATCATCGTGCAGTGCAACTATGATGATATATCTTCTATCTGTATCTTATTACGTGTACTGTATTAAGTATTGTTTACCCACCATGTATATATTTGGCTTGTGCAGCGTGTTTGTAACTATCCTCGTGTGTAGTTTGTAACTAAGTACAGTATATTTTAGTTTGGATTTCAATTGTGTGTAACTCACATGAATATACATGATGATATACAGGGCCGTACCTACGATCCGAAGGCCCCTGAACAAAGTACATAATGGGGCCCTAAAATATGAGAAAATTGAAGTATATTTCACTTAATTATAAAGCTTCAAACTATATATGGTCCTACACTGCTAAGAACAGACCAAATCTTAATGCTAAAAGTGTATAAAGTAGTACTCAAGTAACAAATTAGCATCCCTAGCAGCTAGCATAGGAGTAGTATAGCACGAGAAAGCAAAATGATAACGAGAAATAAAGTTGCCAAGCAGACCGGTGGACGTGGCTATTAGGCCTTACGTTGGTGAGTTGATCTATCTAGTTAACAAACCAGAAATTGCAACTTGCAAGTCCTTTTTGATAGGGTACAATTTATTTTTCTATTTAAAAAATTAGCTATTACTAATTAGTTGTATTTGCTGTAAATTTGGAGGCCCTGAACAGCTGCCCACCTCGCTCCTGATGATATATATAGCGCCCACGAAACATGCTTGATATAGAAACGTGAAAAATCGGCTAGCTTCCACTGAGCGTGTGAGATGAGGAGGCGCGGCGGCGGATGGAAAAAAAATCGGGTACGGACCATCTCTATATATACGAATCCTGTGCAGATTGTACGGCTGCAGTGTGAGCCTATTTAATTCTTTTCTCTTCTGTGTTTCGTTACAGTATATTTGTCATGCATCCAATCCCTACAGTGCTCTCTGCAGATGGTCCTCACTAGATTTGTTTCCTGGCGGATCGAGTGACCAGATTGAAACCATGCATGCTACTGGACGCCAAGATTCCTCCAGAAAAAACAAGCATAAAGAGGTGTTGGGAACATCACTAGGAACGCCAAAAATCCATGACTAGGGCTGGCCATTAACAGTGGCGGATGCAGAATAGGATCGAAAGAGAGACTTACTCTCTCTCTTTATTCTTCTTCTATCTCTACATTTTTTTTCTTTCCTTCACCTCCTTTTTTCCCTCACCCTCCATATATTTTCATTAATGTACCAACCGTAGGGAGGGCTAGAGCCCCCCTCGCCAATCCGCCCCTGGCCGCTAGGGCGCGTAGAAAACCTAATAAAGAGCACACCATGTTATCATCATCCGATCGAGATAGTATATATATATGAAAATTGGATAGAAAAGGTTCGAGATGATGACCAGTAGCTACCACTGAACTTTTTCAATTCTGGCATGATGGTTATCAATCTTGTGAAACAAAATAAATATATAAACCAGAAATGAAGTATTTAGCAGGTAGGCACATAACACTAATGCATCTCATTTATTGAATTTGCTATACCCCTAAGGTTGATAGGAAAACATTAGACATGAATATTAATTAAATTTTCAAATATCCATCAACAGATTGACATTAAACATTTTTATGCTTCATTTAATATTGACATAACAACTCCTAAAGGGCAGCCATAATGGCTAGCTTATACACTAGCTCTAAGCATCGTTTCATATTTTAATAAAAAAAACTGAAAAGTTAGCTCTTGATTAAGAGCTAGACTTATACACATATTTTAAGCACATGTGTGAGTATCATGTGGGCTAAACCATATTATGAGTCATTGCTAAAATAAAGCTAGCATTGTTGAAGATTTTGGCTTAGAGCTAGCAGCTAACTCATACCACTGCGGGTGCCTTAACCAACACAATTTTTTATCAAATATCCATGGACTAGAAGGGATACAACATTGATGAGCGTTAGTCTTGATATTGTAAGTGCAATCAAGCCCTAATTGTGGGTTTTGGTGATAATGACCACATGATTGGAGAACTAATGAGATTTATGAAGATGACAAGCAGGTTAATGTTAAGAAAGGATGATGCATATGTGTTGGTGGATCCCTCATACTATATTTCATCGGATCCGGACTCAAAGCGCAATATCAAGCCTTTTCATTTGAATTTGAGTTATAGGAATGTCGTACTATCAAGGGGGAATGCAAATACATTGCTATGGCTGAATGACATGTGCTCAAACCAACCCAAGCCATCCTTATTCCTAACCAAAGACAGCTGCACTGAATTCAGATTTGTTCCTGTCTGTCTGGTAGGCGCGGCAGTGACGCCCAGGGCGCGACAGTGCCGGGCTAAGGCCGACACTGCCGCGACTTATTGTAACCGTTGGAAGGCAGGGGATATTTACTCCATCTCTCTGCCACCCCAACGGTTACCCACGACCATAACTCTTCTCCTACCTCCAGACAAGGCTTCTCTTCCCCATTGAAGGCCCCCAAGCTCTCTCTCACCTAATCTTTGATTCCTATTGATTCCAAGTGAGTTAGAGCCTCAAACTTTTACCAAAGAGAAGCCCTAGCTGAGATCTACTTCCTAGAGCACTTGATTTGAGCCATAGCCGGTGGATTTGCTTCTATTACTCTTGGGTTCTTGGAACCCTAGCCGGCTAGGCGTCGCCCTAGAGCCTTGCCAACTTGTGTGGCGGCCTAGGGAGGTTTGTAATCATTTGTACAGCTAGTATTATTACCCCTCACCTCAAGGATTTGGTTCCTTGACTTGAGAACGAGGTAGAGTTGCAAAGCTCATGACCTAAGTGGTCAACCTCAACAACGTGGAGGTAGGCAAGCCTTGGTGGCGAGCTGAACCACGGGATAAATCACTTGTCTCTTATGCTTACTTGTTTTTCATACTTCATACTTGTGAGCTTGTGATAGATTCTAGGGTTTGGCCCGATCTACTCTCTACTTCATATTCGGCTTGTTAGAGTTAGTTCTGCTGGTTCAGAAAACTTGTTGTAGCATTTCCATTCATATAGAATCAGTTTGTTGTGGCTGGATTTCGAATTGCAGTCTTAGGTTCTACTCTGCACGGCAGTACCGGGCTGAGGCCGACAGTGCCGGGAAGCGGTAGTGCCGGGCACAGAGCGGTAGTGCCGGGCATATCTAATTAAGTTTTGAGTTGTGATTTTTGACAGGCCTATTCACCCCTCCTCTAGGCCACACAGGTCCTTACAAGTGGTATCGGAGCCTGGTCTCTCAGCAGCACTTCACCGTGCGAGAGAATGGCCACCGCGGAGGAACAAGTAACGTTAGCGTTGTGCAACCCACACCCGAAGTGGAAATGCACACCGCTAGCAGCAATGAAAGTCTCTCCACAGCAAGTGAGAAGGCACTTCCTCAAAGGGATGTGTCGGCCGGAGAGCTCGCAAGAAGAAAGGAGGAAAGAAGGTTGAGAAGAGAAGCAAGAGCCAAAGCAAGAGAAGATGCAGCGGCTCTCAAAGCAAGAGAAGATAAGGCTCAAAGAAAAGAAGAGAGAAGGATTAGAAGAGAAGAAAGAGCCAAGAGGAGAGAAGAAAAGAAGGAGGAAGAGCTCCAAGCAAAGAAGAGTGTGAACTTGAGTGATGACTCAAGTAGCACCGAAGATGGAGACGATCACTTCTCCTACATGCTCAAGAACAACAAGAAGAAGAAGGAGGAGATGAAGAAGTCATATGGAGAAGTATCCTTTAACTATTCCTCTATGACTAACCATGACTCTAGGCCTCTCATCAATGTGCCCGCGGGCAAGTTACCTCATTTCGACGGGACTAACTTTGCCAAGTGGAAGCACATTATGAAGACCTATCTTATTGGTCTTCATCCAGGTATTTGGGAGATAGTACACAATGGACTTGAAGCACCGGTTGATCCAAAGAGCCCCACTCAAGATGAATTCCGCAACATTCATCTCAATGCCCAAGCCACTAGTGTGTTACTTAGTGCCTTGGATGGTGATGAGTACAACAAGGTCATGGGAGTTGAGGTTGCAAAAGAGATTTGGGACACTTTGCACATTGCTCATGAGGGAGTGGACAAAGTGAGGCAATCCAAGATTGATTTGTTGATGGCTAAGCTCAACCGATTTGTGATTTGTGATGGTGAAGGCCCACAAGAGATGTTTGATAGATTGATGGTGATTGTTGGCAAGATTAGAGGGCTAGGTGGAAATGAAATCAATGATCACAAGGTTGTGAAGATCATGTTAGAGGCATACTCACCTAGGAATGAGACCGTAGTGACATTGATTAGGGACAAGAAGAAGTTTGAGCAATTCACACCTAGTGATGTGCTTGGAAGGATTATCACCTTTGACATGCAAAGAGAAGAGGCAAATGAGAGAAGGAAGCTTGGAGAGTTGCAAGCTAGGCTAGATGGGATGAAGATCATGGATGTGGCACTTAAGGCTAGCAAGCCATCAAGGCAAGCAACATCAAGCAAGGCAAAATCAAGCAAGCAAGCCCAAGCAACAAAAGAAGAAAATTGAAGTTGAGGACAACACATCATCCTCTTGTGGAAGTGAAAGTGATTGTGAAGAATTTGAAGAAATTGGTGATATAGCTCTTTTCATGAGAAAATACCGCAAGGGGCTCAAGAAGGAAGGTTACAAGTTTGTGAAGAGAAGGTTTCCAAACAAGAAGAAAAGAACTTGCTACAATTGTGGAAGCACCGATCATTTCATAGCACATTGTCCACATGAGAAGAAAGACAACAACTTCAACAAGGGCAAGAAAGATGACAAAGGCACTTACAAGAAACACAACAAGAGATACATGGGAGAAGCTCACATTGGACATGAATGGGATTCAACCGCACAAACCTCAAGTGAAGAAGATGAGAACATAGCAACAATAGCATTTCAAAAGTCATCTCCTTCACCAAGGCTATTCAACAACTTGTCCGATGATGATGATGGCAACTCCCACACTTGTTTCATGGCCAAGAAATATAAGGTGAAAAAGACTCCTAAATCCTCTCTTCCACCTAGTGACATCTCTAGTAGTGAACTTAGTGATTCCTCTAGTGATGATGATTCTAGTGATGAAGAGATAAATATGATAACTAAAAGGTTGGACAAGAAAACCAAACTCTTTATCACTAAGCTAATGGAGGAACTAGAAAGTGTACAAGCCGAGCTAGCAATAAGTGAGGATGCTCTCATCAAACAAGAGGACCTCTACATTGCTTGCAAGGAAGCTCTTGCATTAGAGAGAAGTGAGTTGGACGTCTTGCACGAGGCCTTGGCCAAAGAGCAAGATGAACATGCTTCCCTAAAGAAGACTCATATTGCACTCAAGGAAAAGTATTGTGGCTTAGATGAAAAGCACAAAGAACTTGAGCTGCAATATAACCTTCTTTGGGAAAGCAACTCAACTCTCCCTAAAGCAAATGTCACTTCTATTCCCTCCACTAGTGAAGGTTGTGGAAAATGCTATAATGTTGATTTGAATGTCTATTCCACTAACCTTGTGAACATGGAGGCCATGACAAAGGAGATAGCAAGATTGACAAACATTATTGCAAATGGTTGTGTCAAGTCTCCCACAAGTGCAAATGAGAAGACTCAAGAGAAGAGCAAGCCCAAGTTCAAGAATGGACGGCGTCCTTCCATAAAAGATGGGTTGGGGCACGAAAAAGGAGCTAAGACTAATGGAAGAAGGACAGTGAATGGCTATGAGTGTGTGAGGTTTGAGAAGAAGGGTCAGATTGGTACAGTTTAGCCTGCACAGACCGCGGCAGTGCCGCGCCAGAAGGCGACAGTGCTGGACCCCGGCAGTGCCGCCCCCAGGCCGGCAGTGCCACGCCCTAAGAAAGGGAAGGCTACCAGTTTACCTTCTGCTCAGTCTCACACACAGCACAAGCAGGTGCCCAACCCGAAGCACGGATCTCAGAAACCAAAGGAATCAATTTGGATGACCAAGAACAAGTTTGCACATCAACCCAAGATAGAAGCCCCAAGGAAGAGCATGTCATCTTGTTACATATTAGAACACAACAACAGTGGTAAAGTTGTTGCGAAATATGTTGGTGATAACAAGAGGACAACCGATAAGTTTATTTGGGTTCCTAAGATACTTGTGACTAACTTGCAAGGCCCCAATATCAATTGGGGACCTAAATCAAGGAACTAAACTTGTTTTGCAGGCATACTCCTCCGGTGGATCAAGTTGGGTGCTTGATAGCGGATGTACAAATCATATGACCGGAGAAAGGAGTATGTTCTCATCATATTCCCCAACTTCAAATGCTAGTGAAAACATTATTTTCGGTGATAACTCCAAGGGGGATGTGTTAGGACTTGGTAAAGTTGCCATCACACTTAGCATTCAATTACTAATGTCTTACATGTTGATTCGTTGAGTTACAACTTGTTATCCGTCTCACAATTGTGTGGGATGGGTTTCAATTTTCTCTTTACGGATGAGGGTGTGGAAGTCTTTAGAAGGGAGGATTCCTCTATTGTCTTTACGGGTCGTTTGAAAGGGAAGCTTTACTTAGTTGATTTCAACAAAAGTGAAGCCAAACTTGAGACTTGTTTAGTGGCAAAATCTAGCATGGGTTGGTTATGGCATCGCCGACTAGCTCATGTTGGGATGAGGAACTTGGCCAAACTTCAAAAGGACAACCACATCCTAGGACTAACCAATGTTGATTTTGAGAAAGACAGAGTATGTGGAGCTTGCCAAGCCGGAAAACAAGTAGGCGTACCTCACCCACCAAAGAGCTATGACACTACTACTCATCCATTGGAGTTGATCCACATGGACCTCTTTGGACCGGTTGCCTACCTCAGCATCGGCGGTAACAAACATGGTCTTGTTATTGTTGATGACTTTTCTCGTTTCACTTGGGTATTCTTTTTGCATGATAAGAGTGTAGTGCAAGAGAAGGTCAAGATGTTCATACGAAGAGCTCAAAGGGAATTCAGTTTCAACATCAAGAAGGTTCGTAGTGACAATGGAACCGAATTCCGAAACACCCAAGTGGAAGAGTTTCTTGATGAAGAGGGCATCAAACACGAGTTTTCATTTCCATACATCCCTCAACAAAATGGCGTGGTGGAGAGGAAGAATAGAACACTCATTGACATGGCAAGAACGATGCTAGATGAATACAAGACGCCAGACATCTTTTGGGCCGAAGCCGTCAATACCGCTTGCCATGCAATCAACCGCCTCTACCTCCACAAGAGAAGAAAGAAGACCTCCTATGAGCTGCTCACCGGTAACAAGCCAAAGGTGTCGTACTTTAGAGTATTTGGGTGTAAATGTTTCATTTTGAACAAGAAGCCCAAAGCCTCTAAGTTCGCATCTAAGGTTGATGAAGGTTTTCTTCTCGGTTATGGATCAAACGAGCATGCCTATCGTGTTTTCAACAAGGCCTCCGGCAAGGTTGAAATAGCGATAGACGTGACGCTTGATGAAACTAATGGCTCTCAAATAGAGCAAGTTGATGAAGTTGTTGTAGGTAATGAGGAACCACCTTGCGAAGCAATCAAGCAATTAGCTATTGGTGATATCAGACCACAAGAACAGCAAGCTACTGATCAGGAAGGTCCTCAAGCTGAAGCTCCTGCTGGGACTAGGAACTTACAGTCCCCGGCAGTGCCGGCCACAGCCCCGGCAGTACCGGGACCCGGTAGTGCCGGGCCGAGCCAAGCAGTGCCGGGCAGTTCCAGGGCAGCTGAAGCCACTCCACTTCGTGGAGTGAACCTACAACCCATCTTCGAGCAAGATGAAGAAATTGCAGAAGATGAAGCAGAACCCATTGATCATCCAAGGCTCAAGCAAACTATTCAACGGGATCATCCCGTTGACAACATTCTTGGGAGTCTTCGAAAGGGGTAACAACACGCTCTCATTTGGCAAATTTCTGTCAATATTACTCGTTTGTTTCCTCTTTGGAACCTCTCAAGGTAGAAGAAGCTCTTGAAGATCCAGATTGAGTGATGGCCATGCAAGAGGAGCTCAACAACTTTGAGCGAAATCAAGTATGGTCACTTGTGGAAAGACCAAACACCAATGTCATTGGAACCAAATGGGTCTTTCGCAACAAGCAAGATGAAGAAGGTGTGGTGACAAGGAACAAGGCAAGATTGGTAGCTCAAGGGTACACTCAAGTAGAGGGATTGGACTTTGAAGAAACATATGCACCGGTTGCTAGACTTGAAGCCATTCGGATTCTTTTAGCCTATGCAGCCCATCACAACTTCAAGCTATATCAAATGGATGTGAAGAGTGCATTTCTCAATGGCCCCATACAAGAGTTGGTGTATGTCGAGCAACCACCGGGTTTTGAAGATCCCAAGTTCCCCAACCACGTCTTCAAACTCCAAAAGGCGCTCTATGGGCTTAAACAAGCACCTAGAGCATGGTATGAATGCCTTAAGGAATTCTTGCTCAAACAAGGCTTTGAAATAGGCAAAGTCGATCCTACTCTCTTCACTCATAAAGTCAATGGAGATATCTTTGTGTGCCAAATATATGTCGATGACATAATATTTGGTAGTACTAACAAATCCTTTGGTGATGAGTTTAGTAGGATCATGACTAAGAGATTTGAGATGTCTATGATGGGTGAGCTCAAGTTCTTCCTTGGTTTTCAAATCAAGCAATTGAAGAAGGGACTTTTCTTTGTCAAACCAAGTACACCCATGATATGTTGAAGAAGTTTGACATGGTGAACGCCAAGCCTATCAAAACTCCCATGCCAACTAATGGACATCTTGATCTCAATGTGGAAGGGAAAGCCGTGGACATCAAGGTATATCGCTCCATGATCAGCTCTCTTCTTTACTTATGCGCATCTAGGCCCGATATTATGCTTAGTGTGTGCATGTGTGCTAGATTTCAAGCTAACCCAAAAGAGTGTCACCTAGTGGCCGTTAAGAGAATCTTGAGATATCTAGTTCACACACCAAACCTTGGCTTGTGGTATCCTAAGGGCTCCAAGTTCGAACTACTTGGCTATTCGGATTCTGATTATGCCGGTTGTAAAGTAGACCGAAAAAGCATTTCGGGGACATGTCAATTCCTTGGATGCTCCCTAGTGTCTTGGGGTTCTAAAAAGCAAAATTGTGTAGCCCTATCCACAGCCGAGGCCGAGTATGTTGCAGCAAGTGCATGTTGTGCGCAACTACTTTGGATGAGGCAAACTCTTCGTGACTTCGGATGTCTTTTCACCCATATTCCACTCTTGTGTGACAATGAAAGTGCCATAAAACTTGCAAACAACCCAATGAGTCACTCAAGAACCAAACATATAGACATCCGACATCACTTCTTAAGAGATCATGAAATCAAAGGAGATATCGCAATCCGTCATGTGAGCACCGACAAACAACTAGCCGATATCTTCACTAAGCCTTTAGATGAGTCAAGGTTTTGTGCTTTGAGAAGTGAACTAAATATACTTGACTCTCATAATGTAGTTTGAAACCAAGCATGCTTGATTGATCACTAGTTTGACCTAGGCAAAACCAATTACAAAACTTTCATATATTGTGTTTCAAAACCTTTAAGTAAGAAACTTGCTTGATATGACCATCGTTCTGTATTGATTGATTGTCACTAGTCATAACATGCAAGCAGTACGTGTCCACTCCAAGAATGAGATGTAGTAGCTAAGAGAATAAATCTTTCTGTTGGTAACTGTCCGGCGGTGCCGGACCAAGCGCGGTAGTGTCGGGCCCCGGCAGTGCCGCGACAGGCGCGGTAGTGCCGCGACTTATCGATTCAGCTAGAATCGATTTGTTACCGTGTGGGGCCGAGGAAAAATCTTTCCTTTCTACCTATCGGTCCTACCTCTCTCTCTCTCCCTCAGTTTTCACCAGCCCGTGACTCTATCCTCTTCCCTCTCTCTCTCTCGGGTGAAAAGGGCGACCGGCGTTCTCCCTCACACCGACGGTCTTCTCCGGCAACTCCGGCCTCCGGTAGTGCTGCTCAGGTATCTCCTTCGGTGCTGCGTCGATCTCCCCTTTTTCAAGGGTCTCCTTCCCTCTTCTCCATCTCAAGGTGAAGATTCAAAATCCCTAACCCTAAGTTTTTCCCGATTTGTAAAATGCGCCATGGCTATTGTATTTAGAGGTTGTAGAAGGGTTTGTAGATGATAGGGAGGTAGTAGAGATGATGGATGTGGTGTTCCTTGGCTCAGGTCTGGTCTGCCCGCGCGGTAGTGCCGGGCCCCGGCAGTACCGCTCCCTAAACGGCAGTGCCGGACCATGAGCAGAGGTTTGATCCAAGTAACACCCTATCCATCAAAGCCTATTGCCTCACTATGATCTACCAGCCCTTGTGCAGTCTTCTAATTCGTAGTTTCCATGTTTTAGATGTCGGGCGGAAGAGGAGATGAGAGAAGGGTCAAGCAGAGGATGGATCCGCTCAGGGGGAGGAGCAAGCAGCCATCCCGTCGAGGTGGCTCTAGCTCCCAAGGAGATGTTTCAGCTAGGCAGCAGATCCGAGATGAGGCTCGCCTGCAGATGCAAGGGCGACAGATTCGGGATGACCTCTATCCCAATACACCATAGCATCTGGCAGAGGTCAGCAGGGCACACTTGCAGCCATACACAGAGGATGTGCAGGAGAGGCCTCCTCAGGACACCAGGGACAGGCAGCCCGTGTCATATTATCAGCAGTTCAGCTCAGTCAAGTCTCAGCGCCAGCTCAATCCATACGACAATCAGAAGGATATGGTCATTGACTACAGGTTCTGGAATGAGTTCCATTCTGACTTTTATCGCTCAGTCCTGTACAATGCCAAGAAGCAGAAGATTCTAAATATGAAGTAGGTTGATTGGGAGCATCTTGAGAGCAAGGGTGATCGTGACATCAATAGGGTGGTGGTTGCATGCAAAGCAAGGAACATGTATGATTTGATGGGTTTTAGCTATAATTGGAACACCGAGATCATCCATCAGTTTCATGCAACGCTCTATGTTGACAATGTGGTTGAGGAGATGCATTGGATGACCGAGGGTCGTCACTACAAGGTCACTTATGAGACCTTTAGTAGGATCCTCGGTTTGGGCAGCGGGGATAGAGAGCTTGATAATCTGCATGATGAGAGGACACTGACAGATAGTGAGATTGCTTTCATGTATGAGGATCCTCGGAAGACAGATGGGTTGGTCAAGGGACTGAAAGGGTTTTATTACATGATGAACAACCTCTTCAGGCAGACTCTCAACCCAAAGAGTGGGTCTCATTCTAACTTATATGGATATGGCAGGAACATGTTGGCTAGGATGGCCCCCGGGGCTAATCACTTGTAACACCCATGGTGTTACCGCGTAAAACAACTTACTAAAACTTGTCATGAGCATCATGTTAGTTTGCTTGCATATGTTTGTGTAATAAAACCTTTGTTGCTTATAATAATAACTGGTTAGTTAGTGTGTTTTGGTCCAAGTCTTTGTGAGGAACGCGATCCGTGTTTTAGCAAAAACCTTTGGTGGGGTCTAAACTCAATCCTTGTCTCTCATCGAATCCAAAATCATCTCTCAAACCAAGTTAATAGTTTTCCGGTGGTCGCATGAAATGTCGTTCCAACGTCGCCTTAGTATCTTTTAACTAAGTCGCGACCGTATGTTACCACCCAGGCCTTTGTATCTGGTCCTTCTTCTTCTTTTGGATATCCCGAACAAAAGTTAGTAAGGGTCCCTGTTGAGAAAATGTGCAGAAGATGCCTAAAAACGGCCAAAATCAACGTCGCAACCGTTTTCGGGATGTATCTTTGGCTTTGGTCAAGCTGTAGTTTCCTTAACTGCTATGAGGTTGGACCTTTAAGCAAAGTTGTAGATGGGATCGGGGTCGACAAGTTTAGTTTAGTGACCAAATGCTAGTTCGGTGTGGAAACCAGTCGAAAAGGTTTAGCAAGTTTGAATCTGCTGCTGAAATCCAGTGACTTAGAAAAATCTGCTAAGTCTAGGGTTTTTGGGTGTTCTTGAGGTTGGCATCCCACGTTCTCCTTATCTGTGCAGAGTTTGGGATAGGCCCAAAAACAAAAGTTGGAGCAGATGTTTTGGGTCAGAGCTTGTGAAAAATTGAGCTTTGTCCGAACTTGTCTGGGCCGTCATAACTCAGTTTGTTTTGTTTCGGCTGGCACAGCGACACTGCCATCTTGGCACCATCTTTCTCGCTGATCCGAGCCTCGAACGGTCTTTTACCTTAAAGGAGTTTGGAAGTAGGTTGGAAGCTCTCCAACTTTGTCCACAGGCGTCTGGGCTGAATCCGAGCGGACGATGCCATAATCTGGGCTCAGTTTTGGTCAGGGACGCACGCGAGGTGTTTGATGTTTTGACCTTGTCTTGGCTTGACGCTGAAAGGTTCCAGCCGACTGTTCTCCTCGTGGGTTGGTCGGTTCAGGGCGCTATCTGCGTCACCCAACAGTGTTAGGTCATGTGTCTCAGGTTCCTTTTGGAGCTAAGCGCCGTAGTTATGAGGATCGGCCGGAACGCTCGCGTCCAAACCCTGGCCACGACATGTCAGCTCGTCAGTTTTTGGCCGCGGTCACCACGTGCATGTTCCCTGTCCGCGGGCGCTGTGCGTGTCGCAGTCGCACGTGGCCACCGAGGGCCGTCTCTGGTGCCCACGTTGTCTCTTAAACCGAACCAAGTCCGAGTCCTTTGAAAGCCAGCCATCCCCACTTGAGCTCTCGCCATTGCCGTCAAACCACACCATCGAACTCTCACTGCTCCTCTCCATCCCAGCTGTTCCGGTGAGGGGCGAGTCGGTTTCGGCTTTGAGCTCATTTGCCAAGTGATCGGTCGCGCCTTCTTTGTTTTCTCCTTCACCGGAGTTCGCTGCCAGCGGCCGCCGTGGGAGCAGCCGCGCCGGCCGTCTCTGAGAGCCGCAGCGTGGGTCTCCGGTTGGGCCTTCGAGCTTCTGCAGCAGCGGCAAGGAGGCCGCGACCTTCCCTGGCCACGCCCCGCCGACGGCGAGCCATCTCCGGCCAACACCGAACCCTCCCCGAGCCGGCCGACCGTCGTGCGCGTGAAGGTAGAAGGAGGGACCTTCGGGCGTGAATAAGGTAGAGTTCGGGGGGTTTTCGGTAAAGAGCAGAGAGACGCGAGAATAGTGTTTGGACCTCGTTGTATTTATAATTTTCCCGGGGGCTAGTTTGCAAAGTAGCGCGGGAGAGAGAAGGAGCCGCCGGCTCTCTCCGCTGGGCCGCGTCAGCAGGCCGCCTGGGCCTCGGCTTGGACGGGCCTGAGCGCGCGCGTGCGGCCCGCTCGGCGAGCAGGGCAGGCTGCCGGCGTTTGCGTCGGCTGGGCCGCGACCGAGGTGGCCCGTTGGGCGTTTGTTCTTTAGAGATTAGTTTATCTCTTTTTCCTTAGTGTAAAATCTTCTAAAAATCATATCAAATCGTAGGAGTGTCCAAAAATAGTGAAATAATTTTTGTTAGGTTTCTAAAACCATGATCTATCTGTTAGTATGTTTGGTTCATGATAGTTTGTATGTTTTCTGGTAGTGGTTAAATTTATGCTTAGAATAAATAGAAGAAATAAAGTAGAATAAGAGTTAGTTAGTTTAATCCTTGGTTAGGGTTGTTGTAACCTTGCTGTTAGTATAATCTGATGGTACCTTGCTGTAGTTAGTAAGTAATGTTAGTAGCTAGGGTGTTCTTTGTTTGCTAGTTGTTAATCCATGCTAAGCATTGCATCATCATCGCATGCATATAGGTGACGGGCAAGAAGAGTTCGTGGGTCTCGGCGACCAGGAGTTCGAGGAGGTGATAGAGGAGTACGAGGAAGTGCTCGAGGTGCCTGAGGAGCTGCCACCGCCGCCGCCTCTTTCTGACTTTGTTCCTGTTGCTCCTGACCAAGGCAAGCCCCGGTACATAACCTATATTTTTTTTGAATATCTCTAAATGAATATATGTATGTTGTGCATTTATGTTTTCAGGAGTTATATGAAACCCACCTGCATATATATACATATCCCGTGAGTCCTACTAGTACAGGTTCGAGTAGCGCTATGCTTAGGATGAACGGTAGCGTGGGCGACCTGTCGTTGCTCACAAAGTAGGTGCTCTTCTTTAAACTAATGATGATGGAAAGAAACTGAGACCGGGCAGGGATGTGGTTTGGTTCTGGTGGGTGTGACGAGTTATGTCCCGCGGCCACGGGCTTAGCTTCGGTTGCATTGTTTCCCTGTCTGTGTCGCTTAGGGACTGTTCGTTGTTGTGGGTGTGAGCTATGTCACAGATCCTCTTATCCCGAACACATACTTGCTTATGGGAGCGGGAAGGCTAGCTGACTCTTGCCTCGGTTTCTGGCTCTATGTGATCCGACCGTTAGATTTTTGGTAGGAGGAGGTCCTTGCACCACTCACGGCCGGGCCGGTGAGTGGGGGCTTGGAGTCCCGGTCCTGGATGCGGATACTGGACCCCTTGGCAGGAGTTGGCGAGTTGGTCTCGGTTGTGCCTTGGTACAAACGGGGCGTGTGTCCTGGGGTACCCAGCTGGGCTACTTTGATTCGCGAATCGCCGTTGTTTAAACGGTACCGGTATGGCAATCGCCCGACAGCGTAGTTTAACAACTGGAACTAAGGATGGAGAACTATACTGTATTGTTTACCACTTGTTTGGAAATAGAATAGGTGCTTACATAGAAATAGAAGTAACAACTAATATGGCTAAATAACATGATACAACCTTTTACTAAAAATGCTCTTTTGCAAACAAAAGAAAACCAGAGCCACATAGCCTTTCATAATCCTTGTGAGTCGGGATCTATATTTCCCATTCGGGTAAGACTTGCGAGTACATTCGAGTACTCAAGGTTTTGTTGTGATCTTTGTTGCAGGTGCAGTTTGAGCAGTTGTTTGGAGGACTCTTCTGGTGGGCACAGACCGAGTCCTCACCCTCCGTTTAGCTCTTCGCTAGATGCTACTTTTCGCACCATTTACTTTCAGTACTTGAAACATGGCTTGTAATAATTAAATTCCTAAGACTTGTAATATGTGGTTTGGTTTGTGTTATGTAAGCTCTACTCATTATTGGATCCTGGCGAGAAATGTGGATTGTTTCGAGTTCTCCTTTGGGGTGTGCTCGACGGAATTGCTAAGTTTAGACACTCTCAAGTGCGCTTAGTGCCTAATGGAAGGCAAGTGTACTTGGAAGTGGATTTACTTAGGCGGTTCTGCCACAGTTGGTATCAGAGCCAATAATGAGTATCTGAGCTTCAGAACACTTCTGAAAAAAAAACTGTTAAAATTTGACCAACCAACATAGGAAGCGTAGGTCGTGTGTTAAATATAAGCCCTATTATAAATATGGTCTATCTAGGATAGCGGCACTGTTTTAAACTAATCTTTTTCTGCAGGTACACTAACGTGCGTAGCATACGTAGAGAGTGTGCGGTGTGCCGAACTTTTGCGATAGCCGCTATATTTTGGCTTGTGAGGTTAAATAGGTCGAAGCATGCATCATCCACAGGGAACCATAATAAACACCCCTTCACAAATAATGTTTTCTCTTGTTCCATATCTCTTCTCGAGCTCTATGATAAGATGGTGTTGACTGTTCCCTAATGATGGTCCTATCTGTTCTAGATGAACCTGAGGTCCGGACGTGGTCAGGGCAGCGCTGGGGCAGGCACAGGGGAAAACCGTCAAGGGAGCGCTCATGGGAGCAACCGTGAGCATGAGGGACATTCGGGGAACAATGAGGTCCCCGAGTTGGTGCCAGCACAGCACCTACCTCACCCGCCACCCCCGCCACCACCTCCTCCCGGGGTCCCGGCGGAGGTATGGGCGGAGTTTGCGGCATCTCGTCGGGAAGCAGCTCAAGCTTTGGGCCTCATGGCTCGTTTGATGGAAGGTTTTGCTCAGGGGGCAAGGGGAGGAAATGGTGGCAACGGGAATGGGGGCCGTGCTCCTGGGAGGGAATGCACTTTCCAGGACTTCCTGGGGACACAGCCTCCTACTTTTGTCCCCACTCAGGAGCCTTTGGATGCTGACCATTGGCTTCGCAATATGGAGCAAAAGTTCCCGCTCATTCCTATCACTGATGGGCAGAAGGTGTACTTCGCGGCACAGCAGCTGTGGGGTGCAGCAACAGCTTGGTGGGAGACGTTCAGTGCAGCTCAGCCTGTGGGCCATGCCATGACCTGGCGAGAGTTTACAACAGCTTTTCGTCAGTTCCATATTCCTGCTGGTCTTCTGAGCAGGAAGCTTAAGGAGTTTATAGAGCTGCGGCAGGGTGGGCTATCTATGTTGGACTATGTCAATAGGTTCAACCTGTTAGCCCAATATGCTGAGTCATATGTTGACACAGACGCCAAGAAGAGAGACAGGTTTTACCAGGGGCTTACTGTTGTGCTCCAGGAGAAGCTTTACAACGGCAGGTATACTACCTTTGGGGAGTTAATGGATGCTGTCATCACCATGGAGGGCCTGCACAAGAAGGCACAGGCGGAAGAGAAGAGAAAGCGGGCTTTTTCCGGAGGATCTGGGCATCAGCAAGCTCAGAAGGTGCAGGTGGTTAGGCGGGTGCCCTTTCACCAACAGGGTGGGCAACCGTCTCGCCCAGTTCAGAGCTACAGAAGCTTTCCAGCACCAACCCAGTTTCGCGCACCTTCTCAGCAGGTGCAGCAGCCACCTCCTGGACAGCAGGCACCACAGTTTCAAGCTCAAGGGAACAGGCCGGGTGCTTGTTTCAAGTGTGGCAAGGAGGGTCACTATGCTCGAGAATGCCCACAGAACCAGGGCGGTCAGTACTCTCAGCCTTCAGCCAACTCACGCCTGGTCAAGAGAACGATGATCAAGAAGAGGATTCCAGTTAGCAGATCTGGTCAAGTGAACTACACCGCAGCTGAGGAGATTCCACAGGGAGAACCTGTGATGGCTGGTATGTTCACCATAAATTCCCATCCAGCCTATGTGTTGTTTGATTCTGGTGCATCACATTCTTTCATGAGCATGGGTTTTGCACAAAGGCACGATATATCTGTTATGGCTATACCTATTGCCTATAGAATAAGAACTGTGGGAGCTCGAATCTGTGTTAATACTCGGACAGTTACAGTGGATCTGAGGTTAGCTACTCATATATATCGCTCCCAGTTCTTAATATTGCCTGGACACGGCATAGATGTTATCTTGGGAATGAATTGGATGAAAAACTTTGGGGTCAGTCTGAACTTAGAGCACCGAGCCATAGAGTTGAGGCTTCCAAACTTATCAAAGGATAGGATGACTCTTCTCTTGACCTCCACTCTTGCTTTGCCAGTTGTTGCTAGTACAGAAGCTTCCCCCGATCTTGCTTCCATCCCAGTTGTTTGTGAGTTTCCAGATGTGTTTCCTGAGGATTTACCCGGACTTCCTCCTGGGAGAGATGTAGAGTTCACCATTGAGTTGGAACCAGGGACCGCGCCAATTTCTCGGCGTCCCTATCGCATGGCTCCTCCAGAGCTTGCTGAGATGAAGAAACAGTTGGGAGAATTGCTAGAGAAAGGTTTCATCCGTCCCAGTCACTCACCTTGGGGTTGTCCAGCTATCTTTGTCAAGAAGAAAGATGATACACTCAGGATGTGTGTGGATTACCGTCCCCTCAACGCGGTAACCATTAAGAATAAATACCCATTGCCCCGGATTGACTCACTCTTTGACCAGTTAGCCGGTGCAAAGGTATTTTCCAAGATCGACCTTCGATCCGGTTATCATCAGATCAAGATCAGGCCTGAAGATATTCCCAAAATGGCTTTCTCCACCAGATACGGGTTATATGAGTATTTAGTCATGTCTTTTGGCCTCACCAATGCTCCTGCTTTCTTCATGTACCTCATGAACTCAGTCTTCATGCCAGAGTTGGATAAGTTCGTGGTGGTTTTCATTGATGATATCTTGATCTACTCCAAGGATAGAGAGGAGCATGCTCAACATCTTCGGGTAGTCTTGAATCGACTACGCGAACATAAGTTATATGCCAAGTTTAGCAAATATGAGTTTTGGTTAGAAAAAGTGCAGTTCTTGGGGCATGTCTTAACCCCTGAAGGAGTTTCGGTGGATCCAAGCAAGGTACAAGATGTGTTGAAGTGGCAATCTCCAGTGTCAGTGCATCAGGTTCGACAGTTTCTTGGTTTGGCTGGGTATTATCGTCGGTTCATTCCAGATTTCTCCAAGATAGCTAGACCAATGACCAAGCTGCTGCAGAAAGAGGTCAAGTTCAAGTGGAGCCCAGAGTGCGAAGAGTCCTTTCAGATTCTCAAGAAGTGCCTCACCACTACTCCTGTTCTAGCTCAGCCAGATATTGAAAAGCCTTTTGATGTGTTTTGTGATGCATCCAGGATTGGACTGGGTGCGGTGCTGATGCAAGAAGGACGGGTAATAGCTTATGCTTCCAGGCAGTTAAAGAAGCATGAGTTGAACTACCCCACCCATGATCTTGAGTTAGCTGCGGTTGTGCACTCATTGAAAATATGGAGGCATTATTTGCTTGGAAATAAGGTGCACATTTACACAGATCACAAGAGTCTCAAGTATATCTTCACTCAACCTGAGCTGAACCTGAGGCAGCGAAGATGGCTCGAGCTGATTAAGGATTATAATCTGGAAGTCCATTATCATCCTGGAAAAGCTAATGTGGTAGCCGATGCTTTGAGTCGGATGTCACATTCAACACAAGAGGAATCTCTATCTATGGATCATTCAGGAATCTTAGCACATATTGCTCTGGTTTCGGATTTGTTGGAACAAATAGTTATGGAGCAAAGGCAAGATAAAGCAGAAATCCCTCACATCAAGAAGTTGATTATGGAGCAACGGGGAACTCATTTCAGTGTGGATGACCAAGGAGTGGTGAAATTCAAGAATAGACTTGTGATTCCCAATGAAGGAGAGTTGAGGAGGAAAATTTTGGAAGAAGCACACAACTCAAAGCTGTCTATCCATCCTGGAAGTAACAAGATGTATCATGATATGCGTTCATTGTACTGGTGGCCAAAAATGAAACAAGATATTGTCAAGTATATATCTGAGTGTGATACATGCAGAAGAGTAAAGGCAGATCATTTGAGGACACCTGGTTTTCTTCAACCTTTGCCTATTCCTGCCTGGAAATGGGAAGATATCTCTATGGATTTTGTTGTGGGCTTGCCCCGTACCTCTTCAGGATATGACTCCATTTGGGTGATTGTGGATCGACTCACCAAGTCAGCTCATTTCTTGCCAGTGCATTCTAAATATGGGGCCAAGCAGTATGCTGAGTTGTACTTCGACAGGATTGTCACCTTGCATGGAGTGCCTCTCACCATTGTGTCAGACAGAGGGTCTGTGTTTGTTTCCCATTTCTGGGAACAACTCCATGAATGCCTGGGAACTAAGTTGTTGAGAAGCACAACATATCACCCGCAAACAGATGGACAAACTGAAAGGGTCAACCAAGTGCTGGAGGACATGTTGAAAGCTTGTGTCATATATTTTCCAGAAAAATGGGACAAGTGCCTGAGGTTCGCAGAGTTTTCTTACAATAACAGTTACCAGGAAAGTATCAAGATGGCACCATTTGAGGCTTTGTATGGCAAAAAGTGTAGAACACCACTCAACTGGGTTGAGGTTGGAGACCGGGGATATTTTGGTCCAGATTTGGTAAAAGAAGCTAGAGAGCAAGTCGCCATCATTCAGGGTCATATGAAGGCAGCTCAGAATCGTCAGAAAATGTATGCAGACAAGAGAAGAAGGCCTTTGAGTTTTGAGGTTGGAGATTATGTATATCTTAAGGTATCCCCTATGAGAGCTGAACATCGCTTTGGTGTTCATGGAAAGTTAGCTCCTCGTTATGTTGGACCTTACAAGGTGTTGACAAAATGGGGTCTTGTGGCATATCAGATTCAGCTTCCTGAGATTCTGTCAGCAGTCCATAATGTTTTTCATGTATCACAGCTGAGAAAGTGTTTGCGTGTCCCTGAAGAAGTTATAGAAGTTACTGATCTTCCCCTTCAGCCTGATCTCTCTTATGTTGAGCATCCGATAAAGATTCTAGATGAAAAGGAAAGAGTCACCAGAAACCGAGTGGTTAAGTTTTACAAGGTTCAGTGGCAAAACCATTCAGAGGATGAAGCAACTTGGGAACAAGAAAGTTATATTGCAGAGCATTATCCTCATCTTCTTCCTGTCTCTCCAAGGTAAAAAGCTCAATAATGTTTCTTGTCTTCTTTTTCCACACTAGGCACGGAAATCTCGGGACGAGATTTTCTTTAAGGGGGTGGGGCTGTAACACCCATGGTGTTACTGCGTAAAACAACTTACTAAAACTTGTCATGAGCATCATGTTAGTTTGCTTGCATATGTTTGTGTAATAAAACCTTTGTTGCTTATAATAATAACTGGTTAGTTAGTGTGTTTTGGTCCAAGTCTTTGTGAGGAACGCGATCCGTGTTTTAGCAAAAACCTTTGGTGGGGTCTAAACTCAATCCTTGTCTCTCATCGAATCCAAAATCATCTCTCAAACCAAGTTAATAGTTTTCCGGTGGTCGCATGAAATGTCGTTCCAACGTCGCCTTAGTATCTTTTAACTAAGTCGCGACCGTATGTTACCACCCAGGCCTTTGTATCTGATCCTTCTTCTTCTTTTGGATATCCCGAACAAAAGTTAGTAAGGGTCCCTGTTGAGAAAATGTGCAGAAGATGCCTAAAAACGGCCAAAATCAACGTCGCAACCGTTTTCGGGATGTATCTTTGGCTTTGGTCAAGCTATAGTTTCCTTAACTGCTATGAGGTTGGACCTTTAAGCAAAGTTGTAGATGGGATCGGGGTCGACGAGTTTGGTTTAGTGACCAAATGCTAGTTCGGTGTGGAAACCAGTCGAAAAGGTTTAGCAAGTTTGAATCTGCTGCTGAAATCCAGTGACTTAGAAAAATCTGCTAAGTCTAGGGTTTTTGGGTGTTCTTGAGGTTGGCATCCCACGTTCTCCTTACCTGTGCAGAGTTTGGGATAGGCCCAAAAACAAAAGTTGGAGTAGATGTTTCGGGTCAGAGCTTGTGAAAAATTGAGCTTTGTCCGAACTTGTCTGGACCGTCATAACTCAGTTTGTTTTGTTTCGGCTGGCACAGCGACACTGCCATCTTGGCACCATCTTTCTCGCTGATCCGAGCCTCGAACGGTCTTTTACCTTAAAGGAGTTTGGAAGTAGGTTGGAAGCTCTCCAACTTTGTCCACAGGCGTCTGGGCTGAATCCGAGCGGACGATGCCATAATCTGGGCTCAGTTTTGGTCAGGGACGCACGCGAGGTGTTTGATGTTTTGACCTTGTCTTGGCTTGACGCTGAAAGGTTCCAGCCGACTGTTCTCCTCGTGGGTTGGTCGGTTCAGGGCGCTATCTGCGTCACCCAACAGTGTTAGGTCCTGTGTCTCAGGTTCCTTTTGGAGCTAAGGGCCGTAGTTATGAGGATCGGCCGGAACGCTCGCGTCCAAACCCTGGCCACGACATGTCAGCTCGTCAGTTTTTGGCCGCGGTCACCACGTGCACATTCCCTGTCCGCGGGCGCTGTGCGTCTCGCAGTCGCACGTGGCCACCGAGGGCCGTCTCTGGTGCCCACGTTGTCTCTTAAACCGAACCAAGTCCGAGTCCTTTGAAAGCCAGCCATCCCCACTTGAGCTCTCGCCATCGCCGTCAAACCACACCATCGAACTCTCACTGCTCCTCTCCATCCCAGCTGTTCCGGTGAGGGGCGAGTCGGTTTCGGCTTTGAGCTCGTTTGCCAAGTGATCAGCCGCGCCTTCTTTGTTTTCTCCTTCACCGGAGTTCGCTGCCAGCGGCCGCCGTGGGAGCAGCCGCGCCGGCCGTCTCTGAGAGCCGCAGCGTGGGTCTCTGGTTGGGCCTTCGAGCTTCTGCAGCAGCGGCAAGGAGGCCGCGACCTTCCCTGGCCACGCCCCGCCGACGGCGAGCCGTCTCCGGTAAACACCGAACCCTCCCCGAGCCGGCCGACCGTCGTGCGCGTGAAGGTAGAAGGAGGGACCTTCGGGCGTGAATAAGGTAGAGTCCGGGGGGTTTTCGGTAAAGAGCAGAGAGACGCGAGAATAGTGTTTGGACCTCGTTGTATTTATCCTTTTTCCCGAGGGCTAGTTTGCAAAGTAGCGCGCGAGAGAGAAGGAGCCGCCGGCTCTCTCCGCTGGGCCGCGTCAGCAGGCCGCCTGGGCCTCGGCTTGGACGGGCCTGAGCGCGCGCGTGCGGCCCGCTCGGCGAGCAGGGCAGGCCGCCGGCGTTTGCGTCGGCTGGGCCGCGACCGAGGTGGCCCGTTGGGCGTTTGTTCTTTAGAGATTAGTTTATCTCTTTTTCCTTAGTGTAAAATCTTCTAAAAATCATATCAAATCGTAGGAGTGTCCAAAAATAGTGAAATAATTTTTGTTAGGTTTCTAAAACCATGATCTATCTGTTAGTATGTTTGGTTCATGATAGTTTGTATGTTTTCTGGTAGTGGTTAAATTTATGCTTAGAATAAATAGAAGAAATAAAGTAGAATAAGAGTTAGTTAGTTTAATCCTTGGTTAGGGTTGTTGTAACCTTGCTGTTAGTATAATCTGATGGTACCTTGCTGTAGTTAGTAAGTAATGTTAGTAGCTAGGGTGTTCTTTGTTTGCTAGTTGTTAATCCATGCTAAGCATTGCATCATCATCGCATGCATATAGGTGACGGGCAAGAAGAGTTCGTGGGTCTCGGCGACCAGGAGTTCGAGGAGGTGATAGAGGAGTACGAGGAAGTGCTCGAGGTGCCTGAGGAGCTGCCACCGCCGCCGCCTCTTTCTGACTTTGTTCCTGTTGCTCCTGACCAAGGCAAGCCCCGGTACATAACCTATATTTTTTTGAATATCTCTAAATGAATATATGTATGTTGTGCATTTATGTTTTCAGGAGTTATATGAAACCCACCAGCATATATATACATATCCCGTGAGTCCTACTAGTACTGGTTCGAGTAGCGCTATGCTTAGGATGAACGGTAGCGTGGGCGACCTGTCGTTGCTCACAAAGTAGGTGCTCTTCTTTAAACTAATGATGATGGAAAGAAACTGAGACCGGGCAGGGATGTGGTTTGGTTCTGGTGGGTGTGACGAGTTATGTCCCGCGGCCACGGGCTTAGCTTCGGTTGCATTGTTTCCCTGTCTGTGTCGCTTAGGGACTGTTCGTTGTTGTGGGTGTGAGCTATGTCACAGATCCTCTTATCCCGAACACATACTTGCTTATGGGAGCTGGAAAGCTAGCTGACTCTTGCCTCGGTTTCCGGCTCTATGTGATCCGACCGTTAGATTTTTGGTAGGAGGAGGTCCTTGCACCACTCACGGCCGGGCCGGTGAGTGGGGGCTTGGAGTCCCGGTCCTGGATGCGGATACTGGACCCCTTGGCAGGAGTTGGCGAGTTGGTCTCGGTTGTGCCTTGGTACAAACGGGGCGTGTGTCCTGGGTTACCCAGCTGGGCTACTTTGATTCGCGAATCGCCGTTGTTTAAACGGTACCGGTATGGCAATCGCCCGACAGCGTAGTTTAACAACTGGAACTAAGGATGGAGAACTATACTGTATTGTTTACCACTTGTTTGGAAATAGAATAGGTGCTTACATAGAAATAGAAGTAACAACTAATATGGCTAAATAACATGATACAACCTTTTTACTAAAAATGATCTTTTGCAAACAAAAGAAAACCAGAGCCACATAGCCTTTCATAATCCTTGTGAGTCGGGATCTATATTTCCCATTCGGGTAAGACTTGCGAGTACATTCGAGTACTCAAGGTTTTGTTGTGATCTTTGTTGCAGGTGCAGTTTGAGCAGTTGTTTGGAGGACTCTTCTGGTGGGCACAGACCGAGTCCTCACCCTCTGTTTAGCTCTTCGCTAGATGCTACTTTTCGCACCATTTACTTTCAGTACTTGAACCATGGCTTGTAATAATTAAATTCCTAAGACTTGTAATATGTGGTTTGGTTTGTGTTATGTAAGCTCTACTCATTATTGGATCCTGGCGAGAAATGTGGATTGTTTCGAGTTCTCCTTTGGGGTGTGCTCGACGGAATTGCTAAGTTTAGACACTCTCAAGTGCGCTTAGTGCCTAATGAAAGGCAAGTGTACTTGGAAGTGGATTTACTTAGGCGGTTCTGCCACACTTGGCTGCAATGAATATGAAGTGCCTTCAGCCCTTCATAGTGCAGGTTGCAGTTTCTTCTTAGTTGGTTGCAAGTACACATTGATGGTGCATGGTAAATCAGAAGGTGGTTTGCTTTTGTTCCACCTTATGCAGGAATTTGGGATGATACTTAAAATATTTGTTTTGACTTTTGGTTTATTTCTTTTTCCATATCATGTGTGTCCTAGCTTATGGCCATTGGTTGACCAGGTAAAATGTTTGATCAGTTTTGTGGTTTTTTACGTCCTTCATATGTGTTTAACTAATGTAACCTTTTTTTGCTTTTGCTTTAATTTTCCAAGGTGGGGGCTAACAACAAGAGAGATTTCCTTCCTCTTTATTGAACTGGAGGTATGGATCTTGAGGTTATAAGAAAAAAATTATAAATGATTATGGTTCTAGGAAGCAAGGGCTTTTTTGTTTTGTTCTGCAATATGGTTCAGTGACCTTCATAAAATGCTTGAGTACTGTCAATTTGGTGTTTTTTCTTGTTTTTCCGAGGAAAAAAGGCTGTTTTTAATCTACATGGTCAGAATAGAGGTGATAGGGAAATAGATGTTTTATTAGTCCATAGAGATCTATGGTCAGGCTTCTCGCTACTAGCGCTGGTGGTTAGTGCACTTCTCTAGATTTCTACTTAGTTTATAGATTTCTTGAGGGACATTCCTTTGCTTAGATCAATTGTTCCCCAAACCAATTGTTCCTCTCTCTATCTCATGGTGTCAAAGTGGATTAAAGTTCCAAATTACTTCAAGGATTCAGTGTGAATGGTCACTGGTGACTGTTGTAACGTGAGCTCTATCAGCAGCTAGCTTCCATAGCCATGTAGAGAAAATGAAAACATAGAGTCTGTTTAGGATTTGTTGGAAAAAATTCTTGTCACTATATTCAAGATTTGGTATTCATTCTGTGATTTTTCTAAGATTTTTAGTATCCTATAAATATATGAACAAGTTAACCAAGGTTAACTTTGTCTATTTATGAAGAGGGACAAAATGGTCACTCCGCGCAAAACAATTTTTTTACCGTGTAACTATCATAATGTAGAGCATAGAGAATTTTTATAGTATAATTTTTAGGCACACATATGATTTTATATTTGTTTTGTAAAAATGTTTTATTATGCACGATGTCCACCAGCAAAATTGATAAGAAACAAAGGCCCTGTTTAGATATACCCAACTAAATTTTAGCTAGCTAAAATTTCAATGTAAAACTTTAGCTAGCTAAAAGATTTTCAGCTAAACTTTAGCTGAATATTTGGATGCTCCAGCTAATATACTTAGCTAAATTTTAGCTGACTCTAGCTAGGTTGAAATAGCTAAATATAGCTAAACTTTAGTTGGGCTATTTGGATGTCTAGCAGCTAAATTTAGACACCTAAAGTTTAGCTGATTCATCCAAACAGAACCAAAGTATTCTCTGAAAAATCTCATTGTTTTCAGTGTCCAGCAGCAAAGGGAGGCCATTTTCCATGTCCATAGCAAATTTTCCCTATTCTTTTATAGCATACACGGTCGCCTGATTTTTTTTTTTGTTTGGTTCAAGCCTTATTGTTTATATACAAATCTTACCTAAAGCAGACAGAGTAAATTTACAATAATATTGTAGCTTCCTATACAAGTCTAGTTAACGAATTTTCGATCTCAATCTTTTTTCTTCTTTCGGTAAATTACTTTCAACCTATCAAAACATACAAGCTATAGCTATCCATCTTGTATTATTTGTTTCCTTATCATATTCTCCAATAATTTGATCCAATATTCTATAAAAAATTTATTTAAAAGTCCCGTGGCAACGCATGCAGTATTCTTCTAGTTCTTTTATAGCATACACGGTCATCTGATTATTAATTTTACATAGACTCACTCTTACACAAAACTTTCACTACGAAGCAAATGGAACTTTCGGTGCACATGACTGGCACAGTAAATATTGTAGCTAGTAGCTTCCTATACGAGTTTAGTTAAAAGGATTTTTGGTCTCAAATTTTCTTTTCTTTTTTTTGGTGGACAAACTTGCACCACATAAATTCAATATTCTTCTCTATAATATCTATATCTATATCTATCTATATACCTATATATATACCTAATAATAAAGAGGCAAAATTTCTCCCCCTTTTTTCGTCTGGTTTTGGTTGGGCTTACTTGTAATAATGGTACAGAGATTAGAGATTGAGATCGAGTGTAAAATAGACAGAGAACAATGAGTTCGAATACAAAACGACTATGTTGCCTTATATCAACAAACATTGCATCGTGTAGTTGGTCAGCACGTGAGGGTAGCTTGCTGAAGGTCATTGGTTCGAACCCAGTTGATTACAAATTTTGTGTTTCTGTTGTGCAACAATTTTGTTATTTTTTTCTTTTTATACCACCTGCCCAGCTGATCGTATATTTTCAACAATTTTGTTTTTTCTTATCACCTGTGCACAGGGAGTAGAAAAACAAGTTGATGCCATGTTTTTCAATTCTGTTTTTTTTTTTTGTTATTTCGATTCTGTTTTTTTTTTCTTTTTATACCACCTATGCAAGGGGAGTAGAAAACAAGCTGATGTCATAATTTTTTTATTCTACTTTTTTCACTTTTTATATCAACTGCGTCCCCTCCCGGTTTCCGAACGATGGTCTTCACCGTTAAAAAGTTAAAAAATTAGGGACTTACCATTACAATACATAAAAAAAATACAAGCGCTCAGCTAAGCCCAGTTAATCCATCACCCCATTTGTCCCACCGTTTCTAAGACAATCTAGCATGTGGCTCCTACGCTTAATCAGCCCGACACAATGCTAATCACGGAAACATCATCTGGGCGCGGACTCCATAATTCAAGCCGCATCACGTTGTCTCATTAAAAGTGGCGCTTCGCGTATTGGCTCCGGCGTCGTGGCGTGGGACGGCCTCAGTGTTTGGTACCATGAAACAGTCCAAGCTGTTCGTATCTACCGATTTATTGTGAATGGTAGTTTTTATCTTCCGTTGCAACGCACGTCTCCACTGTTTTTGGTCTGACCGTTTTCGTCTGGTCTACTTATATTGACCAACTAGGATTCTCGTAAGATTAGTGGGCCGATATGGGACTAATAGGATGTTATCTATACATGTTCGTTTGTTTATCCCGCAAGGATATGATGAACTCGGCCCAAAAAGAAAAGGCCCACGGTTCTTGACCGCTGGAATTTCGTCTCGGCCCGGTCCTCTTTGCAACGAAATCGGCCCGAACTTGAAGGCCCAGTCTCAGTAGCCCACGAGACCTCAACGGCAGTAGAGCGGAGACGAGCGCTCGTTCAATTTTGGTCTGGGCGTTTAGCACCACCTCACCAGCTGAAGGCGGACGAGCCACGAGCTCATGCTATAAGAAGAGCGCCCCGTGCTCCGTTGCTCCATATTTACCTGGACGGGGTCGACGTGAGATCATTAAGGCTCGTGTACCACTGCCAAAATTAACAATTTAAACTTTGGTCTTTCTGCATTTATTTGTTTTCGGGATTTCGGGATTTTCGGGATTGGGTCAACCTAAAAGATTTTTAGAGTCTCTTTCTTCTCCCGTTGCAACGCACGGGCATTTGTCCTAGTAAAAAATAAAAAAGACAAATTCTCCAAGCGGTGCTGCAGGAAGCCCGCCAAGCCAACTGGGCTCTCCTTGGCTCCTTTAATTTACTTGGCCCATAAGACATCGCAACTGGCAATGACAACGCCACCAGCAGCCCACCCAAGGAGGACACAACACAAGTCATCTTGTCCATCCAGGTCGGTCACCGCCACGGCCGCCGCTTCTCTCACTGTCGGTATGGATTCGTCGGGCGGGCACCGCCATGACGCAGCCGCCTAGCTCTCTCGAAGCACGTCAACCACATTCGGTCGCTTTTCGTCTGATAATTTCAGAATCGTTGAATGCATGAATACATCATACAAACTGGTCTGAGACCCCGGGTCACATGCACGTATATATGGCACGCGTTGCATTGGATGATAAGTGCGGTAAGTAGCTAGGCAGCGAGCAAAGGCAGTACGTCGTCTCAGACGACGATGGCCAAGGTCAACCAACAGACAGACAGTAGTATCCCCATCCCGGTCGCTGTCATCGTCGATCGTCTCCTTCCTCCTCCTCCTCCTCTACTACTACCATCCAGGCTTAGGCTTGGAATACAACTTTGGTTGGTCATTCTCCAATAGCAGGGAAGAAAAAATCATCGTCCGTGGCGGCGGCGGCATCATCATCATCAGCAGGGAACCAAAAATCAGGATCAACGTCGTCCTCGGCGACGACGGCGGTGGTGGCGGGCAGCTGGTGGTTGGTTCGTCGTTGGTCGTCGTCCTCCTCGTCCTCGTCATCATCATCATCCGTGGTGGGCAGCTGGTGGCGACAGAGAGGGCAGTCGGCGCTGTGATGGAGCCACCGGAAGATGCAGTGCTGGTGGAAGATGTGCGAGCAGGGCATGGCCCGGAGGAGCGTCGTCATTGACGTAGCTGTCGTCGTCGCCTCCTCTGCATCATCGTCCGCCGCCGCCGCCGCCGCGTCCTGCTGCTCCTGATCATCATCATCATCAGGACGACGACGACCAGCGGCGGCCAAAGGCTTGAGGCAGATGGCACAGTCGTCGTCGTTGTCGACGTCCGTCACCACCTCCTTGAGCCCTAGGATGGCCTTGATGGAGGCGGGGATGCGAGCACGCTTGTGAGTCACGTCGACATCGACATCGACATCTGCTGTAGGATGATATCGACGACGACGGCTCATCTCCATCTCGATCTCTCCCGGTCCGGGCCGGCCAACAAGTCGATCTGTGTGTGTCTCTCTCTGCAGGATCCGAGAGACGCGGTGGTGGTGGCCGGTGGCGGCGGCGGCGACAAGATCGTCGAGCACGCAGACGCGGTGGCGTGGATGGATCAGCGATATATAATAATGCCGCGGCTAGCTGGGGCTGGGGCTGCTCGGTTCGATTTCTGGACCCATCAATCGATATATATAATCGCGTCGTTCCGATTCCGATACGAATAGGAATAGGATACGCTGTTTATCGAACCCAAGAAGGTAGGGATCGATCGTCGGCCGGTGTTGTGTTAATTAATTAGTTGCCGGTGTTGATAATCGGATCGCATGCATGCATACTAGTAGTATATATTACGGAGTATATAAAACGAACGAACGAATAACGATATGCCTTTTTCGAGTCGGGTCAGAAGTCAGAACGGATCGGATCGGATCAGGCGGCAGAGGCGCCGATTTGATTGCCCGGCCTGGCCTCCTCCTGTCAGGGCCGGGGAAGGAAATTTATAATTAAACATTGACGGATCAACAGCAAGCACACATCAGAGGAGGGCGAAAGAATCACCATCCAATCCAGGTCATCATCCCCAACCTTGCTTGTGGTGCTGCTTAACCATTAACAGCCTGTGAATCGATGGGCAGAGCCGACTTGATTGCCCGGCCGGCCTGAGTCACTCTGAATATTCTGAATACGTGCTCTTTCTTGTGTCTGTCTTGCAAGTGATGACGTCCAGGTCCAACAAGCAAGCAGTCCAGTCCAGGCCAGGCCAGGCCGCCCATGGAGAGGAGAGGTTTAATTAGAACCCAGATTTCTCTTGACTTTTGACTGACTCTAGTACGTGTCAGTTTTTGCATACTTACTATGTAAATGCTCTATATGTATGAGCGTGTGCTACACCATTAACTAAAGCAGATATTGTGATCGTGATATTTGAACATTGGTATTCATAAGTCTTAATGAAGGATACACAATTAAAATATAACTCCAAGTTTTGATTCGAAACTAAAACAATCAAGTTTGTTTGTAAGAACTTGGTTCACTACAACCATTGTATCACTTACTATCTATAATACATCAAAGATAAGCTTGCACTTCTTTAGTAATTGAAATTTAAACTTTCTTTGCATGCCAATAGTTGGATCATCAAGTCAAGACATACTTTTGTCTATTTACACAACTATTTGTCATCGGATAAATTGCTACGAGTAAAAGATTTCATACAAGTTATTAGCACTTTAGTACAGTACAAGTATGATCACACATTGCTTTGCTCGTACAACTTCATGTCCAGCATTTGCTTCCCAACGCACTCCTGAAAAAAGTCAATACTATGATCAGAATCAAGAGAATCGACTATTTTTTTCTCAAACATGCAGTAGTTGTGTATCTTTATATGTAAACAATCAACAAAAATATTTTCTATGTTACCTTTGTGGTGTGTTTTTAACTTTTACATAAGCACGGGTGTCACAATTTTGCTTCCTGGTGCACCTGTTACATCTAGATTAACATTTATTGTTTCCATATGGAGTCCACCCGTGATTAAGCATAAGTGCGTAGAATTAGACTACAATCACAATATAATACCTTGAATGGACAAAGTATAATTTTAACATATTGTGATTTCAACAAAGACAATAAAAACATATGCCTTGTGTTCTGAAAAATATCTAACAAGGCTAAAGAATCCATTAGATATAGAAAACTTACTTGAAATTTTAAGCAACATATTTAGAAGGAACAGATCTTGACTCATGAGCAAACAAATAGGATATTTCCATGGAAATAAAAGAGCACCATTGCTTGAACATAAGGATCAAATCAATATGAATTTTGATTAAAGATGCCTAATAAAAAATGAAAATCCTTATCCCCTACCACTCCATATGTATCCATACGAATCCTACCTACCACCTCTTTTCTGCAAAGTTTTTTTAAGGGAGATTTTACTTGACTTATAAGAGAGCCAATATTAAGTTCCGTACATACTGACTCATTCAAAACGCAAATAGACGCTCCAACCCATGAAAGCAAATACCTGACAGACCACAAAGTTCTCAAACAGCTAACAGAGAAGAACCCAGAAATTACATGACTATGATATCAGAACAGAAGTCTGGGAGCTTCTCCTATCCCATCCAGCAGGTTAAACACTGCACCAGCTTCCTCAACTTGGTCTTGTCAGCCTCCTTTTGTAAATCTATCCATCTATCCAAATTCGCATTAAATTGAGAGCAGCATGAATCATACAATCTGAATTAGTCTGGGAAATGCTTCACAATAGCCATTTTATTCCTATTCTTCCACATAGCTCAAGCCAAACCTGCAAAAAAAACCATAAGCATAACCGCTTTGGAATTCCCAGCCGCCTTGGCAACCATTCAGAGATCATGTCTAGTGCACTGGCATTAGAAACCCCCCTAAGCCAAAGGCATCTCTAATGCATCACCAAATGTATTGAGCAAAGACACAACGCAAAAATAATGCTCTGCGGAAGTAACTTCAGGTACCCAAACTATGATTAAAAAATTCATTTCTACAGATACCAAGTTGTATGTTATTTAAATTAACACAGGTCCAGATACTTCCATATGCACAAATACGATCATGATCCTATTATGTATGCTTTGATGCAGTAGGCACTTAAAATGACGACAATAAAATAAGAAACTGCTACCTGCAGCCACAAACTATCAGTTATATGTTTGACAGTATCTGCTCACTAAATGGCACACACAAGTGCCAACTACAGCTGCTCACATTCGATCTCTCCAAATTGCAGGAACATGTGCAACACATTTTTCAGAATAAAGTAGAATAGCCCCCATAAAAAACCCAAACCACTGAACCTAACTATGGCAATGCAAATGTACGGAAAATACACCTCTGGAACTACTGAAACTCGAAGAAATACCTAATCCAATTCACAATCGCTTGCTCCTCCTGCTGGATCCATCATCGAACTGTCTTGTTCTGCAGGAGAAACCGAAGTAGGTACACTCTACCAATGCTCTCCTCCTCTCGGTAGAGGATAAGAGGTTGAATCTGAGCCAATCCTGCAATGAAACGGGCAGGGAATGGAAGGGAATATCTTTCCCTATAGCCTTCCAGTGAATGCTGCAAGAGGCAATATCTTTGAGTGAATCCGAAAACAAAGAAAATTCCACTTACGAAAATAAAGTAATCAAAGAAAGAAGGGAAGCCAAGAAAAGGGACAAAATAAAGAATGGAAATCAAATAGCTTAATACTGCTAAAGCTATGTGTGGTGCCTACCTGCATTTGAGCAATGCTCCTGCCGGCGCCTCCATCCCTTCCTATGCTTAAACTAAAAAAATCAAAATTGATAGAGTATCACAGGATATGGTCTGTGGCACAGGAATATAGTCCAGCAATTGACGGGATATGTTTTAAATCATGTAAAAGGTAAAATAGCACTATGAAATACAATTAATAGAGCAATGCTGAACTTTGGGATATGCCAGGAGTTGGGGTGGTTGTCACATATGGGTCAGACGACACCGTAGAAGCAAGAGCTAGTGCTAAGAATCCATGGAGACGATGCCATATTGTGTATCCTGTCCTGAGGAGGCAGCTAGGGCGAGCTGTGAGAGGGAGAGCACGACCACCTAGATGATGCATCCGACGACGCAGCAGATGCGCCGGAGCTGACGTAGCATGAGAAGCAACTGGGGCGTGCCTGGGCCACCGCGGTAAGGGCCAGCCACGCTGGGGCCCCTCGCGCTGCCACGCCAGGCTGCCCTAGCCGAGGCTCGGGCCCTTGTTGGATCTGAGCGGTGAGCGGCAGAGGCGAGGGCTTTCAGATCTTCTAACTTTGTGGCAGAGTCATTCCCTTCATCTATGTTATCTTGCTGCACCACAGAATCAACTGCGGTCTTCTTCATTTTGAAAGCCACAATTAAACCCTTTTGATAGCTGCAACTAAATTTCATTTCAAGGACTATAAGAGACAAAAATAATAATAAATAATTGACCAAATAGGCTGTAAGATACAGATACTCACCCTTCGTCCTGGTTGTCCTTTCTAGGGCGTATCTTTTCATATGCTTCTTTTTTGGACTCATGTTCGGCATCAAACTCCTTCCTTCATAATTCAGGCAAGTAACAGTCAAAATATCAAAGATGTCACTAATTTAAAATATCAAACATGTAAACAAGTCAAGACAGGAAATTTGTTTGAATAAAGATGTTCACTTAGAATCAAAATAGTTAGAAAAATGCTTACCTATCATAATACATTCCAATGGCAATGAAAAGAAAGGAAAGTGAGTTCGTAAAGGCAGGAAGATAGATCATTTTATGAAGGCATTAATGAGCATGTATTTTGTTTGTACAAATATAAAAATGGCTTACTTTGGCCTTATTTCCATATTTGCCCCTGCAAACACTAAAGCATTGTCCATAATACTTTTTGCTTCCTCTTCTTTAGAAAACTCAACCAAAGCAGTCCCACAGAAGTGTTTTTTGTTGACAACATTGCGTGGAAGTCTCACGCTGTTTACCTATGAATTTATACAGAATTGCATAAAATGTTATGTTATTTACACGACACAAATGCACAACAGCATATAACTTGAAAAGGGCATCGTAAAGTTTCCAGATATCTTTCACAACAGAAGGAAACCATACTGCAAAAGAATACTAATAAAACAGAAATATGCAGTCAAGGGTCTGAACAGGACACACGGCAGAGCAGAACAGATAATTATATTTATCTATGCTTAGGCAGTTCGCCAAAGTTAAAAATCTTGATATGCCATATTGAACAAATTGAATGAAATATACGCAGTTGGTTATTATACATCATATTTCTTTCTATTTCAACCATTTCCTAACCAATCAGTAGCACATTAACTGCAGTATTTGAATGAAAATAGTTAGAACACACCTTCGCATAATTTGTGAAAAAAGATTGGACGTCTTCCAGCTTTACATTGTAAGGCAGCGGAGATGCAGCAATAGTCCTAGAGTCTACTTGTTGTATGATCTCATCTGGCTTCAAGTTCGCTAGCTCTACCAATCTTCTTTCCTGCAATTGAAGTCCACTAGAAGTGAACCGACTCAGATTCATTCTGATCCGCCTCTAAAATCAAATATTCATTCTAACAACCATGTTCCCTGAGTTACAATAGAAGTTCATACTAAAATCTACTTTCCAGAAAAGAATTCGTAAAGCAGAGATCCTAATCAAGCACGAGCCAAGGCAAGGCAAGACGACATCTGAACATCTGTGGGTCGTATATATGAGTGCTAGACACAACTTGTTCACAATTTAAGCTCAAGTGACCTAGATTTGTAGTTATTTTTATAATGTAGAATAGGACAATCTAAAATCTCAACTAAATGGAGTGACAAGATTTAGAGGAAATCTCTGCAACAACCAACAAAGCTCAGTTAGCCAGGTGTTTAGCATGTGACACAACTAAAACAAAATTCATGGAAAAAGTGAGGGGAACGGCAGGAATTGGCTTACCATTCTCCGATACGCGGAGGGCCGGAGAACGCCGGAGCACCTCAGCAACCGCAAGCACGGTCTCCTCCGGCAGAGTCTCAGCCTTCACGTCTGCGTCCAGCCCCAGGTGGGACTTCATCCGCGAGAAGGAGCATATCAAGGGCAAGCTCACCACTGCACGGTTGGCATAAACAACACAGAAATTCAGCAGCTCGCCCACAAAACCAAACAGCAGGGAGATGGGGCGAGTGGGGCGAGGGGTGGATTTGGGAAGCGGCCGCCTAGACAGCGTTGGCGCTGATGAGGGTGAGCTGGGGCGGGCGAGAGCGGAGGTGCGGTGTTGGGGGATCCGCCACCCTTCTTAAGCAGAGGAGTCGCGCCGTTCCGGGCTGGCGGCAGCCGGGGACGGGCGAGCAGGCGGACTAGATCCGGGGAAGCGGACGGGGCGGGGGCGGATGGGGTGCGAGCGGTTGTTCGGGCACGCTCAGTTGGCCGGGGAAGTCGCGTGGTGAAGGGCGAGCGAGGAGGAGCCGAGTTTTTTTTAGCGGTAAAGATAAAGATTATATAGATAGATAGGGCCATCCATGTTCCAAGATGCTCGTACTATCTTCTAAACTAAAACGTACTACCAATCTTAATGGGAGTTTCATATAAGTTTCATTTACATTAAATAGGTTGTCATATAGGCATGTTTGATGACATGACGGTGTATTTAAGAAGTGAGAGAAGAAATGAGTTTCTCTTGGCACGATTACCAACTCTCTATGAGTCATGAAATTAAATGCATATAAAAAAAGAGAAATTGGCTATTATAGGACTCCAATCGTGGTGGTTTCTCCCAAATAGGACTCCAAACATTTGTTACTCCCAAATAGGACTTCAAACATTATTTGTAAGCTGTAATAACATTTTGATAATATTAACCGTATTTTAAGTCCTAAATACACGTATTTGGCCATGACAATGACTGTTTTGCCCCTGGGTCTTACTGACTCTATTCAAAGCTGATTCAAATGTTTCTTAACCACTTGAAGCGTGAAAGCGCACACATTTACTTTTTTTAAAAAAAAGAATTACATCATTTTTCCCAACTCTTGGCACTTGTGTAAGTGTTCCCTAGAGTGGCGGAGACGATCGACTCGCCTTCAGGTCAGCAGGCAAATAAATTACTAGACCTCTCATGGTCATGCATTGGAACTAGATAATTTAATTATTTATCTGAACAAGTGAATACATAGCTTAGGTTCCCATGAATGGATGTAGACACCATTTCGAAGGCTGAAGTGATTTCCCAGGCGACAAAACAGTCGTCATACGTTTTTCGTTTAACGTTCAGATTTCAGAATACAATGATAATAAAATGACCAAGCTAGATGTTAGACCAGAAATCACTCCAGACCAGAACTACAGAATCAATCCCAACACCGTGGCATGGGCTGGCTGGCCGCCGCCTTGCCATGGCACCACGCCAACATGTACAGCTTCCTCAAAATGCTCCATCATCTAAGGTTTAGCTTCTTCCTTTTTTGAGTCATCTTTTTTGGTGGCACCGGAGTAGGCATCCTCATGGAACTAGATTTATCAGTTTGTGAAGATGTGCTCTCTCCAAATAGCGTCGCTAGCATGCTGCACACAAGTATGATCAGCAATTAGATGTGCATATAAAACAATTATTGCGTACAGTCAATGTGTTAATATTCCTTACCTTCTAGTGACCCTTCCTGGACTATCTCGTAGGATTTCCTCCCTGGTCGGCCTTTGTGGGGTGCTAGGTTCTGCTGTTCTTTCTTTTGTGACATTGTTCTTAGGTTGCCTACGCTTCCTACAAGTGATGAAATAAATTAATATTGGTATTTTTATTCAAGTTTGTTGATAAATAAAATCATAAATTACCCTTTTTGGCAGTCCCATTTAATGGGCACTTGGAACTAGCTTGTCTATGACCTTTTTCTCCGCATCTTTTACAAGTCATAGGTCCTCTGATCATCTTCTGCCCCTTTGCGTTTGTTGGAACAGTGTCACCTTCACCGTCACCTCATCCCTTGTCACCTTCACCCTTATTGGTAGATTTTCCTTTCTTCCTGTGCCCACCTTCATCCCATCCCTTGATTCTTAGTTTCCTCATTCTTCCGGCAGATAATTTAGACAAAGGTGCACCAACGCCAAATGGTAGGTCGACATGTGGCCACTGTGTTTTATCTGTCATTGGCTCAATCTCTCTACTATAAGCAGCCTTGAATCTATTCACAGAGTAGTAGTCATGCACAAATTGTTTTAGATCCACTCCCCTTTTACAGGTTACATAGGCCAGTACATGTTGGCATGGCTTACCGGTGTGTTGCCATTCAAAACAAGTGCATGTTCGTTGCTCTAATTTGACAACACGCCTCACAGCAACAGCGCCACTATGGTCCCACACCTCTGCACTCCAGTTAGAACATGGTACAACTTTCAAGTGTCCCAAACCTCTAGTGTTTGCCCTTAGCTGAACCATAATAGCTGGGAGTATCCTACTTTCAGGTAGCCTGTATGCAATATTTCTTCTCTTATTCCATAGTACCATGATCATTTCTCTTATCTTATCAGCAAGGTCAGCAACCGGTAAGTCCTCATGGTCTCTAATCCAGTTATTAAATGACTCAGCAATGTTACTAGTTATATAGTCACACTTAATTTCTGGATTGAAACCACACCTGTACCATTTGAGCTTATGATTTGCATTTAACCATTGCACAGCTGCAACAGATTTACTTAGCATTTTTGCAATATTGTCATAGAAAATCTCCTCTGTGTAAGCCCTTGCAGCTGGATATATCTGGCCAAACCCTCTAAATCTCTTCTTGAAATTTCTGACCATATGATAAAAGCATTCCCTATGCTCTGCATTGGGGAATACATTCTTCACTGCATTCTCCAAGCCCTTGCAAGCATCCGAACAAATAGCAAGGAGTGGAAGATCACCTATAGCTTTCTTTAATTGTTCCATCCACCAAGTCCAGTTGTCTGTTGTTTCCTGAGACATGAAGCCATAAGCGACTGAATACATCCAATTGTGACCATCAACTGCTACTGCTGCAGCCAAATGACCATTCCATCTCCCATTAAGTGCTGTAGCATCTACGCTCAAATGAGGCCTACAACCTTCCAGAAATCCATCAATGCATGGTTTCAGGGCACAAAAAAAACAGTGGAAATATATCTCACCATCTACCTCAAGAACATCAATCTCAACGACACTCCCAGGACTCCGCTTCATCACCTCGGCCTTCCACCTAAACAATAGCTGAAAGCTATCTGACCATTTTCCATAAATTTCTTCAAGAGCTCTTTTTTTACCCCGCTGTACAGTGTCATATCCAATTGTACACCTATGCAATGGGTTCGTCTCCAACCTTTTTTTCAGTTCCATAGTTCCTATGTTTGGTTCAACTCTAAGGATATCAGCTACCCACTTGCAACTTGGAGTTGTAACCTGCATCCTCTGGCTAGACACACATTTATGGTCATCAACTAACACGGTTACCTACAAAAACAAAAACAAAATATTAAATGAATAATATTAAATTTTAAGGGCAAACACGGTTACTATCCAAGTGCAAAATGACTAATCAGCAAAATGACTAATCAACAAAATAATGACTAATCAACAAATAAATGAATGAATGAATTAATTAATACAAAAAATATTTTACCTCCACAGTAGAGCTGTCATCCAATTTAGAACTATTTATCCTCCAAGAACAAGGGCCCGTCGATTCATCACCAGACTTGCAAAAACCTATATATTTTTTTGTTGTTGACTTCTCTACTCCTAAATGGAACTCTTTCTTGATGGCATATGTCTGCACAGTGAGGTTGAACTCTTCCATTGTTGGGTACTGTGTCCCAACATTCATTGACGGGTTGTTCTTATCATATGAAATCATGATCTCACCCGGTACGACATCGTTAGTAGGAATGGCAGCACCATCAACATCTTGACCAAGCTCATTATCATTGCCTTGTTCATCCATTGGATGATCAAATCCTTGCGTACCTATATTTGGTGTGCCCTCATCTGCCAAGCCTAAAAGCTCAAATATTTGACTCTCGCTCATAAGTTCAATTCGTCCCTCATCATCATGTGTTTCCACAATTTGTAATGTTGTCTAATCAACTCTTTCCAAATTTTCCACATCATTTACTTGAGACCTATAAATAAGAGAAATCTATTTTATTGTACAAATACCAAAAACCAATAGATTTAACTACTGTCGAGTTCTCTATTCAATAAAAGTTAAAACTTGTTGTATATGATAGGATGATCATTGATGTTTTAGACAACTGTACTAGTAAATAAAAACAATAATCATTATGGCTAGGGCTGGAGAAATATAATAGTAATAATGATTAACTATTGACATGGAAAAATAATAATCATTCGTTATTCTTAGTGTCTCATACACAACTGTACTAGTAAATGACAGCGATAAACAATGGAGATCAGTATACGAGAGGGCAATGGAGATCAGTACCTTTGCACATCCATCACTGGAAGATTATACTCTATTATCGGATGATGAATAGTGGGCAGCAAGGACCTAGCTAGGGCCAGGGCATCGGCAGCCGCGACCTCCACTCCCGGTTGTGCCTGGCCATCGGCCGATCCTCCAGGATCTGTGTGTCTTGTTCACCATGAGCCGCCGTGGCCGAACCTCCACCAGCCATCATAGCCGGCCCTCCACCAGTCGCCGTGGCCGGCCCTCCAGGGTCTATGGCCGAGGGAAGGAAGCAGGTCCGAGGGAAGGAAGCAGATCGGTCGCCATCCATGGCCGAGGGGAGGAAGGGTGAAGGATCACCGTCCATCACCGAGGGAAGGAAGAAGGCCGGCAGCGCGAGTTTGGTCGCGGTTCTGGCGGCGGCGCGAGTACACGAACAGGCGGCAGTCCCACGTAGGAGAAATTATTAGCCTCCTCGTTACGTACGTACAAACTACTGGTTTAGAGGTACAGGAATCAATAAAGGGCAATAAGGTCATACGAAAATACATGTATTTGGAAGATGAGAAAAAATGGTTAATATTATCAAAATATTATTACAGCTTACAAAAAAATGTTTCGAGTCCTATTTGAGAGTAACAAATGTTTGGAGTCCTATTTGGGAGAAACCACTACGATTGGAGTCCTATAATAGCCAATTTCTCAAAAAGAGTATATAATGAAACTCTCATTTGATGGTTACAGTCCAAGTCTTACAAGAACACCCTTGAAATAAAAGAAAATTACAGCTCAGTTCTTGTAAACTCCTCCCGATCTGTCTCGCCGTCGGCAGCCAGAGCACACGGCTTGAAGCCGACCTCCTCTCCGGCGAAGAAACACAGTTTTTTGTTGCCATCTGGTATAGCATGTCGATATTGACCTGCTTTGTAACCGTTGAACGACCCGGCTGGAAAAGATGGCCGACGACCATCACATCGCCGAACGCCGAGGAATCTGACGCCACAAGGACCAGAGCCCCCAGCACACCGGACGACGACGAACCCCGAAGGGGAACTGAATCTGCCCCCATGGCGGATCTGCAGCCCAGGCCCTAGTCGTTGGCCCAATAGCACCATATACCTCATGTAATTTCAGCCCAATAATAAAGGCCCATGCAGCAGGAAAGCTAACACTCCGACGACGCTCCTGTCCGTGTCTCTCTCCGTCCCTCGCACCTGTGACCTGCCATCCCGCGAGGATGACGTTTACAGACGAGGACGAGGAGCCTGCCGACGCCAGCGCTGCGCTGGCCGCTGCACGCCATCTCGTGGCGCACCAAGCCCTCCCGGCACCTATGGTGCCCATCCCATCCTGACCCGGGGGGCCCTGCAGGGCAGGGCGCAGGCAGCACCGTCGTACCCAGGCCGCCCCTGCCCTCCAGCATCCAACTCCAGCTAGCCCGCCCGAACCTGTTGCCGACGGCCCCTTCCCTTCAGTAGTCTAGCTCCAAGCCCCTACGGGCTACGGCCCCTTCCCTTCTGTACTGAATTTCTTTTCGATTCGACATTTCAATTTTCAATTGGCCGGATTGATTTGAAATTTAAAATATTATTTAATGAATAAAGGGCCAAGCGCTAGGACCGATTTTGTAACCACTGCTCACAGAGCTGATGATATTAACAATTTACATTCCAATTCGTTCCTATGATTGACTACAAAAGCATTTCGCCAAAAAAAAAAAAAAAATCGACTACAAAAAGCAACCAAGCTTGCTCAATAATTAATGCAACTTTTTCAATTACATTTCCATGTTATGGACGGTACGGTTCTTGATGATGACATGGAAGACGGATGCACAACCTTATTATTTACTAGTTATTTATTTTTGTTTGTCCTATGCAATATTTGTAACAATTTTAGTTCAATCATCATATGTACTAAAAATTTTATCTTCATTTTAGTTAATTATTGTGTGATGTTAAGCCACGTTCAGTTCTTCAAATGCCCCCAAAAATTTTGCACAGTATCCGTCACATCGAATCTTTAGACGCATGTATGATATGAAGCATTAAATGTAGTAAAAAAATAACTAATTGTACTTTTTTAGTCTGTAAATGTCGAGACAAATCTTTTGAGCATAATTAGACCATGTTTGGATAAAGTTTGTCAAATAATAACGAAAGTGTTATAATAATTTTTCCCCAAATATTTCACGAACTGAACAAGGTCTTAATGGGTTTTTTTTTTTTTTGTGCCAATGGGTAGAGAGAGTTTGCACTGTTAGATAGAAGAGGCCCTGGTCATCAGCAAATCCTGGATCCGCCATATCTGCCATGGCGCCCCACCTAAGCCAGCCCAAGGAGCTAGGCCCAAGAGCCCAGAAGGCAACAGAGTCCGTCGCAAGAATTCCCGGACCTCTGGCCCACAGTAGGTGAGGCACGCCCGCCGTGAGGAGGGAGTAGATAAGGGCAGAGCACCGGAGCGCCGTGAAATTGGACTTGCAAACAAACAAATGAAACAGGCGACTACACTACACTGTCTTTGGCTGCCCCAACATTGTGCAGAGGAGTTTTTGGGTTCCCAACCGGCGCCAACAGCAACTGAAACTGATGGCTGCATCTTCCTTCAACATTGCCTGCCTGCCTGTCTGTCCAGGACAATACCCGAGCAAACATTTGCTGCTCTGATGCTTGGTGCCCGAGCAGAGCACTGGCATGTGTTGCCCTGCTCCAAAAGTTGTTGACACACCCTTGCTCTGGTTGCTTCAAGTTCTTGCTGACTGGGAAGGAAGAGCTTGACCATGGTCGCAGGTGCCGCGAATTGAGCCAGCAGGTGCCGCGTCCTGATGGTAGTCCACGGGGCGGCGCTCACCCCACCTGCCGACGCGGCGGAGGGCATCACGGGGTGCGGCTTCACGGGCGCGGCCTTGTCCAGCACAGTAGAGAAGCTTGGGTGCCTCAAGAACCTGACACTGGGATGGTGCAATTTGCTGAGCCCCCTTCCCGGAGAACCAGGCCTTCGTGTGGTGTCTCGTTCGCTCCTCCGGCTGAGGTTCTGGAAGTGCACCGCGACCAATCTGACCGTCCAGTACGCACCAGCGCTCGGGTACCTCGACGTTGGCATCACTTCCCACAGGCCCGGCGGCGCTCCTGCTGCTGCTGCTGCTGCCATCAGCAGCGTGTCCATCGCGTTGGTGGAGGCCAGCTCGCTGCGGGAGCTGCGCGCGGTGGCGCTCCCTCAGCACGCTATCGACGTCCGGGGAGCTCTGGGCCTCAAGCGCAAGAGGGAGGGAGGGTCAGCGGCTCGAGCACCTGACCACGTTGGACGTCGCCGTCCACATGGGCTTACCAGGGCAGGCGGCAGCGCTGGTGGAGCTCCTCAGCGTGCTGCCAGCACTATCAGAGCTGACAGTTTCGGTGAGCAATTACGTATATATATTCGATCCATTGCTTTGCTGACATGCATGCTGCATCTTCCCTTGCTTTCAGTAGGGCATGCTGCTGCTGCTGCTGTAATTCTCCGTTCCTTCGATCCATGTACTGTATATTGTATTGTAATTGTAATATGCATGTGACCTCGTTCCAACAGAGAGCCGACGACATCCCACTGGGCGGTGACCTCGTTCCAGGATGCGTCAAGGGTGCCCTCACCAAGCTCGCCATGAGAGAATACAGGGGCGGAGACGCTGAGCGGGCACTCCTCAAAGCTGCCCGGAGACTTTCTTCAGTGACCCTACACCTGCACCCCACCCTGTGATCTGTGGGAGTCGCTCCTCTTGCCCCAGGAGGCAGTCGTGCCATTCAGGGATTCGACTTGGGCGTCCAAGATGTGCACCATCACGGTCGCTGAGGTCCCTACGGCTCCATCTTCCCTCGACTTGATGCTTCGTCAATACAGCCTGATATGACAGACAGTCATTTCCCACTTGATATTCTGATCTCATGATTGATGATAGCACATTGCTACTACCTCTAGTCTACTTATCTGCTAGCTGTACATTGCTGCTCCCTCCCTCCCTGCAGTAGCCTTTGTCTGATGACCGACATGCTGTAATTCTGACGATACAAGCAAGCTTCTCGATCTGTTACATTAATTGTTCGATCCCTCCCTCCAGTCTGTCCGATAACTAACACACAGCTGTGATCACCACTCTACACATTTGCTTACATTGCTCCTACGGTACCACTCTACCCTACACAGTAGCACAAGAAGTATATGGCAAGTAGATCCACACTCTACTACATACTCAGCTTAAATGTATCCTATTCACAATCCACAAGAGTCAATAATGTCTAGTATCAATCTTGGTCCAGCCGAACGTAGCTGATGCGGTAGTGAGATAGCATCACGGCATCTCCCGGCCCGTCAGATCCTCGTTATTTGCGCTTCCACCGAGTGAAGCTGCACACAAGGAAGGAATCAAATGTTACCATCTTCTTCTACGGACAAAAGAAGAGGCATTGTTGCCAAATAAATTAGCTGACTCAAAGCGGTGCTGGAAAAAATTGCAGCTACAGAGTTGCAATCCGAATCATCTCAAGCGACCATATCAAGAAAATGCAGTGTAATGAACAGATAATGACAAGAAATAACAAAAAAAGAGTGAAGACTTCTTCCATACCATCTAAAGCAGTTATTTTGTCTCCAGGATAGCTCCTTTTCTGAGATGCAACTTTGGCATTAGTTAACTCTTCATCAGAGCCACTAGTGCTGAAATTTGTCCATTTGTCAGAATGGACATCATCACATATTTCAGTGTCGGCTACCAGGTTAGCAGCACCATCTCTTTCACTTGATGAACAAGGTTGCAATGTGCTATCATGCCCATCTTCCACCGGGCGTTCTGCAACCCCTGCTGCCCCCAAGTCAGCCCCAGAAACTTACACTGATCATTGGCAGGGTAATTTTCCACTTCAGCAGGATTATTTGTCACCTGTGTACTGGTATCAAGAACCTGGTGAGTAGGATCATCTTGGGGAGAAGAGAATGTTCCCAAAATGACAATCCCAGATCACGGAAACCTTCTTTTGGGGATCCACCGGTTTCTTCACTGCACACTCCTAAATTTTCAGGTGGGTTGGGTGGAAACAGATTTCCAGTGTCACGCGTCGAGCCATAGTTCACATCACCAGGAGACAACACCATGACATCATCATCATCTGAGTCACTCAAAACTATTATATCCTGCCCTGATGATGCTGGAGGACCATTTTCATCTGAGGATGAAGAATCAAGATCATGGACATGGGTCATAGGATAACCATTTGTTGCTGGCCCTAAATTATTATAACCTTCATCTGCAATGTTTGTATCATCAATGTTGCTTGAGTGAGTGATGCAGTTTTTGTTTTCATTGTATCTTGAAAGGTCATTACCAGAAGACGGAACCAGATCAGCATCCCCTATCTTGCTAATTTCCCACTGGCCAATGTTTTTTTTTTCTAAGTCCCAACTTAAGACGACATCCCACCTCTTCAGACGATGGCTCTTCTTTCACCTCATGCTTCACAATGCGCATTTCAGGTTTGGCTGCTGTATCTGTGGCCACACAGAGAGTACCATCTGGTAGATGCCACTGTGTAAGGTCCTTCAGTTCAGCTCTGCCCTTAACTCTCCAGGAACCATCAGGCTTGACATCAATTTCAGATGTATCATCTCCCCATCTTTTGATCTGTATCACCAATATGCAATAAATCAGAAACGATGCATACCTGAAAATGTAGAACTGAAAAGTTTAAAACAGTACTATTTCATCACCACTATAAACTCACCAAAGAAGTGATGCGATTGAAATAAGGATCAATTATTATGTGCTCTATAGAGTAATTCTTCAGGCATATTGGACATTGCCACTGAAAGCAAGGAAGCAAAGCTTGATTTAGATGGAGAAGATGTAACAAGGTTCAATCAATATGGTCAAGAGGATGAGGTAAAGTTGTATTAAGTCCAAATAGTCGAACCTTCCAGGAACGTTGGTTTATTTCAATAAAAGCTTCTAAATCAAAACAGCCCATGTGAGCACAGGGCGTGAACCTACCAGCAATCTGGATCCTTGAAGCACTCATCTGTCACAAGATAAAAAAAATGATTTTATACAAAGCATGCATGCTTTACAGAACAGAACATAAAAGAACAAAATGGGTGACTTTCTATGAAGGAATGCAAAGAATACTATGGCCCTGTTTGGCATAAGCTTAAACTAATGCACAAGTTGGTTTATGGAAAAAAAAAATTATGAGAAGCAACTGCTGGGGAAAAACTAGATGTTTGGCAACCTTTTCACTGATATACTGTCCTATGGGACCCACATATTGACTTTAGTAGAAGGGGAGAGCTCATCCTCGTCGCCGCTCTTGTCCATCCCTCTCGCTCAACCTTGGCCTCCGCTGTGCAGTGTGCACAGCGGCCCTCACACAGCATGCCCTATGGTGGCCAGCAGCGAACAGACATGACTCAGTCACTCAGCTCAGCTCTCCATGCTAGCAAAGTAGCATGTCCAACCATCCACCACGGGCAGAAGAGCGACTCACAAAACAAGTGTCTTCCTCTGCTCCAGAACTGCTGTCACCATCCACCGGGGATTCATCTATGCTCCACCAGCCTCTGCAATGACCACTACCAGATCAACACCACCAGCCTCTGCATCTCTGTTTCTTTCCCAACGATTCAAGCAGCAACTCCACCACTTCAGCTCTTTCTCACCCCAGATAGGCAAAGAACAAGGATGAGATGCACACAAATCAAGTCTAACTCCTCTCCCAGTCCCATACAAGCTCTATCCTTCCAATCACCTTTCTTCTTCCTAATCTGCAGATCGACACCACAACCACCAGCCCACAACTTGAGCACAACCTCCTCTCAATTTCTCCTCCCTTCAGTCCAAGCTTCAGCCCCAGACACCAGCTCCTGCACCTGGACCACAGCAGCCAGAGTTCCAAAGTGCCCCCTTCAAGCCGCTGTGCCAATTTATGGCTGGGACGCGCCTCTGAGCTGCTGGTTGAACCTGAACACTGGAGGTGTCGCAATGTGCAGAGGCGGTGGAGGGGAGGCGCAGAGGGGAAGAAGGAGCGAGGCAGCCGAGAGGAAGTGGATGCATAGCAGGTGGCAGGGGATGGTGGAAGAAGCAGGTACACTTTTTCTGCAAGCTGCTCGTGAACCATGGCAGGGAGAATCAGGCTTTTACATGTACTAGCAGATGCCCGTGCGTTGCTACGGAAGCTTTAAATTTTCAATGCAACAAGATATGATAATCAATTGATAAATAATAGAGCCTCCCTATCTCAGAAGTGGAGAATTCAACAACCCAAAAACAAAAGGTTACATAACTATTGTCGAATCAAGATTTGTAGATCAAACATGATCTAATAAAGAGAGATGATGATAATATAGATTTCAATTTCTAGTTTTTTTGCTTTGCTCTAGCTCAACTAATTTCTAATTTCATCGTATCATGCGACGTGATGGGGGCGGCTGCCGAGCAGCAGCGGCAGTCTGGTCTGGGAGTCGCCGCGGAGAAAGGTGGGGCGACGGCGCCTTGTGGAGGGGCGGGGTTGGCGGTGCCGCCTTTGGACTCACGGTGCTGGATGATAGACTGGAATCACGGGGAGAGATTTTGAAATAGCACACCGGCCACCGGGAGTTGGGGCACTGCCAAAACGGTCTTGCCGATTCTAGTTTTCTCTTTTTAGAGTAGTGATTTGGCACATCGTGTATAGTATTGTGCTCATCGTGCAAATGGTTATGTTACCAAATACCAACTTACCATTGATTGCCATTATATGATCATTTATATACTCAAGCCATCTTTGAATTCATGTACAGTGCAACGTAACTCATCTCTACACATTTCTAAACCTTTTCTAATACACTTAAGAGGATATATATAGCAAAATATTTTAAAGGAGACAAGAAATTGTCAAACAAAGCTTGTACCATCAGCATGCACGGGGCCATCAGAACTATGTAAGTAAACCTTTTCTAGCTATCAGCATGCACGGGGCCATCAGAACTATATCCATCATTTATGCTTTAGTACCCTGTACCATCTCATGTTCAAAAGACGTTCAATAACAGTCACAAAGCTTGTAGTAATGGACAACCAATATTCAAAAATCCTCAGACCATGCGAGTTAGAGGAATCTAAAAGTTTTAGCAACGATGAAGTAACTCAAAATCGATCAAATATACTATCGATATTTTCATGTTTGGAGTTGAATACTCTGAATTTTTAAATAAGTAAAAAAATCAGCATATTTTGCACAGATCATTTCCTTTGATCCATCGTTTATTTTAAAGCATAGATCATTTTGTCAATTAAATACATAAGTGAAATCATCGATTTTATTTAATTTCAATGGAATAGTTAAGCATATTTTGCAAACCACCCAACCACTCACATGACGTCCAAAAACTGACTATAAATGAAACAATCCCTCCACTGTGTTGTGTGAACTCTTATTTTCACTGTTTATATCCGAAAAAGAGACAGATACACATTAACGCTTAAGAGTTACCCAACACATAAAACACTCTTTGTGGTAATAGTCTACATGCTTCTCATTTTATCCTAACCCTTTTTGTTACGAAGGTTAGTGTATAAAGCATTTGATAGTGTCATTTGTGCTTGGCCGAATCCTACTATAACATGCTTGCTTTTTAACTAAATTATATCATTTGCTTGATCAAATTCTACTGCAGCACTCAATCAGTACTGGAGCGAGATGTAGTGGACGGGCGGTGGTGCTATGGTGTTGAGGAGCGCCGTGGATAGAGCACCCCTGATTGGAGGAGTGTGGTGAAGGTTTGTGGGAGAGGTGGTGGGGTGCATGGTCATTGGTTGCAGCCTCGCGGGCGGAGCAAAGGAGTCAGGGGGGCGAAGGAGTCCTTGTGCGTTGGCCGCGAGCGGGGCGAAGGGAGTCCTTGTGCGTTGCCATCACCTAGAGAAAGGAAGCTCTAGGGTGGCGACCCAAGTAATTCGAACCGGACCGGAAATCGAACCGCCGAGGACATCAGTTCAATGGTTCATTGGTCCAACTGTTTAGAACCGGTTGAACCATTGGTTCGATTGTTGTGGACCGTTAAATCAAACCGGCCATAAATTCTTTGAACCGGTGTGTGTGTATATATATATATGATTTAATTAATAATTAATATTGAAACAATGTACAAATATATGATATAATTAAATAATTGACAGATGGAACAACATAATTTAATTGTACAACCATAAGGTTCACACATCATGAAAATATAGGATCACATGGTCTTAAATTCAAAATACAAAGTGCGTGATAATATAAGGTTTATCTTCATACAGTGCATACATCATAAAAATATAAAATCACAGCAACATAGTCTCACTGCCACAAGTTGATACATTGTATGCTCAACCTCAGGATCAATATTTTTTACATGCAGCTACATTACCAGGGTATTTGGCCAAATGTTCCTTGAAACGATGGATTTCTCCTCCTGAAAAAAGTCATGTTACAATACATGCATTTGATCTTCTTTCTTGTTCCTTCTATAACCTGTGTACAATATCCCCATGCAGGACCAGTTTTCCTTCTTGTCCTTGTTTCTATGGCAGGTTCTTGGGATGGTGTAGAATTCTGGTTCTGGTTAGTATCATCAGTACTAACTGCAACTGCAACAGGTTTGAAGAATCCATTGTGTGTGAAAATCCAGGAAACAAAAATATAGAAAAAACAGTAAGGCAACTTAACAATTATCACATGACTGAAAATATTGAATTCAGTTGCAAAATAACCAGATTTGGACATTCCTAATAAACTCTAACAGACAGCTTCACCAATGACTAATCATCAAATAATTAAATAACAATAGGATAATATATAAAACCTAAAAGATATAAATTAAAAAGCTCAAGCGCAGTAGCTCACCATTAGCCATGTTCTCTCTTCTCGTCATCTCGTGGAGCAGAGCAGTGGAGCTGTTGAGGTGGAGGCGTGGAGCAAAGCACAAATCAGACAGTAGATGTAGATCAGCACAGCAGCCACCGCCTGCTCGCTCGTGGGCTCGTGGCTCGTAGTCGCCGCAGCCAGCAGCCCCAGCGGTCTTTTAAGTGAACCAGACCGGTATAGGCCCTGGTTCGGTCTTTTAGCGGTCCAACCGTCGGTCCGGTCCGCTATGTTCAAAATTGATTGCTCATTGATTGACTTAGTACTATGTTCAAAAAAGTAAAATATCCAACTTCACTACAACTTTTCAAAACTACTTCATCGTTCAAAATTCAATTTTGTGAGGCAAGCAAAAACAAACATGTTATCCATGATGTCGTAGGGTGCTGTGATTATAAACGAGTGTGGCTAAGTTTACAGGTTTTAGTTTCAAACCAAACAGTATGATAAATTCTCATCAGGTGATATGAACCTAATCATAACCCCCACAGAAAATTAAATTACCATACTGGAAAGGTCAAGACACCAAAAATTGGAAAACTTATTTAGAGGAATCAATTAAAGAGTTTGGAGAATATAAACTGGAAAAAAATATGTGCACCAGCAGATGTTTCCTGGTCCAACCCAACCAAGCCACCATGCATTCTCCTAATCTGCCCTAGCATGCTCTGTTCACTCCCCCACACAACACAACAGCCATCTCGGTGGAATGGTGATACAGCAAAAAAAAAGTATGAGAAACTCGACCTACTTGTGTGTGGCTCCTCCTGTGGGAGGTGGATGTCGTTGTTGTCTCACTGGGTAGGGCAGCCGTTCGTGTGTCAATGAGGCGACATCCTCCACTACTGAATTGTTCGCTCGGTAGGCCAGCAAACACCGAGCAGCCAATATGGGGCTGGATGGTCACAAGTTGAAAGGATAAAAAAAGTTAATAGTATTGCCAGGAATCGAACAAAGGAACAATTAATAAAAAGTAAGTCATGTTCAAAACGCGGTCCAATTTAAACAGTCATGTATGATCATCTTAGAATTGCATTTTGCATTGACATTCTTTTTCCTATTCCAGTTTCATTAGAGATACTCATAGTCTTGATACTGCTTTTATGAAGTGTGATATTGATTTTGGTTTAACAGTTCATTGATGTATTTTTAATTGTAATATCTCTTATGCATAAACCATGTTATTATGGTGTCTGATACATCTTTAGATGCTTTGTGAATCTGTGATATTTGTGAATAACATTTACTTAAGAACTAAGAATAACTTTCACTTATCAAAAGCTGCTATATGAGTGCTTTTAAGATAGACTCAATATAGTGTTTAAATAGAATTAGGTTTTAATCATAGCTCATATTTTACTTTGCAGAAACATGGAGGAGAAGAAATCAAACAACAGATGCCAAGTTCTTTTTCTATGTATATAAATTTGCTACCTATTTCCAAATCCTTAAGCAGAAATATCGTGAAAAATAGTGGGAAACCACCTTAATTGCACTGGTCACTATGTGGTTTTGGAGATCCTTACCAGCAAAAACAAGAAGGTGAGCACGAATTCGACGCGAGGAGATGATGGCGGTTGCGACAGACTGGGCGACGCGCTGGGATATAGAGACTTTCTCTAAAAAAATATATAGTTTCAACTTCAGGATATCCAAGATTATGCTTGCTTATCTACAAGATTGATAGGTGACTTAGTTTCAAGTATTCTGACGTGGTAACTGACACATGAGATCTCAAAGATTAATTCATTATCTTGAAGCAATATTAAATTAGATGCAGGTCTATCAATACATGATATCCCGAATTGCAAAGATGCAGGTTTATTGTCAATACATATGAAATTAGGATGTGATCACTATGCAGGTCTGTCACAAGGATAGGCTACCTACCCCTTGCTTGACATTATTTTCTATCAGTGAACAAAAGTTTAGGAAATGTGCCTTTTCTGAAAAGTTAAAAATAGTGGGAAACCACCTTAATTGCACTGGTCACTATGTGGTTTTGGAGATCCTTACCAGCAAAAACAAGAAGGTGAGCACGAATTCGACGCGAGGAGATGATGGCGGTTGCGACAGACTGGGCGACGCGCTGGGATATAGAGACTTTCTCTAAAAAAAATATATAGTTTCAACTTCAGGATATCCAAGATTATGCTTGCTTATCTACAAGATTGATAGGTGACTTAGTTTCAAGTATTCTGACGTGGTAACTGACACATGAGATCTCAAAGATTAATTCATTATCTTGAAGCAATATTAAATTAGATGCAGGTCTATCAATACATGATATCCCGAATTGCAAAGATGCAGGTTTATTGTCAATACATATGAAATTAGGATGTGATCACTATGCAGGTCTGTCACAAGGATAGGCTACCTACCCCTTGCTTGACATTATTTTCTATCAGTGAACAAAAGTTTAGGAAATGTGCCTTTTCTGAAAAGTTAAAAAAAATGAATAAGCACAACAAGCAATCACACAAAAACGATGCAATTCAAAGCACATCCTATATTCTTAGCAAATTAATTCCTTGCGCATGATGAGACCATACCTGCACAGCTCCACGATTTGGTACACAACCTGAATTGCAGCACATGGCCGCTGCCTGCACAGCTCTACGATTTGGTCCACAGTCCACACCACCTGAATCGCAGCACATGACCGCTGCTGGCTGCCTGCCAACAAGCCGCTGGGACCTGAGAGGGGGAGCGGGCAGCTAGGAGAGGGAGCAGCCGAGCGGGAGCTGCCGCGGCGAGCAGGGGGCGGGGTTGTGGGCTGTGGAGCGGGATGCGATGAGCAGGGGACGCGGAACACACGTCGATTGGGGAGTCAACGTTGGTGTGGCAGCTCGTTCGGCGGCGCGGGCGGAAGACGGCAGATCCGTGCGCCGCCATGGGAGGAGGCCGGTCGCCTCTTGGGGCGGCGGCTTGGGTCGCGGACGTCCGGCAGTGCAGACGTCCGTTGGCGCTCGAGCATCACAGACGGATGGTGGCGGCTCTGTGCGGCGCCGACGGAGGAGCTCGGCGCCTCTTGGGGCGGCGGCTTGGGCGCGCGGACGTCCGACGACGCTCGCGGACGGACAACGGCGGCTCCGAGCGGCGCGGGCTGCGAGCAGTGCCGAATGGGGGAAACTGGAAGGAACCGAGCGGCTGGGCGGGTTGGGTGGGCATACGCGGGGAGCGCAAGACACGCTAGTGTTTGGGGGCGGGCGGCCGGAGGAGACCGGCGGCGCGGAGGAGAGGGACGCGCGGTAGGAGGCGGTGGAGCGTCGGCGGGGCGGAGGGGAGGGCGCGGAGGGAGGCGGTGGGCTTCCGGCGAAGCGGAGTGGTGCGGTGGCCGCGCGGTAGGAGGCGGTGGAGCGTCGGCGGGGCGGAGGGGAGGGCGCGGAGGGAGGCGGTGGAGCGCCGAAGGGGAGGGCAGATGGAGGAGCCCGGCGGCGCGGAGGAGAGGGCGCGGAGGGAGGCGGCGGCGGAGGGAAGGGCGCGGAGGGAGGCGGTGGCGGGGCGGAGGGGAGGGCGCGGAGGGAGCGCTGAACGGGAGTCTGGGCGGTTTGGGGTGCGGGCGGACGCGGGGAGTGGAGGCACGCCGAAGCGAAGGGCACGCCGAAGTGGGCGTGGACGATTCCTCTTTAAACGTTTTAGTGGTAGAGATAGAGACTAAAAGAAGCGACAGAGAAGTGCTGCCCTGAAAAGTTTTGCATTTGTGAAGAGAAGTAGCTTTTTTTCTGAGAAGCTGAGAAGCACTGTTGCCACACAGGGCCTACCATCAAACCTCCTTAGTGAGCTCGGTGGAGAAATGATCTACTTCAGGACGCCACCGATTGAAAGTTTCCATCAGCATAAGCATGGACTTCATTTGCGCCGCCAGCGCATCCAGCTTCTCTTCCGCAGTCGCCATCCGCACGGTGAGAGTCGGACCGCGCGCCAGGGATGACGAAGGATTGGTTAGGGTTTGGTGGTGGGAATAGGTCGGAGACTGTGGATAGGAGCGGCTTTGATACCAGATGTGACGACCCTGGCCGGAGATGGGAAGGATTTGCCGGCGAACACGCGCGGCGAGGAGCACGGCGACGCCGCCTCAGCAGGGGAGCACGAGGAAGAAGAGAATTTGGGATTGTTTTGTTATTTCCCCACTGTCCACCCAACCACCCACACAGCGAGTATAATAGAAGCAATACATGGGTCGAAGCCCAGACGCGCCCAAGCGGCCCACAGCCAACTTGCAGGCCCATTACCTAATAACATATGACTGACAATACAGTAAGGTCCTCACAACGTGACCCGGGGTCTCAGACCAGTTTGTATGATGTATTCATGCATTTGATGATTCTGAATTTATCAGACGAAAAAACGAGCGACTGTGGTTGACGTGCTTCGAGCGAGCTAGGTGGCTGCGTCATGGCGGTGCCCGACGAAATTTAACAATTGTAATAGAATAATTTAGTGTCGCACTATAAGTCCTCCAATAATGAAGTCTGACCACTTTCGCTTTGAGAATGCTTGCTTGGTTACTGCACCCTGATTTCCTTCAGTTCATACTTCCGGCTTGATTCAGGCAGCTGGCAAACTCGCGCGTAGGCTAAAGTCGGTTCGAGCTGCGGCAAAGGCATGGTCCAGGCATAACAGGGCGCCACCGGCTATCATCCAAAACTGTAAATCCATTATTATGTTGTTTGACACCTTGGAAGAAGCTAAGATCGCTGCCTATCTCCTGATGAGCTGCAGATTCGGTGTCAAAGCTACAGTTTATCGGGAGACAACGTAGCATTGCGTGAGGGAGACAGTAATACTGCCTTCTTCCATGCTCATGCAACCACGAGAATGCACAGAAACACCATCAAAAGCATTGTTGTAAATGGTATTTAGGTGACCAATCACACAGCCAAAGGCTAAAGCCCGGGCTCTAATAACTGATCACTTCAGAAGCATGCATCATGGAAATACCAGATTTTATACCTGTAATAGGTGTGTTACCGGCGGGAATACAAATGAACTAGTTTCATTTACGTTTCCATTACTTTTGAGTCAACCAAACAGTTCGTAAAATTGGCATTTTAGCTGTGATACTCTATACTAGGACCTACCCAAAGCGGGTGATGGACTCACACTTCCATTCACAGTACAAGAGGCTGCAGCTGCAGTCAGAAGTATGAATCGGTGTAATGCGCCTGGAACAAAATTGTTGCGTGAAGATACTGTCCAAAATCCTGACGACAATGCTGCAGACCCAAATCACAAACCTTGTCGACCTTGATCAGACAGGCTTCATTACTAGAGGAAGATCAATCACTGAGAATTTTGTTTATGCGATGGAATTAGTTCCGTGTTGTCACAAACGCAGAGCACCAACGCTGGATTAAGAGGAAGGGCTTGCTGAATATTAGAAATCTCAGTTTCAATGTCACAGAGCTGTTTATTAAGTGGTGTTTTCTTTTGAACCCATTTTTCAATAGGGTAAGTCAAATTGTTGGGTGCGTAAATGGAAAGACTGGGTCCATGCTTCAAGTGCCACCTCATGGAAGTCTTCTTCACCGAGCCACCAGTTCTGAAATTTGAATCTTCTCTTAGGCTTGGGGCCAAGATCGGAGCATGATCACTTTACAACATGGCCAGACAAGTGACAAACAACAGCGTGAGCATGATCACTTTACAACATGGTCGGACAAGTGACAAACAACAGCGTGAGAGTACTTCTGACACTGGTCCGTGTCAGCAAGGCACCTATCTAGGCCAGCCTCTCAAAGGTAGGATTAGTAGTGAATCTTTTATTCGTCCAAGTATACGCTGGATCGCTGTAACCCGAAGATCAATGAAACCACATTAGTTAACAAGGGAACAAAAAATTATCGATATGAGATAAAGAAGGAGAACCAGGTCCCCACTTTGGAGTCGAAATCGAAAAAAAGAGAAAATGCATATAGATAGAAATAAAGAAAGAAGGAAAAAGGAAAAACAAAAAAAGAAGATAGAAACATACTCGTCGACACACCATCGGGCTACCGGCATCCTGCGCGCCGTGGCCCGTTGGTTCTGCTTTGGGCCGCGCTCTCCACCAGGATGCTGGATGGGCACGCCTTTCCGGATTGTGGCCGAGGACGATAATTAAACTTGTGCTGAGTTTATATCATAGTATCGATGTTTACAAATTACACATTAATAAACTCTGTAGATTTATCTCGAGCTGATCTCGGTACTTGTATATACTGTACATTCAGATCTTAACTTATTCTAAGTTCTCGCCTCGAACCCGATAAACTGTAGCGCGGAGCTATGGGTGATAAATGACCCTTTAATTTGACCTAGCAAATAAGAATCAAACTATAATATTATATGATATTAAGCTCAAATTAGATAGAGTTTAATTGGACTGTAAAAGAAGCATGAGGACCATGATTCCTTTACCACCTGTATGCGGAGCTAGAGGTCAAACAGGACTTAAGTAAATATATGATTTTACGATTCCGATAGGCCGCCTCATAGCAATGAGCCATGTAATAGAACTAAGCATTTTGCACGTTTGCACGTTTGCGCGTTGTTGCAGCTAGATAGAGTATACCCTGAGGGCACTCACAATGCAGACTCTATCATAGAGTCTAAACTTATTTATTATACTCATATTTATTGTATTTTGTTGATGTGACAGTGTATTTATTGAAGAAAGAGGGAGAAAAACTAAGACTCCAAGTCTTATTTAGACTCCAAGTCTATGATATCATCGAGGTAATAAATAGGCTTAGACTCTAGGCAGAGTCTGCATTGTGAGTGCCCAGACTTGTAAGTATCATGGCTGTCTTCCGTTAGACCAAAGACCAATTTGGTTAATACTATCTTTTGTTGAAACCTTAAAATGTTTCATGCTGTGAGGTCAGCCAGCTCACACCACAGCATTTCGGCATATAGGTTTGCCACCTTCCAACCACCAAACCTCTATCAAACGAAAAACAAAAGCAGGTACTGTACCTATCTTGGTAGAGAAACTAGATTCAATTGTGCTTCTTTGCAAGTTATGAAATTGAGCCTTGTCTTTGGATAATTCGGGTGTGATTGCATTGGTTGATTTTTATACTGCTAGCTAACTCTGCCTCGATGACTTAGGAGCTGTTTGGATCTCACTCATTAAACTTAATTTAGTCACTTTTAATAGCAACACTCTTACTAAAAAGACTAAAAGGAACTAAAAAAAGCTTTTTACTCATTGAGAACTGATACTGAAACTGAAGACAACAAGGTGACAAGTAATGGGTCTGGACTGGCGCGCCCACAAGCCCAACACGCGGTTCACTGGACCCGACCGACTAAGCAATATACGTGGAGAGAGTGAGAAGAGGGATTTTCTTTCATGAACAATATTGAACCACACCGGAGGATAGTAACGCATATATATGACAATAATGAACCACACCGGCCGACTGAAATTCGTACAAACCAATCGATGCATGATTTCTAGGTATATAGTCACACAACGTAACGTACTTCTATTAACACATACATGCATGATGACTATCTGCAGTGTTCAGCACGCGCGCGTACTACAGGCAACTGAGCACGCAGCTGGTGTACATACATATACATGGGCGGCATTGCAGGTTATTCAATTCGATCCGGCGTATAACACAACCACGCTGCACAAAAGCAATATATATATATATATATATACACACACACACACACACATGGCCAAACAATACTTAATACAGTAATAAGATACAGAAGATATATCATATAGTTGCAATAATCTCACTTTATTCTCATCTCTCTTTTGTTGCTCGCGTACGTCGTGCTCGTGCTTCGCAGCTACTCCCTCCATCCCAAATGATAAGACATTCCAAGAATCTTGGAGAGTCAAAGTTTTTCAACTTTGATCAAAATTATAGAGAGAAACAAAAAGATTTATAACATCAAATATGTATATTATAAAAATATAACGAATGAAGAATGTAATTGTACTTAGTATCATAATTATTATTATCTTATTATATAAATTTGGTCAAGATTTTCATGGTATTGATTAGAGTTTTCTATAGTTTGCACGAGAGGCTGGTTTCTATATTCAGCAAAAACAACAATTTTCCCTCTAGTATGTAAGTATATGAAAATATAAAGATAACAGGGATGATGTTATAGGGTTGATAACCTGCATTTGATCTCCAACATTTACAACAAAGGCGCCTGGGGTCGGTTGCACCGTGACCCATGTGTTCCCCTTGCGTACCTGCGTCCCCGTGACGTTTTCGTCAAGGAGGAGCAAGGTGATACCGCCAGGATCAGAGTGAGAGGAGAGGCCAAGGGTCAGCTCAGGCTCTGGGCACTTTGGATAGTAGTTCACACGCATGCTTGCTGAGATGCCATCGCTTCCACCAAAGGCCATGTGAAGGTAGTCCTCATCTAATCCTAAGGTGCTTGACATGCATGGTCTTGAGCAATACTTCACTCAGATTCATAAGCTCAGATGCATACTTCTCAGTCACCTCCCTGCACATACATATACACACAAGAGATCGATAATTAAGTTTCTTGACACATACTATATGAGTTTTCATTCGATCAGGATGATTCACATATATGTGTAAGGGCTGCTTTCACTCATCATATGCACATCGATCGTATAGAAGTTAGTTCTTTAATTGTGTATTTTATGGTAATAACAAATAGAAGCAAAATACACCTGAATTCTAACATAACAGAAGGTAACACACCATGCATGCATAAAAACATGCAAATGCATGCATAATAAATAAAGTGCTGAAGACAAAGTTTAATTAAGCTAGATATATAAAATCTCTCATATTCATGTATTACCTCAGGTGACGAGGCATCTCTGGCCACCTCTCAAGGTTCTTCAAATCATTTGGCAGGAGGTTTAGGTAGTAATAATCACTCCAATCCAAGGTTGCACCTTTCCGAACCCCAAGTCGGCCACATTTGATGCCTCCCCATGGACAACGATGTGAGAGTATCGTCCGCCCGCGTATCGGAGGGCCGGGCACAGTAAGCTATCTTGTATTTGGGTGGCGTGTATTAAGGCATGATTGCTCTTGATCGACTGTTGTAGGCACCAATTCTGCCACAAAAATAAAAGACTCCAAGATTGACCCCCCTTTCGATCAGGAAGCCGGTTTGATAACTGTCAATCATTCTTGGAATTTGCTTTTGTATCCTCTGTGTGAGAATTTTTGCAATAATCTTGACACGTACTGCAATTTTGTAGGCCTGAAAGCATCAAGTGCAAGTGCACCTTGTTTCTTAGGCGCAGCAATACCATGAGGTACTTGAGAAAGAAGTAATACAATAGTGATGCGATGTCAGCTACAGTTATTCTGAATACTTGGTTAGGCTACAACCAGACCTCCATGCTTTTGTTGGTCAAGCAGCATGAAGATCATGCTTTTGTTCAACTGCCAATAACAGTGAAGGCCGGACAGCGGTTCCTAAGCCAGTGGGACACAATTTTGTTTTGAACGGTCACCGGGCTAATACAATTATGACCGATAGTTGATGTGTTTGGACAAAAGATAAGTGAAGCATTGAGTGGTTAATTATGAGAAAGTTGATAGACTTCTAGGATCGACTAGGAGGAGTAGATCAGTGGGGTATTCTTACTGTTGGGCTTACGAATCAATAGGTAGTTCATCTACCAGAGAGGAAAGAGAGAGATAGGGAAAGAGTCTAGGGTTAATACCTTCAAGATCCGGTCGTCTCTGGTTCGTTGATGGAGGCTGCCCACGGACAGCGACGGTCGATGTAGGAGTAGAGGAGTTCAACGATGATGACCGTGCAGTGGCAGCCTGGTGGTGCATCCCATCGCTGGCAGTGCCACCCTCAAGATCGGGCTAGGGTTAGAACAGTGGGGTCTGGCTGCTACAGTACCTCATGTCTGGAGCCCTGCCCCCACTTCCTATTTATAGGCACTGTGCGTCGGGGGGCCATTAGCCTGCTATGGGCTGAGCGTCCCCGATCAGGATGCAAAACAGGGTCCAGTTAGGCCGTTGGGCCTAACTGGTGGAGATCAATCTAACATTCTCCCTCTTGATCTCAACTTATATCTTTAAACTTCACAGTTATTTCTTTTTACCATTCTATCACTGATCAATGCATAGAGCGTGCCTCATCGTCATGATCAATTGCCGTTAGATTCAACAGCTACAATACACGTCTCTGTTCTGAAATATGTTCTTTAACTTTGAGGCCCTTTATTGTTCAGAAATCATAGCCCTTACCATAAAACCCATGTGGATTGTGTATTATCTGAATACACTGGGTGGTAAGCCTTTGAAAAACGGATCTGTAATACTTTCACATTCTAAGGGTATGATTCTGGACTTTCTCCTTCACAACATACAATCTCATATCAATGTGTTTGGCAGCACACTTGACCTATTGTCTTAGGAGAAAACTTTTCAAATGTTATTGTATTGCTGTTGTTTACCATTATCAACTCCGGGTATAGGTTTCTTAACCATTTTGCCTATCCTTTTTGCCTCATAATAAGCTATATCATAGGTATGCATCATCGATGACACCACTATTGTTTCTTTGGAGCTTTTCCACAATAAAACACGCTAGCAAAGCTTTGCTGCTCTTTGCTACTAGAACCTGTGGAAACGGAGGAATGCAGTCCCAATGTTCAAAAGTGAGCACTTTGGAGGTTAATCTTGTTGTAAGGACCTGTGTGGCCTAGAGGGGGGGGGGGTGAATAGGCCTGTCAAAAATCACAGCTTAAAACTTAATCAGTATTGCCCGACACTACCGCCCTGAGCCCGGCACTGCCGCGCCCCGGCACTGCCGGCCTCAGCCCGGTACTGTCGCGCAGACAACTAGACCAAGCCTGCAATTCGAAATCCAGCCACAGCAAACCAAATCTATATGAATAGAAATGTAGCACTAGGTTTCCTGAACCAGCAGAACCAACTCAAACAAGCCAAATATGTAATATGAAGTAGATCGGGCCAAACCCTAGAATCTATCACAAGCTCACAAGTATGAAATATGAAAGCAAGTAAGCACAAGGGACAAGTGATTTATCCCGTGGTTCAGCTCGCCACCAAGGCTTGCCTACCTCCACGTTGTTGAGGTTGACCACTTAGGTCATGAGCTTTGCAACTCTTCCTCGTTCTCAAGTCAAGGAACCAAATCCTTGAAGTGAGGGGTGATAATACTAGCTGCACGAGTGATTACAAACCTCCCAAGGCCGCCACACAAGTTGGCTAGCTCAAGGGCGACGCCTAGCCGGCTAGGGTTCCAAGAACCCAGGAGTAATAGAATCAAATCCACCGGCTATGGCTCAAATCAAGTGCTCTAGGGAGTAGATCTCAGCTTGGGCTTCTCTTTGGTGAAGGTTTGAGCCTCTAACTCACTTGGAATCAATGGGAATCGAAGATTTGCTGAGAGAGAGCTTGGGAGCCTTAATTGGGGAAAGAGAGCCTTGTCTGGAGGTAGGAGAAGAGTTATGGTCGTGGATGACCGTTGGGGTGGCAGGAGGGTAGTGTAAATACCCCCTGCCTTCCAACGGCTGAAACAAGTCGTGGCAGTGCCGGCCTTAGCCTGGCAGTGCCGCGGCCCGGCACTGCCGCGCCTACCAGACAGACAGAGATAGATCTGAATTTGTGCAGCTGTCTTTGGTCAGGAATGAGGATGGCTTGGGTTAGTTTGAGCACATATCATTCAGCCATAGCAATGCATTTGCATTCCCCCTTGATAGTACGACAATCCTATAACTCAAATATGTAAGAAAAAGCTTGTTGTAGCACTTTGAGTCCGGAACCGATGAAATGTAGTATGAGGGGTCCACCAACACATATGCATCATCCTTTCTTAACATTAACCTGCTTGTCATCTTCATAAATCTCATTAGTTCTCCAATCGTGTGGTCATTATCACCAAAACCCACAATTAGGGCTTGATTGCACTTACAATCTCCCCCTTTTTGGTGATTGATGACAACACAATTGAAGCTTACAATAGAAGGGTACAATACTTGAGATTTAGAAGCTTAGGTGTGAAACCTCCCCCTAAATGTGTGAATGAGAGCTGAAATCTCAAAATGGAATAAGAGGCCAACATTCACATATTCAAAAGTGAAAAGTAGGTTCAGTTTCACATCTAATGGCTTTGTGGGGTGCAAGCAAACTGTGTCAAGAATAATACGTGATGCGAATGACAGTTTAAGTACATCAGAGTGGTTTGCTTTCTGTCAGCCACGCTCTGGGCGCGACACTGCCGGAGCCCGGCACTGCCGGCCCTGGAGCGGCACTACCGCTCAAGCTTACAGACAGCAAACGCAGCGGAAATTAAAACAGCCACAAAGCATAATAATCAACAGGTCTAAACAGAATATGACAAGCTAGATAAGCAGATAAACGTACATGTCCACATCCAAGTCTAAGAAGTAGCAACATAGAGTATTACAAATTAGAGTTTTGACCAAAACAAACTCTCTCACAACTCACAAAAACTAAAAGATGGGGACATGAACAAGAAGTGTTGTACCCCCTTCTCTTCGCCTAATTCTCCCCCTTTGGCAACAAGTCACCAAAAAGAGAGAAGTAGAGAGAAGAGAAGAGTGTCCAAACACTCACTCATCATCAGACGCTAACTTGTCCCACGGAATCTCGCCCTCATCATCATCGCCGTCGCCATCATCATCGTCGTCGTCGTCATCGTCGGACTCTACAACGGCCTTCCCATGGCGATGGGTAGTACTGGTGTAGCGGGTCGAGGCACGTGTAGAACGACGAGACGGCTCAGGCACTATCTCCTCCTGCTCCTCGTCGCCATCTGAGTCTATATCATCTGAATCAAGGCTGGAGAGGTCGAAGTGAGGTGGAGAGCGGGGTGGAGGTAACGGCGAACGACCCGCCCGCTCTCGCTCTGCACGCTGCTCAACAAGTGCCTGGTGAGCTGTCTGGGCTGCGTAGGTGCAAGTAGAGAAGATGGCCTTAATCCGTTTGGCCAGCTTGCTCTTCTTCTTCCTCTGATAGGAAGGACGAGAGCTCTCTGGCCTGTCAACTGCTGCTGTTGCCCCTGCTGCCGCTGCCCTCTTCTTCTCTGCTCTATAAGGCTCATGCAACCCATCCTTAGCAAAGGTGTAGCCGGAGACCATCTCAATCATGTACATGATGTAGGGGGCATAGAGCACTGCCTTCCTAGCATCCTCGGCTGCCACCTGTAACTCAGTCCAAATGAAGCTGGAGATGGAGAAGTGGTTTCCCTGGGGGCCATCCTAGCCAACATGTTCCTCCCATATCCATAAAGGTTAGAATGGGAACCCCCTTTGGGGTTGAGAGACTACCTGAAAAGGTTGTTCAACATGTAGTAATAGCCCTCCAGCCCCTTGACCAACCCGTCTGCCTTCCGAGGATCCTCATACATGAAAGCAATCTCATTATCTGTCAGAGTCCTCTCCTGGTGCAGACTATCAAGCTCTCTATCCCCGCTGCCCAAACCGAGAATCCTAGCAAAGGTCTCATAAGAGACCTTGTAGTGACGTCCCTTGGTCATCCAATGCATCTCCTCCACCACATTATCCACATAGAGAGTGGCATGAAACTGATGGATAATCTCGGTGTTCCAATTGTAGCTGAAACCCATCAAGTCATACATGTTTCTCTCCTTGCAAGCTGCCACTACCCTATTGATGTCACGATCATGCTTGGCCTCTGTTGACGCAAAAAGTGACACCTTGCGCCAAGGCACACAGCAAGCCGAACGAGGCTAGCTTCAATCGGGTGCCCGGAATGTGCTGAATCCGGAGACGTGCCAGTCGGTTTGACCTGAAAACCAACAAGGGATAAAACATGAGAATACCTCTGGAACATGCTGGGTAAACCAGACAGTTCCATATGTACGGCTTTGAAAGCCAATCGCGACGGCACACAGCTATAGAAGCTGTCTGTCAGAGCATGTTTACAAAGCCGTTCGACAAGTATGAGAACAGAGTATATGAAGCATATTAACTGCCGAATGCAAAAGAAAGACATGCTTGAACGAATCAAGGATATTATAAACAGACAACTTGCAAGAATAGGTCTATTCAAATAACACATGCATAGGCTAATCCAACTAATCTGCCGCACGTTTAGTCTTCATAAACCCGTCAAGCATAAACTTAAGCAAAGCTAATCCACCGCATGATAAGTCTATACCACTTCTTATAATTAGATTAATCCACCGCATGATACAATCTAATTATAACAAGCTAAAAGCATGCATATATTTGTACAGATCTATAAGAGCTCATTACTCGTGTAAGCTTAACCAAAATCGGCAAACTAGCCGAGTTGGGGTCCATGAGGAAGGAACATACAAGCAAGCATGATCAAACTAATCTAAAACCTGCATCTGCCGCACGACACACAGTTCTATCAAAGCATAAACATGATTGACATGTATGAACCCACAACATGTAACAACCTAGATTGAAAACTGATCCGGCTATCACGATCTTATGATTAGCAAAGCACAAGTAAACTTGTGAAACAAGGCCGAATAGAGATCAATCTAGATTGGGCAAAAGAGTGTTACATGAATTAAATAAATAAAACACATAACTTAATGAATCTACTAGATCTGCCAAATCTAATAGAGCCGATAACTATTTTTACTCATGTCTTAATCCGCAGCACGATACAAGGCATAAGCAAAAACTTCCCGTCATAAGCTTAAATCCGCCGCACGATACTAAGCTTAACGTACGAGACTACTTGCATCATATCTAAATCCACCGCATGATACTAGACATGATAACAAGGTTGCCGGTACTTACGGAGGTCGATGGATCGATGGTTCCTCTCGAAGAACTCGACGACACGACTTAGGGACTCGAAGATGGCACGGGGCCGGTTTGTATTGATGTGGTTGTGAACAATTTTACAATGGTCAAGGGCTTATATTTATACCCTGGAAAAATATGAATCCTAGACGATTACGATTTACAATGATAAAATATGGAAAGATACGAAATCTATTCCTAATCTTCTCGGCATCTTTCATCGCCACATGCCTTCCAATGCAAGCCGACTTTATCTGCAACATCCATTTCCCGAATGGAACCATCTCTCTGCCAGATAGCCGACCGCACAGACATTCATTGAAATCCTAAGGACCAAATAGCCGTCTGATTGCTTGCTGAATCCTTTCTTCTCTGCTGGCTGGGCCCACCTGTCATATCCTCATGCGTGCGAAAATCTGGTGTTAACACATGCCCCCTAATTTTGGGATAAATATTTATTCCAAAATTCCTTTCTCCTTGTGCACTAACGTGGAACCCCCAGAAGCATCCACCTTTTTATGCCATAATTGCGTATTTGGCGATTCATTTCCCGATGTACCTCTTGGGATTCTTTAAAATCTCTCCTCAATTGGTTTTGATTCATGCATCCCCGAACTCCCCTGTTCAGACTCAAAAAACCCTCTTTTCCTCTTGTTCAACATTCGTTCCAATCCGAAAGATGTCTTCCACAGCGAGCCGTCACAGCTCTGAATTCGGCGCTTCCAGCACTTCCAAGAAAAGGTTAATCCTTTCTTCATTTCTCTTGATTACTCCAAAAATGAAGCAGTAATCCTTACATTGTTACTTCCTCCAAGAGAAACGGTGATGATTTCCCCGAGGACCTGACTCAGAAGCTTGCAAACCTTCAATTTGATCTGGAGGAAAAAGATTGGGAGATTACCCGAATCTCTCGAGAACGTGATGCTGCTCGGGAACGGGCCGCCGGCAAGTATCTTCTATCATTTCTTTCATTATTCTTCCTTCTTGCTTTTACTGATTCCTCCTTCTTCCAGCCCTGGCGGCCCAACTTCACGCCCTTGAAGCTGTCGTTACTAAGCTTGCCATCACGGCCGATGTAACCAACACAACCCCCTTGAAGCGGATTAACGAAGTTAATCGAGTTCTTCCCATCATCTCCAGAGCCAGCATGGGGTACGGCGCAGCACTCGCCTTTTCCGCCGTGAAGATTCATTCTGGTGCCGATTATCGTAGATTTGATGTCTGCGAGCAAGAACTGGAGGATAGAGTAGAACATTCCATAGAAGATATGAAGGAAACCGGAACAGATCTGGCTGACGCCTTCGATCACTTTCTCCCGATTAGGTGTAGAATGGATTGGACGAACTAACTCACTGTAATCTTGCTCCTTTTTGTAAATAAGAAGTCCCCCTGTTTGTCCTTTTGAAATCAACTTGTGATTGATCCTTCGAGATCAATGTGTGTCCTTTTTTCCGCATATTGATTACTGATCTCTGCTTTCTGCTTCAACGGCGATGCATACCGGCTATCGCTGATAATTGTATCAGAAATCTTTGCTCTGCAGACAATTGTCGTAATCAGTTATTTCAGATTCTAAGAATTTAGTCTAATCCATGATAACTACTAGGATAGTATTTTTCTTAAGATCTTTTCGCCTTTGTTCCCAGTATCAATCGGTAATACGAGCCCTCAAACAACCGGCTGAAACTGAACAACTCTTAGCCGAACCCCATCGGCTTTCCGACCCTGGAGTCATGATTTCCTTTAAATGTCAAAAGATTTGGCCTGGCCCAATAACGGCCCATAACCTGTGAAAAACCCTAATCCGATGCTTGGTCTTCTAGTGTACAAGCCAAAATTCTATAAATATGACTCTATACAAGCTGCCATGTTGGGGGAAAGGACCCTCGGCAGTGGCGCCGCGCGGGTCGGCAAGAAAAACAACCTTCGTACGACCCGCGGACCCTCTCTCAACTCCTCTTTTCCATTAACTGCACCCTTCGGGATTGTCCTCCTGACCGCCGGGCGCAAGTCCGACCTTCGGAGCTCCGTCGTGTCTTATGCAGGTGAAGGCGCAACAGAGGCACAGCGTGAAGCCTTCGCGGTCTCGGAAGCCTCTTCACCTGGGGGATCAGGCTTGGCGAGTGGCGAGGGAATGCTAATCAGAAGACTGGCAGAGCCGAAGGTCTATTTTCCGCTTTCTATCGAAGGTGAGCGGAGCAAGGTAGCGGCGCGCGGGAGGAGGACCGGCTAGGGTTTCTACTTCGACTGTGTTTTTACGACTTTGCCCTTTCTCCCTGTGTTGCGTTGGGGAATCTTTCCTGTACCCTTTTGTAATTAGATCAGTGCCCCTTGGCATTCCCTATAAATACCAAGGGGTGAACAGTGTAAGGGGAACAATTTTTTTGGAGATAGAGAAACATTTTTCACCGCTTTACTTATCTGCTCCATCGCCCGTACCTTCGCGCATAGCTGACCGTTGTCCACCCTCGCTCTGCGCCCCTGTTTACCAGCGGGGGCCCAGCAGGAGTGCATCCAACAGTTTGGCGCCGTCCGTGGGGAACGGAGTTCGGAATGGCGGGAAACAGAAGAACGACCACTACCAGAGACCTTCGCACGGCAAGAGAAACTGCGGCGGTGGTTCCACCTGCTGAGGAGGTTCCGGAACCCTCGCAAGTGGAAGATGTTACTCAAGTCACAGAAGTCCCAGGCCCCCAAACCCGGGTGACGACGCAGCAGCACCCCCGCACTCCCGGAGAAGGAGAGGGAGTTGACGAGGAGGATTTGGGCCTCGAGGCCCTTGAAAGACTTCAAGCCGAGTTGCAAGAAAAGAAGAGGCACCTAGACCAGCTCGAGAGGCACAATCGCCTGCGGGCTATAAGGCAAAAGGCAGACGAGGCTAGGGAACAGCTTCGCCGAATGGAGGAATCCCTCGCAGCAGCTGAAGCTGAAGCCGAGGGTTGGAATGATGGGGAGATGCCACCGCCACTGGAGGAGAATGAGAGGCAGGATCAGGCAAGCCTTCGCCGCCATCCACCACCCCCCCCACCACCAAATCACCCAGAGCCACATCCTGTGAGACAACCAAACTTCCGCCAACTCTACCCAGATGAGATAGAGCCAAACCTTCGCAACCAACGCAGAGCCCAGCGATAAGTCATCCATAGTCACATCCAGAATCTGATCATCGTTGATCTCAGGCATCTTGAAGCGAAGAGTTTTGTCCCACCAGGCGTGCCAAAAAGTGTGTTGACGCAAAAAGTGACACCTTGCGCCAAGGCACACAGCAAGCCGAATGAGGCTAGCTTCAATCGGGTGCCCGGAGTGTGCTGAATCCGGAGACGTGCCAGTCGGTTTGACCTGAAAACCAACAAGGGATAAAATGTGAGAATACCTCTAGAACATGCTGTGTAAAACCAGACAGTTCCATATGTACGGCTTTGAAAGCCAATCGCGATGGCACACAGCTATGGAAGCTGTCTGTCAGAGCATGTTTACAAAGCCGTTCGGCAAGTATGAGAACAGAGTATATGAAGCATATTAACTGCCGAATGCAAAAGAAAGACATGTTTGAACGAATCAAGGATATTATAAACAGGCAACATGCAAGAATAGGTCTATTCAAATAACACATGCATAGGCTAATCCAACTAATCTGCCGCACGTTTAGTCTTTATAAACCCGTCAAGCATAAACTTAAGCGAAGCTAATCCACCGCATGATACCACTTGCTATAAGTCTATACCACTTCTTATAATTAGATTAATCCACCGCATGATACAATCTAATTATAACAAGCTAAAAGCATGCATATATTTGTACAGATCTATAAGAGCTCAGTACTCGTGTAAGCTTAACCAAAATCGGCAAACTAGCCGAGTTGGGGTCCATGAGGAAGGAACATACAAGCAAGCATGATCAAACTAATCTAAAACCTGCATCTGCCGCACGACACCCAGTTCTATCAAAGCATAAACATGATTGACATGTATGAACCCACAACATGTAACAACCTAGATTGAAAACTGATCCGGCTATCATGATCTTATGATTAGCAAAGCACAAGTAAACTTGTGAAACAAGGCCGAATAGAGATCAATCTAGATTGGGCAAAAGAGTGTTACATGAATTAAATAAATAAAACACATAACTTAATGAATCTACTAGATCTGCCAAATCTAATAGAGCCGATAACTATTTTTACTCATGTCTTAATCCGCAGCACGATACAAGGCACAAGCAAAAACTTCTCGTCATAAGCTTAAATCCGCCGCACGATACTAAGCTTAACGTACGAGACTACTTGCATCATATCTAAATCCACCGCATGATACTAGACATGATAACAAGGTTGCCGGTACTTACGGAGGTCGATGGATCGATGGTTCCTCTCAAAGAACTCGACGACACGACTTAGGGACTCGAAGATGGCACGGGGCCGGTTTGTATTGATGTGGTTGTGAACAATTTTACAATGGTCAAGGGCTTATATTTATACCCTGGACGAAATACGAATCCTAGACGATTACGATTTACAATGATAAAATATGGAAAAATACGAAATCTATTCCTAATCTTCTCGGCATCTTTCATCGCCACATGCCTTCCAATGCAAGCTGGCTTTATCTGCAACATCCATTTCCCGAATGGAACCATCTCTCTGCCAGATAGCCGACCGCACAGACATTCATCGAAATCTTGAGGACCAAATAGCCGTCTGATTGCTTGCCGAATCCTTTCTTCTCTGCTGGCTGGGCCCACCTGTCATATCCTCATGCGTGCGAAAATCTGGTGTTAACAGCCTCCAAGTGCTCCCAATCAACATACTTCATACTCAGAATCTTTTGCTTCTTGGCATTGTACAGGACTGAACAGTAGAAGTCGGAATGGAACTCATTCCAGAACCTGTAGTCAATGCCCATATCTTTCTGAAGGTTGTAGGGATTGAGCTGGCGCTGTGTCTTCACTGAGCTGAACTGTTGGTAGTAAGACACGGGTTGCCTGTCCTTGGTATCCTGTGGAGGCCTCTCCTGCACATCCTCTGTGTAGGGCTGCAGGTGGGCTCGGCTGACCTCTGCCAGATGCTCTGGTGTGTTGGGATAAAGGTCATCCTGAATCTGTCGCCCTTGCATCTGCAGGCAAGCCTCATCACGGATCTGCTGCCGTGCTGATGTATCCCCTTGGGAACTAGAGCCACCTCGGCGAGATGGCTGCTTGCTCCTCCCCCTGAGCGGATCCATCCTTTGCTTCACCCTTCTCTCATGACCTCTTCCGCCCGACATCTAAAACATGGAAACTGTGAATTAGAAGACTGCATAAGAGCTAGTAGGTTATAGTGAGGCAATAGACTTTGATGGATAAGGTGTTACTTGGATCAAACCCCTGCTCATAGTCGGAGAGCGGCACTGCAGGGGCCCAGCACTGCCGCGCGGGCAGGCCAGATCTGAGCCAAGGAACACCACATCCATCATTCCCACTGCCTCCCTATCATCTACAACCCCTTATACAACCTCTAAGTACAACTACCATGGCGCATTTTACAAATCAGGAAAACTAGGGTTAGGGATTTTGAAACTTCACCTTGAGATGGAGAGAAGAGGGAAGAAGACCCCTAGGGAAGGGAGACCGGAGCAGCAACAGAGGGAAGCTCGAAGCCGCACCACCGGTGGCTGAAAACGCCGGGAAGAAGCCCAGAGAGGGAGCCGGCCGCCGGTCGCCCTTGACCGCCTGTGAGAGGAGAAAGAGAGGAGAGAGTCACGGGCTGGGGAAAAGGAGGGAGAGAGAGAGAGTGAAACCACAGGGTAAGAGTAGAAAAGGAGTTTTCCCTTTGGTCCCACACGGTAACAGTCGACTCAGGCTGAATCGACTAGTCACGGCACTACCGCGCCGAGCGCGGCACTGCCGGACAGTTACCACCAGAGCAGATTTATCTCTAAGCTACTACACCTCTTCCTTGGAGTGGACACGTACTGCTTGCATGTTATGACCAGTGACAATCAATCAATACAGAACAATGGTCATTTCAAGCAAGTTTCTTTCTCAAAGATTTTGAAACACAATGTATGAAAGTTTTAAAATTGGTTTTGCCTAGGTCAAACTAGTTGATCAATCAAGCGTGCTAGGTTTCAAACTACGTTACGAGAGTCAAGGATATTTAGTTCACTTCTCAAAGCACAAAACCTTGACTCATCGAGAGGCTTAGTGAAGATATCGGCTAGTTGTTTGTCGGTGCTCACATGTCGGATTGCGATATCTCTTTTGATTTTGTGATCTCTCAAGAAATGATGTCGGATGTCTATATGTTTGGTTCTTGAGTGACTCACTGGGTTGTTTGCGAGTTTTATGGCACTTTCATTGTCACACAAGAGTGGGATATGGGTAAAATGACATCCGAAATCACGAAGGGTTTGCCTCATCCAAAGTAGTTGCACACAACATGCACCTGCTGCAACATACTCGGCCTCGGCTGTGGAAAGGGCTACACAATTTTGCTTTTTAGAACCCAAAGACACTAAGGAGCATCCAAGGAATTGACATGTCCCTGAAGTGCTTTTTCGATCTACTTTACAACCGGCATAATCGGAATCCGAATAGCCAAGTAGCTCGAACTTGGAGCCCTTAGGATACCACAAGCCAAGGTTTGGTGTGTGAACCAGATATCTCAAGATTCTCTTAACGGCCACTAGGTGACACTCTTTTGGGTTAGCTTGAAATCTAGCACACATGCACACACTAAGCATAATATCGGGCCTAGATGCGCATAAGTAGAGTAGAGAGCCGATCATGGAGCGATATACCTTGATGTCCACGACTTTCCCTTCTACATTGAGATCAAGATGTCCATTAGTTGGCATGAGAGTTTTGATAGGCTTGGCGTTCACCATGTCAAACTTCCTCAACATATCATGGGTGTACTTGGTTTGGCAAAGAAAAGTCCCTTCCTTCAATTGCTTGATTTGAAAACCAAGGAAGAACTTGAGCTCACCCATCATAGACATCTCAAATCTCTTGGTCATGATCCTACTAAACTCATCACAAAAGGATTTGTTAGTACTACCAAATATTATGTCATCGACATATATTTGGCACACAAAAATATCTCCATTGACTTTATGAGTGAAGAGAGTAGGATCGGCTTTGCCTATTTCAACGCCTTGTTTAAGCAAGAATTCCTTAAGGCATTCATACCATGCTCTAGGTGCTTGTTTAAGCCCATAGAGCGCCTTTTGGAGTTTGTAGACATGGTTGGGGAACTTGGGATCTTCAAAACCCGGTGGTTGCTCAACATACACCAACTCTTGTATAGGGCCATTGAGAAATGCACTCTTCACATCCATTTGATATGGCTTGAAGTTGTGATGGGCTGCATAGGCTAGAAGAATCCGAATGTCTTCAAGTCTAGCAACTGGTGCATATGTTTCTTCAAAGTCCAAGCCCTCTACTTGAGTGAAGCCTTGAGCTACCAATCTTGCCTTGTTCCTTGTCACCACACCTTCTTCATCTTGCTTGTTGCGGAAGACCCATTTGGTTCCAATAACATTGGTATTTGGTCTTTCCACAAGTGACCATACTTGATTGCGCTCGAAGTTGTTGAGCTCTTCTTGCATGGCCATTACCCAATCTGGATCTTCAAGAGCTTCTTCTACCTTGAGAGGTTCCAAAGAGGAAACAAACGAGTAATATTGACAGAAATTTGCCAAATGAGAGCGTGTCGTTACCCCCTTTCGAAGACTCCCAAGGATGTTGTCAATGGGATGGTCCCGTTGAATAGTTTGCTTGAGCCTTGGATGATCTATGGGTTCTGCTACATCTTTGGCATCTTCTTCATCTTGCTCGAAGGTGGGTTGTAGGTTCACTCCATGAAGTGGAGTGGCTGCAGCTGCCCTGGAGGTCCCGGCACTGCTGGGCTCTGCCCGGCACTGCCGGGTCCCGGCACCGCCGGGGTTGTGGCCGGCACTGCCGGGGACTATAAGTCACCAGTCCCAGCAGGGGCTTCAGCTTGAGGACCATCCTGATCAGTAGCCTGTTGTTCTTGTGGTTTAATATCACCAATGGCTAATTGCTTGATTGCTTCGCAAGGTGGTTCCTCATTGCCTACAACAACTTCATCAACTTGCTCTACCTGAGAGCCGTTAGTTTCATCAAACGTCACGTCTATCGCTATTTCAACCTTGCCAGAGGCCTTGTTGAAAACACGATAGGCATGCTCGTTTGATCCATAACCGAGAAGAAAACCTTCATCAACCTTAGATGCGAACTTAGAGGCTTTGGGCTTCTTGTTCAATATGAAGCATTTGCACCCAAAGACTCTAAAGTAGGACACCTTTGGCTTGTTACCGGTGAGCAGCTCATAGGAGGTCTTCTTTCTTCTCTTGTGGAGGTAGAGGCAGTTGATTGCATGGCAGGCGGTATTGACGGCTTCGGCCCAAAAGATGTCCGAAGTCTTGTACTCATCTAGCATCGTCCTTGCCATGTTAATGAGTGTTCTATTCTTCCTCTCCACCACACCATTTTATTGAGGGGTGTATGGAACTGAAAATTCATGCTTGATGCCCTCCTCATCAAGAAACTCTTCCACTTGGGTGTTTCAGAATTCGGTTCCATTGTCACTACGAACTTTCTTGATGTTGAAACCGAATTCCCTTTGAGCCCTTCATATGAACATCTTGACCTTCTCTTGCACTACACTCTTGTCATGCAAAAAGAGTACCCAAGTAAAACGAGAAAAGTCATCAACAATAACAAGACCATGTTTGTTACCGCCGATGCTAAGGTAGGCAACCGGTCCAAAGAGATCCATGTGGATCAACTCCAATGGATGAGTAGTAGTGTCATAGCTCTTTGGTGGGTGAGGTACGCCTACTTGTTTTCCGGCTTGGCAAGCTCCACATACTCTGTCTTTCTCAAAATCAACATTGGTTAGTCCTAGGATGTGGTTGTCCTTTTGAAGTTTGGCCAAGTTCCTCATCCCAACATGAGCTAGTCGGCGATGCCATAACCAACCCATGCTAGATTTTGCCACTAAACAAGTCTCAAGTTTGGCTTCACTTTTGTTGAAATCAACTAAGTAAAGCTTCCCTTTCAAACGACCCGTAAAGACAATAGAGGAATCCTCCCTTCTAAAGACTTCCACACCCTCATCCGTAAAGAGAAAATTGAAACCCATCCCACACAATTGTGAGACGGATAACAAGTTGTAACTCAACGAATCAACATGTAAGACATTAGTAATTGAATGCTAAGTGTGATGGCAACTTTACCAAGTCCTAACACATCCCCCTTGGAGTTATCACCGAAAATAATGTTTTCACTAGCATTTGAAGTTGGGGAATATGATGAGAACATACTCCTTTCTCCGGTCATATGATTTGTACATCCGCTATCAAGCACCCAACTTGATCCACCGGAGGAGTATGCCTGCAAAACAAGTTTAGTTCCTTGATTTAGGTCCCCAATTGATATTGGGGCCTTGCAAGTTAGTCACAAGTATCTTAGGAACCCAAATAAACTTATCGGTTGTCCTCTTGTTATCACCAACATATTTCGCAACAACTTTACCACTGTTGTTGTGTTCTAATATGTAACAAGATGACATGCTCTTCCTTGGGGCTTCTATCTTGGGTTGATGTGCAAACTTGTTCTTGGTCATCCAAATTGATTCCTTTGGTTTCTGAGATCCGTGCTTCGGGTTGGGCACCTGCTTGTGCTGTGTGTGAGACTGAGCAGAAGGGAAACTGGTAGCCTTCCCTTTCTTGGGGTGCGGCACTGCCGGCCTGGGGGCGGCACTACCGGGGCCCGGCACTGCCACCTTCTGGCGCGGCACTGCCGCGGTCTGTGCAGGCTGAACTGTACCAATCTGACCCTTCTTCTCAAACCTCACACACTCATAGCCATTCACTTTCCTTCTTCCATTAGTCCTGGCTCCTTTTTCGTGCCCCAACCCATCTTTTATGGAAAGACGTCGTCCATTCTTGAACTTGGGCTTGCTCTTCTCTTGAGCCTTTTCATTAGCACTTGTGGTAGACTTGACACAACCACTTGCAATGATGTTTGTAAATCTTGCTATCTCCTTTCTCATGGCCTCCATGTTCACAAGGTTAGTGGAATAGGCATTCAAATCAACATTATAGCATTTTCCACAACCTTCACTAGTGAAGGGAATAGAAGTGACATTTGCTTTAGGGAGAGGTGAGTTGCTTTCCCAAAGAAGATTATATTGCAGCTCAAGTTCTTTGTGCTTTTTATCCAAGCCACAATACTTTTCCTTGAGTGCAACATGAGTCTTCTTTAGGGAAGCATGTTCATCTTGCTCTTTGGCCAAGGCCTCATGCAAGACGTCCAACTCACTTCTCTCTAATGCAAGAGCCTCCTTGCAAGCAATATAGAGGTCCTCTTGTTTGATGAGGGCATCCTCTCTTATTGCTAACTCGGCTTGTACACTCTCTAATTCCTCCATTAGCTTAGTGATAAAGAGTTTGGTTTTCTTGTCCAAATTTTTAGTTATCATGTTTATCTCTTCATCACTAGAATCATCATCACAAGAGGAATCACTAAGTTCACTACTAGAGATGTCACTAGGTGGAAGAGAGGGTTTAGGATTCTTTTTCACCTTCTCTTTCTTGGCCATGAGACAAGTGTGGGAGTTGCAATCATCATCATCGGACAAGTTGTTGAATAGTCTTGGTGAAGGAGATGACTCTTGAAATGCTATTGTTGCTATCTTCTCATCTTCTTCACTTGAGGTTTGTGCGGTTGAATCCCATTCATGTCCAATGTGAGCTTCTCCCATGTATCTCTTGTTGTGTTTCTTGTAAGTGCCTTTGTCATCTTTCTTGCCCTTGTTGAAGTTGTTGTCCTTCTTCTCATTCTCATGTGGACAATGTGCTATGAAATGATCGGTGCTACCACAATTGTAGCAAGTTCTCTTCTTCTTGTTTGGAAACCTTATCTTCACAAACTTGTAACCTTCCTTCTTGAGCCCCTTGCGGTATCTTCTCATGAAAAGAGCTATGTCTCCAATTGCTTCAAATTCTTCACCTTCACTTCCACTTTCACTTGAGGATGATGAGCTGTCCTCAACTTCTATTTTCTTCTTTTGTTGCTTGGGCTTGCTTGTAGAGGCTTGCTTGCTTGATTTTGCCTTGCTTGATGTTGCTTGCCTTGTTGGCTTGCTAGCCTTAAGTGCCACATCCTTGATTTTCATCCCATCTAGCCTAGCTTGCAACTCTCCAAGCTTCCTTCTTTCATTTGTCTCTTCTCTTTGCATGTCAAAGGTGATGATCCTCCCAAGCACATCACTAGGTGTGAATTGCTCAAACTTCTTCTTGTCTCTAATTAATGTCACAATGGTCTCATTCCTTGGTGAGTATGCTTCCAACATAATCTTCACAACCTTGTGATCATTAATTTCACTACCACCTAGCCCTCTAATCTTGCCAACAATGACCATCAACCTATCAAACATCTCTTGTGGACCTTCACCATCAAAAATCACAAACCGGTTGAGCTTAGCCATCAACAAGTCAATCTTGGATTGCCTCACTTTGTCCACTCCCTCATGAGAAATGAGCAAAGTGTCCCAAATCTCTTTTGCAACCTCAACTCCCATGACCTTGTTGTACGCATCACCATCCAAGGCACTAAGTAACACACTAGTGGCTTGGGCATTGAGATGAATGTTGCGGAATTTGCGGATACATGGGTGTATCCCGAGTCTCTGAGTGATGAGTGATTGTCAACGGGTTTGATCGCATGTTCTTTGGCTTGTGTTGTGCAGGTGTCGAGCACGGAGACAGTGATCGAGGGCAAGGTGAAGGTCAAGTAGAGACGTGCCGTGCCGACGGACCGGGAGCGGTGAAGGGCGGACGTGAGGCTTGGACTGAGGGACCGGTGGCCTGAGGATCAGCTCTGGTGGCTGACAGCCTGGGACAGCGATGAGCAGAGACTTGCGGGGCATGGTGTTGCTCGGGTCGAGGACCTGGGGACACGTGTCGGTGGACGGGGTGCACGGGCGGTGCATCCCCTCTACAGCTCCGGTTTGGTGGTTGAGCCAGAGAAAAACCACCGGGTGGACGGTTTCCAGGTTTGGGCCACAAAACCTGGGCGTGCGGCGGGTTTCCGAGTTTGGGCCACAAAACTCGGGCTGAGGACGGTTTCCAGGTTTGGGCCTCAAAACCTGGGCACTGCGGGTTTCTGAGTTTGGGCCACAAAACTCAGGCGATGGACTTGGAGGCTGGTTTCCCGGTTTGGGCCTCAAAACCGGGGGTTGGCGTAAAAGCCTGGTTTCCCGGTTTCGGCCACAAAACCGGGGGTGCAGAGCGAGGGCGGCACGTGGCGGCAATCGGGAGGTTGCGTCGAGGCAACGCTACGAGTTGTGCGGGCGTGGCCGTCGGATCACAACTATCTTCGAGTTGGTCCAGAATAACCCTAGGGTTTAGGTGGTTCGCTCTGTAATTAGTTAGGGGTAGAGTGAGAATTAGGAATAGTTAGAATTAGGATAAGTAGGGGGAGACACCCACCTTCCCATTTATCTCAGTCATTTGCTCTTTGCCTTCTAGGGTTTCCTGCTCTCCCAATCCCCTGCTGTAGCTAGCTGAGATCCGCAGAGAACCATACCTCTGTGTACTGGAGATTTTGAGGAAGTGAGGCCGTAACCTCACGATTGTAGCGTGTGGTAGCCACACGGTTGCAGATCGATGTGTTGATTCGCGTTTTGGTTCGTGTTCTTCGCGTTCTTTGTTTCTCCGCGATTTTCCCGTCGCTCGATCTCCCTCTCTAGTGCGTCTTTGCGAAATCCGTTTGAATCATCTTGTTTGTTTTGTTGAGGAGGTCATTTCGACCAAAGGAATTCATCTAACTCCTCACGAACAAGTAGATCGGGACGATTTTGTTTTCGTGGCGCTTTTTCGGTTCATACACCTTCCCCTTCGATTTCCCGTTGATTGAGTTGATTTGAGCGGATGATTCCTTGGGGATAGTCTTCTAACTACCTCGTGATCATCCTCTCCAAGTTTGGGATCAAGGGATTTTGGTTTGAATCGATTTGGAGAAGATTTGAGTTGAGGGCGACCAAAATCGCCCTTTCTGGGTACTCGCGGACAGTCCGCCGTTGTACCCGCGGATAGTTCGCGCATCGGGTTTTGGCCAGACCAGTGGCCGCGAGTTCTTACTGTTCGTGGTCTGGTTGACCGGCGGACAGTCCGCCGTTGCAACCCGCGGACAGTCCGGGAGCCGACCAGGGAACGTTCAGCAACCTTGCTGTTTGGTCCATTCGTCCGGCGGACAGTCCGCCATCAAGTCGCGGACAGTCCGCAGTAGGCGCGGACAGTCCGGGACCCCAGGGCCGGACAGTCCGGGATCCTGCTGAGTGTTGCGTTTTAGTACGTTTGCTCTCCCGGCTTCTTCACTTGGTTTCCGGACTTCTCGTTTGGCCCTAGAGTTCACCAAGGAACCTCTCTAGGTATCTTTGCTACTTGTTAGCATCGGTATTTGGGGACTTCTCGACATAGCCGTCTATCTACGTTTGAGACTTGTTTTTTGGGGGCAAACTTGTGCCGGTGCTTTTGGCGTTTGGTTTGCTTGAGCTTTGTGGTGCTCCGCTGTGATCTTAGGGATCATCCACCCTCTTCCAAGGGTCGTGAGCATCACGGTTTCGGTCGTTGCTTCTTGGGGTTGATTTTGGGACATTTGGCCAAAGTTTCGAGAGAAATTTGATTGGCTCCCATTCACCCCCCCTCTGGTCGCCTTGCTATTGCATTCTCGGTCCTTCAATTGGTATCGGAGCGGGTTAAGGATCTTCCACCTTAGCCGGTTCCAGATCCACCGAAGGCGACATGGATCGCGGTGTGGGCAAACCGCCATTTTTCGATGGGACGAACTATGCGTATTGGAAGATACGCATGTCGGCCTATCTCCAGAGCATGGGCTCTTCTGTTTGGGAGATTTGCAACAAGGCCGATTACGTTGTTCTGGCTGCTCGTGTCTCTCAGCTTCAGATCGATGAGCACAAAGCCAATAGCCGGACGCGTAACGCTTTGTTCTCCTGTTTGAGCATGTCCGAGTTTGATCGCGTTTCTCACCTCCCCACGGCTCGTGAGATTTGGGCGACCCTCATGCGCTTTCATGAGGGAACCACTCAAGTCAAATCCCGCCTCTACGAGTCGCACAAGCGGGAGTATGGGAACTTTCGACACATGCCTGGCGAGAGCATAGAGAGTTTATTCGCTCGCTTTTAGGTCATTGTCAACAAGATGCGAGCTAACAAGGAGCTGTTGCCTTTCGACGATCATGAGAGGGCTTTGAAGCTTTTGCATACTCTCGATCGGGCGGTGTGGGACTCAAAGGTCCAGGCGATCATCGAATCGTCTAACTATGAGACCCTCACTTGCGACGAGCTCTTTAGTAAGCTCAAGTCTAGTGAGATTGACGCCATGTCAAGGGCTTCTTATGAGAATCCTTCTGGCCCGACTATGGCTTTGGTTTCTGGCTCTTCTGCTAACCCCTCTGGTGGCTTTGCTCTTTCATCTCTCTTTTCTGTCACAGAGGACCAGCTGGAGTCTTTTGGGGGACGACGAGTTGGCTTTGCTTGCTAACCGGTTCTCACGGTTTCACAACAACCGCATGAACCGTCGCCGCGGAGGAGGACGCTCGGGCTGTTTCGAGTGCGGCGACCCCGACCACTTCATCGCCAACTGCCCCAAGAAGAACAAGCATTCGGGGAAGGGCGATCATGGGCACAAGTACGACTCTGGCAAGCGCAAGGACAAGCACGTCCCCCCGAGGCACAAGCGGAGGGGCGGCTTCGACAAGGAGTACATCAAGAAGAAGTACTTGGAGAAGGCCCAGGCTGAGCAGCGAGCGTTCTTCGCCACGCTCAGCGTCGTCGACGGCTCGGATGACGACTCCGCTTGCTCAAGCGATGACGAGTCCGGGAAGAAGAAGAGGATCGAGGACGAGCTGAACGGACTTTGCTTCTTCGCCGATGACGAGGGCTTCTGCACCATGGCGCTTGGTGATGAGGTCGACGGCAAGCTGGAGCACACCCCTCGGAACGACGACGACGACGACACCTCCCAGGTATCTCTCACCCACGACGAGCTTTCTGCTGAGGTTGAGAAGCTTACTGCCGCGCTCCTTAGTCAAGATAAGCTGCTTAGGCGTGCTGCTAGAGAGCGCAAGGAGTTTAGGCAGAAGTGGGAGGACACAGTGAAGGAGTTGGAGTTTGCAAAATCCACCGTGGTCGTGTCGGAGGAGGTTGAGTGTGAGTCGTGCACCAAGCACATGACTGACCTTCTCACTTTGAGAGGCAAGTATGCTGCTTTGGTTGGAGAAGTGGATGAGCTCCGGGCTAGGCCCCAGTTGTTGGGTGCGTGCAAGACTTGTCCTGTCTTGCAAACCGAGCTGGCAGAGAAGAATGCCAAGATTGAGTCTCTTGAGAAGGCCAGCTCGGGTAGCACTTGTGTCGCTAGGTGTGCTTTGTGTGAGGGCTTGGAGATGGAGATTGCAAATGTGCAGCATGGCAAGATGCAAACCGAGGAGGAAAACACATACCTTCGGACCATCTTGTCATGGGTCTCTTGTAGTGAGCCGCAGCTCGGGATGATGATCTCCCAATTTAAGCGAGCTGCTGGAGGTCCTGGTGTAGGTTTTGCTCCAGGTGTTGATCTTTCTGCTTTTGGGAAGATTGGAGAGTCGAGTGGTCTAAACCCATGTGAGAAGCCCAACTCCACCACTACTCCCAAACTTACCAAGCTTCCACCTAAAGAGCCTCTCAAGCCTAACATCAAGGATGGAGTCCTTGAAGAACCTCCACGAGCTCCACCCAAGAACCAGCAGTGGGCTCCCAAACCAAACCACCTCAAGAACAAGCTGAACACATTGCCACCTATCCAGGAGGAGTTTTTGCCACAGAAGGGCAAAGTGATCCACACCCACAACCGTGAGTACCAACAACCCCCCTATGAGAGCGGTGAGGTACCACTGTGAGCACTGTGGGAGAGATGGACACCTGAGGGAGTTCTGCTTTCGGCGCAAGAGAGAAGCGCGCCGCGCCAGGGAGATGGACAATCCGGACATGTACCATCCTTTCCATGATGTGCATGTGCCGAACGTCCAGAGGAGAGCTCCGAGGAGAGCTGCTAGGCCTAGAGGTGCAACACCTCATGGTCCTAGGCGTCAGGGAGGAGGTGCCCGACGGGGTCCTGACTTTGCAGGATACGGACCCCGTGGCGGAGGCTTTGTTGAGCGTTTTCCACCACCGCGTTTTGAGTATCGCGATGGACGCTCTTTCATAAGCGGACCACGTTTTCCTGTGCGTGGTGATCGCTATCCCCGTAGACAGGCTAGGAATGGTTTTTACACTGACCGTTCTTTTGAGCAGCCGGCCCAACACTGGTATTCTTCCTACTTCACTAACCCCAGTGTTGGACCGTATGCTCACCCTATGTCTTTTTACTGATGTAGGTAAAATGGTTGGAGGACATTTGGTTGGTGGACTCCGGTTGCTCGAGGCATATGACCGGAAACGCCAAGTGGTTCTCCAGCCTTAGTCCTGTTGCCGGGAAGGAGTTTATCACCTTCGGCGACAATAGCAAAGGTAAGGTGTTGTCTCGTGGGTCGGTGCGGGTTAATGAGCACTTTGTGTTGCGCGATGTTGCTCTTGTTTCTAACCTGCATTTTAACCTTCTTTCTGTTTCGCAACTTTTTGACGATGACTATGAGATTCGTTTTAAATCGAATCTCAGTCGCATTTTAGATCCTCAGGGCAATCTTGTTTGTTTGATTTTGCCCTTTGGGAAAGTCTTTTGCGCGAATTTCTCGGAGTCGTTTGATATTTCACGCTGTCTTTTGGCTAGTCCTTCCTCCTCTGATCTTTGGAAGTGGCATAGGAGGCTCGGTCACTTAAGCTTCGACTTGCTTGCAAGACTTAGCTCACTTGGCCTAATCCGAGGATTGCCCAAGCTGTCGATGGAGAAGGATCTAGTTTGCCATTCTTGTAGACATGGAAAGATGGTTGCCGCTCCCCACCATCCTGTGACTCAGGTCATGACTTCGCGCCCTGGAGAGCTTTTACACATGGGCCTTGTTGGTCCGGCTCGGGTGAGCTCGGTTGGGGGGAAGTGGTATGTTTTGGTTGTTGTCGACGATTTTTCGAGATATTCGTGGGTCTTCTTTTTGTCTGAGAAGACTGAGACTTTCTCCTTTGCTCGCAATCTGATTTTGCGTCTTCAGAACGAGTTCCCTTTGAACTCGATGCGAGCTATTAGGAGTGATAATGGTTCCAAGTTTAAGAATTCAGATTTTGAGAAGTTTTGTGACTCTTTGGGTTTGGAGCACCAGTTTTCTTCCCCCTACACACCGCCCCAAAATGGTGTTGTAGAGAGGAAGAATCGGACCCTTGTTGAGATGGCTAGGACGATGCTCGATGAGCATAGGACTCCTAGACGTTATTGGGCCGAAGCTACGAACATTGCGTGCTATATTTCCAATCGCATTTTTCTGAGAGCGTTCTTGAAAAAGACTTCTTATGAGTTGCGTTTTGGTAGACAGCCCAAGGTGAGTTACTTTAGAGTTTTTGGTTGCCATTGTTTTAGGCCCCGTTTGGCAGAGCTCCCAGGGCTGATTCTCTGCTGAATCCAGCAGGAGCTCTGTAACACCTCTGGTGTTTAATCTGTAATTAACCTGACATGTCATCATCTTTAGTCATAATCATCCTTGTCATGCATTATGTTTGTCTTAATGCTTGTTGCATTTGTTCCCTTTTGTGTGTAGCAATCCCCTTTTCAAAAACCCTAAAAGCCTTAACCTTCCTATAAGGGCAAAATGGTAATTTCACCTCTGTGCCTAGCTTTGTGTAATTCTTGTTCAATTTGATGTCTTGAAGTTTTGTTGTGTTATTCAAAAATCAAAATCAAAATCAGATTTCAAATTCCTTTTGAAAAACCCTGAATTCCAAACCCTGGATTTTATCCCTCTTTTTGTAATTCAAAAATTATTCAAAATTTGGAGTTGGTCCAAAAAGCAAAGTTGTAGATCTGATCAAGAGAAACAACTTTGGTATTTACAAATTTTCAAGTTTCTGTACAAAGTTTGAAGTAATTTCAAATTCATTCAAACTCCAGTTTTTGTCCCCTTTTGAGTTTTCAAAACTATTTCAAAAACTAATGAGTTTCAGAAAAAGTGTATAATAGCAAAGTTATAGGTTTTGACAAAAGGAACAACTTACATGTTTACAGATTTTCAACTTTCAATATAAAATCAAAAGTAATTTTTAATTTATTAAAATCCCAAAAGTGTCTCCTTTTCAAATTTCAAATGTGATTCAAAAACTATTTGGATTTTGGAAATGTTCTTGTTGACAAGGTTGTAGATCTCCTTTTTCTGCACAACTTTGATGTATTGAGTTTTTGTTGCTCAGTTCAAATTTTGGAAGTAATTTGCAAAATACAGAAATCAGTTCTAAAGTCAAACCCTAGACCTAGCCCTGTTCATCTTCAACCTAGAACTAGGGGGGCCCGGCCGTGGCCGAGCCCCGGCGCTGCGCGCGCCACGCGACTGGCCGCTCCGCGCCTGCCACCAGTCTGCCGCCGCTGACCCCGTGCTCATTCGGCACCCGCACGCGAGCGCTGACCCTCTCTCCCGTCCCCCACAGTGCCCAGCAAGCCGCCGCCGCGTGTTCAACGCCGGCGAGCTTACGCCCGGTCCCCTGCGCGCACGCCCGTCCTTCCGCCAGCATGCAATCGATTGCGCACGCTTCGGCCAAGCTTATCCGCCTGCACGCGACGCTCATCCGCCCCGCGCACGGCTATAAAAGGAACCGCCGGCTGGCCAGAGGTCCTCATCCCCTCCGCCACCGTGGCCAGGCCAGTCCAGAGCCTCCGCCGCTCCACCACCTAGCTCAGAAGCTCCGCCGTGTCCTCGCGAAGCTTTTCCCCTTCTCAATTTCACCCCTCCGCCCCTCCTCTCGCCGGCGAAGGTGCTCCGTCCCCAACTCCGGCGTACGACCCCGCCTCGGTCAAGGGAGAAATTCGTCGCCGTGGGTTTTCTTCTCATCCATCCGACCCCAGCTTCACCTTCCTTGCCTCCTTGCGCTCCTAACCGCTCCTCGGCGATCTCTTTTGGTGGACAGAGCCACCGGCACGCCGCTCGCCGCCGAAGCACCGCCAACGTCGAGCTCCCTCCTTCGACCCTTGTTCCGCCCCGCCGAGCCCTGCCTCCGACCCGTGGTAAGCACTCGAAGCCCCCCCGGTCTCTGCTTTCACGGCGCAAAGCTCGAGCCAGGCCTCGAGCACACGTTTCCCGTCTCGCTCGAGCCAGGCCTCGAGCGGACTCACACACCCTCGCCACTTCGCCGAGCCTAGCCTCGAGCGGACTCACGCACCCTCAGCTTCGCCGAGCCCAGCCTCGAGCAAGCATGCACCCTCCGCTTCGCCCGAGCCAGGCCTCGGACGAAACGATCGTTTTCCGTCTCGCCCGAGCCTCCCAGCCAGGCCTCGGACGAAACGCTTGTTTCCGTCTCGCCCGAGCCTCCCAGCCAGGCCTCGGACGGACGATTGTTTCCGCCTCGCCCGAGCCCTGCGGTCCGCCTCGTCGCGATTCGCCCGAGCCCTGCGAGGGAGGAGCACAGTGCTCTTTTCTTTTCCCTTTTTGAAAAAGTGTGAATAGTGTTCTGTTTTCTCTTTTTTGTGTGAATTAATCTGTTGTTCCTTAAATCCTGAGAAAATTATGGTATGCTCCTTGCACTGTGTAGTATTTTAGAAAAATATGAAACTTGACTTTTCTGCAAGAATTTGAAAATGTAAAATCCCTCTTTTAATTAATAAATGGATGGTTTTGGATTTTTAGAAAATCATTTATAACTCCAAAAATCATGAGATAAATTTTTGTGAGCTTCCTATGCCATGTTTAGTCTCTGCTGAAATTTTGAAGTCTTTTGGAATGAGTTGATTTTTGAGCATTTATTTTAATTGTTAAATAGTGCCTTTTGTTAATTAATGTCTGATTTTATTTGAGCACCTTAATGACCTCCAAAAATTATGAAATTTGTTTTGTCATCTATCTACACCATAATGAACTTAGGTGAATAATTTGGTAATTTTTGGAGCAACTGCATAAAATGATCTTTTTAAATAATTAAGAAAATAGAAAAAGTGATTAGGGTTCATGTTGTTGCCCTGTGTTGCATTGTTCATGCTAGCATACTCATGTGCATGCATCATTGCATTCGTATAGTCACCGAAGGAGGAGTCAAAGTCGAGGCCGCCGCCGACGAACCTGCTCCCGAAGTAACCCGAGCTTCGACCTCTGCACCTCCAACCCTGAGCCAGCTGTCTTTGCTCTTCAAGGCAAGCCCCGGTGCATTTAGCCTTTCCTTGCTTTTATAAAAGTTTTACTTAAATGCTTTTGAGTTAAATTACTGCATTAGGTGATAGGAGTTGTGTGATGACCTATTACCTGCACTTTACCTCCACCAAAGATCCCCTACCCTGTTTAAAAACTATTTGCAAAATGCTTAGCATTGCTATACAATAGATTTGTGATAAAAATGCCAATTTCAAAAGTGTGATCACTTAAAGAACTTTTATGGGAATTTGGCTTTACTCCCCGACTGTTGGCTAAGTATCTGATCCGTACCTAGTCAACAGCGAGGAGAGGTTGTCCGAGCGTACGGTGCCGTCATGTTGAAGTCCGGGACTCAACAGTTGACACCGACCGGGACAGGGTTGAAAAACGGACAGGACTATTACGCTTGGGTGAGATATAACCAAGGTATAGTTCTGGCTGAAAAATTAGGGACCATCCGTATGGGGGCCTGCTGGTCAAGACTTGTAACTATTCACATACTTCGGAAAGCTCTGGCTCCGAGAAATCTTTGATTGGGACCGACAACCGCGCACTGGGAGTGGAGAGATGGCGGAAGTAGCATGTACCCACGTGGTCGTCGTACCTGGAAAGGAGTGGTGTACTGTACTTCCGGATAGCATAGGACCGGTCCAATCTTGGAGGAATCGTGGTAGACGGGTTGACCTATGCAAGCTTGGGTGCTACATATGCCGTGTGAATAGGGATCCTCAGCTGAGTATTCTTTATCCGGATTAACGTTGCTCCTCGGTTATGGAGACTTGGTCACTGACTGTCAACGGAGAGTGGTTCTCAACTAGGTATGTTTTTGAAAGGTAAAATGAATCGTGAACAATGAAGAATTGAGAAATACTGGAATCTTTCCAAAATAAAACAAGGATTTCAAAATGCTTTTTCTGCAAAATACTTGATCTTGCTTAAGCCTTACCTTGACTTCCCTAAGCCTCTCATTCCTGAGTCTTCTTCCCTTTTTCTTTAGTCGGGTAAGTCTTGTTGAGTACCCCAGTACTCAGGGTTTGTTACCCACTGTTGCAGGTATGCCTGAGTATCCGACGTGTCTTGCACCCTGCTGCATGACCTTCGTTCAGGAGGAGGCCAATGAGGCCGAAGAATAGATGTGCACCCTCGGGCTGGGTGAAGTATCTTTATATTGTTGTATTCCGCTACGTTGTCTACTTTGAACTGTCAGAACATGGTCTGTAATAACCGGACTTCTTTAAGTTTATTTGGAACCCCAGTTTGTAAAACTATTGTTATTTAAATCTTCCGCTCTTTATTCCGCTGTTATTTGTGAAAGTATCAAATGCTGTAACCGAAAGGTGAGTGATCCTGTGGACATCGGGCGCTAATGTAGCCCGGTGACGAACAGTCTTAATCACGTGGAACATAAGTTCGGCTGTCAGAGGTTGACAGGGACATGTGGGCCATGGGATTAGGACAGTTCCGTCACAAGCTCTGCCAAACAGTTTTTCAGAGAGAAGTGATTCTCTGCTGATTCCGTGAAGTGATTCTCTGAAATGAACTAAGGGGCTGAGAGCTGAAAAAAGTAGCTTCCCCAGATTCTGTGAAGTGATTCTCCATGCTGATTTTAAGAGTTTATGCTAAAGAATCAAAGAGAATCACTTTCAGCCACAGAATCACTTCTTTCTGAGAATCAGCTTCCATAGAGAATCAGAATCAGATAGAGCTCTACCAAACTGGCCCTTATATTGAAGAAAGGCAACCTGGACAAATTTGAGTCTTGTTCTTCTGACGGTGTATTTTTGGGTTATGGCACTCACACTCGAGCTTATCGTGTACTTAACCTTGATACTAACCGAGTCATGGAGACATCCGATGTCACCATCGACGAGACCATGGTTTGTCCTTCTTCTCGTTTTGAGCGTGCAGGTGATCATGAGGTTGGTGAGCCTCTTTTCGATGATGAGGACGAGGATGCTGAAGGCATGAGTGACCCAGCATCGCCTCCACCTGCTGTGCCGCAAAGAGCGGCTTCTACGATGACTCACGGCCCCGACACCTCTTCTTCCTGGGGGCCGTGGGATCCGCCACCCCGAGCAGTACCTTTTGTACCCGGGGAGGCACCAGCTGCTGTTGAGGGGGAGATCACGTCTGCTCGGGAGGCGCCACGACATATCCAGCGCCAGCACCCCCCTCAGCAGATGATCGGTAGCATTGACGAACGTGTCACTCGGTCCAGGTCACAAATCTCTCACTTTGCTCATTCTGCATTTGTTGCTGATTTTGAGCCCCGAGATGTTGGACACGCTTTGACGGATCCTGATTGGGTCAATGCCATGCATGAGGAGTTAGAGAATTTTGAGCGGAATCGGGTTTGGGTTCTAGTTCCACCTCCTCCAGACTGTAAGCCTATTGGGACAAAATGGGTTTTCAAAAACAAGCAAGGAGAGGATGGCCACGTTGTTAGAAACAAGGCCAGGCTTGTAGCGAAGGGCTATAGTCAGAAGGAGGGGATAGACTATGAGGAGACGTTTGCTCCTATAGCTCGTTTGGAGGCTATTAGGATACTCTTGGCTTTTGCTGCATCCAAAGGTTTCAAACTTTTTCAAATGGATGTCAAGAGTGCCTTCTTAAACGGCTACATAGAAGAGGAAGTTTATGTTGAGCAACCCCCCCGGTTTCGAAAATCCCAAGTTTCCAAACCATGTTTTTAAACTTCACAAAGCTTTATATGGTTTGAAACAAGCCCCTAGAGCTTGGTACGATAGGTTGAAAACCTTTTTGCTTGCTAAGGGTTTTAAAATGGGATGTGTAGATAAAACGCTCTTTCTCCTCAAGCAAGGCAAAGACACTCTCTTGGTCCAGATTTACGTGGATGATATCATTTTCGGTGGTTCTTCTCATGCTTTGGTTGCCAAGTTTGCAGATATTATGAGCAGGGAGTTCGAGATGATCATGATGGGCGAGCTGACTTTCTTTCTCGGATTGCAAATTAAGCAATCCCGAGAAGGGACGTTTGTACACCAGGGCAAGTACACCAAGGACTTGCTAAAGCGGTTCGATATGGGTGAGGCCAAGCCTCTTCCAACACCCATGTCGACGATGACTGCCCTGGATGCGGACAAGGATGGAGAAGCAGTGGACCAGAAGGAGTACCGAAGCATGATCGGGTCGCTGCTCTACCTGACGGCAACACGCCCGGACATCCAGTTCGCAGTGTGTTTGTGCGCGCGCTTTCAGGCGTCGCCGCGCACTTCTCACCATCAGGCGGTGAAGCGCATATTCAGGTACCTTCGTTTCACACCTGAGTTCGGGATTTGGTATTCTGCTTCCTCCACCCTCTCCCTTTGTGGTTATTCCGATGCCGATTTTGCTGGTTGCCGTATTGAGCGCAAGTCCACTTTTGGGACTTGCCAGTTTATTGGATCTTCTCTTGTATCGTGGTCTTCTCGCAAGCAGTCTAGTGTCGCTCAGTCTACCACAGAGGCTGAATATGTTGCTGCGACTAGCTGCTGTTCTCAGTTGCTTTGGATGATGGCCACTTTGCATGATTTTGGTCTGAGCTTTTCTCGCGTGCCTTTGCTTTGTGACAGCACGAGTGCTATTAGCATTGCTAAGAACCCCGTGCTTCACTCGAAGACCAAACACATTGATGTGCGCTTTCATTTTTTGCGTGACCACCAGGAGAAGGGTGATATCGACCTTCGCCATGTCGATACTCATCATCAACTGGCTGACATTTTCACCAAGCCTTTAGACGAATCAACCTTTAATCGGTTGAGGGGTGAGCTTGGTGTGTGTTTCCCCTTTTAGATGGGGGAAACATTTTGGTTCTTGTATTATAGACTGACTCTTTTTGTTTGTCTTTCTTCTCTTTTGTATTTCAGCATACGCATTTACATTCTGAGCTTCATGTATATAATCATTAGAATGTAACTATGCTCTATGTAGTATGCTCCGATGCTTATGTTGATGCATGTAGCTTATGCTTTTTCTGATCACTGATACATGTTGTGAGCTGAGCTATTTTTGAATGGTGACTTTGCTTAATGAACATAAAACTGGAAAATGTTCACCATTGAGATATGCAACTAGCATGTGTAGGATGTGTTGAGTTCACTCGTGCTTTTCATATATGCTAGGTTGCTATGTCTCTAGTTCTGAGTCTTTCACTTGCTTGGTCTGTTCATATCCTGTTTAAAATTTGAACCAAGTTTTAGTGAATTGAAAAAGATCGAGATGGGATTGCTTGTCAACACATCACGGTATCGAGACTGTTTCTCATTGCACTTTGAGTTAAACTTGAGCCGTGTAGTGTATGACCGAAACCGCAACTTTAAGCTTCTGATTGCTTCGGCATAGGCTTCACTCGGTTGAAAAGTTAGGCAATGACAAGCTTTCAACCTCTCGCAATCACATGCTAATATTTGAACTTGTGAAATTTCACCGCTGCAACTCCGATTTAAAATTGCAATCACAAGTGTATGTTTCATTCTTAAGCATGATGATTGAACTTTGCTAGGGGTAGTTCACCTTGTATACATGTTTAGCACTTGTTCGGATTCTTGTCTATACATGTGTAGTGCTATTTTGATGGTGACTATCTTTTGACTCAAAACTGCTCTCTTTGCTCATTTGTTCATATTTCGTATTCGGTGATCAGTTTGAGCCTTTGCTAGCTTGTTGTGCTATTTTTGAGTCATCGGATCAGAACTGAGTAGAGCATCTTTGCATTCTCTTGACTATATGCTTGAAGCTGCTAACTTGCATTTTGACTAATATGCATTTTAGAGAGGAAGTTTTATGCTTATTGGCACTTTTGTTGGTGCATTTTCTGAGGGGGAGAACTTTTCTCGGTTCCTTGTGGATGCTTCTCTTGATGGTGCATTTTCAACTAAGGGGGAGAAAGCGACAAATCATGTGTTCTCCGAAAAGTTTAACTAAGGGGGAGAAAATTTTGCAAATCATATGTCTTCCAAGTTGATCTAAGGGGAGTTTTCCTGGTTGTATGCACTATTCGAGGGGGAGTTTGCTGCTTCTTGTTGGCCGTAAGGCATTGATATCGAGCTTTCTTGCTAGTTGTGTTGAGCCTCTGTGCCTCTGTCTTGAGGGACTAGCATTTGCTTCGATTTCTCAGTTGGTGTGGAGCTCTTTTTCTGGAGTTTTCGATTGGTATTTGCTAGCGGTGTTGAGCCTGTTCTACCTCTTCTTGAGGGCTAGCTTTGCTTTGCTTGGTTGCGTCGAGCCGTTGCCCATGTCTTTGGGGACCAAGTTGTCTTGCTCCTTCCACTTGACCTTCTTTGGCTTTGCTATGCTTTTGGGTCATTTGGTCGAGTTCTCTCTCCTTCTTCCTTTTTCTTCTTTCTATTATGATTTGTGTGAGTAGTTGACAATGCACTCATCAAGGGGGAGATTGCGGATACATGGGTGTATGCCGAGTCTCTGAGTGATGAGTGATTGTCAACGGGTTTGATCGCATGTTCTTTGGCTTGTGTTGTGCAGGTTTCGAGCACGGAGACAGTGATCGAGGGCAAGGTGAAGGTCAAGTAGAGACGTGCCGTGCCGACGGACCGGGAGCGGTGAAGGGCGGACGTGAGGCTTGGACTGAGGGACCGATGGCCTGAGGATCAGCTCTGGTGGCTGACAGCCTGGGACAGCGACGAGCGGAGACTTGCGGGGCATGGTGTTGCTCGGGTCGAGGACCTGGGGACACGTGTCGGTGGACGGGGTGCACGGGCGGTGCATCCCCTCTACAGCTCCGGTTTGGTGGTTGAGCCAGAGAAAAACCACCGGGTGACGGTTTCCAGGTTTGGGCCACAAAACCTGGGCGTGCGGCGGGTTTCCGAGTTTGGGCCACAAAACTCGGGCTGAGGATGGTTTCCAGGTTTGGGCCTCAAAACCTGGGCGCTGCGGGTTTCTGAGTTTGGGCCACAAAACTCAGGCGATGGACTTGGAGGCTGGTTTCCTGGTTTGGGCCTCAAAACCGGGGGTTGGCGTAAAAGCCTGGTTTCCCGGTTTCGGCCACAAAACCGGGGGTGCAGAGCGAGGGCGGCACGTGGCGGCAATCGGGAGGTTGCGTCGAGGCAACGCTACGAGTTGTGCGGGCGTGGCCGTCGGATCACAACTATCTTCGAGTTGGTCCAGAATAACCCTAGGGTTTAGGTGGTTCGCTCTATAATTAGTTAGGGGTAGAGTGAGAATTAGGAATAGTTAGAATTAGGATAAGTAGGGGGAGACACCCACCTTCCCATTTATCTCAGTCATTTGCTCTTTGCCTTCTAGGGTTTCCTGCTCTCCCAATCCCCTGCTGTAGCTAGCTGAGATCCGCAGAGAACCATACCTCTGTGTACTGGAGATTTTGAGGAAGTGAGGCCGTAACCTCACGATTGTAGCGTGTGGTAGCCACACGGTTGCAGATCGATGTGTTGATTCGCGTTTTGGTTCGTGTTCTTCGCGTTCTTCGTTTCTCCACGATTTTCCCGTCGCTCGATCTCCCTCTCTAGTGCGTCTTTGCGAAATCCGTTTGAATCATCTTGTTCGTTTTGTTGAGGAGGTCATTTCGACCAAAGGAATTCATCTAACTCCTCACGAACAAGTAGATCGGGACGATTTTGTTTTCGTGGCGCTTTTTCGGTTCATACACCTTCCCCTTCGATTTCCCGTTGATTGAGTTGATTTGAGCGGATGATTCCTTGGGGATAGTCTTCTAACTACCTCGTGATCATGCTCTCCAAGTTTGGGATCAAGGGATTTTGGTTTGAATCGATTTGGAGAAGATTTGAGTTGAGGGTGACCAAAATCGCCCTTTCTGGGTACTCGCGGACAGTCCGCCGTTGTACCCGCGGACAGTCCACGCGTCGGGTTTTGGCCAGACCAGTGGCCGCGAGTTCTTACTGTTCGTGGTCTGGTTGACCGGCGGACAGTCCGCTGTTGCAACCAGCGGACTGTCCGGGAGCCGACCAGGGGACGTTCAGCAACCTTGCTGTTTGGTCCATTCGTCCGGCGGACAGTCCGCCATCAAGTCGCGGACAGTCCGCAGTAGGCGCGGACAGTCCGGGACCCCAGGGCCGGACAGTCCGGGATCCTGCTGAGTGTTGCGTTTTAGTACGTTTGCTCTCCCGGCTTCTTCACTTGGTTTCCGGACTTCTCGTTTGGCCCTAGAGTTCACCAAGGAACCTCTCTAGGTATCTTTGCTACTTGTTAGCATCGGTATTTGGGGACTTCTCGACGTAGCCGTCTATCTACGTTCGGGACTTGGTTTTTGGGGGCAAACTTGTGCCGGTGCTTTTGGCATTTGGTTTGCTTGAGCTTTGTGGTGCTCCGCTGTGATCTTAGGGATCATCCACCCTCTTCCAAGGGTCGTGAGCATCACAGTTTCGGTCGTTGCTTCTTGGGGTTGATTTTGGGACATTTGGCCAAAGTTTCGAGAGAAATTTGATTGGCTCCCATTCACCCCCCCTCTGGTCGCCTTGCTATTGCATTCTCGGTCCTTCAGAATTCATCTTGAGTGGGGTTCTTCGGATCAACCGGTGCTTCAAGTCCATTGTGCACTATCTCCCAAATACCTGGATGGAGACCAATAAGATAGGTCTTCATAATGTGCTTCCACTTGGCAAAGTTAGTCCCATCGAAACGAGGTTACTTGCCCGCGGGCACATTGATGAGAGGCCTAGAATCATGGTTAGTCATAGAAGAATAGTTAAAGGATACGACTCCATATGACTTCTTAGTCTCCTCCTTCTTCTTGTTGTCCTTAGGCATATAGGATATGTCATCGTCTCCATCTTTGGTGCTACTTGAGTCATCACTCAAGTTCACACTCTTCTTTGCTTGGAGCTCTTCCTTCTTCTTCTTTTCTTCTCTTCTCTTGGCTCTTTCTTCTCTTCTAATCTTTCTCTCTTCTTTTCTTTGAGCCTTCTCTTCTCTAGCTTTGCGAGCCGCTACATCTTCTCTTGCTTTGGCTTTTGCTTCTCTTCTCAACCTTCTTTCTTCCTTTCTTCTTGTGAGCTCTCCGGCCGACACATCCAATTGAGGAAGTGTCCTTTCACTTGCTGTGGAGACGCTTTCGCTGCTGCTAGTAGTGTGCACTTCCACTTCGAGTGTGGGTTGCACAACACTAGCATTACCCGTTCCTCCGTCGGTGGCTATTCTCTCGCACGGTGAAGTGCTGCGTGAGAGACCAGGCTTTGATACCACTTGTAAGGACCTGTGTGGCCTAGAGGGGGTGAATAGGTCTGTCAAAAATCACAGCTTAAAACTTAATCAGTATTTCCCGGCACTACCGCCCTGAGCCCGGCACTGCCGCGCCCCGGCACTGCCGGCCTCAGCCCGGTACTGTCGCGCAGACAACTAGACCAAGCCTGCAATTCGAGGGGTCCACCAACACATATGCACCATCCTTTCTTAACATTAACCTGCTTGTCATCTTCATAAATCTCATTAGTTCTCCAATCGTGTGGTCATTATCACCAAAACCCACAATTAGGGCTTGATTGCACTTACACTTGCCAAAGAAGGATATAGGAGGAATAGCTGATGCAACCCCTGTTGCCTCGATGTATGTAATCCATAATCTCCACAACCAACCCCTATCCATTTTGCATTGCAATTAGAACAACAACAGGGGGTCAAGTCTTGCAATGCTGACAGCCATGAAGCACACGACGAACAAGACTAAAATCCTACACGTCTCTTTGTAAATATCCTAATGGCTATTTAAAACAGAATAATATGGTGCAATTAGCAGCACGGTTTGATTGTAGTAACTTCAATTAGTTGGGGGAATCATTTGGAAATACCAATATTTTCCTCCAGTCCATATTCTCTGTCAGCCTGCAGTTCTCATAAAATATTCAACATTGATCTGATACCTCAGTAATTCTCTACCAGTCAGTGGTTTTTCATCAGTCAGTCTTCGTCGATTATTGGCCTTCGACAGCCAACAATCTTCGTTAGTCATTGGTCTCCGCCAGTCAGTGCCTTCATCTATAATTGGCTATCATCAGTCAGCAACCTTCGTCAGCTATTGGTTTTCGACAGTCAGTGACCTTCGTCATTCAACAGTCTTCATCTATCAGCAAACCCCATCAACCATCAGAGCTCAACAACAATCAAACTCCATCTAATCGATCTTCGGCAGCACCCCAACTTTTGAACCCTCTAATGCTAATATTTTTCATCTTTTTTGCAGGTTGTATTGTTCAATTTTCTATATTTTTTCTAGGTTTTTGTAATATGCATCAACTAAATTGTATCTGAGCTAATCTTCACACGGAACTAATCATTTCTATATTCAATGTTACAAGTCACATTTATATCCTTGAAGGTTCTTGAATAGTAGCCTTCACTAGCTATCCAAAACTACAACCCTCTCATTTGGGGGGCATCACTTCTTATATACAGAGCTAATCTTTTGTTCGAATATAACTGTTATTTTTGCAGGATGCATGATATTTTTACCCCTATTTAGTATTTCTGTATAAATACATTCATTAGCATCATCACATGCATGCGTACATGACATAAGTGCATTGCACTGCATGGCTCGGTGAAGGGTCGAGATGGCGGACTAGAGGGGGGGTGAATAGTTTTTCTAAAATTAATCTTACCGGCTAACCGAAACAAATGCGGAATTAAAACTATCGGTCTAGCCAAGACTACACCCTTCTACTTATACTCTATCACACCTTACAAAAGATCCTAATCAATGCAAATAAGGTGTCGGGCTAGCTAGAGCTCACCTAACCAATTCTAGAAGCAAGGTCACACAAGCCTATGCAACTAGTACTTCAAGCACTGGGGAGCTCCAACACAATCTAGTAAGCAAAGCACAAAGCTCCTAAGCTCACTAGCAATGCTCAATAACAAGGCTATACGAGCCAAATTAGAGAGCTCAAATTACTTAGCTACACAAACTAAGCAATGTGACTAACGAGGCTACTTAAGCCAATTAGTCACGCAAGAGAGCTGCTTCTAAACTACACAAGCAAAGAAGGTAACTAACAAGCTACACAAGCTAGATAATTACAAGAGCAACTACACAAGCACAATATATATGAAAGTGGATATAAGCTTGTGTATGGGAATGCAAACCAACGGGATGAACAAGGTTGACACGGTGATTTTATCTCGAGGTTCACTTGGTCGCCACCAAGCTAGTCCCCGTTGAGGCAAGCCCAAGGTTGCCGCCGATCCTCTTGCTAGTGGTGACCCTAAGTCACACTCTCCACGATGGAGTGCTCACCAAGAGCTCTAGCTTCGATCCGGCCGGACCACTTGGCGCTCTTCGCGCCTCTCTCTACTAGAGTTGCTCTTCGCGATCTCCCGCGGGGCGAGAACAATGCCCCTCACAAAGCTTTCTCCGGAGCCACGCACAATCTTCACGCGGCCTTCACGACGGAGACTCGAACACCAAGCCGTCTAGGAGGTGGCAACCTCCAAGAGTAATAAGCACCACCGGCTTGCAACTCGATCACCTAGTGCCACTCGATGCAATCTCTCAATGCAACGCACTAGCAATCACTCACTCGCTATCGATTCGCACACTAGCAAGCACAAGCGAGTTAGAGGGCTCCCAAGAACATCCACACAATCCACAAAGGCTCTAGAGTGCTCAGCACCCAGGCCCAAGGCCGGTTACCAACGCTATTTATAGCTCCAAGGGCTAACTAGCCGTTGCCCCTTCACTGGGCAAACTGCGCTAGCATCGGACGCTCCACACGAGACCATCGGACGCTAAGGCCAGCGTCCGATGCATGGATGCTCGCCACGTGTCTCCCACGTTCAACTTCGACCGAGCGATCCCAACGGCTACTTTCCTTCGCGTGCCAGCTAAAGTGGCATCGGACACGCTGATGCCTAGCATCGGACGCTCCGATGCCTCTGCTGAAATCTGCGCAAACCTGCACTCACATCGGACGCACCGGACCCTTAGCATTAGACGCTAAGGGCCAGCGTCCGATGTCTATGCAGAGAGCTCCCCGAGAGCTCCATTCTACATCGGACGCGTCAGATGGAACCACATCGGACGCAAGCCAGCGTCCGATGCTCCCTGGAAGGCTAGCTCGCGCTACGTCACCTGCATCAGACTCTGCAACAGTGTTTTCCTAGCGTCCATTGCCAGCGTCCGATGCTCCTTCAACTCCTGACAGAAACTAGGGTTTGCCATCGGACGCTCGGCCCAGCGTCCGATGCCCCTCGGACCAGCGTCCGATGCTCCCCGAGCACAACGCTTCATTTCCGAAAACCGCTGAATCCTGCCTCGCAAGCTCGGCAGGAGGGAGAAGGACTATACACTAGTTTCTCCCACTTCTCCACGCCTCCTTTCAACACAACTTCTTCTCCAACAACTTCTCCTTTGCAAATGTGCAAACACCACTAAGTGTACAACAACATGTGTATGTGTGTTAGCATTTTCACAATCATTTTCCAAAGGATTAGCACTTGCTCTCACCACGCCACTCGATCCTTGCAACATCGCAAAGTTAGATCGCTCAAGTGGCACTAGATGACCGATATGCAAACAAGTTTGCTCCTCTTATTAGTACGACCATCTATCCTAAACCTGGTCATAATCTTCTCTACACACCTATGACCGGTGAAATGAAATGCCCTACAAGTATACCTTTGCCTTGCGCATTCCATTCCATCTCCTCCGGTGTTGATGCAACACATGCACCAACCTTTTCATCAAATGATATGATCCACTTCATATCATCACATGGCCTCCATGGTCCATCGATCTTGACATCACTTGCTCTTCACCATCGCTTCGGTCCTTCGGCGCCAAGTCTTGCTTAAGCCTCCCGACACTCGGTACCAACGGCTTCAAAGCCTCCAACTTGCCCTTCACCTTCGCAACCGGTCCATCAAGCCAAGTCTTGCCTTGATCTTCACCATCTTAGCCACATGACCACATGTAATGTTTCATGTGCATTAAGCTCCTTCTTCACATGTGTGAGCCTTGCAACATATTCCAAGCCATTTCTCCTCTATGGCATATGTTGCTCACACATGATCATCTGTGGACTAATCACCTGTGTAATTCACTTCAAACACATATTAGTCCACCTAAGTTGTCACTCAATTACCAAAACCAAACGAGGACCTTTCACCCGGGCCACCTGGAAGAAGTTCTAAAAATACACGGGCACCAGGACTCTATGCATCAAAATCCTGGAAGTCTCGAATCTACATGGGCACCAGGTTGTGAAGCTAAGGCTTTCGCGCTAAGTGCACCTGTTATGTAAATGATTAACCATCTATTGTAGCAAATCGGAAGTCAGTGTCTTTCTGAACTGCCGAAAGAATTGCAAGCAAGTCGATATTCGACAAAGTTATGATGATCAATCTAAGTCCCTAAAAAATGAACTCTATCAACTCAGGTGCATTTTTCACGTGACTTCTTCGGCCTTCGGCACGCGGCGTTAGCGTCTACATCGGCATCACCTTCGCCAAGCTCTTTGGCTTAAGGGCCTTCGACACCATCTTTGGCAACTTCACCAATATCGCCTCCGCCAAGCAACCTTACAGGAGGGTCTTCATCAACACCTCTGGTGAAATCGTGACCCATCTACGCCAACACGTCCATACGAGGGGGCTTCACCGACACCTTCGTCATCTACACCAACATCACCACCACCAATCAACTTTGCAAGAGCGTCTTCGGCAAGAGGGGCTTCACCAATGTCCTCACCAACTACAACAGATCAAGATCCCTCATCAACACCAACGACATCAACGCCTATGGTGACCCATCCTAATCGCCAACCTTGAGGAGTCTATGTCATCTCTATCTGCACCAAGGTCGACCACACTCTCGTCAACCGCTTCAACTCGAGGGGCTTATCGATGACTTCGCCCTGAACACCTACTTCCACTACTACAACTACATCACCTACACCAAGCAAAGCTGAGGTATTACCATCACGAGCACCAACCCAAGAGGGGCTAGGGGAGCACACTAGAGGCCCAGCCACTCTGAGGTGTGAAGTCTTTTCCCTGGCGCTCACGAGCAAAGATTTGGAAACCTCACAACAACCTTCAACAACAACTACTTCGACAATCACGACAACTACATTCATTTTTGAGGAAAATATGCATCATCAAGTGAAGCTCTGGCATCAAAGTCCCAGAGACGAAGACCGGCGTGCTGAGAAGACATAGGAGGTGAAGGCCTTAGAGGTGAAGGCCTTGAAGATGAAAACATGTGTGTCAATAAGACATAGGAGGGAGGCAAAGGCCTCAGAGATGAAGATCTCCACATCGAGAAGGTCTAGGAGGCAAAGACCCATGCGTCGGGCAAAGCAGATGAACCATCTCACAGAAGCAGCAAGAAGGAGCCGAGGCCCAAAGATGAAGGCATCAGGAAGATCGACGACAAGACGCTTTGAGCTATAGGCCCTTGAGTCAGAATATGTATGTGTGTGTGCTCTTTTCTCCATACCCTTTTTTCCCACTGAGTTTTTGGGATGAAGTTTTTAGTGAGGTGCACACATGTAGGTTGTGAAGGGTGATCCTCGCAACCGTATTTTAAGTTAGTGCCTCTTTATGAGCATCTACTAGGTCATGTAGTACTAGCTATTACCTAGTAGCTGAGGGGCTAACTGTTGAGACATGTCATATTCACATGGGCCAAGTCCCCTAGAAGTGGCCCAACTAGCACTATAGGAGTGACTTGTAAAACTCATGCCCACCGAGGGGTTGCTTGTAAATTACCACTTGCCTATATAATGCCAAGAACAAGAGAGCAAGGCCCTCCACCTCCAACCAAATACTAAACCCTAGCAGCCTCCTCCACTCTTCTCCTGTTCAGAAACCAACGATTTCCAACAAGAGTGAAAAATAAAATGCCAAAACTAAAATAAATTAGACCTTCCAATACAAAAAACAATGCAAATGTCAATTCATAATCTGGAACAAGAGTTATATATGTAATATTGTATAACAGTACTTATTATAAGATTTATATCTCTTACATTGGGAGGTTAAAGCCACTCTCGTAGAGCAATGCAAATGTCAGTTCATAATCTGAAACAAGAGTTATATATATATGTAATCTTGTATAACCGTACTAATTATAAGAAAACACAATGACACAAACACATAACAGCCAACCTGCAACCCCAAGAACCGAGTCTCTTAAAGGTAGTAAGGTGAAAAATAAAACGCCAAAAACTAAAATAAATTAGACCTTCCAATACAAAAAGCAATGCAAATGTCAATTCATAATCTGGAACAAGAGTTATATATGTAATCTTGTATAATCGTAATTATTATAAGATTTGTATCTCTTACATTGGAAGGTTGAAGCCACTCTCGTAGAGCAGCAGCTATTATTGTTATTGTGGGGACTGAAACAACATACGTGAATCCCTAACATGCACTCCAACCAGCGAATGAGATCCTAACAAAACGGATGCACCTGATGTACCAATTAAGCCTAGCAATGTAGTTTACATTCGTGTTCAGGTGTTTGAACTGTCAGTGGTACTCTGCGAAGGATCGGATCGAAACACACGATTAATAAAGTCATACATAGTACATAATGCTAGCAAATAGTCATCAGTTAGTTTCTTACACTATTTTGGCTTAGAATGTCCTCCATTTTGAAAAAGGAAAGCATACCAACATCCAACCATCCTGGCATAGTGGGTCCAGATCTTCATACTAATGTACAGTGATGCAAAACTTTGGAGGTTAATCTTGCCAAAGAAGGACCAAAGAAGGATATAGGAGAAATAACTGATACAACCCATGTTGTCTCCATGTATGTAACTAGTATAGTGCTCGTGCTAACGCTACAGTGACATTTGGTAATGCCAATCAACCAATAAAAAGTAATTTACTTGGGGTCTGGTTTCTGGCCGTGGGTCGCCATGTCACAGTTATGGCGCCATAGTTGTGCTAGTAGTAGTGGCAGCCACAATTTCAATAGGAACAAAGCAGCAGCCACCGAACTAAGGCCGCCGCAGTTTGTGGCATCACATGACTTAGGTCGCGGGGACCAAATATCCCTTAGTTTTTAAAAAGTTTTGAATCCAATATTACTACGGGAACACCCACCGCTTTGCCAAAGAGAACTTTTTGTTATCACGGATTCAACAATATCATTACAAAATGAGACTCTTGACATATCTGAAAACAATACTCATTCTTCAACATGATATATCAGCAAAACATGCACCTTCATGCACAACTTCATCTCGCTCCACTCCAAACTTCTCAATTGTTGAGCTTTGCAGCTACCAACCTTCCTGCTGAGCTCATGGGCGATCGATGCCACCAAGAAGAGATCAGGTTGTACTTACACGTCAACAAAAGGGGAAAAGAAAAAAATGTCACGAGCTGTTTGATTCGAGCATGCTATAGAGCATACTGCAGCTTTCGTTTCTGCTTCTATCGAATCCCATCTAAGCATGGTACAACTTGTGCTTCGTCAACATCCCTTCAATGTTACACAGATCACACCACCCAGTCAGTTTTGGTTGTTGATCCCATATCTCCAGACTATAGGACACTATTACACTCAATACCAGCCAGATAAACATAAAGAAATTAGAGATTACTTCAGGCAGTTCGGGTAGACACTTAAAGAAAACTAGTCTGGCCTAGAATGCTAGAGCCTAGAGATCATTTTCTGAAGGTAGAATCCACTACTTTCTCCTAGCCTAATCCTCTAGAAATAGGACAAAAGTCTACCTGTTTACACCAAAATTTGGTAAGCTCAGAAGAAAGAAGAGAATTGGCTGACAGCGCAAAGATAAGAAAAATCTCTCAGAGTACCTGCCTGATACAAATGCATCATATGCGTGCAAGAACATGCTCTTTAATACATTTGAAAGAAGCATGGCGTCTGGGAGCTATCAAGTCCATTTGCCGCATAAGTTGAAAGCTAAATTATGTCGGTTGCTGATAAGAAAAAGGTTATTTAATGTTCCAAAGATGGACACAGGAGCACATCACGTAAATAGAAGGGAAGACAAGAGAAGCTAGAAGAACAAAGGCAACACATGGTCCCAGGCTTGCATGTTCGGCTATTTGAGGCTTCATGCACATATTGCCAATTAATATATTTAGGTATGTCATTTGGTAATGCTTACCCGGGAAGGAAAAGGGGTTGACCAATGATATCAAAATATTCCTCAGGTAAAATCATCTGAGTCCGACAAGAAGACGAGTCCTAACATACAGAGGTTGGTTCATGGAAGGAAACGTGGAAACCAAGATCGGATCAAAGGTCACGTACGTATGCGTCTAGCGTACAGTCCGGCCATGGGATGATTTAAACACAAAAGTAGCAGCCGATTAGGATGTGTTTCAAGACACTGCCGGTGATATATTTGTTCTCCAAGCCAATCGTGCCAACAAAGTCTACGGAAGTCATCTGACACGTGCAGATATGCGTGGGACTCGGACCTGGATTTTAAGATTATATTCCTATTTTTATTATAGAGTTGTGCTTGTATGAGAAGGTTCTTTCCGTGTATGTACGCACGAGAGTCCTATCTTGTATTGGCCAAAGACCAGGCACCCTCACCTATAAATATGAGGGGTCATGGCAATTGTAAAACTGTTCACAACCATATCAATACAAACCGGCCCCGTGCCATCTTCGAGTCCCTAAGTCGTGTCGTCGAGTCCTTCGAGAGGAACCATCGATCCGTCGACCTTCGTAAGTACCGGCAACCTTGTTATCATGTCTAGTATCATGCGGTGGATTTAGATATGATGCAAGTAGTCTCGTATGTTAAGCTTAGTATCGTGCGGCGGATTTAAGCTTATGACGGGAAGTTTTTGCTTGTGCCTTGTATCGTGCGGCGGATTAAGACATGAGTAAAAATAGTTGTCGGCTCTATTAGATTTGGCAGATCTAGTAGATTCATTAAGTTATCATGTGTTATGTGTTTTATTTATTTAATTCCTGTAACACTCTTTTGCCCAATCTAGATTGATCTCTATTCGGCCTTGTTTCACAAGTTTACTTGTGCTTTGCTAATCATAAGATCATGATAGCCGGATCAGTTTTCAATCTAGGTTGTTACGTGTTGTGGGTTCATACATGTCAATCATGTTTATGCTTTCATAGAACTGGGTGTCGTGCGGCAGATACAAGTTTTAGATTAGTTTGATCATGCTTGCTTGTATGTTCCTTTCTCATGGACCCCAACTCGGCTAGTTTGCCGATTTTGGTCAAGCTTACACGAGTAATGAGCTCTTATAGATCTGTACAAATATATGCATGCTTTTAGCTTGTTATAATTAGATTGTATCATGCGGTGGATTAATCTAATTATAAGAAGTGGTATAGAATTATAGCAAGTGGTATCATGCGGTGGATTAGCTTCGCTTAAGTTTATGCTTGACGGGTTCATGAAGACTAAACGTGCAGCAGATTAATTGGATTAGCCTATGCATGTGTTATTTGAACAGATCTATTCTTGCAAGTTGCCTGTTTATAATATCTTTAATTCGTTCAAGCATGTCTTTCTTTTGCATTCGACAGTTAATATGCTTCACATACTCTATTCTCATACTTGCTGAATGGCTTTGTAAACATGCTCTGACAGACAGCTTCTATAGCTGTGTGCTGTCGCGATTGGCTTTCAAAGCCGTACATATGGAACTGTCTGGTTTTACCCAGCATGTTCTAGAGGTATTCTCACATTTTATACCTTGTTGGTTTTCAAGTCAAACCGACTAGCACGTCTCCGGATTCAGCACACTCCGGGCACCCGATTGAAGCTAGCCTCGTTCGGCTTGCTGTGTGCCTTGGCGCAAGGTGTCACTTTTTGTGTCAACTCTACCTATAATCTTTCATATGTCAATCCAATAGTAGCCTCATACATGAAATTTCATATGTCAATCCAGCAGTAGGCACCAACAATCAAAGCAAAAAAATAGCAAAGCATAAACTCATAGTTGAAGAACTGTTTGCAGTGTCACATCACAAGAACAAAATTAATGAGTGACTTCCATTTAGAAGAATAATCGAATTCTGCCTATTAAAAGCTCCTAGCACACAATCAGATTATCTTGTAGTACCAATAGGATTATTCCAAACTTTCCAGGACAGCAACAGAGATATAAATTTGTAACAACCGCTATGAGCATTGGAGATGGAAAACTATTGTTTTTTGCATATAAAACCATGGAGAGAAAAAAATAGAAAAGGGAAACATAATAGGACCAAACACCCATGGATGCACCGAACCAGATAAAAGGTAAATTACGTGTAGTGTAAGCTAGAATTTGTTTGCATTACATTTTCACTCCATAATTGTAGAAAAGAAAATTCCAAGATGCCATTTAAAAGTTAAAACTAAAAAGTTATCCAATCACACACTCTACCACAAACTTATAAACGTCTTAAGGAACTCTCATCGCCATGACGAGAAGTCTTAGAAACAAAATAATTTTCCAATCAAACTAAAATTTTGTTGATTTCACGCCACACTCGAAATCGACATGGGGATTACCTCGATTCGGAAAAAATATTTGAAATGAGGAGACTGAACAAGGCAATGTCAATTAATTAACATTCTATCAACATTTGAAAAATGAACCTTGAACAAGCTCAGTGGCTCCATATGGGAAAACAAGTAACACCAAAGAAGAATGTGCATTGTAGACATAAAAAGGGAATAATATTTCTCCCTAAAAGCTATAGCCATCTTCGAAAAACTAAATAAGATTATGAACATAGAAGGTATAATCAACATTACTATTGCAAAACAGCAAAAGTATTATGACAAAAACTATGCTATCGATGAGATGTGATAATCATTTATTTTCGTATCTAACTTTGTTGAGATTTACATAACTTACTCTCAATAGTCCAAAGCCTTTGTGAATCCTTCCAGAGGAGGATAATAACTAAATAAGAGGAAGTAGTGCCTCTAACAATTTTGGCACCATAATAGTTTTTTTATACATTGTACAACTTCCTTGTATGTTTCTTTTGAATTTTCCTCCATGCATTCAACTCTGTGATTTACATCCCTGCTGAAATTAGTACAACCGAAATTAGATTTTATTGGTGGCTTAGAATGTCCAAAACATAACGAAACAACCATGCATAGTAGTAAAGTAGTGATCATCGTAAGATTTTTTTGTTAGTACAACCAAAAATAACCCTATGGGCAAATCCATTTTCGTTACTCAAGGCAAATAATCTAATTTTCCTGATGGCTCAGAACGTCCAAAACATATGTTAGCTCGGTCAGTCTCACCCCAAAAATCTTAAGCGGGATAGTATCACTTTTTCTACTTACCCAAATTCACTAAGCACCAACATGAATAAGAATTTTATTCCAAAACCATGTTTCTGAAATGGGTCAAGAATCTAGCATAGAAGTGTTTGATAGACCTGGAAGCATGCAGTAGCATTGGTAGTTTAAAGCATCCCAACAACACCTTCAAGCACATGAAGAAAAAAATCATATATTCGCACTTCTACATGCCCTAGAGTAGAACAACCAAGCCCAAGCCTAGCTGCAGCAAAGGGTAAATTGCAATTTCCATCCCAAAATTTCTGTTAAAGTGAAAGAATACAAAATGTACCAGATATTGCAATGTGTGGGGCTCATCAAGCGTTGTTTGACATATGTCACTCGTGGAGTTCTTAGATGACAAAATAGTAAACATACTGATATACAATCTGGTTCTCTCGTACAGGGACCTTTTGTCATACAAGCCACCACGAACAGGACCTCCAACCACCGTCACTTGACCCATGGAACTGTTGACCAACAGGGAGCACTGTTGCTGATGTGTTAGCGCTCCCTCAAAGCCCGCGCAAGGGAAGCTGGCACTGGTCATGCAGGGAGCTTGACAACACCTTGAATTAGTAGTTAGGAGACCGGACAAGCATTCCAACAAACAACTTGGGTTCAATCCTGGATAGTTCCATTCATCCAAGATAATAAAGACATATCATTATATCAATCAACCAAACACCGACAGCGCATGTCATCGAGCACCAACAGGGCGATGGTTACTCACCAAATCAATCCGACCAGTTGGAGGATCTAGACATCCCCATATCACGTGAGCTCTATCTCATCACGCGGAACATGATGTCGATGCAGAGGTTCTTGAGTGTGGCGAGGTCCATGTTCTTCCTTCGTCCTCCCTGTCCTCCTGCGGTGCCCCACGCCTCCTGGCTTCGTTGATGGCCCCAGAGACGGCGACAGGGATGGTGCACCGCGTCCGCCCGCGCCTCTGCCTGCGGGCCAGGCCAAGGCACCTCTCTCTCTCTCCCTCGCGCGCGCCTCGGCCTTGAGCCTTGCCCTCTATAACTGCATCGTGTGGCTGAGGTGTGCCTCGGCCTTGGCGTACCGCGCCCCCCGCGACGCCTCAGGGTCGTCGGTCCTAGCCGCCGCCGCCTCCATTGGAGGAAACCCTAAACGCGTTGGAAATCTGGAATGAGGGAGGTAAACTCAACAAGTTCTGAATTTATGTTTTCTCCAAAAAGACCAAAAAAAGGTCGGAACTGGGAATCGAACCTTGGGCTGTGGACGTGGGGCTTGGCGTGGGTGTGCAAGATGAGAGGGACGAGGAGTAGAGCCGAAGGGTGAGAAGCCTGCACAAACTTTTTACATCGGCCATTGGATTTGATTCAAGTGCTTTATTAGCCTTTGATTTTAAAGGAGATGAAATCTTGTGTGCATTTTCCTGAGTACACAATGATTAAAGACTCTTAGCGGGGGATATTTTCTTTGGTAGACCTAAAATAATTCTAACTGTTCCATTACAGTGGAGATCCATAATCTCCACCGCCAACCCCTATCCATTTTGCATTGCAATTAGAACAACAACAGGGGTCAAGTCTTGCAATGCTAACAGCCATGAAGCACATGACGAACAAGACTCCAGTTGCGACGGCTGCTTGATGCGATACGTGGCTCCCATCCGTCGTGCGCTCTTGCAAATTTAAGCAGGCAGGCAACTGCCAACCGCCCTTCCCCCAAACGAACGAAAACGAAATCCCCTGTCGTCACCGCCCCCTGCCTCTGCCTCTGTCTCTGGGTTTAGGAGACACACCACCACCTGAATCCATCTCTTCCGGCGAGGTGAGCTCCCACCTTGCACATCCTACCTCCCATGATGGTGCACGAGTATTGCCCTCACGTCCACGGGGCGGCGCTCACCCCACCTGCCAACGCGACGGAGGGCAGCAAGAAGAAGAGTACGAACGACAAGAAATAGAGCGTCTACCCCACCCTCCCTCCACCTCCACCTCCACCGCTGGAGGCGTCGTGAAGGACCGAGAATGCAACCAGAAAGCGACCAGAAGGGGGTGAATGGGAGCTTTAAATTTCTTTTCAGAAACTAATAGCCTCTGTTCCAGAAAATCAACCCCAAGAGCAAAACCGATGCGCGTGATGTCCACGACCCAAGAGAATGGGTGGATGTTCCCTAGGAACACAGCGGGACACCACAAAAACTTCCTCACCCAAGTTCACGCAAGTCAACTAGTGACAGGATCGACTTTGGGTGACCTCAACCTCCCCCGAGCAACGCGACGGGGATTCGGGCTATTTTTCAAAGCGGGAAGCCCGATTTCTGTAGAGCACGAAGTCAGAAATCCAACGCAAAAGCCGGAAATCAAAACCATCAACGGACGAACGAACGGCGAACGAAACTGCGCAGACTCAGCAGCGTCCGATGCCAAACCACCGGAAGCGTCCGATGCAAAAACGGACTGACTGGATCCTTACTAGACACCCATCGGACGCTGTGAACAGTGAACCTCCAGCGTCCGATGGCTACACAACGGAGCGTCCGATGGACAACGGAGCGTCCGATGGTAGCGTCCGTTGCTCCTTTAAAACTGTCAGAACTTGACATGTGGCAACGGAGCGTCCGATGCTCAATGAGTCAGCGTCCGATGCCATGAACTTGAGCGTCCGATGCCCCCGACGCAGTGCTGTTCTTCCACGAAATCCACTCGATCTCCTCCGAATCAAAAGCACTAAGGCTTAGACTTGGTGTGAGGAGTCCCAAGGAGGTTAGTGAGCTATCCCATGGGAATCATGGCTCGAACCTAACTCCAAATCGAGGAATTGGAAGAAATCAGGGCAAGGGAGAAAAACTTGATTTAAAAGGAAAATCGATCGATCTCCTAGACCGTGAGGTTAGAAGTGAATTCCTTCGGTGGAAAGAAGCGCCTCACGATCTAGAACAACTTGGTTCAAACGGATTTGCAAAAGATGAACCGAGCAAAAAGATCAAACGACGGGAAAAACGTGGAGAAAAGTAATCCGCGAAGAACACAAACAAAACACGAATCACAACCACGAAATTGCAACCGTGTGGTTACCACACGCTACAATGGTGAGGTTACGGCCTCATTTCCTCAAAAATCTCACGAGCACAGAGGTATTGGTCTCTTCTCTATGGATCTCAGGTTCGCTGCAGCAGGGATGTGGGAGAGCAGGAAACCCTAGAAGCAAGGAGCAAATGACTGAGATAAAATGGGAGGAGGGTGTCTCCCTCTACTTATCCTAATTCTATTTCCTACTCTACCCCTCTCTAATTACAGAGCGAGCCAGCTAAACCCTAGGGTTATGCTGGACCAACTCGAAGATATTTGTGATCCGACGACCACACCCGCACAACTCGTAGCGTTGCCTCGATGCAACCTCCCGATTGCCGCCACGTGCCGCCCTCGCTCTGCACCCCCGGTTTTATGGCCGAAACCGGGAAACCAGGCCTTTACGCCAACCCCCGGTTTTGAGGCCCAAACCGGGAAACCAGGCCTTTACGCCAACCCCCGGTTTTGAGGCCCAAACCGGGAAACCCGCCAGCGCCCAGGTTTTGAGGCCCAAACCTGGAAACCATCCTCAGCCCGAGTTTTGTGGCCCAAACTCGGAAACCCGCCGCACGCCCAGGTTTTGTGGCCCGAACCTGGAAACCGTCCACCGGTGGTTTTTCTCTGGCTCAACCACCAAACCGGAGCTGTAGAGGGGATGCACCGCCCGTGCACCCCATCCACCGACACGTGTCCCTAGGTCCTCGACCCAGGCGACACTGTGTCCCGCAAGTCTTCGCTCATCGCTGTCCCAGGCTGCCAGCCACCACAGCTGATCCTCAGGCCACCGGTCCCTCAGTCCAAGCCTCACGTCCGCCCTTCACCGCTCCCGGTCCGTCGGCACAGCACGTCTCTACTTGACCTTCACCTTGCCCTCGATCACTGTCTCCGTGCTCGACACCTGCACAACACAAGCCAAAGAACATGCGATCAAACCCGTTGACAATCACTCATCACTTCGAGACCCGGCATACACCCATGTATCCGCACGTCGTCCGTCATCCCTTCCTCCTCCGGCGAGCGCGAGCACGAGCACCCACCCCATCTCTTCCTCCTCCGACAAACACGAGCACGAGCACGAGCACCCACCCTGTGTCTTCCGGTTCTAGCGAGGATGGAGCGCCTCCTTCCACTTTCGCTTCCAGCACCTCCTGATGTTGACGCAGCGGACTCCCTGGGCGGCAAGAAGAGGGGCACAGAATAGGACGTCGCAGCGGCAGCGTCCACGACCCTCTCTCCGGATTAATACGACAACTAACACAACACCGACTGTCTTCTTCCATTGAACCCTTCTTCTTCTTTGATTCGATAATGTATCCTATTCCTATTCCTATTCCTATCAGAATCAGAATGACACTGCCACCGCCTCCATTAGATTATATATATCGATTGATGGCTCTAGGAATCGAATCGAGCAGCCACAGCGTTATATTGTTGATCCATCCATCGATGCCACTGCGTCTGCATGCTCGATGATCTTGTCGCCGCCGCCACCGTCCACCACCTCTCTCGGATCCTGCAGAGAGAGCGAGACGCACACAGACATATCAACTTGTTGGCCTGCTGGGACTGAGAGAGATCGAGATGAGCCATCGATATCATCCTGCAGTAGATGTCAACGTCACTAACAAGCGTGCTCGCATCCCCGCCTCCATCAAGGCCATCTTGGGGCTCAGGGAGGTGGTGACGGACGACAACGACGACGACGACTGTGCCATCTGCCTCAAGCCTTTAGCCGCCGGTCGTCGTCCTGATGATGATGATGATGATCATAAGGATGGGGATGGTGCTCTAAACGGGTATCCGCGGTTCTCCTCTAGTTAACTACATAAACTAGAATGCAAAAATGAGAAAAGAAATTGTCAAGTTAGTTCTTTAAATTGAACTAGAAGAAAACCGCGGATACCCATTTGGAGCACCATCCCCATCTATAGATGATCAGGAGCAGGACGCGGCAGCGGCGGATGATGATGCAGAGGAGGCTGCGACGACGGCAGCTATGTCAATAACGCTCCGGGCCATGACCTGCTCACACATCTGCCACCAGCGCTGCATCTTCCGGTGGCTCCATCGCAGCACCGACTGCCCTCTTTGTCGCCACCAGCTGCCCACCACAGATGATGATGATGACCAACGACGAACCAACCACCAGCTGCCCGCCACCACGCTGCCCGCCGCCGCCGTGGACGATGTGCCTCCTAATTTTTGGTTCCCTGCTATTGGAGAATGATCAACCAAAGTTGTATTCCAAGCCTGGATGGGAGGATGAGGAGGAACGGAGGAGACGATCGACCATGACAGCGCCCCCGGGATACTACTAACTGTCTGTTGGTTGACCTTGGCCATCGTCGTTTGAGACTGATGAGAGTCCATCGTCGACACGACTGCCTTTGCTCGCTACCTAGCTACTTACCGCACTTATATTTTATTATTAGTATACATATATACATCCAATGCAACACGTGACATACATACTTACATGTGGTCGGTGGTCTCAGACCCGCTTGTGTGATGTATTCATGCATTCAACGATTATGCTTTCACTAGGTGAGCGACCGTGCGTTGCAACGAAACAACAATCGTATGTACACGACAAATATGAAAAATCAACTCAACCAAACACGTACAATTTATTCTCCGATCCCATACATAAAACAACATAATTCATTCCCCATAAGACAAACACAATTCGTTCTAGTTGATGATGCCCCTGTTGAATGTTGATAGTGTCTATACCATCAATGGGAGCCAGAAGAAATTTCTAAGCAATAACACATGTGACATGTTCAAACAAACATCATGAGTCATGTGTCTACAATTCATCATTTGATGATCTCTTCGACGGCAGCATGTGTGTGCAGGACGTGAACGGTGATGGCCACCCTCTATCACCTACTGTCCCTGCCTGTCTATCTGCTGTCCTGAAACAAAATTCATTGATCACATGTTAACAAAAACACTGCAGAGGGACAGAGCAAAGAAACAATATTTTTTTTTGAAGGAACAAAGAATCAATTAATAAAAACACAGCCCAGTTCCTGCTAATAAAAAGAAAGTCTAATTTAAATAACAATGTTCACTCGGGAGTCAGCATCAGGATAAGAAAATGCAGTCCAATGTCCTTTCAGAATTGTTTTAAAAATGCAGTTTAGTTAAATAACAATTGTCGAGACTCAGGATTACATCTATCCTAAAGCTTGAGTCTGATTGTTTTGATCCTACACACATTGCATAATTATTTTCTCCATCTCTTAGATTCTTTTATTACAACTTATGTCTTTTAAGGCTAGTTGTTATTATGTTACCAGAATTAAACTAATATTGTTCCCATTATAAATAAATTTGGCATTCGAAACTTTCCATTTATATGGTTTGAAAGTAACTATAAACTATTCCGGTGTGACTTCAGTTTTGCCATCCTCTAGTTCTGCACTTGCATCCATCTAAGATTTGTAGTAATTTCTAATTCAGATATTCCAAACACTTTTCCAAATCTCTAACATATAGCTAGTAGTCCCATGAGAAGAATTCAGTTGAATTCTCAGATTTGCATACTAAGAAGACAATAATTGTTGGTTTTCAGTCAGATCCATAGTAATCCAATTATTTGCAATTGACTAAAAAAATGAGTGCTTATATTGGCACTGAACACCTTCCACAAATTTCTAAAATTAGACCATTATAAAAAGGTTATATGCTAGGCCTAGAAAGAACATGAAAAGGTTGAGAAAACCAAAACTATTTTTCAAAAATGTCAATCATTTTACAAGTCAGTTGCATGAATGACATATGTATGTCATTGAAGGGCCTGATACAAAAACAGATCAAAGAAGAAGCTGGTGGTGGTGACTTGTGTTACCTGAACCCAAAGAGTTGGACAATGGAGATGGTGAGCATCCAAGTTATACAAGTTTAGCAACAAGCTCCGGCAAAAGTGCAAGTGACAAAAATAAAGTATCAGGTAGACATCAACCTTAAAGATTTTTTAGAAGTTCAAGGGACAGAGCCCCAGCCTTTCGATTCAAACCAAAAGACAAAACAATCACAACATCCAGTTTTAGCCCCGAGCTGGCTCCATCCAGCCAAGAGACAAAATACAAGGGTAAACAAAAGCATCTCTAAGCCGAGGGCCAAAAGGAAAAGACTACTGAAAAGAAACTGAAGCCTATTACATTTCACTAAGAACCACATCCAGCTCCATCCACCATGGCCAGACAGGCTTCTTCTTCATGACAGGTAGCCCAACCGCATCTCGACCTTCCCAAGCCTCCTTCTCAACGACACCATGGGGCTTCACCCATCGGAACTTTGGCTAAAAGGAAGGCACAACACCATCCTCGCTGCGCCCCTCCAACCTTTGCACCACCCCAGCTAAAGCCATCTAGTTCTCCTGTGAGCATAGAACTTTCCAGTTCTGAAGCATACCCAGAATCTTGAAGTAAAGAACATCCATACTTTTCAAGCCAACCCTCTGAAAATAAAGATCATTTCTAAGTTTCCAAATAGAGCAAATAGCAGTTGAGGTTACAATGTTAACAATATAATTCCTTTTATTGCTAAGCCAAAAACCTCCAATGTTAACTATATCAGCACCTACAGAAACATTTAAGATTTGAGACAACACACTCCAACAACACTTAGCAACAACACACTCAAAGAACAAATGTTGACTGGTTTCCTTTCATTACAAAACAAGCAAGAAGCATCCTCCACTTTCCTCCTTTTAGCCAAGTTATCCCTAGTAAGCACTCTATTATTAACCAACAGCCAAAGAAACATATGAACCCTAGGTGGAACTTTGATATTCCACACAGCCAAAACATGAACAGTCTTGATACCCCTAAGTTAATAACCTTATATAAGGACTGTGAAGAGTAGGTCCCCCTAATGGTATATTTCCAAACCATCTCATCACTATCCTCAGAAAGATGTAGAGTAGACACCAACTCAACCACCTCTAACCAAAGACGAAATAACTCTTCACTAAGATTCCTTCTAAAAGTACATTTTAATGACACACCATCCCATAAATCTGCTATCATCTTGCCTTGTTCATTCGTAATTTTATATAAGGGCCAGAATTGGATTGCGAGACTTGAAGAATCAATCCAATTATCTTCCCATAATCTAACTTTCCTTCTGTTACCAACTTTCCACATATACCCCATCTTTGCTGCTTGAACAACCCACATAAACCCTTTAAAGAAATTAGAAGAACCAACAGACCTAGAAGCAACACATTCGGTTTCTCGGTATCATATTTGAAATCTATTAGCTCTTTCCAGAGCTTATTCCTATCAGCATTATACCTCTTAAGCCAAGAAGCAAGCAGGCAGATATTCAGATCCCTTAGATTCGGAATACCTAAACCTCCAAACTCTTACATATAGTCACCATCTCCCAATTAGTTAGATGGTACTTATGGTTATTTTCAGAATCATTTAACATTTTAATGGACCATTTAGGAAACTTAATAACTGAAAGGAGGTAAACAGGGATACTAGTGAGATATGGTTAATCAAAGTAACCCTAGCAGCTAAGGACAAAAGCCTCCCCCTCCATCCAGCAATCCTTTAAGGATTTTGTCAACCAAAGGTTGAACATCCTCTCTAGAAAGGTTATCATAATGGGGAGGTACTCCTAAAATTTGATTGGGAAGCTCCCAACAGGACAATTCAGGGTGTGCACAATATCATGAACTTTGTCATGATTTAGATTTAAAGGAACAAACTCACTTTTATGGAAGTTGATTCTCATTCCTGAGATCTGCTCATACCACATCAAGATGGATTTCAAATTCTCTAACACATAAGCATCGGCGTTTGAAAAAAGGATGTGTCATCAGCGTACTGAAGGACAATAATACCTCCTTCCCTGAACTCCCAGCAGACCCTTAATTATCCCCCTATCCAACCCCTTCTGCAACATCCTAGATAAACCATCTCCTACCAGATTAAAAAAAAGGAGATAAAGGATCTCCTTGCCTAAGCCCTTTACCTGTCTTAAAAAAGCCACTCTCCTCCCCATTCAACATGATACCTAAAGAACCCCAGTCACTATCTGCTTAACCCAATTTATCCAGATCGGGTCGAAACCTCTAGCTGACAACATTTCAAACAGAAAGGACCACAAGACTCTATCATAGGCTTCTCATAGTCTAACTTAGGACAAACCTTTTTTCTCCACTTTTATGAACACTATGAACTAATTCCTGCGCAATCACAACACTTTTGAGAATGTACCGCCCTTTAATAAAGGCTTATTGGCTAGGAGCCACTATCCTATTAACCACCTCAGTAAGTCTAATGGTAAGTAACTTTGAATTTTTTTTAACTACAGTTTAACAGGCTAATCGGACTTAAAGATGTATGGGGATTGCTGGCCACTAGTCTTCTCAAAGGGTGGAAGGTGGCCTACAAGAAGAATAATGTTTGATTAGATTCATACATGTGTTATCCTAGCTTAAAACAACTTTGAAGAACAGCAAGAAAGAAGAACATGCAAAAGCTGAGGAAAAGACAAGGCTCAATTTCAATACTTTCAAAGAAGCTGTTAGTAGCATAGCATCACGCCACGTAGCTCGGCCACGCCGGGGGATTGGGGTTCCGGCCCCGGAGGTGGGAGAGGGACCAGTGCTGGTAGTAGCATAGCATCACGCCACGTAGCTCGGCTACATCGCACACTCACCGCGCTCAGCGGCAGCCGGTTATGTGAGAGCGTGCCGTCACGGAACGGTTAGCAGCGGCATACTCCCTCCGTCCCAAAAAGGATGACGTAACGTCATCCTTTCTGGGACGGAGGGAGTACGTGCAGAGGCAGAGTGTGTATGAGAGGGGTTTGCATGTGAGAAAAGAAAAAGAAGTTTAGGGGTGATTTTGTAATAAAAAAACATAAAACGAGGAGATATGGACTCTTTATGCACCGATAATCAAGGTTTTGGACTAAAAAATATGCTTTCAAACATGATGGATCAAATCAACACATGCTTACAAGTTAATGGACTAACCATGCATTTTTTTACTAAAAAAATAATTAGATGACAGTGTATATGCTATAAAAGAACTAGAAGAATACTGCAGCGGGACTTTTAAATAATTTTTTATAGAATATTAATCAAATTATTGGAGAATGTGATAAGCAAACAAATAATACAAGATGGATAGCTATAGCTTGTATGTTTTGATACGTTGAAAGTAATTTACCGAAAAAATTGGGATCGACAATTCGTTAACTAAACTTGTATAGGAAGCTACAATATTATTGTAAATTTACTCTGTCTGCCATGTGCACTGAAAATTCCATTTAATATGTTTCAAAGTGGAAGCTTTAGGTAAGATTTGTATAAAAAAATACGGCTTGAACCAACAGAAAAAAATCAGGCGACCGTGTATGCTATAAAAGAATAGGGAAAATTATAAGGGGCAATGAGGGTAACGTTGACTTCATTTTTGTTCATTTCAAGCAAGAAGAAAAGAAGCAAGAAGCAAGAAAGCAAGTGAGAGAGCTAGGTTAGAAGCTCAGAGAGCTTAGGCAAGTAGGTTAGCTAGTAGAGAGAGCATAGCTCTAGTGCCCTCGCTGCAGCGCGGCTCTTAGTTTAGCACAGCTCAGCCCTGACCAGTGGTATAGTAGCGTAGAGCTTGCTAGGAGAGAAGCGGGTGTGAATGACTGGCATCGGAGGTCGGCTGATTTCCCAGCGTCTTTGGTCTGGTTTGCTCTCTTATATCTCAGGTACACTTATCATTATTCCAATATTACTTTAGTATTACTTTCAGTATTACTTTATCAAGTGCCTTGAGTGTGACCTAGCTATCATACAGTTCAATTCACTTAGCCATAGTAGTTAATCTCTAGTGTGCTTAGTGTTTGATCTTTGCCAATAGGTTGCTTAGTTAGTTTAGTGTTTATCTTATTAAGTCAAGTATTTGCTCTGACGTCCGCAAGAGTGTCTCTATTCAAAGCTAGGGTAGAGATAGTTAGAATATAATTAAGCGTGATGCTTAGTTATAGACTTACCTTCAGATACGGCTGGACCCCCGGATAGCTGTGGTAGCAAGCAGGTGGTGACAGCCCTGTGCGCCTTGAATTCCACCACGTAGTTGGCCCAGTTTAACAGTAAGGCTCGTTGTGCTAGCGTTCAACCTAAGTCGGTGGTAAAGGCTAGTACACCTCGGTACTGATAAGATAGGAATAAAACTATACTTAACTTGGTTGCTTATTTGACATTTGCCTATCTTGCTTCGTAGTTATCTAGGAGTAGTTAGTAGTTACTAGTTAGTTATATTAGTTATCCTTAGTTATCCTATTCCCCTTATCTACCTATCCATCCACCTTACGTTACCATCCATTTCATCCTTACCTATCCACCCATATATTCTTTCTAGCCTTTCATCTCCTCTCTTCTTTCTCTCCTTTTCCCTTTTCTTATTCTTCGACTCTCATCCCCTCCTTGACTCGACTCATTGTAACGTAACGGCTCTAATCCCATGGCCCACTGATCACCGTCAACCACTGACAGTCGATCCGTACAGCCAAGAGATTAGGACCGGTTCCGCTACTGGGCTACATCAGTGCCCGTTGTCCGCAGGATCATCTCACAATTCAGTACAATCTCTTTAACATTTTGACAAGTAACATCGGAGTAAATAGCGGAAGACTTAGATAACAATAGTTTTACAAACCAGGGTTCAACATAAAATTAAAGTGAAGTTATTACAGACCATAGTTCAAATAGATAGAGTTGACAGAGTAGCAAATGACAACAACTAAAGGTAAAGATACATCACCCAGCCCGAGGGTGAATAATCACTCATCGGCCTCATCGGCCTCCTCCTGAACAACGGTCACACAGCAGGGTCCAAGGCATACTGAGGGATCTGCCATACCTGCAACATGGGTAATAAAACCCTGAGTACAAAGGTACTCAACAAGACTTACCCGACTAAAGAAAAAGGGAGAAGACTCAGGAATGCAGGCTTAGGGTAGTCAAGGTAAGGCTTAAGCAAGATCAAGTATTTTGCAGAAAAGCATTTTGTAAACCTTATTTTATTTTTGAAAGATTCGGTATTCCTCAATTCCTCGTCATTCATGATTCATTTTACATTTCAAAACATCCCTAGTTGAGAACCACTCTCCGTTGAGAGTCAATGGAACAAGTCTCCATAACCGAGGAGCAACGTTAATCCGGATAAAGAATACTCAGCTGAGGATCCCTATTCACACTGCATATGTAGCACCCAAGCTTGCATATGCCAACCCGTCTACCACGATTCCTCCAAGATTGGGCCCGGTCCTACGCCACCCGGAAGTACAGTACACCACTCCAATCCGGGACTCTAACCCACGTGGGTACATGCTACTTCCGCCATCTCTCCACTCCCAGTGCGCGGTTGTCGGTCCAATAATGGATTTCTCGGAGCCAGAGCTTTCCGTAGTATGTGAATAGTTGCAAGTCCTGCCCAGCAGGCCCCCATACGGATGGTCCCTAATTTTCCAGCCAGCAACTGTGCCTTGGTTATATCTCACCCAAGCGCAACAGTCCTGTCAGTTTTTCAACCCGTCCCGGTCGGTGTCAACTGTCGAGTCCCGGACTACGACATGACGGCACCGTACGCAAGGGACAACCTCTCCTTCCCATTGACTAAGTACGGATCAGATACTTAGCCAATAGTGGGAGTAAAGCCAAATTCCCATAAAAGTTCTTTAAGTGATCACACTTTTGAAATTGGCATTTTTATTGCAAATCTATTTAATAGCATTGCTAAGCATTTTTCAAACACTTTTTGAAAAGCAGGTATCGGGTGTTTCAGTGGTCAAGGTAGATAGTGCATCAATTAGGATAGCACACAACTCCTATAAACCTAATGCAATAATTTAACTCAAAAGCATTTAAGGAAACATTTTAAAATTCAAGGAAAGGGGTAAATGCACCGGGGCTTGCCTTGGATGGCAAAAAGAGCAGACTCGGGGTTGGAGTAGGTGTCGAAGCTTGGGGTCGCCTCGGGGACAGATCCTTCGGTGGCTACCTCGACTTCAGGTCCTTCTTCGTCAACTATACGGATGCAATGATGAATGCTCATGAGAATGATGGTATGAACTTATGGTGCAAGACAATACCACTGATTCTAGATTACTCTTAAACAAGGCATAGTCGAAATCTAGGTTGAGCATTAAAAGTAACCATTTCTTCCTTAAGCAATATTGATTAAACTAGCCCTTATTATAATTATCCTAAGCATCAACCAAACATAGCATTACAAACATCATAGACCAAAGGGTAGGGGTCTATGAACATCAATCAATCCAAAGATCACATCATCAACACTTATTACCAACCCTAAACCTCTTTTCTATTTTCTTAAATTAATTAAAAAGGTCATTTTATGAAGTTGCTCCAAAAATTACCAAATTAATCACATAAGTTCATTATGGTGTAGATAGATGGCAAAACAATTTCATAATTTTTGGAGGTCATTAAGGTGCTCAAATAAATCTAGACATTTAATTAACAAAAGGCACTATTCAAGAATTTAAAATAAATGCTCAAAAATCAACTTGTTCCAAAAGACTTCAAAATTTTACCAGAGACTAAAACATGGCATAAGAAGCTCACAAAAATTTGTCTCATGATTTTTGGAGTTATAAACCACTCTCCAAAATACCCAAACCTTCATTTTTCAATTAAAAGGGAAATTTTACATTTTCAAATCTTTGCACAAAACTCAAGTTTCATATTTTTATAAAATACTCCAGAGCATAAAGAGTCTACGACAAAAATTTCAGAATTTTGGATGCACACAGAAAATCATACAAAAAAGAGAAAACTGAACACTATTCACAACACTCAGAAAAAGAGAAGAGCACTGTGCTCTTTCTAGGCTGGGCTCGGCGAATCGCGAGGCTCGGGCGAATCGGAGAAGTGAGCCTCGGTCCGAGGCCGGACTCGGGCGAGACGGAGAGCATGCGTCGCCGAGGCTTGGGCTCGGGCGAAGCGGAGGGTCATGCGCTCGCCGAGGCTTGGGCTCGGGCGAAGCGGAGAAACAGGCCTCTGTCCGAGACCTGACCGGGAGGGCTCGGATGCTTACCACGTGTCGGAGGCAGGGCTCGAGGGTGAGGCTCGACTCGTTCTCGAGGGTGAGGCTCGACTCGAGGGTGAGGCTCGACACGAAGGTGAGGCTCGACACGCTCGGGGGAGAGAAGATGACCGCGGCGGTGCTCCGGCGGTCCGGCGGTCCTGCGCAGCACATGCGACCGCAAGGGCCGGGTTAGAGTCACACGGGGTCAAGGAACACGACACGGGGGTCGGTGAGGGATGAGCATGGCCGGAGGCGGCGAATTCCACGAACCCGAGTTCACCGGTGTTCGGTCGGAGATCGGAACGGCGAGCTCACGCCGGCAAACGGAGACGGGGAAGGTGAAATTGAAGGGTGGGAAAGCTTCACGAGCTCAAGGCGGAGCTTTCGGGCTAGCTGGTGGGACGGCGGCGTGTCTGGAGTGTGCTGGCCACGGTGGCGGAGGTGGAGGAGTGAGGAGGTCGGGGCTCCGGCGGCTTATATAGCCGCGGCTATGGAACGGTAGAGAGCTCGAGGTCACGCGGTTAAGGTTTGCGGGGGCGGGGGGCGTGCGCACTCGATTGCGCTCTGGCGGATAAGCTGGCGCGCAGCCGGGGCTCGGGCGCAATGCTCGGCGGCGATGCACGCGGCGCGCGGCGGCGGGGGGCACTGTAGGGGCCGAGAGCGATGGTCAGCGCTCGCGTGCGGGCGCGGAGGGAACAGGGGAACATCGGCGACAGGTTGGTGGCGCGTGGGGAGCAGCCGCCTGCGCTGCAGCCGCGGCGCCGGCGCCATGGCCGGGCCCCCCCCTGGCCTCTGGCTCTACGGGAAGAAGAACAGTGCTAGGGTCTAGGGTTTGACTTTTGGCCAGTTTCTGTATTTCGCAAAAATCTCCCAAAAATTGAACTGTGTGACAAAAAACTCAAAACACCAAAGTTGTTCAGAAACATGAGATCTACAACTTTGTCAATATGAACATTTTCAAATTCCAAGTAGTTTTTGAACTATATTCAAAAACAGAAAAGGGGACACTTTTCAAATTTGATTCAAATCAAATTACTTTGGATTTCAAACTGAAACTTGAAAATCTTCCAATAAGAAAGTTGTTCCATTTGACAAAACCTATAACTTTGCTAATACACACTTTTTCTGAAACTCAATAATTTTTGAATAACTTTTTAAAACTGAAAAGGGGACAAAAACTGGAATTTGAATGAATTTGAAATTACTGCAAACTTTATATAGAAACATGGAAATCTGCAAATACCAAAGTTGTTCCTCTAGGTCAGATTCACAACTTTGCTTTTTTTGAACCAACTCAAAATTTTGAATTTTGAAAAAGTTATCAAAAAGGGAATAAATCCAGGATTTGGGAATTTAGGGTTTTGCAAAAGGAAACTCAATTCAAATCTGATTTTTGAACTTGGATCAAAGCAACAAACATCAGGGCACTAAATTTGAACAGGAATTACATAGAACTAGGCACAGAGGTGAAATTACCATTTTGCCCTTATAGAAGAAGTGGGCTAATAAGGGTTTTTTGCAATAGAGGTACATCACATAAAATGATACACTAAGCAAATGCATACACATGAAATCATGATCAAGATGATTAATGATGCTAATGATGATATGTCAAGTTAATTACATGCTTAAAACCAGAGGTGTTACACTCATACACCACCCTAGCCTTCCCTTGGGATCAAATAAATCGACATCTGGTACTCCCAGGCGAAATGCTACTACGATAGTTCTGTGCGCTTGCAGAATCTCCTCTAGGTAGATTGCAATCTCTTTAGCTAGCTCCTACTAGTGTCGGGATTGACAACCTCATTTGACATTAGTAGATAGCTGCTTTAGCTTCACTCCTTTAGGTATAGTGACTGGACTTGCTACAAGCATTTCTGGCGCTGTTGCCAGGGGTAGGTTCCATAGTCTACTCCTAGTCACGACGTTGGCAAGTGTCAACAAGCATTTCTGGGCCGTTACCAGGGATAGTTGCCTAGCTCTATCTTTAGTGAAGTTAAGAACTACCAACAGTAAGTCACCATCGATGCTGGTCAGTGCCTTTTCAGATGCTGATTGGGCTGGTTGTGTTGATGATAGAAGATCAACAGGAGGCTTTGCAGTAGTCTTGGCTAATAATTTGATCTCTTGGAGTGCTCGCAAGCAGGCTACAGTATCTAGGTCATCAACAGAGGCAGAGTACAAAGCCCTTGCAAATGCTACAACTGAGTTGATGTGGGTATAGAAGCATGCTTCATGAACTTGGCATACCTCATCCGACTGCTGCTAGGCTATGGTGTGACAATCTTGGGGCAAAGTATCTTACGGCCAATCCAATCTTTCATGCCAGAACTAAGCACATAGAAATATATTTTCATTTTGTGCGGGAGCGAGTGGCTCAAAGATTGTTAGATTTGAGGTATATCAGTTCGAGTGATCAGTTAGCAGATGGATTCACAAAGCCGGTTGTTGTAGCAAACAGATTAGACAGTTTTGTAGCAATCTCAACCTTGTTAGTGGCTGAGATTGAGAGAGGGTGTTAAAGGATATGACCAGGGCTAGGTGATTGTGCGGTTAAGCCAATCTCGGCTATGCCTAGTTTGTAGCTAGGTTTGTTGAGTTGCTAACCGACTTGTGTATATGCCACCACGGGGTGTTCCCGTGTATATAACACGCAACCCAGGGCCAGACAAAGACATCTGGGTTCACCCATTCTTTACACCTTTACCTCTAACCATTGGATTAGATTCCTATGGCATTGATTAGAGCTTCTCTAGTTTACACAGGAGGCTGGTTTCCATAGCATATGTTGCCAAAATAAATAAGGCTTGAACCAGAAAAAAAAGAGAGTAAAATGTATGGTTAGTCTATTAACTTGTGAGCTAGCCAGGCCTGTATCAATCAATTTGGTCCATCAGGTTTAAAAGTGAATTTTTATGTCCGAAACCTTGACTATTATAGTGCTTATTAAAGAGTTCATACCCTTGGTTTTACGTTTTTATATATTTACTAGCACAATATGCCCGTGCGTTGCAACGGGAAAAAAATATCAAACTTAATGAAAACAACAATAGAAAATAGTGCATATATATTTGTGTTTATTCTCAACGGGAGTATAATTCATTGCCTAAATTTAAAATATAGGAATTTTACAAATTAGTTCAATTTTAGAAAAAACACGTAGACATAAAATTTTATTTGCATTCCAAACGTGTCCACTTTGGCCCATAGGGCCGGCACGAGCACGACACGTTTTTTGGGACGGTACTATGCGGCCCGATGCATTCAACCATGGATCCACACTCGATGAATCTGAACCGATAGATGTAAATCCTAGGTATATAAGTGAGCACCTTCAATCCCAAACCCTAACTTCCTTCCTGCTCTCTCACCTACCCTTCACGTTTCAGTCAGTGGGCACCTGGGCGGCACTTTCCCTTGGGCCTTGGCGGAGAGGGGCGCAGAAGGATGGTGGCGCGCTCTGGGGACTCCTGGGGAACGCGGCGGAAGGAAGGAGGCGAGGAGTGCAGGATGACGGCGGTCGGCCGTCCGAGGAGCGGTCCCGCGGACGCGGAGGAGGCCGGCCGGCGAAGGACGAGCCGGACCGAGCACCGGGCGGCGGCCGATCCGGGAGGGGCAGCATCAGCACCACGGCGCAGCGGGCAGCGAGCGAGGCAGTGGCGGCGCATCCCCGAGCACAGTGCGGCGAGCGGCTCCAACCTCCTGTGCAACGACGACGGCGCGGCGAGCGGCTCCGGCGTTCGTGCGAGCGACCGAGGCTAGGATGCTGGTTGTGCGAGCGGCCAACAATCGTCTCCTCCTATCTTCTATTCATCTGTCTATGCCATGGTCCCGAGCAGCTTTCTCCTGTCCTCTTTTTATGATGCGTCGTGCGCCGTGACCAAGGTACGAACTTCTGTAAAAACCGAACTCTATGCCCTCCGCAAGTATTGCTGGTGTCATCGCCGATTGAGAGCTGCTCTTGGAATTAAATAATCTGATGGAGCGATTAAGTTGGGGTTGATGTCTGACTGCAGATGTGTCGATGCCGATTCGACAAGGTTGAGGGCAGCGGGACGATTAACATCAGAACTCTGCAGATGCCTCGATGCGGACTCCACATGATGGCCAATTAGGCATAATGCTTGTGTATTTGATTTTTTTGCTAAGTGCCAGATGTTGTGTCATGTTGTAGTCAGATCAGGACTTCGGCTCCTCGTAAGTGCTTGCCGGTATGGTAACAAAGATTAAAAGAGAGATGTTTTTTGGTTGGAGAAAAGAGCGAATCCCTTATTCGATTTGCGATTCGTTTTTTACTTGAAAATTGCAGTTTACAAACTTTTCCTTTCCTACTCGGTGGAAGCATTGTGTTAGTCTTCCAACTCTGCTGCTTTTTTATTCAATTTAGAGTTCTTTTCGCCATTTTTTTCTTTCCTTGTCTTTGGTCGATACGGACTTAGTCTCCACCGTCTTATATATAGGCGGACCAAACGAAAAAAAGGACCAGACGAAGAAAAAGGAGGAGAATTTTGCCTCTTTATTATTAGGTATAGATATAGATTTACAAAGCCCCTCCGCCTCAACTTGTTTTTCTTTCACATGGATGCAAACCCCTCCCATACATACCGTACATCAGCACGCATGGCCGCTGCTCCTGTTCCGCGACGGCGGGCGACGGCGGGCGAGCTCTCGGATCACCGTGTCCGTGCCGATCGACGTTGATGATTAGCGGCGGCAGCGCAGGCGGAGCAGCACGTCCACAGCGTGCGGTGGTCAACATGGTGGGCCTCGATAGGTGACCAGGCTGGGCCTGCACACGATCCAGCCGCCGGTGCTCGTGCTCGATGCTCCTCTGTGGCCTGTGGGGGCCTACATACGCACCCGACAAGCGTGAGTGCTACGACCGCACCGCGTGGGCTGTCCTTGTCCTCGCACCTGTAGCTGGGCCACGCGCCCACGCCGTCAGGATCGGGGTTGCGGCCCCGGAGGTCGGTGGGTGGAGACGGACCTGTGCCGGTAGTAGTATATAGCATCACGCCACGTAGGTCGGTCAGAGCTACCTCTCGCATACTATAGTTGTCCAACGGGCCGTGCTAGGTCGGCCCGGCCCGACGTCGTGCTGTCCTGGCCCGGTGAGGGTCGGGCCGCCACGGGCCATCGTGCCGAACGGGCCGTGCCACGGGCAGGGTAGCGGTCTAAGCACGGCCCGTCCCTTGGGCCGGGCCACCGGCCCACGGACTTCCTGGACAACTAGGGGATGTTGGTTCAAGCCACAGTTTGCCACGAGTAATGTTAGGCAGCTGCCACATGTGGCTTGCCATATCTGTGGCAAAATAAATTGTTTGGTTTATGATTAAGGTTGGCAAAATAATTGTGACAGTTGTTTGGATTCTTGCCACAATACTTGACAAATGTGTTATGTTTGGTTTGCAGCCATATATACCTCAATGTCAAGACACTCATTTGCAATACAACAATATATTAGATATCACATGTTGAGATGTCAGGTTTGTAAACATCGTACGTGACAACTTGCTCGAAACTTTCTCAAAATTTTTTCTCGGCATACGCATATGATGTAACAACATCTCGCCAAGTTTCGCGATTTTCGGAATTCATTTGTATTTTCTATAATTAAAAAACCGTCCGCACGTAATTTGGAGGCGTTGCCCCGTGAGCACGTTGATCGAAACCTAGGGTCAGGTTTTGGATTTGGCCTCAACATACGGTTAAGAACAAGAATAACATTTTTTAAATCATGAAAATCTATTATTCGATGCACCTGCAGTTCAAACTTGCGTCTTTCGGGAAAATTCAAGAAAACGAAAGAAAGTCAAAAAATATAACAAAAAGTTTTGAAAACTGTCAAATTTGAAATTATTGACAGTGGTAGTGTGGAGATGACCCACAAAAAATTTGGTGTCAAAATTTCAAAAAAAATAAAAACCTTTGCCGAGTGTCAGCGCTGACACTCGGCAAAGAGGTGCCGTGCCAGCTGGCACTCGGCGAAGAGTGGTCTGCTGGCCGCTGTGTATCTGCCACGTGGCCCTCTTGCCGAGTGCCAGATCGGCTGGCACTCGGCAAAGAGAGGATCTTCGCCGAGTGCCAGCCGATTTCTGGCACTCGGCAAAGACCTTCGAAATTAAAAAAAAAATACAAAACGGCCTTTCGGCACCCACACGCGCACACGCACCCGCACACGCACACACGCACCCGCAGCCGCCGCGCCGCTGCCGACGCCGCGCCGCCGCCGCCGCCGCGCCCCCGGCCCCGCCCGCCGCGCCGCGCCGCGCCGCCCGCCAAGGCCCGCCTCGCCGCCCCCCCCGGCCGCGCGCCCCCGCCCCGGCCGCCGTTGCCCCCCCCGCCCCGCCGGCCGCGCCCGGCCTCCGCTCCCCCGCCCGGGCCGTGCCCCTCGGCCCCGGGCCCGCCGTGCCGAGGAGAGGAGGAGAGGAGGAGGAGAGGAGAGGAGGAGGTGGAGGAGGAGAGGAGGAAGACGAGGAGGAGGTAGAGGAGGAGGAGGAAGAAGAAAGAGGAGGAGTGGAGAAGAGAGGAGGACAAGGAGGAGAATAGTGGCTCGTCGTCAACCGCTTCGGTCGTCCCGTGGCCGTCGCCGAAGCTCGTTCTTGCTATTCTCGTCGCGAAGGTATGCCCTATGTAGTTAGTAAATAGTTAGTATATAGTTAGTAGTTAGTAGTTAGTAGTAGTAGTAGTGTTAGTGTTAGTAGTAGTGTTAGTGTTAGTAGTAAAGTATATGGCTCATCTTGGTACTATTGTGATTGTTGGTCTTCGTGACTATGTCTGCTATACATGTGGTTGTTGGCCTTCGTGCCGATGTTTTCTGCAGGTTTTGGGACCTCGCCGTGCAGGGGAGGTGCTTGCCGAATTTTTGGTCGAGACTAACCATATGCTTTTTTTTTTGGCAGGAGGAGGACCCGTCGGAGGGACTCGGCGACCCCGATCGTCTTCGTAGGCGTTGCGGGTCTGCCTGCACCGCGTCGTGTCGCCACTGCCCGACTCACCACTGCCCGCTACCCTGACCTCACCGACACCTTAGGTATATAACCCCTCTATCCGTATCCTTAGGTATCTGATCTTGGTCGCGTAAACCTAGTTAGACGTCTCCCGTTCGAAAGAGATACAGTCTTAGATATTCAGTCCTTTGCATATCTGCGACCGTATCTCTTTCGAATTGTCCACATATTTTGGACAGCCCGCGGATGCGTAGATGAGCTAGTTTCCATGTTTCCGCTCCTGTCAGAGTCAGAGTTTCGGCACCACCTCCTCGTTGTTCTCCTGGATACACTCTCCCTGCCAGGACGTGTATCGGGAGAACAGCGAGGAGGTGCTGCCGAAATTCTGTCTCGGGTAGGAGTAGAACATGGAAACTAACCCATCTGCGCATCCTCGGGTGGGATTAGGACCTATCCTTCTCCTATTAGATGGTAGGAATGTCGTGTAGATGCAATTGCTGGTTTTATTACTCGCTTACATATGTATATGCCAGAGGATGGATAACCGTGACTGGATGTACACGGGCCACGCAAGTAAGAGCACAGAATGGGTTACTAAGACCAATGCTTTCTTAGAGCATGCGTTTGGTCCGGCTGCTAAAGGGTCGAGTCGGATGCCGTGTCCCTGCAGCAAATGTGGGAACAAGAAAAAAAATATAAGAATAACGTGGGGGTAGATCTTTACAAGTACGGATTCGTTGAAAACTATACTTGTTGGGTCCACCATGGTGAAGCCGATCGGATTAGAGAGGAGGTGGTGAGACAACGTCTCGAGGAGTACGATGGAGATGCCGGGGTAGCAGACATGATGGGAGACTTTCAAGAGGCTCAATTCGGTGAAGGATTGGAGGAGCCAGAGGACACCGCAAAGGCGTTCTACGACATGATGTCTTCGGCACAGAAGCCCCTTCATGAAAGGACAATGGTTTCACAACTGGATGCCATTGGACGCCTAATGGGGTTCAAGTCCCAGTATAGCTTGAGTCGAGACGCCTTCGATGGCATGTTGGCAATTTTGGGCACCCTGTTGCCGGAGGGTCACATTCTGCCGAAGAACACGTACGAGTCACAGAAACTTCTTCGTGCACTTAAGATGCCGTATGAGCAGATCCATGCTTGTCCAAAAGGGTGTGTCCTATTCAGGAAAGATCACGAGAAAGCAACACACTGTCCAAAGTGCAAAGCCTCTAGGTATGTGGAGGTAGACCATGGAGATGGCAAGAAGGAACAACTTAATATCCCCGAGATGGTCCTACGGTACCTTCCTTTCATACCTAGGATCCAACGACTGTACATGACAGAGGACTCTGCGAAACAGATGACATGGCACAAGAATGGCAAAAGATACAATCCTGACAAGATGGTACACCCATCGGATGGTGAAGCATGGAAGCACTTCGATGCCATGCATCCTGGCAAAGCTATGGAGGCTCGAAATGTACGTGTGGCGCTGGCAACAAATGGGTTCAACCCGTATGGAATGATGGCGGCCCCGTACACTTGTTGGCCTGTGTTCGTGATCCCCCTCAATCTCCATCCCGGTGTTATGTTTGACCCTAAGAACGTATTCTTGTCGCTGATAATTCCTGGACACCCGGGGAACAATATGGGTGTGTTCATGGAGCCTTTGTTGGATGAATTGTTCGAAGCTTGGGAAAACCCGGTACTGACATATGACCGAGCAACAATGAAGAACTTCAAAATGCATGTGTGGTACCAGTACTCCCTGCATGACTTCCTGGCGTATGGCTTATTCAGCTCTTGGTGTGTTCACGGGAAGTTCTTATGCCCAATATGCAAGGCAGCTGTGAAGTTCACTTGGTTGAAGAAGGGAGGGAAGTATTCTTCATTCGACCAGCATCGTCAATTCTTGCCTCTTGACCATCCATTCAGAAGTGACATCAAGCACTTCAGGAAAGGTGTTCAAGTCACCAACCCCATTCCTCAGTTCAAGAGCGGTTCCGAGGTCCGTGCCGAAATAAAGGCTCTGAAGTTTGATAAAGACAACGGTCGTTTTTTCGGGTACGGAGAGGAACACATGTGGACCCATAAATCGGGCTTGACTAGACTCCCCTATTTCAATGACCTTCTTTGTCCGCACTACATCGATGTAATGCACACAGAAAAGAATATCGTTGAGGCACTCTTTGCAACACTCATGGACACAGAAAAGTCAAAGGACAACGTTAAGGCCAGACTGGACCTGCAAGAGATGTGCGATAGACCAAATCTAGTGATGAGGGCTCCTGGTGCTGGCAAGAAATGGAAAAGAGGTCCGGCCGATTATATATTGAAAAGAGACCATAGGAAGAAAGTACTACAGTAGATCCAGGCGTTAAGGTTCCCTGATGGGTATGCGGCAAATCTGAGGAGGGGAGTGAACTTGTCTACTATGCGAGTGTTAGGGATGAAGAGTCATGACTACCACATATGGATCGAGCGGCTCCTTCCTGCGATGACCCGGGGATACCTCCCTGAGCCTGTGTGGCGCGTGCTGGCAGAGTTGAGCTACTTCTTTCGCCAGCTTTGTGCCAAGGAGCTATCTTATGACGTGATTGCTAACCTAGAGGAAGTGGCACCTGTGTTGATCTGCAAGTTGGAGATGATCTTTCCACCCGGCTTCTTCCTGCCGATGCAGCATCTGATTTTGCACCTACCGTACGAGGCACGGATGGGGGGGCCCGTGCAGTGCCATTGGTGCTTTCCAGTCGAGAGATGTCTAAAGGTTCTTCGGAAAAAGTGTAGAAATAAAGCCAAAATAGAGGCTTCCGTGGCAGAAGCATTTATTCTGGAGGAGGTGTCGAACTTCACAACAACATATTATAAGGATAACCTTCCTAGCGTGCACAATCCACCCTCTTGTTACAACGTCGACGAGAGTTTATCGAACCTCAGCCTTTTCAAAGGCCAACTCGGAAGAGCAAGCGCATCGAGGACCAAGATGTTGCGGCATGATGAGTGGCACACTATCATGTTGTATGTGCCAGGGGGACGCAGACCTCCTCGGACCACGCCCAGGGGGACGCCACAGGGACGACCAGGAGGACGTCGGACGACGACACCACTTCCTCGGAGCATCGCTAGGGGGACCAGGGGGACGAGAACGTAGGTGCCTCAGGAGGGGGTTCCACTTCCTCTGCTTCGAGCAGAGTGTACTTGCGCGGCCCCTCGCAGCTCCCGCAGCAGCGGATCGCACCTAGCCACCGCCCGGTGATTCAACCTTACGGCGACAAGTAAGTTACCATTAATGTTTTCACTACTTGTTCACATGACATGTTCAAAATTGAACTTCCGACTAACAGTTGTTCTTAATGACCCATGCAGGAACTGGGAACTTGTGGCAGGGGGCAAGACACGCCATATCAATGGCACGTTAAGTCTTCTGATTTGGAAGAACTATTCTGGCTTGGTCACCTACGCCGGGGTCAGGTCACCGCCCTGGACGTGGGACCACTTCGGTGCTGCTGTGGACCCCACGTACACCACCGTTGCAGCGCGGATTAGGGCCGAGTTCTGGGTGAGTCTTGCTCGCACAACATTTCTCAATGATACGTATTTGTCGGACGTTCTTCAAATAATGAAAGGGTACTTGCGTGCAGGAGTACTTTGCGTGCGAGGCAGGGAGAGAGGCCGAGGCGTTGCACGTGCAGGACAGGGTCTGCAGGTCCCGGCTAGCGGATATGTACCACGAGGCGCGGATCCAGTGCATCATCAACTACAACGCCGACGTGTTAGGGACGGCGGTGACGAAGACGGATGCTAGGCAGATGATGCTCACCAGGGAGACCGACCTCACTAGGGAGCAGTACATCCAGGTACGTACAAAACAGTAATACTGATTGGTCCATCCATCACTTAGCGGCTCTTCTAACATATTAAATACTTATTGTCTTGCAGTTCTGTCCTGGTTGGTGCGCCAATCACATAGACTGTCGGGTGGCCATTGTGGACAAGTGGAAATCGGACGAGTGGTACGAGAGGCACAGTGCCCGCCGAGACTGCCGCCTGCAGATGCCTGGGGTGCCACACCACCAAGGCAACCTTAGCCTCGCTGCGTACGCCGACAGATGGGTATGCTCTACTGATTTTTTTATTCTAACACTCAATTACTCATTACTTGTAATCATCTGTGTTTTCATCGCAGTCCCAGTCGCATGGTGGTGAGGAGTGCCTTCCTTTCAAGGCGTACCACTTGTCGCACCAGGGGGCAAGCGACTGCAGCGAGCACCCAGTACAACCCAAACGCCGAGCCCCAGGTGTTCACCAACACGAACGCCTACACCAAGGTCACCGAGTACACCACTGCGACTCGCGAGCGCCATGGGGAGGACTTCGATCCGGCCACCCAGCCCCTAGATACAGACCTGATGATGAGGCTGGGAGGAGGGAAGCAGCACGGCCGGTACTGGATAGCCAACAGCGCAGTTGACTCGTGGTCTGTTCCCAACCTCGCTGAGATTCGAGCTGCCAGCACGAGCTCCTCCGTCCCCATACGACCTCGGCAGCCGACCTCACAGCAGATGATGGCAGCACTTCAGGTAAGTACTTGTTCTATTCGTCGTTCCTTGCTTTTACACATATACCTTGTCTTTGCATTGTTTAAACCTTACGGGACGAATTTTGCAGGCCAGATGCAGGCCAGGCGACCAGATGCAGAGGTTTGCAGGCCATGCACGAGGCCGAGGCCGGCCCATCGTGCGACGTTGCCATGCGTGGAGGCGGCCCCATCGTCGCGACTTACTGGCCGTCGATCAGAAGGCGCAGGACGCAGGACATAGCTCACTTCTTTGGGAGCCTGAACATCCGGGTGTTGTCGTGCCTCCCTCGCTGCTCACTCCTTTTGTGCCTCCTGTTACTCCTACGACAGAGACTCCGGTGAGTATATATGGTTGTTATATTTCTTTAACTTTTACGGCTGTCCTCCAGGTGCTAACGAATTTGCTTCTCCTTTGTGCACTCACAATCGGAGGGTTCGGCACCGACTCCTCAACCTGGCCTTCCTCCGCACACTCTGCAGATCACTGGCCCTCCTCCGCAGCTTGGGTGGCTCCCCGGTGGCCCTCCTCCGCCCTATGGGTGGCCAGGTTACCCTCCTCCGCAGTCGGGTACACCGGGTGGCCATCTGGACCTCCGCCGCCTGGGTGGCAAGGTTGACAAGGTGGTCCTTCTGGCGGGTCGTGGGACGCGGGGCAAGGTGGGGTTCTTCACAATCTGAGCACCAAGGTGAGCAGTGATGGCCGACTTAGATTTGTGATGGACTTGTGAGATGGATGTGATGGACTTGTGAGATGCATGTGATGGACTTGTGAACTTGTGGACTTGTGATAAACTGTGAGCTTGTGATGCATAGAGACTGAACATGTGATATTTGTTTGAAATGGATATGTATGTTATGGATGTGTGATATATATGCATGTGATATTTGTCTGAAATGGAATATGAATGTGTGATATTTTTCTGTGTAGGGAAATGAAAACAGAAAAAATTACTTTTTTCCAGCTTTGCCGAGTGCCACACTCGGCAAAGAGGTCATGGCACTCGGCAAAGCTGGGCAAATTTTGCTCAGCTCGGCCTCTTCGCCGAGTGCCTTGACCCTGACACTCGGCAAAGAGGCCCTCTTTGCCGAGTGCCGGGCTACCTGACACTCGGCAAAGAGGGACCCTTTGCCGAGTACAGGCTTACGTGGCACTCGGCAAAGAGGAGCTCTTCGCCGAGTGCCGGCCTACGTGACACTCAGCAAAGGGACCCTCTTCGCCGAGTGTCGGCCACGTGGCGCTCTGCAAAGGGGCCCTCTTCGCCGAGTGCCACGTAGGCTGGCACTCGACAAAGAGGCCGTCAAGTGACGGCTCCCGTTTGCTTCGCCGAGTGCTGACCTGGCACTCGGCGACGCCTTCGCCGAGTGCCCGATATTTGGCACTCGGCAAAGAAATCGTTGCCGACAATTTCTTCGCCGAGTGCCTTTCGCCGAGTGCGGCACTCGGCGAAGCCTTCGCCGAGTGCGAGAGGGCCTTTCGCCGAGTGCAGCCAGCACTCGGCAAAGCCGGCGTTCCCTGTAGTGCACATAGTATATCTATTGGTACTAATAAGTGTAATGCATGAAATTGAGGTTAGCTAACTAATAATCTTCATCACACAAGCAGCACACGAACATACGCTCAGTTTGAACAAACAGTTAATGTTCCACATACAGTTCCATCTGGATCTGAATGACAAAGCAAGTTTACTGGAGTACTGTATATAATTAAAATTGCCCATGCGTCTTCTTTGCATTCCCATTCAGAGGAGGCGCAGCGCCTGCTCGAGGTCGGCGACGACGTCCGATATGGCGGGGCGGTTATCCCCATGCAGGCTGAGGCATCGCGCCGCCGTGTCGGCCACCAGCTGCAGCGGCTGGAGCAGCTGCTGCTGCTGCCACGTCGCCGGCCGCCTGTCGAGCACGTCTCCCAGCCTGCCGCCCCGGACGACGTGCGGCAGCGCGAAGGACGGCAGGGTCATGGCCACCACGCCCTGCTTGGCCTCGTCCCAGACGCTCACCATCGGTGGCTGCCCCGTCAGCGCCTCCAGCATCACGACGCCGAGCCGGTACACGTCGCTGGCCCCTGATGTGCCCCGTGCTGCGGTACTCCGGGTCGGCGTACCCGCCGCACGCTGCGGCGGCGCCGGCGGGCGGTTGGCCTCCACGGCCTGCGACGTCACGCCCGCGGCGCGCCACAGGGACGCGCCGAAGCCCGACAGGCGCGGCGCCCAGTCGGCGTCCAGGAGGATGTTGAGGAGGCGACGTTGGCGTGGATGACGAGCGCCGGCGTGGCGTGGCAGTGCAGGTGCTCGACGGCGCGCGCCGCGCCTAGGAGGACCTGCAGGCGCGCCCTCCAGGACGCCGTCACCGGCGACGGCGAGGACTGCTTCTCGCAACTGCCGTGCAGGTGGTCGTAGAGCGAGCCGTTGGGCATGTACTGGGTGACCAGCATGCGCTCACCGTCGTCGGCGCAGGTGCCCAGGAGGCGGACGATGTGGGCGTGCCGGAGCGGCGACAGGATCTGCTGCTCCGCGAAGAAGGCGTCCTCGGCGGCCGCGCCCCGCCGCGCGCGGTTCAGGCGCTTGACGGCCACCTCGTGCCCGCCGCCGCCCTGGAGCTTGCCCCTGTACACCTTGGTGCCCGAGTCGGCGTCGTCGCTGAGCACGACGGCGAAGTTGCTGGTGGCCACGGCGATCTGCGCGAGCGTGAACTCCCGACGCTGCTCCTCATATCCACCACCCGACTCCTCCTGGGATTGGGACCGACGGGAGGTGGTGGTGTGATGCTGATTTGCATCGAGGCGGGTGGCTATGGCGATGTAGGTGATGGCTGGGATGACGGAGAGGTAGGCGTCGATCCTCTTCTCGACGTCCCTGAACCTGTCGGCCATCCGGGACGCCGTGAAGAACTTGCGCACCCGGCCCCTCTCCTGGCAGGCCATGACGAGGTCGTGCGCCTCCGACAGCGCGCCGTCCAGCCCGGCCAGCGCCCGCACCGCCTCCGCGTCCTGCCGCTGCATCATGCGCGGGAGCAGGTCGCCGAGCGTGTCCACGCGGCGCGCCAGGACCTCGCAGTCCCTGTTGTTCTGCTGCGCCGTCCGCGCCGCCTGCCGGATCTTGGCGATGAGCCCACCGGCGTCCACGCCCACCAGCTGCGCCACGGTCGCCGCTCTCCCCAGCCCATCCCACATCGTCGTCGGTCGTCGCGCGGCGGTTAGCTGGCTACCGATCCGATCCTAGCTGTGCCTGTGCGCACTGTGATATCTGGACGTACGATATACACCTATGGAATGGAAGGAAGACGCTGTGAAGAAGAAGCGGATAGACGTTGACATGACAAGTTGACTCCATCTCCCACCCAATATTATTATTACTACTAGGCAAAAAATGAATAGGACTATATACAGAGAGGATTCGTACAAGTCCAAATTAGCTAAACTTTAACCAAATTCATAAAAAAATACTGACTTCCATTAAATAAATTGGTAACATTAAATTAATTATAAAAATATGTTTTCGTAGTGATGTCAATATTCATAGAATTTTACTATTATTTGTCGACAAATTCTTTTGATATTAAATTTGTTAGATTTCTAGTATATGTTTTGATTCTGCTTTAGGATTTGTGCTACAACTTTAACAAGATTACAACTACTAGATTATGTTTATATAAAAACAATTGACAAGTTGTTTTGATTACTGATGTAGTTTTGATTAGGAATAAAAGTTCTTTATTATTAGAACATGGGACCGGCCATGGTTTAACTAATCAGACCTTAAACTGAAGTTTGTTATCCAATATATAGTAATCTAAATAAATATAGCTCCAAGTTGTATGTATATATGAGTGTAATCCTTGACAAGAAATGCCATGTAAAAAACATGACAGGTTTCCATCCTAATCATCAATGGACAAATCAATACTAGTGTGACTCCTTTGCTGCGGCAAGTAGCCAAAGATTAAAGTTACATATTTTCATGTGCCTTCAAAGAAAGTCATAAAACTTGATATCCAATTCTATAACCACATGGTTAGAATGGAAATTAATGTTATATTAAATTTGTGAATAAATAATTTTGTGCTTCACAATAGAAAGAAAATCTATCAAGTTATATTTATAATTTGATTTAGACTTAGCTGGATATTGTCATATTATTAATAATATTAACTTCTATTAGGGATGTTATGATCAACAGAAAAAGTTATAGCTTTTTATAAATTGCATAAATAAAAGAGTAAAACATAAATAAATACATAACACTCTTGTTCTCGTTTCTCATTTTGATAATTTTTTTTTCTCTCGTTATAATACATACACCGGCACGTTTGCTAGTAATATATAATTAAGAAAAGAAACCCGACTTTCCAAAAAAAAACTAAATGGGGGTCTAACTAAAACAAGAGACTCTCCCTATTGACGACCGGGTCGGGTCAACAACCATCATAGCTAGCTAGGGACATGACAGACAAGTGGGCGATGTCATCATATCCGATACAGTAGCTAGAATAGTCGAGATTCCGCCAACTGGCACTTTTGGCTGCGTGTCTTGATGTGGGGTTCTTGAGATGGACCGCGATGTAGACATCCAGTCGTCTGCCTTCTAATATAGGGGGTTTTTGGTTACTGCCCATTAGAGTTTAGCTAATATAGGAGGTGTTTGGTTACTACCCATTAGAGTTTAGCCATTAAAGTTTAGTAGATGTAACTTTAGTGGTAGTGTTAAAAATGACTTTTAGTTAGGGTGTTCGGAATTTTAGTGACTAAACTCTAGTGACTAAACTTTAGGAGGTGGGAACCAAACACCCCCGTAGTCCATTGACTTTCTATTTTAATCGCATTTTGAACAAAGACTATATATATTTCTGCATGCCCGAGTCTTCTTACAGCATACTCCGATCCTTATATACCACATCAGTAAAAAAATGCAACAAACCAAGCAAGGGCCATTGACCAAATCTTTTATTTCGTCAATGGGATAAGCCAAGAAATCCATCCCCGGTCGGCCACCGATGAGGAGGCAGCAATGACTAGTCTCTAACGTGTCCGTACGTCTGATGATCGATCGGCTCTGTTGTGCGGGGCTTGCAAGACCACTAATGAGCTAATGAGCTGAAACGACTGATTTATTGTGAAAAAAAATATTATTATAACAGTTGATAAGCCGGCTTATAAGCTGAAGTGAACATGGCAGTAAAGGGTCGCTATAGGGGTCCTAAGCACAATTCAACTTAATGTTTCTTTTGTGTTGTTTATTATTGTTCGTTTGGCTCTACGTCTTCCCTAGTCTCGATGAGAGTTAGAAGATCCATTGTTACTACATGATCCTGGTAAGAGTTAGAAGAGAGGGTCTGCATGTTTTTGATAAATTACCTACGACGAGTCATTGGTTTGCTCGATAAGAAAATTTTGAGGCGTTCATTCATCTCATTTAATCGTTATTCGAGTCCTTTGAATTAATGTAATATATAACATATAGGTGATCTATCTATTTTCTAGCTAGCACATATTCTGAGAAGTAACACACATACTTTTATAGGTGGTCATTCGGGCCGCTTGGCTCGGCCCGGCCTGGACCTGGGCTAGGCACGGCTCGACTGGGCCAGGCCAGACAAGGCACAACAAGGCGGGCAAAGGGCATGTTTCGTGCCTTGCCATCGGCCCAGACACAAGTCCAAGCAGGGCTTGGGCTGACCCAAATGCCTGCTAGGCCTACCGAACCCGTCAGGCCCGCCGTTGGAGCTAGACTTTAAATATATAAATATATATGTATATATATACGCATATGTATTTATCTTTCTATATTTATATCTATATATGTATATATATTTATATTTAAATATATCGGACCGGGCTAAGCTAGCCCGTCGTGCCGAGGGTAAGACCCAGGCACAATCCTAGGGACAGGCTAGGTCGGCCCGGACCTACCAGCTGTTGTGCCGGGCTGGGGCTGGGCCATTGTGCTTCGTGCCTAGAGATGGCAACAGGTAAATACACGTCAGGTAGTGTTATCCCATACTCGTACCCGCGAGATAAAATTTTACCCGCTAAAATACTCATATTCACACACGGGTAGAAGATTTTACGCGTACCCGTACCCGCGCGGGTATTTTTACCCGACGGGTAATCCGTACCCGCAATAAAGTAAAAAAATATGAATATATTATGTAATTAAAACCATATATCATCGATAATTTGTGAATAAGATTTAACAAATTATAACATAGCAACAAACTACACTAACTAATAGTCAAATAGTCATAGATATATTAGATATATGTATATTTTATAGTAAGTAATGAATACATATATGTTGCTAAGGCGGGTATAAATTACCCGCGGGTACACGGGTGTGGGTAGTATGTTTCCGTACCCGTACCCGCATACCCGTTGGGTAGAGATTTTTACCCGTGAGTATACCCATGGGTATAAAATTCTTTCCATACCCGTCTCTTTATCGGGTAAAACCCATCGGGTAATCGGGTTTTGGGTACCCATTGCCATTTTTATTCGTGCCTGGTGGCCATTTATACATACTTTGTAGAGCTTCCAATTACTCGCTCGCTCCACCTCTCAATCAAAGGCAGGAGCATGCCCAAAAAACACCAAAGGCGGGAGACAGAAACATGTTTCCCTTGTTGTTATGATGGATCACAAATTAATATTTGGGAGGATAGCTGGATCCCATCAAGCCATAATTTGAAGGTAATGACACCAAGGGAGACATAATCTGCTGAACACCGTTGATGAACTGATTAATCCGGTGACGGGCACGTGGATGTAGAGCTTATTAGAGACCTTTTCTGGACAGCGGATGCAAACAGGATTCTGCAGATACCTCTGTGCATGGCAGGGAAGATGTAGTAGCCTGGCATCATAATAAGAATGGTATGTTTAGAGTGGGTTCAACTTACCATGTTCAATGGTTGCATAAGTTTGGTGCGAATAGAGAAAATCAGAATGCTACTGCCGTGGGTGATGAGAAGGTATGAGACAAGTTGCGGAAGTTAGATGTTCCTGCAAAGATTAAAATTTTCGGCTGGAGAGTGCTACATGGCCTTATTCCGTGTCGAGGGATTTTGGCAAACCGACATATTAGGAGCGATGGCGGCTGTCCAACATGTAGGATGGCTTGTGAAGATATCAATCATCTGTTGTTTAGATGTGACAGAGCCGAAAAGTTTGGAGATTAATTATGGTGTCAAATGAATTGGAGAGATTAACCCAAGTTGACCGGTCGGGGTCTGTTATAATGACAGAGATCATCAAAATGTCAAAGTTGCTTATGAGGCTGAATAGTGTGGGATTTGCTAAACTAATCTTAAGGAGGTTGGTTTCTGTGGTGGGAATGCAGGAAACCGATGCATGGTGAGCCTGTCCAAAATCCGACAAGAGCAGGTTTGGCAATAGCTACACTGACGACTAATTACAAGAGGGCGGGAAGTAAAACTGTGAAAGGAAAGGATGGATGGAAAAAACCTCCTGGAGATTTTCTTACTCAATGTTGATGTGAGTTACAATCCTAATCAAGGTACTGGTAGCATTGGGGTCATATTAAGAGATGCTAGTGGTATGTTTGTCGCAGCTACAACAAGGTTTTATGAATACACTGTTGATGCTCCCATGGTAGAGACGATGACACTGAGAGAGGGTTTGAGCTTAGCAGAGTAGATGGGAGGTAGCAAGATTATGGTCCAATCTGATAGGGTGGCTTCTCGGCAACAGCCAGTGCTCCAATATATGATGAAATGTGTTCAATGATGGCATGCGTTCGTTTCTATTTCTATTGCTCATTGTAATCGAGACTCAAACAAAGTAGCTCATGAGTTAGCTAGATTAGCTATGGCATCAAAATCAACCTGTAATTGGGTCGATGAACCCCCTAGGCCCATTGTAGAAGCTCTGGTGAACGATATAACCCTGTTTGGAGATCAATAAAATGCGCCAAATGGCTTCCTAAAAAAATACATAACATATGTCATCTAGTCGGTCGATGGCAACATATATTATTTCTTAGTTACTCTATGTTCGCATTAAGTATTTCGATGACATCCCATGCAGCAGGCCTTTTCTTGGGGTCAGGGTCGACACACTTCATTGCTATCTTGATGCACGCCTTTACTTGTGTGCAGTAGATTTCTAAGGGTTCGTCCTTCCATGTCTTCTCCAACTTGTTTCTCCATCTTGTAACAACCTAATTAATAAATATACCATAGCAGTCGATGTGTAAGGATTTAAAGGAAATGATATTAGCATTCATTCAAATTATAGCAAGCAGGGCTGAACTTGTTCATCTTACATTCTCGATGAAGTGTTCGAAAGGTGCTTCATAACTCTGTGGATATTCCCTGGATCCTATCAGCAATTCTATGATTATGACTCCCAAACTGAATATATCTGACTTGGTTGATATGAACCCATTCATCAAGTATTCTAGTGCAATGTATCCACTGCATCACCAAGAGAATGCAATCAGATTTACTAACTGGAGCAAAACAGTGCATGTCTTAAAAAGGATTAGCTAGCTTACAGGGTTCCCCCGCAGTTTTTAGTGATAATCCGAGATTGTTGCTCGCCAAATAGCCTTGACAAGCCGAAATCTGCAATTTTTGGTGCCATATTGTCATCCATCAATATGTTTTGGGGTTTGAGGTCCAAATGAACAATGTTACACTCCTTGTGAAGGTAATGTAAGCCGCAGCAGATTCCCTTAATTATCTCGTATCTAATATGCCACTCGAGCCCAGAAGATTCATCTGTAGGACAGGTAAATAATAATATAATAAGATAAGACGTGCATGTGAGACCATGAATGCAAATATACACTACCGGATTCAGGGTCTTTGCCGAGTGTTTTGTCAACAGCACTCGGCAAAGAGTCGAGTCACCGTGTGTCATTATTATGCCGAGTGCCTTAGGGTTAGCACTCGGCAAAGCTCCTCTTTGCCGAGTGCCCGAAATAAAACACTCGGTAAAATTTGTGGCACTCGGCATAGGTGGGGATTCCGGTAGTGATATATGTTCATGGTACAGTGGTTATAACTATATATATATATGTAGCTCGATCAAATCATTGGCATAACAAAAAAAATGGTTATTGCATTTATGCTAATACAATATTGTATTTCATACCAGAAAGGTAATTATCAAGGCTCTTGTTATTTAGATACTCCAAGCAGATGAGCCTATGTCGCTTTTCAGCCTTGACAGAATTCCCCTCGCTCGTTTGGATCCGTTCCTCGGTTGATTCATCACAGTAGCCCATGAGCTGTACAACATTTTTGTGCCTACACTCGGCAAGAGAAATAACTTCTTTATAAAATTGATGATCCTTGTCTGGGTGGATATCGTTGAGTTTCTTCACAGCAATCGTCTCCCTGCTTCCAAGAACGCCCTGCTCAGACTCGTATTCTCAGTATTGATCACTTGCTACTATTGTCAGTCAAACATCACTTGCTCGCCAACTGAGCTGAGACTATATATGATCTTAAAACACATAAGCATTACATATTCATATTTAATACTTGTGGCCAATAAAATTTTACTATATTAATTTGCAAATAAAATTTACTATATTAATTTGCAAGCATTACACATTAGATACACACAGACGACGAGATGAGATATATGTAATGACAATCTTAAAACATGTACAGTACATAAGCATTACATATTCTCTCTTTGTTAATTTATAACACAATAATATGACAATATATACACATAGATACTCAGTAATGGATCCGGTTATAATAACGTTTTTAATCCATATATCCATATATAGCCTTTGTTTTTCCTGTATGGTTGTACCTCCTCCGCATTTAGTTGAAACCTGGCTTAAAGTTACATGTTGGTGCTCGTTGTAGCCTGTGTCTCATGCCATTAAGAAACCATATATTCATTTCCAAATGTTGATCTTATTATATAGGTGCTACCACACACGATTTTCGTATTCTTGGCTTAAGTTGAAACTAACTCTTGTGCTTATTATTGTATATTTTAATAGCTCTCTTTTTTGTATTTTTATTTGAAATAAGTATTTTTAGATTAAAGAATGCACTCTTAAATAAATACTAATAACAATAGCATAAATAATCATTTTTAACTTACAACATGTCGCTGAAGATTGATGGTAGAGCTTGAAGTTAGATGTCCAGATAGTGGTGTTTTCCTCAAGAGGACATTAGTGTTTACTCCAAAAGAATCTCAAAGATGAGAAAGATTATATATGACCCTCTTTTGGTCTGCAGTAACCTCCTCTACTTCTTATCTTAAGATGTTGGTTTTTTTTTAGTCAGAGAATTATATATGTGATAGTATTCCTTGTATATATTTCAGGTTACTCATAAAACTACAAAGGTGGGAAATTTAGATACAATGAAAAGGGTTACTTATATTATCTTTTATAATGACAAACATGGATAGTTTTTTAACACACCAATTAACATGGATAAATTTAGATACTACTTTACTTTATCTTTTATAATTGGTGGACGTGGATAATTTAGATGCAGATTTGGAGATTACTTTGTGTACTTACTACATAATATAAGTGGTGGATATATATGTTTTTTTTATATATAAATCAAAATATATGTAAGGACTATTATTGTTGACCATGATGATGCATGGTCAGAGTCTATAAAAAAAAGGCTACTTATATTTTTTCTTTATCATTGCGAAATTTTTAGAATTTAGTTTTTCATCGTGTGTTGTAAGGCTTGAGGTGGTTTAAACTAAAGTGATAGTAAGATTAGTGCTAAATATGTTGCAAAAAAGAATAGAAAACTGGGGGAAAAGAAAGAAACAGGGCATGCATGCATACATACATATATACACTACATGAGACGTTGGCTTTGCCGAGTGCTGGCTGCACTCGGCGAAGGCCCTTTCGCACTCGGCGAAGGCTTCGCCGAGTGCCGCACTCGGCGAAAGGCACTCGACAAAGAAGTTGTCGGCAACGATTTCTTCGCCGAGAGCCAAATATCGGGCACTCGGCGAAGCCTTCGCCGGGTGCCAGGTCAGCACTCGGCGAAGCAAACGGGAGCCGTCACCTGACGGTCCCTTCGCCGAGTGGCCACGTGGACGGCACTCGCGAAGGGCGGGACCCTTTGCCGAGTGCCACCAGCGGCCGGCACTCGGCGAAGAGGGCCCCTTCGACGAGTGCCACGCAGGCCGGCACTCGGCGAAGAGCTCCTATTTGCCGAGTGCCACGCAAGCCGGCACTCGGCGAAGAGGGACCCTTTGCCGAGTGTCAGGGTCAAGGCATTCGGCGAAGAGGCCGAGCTGAGCAAAAATTTGCCCAGCTTTGCCGAGTGCCATGACCTCTTTGCCGAGTGTGGCACTCGGCAAAGCTGGGGAAAATGGAATTTTTTTTCCGTTTTCATTTTCCTAAACAGAAAATATATCACACATTCATATTCCATTTCAGACAAATATCACATGCATATATATCACACATACATATCCATTTCAAACAAATATCACATGTTCAGTCTCCATGCATCACAAGCTAACAAGTTTATCACAAGTCCACAAGTCCGGCACTCGGCACTCCTCAACAAATCCACAAGTTCACAAGTCCATCACAAATCTAAGTCGGCCATCACTGCTCACCTTGGTGCTCAGATTGTGAAGAACCCCCACCTTGCCACGCGTCCCACGACCCGCCCGAAGGACCACCTTGCCAACCTTGCCACCCAGGCGGCGGAGGTCCAGATGGCCACCCGGTGTACCCTGACTGCGGAGGAGGGTAACCTGGCCACCCATAGGGCGGAGGAGGGCCACCGGGGAGCCACCCAGGCTGCGGAGGAGGGCCACCAGTGATGTGCAGAGTGTGCGGAGGAAGGCCAGGTGCAGGAGTCGGTGCCGAACCCTCCGACTGTGAGTGCACAAAGGAGAAGCAAATTCGTTAACACCTGGAGGACAGCCGTAAAAGTTAAAGAAATAAAACAACCATATATACTCTCACCGGAGTCTCTGTCGTAGGAGTAACAGGAGGCACAAAGGAGTGAGCAGCGAGGGAGGCACGACAACACCCGGGATGTTCAGGCTCCCAAAGAAGTGAGCTATGTCCTGCGTCCTCTGCGCCTCCCTTGCTGGACGGCCAGTAAGTCGCGACGATGGGCCGCCGCCTCGGCCTCGTGCATGGCCTGCAACCTCTGCATCTGTTCCGCCTGGGCCTGCATCTGGGCCTGCAAAATTCGTCCCGTAAGGTTTAAACAATGCAAAGACAAGGTATATGTGTAAAAGCAATGAACGACGAATAGAACAAGTACTTACCTGAAGTGCTGCCATCATCTGCTGTGAGGTCGGCTGCCGAGGTCGTATGGGGACGGAGGAGCTCGTGCTGGCAGCTCGAATCTCAGCGAGGTTGGGAACAGAGGACGAGTCAACTGCGCTGTTGGCTATCCAGTACCGGCCGTGCTGCTTCCCTCCTCCCAGCCTCATCACCAGGTCTGTATCTAGGGGCTGGGTGGCCGGATCGAAGTCCTCCCCATGGCGCTCGCGAGCCGCAGTGGTGTACTCGGTGACCTTGGTGTAGGCGTTCGTGTTGGTGAACGTCTCAGGCCCGGCGTCTGGGTTGTACTGGGTGCTCGCGGCAGTCGCCTTGCCCTGGTGCGACAAGTGGTACGCCTTGAAAGGGAGGCACTCCTCACCACCATGCGACTGGGACTGCGAGGAAAACACAGATGATTACAAGTAATGAGTAATTGAGTGTTACAATAAAAAAAATCAGTAGAGCATACCCATCTGTCGGCGTACGCAGCGAGGCTAAGGTTGCCTTGGTGTGTGCCACCCCAGGCATCTGCAGGCGGCAGTCTCGGCGGGCACTGTGCCTCTCGTACCACTCGTCCGATCTCCACTTGTCCACAATGGCCACCCAGCAGTCTAGGTGATTGGCGCACCAACAGGACAGAACTGCAAGACAATAAGTATTTAATATGTTAGAAGAGCCGCTAAGTGATGGATGGACCAATCAGTATTACTGTTTTGTACGTACCTGGATGTACTGCTCCCTAGTGAGGTCGGTCTCCCTGGTGAGCATCATCTGCCTAGCGTCCGTCTTCTTCACCGCCTTCCCTAACACGTCGGCGTTGTAGTTGATGACGCACTGGATCCACGCCTCGTGGTACATATCCGCGAGCCAGGACCTGCAGACCTTGTCCTGCACGTGCAACGCCTCGGCCTCTCTCCCCCCCTCGCACGCAAAGTACTCCTGCATAAAGACAACATGTACCCTTTCATTATTTCAGGAACGTCCAACAAATACGTATCATTGAGAAATGTTGTGCGAGCAAGACTGACCCAGAACTCGGCCCTAATCCGCGCTGCAACGGTGGTGTACGTGGGGTCCGGAGCGGCACCAAAGTGGTCCCACGTCCAGGGCGGTGACCTGACCCCAGCGTAGGTGACCAAGCCCGGGTAGTTCTTCTGAATCAGAAGACTTAACATGCCATTGATATGGCGTGTCTTGCCACCTGCCACAAGTTCCCAGTTCCTGCATGAGTCATTAAGAACAACTGTTAGTCGGAAGTTCAATTTTGAACATGCCATGTGAACAAGTAGTGAAAACATTAATGGTAACTTACTTGTCGCCGGACGGTCGAATCACCGGACGGCGGCTAGGTGCGAGACGCTGCTGCGGGAGCTGCGAGGGGCCGCGCAAGTACACTCTGCTCGAAGCAGAGGAAGTGGAACCCCCTCCGGAGGCACCGACGATCTCGGCACCCTCGTCCCCCTGGCCACCCGTCGAGTCCGAGGAAGTGGTGTCGTCGTCCGACATCCTCCTGGACGTCCCTCTGGCGTCCCCCTGGTCGTCGTCCGAGCTCTCCGCCGGTCGGGAGTCGGGTCGGGAGTCGGATCGGAGTCGGGTCAGGAGTCGGCTCCCTCCTAGGACGTCCGCGGGGGCGGCCGGACCTCGCCCTCCTCGTGACGGCTCCTCGGCTGCGGTGGGTGGTGAGCTGGACCTCTGGTAGAGCGAGTTGACCCGCCGCTGCTGCCTGCCTTCCGCCCGGCATTTTGTCGAGTGCCTGTCATTACAAAGATAAAATCAATTAGCATATATAAACGATAAGTCTTTATAAAGAGATACAAAATGAACAAACATAATTGCAAAATAATTATAACAATATAGCATTACATGAATTAAAAATTATCTCCGCGATTGTCAGTGGCTAGTGCCCCTCGTGTGTTGGCATGTGGCACACGTGTGTCGTCATCACTGTCAATATTGTCAAAACAATCGGCGTCGTCTCCATCATCCTCATCACCCTCGTCCTCACCACCAAAACCGTAATCGCTCAAGCATTCTTAAGTCCTTGGCATTGTGCACCTCATCACCCTCGTCCTCATCAATATCATTGTCATCGTCTTCTTCCATGTCCATCAGCTCAAAAATGTTAATGTCAAACCTCCCTTCTAGCCCCTCAGGTTGAAAGAACTCTCCGCTATATGTGTTTGGGTCGAAGTTGTAATCATCATCGTTTGGGAGAGGCGCTTTACCGTGCGGCGATACTAACTGCACAAGGTACCAACCCATAAGATTGTTGTCTTCTTGACACGCCCATGGGAGATAATAAACTTGTGTGGCCTGTTGAGCCACAATATAGACATCGTCTCCCTTGTAAACGGAGTCATGTCGAATTTCGACTAGCCCAATCTCAGGGGCTCTTCTCGTGACATCAGGATCGAACCAATGACATTTGAATACCACTGGATTAATAGCTTTGGTACCCTCAAAGTTGAGCTCATATATTTCTTCGACTATGCCGTAATAGTCGCGCTCATCGGTGCCGGGCGTACGAACTTCGGTATTTGTGGTCTTTCGATTGGGCCGACTCTGCTCGTAGCTTCTTGTGTGAAAGCGATAGCCATTCACATCATAAACGGTGAATGACTTGACCCTATAGTCGAAGCCATTGGCAACCTGTTTCAACTCATCTATCATTTCCGCATCTGTGCGGGCCTGTAAGTTGAGATAGGGTAGATCGTTTCATCATCAATGAAACAAGAAATGAAATGAAATACAAGGTTAGTTCAGTGGTACCTTCGTACTAAACCACGAAATGAAATCGGGCACACCATTTTTGAGAAGATGGTCTTGTTCTTCAGAGGAAGGTTCCCTATCCTCTCTCCAGTATTCATCAATAAATTTCCTTAAAAACAAGGAGGTCGAATCAATAGATTGAAGATAGTGACGGCGCATGTAACAAGCTCATTGAGAACTTACTGCACATAAGGAGTCACTTCGTCAAGGTTCAACAACACGTACAACATGATAGTGTGCCACTCATCATGCCGCAACATCTTGGTCCTCGATGCGCTTGCTCTTCCGAGTTGGCCTTTGAAAAGGCTGAGGTTCGATAAACTCTCGTCGACGTTGTAACGAGAGGGTGGATTGTGCACGCTAGGAAGGTTATCCTTATAATATGTTGTTGTGAAGTTGGACACCTCCTCCACAATAAATGCTTCTGCCACGGAAGCCTCTATTTTGGCTTTATTTCTACACTTTTTCCGAAGAACCTTTAGACATCTCTCGACTGGAAAGCACCAATGGCACTGCACGGGCCCCCCATCCGTGCCTCGTACGGTAGGTGCAAAATCAGATGCTGCATCGGCAGGAAGAAGCCGGGTGGAAAGATCATCTCCAACTTGCAGATCAACACAGGTGCCACTTCCTCTAGGTTAGCAATCACGTCATAAGATAGCTCCTTGGCACAAAGCTGGCGAAAGAAGTAGCTCAACTCTGCCAGCACGCGCCACACAGGCTCAGGGAGGTATCCCCGGGTCATCGCAGGAAGGAGCCGCTCGATCCATATGTGGTAGTCATGACTCTTCATCCCTAACACTCGCATAGTAGACAAGTTCACTCCCCTCCTCAGATTCGCCGCATACCCATCAGGGAACCTTAACGCCTGGATCCACTGTAGGACTTTCTTCCTATGGTCTCTTTTCAATATATAATCGGCCGGACCTCTTTTCCATTTCTTGCCAGCACCAGGAGCCCTCATCACTAGCTTTGGTCTATCGCACATCTCTTGCACGTCCAGTCTGGCCTTAACGTTGTCCTTTGATTTTTCTGTGTCCATGAGTGTTGCAAAGAGTGCCTCAGCGATATTCTTTTCTGTGTGCATTACATCGATGTAGTGCGGACAAAGAAGGTCATTAAAATAGGGGAGTCTAGTCAAGCCCGATTTATGGGTCCACATGTGTTCCTCTCCGTACCCGAAAAAACGACCATTGTCTTCATCAAACTTCAGAGCCTCTATTTCGGCACGGACCTCGGAACCGATCTTGAACTGAGGAATGGGGTTGGTGACTTGAACACCTTTCCTGAAGTGCTTGATGTCACTTCTGAACGGATGGTCAAGAGGCAAGAATTGACGATGCTGGTCGAATGAAGAATACTTTCCTCCCTTCTTCAACCAAGTGAACTTCACAGCTGCCTTGCATATTGGGCATGGGAACTTCCCGTGAACACACCAAGCGCTGAATAAGCCATACGCCAGGAAGTCATGCAGGGAGTACTGGTACCACACATGCATTTTGAAGTTCTTCATTGTTGCTCGGTCATATGTCAGTACCGGGGTTTCCCAAGCTTCGAACAATTCATCCAACAAGGCTCCATGAACACACCATATTGTTCCCCGGGTGTCCAGGAATTATCAGTGACAAGAATACGTTCTTAGGGTCAAACATAACACCGGGAGGGAGATTGAGGGGGATTACGAACACAGGCCAACAAGTGTACGGGGCCGCCATCATTCCATACGGGTTGAACCCATCTGTCGCCAGCGCCACACGTACATTTCGAGCCTCCATAGCTTTGCCAGGATGCATGGCATCGAAGTGCTTCCATGCTTCACCATCCGATGGGTGTACCATCTTGTCAGGATTGTATCTCTTGCCATTCTTGTGCCATGTCATCTGTTTCGCAGAGTCCTCTGTCATGTACAGTCGTTGGATCCTAGGTATGAAAGGAAGGTACTGTAGGACCATCTCGGGGATATTAAGTTGTTCCTTCTTGCCATCTCCATGGTCTACCTCCACATACCTAGAGGCTTTGCACTTTGGACAGTGTGTTTTTTCTCGTGATCTTTCCTGAATAGGACGCACCCTTTTGGACAAGCATGGATCTGCTCATACGGCATCTTAAGTGCACGAAGAAGTTTTTGTGACTCGTAAGTGTTCTTCGCAGAATGTGACCCTCCGGCAACAGGGTGCCCAAAATTGCCAACATGCCATCGAAGGCGTCTCGACTCAAGCTATACTGGGACTTGAACCCCATTAGGCGTCCAATGGCATCCAGTTGTGAAACCATTGTCTTTTCATGAAGGGGCTTCTGTGCCGAAGACATCATGTCGTAGAACGCCTTTGCGGTGTCCTCTGGCTCCTCCAATCCTTCACCGAATTGAGCCTCTTGAAAGTCTCCCATCATGTCTGCTACCCCGCATCTCCATCATACTCCTCGAGACGTTGTCTCACCACCTCCTCTCTAATCTGATCGGCTTCACCATGGTGGACCCAACAAGTATAGTTTTCAACGAATCCGTACTTGTAAAGATCTACCCCCACGTTATCCTTATATTTTCTTTTCTTGTTCCCACATTTGCTGCAGGGACACGGCATCCGACTCGACCCTTTAGCAGCCGGACCAAACGCATGCTCTAAGAAAGCATTGGTCTTAGTAACCCATTCTGTGCTCTTACTTGCGTGGCCCGTGTACATCCAGTCACGGTTATCCATCCTCTGCCATATACATATATAAGCGAGTAATAAAACCAGCAATTGCATCTACACGGCGTTCCTACCATCTAATAGGAGAAGGATAGGTCCTAATCCCACCCGAGGATGCGCAGATGGGTTAGTTTCCATGTTCTACTCCTACCCGAGACAGAATTTCGGCAGCACCTCCTCGCTGTTTCTACCGATACACGTCCTAGCAGGGAGAGTGTGTATCCGGAGAACAACGAGGAGGCGGTGCCGAAACTCTGACTCTGATAGGAGCAGAACATGGAAACTAGCTCATCTACGCATCTGCGGGCTGTCCAAAATATGTGGACAATTCGAAAGAGATACGGTCGCAGATATGCAAAGGACTGAATATCTAAGACTATATCTCTTTCGAACGGGAGACGTCTAACTAGGTTACTGTTAACACCGAGTTTTCGCACTATGACAAGTGGACCGGCACTATGATGATTCGGCGAACGCTGCCGCTTGAAGGATTCGGCAGACGGCGGACGCGGTCGGCTAGTTCAATGTATTCGGCAAGGCTGTGAAAGCGATTAGTCAACAGCGAGCGGATTCGGCAACGTGATGCTGCGGTCGGTTACCTCGAGCCAAGTCGGTTTCACGAATACGGCATGTCAGGAGGATTCAGCGACGGGAATCTCGTTCATTTTAGCGCGTGCCGGTTATCAAAGGAAGCTTGGAGCAAAAGGCATCATGTTTCTGGTAGTTTCCTAATTTATCGTTGTAATCGTGTCCTCCTAGGACTCATAGAACACCAGGGTATAAATATAAACCCTGAGACTATTGTAAATCTGTTCACAACCAATACAACCAACCCCGGCCCCGTGCCGTCTTCGAGTCCAAGTCGTGTCGTCGTGTTCTTCGAGAGGGGCCATCGATCCGTCGACCTCCGTAAGTTCCGGCAACCTTGCTATCATGTCTAGTATCATGCGGCGGATTTAGATATGGTGCAAGTAGTCTCGTACGTTAAGCTTAGTATCGTGCGGCGGATTTAAGCTTATGACGGGAGGTCTTTGTTTATGTCTTGTATCGTGCGGCGGATTGAGACATGAGTAAAGATAGTTATCGGCTCTGTTAGATTTGGCAATCTGATAGATTCATTAAGTTACCTTGTGTTATGTGTTTTGTTACGTTTATTTCATCATAACACTTTTGCCCAACCTAGATACCGTCCGGTTCGGCTTCATCTTTATAAGATCTGCTCTGTTTCACGTTTATTATTGAAAAGTCTGTTATGCAGTAGATCTATTACTCGTGATAGCCGAATTGGATCGTATCTGGGTTGCCACGTGGTGAGGGTTCATGCATGTTAAGTGTGTTTGATCTACGACAAGGCTAGGTGTCGTGCGGCAGGGGCGCAGGCTTTGGATTAGCTTAGTCATGCTGGCTTGTAAATGTTCAATTCCCGCTTAGCTTGTATGTTCAATCTCCATGGATCCCAACTCGGTTGTACAATCGAGATTGGTTAAGTTTAACTTATACATCATGCAAGTACGATTTCTCATGCAAACGTGTTCGACAACCTGTTATTTCATATTGCCGAATAACCTTTAAACCTGTTGGCAGATGGCTTTCATAGCTATATGTGTCGTAAGTGGCTTCAGGGCCGTACATCTTGGAACTGTCTGGTCATACCCGGCACGTTCCAGCTTTGTATTTAACAGTTTATCTCCCTTGTTAGTTGCAGGTCAAACTGACTGGCACGCACCGGACTTCTGAGCACCCGGGCCACGATTGAAGCCAGCTTCTTCGGCTTGCCGTGTGCTTGGCGCAGTGCCACTTTTTGCGCCAACACACTTTTTGGCACGCCTGGTGGGACCAACACTTTTTTCCTGCAGCAATGGTCGAAGTCACTGAAGCCGAGGCCAGCAACAAGGCGGGGCTCGTGCAGGTGCAGCTCACCGAATTACCCGACGAGTACAGAGAGAGCAGGTGGAGGATGCTTGTGCCGAATTCCAGGCCAAGTGCCTAGAAGCCTTTTTAAGAACAAGAGCGGAAAGGTTCGCCGTCTGCACGATCTGCCGAAACCCGTCCAGCCCAACCCGAATGATCCGGGGAAGCGGAGGCAGTGTTGAAAATGTCTCATATGATCAACGAAGCTGTCTCTGGTGCCATCGGTCGCATGCATGGGGCGTTTCTCAACACCTTCCGCACCATCATGATCGCCCAATTCGGCCCCAAGGCCGATGAACTTATGGAGGCCGAGTTTGGCCCTATAGCAGGACCACATCTTTTCAATCTGCCGAATCACCTCAAGGGGGCAGGACTGCTGGTGAGGAGACCCCGCCTAAGGCTCAGTCGAGCGGGATGACCATTCAAGAGAAGCACACGCCAGAGGGCCAGATGCCGACTATGGGTCAGCTCACGTTCGGCGCTAAGGGTCAGCCGCCAGAGTCAACGCGCAAGATCTCCCCGCAAACCTATAGGCTCATAAAGGACTACTATGGAAACGGGTACCATGAGATGCTTGAGCCTCACAACATAGAGGGTGCCCCACATCCAGGGTACTGGAAGCCGACGGCCGAGAGGACCGCCGACTCTAATGTCGATGTCATGCTAGAGAGGATGGCAGATATGATGCAGCGCACTTTCGGCCTGAAGCCTAAGGGTACCTATGCTTACAGATCTCCGTTCCCCGAATGGTTCCACCGTGTGGCTCTACCTCCCAGAGTCAAGGTGCCGACAGACCTGTCCAAGTTCTCCAGCTTAGACGACACTAGCACGGTGGAGCACATCAGTCGCTATCTGCTCCAGCTTGGAGAGGCAATACCGAGGATGCCTTCAGGGTTCGGTACTTCCCGTCTTCGCTCACTGGGCCGGCATTCGCTTGGTTCACGTCTCTGCCACCGGGCTCTATTCTCTCTTGGGCAGACTTGGAACAGAAGTTCCATACGCACTTCTACACGGGCACCAAGGAGAAGAAGCTGGTGGACATCATGTATGTGCGCCAGAGGCCGAATGAGACACCGCAGGACTACCTGCGCAGGTTTAGGGAAGTCAAAAGCCAGTGCTTCGGCATGTACCTGCCGGACGACCAGCTTCCACCATTGGCCGTGGCGGGCATGCTCCAAGCATCAGAGACAAGCTCTTCGGCCAGGAGTTCGAGGACCTGGGTCATCTCTCTCGCCCGCTGAATGAAATGACCATCCAGGCGCAAGGCTTCCGGAGGGAAGGGCGCTTCCAGAGAGACAATGTCGCGGCCCGCCCAGATGTATCAAGCTTTCCTGGACGAAGCCGATGACTATTCCGATGCCGAAGATGAGGTGGCCGCTGCAGAGTTCAACTGGGACAAAGAACCGACCCAGGCCAACAAGCAGTGGCTGCGCCAGCAGAAAGGGGCATACGACTTCGACGTCACCAAGGCCGACAAACTCTTCGAGTTTCTGATTGCCGAAGGGAGAGTCAGGCTACCCCCGGATCACCCGATGCTACGTCCTGGAGGGGTCAAGGAAAAGTACTGCGGCTTTCATAACACTAACACCCATTCTATTAATGACTGCCGTGTGTTCAGGACAAGGATCCAGAAGGCCATCCAGGATGGGCACATCAAGTTCAATGGCAAGATGAAGATCGATGCCAACCCTTCGCCCAGAACTCCGTGTTCGTCTCAGTGAACATGGTGGCCCCGGAAGATCCCAGGGCAAGGGCAAGGTCAAAGTCCTCACCTCCGACAAGGCGCGCGAGTCTGGCGCAGTGGATCCCGATCGGCAAATCACTGGCGATGAGCTCCGACAGCACGCCCAAGCCGCGAATAGCCGATACGAGCACGGAGAGTCGTCTTCCAGGCGCAGGCCTACCCACAGGGATCTCCTTAACAAGTGGCGCCGGCAAAAAGAGAAAGAGCAGAGCGTCTCCAACGCGAAGAGCAAGAGTTCAGGAGGGTACCAGCATGAAGACGATCACGCAGAGGAGAGCACCGGTATCGTCTGGAGGAGAGGGCTTACCACAAAGAACAGGCCCATCGCTGGGAGCAAGAACGCCGCCAAGAGCGGGAGCAAGCTCACTGGGGCTGTCCGTTCTTCCGCCACTGCTGGAACGAAGGCTTGAAACTGCCTGCTGTCAACAACTGCCCCGAATGCAGCGATCAGTACAAGGGGTATAGGCAGGATCGGGTCAACCGCCGTCCCGTCCATGAAAGGTTGGGGGAGCACGCATCCCAATGGACGATCGGCGCCTAAAAATGAGAAGCCCGGGTCGGCAAGCCAAAAGATGTGCCGACCAGGAGTGGGTGCATCACCGGGACGACAGCGAGGAGGTACAGCCCCGCCCATATAGGTGGCAAAAGGGGCAATGGTGCCCACCAGGGCTCAGGAAAAGCCAGAAAAGGAGAGTGCAACGCCTCCGGAATAGGGAGTTGGAGGAGCGGCTGCCAATGGGAAGAAGCAAGAGTGGCGTCCGAAGGAAAAGCCAGACAACAATGGCAAAGGCGCTGGCGTGGCCATGACTTTCTTCCTTCCCCTGGAGTTCATGGCTCCAATCGACCAGGGGGCACAGGACGAAGCGCGTTCGGACTCCGATGAGGCCGAGCACAACGAGCTCGCGGCACAGCTTGTGTTGTCTCAGAAGGCAGCATTTGACAAGCCAGCTAAGCATCGGCATTTGAAGCCGTTATATGTCAAGGGGTACGTCAACGGAAAGCCGCTAACCAAGATGTTTGTCGATGGCGGTGCAGCGATCAACATCATGCCTTACGCCACCTTCAGAAAGCTGGGCATGAGCGATGAAGATCTGCTCAAAACGGACATGATACTCCGTGACTTTGCCGGCAATCCCTCTGACACTCGGGGTGCCGTGCACGTGGAACTGATGATAGGATCCAAGACGCTCATCACGACCTTCTTTGTCATTGACGGCAAGGGGGCATACAGCCTGCTTTTGGGCAGGGATTGGATCCATGCCAACTGTTGCATACCTTCGACCATGCACCAAATACTCATCCAGTGGGTTGGAGATGACATCGAGATTGTCCAAGCTGATGACTCGGTGAGTGTTGCTACCATTGAGCCCACTTACTGGGAATTTGACGGAGTAGATTGCTTCTCCGATCGTGTGTGGGAAGAAGGTCCTGTCAACATCTACGGCAGAGATCAACAGCCGATCCAAGCAGTCGGCTCTCAAAGTTTCTTTTAGATGGACAACCCAACTGACAGCAGCGAGGGCAAACTGGGACGTGGCTTCGCATCGGCCGACCAACTGGAAGAAGTGGATGTTGGCGACACAAGTAAAAGAAGGCCGATGTTCATAAGTTCTAATTTAGACCCTGCTTTCAGTGTGCAGCTAGTAGATCTCCTAAAAGAGTTCAAAGATTGTTTCGCTGGGACTACACAGAGATGCCCGGATTGGATCGGTCCATTGTTGAGCATAAGTTGCCGATCAAGCCTGGATACCGCCCATACAAACAACCTCCACGCAGGATCTACAAGGAGGAGGTATTGGCCGATGTGAAAAGAGAAGTGGAAAGATTACTAGAAGCTAACTTCATTCGGCCGTGTCGATATGCGGAATGGATCTCCAATATTGTCCCGGTGTACAAGAAAAACGGGAAGATGAGGGTCTGCATCGACTTCAGGAACCTCAACAAAGCCACTCCTATGGACGGTTATCCAATGCCGGTGGCCGATTTGCTAGTAGATGCTTCGGCCGGTTTGAAATCATAAGCTTTATGGACGGCAACGCAGGTTACAATCAGATCTTCATGGCTGCAGAGGATGTGGCGAAGACCGCCTTCAGGTGCCCCGGCCATATAGGTTTGTTTGAATGGATGGTCATGACTTTTGGTTTGAAAAATGCCGGTGCCACTTACCAGCGAGCCATGAATTACATATTCCATGAGCTGATCGGCAAGATCGTAGAGATCTACATTGATGATGTGGTGGTCAAATCCAGAAGCAAGGAAGGACACTTAGCCGATTTAAGGAAGACCTTGGAGTGCACGAGGAAACATGGTTTAAAGATGAATCCAACCAAGTGTGCATTTGGGGTGTCGGCTGGTGAGTTTCTGGGATTCTGGTCCACAAAAAGGGGATCGAAGTCGGTAGGAAGAGCATGGAAGCAATTGATAAGGTAGTGCCGCCGACCAATCTCAAAGAACTTCAATCACTGCTCGGCAAGATCAACTTTGTCAGAAGGTTCATATCCAACTTGTCTGAGCGCGTGTTGCCATTCTCTCCACTATTGAAGCTCAAGAAAGATCAGGAGTTCGTGTGGGGTGACGTGCAACAAAGGCTTTCGATGAGATCAAGAGAGTACATGAAGGCACCACCAGTATTGGTTCCTCCACAACTCGACAAGCCTTTCAAGTGTACGTGGCGGCCGACAACCTAACGATAGGGTCGGCCCTCATGCAAGAATTCGAAGAAGGAAAGAGAGAGTCGTAGCCTATCTTAGCCGAAAGCTACTGGACCCCGAACAAGGTATTCGGCTACGGAAAAGTTGTGCTTGTGCGTTTTCTATTCCTGTACCAAGTTTCGGCACTATCTACTGAATGCCGAATGCGTGGTAGTATCAGAATTTGATGTAATCAAGCACATGTTATTAATGCCGATTTTAAGTGGAAGGATCGGTAAATGGGTTTGGCCCTTTCTGAATTTGATTTGCGTTTTGAATCGGCAAAGGCTGTTAAAGGCCAGATTATGGCTGATTTTGTCACTCACCACCGTGATCCTAATGCTAACATGGTAGCCATTATTCCTTGGGCATTGTTTTTTGATGGATCCTCGTGCAGCAAAGGTGGTGGAGTCGGGATCGTGTTGATTTCTCCCAAGGGGGCACCCTTCAAGTACTCTATACCGATCGAGTACCCGGTAACTAATAATCAAGCAGAGTACGAAGCACTGCTCGAGGGACTGCGGTTGCTTGTGGACATAAAGGCAGACGCCGTGGAGATCTTCGGTGACTCGGAATTGGTGATCAAGCAATTGACCGGCGGCAAATACGAGTGCAAGAACGACACGCTGCAGGAATATCTCGAAGGTTGCCAAGAGCTCCTCAGACAGTTTCGATCGGCAACCTTGCAACATATTCCTAGGGGGCAAAACGAAGAAGCAAACCAGTTGGCTCAGGCAGCATCCGGGTATAGGGAGAATCAAAACATTTTTGCACTTGAGGGAGAGCAACAGCCCCAGAAGTGATCAAGCAGTCCCAAGTGATAATCAGGCAATTGAAGACTGGAGAGACAACATTGCCGATTACCTCAGGGACCCATCCAGGAAAGTCTCCCGAAAACTCAGGTACAAGGCTCTTAAGTTCACACTCTTGGACAATCAATTGTACTACAAATCCATAGATGGGGTTTTGCTTAAATGCCTGAGAACCAAGACGGGGCTAGGAAACTGATGTATGAGGTGCACGAAGGCGTATGTGGTGCACACCAGTCGGCTCACCGTATGAGATGGTTAATCAGGAGGACTGGATATTTTTGGCCGACTATGCTCGAAGATTGCTTTAAGTATTACAGAGGTTGTCAGGATTGTCAGCGATTCGGCAATGTGCAAAGGGCTCCAGCATCGGCCATGAATCCGATCGTTAAGCCTTGGCCTTTCAGAGGATGGGGCATTGATTTGATCGGCCAGATTCACCCTCCATCTAGCAAAGGACATAAGTTTGTCCTGTTGGCCACGGATTACTTCACTAAGTGGGTTGAAGCCATCCCATTGAAGAAGGTGACGTCAGAGAACATGGTGTCTTTCGTCAGGGAGCATATCATTTACCGATTCGGCATTCCTCAGTCCATCACCACCGATCAGGGAACTCAGTTCACTTCCTCGGAGTTTTGTGACTTTGCCGAAGAGATGGGGATTAAACTCTATAATTCTTCTCCTTACTATGCACAGGCCAATGGACAGGCAGAGGCTTCTAACAAAATCATGATTAAAATCATTCAAAAGAAGATCGAAGAGAAACCTAAAAGGTGGCACTTGGTACTCAACGAAGCTTTGTGGGCGTACCGAATGGCTTGTCATGGGTCGACTCAGACGTCGCCATACGAGTTGGTCTACGGGCATCACGCAGTGCTACCATGGGAATTGCAGTCGGGGTCAAGACGAGTTACATTGCAGAACGATCTGGCTAAAGAAATTATAAGGATTTGATGATGGATGAGCTAGAGGATTTGCATTTGATTCGTCTCAAGGCCTTGGAAAATATTGAGAAGAATAAGATACGCGTTGCCAAGTACTACAACTCGAAAGTGAGAGAAAAAGGATTCGAAGAGGGAGACTTGGTTTGGAAATTATCTTGCCAATCGGTACCAAAGACAAGGTATTCGGCAAATGGTCCCCTAACTGGGAAGGGCCTTTTCGGATTCTGAGACGTGCTCCGGGTAATGCGTATGTTCTGAAAACCCTCCAAGGAGAAGAGTTTGCTAGGGCAATTAATGGACGTTATCTAAAGAGGTTTCATCCTAGCGTGGAGGTCGGTGCATAACGGAATCAAGGACTAGCGGGCACCGATGGCCGATACAAAATGGTGTCGCCCTTAGCACAAAAAATGGCCGATAGATTCTATCGTCCTTAGAACAAAAACAGCCGGCACGGCATGTGTCGCCTCTAGCACAAAAAACGCAGAAATACAGGGCCAGGTGCACGCGGTGCTGTGCAATCGGCTAGATAAATCAAACGCTCAACAAGCGCAGGACAGGAGAACAGGTTGTGCGTATAAACATAGCAAAATAAAATATTGTTCGTAGTGGGGAATGTGCAAAAGGTGCAGATCAGTTATCGAACATCCTGTTGATGACCGTCTGCGGATTGGTGACCGCGGCGAGGGCGCGAGCATGATCCTCGTAGGAGTCCAGAAGATCATCGATCTGCTCGACGTCCTCCGGACCTGCTCCGCCGGGAAAGCCAACCGGCGTCACGGAGAAGTCCTCCTCTGCGCGGACCGTTAGCGCCGACAGCCCCAGCGCCACGCCATGGTGCACACCCTGCAGGGCGACCTGCTCGACGCGGCCGTGTACATTGGCCAGGCGCGCCTCGGCGGTGTCGCCCTGGGCGTTCACCCGGTCTGCGACGGCGTTCGCCGCCATCTTCAGGCGCTCCAGCTCTTCAGAAAGTGCTATGAACGACGAGTTGAAATGGATCGGTTTAAAGATCAACAAGAACGACCGAAAACCGATCTAGGATTGGGTGTTCATACCTGTGATTGCGTCGCAGAACTGCCGGCGCTGGTCCTCCCACTCCAGCTGATCTATCCCATACTGCTTCGAGACGGCGGCCAGCTCTTCCCGGGACTCGTCCCGCAGCGCCATGAAGTTCAAGGCGTCGTTGTGGTCGTAAAGGCCGCCGTCGGAATCCCGGTCCGGGCTCGCCTCCCAAGGATGGAGTGGTAGGAGAGGCTGTCGGAGGAGCTTGGCGAATCCGACGGTGGATGTGGAACTCTGGCCTCCCCGACGCTGAAGAAGGCCGGGCATGCCCGCCGGCGGAGGAAATAACGGGGACCCTGTCAGCAAGCAGCAACCGAGCATGAGCGAAATCTTCAAGAAACTGCCACAAAGGACGTAAGCGAGGAGTCCTACCCGCGCCGACGGAGGCGCCGAGCGCGGCTCCCTTCGGCTTCCTCGGTCGCCGGGCGTTTGCCGCGGTCATCATGGCTCGCCATTGCACTCGGAAAGTTAGGGTTTCCTGGGGCGGAACGAACAAGGAAGCCGAGGCGGCGAGAGTACTAAAGGAGTGGATGCAAGATTGGAGAAGGCAGGCCTCCAGGGACGATTTATGTCGAATATCAACCGACGGATTGGGGTTTTTTCCGTTTCCCAAGATGGGCTTCTATAGTAATGGGCTGCGTAGGCCGTCTGAGTGCACTCACGTACGTGTTCGGCGGAGAATAGAGCGCCTGTCTTCGGCAAAACTGCCGATTTAGGTGTTCGAGACAAACACTGGCCAGATTGCCGAACAGGTTCACACGGTTAAACACGGTGTCATCAGAACGGTAACCGATTGGATGCAAAATACAGATGTTACACAAATGGCCAAGCACATGGAATAGAGTACGCCCTGATTCCGAAAGATCAGTCACAGATTGATTTCAAGAAAAAAGATGAAAGGACTTCTTATCCACATAACAGAGAGTCGATTACAAATGAAGGATCAGTTCGTCCATGTCATTCTATTTCTAATCGGAAGATCAGAATCAAAAGAGTCGGCCAAGTCTGTTCCGGCTTCTTTCATATCCTCAACAGAACGTGCTATCCTAAATTCTAGTCCTCGCTCACAAACGTCAAAATGGCGATAGTCGGCGCCAGAATGAATCCGGACGGCATTGAAAGCAAGTGCTGCGCCGTAGCCCATGCCGGCCCTAGAAATCTCAGGAAGGACCCGCTTGATCTCATTCACCTGCCTTAGAGCCACCGTGCCTGGCACATTGGCTGAAGTAGCAAGGTCGGCATAGCGGCTTCGAGGGAGTGGAGCCTAGTCTCCAGAGCTGAAGGAAAAGGGGTCAAGCCGAAGGAAGGATAGAAAAGGACAGTTGAGGGATGCTTACCGATGGCTTGTTCCCGAAAGGTATCGCGCTCCTGAGAGATTTGAATAATCTCCCGATTCTTCTTCCTAGATCAGACTGGAGATCTGTAACCTTCTGAGTTAGGTCCTCGGTGAGGTCGTCGCCAGTCCTCCTGAAGGGGAAACAAAATGAGGCATAATTATCCAAAGCGAAAAGATCAAAGCAAGCAACCTTCTCTTAGAAGTGCTGGTGTCGCCAAGCTCGAGACTGTAATGGCTTGCTTGGGAAGACATTTTTCCGTTCAGGGCAAGAGAAGAGAGGGTTTTTTCTGAGAAGCTGAACAGAGGGATTCGGAAGTTCAGGCCGAAATGGAATAGAGAGGAATTCTTAAAGGATCTCGAGTGCATCGGAAGGCGAGTCGGCAGCTGTGATGATTAATGACAAAGGAAGTCGGATGCTTCCAGAGACTCTACAGTGGTGCGAAAAGGAGAAAATGAATTTTGGAATAAAACATTTATCCCAAATTAGGGGGCATGTGTTAACACCGAGTTTTCGCACTATGAAGTGGACCGGCACTATGATGATTCGGCGAACGCCGCCGCTTGAAGGATTCGGCAGACGGCGGACGCGGTCGGCTAGTCAATGTATCGGCAAGGCTGTGAAAGCGATTAGTCAACAGCGAGCGGATTCGGCAACGTGATGCTGCGGTCGGTTACCTCGAGCCAAGTCGGTTTTTGACGAATACGGCATGTCAGGAGGATTCAGCGACGGGAATCTCGTTCCATTTTAGCGCGTGCCGGTTATTAAAGGAAGCTTGGAGCAAAAGGCATCATGTTTCTGGTAAGTTTCCTAATTTATCGTTGTAATCGTGTCCTCCTAGGACTCATAGAACACCAGGGTATAAATATAAACCCTGAGACTATTGTAAATCTGTTCACAACCAATACAACCACCCCGGCCCCGTGCCGTCTTCGAGTCCAAGTCGTGTCGTCGTGTTCTTCGAGAGGGGCCATCGATCCGTCGACCTCCGTAAGTTCCGGCAACCTTGCTATCATGTCTAGTATCGTGCGGCGGATTTAGATATGGTGCAAGTAGTCTCGTACGTTAAGCTTAGTATCGTGCGGCGGATTTAAGCTTATGACGGGAGGTCTTTGTTTATGTCTTGTATCGTGCGGCGGATTGAGACATGAGTAAAGATAGTTATCGGCTCTGTTAGATTTGGCAATCTGATAGATTCATTAAGTTACCTTGTGTTATGTGTTTGTTACGTTTATTTCATCATAACACTTTTGCCCAATCTAGATACCGTCCGGTTCGGCTTCATCTTTATAGATCTGCTCTGTTTCACGTTTATTATTGAAAGTCTGTTATGCAGTAGATCTATTACTCGTAATAGCCGAATTGGATCGTATCTGGGTTGCCACGTGGTGAGGGTTCATGCATGTTAAGTGTGTTTGATCTATGACAAGGCTAGGTGTCGTGCGGCAGGCGCAGGCTTTGGATTAGCTTAGTCATGCTTAGCTTGTATGTTCAATCTCCATGGATCCCAAACTCGTTGTACAATCGAGATTGGTTAAGTTTTAACTTATACATCATGCAGTACGATTTTCATGCAAACGTGTTCGGCAACCTGTTATTTCATATGCCGAATAACGTTTAAACCTGTTGGCAGATAGCTTTCATAGCTATATGTCGTCGTAAGTGGCTTCAGGGCCGTACATCTTGGAACTGTCTGGTCATACCCGGCACGTTCCAGCTTTGTATTTAACAGCTTATCTCCCTTGTTAGTTGCAGGTCAAACTGACTGGCACGCACCGGACTTCTGAGCACCCGGGCCACGATTGAAGCCAGCTTCTTCGGCTTGCCGTGTGCTTGGCGCAGTGCCACTTTTTGCGCCAACAGTTACGCGACCAAAGATCAGATACCTAAGGATACGGATAGAGGGGTTATACCTAAGGTTGCGGTGAGGTCAGGGTAGCGGGGCAGTGTGTGAGTCGGGGCAGTGGCGAGAAGACGCGGTGCAGGCAGACCCGCAACGCTGACGAAAGACGATCGGGGTCGCCGAGTCCCTCCGACGGGTCCTCCTCCTGCCAAAAAAAGAGCATATGGTTAGTCTCGACAGAAAATTTTGGCAGCACCTCCCCTGCACGTGGAGGTTTCCAAAACCTGCAGAAAACGTCGGCACGAAGGCCAAACAACCACATATATACAGACATAGTCACGAAGACCAACAATCACAATAGCTCACAATAGTACAACTACTACTAACACTACTAACTACTACTAACACTACTACTAACTACTAACTACTAACTACTAACTACTAACTACTAACTACTAACTGCTAACTATTTACTAACTACATAGGGCATACCTTCGCGACGACAATAGCAAGAACGAGCTCGGCGACGACGACGGAGACGACCGAAGCGGCTTGAGGGTCGACGGACCTAAGCCGACACCTTCCTTCTCTCTTCTCCTCCTTCTCCTCCTATCCTCTCTCCTACTCTCTCTTCTCCTCTTCTCCACTCCTCTCTTCTCTCCTCCTCCACTCCTCCTCATCCTCCCTCCTCCTCCTCTGCTCCTCCAGGGCAGGGACGGGCAGCCGGGGGCTGGGCGGCGCGGCCGGGGGCGGGGCGGGCCGGGGCAGGCCCGGCAGGGGGCGGCCGGGGGCGGCGGCGGATGGCTGGCCGGGGGGGGGCGGCGGGGCGGGGAGGCCGGGGCGGCGGGCGGCGGAGAGGCGGCGGGGGTCGGGGGCGGCGAGACCCCCGGCGGGGGAGGGCTTCGGCCGCGGACGGGAAGGGGGGGCGGCGGGGAGGGGAGGGGACGGGGATGCGGCGGCGGCGCGCGGGCGCGAGACGGGCGCGGCCGCGGGCTCGCCGGCGGGCGGGGGCGCGGGGGCGCGGCGGGGCGCGGTCGTTCTTGCGTGCTGCGTGTCTGTGTGAGTGAGTGTGTGCGTGTGTGGGTGGCGGCCGGGCCGTTTGTATTTTTTTTCTTTTCGAACTTCTTTGCCGAGTGCCAGATCGGCTGGCACTCGGCGAAGAACCTCTCTTTGCGAGTGCCAGCCGATCTGGCACTCGGCAAAGAGGGCCACGTGGCATACACAAAGCGGCCAGCAGGCCACTCTTCGCCGAGTGCCAGCTGGCACGGCACTCGGCGAAGATGCTCTTTGCCGAGTGTCAGGGCTGACACTCGGCAAAATTTTCATTTTTTTTTGATTTGGACACCAAATTTTTTGTGGGTCATCCCCACACTACCACTGTCAATATGTTCAAATTTGACAGTTTTTTCAAAACTTTTTGTTATATTTTTTTGACTTTCTTTAGTTTTGTTGAAATTTTCCCGTAAAGACGCAAGTTTGAACTGCGGGTGCATCGAATAATGGATTTTCATGATTTAAAAAATGTTATTCTTGTTCTTAACCGTATGTTGAGGCCAAATGCAAAAACTGACCATAGGTTTCGATCAACGTGCTCACGGGGCACGCCTCCAAATTAAGTGTGGACGGTTTTTTAATTATAGAAAATGCAAATAAATTCCGAAAATCGTGAAACTTGGCGAGATGTTGTTACATCATATGCGTATGTCATGAAAAAATTTTGAGAAAGTTTCGAGCAAATGGCCACGTACGATGCTTACAAACCTGGACATCTCAATATGTGATATCATTTGAGATGTCCAGGTTTGTAAGCATCGTACGTGGCCATTTGCTCGAAACTTTCTCAAATTTTTTCATGACATACGCATATGATGTAACAACATCTCGCCAAGTTTCACGATTTTCGGAATTCATTTGCATTTTCTATAATTAAAAACCGTCCACACTTAATTTGGAGGCGTTGCCCCGTGAGCACGTTGATCGAAACCTAGGGTCAGTTTTTGCATTTGGCCTCAACATACGGTTAAGAACAAGAATAACATTTTTAAATCATGAAAATCCATTATTCGATGCAGCCGCAGTTTAAACTTGCGTCTTTCGGGAAAATTCAACAAAACTAAAAAAAGTCAAAAAATATAACAAAAAGTTTTGAAAAACTGTCAAATTTGAACATATTGACAGTGGTAGTGTGGGGATGACCCACAAAAAATTTTGGTGTCCAAAATCAAAAAAAAAAATACTTTGCCGAGTGCCACTTAGACTGACACTCGGCAAAGAGCAGCACTTCGCCGAGTGTCAGACATGCGGCACTCGGCAAAGCACAGCTTACGTGGCATGGCCCAGGCCCGCACTCTTCGCCGAGTGCCACGTGGGCCGGCACTCGGCAAAGAGATGGTCTTCGCCGAGTGCCAGACGGCGGGCACTCGGCAAAGCTAACGGGCCCGGATGCCGTCGGGTCAGCGAGACTTTGCCGAGTGCTCATCGTTGCCGAGTGTTCGGCACTAGGTAAACAGGTGTTTTCGCCGAGTGCTTTTCTTTGCCGAGTGAGTGTTGGACACTCGGCAAAGCTGGCTTTGCCTTGTGCTCATTCTTCGCCGAGTGCCATATTTCCGGCACTCAGCAAAGAGGCTCTTCGCCGAGTGCCCAAAATTTGGCACTCGGCGAACTCGCAGGCACTCGGCGAAGATCGTGTTTGCTGTAGTGATACCTTGTAAACCACTCCGAAGCCGCCTTTTCCCAGCTCTTGCTCGGCGGAGAAATCGCTCGTTATAGATTTCAGAAAGTCGAGTGGCAGAGGCCTCGGCATCCCACAGGGATCAAGTAGCATCGACGACAACGACAACGAGTTGGTGTGAATAGCATCGAGGAGCCTGGGTATGCCGATGTAGCTGATTACTGGGATGAGCGAGAGGTAGGAGACGATCTTCTTCTCGACGTCCCTGAACCTGTCGGCTATCCTGGAGGCCGTGATGAACGTGCGCACCAGGCCCCTCTCCTGGCACTGGCAGTCCATGACGAGGTCGTGCGCCTCCAACAGCGTGCCGTCCAGCTCGGCCAGCGCCTGCACGGCCTCCGGGTCCTGCTGCCGCATCATGTCTGGGAGCAGTTCGCCGAGCATGTCGACGAGGCGCGCTAGGAGCTCACAGTCCTTGTTGTTCTGCTGTGCCGTCCGCGCCGCCTGCCGGATCTTGGCGATGAGCCCACCGGCGTCGACGCCGCCGACCAGCTGTGCATCGGTGGCCTCCGCGATCTGCGCCTGGCGGATCTTATCATCGACGAGCCCGCCGGTCGCCGCCGCCGACCAGCTGCGAATCGGTGTCCACCAGCGTGAACTCCCGATCGTGCTCGGCTCCTCCTATGGATCCAATACAACTTGTAGCACAGAAACAGAGAGTTGACTTGACGACGCTGGGATAGATGAGATGAGCCTACGTACGTACCAGCTGCGAAAGGGACTGGGAACGATGCGCGGAGCTAAGGTGTCGAACTATGGCGATGGAGGTGATGACTGGGATGACGGAGACGGAGAGGTGTGTCGATCCTGCGGTCGACGTCCTGGAACCTTTCGGACAGCCTGGACGCCAAGAACAGCTGGGCCGTTCGCCCCCTGGTCTGGCAGAACATGACGAGGCGGTGCGCCTCCGTGAGCGTGCCTTGCAGCCCGGCCAGCGCCTGCCTGGCCTCCGGGTCCTGCTGCTCCTGCAGGGGAGGGACCAGCTCCGCGAGCAAGCCGACGCGGCGCCCCAGGTGCTCGCAGTCGTTGGTGTTCTGCCGAGCCGTCCGCGCCGCCTGCCCGATCATGGAGATGAGCCCGCCGACGTCGAGGCCGACGGCCTGCGCCACCGCCGCCGCGTTCTCCAGCCCGTTCCACATCGATCGCACAAGCAACCGGCAACGACCTAGCTAGCTAGCTAGCTACTGATGAGAGGCTGGCAGGCTACTGTACTACTGGACTCTCCATGCCCTAGCTGAGCAGACTCCCACGCGTATACATACCCGTCCGTCCCTAAATAGATAAGGTTTTCGCTTCCCGAGAAACAACTACCGGCAATTTTTATAAATAACAAGTATCATATATTAGTCTCATAATTGGTATCATTGGAGATCTTTGAATCTAGTTTTTTAACAAAATTATTTGAAGATATAAATATTGCACATATTTTCTACAAATCCAGTCAAACTTGTGACACGAACACCGAAAACGTCATCTATTCGTGGACGGAGTAGTAAGCAAATTGCTAGTAGAGTGAGAATAAAAAATGAAAAAAATTGCCAGCCTCGTTGTATGGGCAGGAGTGAGCCACAGGCCGTTTGACAGCCTGTCCGACCGTAAAACATATTTTTCAGTTATGTCGGTGTTTCTACCGGGGGTATGACACTAACTAGTAATATATTTATGTTCGCGTGCTCTCTTCCTGGATGGTGATGCAAGATGACACAAGGATTTATCCTTGTTGTTTCGGGTCCAAAGCCCCGAAACAGCGGGTTGTCGCACGAGCGAATGCACAGAACGAAAGTGGAAGTAAACGCCGTAAAAGAAGGAATCAGTTCAAGTGAACAGTGTTCTCCCCCCTCCCACGGGGAGGTCGGGAGCTTTTTATATTGAACTAGATCCACGTGAAAGTACAAGATTGCCCTTCTCAATCACTCTACTATAATTACAAAGATGCCCTATCCAACTACTCTGTAGCCGTTCAGCGCTCTCTCCCGGCGCTGGGGGCACCATTGTCACTTCGGCCTCTGGCGGGCCCAGCGCCCCTGGCTCTCTTCCCGACCGGTGGGCCCGCTCTCCTTGACCCATGCTTCCGGCGACCTGCGAAAACTCACGGACAAACAAAATCGTAAAGACGAAATCTCCCGCCGGAGACGCTGGGTTCCTTTCGTACGAATGCTCCCTTCCGCACGAAGCCTCCGCCGTACGCCCGGCCGCGAGCCGAAAGACGCGCTACCGCGCGAAGACACCCTTTCGCGCGAAGGCGTTGCCTTCCCTTGATCCGCGGGCCGAAAAGCGCGCTATCGCGCAAATGTTGCGCCTCCGCCCGAAGGCGACGCCTTAACTTGGCCAGCGAGCCGAAGGGCGCGCCACCGCGCGAATGTTGCCTTCCGCTTAGAGACCGTCGTCGCTCGGTGTTGCGGGTCGGAAGCGCTTGCTTTCGCGCGAATGGTACCTTCCGCACGAAAGCACCATCTTTCGGTAAAATGCGGGTCGGAGGCGCCTGCGGTCTGGGTGCCGCCCCAACAATAGCCCCTTACGGTTGAATGCAGCTCGCGAAGTTCGACCGTGTCCTTTCGCTAGGCGCCTACGCCCGCCCAAAAAAACCTTCGTTTCGTCCCGAAGCTGAGGGTTTTTTTGGAATATAGATATATATATTTATTATTATTATTATTATTTATATTTTATTTTAAGTCGCGTCGCAAACGTCTTTTCGTCTTCCTCGAAAACCGTGTGTCATGATGTAAAACCTCTGCGACGCTTCGAATCTTGTGCCCGGGCGCCTCTTCGTCTCCCTCAGAAACCGTGTCGAGTCTGATCGTATATAAAAGCTGAGGCTTCAGTTGAGGGGGGCACTTGGTCAATCAACGCCTCCCTTCACTCGCCGCCTCTTTCGCGAAGCCTGTCGCTATTCGCTTGACGCCATTCGCTCTCCTTGGCAAAAGCTGTTTGTTGTTTGCTTCTCATCATTCGCTGAGCGATACTTCGTGGTACGCATGTCACTTCCCTTCTCTTTATTTCCTTTAGACTTAAGTCCTGCAAATTGGTTGTTTTAAGGTTGCTTAATTTCGCTTCTATTTTCGTCCTTTTCGTTTCTTCTCCTCGCTTGCATAGTTTGTTTATTTCTTTCGCGCCCTGTTAGATGGCGTCTTCCAGCTCGACGTCGACCTCGAGCTCGTCTAGCGAAAGTACGGGTGATACCGAGTCCTCCCGCCGCGAACTTAGCGCGGAAGTGTCCATCGGATCGGGGGTTGCTCCGCGAGTTCCAGAGCATAGCGGGAGCGTGTCTAACGATGGGGACTCCGGTTTGGTTTCGGTCCCGACGGATTGTTCTTTTTATCTCGGCGTATCGCGAATGACGGCTGCCCAGATTGCAAACAATGGCGAAGAAGGGCCTTTAAGGAGAGATCATCTTGCGAATTGCCGTGTCCCTAGAGACGAGGAAGTGCCTATTCCACATCATAACGAAGCCGTTGTCTTTCGCGACTACTTTGTAGCTGGTCTTGATTTTCCTCTCGAAGAATTTGTCTCGGATGTTCTGTCGGGGTTCGAAATACAGCTTCATCAGCTCACGCCGAATGCGTTTGCCAGGCTCAGTGTTTTCGCACATGCAATGAAGATGCTAGATTGCACCCCTCGGGCTGACGTTTTCGTGCGATTCTACGACATCCACCGTCGCCCGACGAAAGTGAATGATCCGTTTCTTGGATGTGAGCTACCCAGCGAGATTGGGGTGTATCAATTTCGTTCCACGGAAAACACAGGAAGTGTTTCCATTTCGCTCACATATCGGAACAAATGGGCGGACTGGAACCGCTTTTGGTTCTACTATCGCGTGTGCTCGGACGAAGCCGTTGCTACCGAACTAAGTAAAGGGGCGAAGAAGGGTTCTCCGCTTGTATCGGTCTTGGAGAAATGCCCTGGGAGGCACCTTCCGCCTGTCGTTTTAAAGGACCCGGAAGCCATTCGAAGTGGGGATGCTTTCGCGCTCACTGCGCGGTTTCAGATCAGCCGGGATTTGGTTGAAGAATGGATGGCCATCGGGATGAATCCGCTCTGCAGCGCAACTTCATTCGAAGGCTTTTCGGAGAAGGATGGTTATTGGGGCCCCACGCTACTACTTGAGAGGCCTGTGGATTTCGATGATGATGAAATCTATGTGAAATATATCGAAAAGGAGGCCAGGAAGGTTTGCGGGCCGTACTTGCGCAAGGAAAGCGAGTTCCAACTCGGCAACCTTGGCCGGAGTCGCCGCCTGAACCGAGCTTTCGACGCTATGGGTGTCGATTACGCTGAGAGGCCTCTAGTTGACGAAGGCAAGGAGGAGACTGAAAGTTCGAAGGCTAAAGGGAAAAGCGTGGCTCGGCGTGGTGGGCGGAGCGGCGTGGTCCCCGGCGAAAGAGCACCGAAGTCGGTGTGAAATTCGCATCGGGCGATTGATCGCCAAACTGATGCTTAAGAGCCGAGGGAGAGCGCTGGTGTCGATCCCCGACGTTGATCCTTTTGATCATCCGAGGGTGGTTAGTTTCTTTGCCTTTCGCTTCCGCTTGGGCTTCGCCTCGCGTGCATTTGAATTCGGCTTTCGCATCTTGTTAACGTTTTGGAACCTTTCAATCAATTGTCTTAATGACTATATGCATTTTTTACGTTTTACGTCTTTTTACAGAGTGCATCACACGCTGGGGGTATGGCTCCGAAGAAGCCAAATGTGCGCTTTCGCGCGCGGCGTTTGACGACGATGCCTCAGTCGCCGACATGCCAACCTTCGCGAAGGTCGGGGCTCGGAGGCCCTCCGGCCCGACCGAAACACGGAGCGTCCGGCGAAAAAGGCGAAAACTCCGCGCGGCCGGATGCGCCTGCGCCGGCGGTGGGCGAAAAAGCCGCTGCTGGTGAAAAGCAGAGTGCGTCCTTGAAGATGCCCGCCCCTGCCGCCGTTGACAAAGGTAAGCTACACCTTTCGCCACATTGCATTCGACTGACATAGGAGATGGTGGAAGGGCAGCTTTTGGGCTTTGGTCGGCTGTGGTTCTCGACGGGGCGCCATCGGACTACGAGAACCCATGCTTTTATACTGGCTTGAGCTCGTCAAATGATACTGACGAGGCGAAAGAGGGATCTTATCGCATTGCTCGTTCTTTAGGTGCGCCCTCGGACGCCCAACTCGCTTGTCGGCTTGACTATCGCCGAGCCGGAATCCTTCCGGCAGCAGCGAGGAGGCCACCAAATTGTGGAGTTCTCGCAAGAAAGCATTCGTTGCACCGGAGATGGAGAGAGATCTCCTGAAAGTGAGCAGCTTGAAACTCGACGATGCGTTGTCCTTTCATCTGGCGAGCATAAGTTTTGAACTTTCGTCGTTTTCTTCTTGATCTCTTTTTGGAGTTTTTGATTGTGTTTTACTGTTATTCGCAGGCTGCTGTTGTCGCTCGCAGCCAGATCAACCAAAGGGACCTCTATACTCGCAAACTCGAGTGCGTGCAGAAGCAAGAGCTAGATACCCAAGTGAAGAATTTCGATGCACAAGTGAAAAGACTCACCACCGACGTTGAGGAGCAAACCAAGAGGGCTGACGCCGAGCGCACCTCAAGGAAAGCAAGTCAGAGAGAGAGGTTGAAAATCTCAAGAAAGAGCTTTCGCAGCTACGGGCCGGCCAAGCCGAAAGGGAAAATCTTCTTTTAACTTCTGCTGAAGAGGCCGCGGCTCGCTTCCGCGAATGCCTTCGCAGCATCGGCGTTGAGGCGGATGCTCCCTCAGAACGCAACGTCGATAGCCCCGTTGGCTGGATTCGCTCCGAGATGGAGTCGTTGGAGGGACACATGGCCCTTGGCCGAGACTACGCCGCCGTTACCGGCATCAAGGCGATCGGCCATAGTCTTGTGGACGCTGGCTGCTCCCATATCGCCGAGCTTTCGGTCAAGGAAGTTGACTACTATTGGCGCACCCCCGAAGCGGCGAAAGTGAAAGTCCTAGTTTGGTTTTGGTTATTTGATGAAACCTATTTTTGTCTAATCCTATTGCTAAGCATGTGTGTAGCTTATGAGGAAGGATTACGACCAAGCCAAGTGGTGGAGCTAGCTAGGTGACAACCATGGAAGATGGTGTTGTCCATATGCAACTCAAGTGATCAAGTGCTCTACCCTTGATGAATTGCAAGAAGAAGAGAAGAGATGGAGCAAAGAGGCCCGAAGGCAAAGGTATGACCTATAGGGCTCTTTGTTTTAGTGATCAAGACACTTAGCGAGTGTGATCACATTTAGGATACATAGCCGTACTATAAGAGGAGATTATTCACGGCTTATGCGGTGTTCAAGTGCCACTAAGTGTTCTAAACATATCGATGCTATAGACCTAGTGAGTGACTAACTAAACCCTTGGTAAATGCTTTGAAAAATGCTAACGCACGTGCACAAGTGGTGAAACACTTTGGTGTTGGCACATGGAGCAAGTAGGTAGAAGTTCAGTTAGATGCACAAGGAGCAATTGGCAAGATGCATGGCAGCACGGACTCGACCTGTGGCGTCCGGTAGATGGCACCCAACACTGTGTCGAGCATAGTCAACGTCAGCATCGGACGCTGGCGAGCGTCGATGACTGCTGTCAGCAGGTCTCGGACTGGCGGACGCAGGCGAAACACTGTTGCAGAGTCCGATGGTCATGACGTGGCGCGAGCTAGTTTTTCCAGGGAGCATCGGACGCTGATCTGCATCCGATGCAGGACCATCAGACGCGTCTGATGCGTTTTGGCCCTCTCTGGAACCTCTCTGCATGGTCATCGGACGTTGGGGTTGAGCGTCCGATGTGATAGTGCCGGAGCGTCCGGTGTGACACAGTAAAGTGCTGTATTGAGCAGAGGCATCGGAGCGTCCGATGCTAGGCATCGGTGCGTCCGATGCCACTTTAACCAGCGCGGGAAGGAATGTGACCGTTGGGATCTAACGGGCTGAATTCATAGCAGAGGGACACGTGGTGCTCATCGGAGCATCGGACGCTGGGGCAGCGTCCGATGGCCCCGACACCGGAGCGTCCGATGCTTCTGTTTCGGGCCCAACGGCTAGGCCGACTTGTGTGGCCTATTTAAGGGGCTTGGCCGGCTTGCTAGGTTTCTCTCTCGCACATTTTGATTCCTAAGCATTCTAGTGAGCCTTGGCAAGCCTCCCAACTCATCTCCCAAGTTGATTTGATCAAACCAAGTGAGATTGAGTGATCTAGTGCGTGATTTGAAAGAGTTCAATCTAGTGGCACTAGTTCTTTGCATCGGCATTGAGTTTTCTTGTTACTCTTGGCATTTGCCGGTGCCTAGACGGCTTGGAGGTGTTGAGGTGGTTGTTGGCAAGATTGGTGATTGTTCTTGGCCACCACCGATTGTGATTGTGAGAGGTCTTTGGAGCCTCACCTCGCCGGAGCGGCAAGAGGCATCCTTAGTGGATTGCTCGTGTCATTGAGCTACCTCACTAGTGGTAGATTGTTGTGGCGCTCTTTGTGAGCTTGGCTTTGCGCCGATTAGCCACCGGGTCACCTAGTGTTGGTCGACACAACGGGGAGTAGCGTGCCGGCAAGCACGTGAACCTCGGGATAAATCTTTGTCTCCCGAGTGCTTATTGTGATTGTGCCCCCATCTGGTGATTGGTCTCCATCTACACATTCTTGGTGATTGGCTTCAGAAGTGGATTTCACCGGTGATTGGCTCTCTACGTGGCGATCCCGAAGGCTCGGTGAATTCCCTCTATCTAGCTTATTTACTTTGTGTATTTACTTTGAGCTACTTCTTTTGTGTAGATATCTTTCTTGTTGTATATCTTTTGTCATATACCCTGTGTAGCTAGTTGTGAGTAGCTTGCTTAGTTTGTCTTTTGCACACACTTGTCTCATATACATTTTTGTATATCATACTTGTGTTAGAGCTATATTGTTTTATTCCGCATTTGTTATTAGCTCTAGTTGATTGTGTGACATAGAAATATTAGGTAGAATTGTTGGATAGGTGGCTTGCAACACTCTATTAGGCTAGCGCAAAAAGCTTCGCCATTTGTTATACTAATAGTGTTTGCCTAAGTATTTTTGTAGATTTTTAATTAGGCTATTCACCCCCCCTCTAGCCACCTTGGACCTTTCAGAAAGTCCTAGGGAAAAGATTTTTTGACGAGTTCTGGCTAGCTGGCGGGAATGATATGTCACTCATGCAATCCGCAGTGGCTCGCGGGAAGGTATTTTCTACCAACCACTTGAGATTTCGCTTGACTTCTCCGTCAACTATCGCTCTTTCTGCAGCGTCCTGAGGTTTAAGTGTTGCCTCTTCTGAGATTTGGCTCCTCTACGCAGACTGCGGAGGAGAAGGCGCACATTCGGCAGGTGTTTTTGGATTATATTTCTGAAAAACGAGCGCGCGAGGCCGATCCAGACGACGAGGCGAGTCCGCCCCCCTAATGATGGAGCCCCCGAGAGCTCGGCCGCCGCTGCTTCCCGCGATGCGAATGCTTCTCAAGACGCAGTGGTAGACGAATGACTTTTTCTAGGGCCCATTTTTAATGCGATGGTAGTTTGTTCTTTGGACCTTGTGTAAGATTTGGAACTTAAGTTCGAATGTTGTATCTTGAACAGGGCGCGGATGCGGGAACGTCGGACGTTCTCGACATCTGCCCATTAATGATTAGGTCCGGCGATATCTGTGTTGGTGGTGACCTGTGGAGGAGTTTCCGATCTAGGTTTCCGACGGCATCGCTTTCGGCTTACATGAGAAAACGCGCTAAGAAACTTAGACGCGCAGAAGAGCGGCTACGCGCTTTTTATGATACTTTCGACCCAAGCGAACTTGAGTCGAGGCGAATGAGGCGCGAGGCTTCGCGCGCGCCACCAAGCTTCGAGGGGGCCACGTTTATTAAGTTGGAACCCGAAGACGCCGTGCCTTCGCCAGACGAGAGGCGATACAACATTTTCCTTGGTCGCGGAAATAATTCGCGGCCCTGAATTACATTGTACAAACTTCACTTGGTCCAGTTTAATGGAAGGCGTCACCGAGGGTTCTGTCTTTTGGTGTTGGTAGTTGATTGCGGATACGCTTTCTCGCTCGCTTGTTACTTGGATAATTGTATGATTTGGTGCCTCACGCAGATTGCTGATTTTCACTGTGTCTTTAGCTCAATAGATGAAGCGGGAATCTTTTGCCGAGTGATTTAGTCACTGTCGTCCTACCAGTTCACGCGATAGCGCTTCCATTGCGGGTCCTTTTCGCCGAAGGCTTGGACGCGCCCGCCTTTACACAATTAGACGAGGGGCGTTGGCATTCGCGCGAGGGAGCTTTCGGTGCGAGCCCCTCGGCCGGTAGCAAAGACGCGCGCCCGCCCCCACTCAATAAGGCGAGGGGCGTTAGCATTCGCGCGAGGGAGCTTTCGGTGCGAGCCCCTCGGCCGATAGCAAAACGCGCCCGCCCCCGCTCAATTAGGCGAGGGGCGTTAGCATTCGCGCGAAGGAGCTTTCGGTGCGAGCCCTCGGCCGATAGCAAAGACGCGCCCGCCCCACTCAATAAGGCGAGGGGGCGTTAGCATTCGCGCGGGGGAGCTTTCGGTGCGAGCCTCTCGGCCGATAGCAAAAACGCGCCCGCCCCCACTCAATTGCGAGGGGCTTTGGCATTCGCGCGAGGGAGCTTTCGGTGCGAGCCCTCGGCCGATAGCAAAAACGCGCCCGCCCCCACTCAATTAGGCGAGGGGCGTTAGCATTCGCGCAAGGGATCTTCGGTGCGAGCCCCTCGGCCGATAGCAAAGACGCGCCCGCCCCCACTCACTTAGGCAAGGGGCGGTTAGCATTCACGCGAGGTAACTTTCGGTGCGAGCCCCTCGGCCGATAGCAAGGACGCGCCTGCCCCCACTCACTTAGGCGAGGGATGATAGCATTCGCGCGACTTCGCTCGATAATTCGGTTGACGAAAATGTCTTTATGAACACAACATGGGGAGGCGTACAATCGACTATGATTATGATATTGCTTCTGTTGTCATCTAGCAGCATGCTTGCTTTCGCTCGTCTCCTAGCCGCAGCTTAGGATGGATGTGTTACTTGATAGGGCCTTCGCCTAAAGTTACTGGATTGGTGACGGTAGCTAGACGCGACGCCGGTAACATAATCGTCAAAGTGAAACCCCGGTTCCTGTTGCCTCCTATTCGCATTTTGCTTTTGAGCCAACTTTTTGGGACTGATATTTGAATAGAATCGGTAGCTTTTGGATGGCTGGGAGGCTTACAACTTGGCGTTATTTATATCGCCCTGCCCCTGGTATGAAGTACTGCGTTAATCCCTTGGCTGTACTTTGAACGCTTGGTAGGTGAAAAGTTAGCGTGGCGTTTATGCTTTTGCAACTACTGGTGCCTGCCATGTGTCTTTGCTGACGTTGTGGACCCCATTGTGTTTTCTCGGCTTGGCTTTTACCGTCCTCCGTATTGTTGGAGGGACGGTTTGCTTTGCCCGCAGGCTTTCGTTTCGCCCTCTCGTTTATTGGAGGGTCGGTTTGCTTTATAGCCCAAAGGCTTTCGTTCCGCCCTCTCGTTTGTGGAGGGTCGCGTTGCTTTATAGCCCGCAGGCTTTCGTTCCGCCCTCTCGTTTTGTCGGAGGGTCGGTTTTTTCATAGCCCGAAGGCTTTCCGTTCCGCCCTCGCGTTTTGTCGGAGGGTCGGTTTGCTTTATAGCCCGAAGCTTTCGTTCCGCCTCTCGTTTTGTCGGAGGGTCGGTTGCTTTATAGCCCGCAGGCTTTCGTTCCGCCCTCTCATTTTGTGGAGGGTCGGTTTTTCATAGCCCGCAGGCTTTCGTTCCTCCCTCGCGTTTTGTCAGAGGGTTGGTTTGCTTCATAGCCCGAAGGCTTTCGTTCAGCCCTCTCGTTTTGTCGGAGGGTCGGTTTCTTCATAGCCCGAAGGCTTTCGTTCCGCCCTCTCGTTTTGTCGGAGGGTCGGTTTTTTCATAGCCCGCAGGCTTTCGTTCCACCTCTCGTTTGTTGGAGGGTCGGTTTTTTCATAGCCCGAAGGCTTTCGTTCCGCCCTCTCGTTTTGTCGGAGGGTCGGTTTTTTCATAGCCCGCAGGCTTTCGTTCCGCCCTCTCGTTTTGTCGGAGGGTCGGTTTTTTTTCATAGCCCGCAGGCTTTCGTTCCGCCCTCTCGTTTTGTCGGAGGGTCGGTTTTCACTTAGCCCGCAGGCTTTCGAGATTGTCGCTGGATGTGTGAAGGGTCTCTTTTGCCAAACCTCCGCGACATTCTCTTTTCACACATTTTTAATGACGCATGTCTCGAACCTTATGTTTGGTTGACTTCGTCTTTTACCGAGCCACGCGATGTTTTGGGGAATTATGTTTGCTTTCGCGATGTAGCGGTTACATTCGGCTGCCTCGTTAAAAACCTCGCACCCCGATGAAGGGCTTCCCCGGCGAGGAAAAGAGTGCAGCCGACCTTTGATTACAAGAATGGTGAAAGATGGAAAGGAAGTTTACATCGAAGTTCAAAAAGATAAGTTACGGGTAAAAACGGCGCAGATTGCTCGCATTCCATGTGTGGGCTGATTCTTCGCCCTTGTCATTCAACAACCGGAATACACCGGGTGCTGCCATACTTGCCACGATGAAGGGGCCTTGCCATTGCGATTGCAGCTTACCTTGCTTGACTGGCTGCCGAATGGTGACCATGTCTCCAGGCTTGATATCCTTTCGGACTATCGTCTTGTCCCTGTGATGCTTTGTTTTGGCATGGTACTTTTCGAGATTATCTGCAGCCTTCAGTCTTACTTCTTCAATAGTGTCGAGTTCGAGGTGTTTTTGTTCTTGGGTTGTTGGGGCCAACTCGGTTCGGAAGGAACCCCAGCTTTACCTCTTCCGGTGTGACTGGTTCCTCACCGTAAAGTAACCTAAACGAGGTGAAGCCGGTAGCTCTGGACCGTGAGATGTTGTGTCCCCACACAGCCATTGTTAAGGTGTTGGCCCACTTGCCTTTCGGCGAGTCATATAAGGATTTCGAAATTGCCGAGAAGATTAGGCCATTCGCTCTCTCGACAGCCCCGTTTGCCTGTGGGTAATTTACTGAGGCGAAGTTAAGCTTTATGCTGAGCTCATCACAGAAACTCCTGAATTCGGCGCAGTCGAATTGCTTCCCATTGTCGCAGGTGATGAATGACGGAACACCGAAGCGACAGATTACCCTCTGCCAGACGAATTTGGTTAAGGATGGAAGTTATGCTAGCAAGAGCCTTCGCTTCCACCCACTTGGTGAAATACTCGAGGGCAACTGCTGCGAAACGCAGGTTGCCCGAGCTGCTGTAGCGGTACCGACTATGTCGATGCCCCATCTTTGCAAAGGCCAGATCGGTACTATCGGCGTGGTTTCATTTGCTGGGGCTTTCTGATTTTTGGCGAACATTTGGCAACCTTTGCAACATTTTACCAACCCTCTGGCGTCTGATGCGGCGGAAGGCCAATAAAATCCTTGCCTCATTGCTCTATGCGCTATTTCGTGAGGACCTCTGTGCGCTCCGCACATTCCGGCGTGCATTTCTTCGAGTAGTTGAATGCCTTCGCGCTTGCTTATGCATTTTAGAAGAGGAGCTTTATCCCATTTTGAACAATTGCTCTCCGATGATTGAGTAACCTTTCGCTCTGCTGGCCATCCTTTCGGCATCCTTCCTCGACTCTGGCTCGTATGTCCCGGATAGATAGGCGAATATCTGCGACCTCCAGTCATCACTGGCGATAGCATGTACCGAACTTGGATGTTCTTCCTCCTCTTTCACTGCTTTGGCCGAAAGCACTTGATAGAAGACGTCTGGTGAAAGTGGTAGATTTTGTGCTGCGGCTTTGGCTAGTTCGTCTGCCTCTATGTTTTCGGCCCTTGGAATGTGACGTAAGGTAAAACCAGCGAAATACTTCTCCATTATTCTGATTGCTGCCAGATACTTGGCTAGCTCTGGTTCTCTTGCTGTGAAATCCTTTTCGGCGTGACCAACAACGACTTGGGAGTTCGACTTGACTATGCATCTTCTCGCTCCGATTGCTCGGAGCTTTCGTAAACCCAACAATACGGCTTCATATTCGGCGGTGTTGTTTGTTGTGAGGAATTGCATCCTTGCAGCAAATCTGACCTTCAGTCCTCTTGGTGGTGTGAGGATCGCCGAGACTCCGGCTCCAGCCATTCCCCATGCGCCGTCACAGTTCACTGTCCACACGGGCTCCTCGAATTCAAGTGTTGTGTCAAAAGCGGCGGGGGTCCAATCTGTTATGAAATCCGCCAATGCCTGCGACTTGATTGCGGATCGGTGTTGGAAGTCGATCACATATTCGTTTAGCTCCGCCGCCCACTTGCCAATTCGGCCGATAGCTTCGTTGTTGCGGAACAGGGCTTCCAATGGCTGAGCCAAAAGAACTATGATGTGGTGAGACTGAAAGTAGTGCTTTAGCTTTCTAGAAGCCATTACTACTGTGTAGACTATCTTCTCCACCTCTGAGTAATTCAGTTTTGCTCCCGAAAGGGCCTCGGAAATGAAGTAGATGGGAAACTGTGTCATCTTGTTTTGATGTTCCTTCTCCTCCACCAGTACTGCGCTTACGGTGGTGTGGGATGATGCGAGTACAGCAAAAGCATTGCTTCCGGCGACGGTTTAGATAGTGTGGTCAGTTTTGTCAAATACTCCTTTAGTTGCTGAAAAGCCTGCCGCTGCTCGTCCCCCCAATCGAAAGGGTCGGAGCTACGCAGAGTTCGGAAGAAAGGCAGCCCTTTTTCAGCGGACCTTGCGATGAATCTGTTTAAAGAAGCCAGCCTTCCTGTCAACTTTTGCACTTGCTTTCGGTTTGAGGGCGGTTGCATGCTGATGATTGCCGCTATCTTGTCGGGATTAGCTTCAATTCCTCTTGCCGATACCAGGCAACCGAGGAGCTTGCCTTTCTTGATGCTGAAAATGCACTTGTCAGGGTTAAGCTTCAAACCACTCTTTCGGAGATTGCCGAAAGTCTCGAGCAAGTCTGCCTGATGATCTTCCTGTCTATCGCTCTTGACCACTATATCGTCAGTGTAAGCCAACAAGTTTTTCTTTTTCTTCTGGTTTTCGAACACCTTGTCAGTCATCCGCGAGAATGTTGGGCCTGCATTCCGCAGCCCTTCCGGCATTCGTCGGTAGCAATATGTACCCGTAGGGGTGATGAAACTGGTTTTCTCTTCCTCGTTGGGATGAAGCCAAATCTTGTGATAGCCTGAAAAACAATCTAGCAAGCTCATTATCTCGCATCCGGATGCAATGTCGACAAGCTTGTCGATACGAGGCAAAGGATACGGATCCTTCGGGCAGCATTTGTTGAGGTCGGTGAAATCGACGCACATTCGCCATTTTCCATTCTTCTTTTACACCAAGACAACATTCGCCAGCCATTCGGGGTACTGGACTGGTCGGATTACTCCGCATCGAGTAATCTTTCCACTTCGGCTTTCGCCGCGTCTGCCCTTTCGTTTGACATCTTTCTTAGTTTTTGCTTTCTGGGCTTAGCGCCGCTTGCGATGTTCAAACTGTGTTGGGCGAGATCTCTGCTGACGCCTTGCAAGTCGCTTGCTGACCAAGCGAAAATGTCATTGTTGTTCGCAAGGAAGGATGCCAGAGTGTTCCTTTCTTCTTCCGGCATGCTTGACCCAATGTGCACGGTTTTTTCGGGCCTGGAGGCCGCGAGCGGAATTCTTACCGTTTCTTCGGCTGCTCCAACCTTGCATTCCGATGGGCTGACGATAGCATGCTCTTCGGTGGTTGTTTGCATTTCGTCTTTATTGGCCACCTCATTGATAAGGCTGTAGCCTGGGGTTGGTTTTCCCTCAATCTTCTAGAAGCTTGCTGATCTCCATGTATAGCATAATGCCGAAAGGGGATGGCATCTTCATGCACAGGTAGCTTTGCTTGGATGACAACGTTAAACTTGTTGGTGAAACCTCTGCCGAAAATGGCAGTATACGGATAGTCCATGTTTACTATGTCGAATGTCAGTGTTTCAGTGCAGACTCTTTCCCCTTCGGCGAAGGATACAGGGATTTGCTTTTTGCCGATAGCATCGATCTTTCTTCCTCCGAACCCGTACAGTGAATTGCCGGCGGGGTCCAAACTGCGCCTGTCGAATCCCATTGCCTCGAAAGCTTTGACGGACAGGATGTCTGCTGAACTTCCGGTGTCAATCAGAATGTTATGCAAGGTGAAATCGGCCACATTGGCCGTGGCGACGAAAGCGTCACAATGCGGGTAGTCGCGGACTTTGAAATCTGATTCGTCAAAGCATATCGGCGCTAGCGACCAAGTTGGCCTGTTCAGTGGGAGTCTTGGTGATACCGTCTGGACTCTTCGTTGATAGTCCCTTCTTGCTCTCTTACTTTCGTGCTCGAGATTAGATCCGCCCGTGATAGCGAAAATGTGGCCTCTTGACGGAAGGATGTTGTTGACTGCGCTAGTTTTGTTTTCCATTTCCTGCCCCTGCTGGTAGCCTGGCTGTGCTTGCTGCCCCTGAGGTTGGGTTTGAGCCGGAAGCATTGGTGGTGGCGTTGGCTGACGCTGATAATGCATAGGTGATGAAACTGCCACCGACTGCGGCGCAAAGACCGGAAGATGATAGCCCTGATACGCCGGATTGTACCAATGTAAATTTGGGGATGCATGTACTGCGGAGGATGCATGGGTGCGCCTGCGTAATTCTACATGCTGCCGCCCAATCAGCTGTCGGGTCTTGCGAATTGTGAAAAACATGCTTTGAGCTTTCGGCAGAGGCTAGCTTGATCCTTATCTTTCAGCTCTTTCGCCATCTTGCTGTATTTGCAGTCCCGAGTGGTGTGACCGAAATTGCCGTCACAAATGATGCAATATGGTGGCCTGGGTCCTCTTCCGCGTCCTCTACTGTCTCGTCCGCCGCGTCCTGTCCTTCCACCGTGCCTCCCTCCGCGGAACGGTTGATCAAGCCCTCTTTGGGGCTGAGAGTCAGCCATGTCAGGCCTCTCCGTGCCTGTCGCTGATTGTGCTGGTTCTTCCTGCAAATTGTTGATTGAACGAAAAGGCCTGACAATCCTTTGATTCGGCACGGGCGGTGGCCTACTTGCTTTCGTCGCTTGCCTCTGCGTCAGGCGCGCGGCCTTGCGTCGCCGAAAGTCATCATCCGACCTCGCGTACGCATTCATTACGTCGAACAATTCCTTGACATCTTTCGGCGGCTCCCTGGACAAATGAGCGGCGCACTGCCCAGTCCCCAAGCCTTCGATGGCTGCTGCGATCACTGCGGCTTCCGGCACATTCGGGGCTTGAGCTTTCAGCTGGATGAAACGTTTGAGGTACTCCGAAAGTGGCTCATCGTCTTGCTGGGTGCAATTCATGAGATCCCGCGTGGTCTTGACATCCGGTCGGAATCCTTGGAAGGTGGCCAGCAGTTCGGCCTTCAGCTGTGCCCATGAATAGATAGACAATGGCTTGAGGGTAGTGTACGAATTGTGGGCCACGTCTTCGACTGCCAGGATGAGAGATTTTGCTAAAGCCTGATTGTCTCCGCCTGCCGGAAAAACAGTTGTCTCGTAGCTTGCCAAGAACTTGCGTGGGTTCGCTTTACCGTCGAAAGTCGGAATGCGGGGCTTGTAATTGAGTGGCCACGGATGAGCTTGCAACTCCCTCGAGAGCGGAGAGGTTTCGTCGATGGCATTGCTGAAAGCTGGCGGTTGCTCTCGCCTTGGTATGAATGCGTTTTCTTGTGCTATCGGATTTGGGTCCGCCCTGGCCCTTTGCAGCTCCTGAATTTCCTTCTCGAGTTGCCTTCTCTACGCCTCAGCTCGCCGAATGGCGTTGCGAGTCTCATCTTCTCTTGCTTTCGCCGCCAACTGCTGCTGCAGCTGGTCTCTTTGCAACAACAGCCTTTTGATTTCCCCTTGCTGCTGGGCCAGCGTCTTGATTGCTTGGGCGTGTCTTGTGATTTCGTCATCGTCTTCATCCTCATCAACTCGTCCTCGACTCGTCCTCGACGTGCCCATCCGTCATGCCGTCTCTGCTCAAAATCCGCTGATCCTGAGGCTGCACGCCCTGGCTCGTCGATGCTCCCGGCGGCGGCTGCGCTTCTATCGACAGAGCGCCGCCGAAAGGAGGTGGCTCTGCGACTGCGTTTGGTGGAACCTGGTTAGCTGGGACTGAAACCGCGATGGTGTCGAAAGCATCCTTTCTCGCGGCGATCGTCTCCGGATTGTCGACCGTCTTCGGCGCTTTCCTTGGTGGCATGGTAAGCTCGGGCGACAACCACGGTGGGCGCCAATGTTGTTTCGGGTCCAAAGCCCCGAAACAGCGGGTTGTCGCACGAGCGAATGCACAGAACGAAAGTGGAAGTAAACGCCATAAAAGAATGAATCAAGTCAAGTGAACAGTGTTCTCCCCCCTCCCGCGGGGAGGTCGGGAGCTTTTTATATTGAACTAGATCCACGTGAAAGTACAAGATTGCCCTTCTCAATCACTCTACTATAATTACAAAGATGCCCTATCCAACTACTCTGTAGCCGTTCAGCGCTCTCTCCGGGCGCTGGGGGCACCATTGTCACTTCGGCCTCTGGCGGGCCCAGCTCCCCCGGCTCTCTTCCCGACCGGTGGGCCCGCTCTCCCTGACCCATGCTTCCGTCGACCTGCGAAAACTCACGGACAAACAAAATCGTAAAGACGAAATCTCCCGCCGGAGACGCTGGGTTCCTTTCGCACGAAGCCTCCGCCGTACTCCCGGCCGCGAGCCGAAAGGCGCGCTACCGCGCGCCCTTTCGCGCGAAGGCGTTGCCTTCCCTTGATCCGCGGGCTGAAAAGCGCGCTATCGCGCAAATGTTGCGCCTCCGCCCGAAGGCGACGCCTTAACTTGGCCAGCGAGCCGAAGGGCGCGCCACCGCGCGAGTGTCGCGCTACCGCGCGAATGTTGCCTTCCGCTCAGAGACCGTCGTCGCTCGGTGTTGCGGGTCGAAAGCGCTTGCTTTCGCGCGAATGGTACCTTCCGCACGAAAGCACTGTCATCTTTCGGTAAAATGCGGGTCGGAGGCACCTGCGGTCTGGGTGCCGCCCCAACAATCCTGGTTCGGGCAAAGAAGGCCCTACGTCCAGCGGGGGGGAGGAGGTTCTTGTATTACTTGCACCTAAGTGCTTGTACAGGCACAATACAGCTCAACGGCGTAGACCTGTCTGGACTCGTGTGTGTGCGTGTACGTCAGACCTGTGTGTCGTGAAGACCGTGTACGCGTGTGCCCTGCGTGGTGCCTGTGACGTCCTAGAGCGAGAGGGCAGGCCCTGGTGTCCTCTTTTATAGACTAGAGGAGGCAGGGTTACAAATGAGCGGCATGTACAACGCCCAATACGGCGGAGGGTAGGAAGTCCGTCTTGTCGGGGTCACTGGAGCCGGCGTGGGTGTTGCTGTTGAGGCATCCTTGAAGCGCGGCCTCCATTCCGGGCGCGGACGTGGAGGCGTGGCGACGTGGAGTCCGTGCAGCGCCCATTCCGGCACGTACAGGATGTGGCAGGGCGCCTCCGGGTCTTGGGGTACCTGTCCTCCAATAGCATGAAAGCAGTTAGGGCTCGAGGGGCGCGGAGCCGTCCTCGAGGTGGCGCCTACGGGGGGGCTCGAGCCCCCGCAGGTATGGGCAAGTCCCGGATAACCCGGCCGTACAGCGGGAATCCAGGTCTCGAGATGTGGCTCGAGCCTGCTACAGTGCAGGGTATGGCCTAACAGTGCTGTACTTGTGCCTTTTTGGCCATGCTTGCGGTGAAAAAGGAGGCTTGACTCTGGCTCCGGTTCACTGTGGCACACGTTGTGTTCCAGAGGATGTGACCGGAGTAGGTGGACGCATTAATTGCGCAGTGTGGGGCCGGTATCCAATGTCCGGTGCTGCTCGAGGGGGGTACGACGTGTCTCGAGGGATAGGTTTTCGTGTTAGAGAGGTTCGAGGTCCCCACGTTGGTCTCGAGGGACGGTGCACGGCTGTAGCGGGCTCGAGGTCTACGTGCCAGGGCTCGAGAGGTGAGCTACCATGATGCGATTGGTAAGGCTTTGGCGGGCCTGGGCTTCTCGGCGGCGGACCAACGTTGTAGGCCTCGAGGGGTTGGACTAGTTAGGTCTCTTATTAATTGGTGCTCTAGGTTTAACTTATTTGTTTTGCGTTCATTGGGGTACCCCTTTTGTGGTCCCCCGATAGTAGCCCCCGAGCCCTTGTTCGAGTGCTAGCACTCGAGCAGGGGCTCCTTACCGGGATCTCGAGGGTTAGCTAACTGATTCTCGAGGGTTTGGTTGTTTTGATTCCGTGGGTGTCGTGCGAGCGACACCCGTGGGTGTAGCCCCCGAGGCCACGGGGGAGTGGTTAGGACTCTCTCGTGGGCTTTTTCACGAGTGTGAGTGTTAGTTACGTTTTTTTTAGGTTCGGGAGTGTCGAGCCCCCAAGTTCTTTGACCCTCTTTCGTCGAGGGGTGCCAGGCTGAACCGACCGGTCGGCTCTTCGAGCTGTCCGGCACGCCAATTGCCCTGGCTTGTCATCCCGCGAGTCATTTCGATCAGATGCGAGGGGGGATGCCCCGTACTACCACGAGCGGGCGAGTATCAAGGTTCCCGGTTGTTGGAAACACACTTGCCCCACCTCCGCACTTGTGCTGGGGAGTGGCGAAGGTGACCAAGTGTCGGGAGCAGTAGCGAAGGCTAAGGAAACGAGGGCAGAGTTGCTGCGGCTCTATTCGCCAAAAAGGATCATTTTTTTCTTACACTGTTCACCCCCCGGTATTTATAGGGGATACCAAGGGGTGCCGACCAAATTACAGTAGGGTACAAGAAAGATTCCTCTGCGCTACTCATACAGAAGGGCAAACTCGTACAAACACAGTCGGAGCCGAAACCCTAGCTTGCTTTCCATGCGCCCGCCGCCGCTCGGTTCACGCTCACCCTGATGGAAAGACGAGGGCCGACCTTCGTTTTGCGGAGGTATCCACCCAGTTGCAGAGTTTGAGGTTCCTCGCCACCAGTTGGGTCTGGGCCTCTTGGCGAAGGTACGCGGGATGCGCGAGGGTCACTCCCAGCGCTCTTCACGCCCCTTTCCTGCAAAAAGCACCTGAACACCTCCGAAGGTTGGGTCAGTATTCAGAGGTTTGATTGGCGATCTGAGAGACTTAACAGGATGAAATAGGGGGGTAGGCGGCGAAGGTGCGCGGGACGCGCGAGGGCCGCTTTGTTTAGCCAGCCTGCGTGGTGCCTCTGTCGAGGGCCCCTTTCCCCAACAGTAGCCCCTCGTTGTCTTGGATCTAAAGAACCGTATTTAGGCCCAAGCAGCGCCTTTCAACGGGAAAGAGACGGGACCCTCGGCAGCGACGCCCGCGGCTGCTTTTGGGCCGGGCCGTAGTATTGTTTTTTGAACTGTAGGAGTCCGTTTCGTTTTTTGTGCCGTGGCTTTTTTGGTTTTCGTGCCGGTGTTATCGGGTGGGGCGTCCGCCACCCGGTCTATAAATAGAAGGGGTGGGTGAGGAGTTTGGATTGTGCCCTCCTCTGCTATAGCCATCCTGCTGTTGCAATTTGCTTGTAGCGAAGGTTTGTTTTAGCTTGTCTGCGAGGGTCGAGACAGGCGTTCGCTGTTCGGTAGCGTTAGCAGCTGAAGAGATGGCTAGGTTGAAGCAAACTGCTCGCGCTGTTTCTCCCATAGCCGCGGATGAGGGGATTACCTTCGAGTTCGGACTCAGCCGAGTTTGCACCATGGAGATTGCGTCTTATGTCAGGTGGGGTTGGATTGAGGAAGGTAAAGCGAGGACCAGTGCCGGGGAGACGGTGCCGAAGCCGGACGCAGATGAGGTTGTTGTATTTGAGGAATTTTTTTCAGCCGGTCTTCGCTTCCTGTTGACTCTTTTGTGACCTCGGTTCTGCGAAGGTTCAACTTGCGCTTCCACCAGCTCACACCCTCGTGCTTTACAAAGATGTCAGTTTATATCTGGGGTGCCGCTCTCAGGGTATTGTTCCTCATGTTGAGGGGTTTGTTCAGACCCATCGAGTGCACATGCAACCTCGCAGATCTCGGATCGCGGAGGTAACACCAGTCTTGGACAGTTTGCAGTATACACTTTTTGCCATCGTGCTGGGTCGGAGTTGCCGGTGCAAGCCCAGAAAAATAAGTGGACCAGTGGGTGGCAGGAGTCCTGGTTTTACTATAAACTTAGTGGGAATGCAGAGCTCTGTTGATATTTGGTAACGCAATTAGGAAATAGGATCCGCAAGCGCACGGATATCGGTGAGCACTTCACCCGAGAATAAGTCCTGGGTATCGTATTTATATTTTTACCACTAGGAGAAAAGGTGCATCTGACTAACCAAATCTATTACTACTAACCTTTAGGCTACAAACCACTATGACTCGATATAAGTGATATAGAGAAGACTACAACCGCACTCTTCTTCTAACCTTGGTAAGGATGATCTATTGTTCTATTGGGGAGGCTGACGGAATCTAGACACCACAAAGGATGTTCAACCCGCACCTATAAACCCTATCGATCCTGCTAACGGGATATGGAATCCAAAGGTAACTCGGAAATGTCACGTTCCTCGCTACTACCACGATCCAGCTAGACGAGGGGATATCTATGAGTATCCTAGCTTAAACACCACGTTTACGCCAGAGATGATTACTCTAAACTCTACGCGAAGAGATCAAAGTAAACTCATAAACCAAAGAACAATAAAACAAAGAACTTACTAGAATTTAGAAGTCGAAATACTGAAGAATCCTGAGAACAAGCCTCGGGCTAGGAGAACTTGATCCCGCAGGTACAACCTCGGAGTAGACACCGACAGGCCGGCTTCCTCCGATCTACACCTCCACTCTATCTCTCTTAATCTAGTAGAACTAATTCTACTTCACATTGGATGCTACGCCCCTAGAGGTGGGAACCTAGAGGAACCTCTCTCTCTAAACCCTAACTTTTGATATGCAACTGAATAATGAATTGGGGTCTCCTGTGCCAGGGGCCAGGGCCTTGCTTATATAGTCTTTTCCGGTGAATCTGGACCGTTGGATCAAACCGACTTAGAAAGGACGGTTTTCCTTGATCCTCAAAGGCGGTGGAGCATAATCCGCGAGATTGAGCCTGATTGGCTGCAGGCACAGGGCGGGCGCCCTGGGGGGTAGGGCGGGCGCCCTGCCTGTGGGCCCGTTCCGCCTCCGCTTCGGTCGTGTTGCTTCTGGACTCTTCCTGATCGAGGAAAATTGGCCGCCAAGTTAATATCCCGTCATTAATCCGACATGTGGGCCTATTTTCCATATTATCTGATAACCCCCTGCAGAAATAGATAAACAGCAAAACTCGTGGAATTCTGTCAGATCAAACCCTAATTATAGGTGTTGCTTGCATATAGGTCCTTTTCTTTATTTATTTGATAGCTATAATTGATACTTAAGAACCGTCAACAAACACCCCCATACTTAGGCTTTTACTCGTCCTCGAGAAAAGGTTGGTTTAAGAAACATCTGGGGTTAAAAACTTTGCAAAGCATTCTTTTCATACCTGCAGGGTGTTGTAAAAATCCACTGTGCACTGTAGTCAGGGAAATATATGGTTAGAGTAGAGAGCCTTTCTTCTTCTCAACTCTGTCACTTGGAGTTTTTGCATATTTTTGAAAAGAAAACTTAGCATACCTTTATCCTCATAGGTGCTCTCAGAATCACTCATTATCTTTTTATATATATCTCACTGAGGCTGTTTTGATTTTGCAACAATTCTTTAAGCATACATACCTTGCATTTATTGTATGGTCAAAACGGGATCCGAGGAGAGGAATGCCATACTCTTAGATCAAAGACTTCGAAAATTAAAAACTTGTCACTCTTACTGGCATATTGCTTATTAGAGGGACCATGGGCTATCATTTTCTTTTCATCATATTTTTATCATATCTCATTTTTTTTTTTTTTGGGTGGATACCGAGGTACCCCTAATTCTACTGCCGGACACTTGTCCATTTTTTTCTGCGAGGTTGTCGAGCACTTGCTCCTTTTTATTTCCTCGATATATTCATAATTTTGCATAGCCCATGCCTCTAACGCAATAATACTTCGGAAGAGTGAATCTTTCTGAATAAAAATGTCTTGATCTTGGGAGTATGATAAATCTCTCAACAAGGGTCTAACTCATTTTGAGCAAACTCAATACAAAGTAGATAGCTATAGTTATGTTTAGCAAGCTTATAAAACATGAGGATGGTAGCTATAATTTTAAAGTTTTTGAAATAAATTCTCCAAGCAACAAAGATATTAAGAATAAGGTACTCATACTCTTGCCATCTTACATTCCACAATGACTTTAGCAATACAGGGTTTTGAAATAATTTTAATAATTGCAGGTTTTCAGGAAGGATCACAGGGTGAGATCATGATTATGAGTATTTTTATCTTTTTAGTTCATTATGTTAAAAGAGAGACAATAATTCTACACAACTATAGTGAGTGTATGAATGCATAATAACAGTGTGCAGAGTGTGTACCTGAATCGTGGAGTGGTGTGATCGAAGTGTGCGTGGCATGTCGGGGGATCTCCCCCATACTTGTTTTCTGCTTTCTTGCACAAAGTAGTCATAAAGTAGAGACACAAACATACTAATAATAATCTTTATTAATCTTGAGGCATTTATTACAACCGAATAATAATAATAACCGAATTATAGTGATAGATCTAAACCGAATATAAGCGAACCTAATAGAATCTAATAATAAGATAAATAGCCTCAAGATCTACTCTAGATAGCTCAGCGACGCTCAAGCTTCCTAACCCTCTTCTCTAAGTCGACGTTTTGCCTTCTTAGCTCGGCAATCTCCCTATCTAGCCTTAGGATTGTAGTGTTGTGGTTGTTGACCTTCCGCTCTAAGGAGATGTGGGAGCCTTGAATGTTTATGACCTGGTCCTTTAGCTCCCGTAGCTCGACATCTACGTCTGCAATGGTCCTGCGGCGCTTGGGAGGCATGTCGTGAGCTCGGAGGCCATGCTTGGACGCCTCCTGAGGTGGGATGAAGCGAACTTGAGCTGCCCTCACGCCCTCGAAGTAAGGTCTCTCCTCCGTGGTGTAGCGGACGCTGGAGATCTCGCCGCTCCGGTTGGTCTTCACTCCGACGACCCGCTCATTGGGTCGTGGCGGCAAGATCTTTGTTCCGGCGGACACCTTGACGATCTCCTTCCCCTTCAATGATGAAGAGGAGCCTTCAAGAAGCAGGGGCTGCGTAGGTGCAGTAAGGACTGGGCGAGCAAAGAAGGATTGGGCAGAGCTGCGCTGGCGTGGTGGTATGGCTTCTAGTTGACGCTCGGTGTTGGCCGGGATGAGAGCGAGGGCGTCGGGATCTTCCTTGGGCTTCTTGTTGAGGTCGTAGGGAACGACTTCCCAATCGTCGTGGTACTCTTTGGCCATTGGAGCAGCAGGGATTTAAGCTAGATCTAATTGAGGAAGAAGAGAAGGCTTGAAAGAATTTGTGCTAAAAGCTGACGTCAGGGGGCTTGTTTATATAGGGGGTAAAAAACTGCCTTGTAGATGGTCGGGAGTCTCTTCCATTGTCACCGACAATGGAGTTTTCCAGATAGCAACGGGCGAGGTTATCGCGTGGGAGAAGTCCGGAGCCGAGGGGAGGCAGAGGCAGGGCGCCCGCCCTCATCCTCAGGGCGCCCGCCCTGTTCCTGTCTCCGCTGCGGGCCCGCTTCCTCTAGCGTGTTTCTAACCATATTCTTATCCCGAAAAATATATTTTTGGCCCAAAAACGTCAGATTAAAAATGTCGGGCTTTAATTATTAATTGGAAGGTAAAAATTGATCACGTCTATTTCTTCCAATTCTTTATTGGGCTCTAAAAATAATTTAAGACGTTGACCATTTACCTTGAATAACGTACCTTCGTCATTTTGAAGTGTGATAGCTCCGTGAGATGATGAATGAATTACCTTGAATGGTCCTTCCCATTTGCTCCGGAGCTTTCCATGCCCGAAAAGTTTCACCCTGGAATTAAAAAGTAATACCTTATCTCCGGGCGAGAACTCCTTCTTCTTGATCCTCTGTCATGCCATCTTTTGACTCTTTCTTTGTAGATTTTTGAATTGTGATATGCTTTTTCCCGCCATTCTTCCAACTCTGATAATTGCATTCTTCTATAATTTCCGGCGATGTCTAGGTCCATGTTCCATCTCTTTATGGCCCAGTGTGCCTTGAATTCAAGTTCGACAGGTAGGTGGCAAGTCTTCCCGTACACCAATTGGTATGGAGACATTCCAATTGGGGTCTTGTATGCTGTCCGGTAAGCCCAGAGTGCATCGGGTAACTTGTCCTTCCACGCCGTTCCCATCTCATTTACCGTCTTCTGAAGAATGTTCTTGATTTGCTTGTTGGAAGTTTCTGCTTGGCCACTTGTCTGAGGATGATAAGGAGTAGCAACGTTGTGACGGATTCCATGTCTTGATAGATAGTGCTCGAAGCGCTTGTCTATGAAGTGTGATCCTCCATCACTTATTACTACTCTAGGAACTCCAAATCTTGGGAAAATAATTTCCTCAAACATCCTCTTTGAACTGATGTTGTCAGCATGTTTGCAAGGTAGTGCCTCTACCCACTTGGAGACGTAGTCAACCGCCACCAAGATGAACTCACACTTCTTTGATGGGGGAAATGGACCCATGTAGTCTATTCCCCAGACATCAAAGAGCTCAATCTGAAGGTTGTTGGTGAGTGGCATGGCATCCCTTGTATTTATATTTCCGTGCCTTTGACATGGCCCACATCTTCTGATATATTGCTTCGTGTCATCGTACATTGTAGGCCAGTAGAATCCACACTGCCAGATTTTTGAATGCGTACGGAATGCTCCATAGTGACCTCCGTATGGTGATGAGTGACATCTGTCGATGATCTTCAATCCTTCCTCGGTGGTCACACATCTTCTGAGTAAGCCATCAGCGCATACTCGGAAGAGGTAAGGTTCATCCCATATATGTGAACGACTTTCTTGAATAAGCTTCTTCTTGTTTGCTCCGGGTGGTACATAACCTGAAACCATAAAATTAACAATATCTGCATACCAGGGGTCAGATCTGTTAATCCCGTAAAGCATGTCGTCCCGGAGTGAGTCATTAATGGGGGGTTCCTGTGGATTCTTAAAGTACATTCTAGACAAGTGATCAGCAACAGAATTTTCTACTCCCTTTTTATCTTTTATTTCTAAGTCAAATTCTTGGAGTAATAAAATCCATCTAATCAGGCGAGGTTTAGCATCTTTCTTAGTGAGCAAATATTTTAGTGCAGCATGATCAGTGTAAACGATTATCTTAGCTCCAACTAAGTAAGATCTAAATTTATCAATGGCAAAGACAACAGCCAGAAGCTCTTTTTCAGTGGTTGCATAATTAAGTTGAGCTCCTGTCAAAGTTTTACTTGCATAAGCAATTGCATGATGCTTTTTGTCTTTAGTTTGTCCCAAAACTGCCCCCACAGCATAATCACTAGCATCACACATAATTTCAAAAGGCAACGACCAATCAGGGGGTTGAATGATTGGTGCAGAGATGAGTGCTTGCTTTAATAAATTGAAAGAAGTTAAACATGCATCATCAAATTCGAAAGGAGCATCCTTGGCTAGCAAAAGAGTAAGTGGTCTAGCAATAAATGAAAAGTCTTTTATAAATCTGCGATAAAAACCAGCATGGCCAAGAAAGCTTCGAATTCCTTTTATATTCACAGGTGGAGGTAGTTGTTCGATTACTTCAATTTTAGCTCTGTCTACCTCAATACCTCTTTCAGACACTAAGTGTCCTAGCACTATACCTTCCCTAACCATAAAATGACATTTTTCCCAATTAAGGATTAAGTGCTTTTCTTCACATCTTTGCAAAACCTTATCTAAGTTTTCAAGACAACTCTCAAAAGTTTTTCCATAAACTGAGAAATCATCCATAAAAACTTCCATAATCTCTTCAATCATATCAGAAAATATAGACATCATGCATCGTTGAAAAGAAGCTGGTGCATTACATAACCCAAAAGACATTCTACGATAAGCATACGTTCCATATGGGCATGTAAAAGTGGTTTTGCTTTGATCATCAGGATGGATAGGGATCTGATGATACCCTGAATATCCATCTAGAAAACAGAAGAACGAGTGGTTTGCTAATCGCTCTAGCATCTCATCTATGAAAGGTAAAGGAAAATGATCCTTTTTCGTGGCTTTATTGAGTTTTCTATAGTCTATGCACATCCGCCACCCAGTGACGGTGCGTTGAGGAATTAGCTCATTCTTCTCATTAGTGACAACAGTCATGCCTCCCTTTTTAGGCACAACTTGTACTGGGCTCACCCACTCACTATGCGGCACAGGATATATAATCCCTGCATGCAGCAACTTTATAACTTCCTTTTTAACTACCTCTCTCATCGCGTTATTAAGTCTACGTTCACGTTTGTGTCTCGTTGTACTCTCTGATTGATGATGATTTCGCTGATTCCTGTGAGTATTCTTGCGAGATATCTGTTTCGCAGAATGTCATTATTCAGAGTTGTCAAGAACGGTCATTAATCGCAGAGTTTCTCCTGATGAGTTTATCACTAATGATCACGGAACTCTGGATTATCGTTTAGGAAAGCATATTTAAGACCAGGTGGTAAAGTTTTAAGTTCTATGGGGGTCTGGGCGTTTCTGCAAACTCATCTAAAGGTTCAGGTTCAGAAGGTTCGGCCTCTTCTTCAATGAAGAAAGGAGCTTCCTCTTCTAAGTCTGGGTCATCTAAAAGCTCTTGAGATGCAGCCTTAACCTCCTCCATAGGATCAGGCAAAAGATATGGCTCGGTCTTATTATTCAAGGAATGAGTTATTGTGATTGGAAGTTTAAAATTCTTCCCTAAAGAAATGTGTAGCTTTCCAGTTTGACCTTCATAAAGGAGTCTTCTGAAAGGTTGTCCTATCAACAGGTTGAAGTCCCATGTATCAAAGATATAAAAGTTCAAATGAACCATGGAGCCTTCTACCATAAAGGGTAGGACATTAATAATTCCAAGACTGGGGACTAATCGTCCTGAAGATTCCTTCATGACTTTTGTTGTGGGGGTTAAAACAAGTTTTCCAATAAATTGAGTGCAAAAGCTTCAGACATGATATTGATCCCCACAACAGGATTATAGAGAGCGTCAAATTGATCAGAATTATAAGCACAGCGTATAGTTATAGAAGGTGTATCCAATCGGATTACTTCAGAGGAAAGCTCTGACTCCTCTAACCATTCGCTACTCATAACTGAGATAAGCTCTCTCAATTGACGTTCACTTGGTAAACAAATACTAAACTGGCCGTTTTGGGGTCGGTCTATAGAATGGTAGTTTGAAATATTTCCAAAATCGGCAAAAAGATCGGATTCTATGTCCAGTATGAAATCAGGTGGTGGAATTTCTTCCTTTTGTGACTCAGAACCTGGGATAGCTAAAGTAGATGAAAATTTGGCAGAGTGTCTACTTCGGCTTCGTCGGTTTTGTCATGGAGGGCATTATCCATCTCGGCTTCTAAGATTCTATTCAAAATCCCCTTAGCTTCATCTGTAGGGATTCGAAAGAAAGAACCTCTAGCCATAGTATGTAGCATTTGTTTATTTTCTTTTTGAAGACCTCTAAAGAAGTGAAATAAAAGAACAGTGTCTTCAAGCAAAAGTTTTGGACCAGATTCTAAAAGATCAGAAAAACGTTTCCAGGATTTTCCCAAAGTTTCATTATCTTTTTGTTTAAAAGATAGGACTTCGAGTCTAAGGTCGCCCGTACGGTCAAGGGAATAGAAATCTAGACAAAAGTTGGCTCTTAAAACTCCCCATTCACCTTGTTGTTGACCTACCTTCTGACTATACCATCGTCTAGCTTCTCCTCTTAAAGAAAAGGAAAAAGCTTCCAACGTAAAGTCTTATCAGAGATGCCATCAATGCGAAGACAATCGCATGTCTGTTCAAAATCTCTAATATGAAGGTAAGGGTTTTCGTCTTCCTTTCCCGAAAAAGATAAGTTTTGAATCATCGCAATCAACCTTGAACTTAACTTATACTGGGCTGTTTGGATAGGTTGTGATGACTCCCATGGTAAAAGGTCAGTTGCTGAAGGTGTTGCGGCATCAAAGATGGATCTAGAATCTTGGTTTTCCATTTTTTGTAAAAAGAAAAAGGAAAGTAAGAATGAAAAAGATAAGAAAAGATAAAAGTATAGATACAAGCTAGTAGTAAGATTAAAGTTATCTCAGCAAACCGTCTTTCTCCCCGGCAACGGCGCCAGAAATGCTTGTTGATATTTGGTAACGCAATTAGGAAATAGGATCCGCAAGCGCACGGATATCGGTGAGCACTTCACCCGAGAATAAGTCCTGGGTATCGTATTTATATTTTTACCACTAGGAGAAAAGGTGCATCTGACTAACCAAATCTATTACTACTAACCTTTAGGCTACAAACCACTATGACTCGATATAAGTGATATAGAGAAGACTACAACCGCACTCTTCTTCTAACCTTGGTAAGGATGATCTATTGTTCTATTGGGGAGGCTGACGGAATCTAGACACCACAAAGGATGTTCAACCCGCACCTATAAACCCTATCGATCCTGCTAACGGGATATGGAATCCAAAGGTAACTCGGAAATGTCACGTTCCTCGCTACTACCACGATCCAGCTAGACGAGGGGATATCTATGAGTATCCTAGCTTAAACACCACGTTTACGCCAGAGATGATTACTCTAAACTCTACGCGAAGAGATCAAAGTAAACTCATAAACCAAAGAACAATAAAACAAAGAACTTACTAGAATTTAGAAGTCGAAATACTGAAGAATCCTGAGAACAAGCCTCGGGCTAGGAGAACTTGATCCCGCAGGTACAACCTCGGAGTAGACACCGACAGGCCGGCTTCCTCCGATCTACACCTCCACTCTATCTCTCTTAATCTAGTAGAACTAATTCTACTTCACATTGGATGCTACGCCCCTAGAGGTGGGAACCTAGAGGAACCTCTCTCTCTAAACCCTAACTTTTGATATGCAACTGAATAATGAATTGGGTCTCCTGTGCCAGGGCCAGGGCCTTGCTTATATAGTCTTTTCCGGTGAATCTGGACCGTTGGATCAAACCGACTTAGAAAGGACGGTTTTCCTTGATCCTCAAAGCGGTGGAGCATAATCCGCGAGATTGAGCCTGATTGGCTGCAGGCCAGGGCGGGCGCCCTGGGGGGTAGGGCGGGCGCCCTGCCTGTGGGCCCGTTCCGCCTCCGCTTCGGTCGTGTTGCTTCTGGACTCTTCCTGATCGAGGAAAATTGGCCGCCAAGTTAATATCCCGTCATTAATCCGACATGTGGGCCTATTTTCCATATTATCTGATAACCCCCTGCAGAAATAGATAAACAGCAAAACTCGTGGAATTCTGTCAGATCAAACCCTAATATAGGTGTGCTTGCATATAGGTCCTTTTCTTTATTTATTTGATAGCTATAATTGATACTTAAGAACCGTCAACAAGCTCTGCGGCGAGCTTTCGCCACTTGGTGATGTTAGCGCCGAAGCTATGATGAGCTCCGAGGCTCACGCTTGTGTTGATTGTTTGAGGGTTGTGGCGCGGTCTCAGTGTGCTCGCGACTTGGTCGAGGAGTACTGTTGTGCTAAGATTTGGCCCCTCAGCCGGAGACAGGCGTGGTTTGCAGTCGGGGAAGACTCGAGGTATGAGGGTAGGGGCTTGAAGAAGCCGAAGGTTGACCTTGATAAGGTTTGGGATAAACTTCTGAAGAAATTTCCCAGGCGAGAAGATGGGGTCGAAGCAGTCTACTACAAGCGTGTTCAGGGGTGGGCGGTGGAACTTGTTGGAAAGCTTTCCACGTTGGAGACTAATGCGATCCACAGCTCGGTAGGTAGCGGAGGTCGGGTTAACAGGATGTTTGACAGTCTTGGGGTTCAGTATGTGAATTGGCCTGCTCCGTCGAGCGAAGATGCGCCAAAGAAAAGGAAACGTGCTTCTGCGGAGGGGGAAGTTGTTTCTCGGCGCCGAAGAGGGGTCGTGGCCGAGGACGCGGCGGCGCCGGTGTCGAGTCGAGTTAAAACACTTGCGACGAAGGTCGCCATCGGTTCGGGAGGTAACGCCACTTCCTCATCCTCGGCCATTGTTTCGAGCGGCCGAGGCACTGGGAAGACTGGAGGACGGGTGCCCCGCGGGCGGTATTGGTGCTTTGGTTCAAATCTCGGATGACGAGGGTGGCTCCGATGATGATGAGGAGGAAGGGGAGAAGAAGAAGAAAAGGAGGGCGGTACTGAAGAGGACTCCTCCGACGAGGATAGTGATACGTCAAGTAGCGAAGGTAACTCCGATGAAGACGTATCCATCGAGGACGCTCGAGGAAAAGGAATAGCCTTGTCCAGTGTTGGTGCTGCGGTTGCGCGAAGCATTGATGATATCATACGGGACTTTGAGCCAGAGAGTCCTCCGCGAGGGTCGTTTCCCGAGTTTGCTGGCTCGCACATTTGGGTTGAAGGTTTTGAGTTTAAGGGTGACGTCGATCGATCGGACCGGACCCCGGGGAAGAGGCCGTATGGCGAGGCTAGCCGGTCATGTCTTCCTTATTATGCGAAGAAACTTGGAGTTTCCGACCCGGCGACCGAGCTTTTCACGAGTCCGGACCTTCGAGAATGTCACTTGCAGTGTGCTCCGGAGGAAAGGCGCTTTCTGGGTCGGGTGTTTAACCGTATTTGTGTGCCAGAGGCGGAGCTTCGGCTGGCCAATGAGCCCTTGGAGGGACTTCACGATGATATTGACGTCAAAGTGGCTGAGCTGATGCTTCTCAGCCGGTCGGCGCGCCAGAGGGCAAGTTACAATCTCCACTACCTGAATGACCGGTTGAGTGACGCGGAGAAAGCTAATAAAGAGCTTCGCCAGAGTTTGGAAAACAAAGAGATTGAGCTCAAAGCTGCTTTGGAGAAAGTTAAGAAATCGCGAGATGAAGCACAAGAGGTTGCGAATAGCAACGCGGAGCTCCTGGCTGCTAGCCGGCAAAAGGACAAGGATTTGTTGGCTGCGAACAAGCGCATAGAAGAGCTGTCCACGGAGCTGGCTACCCAAGCCGAGGCTTGGCGCGAAAGCATGGGGAGGGTTAAAAATAAGATAGATACATGCTTGACCGAAGCCGGAGGTTCTGCCGGGGAACCGCTGCATGCTGAAGACGCAGCGGGTTTTGAAGGTTGGTTATGTAATGAGCTGGATGTGTTTAGCTCGTTGGTTGGGAATGCTGCAGATTTTGGTGGGTATGCCGGAGCACTGGCGATGGCTGGTACGCTTCGTCAGGCAGATTGCGAACACCTTCGCAAAATTAAGAAACCCAACCATAAGTTTCCAACCGTGGACGAGGTGCGCCAAATGAAGATCGCGGACGCCGAAGTTCGGAATTGTGCGATGCGCTTGCTTCGCCGGTTTGGATTGCTGGCGGTGGTCGCGCTCTTGCTTTCGAGGAAGCTGCCGAGGCTACTCGTCAGGTTCGCGTTATTGGATAGACTGGTTTTTTGGCTTTGTTTCAATGATTATGGAGTTGGTGTTAACTTGGTTTCTTTTCTCTTATTTGTGCTTACAGGCTCGAGGGAGGCGATGCCTTCGCCGCCTGCGGCCATTGATGCTGGTGGTAGCTCCGAAGCTGTTTTGCTCCTAGTTCTGCAGAGGTTCCACCAGTCGAGGTTGACTCTTTGGTCGGGATGCCCCGACCACTGGCGAAGGTGTCGAGGAAGAGGTGGCCACGGAGGAGGCACCTGCTGAAGGTGTGGATGCTGCCACTGGTGGGGTTGAGACGGGCAAGCACGGGGAAGCCGAGCAGGTGTGAGAATTTAGGATTGTATGGGTGAGAAGGTTATTTTGTAATGTGTGAGGTAGGTGGAATGACTTGACGATACTTTTTAATTCTATGGTAATGCAGGTTCCTGATGGAACCGTGCTAGAAGTGTTTGATGTGACGCCCCTGACGTTAAATTATCAAGATATTTTTGTAACTGGCGAATCTTGGGCTCGTGCTAAGCTGAAACATCCCTCACTGACCTTCGAGCGTTTTTGGTGGTCGAAGGTGCGAAGGTACGATTTAAAAAATAGCAGGTCGAGCCGTTTTTGGCGCGAGGCGGACTTTACTGACCGGCAGGCCACCCGTTATTTATTTGGTGCTTCTTCGTCCTCGCAAGTTGGAATTGATGATGATATTGATGAGAACACAGCCTTGGAGTACTTGTTTGGGCGAACCGAACTAGATTTAGGTTCGAACGGATCGTTAGTGGTCCCAAAGGAGGAACCTTCGGAGGTCAGTGATGTAGGCCGTACATATATGTATCGGGCTAGGGTTTTGTCTGGGGAGCTGCCAATTGTTCCGGCAGCTCCTTTGTTGTGGGGACCCATCGTTGCGGTGGAGCCAGAGTTTGAGGAAGGTAGCGAGGGCTCTGGTGATTTGATGTTAATTGAAGGGAGCGAAGGTTCCTTGTAATTTTTGGTAATTTTCATGATTTGTTTTTCGTTGTGAAGCTATTTTGTAAATGAACGGGAACACTGAATGTTGGTTTTATGTCGCTACGATTCCTTATTCGTTATCGGATATTGACAAGGCTCGCTGGCTGTCCGGCACTGCGTTGTTTTGTTGTATGCAATGTTTAGCTCAGAAAGCGAAATAGCGAGGCTCGCGTTTCGTTAAACTGAGATGTTTTAGTAAAAAACAGCGACGCCCCCTTTCTTTTTAGCGAGGCTCGCGTTTCGTTGAACTGGGATGTTTTGTAAAAAACAGCGACGCCCCCTTTGTTTTTAGCGAGGCTCGCGTTTCATTAGACAGCTGTTTTGTAAAAAACAGCGACGCCCCCTTTCTTTTTAGCGAGGCTCGCGTCTCATTAGACTGAGAAGTTTGGTAAAAAACAGCGACGCCCCATTTCTTTTTAGCGAGGCTCGCGTCTCATTAGACTGAGATGTTTTGTAAAAAACAGCGACGCCCCCTTTCTTTTTAGCGAGGCTCGCGTCTCATTAGACTGAGAAGTTTGGTAAAAACAGCGACGCCCCCTTTCTTTTTAGCGAGGCTCGCGTCTCATTAGACTGAGCTGTTTGTAAAAAACAGCGACGCCCCCTTCTTTTTAGCGAGGCTCGCGTCTCACTATACTGAGATGTTTTGTAAAAAAGCAGCGACGCCCCCTTTCTTTTTAGCGAGGCTCGCGTTTCATTAGACGCGTTTTGTAAAAAACAGCGACGCCCCCTTTCTTTTTAGCGAGGCTCGCGTCTCACTATACTGAGATGTTTTGTAAAAAACAGCGACGCCCCCTTTATTTTAGCGAGGCTCGCGTTTTGCGAGAGTGTTCGACTTTTGGGCTTCGCGCCTCCCCTTATCTTAGGTGGAGGTGAAGTTTGCTTCTTGCGAGCCCCTGACGTGTTTGCGAGGGTGCTCGACTTTTTTGGACTTCGCGCCTCCCCTTATCTTAGGTGGAGGTGAAGTTTGCTTTTGCGAGCCCCTGGCGTGTTTGCGAGGGTGCTCGACTTTTTTGGACTTCGCGCCTCCCCTATCTTAGGTGGAGGTGAAGTTTGCTTTTGCGAGCCCCTGGCGTTTTGCGAGGGTGCTCGACTTTTTTGGACTTCGCGCCTCCCTTATCTTAGGTGGAGGTGAAGTTTGCTTTTGCGAGCCCTGGCGTGTTTGCGAGGGTGCTCGACTTATTTGGACTTCGCGCCTCCCCTTATCTTAGGTGGAGGTGAAGTTTGCTTTGAAAAGAAAAAAGGTTGTTTTTCGAAGCAATCTTAGCGGGTTTCCATCGATTGTAGCGCTCTTTGAAAAAGAAGTGCTTTTCGATGTTTGCTAGTAAAAGTAATAACTTGGAGATTTTACTTTTTTGGGGGTTCTAGCCTGTATTAAGGGTTTGGATACTGCCTCGTTAAAAAACCTTACGCCCCTTCGTAAGGAAAAAGAGTGCAGCTCCTTTTGTTTGTTACATTCATAGAAAATGGAAGAAACAACAAATTACATAATGCGAGGGCTCGCTAAGGCTCCGCTATGGGTAGTATTTGCGAAGGTCGTCGATGTTCCAGGTATGAGGCAGGATGTTTCCCTCGCTGTCAGAGAGGTGGAAAGAGCCAGGGCGATTGCATTCTGATATCAGGTATGGACCGGTCCACTTTGGCTGGAACTTCCCCGCCATGCCGGCGTTTTGTTTCCGGATGAGGACGAGGTCACCCTTCTGCAAGTCTTTGATTCTGACCTTTTTATCTCTCCATTTTTTGGTTTCTTCTTGATACTTGCGAAGGTTGTGCACTGCGTTGCATCTTGCTTCTTCGAGTAAATCTTTGTTGAGCAGCTGGCTTTTTTCTATTGGTTCGAGGGTTGTTCTCGGTGATTCGTGCTTCAGTTCTTCTGGTAGCACAGCCTCTTCCCCAAACAGGAGCTTGAAAGGTGTGAATTTGGTTGCTCTGCACTCCGAGGTGTTGTGAGACCAAGTGACCGAGGTTAGCTCTTCCGCCCATTTTCCCTTAGGCCTGCCTTGCAATTTCTTGGATATGGCTTGGAAAATTGTTGCATTAGCTCTTTCAACTAAGCCGTTGGATTGAGGGTGCCGAACTGAAGCGAAGCATAAGATTGTACCGATTTGTGCGCAGAATTCTTTGAAAACTTCGCAGTCAAACTGGGTGCCATTATCGACGGTGAGATGTTTGGGGACGCCGAATCGACAAACTATTTGTTGCCAGAAAAACTTTTTCACTGCGAGGGAGGTGATGGAAGACAATGGTCTTGTTTCAATCCACTTTGTGAAGTATTCCACGGCTACCACCGCGTAGCGAAGGTTTCCTGGAGCTGTCGGTAGTGGGCCCACGAGGTCCATTGCCCACCTTTGCAGAGGCCATGTTGGGCATATAAGCGTCGTAGGAGCCCCTGGGGCGTTTTGGTTTTTTTTGCTGTTAGTGGCAACCTTCGCATTGTTTGACGATGTTTTCTGCATCCTTTAGCGCCGTTGGCCAGTAGAAACCTTGCCGGAAGGCTTTTCCAACTAATGCCCTTGGGCCGTTGTGTGAACCACAGATGCCTTCATGGATAAGCTTAAGAATGTCATTTCCTTCAGACTGTGGGACGCATTTGAGCCAGGGCGAGGTTACTGAAGCTTTGTACAGAATGTTGTCCACAATCTTATACCCTCGTGCTCTTTGTTTTAGCCTGTTTTCTTCTTCTTTGGAGTCTGGTTCGTGGAGCCCCTTGATGTAGGCTATGATAGGTGCCCTCCAGTCCTCACTCTGGATTGCATTGATCAACTTGGCGTTCTTTTCGAAGGTTTCGAAAGCTGATTGGGTCGCAACTTCGTGGAAAACATCGGGCGGTAGGTGTAATTGTTGTGCTGCTGCTTTAGCTAGGCAGTCTGCTTCGCTATTTTCTGACCTTGGTATTGCCTTTACTGATATGCCGAGGAAGAAGGACTCTAACCTTCGGACATGTTGGAAGTACTTTTGCAGCTCTGGATCTTTGGCCTTGTAGTTTTTCTCAATGTGCCCCGCGATGACCTGTGAGTCTGTGTAGATGACTGCTCTTCGGACTGACAGTGACCGAAGCCTTGAGAGAGCGAGTATCACAGCTTCGTATTCTGCGGAGTTGTTTGTACATTTGAAGTCAAGTCTTCTTGCGTATCTTAGCTTAGATCCGGATGGCGAGACTAGAATGGCCGAGGCCCCTGCGCCGGTTGCACCCCAGGCTCCGTCAACATACACAGTCCAAAATGGGTCTTGGTGAGTTTCATCTTTGCGAGGGTCTGGGGTCCATTCTGCTATGAAATCTGCTAGCGCCTGGGATTTGATTGTGTTCGACTGACGAAGGTTAGGGCGTAGCTGTTGAGTTCAACTGCCCATTTAGCTATTCTTCCGACTGCCTCGTTGTTTTTGAAAATGTTCTCGAGGGAAAAGCCGAGGGTACATGGATTTCGTATGCTTGGAAATAGTGCTTGAGCTTTCTTGATGCCATGACCACTGCGTACGCTATCTTCTCGAGCTCTGAGTAATTTCGTTTAGGGCCTTCGAGGGTTTCTGATACGTAATAGATTGGGGCTTGCCTGGTTTTGTTGTTCTCGTGCAACTCTTTGATTAAGACTGCGCTCGCTGCGTGAGGCGAGGCTGCGACGTACAGCAGTAACAAGTCCCCTTTGCTTGGGCTGGTTAAAACAGTCAAGCTGGTGAGATACTTCTTCAAGTCTTCGAAGGCTTTCTGCTGCCGGGGTCCCCAGTTGAATGGTGCAGTGCTTCTCAAAGTTTCGAAGAAGGGTAACCCTCGCTCAGCTGATCTGGAAATGAATCTGCTGAGAGCTGCTAATCGGCCTGATAAGCGCTGGGCTGTTTTTGGTTGTCGGGGGTTCCATGTTGATGATAGCATCAATCTTGTCGGGGTTAGCTTCAATTCCCCTTGCAGAGACGATACAACCCAGCAGTTTTCCTTCACTTACCCCGAAAACACATTTTTCGGGGTTTAGCTTTAATCCAGCGCGCCGGAGGTTGCTGAACACTCTCGACAAGTCCGAAATGTGGTTTTTTTTTAACTCGCTTTGGACAACCAGGTCATCAACATAAGCGGAGACGGAGTGTTCATTTTTGAAGACCTCGGATGTCATACGAGCGAAGGTTGAACCCGCGTTTCTTAGGCCTTCTGCCATTCTCCGAAAACAAAATGTTCCCGAAGGTGTGATGAAACTTGTTTTCTCCTCATCTTCTTCATTCATCCAAATCTGGTGGTACCCCGAAAAGCAGTCGAGTAGAGATAGCATTTGGCAGCCGGCTGCTCTGTCAACCAGGGTGCTTATGTTGGGGAGGGGAAAATCATCCTTCGGGCAAGCCTTGTTCAGGCACGTGAAATCTACGCACATTCGCCATTTCTTGTTCTTTTTCTGTACTAGTACCACGTTTGAGAGCCATGTTGGGTACTTGACCGGGCGGATGACGCCTGCGTCCAAAAGCCTTTTTACCTCAGCCTTCGCTGCCTCTTTCCTTTCTTCTGACATTTTGCGAAGCTTTTGTTTGACCGGGCGATAGCCCGGCTTGATGTTTAGGCTGTGCTCTATCAGGGTTCTGTTCACTCCTCTTAAGTCTTCTGCGGACCAGGCGAAGGTGTCGGAGTTTCCTTTGAGGAAAGTGACGAGGTCGCTTTCTGATTGGGGGGCTAGGTTGGCTGAGATGAACACCTTTCTTTCGGCGTTACCCTCGAAGAGTTGCGCTTGTTTGGTTTCTTCCTTGGGTGACACCTTTATTTTGTCAGTGCACACCTCACCTTCGTCATTGAGGTTGTAGCTTGAGGCTTCGACAGGTTGTGGACATTACGTTGCCTGGTGCTACTGTTCCCTCAGCTGCCCTTGCAATGTCTTGGTCGCCATATACTGCGACCACTCCTTTCGGAGCGGGAAGCTTCATGCAGAGGTAAGCGGGGTGGATGACTGCGTTGAATGTGTTGGTTACCCTCGGCCAAATATGGCATTGTACGGATAGAACATGTCGACCACGTCGAAGGTTAAATGCTCGGTTCTGCAGTTGATCTGGTCGCCGAAGGTCACGGGCAAGGAAATTTTCCCGATGGCTCTCACTTGTTGACCGCCGAAGCCGTATAAAGGGTTCTCGGCAGGTTGTAGGAGGTTCCTATCAAGCTTCATGCTGTCGAAGGTTGAGGCGAACAGGATGTCTGCGGAGCTTCCTGTGTCGACCAGAATTCTAGTGACAGTCCACCCTGCTAGATTGGTCTCGATCACCATGGCGTCGGTATGAGGGTAATCTCTCAACTTCATATCACTGGAGTCGAAGGTTATGGGAATGTGGGACCAACGACCAAATTTGTGTGGTCCTTCGACGGCTACATGGTGCACCCGTCTGGCATGTTCTTTTCTCTGCCGCTTGTTGCCATGGTCTTCATTTGAACCTCCGGTGATAGCTAGTATTACACCGAAGGTTGATGTTGGGTTGTTGATGGTCGTTTGGCTCTGGGTTTCGGATTTGACAGGTTGAGGCGCTGGTAAAGCGGGTATTGGTGGTGGTGGCGGGTAGTAGAGCATTGTTGACTTGTTGGGTAGTTGGGGTTTGGGTTTGGGGGGTTGTTGGGTATGTGACTGTGTATGGTGGATTTTGGCGTTGTGGGATGGTGGTTGGCTGATAAGAGGTTTGGTTGTAGAGTGGGTGATGGGTGTAGATAGGTTGTTGCGAAGGTAGGCCGTAGTTTATGGGGGTATAGTGGTATGAGGGATTTGGTGGGTGGAAGTTTGGTTTCCTGGTGTGGTTGATGGTTCGGTTGTCTGCCGAAGCGGCTCTTTTGGACTCCTGGAACTCTTTCCCTTGGCGAAGCATTCGCATTGTTTGGGGTGTGCCCCTTTCCAAGACCACAGAAATGACAATACATTTTCGCGGGGTTTTTGCTGGTTCGTTGATCTGGCGGGGTTGGCAAACCTTGGGGGTTGGTTGTTCGGAGGTTGAGTGCCCCGTCTTTGGTCTTCATAGTGTACTGGTTTGTTGATGGCGCCGATGTTGCTTTGTTCTTGGCGAGGGTTGTTTCTCTCGGTTGAAGCCTCGGCTGCGGCTTCTGCTGTGACCTCCGAGCATCGGACTTCGCTCTGAAGTCCATGTCTGCTCTACAGTATCTTTCCATTGTCTCGTGTAATTCCTCGATTGTGTTTGCCGGCTTCCTGGCAAATTTCGAAGAGCATGGGCCTGGGCGCAGGCCACTGACTGCAGCGAGGATGACAGCCTCGTCGGATATTCCCGGGGTTCTTGCTCTGATTTGGATGAACCTCCGCCAATAATCTTGAAGTGGTTCGCGCTCTTCTTGTTTGCAGTTAAACAACTCAATGGGGTTTGATGGGGCTGGTGTAATGCCTTTGAAGTTTGTACAAAGCCTGTCTCTGAGATTGGCCCAGGAATCTACAGTTCCGGGGCGGAGGTTGCTGTACCAGGTTTGTGCAATGTCTCGCAGGATGATGACAAAAGACTTTGCCATTGTTGATTCATCTCCGCCTGCTGCGGCAACTGCTGCTTCATAGCTCATGATGAATTGGCGAGGGTCGGAAAGCCCGTCGTAGCGGGGTAGGTTTTGTGGATTATAGCATGGTGGCCAGGGTTGGGTTTGGAGTATTTGGGAGAGTGGTGACTTTGGGTCATAGGGCATTTGGTGTTGTTGAGGTCTTCGTTGGTTGCGAAGGTTGGCTCTCTCTCATCTGGGTAGAGTTGGCGAAAGTTTGGTGGCCTCATAGGATGTGGTTCTGGGTGAATTGGTGGTGGTGGGGTGGTGGATGGCGACGAAGGTTGTCTTGATCCTGCTCCTCGTTCCCCTCTTGCGGCGGGGGCATTTCCTCATCATTCCAACCTTCGGCTTCGGCTTCAGCCGCAGCGAGGGATTCCTCCATTCGGCGAAGCTGTTCCCTGGCCTCGCCTGCCCTTTGTCTGATCGAGCGCAATCGGTTATGCCTCTCAAGCTGATCCAGGCGCCTCTTTTTCTCTTGCAGCTCAGCTTCAAGTCTTTCGAGGGCCTCGAGGCCCAACTCCTCCTCGTCTCTCCCCTCTCCTTCTCCGGAAGTGTGGGGTGCGGCTGTGTCACCACTCGGGCCTGGGGGCCCGGGACTTCAGATTCTGGGGTGACATCCTCTGCTCCCGAGGGTTGCACAATCTCCTCAGCAGGCGGAACCACCGTCGCCGTCTCACTGGCGACGCGTCGGTCCCTAGCTGTGGGCGCTCTCCTGTTTCCTGCCATTTCGAACTCGCCTCCCCACGGACGGCGCCAAACTGTTGGAAACACACTTGCCCCACCTCCGCACTTGTGCAGGGGAGTGGCGAAGGTGACCAAGTGTCGGGAGCAAGTAGCGAAGGCTAAGGAAACGAGGGCAGAGTTGCTGTGGCTCTGTTCCCCAAAAAGGATCATTTTTTTCTTACACTGTTCACCCCCCGGTATTTATAGGGGATACCAAGGGGTGCCGACCAAATTACAGTAGGGTACAAGAAAGATTCCTCTGCGCTACTCATACAGAAGGGCAAACTCGTACAAACACAGCCGGAGCCGAAACCCTAGGCTTTCCATGCGCCCGCCGCCGCTCGGTTCACGCTCACCCCGATGGAAAGACGAGGGCCGACCTTCATTTTGCGGAGGTATCCGCCTAGTTGCAGAGTTTGAGGTTCCTCGCCACCAGTTGGGTCTGGGCCTCTTGGCGAAGGTACGCGGGATGCGCGAGGGTCACTCCCAGCGCTCTTACGCCCCTTTCCTGCAAAAAGTACCTGAACACCTCCGAAGGTTGGGTCAGTATTCAGAGGTTTGATTGGCGATCTGAGAGACTTAACAGTATGAAATAGGGGGGTAGGCGGCGAAGGTGCGCGGGACGCGCGAGGGCCGCTTTGTTTAGCCAGCCTGCGTGGTGCCTCTGTCGAGGGCCCCTTTCCCCAACACCGGTGAGCTGGTAACGGGGAAATCCAAGTGAGACCTCGTGCCCCATTCGATAGGGTCGACTGAAGCCCGGAGGCGATGTCATAAAGCGTGGGCGCTCGGTCTGCAGGAATGCCGGGTCCATTCGATAGGACCTGGTGGCTCGATGCCTCCCTCCGAGGGGATTTCACTACATGTCGTGCGCCCCGTCTTGGATACACGTGAGGGGCCTCGAGGGCTTGGCCCCCGAGCGATGCTGCGAGTGGCGCCCCTTGGTGTCCCTGACTCGGGTGCTTGAAGCCGGCTGTCGAACCCTCTTCGAGGGCCAGCCTTCGCTGCCTCGAGACTTGGAAGGGTCGGGGCCCGTTTTTACCTTATTGAAGAAGCCTCCGTCGTTTGGAATCCTTCTGCCCATTGGACGTGCCTTTTTAGGCGGAAACTGTCAGGGAGCGGAGATCGTGGCGCCAGGGCGACGGAGGTGAAGTTGGAGCGGCGGCCGCGGTGGGCCCTGGTAGTGGAGCGAATCGGGAGTTGTCGCGTGTACCTGTCAACCGGTTCGAGACGTGGATAGGTGGGCGCATTAAATGCGTGCGGTTACCTTTTTGCTGCCGTGGGAGACCCCGTCCGTCGGGGTTTTCTTTTATAAATATCGAGTGAGGGGTGAGGGACCCTTTACTTTGCCTTTGCCTTCACAGCCGCCGCAGCTCCCACACGCCTTCTCCCCAAGCTAGCGATTGGGAACCTTCCCAGCCGCCCGTCCGCCGCCCAGATCCGCGCCGTCGTCGCCATGGCCGCCCAGACCCAGGTGCTGCCGCCCGAAGACTGGCGCCCGACGAAGACGACGCAGCGTGAGCTGGAGTCGCTGGTGGACGAGGGGCTTCTCCTCCCCAACCCGCAGGAGGGGCCCGCGTGGTGGATTCTCCCGTCGGTGGACCACCAGGTGCCGCACCCGCCGGAGGGGTACGTGGTGAGCTTCACGCGCTACCACCGCATGGGCTTGGCGTTCCGCCGAGCCGCATTATGCGGGGGCTGGCTCACCACTTCGAGGTGGAGTTGCTGCACTTCTCCCCCAACTCAATCTCGCACGCCGCCATCTACGCCGCGGTGTGCGAGGGGTACCTGAAGATCGAGCCTCATTGGGAGATGTTCGTCCACCTCTTCCGGGGCGATCTCTTTCATAAGGCCGTGAAGCCGAGCGGGAGGAGCCTCGCGCGCGTGGGCTCCCTCACCATCGCCGCGAGGACCGGCCCCTCGTCGGCCAACGTCCCCCGCCACTACCTTCGCTACAAGCTTTCCACCAACCAGGCGGGGTGGGACGACCACTGGTTCTACTTGCGGAACAAGGACGGGCTCCTTCCGCAGTACACCGGTAGGGTCATCGCGACGCACGCTGAGAAGTGGAGCTGGGGTGTTGTGGCGGACAGGCAGCGCCACCTGATGCCGCTGATGAGCACGATGTGGTCGCTGGTGGAGGAGAAGGGACTGACCGTCCAAGCGGTCATCTGGGCGTTCCATCAGCGGAGGGTCCTTCCTCTGGTGGACTGCCCCCTTCTCATGTACGAGATGGGGCCAAATGCCCCGCTCGATGCGCTGAACGGGTCGAGGATGGCCGGGGAGAGGCTGCCTCGGAACGAGGGTGTCTCCCGGGTATCGGTCACGGTCCACGGGTTGTTCCGCCCTGAGGAGACCAACCTGATCGCCATGGCACCCGATGTGGGGTGTCTCGACCCGGTAAGCCTTCCTCAAGCTAGGCCGTTTCGAGGCTTCCCTCCTTTCTCTTTCTTCGAACCTTGTCTACTCTCCTTGTGGTTTTTCTCATCAAGTTTCTCTTTGCAGGGGGCGTTCACATATCACGCGTCGAGGCCCCCGATGAGGGAGGATGCCGCGGAAAGCCAGGTGAGGCGCCTCTCTGCTCAGAAAGATAAGGAGAGTAAGGATGCAAAGAGAAGGAAAGAGAAAGAGAAGAACCTGCGCCGGGTGGCTCGGGATCAGAAGCTAGCGAAGGCTCGTCGTAACCGGCAGCCTGGAGAGGGGTCCCCCGAGCTCGACTACACGAGCTCGGAGGAGGAGGATGACGATGAGGAGGAGAGCAATGATGAAGGGATGGATGCGCGTCTGAGGCACGCGGGGGTCGTCGACATCAGGGCTGACTGCTCTTCTGTGCAGGAGAATATCCTGGAGGTCCCTCCAGCGAAGGGATCGCGCGGGACGCAGCAACGGAAGGCCACGTCAGGCCCTGCCTCGTCGGAGGCTCAGGGCACGTCGAGCTCCGTGCCAGTCGTGCCTCCTGACGCGAAGAAGCCTCGAACTCGGGGCGCCACCGCCGCGGTGCAGAAGGAGGCCACGACCGCGTCGACCCAGGCGGGGGGTCTCGAGAAGGGCCGGACCTCGGGAAGCGGTCAACACGCCGAGAGGGACTCCGGGCCCGACCGCCGTAAGTCATTGAAGGCGACATCGAGCTCGCGGAAGAGCGGGCAACATGAGGGGGCGTCGAGCCCCCGCCACCATGACCATCGAGGGGGGAGCTCCCGGTCGTCTCGTGACGGGAGTCACGAGCGATCCCGGAGCCGATCGCCGCACCGTGGCCGGGAGAAGGAGGCGGACGCGGGGGGGCGCGACCGCCGGCACAAGTGCCGCAGCAGGTCCCGGAGCCCGCGCAAGGAAAGGCGCCAAGAGGACCGCTCGAAGGAGACGCGGTCGTCCCCCCGGGACAAGAGACAGGAGGAGAGCCCCCCGCCGGGGTTGAGCCAAGGGAAGCACCGGGAGCCTTCCCCCCATCCGAGCCACACGGAGACGGCTCGGGGGCATGGCTCGAGCCATGGGGCGGGCTCGAAGCCCCCGAGCGGATCCGGCGACTCGAGGAAAAAGTCCCATCGTCGCTTTGGGTGAGTAACGTTTCTCAATTCCGTTGGTAGTGAGGCTTTACCTTTTTACCTTTGGTGATGTGTGCCGTTTCTGTTTTTTCAGGGAAAAGCGCTCCCGGCAGGAGGCGGACCCCGCGGTGTCCAAGCGGGCCAAGACCTCGAGCTCTGCTAAGGACCAAGCACCTCGAGGTATGGCTCCTTCTTCCGCTGACTTGGCCGCCTGGCTAGTGAAGGCCCGAGCAGCCATGGCTCGGGGAAGGCAGGTGGTCGCCGCGGATCTTGGTGAGGCCGACGCCGTCGACCATGGGGGTCGAGGCTTTTTCCTGATTCTGACGACGTTGTTGTCTTTTTCAGCAGGGACCGCGGCTCCTGGCGCCGAGCCCATCGCCGCTGCGTCCGCCGCAGCACCCCCTCCTCCTCCTCCTCCTCCTCCTCCTCCGGTGGCGCCTACCGAGAGGGCCACTCCACCCCCTGTCACGGCGACCATCTCGGGGGGAGCACCCGAGACAGGCGTGGCTCCGTCATCGTCTGGGGCTGAGGAGACAGCGGCCCTCGAGATCCCAGATGACGCGAGTCGGCCCGCTGGACAAGATTCCCTTCCGACGGAGCCTCGCGCACCCGCGGAGAAGGAGAGGAGGGGGGAGGCATCGGTGGAGCAGATACCGACGGTGGAGGAGCTCCTGGAGGAGCTGGAGAAGGTGTCGTCCCCGGTCGAGGGCTCAGCGCTGGAGGGGGCTCTCGAGGCACCGGCCGGGGATGTCAATACGCCGGAAGACCCGGTGAGGGAGGAGAGGCCCGAGGGGCCGGCCGGGAACGAGGCGGAGAGGACGAACGGTCTCTCGGTCGGTGCGGAGGAGAGCTTGGAGACGAGCCACCCCTCGAGCGATCTGCTACCGCTCGAGCTCCAGCCTCCATGCGATGCCGTTATCCCCGCCGAGCGGTTGGCTCAGCAGGGGGTTCTGCGGGAGGCGCGGGCGCTCTTCAAGGATATGACCGAGCTCGTGGCGCGGGCGGAGAGGGCCTTCGTGGAGGAGGCGGACAAGTCAGCACGGGTGGCAGATTGGCAGCTGCCCTCGCGAGGGCGGAGGGGGAGCTCCGCGCTGAGCTGGGCCGGAACGCGGCGGATGGCGGGCCGGCTCAACGACGCTCAGGTGGAGGCCCAGGCGGCTCGAGATGAGGCCGCCCATGCCAAGAGGGAGACCACCATCGTTCTGTCGGGTGGGGAGGCGTCGAAGAAGGAGAGGTTGCCGACGCCCGTTAGCGAGGCCGCCACCGCCCGGTCTGCAGCGGAGGCGGCGAGGAAGGAGGCCGAGGGGACCAAGAGCGAGGCCGCCACACGCCCAGGCTGCGGCGGAGGCAGCGCGGCAGGAGGTGATTCAGAAGGATCTGGCCCTTGCGCAGACGGCAAGCTTGTTGAGGAGCTTAGGGGCCAAAACCTTGACGTGCTGTCCCAAAAGCATACACTCGAGCAGCGCATCGGGGGGTCCTTACCAGCGACTTTGACGCTCTGGGCGTGCACTGCCAAGGTACTGTCGTGATCTTCAGGCTTTATCTTGCTTTTGATTTTGAGATTCTTGCCGCGTCGTGGACTTACTCTTTTCTGTTTGTTGCACAGATCTGGAGAAGACTGCCGAGGAGCTCCGCGAGACGAATCAGGCTCTTGTGGAGCAACTCCAGGGGGAGACCATGGTGGCGGAGCGGGCGCGCGGCACCCTCGACATGCTCTGCTCCATGTGGGGTGCCGACCCGGTGGCCACGGCAGAGGGCGCGGTGGCTCGAGGCGACGCCTTGGTCGATGCCTTGTGCTTCTTTGACATGGCTGCGCGGGACCGCGTCAAGAGCGCTCTCCACCATGGCGTAAAGCAGGCGCTTGCGGTCGTCCGCTCCGGCTTCCGCTACCCGGTCAACATCGTTGCCAAGGGCTTCGTCGAGATCGAGGGGAAGGACGAAGAGTGGAACGACCGCCGCGTCGACAAGATCCTGGAGAAGGTGGAGAGGCCGGGGGCGGCGCTCGCCAAGCTCTTCGAGGAGGACGTGCTGCCTCCCGATGCAGACAGTGGTGTAGATGGCCCCCCTCCTCCTGGCCCGAACGTCGAGGCTGAGCCCGTAGCAAAAGATCTTGGGGAGGAGTTCCAGACTGATGAGGAATGAGGCCTGCGTGCCAAATTTGGGCGTTGAGGCCCTTGTAAAAAATCATGTCATGACTTATGGCCTGTCGAGGCCAATCATATGCGTATGACTTTATTTATTTAAAGAAGCTGTTTTCTTTTCAAATTTTATTCGACCATTTCTCTTTGTCGCTAGCTCGAGTGTTTTACCGGCTTGGTCTGTGTTCTTTCGATACGCGTTCACGAGTTCCTCGAGGGGAGGCGTAGGTAGGGTACCGTAGCCCGGGGGCGTGGGTGGCGTCTACGTCGACGCCCCCCGCCCTTGGAGGCTCGAGGTATCTACGGACTTAGACGTTGCTGGTACGCTCGAGATACGAATCGAGATGAGGGTCGAATTTTTGAAAAGAAAAGCATGCTTTTTCCGGAGTTCGGGGGGTCCCCGTGTCAGCCCCCGAGGGAGGCTTGACCCTGAGTGAGGCAGGGTCGAGGCTACCTAAGTGTAAGTAAAATGAAAGACAGTGCACGAGTTTGTTCATTCTATTTGACATGTTTGTACAAAGCACAAAATGTAGAGGGCCTCGAGGCCTTAAGGGTAGAAGCGACGTAGCTGAGATATGTTCCACGCATTCGCAGGATCCTGCCTTGACCGTCGTAGAGCTGTATGTTCCTGGCTTGAGCACCTTAGCTACGGTGTTATGGGCCCTCCCATGGAGGGGTGAGCTTATGCGCGCCCCGAATTATCTTGCACGTCGAAGAACGAGGTCCCCCACCGCCAGGTCCCTTTTGCGCACGTGCTTGTGGGTAGCGTCGAAGTGTTTGCTGGTAGCGCGGAGTTGATGAGCGCCACGTCTAGAGCCTCCTCGAGCTGGTCCTTAGCGGTTGGCGAGCCTCTCGCCGTTGGTTTGCTCGTTGTAGGCTCGAAGTCGAGGGGAGCCGTACTCGAGGTCCGTAGGCAAGACAGCCTTGGCGCCGTAGGTTAGGAAGAACGGAGTGAAACCGGTGGCTCGACTCGGCGTAGTCCTGAGGCCCCACAGCACCGAGGGGAGCTCTGGAGCCCACCTCTTTCCAAAATTATTGAGGGTCTTGAACAGCCTCGGCTTCAGCCTGTGGAGTATCATGTCGTTGGCGCGCTCGACCTGCCTGTTGCATTGGGGGTATGCGACCGATGCCCAGCTCACGCGGATGTTGTTGTCATCGCAGAAGTTGATGAATTTTTTGCCCGTGAATTGTGTGCCATTGTCGGTGATGATGACGTTAGGCACCCCAAACCGGTACATGATGTCGGAGATGAACTCGACGGCCTTCTCGGAGGTGGGGTTGCCTATAGGCTTAGCCTCGATCCACTTGGTGAATTTGTCGACGGCCACAAGCACATGCGTGTACCTTCCATTTGTCATCTTGAGGGGACCCACGAGGTCGAGCCCCAGACGGCAAACGGCCAAGTGATGGGGATCATCTGCAGGGCGTGCGCGGGCTGGTGCGTTTGCTTGGCGTAGAACTGACACCCTTGGCAAGCTCGAACCAGGCGCTTGGCGTCTCCGATGGCGGTTGGCCAGTAGAAGCCTTGGCGGAAGGCGTTCCCCACCAAGGTCCTCGGTGCTGCGTGATGGCCGCAAGCCCCCGAGTGCATGTCGTCGAGGAGCCTGCGTCCTTCATCGAGGGGGATGCAGCGCTGAAGGATTCCTGATGGGCTTCGACGGTACAGCTCTCGTTCGTCGCCGTAGATGACGTAGGTCTTGGCCCTTCGAGCGATGCGTCGGGCCTCCGTCTTGTCTCCTGGTAGCACGCCTTGCGTCAGGTAGTCGAAGAAGGGCGTCCGCCAGTGAGGGGGTCACGATGAAGAAGAGGCGGGTGCGTCGATCTGCACCGCCTCAGCGGATGTCAAGGGGTCGTTCTCGAGGGGTGGCGTTGAAGGTCGAGCCTCCGTGTCTGGCTCGAGGGGTGGCGTCGAGGGGCCAGCCCCCGAGCCGATTTTGACGGATGGCTCGAAAATGTCCCTCGAGAAGACATCTGGTGGGACGGTGCCGCGTGTGGACGCTAACTTAGCCAGCTCGTCTGCGGCCTCGTTGTACTTTTGAGCAATGTGGTTGAGCTCGAGGCCGTAGAACTTATCTTCTAGCTTGCGTACTTCTCCGCAGTACGCTTCCATCTTGGGATCGATGCAGCTCGAGGCCTTCATGACCTAGTTGACGACGAGCTGCGAGTCCCCTCGAACGTCGAGGCGTCGGACCCCAAGCTCGAGGGCGATACGCAGCCCGTTGACGAGGGCCTCGTACTCAGCGACGTTGTTGGAGGCGGGGAAGTGCAAGCGCAGCAGGTAGCGCATGTGAACTCCGAGGGGTGCGATGAAGAGCAGGCCCGCGCCTGCCCCTGTCTTCATGAGGGACCCGTCGAAGTACATAGTCCAGAGCTCGGCTTGGATTTGTGCCAGCGGGAGCTGGGTGTCGGTCCACTCAGTAACGAAGTCCGCCAGCGCATGCGACTTGATGGCTTTTCGCGGAGCGTAAGTGATGGCCTCCCCCATCAGCTCGGCAGACCACTTGGCGATGCGCCTCGTGGCCTCCCGGTTATTGATGATCTCTCCGAGGGGGAAGGACGATACCACCGTCATGGGATGAGCGAGGAGAGGAGGAAATAGTGCTGGAGCTTGCGCCTTGTGATGATGATGCCGTAGAGCAGCTTCTGGATGTGGGGTACCGGACCTTGGCCTCGGAGAGCACCTCACTGATGAAGTACACCGGCCGTTGGACTGGCAGCGCGTGACCCTCCTCGCGTCTCTCGACGACTACGACCGCGCTGACCACCTGGGTGGTTGCGGCCACATAGAGGAGGAGAGGCTCGGGGGGGTCGTCACTCTGGGCTGGTCGTGGTGGCACGAGAATTGGCGCGGAAGTCAGCAACCCCTTCAACTTGGTTAGGGCCTCCTCGGCTTCGACGGTCCACGCAAAGCGTTCCATTTTCTTCAGCAGGCGGTAGAGGGGTAGGGGTAGCGCCTTTCCCTAGCCTCGAGATGAACCTGCCGAGAGCGGCTAGACAGCCTGTCACTTTCTGTACGCCCTTGAGGTCTCGAATTGGGCCCATCCTCGTGACTGCTGAGATCTTTTCGGGGTTGGCCTAGATCCCCCGTTGTGAGACAATGTAGCCAAGTAGCATGCCTCGAGGCACACCAAAGACACATTTCTCGGGGTTGAGTTTCACATTCTTGGCCCGGAGGCACTCGAATGTGGTCTCGAGATCACTGATGAGGTCCCCGACTTTCTTGGTCTTAACCACGACGTCATCGACGTAGGCCTCGACGGTTTTGCCTATGTGCTCGCCAAAGACATGCTGCATACAATGCTGATATGTTGCCCCGGCGTTTCGAAGGCCGAAGGGCATTGTAACATAGCAATACATACCAAAAGGCGTAATAAAAGAGGTAGCGAGCTCGTCGGATTCTTTCATCTTAATCTGGTGGTAGCCAGAATACGCATCGAGAAATGAGAGTACTTCACACCCCGTAGTGGAATCGACAATCTGATCAATTCTAGGTAAAGGAAATGGAACTTTTGGACATGCTTATTCAAACCAGTGTAGTCTACACACATCCGCATTTTTCCATTCTTTTTCCTAACTAGTACAGGGTTAGCTAGCCACTCCGGGTGAAATACCTCCTTGATGAATCCAGCCGCCAAAAGCTTGTGCACCTCCTCGCCGATGATCCTGCGCTTCTCCTCGTCGAAGCGGCGCAGGCGTTGCTTCATCGGTCTGGACCCGGCCTGGATCTCCAAGGCGTGCTCGGCGACTCCCCTCGGTATGCCTGGCATGTCCGAGGGGCTCCATGCAAACATGTCGATGTTCGCACGGAGAAAGTCGGCAAGCACTGCTTCCTATTTAGGCTCGAGGCTGGCACTGATGGCCCGCGTCTTGCCGTCGGTCGAGGTCGGGTCGACGGGTATCTGCTTGGTGTGCTCTGCCGGCTCGAAGGTGCCGGCGTGGTGCTTTGCTTCAGGGGCCTCGGTGGCCAGGGCAGCCAGGGCCTCGAGAGAGTCGACCTCCCCACGCTCGACGCACTCCATGTCGCAGTGGTAAGCGTGTTCGTAAAAGGTGTCGACAGTGATGACCCCTTTTGGCCCCGGCATCTTGAGCTTCAGGTATGTGTAGTTGGGGACCGCCATGAACTTGGCGTAGCCAGACCTGCCGATGAAGGCGTGGTAGGTCCCTTGGAACCCAACCACCTCGAAGGTGAGCGTCTCCCTGGCGGAAGTTGGTCGGCGTGCCAAAGCAAACAGGGTAGGTCGATGCGCCCGAGGGGGTGGGCCTTCTTCCTGGTACGACTCGTGAAACCCCCCGACGCTGGGTCGGAGCTGGTCCCTCGAAATCCCCAGGAGGTCGAGGGTCTCGAGGTATATGATGTGAGGCTCGAGCCCCATCCATCAATACCTTGGAGAATCGCACGTCGATGATGACGGGGTCGACGACGAGGGGGTACGCCCCCTGATTCACGACATGGTCCGGATGGTCGTTACGGTCGAACGTGATCGGCGCATCAGACCAGTCAAGATACCGGGGGTGTCATGGCAGAGTGTAAAGACTTCCCGGCGCTCCTTCTTTCTCTCTCGAGCTGAGAGCGCGACGGTTGGCCCCCCGTAGATCATGTAGCAGTCGCGCACCGGGGGGAGTTGTCGTCCGCGTCCCCGTCGTCGCGTCGATTGTTGTCCTTGCCCTTAGGCGCGTCTTCCTTCTTGTCGCCGAGCTTGGAGTAGAAGCCATTCATCATTCGGCAGTCCTTCAACTTGTGATTCGTGGGGCCCTTGTGGTAAGGGCAGGGGTCCTCGAGCATTTTGTTGAAGACAGCCCCGTCAGTTGGGCCTCGAGGCTTCTTATGCTCGAGTGCGCCCACGAGCACTTTTTCGTCGTCGTAGTCATCGGCGTCGCGCTTCGCCTTCTGACCTTTGCCTTTGTTCTTCTTTTTGTTTGTTGTTTGTTGTTGCGGTTCTTGACGTCGTTGCCCTTGCTCGTGCCCTCCGGCGCGGCCACCGCCTTGCCTTTGTCCGTGGAGCGGCCAAAGAAGGCCCCCACTGCCTCGTCGCCTGAGGCGAAGCTGGTGACGCGATCCATCAGATCCTCGACCGTCCTGGGACAGTAGCGCCCTAGCTCGTGGACTAGTTCTTGGCATGTCGTGCCCGCGAGGAATGCTGAGATGACGTCCTCATCGGGCACGTGGGGGAGCTCGAGGCGCTGCTTCGAGAATCGCCGAGCGAAGTCGCGGAGGGGCTCGTCCGCTGTCTGCCTGCAACGTTGTAGATCCTAGGGGTTGCCTGGGCGCACGCAAGTCCCCTTGAAATTCCCATCGAAGACCCTGAATAGGTCGGCCCAGTCGTGGATTCGATCCAGCGGGAGCCCCTCGAGCCACCGACGGGCGGTGTCCGAAAGGTAGAGCGGGAGTTGGCGTATGATCACGCGGTCATCGCTCTTCGCCCCGCCCAGTTGGCAGCCCAGGCGGAAGTCGGAGAGCCATAGCTTGGGCTCGACCTCCCCGTCATACTTCACGATGTTGGTCGGTGGTCGAAAGCGGTCGGGGAGGGTCGAGCTGCGGATGGCCTGGCTGAAGCCTGGGGCCCGGGGGCTCGAGGGCTTGCCGGTCCTCATCACTGTCGTAGCGCCCCCCTCGATGGGCACTATAGCCACGCTCCTCGGCACCTTTGTCCTTGCGCCGGCGGTTGATGTTGTTGCGGGCGTCATTGGGGTCTCGAGGTGGCCGGTTGTCGACGATCTGCTCCCGGACTGGCCTGGCTCGAGAGGCGTCTGGCTGGTGGACGGATGTCTCACGGTCGTTGCGGGGCGTGTCTGCCGGTTTCCCCGAGGCCGCTCCGCGCCGGCGCGAGGCTAAGCTCTCGGCCTGCTGCAGAGCGGCTGTCTCAAGGAGGTTCTTCATTTCCCCGAGCATGCGCCTGGCGTCAGGGTTGGAGATGGCGGGTAGATCGCGGAGCAGCATCGCGCCGCCACCACGTTCTGCCCGGCTCTTCGGGAAGCGCACCTCGGGGCGTGCTGGTGCCCTATCCTCGAGGATCTGCCGTGGACTCTCGAGCGCGGCCGCGAGTGCCGGCGGCCTCGAGGCTGGGCTTGTTCCTGCACAAGAGTTTGCTCGAGCCGCAGCATGCGTTCCGGTCCTCCTCGGCCTTGGTGATCGCCTCCCGCAGCTGCGCGAGCTGCGCCGCCCGGTCGTCGTTGTGCTGAGGTGGTGCGCCCGGTGCTGGGGGTTCGTTCCTCCCCCGAACGTGTGGTCCGCCCACCGCAGCCACGTCGTTGGGCGCTTCGAGATTGAGCGTCGGCCTGTCGTCGTCGGCGGCGGCATCGCTCACGACCCCCTAGAGCTGGAAGCACTCCCTGGTGGGATCCCAGAGGTCAGGGTCGTGGTAGTCGTACTCGTCGGAGTCAGAGCTGTTGATGTCGCGCCGCCCTGGCTCATGCTGGGACTGCAGCTCGTGGTACCACTCTCCGATGGTGGCTCACCGGAATGGCTCGACGACTCGTGAGAAGCCGCGGTCGACGTGCGCGGGGTAGACAATCTCCAGGTCGGTGGTGGCTCGTAGGAGACGCCCGGACGTCCCTCCGCTCTGCCGCTCGCTCGGCCCTGACGACGCTCGTCGAGGTGGTAGGCGTAGACAGCTGCGGAGTTGTTGAGGCCGAACGGGGCCGCTGGCGGCAGCGTGGTACACACCCGGCGGGGGGAAGCCAGGTGGTGTCGACGGAGCACGGCTCGGGGGCCTCTGGCCAGGCTCCCGGTCCGTGCGCATGACGAACGCGAACTCGCGGGAGAGTGCGCGCGCTCCGGAACCCCCCGCGCCGGCCTGGAGGAGTACGCGGCTCCGGTACCGCGCGGCCGGGTAGGTTTATCTTGGGACTCTGCGCAGGTCGCGGGAAGTGGTGTACGCCCGGGGCACCGCCTGTGCCTGGCGCCGATGGTGAGACGGCGCCGCTCACGAGGGGCGGCGACGCTGGTGGTGAGGGCGACTCGCCACTCCCCCCGCGTGGGGTGCGTGACACGCCCTCCGCTCGGTCTCTCCGTGGAGAGCAGGGTCAGCTCGATGCCGTGCCAGTGGCCAGGAACTCGAGGCTCCCGAACCAGATGATGCACCAGCAGAGAACGAAGGAGTGGGAGAAGCCATCCAGAAAACAATGAAAAATCGACTTCCGACACGCGAAGACCCCTACCTGGCGCGCCAACTGTCGGGGCTTCTACCCCGGGGGTATGACACTAACTAGTAAATGTTCGGTGCTCCTCTCCTGGATGGTGATGCAAGATGACACAGAGGATTTATCCTGGTTCGGGCAAAGAAGGCCCTACGTCCAGCGGGGGGAGGAGGTTCTTGTATTACTTGCACCTAAGTGATTGTACAGGCACAATACAAGCTCAACGAGCGTAGACCTGAGTCTGGACTCGTGTGTATGTGCGTGTACCCGTCTAGACCTGTGTAGTCGTGTGAAGACCCCTGCGCGAAGGGCCCTGGTGTCCTCTTTTATAGACTAAGAGGAGGCCAGGGTTACACAGGAGCGGCATGTACAACGCCCAATACGGCGGAGGGTAGGAAGTCCGTCTTGTCGGGGTCACTGGAGCCGGCGTGGGTGTTGCTGTTGAGGCGTCCTTGAAGCGTGGCCTCCATTCCGGGTGCGGACGTGGAGGCGTGGCGACGTGGAGTCCGTGCAGCGTCCATTCCGGCACGTACAGGACGTGGCAGGGCGCCTCCGGGTCTTGGGGTACCTGTCCTCCAATAGCATGAAAGCAGTTAGGGCTCGAGGGGCGCGGAGCCGTCCTCGAGGTGGCGCCTACGGGGGGGCTCGAGTCCCCGCAGGTATGGGCAAGTCCCGGATAACCCGGCCGTAGAGCGGGAATCCAGGTCTCGAGATGTGGCTCGAGCCTGCTACAGTGCAGGGTATGGCCTAACAGTGCTGTACTTGTGCCTTTTTGGCCATGCTTGCGGTGAAAAAGGTGGCTTGACTCTGGCTCCGGTTCACTGTGGCACACGTTGTGTTCCAGCGGATGTGACCGGAGTAGGTGGACGCATTAATTGCGCAGTATGGGGCCGGTATCCAATGTCCGGTGCTGCTCGAGGGGGGTACGATGTGTCTCGAGGGATAGGTTTTCGTGTTAGAGAGGTTCGAGGTCCCCACGTTGGTCTCGAGGGACGGTGCACGGCTGTAGCGGGCTCGAGGTCTACGTGCCAGGGCTCGAGAGGTAAGCTACCATGATGCGGTTGGTAAGGCTTTGGCGGGCCCAGGCTTCTCGGTGGCGGGCCGGCGTTGTAGGCCTCGAGGGGTTGGACTAGTTAGGTCTCTTATTAATTTGTGCTCTAGGTTTAACTTATTTGTTTTGCGTTGATTGGGGGTACCCTTTTTGTGGTCCCCTGACAAGTCAGAAATGATTTTTGTTGATTTGATTCTCTAAAATAATTAAGAGACTAAAAGTTTTTAAAAATAGCTTCACCTGATTCCGTGAAGTGATTCTCTATCCTGATTTTGAGAGTTTATAGTAAAGAATCAAAGAGAATCCTTTTAGCCAAAGAATCACTTTACTAGAGAATCAGGAGCACAACTGGAGAATTAGGGAGCACAACTCTTCTAAACAAGCCCTAATGCATGACAGTGATAGTCGTGCAAGTTGGGGGACGAACTCCTCACCGGCGGCGGAACTTTTCATTGTAAATCGCTAGCCAGGATAGTCTTGCTAAGAGCAAGGGGTGTTGGGGTGTTTGGTAGTAGTGACTAAAGTTTAGTCCGTGTCATATTAGATGTTGCGGTACTAATTTAGTCTAGAAAAATAGATTAAATATAAAAATAATTATACTGTCATACAATAATTAGCAAGATGAATCTATTAAGCTAAATTATCTATTATTAGCAAATGTTTATTATAGCATCATATTGTCAAATCACGAACTAATTAGACTTAATCAATTTGTCTTGTGAATTATCCTCCGGCTGATAAATTAGTTTTATAATTAGTCTATTTTCAATAGACTAAATAGAACCGCAACATCCAATGAACAGGGACCAGTAACCAAACAGGGCCAATGCTAATAATATAACCCGCTGCGAGCTGTAAGGAATTCTTGCAGTCATCTCTCAGGCCACTCATATAGTGTTGAGTCTTCACTATTAATACATGTCTCACTTGTCTCTCTCACGAATTTTCTTGGTTCTTGTACCTAAGCAGGCTATAAGATTACAACCCTTTTCTTCTCTCTCATTCACCGTACCTCGCATTCAGCCTACTTACAACCTTCACTACACTTTCTCTAAGGCCTTGTTTAGATGCCTTCCCAAAATTGTTCTCTCACGAATGTTCTTGGTCTTGTGCCTAAATAGGTTGTAGGATTACAACCCGCTTCTTCTCTCTCGTTCACCGTACCTCAGCATTCAACCTGCTTACAATCCTTCACTATACTTGCTCTAAGGCCTGGTTTAGATGTCTTTCTAAAAAAATCAAACCTATCACATTGAACATTGGGACACATGGAGTATTAAATATAGACTAATTATAAAACTAATTTGTCAGCCAAAATCTACTTCATGAGACGAATCTATTAAGCCTAATTAGTCCATGATTTGACAATATGGTGGTACAAAAAAAAATTAAATGAGACGGGCATTCCAACCGCCTCGGTGAGAAGGTCGAGACGAGGTTAATTAACGAGACGGTCACTTTGCCGTCTCAGTTAATCGATTAACTGAGGCGGGCGTTTATAAGGTGGACGTCTCGGTTAATGTTCTCCAGAAAACAAAAAAACACTTGCAACTGCTGATGATTGAACCCACAACCTATCACTTCACACTATTGTGTCTTTAGCACTACACCTCACACTCATTCATCTTTATATATAATACATTATTATTTTATATCAATATTTCATAATCTTATATTGAATATTTGGGCCACTAAACAAACTTAAATGAAAAAACTTATAACTATAAAGTTTTAAATCTTGTTAAGTACTATAACTTTGGTATAGAACATTTGCATTAGAGATAGTTTGAAAATTCAAAAAGTTGAGTCTCAAAACATATGAATTTCAAACATATATTTAAGACTCTAGATGATTTTAAAATAAAACTTGTCAATATCAAAGATGTAGCTTATGTCGGTCACTATAACTTTGGTATTAACTGCTCCCTCCGTATCCTATTTAGAAGTCATTTTGAAAAGGGTTCGGTCAAACATTGGGAATATAAATCATGAATAACTTTTAAATTATTGAGTTTAGAGATGTAAAATCATATAGATAAATTTGTCTTGAAAAGTACTTTCATAAAATATATATACACCACTTTACAACAAATATTTCTAAAGAAAATAAGTGGTCAAAGTTATGTTTTGAAGACCGTGTCGCTGTCCTAAACGACTTCTGTTTGCGATACGGAGTAGTACTGAATATTTGAGGTCGTTTAGGAATTTTAAATTTTAATTTCAAAATCTTAAGCCTTCGAACATATATTTGGGACTCTAAATAACTTCAAATTAAAAACAATTCAACTACAGAGTTATAGATTCTACTTAGAACTATAACTTTTGTGTATGCCATGTCAACATATGAGATGGTTTGATGAGATTAAATTTAAATTTCAAAATTTGTGTACTTATAACCATATTTTAACGGAGGCGGGTATTGGATGTCCGTCTCGGTTAATTCAAACCTAGTGTCTCAGAAGTTCATTTTTGTAGTAGTGATAATTTGTTTTTAATTAGTCTATTTTTAATAGACTAAATTAGAGCCACAATATTTGATGTGACATACATAAACTTTTTATCTTCTAACTAAACACCTTGTTATATCACGCTGACAATGACAGTCTGACACTAGCACCGCCGCGTGGGAACCGAGGTGAAGGAGACATCTAGGACACTGGCAGTCTGGCACTGGCACCGCCGCGTGGGAACCGTGGTGAAGGAGACATCTACATCCTTATTTAATTCTCACCTAAAAACTTTAGGTCCTATCATATCAGATCCGTGTGAGATAAATCTTTTAAGTCTAATTAGTCTATGATTTGATATTAAAATGCTACCATAACACATACACTAATAACGATTTAATTAGCTTAAAAAATCCATCCCTCGATTTACAGACAGATTCTGCAATTTATTTATTTTTAATATCTAAATACCTCATGTAACATCATATATAAATTTTAAAGTCTGAAACTAAATAAGGTCTACTCTAGCCAGTAGTACTTGTGTTTAAAAAAAAAAGGGCACAAAACTCTCTCCAATCCATGACGACCAGGTCATTCCTTCCTTGCTTGCTTAATGCTGATGGATCACGTACTGCATGCACATGCATGCCTGCCACTAATACGAGTACGAGTCTGAGCTGACAAGTACTGTCATCCAAACGATGGATCCTAAAGTTGTACTGTAGCTAGCTAGATGCCACCCCGCCGTTGACTTGACCTGCCTTTCTAGCCACAACAAGCTACGGAGTAGCTGTTTAAAGCTATGCGTGTTGAAATTTTTTTGAGATACCACATCAGATGTTATAGTATTAATTTAGTCTACTAAAAATAAATTAATTATAAAACTAATTACATCACCGCACAGTACTTAACTAGACGACACTATTAAGTCGAATTAATCTATCATAAACACATATTTACTGTAGCACCACATTGTCAAATCATGGACTAATTAGACTCAATAGATTCGTATACTTCATGCATGCGTCTCAATATTCAATGTGATAGGTGAAAAAAAAATTAGAATGATATCTAAACAGGGCGAATTCATTGTTGCAACGACACTTGTCAGTCTTTTCCTCAAAAAATAAAAGGGCTTGCTCAAATTCAGGTGCTTGAATTTTAGTTTCCTTTCAAACGACACTTATTGCACATATTTTACACTAAAATTACAGATTTTGTTCATACCAATTTGTGTAGACGCAATCTGTAATTTTCGGTACCGAGAATAAAAATCATGTTAGACAAAACCATAAACCTGAAAAAAAAAATCTGATTTATGCTGGCACAAAGACATTTAGCAATTAACAAGTAACAATTATTTTCTATAGATATAGACAATGACAAAAAAAAATGTTATGACACAAAAATAAATAACAAATTATAAAATAACAACTTAGTTGTATTAGATAGTTGTATAAGAGTGTTGTATGAAAATATTTTAAAATTCAGACACCTGAAATATAGGAAAGATGAAAAACAAAAACACTTGGTTGTCTTCTAATAAAAGTCCATTCTCTCGCTTTGTTAATTTCTTTGTTACTACTGTAGTTATTACTCCGCACTTCAGATGGATGGGGCAGTGGTGGCCATTCTATTTACATATACATATAGTTGCCTTATTTGTACTAAAAATGGATATATTTATTAGGTTGTATGAAAATATATATACATGATCAAGGGGATAGATATGGGCGAGCATAATAGAGATGGAACAGTGCCCAGCATGTGGAGCCTTTTTTACTTGGGATCTACTAGTGAAGCACTGATGACAACATGATCATAAACGAAATGGATCCCATTTAGACCTAGATAACAACTCATGAAAAGTAGTTGGGATCTAAAAATTACACTTACGAGTTCTAGACCCGCATGATATATACCTATGATAAGTTTAGGAACTAAAATTGCAATTTAAGAGTTACAAGTTCGAGCACTAACCGTGCATTCACCGGTAATCCATGAGAGGGACTAAAATTGCAATTTAATTAAGAGTTACAAGTTCGAGCACTAACCGTACATTCACTGGTAATCCATGAGAGGGACGAGGGAGGAATAGTTGATATACGAACCACGGGCAATTTAAAAGAATCAGGCTTTAGTCCCGGCCGGTTCTTTAAGCCCCTTGCTCTTTGTGAGATTCGAACCTAGGATCTCTCACCTCACACATTACTCACTCACCAACTCAGCTACACAACTCACATGACATAGTTTTAGATGCTCTCCTTTTGAATTCACTCGTGAAAGACCTTTAATCCCGGGTGAAAGACCTTTAGTCCGGGTTGGTAACACCAACTGTGACTAAAGGGTGGGGGACGAGGGAGGAATAGTTGATATACGAACCACGGGCAATTTAAAAGAATCAGGCTTTAGTCCCGGCCGGTTCTTTAAGCCCCTTGCTCTTCGTGAGATTCGAACCTAGGATCTCTCACCTCACACATTACTCACTTACCAACTCAGCTACACAACTCACATGACATAGTTTTAGATGCTCTCCTTTTGAATTCACTCGTGAAAGACCTTTAATCCCGGGTGAAAGACCTTTAGTCCGGGTTGGCAACACCAACTGTGACTAAAGGGTGGGGGACGAGGGAGGAATAGTTGATATACGAACCACGGGCAATTTAAAAGAATCAGGCTTTAGTCCCGGCCGGTTCTTTAAGCCCCTTGCTCTTCGTGAGATTCGAACCTAGGATCTCTCACCTCACACATTACTCACTTACCAACTCAGCTACACAACTCACATGACATAGTTTTAGATGCTCTCCTTTTGAATTCACTCGTGAAAGACCTTTAATCCCGGGTGAAAGACCTTTAGTCCGGGTTGGTAACACCAACTGTGACTAAAGGGTGGTCTTTTAGTCCCGGAAGGTATTACCAACCAGGACTAAAGGTCCTGGCTCTTTAGTCCGGGTTGGGGGCACCAACCGGGAATAAAAACTAGTCCCGGTTGGTAACCTAGCCCGCGACTAAAAGTCTTTTACTCTCGAGTCCCGAACAAAAAAATACCGAGACTAAAGGCCAAATTCGACGTGGATCAAAAGTTTATTTTCTACTAGTGCCAGGCTGTTCCACTTCTTGCTTATGAAGAAGATTAAATAAATGGTAATTAGTACCACTTCTAAGAGCAACTCCAACAGTTTTGCATTTTTTGTTTGGCAAAATATGATATTTGCCAACTCTCAAGTTAATATGGCAAAGGTAAAAAGAGTCAATCTCCAACGGTTTTGCATTTAGACTTGGCAAAACTAAAAAATTGTGCGCGCGAGAGAAAAATATCCCGCGGGAGTAGCACGTGAGGACGTTTGCCGAGTGAACCGCAGCTTGGCATATATGCCAAATATCACCAGGTATTTGCCAAGTTGCTAAAAATGCCAAGCCCATTTGTCAAACCGTTGGATAAGAGATTTTTAGACTTTTTTGCAAAAATAAGAATGCAAAACTCATTTGCAAAACCGTTGAAGATGCTCTAAGTGCAAGATAATTTTTTTTATTTGGTCAATGCAATAATAAGCGGAGATGAAATCCACCCCTGCAGCTTCCGTAATATAATGGCTGTCGTGCGCTGCGAGGTGGACATCCAACCTATTGTATTGTTCTTCTTCGATCTTGCATACATATCAACAAGATCGAGATATTCATTCACAAACTTAATTAGCAACTTGTGAAGGCATGTCGACCGATGAATTTTTTTTATTTATTCAATGGGATTAGCTAGCAGAGAATAATTAAGTTCATCATCGTTTGTTGTGTTGGCCATTAGGCCAATCTCAATGGTGAGTTTCATTTTGTTGTTTCCAAGACTGCCATGTCATATGAAATAAAATGAAACTCTCTATTGAGAGTGAGAGTTTCATTGTAAAATTTCATATGCATTAAATTTCATGACTCATAGAGAGTTGGTATTCGTGTGAAGAGAGTTTCATCTAGATGAAACTCATTTCTTCTCTCACTTCTTAAATACACCGTCATGTCATCAACAATGCCTATGTGGCAACCTATTTAATGCAAATGAAACTCTCATTGAGATTGGTCTTATTCATACATAATTACAAAACCCTTATGAGACACCAATAATGGTTAACGTAGGTGATCGTGGGCCATATATATATATGTTGTTTATTTCGGCCGTGGGAACAATATATATCATGCATTATACAAGGTAGGTGCAGTTTGGGTTGACTCAATATTGTATTGCATTATGAAAAGCAAGTTAGGATTCGAGAAGATCTTTGGATCGGTGATAAATAACCTTTGACCACACTATATAGAATTAGTAGGAAATTTGTAACAGTGGATAGTGTGTCCTACATTTAGTCCCTCTTAATGTTTCTTTTTGAACAACTTTAGTACGTAGGAGACAAACTGGCAGCTTGGCTTGAACAGGTTTCAAGGTTAGCTTGAATGACAAAGAGGACATATTTATTATGTGGGATTTTTCACAACAATGATAAATTCAGAGTCTCTCTTAGTCTCTATGCCGCATATGGACAGGATTAATTCAGAACGATATACATCACATACCAAGAAGACGTGATCTTTAGAAACTTATAGTTTTCCTCCCAACATTAAACTTCATGGTTGCAGTGTTGTTGAGCAAATTGCACCTACGGTGCTCGCCTCAGTCCGGCGGCCGAAGGCGATCGAGAACACGGACTGGGGCTAGGCGAAGGGTGCCCCGAGGCAGCAGGAAGGGCTTCAATTCACTGGTCATGCTGACCTAGCTACTTGCTGCTTGGGAAAGCAAGCAAACGCTCAGACTTTCAGGGGTGAAGCCTCGGATGCTCAAGATCTTTACTTGGAATTGAAGGAAATCTTGCAGGAGGCCGTCGTAGTATACTGGTATCGCTGCGGACCGGTTACTCAAGCTTGTCGTCGCTCAGTTCGCTTTTGTACTTAACCTCTCGTGTCGTATGTTTCTTGTTTTGTTCCTGCTGCTCGCCGGGTAAACCTTTGGTAACCTTTGGTAACCCACGTGGATTGGGGTGTATTTATATATATAGCCAAACAAGGCCTAAGGTGCGTGCAAATTACGTTCAGTTGGGCGTACAGTCTGAGACTCGGCCTCCACCAGCGTCACCATCCAACTGTGAACCAGCTCCTCTGCATGACGACATGCTCCAGTGCAGTGATACATTGTCCTCACCGCCAACTTCACCACCACCCCCATGCTCACCTATTCAGAAGGTTCTCCCCCTGGTTCATCATAGGGAAACGCATCTTCCTGCAGAAGACCGCTTCCGTCCTGATGGTGTCTACTCCAGGCGGGCACACACAGCCGCAAGGCTTGGCCCTGAAACTCGACCAGAAACAGGAAGCAGGCAGGTGGCGCGTTTCCGTCCAGGGCTCTTCTACTCTAGGCGCCGAGCTAGGGGACCAAGCAACTCAACCCCACTCCCAGTTCAGGGCACACCAGTGGGCGAGGTGCATGTTGAAAGCAGAGCTACAAATGGTGAAAGGCCGACAATGTCTGTTTTCGTCGCGGGGATCTCTCAACCTATGCCTCAACCTCTTCTGCAGGTTCCGTCACGCAGAGCTACCCCACCACAACGACGCAAAAAGGCTGTCGTCCTAGCACACAGGAGCGTGCGCTTCGCGGCCAGGTGCTGGCCCAAAGGAGACACTTAGGTGAAGGCTCGTCAGGTGCTGATGAAAAGGCTGGGCATCCTTGAGGACGAAGATCTGAGCTCCGATGATCTGCTGCTGCGCTACTTCAGCTTCTTCAAGGGCCCACTCAATGATGTTGTTGTCAAGGCTTTGACGGCCCTATGCGGTCTCGACACTGTAACTGCGCCAGCCACTGCACAGACTTAGAAGCCTAATATCCTCAGGGGCTACAAAATTATATCAATGATAGCAAACTACCAGTACTTCAGGTTCCCCTTTAGGGTCGTCATAGAGCTGCTGCTCTTCATGCCATCTGGCTAGGTGGGGGTGACAGCCAGGGGCCTTCAGTTGCCCCCATCAAGTTCAGCAACTCTGCCACCAGTTAGTTTCGTCAAGCAGCATGTTTGTAAGCAACAATCTTTTGCTTCATGTAACAACAACATCGGCAGCCACTGGCTTTCAGTTTGGCCAGTCTTTCGGGACAACTACTGCAATATGTTTCTCCATGGCTCTTGTGGCTACAGAATGCCCCTTCTGTTGGCCTTCAGTTTGCCTCCCTTCATGTGTTGTCCTAATGCATGGGTTCACTTCTTGTTTTTATGGCACCACATAATTGCATAATTCTTAATTGGAACACCAGGGGCCTAAATGGTGGTGTGTGCCAAGACTCGGTGAATGAGCTAGTTAGAAGCACCGACGCTACCATTGTGTGTTTACAGGAAACAAAAATGCAGCTTCTTGATCAGAATGTGGTGATTCGTGCAGTTGGAGCAAAATTTGCCAATTCCTTCGCTGTACTCCCAGCTGAACAGACTCGAGGTGGCATCCTCCTTGCTGTGAATGAAGATTTTTTTCAACCTCTCTGACATTGTATCAACGATGAACACGTTAACTGCGACTATCACCATGAGGGCGGACGGGATAAAGTGGAACATTACAGTCGTCTACGGACCGCAAGGGGACGCAGCAAAAATTCAATTCCTCCAAGAATTAAAGAACATCACACCACCAAACCATAACAAGTGGCTCATTTTGGGGGACTATAATCTCATCTACCACGAGGAAGACAAGAACAACTCGAACCTCAACTGGCGTCTGATGGGTGCATTTAGGGCGGCGATCGATCACTTACGCCTCAAAGAAATCAAGCTAAATGGACGTCGTTTCACTTGGAGCAATCAGCACGACAATCCCACGCTCACTAGGATGGACAGATTTCTTTGCACCTCTGAATAGGAACTGCTTTTTCCTGCTTGCTTCTTGCACTCTCTGCCTTCACTCATGTCAGACCACACCTTTGCTTCTGCAAGGTGAGCCGCACCACCATCATAACACGTCTTTTCGGTTTGAAAATTTTTGGACCAAGATAGAAGGCTTTCGGGAGGTGGTTCAGTCCATTTGTGATAGGCCAATCAGCTCTGCTTTACCTATGAAACATCTACATATTAAATTGGCACAAGTTGCAAAAGAAATTAAGAGGTGGAGGAAGGAAAAAATTGGAGACACAAAACTGCAGCTAGCTATAGTGAAGGAAGTTTTGCTGCAATTAGAAGCAGCACAAGAGCACATGTTCCTCACAGATCTAGAGCTCGACCTTCGCAGGCGCCTCAAAGCTCGCAGTACGGGGCTCACGACAATCGAAAAGGCAAGAATTAAGCAAAGATCGAGACTCACATACATCCGTTATGGAGATGCTAACACCAAATTTTTCCATATTATGGCTAGCGCCCATTGGAGAAAAAAATTACATACACTGCCTACACAGATGAGGGGATTGCGATTGCTCACGATGAAAAAAAAAGTGATAGGGGACTATTTCCAAAACCACATCGGCACTGCAGTTCCATGGGCCACAACCATCAACTGGCAAGCCATCGGATACACCCCGCATGATCTCTCAGACTTAGAGGTGCCTTTCTCCCAAGAAGAGGTAAAAAATACAATCTTCTCCATGCCTTCTGACAAAGCCCTGGGTCCAGATGGTTTCACGGGTGCTTTTCTTCAAAGCGTGTTGAGAAACCATCAAAGATGATGTCATGGCAGCCATTAACAACTTGTTCTCTATGAACGCCCAGGGATTTGAGTGGCTCAACTCGGCATGCATCGTCCTGCTCCCCAAAAAAGCAGATGCATGAAGGATCACAGATTTCAGGCCCATAAGCCTCATCCATAGCATTGCAAAGATTTTCTCCAAATTACTTGCCAATAGGCTTGCCCTCAAACTAAACTCCCTGGTCTCCAACTGCCAAAGTGCTTTCATCAAGAAAAGAAGTATTCATGATAATTTTCTCTATGTCCAAGGAGCAGTACGTAAGCTGCATAAGCAGAAGATGTCGGCCTTGTTCACGAAATTGGACATTCACAAAGCATTCGACACGGTAAATTGGGGGTACATGCTTGAGATTCTACAGGCCCTGGGCTTCGGACCGCGTTGGCGGGAATGGGTTTCCATCCTTTTCCGTACAACAAGCTCCAGCGCAATGCTCAATGGGAGGCAGGGTCCCAACTTCAGTCATGCCAGAGGTGTCCGTCAGGGGGATCCGCTTTCGCCCATGCTCTTCATTCTGGCTTATGGACCCGCTCCAACGCTTGCTCGATCTGGCAAACAAACAATCCCTTACCCCCTACCACTGACAACTGCAAAAATGGAGAACCTCCATGTACGCGGATGATGCGGCCATATTCATTAACCCAACCACGGAGGATGTAGAAGCTGTCATAACAATTCTACAAGTGTTCGCCAACTTTTCAGGGCTCCATATTAATTTGCAAAAAAGTTCCGTACACCATATCAGATGTGAAAATGTGGATATAGACCAAGTTCTCTCACCCTTTGCCGGAAGCAGAGGCACCTTTCCATGCAAATATTTGGGGCTGCAGCTCCACACTAGATCGCTTCAGAAGATCCATGTGAGCCCCTGATCGAGCGGATTGGGCAAAGGCTACCGAAATGAAAAGGAAGCTGGCTAAATAGAGCTGGACGCCTCACACTTGTCACTACTGTCCTCTCCTCCTCCATGCCGACCTACCACCTCACATTGTTTCCTTTGGCTGCTTGGGCAAGGGACAAATTGGAGCAATTGAAGAAGAGAGATGCGAGCGGGGAAGGGAGAGAATGCCAATGGCGGGCACTGCTTGGTTAACTGGCCAACAGTTACCAAACCTAAGGTTTTTGGGGGCTTAGGGGTGCCTGATCTGGATAGATTTGGAAGAGCTCTCCGTCTACGGTGGCTATGGCAAGATTGGATGGAAGAATCGAAACCGTGTCTGGGTTCGGACCTCCCTTGCAACGACGTTGACCGCCTCCTCTTCATCTCCTCGATAACTGTAACGTTGGGTGATGGGGCAAAGACTCGGTTTTGGCACCATAACTGGATCGAGGGAGGCTCCCAGGTATCTAGCCCCAAACCTGTTTCAGCTTGTTTCGAGAAAAAACAGAACAGTGCAACATGAGCTTCGGAACAATAATTGGATACGCTCACTAAGGGGGAAAATCACCTCGACTGTCCATATTGAGGAATTTGTTTTCCTATGGATAAGAATTCAGGGAGTGCATCTCCGGCTGGACCTTCGAGACTCCATCACCTGGAGATGGACACCGGATGGCGTCTATTCCACCCGTTCAACATATCGAACACAGTTCAAAGGCTCTTTCGGAATTTTCCAAACTGGTCTAATTTGGAGAGCGCAAGTGGAGAACGAATGTAAGATTTTCGCCTGGATTCTAGTGCAAGATAAAATCCGGAGAACGAATGTAAGATTTCGCCTGGATTCTAGTGCAAGATAAAATCCTTACGGCGCATAACCTACAAAAAAGGAGGACGGCCACATCAAGACCATTGCGTGCTTTGCAATGGACCATTAGAAACTGGTCTACGCCTTTGTTTGTGTTGTCCCTTCGCTAGGGCGGTATGGGAACGAATTCTTTCTTGGGAGAATTTTCCCGAGTTGCGGTCACAGGTCCAGACCGACCCAGGAGATATCAAAGAGTGGTGGGAGCAGACGACAAAGAAAGTGCCAAATGCAGAGTGGAGAAGATTCAATGGAGTGGTGATCTATACCTTTTGGAATATTTGGAAAGAGCGTAATAGAAGAATTTTCAACAACACCACAGAAACGGTGCTGCAGGTGGCTGCAAGAATCAAAGAAGATGTAGAACAGCGAAAGAGAGCTTTTAGTCGTGCCTAGTTCCTGTGTACCCCCTCGTTTTGGGTTTTCCCCCTTTTTCCGTTGTAACCCTTTTCACCTCTACTTAAGTGAGGCAGAGGTCCTGCTTTTGTTTTTTTTTAAAAAAAAAAAAAAAGGGGAAGGATCTACTAGGCTACAGCGAGAACAACAACAGAAAAGAAAAAGCACATAGCCCTTTTTATTAGGGTGCTGGCTGGGATCGCTCTTCATCTGGCTCACCCCGATCGAGCTTGATGATCTATTACGTATATGGGCTCAGCCCAAAGGAATATCATCAGTACGTAATATAGCAGGCACACATGCCCCTCTTGGTCCCTCTCGGAACCGAGTGATCCTATATATTCTCCCCCTCCTTAAGCCACAGCTTGCCCTCAAGCTGTGAGGATTTCAATTACCAGATAATCATTGCTTTGGAGGACACAGCAGAGGCCTTGACATCATCATTGTCCCTTCATCCAACCAATGCATCTGGGGCCTTCAAATCAATTACTAAATTATACGTAAAACTGAAGCTTCAGCAGCCTGACTGAACCATGCAGTGTCTGGTAGTAGATGAGTTCAACATTTAGTACTGTACTTGAGAAGAGATCTATCGATTCTGGAGTTGAACCATGCAGCCTACCAGACACTGAGGCGGCCGGCATCGTGCGTTGAACACAGAGGCGGCCGGCCGTCGTGCGTGACAGAGAGCACGAGGAGGTTGGCGGCCATGGCGCCACCGCGCGCCATGTGCAATCTCCGCGTCATGTCAGCGCATTAATTATCCTGAATATATAGCTCAAGATTCAAGGCAACAACTTAAAAAACTATCATCCATATATGCACGGTTTTCATCCATGGTTTCATGTGACAGCACATTTGGAAAACAGGCAGCCGCGCGCACGGGTCCACTTTCAGAGACTAACGTTACAGCATATTAATGTTGTTTGGGCGGCTCGTACCATTCAGCAGTACTTATTACAGTTCTTGATGACTTAGCTTCATAACAAGTAGGGAGGGTGTTCAAAAATCAAATATTAAACAAAGATTCAAGGAATTCAGCAGCGTACTGTATGTACCTAGAATAAAGACACTACTTGTACACGCTAAGATCCATTACGGAACCAATATCTATTGGGCTTAGTTATGGCTGCACGTTCTTTTCTAGCTGCACCTTCATCTTGATCCATTATGGTGGTATCCGTATCTTCTTCGCTTCTCTCCGGCCCACATCCAGCTGCCATTATATATTCAACGATGATGGATTTCCCAACATCATATCCTAGTGTGATCAGCCTATATATATATATATATAATTTACAAATAAGGTGGCAATTTAATTGTAACGACATGTGAACATTACTGTTTTGTAGTGGTTTCGCGCCATCTTCAACAATATGGGCCTCCGGACCAGGTAATACTGAATGATGTTCAGTCTTCGCATAATTTGTTCTGTCAAACACAAAAAAGAGATTGGATTTCATAAAAAAATTATGTTGAAATCCAGCTTGATGATTATTGAAATGTTCTAGCTTGATGATTATTGAAATGTTCTAGCAAATTAAATCCCAGTCAAGTGCAAAACAAAACCTGTTAGCAGCAGCGCTAACAAAAACTTCAACACCAAAAAGAGAAATCCACACTTACTGTCCTGTCTTAAAATAGTTCAGAATTCCGCAGAGAAGATCAAACCGCAGGTACGGTGTTCCCATGTTCTCATCATAGTAGTTCATGCCCACAAATTTACCGTTGACATCAACAAGGGGTCCTCCAATCCCAGCCTAACCAGGTTAATAGTTAAAAAATGAAGAGGTCACGTAGTCAGTTGTGATTGTGATGCCAAGTACAGAAGGCTAAGTACATCATATATATTCATGTGGCAATTAAAACAAGAAAATCAATGGCACGCGCTACCTCAGTGATTGTACATGCAGCGTAACGAAGATCCTTGCAACCCAGTTTGCCTGACCACCTGGTCCATACCCCACCTGCAGCCATAACTAAATCTGGTTCAAAGTGACGGCCCACAGCTACTACCTTATTAGAATAATTATTAGAATAATACACCGGCTGATGTCTCAGATTCGCAGGACAATCAACATTATAATTCTTGACGCTGACTAGAGCAACATTGTAATGTAAACTATAATGTTCCAGTTTCCCTTCACAGCGTTCATTGTTTGGAAGCAACACCACAATCTGCAAACAATACCACGGGACTTATTAATAAGCAGTGTCTTGAAAGAACAAGAATCGCACAATATAATTAGGAGCACCAACCCTTAAGCCCTCAATAATTGTGCCATCACCATTCCTGGCCAAGCTTGCTGATGTCAGAATAGCCGCCGGGCATTTATCAGCATAATAGTCAATGAAAAATCCCGTACATGCAAACAATTTTGATTCACCTGGGCAACATAATTGTCATTAGCTGGTGATGACTAAATACAAATGTGAAATAGTATACAACACATTAGAGTAAAATCACCATTGAACGAAGCAAGTGCAACAAGATTTCCACGTATGTGAGAAGCGACTCCTTCCTTGAGTTCACCCCAGACACCATTAGGATACGTGTCACCAAAAATCTTGATGCTACCTGCAGGTTGACAAGACATTGTCAAGTAGTTAGTGGTGTAAAAAGGCTCAATGCATGATAATAAATCAGCAAATGTACAGGCATTGTGATTGACTATATCCATTGATGGACTGGGTTAACCTAAAAAGTCAACCCAAATTGTGCATTGCTAATGACATGCTAACTCTATGTATAGGATTAACCCAAAAGGTCAACCCAAATTGTGCCTTGCTAATGACATGCTAATTCTATGTAAATATGCAACAAACACTTAAATTTCTGCAGATAATATTGTAAAGTTATAATATGATGATGATACTCATATTATAAGTGATTGTGTTTGAACAAATCCAGAACAACTCTCTATCCTTCAAGGAGCCAATGATGATCATGATGTGCTGTATGCACCCTCAGTCCAGATCTTTTCACACCAATGTCGAGTGGTTGTGTACTCACCTCCAGGATGGGGGAAAAGTTTCACACCTATGCGTCTTCGTCTTCTTTCATCCCTGTAGATGAAAATCAATATGAGTACTAAACCCAAAAGGATCAACATGAGTAGATAATGCAATAAAACAAGAAAGAACTAAGCAAATGTATACAAATCTTAGTCAAGAGATCCCATATATCCCCAACTAGTTAGTCTCTCAACATAAAAAATTCTATCATATTTTGAGGTAGACAAATATACTGGCTTCAATATTTCATACAGAAGAATGTTGCTACACTACAAGAGCAACTGTGACACCTGCAATAAGACAGCTATCCCATTTGAAAATATCTTCAGTAGAGAGTAGACACACCAAACCATCAAGTCAAGTTTGAGAATATATTTGCAACTACATAGCTAAACAAACTGGAAATATATTTGCATACCTGACTGGCTTCACCAGGTTCAGAAATACACTCTTCTTCAAGGATGTATGAAAATGCCCCAAACGTTCGAGAATTATAGTCCTTGGCAAGAAAATTGGTCTTTCCATATCCCAAAAGAGGTTCATGCCAAAAAAGTTTCCATAAAGATCAAAAAGTGCGCCACCCTGCATAGCCTACAAAAAATGGCAGGCTTTAAAATGACAAAGAATCAGAGTTACTCCCACCTTTATGTTAAAACTGTCACAGTTGATCGTCTTATGCAAATTGTAAATGCTACTATTTTATCAACAATGCATAAATACTTAAAATGTATAATAGTTTTGTATTATCTTTCACTGCAAATTCAACCACACAAAATCCCCTAGTAGAGAAAAGACTTTCGGTTCAGCATATTAGTCTCGGCTAGAATTGGACCCGGGACTAAAGTGAGTATTAGTCTCAGGTGCAAATTTCTTAGGCGTCAGAGGACCTTTAGTCCCGGTTGGTGTTACCAACCCAGACTAAAGAGCCTTGACCTTTTAGTCCCTGTTGATAACACCAATCCGGGCTAATGTAGATCCTTTTAGTCCCGGTTTGAAACACGAACGAACCCGGACTAAAGGTACCCTTTGTCTCGGTTTTGTCTCAAACTCGAGCTAAAGGTACCTCTAGAGTGAATTTAAAAAGCAAGCTTATCTTTGTAAGTGCATTCCCCCCGATGTGGATTTTGGATAATTAATGACAATCAAATTAGGGACTAACATGTTTATCAAGTAACATCTATAGGTGTTAGTCCATCGGTGATTTTAAATGAACAAATCCGGTGAAATATAGCACCCTAAATCTTAATGGAAATAAAGGCGTCTAAAACTCAAGTGGTTCATCTTTCTAATCTTTATTTTGAGTTATAGGAAACGTCGTACTATCAAGAGGGTCCAAAATCATAGCTAGTTAGTTGAGGATAAAAAGTGCTCAGGTCATTATCTTAGTTCGCTTGCGAGAACACTCTTTTCACCCACGGGCACTTAGTTTTCGGAGTCTGCCAGGGCGGAGCGGTAGTACCAGTCTAGGACCGGAAGTACCGCTAAGTGAGAGAGTGGTCGTTGTGCTGTGGATCGAGTGCCGTGGTGAGTGCAAGTGAAAAATCTTTGAAAACATGTTTATGAAAATGCCAACACAACATGCACATGATGGTGTACTCTTGGTGGTATTGGGCACATTTGCTAAGGAGAAGAAGTTGGAGAAGTTTCGGAGAAACCTTTGGTTGATAAAGAGAAGCGATGGATCTTGGATTGGAAATCTGTTCTAATCCTTTGTATTTTGGATCGTGTATTCATATGGGTTGTGTAGCCCTCTGAATAAGCTTTCCAAAATGTCCAAGATCATCGAAATCAGAGTTCGGAGCTAAGAGTTATGGTCGTTTTAAGCGCGGAGCTTAGGCTGGTAGCGGGACTACCGGGGAGACGGACGGTAGTAACCGGTCCGGGGTCGGTAGTACCGGTCCGGGGGCCGGTAGTACCGTCCGGGCTCCGGAAGTCCTTTTTCGTCGTGCTTAGTTTCTTCAATCGGGAGCAGTGGAGTGTGAAGCGGAGTACCGGGTCCCGACCGGTAGTACCGGTCCCCGACCGGAGGTACCGACCTTTTTGACCGGTAGTACCGGCCCCACGACCGGTAGTACCGGTCAGAGTCCGGTTGTTCCAACGCGTTCCTCTCGCTGGGAGCTCGTTTGACCGTTGGGGGTCATGTGGTGAACGGTAGTACCGGAGGTGATGACCGGTACTTCCGGTTCTCCCGTGGAGCCCGAGTATATATGCTTTTCCTCGTCCTTTTTGGACGGGTTGCCCATTCTTACACTACGCGCTTGCCTTCTCCAACAGCCTCCAAGCATTGACTCACCCACTCTCTCTCCCCTTTGCTTCTAAGCTTCAATCCTCCATTGATTTGAGCTAGGGACGTGAGATTAGAGAGCAGGAGCATCGATCTTCGACTTGAGCACTTGGATTCCTCATCTCGCCGGCTTGGTTTGTGGTTATTACTCTTGGGTTCTTTGAACCCTAGCCGGCTAGGTGTTCTTCTTGGTTGCCCGGATTGATTCACTTGTGAGGGCACCCCCGAAGCGTTTGTATCACCCTTCTTCTTAGTGGAAATCTCAGCTTCCTGTGTGGTTGCTTGAAGGAGGAGACCTAAGTGGTCGGACCTTAGTGGTCATCTCAACAACGAGGACGTAGGAACTCCTTCATGGGGATTGCCGAACCTCAGGATAAATCTTTTGTCCTGTGTGCTTGTTGTTGTGGTGGTAGCTTCGACTACCCTTGTTGTTTGTATATCTCTCTCTATTTCCACTTGACAGGTAGAAGGTGATCGTCCATCGGTTGGTGAGGAGCGAGGCTTTGAGGAGCTCTACTCCTTCATCAACATCATCTAAGAGGGTGCGGTGTATCATTGGTTTGAAACACACAACTCACTCTTTCTCTGATTTCGTAGCCTCGTAGGGCACCGGAAGTTTTGGTCTACGACCGGAACTTCCGCTTCAAACCACTAGTACTTCCGGTTGATATTTAACTTCCGCATTTGAGTTTGTGAGTTTCAGGCATTTCAAATACGCCTATTCACCCCCCCCCCTCTAGGCCAATTAGGTCCTTTCAATCTTCTTCATGTCAGATGTGTGGTGGAAGTGAGATGGCAACACACCTGAGGGGTTCAAGTGCGAGGTCTTGAGTTTGGATCTCCACAGGTGCAACCTTTTTCACCTAATAACACCTTTAGTCTCGGGGTGTGGGAATCGGACTAAAAATCAACACTTTTAGTCCCGATTACGCAGTCTTGGTTCCCAAAACCGGAGCAAAGGGTGGCTGGGAACCGGGACTGGAGCCGGCTAATCTACTAGTGATCCATTCAACTTAGCTATAGAGTTGATAGGTATTGGGAATTTGGGATAAGTAAAAGTAAACGGATCGTGGTAGTACAGTAATATTTTTCTTTATTGAATACGAGTCATAATTCAATTCATATAGTAACAGAAAAGATTAGAACTCTCAAAATAATGCTAGCATACCTCAGTTAATTTACATGTAGAGAAATAACATATCGACTATATTGAGATCCGCGTGAATCGGTGCATATCCCACTTGTGGCCAATACTCTGCCAGAGATGTCACACCCTACTGCCACAACCTTTCTACCATGGGGGTCAAATTGCACCTGATGATTGAGAGGCATGCAATAAACATCTAGGATGGACATGACTTTGACAACAACAATTTCATGATCCAAATCATATTCTTCCAGAGACCCTATGGCAACATTTCCTTCATGGCGTACTTGAATCTATATTGGTAAAAGCAAAACAACACATAATGATCACAGTTATGTAGAGTAAACAATAGCAATTAGTAAATGATTATCAGCAGCACAAACCTCAAGCTTATCATGGCCGTTTGATTCAGAATTATGTAAGCTCTAACCAAAACTTGCTGAAGTCACAAACTTTGTGAAGGTACACTGGCGTTCTATAGCTATGCCGGAGGATGTATATTGCACACTTTGTCCTACAAGATCATAATAAGTTATATCATTCACAACTAATGATTTGTAGACATATGTATTTTGAAAAAAAAAATAAGGGCGGTGCAACAGAATAATCACCATCGGACGACAAAGCAATTGAGACAACACTTGTAGACAACTTTGATGCAACTTCCTTACCCAGCTCACTCCAGATATCTTGATTATATTGTCCCAAAATAAGTCACCACCAAGTTAAGAAAACACGTTACAAGATCGACACAGATGAGCGCTCAAATAGATCCATAAATTTTAGAAAAAAAAAAACATGAAGAAAAAGGAAGAACAAGCGGACCTGAAATCAACAAGTCAGTTGCCTCTTGTCCACTGCAAGTTATTTTATTATCATCTGAGGAACTTGTAAGATCATCAGCACCCCTCTTACTTGGCAGCATAGTTCCAAATAACTGAAGCAGAATTAAAGGCAAAATGTACGTGGGTCATAACCAGCAAAGCGAACGTGTTGCTTGGTCATCAGTGATTCCATTTTTATTTATGCCATACGTACTACTTTCATAAAGCAAACCAAAAGAAATGCACTATCAACTTGATGTGGTTGTTATAGTTTATCACTTTTCAAATAATAACAACCAGTTTGTATTGTGTTGTTGAAGGAACATTTAGAGTGCAAATAATCATCGTAGCGAAACATATATATTACTGTAGTTCCCAACCAATATAGATCACAAAAAGAGAATCATGTTTGATATTATTATTATATAGAATTAAAAGGTCAAAAAGTTCCGAGCAACGGACTGAATGGCAATCAAGTTTCCCCCCAATAATCGAGTGTAAGATGAAGAGAAACAAAAATGATGGATCGACGATCGAGTGAGGGTGGGGAGATGGGGATCACCGGCCTCACCGAGTGGATCACCGGATGGATGGATTGAGCCGGCCGGCGGGCGGGCGGGCGGGTCGTCGAGCTAGCGCGTCCTCCTCAACACGATAGGTACTGTACTTGTACTGCTGGGTGATATGGCAGGCGGAGGAGAGGAGCGCGATGGAGATGGAGTTGAGCAGGGCCACGGAGGCCCGGATTCGCGGCGGCGGCGGCGGCGGCGGCGTCGTCTTCTGGGATTATGGACGGAACAGCCGAGGGAGGAGTCGGCCAGAACACACGAAGCCGCTGCGGCGCTCACGCTGCTCTTCCCTCAAAAGCGAAGGAAAGAATGGGTCGGGCACTCGGCCTTGGCAGGGCAGCACAATAAACGGCCGGCTTTTCAATTCGTCCTTGGCTTTGGCTTTCAGGCAGCATATAAACCCTAGGGAGTGGGAGTCCCAGCGCCGCACGACCCGGCCCCTGCCCGACGCACGCAACGGCGCCGCCGACGATCGATCCTCCGCCTCCGATCCGCCACTCTGCCACGCCGCGACCGCGCACGACACGAGTGCCGCCGGCGATTCAGCCGCGCGCGCGCGGGTCAGCGACGACCTCCGGTCGGTAGACTTTTTTCCTTCCTCATTCAATTCTGCATCAGATCAGATGCTGCCAAGCAAGAGAGGTGCTGATGGTCTCACAAGGTTCTCAACTGACTCCTCGTTGATTTCAGGTCTGCCGCCGGTTCTTCCTTTTTCTTCACGTTCTGGTTCTTTTTTATTATTATTATTATTTATTTGATCACGGACTCACACGGCTGTGTCTTGTATATCCTGTTTTCTTCTAACTAGCTTGTTGCTTATTTGGGACAATCAAGGTAATTTCTGGAGTGAGCTGAGTGACCAAGTTGCATCAAAGTTATCTAGAAGTTTGTCTCAATTACTTTGTCGTCCCACGGTGATTACGCGCGTGCTGTTGTACACTTAGTTTTCAATATATATATATATAATATATATATATATATATATATATATATATATATATGCTGCCTCAAAGCCATTAATTAGGTGTGAATGATACAAATTATGCTCTTGATGTAGGACAAAATGTGCTATTTGCATCCTCTGGCATTGCTGTAGAATGCCAGTCTAACTTCACAAGTTTGTGACTTCGGCAATTTTGGTTAGAGCTTTAAAACATGAAAAAGTGGCCATAATAATAACATTAAGGTTGGTGCTGAGAATCATTTACGTACTAATTGTTCTTTTTCTACTTTATACATAACTGTGGTCATTCTGTGTTGTTTCCCTGCTTTTTTACACTATTATTATATAGATTCAAGTACGCCATGAAGGAAATGTTGCCATAGGGACTGTGGTGCAATATGACCTGGATCACGTAATTGCTGTTGTCAAAGTCATGTCCGCCCTTGATGTTTATTGCGTACCTCTCAGTTACGCGGAGGAATCATTGCCTGGTAGAAAGGTTGTAGCAGTAGGGCGTGACATCTCTGGCAAATTAATGGCCACAAGTGGAACACTTACTGCTTCATCAGGCCGATCTAAAGATTGTGAACATCTTATGTTCTCTACATGTAAATTATCCGAGGTAACACTTGCGTTTTTTATGAGTGCTATAATCTTTTCTTTTACTATATGCTCTAAATTGTGTCTCGGCGTATTCGATAAAGAATATGTTATTAGTTCACTCCCTCTGTTTACTTTTATTAGTCGTTGTTGACTGTAATGTAAAAGGTTGGCCTTATTCCTTTCAAAATATACACTTGTGCAGTTAAGTTGAATTGGTATTCATAGTGGTTGAGTGTGCAATGGACATACATCAAATATATCATACATTTTAAACTATAAAATAGTACTCCTTCCTGTCCTTATTGCTTGATGTCTGGGCACAAAAATATAACTACTTTTGAGTCTATTTTTTGTGTCCAAATCTCAAGTAACAATGACTCGAGGGAGTCACATTTAGAATTTGCACAAGACAGTCAGCAGTGACTAGTAAATGTAAAGGTGGAAGTAACTCTTATTACCTGGTCATTTTTATTCTGTTTCATTGTAATCCTTGTTGCCTGCCACATGTTTTTTTTGTCTAGGTTATGCAGGGGGGTGCACTATTTGAATTTGATGGGAGCTTTGTTGGCATGAACCTTTTCTCGAATATGGAAAGACCCATATTCTTGCCAAGGGATATAATTTTGGATCGTTTGAACCATTTAGAGACATCCATGGAAAAGTTAATATTTCTTGCGATGGCAAAGTCAGTGAGGTGTGCCAATATATTTCTAGTTTGCTTATCCATGTGTTTGTAGTTGCAGCTTTTAGTGTTTACTACCTTTAATAATAACTTGATGCTTTGGTACCTCTAGTGTAAGATATTATCAAACATGTCAGTTGTACTTGGCATGTGTCATAGTTGCTCTGTATTGTAGATCGAGTAGCCATATTCATGTGTATCAAATATTGAAGCCAACGTATTTGTTTATCCTTAATAATAACTCGATGCTTTGGTGCCTTTAGCATAAGACATATCAAATAGGTGAGCTGTACTTGGCAGTTGGCACGTGTCCAGTTGCTCTGTATTGTAGTGTAGAGTAGCCATATTCCTGTGTTTCAAATATCGAAGCCAACATATTTGTCTAATTCAAAATATGAATATTTTGTTGAGATTAAAATATGAACATTACAAGGGAGTATATGGTCTCTCTTGACTATCAAGATTTTTGTTTAAACTGGATACCACCTGTAACTAGTGCTCTAGGGCTGTCAAAAGAGTGCCCAAGGAACAGAAGAGTGGTCTCAATTCTCTGATTATCCTAGTTGCATGGGAATTATGGAAACACTAGGTAAATACCCGTGCGTTGCGACGGGAAAAATTATGTTATAATAACATATGTAAGGCCCTGTTTAGTTGCAAAATTTGCAAAAATTTTTACTGTAGCGTTTTCGTTGTTATTTGACAAACTTTGTCCAAATATGGACTGCGTAGACTACAAAGATTCGTCTCGACACGTACATACTAAAAGTACAATTAGTTATTTTTTTACCTACATTTAATTTTTCTTGCATATATTTAAAGATTGATGTGATATGGGGAATCTTATCACTTTTGCAAAATTGGGGGAAACTAAACAAGGCCTAAATACATGTTATACTGTTATAAAAAAAAGAAACTGCGATCGTGATGTCAAAAATATCAATATTACAAGTCTTCACGAAGGATAGACAACTAAAATTTAACTCAAATAGATCCTGCATGTCTTGTAGATAGAGATGGAAAGATCATTGGGAAAAACTAAGAAAAGTAATTTTATCCCAAGTGTATTTACAGACAAAGCAAGTACCATACTTTTTTAAACAACATCCTAAGGATATTGACTCGACAAGCACCAATAGTTAAATAGTCACTTGGAGTTCTCCAAGCCTGCATATAAGCTATTTGATTACTAACTATCTTCAAAAGGATATATATCAACATGAGATATTACCTTTTTTATAGAGTTAGAACCTCTTTATATACGATATTCTTTGTGAAATATCTGCTAGTTTCTTCTTTTCCTTCCCCTTCCCCTTCCCCTTGTCCATGTTCTTCTCAGCAGCCGATACAGCTTAGATCCTAATATCTGATCTTGATGTGGCTCTTGATAGCGCTACATACAATTTGCGAGTGACAAAATGGATTTTCATAGCTAAACAATTCAGCACTAACCTGTATGTGTAGAGATTAAGTGTGCATATGATTACTGGCAGTCAGAAACAAAGAGTAGTTACCAGACATGACTATTCAGATAAGCAGGTGGATAGCAGTGTGTACAAGTGAAAAAGGAGATAAAATATCCGCATGCAGAAAGTAACCATTTCTTGTACAATACAAAATCGTTGCATCTAAAATATAACCAACAATGATCCAACAACATTTGAAAATGAGGTTTGCAGGGATTAGTCGCATAGATGATTTTATTTGCCTTCGCTTGTGAGGTATTTGCTAAAGTTAACTGCTAAGCCAACCATAGAAGATTTTCATTAGCAACTTGAACCTGCAAAAAATATATAGTAGGCTGGATGTACAGTTTTCATCACACATGCACTGTATCCCATTTCGAACTTCAGACATTAGCATTCAGTGAATAAATTTAATTTTTGAACTGCATTTGTACAAATTGTATATGTGATCCATCATGTGATTTGAGTTTTGACAACAATTGATTTAGTAGTCAGCATGCTTATCTAAATATTCAAGTTATATATTTGACCAAGATCCCAAACTTAACAAAAGAATTGACTAAAATTTCTTGGCTGTTCATTTCCCTCGACCCCACAGTAAACAGGAGTAGTAATTGATTTCCAATAATATTTGAAAATGAGGTTTCCAGAGATTAGTCATACTGGAGTTGTTTAAATCACAAAAGAATGAGTGAAATTTCTCTAATCATAACCTTACAACAACTACGTACTCCTTGAAATTATTTTATAATCCTGTCACACAGTTAATTTGTATATATGAATTACTTCAGATAGATCCCGTCAAAAACTTGTCCATTTTAAACTCCAGAGGATTACTAATTGATTTCTCCCCAAATAGATACACTGCCCATACAAAAAAGTATGCCACAAATATGATTATTTGATTTACTTCCCCGAACTGTAGTTACTGCTGTGTTGGAAGCTTAAAGAGGTATTAATATATAGCAGGAAAATCAGAGCCAGACACTTGATTGTTCAATTTATGATATTTATGTATTGAACGCATCTTGGCCCCTAATGGGTTTCGGTGATTGGATGAAACACAAGATTACTGTGACTAACGTGTGTTTTGCAGAAACAGGGATGAGTTAGGTCACGGTAATGGCGACGATACGGGCATATGGAGTTCATGTCCCTTGGCGATGGAAATCGTTTCGGTTTTCAAAGGACGGACGACAAAGACGGTGGTAGGCTAGGCTAAGTGTCGCATGGTGTTGGAGGATACTTAGGTAGTCTTAGGTCTTTGTTTTTCCTTTGGCCGTACTATAAAGAGGGGTGTGAATCAGTAGCTTGACCTAGATGAGTCTATTGAGGTAGGTGTGGTGCACACTTATTATTTCATAGCCCTAGGTAGCTCAGAGAGATGCCTTATGTCGAGAGGAACAAAAGTTGTTAAGACCACGTCGCGATCCGAGTTGATCTTGCCCTTGGTATGGGCATCGGATGCGCGTTGAGTGGGCATCGGAGGCTCCGATGACCATCGGATGCTCCGATGGTGCCACATCGGATCGTCTGGTGTCACTGTTCACTTGAGAGTGAACTGTGCAGTGCATCGGACGCTGGCATCGACGCTGAGGGCCAGCGTCCGATGGCCATACAAAGAGGTTCCAGAGAGGTCTTTTCGGCATCGGACGCGTCCGATGCAGGGGCATCGGACGGTCCCCAGCGTCCGATGCTCGTAACATGTGCGTAAACATGTCTGACAAACTGGTACAGTCGACCGTTGGCCGAGGTCATCGGCGCGTCCGATGCTAGGCATCGGAGCGTCCGATGACCCCGCAGGAACCCGGTTTTGTCCTGTTTTTGGATGACCGGTGGGGGAGTATATATACTTTCCTCCCTCCATCCATTTGGTGTTCTTGCCACTTCCATCAGCTGAGAAACACCTTGTGAGTGTGAGTGAGTGCAAGAGCCCTAGTGAGGTTGAGTGATTGGCTAATTGTGAGAATTAGACACCTCCTAGTAAGATTTGAGTAGCAAGTGTGCATCCATCCATCTCTTTGGCCTTGTGTTGGTCAAGTGAGAGTTCTAGCTTGTTACTCTTGGTGATCGGCATCACCTAGACGGCTTGGTGGCGATCGGAGAGCTTGGTGATCATCCGGAGGCATTGTGGATGACCCAAGTCAAGTTGTGACCGGTAGCGAGCGATTCACCGGCCGGAGAGGCGAAGAATCAGCTCGTAGTGAGCACTTGATCCTTGCGCGGATCAAGGGGGAGCGATACCCTTGCGCGGGTGCTCCAACGAGGACTAGGGGGGGTGCCGACACCTCGATACCTCGGCAAAAAGATCGTCGAGTCATCTCTACTCTCTTACTTTCACATTTACATTCAAGCAATTCAATTCCGCATTACTTCTTGTTGTTCATTCTATATTGAATTGTTTTGCTAGAGTTAGAGTGGCTTAGTCTTGATCTTTTGTGTGGTAGAGTAAAAGAGAAACACACTTCTAGGCACTAGGGGGTTAATTGGAGCTTGATAGTTTTAATTATTGAAAGAAGTTTTAGAGAAGCCCAATTCACCCCCCCTCTTGGGCATCTTGATCCTTTCAATTGGTATCGGAGCCTCGTGCTCTCGATTTAGGCTTAACCGCCTAGAGTTAAGATGTCCGGAGGTGATGGACCACCTCCCATGTTTGAGGGAGACGACTTTCCATATTGGAAAATCCGTATGGAGTCGTACCTAGAAGCGGTTGATGTGAAATGCCGTGATGCCGCCATAACCGGCTTTGCCAAGCCCAAGGAAGGCACAAGCCTCACTCCTAATGAGGAGGAAAATGATAAATGGAATGCAAAGGCCAAAAACATTCTTTTAGAGGTATTTGCAAAGATGTGTTCAACCGTGTTCGGAACCACAAAAACGCCCATGATCTATGGGAAACATTTGTGCGCTCCATGAGGGAACCAAGAGTGAGCGTGAGGAGCGCTATCATTTAGTTATGCAAAAACTTCACTCTTTTGATATGCATGCTAATGAAAGTGCAAATGAAATGTACTCACGGTTGAATGTTTCTTGTAGAAGAGCTAAATGGACTTGGCCTCACACAAATGCAACCATCCGATGTTGTGAGGAAGATTCTTTGTGTCCTTCCAATTGAGAAGTATGGACACATTGTGACCGTGCTACATCAAGGTGATCTTTCCACATCTACACCAACACAAGTCTTGGGGAAGATCAATGCTCATGAGATGTACATGCACATCACACACCAAGTGGTGGCTCCTCCACCGACAAGAAGAAGGACTTGGCCTTCAAAGCAAGCCATGACAAGAAGGGCAAGTCCAAGGCTATTGAGGTGCATCATGAGAGCACAAGCGATGATGAAGATGATTCCAACATTGCTCTCATGGTGAAGAAGACCACCAAGATGTTGAAGAAGCTTCACAAGAATGGAGTCAACTTTGACTCAAGAAAGAAAAATTCTTCACAAGTAGCAAGAGGAGACCAATCTCCGAAATGGATTGCTACAATTGCGGTGAGCTTGGCCATCTTGCTCATCAATGCACCAAGCCCAAGAAAGAGAGCTACAAGAACAAGAACAAGGGCAAGAGTATGACTCATCAAGTGAAGATGAAAGAAGATGAAAAGCCCTACTATAAGAAGGATGGCAAGAAAAAGAAGCAATACCACAAGAAAGGTGGGAAGGCTTACATTGTTGGTGATTGGCTCACCGACATTGACTCCTCCGGTGTCTCATCAAATGAAGATAGTGATGATGAGAAGGAGAAGGTGGCCGCTCTAGTCATTGGCTCCTCTACACCACCACCACCACCGTCACCATCATCATCTACACACCTATGCCTTATGGCCAAGGGTGACCGGAAGGTACAAAACATGATGTCTCTAGTGATAGTGATAGTGATGGTGAATTTGAGGCTCCCACTTATGATGAACTTGTCAAATTGCTAAATGACTACTCTAAATCATAAGAAAGACTAGAGCTAAAAATGAGAAGCTTGTTGATGAAAATGAATCTCTTGTTGAAAAGTGTGATCATGCTATTCATGCTAGTGATGAACTAAAAGATGAACTTGCAACTATGTCATCCACTATCAAGGAGCTCAAGTTCTCTAACAAGGAGCTCAAAGCTAAAAATGAAAACTTGATAAGATGCATAGTGACCTTTCACAGTCATGCTTTGCTTAAGGAACAATATACTCAAGTGAAAGTAGATTATGACTCTCACCATTGCTTATGATATGCTTTCACATGAGACACATGATGCTCCTAACCTTGTTGTTAAGTGTGACATAGCAACATCTTGTGAGGACTTGGTTAGTGAGCATGTTGAGCAAAGTGCTAGTGGCAAGGGCAAGAAAGTGGTTGAGGCCGATCACTATGATGACTATGTCAAGATCAAGAATGAGAATGCAAAGCTCAAAGTTGATCTAGAAAAGCTTTCAACTACCAAGCAAGTTATCATTCATCTCATGACGATGATTATAGCATGACACTTGAGCTAGACATGCTAAAAGAAGAGAACAAGAGATTAAAGATGGAGAGGGACTACAAAATGACACCATCTCAATTGGAACTCCAACAAGAGAATGACAAGCTCAAGAAGGAGAAAGAGCACCTCACCACCGGTTTGAGGAACTTCACCAAGGGTCAATGTCTTCAAAGTGAGCTTCTCATGAACACCGTCATGAAAACCAATAGAAATGGCATTGGCTTTCTTGAAGAAAGATGAAGCAACGCAAGAGCATCACTAAGCCAAAGAAGAAGAAGATTGGGAGATGCTATGAGTGTGGAAAGGAAGGTCACTTTGCTCATGCTTGTGAGAAGCCAAGCCCACACCCTTGCCCAAGCATGCTAGGCCCTTTGCTTTCAATGCTCACTACATGCTTAGACAAGATTCTAGTGGCAAGTGAAAGTAATGTTTATGGGCCACCTAACAAGAATAGACCAAGCAAATTTGGGTTGCTAAGTCACTAGTTGAGAAGTTAAGGGACCGCAACAAGTTTGGGTCCCGAAAGCTCAAGCTTGATTTCTTGTGTGTGTAGGTGAACTACAAGACCGTGGATCACATTGGGTAATTGATAGTGGATGCACACAACATATGACCGAGATCCCCGGATGTTCACCTCACTAGAAGAGAATGTCGATGACCAGAAAAGATAACATTTGGTGACAACTCAAAGGGCAATGTCAAAGATTGGGCAAAGTGGCTATATCAAATGACCATACCATCTCCAATGTGCTTCTTGTTGCATCCTTGAGCTTCAACTTGCTATCCGTTGGGCAACTATGTGATCTTGGCTTTCAATGCTTGTTCACCGACAAGAAGTGTGTTGTGACCAAGAAAGATGATACACAAGTGATATTCAAAGGCTTTAGATACAACAATCTCTATCTAGTAGATTTCACCTCCGAAGATGCCAACTTGAAGACATGCTTGTTCACTAAGCAATCACTTGGTTGGCTATGGCATAGAGATTAGCACATGTTGGAATGACCACTCTCAACAAGCTATTGAAGAAGGATTTGGTTAGGCTTGAAGGATGTCAAATTTAGAAGGACAAATTGTGTAGTGGCATGTCAAGCCGGCAAGCAGTTGCAAATACACATCCAACCAAAGCCTTTGTGTCAACATCAAGAGAGTTAGAGCTACTTCACATGGATCTATTTTGGACCAACAACATATCTAGCTTGGGTGGAAATCTCTATTGTCTAGTGATTGTTGATGACTACTCTAGATACACTTTGGTATTCTTTCTTCAGACAAATCCGAGAAGCAACCCCTTCATTCAAGAAGTTTGCCAAGAGAGCCCAAATGAGTTTGACTTGAAGATCAAAAGATAAGAAGTGACAATGGAAGAGAGTTCGACAACACCCACATTGAGCAATATTGTGATGAAGTTGGGATCAAGCATGAAGTCTCCGCAACCTACACACCACAACAAAATGGGGTTTGAGAGAAGAACCCGAACACTAATCACCCTAGCAAGGACTATGTTAGATGAGTACACTACACACGGAAAGATTTTGGGCGGAAGCAATCAACACCGCTTGCTATGCATCAAACCGATTGTTCCCCCATCGTCTCTCTTGCAAGACCCCCTATGAGCTACTCAACAACAAGAAGCCGGATGTATCCTTCTTTAGAGTGTTTGGGTGCAAATGCTACATCTACAAGAAGCGCCAACACCTAGGGAAGTTTCAACGCCGATGTGATATTGGTTTTCTTGTTGGTTACTCATTGAAGTCCAAAGCATATCGAGTATTCAACCATGCCACCGGGATGGTAGAAGAAACATATGATGTGGAATTCGATGAATCTAATGGCTCTCAAGGAGAGCATGAGAATCTTGATGATGTAGGAGATGAACCATTGAGGGAAGCAATGAAGAACATGCCGGTTGGAGCCATCAAGCCTAAAGATGATGATGATGATGTGCAAGTCATTGACAAGCCATCCTCATCCAATGTACCACTTGATGATGACAAAGATGGAAGGGATCCAAATGAAGATACTCATGTCTCCCATGATCAAATGGTGGTACAAGCTCAAGATGTTGATGCTCCACAAGCGGTCCCTCAAGTGGTTGATCGAAGGACTACTCCTCTACTACAAGCACATCCTCAAGATCTCATCATAGGGAGTCCGACAAGGGGTGTAATGACTCTCCTCAAAAACTTGCTTTATTTGGAACAACATCACTCCTTTGTTTCTCTTGTTGAGCCAACCATTGTAGATGAAGCTCTAGGTGATCCGGATTGGGTGAATGCCATGCATGAAGAATTAAACAACTTCACCCGCAACCAAGTTTGGACACTTGAAGAGCGACCAAAAGGCGCAAGAGTCATTGGAACAAATGGGTGTTTAGGAACAAACAAGATGATCAAGGCAAGGTTGTTAGAAACAAGGCAAGGCTAGTGGCAAAGGGGTTCTCTCAAGTTGAGGGTTTGGATTTTGGAGAGACCTTTGCACCGGTTGCAAGACTCGAAGCCATTCGTATCCTCCTTGCATATGCATCACATCATGACATTAAATTATATCAAATGGATGTGAAAAGTGCATTTTTAAATGGCTTCATAAATGAACTAGTCTATGTTGATCAACCTCCCGGGTTTGAAGACCCTAGATATCCTAATCATGTTTATAGGTTGTCCAAGGCGTTATATGGGCTCAAGCAAGCCCCTAGAGCGTGGTACGAGCGCCTCCGGGATTCCTCATTGAAAAGGGCTTCACCATTGGGAAGGTTGACACCACACTATTCACCAAGAAGCTTGATGGAGAGATCTTCATTTGTCAAGTCTACGTCGATGATATCATCTTCGGGTCAACAAATGAAGCCTATTGCAAGGAATTTGGTGACTTGATGTCGAAGGAGTTCGAAATGTCCATGATTGGAGAGCTCACTTTCTCCTAGGCTTTCAAGTCAAGCAATTGAAGGAGGGGATTTTTATATCTCAAGAGAAGTACACAAAGACCTCCTCAAGCGCTTCAACATGGATGATTGCAAGCCTATCAAGACTCCAATGCCAACCAACGGACATCTCGACCTAGATGAGGGAGGTAACCCGGTTGATCAAACTCTCTACCGTTCTATGATTGGTAGTTTGTTATACTTGACCGCATCTAGGCCCGACATCATGTTTAGTGTGTGCATGTGTGCTCGTTTTCAAGCCGATCCTAGGGAATCACATCTCATAGCGGTGAAAAGAATCCTTAGGTACCTAAAGCACACCCCAAGCATTGGCCTTTGGTATCCCAAAGGAGCTAACTTCCAACTCGTTGGGTATTCCGATTCGGATTATGCGGGTTGCAAAATTGATAGAAAAAGCACATCCGGAGGGTGCCATTTGCTTGGGAGATCACTAGTTTCGTGGAGTTCTAAGAAGCAAAATAGTGTGGCCTTGTCTACCGCCGAGGCGGAATACATAGCCGCGGGTGCTTGTTGTGCACAAATCCTTTACATGAAGCAAACCCTTTTAGATTATGGTGTAGTTCTAGAAAGGGTACCTTTGTTGTGTGACAATGAGAGCGCGGTTAAGCTTGCTAACAACCCGGTTCAACACTCTCTCGCACAAAGCACATAGACATTCGCCATCACTTCCTTAGAGATCATGTTTCCAAGAAAGAATATCCTTAGAGGGAGTTAGAACCGAAGATCAATTGGCGGATATCTTCACAAAACCCCTAGATGAGAGCACCCTTTGTAGATTGCGAAGTGAGCTCAATGTGCTTGATCTAAGTAACTTTGTCAAAAGGTGAAAGGGGGTTGTCTTTGCATTGCATTGTATCATATGCCATGTTTAAATTATGCTATGCACATAGGCTTGTCAGACGTGGTTAAGATACCGCCCTAAAAAGCGTGTGAAGAAGCTTACCATGAGCAAAATTGACAAGCAACCTAGATTCAAATTCCGCTTTGCATTGCATATGCATGTTTGTTGCTTTGTCGTTTCTTTTCGGTTATGTTTTGAACAACCGCTGTGTTCGTCCACCGCTAGGGGGAGCATTTGAGGCTCCTTATGGTTGAGACCTCTAGTCTTGGTGGCCACATGTTGTCTCCTCGGGTATTATCGCCTACCTTACCTAAAAATGATATGTAGCCTATGGCAAAATATTTATAAAAATTGAGGGTTTATGCGAGGGTGCTCATACTAGGTTCCAACTGGTGTTTATTTGCCTCTTATTTGAGTTGGAACTTGGTTGGGAGAGGGAGCGGCAACGGAGATCTTCAAATCTGCTCAAATAGAGCATCGGATGCAGCATCGGACGCTGCATCGGACGCTGGTTCAGCATCCGATGCCTGCACTGTAGGCAGCCCCGGCTGAAACAGTGAATTTTGCGCGTCCGATGTGTTCTCAACGGAGCCTCCGATGCCCATCGGAAGCTTACCAGCATCCGATGGTCAGGCACCAGACGCATCCGATGCGCTTTCGTCGGCGTTTCTGGAGCTCTCTGGATAGGCATCGGCGCATCCGATGTGTTCTCATCGGAGCGTCCGATGCTCCTTTAAGCGGCGCGGTTTGGTCTTCTATTGACAGACGGGTCCCACACGTCATATCCATCGTCTTCTTCCTCGTGCCCACCTGCCCGTGCCCGCTCCGCCACGCCCGCACCCTCACCCTAGCAGCGCCGCCGTACTCCCCCCCTCGCTCTCGCTCGCTCGCCGGCCGCGACCTCCCCTGCCGTCCGTGTTTCGCCGTGCTCGCCCGTCCACCTCCCCTCCCGCGAGCACCCATAGCCCCACCCGCTCGCAAGGATACTCATTGGTCCTCCTCGCCGGCGGCCGTGGTCTCCTCGCCGGAGCTCTCCTCACCGGAGTTCATCCCTTCGTCACCGCACCATTCATCCTCTCCGGCGACCCTTCACTCGGCAGCCAGAACTTGCAGTGAGCACCTTTCCCCGCCCCTTCATACTCTATGCCCTCCAGGTGCTCGACGAAATGCTCCAGTGACTGCTCCACCCTGTTTTGACCCAGTTTCGATCCCATCTTTTGTAGTCCCCTCGTTGTATCGTGTGGATCCCGAAAGTCATTCCTCATCTCTTGCCTGGGTCGTTCGTTCTTCTTCGCCAGGTAGCAACAGCCCCTTCCCTTCTTATCTCCTCTACTTTGCTTCCTTAGGGTCTTCTTCTCCCTAGATTATATGTGTGCTTATATATCCTCTCTCATCTCGCAGCAAGTCAGTGGTTTGCCGTTGACAGCCTGGTCAGTTGCCAGTGCCAGATAACCCGGGGCCAAGCCCGCGGGTACGGATCGAGGCCAAGCCTCGCGAGTGACAGAGGCAGAGGTTCTCAGTGCTAGGGGGAGTCCTTGCCAGTGGTCTTCTTGTCAGCTGCTTGTCAGGGGTTTTCCGAGTCAGTGATTTCTGTTCAGTGGCAGGTGATCTTTCTGAGCGAGGCAGTCCAGAGCTCCTTCAGTACATTTACCTGTTCTTGTCAGCCATGCGCTGCAAGAACGTTGGTGGTGGCCCCGACGACTCTCCTCCCCGTCGTCCCCCTTCCGGTCAGAGGCCTGGGAAGGGGAAGCTTATCGTGCGCCGGAAGCGCACACGTCAGGAGCGAGAGGCAGCTCAGGCTCAGGCAGTGGCAGACGCCGCCGAGCGTGCAGAGCGAGGTGGCAGTGCGGGCGGACTAAGGATTGAGGATCAGCTGTCCCCCGAGCAGCGCAGAGCGATCGAGGAGGTCGAGCGTCGCCACGGTTCGCCGCCTGGCACGCTCATGGCTGCCGGTCGTCGGACGACGTTCACCTCGCCCGGAGTTGAGCCCGAAAGCTCAGGGCAGGGTCAGGCAGAGGCCGAGGCAGCAGAGGCACCTGAGGCAGAGGCTCCAGAGGCAGAGGCAGCGGAGGAGGTTCCTGAGGCGGTTCCCCGCGCGCCGGTCGCCGGACAGCGTCGCCGGACAGTGCGGATGCTGTCGGGTGGCCGATCGTCCCTCTGCGTGGCGCACGTGCTCCGTCAAGGCGTGCTCCTCCGCCGATCCCGCGACTGGACCTCAGGGGCGCCACTTGCTCTCAGATCCAGACCCTTCGACTTGTGCCAGTGGAGCAGTGGTTTCCCAGGGAGCGACAGGAGCAGGCTGGTCCGTCGTTCTACACTGTGCTGCAGGAGGATTTCTACCAGGGTTACAGGAACGCCGGGATTTCTTTGCGACCCCAGCGTGTCTGTTCCCTAGAGGCAGTTGTGGATGCAGCAGAGAGCAGATTCGCCCCATCCTTACTTTCCTACCTGGTCTGGTCTGGCAGATCTACTGGGGCGGTCTGGCTCCTATATTGAGGACTGGGTTTTTCAGTTTTATGCTTCGTTGTGGGTAACACCCACCGAGAGACTATTGAGTTCGCACTTGAGGGAGACCACTACAGACTGTTCTCGTCCGAGATCCGGGATTGGTTTGGCTGACACGATCACAGACCCGGATCCACGACTTGTGTTACGACCGGACGGAGCCACCCCGCCGCCCTCACGGTGGTGCCCAGCCCTCGACCGACCTGGTTCGCCCGTGCTTCACAGAGCCGTTCGGCGAGGGTTCGAGCCGCACTCCTAGGGACCTTACCCCTACGGCTCGGATCCTCAACGCGATCCTCAGGCGGACCTTGCTTCCCAGGGTGGGCTTCGGAGAGGGTCTCTCCAGGCTGCAGCTATGGTTACTTGCATATATGATCAGGCAGCAGGAGTTTGACGTTTGGGACGTGATCCTGTGTGAGATAGAGGACACTGTAGCAGAGGGCATCAAGGCCCGCAGGCATCTTCCGTAAGATGCCCATTGGATTTCATACATACTTTGGAAGGTAGCTGCCACCACTGGTACACAGCTCAGTCAGTCACTCACTCCTACACCGTAGCGACCGTAAACCTGAGATACTGACAAGCTAGTCGGGACACCGCAGGCAGCCAGAGCAGCAGGCACAGACTAGCACTCGTCAGAGACCTGAGGTGCCAGAGTCAGCTCAGCAGCAGGACGAGGTAGTTCAGGCGCTCGCGGAGCAGGAGCTTGCCGATCTCGAGGGTGGTGACCCACACGTAGTCTCGGATCCCACGGACAGTTCCGATGAGGACTACCAGCTCCCGCCTCGCTACCAGCCGCGTCCACATGACCACCAGGCAGGGTCCCAGCGGTACTGCTTCCTCCGATCCAGCGCTCCTTGCTATTCTAGCACGGATGGAGGAGCAGCAGCGGACTGTCACTCAGGACGTCCAGAGGCTTGCCCAGGAGCAGCAGCGGTTGGCCCAGCAGCAGGCACTTGCACAGCAGCAGGCTCAGGAGCGTTCAGACGCCCTGCAGCGACAGATGATGGCCCTCCAGCAGCAGACTTTGAGCTTCATGGAGAGACTGGCCAGCGGACCTCCCCAGTGGCAGTGGCAGCAGCCACCACCGCAGCAGCAGCTCCAGTGGCAGCCACCAGTCCATCCTCAGCCGTTTGGTCAGCCACCGCAGTTTGGTCAGCAGCACCAGCAGCCTCTCTCGGGCCCCAGCTCTTCTCAGTTCACCAGCTTCACCACTCCTCCAGGCGGGGCCCCGCTCTTCAGTCCGCTGCAGACAGGCTTCACTCCCAGGCCGACTGAGCCCCTTTACACGACGACTACCTCGGTACACGGGACTTATCGGCCAGCTTCAGTGAGCTCACTGGGTTCCCCACGCCAGATCTACAGGACCCAGTCCGGACGTCTACAGCTCCAGTCACTTCCACTACCGAGACTCTTCCGAGTTCTGTAGCGTCCTCAGAGCAGACAGAGCCCATCCAGTCTGAGACCACGACGACCGTGCAGGCTGAGTTACCTCCGATTCATGAGCTTCCGCACTCCTCTACTCAGCTTGACACTGCTACAGAGACTGTGACAGCTTCAGAGCAGGCACAGCAGTCCGAGCCGACCCCGACCGCTTCTCCGCAGCTTCCAGCTACAGAGGGTCAGCAGGCTTTGGGCGACTCGTCCTCCGACTCCGAGGCCCTCCTTCAGCAGTTCGAGTTCACTCAGAGGACTCCGGAGACGGCACCCGACTTGTCTGCACCACCTCCGCCCTCCGACGCTTAGTTTGGCGCTTGATGCCAAAGGGGGAGAGTGGCCGAGTATGGCGATAGGGGGAGTGATGTGAGAGGGTTTTGATATCTTATGTTGTGTTTCGCTCACATACGCTCTTTACTTATCGCATCTTTTGTGCATATTTATGTTATGGATCTTATGACATGTTTGTGCTCACTATGATATATGATATGACATGTCATTTCTCTTTACTCGACTACTTGTGCTCAATTCTCATTTGTTATGTATTCGAGCTCTTTACTCTTGCACTTGCTATTCACTCTAACTTGTTGAGTGCAGGATGTTGTCATGATATGTATGAGCTTGCCCCTAATCATTTTCCCTTATTCATTGCAAGTTCATACATGTCATGATTTGAAAACCTCTTCTCTCTATACTCGATCTCGTGTTGTCATCAATCACCAAAAAGGGGGAGAGATTGAACGCATCTTGGCCCCTAATGGGTTTCGGTGATTGGATGAAACACAAGATTACTGTGACTAACGTGTGTTTTGCAGAAACAGGGATGAGTTAGGTCACGGTAATGGCGACGATACGGGCATATGGAGTTCATGTCCCTTGGCGATGGAAATCGTTTCGGTTTCAAAGGACGGACGACAAAGACGGTGGTAGGTAGGCTAGGCTAAGTGTCGCATGGTTGGAGGATACTTAGGTAGTCTTAGGTCTTTGTTTTTCCTTTGGCCGTACTATAAAGAGGGGTGTGAATCAGTAGCTTGACCTAGATGAGTCTATTGAGGTAGGTGTGGTGCACACTTATTATTTCATAGCCCTAGGTAGCTCAGAGAGATGCCTTATGTGAGAGGAGGAACAAAAGTTGTAAGACCACGTCGCGATCCGAGTTGATCTTGCCCTTGGTATGGGCATCGGATGCGCGTTGAGTGGGCATCGGAGGCTCCGATGACCATCGGATGCTCCGATGGTGCCACATCGGATCGTCTGGTGTCACTGTTCACTTGAGAGTGAACTGTGCAGTGCATCGGACGCTGGCATCGGACGCTGAGGGCCAGCGTCCGATGGCCATACAAAGAGGTTCCAGAGAGGTCTTTTCGGCATCGGACGCGTCCGATGCAGGGGCATCGGACGGTCCCCAGCGTCCGATGCTCCGTAAACATGTCTGACAAACTGGTACAGTCGACCGTTGGCCGAGGTCATCGGCGCGTCCGATGCTAGGCATCGGAGCGTCCGATGACCCCGCAGGAACCCGGTTTTGTCCTGTTTTTGGATGACCGGTTGGGGAGTATATATACTTCCTCCCTCCATCCATTTGGGTGTTCTTGCCACTTCCATCAGCTGAGAAACACCTTGTGAGTGTGAGTGAGTGCAAGAGCCCTAGTGAGGTTGAGTGATTGGCTAATTGTGAGAATTAGACACCTCCTAGTAAGATTTGAGTAGCAAGTGTGCATCCATCCATCTCTTTGGCCTTGTGTTGGTCAAGTGAGAGTTCTAGCTTGTTACTCTTGGTGATCGGCATCACTAGACGGCTTGGTGGCGATCGGAGAGCTTGGTGATCATCCGGAGGCATTGTGGATGACCCAAGTCAAGTTGTGACCGGTAGCGAGCGATTCACCGGGCCGGAGAGGCGAAGAATCAGCTCGTAGTGAGCACTTGATCCTTGCGCGGATCAAGGGGAGCGATACACCTTGCGCGGGTGCTCCAACGAGGACTAGGGGGGTGTGCCGACACCTCGATACATCGGCAAAAAGATCGTCGAGTCATCTCTACTCTCTTACTTTCACATTTACATTCAAGCAATTCAATTCCGCATTACTTCTTGTTGTTCATTCTATATTGAATGTTTTGTTGAAGGTTAGAGTGGCTTAGTCTTGATCTTTTGTGTGGTTAGAGGTAAAAGAGAAACACACTTCTAGGCACTAGGGGGTTAATGGAGCTTGATAGTTTTAATTATTGAAAGAAGTTTTAGAGAGCCCAATTCACCACCCCCCCTCTTGGGCATCTTGATCCTTTCAATGTATCCTGTATTTTTATTACCCCAAAAGACTAAAACCCAAATCGGATAATATGTTATGATAAATTAAGAAACAAATAGTTTTGATAAGGCATACATTTCCCAGATGGAATGCATCAGAATGACCAATGAGCATCGCACAAGCACCACACGTCAGTACTTGGCTACGGGCTGCGGCCAACTCCACCGCTGCGTTGAGGGAGTCCATGGGTGGTAGGGCTGTGATGCAGAGCGCGAGGAGAAGCAGATGCAGGCGATGCGGTGGTGTGAGGGAAGCCAAGAAGGTCGGTCTGCTTGGGCGGCGATGTGGGGCTGGCGGCGCGCGTTGAGGGAGTAGATAGAATGGATGAGGTCGGGCATGCGTAGCTCCTGATTGGGAATGGGGAGACGAAGCACCTCCGGATCGATGACGCAGGCACAGATGGAGGAGCACGACATATTGGGCGAGGCGTGCGGCACGTACGTATTGGGTACTCCGCGGTTGTTGAATGGGACAGGGAGCAGGGTGGACAGGTAGTGAGGCGGGGAGTCGATGGGTCGGCAGGTATTGATGGGGCAGAGGGGAATCTTTGTGGACGATTGCTTTTCCTCTCTTTTAATTGTGAGATGAGAGGCTTAAGGGTTGGTATTTCTAATTTTACTGTGATTCTTGTTTGTCCACGACATTGCTTCAGTCTCATTGTATTGTTTGCAGATTGAGGTGTTGCTTCCAAACAACAAACGGACTGTAGGGAAATTGGAACATTATAGTTTACATTACAATATTGCTCTATTCAGCGTACGTCAAGAATTACAATGTTGATTGTCCTGTGAAGCTGGAACCTGAGTCGATACATTATGATGACATAGTGGTAGCTGTGGGCCGTTGCTTTGAATCAGGTATATTAATGGCTACAAGTGGGAAATACATCCAAGACTACGACGACGAGGTGCCAAGCGATTTGGATTGTGAATATCTTTGGTACACTACGTGTAGAACCACTAAGGTAGCACCCTTGCCTTCTCTTTTTTTTAATTGCTTAACTTGTTTGGCACTGATCGAAAGGCTTTGCTGTTGTACTTTACCAGAATATGATGTACTTTAGCCTTACATACTTGGCGTCACAACTGACGACCTCTCCATATAACCTGGTTATTAGGCTGTGATTGGAGGCCCCCTTGTTGATTTGGATGGAAAATTAATGGGCATCAATTACTATGATACAGAAATAGGAACCCCGTTCCTGTTTTTATTGATATCTGGAAAATTTTGGATGATTTGAAAACAAAAAAGTAAGTGTGGATTTCTCCTTTGGTATTTAAGTTGTTATGTTAGTGCTGGTGTACAGGTTTAGTTTTGCACATGGCTGCAAGATTTGTTTGGGCATTTGATCAATAATCTAGTTGGAGGTTTAAATCAACATAACATTCTATATTAAATATTGTATTCTGCGTGTTTGACAGGGCGACGATTGGTGGTCATCAGGGCCGTCTGGAAGATGACAAGGGACCATATATTATTATGTAATAACCATATATTGTTTAGAAATTTGCTGACCTGATGATGACGCGGGGAAAATATATCGTTGAATGGCAGCTGGATATTGCCTGCCTGATCCAAGCTAGGTTGATGGGTGAGTATGAAGTTGAAGATTGGCGCGTGCACCAGCCCTTGGCAGCAAAAGATTAGGATAATTGCTAACTGCATACTAGTAGCCTTCGTTTTTTTTAGGATTAGTAGCCTTACTTCGTTCTACTCCGCTGAATTTATTGCTTCTATCTGCATGCCGTAAGCTTGTTTTATCTGGATTGGATTGGAATCCCAGTAGTATCTAAATAGAATATTTGAACGTACTGCTGTCTGTTGCTAAGATTTTTTTTTCTTTGTTGATGCTCTCCTTGCTAAAATATGAAGTAATTAAAAATTGAGATATAAAACTAGTACTCCCTCCATATAAAAAACCCTCATGTTTAGGACATGATTGTGGTAACAAGGAATGATTAATTATGGGGTATTCTTCTAGTTTTACTCATATTAAATAGGATTGTGGGTGTCTACTACACAAGAAAGCCTTTTAGCTTGATCGGTCAGGCCAGCAGGGCTTGAGGCACCCGAGGCACACGGCCAGGGGTTCAATCCCCTTGGCTCAACAAATTTTATTTTGTGTTTTTACGTCAGCTGCGGCGGCCATGCAGCAGAGTGTAACGAAGCCGACGGGAGTAAACAACAAAATTAATGCTACCCGAGATGGAGTAAACAAGGAAATCAATGCTACCTTGCATGCAGGCCATGTAGCGAGGAAGGAGCCCAGGCTAGGAAAGAAGGAAATTAATGCTAGCGCAAGAAGCGGGCGGCCGTGATTAAGGCAGGGCAAATTCGTCAAAAATGGCCCTTACCAGCTCCAAACGTTTAGATTCGTGAAAACAGCTCTAATACTTAAAACGTCAGTTTTTTTTTGTTTTTTTTTTGATATGGAGGGAGTAGGACAACCTTAGAGCCTTGTTTGAAAGCTAGTTTGATTTATTTTTCAGGCTGCATCGGAAGCTTGGTCCTATTGTGTGGTTTAGGGGATCGAGGATGATACTCCTTCAGATCTAGCTGGGCTTACATTTGCTGGTCAGGTGTGGCGACAGCAAGTGTACGATGAAATTTAGGCCCCGCTGGAAATGGCCCATTCCATTATTGTAGCTCCCTGGCTAAGCTCGGAGGATGCCGCCACCACATGGTGTGAGGGAAATTTCTTCTCGAGTGTGCAAACAGTTAAGGGTCTGTTGTGAAATTGAACTGATTCTTGTGAAATTACTGCATGATTCTCGTGAAATTCCTGCATTGCAAACAGGCCCAGAATTGTTCAGAATGGTGGAGTTCAGATTCATTGGGACATAGTCAACTAACTATGGCCCAGGTGCAGTGGGCGAGCCAGGCCAGCCCAGCCCAACAGTGGCCATGAGGTGAAGGGAAGAGCCGAGAGCGATGCCCCAAGCCCATCAGCCAGGCTCTGAGCATGCATACTGCTTCCCCCAACTTTCCATAGCCAACGCGGCGGCCATGCACATATGCAGGTGAATTAAACCTTTCTCACAGCACAGGTGATGCCTAGCCGTCTAAATTCAAAGAATCCATCAATCCAAAAGTAACATTTCGAAATCAAATGCTTCCTCACGCCACCACCGGTGCTCAAGAATGGAATTAAACTCTAAGAGCATCTCCAAGAGTATCCTATAATTCTTCACAATTCTAATTTTTTTGGAAAATAAAAATAAAATTCATTTCCGACAACTCTCAAACACACCTCCCAATCTTTTGGCACTTGGCAAAAAAAGATCTCCAATTACATATAAGTGAGTATGCATATGCATGCATCAATATTTGTAATGTCTGTTACATATAAGTTCTGATCGATTCTAATGCACCTACAAACATGAATCATGATATATATGCAGTGCAAGTGGAACATTCAAGAGTACGGGTGCGTTTGGGAGAGCTCCACGGAGCTGATTCTCAGGGAGAATCACTCCCTGGATGCCAAACGCATTTTTCAGTGTGAAGTGATATTCTTTGCTGATTCTGTGAAGTGATTCTCTGAAATGATCTAGGAGGCTGAGAGCTGAAAAAAGTAGCTTCACCTGATTCTGTGAAGTGATTCTCTATCCTGATTTTAAGAGTTTAGGCTAAAGAATCAAAGAGAATCTATTTTCAGCCACAGAATCACTTCACCAGAGAATCAGGGAGCACAGCTGGAGAATCAGGGAGCACAGCTCTCCCAAACAGGCCCTACACCGAATGAACAGCTGCCAGCGTAGCAATTTGCTTGGAATGCTCTGGTATTACAGTATACGAGTATATATGTAAGCGGTAGACGATAGATATGATGACCATCCTAATAAACTGTGTCATCAGTAGCCACATAATTAAACAAGTTCTAAATAAACGGTACAGAGAGCAAGCTCAGTTGTATCAACACAAACTAATTAATGTGAGGCAGGGAATACAAATTTCAGAGTACTGGCCATGAAAGCTCAGTTGTTACACAATATAATTTCCTCCAAGAAGGCTCCAACTCGACATCTAGCTAGTACAACCACAATTATATTGTATAGTACTCTAGTGGGGCGAATGATCTTCTGAAACTGATGAGGCCGGCGCCCAATAATCAATGAATCAATGAGTAGTAGATAGCTACTAGTCCTTTGTGTTGCATGCAGGGCTTGCTGCGACAATGCATGTAATTTTGTTTCAACTAGATAGTAGAGGATCCTTCACTTTTAATTATTTGACTTTCTCATGATGCCTATATATGATGTCACTATCATCTCTATCATCAGAACAATAGTTACTCATCCACAGTCTTTGAGAATCATTTTTGCTTTTGCTTTTGCTTTTGGGTGGCCCAGCCATGAGCAGCAGCAGCAGTGGTGGTGGTGTTCAAGTCATGGTCAGTTTGGTAGTAGACGACATCCCCGTGGTCGCTGACGAAGTGGTCCACTCTGAGGCTCCTGAGGAGCACGCCAAGGAGGTGAAGTGGCAGCGGCCCTGACTTCTGCGGCTCCCGGTAGTATCGCCCCAGCACCGGCTTTGCTGCCTTGGTCTGTTTTCAGATCAAATTTCATTTTTTTTTTTTTGGTAAGCAGCTAACAGAAGAAGAAAGACAATTGTAACTTTTGAGTATTCTTCAGACACGCTATTTTTATATTATATTATATATGAACTAAGTAATTCAGTAGCATCTGCAATTGTACATATTCATTCAGACATTCAGTACAGTTTTTTTTTTCAGATAATTAAGGATTCAGTATAAGAGCTTATTATTAGTACGTTCATATATAGATGGATCATGGTTAAGTAAATTAAAGGTATATAGCAGCTTAGTAGATTAGTAGCTTACTGCTTCAAGGAGATGGTAGTGCGGGATCTGCGGGAAGAGGTGATGAATGACATGGGTGCCGATGTGGTGGTGGATGCTGTTGATCCAGCCGTAGTCCCTGTCCACCGTCGTCAGGCCGCCGCGCAGGTAGCTCCACTCCTCGCCGCGGTACCAGGGGAGGGGAAGCTCAGGGTGCCCATGGTGGTGCAGGTACGTCACCAAGTCAAGCCACATCACAAACACCTGCATTATTATACATGATGCTCATGCATCGTCAGATCATCAGTTAGGGGCATCTATCACCAATTAATACTGCTTTTGGTACTCGTAGTAGTAGTGATGGAGTGATTGGTCGGTCGGTTTTCTGCATGCTTACAAGGTATGGGATGCCGTACATCTTGAGCACCATTAGAGGGCCGAACGCGCACGCCATGGCGAGGAGGGAGGCGAGCATGATGCACCAGCAGGTGGTTGAGAGCACGACGTCGCCCTTCTCCTTGGGCGTGAACAGCTCGCTGCTCGGAAGAAAGTGGGACCCCGTCTTGCCGGGGCTCCTGTACAACTGCATGCATCATCCAGATCCAGCAGGCACACACACAAATGCAATGAGTCTCGATCTGTTTCCAATGCATGCATGCAATTGGAGTGAGTGAGTCTCAACATTTGATCAGACTGACTAGCATGCATAATGCTATTCTTCTTATATATTCAGATCATATATATAGTTTAACCGAAGATTAATACGTACGAGGTAGACAGGGAATGCGAGCAGCGGGAAGGGCACCGTGAATCTGAGCTTCTTGGTGCGTGGTTCCAGTTGCCGGTACAAACCCTCCGTGATCTGCATTGTATTATTGCAGGCAGGCGGGCAGGCAGCTCCAATATAATCAATAAGTTTCAGAAAGAAATGGCATGGATTCAAGGACAGATACTGTATTTTCCATCATATATACTTACTGTATGCAGTAAAGACAGTAAATATCAACCGAAAGCAAAGTACAGTATATAGGAGTACTTGTTTCAAAGATCATTCATCCACTTAATTTTATCAAATACAGAAACGAGAAAAAAAAATACTACAAGCAGCAATCCAAGTGTGTTTGGGGTGGTATGTACTTGGTAGCCAATGCAAGCAAGAAATATATATAATTGTTTATTTGCAGTGGTACCTAATTAATTGTTACTTTGTTAGGATCCAATAGTAAGCTAGGCAGTGTGGTTCAGTATTTACATGGTGCATTATTTACACAGAAGATCTGCGCAGCCACAATTCTCGTGAGACTATCTGCACTCATATTCCTCTATTTTCATCCTCTATACTGTCTGGTCATCAATATTCTCTCCTCTATACTGATTTCTCCCGCATCCATCTATCCTCTATATCATCCTCTATCCACTATGGGCTCACTTACCACTTTATCTAAATATATCCATGAGAGATCTAGTTTTCAAAAATTAATTACAACGAGTTCAATGGTGCAATCAGAATTTAATTTGGATTTTCAGTTTGTGAGATATAACATTTTTTGACTGTTAAAAACGTGATGCCAACACTTTATTCTCTCACCTTCATCCCCTCTCTCCACGTGATTGGCCGGCATAGCTTTAGCGTTTGTGCGGTACTTCTCTCAATTTAGCGAACAGAGCGCTGTGCAGAGCCATTCTACGTACCGCGCTGCAGGCCGATGTACGCGAAATGACTCCGCTATACTTTTTACCGTATGAGATACATGAGCGGGTGCAGACAGTCTGATGAGTTGCATGCATGCATGGTGTGCATTAATTATTTACAGATATAAGTAGATCTACTACTAGTAGCTGCTGCCAGCTTTTGATCTGCTGCTGCTGATGGGTGCTATGGTGGTATCATATATGGACCACCTGTTTCGATTAATCTCTGCATCAGTCGTCAGAGCTAATAATAGTTAAGAAGAAGCTGTGCATCAGTCGTCAGAGCTAATAATAGTTAAGAAGAAGCTGTGTGGTTGTTTGTTAGTAGCCCGGCCTGCATCCTGCGGCAATGCCATGTGATGTGACTGCATGCATGCCTGGAGCGCATAGATCTGCAGCAGTACGGGTCTATTTGAAAGCTGGTCGAGCATCCCACGAAAAGCAAAGGACGACAGTTGCACAAATTAAAGGGGAGGATGATGGACAAAAATTATGCTGAGAATTCGTATATAGGCTGTCGTCTCTAGGAGAACATGACGCCGGTCGCTGGATCTGATCCAGTGCTGCTCGACTACTTTATCTTATTAATTACTCAGTAACTACGTACCTACTAGCAGTAACAAAAAGATATACGGAGTATATATTTATATTTAAGATAGATAGATAGATAGATAGATAGATAGATAGATAGATAGATAGATAGAAAAAAGTACTGACCGGGTGCCATGACTCGTCCCTGTGGATGTGGCCGTGGTTCTGATGGTGTGTTCTGTGGCTGATCCTCCTGCGCATGCATTATATTATTATTATTATCATTATCATTATGCATGCATGCCCATCATTATTAGTACTATGCATGACGATGTTACTCCTACATGAACCGTACGTACCATCAATAAGAACAGCTAAGCAGATATTAAACCTGCCTGCTAATAATGACGATATACTATGTACGTGCATGGCAATAGATTTCTTTAGTTTTCTCCGGAGGCCTCCCGATCTTGAAAAATATTTTATTTATTTTTTTTACATGACGACATGATGTATATACTCCTACTACATGACACAGATAGTAGTATGCTGTGCTGAGTTGAATGAAGACAAGACTGCATGCAACTAAGAGAGAGAGAGAGAGAGCGAGCAATTTAATTATGCAGCTAGTACTAGTACATGCATGGATGATTGGATGCTACCAGGTACGTGCTCTGATGCAGATCTAGCATAGTATAGAGTTTATACTGTATGTAATCAAGCAATGGTTTAATGAAATAATTGAGATTTGAGTTGACCGACAAAATGATGAATAATGGAATGACCTGACCGAATACATGGAATACTGGAATATACAGTACTAGTATAATGTGTGGTCCTGCATGCATGCATGCATGCGTCTGCTTGCAGCTTGCTATGCACATGCGCGCGGCACGTGTCGTCGTGTCGACGGAAACATAAAATACGAGAAACATATATACTACGGAGTATGCTCTATACTCCTACATATACAGTACTAGTACATAGATAGATCATCCAAATAATGACGACACTGATCGTGTCGTATCGAATCTTTGCTTTTTGCAGAAAAATAAAATGAAAGGCAAACATTGCATTGCATTCGTGTAGTGTGCTGTTCCATCTTTTGTTTGAATTGCCTGCCTTTTTATTATTGTTACTGTACGTGCAGACCCCACACATGCATATGACCTCCAAAACAATAATAATCATGCAAGCGAGAAAGCGAGAAAAAAGCTATCTGGACAGACATCCATGCATCAAGGGGATCGCATCGAAGAGATCGAAGAACAAGCAAAGCAAAGCAAAGCAAACCAAGAGAGGAATCGAATTGCAATTGAAGAAGATGCATGCATATAGTACCATCCATGGTAGGGGACGAGGATGAACGAGTGCAGGAGGTGGCCCACCACGCTGTTGAGCGTCGCGCTGTCCGAGAAGCTCCCGTGACCACTGCATGCATGCATGCATCGTCGTCGTTGTTGGTTGTCGTCGTAATTATAATTAATTAATAACCAAGAGACGAGGCCGACGACGAGTGGTCCCGTCGTCGTCCCGGCCGCCGGCCGGACGGCGTACGTACCAGTCGTGGCCGAGGACGAAGAGCGCCCAGAACAAGGTCCCCTGCGCCGCCCAGTAGAGCGGCCAGACGGCCACCGGTCCACGGCCGCCGCCGCCCGCGCCCAGCGCCGCCACGGCCGCCACGTCGCGCGCCACGTACCAGAGCGACCGCCAGGGGCTCTTGCGCCAGCAGTGCTCCGGCACCGCCGCGCGCACGTCGCCGATGCGGAACGGCGGCGGCTTCCCGGCGTCGAAGGCGTCGAAGGCGTCCGGCGCCGTGCCCGCCTGACGACGGCTGCTGGTCTTCAGCATCATGTCCTCCGTCGCCTTCGCCGCCGCCTCCTCCTCCTCCTCAGCGGCCTTCATCTGCTGCTGCTTTTGCGCCGGCGACAAAGGCGTCGTCTGCGTCTGCGTCTGCGACTGCGACTGCATTGGTGGTGGCGTGCGGCCGGAGTTGGACAAGATGGATCGGAGAGAGAGATGATCGTCGGACATCATAGACGACAGGACAGGAGGCGAGACAGACGAGAGATTGAACGGGAGGCGTAACGTAAGAGACTGGCGGCCGGGGTTCTCGGCAGGGCGCTCTCTCCGGCCCACAAATAAACACCAACACAGACACACACAAGAAGAAGAAGAAGAAAAAATGCACGTCTCCTCCCCCCGTTGTCTCCGGCGGGCGTCTCTTCCTTCCGGCAGCGAGGGCGTCGCGTCGGGGGCCTACTTTATAGAGTATATGTAAGCAGGCAGGGGAAGGCAGAGGGCAAAGGCAATAGGCAACCATCCAATGAATCACCTGACCCTTTTTTTTTATTTAAAAAAAAAGCTTTTTTTTTAAAAAAACCCTTCTTCTTGAAACATATTCATAAATAGACCCGGAGCCGTGTAGTTCCGTCTTTGGACCCTAGAGGTTGGCGCTGAGATAACACGGCTCGGCAGCGTGACTCTTGATGTCGAGGTACCACCACGCCGACACCACGACATCCTCTGTGGTTGATGTGGCAGCCACCTCGGGACAAAGGCAATAGGCAACCATCCAATGAATCGTCTGACCCGAATTTTTTTTAAAAAAAATTAGCCTTTTTTTAAAAAAAAAAATCCAAAAATTTTGTTAAATAGACCCGCCCGGAGATCTGATTCTCATTTATGGACTCTGACCTCGGCGTCGCGTGGCTTTTATTTGGCGCCGAGGTCTCATTCACGTCTGCGCCAAAAGCCACGGTGGCGCTGAGATCAGGATCGGTAAACGAGAATCAAACCTGTAGGGATCTATTTGTGAATATATATATTTTTTATTTAATAAAAAAGCTAAAACGTAAAAAAAAAAAACGGTCACCCGACCTTGCACACCACATGCATGATATGCGCCAAGCGTACCAATGGTCGGATTCGACTCACTCATCCAGTGGCGGAGCTTGACTGTAAGACCAGGGGGGGCCATTATATGTAATTGAAGATTAAACACAAGTAGATAGGGGAGGTTTTCCAGCTAGTTAGTGCTTGTGGAGGGTACATTACGGTCCTCTCTTAGTTGGATCCCACAAATATAATGACGATTAGACATCACCTGCGTTGAGAGTGAGTTGAGAGAGAAGAGAAGGTGTAAGAGAGAAGCATTTTTTTTAAAAAAAAAAAAAATCTTAGGAGCTAATTCTATGAAACTTTTTCTTTTTTTTTTGGGAAAAGAGTGAAGTCATATTCAATGACCATATATGTCCTTTCCTTGCGTGTGCAAATCAAGTACATTTGTTTCAATATAAAACTGGAGTACACATCCATGGAGCATTAAATATACACTAATAAAAAATAACTAATTACACAGATTGCAATAACTTTGTGAGATAATTTTTTAAACCTAATTATTAGTCTATAATTTGATAATGTTGTGCTACAATAAACATGTGATAATAATAATGTATTAATTAGTCTTAATAAATTCGTCTCATGGTTTTCAAACAGAATATGTAATTTGTTTTCTTATTAATCTAGTTTTAATAAACTAAATTAGTGCCGAAACATCCGATGGGACGTGACAAGCAAAAAAACGTGTCACGCCGCACGAACTAAACCAAGTCCGGAATCCGTAGGTGCGTATCAATTCCAGCACAAGTACGTGATGAGAATAACCAATGAAATAAATGATCCAAACATAATCGATATATTAATGCTTAACAAAGCCTAAACGGATGGAACTTATTCTTGGACGGCATTGCAATGCAACTGCGGAATGAATCCGCGTAACGTACGCATTGTTTTAATTAAATTCCCCGTTGCTTTTCTCAGTTTTGCGTGTGCGTGCAGCGTGCTGCTTGCAGATGCACACGTACGTATTAGGGTTGTTCTAGATGCAACAACTCGACTCCACCGGCACCGGCCGGCAAGGTACTACAACAACGTTTTCTTTGCCGAAAGCAACAGATCGCAACATACGTATAGCAGCAACAGATGCATATGCTACGTACGTACAAGAAACCAATGCAATCATATCGGACAACTTTAATTTGTCGACAGCAACACACACACACAAAATGCATTTTGTGCTATGTATTATCCGTGCAGGAGCAACAAATCAGTACTCAGTAATGTTGCGAAAAAGTGGTAATTTTCAGATGAGAGGATTGGAGACTGGACGCCTCAAATCACTGCTTATCTTTCTTGGATGCACAGCTCGCACTTCCTTTGTCCAGAAATTTCCTTTTACTGTTTATTATAAGGAGTAAGTGCAATCATTGTGTATACAACATACGGTTTGGCATGAACATAGAAGCCTACAACTTTTTCATGTACATGATCTAAAGCAATGACAAAAATACAGAGAACAACCCCACTTTGAATCTCCTCTCAGGAATAAACAGATATATCGCCTCAGTAGGACTCATAAGTCCAAATGGCCATTTTCCACCAATTTTTTTTTTCCTTACAACACCCAAGTATGCTTGCAGTTGCACAGACAGTAAGGGGTACAGAACAAGCTTGACGTTACTCTTCAGTAAAACAGAAAAAATGGATGAAAAGCAACTTAATCTTCCAGCACGTAAGCGCTATTTCTGAAACAGGGCAGCAAGCTCCCCTTTTTCAGCCATGGATGAAATAATATCGCAGCCTCCCAAGAGCTCCCCGCCAACGAAAATCTGAGGGAATGTCGGCCAGTTGCTGTACGTCTTCAGGGTTTCTCTTAGCCCGTTGTTGTGTTCCTCGTCAAGCACATCAACAGTAACGAAATCCGCTCCATGTGCTTCCAAGATACCCACCACCCTTTGTGAGAATCCACACTGGGGAGCACTCCTTGATCCTTTGATGAAGGCTACCACTTTGTTCTCCTTCACCAACCGGTCTATCAATTGTTCTAGTGGAACAGTTAGCTGGACATGGCGTCCAGGCGTCAACCGCAAGTCTGGAGGCCTCTGGGGGGCACCAACCCAGGTGTAGTTTCCTGCAACATTCCCTGGTGGCGCCTTGCCAGTGGCGCCTATATGTTCTTGCATCCATGATTTCCAGGCATTATTAAGGGCAGCTCGATCTGGTGTCTCCTCATCTGATACTGCGACCTGCACGTTATAATTTCAGTGCAATCAGATATTCAAGTACTAATAAACATGCAAAAAGTAGAAATTATTATTTTTTTCCTTTTGACAGATTTAGTATGTGCAGAATAGTATTGCACCGGTAAATAAGGAGTTAATGCAGCAGGTGTGTCGAAGTCTTTAAGGCCCAGGGGAACCAGGGCAATATTCAGAAGGGCTGTTATAAGAACTTCAATTCACAGATCTGACTAAAATGGGGCAGGGGGACCACAGGATGGAATAGAAACAACCACTAGCTAAAATTTTGACCTGAATTTATGTTATTTCAGCATATCCTTTGGCATTAATATGAAGACATATCCAGATTCATGATCTTGCATGAGCTAGCCTCATAGTCAGTTAAAACATACCTACTGTCTTGTGAATAATTTAATATCATACCTACTGTCCTAATAAAAGGTAATCTGTTACAGAGGTTAGAATGAATTACAATGTACTAATTCAGGTAATAATATGCACATATTGTTCTGCAGACAATACGTTGAATGTCATGTTTTGTCAATCAGAACAAGGCTCATGGATGCTTGAAAGAAGAATACATCACTGGATTCCATCTTACTGCAGATGGGTGAGAATGAAGTAGGTAAGCATTTCTTCCTTTGGGTCACCAACAAAAGTCAGAAAGGGCACACGCTTAAACCATTTCTTCCTCAGTGGCCCAAATTAGAATTTAGTATCAGTTTGCCCAAATTAATGATCCCCAATACCAAAGCTAGCTCAAAGGTAACTAGTGGTTTAGTTCCAAAGCGAGGTCTAAACTAATGTAATTGGGAGCATAAATGAATACACAGGAGTATATGCTGTAATCTCTATATATGATTCATGCACCAAAAGCGGGCTAACGGACAGGGCCACGTTAGATCTGGCGAATTCACGATGGTGTCTGTTCGATTGCGAATCGGTTTGGTCCCTGCCCGTTTCTTTGCCAACCCGAAACCTCGGGAACTTTCTCGAGCTCGACTCTGACCCTTGACATCGCGACCCTTCACTGGCCGCATGACGCGTTTCTTCACTCACCGTTTCCTCGTCCCATCCGCCTGCTCCACCACCCCCATGCTCTACACTCCGCCCTTCGCTTGCCGCACTACCAGAGTGGGCTGAGTTCACGGTCACCACCGAGCTGGCGCTGCTGCCTGGCCCTCGGCGCGGCAGGCTGGTGAGGCCGGGATCTGGCGGTGTGCCCTCGGAGCGGCGGCTCCTGGCCAAGGCGTGGGTGCGGCTGGCCGCGGGTCACCCGCGCGCAAGCCACCGACTCGGGTCCCTGCCACTTGCAAGCTAGTGAGGCAGCGGGCTCCAGGTGATGCGGCATCCGAACGCAGCGCCAGCTCCCGGTACGGTGGCCGTGGTCCCTGGCCACGTTCATGAGAGGCTGCAGCAGTGGCGGCAGGAAAATTCAGCCTGGGCACTTTTTACCCGAAAACCGAACACCGAACCGAGCCGAGCCGAACCGAACCGAAATGTCGGTTTTTTCGGTTTTCGGTTTTAGCTTCGGTTTCTAGATCTGAGAAATTCGGTGGTCGGCTTCGGCTTCGGTTTTTATCTCAAACCGAATCGTAAACAGAGCATTCAGCAGCCATCCACGGAAGGAACGCCTGTGTGCTATGTCCGTCTCGCTCCTAGCTCGGTAGCCCACCTCACGTTCACACCACCCATCCCAAGCAAAGCCCACGAAGGCCCACCCGTCCATCTCCCCTATCAGGTACGCACAAGGCCACACACTACAAACCGTCGAACCCTATCCTCCCTATTCCTATCTACGGTGCCATGGCTAGATGGCTGATGGCGGCGGCGACGCAAAGCTTGTGAGTTGCGACTACGAGCAAGAAGCGGGGGCGGCGCAGACCCACCCTTCGAGCACGTGCGCGGTGTCGCGACCAAAGGGCTGGGGAGGCACGGCCGGCTGCGCGAGCTTCGAGCAGAGGCGGCGTCACGTCGAGCGGCGGCGGCGGCTTTGGCGCGGTGAGAGGGAGCGAAGCGACCGGCCTGGTGTCCGCGTGCAAAGCTCCGGGTGGCTCAGCTGTGCGCGCGGGTGGAGGCAGCGCGGCCGCCTGCGCGAGCTCTAGGCAACACGGCCTCCAAGCGTCATGGCGAGGACAAGAAGAAACTTCAGTTGAAACCGAACGCCGAACCGATTGAATTGAAACCGAAATCGTCGGTTTCTATTTCTTTCTCAAACCGATCGGCTTCAACCTACGTTCAAACCGAATTTTCTTCGAACCGATGGAACCGAACCGAATTATCGGTTTCAACCGATTGCCCAGGCTGAAGGAAAATCCAACTGTGGATTGACGGTGTGCTGCTGCTTCTTTGTTGGCACTCCGCCAAGGGATAGCGCCACGGATGAACGAGGCGTGCCGTAATGTTGTGCTGATGCTGCCTCGATGAGCTCTCCTGGACGCCGAGACCCATCTTCACCGCCAACAGGTCTTAGCTCCCGACCTCCCGTGCTCTTCCACATCGCCTAGGCCTAGCGAAGAACAACGCATTGGCAGGCACCAACGTGGGAGGTCTAGGCACAGACTACCTGCTCACATTCTGTTTGATAAAATGCGCCACAGGCCCACACGCAGGATGTGACTTCCCAGACATCTTTCTGCGTACAGCAAGGTACTGTAGATCTCAATGAGGATTGATTGATTATCTATTGCTTACCCACATATTATAAACTAAATACATTTGGACTTTGGAGTAGGACTAAGATATACGAAGGTAAATATAGCTTTAAATAGATTAGCTTACTACCCACAAAAATCTTTTCCAATATAGGCCATACCTTTCTACTGAAGCTAAAGTTTACCTGTTATTTTTCGTATACAGAGTGGAACTGCATTTCCAGCTGAGCATCCTATTTTTGGCTTTTCAAGTTGTACAAAAATTGTTCGCGGGATTACTGAAGCACTTCACCCACCAAACTAACTTAATAACCCTGAATCGTCAAAATGAGGTAAAAGGGAACCCATGCCAGCAATTGTGAATCCCTGAAAAGTTTCCTGCTTTTCTAAATGCCCCCCTATTTTTGTACACAATCTAAAACCATGTAGAGTACTACTATTGCATATAAAAGCAATGTAATAAATTACATTATTTACATATATCGCTGATGCCTGCTTATGTTAAGTTTTAGAGGTGTCTCCAGCTTGCAAGGCTGTATGGTAGTTTTGCTTACTGCCAAAAAAAGCAGTTATTGCCATTTCTTATTGAGTGCAAGTGTATTTTAATCAGCATGAGAATTTCTGACTTCGGTCTGAGATTCATTGTTTTATAAATGATAAATAGTTCTCGCATATATTCTTTAAGAGTTAAGACTTAAGACCATGACACAGTGGTGTTGGTCCAGTGAGTTCTCCATGTCCACAGATTGAAGAAACCAGTGTGTTTTCACCAAAATTATGCATCTTTTTTAAGTGTCCTCAACATGTATTTGATTGGTAAAAAAACAATTCAACCACATCACCACAGGCTGGTACTTGTTACAACTGTCAGATAATGAACAATGAATTTGCAAGTCCATCTTAAGATGCATCCAGTAACAGGTAGAAAACTGCTCATGGCTACCCTTATCTTGCCTTTTATGATAGACAAAGCAATAGCTCAAAGAATGGTTTTGATTATGCAAAATTTATCTTTGGCTGAACTAACTATCAGCTTCAACTAGCTACCATCAATGTCTCTGTTAGCTAGAAACGCCTTGGTGACATTCCGATTAACGGTTTACTCGAATGCGCAATTAGAATGCTGCATCAGACAGAACAAAGTTCTACAGTACAAGGTTTTAGTATAATGATGATGCTCCAGTTTAGTTATCCCCTCTTGATGTGCCACACCATATATGGTCGCTACAGGAGTCCCTGTAATAATTATAATAAAGCCAGCGACGATGAACTGGTCTTTCTAGTAATATGATGATGATACATGCTTAGTCGATGCCGTACCTTGACCCAAGCGCAGAGGTCGGCGGGGACCTTCCGGCGGTGGCCCTCGACGCTGGCCCTGACGTTGCGCGAAATCCCGACGAACTGCAGCTCCCCGGCGGGGTCGTAGACGCCGTAGACCCCGGGCTTGCGGGGCAGGGTGTCCTCGTCGACCAGGGGCTCGGTGGGCTCCTGGGGTATGGGCACGGGCGACGCCTCGGAAAGCTTCTTGAAGGCGGCGACGGCGAGGGAGCGGGAGCCGTGGCGGCGGCGGAGAGGGAAGCGAAGGGTATTGGAGGAGGAGGTGGAGGAGGAGGCCGGCGCGGTGAGGAGAGGGAAGGCGAGGCGGAGCGAAGCAGCAGCGGTGGCGGTGGAAGCCATGGCGATAGGGGGATGGTGCGGCGGTGGGGCGTCTGCTTTGCATCGGCGGCGAGTGGTGGTGGTGTTGTGTGGGTCTCAGTCGGATCGGATGTGGGCTTCGTTCGGCCCATAACAAGAGGTCCGTTTCTGCTGTCTGCTGGTTCCAGGCAGGAGCGGGCCGACCTACTGGCCTGCTAGACCCACCTGCAAAAACAGTATTGGTGCCCGATCTGAACTTTTATTTATTATAATTAGTTAATTATTTTTCTTCCATTCTCAATAGCCACCTGTTCTGCTCAGAGTTACAAGATGTTGTGTGTAATTCGTGCTCAGAATTACAAGATCCATGCCGGAAAAACAAGATACTGGGAGAGTAATCTCCAACCCTCTCTAAGTGAAGATGTAATACTCTTAGACCTATTTGGTTCCCACAAATTAGAAAGTAGAACTCTATATTAAATCTTTGTTTAATTCAACTTGAGAACGAATGTTTAAAGTATAATTGTTAAACTTATTCTTGTTGGAGTAACTCATTTTCTTTTTGTTCGGTTCTTCTTTAGTTCTAATTTGGTGCTTAGTTGGTTATCAGCGATGCTTCGGTCTATTCTGTCTGACAGAATCTTACACTCATCTTTCGCCCCGCCCGGCTCCTCATCTGGCGAAGGGACCTTCGTATCGGCCCGGCTCCCCACCTCGCACTAACCCGGCAACCGCCCGGCCACGCCCGCCGTGCCGCGCTGCCCGGCCACGCCCAGGACCGCCCCGGCCTTGCCGCGCGACGCTGCGCCGCCCGCCCAGACGCCGTGCCCTTCCCCCACCTACCCGCCCGGTGCCCGGATGCCGCGTCACCCCCACGCGCTCCGCCCGGTTGCCGATCCAGATCCCGCCCCTACTCCGGCTCCCAATATGGTGATGTGGCGACCCCGCCACCTCTGTCGACCGCCGCCAAGGCCGCTACCGTCAAGGGCACCGAGGGCGCCGCCGCCGAACACCTCCGACGTCGTCGCCACTGCCGAGCAGGAACCAACCGCAGAGTCTCCCCTCCCCGTCTGCTTTCCCGCTCGTTCCCAGCCACCGCCAGCACGGAGCGGCGTGGCTCCCCGCCTCCGTCCGCTCCCTTGCCTCCCCGCCCGTCCGGTGTCCACGAACATTGGGGCAGATCTCAGCTATGTCGCGACAATACCGGGCGCGCCGACGGCCTTTTGAGAGAAGCTTTACGGAGCTCACGACGACAGCTGATGAGGCGAGGTGGACTCAGGTACAGGTTCATGTTGAAGCTTGTGCATAATCTGCTTCCTAGCTCCGGCACTAGGATCTACTCTATCTGTTCTCCCAACTGCTCGTACACCATCCACACCGCCGGGTCGGGCCAGTAGACACAAATCAGGTATCTCCATTGATCAGGTATCATGAGTGTTGTGTTGATTTGGGGATTCGTAATCTCACGAACTGAATGGCTAATTGAATCTATTTTCCTATCGTTTTAGGCAGGCTGGGGATGGGACCTTTCTTGCGATGATGAAGCCAGAGGAGAGGTTCCAAAATGTCTTCAAGCACTGCCTCAACAGCGAAACCTTTTTGAACCGGCTGCGGCAGCAGAGTAACAGTAAACCAAAGACCCAGCTACCGCTGCAGCCTGCAGCAACAGCTCAATGCAGCTTTGCACATCTACAAGATAAGCGGTTGCCTCTATGCAGCTTTGCAAAAATAAAGAAGGCATGGATCATGCATGAGATGGTTTGGTTCCAGTAGCTTGCTTGGGGAAACAGCATGACATCACTGAATTCTTCAAGTTAATGTGATATGTTCTTTCAGAGTGCATGATATGTTCCTCAATAAACTAGCAATTTTAGGAGCAGCTGATTCCTTGTCATTTACTAACGGGTAAATTTTACATGTCTATGCCTTTACTGACTTCATAAGCTGCACCTTCCACAGAGGTAAATTTTACATGTCTATGCCTTTACTGACTTCATAAGCTGCACCTTCCACAGAATACATGTCAACTGATACCACAGATTGTGTCAAAACTGGTCTAAAGTTAAAGTTAAAGCTGAAGTTAGCAGAGCAATATGTTTCCAATTTATTTGCATGCAAAGCTCCACCTGAATTGTGCTTTATAGGTAGTTTTTTTGTTCTCTAGGAATTCATATGCACAGTTACAAAAAAAGAACTAAATGCCTCAGCCTAGAAGTTTTCTTTGGATTCGTGTACATTGTTTCATCGACTGAGAAACCATGTGATACTTTCGTCTATAAATCACACATGGACACTCTCATATTTGCTTCTATGCTTATACCAAATAATTATGCTTTATAGAGTTCTCTTAGGTGGATTCTATTACCTTATGAGATAGACAGAGGCTTCCTGTATTAAAATTATAACTATTAGCACTTGGCTATGGTTGTATATATGTCAGGTACACACCCTAATTGCACCTCCTATCACCCCCACCTCACTGCATCTAATTTCCACTGGTTAGAGACCTTTCCTTTTGATTCTCTGTCCAAGCACTTCACTGACCAATGAACATATGGGAAAAAAGACTGCAAGGATGTTTCAGAAATACATTTAACTCAATGTTTGAGACCACCAAGACTAACAATGATTGATTGTTTGGAGATCAGATCGTGTATTATATCTCAAGTTATGCATCTTACCTATTTAGATTGTTTTTACATTCCGGTGCAGTAGGCGTGGTAACCTGTAGCTGTAGTGATGTTTGGTGAAGGGCCACTGCTCAATCAAGTGGGTTTCTCATTATTCTCTTATGTTATTCTAAACTTCTGATGACATAGTTGGTGCTTGCCAATTTGGATGCAGGACAATGCTATAGATTTTTAGCCTGCTATCCGTGTTACCAGTAATAAAGGAAGGTAACAAACAAATATGAATATAGGCAAAAAAAAACTAGCTCAATGTATCCTAATAGTTCAGAGAACATTTCATTTTCTTTTATATTTTTGAACTGGGATCAAACTGAGTTAGTTCCGTACAAAGGAGATATTTTTCTGAAAAATTGTCACTGTCACTGTACAAACTGTGACTTGTCTGAAATGGTCAGATGGATAGGCTATAATCTCCGAATTCCACATTATTCTCAGAAATAATTCTCCAAACTCCACATTAAAATTCAGAGAATTAATACATTCAATTACAATTACAACAATGCAATATTTTGTGTTGTGATCACTGTGGTTCGATCGTTGAACCTATGAAGTACTCCCTCCATCCCAAATTATAAGGCATTCCAAGAATCTTGGAGAGTCAGTTTTCAACTTTGACCAAATTTATATAATAAGATAATAATATCTATGACACCAACTAAATGCAATTAGATTCTTTATTAGTTATATTTTCGTAATATACATATTTGATGTTATAAATCTTTATGTTTTCCTCTATAATTTTGGTCAAAGTTAAAAAATTTTGACTCTCCAAGATTCTTGGAATGTCTTATAATTTGGGATGGAGGGAGTATGGTTTACCAGTTTCTTTATTGTGTCTTGAACAGAGGGTGCAATAAATTTTTTCAGCTAAACATCACTCCAACAGAGGAATCTGAGTTTAGGACCTCAGTTTGCACCGACACTTTTCAGGTAATCATCACAACATCAGGAATCTTTTGGTTTTGTCAGATAGATGATAGTCATGCATCTGTAAATGATCTTTGCTAACAAAAAAAAAAACTTCTCTGCAATGTTGCCTGACAATTGAACATGCCTGCGTCATGGTTTCAATGTGATTTGCATTTTTTATTTATTTGTCTGTAATCTCCTCTGTGTATACTACTATGTGTTTTACTGTTAAAGTTCTAAGCCTTAGTGTATTGTGTCCTTATACTGAACTAATTGACTATTCATTTTGAATTGAGTACATGTGATTTCTGTGAATCTATGGACAAATGAAGAAATGAATTGTTTAGCTGAATCAGTTTGTGTGCAGTTTGTGTGTGACCCCCATATTACACGCCCTATACCACTTAACATAAAAGCATGCACCAGATAAAAATCACCAGCGGCATAATAGCAGCAAACATGGGTTTCGACATACTTTTAGGAACAGCTAGAGAAAAAAGGATTCATCAGGTAAAAAAGGCTTAAAGAAAATGGTGTGATCACCCCAATGATGCTCAATTTTTTTAGTGTATGTGGTACTTGATATATCACACTTGCATTAATTCTGTGTTTTCTATTTCAGTCGGATGTGGGAATGATAGAATTTGTCAGATTAGTCAAGATAAATACCATAAAAGGAACAAATTTAGCTATTTGTGTTGTTATGTTGAGCGAATGTGTTCAATTGCTATCCATCTGTGCACCTATCTAGAGTGAAAGTTAATATTTGATTTGATCATAACATTTCTATATGATGCATGTTGTAGATGGGAAGAGCCCTGGGGACACATACCCCTGCCAGGGTGAGCTCACTTGTGATTGCGAGCTGCTTTCTGTGTGTAGCAATGTGCTCGTACTTAGTCATTAAAGTTGTATTATGTTTTTGTTGTTGGAGGTAACCTCACATCTTGCTGTAATTACCTGTCCTCATCATCTCTTGTTTTCTTGTTATGTCATTGGGCAAGATACTATATATGTTTTGATTTTGTAAGGCGATTCCAGTTTCAGTAATGATCACCTAATAATAACTTGGATTTGTTGGAACCCTTCAACATAGTCATGCCTCTCAGGACTTGGGTCCATGGGTCATGCTCTTCGCATTCTGAAACGGTTTTGTCAGGTGAAACTGGTGACAAATTCCAGTTTTGGTTAACATTAGCCTGCAACGTTTTCGTGGTCATCTGAATATTATTTTATTTCCAAAAGACATTAAATATCTAAATTCAGGTTGTGTGCAGTTGGATTTGTAGTTTGTGTTCGAATACACATATGGCCATACATGTTGCTTCTTGTATGCTAATCTCCTAGCATCGTAAAACAAACGACTTATTTGGCGACCATTAACAAATTCATGTGTTTTGGTGTCAATATTTATGATGTCACGAGATTTATATCATCATAGTTGTACCTCGTGGCATTCTATGAATGCTCGAAGCAACGCACGGGTACTCTACTATATGAGTAAAATATCACCCTTACATAAAGTTTGCTCTTTTATAAACTACTATGCTATATACAAGGTGATATTCTTATATATATTAAGGTTGTGTCAATTAAGTATTAAGTTGCTCTAACATTACCAGAAAAAAGTGAGGTATTTGAAATCGCTCACTTGGTAATTAGGAGTGGTTTATAACTATCTACTCATGATCAATATTGTACTTGGATAGTTGGATCCAAAGGTAGATATTTGAATTGTTCCAAAAGGTTTGGCTTATGATTTGAGATATTTGAATTGTTCCAAAAGGTTTGGCTTATGATTTGGGATAAGCTGGAGTAGTTTAATAGTTCTGCCATGCTTAGTCTACATGTATAGCCGAAGACTTGGCCGCTCGGTAATGGTCGATATTTAGTGATAATACTAGCTAACTTTATTGAATTGATATTGGTTTGTTGATTTCACATTTGTAGTATAAAAGAAATAAATACATTGTACTACTGTATTGTGTACCGTCCGTCATATATCATATACAAGTCATTTGAATAGTCTGCTTGAACTCGTTAATGGCATTACCTTGTTCTAACCATTAGCTCCCGTAGCAACGCACGAACATTTAACTATAACATGTAAAAGCTCGTTAATGACATTACCTTGTTCTAACCATCAGCTTTCGTAATAACGCACAGGCACTTAACTAGTACTATTGAAACAACCGAAATTAACCGTAAAAACGATCCGCCAAACAGCAACTCGATCAGCCGTTCTTTTTTCTGACAAGTTTAGGTTTGGATTCGAGGACAAACTCAACTCGATCATGCATGGGCTTGGACAATGGGCATAGCGGGCAGCAGGCCATGCATATATATATATATATATATATATATATATATATATATATATATATATATTTTAGTGGAGCAGGCCATAATTGCATCCGGGCTTCCTGCACGACGTGACATGGCCACGGTGGTCGCGCAGACCAGGCCCATTATCACGAGGATATAACAGAGAACTAAAAAAAAAGCCGCTGCAATAAAATGGGCGAGTCGTAGCCCATGCATTATATATCGAGCTGATCGTGGAATGATGCAACGGCATGTGTTAATAATGCGACTCACGTACGGGACCAGCAATAATCCACCGGCGAAATTAGGCGCAAGTCCACCATGCTGCTTGGGCCCATCTCAACACCCACATCCAGACAAGACAATCTCAACAGCATCACACAATGGACACAAGGCGCACAGGTATACCATCCAACACTATGCCAGAAAACGTTATCAGTGACGCGTATAGAGGCCTATTAGTGACGCGTAAAACACACGTCACTGTTCTTGCGTCTGTGATAAGGACATATCAGTGACGCGTAAAGACGCGTCACTGATAACCCCTATCAGCGACGCGTCCAGCCAAGACGCGTCACTGATAACCGCTATCAGCGACGTGTCCAGCCAAGACGCGTCACTGATAAGCCCTATCAGCGACGCGTCCAGCCAAAACACGTCACTGATAACCCCTATCAGCGACGCGTCCAGCCAACACGCGTCACTGATAACCCTTATCAGCGACGTGTCTAGCCAAGCCGCGTCACTGATGTGGATCTTAACAACGACGCATTTCGCCAATACACGTCACTAATAATAATTTACAAAAACAAAAATAAAATAAAATATCTACCTTGGTCCTACATTACACATATTACATTAATTTCAGCAGTCAAATTCTTTACAAACTCCAGATACAAAATCTAACAATAAATGAACATTACATAAGCTGATATTCAATTAGACAAGGCCTGTATGAGGCCTATTCACAGCAGCTGGCCTGTAGCAAAATTATGATGACTCCACCTTTTTTTCTTCCACGGCCTCCTCAAATGTCTCTCCAGGGACAAGCTCAGGAATGTCATTATCATCGTCCTGAGCAGCATTAGCCTCTGCACCAGAAGTACCTGCTTCTGGAATTGCTCCGCAAGCCTCCGCAGGTTGTCCGAGTTACCAAGACCTGAATAGGAGGTAAACCAAACTCATTTATTATACAACATAGTTATGGAGCTTAGATGTCGTAAGTACATACATGATTTTAGGAATTCTCAAGTACTATATAGATTTTGAAACAAAAAGAAACATCTATAGTGTTATATATTTTTAAATTCAATAGGTATTCATGAGTAAAAAAAACATACCAAGCTGATTGATAATGGACGGAAGCAGATCTTGCAGCTCTGTTCAAATAAGAAAAATACTAACATAAGAAGACTGTTATGCCAAACTAGCTCCAAGAAAACATAAGAAGACTGATATGCCAAACTAGCTCTAAGATATATATTTCTTAATTCAATAGGTATTCATGGTTTCGGTGCTTCCTTCTTCATGTCATTTTTGGCACTGCCCACCACATCTTACATGCCTGGGCACCAAGAGATACAAGTTGCGAAGGACATGAATGCACCATTCGTGAAACCATGTCAATGAATTCGGCAATTAGCTTGATCTGAATTGAAGAAAGGCAGCCAGGGTTAGTAGAAGCATGTTTAATATAGCATGCTTCCTTTATTTAACAGAAAGAACCGACTGTGTTTCTTTATCTCCAAAGATCTTGTATAATGTACAATAAATGAGTATTCAAAGTACAGTAAACTAATGTTCATAACTACTTGAAACCAGTCAAAAACTGAAAGCTCACACAAATCGAAAGCTCAAAAGGTGCATCTGTAATTGGAAATTTGCCAGAAAGCAAGGTGGCCTACCTCACACTCACAAAGCTCATGACTCTTGAATCCTACATAGAGTTTCTATATATGAAAATAAAACTGCAGCGTAGAATCTGATTTGGTAGCTTCGTCAATGTTATGATGCATGGGCAAATAAGCAACTTGGTCCATGTATCCCAGAATCAGTTAAGTGTACTACACTAAAGAATTGAATGAAAGCTGCAAAAAACAACAGACCCTAATGTGATCATTCTAAAAAACAAGGAATTTAATTATAAACATTAGGTTCCTAAAAGAAGATATTGTGTTGCTTCTTGCAGAAGGCTGTTTCTAAAGCTTGTTCAATAGACAGGAACTCAAACTAGTACTGTAAAGCAAAATCCTCAGCTAATTCGTCAACATACAACTATATATGTAGGTTTCTTCATGCTCAACCCATAAGTAATACTTAAGCAACCTGTCTGGTTTCAGAGGACATGCTATTTCATATATTTACAATAAACTAATGGTGTTCCAGAGGACCTGTCATGTTATCTAACACATATGGACGATTTATGAATGTGGCTGAGCATCATGGCAATAATGCTCACGGGTCAGGCTAGGCAACTCAATACCACTCCATCATGAACAGCCAGTGGGTACCACACTTAAAATGTGGCCACAAATATTTAGCCGCTTAGTATCAAGAATGCAAGGTTAAATTGCAGAAGGTAATCAATTTATGGTAACTTAGTGATCAGCTCTTGAAAATAAAAAAAATCAACCAGTCAGCTTCTGCTATGACTGGATCTCTCAGCTAAACACAAGCATAACAGATGAGCAAGTCTGCTCTGCAGGTTGCCGAGCCTGCAAGGACATGACAAATTAATGTAACTGTATACACTTTTATTTTCAAACAAAGTAACCTTATATCAAAGTAACAAATGAACAAGTCAGTAACTGTATACATTGTTAGCCAGAGAGGAAAAAATGGTGTGTATTCAACTAATGTAGCGACAGAAGTTCAGTTGTCTTTCACAGAAATTAGAACAATCTCCAAACATACAAAACATTTAATTAGCGAGAACTCCTGTGATGGATTGATGGAAATGAATGGTCGACATCCCACTCACCAATACGATCCGTTGCGAACCGCAAAACAATTCTATCTGTGACGCTCTCTTTCACCATCAGGTAACTCTCTAGTGTCTTAGCAGGTACTGAAGAAGTTGTTTTGTGTCAGAATAGATCAAGCACACTTAATAAAGATGCTATGCATACATAACAAAAAGTAAATGAATACTTAATAATTAGTGGTTCAAGCACATATGACATGCCCACAGATGAACAACTGGATCTCTCAGCTGCACACCAGTATTACAGATGAACAAGTCTGCTTCGTAGGTTGCTGAGCCTACAAGAACACAACAAATTAACATATATGTATACATTTCTATTTTGGTAGAATATTATAAATAAAATTGCTATACACTGATATATCTTGGAGGAGAATTTGAAAATCAGGACCAAATTGAAACGTTCCCCCAAATTCCCGAAACCCTAGATCATGATTTTCGCCCTTTTACCACGAATTTCAAAATGGAAACCCTGATTTCTACTAAGTTAAGGTCTTGGGACCTCCTACCTTAGCCCAGTATCATCATCCCCATCATGCTTGGGCACGGTGGCACCATTGACGTGCCCTCACCCTGACACCACAGCCGCGCATCAGAGCCCGTCGCACCAACGCCGCACCAAACGATGGCAGCACCGCACCAAACGGACGCACAGAGAGACGACGAAGAGCATGGAAACGAAGGAGGGACCGCCGCGCCGGTGCCCGCCTGATCCGGGAGGACCCGTGACGGAGAGGCGAAACTCTAGGTCAGCGCTGTCGTCGCGTTGGGGGCCGTCGACGCCCCATCCGTGTGGCTCGAGGACGGACATGGAGGAGGAGGAGAAGGGCGGCCACCACACATCGTTGCCGCCGGCCACCGCAGAGATCCGGATGCACCGCTGTCCTGCTTGCCTCGGGAGAGACGATGTGAAAGAGAGCGAGAGAGAGGGAGGGGAAGAGAAGAGCCTGTCGTGACTCACCCGCACGGGTGACTCACCCGTCCGCTGGGGCGTCGTCATCTCGGCCGCCGCCACCTCGGAAGAGACCACGAGAGAGAGAGAGAGAGAGAGAGAGAGTTGTGCGGGGTTTTTTTTTTGCTTTTACGGTGAGGGGAGGGAAGAGCGTGAGATAGAGATTTTCAGGAGAGGTGGCTCGCTCGTGTCCACTGGAACATTTTTGGGGTGACAGCTCACCTTCGGTTTGTTAAGGAGAATCCCCTCTAACACATGGGCCGTACCAAGGCATTTTTTATCTGTGACGCGTGTTACGATCAAGAGTCACTGATATGTATGGTTATCAGTGACTCGTCCTGGAAACACGCGTCACAAGACTTATCTGTAACCCATATTCTTAACCCGCGTCACTAATAAGTCGATTTATCAGTGACGCGTCTCAGCAACACGCGTCACAATTTTTATCAGTGACGTGTGTTCTGTTCAAGAGTCACTGATACGCTGTTATTAGTGACGCGTCTTGGTCCCGGGGCATGACCAGCAGCTAATCAGTGACACGTCTCAAGAACCCGCGTCACTAATAGCTTATCTGTGACGCGTGTTGTTTCTGAGTCACAAATCGAGGCGTCACTGATAAGCTTTTCTGGCATAGTGCAAGCCCGATGCTACGTTGATACATCTAGGGGGGCGTTTGGTTGCCGGTATCCGGTCGATCCAGGCTCCACAGATGCAACGTTATCGTGATTGGATGGGTGAACGAAGACGCCGGCCAGGTTGAAGCCATGCAAAAGGTGCCGTTGGGCCTGGCTGACCCGGTGCGGATATTTTCTGCGTTCCAACTCGGCCAGGCTCATGCGATGCAAATCAGACATGCAAGTGCAACATGATGTGAGAGAGCAAGAGTTGTGCATGTGCTGGACCCAGCTAACCAAACAAGAGCTCACAGGGTAGCTGGTCTTGGTATTCTCTTTGTGAGCTGGTCAACCATCGCTGCCTCCTGCGTCTGCTTCGGCCATATTGGATTCTTCATTATTTTTACCGCCCATCCTGAAATACAAGGGATTAATTCAACCATTTAAATTTTGTCTTAAAATTATAAGAGATTCACATGCATATCTGTACTGTTCATTTGTAGTACCACTAACCCTACAAGCTACAAGAATGGTAACCACAATATCTCCACACGATTGTATTAGATAAAGAGTCAGCTTTTTGGGTTACGTACTATAAAACGAAGTCATTAGATCATCATAAAAAACATAACCCAACAATAATGTACCTTTTTAAATTATTAATCTCATAATTTCTGTACACTGTTAGCAAATGTGGTGATAATAAAGTTTGCTACGGTATGCTTTCTCCTCAGTGGAGCATGACTTTGATGGGGATACCTAGAGAGCTTGATGGAAAAATACAGGGTAGCACTCTGCACCCAGCAATCCTGCTTGAGCTGAATTGGAAGCTACTCTCATAGCCGCTCAGGTACAGAGACGACTGTACTGTTCTCATCGATCTGCAATAGCCGCGCCTCCAGGCAATCACCATCAGTTGTTGTCTGCTCCTTCTTGTTCTGCTGCTGCTGCTGCTTCTCGCCGTAGAGGTAGGAGGCGAAGCCCCAAAGAGAGAGCAGGAGCGCAATGCCCTTGGGCCCGTCGAACTTCTCGTGGAGGAAGATGACGGCGAGGATCTCCGAGAGCGGCAGGCGGACGGCGACCATGATGCCGGCGAGGAGAGACGACGCGCAGGCGATGAGCCCCATGATCCCCAGGTTGAGCAGCTGCCACGCGCGACGGCGATGCAGACGAGCACCAGGTAGTAGCTGGTCTTGCCAAGCCCGAACGCAGCGGCCTCACGTGGCACCGCCTGGAAGTCGCCGCCGACGGCCATTCCTACCAGGCACACCGCTGTGCCGGCGGCGCCCATCACGGTCTGCATCTGCATCACGGTCGCGTAGCTTGGTGATGAGGCTCCGGCTCCGTAGTGCCCGTAGCGCGCCATGGCGAGCTCGACGAGTGGCAGCACGAGGCCGCCCAGCGCGGTGGACGCGATGGTCTCGCAGAACCCTATCCAGTAGTACGACGCGCTCGACGACGACGCCTCGCCCTCGCCGGAAGGCTGCTGCTGCCCGACCCCGAGCACCGCGGGCCCGACGGTGAGCAGCACGACGGCGTTGGCGGAGAAGGGCGTGAACCGGAGGCCGACGAAGACGAACGCGGCGACCGCGGTGAAGGCGAGCTGCGTGGCCACCAGCAGCGACGACGTGGACAGCGGCAGCGCCCGCGAGCCCAGCGCGTAGACGAAGCCCGGGACGGCGTACAACGCCCCGAGGAAAGCCCCGGCGACGGCGAGCCGCGGCGGGAGGAGGAGGTCCGCCAAGCCGTGCCCGTGCCTCCTGCTCCTGCTCCGGCTCCGGCAGAGGGAGACGCACATGGGCGGGAGGAGCAGGGGCCACCCGCAGATCTGCAGCAACGCCGGCAGAAACATGCGCTTCCCGCCGTGGACGAAGTAGACGCGGAGGAGGAGCGCGCCCACAGCGCCGACGAGGACGAGGCAGGCATTTGATAATACCACCAAGAGCGGCCACGGTCGGTAGCGCGCTGCTGGCGCCGGCGATGTGCTTGCCGCTTTGCTGCTGCTTTCTTGCGCGGCCGCCGCCGGACTGCCACTAGCCGTTCCGGTTCCGGTATCCATGGCCATGGGAGATGGCCACTAGCCGCCGGACTGTGTGTTTGACTTTGTTTGTCTCATGACAGGCCACTCGAGTTTGTATTTAACCCAACAAACCCCAGCTGGCTCCATCCAGCCATCCAGGAGAGACCAGCCACGGTCGCTCGAAATTCAGAGAGCCTATCCACGTCACCTGAAATACCTTTGCTGGGCCAGGAGCTGGCCACGTCGCCCCCAATTCAGGTTAAATAAAATAGTGACTCCCCTTCTAAAAAAACTCCCACGCTAGTTGGTAGGATTTGAGGTTGATGCACCGGTCGGCTAGACTATTCACACTCACCGTTCCTCTATTTTCATCCTCTACTATACTGTCTCATCATCAAGATTCTCTCCTCTATACTCATTTCTGCCGCATCCATCTATCTTCTATATCATCCTCTATCTACTTTGGGTCCACTTGTCACTTTATCTAAATATATCCATGTGAGATCTAGTTTTGAAGAATTAATTACAACGAATTCAATAGTGCAATCGGAATTTAATTTGATTTTTCGGTTTGTGAGATATAACATTTTTTTGTTACGAAAAAGAGTGGGGCCCGCCACTGATTCTCCCACTTGCGCTTTGTCCCTGCTGCCCAAGCGTCCGCTACCGGTTCACCATCCTGCTCAATTTAGCGGAGGGCGCACGATAGCGGAAGGAGATAGCGTATGTGGTGCAGGAGAATTCAACGCTATATGTGTCGGGGGTCCGCCAAAGGGGTACACCCGATAGACGCAAACAAATAGGTTAAACCTAGAACACCAATTAATAACAGACCTAACTAGTCTAACCCCCTAAAAAACCGACCCTTCGAGGCCTACAACGCTGGCCCACCGAGCCGAGCCCTCCAAGCCAGGCCTCGGGCGCACGATCGTTTTCCGTCTCGCCCGAGCCCTCCACGTCAGGTCTCGGGCAAGCGCTCCACCACCCTTCGAGCCCCCCACAGCCGAACACTACACCTCGAGACCCCACGCGGGGACCTCGAGCCTCTCTGGCACAGCGGCCTATCCCTCGAGACGCGTTATGCCTCCCTCGAGCGGCGCAGACATCGGATGCCAGCCCCATACCGCGCACTTAATTCGTCCACCTACTCCAGTCACGTCCTCTGTAACACAACGTGTGCCACAGTGGACTGGGGCAGAGTCAAGTCTCGTTTTCACCATAAATATGGGCGAAAAGGCACCAGTGAAGCACTGTTAACCCACGCCCTACACTGTGGCACGTCCCAGCCACGCCTCGAGGCCCGGATGCCTGCCGCTCAATCAATTTTCACGGGACTTGCCCATACCTGCGGGGACTCGAGCCCCCCGTAGGCGCCGCCTCGAGGCCGGCTCCGCGCCCCTCGAGCCCTAACTACTTTCATGCTATTGGAGGACAGGTACCCCAAGACCCGGAGGGACCCCGCCGCGTCCTGTACGTTCCGGGATTGGTGCTGTACGGCTTCCACCTCGCCACGCCTCCACGTCCGCGCCCGGGATGGAGGCCACGCTTCAAGGACGCCCCCAACAGCAACCCCCGCGTCGGCTACAATGTCTTCGACAAGACAGGGTTCCTACCCTTCTTCATATTGGACACAGTACGCCCCGACACCTGTAATACCCTTGTGTAACCCTGGCCTCCCCTTGCTCTATAAAAGGGGACGCCAGGGCCCTCATTCTCTCGGTGACAGGCACGATAGAACGCACACACTCCCACACGCTCAAGTCCGGACTCCGGTCCACGCTCGCTGAGCTTGTATTCGCCCCTGTACAAGCACTTAGGTGCAAGTAATACAAGAACCTCCTCCCTCGCTGGACGTAGGGCCTTCTTTGCCCGAACCAGGATAAATCCTTGTGTCATCTTGCATCACCATCCAGGAAGAGAGCACGCGATCATATTACTCGTTGGTGTCATACCCCCGGGTACGAAACACCGACAGTTGGCGCGCCAGGTAGGGGCCTTCGCGTGTCGAGTCGGTTTCTCGCCGTTTCCTGGATGGCTGCTTCGACTCCTTCGTTCTCTGCCGGTGCCGTCATCTGGTTCGGGAGCCTCGAGTTCCTGGCCACTGACAACGACAACGAGCTGACCTTGCTCTCCACGGAGGGCCCGAGTGGATGGCATGTCGCGCCGCCCCGTGCGAGGAGCATGGCACGTCGTCCACACCATCACGCGTCGCCACCCCGTGAGCGGCGCCGTCGTCATCATCGTCGCCAGGCACAGGCGGTGCCGGCGGCATACACCCACCTCCCCGCGGCCGGCGCGGAGTTCCCAAGGAGGAGCTTGCCCGGCGCACGGCAGGAGACTTCCCGGGCGCGCCCGCGCCCGCCCAGCGACTTCGCATTCATCATGCGCACGGACCAGGAGCCTGGCCAGAGGCCTCCGAGCCTCGCACCGTCGACGCCGCCCAGCCTCCTCCCGCACGGGGTGTACCGCGCTCGACGCCGGCAGTACCCGTTCGGCCTCGACGGCTCCGCGGCAGCCTACGCCCGCCAGCTCAACGAGAGCAGTCGGGGCCGACAGCCGGCGGAGCAGGAGGAACGCCCGGGCGTGCTGCTGCAGGCCATGGCCAACCTGGAGATTGTCCACCCCGCACGCGTCGACCGCGGCCCCTCACGAGCCGTCGGGCCACCTCGTCAAGCCACCTTCGGGGAGTGGTACCGCGAGCTGCAGCCCCGGCACGAGCCAAGGCGGCGCGGCATCACCAGCTCCGACTCCGACGAATACGACTACCATGACCCCGACCTCTGGGATCCCACCAGGGAGTGCTTCCAACTCGAGGGGGTCATATGCGACACCGAGGACGAGGGCGACGACGGCAGGCCGGCGCTCAACCTCGAAGGGCCCGGAGACGTGGCTGCGGCAGGCGGGTCGCGTGTTCACGGGAGGAACGAACCCCCGGCACCAGCTGCACCAACCCAGCACAGCGACGACCGAGTGGCGTAGCTCGCGCAGCTGCGGGAGGCCATCGCCAAGGCTGAGGAGGACCGACAACGCCCGCTGCAGCTCGAGAAAACCCTAGCACAAGAACCAGCCCAGCCTTGAGGTGCCGGCGCTCGTGGCCGAGCTCGAGAGGTCCACCGGCAGATCCTCGAGGATGGGGTGCCAGCACGCCCCGAGGTGCGTTTCCCGCGAGCGGGACAGAACGTGGTGGCGGCGGCAATGCTGCTCCGCGATCTGCCCGCCGTCTCCAACCCTGACGCCAGGCGCATGCTTGGGGAAATGAAGAACCCCCTCGAGACAGTCGTTGTGCAGCAAGCCGAGAGCTCGGCGTCACGACGACGCGGAGCAGCCTCGGGGAGGCCGGCGGACACGCCCCGCAACGAGCGCGAGGCATCCGTCCACCAACCTGACGCCTCTCGAGCCAGGCCAGTCCGCGAACGGATCATCGACGTCCGGCCACCTCGAGACCCCAACGACGCCCGCAACGACATCAACCGCCGGCGCAAGGACAAGGGGGCCCAGGAGCGTGGCTATAGCGCCCATCGAGGGGGGCGCTACGACAGCGACGAGGACCGGCAAGCCCTCGAGCCCCCGGGCCCCAGAGTCTTCAGCCGGGCCATCCGCAGCTCAACCCTCCCCGACCGCTTCCGACCGCCGACCAACATCGTGAAGTATGACGGGGAGGTCGAGCCCAAGCTCTGGCTCTCGGACTTCCGCCTAGGCTGCCAACTGGGCGGAGCGAAGAACGACGACCGTGTGATCATACGCCAACTCCCACTTTACCTCTCGGACACCGCCCGTCGGTGGCTCGAGGGGCTCCCGCCGGATCGGATCGACGACTGGGCCGACCTAGTCAGGGTCTTCGACGGGAATTTCAAGGGGACGTGCGTGCGCCCAGGCAACCCCTGGGATCTACGGCGTTGCAGGCAGGCGGCGAACGAGCCCCTCCGCGATTTTGCTCGACGGTTCTCGAAGCAGCGCCTCGAGCTCCCCCACGTGCCTGATGAGGACGTCATCTCAGCGTTCCTCGCGGGCACGACATGCCAAGAACTAGTCCATGAGCTAGGACGCTACCGTCCCAGGACGGTCGAGGACCTGATGGATCGTGTCACCAGCTTTGCCTCAGGCGACGAGGCAGTGGGGGCCTTCTTTGGCCGTTCCACGGACAAAGGCAAGGCGGTGGCCGCGCCGGAGGTCACGAACAAAGGCAACGACGCCAAGAACGACGACAATAACAGCAACAAAAAGAAGAAGAACAAACGCAAAGGTCAGAAGGCGAAGCGCGACGCCAATGACGACGACGACGAAGAAGTGCTCGCAGGTGACCTCGAGCCTAAGAAGCCCCGAGGCCCCCCTGACGGGGCTGTTTTCGACCAGATGCTCGAGGGCCCCTGCACTTATCACAGGGGCCCCGTAAATCACAAGTTAAAAGACTGCCGACTGTTGAAAGGCTACTACTCCAAGCTCGGCGATAAGAGAGAAGACGCGTCTAAGGGCAAGAATACTAATCGACGCGACGGTGGGGACGCGGACGGCGACTTCCCCCCGGTGCGCGACTGCTACATGATCTACGGGGGGCCGACCGTCGGGCTCTCGGCTCGAGAAAGAAAGAAGGAGCGCCGGGAGGTCTTTGCACTCTGCCACGACGCCCCCCGGTATCTTGACTGGTCTGATGCGCCGATCACGTTCGACCGTGACGACCACCCGGACCGTGTCATAAACCCGGGGGCGTACCCCCTCGTCGTCAACCCCGTCATCGTCGACGTACGGTTCTCCAAGGTGTTGATGGATGGGAGCTCGAGCCTCAACATCATATACCTCGAGACACTCGACCTCCTGGGGATTTCAGAGGGTCAGCTCCGGCCCAGCGTCGGGGGGTTCCACGGAGTCGTACCGGGGAAGAAGGCCCACCCCCTCGGGCGCATCGACCTGCCGGTTTGCTTTGGCACGCCGGCTAACTTCCGCCGGGAGACGCTCACCTTCGAGGTGGTTGGGTTCCAAGGGGCCTACCACGCCATCATCGGCCGGCCAGGCTACGCCAAGTTCATGGCGGTTCCCAACTACACGTACTTAAAGCTCAAGATGCCGGGGCCAAAAGGGGTCATCACCATCGACACCTCCTACGAGCACGCATACCACTGCGACGTGGAGTGCGTCGAGCATGGGGAGGCCAACGTCCACCTCGACTCGCTCGAGGCCCTAGCCGCCCTGGCCACCGAGGAGGCTCCTGAAGCGAAGCGTCACGCTGGCAACTTTGAGCCGGCGGAGCACACAAAGCGGATACCCGTCGACCCGACCTCGACCGATGGCAAGACGCTGGCCGTCAGTGCCAGCCTCGAGCCTAAATAGGAAGCAGTGCTCGTCGACTTTCTCCGCGCGAACATCGACATGTTTGCGTGGGGCCCCTCGGACATGCCGGGCATACCAAGGGAAGTCGCCGAGCACGCCTTGGAAATCCGGGCCGGTTCCAGACCGGCGAAGCAACGCCTGCGCCGCTTCGACGAGGAGAAGCGCAGGATCATCGGCGAGGAGGTGCACAAGCTTTTGGCGGCCGGGTTCATCAAGGAGGTATTTTACCCAGAGTGGCTAGCTAACCCTGTATTAGTTAGGAAAAAGAATGGAAAAATGCGGATGTGTGTAGACTACACTAGTCTGAATAAAGCATGTCCAAAAGTTCCATTTCCTTTACCTAGAATTGATCAGATTGTCGATTCCACTGCTGGGTGCGAAGTGCTTTCGTTCCTTGATGCGTATTCCGGCTACCACCAAATTAAGATGAAAAAATCCGACGAACTCGCAACTTCTTTCGTTACGCCTTTTGGTATGTATTGCTACGTTACAATGCCTTTCGGCCTTCGAAACGCCGGGGCAACGTACCAACGCTGCATGCAGCATATCTTTGGCGAACACATAGGCAAAACCGTCGAGGCCTACGTCGATGACATCGTGGTTAAAACCAGGAAAGTCGGGGGCCTCATCAGCGATCTCGAGACCACGTTCGGGTGCCTCCGGGCCAAGAATGTGAAGCTCAACCCCGAGAAATGTGTCTTTGGTGTGCCTCGGGGCATGCTACTTGGCTACATTGTCTCACAACGGGGGATCGAGGCTAACCCCGAAAAAATCTCAGCAGTCACGAGGATGGGCCCAATTCGAGACCTCAAGGGTGTACAGAAAGTGACAGGCTGCCTAGCCGCTCTCAGCAGATTCATCTCGAGGCTAGGGGAAAAGGCACTACCACTCTACCGCCTGCTGAAGAAGACGGAACGCTTTGCGTGGACTGTCGAAGCCGAGGAAGCCTTAACCAAGTTGAAGGGGTTGCTGACTTCCGCGCCAATTCTCGTGCCACCACGACCAGCCCAGGGTGGCGATTCCCCCGAGCCTCTCCTCCTCTATGTGGCCGCAACCACTCAGGTGGTCAGCGCGGTCATAGCCGTCGAGAGGCACGAGGAGGATCATGCGTTGCCAGTCCAACGGCCGGTGTACTTCACCAGTGAGGTGCTCTCCGAGGCCAAGGTTCGGTACCCGCACATCCAGAAGCTGCTCTACGGCATCATCATCACGAGGCGCAAGCTCCAGCACTACTTCCTCGCTCATCCCGTAACGGTGGTGTCGTCCTTCCCCCTCGGTGAGATCATCAACAATCGGGAGGCCACGGGGCGCATCGCCAAGTGGTCCGCCGAACTAATAGGGGAGACCATCGCCTACGCCCCGTGAAAGGCCATCAAGTGGCAAGCGTTGGCGGACTTCGTTGCTGAATGGACCGACGCTCAGCTCCCGCCGGCGCAGATTCAAGCCGAGCTCTGGACCATGTACTTCGACGGATCCCTCACGAAGACGGGGGCAGGCGCAGGCCTGCTCTTCATCTCACCCCTCGGAGTCCACATGCGCTACCTGCTACGCTTGCACTTCCCCGCCTCCAACAACGTCGCTGAGTACGAGGCCCTGGTTAATGGGCTGCGCATCGCCCTCGAGCTCGGGGTCCGACGCCTCGACGTTCGAGGGGACTCGCAACTCGTCATCAACCAGGTTATGAAGGCTTCAAGCTGCATTGATCCCAAGATGGAGGCATACTGCGGGGAGGTGCGCAAGCTAGAAGGTAATTTCTACGGCCTCGAGCTCAGCCACATAGCTCGAAAGTACAACGAGGCCGCAGATGAGCTGGCAAAGATGGCGTCCACACGCGGCACGGTTCCACCAGATGTTTTCTCGAGGGACGTCTTCGAGCCATCCGTCAAAATCGGCCCGGGGGCTGGCCCCTCGACGCCACCCCTCGAGCCAGACACGGGGGCTGGCCCCTCGACGCCACCCCTCGAGCCAGACACGGGGGCTCAACCTTCAACGCCACCCCTCGGGAATGACCCCTCGACATCCGTTGAGGCGATGCAAATCGACGCACCCACCACTTCGTCATCACGACCCCTCGACTGGCGGACGCCGTTCCTCGACTACTTGACGCAAGGCGTGCTACCGGAGGATAAGACAGAGGCCCGACGCATTGCTCGAAGGGCCAAGACCTACGTCATCTACGGCGACGAACGAGAGCTGTACCGACGAAGCCCATCAGGAATCCTTCAGCGCTGCATCCCCCTCGAGGAAGGACGCAAGCTCCTCGACGACATGCACTCGGGGGCTTGCGGCCACCACGCAGCACCAAGGACCCTGGTGGGGAACGCCTTCCGTCAAGGCTTCTATTGGCCGACCGCCATTGGGGACGCCAAGCGCTTGGTCCGAGCATGCCATGGGTGTCAATTCTACGCCAAGCAAACGCACCAGCCCGCGCACGCCCTGCAGATGATCCGCATTACTTGGTCGTTTGCCGTCTGGGGGCTCGACCTCGTGGGTCCCCTCAAGATGACAACCGGAAAGTACACGCACGTGCTCGTGGCCATCGACAAATTCACCAAATGGATCGAGGCCAAGCCCATAGGTGACCCCACCTCCGAGAAAGCCGTCGAGTTCATCGCATACATCATGTACCGGTTCGGGGTGCCTAACGTCATCATCACCGACAATGGCACCCAATTCACGGGCAAAAAGTTTACCAACTTCTGCGACGACAGCGGCATTCGCGTGACCTGGGCCTCGGTTGCGTACCCTCAATGCAACGGGCAGGTCGAGCGCGCCAACGGCATGATACTCCATGGGCTGAAGCCGAGGCTGTTCAAGACCCTCAAAAATTTCGGAAAGGGGTGGGCCGCAGAGCTCCCCTCGGTGCTGTGGGGCCTCAGGACTACGCCGAGTCGAGCCACCGGGTTCACTCCGTTTTTTCTAACCTACGGCGCCGAGGCAGTCTTGCCTACGGATCTCGAGTACGGCTCCCCTCGACTTCGAGCCTACAACGAGCAAAACAACGACGAGAGGCTTGCCAACGCCAAGGACCAGCTCGAGGAGGCCCGAGACGTGGCGCTCATCAACTCCGCACGCTACCAGCAAACACTTCGACGCTACCACGACAAGCACGTGCGCAAAAGGGACCTAGCGGTGGGGGACCTCGTGCTTCGACGGCTGCAAGATAATCGAGGGCGCCATAAGCTCACCCCTCCGTGGGAAGGCCCATACACCGTAGCTGAAGTGCTCAAGCCAGGAACATACAAGCTCTACGACGACCAAGGCAGGATCCTGGCGAACGCGTGGAACATATCTCAGCTACGTCGCTTCTACCCTTAAAGGCCTCGAGGCCTTGTTCATTTTGTTGCTTTGTACAAACATGTCAAACATGAATGAACAAACTCGCGCACTGTCATTCATTTTTACTTAGCAACTTGAGGTAGCCTCGACCCTGCCTTGCTCAGGGTCGAGCCTCCCTCGGGGGCTGACAGGGGGACCCCCCCAGACTCCGGAAAAAAGCGCGTTTTCTTTTCAAAAATTCGACCCTCGTCTCGACTCGTGCCTCGAGTGAACTAGCGACGTCCTAAAATACCTCGAGCCTCCAAGGGTCGGGAGGCGTCGCCGTAGACGGCCACCTACGCCCCCGGGCTACGGTACCCTACCTACGCCTCCCCTCGAGGAGCTCGCGACGTATCGAAGGAACACAGACTAAGCTAGCAGAAACTCGAGCTTGCAACAAAGAGAAGTGGTCAAACGCATTTGAAAAGAAAACAACTCTTTTAATAGCAAGTCATATATATACATTCGGGTCTCGACGTACCCTCATTCATGTCATAAAATTCTTACAAGGGCCTCGACGCCCAAATTTGGCACGCAGGCCTCAGTCCTCGTCGGTCCGATACTCCTCCCCGAGGTCTTCCATGGCGGGCTCAGCCTCGACACCCGAGCTAGAGGGAGGAGGGTCCTCGACACCGCTGCTGGCGTCAGGAGGCAGCACGTCCTCCTCGAAGATCTTCGCGAGCGACGTCCCCGGCCTCTCCATCTTCTCCAAGATTTTGTCGACACGGCGGTTGTTCCACTCCTCGTCCTTCCCCTCGATCTCGATGAAGCCATTGGCGACAACGTGGACCGGGAAGCGGAAGCCGGAGCGGACAACCGCGAGCGTCTGCTTGACGCCATGATGGAGAGCTTGCCGGACACGGTCCCGCGCCGCTGCGTCGAAGAAGCACAAGGCGTCGCCTCGGGCCACCGCACCTTCTGCTGCAGCCACTGGCGGAGCACCCCACATGGGGCCAAGCCGGTCGATGGAGGTGCGAGCCCGCTCCGCTACCATCGTCTCGTCTTGGAGTTGGTCCAAGAGAGCCTGGTTCGTCCCGCGGAGCTCCTCGACCATCTTCTCGACCCCTGCGCAACGAACGAGGAAGAATGAGACTGTGACGCAACAAAAAACTTCGAGACCCAAACAAGGACAAGGTGTAAGCCTCACCATCGCAATGTTGCCCCAGGGCGGCGAGGTCGCTGGTAAGGCCCTCAGCGCGCTGCTCGAGCCTGCGCTTCTCGGCCAGCATGAGGAGCTTCTCGGCCCTAAGCTCCTCGATCAGCCTGCCCGCCTCCACGAGGGCCAGATCCTTTCGAATCACCTCCTGCCGCGCCGCCCCCTCGGCAGCTCGGGCGGTGGCGACATCACTCTCGGCGTCTTCGGCCTCCTTCTTTGCCACCTCCGCTGCGGACCGAGCGGCGGCGGCATTGCATTGAGCGTCCTCGGCCTCTTTTCTCGCCGCCTCCGCTGCGGTTCGGGCAGTGGCGGCCTCGCCACGGGCGTCAGTGGCCTCCTGCTTCGCCGCCTCGGCTTCAGCCCGGGCAGAGGTGGCCTCGCTTCGGGCGTCCGCGGCCTCCTTCCTCGACGCTTCGAGAGCGGCGGCGGCCTCCTCCTTGGATCGAGCGACCTCACCTCGAGCCGCCCGGACCTCCGCCTCCGCCTCGTTGAGCCGGCTCGCCATTTGGGCGTTCCGGCTCAGCTCAGCGCGGAGATCTCGAAGCTCCGCCTCAGCCCTCGCGAGGGCGGCCGACACCTGTGCGGACCGGCCCGCCTCCTCGGAGCAGGACCGCTCCGCCTCCGCCATAAGCTCGGCCACCTCCCGGAAGATGGACCGCACCTCGCGCGGAGCCCCCCGCTGGACCGGTCGCTCGACGTGGACCACGGCAAGGGGCGGGCTTGGCGCGTCAGGAAACGGCCATACTGGTCGGTCGAGCTCGATGTCAGGCTGATCCTCCTCCGTCCCGAGCTGCCCCAGCTGCGGCCCGCCGCCCGACGGCACGGGCCCCGGCTCTTCCCTGGCCGGGCCCTCCTGCGTCTCGTCAGCGCTAGCCGGCGCCTCGGGCACCTCCACCATCGGCAAGCCCGCGGCGAGGGGCGGCCCCTGCTCCAGCTCGTTCAGGAGGTCCTCCACCGTCGGGGCCTCGAGAGGCGCAATCTCCTCGGCCCCAGACACCGGCGGGGCCGTGCTCGCCCCAGGCGCTTCCCCCGGAACAGCCGTTGTAGCGGGGGGAGGGGTGGCGCTCCCGACAGACGCCATCGCAGGAGGAGAAGGGGGAGACAGCAGCGCCTCAGTAAGCGTGGTAGCGGCGGACTCGATGCCGTGAGCTGAGGCCCCTGCAATACGAGAAGACATTGATATCAGAATCAAGAGGAATGCCTCGACCCCTGCGGTCGACGGTGACGGCCTCACCAAAATTCGCGACGATCATCTGACCACCTCGAGCCATGGCAGCTCGAGCCTTCTCCAGCCAAGCGGCTTCTCTAGCGGAGGACGTTGCCATACCTCGAGGTGCTTGTGCCTCGACGGGGCTCGAGGCCTTCGCCCGCTTGGACGCAGCAAGGTCCACCTCCGGGTAGGAGCGCTTCCCCCTGAGAGACCAGAGATGGCATGCATCATCAATAGTAAAGAGGTCAAGCCTCGCTACCAACGAGGTCCAAGAAAATTACTCACCCAAAGCGGCGGCCGGGCTTCTTCCCGGAATCACCGGACCCACTCGGGGGCTTCGAGCCCACCCCACGGCTCGAGCCCTGCGCCTGGGCCATCTCCGCAGGGCTGGGATGGGGGGAGGGCTCCCGACGCCTCCCGTGGCTTGACCTCGAGGGAGAGCCCTCCTTCCGCCCCACGTCGCGGGAGGGTGACCGTACCTCCCTCGTGCTGTCGTAATGGCGCCCGCCCCGGCGCGGGCTCCGGGACCCGCCCCGGCGCGGGCTCCGGGACCCGCTCCGGCGCTCGCGCTGGCGGCCGCGCCCTCCCGCGTCCGCTTCTGTGTCCCGGCGGCGGTGCGGCGACGGACTCCGGGGACGCTCACGCCCCTGGTCACGAGACGCCCGGGGGCTCCCTCCCCGAAGCTCGTGATGGCGCGGGCTCGACGCCTCCTCCTGACGCCCGCTCCTCCGCGGGCTCGACGTCGCCCTTGACGGCTCGCGGCGGTCGGGCCCGAAATCCTTCTCGACCTGTCGGCCGCTTCTCGAGGTCCGGCCCTTCTCCAGACCTCCCGCCTGGGCTGGCGCGGGGGCGGCCTCCGTTGGTGCTGTGGCGGAGGCGCTCCGGGTTCGGGGCTTCCTCACGACCGGGGGCACGTCCGCCGCAGAGCTCGACGGACCTCGGGCCCCCGACGAGGCAGGGATCGGCGCTGCCTTCCGCGGCTGCGTCCCGCGCGGCCCCTTCGCCGTGGGGACCTCCAGCATACCCTCCTGCACAGAGGAGCGGTCAGCCCTGTCATCGACGACCCCCGCGTGCCTCAGGCGCGCATCCATCCCCTCATCGTCGCTCTCCTCCTCGTCACCGCTCTCCTCCTCCGAGCTCGAGGTGCTCAGCTCGGGGGACCCGTCTCCAGGCGGACGGTTGCGACGAGCCTTCGCCAGTCTCTGCTCCCGAGCCAAGCGACGCAAGCTTTTGTTTTTCTCTTTCTTCTTCCTGGCATCCTTGCTCTCCTTGTCTTTCTGAGCAGAGAGGCGCCTCACCTGAGTATCCGCGGCGTCCTCCCTCACCGGGGGCCTCGACGCGCGACAAGTAAACGCCCCCTGCAAAAAAGAAGAAGCGTGACGAGACAAACCACAAGAAGAATGCAAAGGGTTCGAAGGAGGAGAAAGGGGGAGAAGGCTCGGGACAGCTCAGCTCGAGGGAGGCTTACCAGGTCGAGGCACCCCTCGTCGGGTGCCATGGCGACCAGGTCGGTGTACTCAGGGATGAACGGCCCCTGGATCGTGATTGACACCCGGGAGACGCCCTCGTTCCGGGACAGCCTCTCCTCGGCCATCCTCGATCGATTAAGCGCCTCGAGCTGGGCCTTCGGCCCCATCTCGTGCATAAGGGGGCGGTCCGCCAGCGGGAGAACTCTTCGCTGGTGGAACGCCCAAATGACCGCTTGCACGGTCAGCTTCTTCTCATCCACTAGCGTCTTCATCATCTTCATCAGCGGGGCTAGGTGGTGTTGCCTGTCCGCCGCGACGCCCCAGGTCCACTTCTCCGGGCGTTGAGCGAGGACCCTGCCGGTGTACTGCGGAAAGAGACCATCTTCATTCCACAGATAGAACCAATGGTCGTCCCACCCGGCCTGGTTGGTGGAAAGCTTGTATCGCAGGTATTCACGGGGGACGTTGGCCGACGAGGTCCCAGCCCTCGCAGTGATGGCAAGGGAGCCCATGCGCACGAGCCGCCTCCCGCTGGGCTTTAGGGCCTTGATGAAGAGCTCGCCCCGGAAGAGATGGACGAACATCTCCCAGTGCGGCTCCATCTTCAGGTACCCCTCGCACACCGCGGCGAATATGGCGGCGTGCGAGATGGAGTTGGGGGAGAAGTGCTGTAGCTCCACCTCGAAGTGGTGGGCCAGCCCCCGCATGAAGCGGCTCGGCGGGACGCCGAGCCCCATACGGTGGTAGCGCGTGAAGCTCACCACGTACCCCTCCGGCGGGTGCGGCTCCCGGTGCTCCGCCGATGGGATAACCCACCACGCGGGTCCCTCCTCCGGGTTGGGGCGCAGAAGCCCCTGGGCCACCAACGAGTCCATCTCGCTCTGCGTCACCTTCGACGGGCTCCAGTCTTCGGCCGGCAGCACTTGTGTCTGGGCGGCCATGGCGGTGGCGCGGCGCGGACCTGAGCAGCGGACGGACAGCCGGAAAACCCCCAATCGACCAGCTCGAAGGAGAGGGCGCGCGAAGGCTACGGCGGCGGTGAAGGCAAAGGCAAAGTAAAGGGTTCCTTTTCCCCTCTTTCGATATTTATAAGCGGAAACCCCGACGGGCGGGGTCTCCCACGACATAAAAAGGTAACCGCATAGCATTTAATGCGCCCACCTAACTACGTCTCGAGCCGAATGCAGGGAACACGTGGCAGCTCTCCGTTCGCTCAACTACCGGGGCCCTCCGCGGTCGCCGCTCCAACTTCACGCCCGCCGCCCTGGCGCCGTGATCTCCACTCCCTGGCGGTTTCTGCCTAAAAAGGCGCGCCCAACGGGCAGAAGGATTCCCAGACGTCGGAGGCTTCTTCACGAAGGTAAAAACGGGCCCCGGCCCTAAGCCTCGAAGCAGCGAAGGCTGGCCCTCGAAAGGGGGTTCGACAGCCGGCTTCGAGCACCCGAGTCAGGGACACCAAGGGGCGCCACTCGCGGCATTACTCGAGGGCCAAGCCCTCGAGGCCCCTCACGTGTATCCAAGGCGGGGAGCTCGACATGCAGAGAGATCCCCTCGGAGGGAGGCATCGAGCCACCGGGTCCTATCGAATGGACCCGGCACTCCTGCAGACTGAGCACCCATGCTTTATGAGATCGCCTCCGGGCTACAGTCGACCCCTATCGAACGGGGCACGAGGTCTCACTTGGATTCCCCGTTATCAGCTCACCGGGAACCTCGATACTCGCCCGCTCGTGGTAGTACGAGGCATCCCCCCTCGCATCCGATCGAAAGGACTCGCGAGATGACAAGCCAGGGCAACCGGCGTGCCGGACAGCTCGAAGAGCCGGCCGGTCGGTTCAGCCTGGCACCCCTCGACGAAAGAGGGTTAAAAATCACAACTAACACTCACACTCGCAAAAAGCCCACGAGGGAGTTCTAACCACTCCCCCGTGGCCTCGGGGGCTACACCCGCGGGTGTCGCTCGCACGACACCCACGGAATCAAAACGACGAAACCCTCGAGACCAGTTAGCTAACCCTCGAGATCCCAGTCGGGAGCCCCTGCTCGAGTGCAAGCACTCGAACAAGGGCTCGGGGGCTACTGTCGGGGGTCCGCCAAAGGGGGTACACCCGATAGACGCAAACAAATAGGTTAAACCTAGAACACCAATTAATAACAGACCTAACTAGTCTAACCCCCTAAAAAACCGACCCTTCGAGGCCTACAACGCTGGCCCACCGATCCGAGCCCTCCAAGCCAGGCCTCGGGCGCACGATCGTTTTCCGTCTCGCCCGAGCCCTCCACGTCAGGTCTCGGGCAAGCGCTCCACCACCCTTCGAGCCCCCCACAGCCGAACACTACACCTCGAGACCCCACGCGGGGACCTCGAGCCTCTCTGGCACAGCGGCCTATCCCTCGAGACGCGTTATGCCTCCCTCGAGCGGCGCAGACATCGGATGTCAGCCCCATACCGCGCACTTAATTCGTTCACCTACTCCAGTCACGTCCTCTGTAACACAACGTGTGCCACAGTGGACTGGGGCAGAGTCAAGTCTCGTTTTCACCATAAGTATGGGCGAAAAGGCACCAGTGAAGCACTGTTAACCCACGCCCTACACTGTGGCACGTCCAAGCCACGCCTCGAGGCCCGGATGCCTGCCGCTCAATCAATTTTCACGGGACTTGCCCATACCTGCGGGGACTCGAGCCCCCCGTAGGCGCCGCCTCGAGGCCGGCTCCGCGCCCCTCGAGCCCTAACTACTTTCATGCTATTGGAGGACAGGTACCCCAAGACCCGGAGGGACCCCGCCGCGTCCTGTACGTTCCGGGATGGGTGCTGTACGGCTTCCACCTCGCCACGCCTCCACGTCCGCGCCCGGGATGGAGGCCACGCTTCAAGGACGCCCCAACAGCAACCCCCGCGTCGGCTACAATGTCTTCGACAAGACAGGGTTCCTACCCTTCTTCGTATTGGACACAGTACGCCCCGACACCTGTAATACCCTTGTGTAACCCTGGCCTCCCCTTGCTCTATAAAAGGGGACGCCAGGGCCCTCATTCTCTCGGTGACAGGCATGATAGAACGCACACACTCCCACACGCTCAAGTCCGGACTCCGGTCCACGCTCGCTGAGCTTGTATTCGCCCCTATACAAGCACTTAGGTGCAAGTAATACAAGAACCTCCTCCCTCGCTGGACGTAGGGCCTTCTTTGCCCGAACCAGGATAAATCCTTGTGTCATCTTGCATCACCATCCAGGAAGAGAGCACGCGATCATATTACTCGTTGGTGTCATACCCCCGGGTACGAAACACCGACAATATGCTACTCTATTTCTTTTACTGGATCGTATACAGGTTCCACTGCGGTCAGTCTTATGTATCGATAGGTCTTTGTCTTCTACCAGGTTAGTTGGTAGGAAACCATGATGCTTGTTCTGGCTCCATAAACCTATACTGACGGAATTATTATGTTCTTCTTTTCAATTTTTTTATCCTTCGAAAACAAAACTTTTAAAAGGAAGGCAGTACAAACAAACAGTGGATAACAACAGGACTAATATCGATTCTATTAGGAAAAAATTCATGAGATATAGTCCTAGCAAGGATGATTTTCCCCTCAGCTGTTCATTAGCATATCTTTGCATTATCGGATGCTGTTCTTATATCATTTTTCTAAATATGTTTTTTTTCTTATCAGACCGTTGAATGTAAGTTGGCAGAATTGCCATGGATACATAGATATCAGTCCAAGTTCTTTTTTTTTTCTTTTTGTCCTGCATAGATACACCATACCATGTGCGTAGACGGTGCATTTTCATTTTGTCCCATGTAAAATGTCACAAGATATTACTTACATTCTACTTTTGCATTTTAGATTTAGCCTCATTCGGGAGGACCATGCGACAAAGAAAATGGATATGTAGTCCTCAATGCATTTGAACTGATTTAAGCAGGCCTAAATCTTGGGAACTTATAGGGTGTTTGGTTTGAGGAAGGAGGTGGTCCATCATCTTCTCACTCCTCACTTTTTTTATTTGGTTGGTGGAATGGAATGAGTTGATGTATCACCACCTCATTCCTCGTAAGCCAATAATTAGTATATGGATGAGAAATGAGTTGGTTCCACCAAAATTCATGGGATGAACTCATGATGCATCACTTCATGAAGCATGACTTGATTCCATGAACCAAACACACTAGACTTGAGCTGGAGGAGACATTGGGCCGAGACTTTGTCAAATATATACACCATTTTCCCATTTAAGGTACTAAAGATGGCATTACTGCCCTAGTTTAGGGCCTAACTTTTTGTAGGATTCCTGGTGTCCTGTTTTTATTAATTGTCTCTCTCATTATCGCAGAGTTGGATGCTTCCCCAGTTTTGGAGTCCGCCACAGCTTACATGCTGCAACAAGTCACTATGAAACAGTACTGGGCTCTCAATACATAGGCACAAGGTAATATTTCTAATTCAGAAAAATCGCAAAAAAGAAAGCCCCAATATCAGCAGCTAATTGATCCATCCAGATGTGAACTCTGTGATTTTCGTTCTGAACATTCATTAATCCTTCCTGTGAAGTTGCACATATTCATTAACAAAATAAAGTTGCCTTTGTATTCTGATTTTTCTTTGATTTACTATGATTTTTCAAATATTTAGCCGAAATAAATAAATAAGAAAAAGATAAAACATTCATAGCAAAAGTTTGTACTAAAACATATTATATTATATATATATATATATTCATTGTATAGATCTACTCATGTCGAGACTAACAAAAAATTGGATTTTATTTTTTATAATTTTTCTATGATTTACTATAATTTTCAAAGATTCAGCCGAAATAAATAAATAAGAAAAAGATAAACCTGCATGTTACTGTAGCAAACACGGCCCATTACTGTAGCAATACCACTGTCCAAAACCACCTAGGGGGTTATTTGACCGGTTTTGGAAAGGTGAGGGGGTTATTTAGACCGTTTGAAAGGTTAGGGGGTGATGTAGACAGGGTACAATAGGTTAGGGGGTTATGTAGACTTTTTCCATTCTTCCTATGAACTAATAAGTGAACTTCCAGAGTTAGGGGCCAGGATAATTTTTTCTCCAAAGTAAAAGAGATTTATGACACCTAATGACCAATATCTTATTCTTATTTTCATCATTTTATACCTGTGCAGTCATCTAGCCAAGTTACCAAAGTTTAATCTGGTCACTTGCTTGCATGTACACTGCACAACCTATGCTGCACTTGAAAACTTTTTATCTGCCATTTCTGTTCCTTACCCATTATCACAATTTTATATATATATATATATATATATATATATATATATATATATATATATATATATATATATGGTGAGTTTTCTATACTCCCGGGAGTAGTTACTCCCATCTTCAAAAAAATCATGTTACGTATGTGTTCATACTTGTTTATCACTTTGAGTATGTTTATATACTCATGTTAAGATATTCCATGTCTTAATACACTAAAAAATTTCAAAGGAACCCATACTTTTTAATATATTACAAAAATGTCACTCACTGCAGTATATAAAATAAGTATATCCACACACTCTATGTATGCATGCATACTTGACGTATATACTTCTATAGATAGTCTAATATGATCATATACTTCATGTAAATATACTTCGTTTGGTCATATATATCATAAATCTAGAGATCTAAACATGAGAGTAACTACTCCCTAGGAGTAGAAAATAATTTCCCTATATATATATATATATATATATATATATATATAGACACACTCTGATGGTGCTTTCATTAAGGAGACAATGAGCGGCGCGGGTGGGGTTTCATCGTCAGATATATATATATATATATATATATATATATATATATATATATATATATATATATATATATATATATATAGAGAGAGAGAGAGAGAGAGAGAGAGAGAGAGAGAGAGAGAGACTCTGATGGTGCTTTCATTAAGGAGACAATGAGCGGCGCGGGTGGGGTTTCATCGTCAGAGAGATCATCTAAGAGATGTGGCAGCAAGAGCAGGGCGTCTTGCAGCGGTACCTGATGTACTAACTACTAACGATGGAATCCGTGGCTTGCAGCAAAGCTCTCTTGTACGCAACTCATCTTTGGAATATCTCATGTCCAAATTGAAGTTGATTATTCAGTCTTGAAGCTTACATCATGGACCATGGTCCTGGCAGCATGTGGTATGTTGATTAGTCATCTCCAAGAACTTGGTAAATTTCACTTGGTATATCTTAAGTTTAAGTTGCTATTTCATTTGGCAAGTCAAAAAAAGAGCTATCTCCAACAACTTGGTATTCCAACTTGGTAAATTTTAAAAAATATTTGTATGAATGCATGATGATTATTTCCCTGATCGTGACAGGAACCGCCTTGACAAAATACCTGCATTGAATCGATCTCCATTGAACCAAAAGATGAAGAGTACCAGCTCCATAACAGCATGAGCAAGCAGAGCAGTAAATAATAGAAGAGTGTGATTTGTCTGCGTACTCGGTGGAGGCGGCACCGCGCTGGCCGGAGCTGAAATTGTCGATGAAGCGCACACATCGCTGCTCCAGGGGCACCGCAGTGCCGCCGGAGGTGACGCACACCACTCCGCCGCTCCCTGCCGCACGCGATCGGGGGTGACAGGAGCAGCCGCGTCAGAAATCAGATTTTCGATTCAGCCTCCCAACCCGGAGCCGGACAGAGATAAGAGCAGGGAGGGAGAGAAGCGAGGGGGATCGGGGGATCACTTGCCGGCGGAGTGGTGGGCGACGAAATCGGCGAGGCTGGCGGCGAGGCGGTCGCGGTCGCGGAGCAGCGGCGCGGAGCAGAAGAAGGCCTCCACCGCATCCTCGCTCCGGCGCGCCGTGGCCTCTGCTTGCGCGGCGACACTTGGATCCACCGCCATGACTTATCTTGTGATCGGGAGACGGCGCAGGAAGTCTTTGGCGCGGGCGGGAGAAGGAATCGCGGGCGGGGGAGGGAGGAGTCGAGGCTGAAATCGCCATACAAAGTGAGCACCGCGCGCGAGGAGTCCTGAGCATCTTCAATAGTTTGGAAAAATGACTTGCTATCCTTGTTTTATTGAGAAAAGAAGAAAAAACGTTCTCCAACAGATTGGTATATGACTTGCTAAATTTTTCCAAGTTGGAATCGGATGTCATCTACTTGCTATATTTACCAAGTCAGCTTCACTTGCTATCCGGCGTTTCTATGTTATTTTTACCAAGTTAGAATACTTTTCTATGTTATTTTTACCAAACTATTGGAGATACATGAAAAATTTATTTGCCAAAAGTTTTAGTAAGTTGCTAAATGACAACTTTTTCTTAGTCATTTTTTCCAAACAATTGGAGATGCTCTAGTTTGGAAATATACCAAGTGAGTTTACAAGTTGTTGGAGAGGTGTTTTTGTGTTTTTGCCAAAATAATAAGAATACATAGTGGATTTGAGGTTGTTGGAGATGCTAGGAGTTGCTACGCGTGATCACTTTGTTTATGATGATGTATTCTTAATTCCTATAAATTAATTATAATGCTGTAGCACATAATAATTTAGCTAGTTTGGGGCCGGATGAGTTGGGACCCACATAAGTCATGTGTTTGGACGAACCCCCTCTCAGAATCTGTAAGATATATGTTTGGTGCCTCGTGAGTTTGTCGAGACTGTTAGTTCAATATGAGGGCCCTATTACAGATCTAACATTCACTGTCGGCTCCATCACTTCTAGTTTTTAAGAAACCGACAGTAATAGTACGTGCCTCTCAACACATCATTGCCGATTTTTTTTGCTAAAACCGATAGTGATAGGACCGACCGACATTGATATTCATGTCTTTACTGTCGGTTATAGCTAAGAATCGATAGTGATATTGGGTCATCACTAGTGGTTTTTGGCTAAAACCGACACCGATAGTTTCACTAACGGTTCGTGGCTTGAATCGACAGTGATATTTTGATCATTTCTTCATCTGACAGTAAATATTGTTCGCAAATGATATATCTCTCATACAGTTTCATAATCTCTGTGAAAGATTTATGAATTTATGAACAGTGTATACTATCATTTTATCAGATGAAGAAATAACCAAAATAAAAGTTTTAGACCTTGATAAGTTATACAACTTTGTTCTTTGATAACTTTTTCATCTAAAATCATTTGCCACATTAAAATCTTGTTTGAAGTTGTCAGTTTTTGAAATTCAGAATTTGAATTTTTCAAATGACATCGGATTCCAAAATCACCAATACAAAAGTTTTAGATCTCGAAATGTTATGCAACTTTGTAGTTCACTATTTTTTATTTGAATTCATCTTGTCAACGAGATCTACTTTTGAATTTATCAAATTTGAAATTCAAATTGTTTAAGCGACCTCAGATGGAGAATAACCTAAATAAAAGTTGTAGATCTTGAAAAGTTACACAACTTTGTAGTTGATATCTTTTTTTATTTGAATTTGTTTAGGGTCTCAAACACTCAATTTAAACACAATTTAGTATAATACGAGGACAACCAAAATCTAATGTAAACACAAATGGTGTGAGGAGTGGTGGTAGAGCAGGGTACTGTGAGGTTCAGTGGTAGAGCAGGGTACGTATGAGGTGCAGTGGTAGAACAGGGTACATGTGAGGGGGACGTCGTGGGTTCAATTCCCGCAAGTGGGTTTTTGACCGGTGGGGTCCTCCCATTATTTAAAAGAAATGTATTTGCATTTTTATGTGAAATCGTTGTTTTTAGAAAAAAAAAACATTTGTAGGCGTAAGGGCGGCCGGCTTAATCGCTCTTACAGATGATGTGGAGCCGTCTCTAAAAATCTAATATAAACATAAATGAATATGAGGTGTAGTGATAGAGCAGGGTACATACGAGGAGGAGGTCGCGAGTTCAAATTTCCACGCTGCCCAGTAGCACGCGAAAAATGGGAGGTCGTGGGTTCAATTCCCGCTGTGCATGTAGTACGTGGAAAATGCCGGGACTCCGATGGAGCGAGCAGATTTTTGACCGGTGGGGGTCTCCCCTTATTTAAAAGAAATGTATTTGCATTTTTTATGTTTAATCATTGTTTTTAGAAAACCATTTCTAGCGATGGTAGAAACGCTGCGTAGGGGCGGCTGGTCTAACCGTCCCTAGAAACTATTTCATTTTGTACTCCCTCCGTCCTTAAATAACTGTTACCATTGGTATGTGTGCCGCAATAAGTTTGACTCAATTTGTAGCGAATATGTACAATATTTATACCTCTAAATAAATTTGTTAAAAAACTAGATCCAAATATCTTTCCAATAATACTAATTATATACGATAAACATTAATATTTTTTAGAGATATGTTACGGTGCTTGGGAGGAACCACGGGTTCCTATCTATAGAAGTTTTATCAACCATTAAGGGTAGTCTAGTCAATGCAACTCGTCCCTCTGTGTTAGCTTAAAAAAAAAGTGTAGACGATGACGCTGGAGCCGTATAGGCTACTTCTCGGCAGCCCAAGTATTAATCAATGCTGAATATTCGATCAACGAAATATGTGCAGCTTGTGTGTCTCGTTTGGAAAGGAGGCGGATAAACCAACCAGGCTGAAGCAAACTTGTAATTTGAGATCTGATAAAAGAACAATTTAGTACCAGTAGGGCATCTCTTCGTAAATGTTGATATCCTAATCTCACATATATGAATCGCTTAGCACCAACGACAATGACATTTTGTGGATCCAGAAAGCTGGGAATGAACTCGAGCAGATTGGGGCAGCGAATCGGAGATGAAGGATCGTTGGCGTGGATGGTCCTAGTGCTGGGAATGAGCATCGTACACCTCCCCATCGTCGATCCGTTGCTGCACCCACTATCCCTCACCCCTCGGCATCCAACGCCCTCATGAGGGCGCTAAGCACCAGTGGGCTAATGACGGTAGGCGGCGGACGGGTGCTCCAGGCTATACCGCCATGCATGGCGTCTCCAACCTTGGTCATGTTCAGATCTTTCTCTGCGCCACGAAGAAGATAGAGCCGGACAAGGATGGGAAGTACTATTTTACCCTTTTCATTTATTTTTGAAATAATTTCTGACTGATATATTTTTAGTTCCGGGCCCACATATTTTAGGTTCCGGCCCACAACTTAAGTTCCTCTAGTTCTTCTTATTATTTTATAGCCATCCGATCTACCCAAATGAATGACTCTAATTTTTTTCAAGCACCATAAAATTTCACTATTTTTTAATATATATTTAGTAAAAGATATTTATCGGGAAGAAAAAATGACAGATATTTAGTGATCGAGGCAGTAGTAGTAATATTTATTCTAGCATACTTGTACATCTACTCATTTATTCTAGCAGTGTAGTAGTAGATGTACGTATGTACCCACACACACTCATTTATACTCACACAAAACAGTTGCATATACATCGATCCATTTATTTATTCATTTATTGCTGTAGTTGATACAGTACCGAGAACAAAGTGGGGCCTTGTTTAGATGACTTTAAACTATCAACTTTTTTCACTCTCTCTTTATCACATCACATCATCATCACATCAATGTTTGGATGCATGCATGGAGTATTAAATATTGGTAAAATAAATAACTAATTGTACTTTTAGTATATACATGTCGAGACGAATCTTTTAAGTCTACATAGTCCATATTTGGACAAAGTTTGTCAAATAACAACGAAAGTGCTATAGTTGAGAAAAAAACTCGTAGTTTGCATCTAAACCAGGCCTGGGGTAGCGCAAATGTATCGAGCCCAGGCCTTATCTTTCGCAGCTATGGAAGTTGAAATTTCTGCTCTTATATTAATCAGATGTCGAACATCGCATACTCTCTGATTTTCTTCCCTTGAGTCCAAAATTCGGGGGCGAAAGCATGCTTAGCAATCTCGTCCACTCTCAGGGTCTTGTACTTCTTGAGCTCTCCAGCTCCAACCATTTCAGATAGTGGACCCACGCTCCTATCAAACCTTGGGAAATGAAATGCAGAAATGGATATCCTCTCCTTGTGAGGATTAACGATGACCCTGTGCTCAATGCTCTGGTACTTCCCATTTGTCAATATCTACAAAATTAAATAAGAAGTGGATATGCTATAGCTCTTTAATTTTTAGTGATATGATGTACGGAGTACTATATACTTATATAATAACTACAGGTAAGAAGAGATAACACACGTATTTTTTTTATTTTATTTTATGTGCGTGGGTAGTAGGCGATTGATAAATATAATCCTGAATGCAGCATCTCTCTCTAAATTTTTCGACATCAATAACACCTATGTTTTTGGCGATCATCTGCATGAGCGAGTGGATTATCCTCATCACCTCAGAGGAGTAGGATTCGATGGATTCCCTGTTGCATATATGCAATGAAATTAAAGTAAACGTACAGCAATCAGTTCATATCATATATAGCAGCATTCATATCATATATAGCAGCAGAGGCACAATAATGCTCGCTCTTCTTACTGTTGCTACAAGATTATTTACTATTTTTAGGTAGTCGATCAGTCACATGCATGTACATTATTGGTAACACGCTTGCCCCACCTCCGCACTTGTACAGGGGAGTGGCGAAGGTGACCAAGTGTCGGAAGCAACAGCGAAGGTTGAGGAAACAAAGACAAGGTTGACGTGGCTCTATTCCCAAAAAATCGTCCCCCTTTACACTGTTCACTCCTTGGTATTTATAGGGAATACCAAGGGTCATGAGATCAATTACAAAAGGGTACAGAAAAGATTCTCTGGCTCCACACAGGGAGGAGGGGTAATAACGTAAAAACACAGCTAAGGTGAAAACCCTAGTCAGCCTCCTTCCTGCGCGCCGCCACCTGATTCTTATCACCTTCGAGAGGGGAGAACGAGTGCCAGACCCTCGATCTCGCTTGCCCTCGGGCCAGCGCTCCACTGACGCTTGCCAGACCCATCGCTCTAAGTGGAATGGCCTCGAAGGCCGGCGAGGGTCGCCTGCCGCGTTGCCGTCACGCCTTAACCTCGCGATGGAAAAACGAGGGCCGACCTTCGTCCTGCGGAGGTATCCGTCCAGTCGCAGAGCTTGAGGTCCTTCGCCGCCAGTTGGGCCTGGGCCTCTTTGGCGAAGGTACGCGGGATGCGCGAGGGTCACTCCCATCGCTCTTCACGCCCTTTTCCTGCAAAAAGTACCTGAACACTTCCGAAGGTTGGGTCAGTGTAGCAGAGGCTTGATTGGCGACCTGAGAGACTTGACGGGATGAAACAGGGGATAGACGGCGAAGGTGCGCGGGCCGTTTTGCTGAGCCAGCCTGCGTGGCGCCTCTGCCGAGGGTCCCTTCCCCCAACAGTAGCCCCTCGTTGTATTGGATCTAAAGAACAGTGTTTAGGCCCAAGCAGCGCCTTTCAACGGGAAATGAGACGGGATCCTTGGCAGCGACGCCCGCGGCTGCTTTTGGGCCGGGCCGTTGTATTGTTTTTGAACTGGAGGAGTCCGTTTCGTTTTTTGTGCCGTGACTTTTTTGGTTTTCGTGCCGGTGTTATCGGGTGGGGCGTTCCGCCACTAGGTCTATAAATAGAAGGGGTGGGTGAGGGGTTTGGATTGTGCCCTCCTCTGCTATAGCCATCCTGCTGTTGCAATTTGCTTGTAACGAAGGTTTGTTTTAGCTTGTCTGCGAGGGTTGAGACAGGCGTTCGCTGTTCGGTAGCGTTAGCAGCTGAAGAGATGGCTAGGTTGAAGCAAACTGCTCGCGCTGTTTCTCCCACAGCCGCGGATGAGGGGATTACCTTCGAGTTCGGACTCAGCCGAGTTTGCGCCGCGGAGATTGCGTCTTATGTGAGGTGGGGTTGGATTGAGGAAGGTAAAGCGAGGACCAGTGCCGGGGAGACGGTGCCGAAGCCGGACGCAGATGAGGTGGTTGTGTTTGAAGAATTTTTTTCAGCCGGTCTTCGCTTCCTTGTTGACTCTTTTGTGACCTCGGTTCTGCGAAGGTTCAACTTGCGCTTCCACCAGCTCACACCCTCGTGCTTTACAAAGATGTCAGTTTATATCTGGGCATGCCGCTCTCAGGGTATTGCTCCTCATGTTGAGGGGTTTGTTCGGACCCATAGAGTGCACATGCAACCTCGCAAGATCTCGGATCGTGGAGGTAACACCAGTCTTGGACAGTTTGCAGTGTACACTTTTTGCCATCGCGCTGGGTCGGAGTTGCCAGTGTAAGCTCAGAAAAATAAGTGGACCAGTGGGTGGCAGGAGTCCTGGTTTTACTATAAGCTTAGTGGGAATGCGGAGCTCTGCGGCGAGCTTTCGCCACTTGGTGATGTTAGCGCCGAAGCTATGATGAGCTCCGAGGCTCACGCTTGTGTTGATTGTTTGAGGGTTGTGGCGCGGTCTCAGTGTGCTCGCGACTTGGTCGAGGAGTACTGTTGTGCTAAGATTTGGCCCCTCAGTCGGAGACAGGCGTGGTTTGCAGTCGTGGAAGACTCGAGGTACGAGGGTAAGGGCTTGAAGAAGCCGAAGGTTGACCTTGATAAGGTTTGGGATAAACTTCTGAAGAAATTTCCCAGGCGAGAAGATGGGGTCGAAGCAGTTTACAAGCGTGTTCAGGGGTGGGCGGTAGAACTTGTTGGAAAGCTTTCCACGTTGGAGACTAAAGCGATCCACAGCTCGATAGGTAGCGGAGGTCGGGTTAACAGGATGTTTGACAGCCTTGGGGTTCAGTATGTGAGTTGGCCTGCTCCGTCGAGCGAAGATGCGCCAAAGAAAAGGAAACGTGCTTCTGCGGAGGGGGAAGTTGTTTCTCGGCCGAAGAGGGGTCGTGGCCGAGGACGCGGCAGCGCCGGTGGTCGAGTTAAAACACTTGCGACGAAGGTCGTCGTCGGCTCGGGAGGTACCGCCACTTCCTCGTCCTCGGCCCTTGTTTCGAGCGGCCGAGGCGCTGGGAAGACTGGAGGACGGGTGCCCCGCGTGGGCGGTATTGGTGCTTTGGTTCAGATCTCGGATGACGAGGGTGGCTCCGATGATGATGAGGAGGAAGGGGAGAAGGAAGAAAAGGAGGGCGGTACTGAAGAGGACTCCTCCGACGATGATAGTGATACGTCAAGTAGCGGGGGTAACTCCGAAGAAGACGTATCCATCGAGGACGCTCGAGGAAAAAAAATAGCCTCGTCCAGTGTTGGTGCTGCGGCTGCGCGAAGCATTGATGACATCATACGGGACTTTGAGCCAGAAAGTCCTCCGCGGGGGTCGTTTCCCGAGTTTGCTGGCTCGCACATCTGGGTCGAAGGTTTCGAGGTTAAGGGTGACGCCGAATCGGACCGGACCCCGGGGAAGAGGCCGTATGGCGAGGCTAGCCGGTCATGTCTTCGTTATTATGCGAAGAAACTTGGAGTTTCCGACCCGGCGACTGAACTTTTCACGAGTCCGGACCTTCGAGAGTGTCACTTGCAGTGTGCTCCGGAGGAAAGGCGCTTTCTGGGTCGGGTGTTCAACCGTATCTGTGTGCCAGAGGCGGAGTTTCGGCTGGCCAACGAGCCCTTGGAGGGACTTCACGATGATATTGACGTCAAAGTGGCTGAGCTGATGCTTCTCAACCGGTCGGCGCGCCGGAGGGCGAGTTACAATCTCCACTATCTGAATGACCGGTTGAGTGACGCGGAGAAAGCTAATAAGGAGCTTCGCCAGAGTTTGGAACACAAAGAGATTGAGCTCAAAGCTGCTTTAGAGAAGGTTAAGAAATCACGAGATGAAGCACAAGAAGTTGCGAATAGCAACGCGGAGCTCCTGGCTGCGAGCCGGCAAAAAGACAAGGATTTGGTGGCTGCGAACAAGCGCATAGAGGAGCTATCCTCGGAGCTGGCTACCCAAGCCGAGGCTTGGCGGGGAAGCATGGCGAGGGTTAAAAATAAGATAAATACATGCTTGACCGAAGCCGGAGGCTCTGCCGGGGAACCGCTGCATGCTGAAGACGCAGCGGGTTTTGAAGGTTGGTTATGTAATGAGCTGGATGTGTTTAGCTCGTTGGTTGGGAATGCTGCAGATTTTGGTGGGTATGCCGGAGCACTGGCGATGGCTGGTACGCTTCGTCAGGCAGATTGCGAACACCTTCGCAAGATTAAGAAACCCAACCATAAGTTTCCAACCGTGGACGAGGTGCGTCAAATGAAGATCGCGGACGCCGAAGTTCGGAATTGTGCGATGCGCTTGCTTCGCTGGTTTTGGATTGCTGGCGGTGGTCGCGCTCTTGCTTTCGAGGAAGCTGCCGAGGCTACTCGTCAGGTTCGCGTTACTGGATAGACTGGTTTTTTGGCTTTGTTTCGATGATTATGGGGTTGGTGTTGACTTAGGTTTCTTCTCTTGTTTGTGCTTACAGGCTCGGAGGGAGGCGATGCCTTCGCCGCCTGCGGCCATTGATGCTGGTGGTAGCTCCGAAGCCATTCCTGCTCCTAGTTCTGCGGAGGTTCCACCAGTCGAGGCTGAAGCTTTGGTCGCTGATGCCCCGACTACTGGCGAAGGTGTCGAGCAAGGGGTGGCCACGGAGGAGGCACCTGCTGAAGGTGTGGATGCTGCCAGTGGCGGGGTTGAAACGGGCGAGCACGGGGGAGACGAGCAGGTGTGAGAATTTAGGATTGTATGGATGAGAAGGTTATTTTGTAATGTGTGAGGTAGGTGGAATGACTTGACGATACTTTTTAATTCTATGGTAATGCAGGTTCCTGATGGAACCGTGCTAGAAGTGTTTGATGTGACGCCCCTGACGTTAAATTATCAAGATATTTTTGTAACTGGCGAATCTTGGGCTCGTGCTAAGTTGAGACATCCCTCACTGACCTTCGAGCGTTTTTGGTGGTCGAAGGTGCGAAGGTACGATTTAAAAAATAGCAGGTCGAGCCGTTTTTGGCGCGAGGCGGACTTTGCTGACCGGCAGGCCACCCGTTATTTATTTGGTTCTTCTTCGTCCTCGCAAGTTGGATTTGATAATGATATTGATGAGAACACAACCTTGGATTACTTGTTTGGGCGAACCGAACTTGATTTAGGTTCGGACGGATCGTTAGTGGTCCCGAAGGAGGAACCTTTGGAGGGCAGTGATGTAGGCCGTACATATATGTATCGGGCTAGGGTTTTGTCTGGGGAGCTGCCAATTGTTCCGGCGGCTCCTTTGTTGTGGGGACCCATCGTTGCGGTGGAGCCAGAGTTTGAGTAAGGTAGCGAGGGCTCTGGTGATTCGATGTTAATTGAAGGGAGCGAAGGTTCCTTGTAATTTTTGTAATTTTCCATGATTTGTTTGTCGTTGTGAAGCTATTTTGTAAATGAACAGGAACACTGAATTGTTGGTTTAATGTCGCTACGATTCCTTACTCGTTATCGGATATTGACAAGGCTCGCTGGCTGTCCGGCACTGCGTTGTGTTGTTGTGTGCTTTTAGCGAGGCTCGCGTTTCGTTACACTGAGATGTTTTGTAGAAAACAGCGACGCCCCCTTTCTTTTTAGCGAGGCTCGCGTTTCGTTACACTGAGATGTTTTGTACAAAACAGCGACGCCCCCTTTCTTTTTAGCGAGGCTCGCGTTTCGTTACACTGAGATGTTTTGTAAAAAACAGCGACGCCCCCTTTCTTTTTAGCGAAGCTCGCGTTTCGTTACACTGAGATGTTTTGTAAAAAACAGCGACGCCCCCTTTCTTTTTAGCGAGGCTCGCGTTTCGTTGAGCTGGGATGTTTTAGTAAAAAAACAACGACGCCCCCTTTCTTTTTAGCGAGGCTCGCGTTTCGTTACACTGAGATGTTTTGTAGAAAACAGCGACGCCCCCTTTCTTTTTAGCGAGGCTCGCGTTTTGCGAGGGTGTTCGACTTATTTGGGCTTCGCGCCTCCCCCTAGGTGGAGGTGAAGTTTGCTTTTTGCGAGCCCCTATCGTGTTTACGAGGGTGCTCGACTTTTTTGGACTTCGCGCCTCCCCTTATCTTAGGTGGAGGTGAAGTTTGCTTTTTGCGAGCCCCTGTCGTTTTTTGCCAGGGTGCTCGACTTTTTTGGACTTCGCGCCTCCCCTTATCTTAGGTGGAGGTGAAGTTTGCTTTTTGCGAGCCCCTGTCGTTTTTTGCCAGGGTGCTCGACTTTTTTGGACTTCGCGCCTCCCCTTATCTTAGGTGGAGGTGAAGTTTGCTTTTTGCGAGCCCCTGTCGTTTTTGCCAGGGTGCTCGGCTTTTTGACTTCGCGCCTCCCCTTTGGTGGAGGTGAAGTTTGCTTTTTGCGAGCCCCTGTCGTTTTTGCCAGGGTGCTCGGCTTTTTGACTTCGCGCCTCCCCTTTGGTGGAGGTGAAGTTTGCTTTTTGCGAGCCCCTGGCGTTTTTGCCAGGGTGCTCGGCTTTTTGACTTCGCGCCTCCCCTTTGGTGGAGGTGAAGTTTGCTTTTTGCGAGCCCCTGGCGTGTTTGCGAGGGTGCTCGACTTTTTTGGACTACGCGCCTCCCCTTATCTTAGGTGGAGGTGAAGTTTGCTTTGAGAAAGAAAAAAGGTTGTTTTTCGAAGCAATCTTAGTGGGTTTTCATCGATTGTAGCGCTCTTTGAAAAAGAAGTGCTTTTTCGATGTTTGCTAGTAAAAGTGATAACTTGGGGATTTTACTTTTTTTGGGGGTTCTAGCCTGTATTAAGGGTTTGGATACTGTCTCGTTAAAAAACCTTACGCCCCTTCGTAAGGAAAAAGAGTGCAGCTCCTTTTGTTTGTTACATTCATAGAGGATGGAAGAAAACAACAAATTACATAATGCGAGGGCTCGCTAAGGCTCCGCTATGGGTGGTATTTGCGAAGGTCGTCGATGTTCCAGGTATGAGGCAGGATGTTTCCCTCGCTGTCAGAGAGGTGGAAGGAGCCAGGGCGATTGCATTCTGATATCAGGTATGGACCGGTCCACTTTGGCTGGAACTTCCCCGCCATGCCGGCGTTTTGTTTCCGGATGAGGACGAGGTCACCCTTCTGCAAGTCTTTGATTCTGACCTTTTTATCTCTCCATTTTTTGGTTTCTTCTTGATACTTGCGAAGGTTGTGCACTGCGTTGCATCTTGCTTCTTCGAGTAAATCTTTGTTGAGCAGCTGGCTTTTTTCTGTTGGTTCGAGGGTTGTTCTCGGTGATTCGTGCTTCAGTTCTTCTGGTAGCACAACCTCTTCCCCAAATAGGAGCTTGAAAGGTGTGAATTTGGTTGCTCTGCACTCCGAGGTGTTGTGAGACCAGGTGACCGAGGTTAGTTCTTCCGCCCATTTTCCCTTAGGCCTGCCTTGCAGTTTCTTGGATATGGCTTGGAAAATTGTTGCATTAGCTCTTTCAACTAAGCCGTTGGATTGAGGGTGCCGAACGGAAGCGAAGCATAAGATTGTACCAATTTGTGCGCAGAATTCTTTGAAAACTTCGCAGTCAAATTGGGTGCCATTATCGACGGTGAGATGTTTGGGGACGCCGAATCGACAAACTATTTGTTGCCAGAAAAACTTTTTCACTGCGAGGGAGGTGATGGAAGACAATGGTCTTGTTTCAATCCACTTTGTGAAGTATTCTACGGCTACCACCGCGTAGCGAAGGTTTCCTGGAGCTGTCGGTAGTGGGCCCACATGGTCCATTGCCCACCTTTGCAGAGGCCATGTTGGGCATATAAGCATCGTAGGAGCCCCTGGGGCGTTTTGGTTTTTTGCCATTAATTGGCAACCCTCGCAATGTTTGACGATGTTTTCTGCATCTTTTAGCGCCGTTGGCCAGTAGAAACCTTGCCGGAAGGCTTTTCCGACTAATGCCCTTGGGCCGTTGTGTGATCCACAAATGCCTTCATGGATAAGCTTAAGAATGTCATTTCCTTCGGACTGTGGGACGCATTTGAGCCAGGGCGAGGTTACTGAGGCTTTGTACAGAATGTTGTCCACAATCTTATACCCTCGTGCTCTTTGTTTTAGCCTGTTTTCTTCTTCTTTGGAGTTTGGTTCGTGGAGCCCCTTGATGTAGGCTATGATAGGTGCCCTCCAGTCCTCGCTCTGGATTGCATTGATCAACTTGGCGTTCTTTTTGAGGGTTTCAAAAGCTGGTTGGGTCGCAACTTCGTGGAAAACATCAGGCGGTAGGTGTAATTGTTGTGCTGCTGCTTTGGCTAGGCAGTCTGCTTCGCTGTTTTCTGACCATGGTATTGCTTTTACTGATATGCCGAGGAAAAAGGACTCTAACCTTCGGACATGTTGAAAGTACTTTTGCAGCTCTGGATCTCTGGCCTTGTAATTCTTCTCAATGTGCCCCGCGATGACCTGTGAGTCTGTGCAGATGACTGCCCTTCGGACTGACAGTGACCGAAGCCTTGAGAGAGCGAGTACCACAGCTTCGTATTCTGTGGAGTTGTTTGTACATTTGAAGTCAAGTCTTCTTGCGTATCTTAGCCTAGATCCGGATGGCGAGACTAGAATGGCCGAGGCCCCTACGCCAGTTGCACCCCAGGCTCCGTCGACATACACAGTCCAAAATGGGTCTTGGTGAGGTTCATCTTTGCGAGGGTCTGGGGTCCATTCTGCTATGAAATCTGCTAGCGCCTGGGATTTGATTGCTGTTCGACCGACGAAGGTTAGGGCATAGCTGTTGAGTTCAACTGCCCATTTAGCTATTCTTCCGACTGCCTCGTTGTTTTTGAAAATGTTCTCGTGGGGAAAAGCCGAGGGTACATGGATTTCATATGCTTGGAAATAGTGCTTGAGCTTTCTTGATGCCATGACCACTGCGTACGCTATCTTCTCGAGCTCTGAGTAATTTCGTTTAGGCCCTTCAAGGGTTTCTGATACGTAGTAGATTGGGGCTTGCCTGGTTTTGTTGTTCTCGTGCAACTCTTTGATTAAGACTGCGCTCGCTGCGTGAGGCGAGGCTGCGACGTACAGCAGTAACAAGTCCCCTTTGCTTGGGCTGGTTAAAACAGTCAAGCTGGTGAGATACTTCTTCAAGTCTTCGAAAGCTTTCTGCTGCCGGGGTCCCCAGTTGAATGGCGCGGTGCTTCTCAAGCTTTCGAAGAAGGGTAACCCTCGCTCAACTGATCTGGAAATGAATCTGCTGAGAGCTGCTAATCGGCCTGATAAGCGCTGGGCTGCTTTTTTGGTTGTCGGGGGTTCCATGTTGATGATAGCATCAATCTTGTCGGGGTTAGCTTCAATTCCCCTTGCAGAGACGATACAACCCAGCAGTTTTCCTTCACTTACCCCGAAAACACATTTTTCGGGGTTCAGCTTTAATCCAGCGCACCAGAGGTTGCTAAACACTCTCGACAGGTCCGAAATGTGATTTTCTTTTAACTCGCTTTGGACAACCAGGTCATCAACATAAGCGGAGACGGAGTGTTCATCTTTGAAGACCTCGGATGTCATACGGGCGAAGGTTGAACCCGCGTTTCTTAGGCCTTCTGCCATTCTCCGAAAACAAAAAGTTCCCGAGGGTGTGATGAAACTTGTTTTCTCCTCATCTTCTTCATTCATCCAAATCTGGTGGTACCCCGAAAAGCAGTCGAGTAGAGATAGCATTTGGCAGCCGGCTGCCCTGTCAACCAAGGTGCTTATGTTGGGGAGGGGAAAATCATCCTTCGGGCAAGCCTTGTTCAAGCACGTGAAATCTACGCACATTCGCCATTTGTTGTTCTTTTTCTTTACTAGTACCACGTTTGAGAGCCATGTTGGGTACTTGACCGGGCAGATGACGCCTGCGTCCAAAAGCCTTTTTACCTCGGCGTTCGCTGCCTCTTTCCTTTCTTCTGACATTTTGCGAAGCTTTTGTTTGACCGGGCGGTAGCCCGGTTTGATGTTTAGGCTGTGTTCTATCAGGGTTCTGTCCACTCCTCTTAAGTCCTCCGCGGACCAGGCGAAGGTGTCGGAGTTTCCTTTGAGGAAAGTGACGAGGTCGCTTTCTGATTGGGGGGCTAGGTTGGCTGAGATGAACACCTTTCTTTCAGCGTTACCCTCGAAGAGTTGCACTTGTTTGGTTTCTTCCTTGGGTGACACCTTTATTTTGTCAGTGCACACCTTACCTTCGTCATTGAGGTTTGTAACTTGGGGTTTCGACAAGTTGTGGACATTACGTTGTCCTGGTGCTACTGTTCCCTCGGCTGCCCTTGCAATGTCTTGGTCTCCATATACTGTGACCACTCCCTTCGGAGCGGGAAGCTTCATGCAGAGGTAAGCAGGGTGGATGACTGCGTTGAATGTGTTGGTTACCCCTCGGCCAAATATGGCATTGTACGGATAGAACATGTCGACCACGTCGAAGGTTAAATGCTCGGTTCTGCAATTGATCTGGTCGCCGAAGGTCACGGGCAAAGAAATTTTCCCGATGGCTCTCACTTGTTGACCGCCGAAGCCGTATAAAGGGTTGTCAGCAGGTTGTAGTAGGTTCCTTTCAAGCTTCATGCTGTCAAAGGTTGAGGCGAACAGGATGTCTGCGGAGCTTCCTGTGTCGACCAGAATTTTAGTGACAGTCCACCCTGCTAGATTAGTCTCGATCACCATGGCGTTGGTATGAGGGTAATCTCTCAACTTCATATCACTGGAGTCGAAGGTTATGGGAATGTGGGACCAACGACCAAATTTGTGTGGACCTTCGACGGCTACATGGTGCACCCGTCTGGCATGTTCTTTTCTCTGCCGCTTGTTGCCATGGTCTTCATTTGAACCTCCGGTGATAGCTAGTATTACACCGAAGGTTGATGTTGGGTTGTTGATGGTCGTTTGGCTCTGGGTTTCGGGTTTGACAGGTTGAGGCGCTGGTAGAGCGGGTATTGGTGGTGGTGGCGGTAAAGCGTTGTTGACTTGTTGGGTGGTTGAGGTTTGGGTTTGGGGGGTTGTTGGATATGTGACTGTGTATGGTGGATTTTGGCGTTGTGGGATGGTGGTTGGCTGATAAGAGGCTTGGTTGTAGAGTGGGTGGTGAGCGTAGATGGTTTGTTGCGAGTGTAGGCCGTAGTTTATGGGGGTATAGTGGTATGGAGGATTTGGTGGGTGGAGATTTGGTTTCCTGGTGTGGTTGATGGTTCGTGTGTCTGCCGAAGAGGCTCTTTTGGACTCCTGGAACTCTTTTCCCTTCGCAAAGCATTCACATTGTTTGGTGGTGTGCCCCTTTCCAAGACCACAGAAATGACAATACATTTTCGCGGGGTCTTTTTGCTGGTTCCGTTGATCTGGCGGGGGTGGCAGACCTTGGGGGTTTTGGTTGTTCGGAGGTTGAGTGCCCCGTCCTTGGTGTTCATAGTGTATTGGTTTGTTGATGGCACCGATGTTGCTTTGTTCTTGGCGAGGGTTGTTTACTCTTGGTTGTGGCCCCGGCTGCGGCTTCTGCTGCAACCTCCGAGCATCGGACTTCGCTCTGAAGTCCATGTCTGCTCTACAGTATCTTTCCATTGTCTCGTGTAATTCCTCGATTGTGTTTGCCGGCTTCCTGGCAAATTTCGAAGAGCATGGGCCTGGGCGCAGGCCGCTGACTGCAGCGAGGATGACAGCCTTGTCGGATATTCCCGGGGTTCTTGCTCTGATTTGGATGAACCTCCGCCAATAATCTTGAAGTGGTTCGCGCTCTTCTTGTTTGCAGTTGAACAACTCAATGGGGTTGCATGGGGCTGGTGTGATGCCTTTGAAGTTTGTGCAGAGCCTGTCTCTTAGATTGGCCCAGGAATCCACTGTTCCGGGGCGGAGGTTGCTGTACCAGGTTTGTGCAATGTCTCGCAAGATGATGACAAAAGACTTTGCCATTGTTGATTCATCCCCGCCTGCTGCGGCAACTGCTGCTTCATAGCTCATTATGAATTGGCGAGGGTCGGAGAGCCCGTCGTATCGGGGCAGGTTTTGTGGATTATAGCACGGTGGCCAGGGTTGGGTTTGGAGCATTTGGGAGAGTGGAGACTTTGGGTCATAGGGCATTTGGTGTTGTTGAGGTCTTCGTTGGTTGCGAAGGTTAGGCTCTCTCTCATCTGGGTAGAGTTGGCGAAAGTTGGGTGGCCTCATAGGATGTGGTTCTGGGTGAATTGGTGGTGGTGGGGTGGTGGATGGCGACGAAGGTTGTCTTGACCCCGCTCCTCATTCCCCTCTTGCAGCGGGGGCATTTCCTCATCATTCCATCCCTCGGCTTCGGCTTCAGCCGCAGCGAGGGATTCCTCCATTCGACGAAGCTGTTCCCTGGCCTCATCTGCCCTCTGCCTGATCGAGCACAACCGGTTGTGCCTCTCAAGCTGATCCAGGCGCCTCTTCTTCTCTTGCAGCTCAGCTTGAAGTCTTTCGAGGGCCTCGAGGCCCAACTCTTCTTCATCTCTCCCCTCTCCTTCTCCAGAAGTGTGGGGGTGCGGCTGTGCCACCACTCGGGCCTGGGGGCCCGGGACTTTAGATTCTGGGGTGGCACCCTCTGCTCCCGAGGGTTGCACAATCTCCTCAGCGGGTGGAACCACCGTCGCTGTCTCACTGGCGACGCGTCGGTCCCTTGCTGTGGGCGCTCTCCTGTTTCCTGCCATTTCGAACTTAGTCTCCCCACGGTCGGCGCCAAACTATTGGTAACATGCTTGCCCCACCTCCGCACTTGTACAGGGGAGTGGCGAAGGTGACCAAGTGTCGGAAGCAACAGCGAAGGTTGAGGAAACAAAGACAAGGTTGACGTGGCTCTATTCCCAAAAAATTGTCCCCCCTTTACACTGTTCACTCCTTGGTATTTATAGGGAATACCAAGGGTCGTGGGATCAATTACAAAAGGGTACAGAAAAGATTCCCTGGCTCCACACAGGGAGGAGGGGTAATAACGTAAAAATACAGCTAAGGTGAAAACCCTAGTCAGCCTCCTTCCTGCGCGCCGCCACCTGATTCTTATCACCTTCGAGAGGGGAGAACGAGTGCCAGACCCTCGATCTCGCTTGCCCTCGGGCCAGCGCTCCACTGACGCTTGCCAGACCCATCGCTCCAAGTGGAATGGCCTCGAAGGCCGGCGAGGGTCGCCTGCCGCGTTGCCGTCACGCCTTAACCTCGCGATGGAAAAACGAGGGCCGACCTTCGTCCTGCGGAGGTATCCGTCCAGTCGCAGAGCTTGAGGTCCTTCGCCGCCAGTTGGGCCTGGGCCTCTTTGGCGAAGGTACGCGGGATGCGCGAGGGTCACTCCCATCGCTCTTCACGCCCTTTTCCTGCAAAAAGTACCTGAACACTTCCGAAGGTTGGGTCAGTGTAGCAGAGGCTTGATTGGCGACCTGAGAGACTTGACAGGATGAAACAGGGGGATAGACGGCGAAGGTGCGCGGGCCGTTTTGCTGAGCCAGCCTGCGTGGCGCCTCTGCCGAGGGTCCCTTCCCCCAACATACATGTTGTGGAATCTTTTCTTTTCTTTGTTATTTCGATGAGCATCAAGGGAAGTCGATAGAGAGAACCACTAGAAACTTAAAATTCCCTTACGGTGCACTACCGTCAGGAAAAATAAAAATATCATCATAAAAATGTACGTATCGTCATAAAAAATAAAAATATCGCCATGAAATTTTTTACGGTGCACTTACCGTAAGGAAAAATAAAAATACCGATAGGGCTAGCTCGACAGGGTAATTTCAGTTTTCCCTGACGTTGGTCAGAGAATTTCAAGTTTTCCCTGACGTTGGTTAGGGAATTCCAGTTTCCGTCAGGGCTAGAGAGTGTGTGGAGTACGAAATAATAATTACCCTATATATATATATAAACTTACCTGAAATTAACAGGAGTTGTAGGCCATGTTGTCATATCACAATCCTGAGGTGGCTGGGTCATCACCAGGTCAAGCCTTTCCCACCAGTCCAGCGTTTTACGTTCCGACGACTCTTGGCCACCGTAGCCTTCCTGCGGCTGACCAAATTTCTTCTTCATGTCCTGGGGAAGTCTGAAGAAGTCCTCCAGGTTCTTCCTCGTCTTTTCAAGAAGCGTGTCCGGAATTCCATGGTTTATCACCTATACATACAATAATAGATCGACTCATTATATATATATATATATATATATATATATATATATATATATATAATTATTGTGTACGTCCTATAATCCTTGTGCTATGCGCATGTATTGTATAATTCCAGGATCATATCCTTGTCGGGGACGACGATCATCCTGCCTTGCGCTACTTACCCCTAAGGTTACTTTCTCCAGAAAATTAAGTTTAATTTCCACCATCGATCAGCATATATATCCTATCAGACTACAAATATATATACTCGATCTAGCTAATTCGGAAATTAAACATATAAAATCTATTATTACCTGGAAGAAGCCCCAGTCCTCACAGGCAGACTTGAGCACGGCAGCCTCCTGCTGCGAGGTCTGGGAATCAACAAGCCTCGCAAGGTCAATGATAGGAATATATGCTCTCACCATGATGAGCAAGCACAACCATATCGTTGGGGCTCTCCAGCTCCGGCCTGATGTATCGCTGGATGGCCTCCGCCGTCAGCTCCGCCGCGTTCAGCTGGGCTAGTGCTTGAACGTCCATCACCGGCCAGAACGGTTTGTTGCCTACCTTGCTCTCCTTCTTCTGATCACTTTTATTTGCTTCTACAGCTAGCTAGCTATTGTGCGTACTGCTGAGCGTTTGATTAGGCTGTTGTGTGAGACTTATATTTATAGAACGTACATACACTTCCGGCGCTTCATATAGCCAGGGCGGACGGATCGGAGCCACGACTTGTGACCATGGGATGAAGAGCGTTTTTAATTTGGTAGTACCAATAACCATATACGCATATGTATACTGAGTTAGCAAGAGTATAAATAATAGCCAAATTAATATTAATTTGTTTGCGTTATAGCTTGTGACTTTTCAGAAAGTATAGAAACCAGAAATGTTTTAGTTCGGCCGCAAGTCTAGGAGCGAGATCCTTTAGTGCTACTTGGCGTTTGTACGGTTTCACTTGTGGTGCTCTGAGATTGCCTATATAACTATACTCCCTCTGTCCCTAAAAAAATTGAATTCCTAGACCAAAAATTTGTCACCAAATAAATTGATTCCTGGGGTCAACAAGCCCACCTACCTGCCTCGGAGTCGTCGTACCATTTAATGAAGCGGCCCAACACCTCGCCTCTCTCACTCATTTATCACGCGTTCTCCCGTGCGTGACCTCTCCCGTGCTCCCAGTACTCCTCCCCCACCCCATTCTCTCTACCACCTCATTTATCACTCATCTCTTACTGTGCAAGCAGAGTAAATGGTGGAACCGAGTTAATGGAGGGTAGTATGGTCTTTTGTTTGCTATACTAATCTGTCTGAAATTTGCTAGGAATTCATTTTTTCAGGGACAGAGGGAGTAATTGTATTAGAGTAGACCATAGAAAAACTGGACAAAAAATCAATGAGTTCACACACACACACCTTGTTTCTTGAACTTGGCCACTTTTCGATAAGTGCACATTACTGTGTGGCATTCATGTAATTAAGACACATTACTGTGTGGCATTCATGTAATTAAGACACATGAGAGGTTTTTTTAGATCGGAGATATAGTCTGTTTTTCATTAAGCAGAAGAGAGTGGTCAATAGACCTACACATAGAAGGTACAAAAGGATTCGCAGGTAATCCACGGATTACCAACGAAACCTACAACACAAACGAAAAACAAGAAACATGAGGGATGAGAGCCCTCCACCTAACAACCCAGCACACTGAACCTAATATAAAAATACTCGACACCATACTGGTAGCCAGCAGTGAGAGGAGTCGTAAAGATAACAGCGGCAAAGCATCCGCTCGAACTTCAGACGACAAAGCATCCGTCCACATGTCGTCAATGTCCAATCTCAACTTCGCTCATTAACGGGGAATGTACTCGCACGTGCTTCATTTGTTGCTTCGTAAGTAATTGTCGTCAATGGCCAATCTCAACTTCGGAAGTGTAATTGCAAATTAAATCCATTACTAAGTTGCTCAAGACAGAATTGAATGTCAAGAGAGGACATACATACTTATATATAGCTCGCCTACAAACTCATTGAAACTAGTGCCAGTGGATGATTTTTAGCATTCTGATGTAGACAACTAAATATATATTAGTATATGATATGGTTTGCTCTAATGTGAATAGCTTGAATAAAGACATAATGACATATGTTAGTGGATGCTGATGTGGGCACTTTGCATTGGAGGGATAGTTAGAGATGTGCTAGATAGTGGAGTGTTCGATCTAGTGGATGATGATATGGATACTTTGCATGGAAATATAATTTGCTAGTGGGATTTGCTTTATAAGAGTTATAGATGCTAGGTCCATCGCTTGTAATGTTTTTAGTGCAGAAAAATTGGTACTTGAGACCTGACTATTACACCAGCCTCTGAGGCAAACTTGGCAACATAGAATGGATCATGTGGCCTTTTGTTCTCAGTGATCTTGCACAACATCCAAGTCTCACTTGAGCTGAGTAACGTCTTAGTGCATGCAATGAAGCAAATAGGTGAACCTAGATCAGGGCCGTCCCAATAATTTCTAGGGCCCTTGCTTGGGCATGCATGACATTAAAGGCCCGCAATCTAATGTTTTTAGTATGACAATTGAAGATATAGTACTAATAATAAGAGTTAACTTGCAACATATATTTGGTTTATCAAAAAACGATAGTATATCAAAGAAGTTGGCCAAATTCGATCACGTTCAGTCAATCAATGCCGAGCGGTGAAACAGCCGCAGCAGCAGTGCAGTACGCTGTCACACGAGTCGAAGGGACGAGGGACGCGTGAATACTACTCATCTGTTGCCACGGCGGTGCAAACTGAACTTGAACTGGACTCTGTATAGCTGGTATGTGCCAAATAGACAAATACATATACTATAGATGTATATACTCATGGGCCCCCAAACGCCATGGGCCCCCGGCCATCGCACCGGCTGACCCCCCCCTCTAGGACGGGCCTGACCTAGATATGTCAGAGCTAGGGTTGAGATGAGATTGGCAATAACACAAAACTCTCCTGCCTTGTATTGCTATGTAGCCATGGCACAATTGGTGATGGTGGCTCGATGATGCCACATGTTTAAACAGATGTGCGTGGTTGGGTCGTGTGGTGTAGGTGGAGGTGGGGAACTCATGAGATAAGTATGACGATGCACCCATGCAAATGGATCGAGCAAGACAACAACAATGATGAGGCGGGATGTCAGCAGCAAAATGGAACACACGTGTGTTGGAACCTGATCAACTATATATGCAAGTTGAAAGAAAAATAATGGCGATCCATGGCTACCACTTCAAAGTCGCGCTTCAGTAGATGCATGCGTGGGGTTCAAATAATCAAAGACATGTAGTGAATCCTATGTGTGTCCATTGAGGTTGTTCAAGATCACATCAGAGTTGAGGCACATACTGTTTAGATGTGTCTTTGGTGGCATCCCATTTCATTAGGGATGCAAATAAATTCAGATGGGATTGTGATGGAATCCACATCAAAGATAATGGTTGTTTAATCCTGTCTCTGATGGGATCTCCTCTAATCAGAGACACCACTGAACTATGATGAGTCTTTGATGAGACTTATAACAGAGACCCATGTCTTATTTGATTTCCTCTCATCAAAGACAATGCGGAGAAGACCGAGCAAGGCTAAGGAATGGACTATGAAGTCCATGTGAAGCTATATATGGAGAGAGGACCATATTATGCATGATGATCAAGCCAAGTGAATATATGTGAAGATATCAAGTAGCTTAATGGAGTGAAGATGACGAGCCAAATATGTTGACAATGTAGATGTCAAGTGGCTCGGTGAAAGAAAAGATGGAGGAGCTACATTGCACGTATAATAGTCAAGTGGCAAGTTTGGTCCACACACACACACACCGGTTCAACACTATTTGGAAGGTGATGAGTTGGAGAGTGGATGCTCATGGGCATCACCAACACATGGAGATGAAATAAAAAAAGCATAAGAAATAGGTATGCTTGCATTGTAAGGCATTTTATTTTAACGACCTAAGGTTGAGTAGAGAAGTACTTGGTTGGGTTTAGGATAGATAGTCATACTATTAAAGGAGCAAACCGGTTTTTGCTAATCGGTTATCTTAAGATACTAGTTGAGATTTAACACAAGAATGCATTTAGATCGAGTGGCATGGAAAGGGAAAGCATTTTTTTTTTTGAAAATCCTACTTTAGTCTTAAAGGGTGTTGGTGGTCTTGTGAGACACTAATTGGGAGTTAGCCATTTAAAAAAGTGTTGAAAGATGTGCTCTTGGATCTCTCTGATGGACACTAGAGTTGCCCCATCAGATCGAGAGTAAAGCAAAGGAGCAAGCTAAAAATATGAAGGGTTGTTAGTTACCAACCATAGAATAAGGAAGCGGTGTGTATCCTTTGAGAATTGAGAGCCTCCACGAGCAACTTGGTTTGCTTCTAGAGGTTTGCACCGCTGGATCATACGACAAACCACGGGTGGAAATCGTATTTACCGCCGGATCATAGTAGGTGGAGCTGAGTTTCTCTTTCATCTATCGGTAAAAATTGCTATCTCGTCGGCTCAGCCAATGATCCGGAGTTGATAGCGATTTTTTCACTGCCAACTCAAATGGCCATTGCACCCATCTACCATAAAAAATAGCGGTGAAACTTTTTAGCACCTCCGACTCGTAAGTGTATGGCGCTAGTGGGTCAAAAACAAAGTAGTGAGAACTGTTTTCACAGGTTATGATCCGGGGTTATAATCACTATTGTATTTACTGTCGGGTCATACATCGACCCGGAGGTGGATTTTTTTTTTTTTTTTTTTTGCAGTGCGCTGCATGCAACCGGCGATGAAACATAGGAGGTTACTTTATGTATCTTTTATAATGGAAGTGGTGGATAATATTTTTTTAACAAACTACAGTAGATCCAATGTCTATTATCCACTACATGAAACACGATCTTCGCCGAGTGCCTGCGAGTTTGTCGAGTGCCAAATTTCGGGCACTCGGCAAACCGCCTCTTTGCCGAGTGCCGGCAACCTGGCACTCGGCGAAGAATGGGCACAAGACAAAGACTGCTTCGCCGAGTGCCCCACACTCGGCAAAGAAAAGCACTCGGCGAAGTGACCTCTTTGCCGAGTGCCGTACACTCGGCACGGATGAGCACTCGGCAAAGCGTCCCGGACCAGACGGCATCCACGGCCGTTCTCTTTGCCGAGTGCCCGCCGTCTGACACTCGGCGAAGACCCCTTTTTGCCGAGTGCCAGACACGTGGCACTCGGCAAAGCGTGTGGCCCCGTTGTTTGACACGTGGGCTGTTCTTTGCCGAGTGCCACGTGGCTGGCACTCGGTAAAGAGCGATATTCGCCGAGTGCCAGGCTGGCACTCGGCGAAGATCCCCTCTTTGCCAAGTGCCAGCCACGTGGCACTCGACAAAGTGTGTGGCCCCGTTGTTTGACACGTGGGCTGTTCTTCACCGAGTGCCAGCTGGCACGACACTCGACAAAGAGGGGATCTTCGCCGAGTGCCAGCCATGTGGCACTCGGCAAAGTTTTTTTTTTTGAATTTTGGACACCAAATTTTTTGTTGGTCATCTCCACAGTACTATGGCCAACATGTTCAAATTTGACACTTTTTCAAAACTTTTCGTTATATTTTTTGACTTTATTTTGTTTTCTTGAATTTTCTCGGAAGACGCAAGTTTGAACTGCGGGTGCATCGAATAATGGATTTTCATGATTTAAAAAATATTATTCTTGTTCTTAACCGTATGTTGAGGCCAAATCCAAAACCTGACCTGATGTTTCGATCAACGTGCTCACGGGACAACGTCTCTAAATTACGTGCGGGCGGTTTTTTAATTATAGAAAATGCAAATGAATTCCGAAAATCGCGAAACTTGGCGAGATGTTGTTACATCATATGCGTATGCCGACAAAAAAATTTGAGAAAATTTCGAGCAAGTTGTCACGTACGATGCTTACAAACCTGGACATCTCAACATGTGCTGCTGCTGCTACCACCACTACTCACACGTTGAGATGTCCAGGTTTGTAAGCATCGTACATGACAACTTGCTCGAAACTTTCTCAAATTTTTTTCTCGGCATACGCATATGATGTAAACATCTCGCCAACTTTTGCGATTTTCGAAATTCATTTGCATTTTCTATAATTAAAAAACCGCCCGCACGTAATTTGGAGGCGTTGCCCCGTGAGCACGTTGATCGAAACCTAGGGTCAGTTTTTGGATTTGGCCTCAACATACACTCAAGAACAACAATAACAATTTTCAAATCATCAAAATCCATTATTCGATGCACCCGCAGTTCAAACTTGCGTCTTTCGGGAAAATTCAAGAAAATAAAAGAAAGTCAAAAAATATAACAAAAATCTTTGAAAAAGTGTCAAATTTAAACATGTTGGCCATAGTAATGTGGGGATGATCCACAAAAAATTTGGTGTCCAAAATCCAAAAAAAAAAACTTTACCGAGTGCCACGTGGCTGGCACTCGGCAAAGAGGGGATCTTCACCGAGTGCCAGCCAGGTGGCACTCGGCAAAGAACAGCCCACGTGCTTTGCCGAGTGCCACGTGGCCGGCACTCGGCGAAGATCCCCTCTTTGCCGAGTGCCTGCCACGCGACACTCGGCAAAGAACAGCCCACGTGTCAAATAACGGGGCCACACGCTTTGCCGAGTGCCACGTGGTTGGCACTCGGCAAAGCGCTCCCTCTTTGCCGAGTGTCAGACGGCGGGCACTCAGCAAAGCGAACGGCCGTGGATGCCGTCTGGTCCGGCACACTTTGCCGAGTGTTCGTCTGTGCCGAGTGTGCGGCACTCGGCAAAGAGGTTCCTTTGCCGAGTGCCTTTCTTTGCCGAGTGTCGGGCACTCGGCAAAGCAGCCTTTGCCTTGTGCTTAGGCTTTGCCGTGTGCCAGATTTCCGGCACTCGGCAAAGAGGCTCTTTGCCGAGTGCCCGAAATTTGGCACTCGGCAAAGTTCCAGGCACTCGGCGAAGCCTGCGTTTCCATGGCATTGCATTTAAAAAGAAAGAGAAAAAATGAGTTTCATCTAGGTGAAACTTTCTTGGCACGAATATCAACTCTCTATGAGTCATGAAATTTAATGCCTATGAAACTTTAGAATGAAACTCTCACTCTCAATGTAGAGTTTCAATCAAGTTTCAGTTTATTTTATATGACATGGCAGTCTTGGAAACAACAAAATGAAACTCACCATTGACATAGACCAAAGTCAGCTTTAATCTATACAAATTAGTCATAAAACGATATTTTCGTCTAACGACAAATCAGCTATAAACTATTTTAAGTCCTGCCGAACATAGTCTAATTTGAAGCCTCTACGTGAAAGCATGTGGGACAGCTACATACGGTACATATTATAGATCCATATATAACTATTATATATATTTTAATTTGCATCATTTGCAATTAAGCGGATAGCTACGTGCGAGAGCAAATTAAAAAGCCTCCACGTGAAAATGTGTACTACGTGTGACAGCTACATATATACTGTATTATGGATCAATATATAACGTAACTATTACTGAGTGATTGAATCTCTAAGAGCAAGGATAATAAGAACGCCAATTGCCGGCTGCTAGCCTTTGTTGCAGTCGGCTAATAAGAAGGCTTATAAGTTGGTTGTAAGAAATAAATAGCAGTAGTAAAAGAAGAGATGTGATTGGAAAAGAGAATAAACAAGATATTTTTTCCTCGTAGCTTAGCTTGCAGCCAGGCTGTTAGCTAACAGCTCGCTTCCTTCTCTCTCCTCAATTCTCTCACCTGCACGTAGGATTTTGATGACATGGATCCCCTAGAGTCTGCTGAGTAGGAGTTATTATACTTGGTCTAATAGCAAATCCGGTCAGCGATCTACTAGTAATTAATTAATATAATATTTCTTAATTATTTTGCGGCTAGTTCTGTTTCAATTAGAAAATATAATAGTAATAATTATCTCTGTCGCTCATCAGCCGCATGCTATTGTTCTTTTTTTTTTTGAGTGTGCGGCTGCTAACGAAGCCGCGTAACTCATCGACAACTATATACTGATTAATCACTGTTAGTAAACTGATACTAATTTACTTCCTCTGTCTATGAAAAAATCAATTCCTAGAATCCGTGTCAGTCAAATTTTTTAAACTTTGACTAACTTTATAGAAAAGAGTAATAACATCTATAGTATAAAATAGACACATTATGAAATATACTCTATGGTATATCTAATGATACGAATTTGATACCACCAATCTTGATAGTTTTTTTCTAAACATTCGGTCAAAGTTTAAAAAGTTTGACTTAGAACAGCTCTAGAAATCTATTTATTCGTGGACAGAGGGAGTATTTCTTCAATGATACCATATCTCTCATGGAATAGAATGGCGTACCAGCAATGCATCGGATCTTAATAATTTACTATATACTCCTTCCATCCTAAAAAGATGATGTTTTAGAAATGAAGCTGGACAAGTGATTGTCCAGATTCATTGCTAAAACATCATCCTTTCTGAGACGGAGTATCAAGTTGACACCATTAATCAAGAGAAATCAAGTTGCACCCTAGGATCTTAATAATTTACTACTATATATATCTCAATGATACCATATCTCTCATGGAATAGAATGGCGTACCAGCAATGCATCTGATCTTAATAATTTCCTATATAGTATGTATCAAGTTGACACCATTAATCACGAGAAAATCAAGTTGCACTCTAGAAAATCAAGTTCGACCCACCATCAGATCACCATTAAAGTGTTGAAAGATTGGACCCGGCCACTGGCGGAGCTAAGGATGGGGATGGTGCTCCAAATGGTTATCCGCGGTTCTCCCCTAGTTCAACTAAATGAACTAGATTGCAAAAATGAGAAGAGAAATTGTCTAGTTAGTTCTTTAAATTGAACTAGAGGAAAACCGCGGATACCCATTTGGAGCATCATCCCCATCTATAGGCGGAGCCCCCCCGCCCCCCTTTCCTGGATTATATATATATATATATATATACACACACACATAGAGTATATAATCATACTAGAACATCTACAATAGTATATTTGTCGAGTATGCAAGTATACATAGAGTATATGGTTATACTTATTTTATGTACTACTGTAATAACATTATAGTAATATATTAAAAAATATATGGTCCGTTGAATTTTTTCGCATAATAAGATTTAGAGTATCTAAAAATAAGTATGTAAGCATACTCAAAGTAATAAATGGGTATGTACTCATACATAATGTGGTTATTTGAAGACGGAAGTAATTACTCCAGGGAGTATAGAAAATTAGGGTAATTTTTTCCTACTCATAGGGAGTGGTTACTCCCATGTGTATATCTCTTGATTTATAGGGTTTATGTTCGGACGAAGTGTATATACACGAAGTATATGATCATACTAGACCTTCTAGGGTACCACGTATGTCAAGTATGCAAGTATACCTAGAGTATATGGTCATACTTATTTTATATACTATTGTAGTGGTATTTTAATAATATAATAAAAAGTATGTGCTTTTTTGAAATTTTTTGCGTAAGCAAGATTTGAAGGATCTTAAAATAAGTATATAGACATACTCAAGCTGATAAATAAGTATGTATACATACACAATGTCGTTTATTAGTGTGACACCCTAAAATTTGCTCAATTTAAAATAGGTAAAAATGTTTCTTTATTGATTTTTGACGTGCATTTAATTTAGAGATTAAATAATTCTTATAAAATTAAAACCAAGTTAGGAACATGTTTTTGCTTTCATGCCTCTGCATTTTATCTCTTGAGATGAGTGGTTGGGTCAAAATTTGATTTGAATCCAAAAATGCTTTTGAAATGTTTTGATTTGTGCTGAAAATAAAATGAAAAGGTTTTTATTTCTTTTATACTCCTCTCCTCGCTTTCGGCCCATGTGGCCTGGTGGCCCAAGCCTGCCGGCTTCTCCTCCCCCTTTCCTTCCTCGCGCTGGGCTCTCCCCTCCTTTTTTCTCCCGCTCGTGGCCCAGCAGGCGGCCCGTGCGTGCGCCACGCAGCCGCTGCCGCTACTGCACTCGCTTCAGTTGCCGACATCGCGGGCCCACGTGTCAGCGCCCCTGTCTCCTTCCTCCCGCTCCCTCTCTGTTCTCCCGAGCAAAACCGCCGCACGACCTCCGCTTCCTCCGCGCTCGTGCAACCTTCATGCTCCCTCCTCGCCTCTATAAAGCGGAAGCGCCTGTTTCCCCGCTCCCCTTTCTCCCATTTTTCCTCTTCGCGTCGTTCTGCAAAAACCGCGCCTCAGCGCAGAGCTCCGCCCGCCATAGACGAGCATGCCTGCCGTCGTCATCCAGCCGTGCCCGCCCTCTCCGACTTCGTTCAACGCCTCGCCGAGCTCCGTGTCGCGGTAACGGCGCCGCCGAACCCCTTCTCCCTCTCTCTTGCGCTCGTTTTGCCCTAACCGTCATCGGTTTGCGCAGGGTGCCCACCGGCGTTCGGATCTCCGCCGTCCCTCGTCGTGCGCCAACACCAGAGCCTCCCCGTCGCCTCCTTCGCTGCGGTGAGCACCTCCCATGCCTCTCTTCCATCCTGTCCCTTTTCGTGGTCTGAGTTGAGCCCGTCGACCGAGTCCGCGAGCTCCATCGCGCCGGCCATGGCGGCTGTGCGCACGGCGTCGCGCGGGATGCCGCGACGTCGCGGCGTGGGTGCACCGTCGGCCCGTCCTAGGTGCGTGTGCCCCCCGATCTAATCCCCGTCGCGCACCGCCGATCCAATGACCCTAGTTGGCCCATACCCCTTCGGGGAATTTATGCTAATGAACCCCCAAGCTTTTCCTTATTCAACCCGCAGTCCTTCAGCCGGTTGTCGGATTTAAAATTGATTTAAATTTCGTTTAAAATCAGATATGAATTCAAATTGATTCCAGTTTATTTACAAAATTGCCACTGCAATGTTTTGCTTATAAAATCCACAATTTAGCTCCGATTTGATCCGTTCAAATTGCATTACCTTCGTAATTTAGTGCCCTATCCGTTTACGCTGTTGTTAGACTGTTTAGAATAGTTTAGCTATAGGGTCCTAGTCAGTCAAGTTTAAGGCTTTAGAATCACCGTTTTTTGCGTATCTTTCGCACCGTAACTCCGTTTTCGGTGAACCAAATTTTGTTGTGATCGTAGGAACACGTGCTACTGTTTTACAAATGATTTATTTCTATTTACTACTGTTGGTGTACTGTTCTAATGAATAGTCTTGTTTGCAATGCATGTGTGCACTTGGAATGCGTGTGTGATGTTCTATGTGATCGAGTAGATGGTGAGCAGGCGTGGATCGATCAAGAGCTTTCGTTCGAGGAGCAGCAAGAGGACCTGCAGTACAACAACCAAGGCAAGTTAGCATGGGACCATCCTTGTTACCTATTCACTCTATAACGCATTTACTCATATTGCATGTGTCTATCTGAACAACCTTAGAGATCTACATAGCTTTTGTTGTTTGTGATACTCTTGACACCCGTGAGATAAATGCATATGGGTAGAATGCTAGTGCTCACTGTTTAATATCTGATCCAGTCCAATGATGAATGTTCTCATGTTGGTATATGTTGATAAATGGTTAATGAAACTTGCTGTTAGCAAAAGCTGGGACTGACAGTGCTACCATGAGTGCTATATGGCTCTGGTTTTAGCTCAGTAAACTGGATGTTTTCTAGCTTGTTAGAGGTTACCCAAAAGGGCGCAGTAGGGGCTTGCCTCTACGGGTGTAGGGCTGTTCCTGTTCCTATGTGTATATAGCTGCGACGACCTTGTGCCGTAGGAAAGGGGGTTTGCTACATCTGATTGCCAAGGAAACCTAGCGGCCCTAACTTGTTAGACGAACCAGCGAAAGGCTTCATAGTGTACCCTGCCCGCTCACCTTGGAAGTGTTATGGGGGTCGCTCCCCTGGGCATCTAGGCAACACGGCTTGTGGGTAAAGATGCACAACCTCTGCAGAGTGTAAAACTGTTATAACAACCGTGCTCACGGTCACGAGCGGACCGGAAACTAACAGAACTATGATACTTAATTAAATGTTACTTTATGTTGATGGTGCTCTTATACTGAACTATTTATCATTGATGGACAAAATGGATCAGGGGTTTTAATGGTTAAGCACAATACTCGTTTACTCTAATGCTAAAACTTTGCCAACATAAAGCTAACTGCAGTCAGACAGTATCAGCCTTTTGAGCCATATGAACCCTATGTTAGCTTGCTAAGTACGAGGAGTACTTACGCTTGTCGTTTTCCTTTCTTTTTGATAAAAATCCCGGATGGGTAACAGATGATCTTGGAGTTGGAGTTTTCCCGGAAGTTTCTAGGCTAGCGATTCCCCCAGTCGGCAGTCCCTGTGGTGGTTGCCCGTGAGAGCTATATCTAGTTTACCTTTTCCGCTGATGTAAGTCTTTGATGTTGGTATATCGTTATGTAATAAACACTGTGATGGTACTTTTTCATGATTTGTCTAGCTTATGTGTGCGACTGATCCCTGAGCACACATGAGTTCGTTGCCTCATTTTTATTCTTAAAATTGGGGTGTGATAATTAGAGATTGGAGTAACTACTCTCGGGAGTATAGAAAACTCACCCTATATATATATATATATATGGTAATTATTTCATACTCCCAGGGATTAATTACTCTCATGTGTATATCTCTTGATTTATAGAGTTTATGGTCCGACGAAATGTATATAGACAAAGTATATGATCATACTAGACATTCTAGAGTACCATATATGTCAAGTATACAAGCATACATAGAGTATATGGTCATACTTATTTTATATAGTACTATAGTGGCATTTTAGTAATATAATAAAAGTATATGCTCTTTTGAAAAATTTCACGCGAGTAAGATTTGAACATCTTAAAATAAGTATATAAACATACTCAAACTGATAAATAAGTATATACACATACGTAATGTGGTTTATTGAAGATGAGAGTAACTACTCCTAGGAGTATAGAAAACTCACCCTATATATATATATATATATATATTATAAGTGCTATTCTACACCAACTTGTTGTACTGAACAGAATTCAGTATGGTTCAGTAGTTGCGTGTCAGTATTATTCAGTATTTTTCGATGTTGGGTGTAGTACTAACTCATACTGAATGTTGTTCAATAGTACTCAGTATATTTTTCTGGTCAATTTTACCTAGTGGTGCAAAATATTATATTTATATATATATGACATGCTTCGTATATGTATAGTAAATTATTAGATCGATGTATTTCTGGTACGCCATTCTATATAGTATATTACATGGCAGATGTATATCAGTTCATGCGGTGGCTCTAATTGGTGTGTTAATTAAGAACAACTAGCTGGATTCCCCGTGTGTTGCTCTTTGTTTCTTCGTATCACCGTCTCCTCGTGTCATCTGTTTGTCTTAAATGAATACTTCGAGCTTTGATTTTTCGGGTACCTAAGAATTATGGATATGAAGGAGTGACTTTAGTGTAGTCCTCGTTAGAGGGTCATCGTAAACCTTAGTGGCTTCGAAGCATTTCACCCCAGGTCTCACTCAACCGAACCCTCTCCCCTAATATACCTGAGGCGCATACCCCCTCCTGGGAGTTCTGGTAGTTCCGTGTATGGCTCCTTTAGGCGTTTTGGAGGAACTCAGAAAATTTATGTGATATGCAATTTTGCCACGTTTTTACTCCGAAACACTGATTTTGGCCGTAAAGGTATGAATGGGTGGCTTCACTGTGGTCCTTGTTAGAGGTTCATCGTAAACCTTAGTGGTTTCGAAGCATTTCACCTGAGGTCTCACTCAACCGAACCCTCTCCCTCTAATATACCTGGGGTGGATACCCCCTCCCAGGAGTTCTGGCCATTTTGTGTATGGTTCCTTGAGGCATTTTGGAGGACCTCAAAAAATCTGTGTGATATGCAGTTTTACCACGTTTTTGTTCAGAAACACTGGTTTGGGCCTAGGAGATGCACGAGAGTCATTGTTTGTCACAGATGGACCAAAATATATTCATGTGGGGTCTTGTTTTGAAGAGTTTATTGCGAGGAACACCATGGTGCAATTAGATTTTAACTACGATACTTGGTTTAGGTGCTACGACTTTTTTCTATTTTAAGTGCATGCATGAGTGGGAAGCGGTGGACACTTAATTGCATGTGTGAGTGTGCATGACGTCCTGACACACTTGCGATGATATCACCAGAGATGATGTGGAGGAATGATAGGCTAGAGAAATAGATTAGTGGGGCTTTGCTTTATAGGAGTTATAGATAGCATGCGGCAGATGAGTTGTACTAGGGATAATTACTGTTGGAGTCACACATGCCCTACCTCCGCACACGTACAGGGGTATAGCGAGGGTGGCCAACTGTCGAACCAAAGAACGGAGGTGCGGAGTAATTGAACGACACTGTTTCCTTTTCTTTTCCCCAAAAGTCCCCTCTCTTTACACTGTTCATCCCTTGGTATTTATAGGGAATACCAAGGGACACTGATCAATTTACAAAAGGGGACAAGAAAGATTCCCTAGGGCTACACAACGGAAGGGCAGAACCGTACAAACACAGATAGTGCAAAAACCCTAACTAGCCTTCCTTCTGTCCGCCGCCACCTGGCTCGCGCACCCCCTCGCGGGAACGCGGGAGCTAACCCCAGACTTGTGGAACCATCGCTGCCGTCGCGAGGCTCGCGTCCGCTCACCGTCCGTCGGGCCCCATGTCCTTTGCCTGCGAGAACCAGAAAATGAACCGAGGGTCGAGCTAATGTCCGAAGGTTAGAAAATGACCCGAGGGTCGAGCTGACGTCCGAAGGTTAGAAAAATGACCCGAGGGACTAACAAGGGGCGGAAGTTTTTAGGGAAGGATGCTGAACGCGCGAGGGTCTTTTTTCCGTGTCAACCCGTGTGACGTCACTGCCGAGGGTCCCTTCCCCCAACAGTAGCCCCTCGATAGCTTGGATCTAAAAAACGATCTTTGGGCCCAAGCAGCGTCTTTTGTTGGGAAACGTAACGTGTCCCTCGGCAGCGACGCCCGCGGCTGCTTGTGGGTCGGGCCGTTATTTGTGCCCTTGTTGTGTTATTGTCCATTTCGTTTTTCGTGCCGTGTTCTCAGGGGCCGTGCCGGGTTTGTCGGATCCGATAGCTCACCCTTTTGCTTATAAATAGGTGGGGTTGTGAGCTGGTTGTTTTGAGCCATCCTCTTGTTGTTGCCATCCTGCTGCCGTGGTTTTCTTTCTGCGAGGGTTGTTTAGCTCGCTGTTTGTGCGAAGGTTTTGTTATAGGAGCATGGCTAGGTCCAAACAGACTGCTCGTGTTGCGTCTCCGTCTGCCATGGGTGATGGGGTAACCTTCGAGTTTGGTCTTAGCAGGGTTTGTGCCTCGGATTTGGCGTCTTATGTCAGGCAAGGTTGGATTGAGGAAGGGAAGGCGAGGGCCAGTGCTGGTGAGACTGTTCCGAAGCCGGGTCCTGATGAGGTTGTTGTGTTTGAGGAGTTCTTTGCAGCTGGTCTTCGTTTTCCGGTTACTTCCTTTGTTACTTCTGTTCTGCAGAGGTTCAACTTGAGATTCCATCAGCTCACGCCGTCGTGCTTCACAAAGCTTTCCATTTTTGCTTGGGCTTGCCGCTCTCAGGGTGTTGTTCCGCACGTCGAGGGTTTCATGCGTACTCATCGTGTGCATATGCAGCCTCGGAAAATTGTTGATAGCGAAGGTAACAACAGCCTCGGTCAGTTTGCAGTGTATACCTTCTGCCATCGCACTGGTTCGGAGCTTCCCGTGCAAGCTCAGAAGAATAAGTGGACGAGTGGGTGGCAGGAGCACTGGTTTTACTACAAGCTTAGTGGTGCTGCCGAGCTTTGCGGCGAGCTTCCGCCTCTTGGGGATGTGTCTGCCGAAGCTATGATGAGCGTAGAAGCGCATGCTGCAGTTGACTATCTGAGAGTGATTGCTCATTCTCAGAGTGCTCGAGACTTGGTCGAGGAGTATTGTTGTGCTAAAGTGTGGCCCCTTAGCCGAAAGCAGTCATGGTTCGTGGTTGAGGAAGACTCAAAATATGAGAGGAGAGGTTTGAAAAAACCTAAGTTAGATTGAACAAGGTTTGGGAGCCTATCCTTAGGAAGTTTCCCAAACGTGAGGATGGGGTCCAAGCTATTTTTAAAAGGGTCCAGCAAAGGGTGGAGGATCTTGTTGGCAAACTTTCGACATTGGAGGTTAAAGCGATCCATAGTTCGGTGGGAAGCGGGGGTCGAGTTAACAGAATGTTTGACATGTTCGACATTCCTTACTCCGATTGGCCTGCACCTTCGAGTGAGGATGCACCTAAGAAAAGGAAACGCTCCTCCACGGAGGAAAAGGAGGTTGTTGTAGCGCCAAAAAGGGGGGGGGGTCGAGGCCACGGGAATGTTGGAGGTGGCCGTGCGAAGACTTTGGCGAGGAAAGTCGCAGTTACGACGTCCGTCGTTGGCGCGACATCTTCTTCGGCTACATTTCAAGCTGCTGGAGTTGGAGGCAGTGGTGGCACTGGGTCAGGTGCGACTGTGCGCGTGCCTCGTGTCGGAGGTATTGGCACGCTCATCCAAATTTTGGATGACGAGGGTGCCTCCGATGATGATGAAAGGGACGATGAGAAAGAGGCTGAGAAAGAGGCCGGCTCCGAGGATGATTCGTCTGATGAGGTTAGTGATACCTCCGGTGACGTGGGCGATTCAGAGGATGAAATATCCATTGGTGATGACCGAGGGAAATGGTTGTTTCATCGATTGCTGATGCTGCGGCTTCAGGTAGTGTTGATGAGATACTTCGGGACCTCGAACCTGAAAGTCCCGAGCGAGGGTCTGTTCCCGAGTTCGCTGGGTCGCATATTTGGGTTGGTGGTTTTGAGGCGTCCGGTGACCTTGATTCCGAACGGAACCCTGGGAAAAGGCCATATGGCGAAGCTAGCCGGTCCAGTCTTCCTTACTTTGCTAAGAAGATTGGGGTTTCGGATCCGACAACAGAGCTGTTTATGAGTCCGGACCTTTGAGAGTGCCACTTGCAATGTGCCCCGGAAGAGTGGCGCTTTCTCGGTCGGGTGTTTGGTCGGGTTTGTGTGCCGAAAGCCGAGCTTCGACTGGCCAACTAACCTTTGGGCGACCTTTTTGATGATATTGATGTCAAGGTGGCTGAGCTGATGCTCCTTAATCGCTCGGCGCGCCGGAGGGCAGGTTACAACCACGATTATTTGAGAGATCGGTTGGCCGAGGTTGAGAAAGAGAATAAAGAGCTCCGACGAAGTTTGGAAAACAAAGAGATAGAGCTTAAAAGTGCTGTGGAAAAAGTTAAGAAAACCCGAGAGGAAGCGCAGGAGGTTGTGAATCGTAACGTTGAATTGGTATCAGCTTGCCGCGAAAAGGACAAGGATTTGACATCCGCAAAAAGTCGCTGTTCACACCAGATTTTCGCACGCACAAGGATATGACGACTGGACCCAGCCAGCAGTGGGGAGGAGATTCAGCAAACGATCAGACGACCGGTTAGCTCTCAGAAATTCGGTGAATGCCTGTGCAGTCGGCTATTTGGCAAGACGGTGATTCTGTTCGGGGAGCAAATGTGGCAAATAAAACTGGCTTGCATAAGAAGACACGTGACAACGGAGGGCACCGAGAAGAAATAGGAATAGGACTTATATTTTTCCAAATTTCATTATGTGAGTCGTGATCTTCTAGGACTCATGTTTTTGCCCAGGGTATAAATATAAACCCTCGGCCATTGTAAAATGGTTCACAACCATATCAATACAAACCGGCCCCGTGCCACCTTCGAGTCCTTAGTCGTGTCGTCGAGTTCTTCGAGAGGAATCATTGATCCGTCGACCTCCGTAAGTCCCGACAACCTTGTTATCATGTCTAGTATCATGCAGTGGATTTAGATATGATGCAAGTAGTCTTGTTTGTTCTCAATGGTCGTGCGGCGGACCTTTGTTAATGATCAAGAAGTCTTTGCTTATGGGTAGATACCGTGCGGCAGGCGCTTATTCATATGTTTAGCAAAAGCGAGATAGTTATCGGCTCTATTAGATTTGGCAAGATCTAGTAGATTCATTAAGTTATCATGTGTTGCATGTTTTAATTAATTCTGTAACACTCTTTTGCCCAATCTAGATTGATTTTTGTTCGGCCTTGCTTTACAAGTTTACTTGTATTCCAATAATTGCATGATCATGATGGCCGAATCAATTTCCAATCTAGGTTGTTACATGTTGTGGGTTCATGCATTTTAATCACGTTTGAGCTTTGATGAAACTAGGTATCGTGCTGCAGATGTAGGTTTTAGATTGGTTTAATCGTGCTTGTTTGTATGTTCCTTCCTCATGACCTCAACTCGGCTAGTTTGCCGATCTTGGTTAAGCTTACGCGAGTAACGAGTTTTTATAGATCTGTTTGGATATACGCATGCTTTTAGCTTCTTATCATTAGATTGTATCATGCGGTGGATTAATCTAATTATAAGAAGTGGTGTAGACTTGCACTTGGGTTTATGCTTGACGGGTTTATGAAGACTAGACGTGCGGCAGATTAGTTGGATTAGCCTATGCATGTGTTGTTTGAGTAGATTTATATTTACAAGTTACCTGTTTACAATTTACTATGTCTCAATGATATCTTTCATTTGTTCGGGCATGCTTTTGCTTATACATGCATTCGGCAGTCGATATGCTTACATGCTTTCCTCTCATGTTAGCCGAATGACTCTATAAACATGCTTTGACATACAGCTTCTATAACTGTGTGCCGTCGTGATTGGCTTTCAAAGCCGTAAATATGGAACTGTCTGGTCTCACCCAGCATGTTCCAGTGTTATTCTCACAGTTTTATCCCTTGCTGGTTTTCAGGTCAAACCGACTGGCACGTCTCTGGATTCCAAACCATCCGGGCACCCGATTGAAGCCACGTTTTTCGGCTTGCCGTGTGTTAGGCGTGGTGTACCACATTTTGCGCCAACACACTTTTTGGCACGCCTAGTGGGACCCCTCTATTTCAAGATGCCTGAGATCAACAACGATCTAATTCTGGATGTGACCATGGATGAGTTGCCACCAGATTCGAGAAGTTTAATACAACAAACTTGTGATGAGCTTCAGCGCAAGTGCTTGATGACTTTCTCCAAGATCAAGAGCGGCAAGATCTTCCAGAAGCAACCATTCCCAAGGGTTCTCCTTCCTCACCAATCCGACAACACTGATGAGGAAGATATTCAGAAAATGACCCAAATAGTGTACAAAGCTGTATCAGAAGCCATGACCAATCATCAATCAGCTTTCTTGAATACCTTTCGCACCGTTATGATTGGTATTTTCGGCCCAACAGTGGATAAACGCTTTGAAGAGGCCGCTGGTCCAATGCAGGGACCACTGTTATTCCCAGTACCTCAACGTCGAAAGATTGCCGAAGATGGCGGAGCTGGTACAAGCACAGGTGGGATGGTCCCTTATGAGACGCAACAACCTCCCGCAACTTATGGCCAGCTCGCATTCGGCACAACAGGAAATGTCCCACAGTCTGCTTTCAGGGTGTCTCCCGCAACGAACAGGATACAAAAGAACATGTTTGGAGATGGATATCAAGAGTTTATTGATTATAATGCAATTAATGCTTTTCCAAACCCAGGCTATAAAAGTTCAGCAGGAGCACATATTGGGGGACAAGCACAAGCGGCTCCAGATTCAAGTGTTGATCTCATCATGCATAGGATGGCCGATATGATGCAAAATCAATTCGGCCTGAAACCAAAGAATCAGTCTTACGCTTACAAGTCTCCCTACCCAGAGTGGTACAATCGAGTAGCGCTTCCTCCAAGGGTGAAGCCTCCTACTGATTTTACCAAGTTTTCAGGCCAAGATGACACCAGTACTATAGAACACATCAGCCGTTACTTGATGCAACTCGGGGAGGCATCTGCGGATGAAGCTTGGAGGATTCGGTACTTCTCGTTGTCATTAACAGGACCAGCCTTCTCATGGTTCACCTCTCTGCCAGCAAATTCTATTAATACATGGGCAGAGCTAGAACAGAAGTTCCACGCGTATTTCTTTACGGGCACCAGTGAGAAGAAGTTGGTCGATCTCATGAGTCTGAAGATGAAACCTAATGAGACGCCACAAGAATATTTGCGCAGATTCAGGGAGACCAAAAACCTTTGCTATTCCTTGAATTTACCAGATGATCAATTGCCAGGGATAGCCATAGCTGGCATGCTGCCGAATATCAAGGAGAAGCTATTCGGCATGGAGTTTGATGATCTCGGACAATTATCACAACAGTTGGCTATGATGAGTAGTCAAGCCCAAGGGTTTAGGAGGAATAATCAATTCCAGAAGGGTGATGTGGCTGCTGAGATGTATCAGGCTTTCTTAGAAGAAGCAGCAGAGTATGATGATGAAGATGACATAGCTGCAGCCGAGATAGTATGAGCTAAAGAGCCGACTCAAGTCAACCAGCGATGGCTGAGGCAGCAAAAAAGTACTTATGACTTTGATGTTTCCCAATCAGATAGATTATTTGAATACTTATTGAAGGAAGGACGCATCAAGTTGCCGGAAGGTCATCCCATGCTGCACCCTGAGGGGGTCAAGGACAAGAAGTATTGTGGTTTCCATAATACCAGGTCTCATTCTATAAACGATTGCCGAGTGTTCAGAGTACGGATCCAGAAAGCTATCCAGAAGGGACATCTGAGGTTCGATGGAAAGATGAAGGTTGATAATAACCCTTTTGGACAGAATACTATATCTTTCTCTGTTAGTATGGTTAATGCAGCTGACCCCAGGGGCAAAAGCAAGATGAAGGTGCTAACCTCTGATAGAGCAAGAGAAGCTGGTGCTGTTGACCCTGATCGACAAATCACAAATGGGGAATTTCGACAACGAGTCCGTTTCCAGAATAGCCGAACTGAAAGGGGTGAAATCTCCAGGCCCAGGGTCACGACGCGTATTTTATTAAACAAATGGCGTCGGGAGCAGGAACGGTACCAGAAGCAAAGGTTTTATGAGGAACAAAGGTTCATAAGAAAGCAACAAAGGTACGGAGAAGAGATATACCAAGAGGAACGAGAATATATGAAGGATCAAGAGCAGTCTCATTGGGAGTGTTCATTCTTCAAGTATTGTTGGAATGAAGGCTTGAAGCTGCCTGCCAAGAACAATTGCCCTGAATGCAGTGATCAATATTCTGAATATAGGCAGTCTCGAGTCAACCGCCGTTCGGTCCATGAGAGACTTGGGGTTCGAATCCCTGAAGACGATCGACGCTTAAAAATAAATGGTTCTGAGAATCGGCAAGGAAGAAGGTTTGCCGATCGAGGTTGGGCACGCGCTGGAGATGAAGAATACCGCGAGTATGTTTGGCAGAAAGGACAATGGTGTCCACCAGGATTGAGGAAAAGCCAGAAAAGAAGAGTGCAGCGCTTAAGGAACAGGGAATTGGCACAAGCAGGCGTTAAAACAAAGCAGATTTGGCGTCCTAAAGAAAAGCCTAGTGAAGGTGATCATTCGGCTGATGCGTGCATGACATTCTTTCTCCCAACAGAATTCATAGCTCCCGAAAATCAAGATGTCCAAGAAGAAGTGTATTCAGATTTTGACGAAGACGAATTCCAAGATTTGTTAGCTCAACTTGTTTTGGCTCAATGGGCAGTTTTTGATAAACCAGCTAAGCACCGACACTTGAGGCCACTTTATATGAGGGGATATGTCAATGGCAAGCCACTAACCAAAATGTTTATTGATGGAGGAGCTGCCATAAATATCATGCCATATACTACCTTCAGGAAACTTGGGATGACAAGTGAAGAATTATTGAAGACTGACATGGTGTTGAGAGACTTTGCTGGTAATTCTTCTAATACTCGAGGGGTAGTTCATGTTGAGTTAACAATCGGGTCAAAAACTTTGATTACTACCTTCTTCGTCATTGATGGCAAGGGGGCATACAGTTTGCTCTTAGGAAGGGATTGGATACATGCAAACTGTTGTGTTCCGTCAACTATGCATCAATTCCTCATCCAGTGGATTGAAGAAGACGTCGAAATTGTCCATGCTGATGATTCGGTGAGTGTCGCTAATATAGAGCCTATCTATTGGGAATATGATGGTGTCGAGTGCTTCTCTGGAAGAGTTTGGGAAGTAGGTCCTGTGAATGTTTTTGACAAGGACCAACAGCCGATTCAAACGGTCGGCTCTCAGAGTAATTTTTGAATAAATAATCCGACTGGTGGTAATGGAGAAAAGTTAGGACCAGGTTTTGTATCGGCTGACAAGGAATAAAGTATTGGTGGTGAAGCCGAAATGAAACCAATATATGCGGGTTTGGATCCCGAGCATATTTTGAAGTTGATGAACCTTTTGGTAGAATTCTGTCTATTTCTCCATTACCAAAACTAAAGAAAGATCAAGAGTTCACATGGGGTGACGTACAACAGAAGATTTTTGATGAGATTGAAGGATATCTGAAGGCACTTCCACAACTTGGTAATCGTTTCAAGTTGTACGTGGCGGCTGATAGCCTTACAGTAGGATCGGCCCTTATATAAGATTAAAGGAAAAAAAGTAATAGCTTGCCCTAGCCGAAAATGTTAGACCCAGAGACAGGTACTCGGCTATGAAGAAATTCTGTTCATGCATGTGTTGCTTATGAACCAAGCTTCGGCGCTACTTATTAAAAGCCGAACGCGTAGTAATTGTACATGAAGCAGGTTCAAGAAATATTTGTATACAGAGATAGCCGATGTAAAGCATCGTCTTTAGCAGAAAAAACGCTCTAATGATTGGGAATATAGCCGGTATTATTTATATCGCCTTTAGCACAAAAATGTTCATAATCCTGGTGACCCTAGCATTTTTCAAGATAGCAGGTTTATCGGGGGAAGAGAAAGGTGAAGTGCAGTAAATAAGATACCGAGTGACATGACATGTCAGAGCAAGATCTAGTCGGTTAAGATGACATCATGCGTTCGGGAAACGTTTCTCTGAAGAAGTGTTGCAATCGGAAAGTACAAATGAACATTATTCAGAGAAGAAACAAACTTCATGTGTTCGTTTGTAGATTTGTCCTAGTACAAACTACCCTTGAAATAATTTATTCAGAACCGACTGCGGATCAGTAACTTCGGCAATAGCAGCGGCATGATCATCATAAACTTCAAAGTCTTCAATTTCATCTGGGTATCCGTCTGCGAAGCCGACTGGTAGAGAGGAGTAGTCCTCTTTGGTCCAAGTGCTCATTGCCGCTAGCCCAAGGGAGACCCCAGCATGCACACCTTGAACGACGACCTGATCTATACGGCCATCCATGGCATCAAGACGAGCTTCGACTGAATCCCCATGAGCATTTACCTTAACGGCAATTCTGTTCACTGCCGTTTTCAGACGGTCATTCTCTGCAGAAAGAGCTAGCAAGAGGAAAGGGTGCGTCAGGCAAAGTAGGATCAACCAGAAGGAGAGAACCAAGGCTTCACTAACCTGTGATGATGTTGCAGAGCTATTTCCGTTGGTCCGTCCATTCAGCTTCCTCAATACCATACTTCTTAGATATATCTTCCAATTCCTTCTGGGCCTTGTCCCTCTCCTCGTGGCACCGGAGAACATCCAAATAGGTATGCTGAAGTAAGTCATTAAATTCAGAATCTGATGGCCTAGGAAAGGGATTAAGAGAGACTTTTGGAGCTACCATTTCTGGAGAAGGAACCCGATTTTGGCCGAAGAAGGACCTCACCCTGGAAGGAGGATGAACGGCGAATCAGAGATGGATAGACAAGAAAAACTACCGCAAGGGGGGCAAGAGGCTAATTTTTTACCCATGGTGCCGGTGAGTTGATGGTCGGCTTCCTCCTACCTCGTCTCCGATGGGATGCTTGCCGTGGTCACCGTTGTCCACCATTGATGAAAACACAAGCAAAGGATTTTCTCTCTGGCTTGAGCTAGAAGCCAAGAGGTGGAGATTTTGTGAGTTAAACTGTTTGATTGGAGACAAGGGTGACAACTTGTGTAGGGTCATATTTATAGACCTTGGCTTGCACACTGGAAATCAAGCGTCAGAGTGGAGTTTTTCGCAGTTTATGGGCCGTTATTGGGCCAGGCTAGATTTTTGATGACTAAATGAGATCAAAGCTCTAGAGTCGGGAAGCCGATAAGTTTCGGCTAAGAGTTGTTTAGTTTCGGTTGATTGTTTGAGGACTCATATTACCGATTGGCACTGAGAACAGAAAGCTAAAAACGGAAGGGTCTTTTAAGAAATGCTATCCTGGTGTTGTCATGGATCGAAAAATTGAGAGAAGACTGAAAACTTTGGATCTAAAATAATCAATTACAGCAATTACTTGCGGAGCAGGGATGATCAGCATGATTATCAGTAATAGCCGAAAGTACATCGTTGCTAGGATAAAAAAAATTAATGGATGATGCGCGAAGCAAAACACACATTGATCTTGAAGGATCAATCACAGATTGATTTTGGAGATCAAACCGAAAGACTTTTTATTTACAAAGAAAGGGGATACAAGGCTGCAGTAAGGGCGGTCAGTTCGTCCACCCCATTCTACACCTGATCGAGAGAGTGTGGTCAAAAGAGTCAGCTAGATCTGTTCTAGCCTCCTTCATATCATCTACAGAATGTTCTACCCTATCTTCCAGATTTCGCTCGCAGACGTCAAATCTACGGTAATCAGCGCCGGAGTGGATCCGCACGACATTGAAGGCGAGCGTCGCGCCGTACCCCATGCCAGCTCTAGAGATGACGGGGAGGATTCGATTAACCTCATTTACCCGCTTCAGGGCCGTCGTACCCGTCACATCGGCCGTGATGGCAAGCTTGGTGACGGCGGCTTCGAGGGCATGGAGTTTAGCTGCCAGAGCTGAAAGGAAGAAGAATGAGTAAAGGCAGGAAGGAAGAAACATGGAAAGAAATGATGAGAAATATTTACCAGCGGCCTGATTATGAGCGACGTCACGCTCCCGAGAGATTCGGGTAATCTCCCGATCCTTCCCCTCTAGATCAAATTGAAGGTCTATGACCCTCTGAGTCAAGTCCTCGGGGAAGTCATCGCCAATCCTCCTAAACAGAAGCATCAATATAAGAACAGCTGCTTCATTTTCGAGACAAAACAGTGAAGAACAACCTCTTCTTAGAGGTGCTGGAAGCACCAAGCTCGGAGCTGTGTCGGCTCGCCTCGGAAGACATCTTCTAGTTGGATTGGAAGATGACAAGAGGAGGGTTTTTTTGTTTCGGAATCGAAGCAGAGGAGTTCAGAATGCACAAGCCAAAATGGAGTGAAAGGAGACTATAAAGGATCCAAAAGGGTGCATCGGGAGATGAATCGACAGGTACAACAATTATGGCGTGTGAAGCTGGATGCTTCCGGAGGTTCCACGTCAGTATACAAGAGAAAGGAATTTTGGAATAAATATTTATCCCAAAATTAGGGGGCATGTGTTAACACCAGATTTTCACACGCACAAGGATATGACGAGTGGACCCAGCCAGCAGTGGGGAGGAGATTCGGCAAACGATCAGACGACCGGTTAGCTCTCAGAAATTCGGTGAATGCCTGTGCAGTCGGCTATTTTGCAAGACGGTGATTCTGTTCGGGGAGCAAATGTGGCAAATAAAACTGGCTTGCATAAGAAGACACGTGACAACGGAGGGCACCGAGAAGAAATAGGAATAGGACTTATATTTTTCCAAATTTCATTATGTGAGTCGTGATCTTCTAGGACTCATGTTTTTGCCCAGGGTATAAATATAAACCCTCGGCCATTGTAAAATGGTTCACAACCATATCAATACAAACCGGCCCCGTGCCACCTTCGAGTCCTTAGTCGTGTCGTCGAGTTCTTCGAGAGGAATCATTGATCCGTCGACCTCCGTAAGTCCCGACAACCTTGTTATCATGTCTAGTATCATGCAGTGGATTTAGATATGATGCAAGTAGTCTTGTTTGTTCTCAATGGTCGTGCGGCGGACCTTTGTTAATGATCAAGAAGTCTTTGCTTATGGGTAGATACCGTGCGGCAGGCGCTTATTCATATGTTTAGCAAAAGCGAGATAGTTATCGGCTCTATTAGATTTGGCAAGATCTAGTAGATTCATTAAGTTATCATGTGTTGCATGTTTTAATTAATTCTGTAACACTCTTTTGCCCAATCTAGATTGATCTTTGTTCGGCCTTGTTTTATAAGTTTACTTGTATTCCAATAATTGCATGATCATGATGGCCGAATCAATTTCCAATCTAGGTTGTTACATGTTGTGGGTTCATGCATTTTAATCACGTTTGAGCTTTGATAAAACTAGGTATCGTGCGGCAGATGCAGGTTTTAGATTGGTTTAATCGTGCTTGTTTGTATGTTCCTTCCTCATGGACCCCAACTCGGCTAGTTTGCCGATCTTGGTTAAGCTTACGCGAGTAACGAGTTTTTATAGATCTGTTTGGATATACGCATGCTTTTAGCTTCTTATCATTAGATTGTATCATGCGGTGGATTAATCTAATTATAAGAAGTGGTGTAGACTTGCACTTGGGTTTATGCTTGACGGGTTTATGAAGACTAGACGTGCGGCAGATTAGTTGGATTAGCCTATGCATGTGTTGTTTGAGTAGATTTATATTTACAAGTTACCTGTTTACAATTTACTATGTCTCAATGATATCTTTCATTTGTTCGGGCATGCTTTTGCTTATACGTGCATTCGGCAGTCGATATGCTTACATGCTTTCCTCTCATGTTAGCCGAATGACTCTATAAACATGCTTTGACAGACAGCTTCTATAGCTATGTGCCGTCGTGATTGGCTTTCAAAGCCGTAACTATGGAACTGTCTGGTCTCACCCGGAATGTTCCAGTGTTATTCTCACAGTTTTATCCCTTGTTGGTTTTCAGGTCAAACCGACTGGCACGTCTCCGGATTCCAAACCATCCGGGCACCCGATTGAAGCCACGCTTTCTGGCTTGCCATGTGTTAGGCGTGGTGTACCACATTTTGCGCCAATAGTCGCATAGCGGAACTGACCTCAGAGTTGGCTTCTCAGTCTGAGGCATGGCAAAAGAGTATGGGTAGGATTAAGAGTAAAGTTGATGGTTGCTTGACTGAAGCCGGCGGCTCTGCTGGGGAACCGCTACCTGCTGCTAACGCGGAGGCCTTCGGAGATTGGCTCTCTAATGAGCTTGATGTTTTCAGCTCATTGGTTGGTAACGCGACCGACTTTGGAGGTTACGCTGGGGCTCTGGCCATGGCCGGCACTCTTCGCAAGGTTGATTGTGATCACCTTCGCAAAGTGAAGAGGCCGAGCCATATTTTCCCAACTGTTGATGAGGTGCGTACTATGAAAAGTAATGATGCAGAGGTTCGCAGCTGCGCGATGCGCTTACTCCGTAGGTTTTGGATTGCTGGTGGGGGTCGATCTCTTGCCTTTGATGAGGCCGCCGAAGCTACTCGTCAGGTAGTGGTAGCACTAGATGTGCTATTTTTTGTTTCGTCTATTTTTGTGTGTTTAAGTTTGTTTTTTTATGTTCTGTAATTTGTTTTTATTTGATGTGCCCTTTTTGCAGGCTCGAAAGGACGCGCTGCCTTCGCCATTTGCGAACGATGAGTCTGCTGGTTGCTCCAAGTATGCACCTGTGCGGAGCTCTACGGAGGTTATGCCGGTCGAGGTGGCTTCAACAATTGAGACCGCTCCTACGACTGAAGAAGCTGCTATAAATGAAACGGTTGTGGTTGAAGCACCTGCCGCAGACCCTTCTACGGCGGAGACTTCGGCAACTGATCAAGCAGAAGCTGAAATGTCCGAAGTTCCCGAATAGGTGTGAGGGGAGGAAAAGAAAAGTGGTGTTTTTTGTATGGTTTCGTGTGTAAAACGAGGGTTGTTAAGGACTAAGAGTCTTTGCTTGGCTATTTGACAATGCAGGTTCTGATGGAACCGTGCTTGAGGTGTTCGATGTGACGCCAGTTATGTTAAACTATCAGGATGTTTTTATTTCTGGCGAAACTTGGGCTCGTGCTAAGTTCAAGCATCCTTCGCTGTCCTTCGATCGGTTTTGGTGGTCAAAAGTGCGAAGATATGATATCAAGAACAGCAAGTCGAGTCGCTTTTGGCATGATGCTGATTATACTGATCGTCAAGCTTCGCGAGTTCTATTCGGTTCTTCATCGCAACCTCCTTTGGATGATGATATTGACGAGAACGATGCGTTAGGTTTTTTGTTTGGTCATAAAAACCTTAGTTTAGACTCAAGTGGTGCACTTGTGGTTCCGAAGGAGAAAACTATAGAAATTAGCGAAAAGGATCGTAGATACATGTATAGAGCGAGGGTGCTGCCAGGTGATCTTCCGATTGTACCCGCTGCTCCCTTGTTGTGGGGGCCCATTGTTCCATTTGACGCGGAGTTTGAGGAAAGCAACGAAGGTAACAGTTGTGATTAGTTTTAGTTTTTTTTTGTTTTTGTTTTTGTCAAGGTTAGTTGTATCCTGAGCAATTGAGGAGTTTGTTTTTTAGGTTTTTTGTAAACAGGAACTTATAGGGGGTTTATAACAGAAAGGTTGTTTGAAAGGTAACTGTGGAGGTTTATAGAGAACTATTTCCTTGGCATGGGTCGACTTTTGTTCTTGTTGAAGAAGGATGTTTGGAATTAAAAAAATGACGTCCCCCTTTTCTTTTGGGCAAAGGTTCGACTTTTGTGCTTGTCCAAGCGGGATGTTTGAAAAAACAGCGACGCCCCCCTTTCTTTTTGTCGAGGCTCGACTTTTCCGCTTGTCCAAGCGGGATGTTTGAAAAAACAGCGACGCCCCCCTTTCTTTTTGGTGAGGCTCGACTTTGGCACTTGTCCAAGCAGGATGTTTGAAAAAACAGCGACGCCCCCCCTTTCTTTTTGGCGAGGCTCGACTTTTGCGCTTGTCCAAGCGGGATGTTTGAAAAAATAGCGACGCCCCCCTTTCTTTTTGGCGAGGCTCGACTTTTGCGTTTATGTAAGCTGTTTAGGAAAATAGCGACGCCCCCTGTCTTTTTTAGCGAGGCTCGCCTTTAACGTTTATGTAAGCTGTTAGGAAAACAGCGACACCCCCTGTCTTTTTTAGCGAGGCTCGCCTTTAACGTTTATGTAAGCTGTTAGGAAAACAGCGACGTCCCCTGTCTTTTTTAGCGAGGGTCGCCTTTAACGTTTATGTAAGCTGTTAGGAAAACAACGACGTCCCCTGTCTTTTTTAGCGAGAGTCGCCTTTAAAGTTTTACGAGAAAAATTTGGGTAACAACGACGCGGTCGCGCCTTGCGTTGCCTTCGACGGGGATGTAGTTTGCGTTGCAAGCCCCTGGCGTTTTTGTGAGGGTACTCGACTTTTTGGGACTTTGTGCCTCCCCTTTTCTTAGGCGGAGGTGAAGTTTGCTTTGCAAGCCCCTGACGTTTTTGCGAGGGTACTCGACTTTTTGGGACTTCGCGCCTCCCCTTATCTTAGGCGGAGGTGAAGTTTGCCTTGCAAGCCCCTGGCGTTTTTGCGAGGGTACTCGACTTTTTGGGACTTCGCGCCTCCCCTTATCTTAGGCGGAGGTGAAGTTTGCTTTGCAAGCCCCTGACGTTTTTGCGAGGGTACTCGACTTTTTGGGACTTCGCGCCTCCCCTTATCTTAGACGGAGGTGAAGTTTGCCTTGCAAGCCCCTGGCGTTTTTGTGAGGGTACTCGACTTTTTGGGACTTCGCGCCTCCCCTTATCTTAGGTGGAGGTGAAGTTTGCTTTGCAAGCCCCTGGCGTTTTTGCGAGGGTACTCGACTTATTGGGACTTCGCGCCTCCCCTTATCTTAGGCGGAGGTGAAGTTTGCCTTGCAAGTTTGTTTCAAAATGTTTGTGTTTTGAAGCAATCTTTGGGGATTTTCATCGATATAAGCGCTCTTGATGAAGGGTCGCTTTTTTCGATGATGATGGAAAAAAGAAAAAACTTGGAGTTTTCTTTTTTGGGGGTTGTTGCTTGTATTAAGGATTTGGATGCTGCCTCGTTAAAAAACCTCGGACGTAAGCAGAGATGACATGCTCATCTTTGAAAACCTCGGACGTCATGCGAGCGAAGGTAGACCCTGCGTTTCTCAAGCCTTCTGCCATTCTCCGGAAGCAAAAAGTACCCGAGGGGGTGATAAAGCTTGTTTTTTCTTCATCGTCCTCATTCATCCAGATTTGATGGTACCCCGAGAAACAGTCAAGGAGAGAAAGCATTTGACATCTGGCTGCTCTGTCTACCAAGGTGCTTATGTTTAGTATAGGAAAATCGTCTTTTGGGCAGGCTTTGTTTAAGCAAGTGAAATCTACGCACATTCTCCATTTTTTGTTCTTTTTCTGGACTAGGACAACATTTGAGAGTCATGATGGATATTTGACAGGACGGATGACCCCTGCATCCAGGAGTCTTTTTACTTCTGCCCTCGCCGCCTCTTTCCTTTCTTCTGACATTTTGCGGAGCTTTTGCTTGACTGGACGATACCCTTGTTTTATGTTTAAGCTGTGCTCAATCAAAGATCTGTTCACTCCCTTGAGGTCTTCCGCAGACCAAGCGAAGGTGTCAGAGTTTTCTTTGAGAAAACGGATGAGGTTGTTTTCTATCTGGGGGGTCTAGGTGGGCTGAGATAATTACTTTTCTTTCATAGTTACCCTCAAAAAGTTGGACTGGTTTGGTTTCCTCTTTAGGTGATGCTCTCCTTTGGTCACTGTGTGTTTCACCTTCGCTACAGAGGTTTGTCATTTGAGGCTTTGTTAAATTGTGCACATTACGCTGTGCAGGTGCTACTGTTCCTTCAGTGGCTCTTGCAACGTCTTGATCTCCATACACTGCAACGACTCCCTTCGGAGCAGGAAGTTTCATGCAAAGGTATGCAGGATGGATGACCGCATTGAAAACATTAGTGACTCCTTGACCAAAAATGGCGTTGTAAGGATAAAACATGTCGACCACATCGAAGGTTATGTGTTCTGTTCTACAGTTCACTTGGTCTCCGAAGGTTACGGGCAAAGAAATTTTTCCGATTGCTCTGACTTGCTGACCGCCAAAACCATACAGGGGATTGCCGGCAGGTTGCAGGAGGTTTCTGTCAAGCTTCATGCTGTCGAAGGTTGTTGCGAACAAAATGTCCGCAGAGCTTCCAGTGTCGACCAAAATTTTGGTGATTGTCCATCCTGCAAGATTAGTTTCAATTACCATAGCATTTATTAGTGTGGGGGTAATCCCTTAGCTTCATGTCGCTGGTATCGAAGGTTATTGGGATATGGGACCATCGTCCAAATTTGTGTTGTCCTTCGACAACTACGTGGTGCACTCTTCTGGCATGTTCTTTCCTTTGCCTTTTGTTGCCATGATCTTCGTTAGAGCCCCCAGTGATGGCAAGGATTACGCCGAAGGTTGATGTTGGATTGTTGATAGTTGTTTGGGTTTGGGATTCGGCTTTGACAGGATGGGGAGCTGGCAGCGCTGGTATTGGGGGTGGTGGTGGTAGAGCGTTGCTTGATTGTTGGTTGGTTTGGGTTTGAGGGGTTGTTGGGTATGAAACGGTGTATGGTACGTTTTGGCATTGGGGAATGGTGGGTGGCTAATAAGGGGTGTGATTGTAGTGCGGGTGATGTGCGTAGAAAGGTTGGTGCGAAGGTAGGCCGTAGTTTATTGGGGTGTACTGGTATGGAGGGTGGGTTGGGTTGAAATTTGGCTTTCTGGTATGGTTGATGGTTCGGTTTTCTGCCGATGCGGCTCTTTTGGATTCCTGGTACTCTTTTCCTTTGGCGAAGCACTCGCATTGCTTGGTGGTGTGACCTTTCCCCGGACCACAAAAATGGCAATACATTTTCGCGGGATCCTTCTGTTGGTTTCTTTGATCTGGCGGGGGTAGAAATCCTTGCGGATTTTGGTTGCCTGTAGTCAGAGTACCCCTTCTCTGGTCTTCAAGTGGACCTGCGCTGTTGATTGCGCCAATGTTACTTGGATCTTGACGAGGGTTGTTTTCTCTTGCTTGGGGTCTTGACTGTGGTTTCTGTTGTGCTCTTCGAGCATCGGACTTTGCTCTAAAGTCAATGTCCGCTCTACAGTATCTTTCCATTGTCTCATGTAGTTCCTCGATTGTATTTGCCGGCTTTCTGGCAAACTTCGAAGAGCAGGGGCCTGGGCGCGCAGACCGCTTACTGCTGCGAGGATTACGGCTTCGTCAGATATTCCCGGAGTTCTTGCTCTGATTTGGATGAACCTTCGCCAGTATTCCTGTAGTGGTTCGCGCTCTTCTTGTTCACAGTTGAACAACTCGATAGGGTTTGATGGGGCTGCTGTGGTACCTTTAAAATTTGTGCAGAGCCTATCTCTAAGGTTAGCCCAGGAATCCACGGTTCTGGGGCGCAGATTGCTGTACCATGTCTGCGCGATGTCTCGAAGGATGATTACGAATGACTTCACCATTGTTGATTCATCTCCCCCTACTGCAGCAACTGCTGCTTCATAACTCATTATGAACTGACGAGGGTCAGAAAGTCCGTCATAACGGGGCAAATTCTGTGGATTGTAGGACGGTGGCCAGGGTTGGGTTTGTAGTATTTGGGAGAGTGGTGATCTCGGGTCGTAAGGCATCTGGTGTTGTTGGGCTCTCCGCTGGTTGCGAAGGTTTGGTTCTCTCTCATCTGGGTAAAGTTGGCGGAAGTTTGGTGGCCTTTCAGGGTATGGGTTGTTTAGGTAGTTTGGTGGTGGTGGGGGTGGTGGTGGCTGACGTACATTGCCCTGATGCTGCCCGTCGTTCCCCTCTTGGGGCAGTGGCACTTCTCTGTCTATCCAACCCTCGGCTTCAGCTTCAGCTGCCGCGAGGGACTCCTCCATCTGGCGAAGCTGTTCCCTCGCCTCGTCCGCCTTTTGCCTGATGACACGCAGCCGGTTATGCCTCTCAAGTTGAACTAAGCGTCTTTTCTTTTCCTGCAGCTCAGCGTGGAGCCTCTCTAAGGCCTCGAGGCCCAACTCCTCTTCATCTCCTCCCCCACCTTCTCCAGAGGTGTGCGGATGTTGCTGTGATGACTGCCGAGTATGTGGGCCTGAGATCTCAGTTTCCGGAACAACTCCTTCCGCACCCAAAGGTGCTTGGTTCTCTTCTTCCCCCTGGACCGTCGCAGCGACTTCATTGGTTGCGCGATGGTCCCTGCTCGAGACCGTTCTCCTAGTTCCAGCCATCACGCGAAGGTGTTAGAAACTCCGTTTCCCCACGGACGGCGCCAAACTGTTGGAGTCACACCTGCCCTACCTCCGCACACGTATAGGGGTATAGCGAGGGTGGCCAACTGTCGAACCAAAGAACGGAGGTGCAGAGTAATTGAACGACACTGTTTCCTTTTCTTTTCCCCAAAAGTCCCCCTCTTTACACTGTTCATCCCTTGGTATTTATAGGGAATACCAAGGGACACTGATCAATTTACAAAAGGGGACAAGAAAGATTTCCTAGGGCTACACAACGGAAGGGCAGAACCGTACAAACACAGATAGTGCAAAAACCCTAACTAGCCTTCCTTCTGTCCGCCGCCACCTGGCTCGTGCACCCCTCGCGGGAACGCGGGAGCTAACCCCAGACTTGTGGAACCATCGCTGCCGTCGCGAGGCTCGCGTCCGCTCACCGTCCGTCGGGCCCCATGTCCTTTGCCTGCGAGAACGAGAAAATGACCCGAGGGTCGAGCTAATGTCCGAAGGTTAGAAAATGACCCGAGGGTCGAGCTGACGTCCGAAGGTTAGAAAAATGACCCGAGGGACTAACAAGGGGCGGAAGTTTTTAGCGAAGGATGCTGAACGCGCGAGGGTCGTTTTTCCGTGTCAGCCCGCGTGACGTCACTGTCGAGTGTCCCTTCCCCCAACAGTTACTATTGTAGTTTTCTAATTGAAACAGAACTAGTGGCAAAAATATGATTAAGAAATGTTACATTAATTAATTACTAGTAGATCGTCGACCAGATTTGCTAATAGAAATTCAACCACTAAGTAGTATTAGTTACGTTATATATTGATCCATAATATATATGTAGTTGTCACACATCCATGCTTCACGTGGAGGCTTTTAAATTTGCTCTCCTACGTAGCTATCGGTTTGCAAGCCATGCAAATTAAAATAGTAGTTATATATTGATCCAGAATCTTTAGCCTACGTGTAGCTAGCTATCCCAGGCCCTAGCAACTCAGCGTGACTAGGAATAAGTTAATGCAACTTAGGTGATGTTTGGTTTGTGCAACAGGAACACAAATGAAAATAAAATTAGTTTATTTCTGTTCCTCTAAAGATAACACCCACAACTATAATTTCATTTCATTTATATTATGAGGCTATAACCAAACAGCACCTTAGTGCGATTAATAAAAGAATAGGGGTCTCAACATGAGTCGTGTATTGTTTTAACAAAACTAAAAAATATGGCCCAATTTAGAGTTCTTTTCTTCTAGCAGAGAGCTATAGGAGGTAGGAATCTTACTATTATTAATTAGAGACCTCAACAGAGACACCACATTAATTCTCACTAGAAATGTTAGGAACATCTCCAAAAAAATTTCACCCACTAATTAAAAAAAGGCTTAATAACTTTTCCTCCAAATAAAGGAATTCAAACGGCCTCCAAAAGTAACACCCACAGCTTTAATATCATTTCATTTATGTTACAAGGCTATAACCAAGTAGTACCTTAGTGCTATTAATAAAAGAATAGTGGTCTCAACGTGAGTGCCGTATTTGTTTTTAACAATAACAAAATGCATGGCCCGATTTAGAGTTCTTTTCTTCTAGGAGAGAATTGTAGCATGTAGGAAACTTACTATCACTAATTAGAGACCCGAACATAGGCACCACATTAATTCTCAGCAAACGTACTAGAAGAAAAAGATAAATCCTAGAAAGTTTCACAATAATTAGAAGCATATGGCCTTCAGTTTGGTAGACTCAAATAATCATATCGATAATAGCCATTGGATCCACTACTACAAAAAAGAACTTGCGCAGCGTTGTCTAAATGGGCTCCGTGGCGGGCACAGTTTTTGCCCGCCACTGTTATTCGGTGGCCGGCCTGCAGCGGCCGGCCACCGAAGCGCCCGCTGCGGTTAATCTTCTTTAACCGCAGCGGGCTTCCTTATATGCCCGCTTCGGTTAATGATTAACCGCAGCGGGCGGCGTAACGTGCCCGCTGCAGTTAAATAAGATTAACCGCAGCGGGCTCCTTACGTTGCCCGCTTCGGTTATTCCTCGCTATTTAAGCAGCCGCCGCCAGCAGAACGGAACCCGATCATCTTCTTCCTCTAGACCAAAAACGGGGGAAGAAGTTTTGCCGAATTTTTGTCCCAAATAACTTGTTTTTGAGGTTTATTTGTTTGATTTGGAGGAGAAGTACTCCACAAGAGGTACCTAGATGATCTCCACCCTCTTTCCCCTCTCTTTTTCTCTCTTTTTAGCCTCCCTTTTAGATCTAGTTTCATGTAGGAGAGAGAAAACTGGTATTTGTTTCTCTAAGTTCATCATGGATGCGTTAATTTTATTTGCCGTCGTTATTAATTCTGTCCCTAGATTTAACATAAATATAATAAATTATTATGTTTTCTAATTCATCTTTGTTTTGTGATTCATGATGTGTGTAATTAATTAAGGATCACAGGTACGATGGACCGGTCGGAATGGATGTATAAGATCAATAGAGTACTTGATGTGCGGTATATCGTTGAAGTGAGAAAGTTTATTGCCGTTGCGAAAGCTGACCGTGAGAGATCGAACCAGACGACAATCATATGTCCATGTCATCGTTGCAAGAATCTGACCGCCTTCAAAGACGAAGGCACAATGCAATCTCATTTGATTCGTTTTGGTTTCATGGATGATTACACGGTGTGGACTCATCATGGCGAGAGATTCGATCCGAGTGTTGGGGCAGCATCTGGAGTAAGCTCAGCGTCGACGACGATGGTGAACCAAGATCCTGGAGCGCACGTCTCATCAGCAACAGTAGCGCCTGCCTTCAGTGACAGTAGTGCTCATGACCACATTGCTGTGGAGGCGGATGTACTCCAGGATATGACAGATGAGGGTGGTGGAGATGTTGAGGACGCTACGGTGCAGGACCCTATGGATGTGCAGCTGTTTCAGGATTTACTCAACCACATCGACGAAGACGACGTCGTGTATGGCTCCCCGAAGTGGCTCGAAAATTTCAGAGAGATGAAGCAGGCGTCACTTGATCCTTTATATAAGGACGGTGAGGAATGTCCGAAGGATTGCACGGTGCCCTGTTTCAACCTCCACATGTTGATGATGAAGGCTCGGCATGGGTGGTCAGACAGTAGCTTTGATGAGCTGTTAGGTTACCTTGCTAAAACATTCCCGACGAGTAACAAGATTCCAGCAAATACGTATCGGGCGAAGAAGCTTATCCGGCCAGTGGCGATGAAGCTTAGAAAGTTCGATGCCTGCCCTAACCACTGCATCCTCTATCGGGGCACAAAGTATGAGAATTTGACGAGCTGTCCGCACTATGGCGCTAGTCGCTACAAGAGAAATGCTGGCTGTCGCGTGGATGCAGACGACGATGAGGCCTTGCGAGGTGGTCAGAGGAAGAAGAAGAAGGGTGTCAAGAAGAGCAGTGTTGCAGCCAATCGCATCTCGGCTCATCAGCAGTACAAGGAAGAAGAGGGTTACACGTTGAGAAGTCCGGCACTGTCGGTGTGGTACATGCCAGTGATCGACCGCCTCCGTGCGCTATTTGGGAACCCAGAGGACGCGAAGCTCATGTCCTGGCATGCATCAGCTGACCGCTTGAAGGACGATGGCATGCTGCGGCACCCCTCCGATGGCCAGCAGTGGAAAGATTTCGACAAGGCCTACCTGCAATTTGGCAAAGATCCCAGGAACATTCGGTTCGCGCTGAGCACCGATGGGATGAATCCGTTCGGCGAGCTGTGCCGCTCCCACAGCACATGGCCGGTCGTACTGACCATCTACAACCTACCTCCCCATCTGTGTCAGAGGCGCAGGTATCTTCTGTTGACCATGCTTATCTCGGGACCGAAGCAGCCCGGCAACGATATCGATGTTTTCCTCGAGCCAGTAATGGAGGAAATGAAGGAGCTATTTGATGTTGGGGTCGAGATGGTGGATGCGTCCCTCAAGGAGAAGTTCACCCTAAAAGCCATCATCTTTGTCACCATCACCGACTACCCCGGCCTCTTCTCACTGTCGGGGCAGATCAAAGGGAAGACCGGCTGCGTAATGTGCATTGACGAGACATGCTACACTTACCTCAAGGGATCGAACAAGATGGTCTACATGAGGCACAGGCGGTTCCTTGCGAAAAGGCACAGATATAGAAGAATTGTCATGAATCAATTATTCGATGATCAGGGCGAGCCACAGGGTGAACCACCGGCGCAGACTAGTTGGGGGCCAAAGGTGTATGAGATGGTGAAGGATATTGATCAGATCGAGTTTGGGAAGAAGAAGAAGCCACCAGAGGAGGGGACAAAACAAACGAGGAAGCGAAAGCGAGACACGATGGATGAAGCATCGCAGGTCCCCTCTGTTCCTTTCAAGAAGAGGTCGATTTTCTTCGAGTACCTGTCATATTGGAAGACACTGAAAACACCCCATGCCATCGACTGTATGCATCTCGAGAAGAACGTCTTTGATAGCACGATCGGTGTCCTGTTGGACATCCCGGGAAAGACGAAGAATTGTCTGAAGTCATGGATGGATCTTCTCAACCAGGGCATCAGACAGGACCTTCACCCTGGGTCACCTCATAATGGTAAAGTCGATCTTCCAGGTGCGGCCTACAACCTAAGGCATGGCGAGAAGACTGCTATGCTCAACCTTCTTAGGGGTATCAAGGTGCCGACCGGTTTCTCTTCCAACATTAAGAGCCTTGTCTCCTTGAAAGACCTCACATTAACTGGCTACAACGCACATGACTGCCACATCATGCTGACGGTGTTCCTTCCAATTGTGATAAGGGTTATCGGTCCAGAGTATGTGAAGATGGTGGTCACTCGGATATCATACTTCTTTAACCGCATCACGCAGAAGGTCATCGGTAAGGCTCACCTCCTTGCCCTTAGGGACTTCATCGCGGAGACCCTTTGCCAGCTTGAGATGTGTTTTCCCCCATCATATTTTGATATTATGGTACACCTGATGATGCACATGGTGGATCAGATCGAGCAACTAGGCCCCGTGTACCTACACGAGATGTGGACGTACGAGCGGTTCATGTCCACCCTCAACAGATATGTTCATAACCGTGCTCACCCAGAGGGCTCTATGATCGAGGCGTACACAACCGAAGAGGCAGTGAACTGGTGTATGAGGTACATAAAAGATGGGAGGGCGATTGGGTTGCCTGTCCATCAGCATGAGGGCAGAACCGCGGGCATGGGGTGCACGGGCCGAAAAGTTCGCACGGATATACCATACAAGGAGATTGAACAAGCTCATTACAGCATCCTTCATCAATTGATGAGCATGGAGAAATATGTCGAGAGGCACATAGAAGAGATCCGCGCCGCTAATGACGGACAACGCACAGAGGCATGGGTCCAGAATGAGCACATGAACAGTTTCTTAGATTGGCTCAAAGAGCAACACGTACCCCTAGAAAGATGCCCTGATGATGAAGATACGGAGACCATGCAGAAGCTTCTGCAAGGCCCGTCAAGCCAAATCACGACGTGGCAAGGGTACGATGTGAAGGGGTACAGGTTCCACACGAAAGAGAAGGACAAGAAGAGCGCGGCACAGAACTGCGGTGTTCGATATGAGGGCGTCGACGAGGCCACAAACACGAGGACGCAATACTATGGCCAGATCGAAGAAATATGGGAACTTGACTATGGCAAGGACGTATGCGTAACCGTCTTCCGGTGCCACTGGGTAAACCGCAAAGCGGTTGCGGTCGACAGTTTTGGGTTAACCACCGTGAACCTCAAAAGTATCTGGTACAAAGATGACCAATGGGTACTTGCAACCAATGTCGCGCAAGTGGCCTACTATATCTATCCGGAGGACCCAAAGAGGCATGTGGTCGTGTCAGGAAAGCAGCGGATTGTTGGAGCTGATGGGGTCCAAAGCCCACAACAATACAACAACTATGCAGAGCTCCAACTTTTTACCGATTTTGCAAAGAAGATCAAGGCCGTCGAGGACCGTTGCAACAAGAGCGGTATCAAGCCCTGGGCCCGTCCCGATGGTGAGAAGCGGTCCGTGAAAGCGCCAACACCAAAATGAGATGTTATATGCCACACGTCTATGTAATAAAGTAGTGGACAAAAGTTATGTAATAACATTGGAGACAAGTTTTGTAATAGATTATTGTTACTGACTTATTAATAAGTTAATATTATTAATAACAAATTTTGTAACAGATTATTGTTAACATTATTAATAACATTTTTAACAATAACCGTAGCGGGCGTCTTAAAATGCCCGCTGCGGTTATTCGGTTTAACCGCAGCGGGCATTTTTAGGTCGCCCGCTGCGGTTAAACGCTGCCTATAAAAACCCACAACCCCGAAGGGCACTTTAGTCCTTCGCACATCGTCCTAGGAACCCCGAAGGGCTGCCGAATTTGTCCAGCGCCGCCGACCTCCTCCGCCATCGCTGTTGCCGCCGCCCCTGTCCTCCTCACCCGTTCCCGTAGTTGTTCCCCTGCTCGCCCTCAAGCCACGCCCCTGGAGCCGGAGCCACCGGAGCCGCTGCCGGAGCCCTAGCGCCGCCGGAGTCGGAGCCGGAGCCACGCCTTGAGCACGCCACGACCACGCAGAGCCACTCGACCGCGACCACGTCAGAGCCACGCCACGCTGCCGAAGCCGGAGCCGCACCGGGAACCCTAGCTCCGACCTCCTCCACCGACCTGAGGAGATGTACGCATTGTCTTCCTTGCTTGCTCCGGCTTATACATTGTCAACTGTGACTGATGCTTGGCTTCTAAAAGATTTTAATCTCATTTTGGTGGCTTCATTCAGTTATGCCTTAGTTCATTCAGTTTGGTATATGTTCATTCAGTTATGCCTTAGTTCATTCAGTTTGGTATATGACATGGTTATGCCTTAGTTCATTCAGTTATGCCTTAGTTCATTCAGTTTGGTATATGACATGGTTATGCCTTAGTTCATTCAGTTATGCCTTAGTTCATTCAGTTTGGTATATGTTCATTCAGTTTGGTATATGTTCATTCAGTTATGCTTTAGTTCATTTAGTTTGGGATATGTTCATTCAGTTATGCTTTAGTTCATTCAGTTTGGTATATGTTCATTCAGTTTGGTATATGTTCATTCAGTTATGCCTTAGTTCATTCAGATTGGGATATGTTCATTCAATTTGGTATATGTTCATTCAGATTGGGATATGTTCATTCAGTTTGGTATATGTTCATTCAGTTATGCTTTAGTTCATTTAGTTTGGGATATGTTCATTCAATTATGCTTTAGTTCATTCAGTTTGGTATATGTTCATTCAGTTTGGTATATGTTCATTCAGTTATGCCTTAGTTCATTCAGATTGGGATATGTTCATTCAGTTTGGTATATGTTCATTCAGTTTGGTATATGTTAATTCGGTTATGCCTTAGTTCATTCAGATTATGCCTTAGTTCATTCAGATTATGCCTTAGTTCATTCATTTGGGATATGTTCATTTAGTTATGCTTTAGTTCATTCAGTTTGGTATATGACATGGTCTCTATATATGTTCATTCAGTAATGTTTTTGGGTTATGCTTTTTTTTCCTGCCGATGATGCAATTTGATGCATTTTTACACTATATGCATTTGCCACTACCTATGATGCCCTGTGATGCTACTGCACGTATATGCTGCCTATGATGCCTTTACTCCTACTCTTCTAAACTACTACTAGTCCTCTGTTCTACTACTCTTTGTAGTAGTAGTACTCACTCCCTGTACTACTCCTCTCTCCCTGTACTAGTCCTCTCTTCTACTACTGTACTACTCCTCTGTCCTACTCCTCTCTACACTACTCCTCTCTATAACTGGATAACTGAATGAACATATACAGACATCATGTCATCTACCAAACTGAATGAACTAAGGCATAACTGAATGTCCCTACTCCTCTCTATACTACTCTCCACTCCCTATACTACTCCCTACTCCTCTCTCCCTGTACTACTCCTCTCTCCCTGTACTACTCCTCTCTCCCTACTATGGCATTTGAATTGATGTTTTTTTTCGAACTTGTAAGCTGAGGTAGTGACAAATGCGATGATGTGACCCCTTCTATCTATGCTGAGGCAGCGGCGATGATGATCAATTGCCCCCTACTTTCTATGCTGAGTCAGCTGCTAGACTAGGATAGCTTGTATTTTACAAGTAACCAGTTTAGCAGTGACGTGTTGACCTAGGGGCAAATCTGAGCCAAAAACTTATACGTGTCATTTTTTATTCAAAAGCTTTGAACTGATCATATTATATACGCGTTTGTGTATATGTAGAATTGAAATGGTAGAAGACAAAACAAACGAATGGAGGAACCCTACCCCTAGCTCCTCGTCAACCAGCTTGATGAGTAAGGTGTCCGTGACTCCACCGCCGAAGAAGCAGCATACAGAGGTGGACAATGATCCGACGTACGAACCGGGGGCGGACGAAGCACATAGTCACGACCTCGAGGTTTACGCAACACGCTGGCTTTCTAACATGTACAATGATGCGTTGTCCGTCTTTAGCAAAAAACTAAAGGCAAGAGACTCTTGTCAACAGCTGCCGATTGTGCCTCGTCAGCTCGAGTTCAGGGACGAAGACGCGGTCAGGTAGGAAGAAGCCCCCGCTCCCTCTACGGCAACCTCTTCATCCAAATCTAAGGGCCAGAAGAGGGTGAGGGGACAACACGGGAGGCACAAGTTGGACAAAGCAAATGAGGTGCATGTCATCGATGCGGTGGGGCCAGAGGGAAACCCAATAGCTCCAGATACAGTCATTGGCAAGTTCAGCAATCAAGTGAATGGGGGTCACTTGGCCCAACTGGCACGACGTCCCTGCTGACATATAAAATAATGTATGGGGTGAGGTGACAAGGAGATTCAGATATCCGCCCTCAGCTGACATGGAGAAGTGCCAGGAGTGGGCTTTGCACGTGGCGTCGACTGCGCTTCGCAACTTCAGGTCCATGCTGACCAGAAATTACCTAAAGAAGGGGAAGTCGCCACTGCTGAAGTACAATATGGTCAAGGCACACATGTGGGACGCTTTCTGCGAAATGAGAAAGACGCAAGAAGCAGAGGAAAAGAGCGCTAAGTTCAGTGAGCTCGCGAAGAGGAACAAGAATCCTCACCACTTGGGCATGACTGGCTTTGCCGGTCAGAGGACCAAGTGGCAGCAAGAAGAACAAGCAAGACAGGCTCCCGGGGTTCCAGATCCGTATGAGGGCATCGACCCAAGGGCAAAGGACTACATGAGGGCCCGCATTCCAAAGAGGCTGAAGCCCGGGGCGACCAAGTTTAACGAGCCCCACCTCGAGGACGTCGAGAAGACTTTGATGGAGAAAGCAAAGCTTAAGGACAGCATCGTGGTCCGCCGGGGGCACGACTTGCTCACCGAGGTCCTGGGAACCCCCGAGCACCGCGGCCGTGTTTGTGGTGTCGGGTCAAAGATGAGCTGGAAGTCGGTTGAGTCGTGGCAATCCGACGCGGCCACATACAAGTCCAGGCAGAGGTATAAAGATGAGCTATATAAGGAGGGCTTCAATGAAGGTATGGCTGAAATGATCAAAAGCTCAATAAAGGAAGCCTTCATGAGCAACGACCCGGAGATGGTCGCGATGAGGTCGAAGATGTTTGATCACCATGGGCTGCCCAATCCTCAAGCAAAGGAAAAGAAAGCCTTACTGCCGATGAATGAGGATCGCCCAAGGGTCTCGAACGAGGACTTCAAGGAAAACCAGCACGTCCAACTCCTCATCCCGTTCGGAAGGTCCAAGAAGATGGTGGTGGCCGAGGGATGCATTCTTGCACCCCACGATATTCACGACTTCAACAAAGACAACATCCCTGAAGACTATGTGGTCGTGAGCCCGTTATGGCACGTTCTCGACCAGGAACATTTTGAATTGGACCATCCCAACCTACAAACGGCCAGACACCTAGGGCAGGCACTTGGATTGGAAGTCCTATGGAACCGCGAGGACATCGAGATCATTGGTCGGACGCCAACTCCAACGCCGACACCAGCATCACAACCATCAGCCGCCGGATCTTGTCCTCCGGAAGATCTAGATCACGACAGTGATGATGACGAAGAAAAGGGCGGGGACAAGGGCAAGGGAAATGACAAAGGAGAAGGCGGTAGCGAAGGTGGGGACAAGGAAAAGGTAGAAGGTGATGGCGGGGAAAAGGAAAAGGGCACTGACATGGGAACTGTGTCTCCCCCGCCTCCAAATAGTCCGCCGATCGGCCCGGTCAATGAGGCAAGAAGCTCAGAAGCCGGTAAGGGCGACAACACGACAAGCCAGCCAAGCACGAACGAGCAACAGGGAGGCACGACGGGGGAGGCAACAGGGACGAAGACACCTCCCCCGTCAACCACAAGCCAATGTCCTCCCCCGCCCACCAAGAATCCAAGAATGTCCACCGACAAGCTCCCGTACACGCTCACGTTCGAAAGGTATGGTAACATTGAGCATAATACCACGTCCATAGTATATATGCTACTAACATCCCTATCCATCGTTTGCCAGGCCTGAAACTGCCCTGGCCACTATGTGTGCGGGAAGTTCATGATTCCCAAGGCCCAGCTCATCGACGAGGAAAAGTGGGATACAAGGAGGTTCCATCTATGGTACATGGAAGCTGCAAAAGCCGGGATGTCAAGTTTTAACGTCAAGATTCCCACGGAGTACTTCCACTTGGCCGCTGGTAACGAAATGCACCTACCCGTCGACTTTAGCGACATGTACAACCTGATGCGAGAAGAAGACCTGGACATCGTTCAAATCACCCTATTCACACTGTAAGCGATGAATGCAACTTCCACAGATCACTACATTCGTATTTTCCATAGTTCTATACTTATTATGTCACGATGACTTGTCCGTGCAGCATGACGGTCACTGTAAGTAATAAAAAGACACGTCCTGTACTCTACCTCTCTCCTGCACATATTGCTGAAAGAGTCATCAAGGGTTTCGAGATCACTGATCCGGAGATGACAGTTCGACAGCGAGAGAAGAAATATGAAGAAAATATGAAAGCCGAGAAGACTAAGTTGAAAAATTACATACTAGAATGCATGAAGAAGATCAAGCCGGATGGGCCAGAGTGTATAATGGCTGCCTATCACTTTGGGTAAGTCAAATACATATACGTACACCTAAGTCGCTAGCATATCATGCCTTCTCGCCGTCATAAACTCTATTTTGTTGCAATGGTGCAGCCAGGGCCTCGTGGTTGGCCACTGGGTCGCTTTTATAATATACCCTCAAGATGGCAGGGCCTGTGTGTTTGACTCCTTGAGCGTACCAAACAAGCAAGGGTACAAGGCATTTGAAGATTGTCTGAAAAAGTAAGTCATCCAGCTTTTTCATCAGTTACGGTTACCATACGTTTTTAAATGGTGGCTAAAACTATTATATTTCGTACAGCGCTTATAAGGAATACCAAAAGGTGCCTGGATTCTGGGACCGAAGAACTCAAAAGTTCAAGGACAAGAATAGGTACCACCTCAAAATCCGACGAGATTTCTCGGTAAGTATTTCAAAGGTTCAATTCATGTTTCATACATATATATGGGTTCTAATGCTTGTGTATCAATCGTGCAGTGCGCCAAACAGCCACTAGGATCGAAGACATGTGGCTTGTACACATGCGAGTTTCTAAGGGAAAGCAAGGAGTACACCAATAGCTGGAAGAAGCTCAAGGAATGTGTCAAGTATTGGGGAGAGCAGCAGAGCCGCAGGATGTGCTTTAAACAAGTCAAGGCGGACATATGCAAGTTTGTAATGGAGAAATAATGCATTCTCGAAGGAGAAACGTTCTTCGACAACGAATCCGAGCTGGCGTTGCTACCCCAATACGAGAAGCTCCGCAAATGGAACACAATGCCTCGTCCGACAGATTACGCTCATCAAGTTGAACTATGAATTGTAATTTGAATTTGAAATCAACTAAGTCAATGTGTATATGATGACAACAAACAACTAAGTGACTTTGTATGTTATGTCCAGATGGATTATATGTGTGTATATATATCTCTGTTAGAAATCTGGAATTATGTTAGAAATCTGGAATTCTGGAATTATTTGAAAACTGCATTTGATTTGAATTCATATCTTGCTGGCTGTATTATTTATTTTTTTAATCCAAAATTAATAACCGTGGCGGGCAACATAAGTAGCCCGCTTTGGTTAATAGCAGTTACCGCAGCGGGCTACCTAAATCGACCGCTGCGGTTAATAAACTACCGCAGCGGGCGCTTTAGGTTACCCGCTGCGGTAAATGCTATTAACCGCAGCGGGCTATTTATGTTGCCCGCTGCGGTTGAGGCTTTTACCACAGCGGGCAACAGCGCCCGCTGCGGTAATGACCACGATTAACCGTGGCCTTAGCACCGCAGCGGACGCTGTTGCCCGCTGCGGTAAAGCCAAAACGCCCGCTGCGGTTAAGTTTTGTGCAGTAGTGATCTACTATAGTTTATTAAAAAATTACCCACCATTGCCATTATAAAAGATACATAAAGTAACCCCCTAATGTTTCACTGTCAGTTGCCTGCAGTACTGCGATAAAACTAGCATTCAAAATTGTTTTAACCTCCAGGTTGACATATGACCCGATAGTAAATATAATAGTGATTAACACTCCTGGATCATAAGCTGGCTGGCGGTGAAAACAGTTCTCACTACTTAGTTTTTGACCCACTACCACCACACACTTACAAGTCAGAGGTGGTAAAAATTTTCACCGCTATTTTTTATGGTAGATGGATGCAGTGGCCATTTGAGAGTTGGCAGTGGAAAAATTGCTATCACCATCCGATAGAGCGGCGGTTTTTCACCGCCGGATCATGATAATGATTTTTATCACTAGATCCATGAGAAATTCATCTCCACTTACCATGATCCGTTGGTGAATACGGTTTCCACCGGTTTTTGTCATATGATCTGATGGTGCAAACGCTAGAAGCAAAATCCATTTTCCTTCTTCTTTATCACTCGCTCTAATTCTCTACCCATGACTAAAGCTTCCTTCACAATTATTGTGTCCGTTTCCACCAGGTTCACTGCAAGAATTGTGGCTTTACATGACGAATTACTTGTGGTCACAGATGCTTAAAAATACGTCACGGTTAACTCATCAAAACCGTCATGTATCTCACGTCATACATTTGTTGAACCAAATTGGGCCGTCATAGATTGACATTCAGGTTCGTCATGGAATCCTGGGAAATCCATTTAGCCCAGTCTAGGCCCGATAGTGTGTGACAAAACTGACCGTCATAGTCATCCGCCACTTGGGCTGATATGTAGGACTTTTTTTTCACAGATTCTATTTTCCATATGTAAGTGTGTCATATGTTCGATTACCAAAATTGAACTCCGCAGATTATACGATGAAAATCACATATATCCCAACAATTTGGTTAACTCAATTTTCAATACATTAAAATAACACATGTTCTGATCATCATAAAACTTTAAGGAAACAAAAAAAGGTCATTGACAACCTTCACATCTATTACAATAGCAGTCTGAACAATCAGTGCATAAGCTAGATTTTTTTTCTATAGTGGTTCCCCCTAAAAATCCACTCCATCAGGTTCCTGGTCTTTGTACTTGTCTCCCTGGAAATACATATGGGCAATATTAACTCAAATGTAGGCAAAGTAAACAAATGTATAGAAAACTACAATAGTAATTATCCCTAGTACAACTCATCCCTTGTAAGTATACATATGGGCAATATTAACTCAAATGTAGACAAATGTATAGAAAATCAACGTTGCTCGTGGAGGCTCTCAATCTCAAAGGATGCACACCACTTATTCTAAGGTTGCTCTTTATATCTCTTGCTTGTTCCTTTGCTTTACTGTCCGATGAGGCAACTCTAGGGTCCATCAGAGAGATCCATGAGCACATCTTTCAACTCATACATATAGTAAAATATTAAGATCCGATGGACCCTAGGGTCCAACTTGCTTTTCTAGGGTCCAACTTGATTTTCTCTTGATTAATGGTGTCAACTTGATACATACATAGTAAATTTATCTTTGAAGAAATAAATTAGTATCAGTTTGTGTGGTGGCTTCGTTAGCAGCCACGCACTGAAAAGTTGGTGTTGATTAAGAACAGGGACCAAGATAGCGGTGGGGCGGGAGGGGCTCAAGCCCCTCCTACCGCTACAGAGTATGTGAAATTCCTATAGTATCCTGTTAAAATTTTAGTTTTAAATATATAAGGTAGGAGGGGCTGAGATTGTAGATGTACAAGGTAGGAGAGGCTAGAATTTATTAGGGGTAGAAGATGTTCACTTTAGTTAATTAGACAAGCAATCCAATAGACACAGAGAATTATCCAGGTAGAAGGGGCTAGAATTTATTGGGGGTAGAAGATATTATCTTTTGTTAATTAGACAAGCAATCCAATAGAGACAGAGAATTATCCAGCTAAGCCAGAAGACTCAATCCTAACTTCTCAGTTCACAGTCCACCACCCCAACCCATCCCTATGGGTGTTCCTTCCCCGCGCCCCAATCCATCTTTATAGAGTGTTCTTTCCCCTTCACGCGACGTCACACAGTTCTTAATGGGCGACAGACGCGACTATGTCGTGACGCGACCAACGGACCATCGGCTCCTGGGTGCGGCTGTGCGGGGGCAAACCAGCGGGGCCATGATCGGCGACCGACGGGCAGCCAGGCCTAGTCGCGATGTTGAGCGACGCGGCAAGCTGCGAGCGTGAAACCAGGTGTGGCAGCCAATGGATGAGCTGTCTGACACAGTGGGCATAGTGGCAAGGAGCCAGGTGCAGCAAGCGAACGAGCATTGGTGGCAGGACCAGCGGGCAAGGAGCTAGGCGCAGCGCTGGTGGACGAGGGCACGCCACAGTCTGTAGCAGGCTCCAAGTATCCAGACGAGTAGGCGACTTTTATTTTGAATTTCAGCGTCAACTTTTATTCAGCCCCTCCTAAATTTTTTATAGCTTCATCCCTGATTAAGAACAATAGCATCACTACAAGGAATATGGTGATCTGTGACAGAATTTCGGTGATGGATTTTTTGTCACAGCTACACATGGACTGCTTAAAGCCTAGTGTCGAGCCCGCTATCTGTGACAGAATTCTAAAAACCATCACGAAGTGACACTGGAACCAAATCTGGGCCCAAATTCTATGACATAATTTTTTAAACTGTCACGATTTGGTAAATTTGATGACAGAATTTTTGCAAGTGTCACGACTTCACATTCGATCCAACTTTGGGCCAGGACCGTCTGGTGGGCCTTCACCGCAATTGATCCAACTACAAACGGCTTGCTTCAAAAAAAGGCGCGACCGGTGTGAGTCAAGCCTGAGACTTGATGCATCCCACGCCCCAAGCCTTACCACTGCACTATGCCTTCTCATATGTTAAGAACCAGATATGAATTTTATTATATAGTTGTAGTTCGTTATTAACTGTTATATTCTTATAGTCTTTTTTACCTATATCCCTCCATTAGCCGCCGCCACACTCCACCTCGCCGCCGCCCCACTCCACATCGCGGTCACGCCCCAGTCCACCTTGCCGCCGCCCCAATCCACCTCGCTCTGTCGCGCGCCCAAGTCCACCTCGCCATCGCACCCTTGTCCACCTCACCGTCGCACCCTTGTCCACCTCGCCGTCGCTCCACTCCACGTCGTCGTCACACCCCAGTCTACCTCACTAGCCGTCCCCACCCCACGCCATGGTGAGGAGAGGTCTCCACCAACGGTGACTCGTGCCACGACCAGGAGCATGGACGCTCACCGCCACGCTGATGGTGACGGCGCGCATGTTGCGCGGCGGGCCACTGACAGAGGTCGCTCTCCATCGTCCCTTCCTTCAAGGTGACACCCTAACCGCCGCCAGTTGCCTTGTTTCAAGGTGTCCAACTTCTCTCTTTGATTTTCTCTTGTACTGTGCATGTTCAGATGGATAGAAGTTGGGTGTACAACACACTATTTTCTACTCAATATGTCAATGGTGTCAGAGAATTTATGGATTTTGTCAAAGTTAAATATGCTCAGGATCATACAATTCCTTGCCCATGCACTAAATGCCTTAATCAGAAGTACCTGCATCAGCCTAATGTGAAGAATCACATTTTGATGAATGGCATGGATTGTACTTATACTCGATGGGTACATCATGGAGAGGACATTAGTGTACAGGTGAATGAAGACCATGATCCTATTCCTATTGAGATATGCCCTGCTCCTGTGAATGACACTAATGAGGATGTTGGTGTGGCTGAGAACGACAACGATGTTCGTGATCGGTTCAACGGTTTACTTAGGGACCTACAAAATGCAGAAGGGCATGGTAAACAGGGAGGTACCGAATCTGAAAATGGAAATAATGGTGGAAACAATGATGATGGAAACAATGTTGGAAACAATATTCCAAAGAAGGCCTCTTATCTTGAAGAACTGTTAAAGGAGGCTAAGCGTCAGCTTTATCCCGGTTGTTCCAAATTTTCAAGGTTATCATTTGTGATTAAGATGCTTCATATGAAGTCATTTCATAGGGTTACCAACACTGCATTTTCTGCATTCTTGAACTTTCTAGCTAATGCATTCCTAGAGTTTAATACACTACCAAGATCATATGAAGAAGCAAAGAAACTGATAAAGGAATTAGGTCTTGGATATGATTCTATCCATGTGTGCTACAACAACTGCATTCTATTTCGAAAGAAGTATGAGCATTATGACAATTGCCTAGTTTGTGGTTTGTCAAGATGGAAAGACCCAAAGAGGAAGAAGCTTCCACATAAAGTGTTGCGGCATTTTCCATTGGTGCCAAGGCTACAGAGGTTATTTGTAACCAAGGAGGGTTCAGAATCAGCACAATGGCACAAGTTAAAGAGACAACCTAGTGATAAGGTAATGAGTCATCCAGTTGATGGTGAGGCTTGGCAAGATTTTGACCGGCAATATCCATATTTTGCTAAGGAAGCTAGAAACCTGAGGCTTGGGTTAGCTACAAATGGATTCAATCCTTTTGGCAATTGTAACACAATGTACAGCATGTTGCTTGTCTTTGTTGTGCCCTACAATCTTCCACCTTGGGCATGCATGGAGCAGTCCAATCTAATGATGGCTCTATTGATTCCAGGTCCGTCTTCGCCGGGGAAAGACTTTGATTTATTTTTACAGCCTCTTATTGAAGAATTGATTGACCTTTGGAAGGGTGTGTATACTCATGATGCCATTCTGGACAAAGAGTTCAAACTTCGTGTGGCAGTGCTATGGGGCATTCATGATTACCCAGTTCTGTCTACTTTGTCAGGGCGTACCATGAAAAGCTATTTTGCTTGCTTTCACTGTGACAAGAATCCTCTCTCTTATGCGCTAAGGAATAAAATTGCATATATTGGACACTACCATTTCCTGCCAGAGGGACATAGTTTACGGAAGAACAATGAATACACTGGGCTTCATGGAACCAATGATCCGCCAAGTAAATTTACACAAGAAGAGCTAGAAGCAGAATTAGAGAAGGTAAGACATGTCAAACCTAGGATCAAGAAAAAGGAGCAGAGCAGGAAAAGGAAGTGTTCTACCTTGGGTAGTGACAAAACTGCAAATGTGAAAATTTGGAGCAGGAGAGTTAGTCTGTGGGATTCGGAGTATTGGAAACATTTAAAGGTTAGACATAATCTTGATGTCATGCACATTGAGAAGAACATATGCCAGAGCTTGGTTGGCACAATTCTTGAAATAAATGGGAAGTCAAAGGACACAACAAATGCTAGGCTTGACTGTAGTGACTTAGGTATTAAAGAAAAATTGCAGCTCATAGATGAAGATGATACTTCTGAGATGCCTAGAGCTAGATACAATTTGTCTAAACCCACAAGGCTGCCTTTTGTAAATTTATAGAGGAGTTGAAGTTTCCAGATGTCTATGCTTCAAACATATCAAGATGTGTTAATGCTGATGGAAGCAAGTTGCAAGGCCTGAAACACATGATTGTCATATTCTTTTGCAAAGAATCTTAGATGCTGGTTTACGAGGCTTTGTTGACAAGGATATATATGTAGCAGTTGTTGAGCTGGGAAACTTCTTTACGAAATTGTGTAGCAAAACTCTGAACAAGGATGTGTTAGTTGCAATGAATGAACAAATTCCTGAAATATTGTGCAAACTTGAGAAATTTTTTCCCCTGACTCTTTTTTATGTCATGTGACACCTTCCTGTGCATCTGCCTGATGAGGCGCTGCTCCGAGGTCCTATGCAGTATGGGGGGATGTACCCTGTTAAAAGGCGGTTGTACACTTTGAAGCACTATGTCAGAAATAAGGCAAGACCAGAAGGTTCCATTGCAGAGGCATATATTGTAGAAGAATGCCTAACATTTTGCTCCAAGTACTTGGATGATGTTGAAACAAGATTTAATAGAGTACCTAGAAATGTTGGGTTCTCCAATGAGGAAGCCTATGGTGCAGATGTGTTTGGGCATGGATTGAGATTTACCTCAGCACCAGAATTAATATATGATGATGGTGGATTATATCAAATGGGGTGGTATGTGCTGAACAACTGCAGTCAAGTTGAGGACTATATCAAGTATGTTATCACTTATGTACTGTTCTACATGCTCCATTCCTCTTGTTCATATGTGCCACTTTTTGACATTTGTTATGTTTTTACAGGGACTTTAGGGCTGAATTAATGGAGAGTGAAGGGGTGTCTAACATTGAAAAAACACTTCGCCATGGATTCCAGACATGGTTCAGAAACCTGGTAAGATTTCATTCAGTGTCTTTTACAACATTGATATTCATTCTACTAATGTTTATTGTCCTATGTGGTCTGCCAGATGCTGAGAAAGAATATAGATGAGGAAATGGTAGATGATGATGTCTTCTCCTTGGCTTGTGGTCCTATGCTAAGAATCAACAAATACAAGTCATGTATAGTTAATGGGGGTGCGGTTTAACATGATTGACCGTGATCATAATAAGAAAACTCAGAATAGTGGAGTAATGTCACTAGGCACACATAACTCTAACCTCATTGAGTTTTATGGAAACATAAAAGAGATCATCCAGTTAGAATATGGTGGTGATGACAGGTCAGTTGTTCTGTTCAAATGTGAGTTTTATGGAAACATAAAAGAGATCATCTAGTTAGAATATAGTGGTGATGATAGGTCAGTTGTTCTGTTCAAATGTGATTGGTATAAACTGGATGGGAGAAATGCTCTGAAAGATGATGGGTTCTATAAAAGCATCAATGTTGGAAGTGTATGGTACAAAAATGATTCTTTCATTCTAGCTACTCACGCTATAAAAGGTGTTTTTTCCAGATACAAGATTTGGTAAAAATTGGCAAGTTGTCCAAACATTTGACCATAGACATCTATACAATGTCAGTGAAACTTGTGTACCATTTGATGGTCCTGCATATGAAGAGGAAAATTGTGTTGAGGATCAAGTCGAGGTTATTAGCCGATCAGAAGTCGTTGTTGAACCAACACTAGAGATGCTTTTACTAGAGATAATGAAATAGGGAAAAGGTTTAAAGCTTTTGAGATTTCTTGTTTGAGGAAGGAAAGGCCAACCCTTGTACATGAAAGTGACCGTGAATCTGAAGACGAAGTTTTCAATGACACATTGGAAGAGTACTGCAGTGAGGAAGATGGAGAAGGTTTGCTTGAAGTGGACAACGATGATGAGTAGTTGTTTTTTCTTTGGTTTTAGCCCTTGTTACATTTTAAATAGTGTGCACAACGTGTGTTGTGAACTATTTCTGGAACTATGAGTCTAGTTTGTGAATTATGCATGGTTCTTGTCAACTATGTGATGTGATCTTGTGAACTATTGGAAGATGATATGTCAAAACCTGTAAATGTCATTGCACATATGTCCCACATACCACATATGTTTGCAAAGTGTTGTTCAAACTTGAAATACCAGCACATATATTTGCAATAGTGCATAGCATCTTACACATGATGACACAAACTACAACTTACAATCTACTATCACTTCCAAATTGTGGCACAAAAGAGACCAATCAGAAGACCGGCCTACAAGCAACGTCGCAACAAAAGAAAAATCCACTAGAATCTGCCACTTGATAACATCTACTTTCTTCTTGTTCTCCACTTCATGCATTGGCACACCTTTATTCTTATTCATGTTCTCCACTTCAACTACAAGACTATCAACCTTTTGCTTCAGTGTGTTCACTTCTTGCTACAAATCGACATCTTCTTCTTCACGTCGCTTCACTGCCCATCTTTGATACTGCTCCTCTGACCTTATGAATCGACAGGTAGTAGGATCATCCTGCGTAGAATTGTGGACAATGTGAAACACAAGGTTCATCCTGCATTGAATCAGAGCAATTTAGAAAACAAAGTGGAAAAACTTTGCCCACAAGGGCTCGAACTGTGGACCTCGAGTGTCCCAAGCCAATGCCTTAACTAATGTGCCAGAGTAGTATGTTTGTTAGATGTAGAGATACTAATTTACAAAAACAGTGCACATAGGGCTTGGCCCCTTCACCTTCACCTGCCCCCACCACTGAGTGACTGACAGTGGGCCACTTTATGCATCCATTTACCCCTTCACCTACCCCCACCACCGTCCGCCGCATCCATTTACCCTTCACCTACCCCTTCACTTTCACCAGATCCAGTTTCACTTTCACTTTCACCCCCACCTCCACCGCCACCAAAGCCATTCCTCTCCGCCAACATCCACCGCCCCCGCCCCACCACCGCCGTCCTAGATGACAAAGCGGTCAAGGAGGCACTATGTTAAGGACCCGTTGACAGGCAGATGGGCCCCTTCCTCCTCGGCTTCGATAGTGGCGGCGAAGGTGGCCGCGTCGGCGTCCATGAAGAAGGTGTCCTCGGCAACGAAAAAGGCAGAAGTTGTCGCTAGGGCCATGAGGGTGAAGGCCACGCCGGCGGCAAGAAGAAGGTCCTATGTAAATCCTCGACCAGGGTAGGAGCGACCCTGCTTTTGACAACGATATCATCTACGTATGCAGGGACGAGCTCTACTCAGATTTCTTCATCGAGCCATTTCTAGATTGCCCTCTGATATGTGGCTCCTGTATTTTTCAATCCAGATGACATAGTCGTGTAGTAGTAAGTGTGAAGGGTGTGATGAAAGAGGTCTTAGCCTGGCCTTCCTCTCTCAAAGAGATCTAATGGTAACCAGAGTAACAATCTAGGAACGACAAGAGCTCCAAACCTGCCGTGGTGTCTACAAGTTCGTCGATTCAAGGCAACGCAAAAGAATCTTTAGGGCAATGTTTGTTAAGATCGGTGTAATCAACGCACATTCTCCATTTTTATTCTTCTTTTGAACTAAAACCGGGTTGGTAAGCCACTCCGGGTGATACACCTCTTTTATGAAACTGGCAGCTAAAAGCCAGGCTATTTCTACCCTAATGGCCTCCTTTTTGTCGCGAGTGAACCGCCGTAGCTTCTGCTTGATGGGCTTGGCGGTCTTCGAAACATCTAAGGAGTGCTCGACCAGCTCCCAAGGTACACCGAGCATGTTGGCGGGTTTCCATGCAAACACACTTACGTTCTCCCTCGGGAAGCTGACGAGCGCGCCTTCCTATTTGGGGTCAAGGTTGACCCCAATACGCGCCGTCTTGCTTAAGTCGCCCTCGACCAGCTCCACCTCCTTGAACTCCTTGCTCCTTGTCGTCGCGCGCTTGGCCTCTGTGACCGGGATGATCTGCTCCTCTAGAGTGACCTTTACGGCATCAACCTGACTCTGCTCCATGCAGAGCGAGTGGTCATGGGCTTGGGCGATGGCAAAGCTCTCCTCTCGCACTCATAAGCGGTGGAGAGGCACCCCTTATGCTCAGGATGCCACTCTCAGATGGCATCTTTAGCATGAGGTAGGTGTAGTGCGGTATTGCCATGAACTTGGTTAGGGCTTGTCGGTGTTTCGAACCCGGGGGTATGACACCAACGAGTAATGTGATCGCGTGCTCTCTTCCTGGATGGTGATGCAAGATGACACAAGGATTTATCCTGGTTCGGGCAAAGAAGGCCCTACGTCCAGCGGGGTAGGAGGTTCTTGTATTACTTGCACCTAAGTGCTTGTACAGGGGCGAATACAAGCTCAACGAGCGTGGACCGGAGTCCGGACTCGAGTGTGTACGTGGGTGGACTTGTGTGTTGTCTCTTGGAGTTGTGTGACCGCGGACCTGCGTCTTGTCCCCCTTTGCGCGAAGGGCCCTGGCATCCCCTTTTATAGAACAAGAGGAGGCCAGGGTTTACACAGGGTAGATATGTACAACGCTCGATATCGTGTAGGGTAGGAATCCTGTCTTGTCGGGGCCACTGGAGCCGATGTGAGCGTCGCTGTTGAGGTGTCCTTGGGGCGTGGCCTCCATCCCGGGCGCGGACGTGATGACGTGTCGATGTAGAAGTCGTACAGCACCCATTCCGGCACGCACAGGACACGGCAAGGTCCCTCCGGATCTTGGGGTACCTGTCTTCCAATAGCATGAAAGCGATTAGGGCTCGAGGGGCGCGGAGCCGGCCTCGAGGTGGCGTCTACGAGGGGCTCGAGCCCCCGCGAGCATGGGCAAGTCCCGGGACGCCCGGGCGTATTAGCGGGAACCCAGGCTCCGGGGCGGGGCTCGAGCGTGCGTCAGCGCAGGGCATGGCCTAACAGTGTTGTACTGATGCCTTTTTGCCCATGCTTGTGGTGAAAACGAGACTTGACTCTGCCCTGGTTACTGTGGTACACGTCGGGCTGCAGAGGACATGACTGGCGTAGGTGGAGACATTAAATGCGCGGTATGGGGCTGGCATCCGATGCCTGCGCCGCTCGAGGGAAGCATAAGCGTCTCGAGGGATAGGCTGCCGTGCCAGAGAGGCTTGAGGTCCCCGCGTGGGGTCTCGAGGTGCGGTGTTCGGCTATGGGGGGCTCGAGCCCTATATGCTAGGACTCGAGGTTTTAGTGGAGTGCTTGCCCGAGGCCTGGCTTGGCGGGCCAGCGATGTGGGCCTCGAGGGGTTGGTCTCTTTAGGGGGTTAGGCTAGCTCGGTTTGTTATTTACCGGTGTTCTAGGTTTAACCTATTTGTTCGCGTTGATTGGGGGTACCCCTTTTGTGGACCCCCGACAGTAGCCCCCGAGCCCTTGTTCAAGTGCTTGCACTCGAGCAGGGGCTCCCGACCGGGAGCTCGAAGGTTAGCTAACTAGTCTCGAGGGTTTGGTCGTTTTGATTCCGTGGGTGTCGTGCGAGCGACACCCGCGGGTGTAGCCCCCGAGGCCACGGGGGAGTGTTTAAAACTCCCTCGCGGGCTTTTTGCGAGTTTTAGTTGCGTTTTTTAGGTCCGGGAGTGTTGAGCCCCCGAGTTTTTTAGACCCTCTTTCGTCGAGGGGTGCCAGGCTGAACCGGCCGGCCGGCTCTTCGAGCTGTCCGGCACGCCGGTTGCCCTGGCTTGTCATCCCGCGAGTCCTTTCGATCGGATGCGAGGGGGGATGCCTCGTACTACCTTGAGCGGGCGAGTATCAAGGTTCCCGGTGAGCTGGTGACGGGGAATCCAAGTGAGACCTCGTGCCCCGTTCGATAGGGGTCGACTGTAGCCCGGAGGCGATCTCATAAAGCATGGGTGCTCAGTCTGCAGGAGTGCCGGGTCCATTCGATAGGGCCCGGTGGCTCGATGCCTCCCTCCGAGGGGATCTCACTGCACGTCGTGCTCCCTGCCTTGGATACACGTGAGGGGCCTCGAGGGCTTGGCCCTCGAGTGGTGCCGCGAGTGGCGCCCCTTGGTGTCCCTGACTCGGGCGCTCGAAGCCGGCTGTCGAACCCTCTTCGAGGGCCAGCCTTCGCTGCTTCGAGACTTAGGGCCGGGGCCCGCTCTTACCTTCGTGAAGAAGCCTCCGTCGTCTGAGAATCCTTCTGCCCATTGGGCGCGCCTTTTTAGGCGGAAACCGTCGAGGAGGGCGGCGGACGCGAAGCCGGAGCGACGGTCGTGGCGGGCCCGGGTAGTGGAGCGAATGGAGAGCTGCCGCGTGTACCCTGCATCCGGCTCGAGACGCGGTTAGGTGGGCGCATTAAATGCATGCGGTTACCTTTTTACGTCGTGGGAGACCCCGCCCGTTGGGGTTTCCCCTTATAAATATCAAAAGAGGGGAAAAGGAAACCTTTTACTTTGCCTTTGCCTTCACCGCCGCCGTAGCCTTCACGCGCCCTCTCCTTCGAGCTAGTCGATTGGGGATTTTCCGGGCCGTCCGTCCGCCGCTCAGATCCGCGCCGTCGCTGCCATGGCCGCCCAGACACAAGTGTTGCCGGCCGAAGACTGGAGCCCGTCGAAGGTGACGCAGAGCGAGATGGACTCGTTGGTGGCCCAGGGGCTTCTGCGCCCCAACCCGGAGGAGGGACCTGCGTGGTGGGTCATCCCGTCGGCGGAGCACCGGGAGCCGCACCCGCCGGAGGGGTACGTGGTGAGCTTCACGCGCTACCACCGTATGGGGCTCGGCGTCCCGCCGGGCCGCTTCATGCGGGGGCTGGCCCACCACTTCGAGGTGGAGCTGCAGCACTTCTCCCCCAACTCCATCTCGCACGCCGCCATATTCGCCGCGGTGTGCGAGGGGTACCTGAAGATGGAGCCGCATTGGGAGATGTTCGTCCATCTCTTCTGGGGCGAGCTCTTCATCAAGGCCCTAAAGCCCAGCGGGAGGCGGCTCGTGCGCATGGGCTCCCTCGCCATCACTGCGAGGGCTGGGACCTCGTCGGCCAATGTCCCCCGCGAATACCTGCGATACAAGCTTTCCACCAACCAGGCAGGGTGGGACGACCATTGGTTCTATCTGCGGAATGAAGGTGGTCTCATTCCGCAGTACACCGGCAGGGTCCTCACTCAACGCCCGGAGAAGTGGACCTGGGGCGTCGCGGCGGACAGGCAACGCCACCTGGCCCGCTGATGAAGAGATGATGAAGACGCTGGTGGATGAGAAGAAGTTGACCGTGCAAGCGGTCATTTGGGCGTTCCACCAGCGAAGAGTTCTCCCGCTGGCGGACCGCCCCCTTCTTATGCACGAGATGGGCCGAAGGCCCAGCTCGAGGCGCTTAATCGATCGAGGATGGCCGAGGAGAGGCTGTCCCGGAACGAGGGCGTCTCCCGGGTGTCAATCACGATCCAGGGCCGTTCATCCCCGAGTACACCGACCTGGTCGCCATGGCACCCGACGAGGGGTGTCTCGACCTGGTAAGCCTCCCTCGAGCTGAGCTGTCCCGAGCCTCCTCCCCCTTTGTCCTCCTCCGAACCTTTTGCATTCTTCTTGTGGTTTGTCTCGTCATGCTTCTTCTTTTTTCAGGGGGCGTTTACTTGTCGCGCGTCGAGGCCTCCGGTGAGGGAGGACGCTGCGGATACTCAGGCGAGGCGCCTCTCTGCTCAGAAAGACAAGGAGAGCAAGGATGCCAGGAAGAAGAAAGAGAAGAACAAAAACTTGCGTCGCTTGGCTGGGGCAGAGACTGGCGAAGGCTCGTCGCAACCGTCAGCCTGGAGACGGGTCCCCCCGAGTGAGTCCTCGAGCTCGGAGGGAGAGCGATGATGAGGAGGAGAGCAGAGCGAAGATGGGGATGGATGCGCGCCTGAGGCGCGCGGGGGTCGTTGATGACAGGGCTGACCGCTCCTCTTGCAGGAGGGTATACTGGAGGTTCCCCCCAGCGAAGGGACCGCGCAGGACGCAGCAGCGGAAGGCGGCGGCCGATCCCTGCCTCGTCGGGGGCCCGAGGTCCGTCGGAGCTCTGCGCCGGACGTGCCCCCAGTCGTGAGGAAGCCCCGGACCCGGAGCGCCTCTGCCACAGCACCAAGAGGCCGCCCCCACGTCAGCCCAGGGGGGGGGGTCTCGAGAAGGGCCGAGCCTCGAGGGGCAGTGACCATGTCGGAGGGGCTCCGGGTCCGACCGCCGCGAGCCATCTAGGTCGGGGTCGAGAACGCGGAGAAAGCGGGCGCAGGAGGAAGGGGTCGAGACCGAGCCATCACAAGCGTCGGGGAGGGAGCCAAGGGGGAGAGGGAAGGGGCGCGGGAAACAGGCAGGAGGAGCGCAGCGGGCCTTGAAGGGAGGAGACCGGCGGGACAGAGTAAGTCGGATGCGAGAGGGCGCGAAACGGAGTGGAGCGAGTCACCGGAGCAATCCCGAGCCCCCGCCGGGGCGGGCGCCACGATGACAGCACGAGGGAGGGGAGGCTGGTGCGCCTCCCGCGATGGGGCGGGGAAGGAGGGGATCTCCCACGAGGTCGAGCCACGGGAGGCGTCGGGAGCCCTCCCCCCATCCCAGCTCTGTGGAGACGGCCCGGGCGCAGGGCTCGAAGCTCCCGAGTGGGTCCGGCGATTCTGGAAAGAAGCCCAGCCGCCGCTTTGGGTGAGCAATTTTCTTGGATCTCGTCGGTAGTGAGGCTTTACCTCTTTACTTTTGATGATGCATGCCATCTCTGGTTTCTCAGGGGGAAGCGCTCCTACCAGGAGGTCGACCTCGCTGCGTCCAAGCGGGCGAAGACCTCGAGCCCCGTCGAGGCACGAGCACCTCGAGGTATGGCACCCTCCTCTGCTAGAGAGGCCACTTGGTTGGAGAAGGCTCGAGCTGCCATGGCTCGAGGAGGCCAGATGATCGTCGCGAATTTTGGTGAGGCCGTCGCCATCGACCGCAGGGGTCGAGGCATTCCTCCTGGTTCTGATATCACTGTCATCTCGTATTGCAGGGCCTCAGCTCAAGGCATCGAGCCCGCCGCTACCACGCTCAATGAGGCGCTGCCCCCTCCCCCTCCTCCTCCTGCGATGGCATCTGTCGGGAGCGCCACCCCTCCCCCGCTTACAACGGCTGTTCCGGGGGAAGCGCCTGAGGCGAGCACGGCCCCGCCGGTATATGGGGCCGAGGAGACTGCGCCCTCGAGGCCCCGACGGTGGAGGACCTCCTGAACGAGCTGGAGCAGGGGCCGCCCCTCGCCGCGGGCTCGCCGATGGTGGAGGCGCCCGAGGCGCCGGCTAGCGCTGACGAGATGCAGGAGGGCCCGGCTAGGGAAGAGCCCGGGACGGAGGAGGATCTGCCCGACATCGAGCTCGACCGAGCAGTATGGCCGTTTCCTGACGTGCCAAGCCCGCCCCTTGCCATGGTCCCCGTCGAGCAAACGGTCCAGCGGGGGGCTCCGCGCGAGGTGCGGGCATCTTTCGGGAGGTGGCCGAGCTCATGGCGGAGGCGGAGCGGTCCTGTCCGAGGAGGCGGGCCGGTCCGCACAGGTGTCGGCCGCCCTCGCGAGGGCTGAGGCGGAGCTTAAAGATCTCCGCGCTGAGCTGAGCCGGAACGCCCAAATGGCGAGCCGGCTCAACGAGGCAGAGGCGGAGGTCCGGGCGGCTCGAGGTGAGGTCGCTCGTTCCAAGGAGGAGGCCGCCGCCGCTCTCGAGGCGTCGAGGAAGGAGGCCGGGGACGCCCGAGGCGAGGCCACCTCCGCCCGGGCTGAAGCCGAGGCGGCGAAGCAGGAGGCCGCTGACGCCCGGGGAGAGTTCGCACGCCACCGACCCGAAAAGCAGAGGATACCGGAGGCGGCGAGAACAGAAGGAAGGGGAAGAACGACGAGTGGTGTCGCAAAAGCCCGAGATGCCGAGGGGGGCGGCGCGGCGGGAAGGAGGTGATCCGAAAGGATCTGGCCTCGTGGAGGCGGGCAGGCTGATCGAGGAGCTTAGGTCCGAGAAGCTCCTCATGCTGGCCGAGAAGCGCAGGGCTCGAGCAGCGCACTGAGGGCCTGACCAGCGACCTCGCCGCACTGGGGCAACATTGCGACGGTGAGGCTTGCACCTTGTCCTTGTTTGGGTTTCGAAGTTTTTTGTACGCCGCAGTCTCATTCTTCCTCGTTCATTGCGCAGGGGTCGAGAAGACGGTCGAGGAGCTCCGCGGGACGAACCAGGCTCTCTTGGACCAACTCCAAGACGAGGACGATGGTGGCGGAGCGGGCTCGCACCTCCCTCGACCGGCTCGGCCCATGTGGGGTGCTCCTCCAGGGCTGCGGCAGAAGGTGCGGGGCCCGAGGCGACGCCTTGGTCGACGCCTTGTGCTACCTCGACGCCCACGCGGGACCGTGTCCAGCAAGCTCTCCATCATGGCGTAAAGCAGACGCTCGCGGTGTCCGCTCCGGCTTCCGCTCCCGGTCCACGTTGTCGCCAACGGCTTCATCGAGATCGAGGGGAAGGACGAGGAGTGGAAAACAACCGCCGTGTCGACAAAATTTGGAGAAGATGGAGAGGCCGGCGACGTCGCTCGCGAAGATCTTCGAGGAGGACGTGCTACCTCCTGACGCCAGCAGCGGTGTCGAGGGCCCTCCTCCTTCGAGCTCGGGTGTCGAGTTTGAGCCCGCCGTGGAAGACCTCGGGGAGGAGTACCACACCGACGAAGATTAGGGCCTGCGTGCCAAATTTGGGCGTCGAGGCCCCTGTAAGAATTTTATGACATGGATGAGGGTCCGTCGAGACCCGTACGTATATACGACTTGTTTGTTTAAAGGAGTTGTTTTCTTTTCAAATGCGTTTGACCACTTCTCTTTGTTGCAAGCTCGAGTTTCTGCTAACTTAGTCTGTTCCTTCGATACGTCGCGAGCCCCTCGAGGGGAGGCGTAGGCAGGGCACCGTAGCCCGGGGGCATAGGTGGCCGTCAACGTCGACGCCTCCCGACTTTTGGAGGCTCGAGGTATTTTAGGATTTAGGCGTCGCTAGTTCACTCGAGGCACGAGTCGAGACGAGGGTCGAATTTTTGAAAAAAAACGCGCATTTTTTCCGGAGCTGGGGGCGGTTACCCCCTTGTCAGCCCCCGAGGGGAGGCTCGACCCTGAGCAAAGCAGGGTCGAGGCTACCTTAAGGGATAAGCAAATGAAAGACAATGCACGAGTCTGTTCATTCTTTGAGCGTGTTTGTACAAAGCAACAAATGAATGAGGCCTCAAGGCCTTTAAGGGTAGAAGCGACGTAGCTGTGATATGTTCCACGCGTTCGCCAGGATCCTGCCTTGAACGTCGTAAAGCTTGTACGTTCCTGGCTTGAGTACTTCAGCTACGGTGTATGGGCCCTCCCATGGAGGGGTAAGCTTGTGGCGCCCTCGATTGTCTTGCAGCCGTCGAAGCATGAGGTCCCCCACCGCCAGGTCCCTCTTGCGCACGTGCTTGTCGTGGTAGCGTCGAAGCGTTTGCTGGTAGCGCGCGGAGTTGATGAGCGCCACGTCACGGGCCTCCTCGAGCTGGTCCTTGGCGTTGGCGAGCCTTTCGTCGTTGGTTTGCTCGTTGTAGGCTCGAAGTCGAGGGGAGACGTACTCGAGGTCCGTAGGCAAGACAGCCTCGGCGCCGTAGGTTAGGAAGAACGGAGTGAACCCGGTGGCTCGACTCGGCGTAGTCCTGAGGCCCCACAGCACCGAGGGGAGCTCTGCCGCCCACCCCTTTCCGAAAATTTTTGGGTCTTGAACAGCCTCGGCTTCAGCCCATGGAGTATCATGCCGTTGGCGCGCTCGACCTGCCCGTTGCATTGAGGGTATGCGACCGAGGCCCAGGTCACGCGAATGCTGTTGTCGTCGCAGAAGTTGGTGAACTTTTTGCCCGTGAATTGGGTGCCATTGTCGGTGATGATGACGTTAGGCACCCCAAAACCGGTAACATGAAGTTGGCGATGAAATCGACAGCCTTCTCGGAGGTGGGGTCGCCTATCGGCTTAGCCTCGATCCACTTGGTGAAATTGTTGATGGCCACAAGTACGTGTGAGTGCCCTCCACTTGTCTTTTTGAGGGGACCTACAAGGTCGAGCCCCCAAACGGCGAATGGCCAAGTAATTGGGATCATCTGCAAGGCATGTGCGGGTTGGTGCGTCTGCTTGGTGTAGAATTGACACCCATGGCATGCCCGGACCAAGCGCTTGGCGTCTCCAATGGCGGTCGGCCAATAGAAGCCTTGGCGGAAGGCGTTCCCAACCAGGGTCCTTGGCGCCGCGTGGTGGCCGCAAGCCCCCGAGTGCATGTCGTCGAGGAGCTTGCGTCCTTCTTCGAGTGGGATGCAGCGCTGAAGGATCCCGGTCGGACTTCGTCGGTACAGTTCCCGTTCGTCGCCGTAGATGACGTAGGTCTTGGCCCTTCGAGTGATGCGTCGGGCCTCCGTCTTGTCTTCTGGTAGCACGCCTTGCGTCAGGTAGTCGAGGTAGGGCGCCGCCAGTCGAGGGGTCGTGGTGAAGAAGAGGGGGGGCGTCGACCTGCATCGCCTCAGCGGATGTCGAGGGGTCATTCCCGAGGGGTGGCGTCGAAAGTCGAGCCCCCGTGTCTAGCTCGAGGGTGGCGTCGAGGGGCAGCCGCCGGGTCGATTTTGACGGATGGCTCGAAAAGTCCCTCGAGAAGAGTCTGGTGGAACCGTGCCGCGCGTGGACGCCAACTTTGCCAGCTCGTCTGCGGCCTCGTTGTACTTTCGAGCTATGTGGTTGAGCTCGAGGCCGTAAAACTTATCTTCTAGCTTGCGCACCTCCCCGCAGTATGCCTCCATCTTGGGATCGATGCAGCTTGAAGCCTTCATAACCTGGTTGATGACGAGCTGCGAGTCTCCTCGGGGTCGAGGCGTCGGACCCCAAGTCGAGGGCGATGCGCAGCCCGTTGACGAGGGGCCTCGTACTCGGCGACGTTGTTGGAGGCGGGAAGTGCAAGCGTAGCAGGTAGCGCATGTCGACTCCGAGGGGTGAGACGAAGAGCGGCCCGCGCCTGCCCCCGTCTTCATGAGGGATCCGTCGAAGTACATGGTCCAGAGCTCGGCTTGAATCTGCGTCGGCGGGAGCTGAGTGTCGGTCCATTCAGCAACGAAGTCTACCAACGCTTGCGACTTGATGGCCTTTCGCGGGGCGTAGGTGATGGTCTCCCCCATTAGTTCGGCGGACCACTTGGCGATGCGCCCCGTGGCCTCCCGATTGTTGATGATTTCACCGAGGGGGAAGGACGACACCACCGTTACGGGATGAGCGAGGAAGTAGTGCTGGAGCTTGCGCCTTGTGACGATGATGCCGTAGAGCAGCTTCTGGATGTGCGGGTACCGGACCTTGGCCTCGGAGAGTACGTCACTGGTGAAGTACACCGGCAGTGCATGACCCTCCTCGTGCCTCTCGACGACTGTGACCGCGCTGACCACCTGAGTGGTTGCGGCCACATAGAGGAGGAGAGGCTCGGGGGAGTCGCCACCTTCGGCTGGTTGCGGAGGCACGAGGATTGGTGCGGAAGTCAGCACCCCTTCAACTTGGTTAAGGCTTCCTCGGCTTCGGCAGTCCACGCGAGTGTTCGTCTTCTTTAGCAGGTGGTAGAGGGGGTACGCTTTTTCCCCTAGCCTCGAGACGAATCTGCTGAGAGCGGCTAGGCAGCCTGTCACTTTCTGCACGCCCTTGAGGTCTCGAATTGGGGCCATCCTCGTGATTGCTGAGATTTTTTCGGGGTTTTCCTCGATCCCCCGTTGTGAGACAATGTAGCCAAGTAGCATGCCTCGAGGCACACCAAAGACACACTTCTCGGGGTTGAGCTTTACATTCTTGGCCCGGAGGCACTCGAACGTGGTCTCGAGGTCGCTGATGAGGTTCCTGACTTTTTTGGTTTTAACCATGATGTCGTCGACGTAGGCCTCGACGGTTGTGCCTATGTGCTCGCCAAAGATATGCTGCATACATCGTTGGTACGTTGCCCCGGCATTTCGAAGGCCGAAGGGCATTGTAACGTAGCAATACATACCAAAATGGCGTGATAAAAGAGGTTGCGAGTTCGTCGGATTTTCATCTTAATTGGTGGTAGCCGAAATATGCATCAAGGAACGAAAGCACTTCGCACCCAGCAGTGGAATCGACAATCTGATCAATTCTAGGTAAAGGAAATGGAACTTTTGGACATGCTTTATTCAGACCAGTGTAGTCTACACACATCCGCATTTTCTATTCTTTTCTTAACTAGTACAGGGTTAGCTAGCCCACTGGGTGAAATACCTCCTTGATGAACCCGGCCGCCAAAAGCTTGTGCACCTCCTCGCCGATGATCCTGCGCTTCTCCTCGTCAAAGCGGCGCAGGCGTTGCTTCACCGGTCTGGACTCGGCCCGGATTTTCAAGGCGTGCTCGGCGACTTCCCTCGGTATGCCCGGCATGTCCGAGGGGCCCCACGCAAACATGTCGATGTTTGCGCGGAGAAAGTCGACGAGCACTGCTTCCTATTTAGGCTCGAGGCTGGCACTGACGGCCAGCGTCTTGCCATTGGTCGAGGTCGGTCGACGGGTATCCGCTTCGTGTGCTCCGCCGGCTCGAAGGTGCCAGCGTGGCGCTTCGCTTCAGGGGCCTCCTCGGTGGCCAGGGCGGCTAGGGCCTCGAGCGAGTCGAGCTGGACGTTTGCCTCCCCACGCTCGACGCACTCCACGTCGCAGTGGTACACGTGCTCGTAGGATGTGTCGACGGTGATGACCCCTTTTGGCCGGCATTTGAGCTTCAAGTACGTGTAGTTGGGAACCGCCATGAACTTGGCGTAGCCTGGCCGGCCGATGATGGCGTGGTAGGTCCCCTGGAATCCAACCACCTCGAAGGTGAGCGTCTCCTGGCAGAAGTTAGCCGGCGTGCCGAAGCAAACGGCAGGTCGATGCGCCCGAGGGGGGGGGGCCTTCTTCCCTGGTACGACTCTGTGGAATCCCCGACGCTGGGTCGGAGCTGTCCCTCTGAAATCCCCAGGAGGTCGAGGGTCTCGAGGTATATGATGTTGAGGCTCGAGCCCCCATCCATCAACACCTTGGAGAACCGTACGTCGACGATGATGGGGTCGACGACGAGGGGGTACGCCCCCGGGTTTATGACACGGCCCGGATGGTCGTCACGGTCGAACGTGATCGGCGCATCAGACCAGTCAAGGTACCGGGGGGCGTCATGGCCGAGTGCGAAGATCTCACGGCGCTCCTTCTTCCTTTCTCGAGCTGAGAGCCCGACGGTCGGCCCCCCGCAGATCATGTAGCAGTCGCGCACCGGGGGGAAGTTGCCGTCCACGTCCCCACCGCCGCGCCGATTGTTATCCTTGCACTTAGGCGCGTCTTCTCTCTTATCGCCGAGCTTGGAGTTGTAGCCTTTCAACAGTCGGCGTCCTTTAACTTGTGATTTACGGGGCCCCTGTGATAAGTGCGGGGGTCCTTGAGCATCTGGTCGAAAACAGCCCCGTCAGGGGGGCCTCGGGGCTTCTTAGGCTCGAGGGCGCCTGCGAGCACTTCTTCGTCGTCGTCGTCATTGGCGTCGCGCTTCGCCTTCTGACCTTTGCGTTTGTTCTTCTTCTTTTTGTTGCTGTTATTGTTGTCGTTCTTGGCGTCGTTGCCCTTGTTCGAGTCCTCTGGCGCGGTCACCGCCTTACCTTTGTCCGTGGAACGGGCAAAGAAGGCCCCCACTGCCTTGTCGCCTGAGGCAAAGCTAGTGACGCGATCCATCAGGTCCTCGACCGTCCTGGGACGGTAGCGTCCTAGCTCATGAACTAGCTCTTGGCATGTCGTGCCGCGAGGAACGCTGAGATGACGTCCTCGTCAGGCACGTGGGGGAGCTCGAGGCGCTGCTTCGAGAAACCGTCGAGCAAAGTCGCGGAGGGGCTCGTCCGCGCCTGCCTGCAACGCCGTAGTCCCAGGGGTTGCCTGGGCGCATGCAAGTCCCCTTGAAATTCCCGTCGAAGACCCTGACTAGGTCAGCCCAGTCGTCCATCCGATCCGGCGGGAGCCCCTCGAGCCACCGGCGGGCGGTGTCCGAGAGGTAAAGCGGGAGTTGGCGTATGATCACACGGTCGTCGTTCTTCGCTCCGCCCAGTTGGCAGCCTAGGCGGAAGTCCGAGAGCCAGAGCTTGGGCTCGACCTCCCCGTCGTACTTCACGATGTTGGTCGGCGGTCGGAAGCGGTCGGGGAGGGTTGAGCTGGGATGGCCGGCTGAAGACTCTGGGGCCCGGGGGCTCGAGGACTTGCCGGTCCTCGTCACTGTCGTAGCGCCCCCCTCGATGGGCGCTATAGCCACGCCTGGGGCCCCTTGTCCTTGCGCCGGCGGTTGATGTCGTTGCGGGCGTCGTTGGGGTCTCGAGGTGGCCGGTTGTCGACGATCCGTTCGCGGACTGGCCTAGCTCGAGAGGCGTCCGGCTGGTGGACGGATGCCTCGCGCTCGTTGCGGGGCGTGTCCGCCGGCTTCCTCGACGCTGCTCCGCGCCGACGTGACGCCGAGCTCTCGGCCTGCTGCACAGCGGCGGTCTCGAGGAGGTTCTTCATTTCCCCGAGCATTCGCCTGGCGTCAGGGTTGGAGACGGCGGGTAGATCACGGAGCAGCATCGCCGCCGCCAACCACGTTCTGCCCGGCTCGCGGGAAACGCGCCTCGGGGCGTGCTGGCGCCCCGTCCTCGAGGATCTGTGGTGGACCTCTCGAGCTCGGCCACGAACGCCGGCGCCTCGAGGCTGGGCTGGTCTTGCGCTAGGGCTTTCTCGAGCTGTAGCAGGCGTTGTCGTCCTCCTCAGCCTTGGCGATGGCCTCCCGCAGCTGTGCGAGCTGCACCGCTCGGTCGTCGCTATGCTGGGATGGTACAGCCGGTGCCGGGGGTTCGTTCCTCCTGAACGGTGACCCGCCTGCCGCAGCCACGTCTCGCGGCCCTTCGAGGTTGAGCGCCGGCCTGGCGTCGTCGCCCTCGTCCTCGGTATCGCATACGACCCCTCGAGCTGGAAACACTCCCTGGTAGGGTCCCAGAGGTCAGGGTCATGGTAGTCGTACTCATCGGAGTCGAGCTGGTGATACGCGCCGCCTTGGCTCGTGCCGGGGGGCTGCCAGCATTCCGTCGCGGTACCACTCCCCGAAGGTGGCTTGACGAGGTGGCCCGACGGGCTCGTGAGAGGCCGCGGTCGACGCGCGCGCGGTGGACAATCTCCAGGTTGGCCATGGCCTGCAATAGCACGCCCGGGCGCTCCTCCTGGTCTGCCGGCGGTCGGTCCCGACGGCGCTCGTTGAGCCGGCGGGCGTAGGTTGCTGCGGAGTTGTCGAGGCCGAACGGGAACCGCCAGCGTCGAGCGCGGTACAACCCCGTGCGGGAAGAGGCGGGAGGCGTCGAAGGAGCATGGCTCGGGGGCCTCTGGCCTGGCTCCCGGTCCGCGCGCGTGACAAACGTGACCTCGCCGGGGGAGCGCGCACGCGCCCTGGAAGTCCCCGGCCGCGCGCCGGGCTGGCTTCCCCTGGGGGGCCCTGCGCCGACTACGGGGACGTGGGTGTTTGCCACGGGCACCGCCTGTGCCCGGCGACAATGGTGACGACGGCGCCGCTCACGAGGTGGCGATGCATGGTGGTGCGGGCGACGTGTCACGCTCCTCGCACGGGGTGGCGTGACGCGCCCTCCACTCGGGCCCTCCGTGGAGATCAAGGTCAGCTCGTTGCCGTTGCCGGTGGCCAGGAACTCGAGGCTCCCGAACCAGATGACGGCACCGGCAGAGAACGAAGGAGTCGAAGCAGCCATGCAGGAAACAGTGAGAAACCGACTCGACACGCGAAGCCCCCTACCTGGCGCGCCAACTGTCGGTGTTTCGAACCCGGGGGTATGACACCAACGAGTAATGTGATCGCGTGCTCTCTTCCTGGATGGTGATGCAAGATGACACAAGGATTTATCCTGGTTCGGGCAAAGAAGGCCCTACGTCCAGCGGGGTAGGAGGTTCTTGAATTACTTGCACCTAAGTGCTTGTACAGGGGCGAATACAAGCTCAACGAGCGTGGACCAGAGTCCAGACTCGAGTGTGTACGTGGTGGACTTGTGTGTTGTCTCTTGGAGTTGTGTGACCGCGGACCTGCGTCTTGTCCCCCTTTGCGTGAAGGGCCCTGGCATCCCTTTTATAGAACAAGAGGAGGCCAGGGTTTACACAGGGTAGATATGTACAGCGCTCGATATCGTGTAGGGTAGGAATCCTGTCTTGTCGGGGCCACTGGAGCCGATGTGAGCGTCGCTGTTGAGGTGTCCTTGGGGCGTGGCCTCCATCCCGGCGCGGACGTGATGACGTGTCGATGTAGAAGCCGTACAGCACCCATTCCGGCATGCACAGGACACGGCAAGGTCCCTCCGGATCTTGGGGTACCTGTCTTCCAATAGCATGAAAGCGGTTAGGGCTCGAGGGGCGCGGAGCCGGCCTCGAGGTGGCGTCTACGAGGGGCTCGAGCCCCCGCGAGCATGGGCAAGTCCCGGGACGCCCGGGCGTATTAGCGGGAACCCAGGCTCCGGGGCGGGGCTCGAGCGCGTGCGTCAGCGCAGGGCATGACCTAACAGTGTTGTACTGATGCCTTTTGCCCATGCTTGTGGTGAAAACGAGACTTGACTCTGCCCTGGGTACTGTGGTACGTCGGGCTGCAGAGGACATGACTGGCGTAGGTGGAGACATTAAATGCGCGGTATGGGGCTGGCATCCGATGCCTGCGCCGCTCGAGGGAAGCATAAGCGTCTCGAGGGATAGGGTCGTGCCAGAGAGGCTCGAGGTCCCCGCGTGGGGTCTCGAGGTGCGGTGTTCGGCTATGGGGGGGCTCGAGCCCTATATGCTAGGGACTCGAGGTTTTAGTGGAGTGCTTGCCCGAGGCTGGCTTGGCGGGCCAGCGTTGTGGGCCTCGAGGGGTTGGTCTCTTTAGGGGGTTAGGCTAGCTAGGTTTGTTATTTACCGGTGTTCTAGGTTTAACCTATTTGTTCGCGTTGATTGGGGGTACCCCTTTTGTGGACCCCCGATAGGGCTGGACGGCCTAACAGGGTATGGTAGGAGCCTTCAAAGTCTGCTATGACGAAGTTGATGTAGCAGATGTGATGGCGTTATTTTCTCCCGAATTGAACTTCCAAGGTGATCTGCCTCAAGGGTTGCGATGCCTTGGCCGACAGTATCCCCTAGAACGGCGCATCATAGGGCTCTAGATCTTCAATCTTGATCCCGAGCTCTGGCAGAGTGTGGCGGAATAGTATGTCGAGCGCGCTGCCTTCGTCGACCAGCACCCTCTCAAAACAAACCCCATCGATGATCGGGTCGACAACCAAGGGGAAGCGACTAGGTTTAGGGACCTTGGCCCACTGATCAGTTCTGCTGAACGAGATTTCTTGGTGCGACCAGGTGAGGTATTTGGGATCTGTCACCCTGTCATCGACTCGGTCGACGGAGTAAACGACTCGCTGGATGAGCTTCCAAACTCTTTTGTCGGCCAGGACTGCTTTCCCCCCAAATATCGTTTGGACAGACTTCTCGGCCTCTCGGAAGCCACCATGCCTGGGGTTCCTGCCTAGATCCCCGTCCTCATCGCCCTCCTCCTGGGGAGCCTTGCCCTCGCAATGCTTCGGTGGCTCATCTTCCCTCTCAGTCTTGGGGCGTTGTTTCTTTGAGCCATTGCGAAAGATGGCTTTGAAATCCCTCCACTCCTCTATTGCGTGCCCGATGCCAGGATGTGCAGGGCAATCCTGCTTGGGGATCTTGGAGTACACCGAGTCATAGTTGCGCTTTTCTCCGGTCTTGGTATTATTAACTTCGTTGCTAAGTGCTCGGTTCCGGGTCTCCTGCTTCCTCCTATCATCCCGTTGATCATGTCTCTTGTTGTCACAACGGTCATCACGGTAACTATCTCGGCGGTCACCATGACTATCATCTCGTCGATCGCTGCGGTAATCGTCACAAGGGCGCTCATCATGTCGAGACCTCTAGTCACGGTGATCGTCCGCAAGCTGCGTGTTATATTCCTCCACCCTGGCCCAACTCTAGGCTATATTAAGCAGCTCCTCGACTGTCCTCGGCTTCTTGCGCAATAGTTTGTTCCTCAACCCTTCATGGTGATGAAGCCCTCTAATGAATGCCGAGATGGACTCATCATCGGTGATGTTAGCCACGTGAATCTAAGCGTCGAAGAACTATCGAATGTAGTCTCGCAAAAGCTCACCGGCGCGGTCTCTGACGCGCTCCAGGTTGTATTTGCTTGTTGGCTATTGGCATGTGGCCTTGAAGTTGGACATGAATGCTTTCTTTAGGTCAGACCACGTGTCAATGAAGTCGGTTGGGAGGCTCAGAAGCCATTGACTAGCAGCTTGATTAAGGACCACCGGCAGGTAGTTTGCCATGACGTCTCCACCTTCGTCGGTGGCTCGTACAGCCATTTCATAGAGCATGACCCATTGATGAGGGTCAGCCTTGACATCGTATGACCTCAGGTCATGGATTTTGAATCCTTTATGCTAGACAACCGATCGTAGTCGCCTGGTGAACTGTCTCGGGCCCGTGAGGCTTTGGTCTAGTAGACCGTGCTCGTGATCCCATGCATTATGTCTCTCCATCTCCACGCGCAGCCTTGTGTCTTTGGAGTCCTCGATGTGGTTACGCAGGTCAGACTTTTCATTGATATGATCACGCAGATCACGTGGTCCGCCCCCCTGGTCGTTTCCTGCACGCCGGTTGGCTCCGCCACCGTGGCCAGCTCCTCGGCCATTGTGGTTGTTCCTGTCATTCCCCTGGTTGCTGCTAGCCTCAGGTTGCGGATCGGGGACTCTGTGGCTTCTTTGAAACGCCAAAGCTACAGCCAACGACAGAGCTCCCACCTGGTCTTGCACCTAGACCAAGGACGCCTTCAGATAAGCGTCAAGCTGCTCAAGCTACGGGATAGCGGGAAGGTTCTCGACTAGATTCATCGCCATGGCGAGATTCGCTTGAGGCATTTTATGAACATGGTGGTTGTCGCACATTTCAAATGTGTTGGACAGATTGTGTTGTATGCATTGTCGCCGGTTCTTTTGGCTGCTCTACGAGCCGCTCGGTCGGCGTTCCAGGCCAGATGCTGAGTCTTGGCCTCCTCGGACTCTCCTTCCACAGCGGGCTCATCGTGGCTGATTGCGAAAACCGAACCCTTGTAGCGAGGAAGGGGCCCGAAAACCGGTAGGAAATTTGGAATCCTTACTAGTGGATTGGATCTGGTCGATCCGGAGCTTGAGGTCATGGCAGTGGTCGTAGCAGCAGTCAAAATCACCATGCAAGCCCCGAGGTCAGAGTGGGCTTGGACGATTGCGGATCTGGGACGCCATCACACTTGGTGCGATCCCTGATTAGACGCGTAACATGACCTCCATAGATGGTGGCCTCATTTGTCAATCCATAAGGAAAGATGTTGGTCGAGTGTTCCTTCGAGGCTCCTTGCTCACCCGGTCTCGGCCGGGGAACCGGGGCTGGTCGGAGCTAGACAGTGCGCCCCGTTGGAGCGGAAGTGATGACCAGACCGGTTCCTAACCGAGCATTGCTCTTTGCATGGGTTGGTCATCGAGGTCACTGCCATCCCTCCTCGTCAGCTTTGCGCTAAGGTGACTGATCTCTAATCGGATCTGCCAAAACTATGGTTTTGGCGATGCTGGCGGTGACCCGATCGATGGACTCGATTAAATCTGAGTTGTCGATGCCGCACCCTTGTAACGGGGAAGCGTCGGCCTTCGTGAAGGTACCGACCTCAGCGGTGATCCCGAAGTCGGTCCCATCGGTGCTGGTGAAGAAGATCTTGAGGCAGGTGACGCCTGCAATGCCTCCACAGTCCTGACGGTGATGTCACCTCCGGTGACCCATGAAAGGGATCCGACGATCAACGCTAGACCCACCGAGAGATCCATGGAAGCCAGGAAAGAAACCATCTGACTCGTCATGACGTCCGTACGCACACGCCCCATGATGGGCGCTAGCTTTTGATGAAATATGGTCGATAGCCCACCTATGGGTATGCCCAAGGTAGTAGATTAGAGGGGAAGACGTGTAAGATGACGATCCAGACATGACGCAAGGCAAAATTAGATGAACATGGAGGTTTATCCAGGTTCAGGCTGCTAGCTTTAGCATAACACCCTACGTCCTGCGTCGAGTTGTGTATTCTGTATGGGAATCAATATGTTTTCGAGGGGGGTCCTTGCTCGCCTTACATAGTCATGGGGAGCAGGGTTACAGATCTTAGTAGATCGGATCTTATTAAAGGCATAAGGAAACTAGATCAGTTACAATTGGCATACCACATGATATGCGATATCTTTCCTAACCAACTAGGTTTCCTTGATCTCCAATCCCGCGAGGTCCTCCACGTCATCGCCCGACCAGGTGGGCCTTCTGTCCGACCAGGTGGGCCTTGACGCATTGGCCCTCTGCAACAAGTTGGGCCGGCTTCTTCGAAGTAGCCCAAGTCTAGCCGTGAGGGTACCTGGGTTCATACCCCCACACAAAGCAACCATATCTCCCAGCTTTGCCAAGCGCCAGGGCCGCGATACTTGGCAAAGTGACCATATCTCCCAGATTTGCCGAGTGCCTTGGCCTTGGCACTCGGGAAACCGACCCAAAATAGTATTTTTTTTTCCTTTTTTACATTCCATCACGACAAACATGAAATATAACATATATGTATCACATCCATCATCACATATTTATCACATCCATCATATATATCACATCCATCACCATATAAATCACATATATCACAACAATTCCATCAATTGCTCGGAACAAGTTCATCACATCATCCAAACAAGCCCATCACATAATTCAAACTAGTCCATCGCAGTTGTTTCAATAAAACAAGTGCATCACACCAAGTTCATCTCAAATCTGAGGAGGCAAAGACCCCCATCCTGGGTGAGGAGTGCCTTGTGGATTATTCGAACCCGCCAACAGAGGTTGCACAAAGGAGAGAGGAGATTGCATGAGACAAGATTACTTGAATAGCTAGTCTAGGAATTACTTTCATGTTTGAGATTACTCACAGGAGTAGAAAGCTGTTGCATGAGGCGGAGGTGGAGGTGGAGCCATTAGCCCAGGTGGCATGGCTATACTTGTATGGTCTCCAAGAGTGTGCATGAACTAAAACATTCCTACAAACCTCTTCTCCTGGGCCTCCCGCTCGTCCCGCTCGACCGCCAACTGGGCTGCCATCCTCTGCTGCCCGGCCTCCAGCTCCTCACTCCTCTTATTTGCTATTTCGAGTTGGGCCTACAATATTGCAAAGCTAATGTTAGAATAATGCAAAGGTAATAAAGTTGTGTAAAGATCAAAGTAGGACGAGTAAAACATGGATAACCTGGAGTGCAACGAACCGATGTTGTGTAGTGTTCGGTCATGGGCGTATGGGCGGGCCTGTGCTCGTGCTCATGCTCCATGCTCGGATCTGGGAGAGAGTGGGAGTAGAGGTCGTGTTGATGACTCTATCGCCAAGCCAGTAGCGCCCATGCTTCTTGCCTCCTCCTATCCTCATGATGACCTCACCATCAATGTTGTCGGTGCTTGGATCATAGTCTGGGCTGTGGATCAACCTTGTCACCGTCGTGTAGTCACTGATGCGATCCTAGATGCTCGCGTTGGTGTACGCCTCGGGCGGGTCATCCATGTTGAAGGCGCCCTTGTGGGCCATGGCATATGCCTGGAACTAGGAGCAAGGTTGGCCACCATGTGACACCAACTGCGAGAATGACAGCAAGAGGATTACGAATCGAGAAAAATTGAATGAATAGAACATTACCACGTACCCATGCTTACATGTATCCGGAGATTGCGTTGATGGTGTGGTACACATGGCATCAACAAACGCCGTTGTCGGGCCACGTTGTGCGCCACGGCCCACTCGGGGCCCACACCTGTCCACAATCGCTTCCCAGCACATATGAAACAAGGTGCACCACCAGGGAATCATCTACACATCATCAAGTATTTGACATATAAGAATATCAAATTAAGCATTGATATCTCAAAAGGAATCAATATTAATGTTCCTTAGCTACCTCAAGGTACTAGTCTCTGGTCAGCGTCATCAGTCTTGCCTCCTTATTTTCCATCAAACACCATATTTATCCACTACCACCATAAAAGCCTATCCTATCCCATCCACCCATCTTGCCACTTAACCACTTTCACCTTCCATCCATTTAACATATTTAATATGCTCAATTTATATTATTAATGTTATTGTGGTAAATGTGATTCAATGTAAACATGATAATATGACCATATGAGATATATGACCATGATGAACTGGCTAATGAAACTGTTTTCTGATTGAGCAAGTGGGGGTACTTCACGTGGTGTGAAGCTACCTCTTGGACAGGTTTGCCTAGTGAGGGTTCCTGTTTGGAGACACTTGTTTTGGTCATATAGGGACTACTTCATTGGCCTCTCGCGTCTAAACAGAAACGCATCCAACCACACGCCTATATGGGTAGGTCTACCTCACACCCTGATTGAAGAAGTATAATGCCTGCCTGGAGGTCGGGAGACAACAGTTTAATAGGAGAAGGCACGACTGCTATGTGTTCTCTCGTGGCCCGATCGGTGTGGTTGCTATGTGATCTTCCACGTTAAATTCCTGTTTGGGTCGTGTGCGAGCCCCCCTCTCTTATGATATCGTTTTGGCCAGTTGGACCATGTGTGGTCTGTTCTCGGTCCCTGTGTAAACCGTGGTAAGGGTTATATGGAACCTATGGATGCGTCCTCTCGGGTATGGGCGATGGTTGGGACAATCTTGGCCAATGGCCATGGTCAAGGTTGTTTCATCGCGTGGGAAATTTGGACAACTGCCGCAGTAGTATAACTTCAATCCTATTCAAATAGCCACGTCCTTGGATATGAGCAACCTCTGGAATGCCGAAGCCAATGATTTAAAATGGAACTTGGAATAAACTGGTATGTTACTATAATAACTAAATCCCAGGGAGCTAGCGACAAGGTAGATTCTCTCCTAGGGCCCAACCCTTAATTTATTTATAACTTAACTATACTCCTTTCACCCTCCACCATAACCACCTTCACATGTAACCTTATCTTCCCCTTAGCCTGCACCCAATTAGGACTTGATGAGTAAGGGCCTGTTTGTTTCTGCTCAATCGCGCGTTCGCGCTCGTCAATCGCGAAAAGCCCGCCGAACGGGTTGCGTTTCAGCCGTGGTCGCCCGTCGCGCGCGCCTGCGTATCGCCTAGCCTTCGCGATTTCGAAAACGCGGCCGCAGAGCCGCGTTCGCTCGAACGCGCGTTGGCTCAAACGTGCAGCGGAAACAAACAGGGCCTAAGTATGTACTCAATCCCATTTGCTCCTATGTTTTTAGCAATGAAACCTCAGGAGCACTCACAAGGATGGAGCTGTCAATGCACTCGCAAGGATAGAACCACAACCATACGAGAAGGAGCTACGCAAGGACGACGGTGTAGGAACGCGCATAGGATAAGGTTTACGTCTGACTCCAAGCTGCTTATCTGAATGGAGCCACAATGTCATAGGATCATTGTGTTAGACTCTAATGTTTGCTAAAAGGCATGTGGCCTATGTCTTGTAATATGAACATTGTATCATGTTTACTCCGTTAGTAATAAAAGTATGGATTTTTTATATCAATCTTGTTGTTCTGTGCGTATCCGTAACTGATCCATGAATTGATACAATGCACAATGGACCCTCTAGAAGGGGGCCCTTAGATCAGGCGATGTTGGTGGCCACACGACTGCCTCGCGAGCGGCCAAGGTTGAGGTGGAGACATTCAGAGACACCGAAAGGGGAGGGGCCCAAATTTGAGGTGGAGGGCCGGACACCGACAACGATGATGAAGGCACTGTGGCTACGGCAGCAGCGGCGTTTGCGGGACAAGCTCGCCAATCCGGCGTCCATGTGCAAGCGGTGGACAGTGGCAGCTACCTCGGCGTCTGCATGACCAAATCTAGTGACCATGCATGATTAGGCCACCACGGTGACACCGGTGTTCACGTGCAGCTGGCGGGGAGCCACTACGATGACATCTGGCTTCGGCGGCACAGATAGGTTGTTGTGTCGGCTGCGCGGGTGGGGGCGGCAGCGGTCGTGCATTGGGTGCCCTAGCTAGCGTCGGATGCCAAGAACAACAAGGGAGGGGATGGAGCGGAGGATGTGGAGATGGAAGGGGAGGGGAGAAGAGGCGGGTGTCAGCATTGGCGGTGGTGGCTATGCATGTACTAATAGAGAACCGGGCTTTATTCCCGGTTCGTAACCCCCTTTAGTCTGGTTTTGCCAACCGAACCGGGACTGCCATTCTAGTCCCAGACTTTTAGTCTCGGGTCATTCGATCGGGACTAAAGCCCACCCTCAAGATAAAAAAAATTATTTAAACCTCGGAAATCTCCCTTGCGCTTTGTGAGATTCAAACATAGGATCTCTCACCTCACGCATAACTTACTTACCAACTCAGCTACACAACACATGTGACACAGTTCTGGACACTCTCCTTTTGAATTCACTCGTGAGGGACCTTTAGTCGCGGGTGAGAGACCTTTATTAGTCCCAGTTAATAACATCAACCGAGACTAAAAGATCACCCTTTAGTCTGGGTTAGTGCTATCAACCGAGACTAAAGGGTCAAGGCTCTTTAGTCTGGGTTAGAAACATCTACCGGGACTAATATAGACGCTTTAGCCCGGGTTTGTATTACCAACCGGGATTAATACTCAGTTAGTCCTGGATCTAATTTTAGTCGAGACTAAATCTAAATTTGGATGCGGTTTAAAAGTCTATTCTCTAGTGGTAATGTGAGGTAGCCTCCAGCTCCTAGGCCCACCATCGTTGCAGGCACGAGTGTGGTGGTCATGTGGACTTGGTGGGAGATTTGGAAGGAGAAGATGAAAAGAGTATTTTGTTCATTGTCTAGCAGCTTTAATAGTCTTGAATTAGTCTCTTTTAGTAACAAACATCTATTGATATATTATAAATATGTATGACATCAAATAGATATAATATACAATCTAATGATACTTATTTGATACCATAAATAAATATTATTATATAACAGATTTTGGTCAATTTTGAGAGGATATTTAGACTCTCCAAGAAGGTTGGAATGACAAATCCTTAGGGTTTGGATTTTGATTAGAGTTTAGTTTTCCATCGAGAAACTGAATCGTTCATTGTAACTGTGGTGTCGAATCCTTTTACATGATTCAGGGCCCCGTTCTTGATCTCCTCCACTGTATCGATTAGTCCTTTCAAATCGAGTTCTTGAACCCTCCATTGAAATTCGCATCATTCATATTTGTAATTTCAGATTGTGTGTTTTTAAATTTTTGCTTGTGCTCTTCAATTCGCTTGTAGGAAAAAGCCTTCTTGGCGAGGTCAATCAAGTTGTGCTTGGTTGATAACCAACGGAGCAGTGGTGTAACATTTGCAAGGTTCGAATCATATCTGATTTGAAGACGAATCGCCAACGTCGAGATCTCCACAAAACGAATTTACTAGCTACCTCACGGAAGATCGGACCTGTCTTCATCATCAAGACTCTTTAGTCCAAGTTGAAACACCAACTGGGATTAATGGTCAGTTAGTTCCGGATCTAATTTTAGGCAAGACTAAATCCAAATTTAGGTATGTTTTAAAAGTCTATTATCTAGTAGTGACGAGGTAGCCTCCAAGCTAATAGGCCCGCCATCGTTGCAGGCACGAATGTGGTCATGTGGACTTGGTGGGAGAGGGGAAGGAGAAGATAAAAAGACTTTTAGTAATTTTGACTAGCATCGTTGGTCCACACGCCATCGTTGCAGCTTTAATATAATGGTCTTTAGTCTTTTTTTAGTAATTAACAAAGAACAACCTAATGATAATTATTTGGTACCATAAAAGAGAGGACATTTCGACTCTCCCAAAAGGTTAGAATGACAAATCCAAAATAATATAATGATTAAAAAGCAATGAAAATGAAACATACATTGGCCATGCATGCATGCATGCATGCTGGGCGCGCGTACAGCGAACGATGACGTACGATAATAACCACCAGAAATGAAATACCGAAACAAATCTTATTCTTGTGCGCGCGCAGGCGCTTATTTAGTATACTTATTATTATTATTAGGCATGCAGGCACCAGCACCAGGCGTCCAGGCAGCAGCAGTACGTCGTCCAGACTCCAGACTCCAGACCTAGCTAGCTACTGTAGCTAGCTAGAGTCGGAGATGTTGTGCGGTGAGAGGGTTGAAGATACGCGGTTGGTCGGCCTCGAGCGCCCTGACGAGGCTGGGCCACAGGTAGGCGCTGACGAGCCACGCGCCGCTGCCTCCCGGGTCCGCGGTGACGACGAGGTTGCCCGAGCACAGCCTCTCGCTGGGCCAGGTGGGCATGGCCAGGGCGGCGTGGCCGAAGCCGAAGTCGGTGTCGAGCGGGAACGAGGCCCACACCGTCTGGCTGATGGTGGGCCCGCCGAGGCCCACGCTGGCCTTCTCGACCACCCTGCAGGCCCTGCTCGTCTGCGTCTTGTGGTCCTCCACCCAGTCCACCAGCTCCTGGAGCCGCTCGTCGTAGTCCACCGACGCGATGGCCTCCCGCACCATGGCGGCCACCTCGGCGAGCGACTTCCGCTGGACCTCCTCCACGGCCGCCTCCCCGAGGACGTAGGGCGTCACGTTGCCCACGTAGTTCCGCATCGCCTCCCGGAGCGCCGGGGAGGTGACCCGCCACCGCCCGTCCACCCAGTACCCCATGCAGCAGGTCGCGTCGCCGTCGCCGACCACCACGCGCGTCGACGCGCCCACCACGGCGGCCAGCCGCTTCCACAGGTACGCCGACACCGCCTGGACGCGCGACGCCCGCTTTCGTTCCGCTGCTGCTGCTGCCCCCCGCCGCCGTCGCCGTGATGCGGCTCGCCATCTCCTGCAGCCGCGCGATGTCCTCGGCGTCCACGTAGTAGAGCCTCTCCACGAAGCTGTCCTGCGCCGTCAGCACGTTCACCAGGTGGCGGTCGTCGTAGGGGACGAACATCTCGTCCACGGCGGCGCCGTACGACGGCGGGTCACGGGCGCGGAACACCGACCGGTCGTAGCTCGGGCGCTCTCCCGCCGCCGCGCCGGACCGCGCGAGCTCCGACCACGCCCTCACCAGCCTCGTCGCGCTGTTGCCGTCCAGCACCAGGTTGTTGTTGGCCCACGTCACCGCGAAGCCGCCGCAGGCGAAGGACACCAGCTGCACCGACAGAGGGATGTCCTCCGCGTACGGCAGCAGGATCCTCTTCAGGGACTCCTCCGCCAGGCTCAAGTCCAGGCTGCGCAGCGCCACCCCGGCCTGCGCCACCACCAGCTCCGCGCCCTGGTTCTCGCAGTGCACCTCCGGGAGGCCCGACTCCCGGTTGGCCACGATCCGCCCGGTCAGCGGGAAGAAGTGCCGCAGCAGCGACGGCAGCCCAGCCTCGAAGGTGGCCACCACCGCGTCGAAGCCGCCGCCGCCGCTTGGAGGCGGCTTGGGGTAGATGCACATTACGGACGCTTGGTAGGTGTTTGGGATGAGGTCAAGGTTCGAGGGCGTGATTACTGTTACACCGCCATCATTGTCATCGCCTGCCGGCGGCGGCGGCGGCGGATGGTTCAGGTGCTCGTCGGACTCGGCCGCCGACGCCTTCACAAGGCGACGGCTCAGTACTCGGACTCGCAACTCACAGCCTGCAGGAGCCGCCCCCATACGCCCCATCAATTGCTTTAATTTCTAGCTAATAAGCGCCCTTCACAATACGCTTGAAGTTGAGGCCCAATTTATAACAAAAGTACACAACCCCATGCATGGCGTGAAGGGTCAGTACGAGAACTTGTATCCCGGCCGGCCGGGCCCATATTTGCGTTGACCAAATCATGTATTATACTCCCTCCTCCCTCCCACTCCACAAAAAAAAAAAGTCACTATAAGATGCATGCTAGTCAAACTTTCTTAACTTCGAATCCTCGCAGCTCTCGAGATGGGCTCCGCCCGACCCATCCCTCCCCCCTCGCCCCCTCGCCCGCCTCCCTCCCCGGCCGCAACGCCCCTCCTGTTAGAATTAGTTAATGGTCTCCCTGTAGTATACGAATATACATCTGTATACAGCCGTGTCTGTTACTTTAGGAAGTCTGATTGTTTGGAGATAGAGTCCTTACTTGATTCGACTTCATGTAATCCTAGGATGTAACCTGTTCGGACTCTTTTGGCCGGCCTATATTAAGAAGCAACACGCACACGTAGCAAGCCAAGATAGGCAGCTACGATTCCGCCAATACTTTCATGGTAATCAGAGTGTCTCTTCCAACAAACGTCTAAGAAAATCATGGCGTCTTCCTCCAACACCTCGATTTTCGGCGCCCTTGGACCTCCGGTCTTGGAGAAGCTAAGCCGTGACAACTATCTGCTATGGAAAGCACAGGTGATGCCGATGATTAGGGCATCGCAGTTGGAAGGAATTTTAGATGGATCTATTAAGGCACCGTCCAAGACCATCGAGCTCGTCAAGGATGACAAAACCAAAGGGATTGTCTCCAATCCCGAATATGAGAGATGGCTGACACAAGATCAGCAACTTCTCTCGTATATCAACAACTCGCTCAGCAAAGATGTAGTGCTGGCTCAAGTTGTCCTCATGACCTCTGCAACACCCATATGGACTACCCTCGAGAATATGTTCTCAGCTCAATCGCGTGCGCAAACTACGAATCTACGCATGCAGCTGTCAAACTGCAAGAAGAGGAATCTCACGGCGTCAGCTTACTACTTCAAGATGAAGGGATTTGGCGGATGAACTTGCCTGCAGCAGGCAGGCCACTTCAAGACGATGAACTCATCTCGTATATCTTCTCTGGACTCGACCATGATTACACACCATTTTTTCAGTCGGTCCTACATAACGCAGCAGCTAGCTCCCTCATCGATCTATATGGTCAGATGATGGCGTATAAGTCGCGCCTTCAAATGCTCCAGGATCAGGGGCATGGGTATCAGTCCTCGGCAAATTCGTCTTCTTGCGGACGAGGAAACAGCCGTGGTCGTGGAAACTTCAGAGGCCGCAGTCGAGGACGTAGCAACGCAGGAGGACGCGGTGGTGGCAACCCATTGCAAGCAAGGCAAGCTGGACAGGGACATGTTTCAAAACTTCGTGTCAAATCTGCAAGAAAACTGGTCATGAAGCTGATTGGTGCTTGTACCGGTTTGATGAAGATTACGTACCACAAACAAAGACAGCAGGCTCGGCTTCAAGAAATTATGGAGTCGACACAAACTGGTACGCTGATAGTGGTGCAACTGATCACATCACGGGAGAATTGGACAAGATGACTGTTCGGGACAAGTACAACGACCAAGATCAAGTCCACTCCGCCAATGGCTCAGGTATGGAGATTAGTAACATTGGTCATACAGTTTTGCATACCCCAAACGTAGATCTCTTTCTTGAAAATATCTTGCATGTTCCTAGTGCTAGCAAAAAGTCTTGTCTCTATCATCGTCTTACCGCCGATAACAATGTCTCTTGAAAAATGTCTTTGTTGAGTCATCCCGATTTTTTCCTCATCAAGGATCGAGCCACGAAGAAAACACTCCATCGCAGTAGATGTGAAGGAGGTCTTTATCCCCTAAAGCCGAGCATCACAGGAGCATCATGTATCAAGCAAGTTTGCAGTGTCAATAAGACATCCACTTGGAGATGGCATAGTCATTTAGGCCATGCATATATTCCCATTGTTGAGCGTGTCATTAGCAGTAATAATCTTCCTCACCTTCGTAGTGAGAATATTGAGTCTGTCTGTGACTCCTGTCAAAAGGCAAAGAGTCATCAATTGCCTTATTCAAAGTCAAATAAAGTGTGTAGTGCTCCTCTTGAGCTAGTTCACTCTGATGTGTGGGGTCCTGCGCCTACCTCTATTGGGAGACACACCTACTATGTAAGCTTCATTGATGATTATAGTAGGTATACTTGGATTTATTTGGTTAAACACAAGTATGATGTTTTTCAAGTTTTTAAGAACTTTCAAAACTTTGTTTGAGAGAAAGTTCAACAAAAAAGATCCTGTACAAACAGATTGGGGAGGAGAATATGAGAAACTAAACTCCTTCTTCCAATCTGTTGGAATCTCACATTGAGTTTCCTGTCCCCATGCTCATCAGCAAAATGGCATAGCTGAGAGAAACATCGTCATATGAGCGATATTGGTCTATCTCTTTATGTGCAACAATTGCTTACTCATTTGCCAACCTAAAGTATTGGGACGAAGCCTTCCTCACAGCCACATACATTATCAAATCCTGCCTAGCAAAGTAATAGACTTCGACACTCCTGTTGAGCGCCTGTATAAGCAAAAACCAGAGTATAACTCTTTGCGTGTTTTTGGCTGCGCGTGCTGGCCTAATCTCAGGCCATATAATACAAGAAAATTGTCTTTTCGATCCACACAATGTGTGTTCCTCGGCTTTAGCACTCTTCGCAAGGGGTTCAAGTGTCTAGATCCTAGCACTGGTCGAGTCTACATATCCAGAGATGTCACTTTTAACGAAACTGTTTTTCCATTTGCACAACTTCATCCAAAATGTCGGTGCAAGGCTTCAGCAAGATATGTTGCTACTTCCTGAATCCTTGATTCCATATTCGGTTGGGGTTGCAAGCTATACTGACCCATGTTCTACTAACTCTCCTGGCAACAACGATGTGTCTCCTTTGCAGGTAATAGATCTTGAATCAGAACAAACCATCGATGTGGATCAACCTGATGCAGAAAATCAATCTCTGGGAGATTCAGGCGCCGGATCCCAGGGTGCTTCAACCGGAAGTCCTGCACGCTCTCCTAGCTCGACGCATGGGGGGACAACACTGCTCGTGTGCTCGCGCCTGTCTTGACCGAGCAGATTACAGGAACTCAGGAGCAACCTGCTGAGATTGATCAGGTTACCATGCAACAACAGATGCGACCCAGGACTAGACTTCAAGATGGCATAGTCAAACCTAAGGTACGCACTGATGGCACTATACGTTGGGCGTATTCTTGTGCAATAGGAGAAACCAAAGACACTGGATGAAGCACTTGGGAATTCCAGATGGAATCAAGCCATGCAGGCAGAATATGATGCACTCATGAGAAAGCAGACCTGGCATCTTGTGGCTCCGCAGAAAGGAATAAATTTGATAGATTGCAAATGGGTCTACAAAATCAAGAAGAAGTCTGATGGAAGCATTGACGGGTATAAAGCCAGGTTAGTAGCAAAAGGGTTCAAACAACGTTATGGGCTTGATTATGAGGACACATTTAGTCCAATAGTAAAAATTGCTACAGTCAGATTGGTCCTGTCATTAGCAATTGCAAAGGGCTGGTGCTTGAGACAGCTAGACGTTCAGAATGCGTTTTTCACGGTGTTCTGGAAGAGGAGGTTTTCATGAAAACAGCCACCTAGGTTTGAAAAACAGCAAATATCCACATTATGTGTGCAAGCTTGATACAGCTATTTATGGTCTGAAGCAGGCTCCAAGGGCTTGGCATGCAAGATTAAGTGCAAAACTTGTAGCCTCGAGTTTGTAGCATCAAAATCAAATGCCTCATTGTTCATCTACTCAAAGGACAGGTAACCTTGTATATGCTGATTATGTTGATGATATTATTGTTACTGGTTCTTCACAAGGTGCAATAGAGGCCCTACTAAAGGATCTAAAGGGAGATTTTGCACTTAAGGATCTAGGTGATCTTAATTATTTCCTCGGTATAGAAGTTACCAAGATCAATAGTGGGATATTGCTCTCTCAAGAGAAATATGCGCAAGAAATTCTCACAAGGACTGGGATGTTGAAGTGTAAGTCGTGCTCAACACCTCTCCCAGTTTCAGAGAAACTTTTAGAATATCAAGGAGAGTTGCTAAGTGCCAAAGATAGTACCAAGTATAGAAGTGTAGTAGGTGCTCTACAATATCTTACACTTACACGACCAGATTTGGCGTATTCAGTCAATACAATGTGTCAATATTTACATGCTCCTACTAATCTGAACTGGTCTGCAGTCAAGCGAATACTTAGGTACGTCAAGCATACAAAGAAGACTGGGCTAAAGATCACAAAATGCAGCACAATATCTATTAGCGCGTTCTCAGATGCTGACTGGGCAGGTAACGTGGATGACAGGCGATCCACGAGAGGATTTGTTGTATTCTTTGGCCCAAATCCAATTTCGTGGAGTGCAAGAAAACAAGCTACTGTTTCTAAATCAAGCACTGAGGCAGAATATAAAGCGATGGTAAATGCAACAGCTGAACTTATCTGGGTTGAGTCATTACTTGGTGAACTCGGTGTTAAGTTAAAAGAGTCTCCAAAGTTATGGTGTGATAATCTTGGAGCAACTTATCTATCTGCTAATCCTGTTTTCCATGCCAGGGCAAAGCATATTGAGATAGATTTTCATTTTGTGCGAGAACGAGTAACCAGACGACAACTTCCAGTTCGGCTGATATCAACCAATGATCAAATAGCAGATGGTTTTACCAAAGCATTGGCTGAGAAGAAACTTGAGGAATTCAGAGACAATCTAAATCTTGTAGAGAAAACAAGTATATATTGAGGGAGGATGTTAGAATTAGTTAATGGTCTCCCTATAGTATACAAATATACATCTGTACACGGCCGAGTCTGTTACTTTAGGAAGTCTGATTGTTTGGAGATAGAGTCCTTGATTCGACTTCATGTAATCCTAGGATTAACCTGTTCGGACTCTTTTGGCCGGCCTATATTAAGAAGCAACACGCACACATAGCAAGCCAAGATAGGCAGCTACGATTCCGCCAATACTTTCACCTCCCCCGTCGCCGCCGGCCATCAATGGCCACCACTTCATCCTCCAAAGCCACACTTTGCTTTAGTGCGTGAGCCGTATGTTCTACGCTTCGGAACTCTCCCTCCTTCTCTCCTTCAAGAAGATTGGAGTGACCAATCCACCTCCCAAGAAACGATTTCATCAACCTCCGTCGCCCTAGGGAGTCGGCCTGGTGATCCACTGAGGGACACCGGAGCTTCCCCCAAGGGAGCCGCGTCCGCTTGGAAGGCAAAGGATACGAAAAAGGGAAGGATCCCCCAAGCCGCTCGCAAGGTGTTCGATAGAAGGCCCACAAGCTCAGGGCAGAGCCAGACGCCATGGCGAAGGGCAGCAAGTGCTTAACCAGCAGCCATACACGCCGGGTATGCAATTTCAAACCCATGTTTTGGAAAACTTTTACTGCCCTGTAGTTAGGCCTTTGGTTGCTTGCCTTCATCTCCCCGTGGTCTGGATCTCCCGGACTAATGGTCGGCCTTCCTCTTCCCCCCAGTTTGTGGCTCATGGCCTAAACTTCCATTTTTGTGCCCCTCCTGAAACCTTCATCGTCAAAGTCATTAGCCCCTTCATCTTCTCTACCTCTGTCTCCACCATGGTTAAGTTCCTCCTCATCTGCATCGGTATCTTTGCCATTGATGGGATCATCTTCCGTCTTCACCATGACCAGGAAGCTACAGTCAAAGATCTCGTCTCAAGGTCAAACGTCTCAGGAGCGAGAACAGATTCAAATTTTCAAAAGGGCAAATCGTCAATTCACACCAAGGCCCATACCCAGCCCAGAAACGAGCCTGTCAAAGAGTCCACACCACATCCTAGAAAACATTTGTCTCTCACGTCCACCACCGACGTTTTGGATACGTACGAGGGCAGTCAAAACCATGCAACTTTACCAAGATCCATTAATGCAGCTCAATGTGAAGCTCTCTCTCACAACGCTACTTCTCATCCAGCTCACCCTCTCAGTGAAGGAAAACTTCTGACAGATGATAGTGAAGGAAAACTTCTGACAGATGATGGTGACTGTTGGGTTACTCACCCGGTCTAAACAACGCTGGTGATTGTCCTGAGTGCCACCGCACATCCCATGAATTGGCAAAACAGGACGAGGAGACACGTGTCAACTTCACCATCGAGGGCTCATGAATCACCTCGGTGGACGTCCGTCTACAGTGTTGAACACCACACTATGGTACAAGTGAGTAGAAGGAACAAACGGGTCAAAAAATGCTTCAGATGTTTGGCTTCCGATCAACTCATCTCGGCTTGCAGGGACCCTATAAAATGCTCATCCTGCTATGGGTCTCGGCATAAGAGCTTCCAGTGCAAAACCTTCAGGTCCACAACAATTCTAGATCGTCTAGCCCCCTCAGCTCAGGCCATCGCTCACCCACCACCTTTGCTATGCTCACAGCCACTGTTACCACCCTTCTGCACCACATCACAAGCCCACCCCGTCGCACCATCCACAACACCCGTAACCCGCCCCCACATGACTTCCCCCCAGCTCCACCACCTACGCCCGAGATGGCCTCGTCCAGCACTCATCCTACAAGGCGCTCCATGGCTGAGGTTCATGTTGGCAATGAAATCTATGATGGAGCAAGGGTCTTTGCATATGTGTATCTGGAGCACGCCATCCACAACCCACAACTCTTCGTGCGTCAGGCATTGGAGCAGGTCTGTGGCGCGCCGGCCTATCACCTTGTTGCCTCCTCTCGCGCAGTGGGGCTCATGGTGTTCAGCTCTGTGGAGGAGCACGAGCGCGTGGTGGCCATGTCCCCGATCGCCTACGACAACAACAAAATCACAGTGGAGAGGCACGAGGAAGCGGACAACCGCTTCTTGCCTTCTACAACATCTATGCAAGCACTGGGAGGAACCGCTTGTGAGGGAGATCCTTGGAGCTCTCGGTAATGTATGTTGCATTGATCCAGAGTGTCTTCTTGACATTGACTACACTTCTATGCGTGTTGTGCTCCATTTGGACAACGACCATGAGGTCCCTCAGCAGCTACTCGTGCGCAATCATAGCAGGCTAGCTACCATAGACAAGGTGCACATCATTCGCACTTGGCTCGATCCCACCCCAGCTCCTACCAACTACTCTTTTGGTCCAACTCTAGCTCTCCACACTACACCTGCTTACCATCCTGTCGGCAACCCCCAACACGCATGCCTGCAAACCCACAGAACCTTGTTGCTACCATCCTGGAGTGGGAGGCTCCCACTGTCAACACCACTCTGCGTCCAGCGCGAACTAGGCCTCCTACGGCGCATCCAGCTGCTGCTCACCATCTTGCACTGCCCTAGTATGGGATTGGTGGTGTGCCTAAACGTGAGGAACATGAGGCAGACAACAAACTACCAAGATCGAAGCTGAGCTGGCTACAGAGGTGCTTGCTGGCCTAAGCCTGGAGGCACCCACTCCTTTCAATTCCGGAGTGCGCATAGACGATGAGCATGAGAGCGTGGCCCAGAAGAGAAGGCAGCGCCACAAGAGAGCCAAGGACAATGCTCGCAAGCTTCACAGAAGCCTCAGGCTGAAAGAGAAGGAAAGCGCCAGTTTTGAGCTCCCTGAGGACAAGGCCACCCGTGTGCAATAGGCAAAGTTCGACTTCAGCGGTGCATCTTGCATGTTACGACATGCTTTATCTAAATCTTACCTCCTATCTGACAATCTCTTTTACTCAGCAGATGAGGAGGACCTTCAGGAGATTGCAGTCGCTTGCGGTGCTAGTGAGGAGGAGCTCAGTGAGCTCTCCAGTGTGACGGGTGTGACAGCTTCACCATCCACTGCTCAGTGATGATGCACGCTCACTGCTCGGGAGATGGCGCCACCTCTAATCGATGGCAGCTCTGCAGTCCCAATTTTGTTTTCAAGCATGGTGGTGCCTCAAGAAGTAGCAGTCCCCCTCTTAGTTTGTTGATGCTTCTCGGAACCAGTGTTAGTTGTTGTGACCCAACACCGTGTATCTGACAGTTGTACTGCCACCAGAATACTCCCTCTGTCCATAATAGAAGTCGTTATGGGATGCGTACTGGTCAATCTTTCTCAACTTTGACTAAGTTTGTAGAAAAATATGTACAACATTTATATCTCTAAATAAGTTTATTATAAAAGTATATTCAACAATCTATCTAATGATACTAATTATGTATTATAAATATTAATATCCTTTAATATATAATTGGTCAAAGTTGTAAAATATTGACTTCTCAGGAAGCGAGAATGTCATCTATTTGGGACGGAGGGAGTAATGTACATAGCCTAACAAACCTAGTTGTCCTCTGTATGGTGTTGGTAATGGTTGTCAATGAATAGAAGCATCAGTGCTTGCTATTGGAATGTTAGAGGTCTTGGTGATTCTGAGAAATGCAACGATGTTCTGGCTAAACTGCTCGCGTCCTCATCTGATCTTGTCCATCTCCAAGAAACTAAGCTTAACAGTTTGGACAACAAAAAGCTCTTCTCCTTCCTCCCCCGTAGACTAAACTGTTATGTCCATCTTCCAGCTAACGGCTCCTCCGGTGGGATTCTGACCGCTTGGAATGCCTCTGTTCTCAGACTCGCCTCCTCCTTCTCAACTGCTAATACCCTCACCACTCATCTGGTTTCTACTACTACAAATCTTTCCTTTTTTCTGACAAACGTCTATGCTCCATCTAGATATGAAGACATAATTCCTTTCCTAGGGGAACTCCGAAACATCAGTATCCCCAACACAACTCCTTGGCTTATCTCTGGAGATTTCAACATGATAAGATACTCCCACGAAAAGAATAATCCCAATTTCAGGATTCATGACTCTGAAGCCTTCAACGATTTCATTAGTGAAATGTGCCTGATCGAATTGCCACTCCTTGATAGGAGGTTCACGTGGTCGAGCAGACACAGTTCCCCGATTCTCGAGCGACTAGATCATGCTTTCATCAATCTGGCCTGGGACTCAAAATTGCCAGGCACTCTTCTCTCCTCCTTAACTCGTAACACTTCTGATCATGTGCCACTTCAGATCAGTATCCAAACCACCATTCCTCAATCTAAAATCTTCCACTTTGAAAACTACTGGATTCAATGCTCAGGTTCGAAGGAAACTGTCCTTAATGCATGGTGTTGTCAGACGGGCAGCAGTGACCCATCGGCGATTTTAGCTGCCAAACTAAAAAGCACTCGACATCAACTTCGCATCTGGAGGAAAGCAAAAAAGAATCTGCAGCAACAAGAAACAAACTGCTGCATAGTCATCAATCTTTTGGACTACGTGGAGGAAGCCAAAAATCTTTTAGCTCCTGAACTAAGGCTTCGCGTCGTTATTGTCTCCCTACTGAGCAGAGCAACTCAGTCGAAGCTCACCCTTTGGAAACAAAGAAGCAAAGTGAAACATGCTATAGACGGGGATAAAAACACTCATTACTTCCATGTCTATGCCAACCAACGTCACCGTGCTAATAAAATCCGAGTTATTGAACACAATGGGCAAGAACTGACAAATCATGAGCACAAGGCAGCTGCCCTAGAAGCTTTTTATGCCAACCTTCTTGGTACTGCACGTCAGACCTCCTAAGGGTTTCAGTTCAATGAGTTATACCAGCACGAACATCTGAACCTTGATGCACTAACAAACCCTTTCACCCATGAAGAAATTCGACAAGCTTTCCACAACATGCATAGAAATGCAAGCCCGGGTCCTGACGGGTTTGGGTCAGTTTTCTATAAATCTTGTTGGAACTCCTGCTCCCAAGAACTCTATAACCTCTTTTCTTCCTTCTATTCCCACAGTACTGATCTGGAAAGGATCAATCGGTCTTATCTTGTCCTCCTCCCTAAGAAGGATCATGCAAGGAAGCCTCAAGATTTCCGTTGCATCACCTTACAAAACCTATTAAAGCCATTTCTAAAGTCTTAACCTCCAGGCTGTAGCCCCACATCCCCAGCCTAGTTGGGATGGACCAGTCAGGCTTTGTCCTTGGCAAAAATATTGCTGATAGTTTTGTTTATGCCACTGACCTTCTCAACTGTTGTCACCGTCGCAACGCCCCTACCATAGTTCTAAAACTTGACTTCCATAAGGCTTTTGACTGTGTGAATTGGGAGAGCTTAACCACAATTCTCGAATGTCGTGGTTTCCCTATCAAATGGTGCCAATGGGTTGTTAACCTCCTAAAGATGGGCAAAACTGCTATTTTGCTCAACAACAATCCTGGGAGGTGGCTTAATTGTTGTAATGGGCTGCGATAAGGAGACCCCCTCTCCCTATACCTGTTCATCATTGTGGCTGACGTCCTCAGCAAGCTCCTTCACAACCCCAGTTTATCTCCTGCTATTTCGCATCCCATCATTCCAAATGCTCCCTGTCCTGTTCTTCAGTACGCCGACGATACTCTTTTTTTTCTAAAATGTTCAACCGAAGCCATCCTCCAAACAAAGCACATTCTGGAAATCTTTGAGCAAGCAACTGACCTCTCGATTAAATACAACAAAACCACCTTCCTCCCTGTAAATGTCCTCTTGATAATGCTAATATGCTTGTTGGTGTTTTCGAAACCATAGTCAGCTCATTCCCTCAAACCTACCTCAGACTCCCTCTCTCCCCCAATAAAATCTCTGTAACCGATTGCCTTCCCCTTATTGCCTCCTGCGAAAGGCATTTGGCAGGCTAGAGGGCTTCCCTCCTAACCAGAGTTGGTCGTCTCACTCTTTCCACTGCAGTCCTAAGTGTTGTCCCTCTTCACTTCCTCTCCGCAATCAATGTTCCAAAATCAGTCATCAAAATGATCGACCGTCGTCGCCGGGCGTTTTTCTGGACAGGAGACGATACCTGCCATGGATCCAAATGTCTGGTGGTCTGGGAAGACGTCCAGAGCAGAAAAGAGGATGGGGGCCTTGGTGTGAAAGATCTACACCTACTCAATAGGTGCATGCTTATGAAATTTATTGACAAGCTGTTCTCAGATGATCCAGCACCTTGGAAAAACTGGCTACTCCGTGATGCCGCTTCTTTTGATACCCCCACTAATGGCCACTGCAACAACCTATGGAGAATCATCAGTGATGAGCTAGATACCTTTTGTTCCATTACCCATGTTTCTGTTAGAAACTGAGCATCTACCTTCTTCTAGTTTGATCATTCGCATCCTAATGGTTCTCTGTACTTCCACTATAACGCTCTCTTCACCCACACCACAAGGCCTAACGTTTCAGTGCAGGAAATTTTTCAAAATGTGTTTGATTTGCATCTCCGACCTCGACTAACTAGGGCTGCAAGTTCAGAACTAGCTACTCTTTTGTCTTACTTGCAGGCTATGTCCCTTGAAGGGGGCTGCGATCTACGGGTTCGGAAGAACACAAGGAAGGCGTACACTATCAGAGATGCTTATGCAGCACTGGATCTAAGGCAAGCGTCTACGGACAATAACAGACGTCAGGTTTGGAGGACTAAACTTCCAAACAAGGTCAAAATATTTGCATGGCTGTACTTCAGGAACAGGCTCAGCACAAGGGCAAACCTTCACACCAAAAACAATCTGGAGGATGACCAATGCAAAAGATGCCACAAAGCAACTGAAGACAAGCAACATGTTTTCTTCGATTGCAATACAAGTGCAGCCGTTTGGCAAAGAATTGGGTTAAAGAGCGTCTCAACTTCGTCAGACAAACAAATATGGAGCTACAACCTCGTGCCAACCCTGAATCGAAGGCCTTGGCCATTCGTTTTCCTTGCCACCCTGTGGAGACTCTAGGATGCTCGAAATGGATAGATTTTCAGAGATGAGCATGCTACCGGCCGGCTTGTAGTAAATTGAGTGTGTGATGATTTAGTGCTTTGGCGCAATCGCATAACTCATGAACAACGTGTCGCTCTAGATGCTTGGCGCAGCTACCTTCTTTCTTGTAATGCTTCTTATGCAGACAATGTATCGACCTTCGGATAGCCGAAGCCGTTCTTTTTAATTAATGAAATTCTAGTGGGGAATCTCTCCCCTCCGTTTTGATTCAAAAAAAACTTTCTTAACTTTGACTACGCTTGTAGAAAATACGTGTAATATTTGTATTTTTAAATAAGTTTATTGTAAAAGTATATTTAAAGATCTATCCAATGATACTAATTATGTACCATAAATATTAATATTCAAATACATATATATATATATTTGGTCTAAGATAAAATTTGTTGACTTTTTGGGAAGTGAGAATGACTCATTTTTATATACAAAGGAAGTATATATTAGCAAACGTGTGAAACGTCCTTAATTTTCCACGAAGGGAAAATCCACAGAATGAGTTATAATATGACAAAACCAGGAACTGATCTTATCATATTATCATATATCAGTCGATATCACAGTCATACATCGTAAAATTACATAGTTATAAGCATTACATCATTGAGTATCACCTATTACCTATTCCAGCGGAAGTCTATTGAGCGAAGGCTCCTCCTTCACGAGCATCATCAAAGTTGTAGCGCAGCGTCAACCGGATCCTCCAAACCAAACTTGAGCGTAGGCATGAAACCTCCTAATCCTCCTAGAGTCAGTACTTCTTGAAGCAGGAAAATTTGCACACTGCCAGATGTATGCAGGCCAAGGTCAGCACCGAAGAGCTTTAGTGGAAAAGATAAAACAAGGGATCTGGCGATCTAAGATTTGGCTGTGGATTTGCATCCTAGTGCATGAGCAGTAATCAATATAATAATGTTATGAAGTTTAACACATTCCCAATCACACACATCCACATCCACCCACCATATCCATACCCATATACATCCCAATCATCACCACACCATCACCTCATCTCATCTCACACACTCAGTCGACAGAGGCCAGCTCCCTCCCAGCCTTGTCTCAACGGCCCGCAGCCTCACACCAGGCTCACGGCCGACACTCACCTACCAGGGGGAGAAAAGAGAACTCTCACTACGTCGGAAGCAGGTCAAGGAAAAGATCCGCGGCCAACGAATTGGCCAACGTATCGATCGATCAACCATACACTCTGCAGAGGTTCTACAATATCCACAAGATTGCCATCATCAGCACTCTAGATATGCCTAGGCGGATATCGGTCGCTTGCCAGCCTAGAGTAATGCCACCCTACCACCTAGCCCTGGAACACTGTTGACGCTAGTTATCTATCAAAATTAAAGGATACATAAATATGAAAATGGCATGAATTCAATCACCAACAAAGGTTTAGGGTTTTAATTGACAATATTCCTCGAGTTTTGGTGAATTGTGATTCTGCAGGGACTAAACCAGGAAACCAGCGCTGATTGCTTCCCCTAGAAGGAAACCGACGGGAGATAACGCAACCATCAAGTCAGGAAGTTTCTAGAAGACTCTAGAGGACACCAGAAGACACCAGGAGGTCGGGCACCGCGGGACTCTGCCAGGTGGGACCGACTGGTCCCACCATGAGACCGGTCGGTCTCCCATCAGGCCAACTGGCTTCTGTCTTCTGCAAGCTTCCTCCACCGACCTCTAGGACTCATCTCGGCCGTACCTTAAGTCGGTTTGATCCAATGGTCGCGGTTGATCCCTCAGGGCTATATAAACAGGCCCCCAGACCCCAGGGCAGATCAAGTCCCTCTTCAGAAAAGACTACGCCTCATTCAGAAACCCTAGAAGAGACTTCAAGAGCCAGCTATCAAGTAGAAGACTAGTTACCCCTCTAGTTTAGATGTAGAACCTAGTCTTATACTAGAACTAGAAGAGAGAGAGAGGAAGAGATCAAGAAGGAGCTCCGGCCTGTCGGATCAACTTCTTCATCTTGTACTTGCGGATTCAAGTTCATCTTCAACTTGCTTCAGCGATTGTTTCGGTAATCAACGTCTATATTTAAGTTTGAGCCATTGTTCTTATTATTCTTAAGGTTTATGACTCTTTTGAGTACTCTAATTCTAAGTTGCTCTAGAGTTAGAGTAGTTGGATAGTGTAAGCGTGCTGCTTAGACTTGATAGCTCATAAATGCCTCCTATAACGCCGGTAGTAGTGGTTGTTCGCAAGGGTGACTCTTATAGCCTTGTTGATTCTTCTATAGTCCACTTACCCGTGTGTAGGCTCGGTAGGATTATACATTTGCATAAAAGACTCATACTATGTTTGTGAACTTTTATGGCAACTTCCCCACTAAGAATAAACAAACATATCACTCTTAAATTGGAATTAGATAACCTTAGTGATCCCCTCTATACTTCTAGATTCTCCGTCCTTGTTAGCTACTCAGGAGATAGACTTTAAGACTTAACACTATCCGTTCCTTTGGGTTCGATATTAAAACTGGGTCACTCCGGTGAAGTGCTACATCGGTAGATTTTATCTGTGCGCTTGCGGATAAAGTAGAGTGTGCGTTAATTTATACCAACAAGCATTTCTGGCGCCGTTGCCGGGGAACGGTAGATCAACTTAAGTCTTAGTTTAACCTTGTAATCATACTTTTATCTTTTCCTTTTTTGTCCCAGTCTTTTCATCATCTTTGTTTTCATTCTTATGAATGTTGTTTTTGAATTCCACTCTTATCTATCATCACTACCCCATGAGCAAGCTATGACCAATAGAATCCTTACACCCCATCATAATACCTGGTTATTAGCTATGCCTACCTTTCTGCTGCACTGTCCTTGTAATGAGCATAGAAATATAATTGTAAAAATATTCCTTCGGGTATTTTTGTCACTAACCTTCCTAGGTCTGGAGCAGAAAAGAACGAAGGAACAACAAACGCAAGGTATGTCCAACCAATCATTATGCAACATTGAATTACATTCATCCAATCTTGATTTGTGCAAAATCCAAGCTTGGGGAATATACTTTCTAAGAGCATCTCTTGCCATGTTGCTATGATGGTTGTCCCTACCTTTAAGATATGCTCATATACTAATCATGCTCTTTCATCACCATCTGAATAAATCTCTATAATACTTTCATGCTACCCTCATTCGCTATATTATATGTTTAGGTTTGGAGTGCTTTCATACATCTCTTAAATTAAGCATGGTGCCTAGTTTAGGAGTGGTGATCTTGCTTTCCAAGGCTTTTAATTTAAGCAATTAAGTTAAAATGTCTTTCTAGATCAAATTAGACATGGTGTCTAGGTTGATTTTTGAGCCGATAGTATGTTATAGTGGATGTTGGATATTTTGTTGGACTAACCCCTGCAGGGAAACTTTCAATATCAATTTGGGAAAGTCCGGAGATGAACTCACACTGGAGATGAAGCAAGGCGTACAATGAACTTCAACAACTCTTGCACAATGAAGACTCAGCTCATTCATTATGGATGAAAGAACTGTGAGTATCAAAGTTTATTTATTTTGTCTTCTACTGCAAGTTATCTTGTGCCTTAAATCATGTTAAAGTGCAGCCAACACATGAAATACTAGTCTATGCTAAAGTAATCCTAAAACATCTTTTTATTAGCATAGATGCAAAATACATAAGTTGTGGATAATAACCCATGCTTCAAAATTCATGCAATCCTTCGGGTATATGTCCACTAACATTACGCAGGAGAGAGATTTTGTTCATCCATGATTTGGTCTGAACATTGAAGATCCAAAACTCAAACCATAGACACACAAACCTACTCTCAGATCATGAATGGTGCTAGCCTCGCTTTTTGCCTTGCTTGGACGCTGATGACGAACAGGATGCAACTTACCTCATATGAGACAACCTATTCCTGCAATCATCATTATCCAAGATATCAAGACAAGAAGTGGGAAGTTATCCTCTTTTCTAATCAAGAGCTAGCTTGGGAGACAAGATGGTACCACTACAACAATAGCAAGATCTACAAGTCAAACATATGAACATGTTGTCGGGAGTCCATCTACATCACGAGCCAGCCTGGGAGAAACAATTCTGTTGTCTAGATGTGTTTCACAATCAAAGGGAGGAAGGAGAAGCCCAACTTCAAACATGCTGATCTCCTACTCACCACTTAATCAATACAAAAACCACTAGAGTTGTCCCAGTCAAGAAGAAGAATATGATCCACCATACATTCTTGGAAGATGGTTATTGAACACCATCAATGTTATCATCTTTATTGGACCTAGAGAAGTCAACTTTTGGATCTTTTGCTGCGTCTTCAATACCAATTTTTTCTCTCAAAAAATATCTGTAAAAATTAAAAAATAAAAAAGTACCCGGGAAGTACCGCGGGTACTTTTCCGACCACCGTAACAAAGCTCTATATATATATATATATTTGTCACACATCCATGCGCTTCACGTGGAGGCTTTTAAATTTTCTCTCGTACGTAGCTATCGGCTTGCAAGCCATGCAAATTAAAATAGTAGTTATATATTGATCAAGAATCTATAGACTTGTAGCTATCCGCTTGCAACTCAGCATGACGAGGAATAAGTTAATGCAACTTAGGTGTTGTTTGGTTTGTGCAACAGTAACACAAATGGAAATAAAATTAGTTTATTTCCGTTCCTCTAAATAAAGGTAACATCCACAGCTTTAATTTTATTTTATTTATGTTACGAGGCTATAACCAAACAGCACCTTAGTGTGATTAATAAAAGAATAGTAGTCTCAACATTAGTGGCGTATTGTTTTTAACAAAAATAAAAAGCATGGTCCTTTAGAGTTCTTTTCTAGGAGACACTATAACAGAATCAGACTTTGCCGAGTGCTGGCAGCACTCGACAAAGAGCCTTTTGCACTCGGCAAAGAGCACTAGGCAAAGAAAATGTCGGCAAAAGGCTCTCAGCGAAGGCTTTGCCGAGTGCCAAATATCTGGCACTCGGCGAAGGCTTTGCCGAGTGCTAAGAAAAAACAAAAAAAAAATCCAAAAAAAATAGAGAAAAACTTTTATTAAATTGGGGGAGGGGCCCACTAGGCAGCGCCCACCCGGCTCCCTCGAAATCGCAAGTCATGGTATTTTTTACGCAATTTTCTCTCACGCAATCAGCAGGATTCGAACTCAGGACCTCTCGTTCGCGCGAAGCCTCCTCTACCACTGCACTACATACATATGTTGCATATCCGTTTCGGTTACCCATGTATTATACTAAATCGAGTGTAACTTGCTTATTTGAGGCCCTAAACGAATTCAAATAAAAAAGTTGTCAACTACAAAGTTTTCTAACTTTTTGAGATCTACAACTTTTATTTTGGTAGTTTTTCCATCTGAGGTCGTTTATATAAAAATTGAATTTCAAATTTGATAATTTGAAACGTAGTTTTCGTTGACAAGATGATTTCAGATCAAAAGGTTGTCAACACCTAAGTTTCAAAACTTTTTGAGATCTACAACTTTCATTTTGGTCATCTCTCCATCTGAGGTATTTTCAAAAATTCGAATTTTAAATTTTTTAAATTTGAACGCAGTTTTGCATAACTAGATGACTTCAAATTAAAAAGTTATCAACTACAAACTTTCATAACTTGTCAAGATCTACAAAGTTTATTTTGCTTGTTTGACCATTTGTGCATCCGACATTGTGGTTCTAATAATATTCACAAACATTATATATCACTCTTGTAGTTTTATAAACTACCAGAGAGATATATAAGATTTGTGAACGAATTTATTTTAAGTTTGTCAAATGAAAAAATCACCAAAACAAAAATTGTTCATCTTGATAAGTTAACCAACTTTGTAGTTAAAACCTTTTTAATTTGGATTAATTTACTGCTTCAAAATATAATTTAAAAACTGGCTTTGCCGAGTGTCAAAAAAACACTAGGCAAAGAGCTCTTTGCCGAGTGCCACGTGGCTGGCACTCGGCAAAGGCCCGACCACGTGGCACAGTTCGGGGCCACATTCTTTGTCGAGTGCCACGTGGCTGGCACTCGGCAAAGAGGTGCCTTTGCCGAGTGCCTTTCTTTGCCGAGTGTCGGACACTCGACAAAACATCTTTTGCATTGTGTTTGCGCTTTGCCGAGTGCCACGTGGCCGGCACTCGGCAAAGAGGCTCTTTGCCCAGTGCCCGAAATTTGGCACTCGGCAAAGACCCAGGCACTCGGCAAAGCCTAGGTTTCCTGTAGTGAGAGAGCTATAGCAGGTAGGAATCTTGCTATTACTAATTAGAGACCCCAACATAGACATCACATTCATTCTCACCAGACATGCTAGGAACATCCAATGTGGTACCTAGAAACTTTTCACCCACTAACTAAAAAAGGCCTAACTTTTCCTCCAAATAAATGGATCCAAACGGCCTCTAAGGGCAAGTACATTGCTACACGTCAGCTGTCTCGTACATTGTCTCATGTAGTGTCACGTAGGATTTTTGCTGATCTGGAGGAAAGAGAGAAGCGAAAGAGGAAGAGGTCGTTGTTTCGTGAAACAACCACCACATGAGCTAAAATTTAGGACTATGAGACAACTATTCTACCATTGTATGATTTGTTGTTGTCATGCAACTCACAATTTTATTTTATTCTACTCATAAATTAAATAAGGAACCATGAGTTGCTACGAGACAACTTAAAAAACAAACTATTGTACATGTCATCTACTAAGTCATCTTAAAATTACATGGCACTACATGAGACTACCTACGAGACAAAACCAATGTACTTGCCCTAAAGGTAACACCCACAGCTTTAATATCATTTCATTTATGTTACAAGGTGGCTACAACCAAACAGCACCTTAGTGCGATTAATAAAAGAATAGTGGTCGAGCTTTGTTACGGTGGTCGGAAAAGTACCGGCGGTACTTCCGGGTACTTTTCTTTTTAATTTTTATAGATATTATTTTGAGAGAAAAAATTGGTAGAATTAAATCAATATGTAGAAGGGTATGTTGGTAATTGGCCCTCTAACCGCACCCCACGGCAAGCAAAAGTGTCTCCGATCTTGTCGATCGCTGGAGTCAAGTCACACTACTTGCACGTGGAGCCCAACTGTGGGCTGGGGAAGGCGAGGTGGTATGACCTGCACTACTACGATTAAATTGTTGTAGTACTTTAAAAGATCTGTCGCGCGGACCCACTACTTATTAAGTACAATTACAAAACTATCCTTTACTTTAGAAATGAAACTAAAAAATTCTTGAAATTTTTTGTACCGATCCCACTTATTTTTTGTACTGTCCCTGTCTATTTGGTACTTTTTAGTACCTTTTTTCTGGTACTTCCTATTTTTACACCGTACAATTTCCGTGGATGGATGGTTCATATTTTTCCCGACCACCATAAAACTTGTAATAAAAGAATAGTGGTCTCAGCGTTAGTGGCGTATTATTTTAACAATAACGAAATGCATGGCCCGATTTAGAGAATTGTAGCATGTAGGAATCTTACTATCACTAATTAGAGACCCCAGCATAGGCACCACGTTAATTCTCACCAAACGTCGGGAGAAAAAGATAAATCCTAGAAATTCTCACAATAATTAGAAGCATCTGCCCTTCAGTTCTGGATCTACTATAGTTTATTAAAAAATTACTCACCACTGCCATTATAAAAGATACATAAAGTAACCCACTAATATTTCACCGCCGGTTGCCTGCAGTACTGCGAACAAACTAACATTCAAAATTGTTTTAACCTCCAGGTCGACATATATGACCTGACATTAAATACAATAGTGATTATCACTCCTGGACCATAAGCTGGCCGGCAGTGAAAACAGTTCTCACTACTTAGTTTTTCACCCATTACCACCACACACTTACAAGTCGGAGGTGATAAAAAGTTTCACCGCTAATTTTTATGATAGATGGGAGCGAGCAGTGGCCATTTGAGAGTTGGCAGTGAAAAAATTGCTATCACCATCCGACAAAGCGGCGGATTTTCACCGCCGGATCATGATAGTGATTTTTAGCGCCTGATCAAGGAGAAACTCAGCTCCACCTACTATGATCAGTTGGTGATACGGTTTCCACCCTGGTTTATCATATGATCTAGCGGTGCAAACCACTAGAAGCAAAATACATTTCCCTCTTCTTCATCACTCGCTCTAATTCTCTACACGTGACTAAAGCTTTCTTCACAATTCTTGTGTCCATTTCCACCAAGTTGCTCATGGAGGCTCTCAATCTCAAAGGGTGCACACCACTACTTTCTTATTCTAAGGTTGCCCTTTATATTTCTAGCTTGTTTCTTTGCTTTAATCTCCGAGATGATGAGGCGACTCTAGGGTCCATCAGAGAGATCCGTGAGCATATCTTTCAACTCATACATATATAGTAAAATATTAAGATCCGATGGACCCTAGGGTCCAATTTGATTTTCTAGGGTCAACTTGATTTTCTCTTGATTAATGGTGTCAACTTGATACATATTTAGTAAATTTATCTTCGAAGAAATAAATTAGTATCAGTTCATGTGATGGCTTCGTTAGCAGTTGTTGCGCACCGAAAAGTTAGTGTTAATTAAGAACAATAGCATGTGGCACACGAGTTGTACTAGAGATAATTACTATTATAGTTTTCTTCTAATTGAAACAGAACTAGTGGCAACATGATTAAGGTGTGTTTAGATGCATTCATTTTGCAAAATAAAACACGGTAGCACTTTCGTTGTTATTTGACAAACTTTGTCCAAACATTGACCAACTAGACTCTAAAGTTTCGTCTCGACATATACATACTAAAAGTACAATTAGTTATTTTTTTACTTAAATTTAATGCTCTATGCATGCGTCCAAACATTGATGTGATGGTCGATGTGATGGAAAATTTTGCAAAATGGGGGACTAAACAGGGCCTAAGAAATGTTACGTTAATTAATTACTAGTACATCGTTGACCAGATTTGCTAATAAAGACTCAATCACATACTAAGTACTCCCTCCATATCGCATTTAGATGACGTTTAGGACAGCGATACGGTCTCCAAAGTGCAATTTTGACCACTTGTATTTTTAAAAATATTTGTTATAAAATGGTATATGTATACTTTTATGAAAGTACTTTTCAAGACAAATTTATTTATATAATTTTTATATCTCTAAACTCAATAATTAAAAGTTATTCATGATTTATATTCTCAATGTTTGACTTAAACCTTGTCCAAAACGTCATCTAAAAGCGATACGGAGGGACTAGTAGTTACAGCATCTCCAACGGTTTTGCAAACGGCAAACGGCTTTGTAGTCTTGTTTTTGCAAAAAAAGTCTAAAAATCTCTTATCCAACGGTTTGACAAATGAGCTTGGTATTTTTTTGTTAACTTGACAAAATCCTGGGATGAGTAGACAAATATGCAAGCCTCGTCCGCGCTTGGCATCAGCCCTCCACGCGCTATTTTCTTCCCCCGCACGATTTCCATCCTCGGCCTCGTCCAGAATTTCCATTTTTGCAGAGTGATAATGCAAAACAGTTGGAGATTATCTTATTTTATCTTTATCTCATATTTTTTGTTGAGACTTGCTAGCAAACTCCTAATTTTGTCAAACAAAATATGCAAAACCGTTGAAGATGCTCTTACGTTTTATATTGATCCATAATATATATGAGAGTAATATATATGTAGTTGTCACACATCATCCATGCTTTCACGTGGGGGCTTTGCTTTTAAATTTGCTCTGGTACGTAGCTATCGGCTTGCAGCCATGCAAATTAAAATAGTAGTTATTAATTGATGCAGAATTATAGAGTATGTAGCTGTGACAAATTAATGTTTTCCCGTGGGGCTTCAATTTAATTTGCTCGTAGCTATCTGCTTGCAAATTAGCATGGCGAGGAATAAGTTATTGAAACTTAGGTGTTGATTGGTTCGTGCGACAGTAACTCAAATGGAAATGAAATTAGTTCATTTCCATTCCTCTAAGGGCCTGTTCGGATCATATTAGAATTGAAATTATTTTAAAAAATTAATTTAGACATTATTAATTAACTAATATGATTGTATATGGATTATATTTGTGTATCCTGTGTGTTGGCTATACGAGAGAGATACTTATGTGTAGCATTTCTACCGTAGTGGAGCGAGTTGAAGAATGTGCTAAGTTGCAATTCCATGCTATGTTCTATTTTGTAAACTTATATAGCACATCTCAACTCAACTTATAGCACATTCTTCAAACAGCTCCCCTACGGTAGATAGAAATAATACATAGATATCTATAGACAAATTCGGTCTCTAGGCATATAATATATAATATTGTCGGGGGTCCACAAAAGGGGTACCCCCAATCAACGCAAACTAATAGGTTAAACCTAGAACGCCGGTAAATAACAAACTAAATAGTCTAACCTCTTAAGAGACCAACCCCTCGAGGCCCACAACGCTGGCCCACCAAGCAGGCCTCGGCGAAAGCGCGCTCTCCGTCTCGCCCGAGTTCACCGAGCCAGGACTCGGGCTGACGCCCGTTCTCGCTCGCCGAGTTCACCGAGCCAGGCTCGGGCTGACGCCCGTTCTCCATCTCGCCCGAGCCCTCCGAAGCCAGGCCCGGGCGAGCGCCCACTAAACCTCGAGTCCTGGCATTTGGGCTCGAGCCCCCCACAGCCGAACACCATACCTCGAGACCCCACGCAGGGGACCTCGAGCCTCTCTGGCACAGCAGCCTATCCCTCGAGGCGCTTATGCTTCCCTCGAGCGGCGCAGGCATCGGATGACAGCCCCATACCGCGCATTTAATACATCCACCTACTCCAGTCACGTCCTCTGCAGCCCGACGTGTACCACAGTAACCAGGGCAGAGTCAAGTCTCGTTTTCACCACAAGCATGGGCAAAAGGGCGCCAGTACGGCACTGTTAACCCATACCCTACGCTGTGTTGCACGTCCAAGCCACGTCTCGAGGCCCGGATGCCCACTGCTCAATCAATTTTCACGGGACTTGTCCATACTGCGGGGGCTCGAGCCCCCCGTAGGCGCCACCTCGAGGCCGGCTCGCGCCCTCGAGCCCTAACTGCTTTCATGCTATTGGAAGACAGGTACCCCAAGATCCGGAGGGACCCCGCCGTGTCCTGTACGTGCCGGAATGGGTGTTGTACGGCTTTACATCGTCACGTCATCACGTCCGCGCCCGGGATGGAGGCCACGCCCCAAGGACGCCTCAACAGCAACGCCCACGTCGGCTCCAGTGGCCCCGACAAGACAGGGTTCCTACCCTCTCCGTATTGGGCATCGTACGCCCCGACACCTGTAATACCCTTGTGTAACCCTGGCCCCCTTGCTCTATAAAAGGGGACGCCAGGGCCCTTCGCGCGAGGAGGACAAGACGCGAGTCCACGGTTACACAACACACAAGTCCACACACGTACACACTCGAGTCCGGACTCCGGTCCACGCTCATTGAGCTTGTATTCGCCCCTGTACAAGCACTTAGGTGCAAGTAATACAAGAACCTCCTCCCCCGCGGACGTAGGGCCTTCTTTGCCCGAACCAGGATAAATCCTTGTGTCATCTTGCATCACCATCCAGGAAGAGAGCACGCGATCACATTACTCGTTGGTGTCATACCCCCGGGTTCGAAACACCGACAGTTGGCGCGCCAGGTAGGGGCCTTCGCGTGTCGAGTCGGTTTCTCGCTGTTCCTGGATGGCTGCTTCGACTCCTTCGTTCTCTGCCGGTGCCGTCATCTGGTTCGGGAGCCTCGAGTTCCTGGCCACCGACAACGGCAACGAGCTGACCTTGCTCTCCACGGAGGGCCCGAGTGGAGGGCGTGTCACGCCACCCCGTGCGAGGAGCGTGGCACGTCGCCCACACCACCACGCGTCGCCACCCGTGAGCGGCGCCGTCGTCCATCGTCGCCAGGCACAGGCGGTGCCGGCGGCGTTACACCCACTCCCCGTGGCCGGCGCGGAGTTCCCGAGGAGGAGCTGCCCGGCGCACGGCCGGAGACTTCCAGGGCGCGCGCGCGCCCACCCAGCGACTTCGCGTTCATCATGCGCACGGACCAGGAGCCAGGCCAGAGGCCTCCGAGCCGTGCACCGTCGACGCCACCCAGCCTCCTCCCGCACGGGGTGTACCGCGCTCGACGCCGGCGGTTCCCGTTCGGCCTCGACAGCTCCGCAGCAGCCTACGCCCGCCAGCTCAACGAGCGCCGTCGGACCGACCGCCGGCAGGCCAGGAGGAGCGCCCGGGCGTGCTACTGCAGGCCATGGCCAACCTGGAGATCGTCCACCCCGCGTACGTCGACCGCGGCTTCTCGCGAGCCATCGAGCCACCCCGGCGAGCCACCGTCGGAGAATGGTACCGCGAGCTGCGGTCCCAGCATCTGCCAAGGCGGCACGCCGTCAACAGCTCCGACTCCGACGAATACGACTACCACGACCCCGACCTCTGGGATCCCACCAGGGAGTGCTTCCAACTCGAGGGGGTCGTATGCGATACCGAGGACGAGGGCGACGACGGCAGGCCGGCGCTCGATCTAGAGGGCCCCAGCGACGTGGCCGCGGCAGGCGGATCACGTGTTCAGGGGAGGAACGAACCTCCAGCACCGGCTGCACCGCCTCAGCACGACGACGGCCGGGCGGCGCAACTCGCGCAGGTGCAGGAGGCAATCACCAAAGCCGAGGAAGAACGGCGACACCTGCTGCAGCTCCGGCAAACTCTGTGATGCAGGAACCACCCCAGCCCCGAGGAGCCGGAGCTCGAGGTCGGGGCTCGAGAGGTCCACCGGCGGATCCTCGAGGACGGGGGCACCAGCACGCCCGAGGTATGCTTCCCGCGAGCCGGGCAGAACGTGGTGGCGGCGGCGATGATGCTCCGTGATCTACCCGCCGTCTCCAACCCTGACGCCAGGCGCATGCTTGGGGAAATGAAGAAACCTCCTCGAGACAGCCGCTGTGCAGCAGGCGAGAGCTCGGCGTCACGCCGCGCGGAGCAGCCTCGGGGAAGCCGGCGGACACGCCCCGCAACGAGCGCGAGGCATCCGTCCACCAGCCGGACGCCTCTCGAGCTAGGCCAGTCCGCGAACGGATCATCGACAACCGGCCACCTCGAGACCCCAACGACGCCCGCAACGACATCAACCGCGGCGCAAGGACAAGGGGGCCCAGGAGCGTGGCTATAGCGCCCATCGAGGGGGGCGCTACGACAGCGACGAGGACCGGCAAGTCCTCGAGCCCCCGGGCCCCAGAGTCTTCAGCCGGGCCATCCGCAGCTCAACCCTCCCCGACCGCTTCCGACCGCCGACCAACATCGTGAAGTATGACGGGGAGGTCGAGCCCAAGCTCTGGCTCTCGGACTTCCGCCTAGGCTGCCAACTGGGCGGAGCGAAGAACGACGACCGTGTGATCATACGCCAACTCCCACTTTACCTCTCGGACACCGCCCGCCGGTGGCTCGAGGGGCTCCCGCCGGATCGGATCGACGACTGGGCCGACCTAGTCAGGGTCTTCGACGGGAATTTCAAGGGGACTTGCGTGCGCCCAGGCAACCCCTGGGACCTACGGCGTTGCAGGCAGGCGGCGGACGAGCCCCTCCGCGACTTTGCTCGGCGGTTCTCGAAGCAGCGCCTCGAGCTCCCCCACGTGCCTGATGAGGACGTCATCTCAGCGTTCCTCGCGGGCACGACATGCCAAGAGCTAGTTCATGAGCTAGGACGCTACCGTCCCAGGACGGTCGAGGACCTGATGGATCGCGTCACCAGCTTTGCCTCAGGCGACGAGGCAGTGGGGGCCTTCTTTGGCCGTTCCACGGACAAAGGTAAGGCGGTGACCGCGCCGGAGGGCTCGAACAAGGGCAACGACGCCAAGAACGACAACAATAACAGCAACAAAAAGAAGAAGAACAAACGCAAAGGTCAGAAGGCGAAGCGCGACGCCAATGACGACGACGACGACGAAGAGGTGCTCGCAGGCGCCCTCGAGCCTAAGAAGCCCCGAGGCCCCCCTGACGGGGCTGTTTTCGACCAGATGCTCGAGGACCCCTGCACTTATCACAGGGGCCCCGTAAATCACAAGTTAAAGGACTGCCGACTGTTGAAAGGCTACTACTCCAAGCTCGGCGATAAGAAAGAAGACGGCCTAAGGGCAAGGATAACAATCGGCGCGGCGGTGGGGACACGGACGACAACTTCCCCCGGTGCGCGACTGCTACATGATCTACGGGGGGCCGACCGTCGGGCTCTCAGCTCGAGAAAGAAAGAAGGAGCGCCGGGAGATCTTTGCACTCGGCCACGACGCCCCCGGTACTTGACTGGTCTGATGCGCCGATCACGTTCGACCGTGACGACCATCCGGACCGTGTCATAAACCCGGGGGCGTACCCCCTCGTCGTCGACCCCGTCATCGTCGACGTACGGTTCTCAAGGTGGTGTTGATGGATGGGGGCTCGAGCCTCAACATCATATACCTCGAGACCCTCGACCTCCTGGGGATTTCAGAGGGTCAGCTCCGACCCAGCGTCGGGGGGTTCCACGGAGTCGTACCAGGGAAGAAGGCCCACCCCCTCGGGCGCATCGACCTGCCGGTTTGCTTGGCACGCCGGCTAACTTCCGCCAGGAGACACTCACCTTCGAGGTGGTTGGATTCCAAGGGACCTACCACGCCATCATCGGCCGGCCAGGCTACGCCAAGTTCATGGCGGTTCCCAACTACACGTACTTGAAGCTCAAAATGCCGGGGCCAAAGGGGGTCATCACCGTCGACACATCCTACGAGCACGCGTACCACTGCGACGTGGAGTGCGTCGAGCGTGGGGAGGCAAACGTCCAGCTCGACTCGCTCGAGGCCCTAGCCGCCCTGGCCACCGAGGAGGCCCCTGAAGCGAAGCGCCACGCTGGCACCTTCGAGCCGGCGGAGCACACCAAGCAGATACCCGTCGACCCGACCTCGACCAATGGCAAGACGCTGGCCGTCAGTGCCAGCCTCGAGCCTAAATAGGAAGCAGTGCTCGTCGACTTTCTCCGCGCGAACATCGACATGTTTGCGTGGGGACCCTCGGACATGTCGGGCATACCGAGGGAAGTCGCCGAGCACCTTGGAGAGCCTCCAGACCGTGCAGATCGTCCGGGAGAACACGCGCGCGCGACGAGAGGAGAAGCGCAGGATCATCGGCGAGGAGGTGCACAAGCTTTTGGCGGCCGGGTTCATCAAGGAGGTATTTCACCCAGAGTGGCTAGCTAACCCTGTACTAGTTAGGAAAAAGAATGGAAAAATGCGGATGTGTGTAGACTACACTGGTCTGAATAAAGCATGTCCAAAAGTTCCATTTTTTACCTAGAATTGATCAGATTGTCGATTCCACTGCGGGGTGTGAAGTACTTTCATTTCTCGATGCGTATTCCGGCTACCACCAGATTAGGATGAAAGAATCCGACGAGCTCGCTACCTCTTTTGTTACGCCTTTTGGTATGTATTGCTACGTTACAATGCCCTTCGGCCTTCGAAACGCCGGGGCAACGTACCAACGTTGCATGCAGCATATCTTTGGCGAACACATAGGCAAAACCGTCGAGGCCTACGTCGATGACATCGTGGTTAAAACCAAGAAAGTCGGGGACCTCATCAGCGACCTCGAGACCACGTTCGAGTGCCTCCGGGCCAAGAATGTGAAGCTCAACCCCGAGAAGTGTGTCTTTGGTGTGCCTCGGGGCATGCTACTTGGCTACATTGTCTCACAACGGGGGATCGAGGCCAACCCGAAAAAATCTCAGCAGTCACAAGGATGGGCCCACTTCGAGACCTCAAGGGTGTACAGAAAGTGACAGGCTGCCTAGCCGCTCTCAGCAGATTCATCTCGAGGCTAGGGGAAAAAGCGCTACCCCTCTACCGCCTGCTGAAGAAGACGGAACACTTTGCGTGGACTGTCGAAGCCGAGGAGGCCTTAACCAAGTTGAAGGGGTTGCTGACTTCCGCGCCAATCTCGTGCCACCGCGACCGGCCGAGGGTGACGATCGCCCCGAGCCCTCCTCCTCTATGTGGCCGCAACCACTCAGGTGGTCAGCGCGGTCATAGCCGTCGAGAGGCGAGGAGGAGGGTCATGCGTTGCCGGTCCAACGACCGGTGTACTTCACCAGTGAGGTGCTCTCCGAGGCCAAGGTCCGGTACCCGCACATCCAGAAACTGCTCTACGGCATCATCATCACAAGGCGCAAGCTCCAGCACTACTTCCTCGCTCATCCCGTAACGGTGGTGTCGTCCTTTCCCCTCGGTGAGATCATCAACAATCGGGAGGCCACGGGGCGCATCGCCAAGTGGTCCGCCGAGCTAATGGGGAGCCATCACCTACGCCCCGCGAAAAGCCATCAAGTCGCAAGCGTTGGCAGACTTCGTTGCTGAATGGACCGACACTCAGCTCCCGCCGGCGCAGATTCAAGCCGAGCTCTGGACCATGTACTTCGACGGATCCCTCATGAAGACGGGGGCAGGCGCAGGCCTGCTCTTCATCTCACCCCTCGGAGTCCACATGCGCTACCTGCTACGCTTGCACTTCCCCGCCTCCAACAACGTCGCCGAGTACGAGGCCCTCGTCAATGGGCTGCGCATCGCCCTCGAGCTCGGGGTCCGACGCCTCGACGTTCGAGGGGACTCGCAGCTCGTCGTCAACCAGGTCATGAAGGCCTCGAGCTGCATCGATCCCAGGATGGAAGCGTACTGCGGGGAGGTGCGCAAGCTAGAAGATAAGTTCTACGGCCTCGAGCTCAACCACATAGCTCGAAAGTACAACGAGGCCGCAGACGAGCTGGCAAAGTTGGCGTCCACGCGCGGCACGGTTCCACCAGACGTCTTCTCGAGGGACGTTTTCGAGCCATCCGTCAAAATCGGCCCGGGGGCTGGCCCTCGACGCCACCCTCGAGCTAGACACGGGGGCTCGACCTTCAACGCCACCCCTCGGGAATGACCCCTCGACATCCGCTGAGGCGATGCAGATCGACGCACCCGCCTCTTCTTCATCACGACCCCTCGACTGGCGGACGCCCTTCCTCGACTACCTGACGCAAGGCGTGCTACCAGAAGACAAGACGGAGGCCCGACGCATCGCTCGAAGGGCCAAGACCTACGTCATCTACGGCGACGAACGGGAGCTGTACCGACGAAGCCCGACCGGGATCCTTCAGCGCTGCATCCCCTCGAGGAAGGACGCAAGCTCCTCGACGACATGCACTCGGGGGCTTGCGGCCACCACGCAGCACCAAGGACCCTGGTTGGGAACGCCTTCCGTCAAGGCTTCTATTGGCCGACCGCCATTGGAGACGCCAAGCGCTTGGTCCGAGCATGCCATGGGTGTCAATTCTACGCCAAGCAGACGCACCAACCCGCACATGCCCTGCAGATGATCCCAATTACTTGGCCATTCGCCGTTTGGGGGCTCGACCTCGTGGGTCCCCTCAAAAAGACAAGTGGAGGGCACTCACACGTGCTCGTGGCCATCGACAAGTTCACCAAGTGGATCGAGGCTAAGCCGATAGGCGACCCCACCTCCGAGAAGGCTGTCGAGTTCATCGCCAACATCATGTACCGGTTTGGGGTGCCTAACGTCATCATCACCGACAATGGCACCCAATTCACGGGCAAAAAGTTCACCAACTTCTGCGACGACAACAGCATTCGCGTGACCTGGGCCTCGGTCGCATACCCTCAATGCAACGGGCAGGTCGAGCGCGCCAACGGCATGATACTCCATGGGCTGAAGCCGAGGCTCTTCAAGACCCTCAAAAATTTCGGAAAAGGGTGGGCTGCAGAGCTCCCCTCGGTGCTGTGGGGCCTCAGGACTACGCCGAGCCGAGCCACCGGGTTCACTCCGTCTTCCTAACCTACGGCGCCGAGGCTGTCTTGCCTACGGACCTCGAATACGGCTCCCCTCGACTTCGAGCCTACAACGAGAGCAAACCAACGATGAAGGCTCGCCAACGCCAAGGACCAGCTCGAGGAGGCCCGAGACGTGGCGCTCATCAACTCCGCGCGCTACCAGCAAACACTTCGACGCTACCACGACAAGCACGTGCGCAAGAGGGACCTGGCGGTGGGGGACCTCGTGCTTCGACGGCTGCAAGACAATCGAGGGCGCCATAAGCTCACCCTCCATGGGAGGGCCCATACACCGTAGCTGAGGTGCTCAAGCCAGGACATACAAGCTCTACGACGATCAAGGCAGAATCCTGGCGAACGCGTGGAACATCTCTCAGCTACGTCGCTTCTACCCTTAAGGGCCTCGAGGCCCAGCATATTCTGTTGCTTTGTACAAACATGTCAAAATGAATGAACAAACTCGTGCATTGTCTTTCATTTTGCTTAGCATCTTAAGGTAGCCTCGACCCTGCTTTGCTCAGGGTCGAGCCTCCCTCGGGGGCTGACAAGGGGGTAACCGCCCCCCAGACTCCGGAAAAACGCGTTTTCTTTCAAAAATTCGACCCTCATCTCGACTCGTGCCTCGAGTGAACTAGCGACGTCTAAATCCTAAAATACCTCGAGCCTCCAAGGGTCGGGAGGCGTCGACGTAGACGGCCACCTACGCCCCGGGCTACGGTACCCTACCTACGCCTCCCCTCGAGGGGCTCGCGACGTATCGAAGGAACACAGACTAAGCTAGCAGAAACTCGAGCTTGCAACAAAGAGAAGTGGTCAAACGCATTTGAAAAGAAAACAACTTCTTTAAACAAACAAGTCATATATACAAACGTCTCGACGGACCCTCATTCATGTCATAAAATTCTTACAGGGGCCTCGACGCCCAAATTTGGCACGCAGGCCCTAATCTTCGTCGGTGTGGTACTCCTCCCCGAGGTCTTCCACGGCGGGCTCAGCCTCGACACCCGAGCTAGAGGGAGGAGGGCCCTCGACACCGCTGCTGGCGTCAGGAGGCAGCACGTCCTCCTCGAAGATCTTCGCGAGTGACGTCCCGGCCTCTCCATCTTCTCCAAGATTTTGTCGACACGGCGGTTGTTCCACTCCTCGTCCTTCCCCTCGATCTCGATGAAGCCATTGGCGACAACGTGGACCGGGAAGCGGAAGCCGGAGCGGACGACCGCGAGCGTCTGCTTGACGCCATGTGGAGAGCTTGCCGGACACGGTCCCGCGCGCTACGTCGAGGAAGCACAAGGCGTCGACCAAGGCGTCGCCTCGGGCACCGCACCTTCTGCCGCAGCCACCGGAGGAGCACCCCACATGGAGCCGAGCGGTCGAGGGAAGTGCGAGCCCGCTCCGCCACCATCGTCTCGTCTTGGAGTTGGTCCAAGAGAGCCTGGTTCGTCCCGCGGAGCTCCTCGACCGTCTTCTCGACCCCTGCGCAACGAACGAGGAAGAGTGAGACTGCGGCGTAACAAAAAACTTCGAGACCCAAACAAGGACAAGGTGTAAGCCTCACCATCGCAATGTTGCCCCAGTGCGGCGAGGTCGCTGGTAAGGCCCTCAGCGCGCTGCTCGAGCCTGCGCTTCTCGGCCAGCATGAGGAGCTTCTCGGACCTAAGCTCCTCGATCAGCCTGCCCGCCTCCACGAGGGCCAGATCCTTTGGATCACCTCCTGCCGCGCCGCCCCCTCGGCAGCTCGGGCGGTGCGGTGGCGACACCACTCTCGGCGTCTTCGGCCTCCTTCTTCGCCGCCTCCGCTGCGGACCGAGCGGCGGCGGCATCGGTTGAGCATCCTCAGCCTCTTTTCTCGCCGCCTGCGGCGCGGTCCGGGGGCTCGGCTCCGGGGGCGGCACGGCGGAGCTGCCTTCTCTCCGCCGCAGCCTCGGGCAGGAGGCCTCGGGAGAGGGGCCTCGCTGCGGGCGTCCTGGCCTTCCTCGACGACGCCTCGAGGGCGGCGGCGGCCTCCTCCTGGATCGAGCGGACCTCGCCTCGAGCCGCCTGGACTTCCGCCTCTGCCTCGTTGAGCCGGCTCGCCATTTGGACGTTCCGGCTCAGCTCAGCGCGGAGATCTTGAAGCTCCGCCTCAGCCCTCGCGAGGGCGGCCGACACCTGCGGGACCGGCCCGCCTCCTCGGAGCAGGACCGCTCCGCCTCCGCCATGAGCTCGGCCACCTCCGGAAGATGGACCGCACCTCGCGCGGGGCCCCCGCTGGACCGGTTGCTCGACGGAGACCATGGCGAGGGACGGGCTCGGCGCGTCGGGAAACGGCCATACTGGTCGGTCAAGCTCGATGTCGGGCAGATCCTCCTCCGCCCCGAGCTGCCCCGACTGGGCGCCGCGCCCGACGGCACGGGCCCCGGCTCTTCCCTGGCCGGGTCCTCCGGCGTTGTCAGCGCTAGCCGGGCGCTCCACACATCATCAAGCCCGCGGCGAGGAGCGGCCCCTGCTCCAGCTCGTTCAGGAGGTCCTCCACCGTCGGCTCCTTCTCCGCCAACGCCTCTCCCCCTTTCCCTCCTCCGCAGCCGGCTCGTGTGGTCGGGGCCTCGAGGGGCGCAGTCTCCTCGGCCCCAGACACCGGCGGGGCCGTGCTCGCCCCAGGCGCTTCCCCGGAACAGCCGTCGTGGTGGGGGGAAGGGTGGCGCTCCCAACTGGCGCCATCGCGGGAGGAGGAGGGGGAGGAGGCAGCGCCTCAGTGGGCGTGGTAGTGGCGGGCTCGATGCCGTGAGCTGCGGCCCCTGCAATACGAGATGACAGTGATATCAGAATCGGGAAGGATGCCTCGACCCCTGTGGTCGATGGCGACGGCCTCACCAAAATTCGCGACGATCATCTGGCCTCCTCGAGCCATGGCAGCTCGAGCCTTCTCCAGCCAAGCGGCTTCTCTAGCGGAGGAAGGTGCCATACCTCGAGGTGCTTGTGCCTCGACGGGGCTCGAGGTCTTGGCCCGCTTGGACGCAAGCGAGGTCCACCTCCTGGTAGGAGCGCTTCCCCCTGAGAAACCAGAGATGGCATGCATCATCAAAAGTAAAGAGGTAAAGCCTCACTACCGACGAGATCCAAGAAAACTACTCACCCAAAGCGGCGGCTGGGCTTCTTCCCGGAATCGCCGGACCCACTCGGGGCTTCGAGCCCCCACCCACGGCTCGAGCCCTGCGCCTGGGCCGTCTCCGCAGGGCTGGGATGGGGGGAGGGGGGCCGACGCCTCCCGTGGCTCGACCTCGAGGGAGAGCCCTCCTTCCGCCCCACATCGCGGGAGGGCGACCGTACCTCCCTCGTGCTGTCGTCGTGGCGCCCGCCCCGGCGCGGGCTCCGGGACCTGCTCCGGCGCTCGCGCTGGCGGTCGCGCCCTCCCGCGTCCGCTTCTGTGTCCCGGCGGCGGTGCGGCGATGGACTCCGGGGACGCTCACGCCCCTGGTCACGAGACGCCCGGGGGCTCCCTCCCCGACGCTCGTGATGGGCGGGGCGACGGGCTCGACGCTCCTCCCTCCGCCCGCTCCTCGCGCGGGCTCGACCCCGACCTCGAGGCTCGCGGCGGGTCGGGACCCGGAGCCCCTCCCGATGTGGTCATGCCCCTCGAGGCTCGGCCCTTCTCGAGACCCCCCTGGGCTGACGCGGGGGCGGCCTCCGTTGGTGCTGTGGCGGAGGCGCTCCGGGTCGGGGCTTCCTCACGACCGGGGGCACGTCCGGCGCGGAGCTCGACGGACCTCGGGCCCCGACGAGGCAGGGATCGGCGCCGCCTTCCGCGGCTGCGTCCCGCGCGACCCCTTCGCGGGGGGACCTCCAGTATACCCTCCTGCACAGAGGAGTGGTCAGCCCGGACGTCGACGACCCCCGCGCGCCTCAAACGCGCATCCATCCCCTCGTCGTCACTCTCGTCATCATCATCGTCTCTTCCTCCGAGCTCGAGGAGCTGAGCTCGGGGGACTCATCTCCAGGTCGCCGGTTGCGACGAGCCTTCGCCAGCCTCTGCTCCCGAGCCGACCGCGCAAGTTTTTGTTTTTCTCTTTCTTCTTCTGGCATCCTTTCTCTCTTTGTCTTTTTGAGCAGAGAGGCACCTCACCTGTGTTCCGCGGCGTCCTCCCTCACGGGGGCCTCGACGCATGACAAGTAAGCGCCCCCTGCGAGGAAGAAGAAGAAGCTCGATGAGAAAAAAACTACGAGGAGAGCGAACGAGGTTCGAAGAAAGGGAGAGGAGGAGGGGATCGAGACAGCCTAACTCGAGGGTGGCACCAGGTCGAGGCACCCCTCGTCGGGTGCCATGATGATCAGGTCGGCCTCCTCTGGGAGGAACGTCCCCTGAACGGTGAGCGTCACCCGGGAGGGAGCCTCGTTCCGAGGCAGCCTCTCCTCGGCCATCCTCGATTGGTTCAGCGCCTCGAGCGAGGCGTTTGGCCCCATCTCAAACATGAGAAGGGGGCGGTCTGCCAGAGGGAGGACCCTCCGCTGATGGAACGCCCAAATAACCGCCTGGACAGTCAGCTTCTTGTCCTCCACCAGCGTCCGCATCGTCTTCATCAGCGGCAACAGGTGGCGCTGCCTGTCCGCCGCGACGCCCCAGTTCCACTTCTCCGGGCGATGGGTGGGTGATGACCCTGCCGGTGTACTGCGGAAGAGAAGCCCGTCCACATTCCGCAGGTAGAACCAGTGGTCGTCCACCCCGCCTGGTTGGTGGACAGCTTGTAGCGGAGGTAGTCGCGGGGAACGTTGGCCGACGAAGGCCCGGTCCTTGCGGTGATGGTGAGGGAGCCCACGCGCGCGAGCCTTCCAACGCTCGGCTTTGCGGCCTTGTTGAAGAGCTCGCCCCGGAAGAGGTGGACGAACATCTCCCAGTGTGGCTCGATCTTCAAGTACCCCTCGCACACGGCGGCGTAGATGGCGGCGTGCGAGATGGAGTTGGGGGAGAAGTGCTGCAGTCCACCTCGAAGTGGTGGGCCAGCCCCCGCATGAAGCGGCTCGGCAGGACGCCGAGCCCCATACGGTGGTAACGCGTGAAGCTCACCACGTACCCCTCCGGCGGGTGCGGCTCCCGGTGGTCCGCCGACGGGAGAATCCACCACGCAGGGCCCCCGGGTTGGGTTGACGGAGGAGAAGCCCCCGCTCCACCAACGTCTCCAGCTCCTGCTGCGTCACCTTCGTCGGACTCCAATCTTCAGGCGGCAACACTTGGGCGGCCATGGCAGCAACGACGCGGATCTGAGCGGCGGACGGACGGCCGGGAAGATTCCCAATTATTAGCTCGAGGGAGAGGGCGCGTGAAGGCTACGGCGGCGGAGAAGCAAAGGCAAGTAAAAGGTTTCCTTTTCCCCTCTTCGATATTTATAAGGGGAAACCCCAACGGGCGGGGTCTCCCACCGACGTAAAAAGGTAACAGCATGCATTTAATGCGCCCACCTAACCACGTCTCGAGCCGGATGCAGGGTACACGCGGCCTTCCATTCGCTCCACTACCCGGGCCCGCCACGACCGTCGCTCCGGCTTCGCGTCCGCCGCCCTCCCCGACGGTTTCCGCCTAAAAAGGCGCGCCCAACGGGCAGAAGGATTCCCAGACGACGGAGGCTTCTTCACGAAGGTAAAAACGGGCCCCCGGCCCTAAGCCTCGAAGCAGCGAAGGCTGGCCCTCGAAGAGGGTTCGACAGCCGGCTTCGAGCACCCGAGTCAGGGACACCAAGGGGCGCCACTCGCGGCATCACTCGAGGGCCAAGCCCTCGAGGCCCCTCACGTGTATCCAAGGCAGGGAGCACGACGTGCAGTGAGATCCCCTCGGAGGGAGGCATCGAGCCACCGGGCCCTATCGAATGGACCCGGCACTCCTGCAGACTGAGCACCCATGCTTTATGAGATCGCCTCCGGGCTACAGTCGACCCCTATCGAACGGGGCACGAGGTCTCACTTGGATTCCCCGTTACCAGCTCACCGGGAACCTCGATACTTGCCCGCTCGTGGTAGTACGAGGAATCCCACCTCGCATCCGATCGAAAGGACTCGCGGGATGACAAGCCAGGGCAACCGGCGTGCCGGACAGCTCGAAGAGTCGGCCGGCCGGTTCAGCCTGGCACCCCTTGACGAAGGACGGTCTAAAAAACTTGGGGGCTCGACACCCCCGAACCTAAAAAACGCAACTAACACTCACACAAGAAAAAAGCCCACGAGGGAGTCTTAACCACTCCCCCGTGGCCTCGGGGGCTACACCCGCGGGTGTCGCTCGCACGACACCCACGGAATCAAAACGACCAAACCCTCGAGACCAGTTAGCTAGCCCTCGAGATCCCAGTCGGGAGCCCCTGCTCGAGTGCAAGCACTCGAACAAGGGCTCGGGGGCTACTGTCGGGGGCCCACACAAGGGGTACCCCCAATCAACGCAAACTAATAAGTTAAACCTAGAACGCCGGAAAATAACAAACCTAACTAGTCTAACCCCTAAAAGAGACCAACCCCTCGAGGCCCACAACGCTGGCCCACCAAGCCAGGCCTCGGGCGAACGCGCGCTCTCCGTCTCGCCCGAGTTCACCGAGCCAGGCCTCGGGCTGACACCCGTTCTCCGACTCGCCCGAGTTCACCGAGCCAGGCCTCGGGCTGACGCCCGTTCTCCATCTCGCCCGAGCCCTCCGAAGCCAGGCCCTGGGCGAGCGCTCCACTAAAACCTCGAGTCCTGGCATTTGGGGCTCGAGCCCCCCACAGCCGAACGCCATACCTCGAGACCCCACGCAGGGGACCTCGAGCCTCTCTGGCACAGCAGCCTATCCCTCGAGGCGCTTATGCTTCCCTCGAGCGGCGCAGGCATCGGATGACAGCCCCATACCGCGCATTTAATACATCCACCTACTCCAGTCACGTCCTCTGCAGCCCGACGTGTACCACAGTAACCAGGGCAGAGTCAAGTCTCGTTTTCACCACAAGCATGGGCAAAAGGGCGCCAGTACGGCACTGTTAACCCATACCCTACGCTATTGCACGTCCAAGCCACGTCTCGAGGCCCGGATGGCCCACTGCTCAATCATTTTCACGGGACTTGTCCATACCTGCGGGGGCTCGAGCCCCCCGTAGGCGCCACCTCGAGGCCGGCTCCGCGCCCCTCGAGCCCTAACTGCTTTCATGCTATTGGAAGACAGGTACCCCAAGATCCGGAGGGACCCGCCGTGTCCTGTACGTGCCGGAATGGGTGCTGTACGGCTTCTACATCATCACGCCATCACGTCCGCGCCCGGAATGGAGGCCACGCCCCAAGGACGCCTCAACAGCAACGCCCACATCGGCTCCAGTGGCTCCGACAAGACAGGGTTCCAACCCCTCTCCGTATTGGGCATCGTACGCCCCGACACCTGTAATACCCTTGTGTAACCCTGGCCTCCCCTTGCTCTATAAAAGGGGACGCCAGGGCCCTTCGCGCGAGGAGGACAAGACGCGAGTCCACGGTTACACAACACACAAGTCCACACACGTACACACTCGAGTCCGGACTCCGGTCCACGCTCATTGAGCTTGTATTCGCCCCTGTACAAGCACTTAGGTGCAAGTAATACAAGAACCTCCTCCCCGCTGGACGTAGGGCCTTCTTTGCCCGAACCAGGATAAATCCTTGTGTCATCTTGCATCACCATCCAGGAAGAGAGCACGCGATCACATTACTCGTTGGTGTCATACCCCCGGGTTCGAAACACCGACATATATGAACTTTAAAAAGTGGTGGAATGTCACATTCCGAACCAAGTAGAGCCTAGTTCAGTGAAGAGATTCAATTCCTCCAAATAAAGAGATCCAAACAGCCCCGGCCTAAAGGTGACACCCACAGCTTTAATTTCATTTCATTTATATTAGAAGGCTATAACCAAACAGCACCTTAATGCGATTAATAAAAGAATAATGGTCTCAACATGAGTGGCGAATTGTTTTTAACAATAACGAAATGCATGGCCCGATTTACAGTTCTTTTCTTCTAGGAGAGAATTGTAGCATGTAGGAATCGTACTATGTATTACTAATTAGAGACTCCAATGTAGGCATCACATTAATTCTCACCAAACGTACTAGGAGAAAAGATAAATCCTAGAAATTCTCACAATGATTAGAAATATCTGGCCTTCTCGGTTTGGTAGACTCTAATAATCATATCAATATAATAGCCATTGGATCTACACTGTAATTTATTAAAAAAAATTACCCACAACACTGCTATTATAAAATGGACATAAAGTAACCCTCTAATGTTTCACCGCCGCGATTGCCTGCCGTACTGCCAAAAACTAGCATTCAAAATTGCTTTTTTTTACTCTATATATCAATTTAGTCTATCAGGTTTAAAAGTGCATTTTTTCGGGTCCAAAACCTGTTAAAAGAATAGGCAATTTCCAGATTAAAACCAGAATATAAATCATGATAAAATGATGATCTAGATATCTCAGATTGTATTGTTTACTAGCATAGCAAAACATGCATAACATGATCTCATACATGACAACCGGTGTAAACATAGCTCGTACACCAGATAGATTAAAAAGCAAGAACAAAGGCATAAGACCTGATATAAGCATAGAAATTAGATCACGAACGGCGTACCTTTCTGATGCTGGAGAAGACGGTGGCGGAGTCGGCGCTGGACGATCCTCGATGAGCGCTGGAGGAAGAGCTCGGAGCAGTTGATGACGAGTACGTCTTGACGCAGCGCCGCCTGACTTGGACGGTAGACGACCCGTTGTTGAAGACGAGCAGTCGCGCGACGAGCGCTTCCCAAAAACCTTATTCGCCTTCTCCCGGTGCAGGATCGCAAAGACGAGGGTTCCGGAGACCTGCTCGCCCGGTCGCTGGTGTACGCAAGCGAACGGACTGGAGACGACTAGACGGCAGCGCAAAAGCGATATGAGGCAAACCCTAGCTCGAGAGGTGTTGAGATACGTTTTGGCGTGGCCGATAGGTTGCTTATATAGCCCTGTTGAACCGACCTCGTGTCGCGATCACGATCTAAATCGGTTTAGGACTCTTGAGTCGTAACTGTTTAGGACTCTGCAACTTGAAGGCCAAGAAACCAAAAACTAAAACTGCAAAAGGAGACCGCGCTCCCGCAAGGCGAGGAGCCAGATTTCGGCGGACCATTCACGCAGTGTCGGGGGTCCACGAAAGGGGTACCCCCGATCAACGCAAACTAATAGGTTAAACCTAGAACACCAGTTAATAAACCCAGCTAAGCTAACCCCCCAAGAAATCAACCCCTCGGAGCCTGCAACGCTGGCACACCACCAAGGAGCTTAGACCTGTCGAGACCTTACCGGCCACCTCCTGGTAGCCCACCCCTCGAACCCGCAACAGCTGTGCATCGCTCCTCGAGACCTCGCGCGGGGACCTCGAGCCCCTCCAGCACGATAGCCTATCCCTCAGGGCTCGTCTCGATCTAGGCCTCGAGCTGGAGCTCAACCTCCACTCATCCGAGCCCTCAGCGCACGGGCTCGAGCGAGTGTTCGAAGCCCTCCACGAGGAGGAAGCTTCCTGCTCCCTAACCCCATACCGCGCATTTAATGCGTCCACCTACTCCAGTCACGTCCTCTGCAGCCCGACGTGTATCACAGTGACCAGGGCAGAGTCCAGTCTCGTTTTCACCACAAGCATGGGCAAAAGGGCGCCAGTACGGCACTGTTAACCCATACCCTACACTGTTGCACGTCCAAGCCACGTCTCGAGGCCCGGATGCCCACTGCTCAGTCAATTTTCACGGGACTTGTCCATACTTGCGGGGGCTCGAGCCCCCCGTAGGCGCCACCTCGAGGCCGGCTCCGCGCCCCTCGAGCCCTAACCGTTTTCACGCTTTGGAAGACAGGTACCCCAAGACCCGGAAGAGCCCCGCCGCGTCCTGTACATGCCGGAATGGGCGCTGTACGGCTCCCACGCCGCCACGTCTCTGCGTCCACGCCTAGGATGGAGGCCACGCTCCAAGGATGCCTCAACAGCAACGCCCACGTCGGCTCCAGTGGCCCCGACAAGACAGGATTCCTACCCTACGCCATATCGAGCGCTGTACATATCTATCCCGTGTAAACCCTGGCTTCCTCTTGTTCTATAAAAGGGGACGCCAGGGCCCTTCGCGCGAGGGACAGACGGTCCGAGTCCACGACACACACACTCCGACCAACACACAAGTCACACACGTACACACTCCATCCGGACTCGGTCCACGCTCATTGAGCTTGTATTCGCCCCTGTACAAGCACTTAGGTGCAAGTAATACAAGAACCACCTCCCCCGCTGGACGTAGGGCCTTCTTTGCCCGAACCAGGATAAATCCTTGTGTCATCTTGCATCACCATCCAGGAAGAGAGCACGCGATCATATTACTCGTTGGTGTCGTACCCCGGGTTCGAAACACCGACAGTTGGCGCGCCAGGTAGGGGCCTTCGCGTGTCGAGTCGGTTTCTCGTGTTTCCTGGATGGCTGCTTCGACTCCTTCGTTCTCTGCCGTGCCGTCATCTGGTTCGGGAGCCTCGAGTTCCTGACCACCGACAACGGCAACGAGCTGACCTTGCTCTCCACGGAGGCCCGAGTGGAGGGCGTGTCACGCCACCCCGTGCGAGGAGCGTGGCACGTGGCCCACACCACCACGCGTCGCCACCCCGTGAGCGGCGCCGTCGTCACCATCGTCGCCAGGCACAGGCGGTGCCCGCGGCGTACACCCACTTCCCCATGGCCGGCGCGGAGTTCCCGAGGAGGAGCCTGCCCGCGCACGGCCGGAGACTTCCAGGGCGCCCCGCGCCCACCCAGCGACTTCGCGTTCCTCATGCGCACGGACCAGGAGCCAGGCCAGAGGCCACCGAGCCGCGCACCATCGACGCCACCCAGCCTCCTCCCGCACGGGGAGTACCGCGCTCGACGCCGGCGGTTCCCGTCCGGCCTCGACAACTCCGCAGCAGCCTACGCCCGCCAGCTCAACGAGCGCCGTCGGGACCGACCGCCGGCAGAGCAGGAGGAGCGCCCGGGCGTGCTACTGCAGGCCATGGCCAACCTGGAGATCGTCCACCCCGCACACGTCGACCGCGGCTTCTCGCGAGCCATGAGCCACCCCGGCGAGCCACCGTCGGAGAATGGTACCGCGAGCTGCGGTCCCAGCATCTGCCAAGGCGGCACGCCGTCAACAGCTCCGACTCCGACGAATACGACTACCACGACCCCGACCTCTGGGATCCCACCAGGGAGTGCTTCCAACTCGAGGGGGTCGTATGCGATACCGAGGACGAGGGCGGCGACGGCAGGCCGGCGCTCGATCTAGAGGGCCCAGCGACGTGGCCGCGGCAGGCGGATCACGTGTTCAGGGGAGGAACGAACCTCCAGCACCGGCTGCACCGCCTCAGCATGACGACGGCCGGCGGCGCAACTCGCGCAGGTGCAGGAGGCAATCACCAAAGCCGAGGAAGAACGGCGACACCTGCTGCAGCTCCGGCAAACTCTGATGCAGGAACCACCGCAGCCCCGGGAGCCGGAGCTCGAGGTCGGGCTCGAGAGGTCCACCGGCGGATCCTCGAGGACGGGGCACCAGCACGCCCCGAGGTATGCTTCCCGCGAGCCGGGCAGAACGTGGTGGCGGCGGCGATGATGCTCCGTGATCTACCCGCCGTCTCCAACCCTGACGCCAGGCGCATGCTTGGGGAAATGAAGACCTCCTCGAGACAGCCGCTGTGCAGCAGGCCGAGAGCTCGGCGTCACGCCGGCGCGGAGCAGCCTCGGGGAAGCCGGCGGACACGCCCCGCAACGAGCGCGAGGCATCCGTCCACCAGCCGGACGCCTCTCTAGCTAGGCCAGTCCGCGAACGGATCATCGACAACCGGCCACCTCGAGACCCCAATGACGCCCGCAACGACATCAACCGACGGCGCAAGGACAAGGGGGCCCAAGAGCGTTGCTATAGTGCCCATCGAGGGGGGCGCTACGACAGTGACGAGGACCGGCAAGTCCTCGAGCCCCCGGGCCCCAGAGTCTTCAGTCGGGCCATCCGCAGCTCAACCCTCCCCGACCGCTTCCGACCGCCGACCAACATCGTGAAGTACGACGGGGAGGTCGAGCCCAAGCTCTGGCTCTCGGACTTCCGCCTAGGCTGCCAACTGGGCGGAGCGAAGAACGACGACCGTGTGATCATACGCCAACTTCCACTTTACCTCTCGGACACCGCTCGCCGGTGGCTCGAGGAGCTCCCGCCGGATCGGATCGACGACTGGGCCGACCTAGTCAGGGTCTTCGACGGGAATTTCAAGGGGACTTGCGTGCGCCCAGGCAACCCCTGGGACCTACGACGTTGTAGGCAGGCGGCGGACGAGCCCCTCTGCGACTTTGCTCGACGATTCTCGAAGCAGCGCCTCGAGCTCCCCCACGTGCCTGATGAGGACGTCATCTCAGCGTTCCTCGCGGGCACGACATGCCAAGAGCTAGTTCATGAGCTAGGACGCTACCGTCCCAGGACGGTCGAGGACCTGATGGATCGCGTCACCACAGCTTTGCCTCAGGCGACGAGGCAGTGGGGGCCTTCTTTGGCCGTTCCACGGACAAAGGTAAGGCGGTGACCGCGCCGGAGGGCTCGAACAAGGGCAACGACGCCAAGAACGACAACAATAACAGCAACAAAAAGAAGAAGAACAAACGCAAGGTCAGAAGGCGAAGCGCGACGCCAATGACGACGACGACGAAGAGGTGCTCGCAGGCGCCCTCGAGCCTAAGAAGCCCCGAGGCCCCCCTGACGGGGCTGTTTTCGACCAGATGCTCGAGGACCCCTGCACTTATCACAGGGGCCCCGTAAATCACAAGTTAAAGGACTGCCGACTGTTGAAAGGCTACTACTCCAAGCTCGGCGATAAGAAAGAAGACACGCCTAAGGGCAAGGATAACAATCGGCGCGGCGGTGGGGACGCGGACGGCAACTTCCCCCGGTGCGCGACTGCTACATGATCTACGGGGGCCGACCGTCGGGCTCTCAGCTCGAGAAAGAAAGAAGGAGCGCCGGGAGATCTTTGCACTCGGCCACGACGCCCCCCGGTATCTTGACTGGTCTGATGCGCCGATCACGTTCGACCGTGACGACCATCCGGACCGTGTCATAAACCCCGGGGCGTACCCCCTCGTCGTCGACCCCGTCATCGTCGACGTACGGTTCTCCAAGGTGTTGATGGATGGGGGCTCGAGCCTCAACATCATATACCTCGAGACCCTCGACCTCCTGGGGATTTCAGAGGGTCAGCTCCGACCCAGCGCCGGGGGGTTCCACGGAGTCGTACCAGGGAAGAAGGCCCACCCCCTCGGGCGCATCGACCTGCCGGTTTGCTTTGGCACGCCGGCTAACTTCCGCCAGGAGACGCTCACCTTCGAGGTGGTCGGATTCCAAGGGACCTACCACGCCATCATCGGCCGGCCAGGCTACGCCAAGTTCATGGCGGTTCCCAACTACACGTACTTGAAGCTCAAAATGCCGGGGCCAAAGGGGGTCATCACCGTCGACACATCCTACGAGCACGCGTACCACTGCGACGTGGAGTGCGTCGAGCGTGGGGAGGCAAACGTCCAGCTCGACTCGCTCGAGGCCCTAGCCGCCCTGGCCACCGAGGAGGCCCCTGAAGCGAAGCGCCACGCTGGCACCTTCGAGCCGCGGAGCACACCAAGCTGATACCCGTCGCCCGACCTCGACCGATGGCAAACGCTGGCCGTCAGCGCCAGCCTCGAGCCTAAATAGGAAGCAGTGCTCGTCGACTTTCTCCACGCGAACATCGACATGTTTGCGTGGGGCCCTCGGACATGCCGGGCATACCGAGGGAAGTCGCCGAGCACGCCTTGGAGATCCAGGCCGGGTCCAGACCGGTGAAGCAACGCCTGCGCCGCTTCGACGAGGAGAAGCGCAGGATCATCGGCGAGGAGGTGCACAAGCTTTTGGCGGCCGGGTTCATCAAGGAGGTATTTCACCCAGAGTGGCTAGCTAACCCTGTACTAGTTAGGAAAAGAATGGAAAAATGCGGATGTGTGTAGACTACACTGGTCTGAATAAAGCATGTCCAAAAGTTCCATTTCCTTTACCTAGAATTGATCAGATTGTCGATTCCACTGCGGGGTGTGAAGTACTTTCATTTCTCGATACGTATTCCGGCTACCACCAGATTAGGATGAAAGAATCCGACGAGCTCGCTACCTCTTTTGTTACGCCTTTTGGTATGTATTGCTACGTTACAATGCCCTTCGGCCTTCAAACGCTGGGCAACGTACCAACGTTGCTTGCAGCATATCTTTGGCGAACACATAGGCAAAACCGTCGAGGCCTACGTCGATGACATCGTGGTTAAAACCAAGAAAGTCGGGAACCTCATCAGCGATCTCGAGGCCACGTTCAAATGCCTCCGGGCCAAGAATGTGAAGCTCAACCCGAGAAATGTGTCTTTGGTGTGCCTCGAGGCATGCTACTTGGCTACATTGTCTCACAACGGGGGATCGAGGCCAACCCCGAAAAAATCTCAGCAGTCACGAGGATGGGCCCACTTCGAGACCTCAAGGGTGTACAGAAAGTGACAGGCTGCCTAGCCGCTCTCAGCAGATTCATCTCGAGGCTAGGGGAAAAAGCGCTACCCCTCTACCGCTTGCTGAAGAAGACGGAACGCTTGCGTGGACTGTCGAAGCCGAGGAGGCCTTAACCAAGTTGAAGGGGTTGCTGACTTCCGTGCCAATCCTCGTGCCACCGCGACCGGCGAGGGTGACGATCGCCCCGAGCCCTCCTCCTCTATGTGGCCGCAACCACTCAGGTGGTCAGCGCGGTCATAGTCGTCGAGAGGCACGAGGAGGGTCATGCGTTGCCGGTCCAACGACCGGTGTACTTCACCAGTGAGGTGCTCTCCGAGGCCAAGGTCCGGTACCCGCACATCCAGAAGCTGCTCTACGGCATCATCATCACGAGGCGCAACGCAAAGCTCCAGCACTACTTCCTCGCTCATCCCGTAACGGTGGTGTCGTCCTTCCCTCGGTGAGATCATCAACAATCGGGGGAGGCCACGGGGCGAATCGCCAAGTGGTCCGCCGAGCTAATGGGGGAGGCCATCACCTACGCCCCGCGAAAAGCCATCAAGTCGCAAGCATTGGCGGACTTCGTTGCTGAGTGGACCGACACCCAGCTCCCGCCAGCACAAATTCAAGCCGAGCTCTGGACCATGTTACTTCGATGGATCCCTCATGAAGACGGGGGCGGGCGCAGGCCTGCTCTTCATCTCACCCCTCGGAGTCCACATGCGCTACGTGTTGCGCCTACACTTCCCCACCTCCAACAACGTCGCTGAGTACGAGGGCCCTCGTCAACGGGGCTGCGCATAGCCCTCGAGCTTGGGGTCCGACGCCTCGACGTTCGAGGGGACTCGCAGCTCGTCGTCAACCAGGTCATGAAGGCCTCGAGCTGCATCGATCCCAGGATGGAAGCGTACTGCAGGGAGGTGCGCAGCTAGAAGATAAGTTCCACGGGCCTCGAGCTCAACCACATAGCTCGAAAGTATAACGAGGCCGCAGACGAGCTGGCAAAGTTGGCGTCCACGCGCGGCACCGTTCCGCCAGACGTCTTTCGAGGGACGTTTTCGAGCCATCCATCAAAATCGGCCCGGGGGCTGGCCCCTCGACGCCACCCCTCGAGCTAGACACGGGGGCTCGACCTTCAACGCCACCCCTCGGGAATGACCCCTCGACATCCGCTGAGGCGATGCAGATCGACGCACCCGCCTCTTCTTCATCACGACCCCTCGACTAGCGGACGCCCTTCCTCGACTACCTGACGCAAGGCGTGCTACCAGAAGACAAGACGGAGGCCGACGCATCGCTCGAAGGGCCAAGACCTACGTCATCTATGGCGGACGAACGGGGAGCTGTACCGACGAAGCCCGACCGGGATCCTTCAGCGCTGCATCCCCCTCGAGGAAGGATGCAAGCTCCTCGACGACATGCACTCGGGGGCTTGCGGCCACCACGCAAGCACAAGGACCCTGGTTGGAACGCCTTCCGTCAAGGCTTCTATTGGCCGACCGCCATTGGAGATGCCAAGCGCTTGGTCCGAGCATGCCATGGGTGTCAATTCTACGCCAAGCAGACGCACCAACCCGCACATGCCCTGCAGATGATCCCAATTACTTGGCCATTCGCCGTTTGTTTGGGGCTCGACCTCGTGGTCCCTCAAAAAAGACAAGTGGAGGGCACTCACATGTGCTCGTGGCCATCGACAAGTTCACCAAGTGGATCGAGGCTAAGCCGATAGGCGACCCCACCTCCGAGAAGGCTGTCGAGTTCATCGCCAACATCATGTACCAGTTTGGGGTGCCTAACGTCATCATCACCGACAACGGCACCCAATTTACGAGCAAAAAATTCACCAACTTCTGCGATGACAAACACATTCGCGTGACCTGGGCCTCGGTCGCATACCCTCAATGCAACGGGCAGGTCGAGCGCGCCAACGGCATGATACTCCATGGGCTGAAGCCGAGGCTGTTCAAGACCCTCAAAATTTCGAAAGGGTTGGGCACAGAGCTCCCTCGGTGCTGTGGGGCCTCAGGACTACGCCGAGTCGAGCCACCGGGTCACTCCGTTTTTCCTAACCTACGGCGCCGAGGCCGTCTTGCCTACGGACCTCGAGTACGGCTCACCTCGACTTCGAGCCTACAACGGAGCAAACCAACGACGAAAAGCTCGCCAACGCCAAGGACCAGCTCGAGGAGGCCGAGACGTGGCGCTCATCAACTCCGCGCGCTACCAGCAAACACTTAAACGCTACCACGACAAGCACGTGCGCAAGAGGGACCTGGCGGGTGGGGACCTCGTGCTTCGACGGCTGCAGGATAATCGAGGGCGCCACAAGCTTACCCCTCCATGGGAGGGCCCATACACCGTAGCTGAAGTGCTCAAGCCAGGAACGTACAAGCTCTACGACGATCAAGGCAGGATCCTGGCGAACGCGTGGAACATATCTCAGCTACATCGCTTCTACCCTTAAAGGCCTCGAGGCCTCATTCATTTTGTTGCTTTGTACAAACACGCCCAAAATGAATGAACAAACTCGTGCTTGTCTTTCATTTTGCTTAGCATCTTAAGGTAGCCTCGACCCTGCTTTGCTCAGGGTCGAGCCTCCCTCGGGGGCTGACAAGGGGGTAACCGCCCCCAGACTCCGGAAAAATGCGTGTTTTCTTTTCAAAAATTCGACCCTCGTCTCGACTCGTGCCTCGAGTGAACTAGCGACGTCTAAATCCGAAAATACCTCGAGCCCCCAAGGGTCGGGAGGCGTTGACGTAGACGGCCACCTACGCCCCTAGGCTACGGTACCCTACCTACGCCTCCCCTCGAGGGGCTCGCGACGTATCGAAGGAACACATACTAAGTTAGCATAAACTCGAGCTTGCAACAAAGAGAAGTGGTCAAACGCATTTGAGAAGAAAACAACTCCTTTAAACAAACAAGTCATATATACATACGGGTCTCGACGGACCCTCATCCATGTCATAAAATTCTTACAGGGGCCTCGACGCCCAAATTTGGCACGCAGGCCCTAATCTTCGTCGGTGTGGTACTCCTCCCCGAGGTCTTCCACGGCGGGCTCAGCCTCGACACCCGAGCTAGAGGGAGGAGGGTCCTCGACAAAGCTGCTGGCGTCAGGAGGCAGCACGTCCTCCTCGAAGATCTTCGCGAGCGACGTCCCGGCCTCTCCCATCTTCTCCAAGATTTTGTCGACACGGCGGTTGTTCCACTCCTCGTCCTTCCCCTCGATCTCGATGAAACCATTGCCAACAACGTGGACCGGGAAGCGGAAGCCGGAGCGGACAACCGCGAGTGTCTGCTTGACGCCATGGTGGAGAGCTTGCCGGACACGGCCCCGCGCTGCTGCGTCAAGGAAGCACAAGGCGTCGACCAAGGCGTCGCCTCGGGCCACCGCACCTTCTGCCGCAGCCACCGGAGGAGCACCCCACATGGAGCCGAGCCGGTCGAGGGAAGTGCGAGCCCGCTCCGCCACCATCGTCTCGTCTTGGAGTTGGTCCAAGAGAGCCTGGTTCGTCCAAGGAAGGTGCCACACCTCGAGGTGCTTGTGCCTCGATGGGGCTCGAGGTCTTGGCCCGCTTGGACGCAGCGAGGTCCACCTCCTCGTAGGAGCGCTTCCCCCTGAGAAACCAGAGATGGCATGCATCATCAAAAGTAAAGAGGTAAAGCCTCACTACCGACGAGACCAAGAAACTACTCACCCAAAGCGGCGGCTGCCTTCTTCCCGGAATCGCCGGACCCACGGGGCTTCGAGCCCACCCCACGCTCGAGCCCTGCGCCTGGGCCGTCTCGCAGGGCTGGGATGGGGGAGGGCTCCCGACGCCTCCCGTGGCTCGACCTCGAGGGAGAGCCCTCCTTCGCCCCACATCGCGGGAGGGCGACCGTACCTCCCTCGTGCTGTCGTCGTGGCGCCCGCCCCGGCGCGGGCTCCGGGACCTGCTCCGGCGCTCGCGCTGGCGGTCGCGCCCTCCCGCGTCTGCTTCTGTGTCCGGCGGCGGTGCGGCGATGGACTCCGGGGACGCTCACGCCCCTGGTCACAAGACGCCCGGGGGCTCCCTCCCCGACGCTCGTGATGGCGCGGGCTCGACGCCTCCTCCTGACGCCCGCTCCTCTATGGGCTCGACGGCGCCCTTGACGGCTCGCGGCGGTCGGGCCCGAAATCCTTCTCGACCTGTCGGCCGCTTCTCGAGGCCCGGCCCTTCTCGAGACCCCCCGCCTGGGTCGATGCGGTCGTGGTCTCCTTCTGCGCCGCGGCAATAGCACTCCTGGTCCATGGCTTCTTCGTGACCGCCGGCATGACCGGCGCGGAGCTTGAGATGCCCTGAGCCTCCGACGAGGCTGGGCCTGATGCGGCCTTCCGCGGCTGCGTCCCGCGCGATCCCTTCGCCGGTGGGACCTCGTAGATGTCCTCCTGCACAGGGGAGCGGTCAGCCCGAATGTCGCCAAACCCCGCGCGTCTCAGGCGCGCGTCCATCCCCTCGTCGTCGCTCTCATCATCATCATCATCCTCCTCCTCCTCCGAGCTCGAGGAGCTGAGCTCGGGGGACTCGTCCCCAGGCTGCCGATTGCGGCGAGCCTTCTCCAACCTTTGCTCCTGAGCCGATCGACGCAAGTTTTGTTTTTCTCTTTCTTCTTTCTGGAATCCTTGTTCTCTTTTTCCTTTTGAGCAGAGAGGCACCTCACCTGTGTCTCCGCGGCGTCCTCCCTCAGGGGGCCTCGAGGCACGAAACCGTGAATGCCCCTGCGAAAAAGGAAAATGATGAGGAAAAAAACGAAAAGAAGGCGCAGGTTCGAAGAAGAAAGAAGGAGGGGAGGCTCGAGACGGGCTAGCTCGATGGGACCTACCAGATCGAGGCACCCCTTGTCGGGCGCCATTGGGATCAGATTGGAACTCTCCAGGGCAAACGATCCATGGATCGTGATCGCCACCGGGAGATGCCGTCGCTACAAGTCAGCCCCTCCTTGGCCATCCTCGACCCGTTCAGCGCCTCAGGCTCGGCCTTCGGTTCCATCTCGAACAAGAAAAGAGGGCGGTCCGCCAGCGAAGAACCCGTCGCTGGTGGAACGCCCAGATTACCGCCTGGACGGTCAGCCCCTTCTCGTCCACCAGCGTCTTCATCATCTCCATCAGGGGCAGCAAATGGCGCTGCTTATCTGCCACGACGCCCCAGTTCCACTTTTCTGGGCGCCGGTCAAGGACCCTGCCGGTGTACTGTACTGCGGAAGGAGCCCCCCTCGTTCGCAGATAGAACCAGTGGTCGTCCCAATCCTGCTTGGTTGGTCGAGAGCTTGTAGCGGAGGTACTCGCGGGGGAGCGCGGCCGATGAGGTCCCAGTCCGCATGGTGATGGCGAGGGAGCCAGCGCGCACGAGCCGCTTCCCGCTGGACTTCGACGTCTTGGTGAAGAGCTCGCCCCGGAAAATGTGAACGAACATCTCCCAGTGCGGCTCGATCTTCAGGTACCCCTCGCACACCGCGGCGAAGATGGCGGCGTGCGAGATCGAGTTGGGGGAGAAATGCTACAGTTCCACCTCGTAATGGGGGGTCAACGCACGCATGAAGCGGCTCGGTGGGACACCGAGCCCCATGCGGTGGTAACGGGTGAAGCTCACCACGTACCCCTCCGGCGGCTGCGGCTCCCGGTGATCCGCCGATGGGACGATCCACCACGCGGGTCCCCCCTCGGGTTGGGGCGGAGAAGTCCCTGCGCCACCAGCGAGTCCAACTCGCGATGCGTCGTCTTCGATCGGCTCCAGTCTTCGGCCGGTTGCGCGGAGTCTTGTCGGCCATGGCAACGACGGCGTGGACTTGGGCGGCGGGATGGACAGCAGAGAAGGATACGGATGGCGGACTCAGGAAGGAGATGCACGGGAGCTGTGGCGGCTATGAAGGCAAAGGCAAAGAGAAGAGCCTTCTCCCCATATCTCGGGATTTATACGAAGGAACCCCAACAGGCGAGGCGTCCCACGGCGACGAAAAAGGTAACCGCATAGCATTTAATGCGCCCACCTAACCACGTCTCGAGCCGGATGCAGGGTACACGCGGCAGCTCTCCATTCGCTCCACTACCCAGGCCTGCCACGACCGTCGCTCTGGCTTCGCGTCCGCCGCCCTCCCCGACGGTTTCCGCCTAAAAGGCGCGCCCAACGGGCAGAAGGATTCCCAGACGACGGAGGCTTCTTCACGAAGGTAAAAACGGGCCCCGGCCCTAAGCCTCGAAGCAGCGAAGGCTGGCCCTCGAAGAGGGTTCGACAGCCGGCTTCGAGCACCCGAGTCAGGGACACCAAGGGGCGCCACTCGCGGCATCACTCGAGGGCCAAGCCCTCGAGGCCCCTCACGTGTATCCAAGGCAGGGAGCACGACGTGCAGCGAGATCCCCTGGGGGGGAGGCATCGAGCCACCGGGCCCTATCGAATGGACCCGGCACTCCTGCAGACTGAGCACCCATGCTTTATGAGATCGCCTCCGGGCTACAGTCGACCCCTATCGAACGGGGCACAAGGTCTCACTTGATTCCCCGTTACTAGCTCACCGGGAACCTCGATACTCGCCCGCTCGTGGTAGTACGAGGCATCACCCCTCGCATCCGATCGAAAGGACTCGGGGATGACAAGCCAGGGCAACCGGCGTGCCGGACAGCTCGAAGAGCCGGCCGGGCCGGTTCAGCCTGGCACCCCTCGACGAAAGAGGGTCTAAAAAACGTAATTAACGCTCACACTCAAAGCCCACGAGGGAGTCCTAACCACTCCCCCGTGGCCTCGGGGGCTACACCCGCGGGTGTCGCTCGCACCCACGGAATCAAAACGACCAAACCCTCGAGACCAGTTAGCTAACCCTCGAGATCCCAGTCGGGAGCCCCTGCTCGAGTGCAAGCACTCGAACAAGGGCTCGGGGGCTACTGTCGGGGGTCCACGAAAGGGGTACCCCGACAACGCAAACTAATAGGTTAAATATACCTAGAACACCAGTTAAAAACCCAGCTAAGCTAACCCCCCAAGAAATCAACCCCTCGGAGCCTGCAACGCTGGCACACCACCAGGGAGCTTAGACCTGTCGAGACCTTACCGGCCACCTCCTGGTAGCCCACCCCTCGAAACCCGCAACAGCTGTGCATCGCTCCTCGACCTCGCGCGGGGACCTCGAGCCCCTCCAGCACGATAGCCTATCCCTCGGGGCTCGTCTCGATCTAGGCCTCGAGCTGGAGCTCAACCTCCACTCATCCGAGCCCTCAGCGCACGGCTCGAGCGAGTGTTCGAAGCCCCTCCACGAGGAGGAAGCTTCCTGCTCCCTAACCCCATACCGCGCATTTAATGCGTCCACCTACTCCAGTCACGTCCTCTGTAGCCCGACGTGTATCACAGTGACCAGGGCAGAGTCCAGTCTCGTTTTCACCACAAGCATGGCAAAAGGGCGCCAGTACGGCACTGTTAACCCATACCCTACACTGTTGCACGTCCAAGCCACGTCTCGAGGCCCGGATGCCCACTGCTCAGTCAATTTTCACGGGACTTGTGCATACTTGGGGCTCGAGCCCCCCGTAGGCGCCACCTCGAGGCCGGCTCCGCGCCCCTCGAGCCCTAACCGTTTTCACGCTTTTGGAAGACAGGTACCCCAAGACCCGGAAGAGCCCCGCCGCGTCCTGTACATGCCGGAATGGGCGCTGTACGGCTCCCACGCCGCCACGTCTCCGCATCCACGCCCAGGATGGAGGCCACGCTCCAAGGACGCCTCAACAGCAACGCCCACGTCGGCTCCAGTGGCCCCGACAAGACAGGATTCCTACCCATGGCCATATCGAGCGTTGTACATATCTATCCTGTGTAAACCCTGGCTTCCTCTTGTTCTATAAAAGGGGATGCCAGGGCCTTTCGCGCGAGGGACAAGACGCGAGTCCACGGTTACACAACTCCGAGAGACAACACACAAGTCCACACACGTACACACTCGAGTCCGGACTCCGGTCCACGCTCATTGAGCTTGTATTCGCCCCTGTACAAGCACTTAGGTGCAAGTAATACAAAAACCACCTCCCCCGCTGGACGTAGGGCCTTCTTTGCCCGAACCAGGATAAATCCTTGTGTCATCTTGCATCACCATCCAGGAAGAGAGCATGCAATCATATTACTCGTTGGTGTCGTACCCCCGGGTTCGAAACACCGACACGCAGGTGCCGCGGACCCGCGCAAGTCGCCACGCCACGCCCCGCCTCGCCCGGCCCGGCGAGGCGAGGCGAGCGGAGCGAGCGCGCGCGCGTGTGTTCTCTTTCTCCTTCTCACACTAGACTTGAGGAAGTGGAGAGGACTTCCATATTTAAGCAAGTCCTCCTCCCTTCCACTAGCAAGGTGGGACTAAAGAGTTCCACTTCCCCTCTTTGCTCACACATGAATGGGCCTTTGAGATTTATTATGAATTTCAGAATTTGTTAATGGGCCAAGCCCATATAATTCTAACAATCCCCCACCAGATCTCAAATTCTCATTTAGAGTTTTGCCTGTTCCCGCTACTGTTTGATATACTAGTGTTTAGCAGAGACTGTTAAGTTGAACTTCCGCCTATAACCTTAAGTTAAACTTATTCACAACTTGAACAATGGACTATGCCTTGAATTGCAAGTTTTGCGTGAAGCAAGTTTTACTCAAGGTTAAACTAGTACCTTGCTGCCAATAGCCTTTCTCCGTGGGTGGAGCATATACGTCATACTCCATGGTCTCTTCATGAGCTTACTAGAGATCACCCTAATCTCATAGACTGCGACGTTTAACAGTCATGGCTCATATAGGTATGTTCTTTCAAGAATACTCTGTAGGACAGCATCTTTGCTTTTAAAAGCCAATAGAACATATTAAGGCCTTTGCCAACCTTCCATACAGTGCCTCATAGCAATGAGAGTATTGCATCTTTCACATAGAGAGGGTTTAGAGGTTACTCTCCTCAGTTTACCAATAGCTTGTTCTTCCCAGATCCTAGTCACGGGATCTCCGATCAAAAAGTTGGGTTGCTACTACTGTAAACTCATATGGGTCTCATACCCATCTCCCTTGATGCGATTTCTATCACATTCCGTGATAACCCTTTTGTAAAGGGATCTGCCATGTTTTTGTCTGTTTGCACATAAGTCACAGCTATTACTCCGGAGTTTCTCAACTTCGTGACAGACTTCAAACGTCTTTTAACGTGTCTTGTTGACTTCGCATTATCCTTAGCAATATTCACTTTAGTGATCACTGTTTGATTATCACAGTTCATAAGGATAGCCGGCATTGGTTTTTCAACCACCGGTAAGTCAGACAAGAGCTCACGCAGCCACTCTGCCTCTGCAGAAGCTGTATCCAAAGCAGCAAGTTCTACTTCCATGGTTGATTTAGTCAATATAGTCTGTTTACGAGACCTCCATGACACTGCACCACCTCCAAGGGTAAAAACATACCCACTAGTGGCGTAGATCTGATCAATATCAGAAATTCAGTTTGCATCACTATATCCCTCTAGCACAGCTGGGTGCCCAGAATAGTGAATTCCAAAACTCATTGTACCTTTGAGATAACGCAAAACTCTTTCAAGTGCATGCCAATGACTATCACCCGGGTTGGACATGTACCTACTCAACTTGCTCACAGCAAATGAGATATCTGGTCTAGTTGCGCTCGCTAGATACATGAGTGAACCAATAATCTGAGAGTATCTCAGTTGGTCTCTAGCAATCTTTCTGTTCTTTCTCAAAGTCACACTGGGATCATAAGGTGTTGGAGAAGGTTTACTATCCATAAAGCCAAAGCGACTCAAAACCTTCTCAACATAGTGAGATTGCAGTAAAGTAATCCCACTCTCATCCTTAATCAGCTTAATGTTCAAAAAATAACATTAGCTTCACCCAGATCTTTCATATCAAAACTCTTTGATAGGAAAGACTTGACCTCATTAATAACATCAATATTTGTTCCAAAAATAAGAATATCATCAACATATAAACATAATATAACAGATTGACCCCCCCCATGTCGATAGTACACACACCTATCAGCTTCATTAACAGCAAAGCCTGCACTAATTAAAGTAGTGTCAAACTTCTCATGCCATTGTTTAGGTGCTTGTTTCAAGCCATACAAAGATTTCAATAACTTACACACTTTTTGCTCTTCACCTTTTACTACAAACCCATCAGGCTGATCCATATAGATCTCCTCATCCAACTCTCCATTAAGAAAAGCTGTCTTCACATCCATTTGATGAATGAGAAAACCATATGAGGCAGCCAGGGAAAGTAATACTCGAATAGTGGTTAATCTAGCAACAGGTGAATAAGTATCAAAGAAATCCTCGCCTTCTTTTGAGTATAACCCTTAGCCACAAGTCGAGCCTTGTACTTGTCAATAGTACCATCAGGTCTAAGCTTCTTCTTGGACACCCACTTACAACCCACAGGTTTGCAACCAAAAGGCAACTCAGATAACTCCCAAGTACCATTAGAAAGAATCGAGTCCATCTCACTACGAATAGCTTCTTTCCAATCATCTGCATCTGGAGATGCATATGCTTCTGTAATAGAAGTAGGAGTATCATCCACAAGGTACACAATGAAATCATCACAAAGGATTTTGCAATCCTTCGTCTCTTGTTCCTCACAGGAATTTCATTGTCATCCTCCTCAAGGACTTCATTAAGTGGTTGTTCAAATGACTTAAACGGAGACTCAATAGGTGTAGTAAAATCAGGAGTTAATTCAGAGGAAAACTTAGCATTGCTACGCATATCTTTCATAGGAAAAAAGTTCTCAAAGAATGTAGCATCACGAGATTCAAAGATCGTATCCACATGCATATCAGGTACTTCAGATTTTACTACTAAAAATCTATAGGCAATGCTATGATGTGCATATCCTAGAAAGATGCAATCCACGGTCTTTGGTCCAAGCTTACGCTTCTTAGAAATTGGAACATTGACTTTCGCCAAACATCCCCACGTGCGTAAGTATGTAAGTGATGGTTTCCTTCCAACCCAATACTCGTATGGAGTTGTCTCTTTATTTCTGTTTGGAACTCTATTCAGGACATGACTCGCAGTCAATAAAGCCTCCCCCCACCATGCCTTAGAAAGACCAGCAGTATCTAACATGGCGTTCACCAAGTCAGTCAACGTGCGGTTTTCTCTCGGCAATCCCGTTGATTCAGGAGAATAGGGAGCTGTCCTCTCATGAATAATACCATGTTTCATACAGAAATCATCAAAAAGCATAGGAAAATACTCACCACCACGATCTGACCTTAGACGTTTAATCTTTCTCTCTAGTTGATTCTCAACTTCAGCCTTATAGATTTTAAAGTAGTCTAACGTTTCATCTTTAGAATAGTGAGAATATTGAGTCTGTCTGTGACTCCTGTCAAAAGGCAAAGAGTCATCAATTGCCTTATTCAAAGTCAAATAAAGTGTGTAGTGCTCCTCTTGAGCTAGTTCACTCTGATGTGTGGGGTCCTGCGCCTACCTCTATTGGGAGACACACCTACTATGTAAGCTTCATTGATGATTATAGTAGGTATACTTGGATTTATTTGGTTAAACACAAGTATGATGTTTTTCAAGTTTTTAAGAACTTTCAAAACTTTGTTGAGAGAAAGTTCAACAAAAAGATCCTGTCAGTACAAACAGATTGGGGGGAGGAGAATATGAGAAACTAAACTCCTTCTTCCAATCTGTTGGAATCTCACATTGAGTTTCCTGTCCCCATGCTCATCAGCAAAATGGCATAGCTGAGAGAAAACATCGTCATATTGTAGAGGTTGGTCTATCTCTTTTAGCAAATGCTTCTATGCCCCTAAAGTATTGGGACGAAGCCTTCCTCACAGCCACATACATTATCAATATCCTGCCTAGCAAAGTAATAGACTTCGACACTCCTGTTGAGCGCCTGTATAAGCAAAAACCAGAGTATAACTCTTTGCGTGTTTTTGGCTGCGCGTGCTGGCCTAATCTCAGGCCATATAATACAAGAAAATTGTCTTTTCGATCCACACAATGTGTGTTCCTCGGCTTTAGCACTCTTCGCAAGGGGTTCAAGTGTCTAGATCCTAGCACTGGTCGAGTCTACATATCCAGAGATGTCACTTTTGATGAAACTGTTTTTCCATTTGCACAACTTCATCCAAATGTCGGTGCAAGGCTTCAGCAAGATATGTTGCTACTTCCTGAATCCTTGATTCCATATCCGGTTGGGGTTGCAAGCTATACTAACCCATGTTCTACTAACTCTCCTGGCAACAACGATGTGTCTCCTTTGCAGGTAATAGATCTTGAATCAGAACAAACCATCGATGTGGATCAACCTGATGCAGAAAATCAATCTCTGGGAGATTCAGGCGCCGGATCCCAGGGTGCTTCAACCGGAAGTCCCGCACGCTCTCCTAGCTCGACGCATGGGGGGACAACACTGCTCATGTGCTCGCGCCTGTCTTGACCGAGCAGATTACAGGAACTCAGGAGCAACCTGCTGAGATTGATCAGGTTACCATGCAACAACAGATGCGACCCAGGACTAGACTTCAAGATGGCATAGTCAAACCTAAGGTACGCACTGATGGCACTGTACGTTGGGCGTATTCTTGTGCAATAGGAGAACCAAAGACACTGGATGAAGCACTTGGGAATTCCAGATGGAATCAAGCCATGCAGGCAGAATATGATGCACTCATGAGAAAGCAGACCTGGCATCTTGTGGCTCCGCGGAAAGGAATAAATTTGATAGATTGCAAATGGGTCTACAAAATCAAGAAGAAGTCTGATGGAAGCATTGACGGGTATAAAGCCAGGTTAGTAGCAAAAGGGTTCAAACAACGTTATGGGCTTGATTATGAGGACACATTTAGTCAATAGTAAAAATTGCTACAGTCAGATTGGTCCTGTCATTAGCAATTGCAAAGGGTTGGTGCTTGAGACAGCTAGACGTTCAGAATGCGTTTTCACGGTGTTCTGGAAGAGGAGGTTTTCATGAAACAACCACCTAGGTTTGAAAACAGCAAATATCCACATTATGTTGCAAGCTTGATACAGCTATTTATGGTCTGAAGCAGGCTCCAAGGGCTTGGCATGCAAGTTAAGTGCAAAACTTTGTAGCCTCGAGTTTGTAGCATCAAAATCAAATTCCTCGTTATTCATCTACTCAAAAGGACAGGTAACCTTGTATATGCTGATTATGTTGATGATATTATTGTTACTGGTTCTTCACAAGGTGCAATAGAGGCGCTACTAAAGGATCTAAAGGGAGATTTTGGACTTAAGGATCTAGGTGATCTTAATTATTTCCTCACTGTAGAAGTTACCAAGATCAAAGTAGGATATTGCTCTCTCAAGAGAAATATGCGCAAGAAATTCTCACAAGGACTTGGATGTTGAAGTGTAAGTCGTGCTCAACACTCTCCCAGTTTCAGAGAAACTTTTAGAAATCAAGGAGAGTTGCTAAGTGCCAAAGATAGTACCAATTATAGAAGTGTAGTAGGTGCTCTACAATATCTTACACTTACACGACCAGATTTGGCGTATTCAGTCAATAAGGTGTGTCAATATTTACATGCTCCTACTAATCTGAACTGGTCTGCAGTCAAGCGAATACTTAGGTACGTCAAGCATACAAAGAAGACTGGGCTAAAGATCACAAAATGCAGTACAATATCTATTAGCGCATTCTCAGATGCTGACTGGGCAGGTAACGTGGATGACAGGCGATCCACGAGAGGATTTGTTGTATTCTTTGGCCCAAATCCAATTTCATGGAGTGCAAGAAAACAAGCTACTGTTTCTAAATCAAGCACTGAGGCAGAATATAAAGCGATGGTAAATGCAACAGCTGAACTTATCTGGGTTGAGTCATTACTTGTGAACTCGGTGTTAAGTTTAAAAGAGTCTCCAAAGTTATGGTGTGATAATCTTGGAGCAACTTATCTATCTGCTAATCCTGTTTTCCATGCCAGGGCAAAGCATATTGAGATAGATTTTCATTTTGGTGCGAGAACGAGTAACCAGACGACAACTTCAAGTTCGGCTGATATCAACCAATGATCAAATAGCAGATGGTTTTACCAAAGCATTGGCTGAGAAGAAACTTGAGGAATTCAGAGACAATCTAAATCTTGTAGAGAAAACAAGTATATATTGAGGAGGATGTTAGAATTAGTTAATGGTCTCCCTGTAGTATACAAATATACATCTGTACACGGCCGTGTCTGTTACTTTAGGAAGTCTGATTGTTTGGAGATAGAGTCCTTACTTGATTCGACTTCATGTAATCCTAGGATTAACCTGTTCGAACTCTTTTGGCCGGCCTATATTAAGAAGCAACACGCACACATAGCAAGCCAAGATAGGCAGCTACGATTCCGCCAATACTTTCACCTCCCCCGTCGCCGCCGGCCATCAATGGCCACCACTTCATCCTCCAAAGCCACACTTTGCTTTAGTGCGTGAGCCGTATGTTCTACGCTTCGGAACTCTCCCTCCTTCTCTCCTTCAAGAAGATTGGAGTGACCAATCCACCTCCCAAGAAACGATTTCATCAACCTCCGTCGCCCTAGGGAGTCGGCCTGGTGATCCACTGAGGGACACCGGAGCTTCCCCCAAGGGAGCCGCGTCCGCTTGGAAGGCGAAGGATACGAAAAAGGGAAGGATCCCCCAAGCCGCTCGCATGGTGTTCGATAGAAGGCCCACAAGCTCAGGGCAGAGCCAGACGCCATGGCGAAGGGCAGCAAGTGCTTAACCAGCAACCATACACGCCGGGTATGCAATTTCAAACCCATGTTTTGGAAAACTTTTACTGCCCTGTAGTTAGGCCTTTGGTTGCTTGCCTTCATCTCCCGTGGTCTGGATCTCCCGGACTAATGGTCGGCCTTCCTCTTCCCCCCAGTTTGTGGCTCATGGCCTAAAATCCATTTTTGTGCCCCTCCTGAAACCTTCATCGTCAAAGTCATTAGCCCCTTCATCTTCTCTACCTCTGTCTCCACCATGGTTAAGTTCCTCCTCATCTGCATCGGTATCTTTGCCATTGATGGGATCATCTTCCGTCTTCACCATGACCAGGAAGCTACAGTCAAAGATCTCGTCTCAAGGTCAAACGTCTCAGGAGCGAGAACAGATTCAAATTTTCAAAAGGGCAAATCGTCAATTCACACAAGGCCCTACCCAGCCCAGAGAAACGAGCCTGTCAAAGAGTCCACACCACATCCTAGAAAACATCTGTCTCTCACGTCCACCACCGATGTTTTGGATATGTACGAGGGTAGTCAAAACCAAGCAACTTTACCAAGATCCATTAATGCAGCTCAATGTGAAGCTCTCTCTCACAACGCTACTTCTCATCCAGCTCACCCTCTCAGTGAAGGAAAACTTCTGACAGATGATAGTGAAGGAAAACTTCTGACAGATGATGGTGACTGTTGGGTTACTCACCCGGTCTAAACAACGCTGGTGATTGTCCTGAGTGCCACCGCACATCCCATGAATTGGCAAAACAGGACGAGGGAGACACGTGTCAACTTCACCATCGAGGGCTCATGAATCACCTCGGTGGACGTCCGTCTACAGTGTTGAACACCACACTATGGTACAAGTGTAACGTCCCGCCTCCACGCGGCCGGGCCCACTTACATATGGCAGTTTTTCTAGGACATAGACTTCCCTCACAGACCAACACTAGTCTTTTCTGCGCACTTTGTCCTCACTCGTGCGCACCGGGAAGAGAACTTCCCGGTCGGTCACCCATCCCTAAATTTCTCCAGGCCATGCAACGCTTAAATTTAGAGTTCTTTGGAGACGGGCTTCCGAAAAAGAAGTTGCAACTTGTTGGTATGAGTATCCTATTATTCCTATTAAGCCTTAGGCCGGGATGTTACATCCTCACCCCCTTAAGAGATCGACGTCCTCGCGATCAATCCCAAGCCAGGAACGTCCTCTCTTGGCCACATCCGTGTCCAGTGCCAGCACATGTGTCATGCTGTGTGACCCACTCCGGGTCCACACCAGCCATGACACCATGTCTGAGCAACTGCGACACACGCGCCCGTGAAACCGCGAGAGTCGGCTCTGATACCATTCTGTAACGTCCCGCCTCCACGCGGCCGGGCCCACTTACATATGGCAGCTTTTCTAGGACATAGACTTCCCTCACAGACCAACACCAGTCTTTTCTGCGCACTTTGTCCTCACTCGTGCGCACCCGGGAAGAACTTCCCGTCGGTCACCCATCCTAAATTTCTCCAGGCCAAGCACGCTTAACTTTAGAGTTCTTTGGAGACGGACTTCCGAAAAAGAAGTTGCAACTTGTTGGTATGAGTATCCTATTATTCCTATTAAGCCTTAGGCCGGGATGTTACATCAAGCAGTATCCACTTTGCACCTATCTAAGTCAAACACTTGTTTAAGCATCACATCTCAAGATAAACTTTTCTTGCCATCATCTTCACTTGATTAAACTACGCTGAGGGTGCGAGGACGAGTCTCCTTTTCTCGTGGAGCAAACGACGATTCGAACCGCTTGATCTACCCAGCTGGGGCTTCCTTATCACACGACATATGCGAGACCGAACTCGCATATATCAACCGTCCGTGGATCCGCTCAAACCGGACCGGAGCCGCGCCACCCGGAAGTACAGTACACCACCGCCCTACCTCGGCCTTGCTGAGTCCGTCCAACAGGGGACCGAGCAGGGTGGGTACACGCTACTCCCGCCATCTCTCCACTCCCAGTGCGCGGGTGCGCCGTTCCAGTAAGAGCACGCCACAGTAGGTCTACCGTAGCATGTGACCAGTACTAACAAATAGTTCTCGATCCAACGGGCCAACAGCGGACGGGTCCTAAGCGACACAGGCGGAACACTACACCAGGACTCCCTTCCTGTCAAGTTACCCGCCCGGTCTCAGTTTAATAGTTATCATCATATTAGGTTCTCACGACCCATAGACAGAGTCGAAGAGAGAAAAGGTAAAACCTATATCTCGCGAGACGATGAAACCATCGATCGACTTCTACCGAAGTCTAAGCATTGCTAAGCATTTGAGATCGTCTTATCACTACTGATAGGATATCATCAGGGATTATCTGGAAATCAAGGTATTCATGCAGCAACGGTTTCGTTCAACTCCTACTTACTTAATGCACATTCCACAAGACCTACAGTGTAATAAAGTATTTGTAAAACAGAGAGTGGTGTATGCACCGGGGCTTGCCTGGGAAACAACACTTAAGCTAGTGTTATTGACACCAACATCGGGAACATCACCGCTCCAGGAACTTGTGGGGTCGCCAAACACCTTCTTCGGGATGGCCACCCAACACCATCTTTAGGCTTAGCTCCAACATCACGCACTTTACTTCACGTGTTCATCATCTAGCGTCCTAGCATGAGGTGCACAATGCATATGTATGAATATAAGGGATGTAACACATGATGCAAACATAATACTTATATCAAGGACTACTAACTAGTTCACCTAAGTATTCACCTAAGTATTCAGGATAGCTTATAAAAAAGAATGCATAACTTTATTATTACTTAACATGCACTATAATATAATCAAACCACTAAGTTTTATTTATAGTATGATGTTATCGGGCCCGCTTACATCAGGCAGCTTTCATAGGACCTAGACTATCCCCACAGACCAACACCAGTCTTTTCTGCGCACTTTGTCCTCACTCATGCGTACCCGGGAAAGACTTCCCGGTCGGTCACCCATCTCTCCAACCAAGCACGCTTAACTTTGGAGTTTTTAGAGATGGGCTTCCGGAAAAGAAGTTGCAACTTATTGGTATGAGTATCCTATTATTCCTATTAAGCCTTAGGGCGGGATGTTACAACAAGTGAGTAGAAGGAACAAACGGGTCAAAAAATGCTTCAGATGTTTGGCTTCCGATCAACTCATCTCGGCTTGCAGGGACCCTATAAAATGCTCATCCTGCTATGGGTCTCGGCATAAGAGCTTCCAGTGCAAAACCTTCAGGTCCACAACAATTCTAGATCGTCTAGCCCCCTCAGCTCGGGCCATCGCTCACCCACCACCTCTGCTATGCTCACAGCCACTGTTACCACCCTTCTGCACCACATCACAAGCCCACCCCATCGCACCATCCACAACACCCGTAACCCGCCCCCCCCATGACTTCCCCCCAGCTCCACCACCTACGCCCGAGATGGCCTCGTCCAGCACTCATCCTCCAAGGCGCTCCATGGCTGAGGTTCATGTTGGCAATGAAATCTATGATGGAGCAAGGGTCTTTGCATATGTGTATCTGGAGCACGCCATCCACAACCCACAACTCTTCGTGCGTCAGGCATTGGAGCAGGTCTATGGCGCGCCGGCCTATCACCTTGTTGCCTCCTCTCGCGCAGTGGGGCTCATGGTGTTCAGCTCTGTGGAGGAGCACGAGCGCGTGGTGGCCATGTCCCCGATCGCCTACGACAACAACAAAATCACGGTGGAGAGGCATGAGGAAGCGGACAACCGCTTCTTGCCTTCTACAACATCTATGCAAGCAATGGGAGGAACCGCTTGTGAGGGAGATCCTTGGAGCTCTCGGTAATGTATGTTGCATTGATCCAGAGTGTCTTCTTGACATTGACTACACTTTTATGCGTGTTGTGCTCCATTTGGACAACGACCATGAGGTCCCTCAGCAGCTACTCGTGCGCAATCATAGCAGCCAGCTACCATAGACAAGGTGCACATCATTCGCACTTGGCTCGATCCCACCCCAGCTCTCCTACCAACTACTCTTTTGGTCCAACTCTAGCTCTCCACACTACACCTGCTTACCATCCTGTCGGCAACCCCCAACACGCATGCCTGCAAACCCACAGAACCTTGTTGCTACCATCCTGGAGTGGGAGGCTCCCACTGTCAACACCACTCTGCGTCCAGCGCGAACTAGGCCTCCTACGGCGCATCCAGCTGCTGCTCACCATCTTGCACTGCCCTAGTATGGGATTGGTGGTGTGCCTGAACGTGAGGAACATGAGGTAGACAACAAACTACCAAGATCGAAGCTGAGCTGGCTACAGAGGTGCTTGCTGGCCTAAGCCTGGAGGCACCCACTGCTTTCAATTCCGGAGTGCGCATAGACGATGAGCATGAGAGCGTGGCCCAGAAGAGAAGGCAGCGCCACAAGAGAGCCAAGGACAATGCTCGCAAGCTTCACAGAAGCCTCAGGCTGAAAGAGAAGGAAAGCGCCAGTTTTGAGCTCCCTGAGGACAAGGCCACCCGTGTGCAATAGGCAAAGTTCGACTTCAGCGGTGCATCTTGCATGTTACGACATGCTTTATCTAAATCTTACCTCCTATCTGACAATCTCTTTTACTCAGCAGATGAGGAGGACCTTCAGGAGATTGCAGTCGCTTTGTGCTAGTGAGGAGGAGCTCAGTGAGCTCTCCAGTGTGACGGGTGTGACGGCTTCACCATCCACTGCTCAGTGATGATGCACGCTCACTGCTCGGGAGATGGCGCCACCTCTAATCGATGGCAGCTCTGCAGTCCAAATTTTGTTTTCAAGCATGGTGGTGCCTCAAGAAGTAGGAGTCCCCCTCTTAGTTTGTTGATGCTTCTCGGAACCAGTGTTAGTTTTGTGACCCAACACCGTGTATCTGACAGTTGTACTGCCACCAGAATACTCCCTCTGTCCATAATAGAAGTCGTTATGGGATGCGTACTGATCAATCTTTCTCAACTTTGACTAAGTTCGTAGAAAAATATGTACGACATTTATATCTCTAAATAAGTTTATTATAAAAGTATATTCAACAATCTATCTAATGATACTAATTATGTATTATAAATATTAATATCCTTTAATATATAATTGGTCAAAGTTGTAAAATATTGACTTCTCAGGAAGCGAGAATGTCATCTATTTTGGGACGGAGGGAGTAATGTACATAGCCTAACAAACCTAGTTGTCCTCTGTATGGTGTTGGTAATGGTTGTCAATGAATAGAAGCATGAGTGCTTGCTATTGGAATGTTAGAGGTCTTGGTGATTCTGAGAAATGCAACGATGTTCTGGCTAAACTGCTCGCGTCCTCATCTGATCTTGTCCATCTCCAAGAAACTAAGCTTAACAGTTTGGACAACAAAAAGCTCTTCTCCTTCCTCCCCCGTAGACTAAACTGTTATGTCCATCTTCCAGCTAACGCTCTCCTCCGGTGGAATTCTGACCGCTTGGAATGCCTCTGTTCTCAGACTCGCCTCCTCCTTCTCAACTGCTAATACCCTCACCACTCATCTGGTTTCTACTACTACAAATCTTTCCCTTTTTTCTGACAAACGTCTATGCTCCATCTAGATATGAAGACATAATTCCTTTCCTAGGGGAACTCCGAAACATCAGTATCCCCAACACAACTCCTTGGCTTATCTCTGGAGATTTCAACATGATAAGATACTCCCACAAAAGAATAATCCCAATTTCAGGATTCATGACTCTGAAGCCTTCAACGATTTCATTAGTGAAATGTGCCTGATCGAATTGCCACTCCTTGATAGGAGGTTCACGTGGTCGAGCAGACACAGTTCCCCGATTCTCGAGCGACTAGATCATGCTTTCATCAATCTGGCCTGGGACTCAAAATTGCCAGGCACTCTTCTCTCCTCCTTAACTCGTAACACTTCTGATCATGTGCCACTTCAGATCAGTATCCAAACCACCATTCCTCAATCTAAAATCTTCCACTTTGAAAACTACTGGATTCAATGCTCAGGTTTGAAGGAAACTGTCCTTAATGCATGGTGTTGTCGGACGGGCAGCAGTGACCCATCGACGATTTTAGCTGCCAAACTAAAAAGCACTCGACATCAACTTCGCATCTGGAGGAAAGCAAAAAAGAATCTGCAGCAACAAGAAACAAACTGCTGCATAGTCATCAATCTTTTGGACTACATGGAGGAAGCCAAAAATCTTTTAGCTCCTGAACTAAGGCTTCGCGTCGTTATTGTCTCCCTACTGAGCAGAGCAACTCAGTCGAAGCTCACCCTTTGGAAACAAAGAAGCAAAGTGAAACATGCTATAGACGGGGATAAAAACACTCGTTACTTCCATGTCTATGCCAACCAACGTCACCGTGCTAATAAAATCCGAGTTATTGAACACAATGGGCAAGAACTGACAAATCATGAGCACAAGGCAGCTGCCCTAGAAGCTTTTATGCCAACCTTCTTGGTACTGCACGTCAGACCTCCTAAGGGTTTCAGTTCAATGAGTTATACCAGCACGAACATCTGAACCTTGATGCACTAACAAACCCTTTCACCCATGAAGAAATTCGACAAGCTTTCCACAACATGCATAGAAATGCAAGCCCGGGTCCTGACGGGTTTGGGTCAGTTTTCTATAAATCTTGTTGGAACTCCTGCTCCCAAGAACTCTATAACCTCTTTTCTTCCTTCTATTCCCACAGTACTGATCTGGAAAGGATCAATCGGTCTTATCTTGTCCTCCTCCCTAAGAAGGATCATGCAAGGAAGCCTCAAGATTTCCGTTGCATCACCTTACAAAACCTATTAAAGCCATTTCTAAAGTCTTAACCTCCAGGCTGTAGCCCCACATCCCCAGCCTAGTTGGGATGGACCAGTCAGGCTTTGTCCTTGGCAAAAATATTGCTGATAGTTTTGTTTATGCCACTGACCTTCTCAACTGTTGTCACCGTCGCAACGCCCCTACCATAGTTCTAAAACTTGACTTCCATAAGGCTTTTGACTGTGTGAATTGGGAGAGCTTAACTACAATTCTCGAATGTTGTGGTTTCCCTATCAAATGGTGCCAATGGGTTGTTAACCTCCTAAAGACGGGCAAAACTGCTATTTTGCTCAACAACAATCCTAGGAGGTGGCTTAATTGTTGTAATGGGCTGCGATAAGGAGACCCCTCTCCCTATACCTGTTCATCATTGTGGCTGACGTCCTCAGCAAGCTCCTTCACAACCCCAGTTTATCTCCTGCTATTCGCATCCCATCATTCCAAATGCTCCCTGTCCTGTTCTTCAGTACGCCGACGATACTCTTTTTTTTCTAAAATGTTCAACCCGAAGCCATCCTCCAAACAAAGCACATTCTGGAACTCTTTGAGCAAGCAACTGACCTCTCGATTAAATACAACAAAACCACCTTCCTCCCTGTAAATGTCCCTCTTGATAATGCTAATATGCTTGTTGGTGTTTTCGAAACCATAGTCAGCTCATTCCCTCAAACCTACCTCGGACTCCCTCTCTCCCCCAATAAAATCTCTGTAACCGATTGCCTTCCCCTTATTGCCTCCTGCGAAAGGCATTTGGCAGGCTAGAGGGCTTCCCTCCTAACCAGAGTTGGTCGTCTCACTCTTTCCACTGCAGTCCTAAGTGTTGTCCCTCTTCACTTCCTCTCCGCAATCAATGTTCCAAAATCAGTCATCAAAATGATCGACCGTCGTCGCCGGGCGTTTTTCTGGACAGGAGACGATACCTACCATGGATCCAAATGTCTGGTGGTCTGGGAAGACGTCCAGAGCAGAAAAGAGGATGGGGGCCTTGGTGTGAAAGATCTACACCTACTCAATAGGTGCATGCTTATGAAATTTATTGACAAGCTGTTCTCAGATGATCCAGCACCTTGGAAAAACTGGCTACTCCGTGATGCCGCTTCTTTTGATACCCCCACTAATGGCCACTGCAACAACCTATGGAGAATCATCAGTGATGAGCTAGATACCTTTTGTTCCATTACCCATGTTTCTGTTAGAAACTGAGCATCTACCTTCTTCTAGTTTGATCATTCGCATCCTAATGGTTCTCTGTACTTCCACTATAACGCTCTCTTCACCCACACCACAAGGCCTAACGTTTCAGTGCAGGAAATTTTTCAAAATGTGTTTGATTTGCATCTCCGACCTCGATTAACTAGGGCTGCAAGTTCAGAACTAGCTACTCTTTTGTCTTACTTGCAGGCTATGTCCCTTGAAGGGGGCTGCGATCTACGGGTTCGGAAGAACACAAGGAAGGCGTACACTATCAGAGATGCTTATGCAGCACTGGATCTAAGGCAAGCGTCTACGGACAATAACAGACGTCAGGTTTGGAGGACTAAACTTCCAAACAAGGTCAAAATATTTGCATGGCTGTACTTCAGGAACAGGCTCAGCACAAGGGCAAACCTTCACACCAAAAACAATCTGGAGGATGACCAATGCAAAAGATGCCACAAAGCAACTGAAGACAAGCAACATGTTTTCTTCGATTGCAATACAAGTGCAGCCGTTTGGCAAAGAATTGGGTTAAAGAGCGTCTCAACTTCGTCAGACAAACAAATATGGAGCTACAACCTCGTGCCAACCCTGAATCGAAGGCCTTGGCCATTCGTTTTCCTTGCCACCCTGTGGAGACTCTAGGATGCTCGGAATGGATAGATTTTCAGAGATGAGCATGCTACCGGCCGACTTGTAGTAAATTGAGTGTGTGATGATTTAGTGCTTTGGCGCAATCGCTTAAATCATGAACAACGTGTCGCTCTAGATGCTTGGCGCAGCTACCTTCTTTCTTGTAATGCTTCTTATGCAGACAATGTATCGACCTTCGGATAGCCGAAGCCGTTCTTTTTAATTAATGAAATTCTAGTGGGGAATCTCTCCCCTCCGTTTTGATTCAAAAAAAACTTTCTTAACTTTGACTACGCTTGTAGAAAATACGTGTAATATTTGTATTTTTAAATAAGTTTATTGTAACAGTATATTTAAAGATCTATCCAATGATACTAATTATGTACCATAAATATTAATATTCAAATACATATATATATATATTTGGTCTAAGATAAAATTTGTTGACTTTTTGGGAAGTGAGAATGACTCATTTTTAGATACAAAGGAAGTATATATTAGCAAACGTGTGAAACGTCCTTAATTTTCCACGAAGGGAAAATCCACAGAATGAGTTATAATATGACAAAACCAGGAACTGATCTTATCATATTATCATATATCAGTCGATATCACAGTCATACATCGTAAAATTACATAGTTATAAGCATTACATCATTGAGTATCACCTATTACCTATTCCAGCGGAAGTCTATTGAGCGAAGGCTCCTCCTTCACGAGCATCATCAAAGTTGTAGCGCAGCGTCAACCGGATCCTCCAAACCAAACTTGAGCGTAGGCATGAAACCTCCTAATCCTCCTAGAGTCAGTACTTCTTGAAGTAGGAAAATTTGCACACCGCCAGATGTATGCAGGCCATGGTCAGCACCGATGAGCTTTAGTGGAAAAGATAAAACAAGGGATCTGGCGATCTAAGATTTGGCCGTGGATTTGCATCCTAGTGCATGAGCAGTAATCAATATAATAATGTTATGAAGTTTAACACATTCCCAATCACACACATCCACATCCACCCACCATATCCATACCCATATACATCCCAATCATCACCACACCATCACCTCATCTCATCTCACACACTCAGTCGACAGAGGCCAGCTCCCTCCCAGCCTTGTCTCAACGGCCCGCAGCCTCACACCAGGCTCACGGCCGACACTCACCTACCAGGGGGAGAAAGAGAACTCTCACTACGTCGGAAGCAGGTCAGGGAAAAGATCCGCGGCCAACGAATTGGCCAACGTATCGATCGATCAACCATACACTCTGCAGAGGTTCTACAATATCCACAAGATCGCCATCATCAGCACTCTAGATATGCCTAGGCGGATATCGGTCGCTTGCCAGCCTAGAGTAATGCCACCCTACCACCTAGCCTGGAACACTGTTGACGCTAGTTATCTATCAAAATTAAAGGATAGATAAATATGAAAATGGCATGAATTCAATCACCACAAAGGTTTAGGGTTTTAATTGACAATATTCCTCGAGTTTTGGTGAATTGTGATTCTGCAGGGACTAAACCAGGAAACCAGCGCTGATTGCTTCCCCTAGAAGGAAACCGACGGGAGATAACGCAACCATCAAGTCAGGAAGTTTCTAGAAGACTCTAGAGGACACCAGAAGACACCAGGAGGTCGGGCACCGCGGAACTCTGCCAGGTGGGACCGACTGGTCCCACCATGAGACCGGTCGGTCTCCCATCGGGCCCACTGGCTTCTGTCTTCTGCAAGCTTCCTCCACCGACGTCTAGGACTCATCTCGGTCGTACCTTAAGTCGGTTTGATCCAATGGCCGCGGTTGATCCCTCAGGGCTATATAAACAGGCCCCCAGACCCCAGGGCAGATCAAGTCCCTCTTCAGAAAAGACTACGCCTCATTCAGAAACCCTAGAAGAGACTTCAAGAGCCAGCTATCAAGTAGAAGACTAGTTACCCCTCTAGTTTAGATGTAGAACCTAGTCTTATACTAGAACTAGAAGAGAGAGAGAGGAAGAGATCAAGAAGGAGCTCCGGCCTGTCGGATCAACTTCTTCATCTTGTACTTGCGGATTCAAGTTCATCTTCAACTTGCTTCAGCGATTGTTTCGGTAATCAACGTCTATATTTAAGTTTGAGCCATTGTTCTTATTATTCTTAAGGTTTATGACTCTCTTTTGAGTACTCTAATTCTAAGTTGCTCTAGAGTTAGAGTAGTTGGATAGTGTAAGCGTGGTGCTTAGACTTGATAGCTCATAAATGCCTCCTATAACGCCGGTAGTAGTGGTTGTTCGCAAGGGTGACTCTTATAGCCTTGTTGATTCTTCTATAGTCCACTTACCCGTGTGTAGGCTCGGTAGGATTATACATTTGCATAAAAGACTCATACTATGTTTGTGAACTTTTATGGCAACTTCCCCACTAAGAATAATACAAACATATCACTCTTAAATTGGAATTAGATAACCTTAGTGATCCCCTCTATACTTCTAGATTCTTCGTCCTTGTTAGCTACTCAGGGATAGACTTTAAGACTTAACACTATCCGTTCCTTTGGGTTCGATATTAAAACTGGGTCACTCCGGTGAAGTGCTACATCGGTAGATTTTATCTGTGCGCTTGCGGATAAAGTAGAGTGTGCGTTAATTTATACCAACAAGCATTTCTGGCGCCGTTGCCGGGGAACGGTAGATCAACTTAAGTCTTAGTTTAACCTTGTAATCATACTTTTATCTTTTCATTTTTTGTCCCAGTCTTTTCATCATCTTTGTTTTCATTCTTATGAATGTTGTTTTTGAATTCCACTCTTATCTATCACTACCCCATGAGCAAGCTATGACCAATAGAATCCTTACACCCCATCATAATACCTGGTTATTAGCTATGCCTACCTTTGCTGCTGCACTGTCCTTGTAATGAGCATAGAAATATAATTGTAAAAATATTCCTTCGGGTATTTTTGTCACTAACCTTCCTAGGTCTGGAGCAGAAAAGAACGAAGGAACAACAAACGCAAGGTATGTCCAACCAATCATTATGCAACATTGAATTACATTCATCCAATCTTGATTTGTGCAAAATCCAAGCTTGGGGAATATACTTTCTAAGAGCATCTCTTGCCATGTTGCTATGATGGTTGTCCCTACCTTTAAGATATGCTCATATACTAATCATGCTCTTTCATCACCATCTGAATAAATCTCTATAATACTTTCATGCTACCCTCATTCGCTATATTATATGTTTAGGTTTGGAGTGCTTTCATACATCTCTTAAATTAAGCATGGTGCCTAGTTTAGGAGTGGTGATCTTGATTTCCAAGGCTTTTAATTTAAGCAATTAAGTTAAAATGTATTTCTAGATCAAATTAGACATGGTGTCTAGGTTGATTTTTGAGCCGATAGTATGTTATAGTGGATGTTGGATATTTTGTTGGACTAACCCCTGCAGGGAAACTTTCAATATCAATTTGGGAAAGTCCGGATGAACTCACACTGGAGATGAAGCAAGGCGTACAATGAACTTCAACAACTCTTGCACAATGAAGACTCAGCTCATTCATTATGGATGAAAGAACTGTGAGTATCAAAGTTTATTTATTTTGTCTTCTACTGCAAGTTATCTTGTGCCTTAAATCATGTTAAAGTGCAGCCAACACATGAAATACTAGTCTATGCTAAAGTAATCCTAAAAACATCTTTTTATTAGCATAGATGCAAAATACATAAGTTGTGGATAATAACCCATGCTTCAAAATTCATGCAATCCTTCGGGTATATGTCCACTAACATTACGCAGGAGAGAGATTTTGTTCATCCATGATTTGGTCTGAACATTGAAGATCCAAAACTCAAACCATAGACACACAAACCTACTCTCAGATCATGAATGGTGCTAGCCTCGCTTTTTGCCTTGCTTGGACGCTGATGACGAACAGGATGCAACTTACCTCATATGAGACAACCTATTCCTGCAATCATCATTATCCAAGACATCAAGACAAGAAGTGAGAAGTTATCCTCTTTTCTAATCAAGAGCTAGCTTGGAGACAAGATGGTACCACTACAACAATAGCAAGATCTACAAGTCAAACATATGAACATGTTGTCGGGAGTCCATCTACATCACGAGCCAGCCTGGGAGAAACAATTCTGTTGTCTAGATGTGTTTCACAATCAAAGGGAGGAAGGAGAAGCCCAACTTCAAACATACTGATCTCCTACTCACCACTTTAATCAATACAAACCACTAGATGTTGTCCCAGTCAAGAAGAAGAATATGATCCACCATACATTCTTGGAAGATGGTTATTGAACACCATCAATGTTATCATCTTTATTGGACCTAGAGAAGTCAACTTTTGGATCTTTTGCTGCGTCTTCAATACCAATTTTTTCTCTCAAAATAATATCTGTAAAAATTAAAAAGAAAAGTACCCGGAAGTACCGCCGGTACTTTTCCGACCACCCGTAACAAATTTGAAATTCCGGGTACTTTTCTTTTTAATTTTTACAGATATTATTTTGAGAGAAAAAATTGGTAGAATTAAATCAATATGTAGAAGGGTATGTTGGTAATTGGCCCTCTAACGGCACCCCACGGCATGCAAAAGTGTCTCCGATCTTGTCGATCGCTGGAGTCAAGTCACACTACTTGCACGTGGAGCCCAACTGCGGGCTGGGGAAGGCGAGGTGGTATGACCTGCACTACTACGATTAAATTGTTCCAGTACTTTAAAAGATCTGTCGCGCGGACCCACTACTTATTAAGTACAATTACAAAACTATCCTTTACTTTAGAAATGAAACTAAAAAATTCTTGAAATTTTTTTGTACCGATCCCACTTATTTTTGGTACTGTCCCTGTCTATTTGGTACTTTTTAGTACCTTTTTCCGGTACTTCCTATTTTTACACCCTACAATTTCCGTGGATGGATGGTTCATATTTTTTCCGACCACCATAAAACTTGTAATAAAAGAATAGTGGTCTCAGCGTTAGTGGCGTATTATTTTTAACAATAACGAAATGCATGGCCCGATTTAGAGAATTGTAGCATGTAGGAATCTTACTATCACTAATTAGAGACCCCAGCATAGGCACCACGTTAATTCTCACCAAACGTCGGGAGAAAAAGATAAATCCTAGAAATTCTCACAATAATTAGAAGCATCTGCCCTTCAGTTCATTGGATCTACTATAGTTTATTAAAAAATTACTCACCACTGCCATTATAAAAGATACATAAAGTAACCCACTAATATTTCACCGCCGGTTGCCTGCAGTACTGCGAACAAACTAACATTCAAATTGTTTTAACCTCCAGGTCGACATATATGACCTGACATTAAATACAATAGTGATTATCACTCCTGGACCATAAGCTGGCCGGCAGTGAAAACAGTTCTCACTACTTAGTTTTTCACCCATTACCACCACACACTTACAAGTCGGAGGTGATAAAAGTTTCACCGCTAATTTTATGATAGATGGGAGCGAGCAGTGGCCATTTGAGAGTTGGCAGTGAAAAAATTGCTATCACCATCCGACAAAGCGGCGGATTTTCACCGCCGGATCATGATAGTGATTTTTAGCGCCTGATCAAGGAGAAACTCAGCTCCACCTACTATGATCAGTTGGTGATACGGTTTCCACCCCTGGTTTATCATATGATCTAGCGGTGCAAACCACTAGAAGCAAAATACATTTTCCCTCTTCTTCATCACTCGCTCTAATTCTCTACACGTGACTAAAGCTTTCTTCACAATTCTTGTGTCCATTTTCCACCAAGTTGCTCATGGAGGCTCTCAATCTCAAAGGGTGCACACCACTACTTCCTTATTCTAAGGTTGCCCTTTGTATTTCTAGCTTGTTTCTTTGCTTTAATCTCCGAGATGATGAGGCGACTCTAGGGTCCATCAGAGAGATCCGTGAGCATATCTTTCAACTCATACATATATAGTAAAATATTAAGATCCGATGGACCCTAGGGTCCAATTTGATTTTCTAGGGTCAACTTGATTTTCTCTTGATTAATGGTGTCAACTTGATACATATTTAGTAAATTTATCTTCGAAGAAATAAATTAGTATCAGTTCATGTGATGGCTTCGTTAGCAGTTGTTGCGCACCGAAAAGTTAGTGTTAATTAAGAACAATAGCATGTGGCACACGAGTTGTACTAGAGATAATTACTATTATAGTTTTTCTTCTAATTGAAACAGAACTAGTGGCAACATGATTAAGGGGTGTCTAGATGCATTCATTTTGCAAAATAAAACACGGTAGCACTTTCGTTGTTATTTGACAAACTTTGTCCAAACATTGACCAACTAGACTCTAAAGATTCGTCTCGACATATACATACTAAAAGTACAATTAGTTATTTTTTTACCTAAAATTAATGCTCTATGCATGTGTCGGTGGTAAAAAAAAGGTACCCCCAATCAACGCACACACCCGAACGCTCTGTCTCCGTCTCGCCCGAGCCCTCCCAGCCAGGCCTCGGGCGAACGCATCGTCTCCGTCTCGTCCGAGCCCTCCCAGCCAGGCCTCGGGCGAACGCTCCGTCTCCGTCTCGCCCGAGCCCTCCCAGCCAGGCCTCGGGCGAACGCTCCGTCTCCGTCTCGCCCGAGCCCTCCCAGCAAGGCCTCGGCGAACGCTCTGTCTCCGTCTCGCCCGAGCCCTCCCAGCAAGGCCTCGGGCGAGCACGATCGCTCTCCTCCGTCTCGCTCGAGCCCTCCAGGCCTCGGGCGAGCCGCCCCCCCCCACCTCGAGCCTTAACGCACGGACCTCGAGCTGCACAGACAGCCGTACCAACCCATGCCACGCATTTAATGTCTTCACCTACTCCGGTCATGTCCACCAGTGCACAGCATGTACCACAGTGACTCGGTATAAAGGTCAAGTCTCGTTTTCACCACAAGCATGGGCAAAAGGGCACCAGTACGGCACTGTTCGGCCAAGCCAGGCACTGTAACCCCTCGAGGCCGGCTACGCGCTCCTCGAGCCCTGCACGGTAACACCTCGAGGCCGGCTCCGCGCCCCTCGAGCCCCCGTGGCACCACCTCGAAGTCGGCTCCGCGCCCTTCGAGCCCTAACTACTTTCGTGCTATTGGAGGACAGGTACCCCAAGACCCGGAGGGACCTCACCGCGTACTGTACATTCCGGGATGGGTGCTGTACGGCTCCCGCCTTGTCGCACCACCACGTCCGCGCCCAGGATGGAAGCCACGACCCAAGGACGCCTCAACAGCGACGGTCACATCGGCTCCAGTGGCCCCGACAAGACAGGGTTCCTACCCTTCTCCGTATGGGGCACCATACGCCCCGACACCTGTAATACTTTTATGTAACCCTGGCCTCCCCTTGCTCTATAAAAGGGACACTAGGACCCTCATTCAGGAGGAGGAACACACGAGTCCACACATAGGCACGAGTCCGGACCCCGGTCTACGCTCACTGAGCTTGTATTCTCCCCTGTACGAGCACTTAGGTGCAAGTAATACAAGAACATCCCCCCCGCTGGACGTAGGGCCTTCTTTGCCCGAACCAGGATAAATCCTTGTGTCCTCTTGCATCACCATCCAGGAAGAGAAGCACGCGATCATATCACTCGTTGTGTGGTACCCCCGGGTACGAAACACCGACAGTTGGGCGCCAGGTAGGGGGCTTCGCGTGTCCGAGCCGATTTCTCGTTGATTCCTGGATGGCTTCATCCCCTCTTCCGTTCTCGGCTGGTGCCGTCGTCTGGTTCGGGAGCCTCGAGTTCCTGGCCACTGGCAACGGCAACGAGCTGACTCTGCTCTCCACGGAGGGCCTGAGCGGAGTGCGTGTCACGCCACCCCGCGCGGGGCGTGACGCGTCGCCCGCACCACCACATGCCGCCACGTCGCGAGCGGTGCCATCGTCATCATCGTCGCCGGGCGCAGGCGGTGCCTGCGGCAAACGCCTACACCCCCCGTAGCCGGTGCAGGGTCCCCAAGGGGAAACCAGCCCGGCGCGCGGGCCGGAGACCTCCAGGGCGCACCCGCGCCCCGCCTAGCGACTTCACATTCATCATGCGTACGGACCGGGAACCAGGCCAGAGGCCTCCGAGCCATGCGCCGTCGACGCCACTCATCCTCCTCCCGCACGGGTCGCGCCGCGCTCGCGCCAGCGGTCCCCGGTCGGTCTCGACAACTCTGCGGCTGTATACGCCCACCGCCTCGACGAGCGCCATCAGGACCAGACAATGGCGGACCGGGAGCAGCGTTCGGGCGCGCTGCTGCAGGCCATGGCCAGCCTGGAGATCGTCCACCCCGCGTGCGTCGACCGCGACTTCTTGTGACCCTTCGAGCCACCTCGGCGAGCCACCGTCGGAGAATGGTACCGCGAGCGGTCCGGTCCCAGCATCGGCCAAGGCGGCGTGCCGTCAACAGCTCCGACTCCGACGAATACGACTACCACGACCCCGACCTCTGGGATCCCACCAGGGAGTGCTTCCAACTCGAGGGAGTCGTATGCGACACCGAGGACGAAGGCGACGACGGCAGGCCGGCGCTCGACCTAGAGGGACCTAGCGACGTGGCCGCGGCAGGCGGATCACGCGTTCAGGGAAGGGACGAACCTCCGGCACCGGCTGTCTGCCGCCTAAGCACGACGATGGCCGGGCGGCGCAACTCGCCCAAGTGCAAGAGGCAATCGCCAAAGCCGAGGAGGAACGGCGACACCTGCTACAGCTCCGGCAAACCCTGATGCAGGACCACACCCCAGCCCCGAGGAGCCGGAGCTCGAGGCCGGGCTCGAGAGGTCCACCGGCGGATCCTCGAGGACGGGGGGCCAGCACGCCCCGAGGTATGTTTCCCGCGAGCTGGCCAGAACGTGGTGGCGGCGGCTATGATGCTCCGTGACCTGCCCGCCGTCTCCAACCCCGAGGCCAGGCGCATGCTCGGAGAAATGAAAAACCTCCTCGAGACAGCCGCGGTGCAGCAGGCCGAGAGCTCGGCGTCACGCCGACGCGGAGCAGCCTCGGGGAGACCGGCAGACACGCCCCACGACGCTCGCGAGGCATCCGTCCACCAGCCGGATGCCTCTCGAGCTAGGCCAGTCCACGAACGGATCGTCGACAACCGGCCACTCGAGACCCCAACGACGCCCGCAACGACATCAACCGACGGCGCAAGGACAAGGGGGCCAAGAGCGTGGCTATAGCGCCCATCGAGGGGGGCGCTACGACAGCGACGAGGACCGGCAGGTCCTCGAGCCCCCGGGCCCCCTTGTCTTCAGCCGGGCCATCCGCAGCTCAACCCTCCCCGACCGCTTCCGACCGCCGACCAACATCGTGAAGTATGACGGGGAGGTCGAGCCCAAGCTCTGGCTCTCGGACTTCCGCCTTGGCTGCCAACTGGGCGGAGCGAAGAACGACGACCGCGTGATCATACGTCAACTCCCACTTTACCTCTCGGACACCGCCCGCCGGTGCTCGAGGGGCTCCCGCCGGATCGGGGATCCATGACGGGCGACCATAGACATGGGTCTTCGGGACGGGAATTTCAAGGGGACCTGCGTGCGCCCAGGCAACCCCTGGGACCTACGGCGTTGCAGGCAGGCGGCGGACGAGCCCCTCCGCGACTTGCTCGACGGTTCTCGAAGCAGCGTCTCGAGCTCCCCCACGTGCCTGACAGGAGTCATCTCAGCATTCCTCGCGGGCACGACATGCCAAGAGCTTGTTCATGAGCTAGGACGCTACCGTCCCGGGACGGTCGAGGACCTGATGGATCGCGTCACCAGCTTGCTTCGGGCGACGAAGCAGTGGGGCCTTCTTTGGCCGTTCCACGGACAAAGGCAAGGCGGTGATCGCGCCGGAGGGCTCCAGCAAGGGCAACGACGCCAAGAACGACAACAATGATGGCAACAAAAGGAAGAAAAACAAACGCAAGGGCCAGAAGGTAAGCGTGGCGACGACGACGACGACGACAAAGAGGTGCTCGCGGGCGCCCTCGAGCCTAAGAAGCCCCGAGGCCCTCCCGATGGGGCTGTTTTCGACCAGATGCTCGAGGATCCCTGTACCTACCACAAGGGCCCCGTCAACCACAAGTTGAAAGACTGCCGACTGTTGAAGGGCTACTACTCCAACTCGCTGGGCGATAAGAGGGAAGACGCGCCTAAGGGAAAGGATACCGATCGACGCGGCGGAAGAAACGCAGATGGCGACTTCCCCCCGGTGCGCGACTGCTACATGATCTACGGGGGACGGGCCGACCGTCGGGCTCTCAGCTCGAGAAAGAAAGAAGGAGCGCCGGGAAATCTTTTCGCTTGGCCATGACGCCCCCCGGTATCTTGACTGGTCCGATGCGCCAATCACGTTCGACCGTGACGACCATCCGGACCGGGTCATAAACCCGGGGGCTTACCCCCTCGTCGTCGACCCCATCATAATCGACGTTCGGTTTCTCCAAGGTGTTGATGGATGGGGGCTCGAGCCTCAACATCATATACCTCGAGACCCTCGACCTCCTGGGGATTTCAGAGGGACAGCTTCGACCCAGCGTCGGGGGGTTCCACGGAGTAGTACCAGGAAATAAAGCCCACCCCTTGGGCGCATCGACCTGCCGGTCTGCTTCGGCACGCCGGCAATTCCGTCAGGAACGCTCACTTCGAGGTGGTCGCTTCCAAGGGACCTACCACGCCATCATCGGCCGGCCAGGCTACGCCAAGTTCATGGCGATTCCTAACTACACGTACTTGAAGCTCAAGATGCCGGGGCCAAAAGGGGTCATCACCGTTGACACCTCCTACGAGCACGCATACCACTGCGACGTGGAATGCGTCGAGCGGGGGAAGCCCACGTCCACCTCGACTCGCTCGAGGCCTTAGCAGCTCTGGCCACCGAGGGGGCCCCAGAAGCAAAGCGTCACGCTGGCACCTTCGAGCCGGCTGAGCACACCAAGCAAATACCCGTCGACCCGACCTTGGGCCAATGGCAAGACGCTGACCATCAGTACCAGCCTCGAGCCCAAATAGGAAGCAGTGCTCGTCGACTTTCTCCGCGCGAACATCGACATGTTTGCGTGGAACCCCTCGGACATGCCGGGCATACCGAGGGAAGTCGCCGAGCACGCCTTGGAGATCCAGGCCGGGTCCAGACAAGTGAAGCAACGCCTGCGCCGCTTCGACGAGGAAAAGCGCAAGATCATCGGCGAGTAGGTACACAAGCTTTTGACGGCCGGATTCATCAAGGAGGTATTTTACCCAGAGTGGCTAGCTAACCCTGTATTAGTTAGGAAAAAGAATGGAAAAATGCGGATGTGTGTAGATTACACTGGTCTGAATAAAGCATGTCCAAAAGTTCCATTTCCTTTACCTAGAATTGACCAGATCGTCGATTCCACTGCTGGGTGCGAAGTGCTTTCGTTCCTTGATGCGTATTCCGGCTACCACCAAATTAGGATGAGAAAATCCGATGAGCTTGCGACCTCTTTTATCACGCCATTTGGTATGTATTGCTATGTTACGATGCCCTTCGGCCTTCGAAACGCCGGGGCGACGTACCAACGATGTATGCAGCACATCTTTGGCGAGCACATAGGCAAGACCGTCGAGGCCTACGTCGATGACATCGTGGTTAAAACTAAAAAAGTAGGGAACCTCATCAGCAACCTCGAGACCACGTTCGAATGCCTCCGGGCCAAGAATGTGAAGCTCAACCCCGAGAAATGTGTCTTTGGTGTGCCTCGAGGCATGCTACTTGGCTACATCGTCTCACAACGGGGGATCGAGGCAAACCCTGAAAAAATCTCAGCAATCACGAGGATGGGCCCGATTCGTGACCTCAAGGGTGTGCAGAAAGTAACGGGCTGCCTAGCCGCTCTCAGCAGATTCATCTCGAGGCTGGGGGAAAAAGCACTACCTCTCTACCGCCTGCTAAAAAAGACGGAACACTTTGCGTGGACCGCCGAAGCCGAGGAGGCCTTACCAAGTTGAAGGGGCTGCTGACTTCTGCACCAATTCTCGTGCCCCCGCGACCAACCGAAGGTGACGATTCCCCCGAGCCCCTCCTCCTCTATGTGGCCGCAACCACTCAGGTGGTTAGCGCGGTCATAGCCGTCGAGAGGCACGAGGAGGGTCATACATTGCCGGTCCAGCGACCGCTATACTTCACCAGTGAGGTACTCTCCGAGGCCAAGGTCCGGTACCCGCACATCCAAAAGCTGCTCTACGGCATCATCGTCACAAGGCGCAAGCTCCAGCACTACTTCCTCGCTCATTCCCGTGATGGTGGTGTCGTCCTTCCCCCCTCGGAGAGATCGTCAACAATCGGGAGGCCACGGGCGCATCGCCAAGTGGTCCGCCGAGCTAATGGGGGAGACCATCACCTATGCCCCGCGAAGGCCATCAAGTCGCAAGCGTTGGCGGACTTCGTTGCTGAATGGACCGACACTCAGCTCCCGCCGGCATAGATTCAAGCCGAGCTCTGGACCATGTACTTCGATGGATCCCTCACGAGGACGGGGGCAGGAGCAGGCCTGCTCTTCATCTCACCCCTCGGAGTACACATGCGCTACCTGCTACGCTTGCACTTCCCCGCCTCCAACAACGTCGCCGAGTACGAGGCCCTCGTCAATGGGCTGCGCATCGCCCTCGAGCTCGGGGTCCGACGCCTCGACGCCCCGAGGAGACTCGCAGCTCGTCGTCAACCAGGTTATGAAGGCTTCAAGCTGCATCGATCCAAGATGGAGGCATACTGCGGGGAGGTGCGCAAGCTGGAAGACAAGTTTACGGCCTCGAGCTCAACCACGTAGCTCGGAAATACAACGAGGCCGCAGACGAGCTGGCAAAGTTGGCATCCACGCGCGGCACGGTACCGCCAGACGTCTTTTCGAGGGACGTCTTCGAGCCATCCGTCGAAATCGACCCGGGGGCTGGCCCCTCGACGCCACCCCCTCGAGCAAGACACGGGGCTCGACTCTCAACACCACCCCTCGAGAAGGACCCCTCGACGTCCGCAGAGGCGATGCAGGTCGACGCACACGCCTCTTCGTCATCACGGCCCCCCGACTGGCGGACGCCCTACCTCGACTACCTGACGCGAGGCGAGCTACCAAAAGACAAGACGGAGGCCCGACGCATCGCTCGGAGGGCCAAGACCTACGTCATCTACGGCGACGAACGGGAGCTATACCGACGAAGTCCGACTGGAATCCTTCAACGCTGCATCCCACTCGAGGAAGGGCGCAAGCTCCTCGACGATATGCACTCGGGGCTTGCGGCCACCACGCAGCGCCGAGGGCCCTGGTTGGCAACGCCTTCCGACAAGGCTTCTATTGGCCACCGCATTGGGGATGCCAAGCGTTTGGTCCAAGCATGCCATGGGTGTCAATTCTACGCCAAGCAAACACACCAGCCCGCACACGCCCTGCAGATGATCCCAATCACTTGGCCATTTGCCGTTTGGGGGCTCGACCTCGGGTCCCCTCAAGGACAAGCGGAGGGTACACACACATGCTCTGTGGCCGTCGACAAGTTCACCAAGTGGATCGAGCTAAGCCGATAGGAGACCCCACCTCGAGAGGGCTGTCGAGTTCATCGCCAACATCATATACCGGTTCGGGGTGCCTAAGTGTGTCATCATCACCGACAATGGCACCCATTCACGGGCAAAAAGTTCACCCAACTTCTGCAACCAAAGATGACCAACACATTCGCATAACCTGGGCCTCGTTCGCATAACCCTTTAACAACACTCAGTTTTCGCACCATGACAAGTGGACCGTCACTATCGGCGAACGCCGCCGCTTGAAGGATTCGGCAGACAGCGAACGCGGTCGGCTAACTCAATGTTTCGGCAAGGCTGTGGAAGCGATTAGTCAACGGCGAGCAGATTTGGCAACGTAACGCTACGGTCGGTTATCTCAAGCCAAGACGGTTTGCGACGAATACGGCATGTCAAGAAGATTTAGCGATGGGGATCTCGTCATTTTAGCGCGTGCCGGTTATTAAGGGAAGCTTGGAGCAAAAGGCATCATATTTTAGATAAGTTTCCTATTTTGTCGTTGTAATCGTGTCCTCTTAGGACTCGTAGGATACCAGGGTATAAATATAGACCCTGAGACTATTGTAAATCTGTTCACAATCAATACAACCAACCCCGCCCCGTGCCGTCTTCGAGTCCAAGTCGTGTCGTCGTGTTCTTCGAGAGGGGCCATCGATCCGTCGACCTCCGTAAGTTCCGGCAACCTTGTTATCATGTCTAGTATCGTGCGGCGGATTTAGATATGGTGCAAGTAGTCTCGTACGTTAAGCTTAGTATCGTGCGGCGGATTTAAGCTTATGACGGGAGGTTTTTGCTTATGCCTTGTATCGTGCGGCGGATTGAGTCATGAGTAAAAATAGTTATCGGCTCTGTTAGATTTGGCAATCTGATAGATTCATTAAGTTACCTTGTGTTATATGTTTTGTTATGTTTATCTCATCATAACACTTTTGCCCAGTCTAGATACCGTTCGGTTCGGCTCCATCTTTATAGATCTGCTCTGTTCTTTCACGTTTATTATTGAAAGGTCTGTTATGCAGTAGATCTATTGTTCGTAATAGCCGAACGGATCGTATCTGGATTGCCACGTGGTGAGGGTTCATGCATGTTAAGTGTGTTTGATCTATGACAAGGCTAGGTGTCGTGCGGCAGGCGCAGGCTTTGGATTAGCTTAGTCATGCTTAGCTTGTATGTTCAATCTCCATGGATCCCAACTCGGTTGTACAATCGAGATTGGTTAAGTGTTAACTTATATCTAATACATCATGCAAGTACGATTCTCATGCAAACGTGTTCGGCAACCTGTTATTCACATAACTCTGTTCATATTGCCGAATAACCTTTAAACCTGTTGGCAGATAGCTTTCATAGCTATATGTCGTCGTAAGTGGCTTCAGGGCCGTACATCTTGGAACTGTCTGGTCATACCCGGCACGTTCCAGCTTTGTATTTAACAGTTTATCTCCCTTGTTAGTTGCAGGTCAAACTGACTGGCACGCACCGGACTTCTGAGCACCCGGCCACGATTGAAGCCAGCTTCTCCGGCTTGCCGTGTGGTTGGCGCAGTGCGCCGCTTTCTGCGCCAACACACTTTTTGGCACGCCCGGTGGGACCCTTTTTCCTGCAGCAATGGTCGAAGTCACTGAAGCCGAGGCCAGCAACAAGGCGGGCTCGTGCAGGTGCAGCTCACTGAACTACCCGACGAGTACAGAGAGCAGGTGGAGGATGCTTGTGCCGAATTCCAGGCCAAGTGCCTAGAAGCCTTTCCAAGAACAAGAGCGGAAAGGTTCGCCGTTTGCACGATCTGCCGAAGCCCGTCCAGCTCAACCCGAATGATCCCGGGAGCGGAGGCAGTGTTGAAAATGTCTCACATAATCAACGAACTGTCTCTGGTGCCATCGGTCGCATGCATGGGGCGTTTCTCACACTTTCCGCACCATCATGATCGCCCAATTCGGCCCCAAGGCCGATGAACTTATGGAGGCCGAGTTTGGCCCTATAGCAGGACCACATCTTTTCAATCTGCCGAATCACCTCAAGGGGGCAGGAGCTGCCGGTGAGGAGACCCCGCCTAAGGCTCAATCAAGCGGAATGACCATTCAAGAGAAGCACACGCCAGAAGGCCAGTTGCCGACCATGGGGCAGCTCACGTTCGGCACTAAGGGTCAGCCGCCAGAGTCAACACGCAAGATCTCCCCGCAAACCTATAGGCTCATAAAGGACTACTATGGAAACGGGTACCATGAGATGCTTGAGCCTCACAACATAGAGGGTGCCCCACATCCAGGATATGGGAAGCCGACGGCCGAGAAAACCGCCGACTCTAATGTCGATGTCATGCTAGAGAAGATGGCGGATATGATGCAGCGCACTTTCGCCTGAAGCCTAAGGCACTCACAGGCCTAACTTACAGTTTCTCTTCCCTCCCGAATGGTTCCACGTGTGGCTCTACCTCCCAGAGTCAAAGTGCCGACGGACCTGTCCAAGTTCTCCAGCTTAGACGACACCAGTACGGTGGAGCACGTCAGTCGTTATCTGCTCCAGCTTGGGGAGGCCAATACCGAAGACGCCTTCAGGGTTCGGTACTTCCCGTCGTCACTCACTGGACCGGCATTCGCGTGGTTCACGTCACTACCGCCGGGCTCTATTCTCTCTTGGGCGGACTTGGAACAAAAGTTCCATACACACTTCTACACGGGCACCAAGGAGAAGAACTGGTGGACATCATGTACGTACGCCAGAAGCCGAATGAGACACCGCAGGACTACCTGCGCCCCAGGTTCAGGGAGGTCAAAAGCCAGTGCTTCGGCATGCACATGCCGGACGATCAGCTTCCACCATTGGCCGTGGCAGGTATGCTCCCGAGCATCAGGGACAAGCTGTTCGGTCAGGAGTTTGAAGACTTGGGTCATCTCTCCCCCGGCTGAATGAGATGACTATCCAAGCGCAAGGCTTCGGAGGGAGGGGCGTTTCCAGAAGGACAATGTCGCGGCACAGATGTATCAGGCTTTCCTGGACGAAGCCGATGACTACACCGACGGGAAGATGAGGTGGCCGCTGCAGAGCTCAACTGGGACAAGGAGCCGACCCAAACAAAAGCAATGGTTGCGCCAGCAGAAGGGGGCATACGACTTCGACGTCACAAAAGCTGACAAGCTCTTCGAGTTTCTGGGTTGCCGAAGGGAGAGTCAGGCTACCCCCGGATACCCGATGCTGCGTCCCGGAGGAGTCAAGGACAAGAAGTACTGCGGTTTTCATAACACTAACACTCATTCTATTAATGATTGCCGTGTGTTCAGGATGAGAATCCAGAAAGCCATCCAGGACGGCCATATCAAGTTCAATGGCAAGATGAAGATCGATGCAAACCCCTTCTCCCAGAACGCCGTGTTCTTCTCAGTGAACATGGTAACCCCAGCGGATCCCAGAGGCAAAGTCAAAGTCCTCACCTCCGATAAGGCACGCGAATCTGGCGCAGTGGATCCCGATCGGCAAATCACTGGCGATGAGCTCCGGCAGCGCGCCCAAGCCACGAATAGCCGATACGAGCACGGAGAGTCATCTTCCAGGCGCAGGCCTACCCACAGAGATCTCCTTAACAAATGGCGCCGGCAAAATGAGAAAGAGCAGAGGCGTCTTCAACGCGAAGAGCGAGAACTCGAAGAGGAATACCAGCGTGAAGACGGTCACACGGGAGTGCACCAGTATCGTCTGGGGGAGAGGGCTTACCACAGAGAACAGACCCATCGTTGGGAACAAGAACACCGCCAAGAGCGGGAGCAAGAGCACTGGGGCTGCCCGTTCTTCCGCCACTGCTGGAACGAAGGCCTGAAATTGCCTGCCGTCAACAACTGCCCCGAATGCAGCGATCAGTACAGGGGGTATAGGCAGGATCGGGTCAACCGCCGTCCCGTTCACGAAAGGTTGGGAGCTCGCGTCCCGATGAGCGATCGGCGCTTGAAAACGGAAAGCCCGGGCCGGCAAGCCAAGAGGTATGCCGATCGAGAGTGGGTGCACCACCAGGACGACGGCGAGGAGGCGCAGCCTCGCCCATATAGGTGGCAAAAGGGGCAGTGGTGCCCACCAGGGCTCAGAAAAAGCCAGAAAAGGAGAGTGCAGCGCCTCCGGAACAGGGAGTTGGAAGAAGCAGCCGCCAATGGGAAGAAGCAAGAATGGCGCCCGAAGGAAAAACCAGAGACACAACAAGGGCAGCTACGGCCGTGCCATTCTTCCTTCCCCAGTTCTCGTGGCCATGCTTCCCCGGACATGGCTCGCCGCCAGGGGGCACAGGACGAGGTGTGTTCGGATCCCGACGAGGCCGAGCACGACGAGCTCGCAGCACAGCTCATGTTGTCTCAGAAGGCAGCATTTGACAAGCCAGCCAAGCATCGGCATTTGAAGCCGTGTATGTCAAGGGGTACGTCAACGGGAAGCCGCTAACCAAGATGTTTGTTGACGGCGGCGCAGCAATCAACATCATGCCTTACGCTACGTTCAGAAAGCTGGGCATGAACGATGAAGACCTACTCAAAACAGATATGATACTCCGCGACTTTGCCGGCAATCCCTCCGACACTCGGGGTGCCGTGCACGTGGAACTGATGATTGGATCCAAGACGCTCATTACGACCTTCTTTGTCATTGATGGCAAGGGGCAATAGCATAGCTGCTTCTGGGCAGGGATTGGATCCACGCCAACTGCTGCATACCTTCAACCATGCATCAAATACTCATACAATGGGTTGGAGATGACATCGAGATTGTCCAAGCTGATGACTCGGTGAGTGTTGCCACTATTGAGCCCACCTACTGGGAATTCGACGGGGTAGACTGCTTCTCCGATCGTGTGTGGGGAGAAGGTCCTGTCAACATCTACGGCAGGGATCAACAGCCGATCCAAGCAGTCGGCTCTCAAAGCTTCTTTTAGATGGACAACCCAACCGACAGCAGCGAGGGCAAACTGGGACGTGGCTTCACGTCGGCCGACAAGTTAGAGGAGGTGGATATTGGTGATACGAGTAAGAAGAGGCCGATGTTTGTAAGTTCCAGTTTAGACCCTGATTCAGAGTGCAGCTAGTAGATCTTCTAAAGGAATTCAAAGACTGTTTTGCGTGGGACTATACAGAGATGCCCGGATTAGATCGATCTATTGTTGAGCATAAGTTGCCGATCAAACCTGGATACCGCCCATACAAACAACCTCCGCGCAGGATCTACAAGAGGAGGTGTTGGCCGACGTGAAAAAGAAGTGGAAAGATTACTAGAAGCTAACTTCATTCGGCCGTGTCGATATGCAGAATGGATCTCCAATATTGTCCCGGTGTACAAGAAGAACGGGAAGATGAGAGTGTGCATCGACTTCAGGAACCTCAACAAAGCCACTCCTATGGACGGTTATCCAATGCCGGTGGCCGATTTGCTAGTAGATGCTTCGGCCGGTTTTGAAATCATAAGCTTTATGGACGGCAACGCAGGTTACAACCAGATCTTCATGGCTGCAGAGGATGTGGCAAAGACCGCCTTCAGATGCCCCGGCCATATAGGTTTGTTTGAATGGATGGTCATGACTTTTGGATTGAAAAATGCCGGTGCCACTTACCAGCGGGCCATGAATTACATATTCCATGAGCTGATCGGCAAGATCGTAGAGATCTACATTGATGATGTGGTGATCAAATCCAGAAGCAAGGAGAGACACTTGGCTGATTTAAGGAAGACCTTGGAGTGCACAAGGAAACATGGTTTAAAGATGAATCCAACCAAGTGTGCATTTGGGGTGTCGGCTGGTGAGTTTCTGGGATTCCTGGTCCACAAAAAGGGGATCGAAGTCGGCAAGAAGAGCATGGAAGCAATTGATAAGGTAGTGCCGCCGACCAATCTCAAAGAACTGCAATCACTGCTCGGCAAAATCAACTTTGTCAGAAGGTTCATATCCAACTTGTCCGAGCGCGTGCTGCCATTTTCTCCACTGTTGAAGCTCAAGAAAGATCAGGAGTTCGTGTGGGGTGACGTGCAACAAAAGGCTTTCGATGAGATCAAGGAGTACATGAAGGCACCACCAGTATTGGTTCCTCCACAACTCGACAGGCCTTTCAAGTTGTACGTGGCGGCCGACAACCTAACAATAGGGTCGGCCCTCATGCAAGAATTCGAAGGAAAAGAGAGAGTCGTAGCCTATCTTAGCCGAAAGCTACTGGACCCCGAAACAAGGTATTCGGCTACGGAAAAGTTGTGCTTGTGCGTTTTCTATTCCTGTACCAAGTTTCGGCACTATCTACTGAATGCCGAATGCGTGGTAGTATCAGAGTTTGATGTAATCAAGCACATGTTATCAATGCCGATTTTAAGTGGAAGGATCGGCAAATGGGTTTTGGCCCTTTCTGAATTTGATTTGCGTTTTGAATCGGCAAAGGCTGTTAAAGGCCAGATTATGGCTGATTTTGTCACTCACCACCGTGATCCTAATGCTAACATGGTAACCATTATCCCTTGGGCATTGTTTTTTGATGGATCCTCGTGCAGCAAAGGTGGTGGAGTCGGGATCGTGTTGATTTCTCCCAAGGGGGCACCCTTCAAGTACTCTATACCGATCGAGTACCCGGTAACTAATAATCAAGCAGAGTACGAAGCACTGCTCCGAGGGCTGCGGTTGCTTGTGGACATTAAGGCAGACGCCGTGGAGATCTTCGGTGACTCGGAATTGGTGATCAAGCAATTGACCGGCAAATACGAGTGCAAGAACGACACGCTGCAGGAATATCTCGAAGGTTGCCAAGAGCTCCTCAGACAGTTTCGATCGGCAACCTTGCAACATATTCCTAGGGGGCAAAACGAAGAAGCAAACCAGTTGGCTCAGGCAGCATCCGGGTATAGGGAGAATCAAAACATTTTTGCACTTGAGGGAGAGCAACAGCCCCAGAAGGTGATCAGGCAGTCCCAAGTGATAATCGGGCAATTGAAGACTGGAGAGACAATATTGCCGATTACCTCAGGGACCCATCCAGGAAAGTCTCCCGAAAACTCATACAAGGCTCTTAAGTTCACGCTCTTGAACAATCAATTGTACTACAAATCCATAGATGGGGTTTTGCTTAAATGCCTGAACCAAGACGGGGCTAGGAAACTGATGTATGAGGTGCACGAAGGCGTATGTGGTGCACACCAGTCGGCTCACCGTATGAGATGGTTAATCAGGAGGACTGGATATTTTTGGCCGACTATGCTCGAAGATTGCTTTAAGTATACAGAGGTTGTCAGGATTGTCAACGATTCGGCAATGTGCAAAGGGCTCCAGCATCGGCCATGAATCCGATCATTAAGCCTTGGCCTTTCAGAGGATGGGGCATTGATTTGATCGGCCAGATTCACCCTCCATCTAGCAAGGGACATAAGTTTGTCTGTTGGCCACGGATTACTTCACTAAGTGGGTTGAAGCCATCCCATTGAAGAAGGTGACGTCAGAGAACATGGTGTCTTTCGTCAGGGAGCATATCATTTACCGATTCGGCATTCCTCAGTCCATCACTACCGATCAGGGAACTCAGTTCACTTCCTCGGAGTTTTGTGACTTTGCCGAAGAGATGGGGATTAAAACTATAATTCTTCCCCTTACTATGCACAGGCCAATGGACAGGCAGAGGCTTCTAACAAAATCATGATTAAAATCATTCAAAAGAAGATCGAAGAGAAACCTAAAAGGTGGCACTTGGTACTCAACGAAGCTTTGTGGGCTTACCGAATGGCTTGTCATGGGTCGACTCAGACGTCGCCATACGAGTTGGTTTACGGGCATCACGCAGTGCTACCATGGGAATTGCAATCGGGGTCAAGACGAGTTACATTGCAGAACGATCTAACCAAAGGGATTATAAGATTTGATGATGGATGAGCTAGAGGATTTGCATTTGATTCGTCTCAAGGCCTTGGAAAATATTGAAAGGAACAAGATACGCGTTGCCAAGTACTACAACTCGAAAGTGAGAGAAAAAGTATTCGAAGAAGGAGACTTGGTTTGGAAAATATCTTGCCAGTCGGTACCAAAGACAAGGTATTCGGCAAATGGTCCCCTAACTGGGAAGGGCCTTTTCGAATTCTGAGGCGTGCTTCGGGTAATGCGTACATTCTGAAAACCCTCCAAGGAGAAGAGTTTGCTAGGGCAATTAATGGACGTTATCTAAAGAGATTTCATCCTAGCGTGGAGGTCGGTGCATAATGGAATCAAGGTCTTGCGGGCACCGACGGCCGATACGAAGTTGTATCGCCCTTAGCACAAAAATGGCCGATAGAGTCTATCGTCCTTAGAACAAAAAACAGCCGGCACGGCATGTGTCGCCTCTAGCACAAAAAACGCAGGAATACGGGGCCAAGTACACGCGGTGCTGTGCAATCGGCTAGATAAACCAAACACTCAACAAGCACAGGATGGGAGAACAGGTTGTATACACGAACGTGGTAGAGTGGCATTGTTCATAGTGGGGAATGTGCAAAAGGTGCAGATCAATTACCGAACATCCTGTTGATGACCGTCTGCGGATTGGTGACTGCGGCGAGGGCGCGAGCATGATCCTCGTAGGAGTCCAGGAAATCGTCGATCTGCTCGACGTCCTCCGGACATGCCCCGCCAGGGAAGCCAACCGGCGTCACGGAGAAGTCCTCCTCCGTGCGGACCGTTAGCGCCGACAGCCCAGCGCCACGCCGTGGTGCACACCCTGCAGGGCGACCTGCTCGACGCGGCCAAACACATTGGCCAGGCGCGCCTCGGCGGTGTCGCCCTGGGCGTTCACCCGGTCTGCGACGGCGTTCGCCGCCATCTTCAGGCGCTCCAGCTCTTCCGACAGCGCTATGAACGACGAGTTGGGGTGGATCAGTTAAAAGATCAACAAGACGACCGAAAGCCGATCTAGGATCGGGTGTCCGTACCCGTGATTGCGTCGCAGAACTGCCGGCGCTGGTCCTCCCACTCCAGCTGATCGATCCCGTACTGCTTCGAGACGGCGGCCAGCTCTTCCCGGGACTCATCCCGCAGCGCCATGAAGTTCAAAGCGTCGTTTGGTCGTAGAGGCCGCCGTCGGAGTCCCGGTCCGGGCTCGCCTCCCAAGGATGGGAGTGGTAGGAGAGGCTATCGGAGGAGCTCGACGAGCCCGATGGTGGAGCCTCTGGCCTCCCGGTGCTGGAGAAGGTGGGCATGCCCACCGGCGGAAGAGATAACGGGGACCCTGTCGGCGAGCAGTAACAGAACGTGAGCGAGGTTTTCAAGAAACTGCCACACAGGGCGTAAGCGAGGATGTCCTACCCGCGCTGACGGAGGCGCCGAGCGCGGCTCCCTTCGGCTTCCTCAGCCGCCGGGCGCTTGCCGCGGTCATCATGGCTCGCCATTGCACTCGGAGAGTTAGGGTTTTCTGGGGCGGAGCGAGCAAGGAAGCCGAGGCGGCGAGAGTACTGAGGAACGGATGCAAGATTGGAGAAGACAGGACTCCAGGGACGATTTATGCCGAATATCAACCGGCGGATTGGGATTTTTCTGCTTCCCAAGATGGGCCTCTACAGTAATGGGCTGTGCGGGCCGTCTGAATGCACTCACGTACGTGTTCAGCGGGGAATAGAGCGCCTGGCTTCGGCAAAACTGCCGATTTAGATGTTCGGGACAAACACTGGCCAGATTGCCGAACAGGTTCACACGGTTAAACGCGATGTCTTCAGAACGGTGACCGATTGGATGCAAAATGCAGACGTGTTACAAGGTGCAAATGGCCAAGTACATGGAAATAGAGTACACCTTGATTCCGAAGGATCAGTCACAGATTGATTTCAAGAAAATAGATAAAAGAACTTCTTATCCACATAACAGGAGTCGATTACAAATGAAGGATCAGTTCGTCCATGTCATTCTATTTCTAATCGGAAGATCAGAATCGAAAGAGTCGGCCAAGTCTGTTCCGGCTTCTTTCATATCCTCAACAGAAAGTGCTATCCTAAATTCTAGCCCTCGCTCACAAACGTCAAAATGGCGATAGTCGACGCCAGAATGGATCCGGACGGCATTAAAAGCAAGTGCTGCGCCGTAGCCCATGCCGGCCCTAGAAATGTCGGGAAGAACCTGCTTGATCTCATTCACCTGCCCTAGAGCCACCGTGCCTGGCACATTGACTGAAGTAGCAAGGTCGGCAATAGCGGCTTCGAGGGAATGGAGCCTAGTCTCCAGAGCTGAAGGAAAAAGGGGTCAAGCAGAAGGAAGGGATAAGAAAAGGACAGTTGAGGGATGTTTACCGATGGCTTGTTCCCGAAAGGTATCGCGCTCCTGAGAGATTTGAATAATCTCCCGATTCTTCTTTCCTAGATCAGACTGGAGGTCTGTAATCTTCTGAGCCAGGTCCTCGGTGAGGTCGTCGCCAGTCCTCCTGAAGGGGAAACAACATGAGGCATAAATATCCAAAGCGAAAAGATCAAAGCAGAAGCAACCTTCTCTTAGAAGTGCTGGTGTCGCCGAGCTCGAGACTGTAATGGCTTGCTTGGGAAGACATTTTCCGGTTCAGGGCAAGAGAAGAGAGGATTTTTCTAGATAAAGAAGCTGAACAGAGGAATTCGGGAAGCTCGGGCCGAAATGGAATAGAGAGGAAGTTTTAAAGGATCTCGAGTACATCGGGAGGCGAGTCGGCAGCTGTGATGATTAATGACGTGGGAAGTCGGATGCTTCCAGAGACTCTGCAGTGGTGCGAAAAGGATAAAATGAATTTTAGAATAAAACATTTATCCCAAAATTAGGGGGCATGTGTTAACACTAAGTTTTCGCACCATGACAAGTGGACCGTCACTATTCGGCGAACGCCGCCGCTTGAAGGATTCGGCAGACAGCGAGCGCGGTCGGCTAACTCAATGTATTCGGCAAGGCTGTGGAAGCGATTAGTCAACGGCGAGCAGATTTGGCAACGTAACGCTACGGTCGGTTATCTCAAGCCAAGACGGTTTGCGACGAATACGGCATGTCAAGAAGATTTAGCGATGGGGATCTCGTCATTTTAGCGCGTGCCGGTTATTAAGGGAAGCTTGGAGCAAAAGGCATCATATTTTAGATAAGTTTCCTATTTTGTCGTTGTAATCGTGTCCTCTTAGGACTCGTAGGATACCAGAGTATAAATATAGACCCTGAGACTATTGTAAATCTGTTCACAATCAATACAACCAACCCCGGCCCCGTGCCGTCTTCGAGTCCAAGTCGTGTCGTCGTGTTCTTCGAGAGGGGCCATCGATCCGTCGACCTCCGTAAGTTCCGGCAACCTTGCTATCATGTCTAGTATCGTGCGGCGGATTTAGATATGGTGCAAGTAGTCTCGTACGTTAAGCTTAGTATCGTGCGGCGGATTTAAGCTTATGACGGGAGGTTTTTGCTTATGCCTTGTATCGTGCGGCGGATTGAGTCATGAGTAAAAATAGTTATCGGCTCTGTTAGATTTGGCAATCTGATAGATTCATTAAGTTACCTTGTGTTATATGTTTTGTTATGTTTATCTCATCGTAACACTTTTGCCCAGTCTAGATACCGTTCGGTTCGGCTCCATCTTTATAGATCTGCTCTGTTCTTTCACGTTTATTATTGAAAGGTCTGTTATGCAGTAGATCTATTGTTCGTAATAGCCGAACGGATCGTATCTGGATTGCCACGTGGTGAGGGTTCATGCATGTTAAGTGTGTTTGATCTATGACAAGGCTAGGTGTCGTGCGGCAGGCGCAGGCTTTGGATTAGCTTAGTCATGCTTAGCTTGTATGTTCAATCTCCATGGATCCCAACTCGGTTGTACAATCGAGATTGGTTAAGTGTTAACTTATATCTAATACATCATGCAAGTACGATTCTCATGCAAACGTGTTCGGCAACCTGTTATTCACATAACTCTGTTCATATTGCCGAATAACCTTTAAACCTGTTGGCAGATAGCTTTCATAGCTATATGTCGTCGTAAGTGGCTTCAGGGCCATACATCTTGGAACTGTCTGGTCATACCCGGCACGTTCCAGCTTTGTATTTAACAGTTTATCTCCCTTGTTAGTTGCAGGTCAAACTGACTGGCACGCACCGGACTTCTGAGCACCCGGGCCACGATTGAAGCCAGCTTCTCCGGCTTGCCGTGTGGTTGGCGCAGTGCGCCGCTTTCTGCGCCAACAACCCCCAATGCAACGGGCAGGTCGAGCGCGCCAACGGCATGATACTCCATGGGCTAAAGCCAAGGGTGTTCAAGACCCTCAAGAATTTCGGAAACGGGTGGGCTACAGAATCCCCTCGGTGCTGTGGGGCCTCAGGACTACGCCGAGTCGAGCCACCGGGTTCACTCGTTTTTCCTAACTACGGCGCCGAGGCCGTCTTACCTACGGACCTCGAGTACGGCTCACCTCGACTTCGAGCCTACAACGAGCAAACCAATGACGAAAGGCTCGCCAACGCCAAGGACCAGCTCGAGGAGGCCCGAGACGTGGCGCTCATCAACTCTGCACGCTACCAGCAAACACTTCGATGCTACCACGACAAGCACGTGCGCAAAAGGGACCTGGCGGTGGGGGACCTCGTACTTCGACGGCTGCAAGATAATCGAGGGCGCCATAAGCTCACCCCTCCGTGGGAAGGCCCATACACCGTGGCCGAAGTGCTCAAGCCAGGCACGTACAAGCTCTACGACGACCAAGGCAGGGTCCTGGCGAACGCGTGGAACATATCTCAGCTACGTCGCTTCTACCCTTAAGGGCCTCGAGGCCTTGTTCATTTTACTGCTTTATACAAACACGTTGAATATGAATGGGCCAACTCGTGCTCCATCTTTCATGTTCCTTAGCAACTCAAGGTAGCCTCGACCCTGCCTAGCTCAGGGTCGAGCCTCCCTCGGGGGCTAACAAGGGGGTAAACGCCCCCAGACTCCGGAAAAAACGCGTGTTTTCTTTCAAAAATTGACCCTCGTCTCGACTCGCGCCTCGAGTGAACTAGCGACGTCTAAATCTTAAAGTACCTCAAGCCTCCAGGGTCGGGGGGCGTCGACGTAGACGGCCGCCTACGCCCCCGGGCTACGGTGCCCTACCTACGCCCCTCGAGGGGCTCGCGACGTATCAAAGGAACACAGACTAAGTTAGCAGAAACTCGAGCTTGTGACAAAGAGAAGCGGTCAAACGCATTTGAAAAGAAAACAACTCTTTTCATAAACAAATCACATATACATTCGGGTCTCGACGTACCCTCATTTATGCCATAGAATTCTTACAAGGGCCTCGACGCCCAAATTTGGCACGCAGACCTCAGTCCTCGTCGGTGCGGTACTCCTCCCCGAGGTCTACGATGGCAGGCTCGACCTCGACGCCCGAGCTCGAAGGAGGAGGGCTCCTGACACCGCTGCTAGCGTCAGGAGGCAACACGTCCTCCTCGAAGATCTTCGCAAGCGACGTCCCCGGCCGCTCCATCTTCTCCAAAATTTTGTCAACACGGCGGTTGTTCCACTCCTCATCCTTCCCCTCGATCTCGATGAAGCCATTCGCGACAACGTGGACCGGGAAGCGGAAACCGGAGCGAACGACCGCGAGTGTCTGCTTGACGCCGTGATGGAGAGCTTGCCGGACACGGTCCCGCGCGGCTGCATCAAAGAAGCACAAGGCGTCGACCAAGGCATCGCCCCGAGCCATTGCACCTTCTGCCGCGGTCACAGGAGGAGCACCCCACATGGGGCCGAGCCAGTCGAGAGAAGAGCGAGCCCGCTCCGCCACCATCGTCTCGTCTTGGAGCTGGTCCAAGAGAGCCTGGTTCGTCCCGCGGAGCTCCTCGACCGTCTTCTCGACCCCTGCGCAACAAACAAGGAAGAGTGAGACTGCGGCGTAACAAAGAACTTCGAGACCCAAACAGAAACAAGGTGTAAGCCTCACCGTCGCAGTGTTGCCCCAGTGCGGCGAGGTCGCTGGTCAGGCCCTCAGCACGCTGCTCCAGCCTGCGCTTCTCGGCCAGCGTGAGGAGCTTCTCGGACCTAAGGTCCTCGATCAGCCGGCCCGCCTCCACCAGGGCCAGATCCTTGCGGATCACCCCGCGGGCCGCGCCGCCCCTCGGCAGCTCGGGCGGTGGCGGCACCACTCACGGCGTCTTCGGCTCTTTCTCGCCGCCTCCGCTGCGGTTCGGGCAGCGGCGGCCTCGCCACGGGCGTCAGCAGCCTCCTGCTTCGCCGCCTCGGCTTCAGCCCGGGCAGAGGTGGCCTCGCTTCGGGCGTCCGCGGCCTCCTTCCTCGACGCTTCGAGAACGGCGGCGGCCTCCTCCTTGGAGCGAGCGACCTCGCCTCGAGCCGCCCGGACCTCCGCCTCCGCCTCGTTAAGCCGGCTCGCCATCTGGGCGTTCCGGCTCAGCTCCGCGCGGAGATCTCGAAGCTCCGCCTCAGCCCGCGCGAGGGCGGCTGAACCTGTGCGGACCGGCCCGCCTCCTCGGAGCAGGACCGCTCCGCCTCCGCCATAAGCACGGCCACCTCACGGAAGATGGACCGCACCTCGCGGGGCCCCCCGCTGGGCCGGCTGCTCGATGGGAACCACGGCAAGGGGCGGGCTCAGTGGGACGGGAAACGACCATACCGGTCGGTCGAGCTCGATGTCGAGCAGATCCTCCTCCGCCTCGAGCTGCCCCGACAGTGACCCGCCGCCCGACGGCACGGGCCCCGACTCCCTCCGTCCCTCCGCCGGCACTTCCTGTTGTGGATCGATCGGGGAAGGCTCGACCCGGGCCCTCTTCCCCGGCCGGGCCCTCCGGCGCCTTGTCGGCGCTAGCCGGCACCTCGGGTGCCTCCACCGTCATCGAGCCTGCGGCGAGGAGCGGCCCCTGCTCCAGCTCGTTCAGGAGGTCCTCCACCGTCGGCTCCTTCTCCGCCGACGCCTCTTCCCCCCTTTCCTCCTCCGCCGCCCGGCCCGTGCTGGTCGGAGCCACAAGGGGCGCAGTCTCCTCAGCCCCAGACGCGGCGGGGACCGTGCTCGCCCCAGGCGCTTCCCCGGAACACCCGTTGTGGTGAGGGGAAGGATGGCGCTCCCAGTTGGCACCATCGCGGGAGGAGGAGGGGGAGGAGGCAGCGCTTCGACGGATACGGTGGTGGCAGGCTCGATGCCATGAGCTGAGGCCCCTGCAATACGAGATGACGGAGATGTCAGAACCAGGAAGAGTACCTCGACCCCCGCGGTCGATGGCGACGGCCTCACCAAAATTCGCGACGATCATCCGGCCCCCTCGAGCCATGGCAGCTCGGGCCTTCTCCAGCCAAGCGGCTTCTCTAGCGGAGGAAGGTGCCGTACCTCGAGGTGCCTGTGCCTCGACAGGGCTCGAGGTCTTGGCCCGCTTGGACGAAGCGAGGTCCACCTCCTGGTAGGAGCGCTTCCCCCTGAGAAGACGGAGATGGCACGCGTCATCAAAAGCAAAGAGGTGAAGCCTCCTACCGACGAGACCCAAGGAAACTACTCACCCGAAGCGGCGGCTGGGCTTCTTCCCGGAATCGCCGGACCCACTCGGGGGCTTCGAGCCCACCCCACGGCTCGAGCCCTGCGCCTGGGCCGTCTCCAAGGGCTGGGACGGGGGGAGGGCTCCCGACGCCTCCCATGGCTCGACCTCGAGGGAGAGCCCTCCTTCCGCCCCACGTCGCGGGAGGGCGACCGTACCACCCTCGTGCTGACGTCGTGGCGCTCGCCCCGGCGCGGGCTCCGGGACCTGCTCCAGCGCCCGCGCTGGTGGTCGCGCCCTCCCGCGTCCGCTTCCGTATCCCGACGGCGGTGCGGCGACGGACTCCGGGGACGCTCGCGCCCCTGGTCACGAGACGCTCGGGGGCTCCCTCCCCGACGCTCGTGATGGCGCGGGCTCGACGCCTCTTCTTGGCGCCCGCCCTCCGCGGGCTCGACGGCGCCCTTGACGGCTCGCGGGGGTCGGGCCCGAAAACCTTCTCAACCTGTCGACCGCCTCTCGAGGCCCGACCCCTCTCGAGACCCCCCGTCTGGCTGACGCGGGGGCGGCCTCCGTTGGCGCTGTGGCGGAGGCGCTCCGGGTCCGGGGCTTCCTTACGACCGGGGGCACATCCGGCGCGGAGCTCGACGGACCTCGGGCCCCCGACGAGGCAGGGATCGGCGCCGCCTTCCGCGGCTGCGTCCCGCGCGCCCCTTTTGCCGGTGGGACCTCCAGTGTACCCTCCTGCACAGAGGAGCGGTCAGCCCTGTCATCGACGAGCCCCGCGCGCATCAAGCGCGCATCCATCCCCTCGTCGTCGCCCTCCTCCTCGTCACCACTCTCCTCCTCCGAGCTCGAGGAGCTCAGCTCGGGGGACCCGTCCCAGGCTGACGGTTACGACGAGCCTTCGCCAGTCTCTGCTCCCGAGCTAAGCGACGCAAGTTTTTATCTTTCTCTTCTTCTTTTTGGCATCCTTGCTCTCCTTGTCCTTTTGAGCAGAGAGGCGCCTCACCTGAGAGTCCGCGGCGTCCTCCCTCACCGGGGGCCTCGACGCGCGACAAGTAAATGCCCCCTGAAGAAAGGAGAAGCGTGATGAGACAAACCACAAGACGGATGCAAACGGATCGAAGGAGGAAGAAGGGGGAGGAGGCTCGAGATAGCTCGACTCGAGGGAGGCTTACCAGGTCGAGACACCCCTCGTCGGGTGCCATCGCAACCAGGTGGGAGAGTTCAGGGACGAACGGCCCCTGGATCGTGATCGACACCCGGGAGACGCCCTCGTTCCGGGACAGCCTCTTCGACCATCCTCGAGCGATTGAGCGCCTCGAGCTGAGCCTGCGGGCCCATCTCGTGCATAAGAAGGGGGCGGTCCACCAGCGGAAGAACTCTTCGCTGGTGGAACGCCCAAATGACCGCTTGCACGGTCAGCTTCTTCTCATCCACCAGCGTCTTCATCATCTCCATCAACGGGGCCAGGTGGCGTTGCCTGTCCGCCGCAACGCCCCAGGTCCACTTCTCCGGGCGTCGAGTGAGGACCCTACCGGTGTACTGCGGAAGGAGGCCACCTTCGTTCCGCAGATAGAACCAATGGTCGTCCCACCCGGCCTGGTTGGTGGAAAGCTTGTATCGCAGGTACTCGCGGGGGACATTGGCCGACGAGGTCCCCGCCCTTGCGGTAATGGCAAGGGAGCCCATGCGCACGGGCCGTCTCCCGCTGGGCTTCAGGGACTTGATGAAGAGCTCGCCCCGGAAGAGATGGACGAACATCTCCCAGTGCGGCTCCATCTTCAGGTACCCTCGCACACCGCGGCGAATATGGCGGCGTGCGAGATGGAGTTGGGGGAGAAGTGTTGCAGCTCCACCTCGAAATGGTGGGCCAGCCCTCGCAAGAAGCGGCTCGGCGGGACGCCGAGCCCCATACGGTGGTAGCGCGTGAAGCTCACCACGTACCCCTCCGGCGGGTGTGGCTCCCGGTGCTCCGCCGACGGGATAACCCACCATGCGGGTCCCTCCTCCGGGTTGGGGCGCAGAAGCCCCTGGGCCACCAGCGAGTCCATTTCGCTCTGCGTCACCTTCGACGGGCTCCAGTCCTCGGCCGGCAGCATCTGTGTCTGGGCGGCCATGACGGTGGCGCGGCGCGGATCCGAACAGCGGACGGGCGGCCGGAAATCCCCAATCGACTAGCTCGAAGGAGAGGGCACGTAAAGGCTACGGCGGCGGCGAAGGCAAAGGCAAAGTAAAGGGCTCTTTTTCCCTCTTTCGATATTTATAGGGGGAAATCCAGACGGGCGGGATCTCCCACGACGTAAAAAGGTAACAGAATGCATTCAATGCGCCCACCTAACCGCGTCTCGATGCGGATGCAGGATACACGCGTTACCTCTCCATTCGCTCCACTACCCGGGCCCGCCACGACCGTCGCTCCGGCTTCGCGCCCGCCACTCTCCCCGACGATTTCCGCCTAAAAAGGCGTGCCCAACGGGCAGAAGGACTCCCAGACGACGGAGGCCTTCATAAAGGTAAAAACGGGCCCCGGCCCTAAGTCTCGAAGCAGCGAAGGCTGGCCCTCGAAAAGGGTTCGACAGCCGGCTTCGAGCACCCGAGTCAGGGACACCAAGGGGCGCCACTCGCGGCATTACTCGAGGGCCGAGCCCTCGAGGCCCCTCACGTGTATCCAAGGCGGGGAGCTCGACGTGCAGTGAGATCCCCTCGGAGGGAGGCATCGAGCCACCGGGTCCTATCGAATGGACCCGGCACTCCTGCAGACTGAGCACCCATGCTTTATGAGACCGCCTCCGGGCCACAGTCGACCCCTAACGAACGGAGCACGAGCTCTCACTTGGATTCCCCGTTACCAGCTCACCGGGAACCTCGATACTCGCCCACTCGGGGTAGTACGAGGCATCCCCCCTCGCATCCGATCGAAAGGACTCGCGGGATGACAAGCCAGGGCAATCGGCATGCCGGACAGCTCGAGGAGCCGGCCAGTCGGTTCAGCCTGGCACCCCTCGACGAAAGAGGGTCTAAAAACTCGGACAGTTGCGACTAATCTCTTTTCTTTGTGTGAGCATGAGATTTTCAGGCCTCGGGTGAAAGCTCGACCCCCATCTCGCCTGAGCCCTCGAGACCAGGCCCAGGACAAACGCTCGTTCTCCGTCTCGTCCGAGCCCTCCGAGCCAAGCCTCGGACGAAGTCTCCCACGGCAAAGGAAAGGTTACACGAATATTTAATATTACTACCGAACCACATTTCGAGCATGTTGACAGGTACACACGGCGCCGCGATCTCCGCTCCCTGACGATTTCCACCTAAAAAGGCGCGCCCGCTGGGCAGAAGGTTCCCAAACAACGGAGGATTCTTCGGGAAGCCCACGAGGGAGTTCTAACCACTCCCCATGGCCTCGGGGGCTACTGTCGGTGGTACAAAAAAGGGTACCCCCAATCAACGCACACACTCGAACGCTCTGTCTCCGTCTCGCCCGAGCCCTCCCAGCCAGGCCTCGGGTGAACGCACCGTCTCCGTCTCGTCCGAGCCCTCCCAGCCAGGCCTCGGGCGAACGCTCCGTCTCCGTCTCGCCCGAGCCCTCCCAGCAAGGCCTCGGGCGAACGCTCTATGTCCGTCTCGCCCGAGCCCTCCCAGCCAGGCCTCGGGCGAACGCTCTGTCTCCGTCTCGCCCGAGCCCTCCCAGCAAGGCCTCGGGCGAGCACGATCGCTCTCCGTCTCGCTCGAGCCCTCCAGGCCTTGGGCGAGCACGCCCCCACACCTCGAGCCTTAACGCACGGACCTCGAGCTGCACAGACAGCCGTACCAACCCATGCCACGCATTTAATGTCTTCACCTACTCCGGTCATGTCCACCAGTGCACAGCATGTACCACAGTGACTCGGTATAAAGGTCAAGTCTCGTTTTCACCACAAGCATGGGCAAAAGGGCACCAGTACGGCACTGTTCGGCCAAGCCAGGCACTGTAACCCCTCGAGGCCGGCTACGCGCTCCTCGAGCCCTGCACGGTAACACCTCGAGGCCGGCTCCGCGCCCCTCGAGCCCCCGTGGCACCACCTCGAAGCCGGCTCCGCGCCCTTCGAGCCCTAACTACTTTCGTGCTATTGGAGGACAGGTACCCCAAGACCCGGAGGGACCTCACCGCGTACTGTACATTCCGGGATGGGTGCTGTACGGCTCCCGCCTTGTCGCACCACCACGTCCGCGCCTAGGATGGAAGCCACGACCCAAGGACGCCTCAACAGCGACGGTCACATCGGCTCCAGTGGCCCCGACAAGACAGGGTTCCTACCCTTCTCCGTATGGGGCACCATACGCCCCGACACCTGTAATACTTTTATGTAACCCTGGCCTCCCCTTGCTCTATAAAAGGGGACACTAGGGCCCTCATTCAGGAGGAGGAACACACGAGTCCACACATAGGCACGAGTCCGGACCCCGGTCTACGCTCACTGAGCTTGTATTCTCCCCTGTACGAGCATTTAGGTGCAAGTAATACAAGAACATCCCCCCGCTGGACGTAGGGCCTTCTTTGTCCGAACCAGGATAAATCCTTGTGTCCTCTTGCATCACCATCCAGGAAGAGAAGCACGCGATCATATCACTCGTTGGTGTGGTACCCCCGGTACGAAACACCGACAGCATGCGTCCAAATATTGATGTGATGGTCGATGTGATGGAAAATTTTGCAAAATGGGGGAACTAAACAGGGCCTAAGAAATGTTACATTAATTAATTACTAGTACATCGTTGACCAGATTTGCTAATAAAGACTCAATCACGTACTAAGTACTCCCTCCATATCGCATTTAGATGACGTTTAGGACAGCGATACGGTCTCCAAAGTGCAATTTTGAGCACTTGTATTTTTAAAAATATTTGTTATAAAATGGTATATGTATACTTTATGAAAGTACTTTCAAGACAATTTATTTATATAATTTTTATATCTCTAAACTCAATAATTTAAAAGTTATTCATGATTTATATTCTCAATGTTTGACTTAAACCTTGTCCAAAACGTCATCTAAAAGCGATACGGAGGGACTAGTAGTTACAGCATCTCCAACGGTTTTGCAAATGGGCTTTGTAGTCTTGTTTTTGCAAAAAAAAAAGTCTAAAAATCTCTTATCCAACGTGGCACTCGGCAAAGAACCGCCCACGTGGCACAGTTCGGGGCCACATGCTTTGCCGAGTGCCACGTGGCTGGCACTCGGCAAAGAGGTGCCTTTGCCGAGTGCCAGCCACGTGGCACTCGGCAAAGAGCTTTTTGCTTTGTGTTTTCTCTTTGCTGAGTGTTACGTGGCCGGCACTCGGCAAAGAGGCTCTTTGCCCAGTGCCCGAAATTTGGCACTCGGCAAAGCCACAGGCACTCGGCAAAGATTAATTTTTCCGTAGTGATTTTATCTTCAGCAGGCATAGACACCCCGATCATATGGCCATATTTTTAATTACTGGGTACTTCTCAGGCCATATTTTATGCTAACTCCGATCATATGCGTCGGACGGAGCGCTCACCATTCCTCAGTTTTTTTCTCACATGGAGCGCATAGCAGGGAGCGTTAGGGACGAAGGAAGGAATCGCGGTGTTTCTTTCTGCGAGCAGGTGTTTCCTTTTGCGTTTGATTGAGTGATTAGGGGGGCGGCTGAGGATGAGGATATACCATACACTCAATCTGGTTCGTTAGATGTGAGTGAGTAAGGAGAGAGAAGGTTCTAAAATAAATCTGGATGGTTTATTTTTATGGAGCCAGTTTCGAGGGTACAATTTAGTGTGTGCGTGTAGAGGTCCTCTCAGCGGGGGATATTTTTTTTGGTACACGAAGCAAAGAAAAGGGTTGGTGTTTTATTAGTAGGGCAGATTAATCAATCATCACATATATAGTTGTCGATCAGTTACGTGGCTTCGTTAGCAGCCGCACACCAAAGTTGGGGCAATTAAGAACAATAGCATGTTGATTAAAAAAAGAACAATAGCATGCGGCTGATGAGTGGCAGAGATAATTATTACTATTATAATCTTCTAATTGAAACAGAACTAGCGGCAAAATAATTAAGAAATGTTATACTCACTCCGTCTCAGGATACAAGGCATGCACGTATTTTAAAATTCAAATTTTATTAACTTTGACCAATAATAAGTCTAATAAAATAAAAAATATATAGTACAATAATGGTACCATTAGATTCATCTTTACAATACTTTCTAATGATATTTTTATTATTTCCATTAGTTATATAAAATAATATAAATTAATGGTCAAAGTATAATCTTGAAGACCGCACCAAGTTAAATCACGCCTTATATCCTGAGACAGAGGGAGTATTAATTAATTACTAGTAAATCGTTGACCGGATTTGTTATTAGAGATTGAATCACTCATCAGTAATAGTTACGTTATATATTGATCCATACTATAATATATACTTTCACGTGGAGGCTTTTTAATTTGCTCTCGTACGTAGCTATCCGCTTAATTGCAAGTGATGCAAATTAAACTAGTAGTTATATATTGATCCATAATATATATAGAGAGAGAGTATGTAGCTGTCACACACGCTTTCACGTGGAGGCTTTAATATAATTTGCTCATAGCTAACCACTTGCAATTCAGCCATGATGAGGAATAAGTCAATGCAAGCCAGGTGGCGTTGATTTCAAGACTATCACATGTCATATAAAATGAAATAAAACTTGAATAAAACTGTTGATTGAGAGTGATTGTTTCATTTTATAGTTTCATATTTTCACGTGGAGGCTTTTTAATTTGCTCTCGTACGTAGCTATCCGCTTAATTGCAAGTGATGCAAATTAAACTAGTAGTTATATATTGATCCATAATATTATAGAGAGAGAGAGTATGTAGCTGTCACACACGCTTTCACGTGGAGGCTTTAATATAATTTGCTCGTAGCTAACCACTTGCAATTCAGCCATGATGAGGAATAAGTCAATGCAAGCCAGGTGGCGTTGATTTCAAGACTATCACATGTCATATAAAATGAAATAAAACTTGAATAAAACTGTTGATTGAGAGTGATTGTTTCATTTTATAGTTTCATATTTTCACGTGGAGGCTTTTTAATTTGCTCTCGTACGTAGCTATCCGCTTAATTGCAAGTGATGCAAATTAAACTAGTAGTTATATATTGATCCATAATATATATAGAGAGAGAGAGTATGTAGCTGTCACACACGCTTTCACGTGGAGGCTTTAATATAATTTGCTCGTAGCTAACCACTTGCAATTCAGCCATGATGAGGAATAAGTCAATGCAAGCCAGGTGGCGTTGATTTCAAGACTATCACATGTCATATAAAATGAAATAAAACTTAAATAAAACTGTTGATTGAGAGTGATTGTTTCATTTTATAGTTTCATATTTTCACGTGGAGGCTTTTTAATTTGCTCTCGTACGTAGCTATCCGCTTAATTGCAAGTGATGCAAATTAAACTAGTAGTTATATATTGATCCATAATATATACAGTATGTAGCTGTCAGTCTGTCACGTATGCTTTCACGTGGAGGCTTTAATATAATTTGCTGGTAGCTAACCACTTGCAATTCAGCCATGATGGGGTGTCAGGTGGCATTGATTTAAATACTGTCATGTTATATAAAATGAAATAAAACTTGAATCAAACTATCGATTGAGAGAGTGTTTCATTCTATAGTTTTATATACATTTAATTTATGACTCATAGGAAGTTGGTAGTCGTGACAAGAGAGTTCCATCTAGATAAAACTCATTTTTTCACTCTCTTCTTAAATACACCACCATATCATAAAAAATGTTTATGTGGCAACATATTTAATGCAAATGAACTCATATGAGACTGACCTTTAGGTGCTATTGGTGCAACAAGAACGCAAATAAAAATAAAATTAGTTGTTCTATTCCATTCATTTAAGGTAACATCCACAACTTTAATTCCATTATATTTATGTTATAAGGTCAGTCTCAATGGAAGTTTCATTTACATTAAATATGCTGCCACATAAGCATTTTTTATGACATGGCAGTGTATTTGAGAAGGGAGAGATGAAATGATGAAACTCTCCTGACACGAATAACAACTCTCCATGAGTCATGAAATTTAATGTCTATGAAACTCTAGAATGAAACTCTCACTCTTAATGGAGAGTTTCATTCAAGTTTTATTTTATTTCATATGACATGGCAGTCTTGAAAACAACACAATGAAACTCACCATTGAGATTGACCTAATGCGATTAATAAAAAAATAGTGGTCTCAACATGAATGGCATATTATTCTTAACAAAAATGAAATGCATGGCCCAATTTAGAGTTCTTTTCTTGTTGAGAGAGCCGTAGCAGGCAGGAATCTTACTATACCTAACTAGAGACCCCAATAGAGACACCACATTAATTCTCACCTGACATGCTAGGAAAAAAATAAATCCTACAAACTCTCACAACAATCATAAGCATCTGGCCCTTAATTTGGTAGACTTTAATCATCATATTGATAATAACTATTGGATCTACTTAGATTATGTATCATCCTGACACAGAGCCTAGTAGGATTAATAGGATAGTCATACCAACAAGTTGCAACTTTTTTTTTGCAAGCACATCTCCAAAGAACTCTAAAGTTAAGCGTGTTTGGCCTGGAGAAATTTTGGGATGGGTGACTGTTGGAACGCACTTGCCCTACCTCCGCACTTGTGCAGGGGAAAGAGCGAAGGCGGCCAAGCGTCGGATGCAGTAGCGAAGGTAAGGCGGAAGTGGAAGGTGCTCAATTTCCCAAAAAGTCGTCCCTTTACACTGTTCATCCCCTTGGTATTTATAGGGAATGCCAAGGGGCACGAGCCAAATTACAAAAGGGTACAAGGAAGATTCCTCACCTCCACGCAGGGAGGAAGGGCAAAAGCGTAAATACATGGCTGAAGCGGAAACCCTAATTGGCCACCCTCCAACGCGCCGCCACCTGGTTCCTGTTCACCTTCGGGAAAAATGCGGAGGTTTTGACCTTCGGCCGCGCTCGCCCTTGGGCCCGCGCCCCTCCACCATCTGCCGGACCTCCGGCTTTACTTGCCTTAGGGGGAAGACCGAAGGTTTGACCTTCGGCCGTGCGCGCCGGACCTTCGGCTTCGCTCGCCTTCGGGACAGCGCACACTCGCCGCTTGCTTGAACTTCGCTCCAAGCGAAGGTGGCGTTGTGGGCCAGCGAGGATTTCCTGCAGTGCGACTGTCGACTCGGACCTGCATGGAAAACAACGAAGCGACGAGGGTTGAACCCGCGTCCGGGGGTCAGAGTAACGATCCCCAGTAGGAGAGGGCCCTCGCAAGGACAACGAGGCATTGCGCGAGGGTTAATTCCGAGCACCAGTTCGAGCGGTGCTTCTGCCGAGGGTCCTTTCCCCCAACAGTAGCCCCTCGTTGTCTTGGATCTAAAAAACCGTGTTTAGGCCCAAGCAGCGCCTTTCAATGGGGATAAAAAACGGGACCCTCGGCAGCGACGCCCGCGACTGCTTTGGGCTGGGCCGTTGTGTTGTTGTTTGTACTATTGAAGCCTGTTTCGTTTTTTGCGCCGCGTTTTTCGGTTGTCGTGCCGATTTCGTGGGGTGAGGGGCTCGTCTCCCGGCCTATAAATAGAAAAGAGCGGGTGAAGAGTTTTGATTGTGTCCTCTGCTATAGCCGTCCTGCTGTTGCGATTTGCTTGTTGCGAAGGTTTGTTTTAGCTTGCGTGCGAGGGTTTGGACGGGCATTGGCGAACATACTTGTGTGCGAAGGTTTGTTTGATAGTTTTTGGTAGCTGAAGAGATGGCCAGATTGAAGCAGACTGCTCGGGCTGGTTCTCCCGCCGTCGCGGATGATGGGGTTACCTTCGAGTTTGGTCTTAGCCGGGTTTGCGCCAGTGAGATTGCGTCTTATGTGAGGTGGGGCTGGATTGAGGAAGGCAAGGCGAGGACCAGTAGTGGGGGGAGACCGTTCCGAAGCCAGAGGCGGATGAGGTTGTGGTCTTTGAAGAATTTTTTTCGGCTGGCCTTCGCTTTTCGGTGATTTCCTTTGTGACCTCCGTTCTTCGAAGGTTCAACCTGAAATTTCATCAGTTGACGCCTTCTTGTTTTACGAAGATGTCAGTGTACGTGTGGGCATGCCGTTCTCAGGCACCGCTCCACACGTCGAGGGTTTTATCCGCACTCATCGTGTGCACATGCAGCCCCGCAAGATGGATTGTGGCGAAGGTAACACTCGTCTTGGACGGTTTGCTGTGTACACATTCTGCTATCGCGCTGGGTCGGAGGTGCCGGTGCAGGCCCAGAAGAATAAGTGGAGCAGCGGATGGCAAGAATCCTGGTTTTACTACAAGCTTAGTGGCGACGTCGAGCTTTGCGGCGAGCTTCCGCTTCTTGGAGATGTCGGCGCCGAGGCCAAGATGAGCGCCGAGGCTCATGCTGCGGTTGATTGCTTGAGGGTTGTGGCGCGCTCGCAGTGCGCCCGCGACTTGGTCGAAGAATATTGTTGTGCGAAGGTGTGGCCCCTTAGCCGAAGGCAAAAATGGTTTGGAGTCGGGGAGGACCCCAAGTATGTGGCTAAGGGTTTGAAGAAACCGATAGTTGATTTGAACAAGATTGGGAAAAAGTTCTTGCAAAGTTTCCGAGGCGCGAGGATGGGAACGAAGCTGTTTACAAGCGGGTTCAGCAGTGGGCTGAAGAGCTTGTTGGGAAACTATCCATATTGGAGGTGAAGGCTATCCTCAGCTCGGTGGGTAGCGGAGTCGAGTGAACAGGATGTTCGACATTCTTGGTATTCGCACACAGACTGGCCCTCCTTCGAGCGACGACGCGCCGAAGAAGAGGAAGCGTAAAGCTTCGGGAGAAAGGGAGATCGTCTCTCGCCGAAGAGAGGCCGTGGTCGAGGCCGTGGCGGAGCTGGTGGCCGAGCGAAGGTGCTTGCGATGAAGGTCGCTGCTGGCTCTGTTGCTGCAGGCACTTCTTCCTTGGCCGTAGCTCCAAGCGGCCGAGGTGCCGGTGCAGTCGGGGGACGCGTGCCTCGCGTTGGAGGGATCGGCGCTTTAGTCCAGATTTCGGGCGGCGAGGATGAATCTGATGATGATGAGGTGGAGGAGAAGGACGCAAAGGAGGGGGAGACGGACGAGGGTCGTCGTCTGATGAAAGCAGCGAGGGTTCTATTGAAGGGCATGACACAGATGAGGAGGTGTCTATTGGAGGCGGAGCCTCGCCGAGTGTGGTGCGATGGTTGCCCAGGGCGCAGTTGAAATCGCACAAGATATTGAGCCAGGTAGCCCTCGACGAGGTGCGGTTCCCAGCTTTGCGGGCTCGCACCTTTGGGTGAGGGGTTTGAGTTCGATGGGGAACTTGACTCTGCGCGATCCCGGGGAAAGAGACCGTTCGGCGAGGCTAGCCGGTCGAGCCTCCCGGAATATGCTAAGAAGCTTGGGATTTCTGATCCGGCGACTGCGCTGTTCACCAGTCGGACCTTCGGGATTGCCACTTGCAGTGTAGCCCGGAGGAAAGGCGTTTAGGCGGATCTTCGGCCGCATTGTGTGCCGGAGGCGGAGGTTCTTCTTGGGATGAAGCGGATGGAGACACTTCGACGAGTTGACGTCAAGTTGGCGGAGCTAATGCTCTTGAACCGCTCAGCGAGGCGGAAGGTTAGCTCCGACATGGAATTTATGAGGAACCATATTACTGATCTTGAGAAGGAGAATAGCAAACTGGCGCGGAGTCTAGAGAATAAAGAAAATGAAATGAAGATTGCTTCGGAGAAGGCCGCGAAGGCTCGTGAGGAGGCGGATGAGCTGGCGAAGCGGAATGCTGATCTGATTGCCGCGGGAAAGGAGAAAGACAAGGCTTTGGCCGAGGCCGAGGGTCGGCTAGGTGATTTGAACAAATCTTGGCGGGCGAGTATGGAGAATGTCAAACGTAAACTTGATTGTTGTCTGACCGAGGCTGGGGGCTCTGCCGGAGAGCCATTGCCTGCAGCTGACGCAAAGGCCTTCGAGGGCTGGCTGGGTAACGAGCTTGATGTATTTAGCTCGCTAGTTTCCAATGCAGCCGATTTTGGTGGCTACGCCGGGGCCTTGGCAATGGCGAGCACGCTTCGACTGGCGGATTGTGATCATCTTCGCAAGATCAAAAGGCCGAGCCATGCCTTTCCGTCGGTTGATGAAGTTCGTCGGATGAAGGTTGATGACGCAGAAGTTCGGAACTGTGCGATGCGCTTGCTTCGCAAGTTTTGGATCTCCGGAGGTGGCCGAGCTCTCGCCTTCGAAGAAGCTGCCGAGGCTACACGCCAGGTTCGCATTCTTTTTAAGATTTTTGATTTTTGTTGGTTTGTTTTAGAGGGGTTGTTGTTGATTTTGGCGAGGTTTGTCTTTTGTTTTGCTTATAGGCTCGACGAGATGCAATGCCCTCGCCGCCCATGGAAGTCGCAGCGAGGGATGGCTCCGAAGCCGCCCCTGAGCCAAGTTGTGCGGGGGTTACGCTCACCGAGATCGAGGCGTTGACCGGGGACGTGCCGATCACTGAAGGAAATGTTGCGCAGGCGACGGCGATGGAAGAGGAGACCGCGACGAATGTCGAGGCTGCTGCGGAAGAAAACACGGCGGTGGAGGCGTCAGCTGGGACCTCGACTGTCGCCGTTGGCGAGGGTTTGGAGATTAGCCGAGGGGAAGCTGGTCAGGTGTGATACCTGGGTTTGTTGGGGCGAGGGAGGCCTTTTTGTAGATACTGTGGTTGTTTGTAAAGACTTGACGAGGCTGAGACATCTCGTATTTTTGTGCAACATGCAGGTTCCTGACGGAACCGTGCTAGACGTATTCGACGTGACTCCGCTGATGTTGAACTACCAAGATGTTTTTATTACTGGTGAATCGTGGGCTCGCGCTAGGTTTAAATATCCTTCGCTTTCCTTTGAACGTTTTTGGTGGTCGAAGGTGCGGAGGTATGATTTAAAAAATAGTAGGTCGAGTCGATTTTGGCGCGAAGCAGACTATACAGACCGTCAAGCCGATCGTTATTTGTTTGGATCTCCTTCGACCTCGCAAGCTGGTGGTGATGATGATATTGACGAGAACGCAGCTTTAGAATATTTGTTCGGGCAAAGAGAGTTTGAAATTGGTTCGGATGGGGCGCTTTTGATCCCGAAGGAAGAACCTTCGGAAGTTAATGAGACGAGGCATAGATATATGTATAGGGCGAGGGTTTTGCCCGGGGAGCTGCCAATTGTCCCTGCAGCTCCTTTGTTGTGGGGGCCCCTGGTTCCAGTGGAGGGGGGGTTTGAGGAGGAGGCCGAAGGTTTCGGTGATTTGGTGTTGATTGAGGGGAGCGGTGGTTCCTTGTAAAGATTTTTTATTTTGGGATATGTTCGTTGTTGTAACGTTATTTTGTAACGGCATGAGAAAGGTGTATGGGTTGTGTGCCATGTTTGCTGTGCTATTTAACGTTTCTTCTATTGTTTTAACAGCGACGCCCTGTTTTATTTTTGGCGAGGCTCGCGCGCTTGCTCGCGTGAGCTTGTTTTGAAAAAACAGTGACGCCCCCTTTTTCTTTTAGCGAGGCTCGCGCATTTGCTCTTGTGAGCTTGTTTTGAAAAAACAGCGACGCCCCCTTTTTCTTTTAGCGAGGCTCGCGCATTTGCTCTTGTGAGCTTGTTTTGAAAAAACAGCGACGTCCCCTTTTTCTTTTAGCGAGGCTCGCGCACTTGCTCTTGTGAGCTTGTTTTGAAAAAACAGCGACGTCCCCTTTTTCTTTTAGCGAGGCTCGCGCACTTGCTCTTGTGAGCTTGTTTTTGAAAAAACAGCGACGTCCCCTTTTTCTTTTAGCGAGGCTCGCGCACTTGCTCTTGTGAGCTTGTTTTGAAAAAACAGCGACGTCCCCTTTTTCTTTTAGCGAGGCTCGCGCACTTGCTCTTGTGAGCTTGTTTTGAAAAAACAGCGACGTCCCCTTTTTCTTTTAGCGAGGCTCGCGCACTTGCTCTTGTGAGCTTGTTTTGAAAAAACAGCGACGCCCCCTTTTTCTTTTAGCGAGGCTCACGCACTTGCTCTTGTGAGCTTGTTTTGAAAAAACAGCGACGTCCCCTTTTTCTTTTAGCGAGGTTCGCGCATTTGCTCTCGTGATGAACTTCTGATGTGCTTTTGCGGGGGTGCTTGATGTTTTTGGACTTCGCGCCTCCCTTTGTTTTAGGCGGAGGTGAAGCTTGTTTTTTGCGAGCCCCTGTCGTTTGTGCCAGGGTGCTCGACTTTCTTCCCCTTATCTTAGGCGGAGGTGAAGTTTGCTTTTTGTGAGCCCCTGTCGTTTGTTCCAGGGTGCTCGACTTTCCTCCCCTTGTCTTGGGCGGAGGTGAAGTTTGCTTTTTGCGAGCCCCTGTCGTTTGTGCCAGGGTGCTCGACTTTCCTCCCCTTTGCGGATACATGGGTGTATGCCGAGTCTCTGTGTGATGAGTGATTGTCAATGGAGATGATGCGCATGTTCTTTGGCTTGTGTTGTGCAGGTGTCGAGCACGGAGACAGTGATCGATGGCGGGTGAAGGTCAAGTTGCGACGTGCCGTGCCGACGGACCGGGCGCGATGAAGGATGGGCGTGCCGTGCGGCGGACGTGCCATGCCGATGTATCGGACGGTGAAGGGCGGACGTGGACTTGGACTGATGGACTGGAGGCCGGAGGATCAGCTGTGGTGGCTGGCAGCCTGCGACAGCGACAGGCGGAGAAGTGCGATCATGTCGGTGGAAGGGGTGCACAGGCGGTGCATCCCCTCTACGACGCCGGTTTGTTGGTAGAGCCCGGGAAAAACCAACGGTGGACGGTTTCCAGGTTTGGGCCTCAAAACCTGGGTGCTGGGTTTCCAGGTTGAGCCACAAAACCTGGGCGCGACGGTTTCCAGGTTGAGCCTCAAAACCTGGGCGTGGGCCGGTTTCCGAGTTTGGGCCTCAAAACTCGGGCGCGGACGGTTTCCGAGTTTGGCCACAAAACTCGGGCTGGAGGCTGGTTTCCCGGTTTGGGCCTCAAAACCGGGGGCTGATGGAAAAGGCTGGTTTCCCGGTTTGGGCCGCAAAACCGGGGGTGCAGAGTGGTGGCGGCACGTGGCGGCGATCTGAAGGTTGCGTGGAGGCGACGCGGAAGACCGTGCGGGCGTGGCCGTCGGATCTACCTACCACCAGCGGGTGGACTAGAATAGCCTTAGGGTTAGGCTGGTCCGCTCTGTAATTAGAGTAGAGAGGGGTAGAGTAGGAAATAGACTTAGACTAGGTTAGTATAAGTAGTCTAGGGGAGACACCCTCCTCCCTATCTCAATTTCAGTTAGCGCAGTCATTTGCTTCCTAGCACCTAGGGTTTCCACTCTCCCATCCCCTGCTCTAGCTAGTTGAGATCCGCAGAGAGACTCCACTCTGTGTACTGTTGATTTGAGGAAGTGAGGCCGTATCCTCACTTTGGAGCACAGATCGATGGCTTGATTTGCGTCCTTAATTCGAGTTCGTGGCTGTGATTCGCGTTTTCTTTGTGTTCTTCGCGGAATCCTTTTTCTCCACGATTTTCCCGTCGCTTGATCTCTTTGCTCGGTTCATCTTTTGCAAAACCGTTTGAACCAAGTTGTTCTAGATCGTGAGGCTCTCCTTTCCACCGAAGGAATTAAACTCTAACCTCACGGTCTAGGAGATCGATCGATTTTCCTTTTGGATTGCGTTCTTGCCTCCATGCCCCGAAATTTCTTGATTCACCGATTTGGAGTTAGGTTCGAGCCATGATCTCTTAGAGATAGCTCACTAACATCCTTGTGACTCCTCAAATCGAATCCTAGGCCTAGGGCAATTGATTCGAAGGAGATCGGGTTGAATCGTGAAGAACAGCGCTGTTTTCGGGGGCATCGGACGCTATCACGGGAGCATCGGACGCTAGGGTTCCTAGCATCGGACGCTCCGGTGATGCGTGTCACGTTTTCAGCGTTTTAGTTTGCATCGGACGCTAGGCATCGGACGCGTCCGTTGTCCATCGGACGCGCCGGAGTCTTTGCATCGGACGCTGGGTGATCACTGTTCACAGCGTCCGATGGTGGAACAGTAAGGTTCCAGAACCGCCCAGTCTGCATCGGACGCGTCCGGTGGTCTGGCATCGGACGCAGGCCAGCGTCCGATGCGACTGGTTTCGCACGGTTTCGTCCGCGGTTCGCTCGTTCGTTGTCGGAATTGATTTCCGTCTTTTGCGTTGGCTTTCTAGAGTTGTCTAGTGTCTCGCTGTGCTTCTAGGAAGCATCCACCCTACATATAGGGTCGTGGACATTAGCAAGTTCTAGGGTTCGCTCTTGGGGTCGATTTTGGGACAGTGGCATCTAGTTTCCGTAAGGAAATTTTGAAGCTCCCATTCACCCCCCCCCTCTGGTCGCTTTCGGTTAGCTTCTCGGTCCTTCAATTGGTATCGGAGCGGGTTAAGGATCTTTCACCTTAGCCGGTTCCAGATCCACCGAAGGCGACATGGATCGCGGCGTGGGCAAACCGCCGTTTTTTGATGGGACGAACTATGCGTATTGGAAGATACGTATGTCGGCCTATTTACAGAGCTTGGGCGCTTCGATCTGGGATATTTGCAACTCCCCTGATTACGTGGTCTTGGCTGCTCGTGTGACTCAACAGCAGGTCGATGAGCACGATGCCAATAGCCGAGCCCGTAATGCTCTTTTCTCTTGTTTGAGCATGGGTGAGTTTGATCGTGTTTCTCACCTCGCTACGGCTCGGGAGATCTGGGACACTCTCATGCGTTTTCATGAGGGCACCTCTCAAGTCAAAACCCGACTCTACGAGTCGTTCAAGCGAGAGTATGAGAACTTTAGACATCAACCTGGCGAGAGCATAGAAAGTTTATTCGCTCGCTTTCAGGTGATTGTCAACAGGATGAGGGCTAACAGAGAGCAGTTGCCATTTGACGATCATGAGCGTGCTTTGAAGCTTTTGCACACTCTTGACCGTTCGGTGTGGGACTCCAAGGTTCAGGCAATCATCGAATCGCCGAACTATGAGACCCTCACCTGCGACGAGCTCTTCAGTAAGCTCAAGTCCAGTGAGATTGATGCTATGGCGAGGGCTTCTTTTGAAAATCCTTCTCGCCCGTCCATGGCTTTGGTTTCCGGCTCTTCCCCTAACCCCTCAGCTGGCTTTGCGCTTTCTTCTCTCTTCTCTGTGACAGAGGACCAGCTGGAGTCTTTGGGAGACGACGAGTTGGCTTTGCTTGCCAACCGGTTCTCGCGGTTCCACAACAACCGCATGAACCGTCGTCGCGGAGGAGGACGCACCGGATGCTACGAGTGCGGCGACCCCGACCACTTCATCGCCGACTGCCCCAAGAAGAAGAACAAGCATCTTGGGAAGGGTGATCACGGCCACAGGCGCGACTCCAAGTACAAGGAGAAGCACGTTCCCCCAAGGCACAAGAAGCGGGGCGGCTTCAACAAAGAGTACATCAAGAAGAAGTACTTGGAGAAGCAGCAGGCTGAGCAGCGAGCGTTCTTCGCCACGCTCAGCGACGTCGACGGCTCGGATGACGACTCCGCTCGATCGAGTGATGACGAGTCCGAGAAGAAGAAGCTGGAGGACACGTTCAACGGCTTGTGCTTCTTCGCCGGCGACGAAGGCCTGTGTACCATGGCGCTCGGAGATGAGGTCGACGGCGAGCCGGAGCGTACCCCTCGGAACGACGACGACGACGACACCTCCCAGGTATCTCTCACCTACGACGAGCTTTCCTCCGAGGTTGAGAAGTTGACTGCTGCCCTCCTTAGTCAAGACAAGTTGCTTAGGCGTGCCGCTAGAGAGCGCAAGGAGTTTAGGCAGAAGTGGGAGGACACGGTGAAGGAGCTTGAGTTCGCTCGGTCCACCGTGGTTGTGTCGGAGGAGTTGGAGTGCGAGAATTGCGCCGCGCACATGACGGATCTTCTCACTCTGAGGAGTAAGTATGCTGCGCTGGTAGATGAGGTGGATGAGCTCCGAGCTAGACCGCAGCTGTTGGGTGCGTGCAAGACTTGTCCTGTCTTGCAATCCGAGTTGGCAGAGAAGAATGCCAAGCTTGAGTCTTTTGAGAAGGCCGGCTCGGATAGCACTTGTGTCAAGAGATGTGCTTTGTGTGAGGGCCTGGAGCAGGAGATGGCCAATGTGAGGCATGACAAGGTGCGTACCGAGGAGGAAAACACATACCTTCGGACTGTCTTGTCATGGGTGTCTTGTGGTGAGCCTCAGCTCGGGATGATGATCTCCCAATTCAAGCGAGCTGCTGGGGCTCCTGGTGTAGGTCTTGGCCAGAGTGTTGATCTTTCAGCTTTTGGTAAGATTGGAGAGTCTAGTGGTCTGAACCCCTGTGAGAAGCCCAACTCCACCACTACTCCCAAACTAACCAAGCTTCCACCCAAAGAGTCTGCCAAGCCTGTCACCAAGGATGGAGTTATAGTTGAATCCCCCAAGGCTCCACCCAAGAATCCACAATGGCAACCCAAGCCCAATCACCTAAAGAACAAGCTTGACACAATGCCACCCATCCGAGAGGAGTTGCCACAGAAGGGCAAGGGCAAGGTGAACCATACCCACATCCCTGCAAACCAACAACCCCCTTTGCGCGCGGTGAGGTTTCAGTGTGACTTTTGTGGGCGGGATGGTCACCTGAGTGAGTTCTGCTTTAGGCGCAGGAGAGAGGCGCGCCGTGCTAGGGAGATGCAGAACCTGGACATGTTTCACCCAGCTCGTGGTGGACATGCTCCGAAGCCTCAGGGGAGAGCTGCTAGGTCTGGAGGGAAGCATACCCAGCCTAGGCAGCAGGAGAGAGCCCCTAGGAGGGAGACTAGGCCTAGAGGTAGAGCACCTCAGTTTGTGAGGCCTAGGCAGGAGAGAGCTCCGAGGAGAGACGCTAGAATTGAGCAGCAGGCTCCTAGGCGTAGACCTCGTAGAGAGCGTGCCCGACGGGGTCCTGCTTTTGCAGGTAACGGACCCCGTGGCGGAGGCTTTGTTGAGCGCTTTGTCCCACCGCAGGTAGAGTTTCGCGGTGAGCGCTTCTTCCCCAGCGGACCACGTTTTCCTGTGCGTGGTGATCGCTATCCCCCTAGACAGGATGGTTTTTACACTGACCGTTCTTTTGAGCAGCTGGCCCAACACTGGTTTCCTTCTTATCTTACTAACCCCAGTGTTGGACCGTATGTTCACCCTATGTCTTTTTATTGATGTAGGAGGAGCGGTTGGAGGACATTTGGCTTGTGGATTCCGGTTGCTCGAGGCACATGACCGGAAATGCCAAATGGTTCTCCAGCCATAGTCCGGTCGCCGGAAAGGAGTACATAACCTTCGGCGACAAAGGTAAGGGCAAGGTATTGTCCGTTGGTGCAGTGCGGGTTAATGAGCACTTTGTGTTGCGCGAGGTTGCTCTTGTTTCTAACCTGCATTTTAACTTGCTTTCTGTTTCGCAACTTTTTCGTGAAGGCTATGAGATTCGTTTCAAACCGAACCTTAGCCGGATCTTAGATCCTCAGGGTGATCTTGTATGTCTGATTTCACCCTTTGGGAATGTCTTTCGCGCGAATTTCTCAAAGTCGTTTGGATCTTCTCGCTGTCTTTTGGCTAGTCCTTCTTCTTCTGATCTTTGGAAGTGGCATAGGAGGCTCGGTCACCTGAGTTTTGACTTGCTTGCAAGACTTAGCTCACTTGGCTTAATCCGAGGATTGCCCAAGCTTTCGTTGGAGAAGGATCTAGTTTGCCATGCTTGCCGGCATGGAAAGATGGTTGCTGCTCCCCACCATCCTTTGACCAAGGTTATGACCTCGCACCCCGGAGAGCTTTTGCATATGGACCTTGTTGGTCCGGCTCGGGTGAGCTCGGTTGGTGGGAAGTGGTATGTGCTTGTTATTGTTGACGACTTTTCGAGGTATTCGTGGGTCTTCTTTTTAGTTGAGAAGTCCGAGACATTCTCCTTCGCTCGCGATCTGATTTTGCGTCTTCAGAACGAGTTCCCTTTGAACTCGATGCGAGCGATTAGAAGTGATAATGGTTCCGAGTTTAAAAATTCGGATTTTGAGAAGTTTTGTAAATGCCTTGGTTTGGAGCATCAGTTTTCTTCTCCCTATACACCACCCCAAAATGGTGTTGTAGAGAGGAAGAATCGGACCCTTGTTGAGATGGCCAGGACGATGCTTGATGAGCATAGGACTCCTAGGCGCTATTGGGCCGAAGCTATGAACACTGCATGCTATATTTCGAATCGCATTTTTCTGAGAGTGTTTTTGAAGAAGACCTCTTATGAGTTGCGTTTTGGTCGCCAGCCCAAGGTGAGTTATTTTAGAGTCTTTGGTTGCCACTGTTTTATATTGAAAAAGGGCAACCTAGACAAGTTTGAGTCTCGTTCTTCTGACGGTGTGTTTTTGGGTTATGGCACTCACACTCGAGCTTATCGTGTACTTAACCTTGACACTAACCGAGTCATGGAGACATCAGATGTCACCTTCGACGAGACTCTTGTTTCTCCTTCTTCTCGTTTTGAGCGTGCAGGTGATCACGAGGTTGGAGAGCCTCTTTTCGATGACGAGGAAGAGGGTGCTGAAGGTATAGATGATCCAGCACCCCCTCCGCCTGCCGCGCCGCCGGGAGCGGCTTCGACGACGACCCGTGGCCCCGAGACGTCTTCTTCCTGGGGGCCGTGGGATCCACCTCGCGCGGTACCTTTTGTACCCGGGGTGGAACCAGCTACTGTTGAGGGGGAGGTTACTTCTTCCCGGGAGGCGCCACGACACATCCAGCGCCAGCACCCCCCTGAACAGATGATCGGCGACATCGACGAGCGAGTTACTCGCTCCAGGTCACAGCACATCTCGCACTTTGCTCATTCTGCTTTTGTTGCGTCTTTTGAGCCCCGAGATGTTGGACACGCATTGACGGATCCGGATTGGGTCAATGCCATGCATGAGGAGCTAGAGAACTTTGAGCGAAATCGGGTTTGGGTTCTAGTGCCACCACCTCCTGACTGTAAACCTATTGGGACAAAATGGGTATTTAAAAACAAGCAAGGAGAGGAGGGCCACATTGTGAGAAACAAGGCCCGGCTTGTAGCGAAGGGTTATAGTCAGAAGGAGGGGATAGATTATGAGGAGACCTTCGCTCCTGTAGCTCGTTTGGAGGCTATTAGGATACTCTTGGCTTATGCTGCATCCATGTGTTTCAAACTTTTTCAAATGGATGTCAAGAGTGCCTTCTTAAACGGCTATATTGAGGAGGAGGTCTATGTCCAGCAACCCCCCGGTTTTGAAAATCCCAAGTTTCCAAACCATGTCTTTAAACTCCACAAAGCTTTGTATGGTTTGAAACAAGCCCCTAGAGCCTGGTATGAGAGATTAAAAACCTTTTTGCTAGCTAAGGGTTTTAAAATGGGATGTGTAGATAAAACGCTCTTTCTCCTCAAGCAAGGCAAAGATACTCTCTTGATCCAAATTTACGTGGATGATATCATTTTCGGTGGTTCTTCTCACGCTTTGGTTGCCAAGTTTGCAGATACTATGAGCAGGGAGTTCGAGATGAGCATGATGGGCGAGCTGACTTTCTTCCTCGGGTTGCAAATTAAGCAATCCCGAGAGGGGACGTTTGTGCACCAGGGCAAGTACACAAGGGACTTGCTGAAGCGGTTCGACATGGGTGAGGCCAAGCCTCTTCCAACGCCCATGTCGACGACGACTGCCCTGGATGCTGACACGGATGGAGAAGCAGTGGACCAGAAGGAGTACCGCAGCATGATTGGATCGCTGCTCTACCTGACGGCGACACGGCCGGACATTCAGTTCGCCGTGTGCTTGTGCGCGCGCTTTCAGGCTTCGCCACGCACTTCTCACCGTCAGGCGGTGAAGCGCATCTTCAGGTACCTTCGTTTCACGCCTGAGCTCGGGATTTGGTATTCTGCTTCTTCCACCCTCTCGCTTTGTGGCTTTTCTGATGCTGATTTTGCTGGTTGTCGCATTGAGCGCAAGTCTACTTCAGGGACTTGCCAGTTTATTGGATCTTCTCTTGTGTCATGGTCTTCTCGCAAGCAGTCTAGTGTCGCTCAGTCTACCACGGAGGCTGAATATGTTGCTGCGGCTAGCTGCTGTTCCCAGTTACTCTGGATGATGGCCACTTTGCGTGATTTTGGTTTGAGCTTTACTCGAGTTCATTTGCTTTGTGACAGCACGAGTGCCATTAGCGTTGCTAAGAACCCTGTGCTTCACTCGAAAACCAAACACATTGATGTGCGCTTTCATTTCTTGCGAGACCACCAGGAGAAGGGTGATATCGACCTTCGCCATGTCGATACTCATCACCAATTGGCTGATATTTTCACCAAGCCTTTAGACGAATCAACCTTTAATAGGTTGAGGGGTGAGCTTGGTGTGTGTTTCCCCTTTTAGATGGGGGAAGCATTTTGAGATGTACAGACTGACTCTTTTATTTTGAGGCTCTTTTCTTTTGAGTTTCTTGAGTCTCTCCTTTTGGTATCTTCTTTCCTTCAGTTTTGTGTCGGGCATACGCATTTACATTCTGAGCTTCATGTCTATATTCACTAGAATGTAATTATGCTCTTGTTAGTATTGCTCCGATACTTATGATGATGCTTGTAGCTTATGCTCTTTCTGATCACTGTTACATGTTATGAGCGAGCTATTTTTTTTTTGGAATGGTGAATTATGCCTAATGTATATAAATCTGAAAATGTTCACCATTGAGATATGCAACTAGCATGTGTAGGGTGTGTTGAGTCCATTCCTGCTTTTCATATATGCTAGGTTGCTATGTCTCTAGTTCTGAGTCATTCACTTGCTTGGTTGTTCATAACTTGCTTAAAATCTGAACCAAGTATTGTTGAATTGAAAAGATCGAGATGGGATTGCTTGTCAACACCTCATGGTATTGAGACTGTTTCTCATTGCACTTTGAGTTAAACTTGAGCCATGTAGTGTATGACCGAAACCGTTGCTTTAAGCTTCTGATTGCTTCGGCATAGGCTTCGCACGGTTGAAAAGTTAGGCGATGACAAGCTTTCAACCTCTCGCAATCACATGCTAAAAATGAACTTGTGAATTCTTTTACCGCTGCAACTCCGATATGAATTTGAAATCACAAGTATATGTTTCATTCCTATGCATGATGATTGAACTTTGCTAGGGGTAGTTCACCTTGTATATATGCTTAGCACTTGTTTGGATTCCTTCTATACATGTCTAGTGCTATGTTGATGGTGACTATCCTTTTGGCTTAAAACTGCTCACATGCTCATATGCTTCATATTTCGTATAAGTGATCAGTTTGAGCCTTTGCTATTTGAGTGCTTAATTGAGATGTTGGAGCTATACTGATTAGAGCATCTTTGCACTCTTTTGACTATATACTTGAAGCTCCTAACTTGCATTTTGACTTCATATGCATTGTGGAAGGAGATCTTGTGTTCAGGGGGAGTTTATGTGAAGAGAGTTGCTTCTCCGATACCTTTTGGCCTTGATAAGTGCATTTTCAACTAGGGGGAGAAATTTACGCAAATCATATGCCCTGAAAATCTTTTGTCTTAGTTGCTTGCATTTGTCGAGGGGGAGTTTGCTAGTTGTGTTGAGCCGTTGCCTCTGTCTTGAGGGACTAGCAAACGTTCCTAGCCTCTCATGAGCTTTCATAAGCTTTCTCATTTGGCTTTCAATTGGTATCGTCTGGTGTGCTTTCCCATTTGGTTTGGGTTGATTTTCAATTGGTTCGGAGTGATTTTCTTGCTAGTTGTGTTGAGCCTCTGTGCCTCTATCTTGAGGGACTAGCATTTTGCTTCTGTTGTCCTCCGATCTTCAATTGCTATCTGCTAGCGGTGTTGAGCCTGTTCTACCTCTTCTTGAGGGCTAGCTTTGCTTTACTTGGTTGCGTCAAGCCGTTGCCCATGTCTTTGGGGACCAAGTTTTTGCTTCATCCACTTGACCTTCTTCGGCTTTGGTTAAGGCTTCTGGGTCATCTGGTTGGGTTTTCTCTTCCCACTCCTTCCTACCTCCTTCTTCTTATTCATGATTTGTTGTGGAGTTGACAATGCACTCATCAAGGGGGAGATTGCGGATACATGGGTGTATGCCGAGTCTCTGTGTGATGAGTGATTGTCAATGGAGATGATGCGCATGTTCTTTGGCTTGTGTTGTGCAGGTGTCGAGCACGGAGACAGTGATCGATGGCGGGTGAAGGTCAAGTTGCGACGTGCCGTGCCGACGGACCGGGCGCGATGAAGGATGGGCGTGCCGTGCGGCGGACGTGCCATGCCGATGTATCGGACGGTGAAGGGCGGACGTGGACTTGGACTGATGGACTGGAGGCCGGAGGATCAGCTGTGGTGGCTGGCAGCCTGCGACAGCGACAGGCGGAGAAGTGCGATCATGTCGGTGGAAGGGGTGCACAGGCGGTGCATCCCCTCTACAACGCCGGTTTGTTGGTAGAGCCCGGGAAAAACCAACGGTGGACGGTTTCCAGGTTTGGGCCTCAAAACCTGGGTGCTGGGTTTCCAGGTTGAGCCACAAAACCTGGGCGCGACGGTTTCCAGGTTGAGCCTCAAAACCTGGGCGTGGGCCGGTTTCCGAGTTTGGGCCTCAAAACTCGGGCGCGGACGGTTTCCGAGTTTGGCCACAAAACTCGGGCTGGAGGCTGGTTTCCCGGTTTGGGCCTCAAAACCGGGGGCTGATGGAAAAGGCTGGTTTCCCGGTTTGGGCCGCAAAACCGGGGGTGCAGAGTGGTGGCGGCACGTGGCGGCGATCTGAAGGTTGCGTGGAGGCGACGCGGAAGACCGTGCGGGCGTGGCCGTCGGATCTACCTACCACCAGCGGGTGGACTAGAATAGCCTTAGGGTTAGGCTGGTCCGCTCTGTAATTAGAGTAGAGAGGGGTAGAGTAGGAAATAGACTTAGACTAGGTTAGTATAAGTAGTCTAGGGGAGACACCCTCCTCCCTATCTCAATTTCAGTTAGCGCAGTCATTTGCTTCCTAGCACCTAGGGTTTCCACTCTCCCATCCCCTGCTCTAGCTAGTTGAGATCCGCAGAGAGACTCCACTCTGTGTACTGTTGATTTGAGGAAGTGAGGCCGTATCCTCACTTTGGAGCACAGATCGATGGCTTGATTTGCGTCCTTAATTCGAGTTCGTGGCTGTGATTCGCGTTTTCTTTGTGTTCTTCGCGGAATCCTTTTTCTCCACGATTTTCCCGTCGCTTGATCTCTTTGCTCGGTTCATCTTTTGCAAAACCGTTTGAACCAAGTTGTTCTAGATCGTGAGGCTCTCCTTTCCACCGAAGGAATTAAACTCTAACCTCACGGTCTAGGAGATCGATCGATTTTCCTTTTGGATTGCGTTCTTGCCTCCATGCCCCGAAATTTCTTGATTCACCGATTTGGAGTTAGGTTCGAGCCATGATCTCTTAGAGATAGCTCACTAACATCCTTGTGACTCCTCAAATCGAATCCTAGGCCTAGGGCAATTGATTCGAAGGAGATCGGGTTGAATCGTGAAGAACAGCGCTGTTTTCGGGGGCATCGGACGCTATCACGGGAGCATCGGACGCTAGGGTTCCTAGCATCGGACGCTCCGGTGATGCGTGTCACGTTTTCAGCGTTTTAGTTTGCATCGGACGCTAGGCATCGGACGCGTCCGTTGTCCATCGGACGCGCCGGAGTCTTTGCATCGGACGCTGGGTGATCACTGTTCACAGCGTCCGATGGTGGAACAGTAAGGTTCCAGAACCGCCCAGTCTGCATCGGACGCGTCCGGTGGTCTGGCATCGGACGCAGGCCAGCGTCCGATGCGACTGGTTTCGCACGGTTTCGTCCGCGGTTCGCTCGTTCGTTGTCGGAATTGATTTCCGTCTTTTGCGTTGGCTTTCTAGAGTTGTCTAGTGTCTCGCTGTGCTTCTAGGAAGCATCCACCCTACATATAGGGTCGTGGACATTAGCAAGTTCTAGGGTTCGCTCTTGGGGTCGATTTTGGGACAGTGGCATCTAGTTTCCGTAAGGAAATTTTGAAGCTCCCATTCACCCCCCCTCTGGTCGCTTTCGGTTAGCTTCTCGGTCCTTCACCCTTGTCTTGGGCGGAGGTGAGTTTGCTTTTTGCGAGCCCCTGTCATTTGTGCCAGGGTGCTCGACTTTCCTCCCCTTATCTTGGGCGGAGGTGAAGTTTGCTTTTTGCGAGCCCCTGTCGTTTGTGCCAGGGTGCTCGACTTTCCTCCCCTTATCTTAGGCGGAGGTGAGTTTGCTTTTTGCGAGCCCCTGTCGTTTGTGCCAGGGTGCTCGACTTTCCTCCCCTTATCTTAGGCGGAGGTGAGTTTGCTTTTGCGAGCCCCTGTCGTTTGTGCCAGGGTGCTCGACTTTCCTCCCCTTATCTTAGGCGGAGGTGAAGTTTGCTTTGAAAGGAAAAGGAATGTTTTTCGAAGCAATCTTAGCAGGTTTTCATCGAATGTAGCGCTCTTGAGAGAGAGACCCGCTTTTTCGATGTTTGTTAGTAGAGGTTTGGAGATTTTACTTCTTTTTGGGGGTTCTAACCTGTATTGATGCTTTGGATACTGCCTCGTTAAAAAACCTTACGCCCCTTCGTAAGGAAAAAGAGTGCAGCTCCTTTGTTTTGTTACATTCATAGAAATGGAAACATGAGAAGCGAAGATGAATTACAACTTGCGAGGGCTCGCTAGGGCCCCGCTATGGGTAGTATTTGCGGAGGTCGTCGATGTTCCAAGTGTGAGGCAGGATGTTACCCTCGCTGTCGGAGAGGTGGAAAGAGCCAGGACGGTTGCTTTCCACGATCAAGTATGGACCCGTCCACTTGGGCTGAAATTTTCCTGCCAAGCTGGCATTTTGTTTTCTGATGAGGACGAGGTCACCCTTCTGCAACTCTTTGATTCTGATCTTTTTATCTCTCCATTTTCTGGTTTCTTCTTGGTACTTGCGAAGGTTGTGCACTGCATTGCATCTTGCTTCTTCGAGTAGGTCTTTATCGAGCGATTGGGCTCGCTCGTCAGATGCGAGGGTTGTTCTGAGCGATCCGTATTTTAGCTCTTCTGGAAGCACCGCTTTTTCGCCGAACAGCAGCTTGAAAGGAGTGAATTTTGTTGCTCTGCATTCTGAGGTGTTGTGAGACCAGGTGACCGAAGGTAGTTCATCGGCCCATTTACCCTTGGGTCTACCCTGCAGCTTTTTGGAGATAGCTTGGAATATTGTCGCATTGGCTCTTTCAACCAGGCCGTTGGATTGCGGGTGTCGGACGGAGGCGAAGCATAATATTGTCCCAATTTGTGCACAGAATTCTTTGAAGACCTCGCTGTCAAACTGAGTGCCATTGTCGACGGTTAGGTGCTGAGGAACCCCAAAGCGACAAACTATTTGTTGCCAGAAAAACTTTTTAACTGTGAGGGAAGTGATGGAGGACAGTGGCCTTGTTTCAATCCATTTTGTGAAGTATTCCACAGCTACCACCGTATAGCGAAGGTTCCCGGGAGCTGTCGGTAATGGGCCTACGAGGTCCATCGCCCACCTTTGCAAAGGCCAGGTTGGGCATATGAGAGTTGTGGGTGCCCCTGGGGCGTTTTGGTTTTTTGCCATCAGTTGACAACCCTCGCAATGCTTGACGATGGTTTCCGCATCTCTTAATGCTGTTGGCCAGTAGAAGCCTTGCCGGAACGTTTTGCCGACTAGAGCCCTCGGGCCGTTGTGAGAACCACAAATGCCCTCGTGGATTAACTTGAGAATGTCATTGCCTTCGGACTGTGACACACATTTGAGCCATGGCGAGGTTACCGAAGCTTTGTACAACGTATTGTCAATGATCTTGTATCCTCGCACTCTTTGTTTTAGTCTGTTTTCTTCTTCTCTGTTGTTTGATTCATGGAGCCCCTTGATGTAGGCCATGATGGGTGCTCTCCAATCCTCGCACTGAATTGCGCTGATCAGCTTGATGCTGATTTCAGAAGCCTCGAAGGCTGACCGAGTGGAAACCACGTAGAACACATCTGGAGGAAGCTGTGACTGCTGCGCGGCTGCTTTGGCTAAGCAATCTGCTTCGCTGTTTTCAGTCCTTGATATTGCTTTTACGGTTATGCCGAGGAAGAAAGATTCTAACCTTCGGACATATTGAAAATACTTTTGAAGCTCTGGGTCTTTTGCTTTGTAGTTCTTTTCAATGTGCCCCGCAATGACTTGAGAGTCTGTGTTGATTAGTGCCCTTCGGACTGATAATGATCGCAGCCTTGAAAGCGCCAGGATCACAGCCTCATATTCAGCGGAGTTATTTGTGCATTTGAAGTCAAGCCTTCGTGCGTATCTCAGCTTCGACCCGGAAGGCGAGACTAGAATGGCCGAGGCACCGGCTCCAGTTGCACCCCAGGCCCCGTCGACGTAAACGATCCAAAACTGGTCCTGCTGCAGCTCACCGGGGCGAGGGTCGGGTGTCCATTCTGCTATGAAATCAGCCAGCACTTGTGATTTGATCGCTGTTCTGCCAACGAAGGTTACGGCATAACTGTTAAGCTCGACTGCCCATTTTGCTACTCTTCCAACGGCTTCGTTGTTTTTGAAAATGTTCTCGAGAGGGTACGTCGAAGGTACTTGGATCTCGTGCGCCTGGAAATAGTGCTTGAGCTTTCTTGATGCCATGACGACGGCATATGCTATTTTCTCAAGCTCCGAATAATTTCTCTTTGGGCCCTCGAGGGTTTCTGAAACATAGTAGATTGGAGCTTGTCTGGTTTTATTGTTTTCGCGGAGCTCCTTGATGAGGACTGCGCTTGCTGCGTGTGGCGAAGCTGCGACGTAGAGTAACAATAAGTCTCCCTTGCTTGGGCTGGTCAGTGCAGTCAAGCTGGTCAGATACTGTTTCAACTCGTCGAAGGCCTTTTGCTGCTGGGGACCCCAATTGAATGGAGCGTTACTTCTGAGTGTTTCAAAGAAGGGTAACCCTCGCTCTGCGGATCTTGAGATGAATCTGCTAAGTGCTGCCAAACGACCGGTCAGACGCTGAGCTGCTTTCTTGGTCGCCGGAGGTTCCATGTTCATGATGGCATCAATCTTCTCAGGGTTGGCTTCGATTCCTCTGGCTGAGACGATGCAACCTAGCAATTTACCTTCGCTTACCCCGAAAACACATTTTTCTGGGTTTAGTTTCAGTCCGGCGGACCGGAGGTTGCTGAATACCCTCGATAAGTCTGGTATGTGGTTCTCTTTTAGTTCACTCTGGACGACTAGGTCGTCTACATAGGCGGAGACAGCATGCTCATCCTTGAAAACTTCGGAGGTCATGCGAGCGAAGGTTGAGCCTGCATTTTTCAAACCTTCTGCCATCCTTCGGAAGCAAAAGGTGCCCGAGGGTGTGATAAAGCTTGTTTTTTCTTCGTCTTCTTCATTCATCCAGATCTGGTGATAGCCTGAGAAGCAATCAAGGAGGGATAGCATTTGGCAACCTGCCGCTCTGTCGACCAGGGTGCTTATGTTTGGGAGGGGGAAATCATCCTTCGGACAGGCTTTGTTCAAGCAAGTGAAATCGACGCACATTCGCCATTTTTTGTTCTTCTTTTGGACTAGGACCATATTTGAGAGCCAAGTTGGGTATTTGACTGGGCGAATGACGCCTGCGTCCAGAAGCCTTTTTACCTCAGCCTTCGCTGCCTCCTTTCTTTCTTCTGACATCTTGCGAAGCTTTTGTTTGATTGGGCGATAGCCTGTTTTGATGTTCAGGCTATGCTCGATCATTGATCTGTTGACTCCTTTTAGGTCTTCTGCGGACCAAGTGAAGGTGTCGGAATTTTCTCTGAGGAAGGTGACGAGGTTGCCTTCTGATTGAGGGCCTAGGTTGGCTGAAATGATCACCTTTCTTTCGGCATTACCCTCGAAGAGTTGGACTTGTTTGGTTTCCTCCTTTGGCGCTGCCTTCACTCTGTCATTGCAGACCTCGCCCTCGACGCTGATACCGGGGGTTTGAGGTTTTGACAAATTGTGTACATTACGTTGCCCCGGGGCTACGTTCCCTTCAGCTGTCCTTGCAATGTCCTGGTCCCCAAATACTGCGACCACACCCTTCGGAGCGGGAAGTTTCATGCATAGGTAGGCGGGATGGATGACCGCATTGAACGCGTTTGTGACCCCTCGGCCAAAAATGGCATTGTATGGGTAGAACATGTCGACGACATCAAATGTTATATGTTCCGTCCTGCAGTTGAATTGGTCGCCGAAGGTCACGGGCAGAGAAATTTTCCCGACGGCTCTCACTTGTTGACCACCGAAACCGTATAGGGGGTTGTCGGCCGGTTGCAGAAGGTTCCTGTCAAGCTTCATGCTGTCGAAGGTTGAAGCGAACAAGATGTCAGCGGAGCTTCCTGTATCGACCAGTATTTTGGTGACAGTCCACCCAGCGAGGTTGGTTTCGATCACCATAGCATCTGTGTGAGGGTAATCTCTTAGCTTCATGTCGCTGGAATCGAAGGTTATGGGGATGTGGGACCAACGACTGAACTTATGTGGTCCTTCGACGGCCACGTGGTGAACGCGTCTGGCGTGTTCCTTCCTCTGTCGTTTGTTACCATGGTCTTCATTTGAACCTCCGATGATAGCTAGAATCACACCGAAGGTTGAAGTTGGATTGTTGATGGTCGTTTGGCTCGAGGCTTCGGCTTTCACAGGTTGTGGTGCTGGTAACGCGGGGATTGGCGGTGGTGGTGGCAGAGCGTTGGTGGCTTGGTGGGTTGTTGGGATTTGGTTTTGGGGGGTGGTTGGGTATGTAACTGTGTAAGCTGGATTTTGGCGTTGTGGAATGGTGGTTGGCTGATAAGAGGTTTGGTTGTAGAGTGGGTGATGAGTGTAAGGAGGTTGTTGCGAAGGTAGGCCGTAGTTTATGGGGGTATAGTGGTATGATGGATTTGGTGGGTGGAAACTTGGTTTCCTTGTGTGGTTGATGGTTCGGGAGTCTGACGAAGCAGCTTTCCTGGATTCCTGGTATTCTTTTCCCTTGGCGAAGCATTCGCATTGCTTTGTTGTGTGCCCCTTTCCCATTCCACAGAAGTGACAATACATTTTGGCAGGATCTCGCTGCTGGAACCGCTGATTCGGCGGAGGTGGCAAACCCTGCGGGGCTTGGCTGCTCGGGTGTTGAGCGTCCCGTCTTTGATCTTCATAATTTGTTGCTTTGTTGATTGCACCGACGTTGCTTTGCTCTTGGCGAAGGTTGCTTTCTCTTGGTTGAGGCCTCGGCTGTGGCCTCTGCTGAGACCTCCGAGCATCGGACTTCGCTCTGAAATCCATATCAGCTCTACAGTATCTTTCCATTGTTTCATGCAGCTCTTCGATTGAGTTTGCCGGTTTTCTGGCAAATTTTGAGGAGCATGGTCCTGGGCGCAGGCCACTGACTGCAGCGAGGATGACAGCCTCGTCAGATATCCCCGGGGTCCTTGCTCTGAGTTGAATAAACCTTCGCCAGTAATCTTGGAGCGGCTCGCATTCTTCTTGCTTGCAATTGAACAGCTCGATGGGGTTTGACGGGGCTGGAGTGATGCCCTTGAAATTTGTACACAGGTTGTCTCTGAGGGTGACCCAGGAATCCACAGTTCCGGGGCGAAGGTTGTTGTACCAAGTTTGTGCGATGTCTCGCAGAATGATGACAAAGGATTTTGCCATTGTTGATTCATCACCGCCTGCTGCGGCAACCGCTGCTTCGTAGCTCATGATGAACTGGAGAGGGTTGGAAAGTCCATCATAGCGGGGTAGGTTTTGTGGATTATAGCATGGTGGCCAGGGCTGGGTTTGGAGTATTTGGGAGAGTGGTGACTTTGGATCGTACGGCATTTGGTGTTGCTGATGCCTTCGCTGAATGCGAAGGTTTTGTTCTCTCTCATCTGGGTAGATTTGACGGAAGTTTGGGTGTCTCACAGGATATGGCTCTGGGTGTACTGGTGGTGGTGGGGGTGGTGGATGGTGACGAAGGTTATCTTGATTCGGCTCCTCATTCCCCTCTTGCAACGGGGGTATCTCCTCATCATTCCAGCCTTCGGCTTCGGCTTCTGCCGCGGAGAGGGATTCCTCCATACGGCGAAGCCGCTCCCTGGCCTCGTCTGCCCTCTGTCTGATCGAGCGCAGTCGGTTATGCCTCTCAAGCTGTTCCAGGCGCCTCTTCTTCTCTTGCAGCTCAGCCTCGAGCCTTTCAAGGGCCTCGAGGCCCACCTCTTCTTCTTCTCCCGAAGTGTGTGGGTGCGGCTGCGTCGCCACTCGGGCCTAGGGGCCCAAGGATTGGGGTTCCGGGGTGACATTCTCTCCTCCCGAGGGCTGTACAATTTCCTCAGCAGGCGGGACCACCGCCGCCGCCTTTCTTGCAACGCGTTGGTCCCTCGTCGAAGGTGCTCTCCTGTTTCCCGCCATTTCAGACTTCAGCATCCCCACGGACGGCGCCAAACTGTTGGAACGCACTTGTCCTACCTCCGCACTTGTGCAGGGGAAAGAGCGAAGGCGGCCAAGCGTCGGATGCAGTAGCGAAGGTAAGGCGGAAGTGGAAGGTGCTCAATTTCCCAAAAAGTCGTCCCTTTACACTGTTCATCCCCTTGGTATTTATAGGGAATGCCAAGGGGCACGGGCCAAATTACAAAAGGGTACAGGGAAGATTCCTCACCTCCACGCAGGGAGGAAGGGCAAAAGCGTAAATACACGGCTGAAGCGGAAACCCTAATTGGCCACCCTCCAACGCGCCGCCACCTGGTTCCTGTTCACCTTCGGGGAAAAATGCGGAGGTTTTGACCTTCGGCCGCGCTCGCCCTTGGGCCCGCGCCCCTCCGCCATCTGCCGGACCTCCGGCTTTACTTGCCTTAGGGGGAGAAGACCGAAGGTTTGACCTTCGGCCGTGCGCGCCGGACCTTCGGCTTCGCTCGCCTTCGGGACAGCGCACACTCGCCGCTTGCTTGAACCTTCGCTCCAAGCGAAGGTGGCGTTGTGGGCCAGCGAGGATTTCCTGCAGTGCGACTGTCGACTCGGACCTGCATGGAAAACAACGAAGCGACGAGGGTTGAACCCGCGTCCGGGGGTCAGAGTAACGATCCCCAGTAGGAGAGGGCCCTCGCAAGGACAACGAGGCATTGCGCGAGGGTTAATTCCGAGCACCAGTTCGAGCGGCGCTTCTGCCGAGGGTCCTTTCCCCCAACAGTGACCGACCGGTAATTTCTTTCCGGGTGCACATGAGTGAGCACAAAGTGCGCAAAAAAATTGATGTTGGTCTGTGAGGGTAGCCTATGTCCTAGAAAAGCTGCCAAATGTAGTGGGCCCAACCTCGTGGAGGCGGGACGTTTCACGGACGCGTGTGTCGCAGTTGTTGCTCAGGTATGGTGTGCATGACTTGTGTGGATCCGAAGTGATTACATAACATGAAATGTAGTGGGCCCAACCTCGTGGAGGCGGGACGTTTCACGGGCGCGTGTGTCGCAGTTGCTCAGGTATGGTGCGCATGACTTGTGTGGATCCGAAGTGATTACATAACATGAAATGTAGTGGGCCCAACCTCGTGGAGGCGGGACGTTTCACGGGCGCGTGTGTCGCAGTTGCTCAGGTATGGTGCGCATGACTTGTGTGGATCTGAAGTGATTACATAACATGACACATGCGCTGGTACTGGACACACGGACTTGGCCAAGAGAGAACGTTCTTGGCTTGGATACCAAGAACTCTAAAGTTAAGCGTGCTTGGCCTGGAGAAATTTAGAGATGGGTGACCGAGAAAAGCTGCTACATGTAAGTGGGCCCGGTCTCGTGGAGGCAGGACGTTATAGATTATTAAAACAATTAACCACTACTACCATTATAAAAAAAATAAAGTAACCCCCTATTGTTTCACTATCAATTGCATGCAGTTAGTGTCGCGGAAAACTAGCATTCAAAATTGTTTCACCTCTAGGTCGATGTATGATCTAACAATAGATACCAACGTGGTCATCACCGTCGGATCATAACCTAACCGACGGTGAAAGCAGTTCTCACCACTAGTTTTTCACCCACTACCACCACACACATACAAATCGGAGGTGGTAAAAAGTTTCATCACCATTTTTATGGTAGATGGGTGCGGTGGCAACTTGAGTCAGAAATGGAAAAATTGCTATCACCACTGGTCGAGCGGAATGATCTGGCACATTCTCACTGCCGGATCAACGGCTGAGCCGATAAAATAGCGTTTTTTTTTACCGTAGATGAAAGAGAAACTCAACTCCACCTACTATGATCCGACGGTGAATACGATTTCCACCCGTTGTTCGTGGTTTGTCGTATGATCCAGCGGTGCAAACCTCTAGAAGCAAAATCCGTATTCCTCCCTCTTCATCACTCGCTCTAATTCTCTACCTGTGACTAAAGCTTCCTTCACCATTCTTGTGTCCGCTTTTTCACCAAGTTGCTCGTGGAGGCTCTCAATTCTCAAAGGATGCACACCGCTTCCTTATTCTAAGGTTGGTAACTAACAACCCTTTATATTTTTAGCTTGCTCATTTGCTTTACTCTCAATCTGATGGGGCAACTCTAGTATCCATCAGAGAAATTCATGAGCACATCTTTCAACACTTTTTTAAATGCCTAACTCCCAATTAATGCCCAACAAGACCACCAACACCCTTTAATACTAAAATAGGATTTTCAAAAAAAAAATGCTTGCTCCCTTTCCATGCCACTCAATATAAATGCATTCTTGAGTTAAATCTCAACTAGTATCTTAATATAACTGATTAGCAAAAACTTGTCTGTTCCTTTTAATAATATCACTATCTATCCTAAACCCAGCCAAGTACTCTACTCAACCTTAGGTCGTTAAAATGAAATGCCTTACAAGCATACCTATTTCTTATACTTTTTCATTTCATCTCCATGTGTTGGTGATGCCCATGAGCATCCACTATCCAACTCATCACCTTCCAAATAGTGTTGAACCGGTGTGTGTGGACCAAACTTGCCACTTGACTATATTATTCGTGCAATGTAGCTCCTCCATCTTTTCTTTCACCGAGCCACTTGACATCTACATTGTCAACATATTTGGCTCGTCATCTTCATTCCATTAAGCTACTTGATATCTTCACATATATTCACTTGGCTTGATCATCATGCATGATATGGTCCTCTCCACAGTTTCACATGGACTTCACAGTCCATTGACCATTTGACCTTAGCCTTGCTTAGTCTTATATGTGTTGTCTTTGATGAGAGGACATCAAATAAGAGATGGGTCTCTGTTATAAGTCTCATCAAAGACTCATCATAGTTCATTGGTGTCTCTACTTAGAGGAGATCCCATAAGAGATAGGATTAAACAACCATTATCTTTGATGTGGATTCCATCACAATCCCATCTGAATTTATTTGCATCTCTAATGAAATGGGATGCCACCAAAGACACATCTAAACAGTATGTGCCTCAGCTCTGATGTGATCTTGAACAACCTCAATGGACACATAGGATTCACTACATGTCTTTGATTATTTCAACCCCATGCATGCATCTTCTGAAGCACGACTTTGAACTGGTAGCCATGGAGCACCATTATTTTTCTTTCTACTTGCGTGCAGTTGATCAGGTTCCAACACACATGTTGTCGGTGTTCGGGACCCGGGGGCCTACACCAACGAGTAAATTTATATGTGCGTGCTCCCTAATCCGGATGGTGATGCAAGAAGAACACAGATGGTTTATCCTGGTTCAGGCAAGAGAAAGCCCTACGCCAAGCGGGGGGGAGAGAGTTTGTATTATCTTGCACTGAAGTGCTTGTACAGGGGCGAATACAAGTGTGAGAGTGTGGGGTGGAAAGGAAAGAGTTTGGAACTAGGGAATCGGGCCCAAGAGTCCCAAGATATGGTGGCTTGGAGATTTGGACGCTTGAGCATTGTGTGACCTAACGCTACTTCTTCGTCGTCTACCTGTCTTCCTCCGCCTAACCCTAAACCCTAGCGTCCCCTTTTATAGACGAAGAGGAGGCTCAGGGATACACGAGTTTTAGGGCTGTCGTAGGCGATGGCATTGGCGATGACGTTGTCGGTCATGTCGGCGCCGCTGTAGAGACATGCTTGGCCTTGTGGCGACGTGCTCGATGGTGCCGGTGAAGGACGATGTCCATGCACGAGCGTATGCGGGGGCGTCGAGCCGCTAGCCGTTGGAGTGCTTGACTGGCTCCGGCGGCGTCGTTCTTCGAGGGAATGGTCGAGACGGTCGAGGCTTCCCTGGGCTTGGTCGAGCCTTAAATGAATAGGATCAAGCCCCGGGGATTGCGGGAATGACGTTGGTGCTCGTGCTTCGAGGGGGTGACTGACGACTCAGTGCGCGGTATGGAGCAACTGTTCCGCACGTCGGGCACGTTTCACGGGTATGGGCGGTTATAACTTGATTTAACCGGGGTACGATCCATCGTGACCTTGCACTGTGCCCATACGATTTGGATGGGGTAGGTGGAATGCATTTAATGCTTCTGAGCAGGCGGCAAATATTTGCGGAGGACGAGAGACCGTCGAAGCCCGCTTCCTTCGCCCGAAAGGGTTCCGTATCAAAGGGGAGGTCGTGGGATGCCCCTCGAGCGGTGCGTGACGGGACGGGTGAGGTCCGCTCTCAGAGAATTCGAGGAAATGTTCCTCGAGGGACGCTCGAGAAGAGGGTGTTCGAGGTTGGGCTGTCGAGGCCTGCCCCGTTCGCTCGGGGGAATTTCCGCTGCCGTACTTCGAGCGGGTGTTGGCGTGGTCCCGAGGAGGGGTTCCCCGCGGACATGATGTATTGCGGAGGCATAATCCTGGGCCGGCCCAGTATAGGTGGGTACCTGAGCTGGTCTGCAGGCTGAGGTCAAGGGGCGATCATGGGCCTCGTCGTGATTTGGTTTTCTGAGGCACAGATCTTGGGGTACCCCTTTTTCAAATCATCAACACATGTGTTCCATTGTTGTTGACATCCTGTCTCATCACTGTCGTTGTCTTGCTCAATCCATCTCCATGGGTGCGTCGTCATAATTATCTCATGAGTTCCCCACCTCCACCTACACCATGTGACCCAACCACACACATCTGTTTGAACATGTGGCATCATCGAGCCACCATCACCAATTGCGCCATGGCTACATAGCATTACAAGGCAGAAGATTTTGTGTTATTGCTAGTCTCATCTCAACCCTAGCTCTGTCATATCTAGGTTCACCTATTTGCACCACTGCAAGCACTAAGAGGTTACTCACCTCAAGTGAGACTTGGATGTTGTGCAAGATCACGGCTTGCATGCCCAAGTTCTACCCAAGGAGAACAAAAGGCCACATTATCCATTTTATGCTGCCAAGTTTGCCTCAGAGGTAGGTGTAATAGTCAGGTCTCAAGTACCAATTTTTCTGCACTGAAAACATTACAAGCGACAGACCTAGCATCTATAACTCATAAAGCAAAATCCCATTAGCAATTTATCTTTCCATGCAAAGTATCCACATCAACATCCAATAGAACACTCCACTATCTAGCACATCTAACTATCCCTCCAATGCAAAGTGCCCACATCAGCATCCACTAACATATGTCATTATGTCTTTATTCAAGCTATTCACATTAGCAAACCACATCTTATACTAACATATATTTAGTTGTCTACATCAGAATGCTAAAAATCATCCACTAGCACTAGTTTCAATGAGTTTGTGGGCAAGCTATATATAAGTATGTATATCCTCACTTGACATTCAATTCTATCTTGAGCAACTTAGTAATGGATTTAATTTGCATTTACACTTCCGAAGTTGAGATTGGCCATTGACGGCAATTACATACGAAGCAACAAAAGAAGCATGTGTGAGTACATTCCCCGTTAATGAGATAAGAACAACCTCTCATGTGTCTTACATGAATGCCACAGTAATGTGCACTTATCGAAAAGTGGCCAAGTTCAAGAAACAAGGGGGGTGTGTGTGAACTCATTGATTTCTTGTCCAGTTTTTCTATGGTCTACTTATGATACACTCTAATACAATTATAGTTATATAGGCAATCTCAGAGCACAACAAGTGAAACCGTACAAACGCCAAGTAGTAGGGCACTCACAATGCAGACTCTATCATAGAGTCTAAACCTATTTATTATACTCCTATTTATCGTGTTTTGTTGATGTGGCAGTGTATTTATTGAAGAAAAAGGGAGAAAAACTAAGACTCCAAGTCTATGATACCTTTGAGGTAATAAATAGACTTAGACTCTAGGTAGAGTCTGCATTGTGAGTGCCCTGAAGGATCTCCCTCCTAGACTTGGGCCGAACTAAAACATTTCTGGTTTCTAGACTTTGTGAAAAGTCACAAGCTATAATGCAAACAAATATTAATTTGGTTATTATTTATACTCTTGCTGACTCAGTATACATATATGTATATGGTTATCATTGGTATTACCAAAAATGCTCTTCCCTATGGTCAAATGGTGGCTCCGTCCATCCTAGCTACATGAAGCGCCAGAAGTTTGTCTATTAAATCGTCTTAAAATTACGTGGCACTACATGAGACCACCTACAACACAAGACCAATATACTTACCCTTAAAAATTTTTGAAAAAAATAAGGACCTACATTGTTTTATGATGGACACAACATCAAAAAAACAAAAGAAAAACAACGGAGATTGGGCGTTAGCCCGAGGCGTGGCTCGGATGGCTCGGGCAAGGCGAAGGAATAGCGCTAGCCCGAGGCCTAGCCCTGGAGGCTCGGGCGAGGCGAAGAAAGAGCGCTAGCCCGAGGCCTAGCTCTGGAGGCTCGGGCGAGGCGGAGAGTGTGTGCTAACCCGAGGTCTAGCTCGGATCGTTGGGCCGCCGCAACCCACTTCCTCTTGATGGGTTGTCGGCCTGGTGGCCTACGTAATGTTGGTTACCCTCTTGGCCCTGGCTATGTTTTTCTTGATCGAGGTTTCGGGGTACCCCTTTTCCATATCATCGACAGTAGCCCCCTAGCCCCGGCTCGAGCGTTAGCGCTCGAGCTAGGGGTCACGAGGTCGTAGTCTCGTGAGGTGTTCCAAAACCGCCCCGAGCCTTGGCCCGAATGCTGGCATCCGAGGCAGGGCTGAGAATTCGAGAGAGAGGAAAAGTCCGAAGCTTTCCGTGGGGGACGCGCGAGCGTCCCCCATGGGGGTAGCCCCCGAGCCCTGGTTTGAGTGTTGGCACTCAAGCCAGGGGTGAGAGATCGTCTTTGGGGATTTTGTTTTCCTCGCATGTGTCGAGCCCTCGAGCGGATTCGACCTTCTTTCATCGAGGGTTGCCGAATGCAATCGAGCCCCCGAGCCTCGCATGGCTCGAAAGCTCTTCTGCGAGAGACACGCCGCCGGGTGCAGTCACCGTGGCCTCGGTGTAGTGAGGCATTCCTTTAAAAGCTGAAAAATTCATGTGCATGTCGCGCATGATGTCGAGTGCGGTTGATATTCCTGCAAAGTTTGATCAGTTAGAATCGGGGTGATGGCTTTCGGCCATAGTAGGCCTCGATCTATTCGTCCCTTGGTTAGTTCGACCCTCTTTCGTTGAGGGGTGTCGGGCATAGTCGATCCCTCGAGCTTTTGCGTGGCTCAGGGTATTGCTAGCATCGACGTCCTTCCCACGAGCCCTTTTGATCGGGTGTGAGGTGAGAAGCGTCGTACTACCCTCGGCGGGGCGGAGTCTCGACGTCCTCGGTGAGCTGACGACGGGGTGATCCAAGTGAGAGCTCATGCCCCTTTCAATAGGGGTTGACTGTGGCCCGGAGGTGATCTCATTGAAGCGAGACGTGCTGATGCCTAGGTACCAGCTCCGTTCGATAGGAGCTGGCGGCTCGATGCCTCTCCGCGAGGAGATCCCATGGCAATCTATTTGCCTTGCCTTGGATACGCGTCGGGGGCCTTGAGATTCCTTTCTCGAGCCTGGCTCCGAGTGATCTCCCCTTTGGCGTCCCTGACTCGGTTACTCGAGATCGGCTGTTCGTACCTCTCGGGGGCCAGCCTTCGTTACCTCGAGATTTTTCGTATAGACCAGGGCCTTTTGGCTTCTCGTGGAAGGATCCTCCATGGAAATGATTCTTTTCGTCCGTTGGGCTCATTTTTCTAGGCAGAGGTTGATGCGACACGGCGATTGTGGCAGGCCCGGGTGACAGAAGGGTTAGGAGGGTACGGCGCGTGCGTTCGTTGTGTACTTTTAGGTGAACGCATTAAATGCGGGTTATTATATTTTTTCTCTTATGCCGTGCAGCGCATCCGCTGTGCATTGGCTTCTGTAAGTTCGAGGAGTGAGAAGAAATGTTTCCCTTTCCGCTCTCTGTCTTTCAGCCGCTCTCATCGAGAGCTCGAGCGCCTGCCTTGCCTAGGAAAGGAGGGGAGAGATAGAGAGAGAGAGAGAGAGACTTCCCGGGTGCTTCGTCCTCTGCGTAGATCCGTATCGCTGCGATGGCGACCGTGGTGCCTGCCGATGAGTGGTGTTCATCGTCGGTGACGATGGAGAGGCTACAGGAGTTGGTCGATGGGGGGCTTCTTCGCCCCCTTACCTCTCTGGAGAAACCGGAGTGGATGGCGCCGCCGCAATCAGATCAGGAGCCAAAACCACCGAAGGGCTACGTCGTGAGCTTCCTGAAGTTTCATCGGTTGGGGCTTGGGTCGCCCCCGAGCCGGTTCATGCGGGCTCTCCTTCTCAATTACGGCGTCGAGCTTCACAACCTTTCTCCCAACGCGGTTTCCCAGGCCGCCATTTTCACGGCGGTCTGCGAAGGGTACTTGGGGACGGAGCCGCATTGGGAATTGTGGCTCCATCTCTTCAGCGGGCATCATTTTAATGCCCCTGGGGGTAAAGGCGTGAGGAGGGTCGTCCGCGCCGGTTGCCTCAACTTCGCCTTGAAGACTGGTAGGTCGGATGTTCCGCGCGAGTACATCCCTACCAACTTGATGAGCAATCATGCCCAGTGGGACTCTCAGTGGTTCTATCTGCGCAACGACGAGGGGTATTTCTCGGAGTTTACCGGACGCCTCCTTTTGGAGCGTCCGACCCACTGGTCATATGGCATCGCAACGGAGCGGCAGTCACGGCTGGTACCGCTCGTGGATGCGATGAAGAAACTTCACGAGGCGGGCCTGTCGACGGCGGTCGTTGTCTGGGCCTTCCAGCATCGGAGGGTGCTCCCCCTCATGGCCCGCCTTGTTAGATTGGATAAGATGGGCCCCGAGGCCAAGCCCGAGCGGCTGAAAAGGAGCCGTATGTCCGAGGAGAAGTTGGCCGAGGCAGAGGTCGTGGCGAGGGTGAAGGGTGCAGTCTCCGGGTCCTTCGAACCAGAGATCATCCGTCTTGTCCCGATGCTGCCGGACGAAGGGTGTCTCGATTTGGTAAGTGCCTTGGGTCGCGTCCTCTGGGATTTATTCTTCCTTTTATTTTCCTTCCTTCGTTATCGCTTTTACCTTTCGCACTTTTCCTCAGGGGAGGATCGACTGTCGGACCTCGATACCCCCGGTGAAGGAGGACCTCGCCGCCCGACAGGTGAGACGCCTTTCTGACCAAAAAGAGAAAGAGAGAAAAGACACGAGGAGGGCAAAGGAGAAAAAGAAGAACTTCTCGTGCCAAAAGCGCGAACAGCGGCAGGCGAGTCGAAGGCGTAATGGACTGCCCGAGAGGGAGTCATCCACGGAAGAGACCTTGTCTGAGGGTGATGATGATGATGATGATAGCGATGATGAGGGGATGGATGTACGTCTGAGTCGTTTACTGGGCTTCAGCCCGCGAGCTGACGTTCCCCTTACGCAGGAGGATGTCTTGGAGCGCCCGAAGGAGAAGAAACAGGGCGGCTCGTCTCGGCTGTCGTCTAGGGGTGTGGCGTCGGCCTCAGCTCGAGGCCAATGTGATTCGTCGCCGAACCAGATCACGACCCCTAAGGAGAAGTCGACGCCTCCCTCGAGCAGGGGCCTGTGTCCCGAAAAGATCCTGGGGAGCCATTCGGGGCACCGTACATCCCAGTCTCGGTTTGGGGGCTCTGGTCCTGGGCGGAGTTCTGAAGGAGGGGCGGCCTCTAGGCCCTTGTCTGGGCCGGGTGAGTCCGGGAAGAAAATCTTCCTTCCCCGAGGGTAAGCGTTCGTACCATAGGTTTCTCTTTGTTCTTCGTTCCTGAATTTTGGCTTGAAAGTCATGTGATTAGCCTGTCTCTGATGGCCTTAGGGCGAAGCGTCAGGGACCGGCGAACCATGCCCCGGCTAAGAGGCTTAAGGCGGAGGTGATTGCCAGAATGTCAACGGACCCGGCCGAAGGTGGGGTTTTCCTGCCCTGTCACGCACATGCTTGGGCCGCGATGGCTCGGGAGGCCATGGCTAGGGGTAAGCTGACAGGGGTTGGTGTGAATGCAGGCATGCGGCCCTCGAGGCCAAGCACCGGGGTGACGCTGCTTCCGCCCAGGTCGCCAGGGCCGCTATAACCCCTGCCCCGGTGTTGACGAGTCCCACCTCGAGCCAAGCTAAGGATCTCGTCCCTCGACTCGAGGAGGCGGCTCTCGAGGCCCTGGGGGCAGGTTCGGGGCTCGCCCCAGTCGACACCGGAGTTGAGGAGGCAGCCGTTGGTCCGTCGCCCGTTGGTGCTTCGGAGGGGTCAATGAGGATGTGGTCTATGGGGCTCCACGAGGCGGAGCTGAGGGAAAAGGAGGATGAAGAAAAGAAACAGTGCGAGGTACGGCAGCAAGAGCAGTAGCGGCGAGGACACCGGAAATAGCCGGAGGCCGGGTCAGCCTCGAGTCAAATGATACCGCAGCCGATCGTGGCGCCAGAGGTGGCAAGTGCCTCCTCCTTACTTCAAGACGGAAAATAGTCGGTGTTGGACCGACTAAAAGACGTAGAGACGGTTGGAGTGGAGGCCAGCTTTCCTCAAGGGGAGATGGCGCCCCCGGGTTCCCCTGAGCGGGCCCGGCTAGAGATGGGCGATGCTCTTGCACTTGCCGGGGCGTCTGTTCCTCATGGCACCTCCGACGCGTCGTGGTGGTCGTCCTCCGAGCCGGGGCGTCGAGAGCCTAGAACTTCATCGTACCTCACCCTGGCCGACCGAGTTGAGCAGCAGGGCGGCTCGCGTCAGTCGGCGGAGAGCATCCGGGGTGAAGTGCGTGACAAGATCACTGTGTGTCTCCCGTTCTGGGGCCAGGAGCGCATTTTGCTTCGGGACCCTCAGGACTCGACCGGTCCTTCTTTTGAGTTGGACAACCCTGTCGAGCTGACGTGTTGGGAGGACATGGAAATGTATCGTTCGTGGATGGCACAAACTCTGAGGATGGCCAGCGAGATTGTCACCGAAGACTTTGGCCGATGTCTGTCGGTGAGTAGCCCTTTGGGGCGCTTTTCATTCTTGTCCTTCTTTCTAGGCTCTGCGTCTAAATGTCCGCCCTTTGCTCGCAGGATCTAAGGAGGCAATCCCATACGAAGTTCTTCTTCCTCCATGCAACGCGGGATAGTCGTGAGGGGCTGGTGCGCCAAGTCGAGGCCAACCATGCCGCGCAAGAGGCCATGGCCCGAGCCGAGGAGGAAACGAGGAAAGCCAAGGAGGAGGCTGCGGTGGCGAAGGCGGAAGTGGCGAAGGCTAAAGAGGAGGTGTCAGAGGCGAGGGCGAAGGAAGCTAAAGCCATCGAGGGTCTTGCTTCGAGCTCGAGGCGGGTTTCTGATCTCGAGAGCAAGCTTGGCGGGGCCGAGGGTCGGATCAAGAGCCTCGAGGAGGACGTATCTAACCTTGGCGCCTCGGTCGAGGGGGAGAGGGTGCAGGTCCGAGATTTGTCTGCCGAGCTGGAGGCGTCGAAGGCGGCCCTCATCAAGAAGGACCTCGTCATCGCCACTGCCGGGAAAGAGATGGAGGAGCTGAGGGTCAAGGCGACGGAGGCGGTCTGTGCCTTGAACCGGGCTGAGGAGGGACGCGCCGTGGTGAAAGACCGTAATACGGCTCTCCATACCCATTGTGCTGGTGAGTTTTTGTTTCCTGGTTTTGAGCCTTGCGGTCCTGAAGTACTGCTGACCGTGGCTAACTTTGGTTTTGGTTTTCAGCCCTTGAGGAGAGTCTGTCAGCCACGAAGGCGGCTAACTTAACGCTACAGGTGGGGCTTCTGGACGAAGCGGCTATGACCAACCGACTCCGGGGGGCCATCAACAGTCTTGGAGCTGTGTGGGGCGTCGGCCCAGCAAACGAGGCTGACGACGAGGTGCGGGGGGATGGTCTTGTCGACCATTTCAGCCACCTGGGTGTCATTCTGAGGGACCGTGCCAGGGATGCGCTTCACCATGGTGTGAAGTGGGCGATGGTTGTGGTTCGCTCCGGCTATATTTATGACATGGAACTGATTTCCGGGGGCTTCGTTTCCGACACCAGCAAAACTGATGATGAGAACGAGGAGCAGCACCTCGCTATGGTTGCTGAGGCTGAGAAATCGGGGGCAGCGTTGGCGAAGCTGTTTGAACCTAATGTTCTTCCCCCTGGCGTCGAGGAAAGCTTTGAAGACTTGGCGGATTTCAGCCTCGATGTCACTGATGAAGGCTTAGGTGGTGGCGGCTAAGGAAATGCCGAAGCCTGAGGCCTGCGAGTCATAACTGGGCAAGAAGGCCTGTGTAAACATTAGTGTTTTTGCGGTGATGTGGCCCTTTTGTGGCCTGAAGACTTACCCCCGTGGGGGTAGACTTTTTATGAGTGCCCAAAATGGCAAGGGAACATTTCTGTGTTGAGTCTTTCTTATTTTTCTTTGCCCGAGTTTCGCTTTTTGACTAAGTTTTTCGACGCGGGCTCGAGATCTTCGAGGGAGGGAGTGAGTGAAAGTGCCGCGACCCGAAGGTGTAGGAAAACTCCCGCTTCGACGCCCCTCGACTCTTAGAGAGCTTGAGATGTTTTTTACCTAGTCGTGAAGCGCCTTCGAAACATAGATGAATAAAAAGATGTTGAGCTTGGTAAATCATGCGAGTTTTTGGGAACTTTGGGGTGATCTTCCCCAGTCAGCCCCCGAGGGAGCCTTGACACCGAGGGAGCTCCTCGTGTTTGGTGGGCTCGAGCTTCCTTCTCCCGAGGGCAGTCGGTCGTGGCCTAGCCCCCGGGCCTTTAATTTGACGTGGCTTGCCTGTTGGTCGGGCTTTCTTGGCTCGATCGTCGATGTTAGGGCTCGAGGAGGGTGGTCCTGTTTTGCCTGTGATACCACTGGGCTTCGGCAGGCTTTCACACTGTTGTGGGATTCGCAAGGAGCGAATCACTACTAAGCTCTTCTTTTGAGGGTCAGAGTTCTGGCGGTCAGCGAGGCACGGCGTCAGGCTGCCTGCTGTATCGATGAGACCCCTCTGCGCCTCCTCCTTGAAAAACCGTCGGTCTTCTAGGCGGGTTGCCTTGGTTTGTCCGGTCCGTATCGAGTCTTTGTGTACTTTACCCCTGTTGGGGTGTCAGAGGCTCGCCCGAACGTGGTACCATCCTCCCGCGCCAAACTCTGGTCTAAGACTCAGGTTGCTTGGCTTTTTCTTGCGAAGACATGTGTTAGCGCACCATCGCACGATTTTTCCGTACCCGTCGTACCTTTCTTTTCTTTTTAGGGAGGTTGTCACGCAAACGCGTTGTTTTCGGGGCTTTGTTTAGTTTTTGCTCAACTGCCCGCTGCCCTAAGGAATACGGGTGTTTGCATGGTCTTATCGCTACGCCTATGTTTGTTTCAACCTTTGTTTGAGCATCGGGGAAGTTCGTCTGCTTCCGTGTTCTTAGTTTAGTCTGAGGGTGTTGCTAGCCTCTCGAGGCGATCGCGACCGGACCACGACCAGATTCCCTAAGGGGACACGGTTGACGTTGTCCCCTGTGCTCAAGAACAAAGGCGCAACGCTTATAGACGAAACGACAAGACTTTTACTCTGAGATTTCTTAGAGAGTTATTTTATCACATTATCAGAGAACGAACGTGAGTAAAAAGAGATTGGAACGTATCTTTGCGAGCCGTCGGCGCTGTAGGCCAAACTGGGGCGTGCGCTACTCTTCCTCTGGTTCCCTTTTGATTTTTCAGCAAAGGAACTCCTTGAAGGGGCTTTTTGCAGAGAAACCGGTCCTAGGGATGTGGCGAGGTCTGTGCTTGCCCGTGGTTTTTGGATGCTTGAATAGCAATCCTTTTGGAATGAAGGGAGCTCTCTTATTTTATTTCCTAGATTACAGAGATACATTGTTGGCGCCCTTTTGGCGGCACTTTTAGAGGTACACAAAGGAGAGGAAAAGAGGGATTCGGTGTTGAATCCATGAGATCCTATCTCCCTTGCGAGCGATGAAGGGTCATCAGGGTTGATGCCTGCTTCGTCCCTGGGCTCAGCCCCTTCCTTTCCCTTCTCTGACTCGTTCAGCACGCCTTCTCCAGGGCGGTGTCCTGAACGTGTCAGAAAACCAGACGTGGCGTGCGCGTCGTCATGTTGATGGAAGACGAAGACGATAGGCATGAGTCCAGTGACGGCGACGAGTCGCGAGGACCTTTTGCCACGAATGATTTCCTCATTGTCCGAAGAAGGAGGAAGTGGGGCTGTCGGGATCGCCCTGCCCCGCTGCGTGTCACCTTTCTGCCGATCCTTTGGAGGAAACGGCAACCCTATGAACTAGAGTTGTAGTACCAGCACGCAGGTGGTGTTGCAGTTCGGGCGAAGAACTAACAAGTTCTTCAGCTCGCCCGGTTATGCCACGGGGGGTGTGGGGGTGTTTCCGGGATGCTGATCTCCTGAAAAACCTCTGCCGCCTTCCGTGGCAGCCCGTGGAGGAGGCAGTTGGTTCCATTCCACTCAACATCCTCCTTTAGCTACGCCGATTCCTGGGCGACATGCATGTCGTCGGCAGTCTCGAGCGAGCTTAGGAGGACGGTAGCGGAAGCGGAGCCAGCCTCCTCTCCATGGCTCCTGCTTCTCCTCCTGGGGCCGACTCCTCCTTTCCGCATGACGTAACATCAGCGAACGGAGAGGGAGGGCAGCGTGGGGAGGCGAAACGAGGAGTGACGTAACATCAGCGAACGAAAGTGTTCACTAATGGTGACTTTTCTCGGTCGTTCCTCTGCGGGATCCGGGAGGAGCCATGTCCTGTGCAAGGGACCTATGGGGCCTCCGAGAGCTTCTCCAGTCATGGCGGGCAACCCTCGGCCACATCGAGGATGAGCTGTGCCTCCGGAGCTGGGTGGAGGCGTAATCGTTAGGCAGGAAATCTGCCATCCGGAACAGCGGGAAGTCGCTAGAGACACACGCGGCCCCTACCTGGTGCGCCAACTGTCGGTGTTTCGGACCCGGGGGTCTACACCAATGAGTGAATTTGTGTGCGCGTGTTCCCTGATCTGGATGGTGATGCAAGAAGAATATAGGCGGTTTATCCTGGTTCAGGCAAGAGAAGGCCCTACGTCCAGCGGGGGGAGAGATTGTATTATCTTGCACCGAAGTGCTTGTACAGGGGCGAATACAAGCGTGAACGAGAGAGGTCAGGGTGTAAGAAGGAGGGAACTAGGACCCAGGAGCTAAACCCTAGAATCCTAGACTATCGTGGGGAGCTTGGAGACTTGAGTGCTTGAGTCTCGCTTGCTCTAACCTAAGCCCTGGTGTCCCCTTTTATAGACGAAGAGGAGGCACGGGGTTACACAGTTCTAGGGCTGTCGTAGATGATGATGTCACTGATGACGTCGGAGATGACGATGTCGGTCATGTCGGTGCTGCTGTAGCGACGTGCTTCATCCTGTGGCGACGTGCTCGGCGATGGTGGTGAAGGACGATGCCCATGCGTCGGTGTGCACAGAGACGTCGCATCGGGAGTTGTTGGAGAGCAGACTAGTCTTGGTAGAACCGTGCTCAAGGGTGTGGTCGAGACCTCCGCGATTGGACCCGAGGCTGGGAGGAGGGGGTCGAGCCTCAGATCATACGCGGGACGCGGTGTTGTATGTACCTTGAAGGGTGTCCTCGAGAGGTACAGTGCATGGCATGGGGCGATCGATAGCTCCGCACGACGTACTTATTTCCCGGAGATAGCGGTAAAAGTCTGATTTTACTGGGGTATGGTCAACTATGTATTAGCTGTAGCCATGCGGTCCTTGACCGGAGTGGACAAGGGGCATTTAATGCTCCGGGGGTCGTACGAGTGGTAGGTACGGGATAATCGTGGCTTGCTTCCTTTGCTAGGAAGTCTTTGAGGTTGGGGTTCGACCCCTTCGTGTAGAGGGTTGAGGATGCATGGCGAGGCTTTCATCTGGCGCTTGACGCAGAGGGCTCAGGTGGGACGGAGATTGGGCGTTAGCCCGAGGCCTGGCTCGGATGGCTCGGGCGAGGCGGAGGAATAGCGCTAGCCCGAGGTCTAGCCCTAGAGGCTCGGGCGAGGCGGAGAAAGAGCGCTAGCCCGAGGCCTAGCTCTGGAGGCTCGGGCGAGGCGGAGAGTGTGTGCTAACCCGAGGTCTAGCTCGGATCGTTGGGCCGCCGCGGCCCACTTCCTCTTGATGGGCTGTCGGCCTGGTGGCCTACGTAACGTTGGTTAGCCTCTTGGCCCTGGCTATGTTTTTCTTGATCGAGGTTTTGGGTATCCCTTTTCCATATCATCAATAGCTATACTCGCACGTGTGGAAAGCTAAGCTTGGACCCTTAAAAATCAAGATTTAAGGGTTATATTATTGTGGGGCACTATAGAGGTTAGTATGTGTGTGGCCCCCCTGCCGCTCCATTCCAGCAAACTCCAGACAGAAAGTTTGGACCCTTAAATCTCGATTTTTAACGGAAGCTTAGCTTTCACATATGCCTACACAAATGCTTATAAGCAGATTTCACATAAAATCTCCCAGTTTTCTCCTAATCCCATTTAGCTTGATCCTTAGCAGAATTAATATTAAATTTCACAGAAAACTCAGTATAAATATACGTACGTATTTTTATCATATATATGGTTATTATCATTGGTAGGTATTACCAAAACGCTCTCCACTATATATATATATGGTCAAATCGTGGCTCCGTCCCTGGCTATGTGAAGCGCCGACAGTTTGAAAAGCCATTGGAATAGCAAATGATTACTGGTTTTGGCACAAGAAAAACAAAGCCAAGTTGTTGAGTACTAATTAGTACTAGTTCACATCCAAGCTAGCTAGGGACTCGACAACTATAAATAAGTCTCACACAACACAACAGCCTAATCGAACACGCATCTCACTCGCGCAGTACGCACAATAGCTAGCTAGCTAGCTGTACAAGCTCTCAAATGGAGAGCACTACGGTGATGGACGTTCAAGCACTGGCCCAGAACGCGGCGGGGCTGACGGCGGAGGCCATCCAGCGATACATCAGGCCGGAGCTGGATGATACAGTCGTTGTGGCTGCTCATCATCATCATGGTGAGATGACCATTCCTACTATTGACCTTGCGAGGCTTGTTGATTCCCAGACCTCGCAGCAGGAGGCTGCCGCGCTCAAGTCTGCGTGTGAGGACTGGGGCTTCTTCCAGGTAATAATATATAATTGAAGTCAATAGATTTTATTTCTGAATTTCCATCTAGTCTGGAAGCTTAATAATTCTTTATAGGTTAAAAACCATGGGATTCCGGACACATTTTTTGAAAAGATGAGGGAAAACCTGGAGTGCTTCTTCAGACTTCCCCAGGACGAAAAGAAGAAATTTGGTCATGTGCTGCCCGGAGAAGAAGGCTCCGCCGATTCGGAACCTCAAACGCTGAACTGGATTGACAGTATTAACCTGTTGACCCAGCCACCTCAGGATCGTGTCATGACAGCATGGCCTACAACTCCTGTTAATTTAAGGTTAGTGTCAGGATCGTGTCAGGATTTTATAAATTCTATATATATATATATATATATAAAAGAAGCATTATTATGTTGTGCCTGATATATATATATACTTATGAATTAACTGTCTGACTCTGAACAATCCATTCAACAGGGAATCCATTGAATCGTACTCTTCTGAGATGATGAGGATAACTCAGTCGCTCATACAGATGATCGCCAAAAACCTAGGTGTTGATCTCGAAAAATTTAGAGAGAGATACGTCGGTATTCAGGCATTAGTGATGGCCTGCTACCCTGCATGCCCCGTTGCCCATGATAAGGTTTTAGGGCTTTCATCACATTCCGATGTTTCTCTTCTAACGCTGGTATGGGAGCTGAATCCTGTACAGGGGCTCCAGATCAAGAGAAATGGTGCATGGGTGCCAATAAAACTCCACCCCAAAGAACTGGTCGTCAATATTGGCGACTTACTTGAGGTACAATACAATTCAGTATGCATGTTGTTTCTACTACCGGAATAATTAACATCATAGTATATATTATATTATTTAAAAGAGCTAGCACTTGTTATTTAATTTTGTAGATATTGACAAATGGGAAGTACCAGAGCATTGAGCACAGGGTCACCGTTAATCCTCACATTGAGAGGATGTCCATTTCTGCATTCCACCTACCAAAAGTTGATAGGAGCGTGGGTCCACTTCCTGAAATAGCTGGAGGAGAGCTCAACAAATACAAGACCCTGAGAGTGGACGACATTCTTGCTTTCTCCAACAAACATGAAGGGAATAAGAAAGCCAAGCATGGCCTGATCAGCATCTGATCTGATGAGCATACAAAGATCAGAAGCTTCTCGCATGTTCAACGTTTGATGCGCTACCCCACGTTGGCCTAGCTTGGTACCACAACAATAAATTAATGAATAAACGGATCCATGTATGCAACTTGTTTCTTAATACTAGCAAAACATGCCCGTGTGTTACAACGGGAGAAAAAACTACTCTCTTCGTCCTAAATAATCTTACCTCTCACATACTGAGGAGTCAAACATTTTTTAATTCGATCAAATACATGGATTTTATATTATGTTCTCTTATTTTTTTTCCATGTTATTTAGAGAGGATCCTCTCGAAATCTATGGACTAAATTGGTTGGTTGTGTGTGTTTGCTGTTGTTTTTTTTTCCTTATTCCTTATTAGATAGATTAGATTTCCTCGTAGGTTGAGGCCGCTCCCTTCTCTGCATCCAAATATTTTTGTATTACCCTTGTCACACAGTGTCCGGGTGCCGGTGGAGCTTAAGACGGGGTAGGGCACCGAGCCAGATATAGGTTGAACGCGCGCGTCCCCAACGATACCTACCGAGGTCCTCGAGGTTTGGTCTGCCCCGCTTGATGGCTAGCCTATTCTTCGATCGAGGGTTCTAGCCGAACCAACATGCCCATCAAACCGACCAGATTGACATGACCCGAACGAAGGAACTCAGGGATCCTTGGCCGGGCCTGCTTGATGAGAGTCCAACATAGGAGTATTTAAGTCTGACCCGCTGCCTCTGATACTGCGGTACCGACTATCAAGCCAGGGGGCGCAAGCAAGGTCTGTTAGGACATCGCGTCTCTCCGTCGATCCATGACTCACCATGACGGACCAGCGTAACCCAATAGGTCGACAGGACATCATGTCGCCACAATGGACCAACGCGACCAAGCCGGCCGCCAGAACTTCACGAGGTGCGCCATGCCAGACATCACCACCGTCGTCACCATCGTTACCCCCTCGCGGACGGCAATCAACCACGCCACCATTGTTGCCATAGCAACAACACTACAACACACCACCGCTATCTCCACCATCGAGCAACACTAATTGTCGCCCCTAGGTCGAGGTCTTCGTCATCTCAAGGAACACGGAGCTCGTCGTGACTATAGGCCTATAACGGACCACTTCCTTGTTCTCGTCGCACTCATCGATGGGAATCGGTGAGTCACCATGCCGGCGGAGGTTCGGACACACCTTTCCTCGGTATACCACGTGTCAGAGGGCACGACCAATACTTGTGCCTGGCTCAGGGGACCTCACGCACGCGAGCTTCACTAGGTCAGGCATCATGGTTCTTCGTTGTGCGAGGTAGTTCGACTTGAGGCTGAAGCGGCCTTCGAACCATGGTGTCGTCCGACGCATCTATCGTACCCCATGACAGATACATCGTTGGGCCTAATGATGGCTGAAGTGGCAATCCAACTCCCCAACTAATGCTCTGCTTCAGAACCTGGGTGTCATGGCAATGTTGCAGAATTGGTTGCCTCTCCTTGAGACGTTCAACTGAGACAAACCCTACTGGTACCAGACACGACGCTGGACCCATTGTTGGTTGGCTGCCACTCCGTTTCAGATCATGTTGCGGAGATGGTCACCAACATGGTTGACGACCCCCTAGCGACGTCTAGACGATAGCCGACAATGAGGACGGCAGCGTGTGGTGCACCCCTCCCCGCCCAATGCAGTCGAAGTCGATTCAAGAAGAGATTGAGTCACGGATCTGCCTCCCTCTACAGACCCCATCATTTGTGCTGGCCCCAAGCTCAGGAGGTCTAAGACGTCTAAGTCGGCGTTCAAGATGAGGCGCAGCGAACGCCTTGCCAGAAAACCTCACATGGTCAACTCCATGCTACAGGCACATAATGTTCTCAAGCAAAAGCTTGTTGTCGTCGTCAACATCAACATTGTGAATGCCGATATTGTTGAAAAGTTTCGGGCAACCTTTGCGGCTCTTTTGTCAGCATCCAAGCAGGAGGCACTAGAGGCGTTGTTTGGAGTAAAATTCGATCCGATGGCCATGAACCTATATTTGATCGGGTTTGACGTCGAGGAAATTTAGTCCTTGTGCTTAGATGGTGTCGCACATTTTCTACCATGTAAATCATTAACCGCATGTGTTTTTGTTTCTTTTTTTCCGATCATTGGTCTCGGTTACCAGTGGTTTACCATGGCTACCTTAGGATGTAATAAATTCTATTTCTGCTTAATGAAAAACGTGTATCGGCACGATCGGGAAAAAACGAGTTGAGGAGGCATGGACAACAAATATAGAGCAGGTAGAAGCAAAGAGTTGGAGAAGAAATAGAGAAGGTAAAGAGGGAGTATGAGAATTGTAGGAGAAGAAGCATATGTTATGACCAGTGAACCAGGAAAATACGTTGCGATGTAAGCCTGAACCCTTGCAGGAGCAGGACCAACTACATGTGTACAGGAAGCAAAGATATTATGATACATTTATACCTCATGGCTGACCACCAAAGTCCAAAGGGGACCAAACACTAAATCTTTTCATGCATATATATGCTTCGGAGAGGAAAAGAAGTAACCATGTGAGACGATTGATTGATGAGAATGGAATGTCTACTCAGGGCAAAGGACAAATTGGAGGCAGGCAGAAAATGATGGCCTTGGCTTTGTTGAGGGATCGAGAAAAAACTCCAAGCTTATGATGAAGAAAGGCAAAGTTTGGCCCAGTCAAAGCTCTTCTTAGGCTGCAGGAGTAGATGCTGAGAGTTTTGAACTTGGCCCAAAGTCTCACTGCATCTGGATTTTGTTTAAAGCCCACTGGTAGTAGCTATGAAGCAAAGCCCAACTGTTGATCAGAAAAAATCTACTTAACCCTCAATCTATTCAGGCGGTCTACTTCACCCCCTAAACTATAAAACGGTCTGTTTTACCCTTGAACTTTATAAAACCGGTCAAATTACCTCTCAAACAGTTTTGGAAAGTGGTTTCGCTGCAATAACAGTGGTTTCGCTAAAATGACATTGGTTTTGTCTTTTTCTTTTTTTATTTATTTTGGCTGAATCTTTGAAAATCACAGTAAATCACAAAAAAATCATAAAATAGAAAATCTAATTTTGTTGGACTCCACATGAGTAAATCTACACAATAAATATATAATATTGTATACTTTATTACAAAGTTTTTGTTGTACATTTAGATCTATTCTTTTATGTAATTGTTGACTCAAAATCTTGGTCGGGATGCGCCAACACACTCGTGCACACGGTCCTCAGAGGGGTACGGAGCGAATCCTGACCTCCTAGACCGTCAGCAAGCGGTGGTGCCGATTCTCAGCAGAATCGACTTCGGGCGTGCCAGTTAATTTGACCTGTAATTGCCAGTTAATTTGACCTGTAATTGACAAGGAGAAGAAAAGGATCATCAAATCGTGGAACCTGCCGGTTTGGTGCCAGACAGTTCCAAATTATGCGGCTCTGATATAGCCATTTCTCTTTAGGATATTGACTACAAAGTCAACTCCCATGAGATTGTATGTAAAATGATGAAAAAGATATGAAGCATAACGACTATGACATGTATAAGATGAATGTTTATAACAAACAGACAGCCGATAAGCTTAAAAGATATTAACAGGTAAAGATCTATATGTACATTCAAACGGCATAAAACCAACGTATCGACTAAATGCACGAGCAGTTCTATTTATTAACAGTGGGGTGTCTTCATGCAGCCGTAATAACAAATAGATCGATAAAATAACTTAAACATCAACAGTGGGGTGTCTCCATGCAGCCTTAATGATGGTCAAGCTAGATCACGTCTCGTGCATAAAGTAGATCCATTGTTTCCAAACCACTTGAAAGAACATATTATGAAGAAAGCATAACTGAATCGGCTATTTCAGCCGATGCAGAGTCCATGAGACACGAACCAGATCTATCCGATAAAAACATGATTTAATCTATGATAAGTAAACTTAATCTATCATATATATCAGTGGGGTTCGGAAATACAGTCGTAATAGATATGCTAGATCAAATCTATCTGCTCTTAAATCAGATCATGATTTTATCGGATATCTCGAACGCACAACATGTAACAACCAAGATTGGCAAAATAGCCGATGAAAGGCTTGTATCGGCTATTTCCTCTGTTATGAGCGTGTGAACCTCAGAACAGCCGATACTAAGCATCTTTTAGGCGTAGACTACTTTGTCAACCTTGATTGGGCAAGATGTTGTTTAAAAGGTAAATAAACAATTTGAAACATAAAACAGCAATCGATAACTTAATGAATCTATTAGCTTGCCAAACCAATAGAGCCGATAACTAGTCAAGATCGACTAAAGTAAGAGATTGATCAGAGTCAAGACAGTCTTACAAAAAGGCGAGCTTAGACCGATAACTAGTCATGTCATAGCTTAACAAGAGTTTGGTCGATGCCAATGCAGCCTTATTACACGATGACACAAGCCATTGGTGAAACTTACAAGCAAACCAGAGGTCGGTCGACGCCGATGCAGCCCTACCTGATTGAAGGTCTCGCCGAGATCTATGTTACTCCTACTCCTAGGGTTTTTGGCCGAGAGCCGGTTGTGTTTGATTGATTGGGGATCCTTACAAAATCCGGGTTCTTAGCTATTTATAACTCAGTTGACTCCTGCCCTAATACGAGTAGATTAAAAAAAAGAAAAAATAAAAGACGACCCGAACTTGAACTCCTTGGTTGAGTCCGACACGTCTTCGAAGCCCGTCGTGCTGGTCCGCATGAAGCTTCTAGGTCACTTTCAACTCATACGAGCTTTTTATATTTCCAGGCCGATCCTTTTCCTTAATAAACCGGTCGTTTATGTTTACCAAATACTAATCTCTCTGGTCCAAAATCTGGTGTAAACAGTAATTAACTAGAACAATTCATAACTGCAGTTTCTATAGTCCAATTGTGATGAAATTTTTATGGTGGTCTAGTTATTGTATGCTTGAATTGTAGTAAAAATTTTATACTCATTAGATCATGTATAAATTAATTATAGATTTATTTCGTGTTTTATGCTTGTTAAATCTAAGAAAGGAAAAAAATCCAAGCTTATGAAGAAAGGAAAAGTTTGACCCCCAGTCAAAGCTCCTTTTTAAAATCAGTCCAGGGGAATGCTGAGATTTTTTAAGGCCCAGTAGCAAAGAACTTGGCCCAAATTAAGCCTCACTGCATCTGGATTTTGTTTAAAGCCCACTGGTAGCTATATGAAGCAAAAGACTGGATCAACCGCTGTAGAAGCTCCACAAAGCCCAACTGTTGATCCTGATTAACATCCTCCATCTACACATCAGCCTATTCAAGAGAGCATCCAACCGATATATGTTACAAAAATGTGAAATATATTTAAAATTAAACATGACTAATATATAGTAGTTAGGGGAGGAGTACAACAACACAGGGGCAACCAAGCAGTGATAATGATAATGATAGTGCCAAATTCCGGACGAGGAAGCCGGCCGGAGATCAAGCGGCGATAGGTTTTGCCATGCATATGCTATATATGCACCCACTAGTATCTCTCTCTATCCCTCGATGGCAACGCCAGGCGGTGCCACCACCCTGATGGTGGTCGTGGTCCTCGGCTTCTTGCTGCCTCCTCCTCCTCCTGCAGCGATGGTGTCCGGGACATGCTGCTGCTTCGGATCTTCTTCTTCTTCTTCCTGTTCGTAGGCGGCGACATGGACGCCCAGCGCCGCCCTGCCGGAGGGGTCCAGGTTCGCCGACCACTGCGCGTCCCATTCGATGGCCTTGGCCGTGCTGCACGCCACGCTTGGCCCGCCGGGCACCGTCAGGATGGCAGACTTCTGCATCACATCAGAGATGAAGATCGATCACCAAATGCATGGTTGCTTGGTCAGGTAATTTATATATATGTTGATGGTTATTTCTGACTGAAGAATGCTGGGTGTGATTATAGCTAGCTCGCTAGCTCATCACCTGCGGGAAGAACCTCTCGAAGATCATCCTGTAATAGTAGGCCTCTTTCGTCGTCGGAGTGTTGTGTGGGAAGATGAACTTTGCATTCGACAGCATCTTGTCAGTCACCTGTACGTACGTAAAATCCATCGCGTCATCGATCAGCCATCCGTAACCGTAACTATGGATGGATGGATCACGAACGAATTACTATTGTTATTACTATTCACATACGTTCGATGCTGCATGAGCCTTGAGGCCGTCGATCCAGCCGTACCCAACGCCATCGCTGAACTGCTCCTTCTGTCTGTAAAGGATATGCTGCATGCAAGGCGAGTGCGACACACAAAATTCAGAAGTCTGAATGTAATGTCCAAATATTTACTACGGAATAGATAAGCAGCAGCTGAATGCATGCAGGCAGGTTTACTACCACCTTGGGCAGGAATGGCTGCTCCTCCTCGTCGAATGCCTTCCTCAGCACCCACTTCTCAATTCTTCCAAGATCAGGCCGGACCTGTAACAGTCTCTTGTCAACTGATATGACGCTCTCAAGAGTTTCAAAGTAGTAATGAACTCGATCTGCTTGGCTTTGGCTCTCAAGTTTCAGACTTTCAGTAGTAAAATAAAATACCATCTTCCACTCAGGATCGATGCTCATGGCCTCACTGATGAACTCCTTGTCCAAGAAGGGGACGCGAGCCTCCAGGCCCCAAGCCGACGTCGCCTTGTTGGCTCTCAGGCAGTCGTACTGATGCAGAGCCTTAACCTGCAAGCAGACCAAATCATCCATGTCAGCCAGGGTACTCAGTCAGGTTCCTGAATCAGAGTTACTGAATGAAACTGAAACTGCAGTCACTGATGACACTGACCTTCCTGCACGTCTCGCGGTGGAACTCCTCCTTGTCGGGCGCCTTGTGGAAGTAGAGGTAGCCTCCGAAGAGCTCGTCGGATCCCTCGCCGGAGACGACCATCTTGACCCCGAGCGACTTGATCTTGCGGGACATGAGGAACATGGGCGTGCTGGCCCTGACCGTCGTCACGTCGTACGTCTCGGCGTGGTAGATCACGTCCTCGATCGCATCAATGCCGTCCTGAATGATGATGATGCAGCAATCAATCAGCATGCATTTTATTCAGTTCACGGCTGGTGATGGTACCTACCTGAACAGTGAAGTGGAACTGGTGGTGCAGGGTGCCCAGGTGCTCCGCCACCTCCCTGGCCGCCCTGAGGTCGGGGGACCCCTCCAGGCCCACGCAGAAGGTGTGGAGCTTGGTGCCCCACCGCCGCTCGGCGGCCGCCTCCGTCGTCCCGCTCCCGGCGAGGTGGCGCACGGCGACGGCCGCCACCAGCGACGAGTCCAGCCCGCCGGAGAGCAGCACGCCGAAGGGGACGTCTGTCATCAGCCGCTTCACCACAGCCTGGAATTCGATCAATCAGTTGAAAGTAGAAACAAAACAGACGCTTTTTCAGTTTTTCTGACAACCAACCAAGAAGAACAAACTGAAAGTCTCCTACTGTCTGTTGTTCACCTTTTCGAACGCCTTCCTGAGCGCCGGCGGGTCGTAGGGAACCTTGGGGATGATGGCCTCGTCCAACCATGGAGGGTTGTACCACCTCCTGAAGCCGAAGCCGCCGGTGTTGGAGTTGGAGTAGAGATGCCCCGGAGGGAAGATCTCAAAGTGCTCGCACTCGTCGTGCAGCGCCTTCATCTCTGACGAAATCCACACCGACCCTGCATGCACCCAGATTATTGCTGTTATTCAGTTTCAGTTTCATTTCTTTCGTCAGATCGAGATGTTATTGTGATACAGATGTTACAGACAGAGACGACGACAGCTATTACCATCGATTCCCCATCCGATGTAGAGGGGCGTGACGCCGATGGCGTCGCGGGCAGCCATGAAGCTGCTGCTTGCACTGCCACTGCCACTGCCATGGCGGGTGTCCAGGAGCACGAAGGAGAAGACGCCGTCCAGCATGTCAAGGAACTCTTCTCCATGCTCCTCGTACTACACAAACGCACATGCATATGCATCGCAAACGATTCGATCATCAGTCTGCTGGTGACTGACAGACTGACAGACTGGACCTGCCAAGAGACATGCAAGCATACCAGGTGCGCGATGACCTCGCAGTCGCTGCCGGTCCTGAAGCTGTGGCCGGCGGCGGCGAGCCAGCTCCTGAGGTCCCGGTGGTTGTAGATCTCGCCGTTGACGGCGACGACCACCGACTGGTCCTCGTTGTAGAGGGGCTGGTCGCCGGAGGCCGGGTCGACGATGGCCAGGCGCTGGTGGGAGAGGTAGCAGTCGCCGCCCACCTGACGGAGGCCGCTCCAGTCGGGCCCACGGTGCTTGAGCCGACGCGACAGCTCCAGCACGCGCGCCCTCCTCTTGATGCTGCTGCTCTTGCCGCCGTAACCGTAACCATGAGACGCCGCCGCCTCGTCGGCGCACCCAAGCACGGCAAGGATCCCGCACATCCTCCTCTCACAGTCTCACTGCACTGCACTGCTGGACTCGACGAGATGATCAGCTAGCTAGCTAGCTTAATAATAAGCCTGTGCTTGTGTTGAGAGCTGAAGCTGAGTGCCCCTGCCTTGCTCTGCTCTGCCGCCTCCATTTTATAGAGCCGAGCCGAGCCGAGCGAGGACAGCCGCCTCTTTCAGTTGAACCCAGAAGAAGAAGATCAAGTCGAAATTGAACCGACGAGCCACACTAGTCTAACAGCTAGAAGAAATCATTCGAAACTTGCCCTGTTTATCTTACTCACGCTTTACATTATTCTTTCATTTGGCCTGGATCATCATCATACGGGTACATATCCGGACCGGAACGTACCATCACACAGGGCGCAACACATGCATGTGGCGCGCTCGAAAACAAAAATGATGATGTGATCCGTGTCAGATGCTGGATGAACTTGCCCTGTTTCTCTGCATCTGTACATGACTGCCTGACTCTCTCTGCCTCGGTATCAATCAAACATCGTCGTGTGAGCCGCAAGTGAAATCCACAGCACATACCACAATGCATGGCCTTGTTTAATTATTTAATTAGTGCGTGAAAAAGTTTTTTACGTGTCATATCAGATATCTTAATACTTATTTAGTCTATTAAAACTAAACTTATAAGAAAACAAATGTTATATATACTCTGAGTGAATAAGGATAATGCACGCCAGTGCTATATGTACTCAATTCATTATATTTTCTAGATTTATTACATTCGCTATGTACTTAAACATACACTATCTCTACATGTATAGTAAAAACAATGTAGTATTTAGAAAAAACGAAAACGTCTTGCACAGATCGATGATTCCAATAGACCGACCCTTTTTTTCGCACATTTCCTATATTTCAGGCGCCTGACCAGTTTTGTCTTTGTCTTTTCATAGGAAAAAAAATTATCATTTGTTTCTTTTGATTTGTGCTAATAAATTTGGACCATTGGATGAAGATCTGAAGGTTGTAGTCGTCGCCTGAAAAGATGCTATATTTCATGCGTCTGAAATATAGCAAATCTCTTTTTTTCGCGGCTGCCTCGGTAAATTAAATGAATGTAGACAGTGGGCAGCTAAAGCATGCATGGATCACCAGCAGGCCACTCGATGCATCTGACAGGCTTTTTGTTGGCGATACACGCGAAGAAAGGAGGAGGTGTCTACGTTCAACGAACTTAATTAAAACTACCGTACCATATATATGATCATCAGATGAGTGAGTGTTTGTGTTTGTGTACCATACAGGCCTTGTTTAGATTTCATCAAACTTTTAACTTTTTTCAATCTCTCTCCGTCACATCACTATCATATCAATATTTAGACGTACGTACTTTTAAATAAGATATTTTAAAATTAACACCGTTATATTTTTTTTTCTAAAACTAACCCTTTTGCCTGCTGGGCGGGTTGGCGCGGCAAAAACCCTCTCGCATCCCTAACAGTTTTGCAAATTTTGTTTCCTAAAATTTGGATTTTGGCAACTCCCAAATTTGGATTTTGGCAACTCCCAAATTAGTACGAAAAAGAAAGAAAAAAATAGCTGATCTCCAATAGTTTCCTATAATTCACTTTAAAAAAAACAAAAATTATGGACCTACCATACTGTTTTTCGCTTCGTGGCGATTTTCATCGCCTAGCAAGTCGCGTCATCTGCTCTGGCGATTGTTTCACGCCGTCGCCAGCTCATCTCCTTCACGCACGTCGCTGTAGTTGGAGATGGGCGTGAAACTGCGGCGACACGCGTGAAGGAGATAAGGGACGGTGTGAAACAACCGCAATAGCAGATTGGAGATGAGCGACGACGTGAAACAACCGCCAGAGCAGATGGCGCGACCTGCTATGGCGTGATGGAAATTGCCACGAAGGGAAAAACAATATGGTGGACCCATAATTTTTTGTTTTTAAAGTGAATTATGGAAAACTATTGGAGATGAGCTCTTTTTTTTCTTTCTTTCCCATACTAATTTGGGATTTGTCAAAATCTAATTTTTAGGAAACAAAATTTGTAAAACTGTTGAGCTAATTTGGGATTTGCCAAAATCTATTTTTTAGGAAACAAAATTTGCAAAACTGTTGAGCTAATTTTGGATTTGCCAAAATCTAATTTTTAGGAAACAAAATTTGCAAAACTGTTGCGATGGGAGGGGGGTTTGCCGCGTCAACCCGCGTGGCGCGCAAATCCACTAGCCGCGTCATCCCGCCTGACGCGGCAAACTGCGTCGTGGGTTTGGCCGCGCCACCATACATGGCGCGGCTAGTGCATTTGCCACGCCAGCGTGTGTGGCATGGCAAAAGGGTTAGTTTTAGAAAAAAAAAATATAACGTTGTTAATTTTAAAATATCTTATTTAAAAGTGTTATTAATAAAAAAATCTCTTGCCCAAATGATTAATGGATACGAGCGCTCCTAAGCAGCGTGGGCTCAAATGATTCTATTCTATGGGCTATGGCAGGGAGGTCCAGTCCACAATATGGACCATGGGCTTCGCCTCAGGCCATCGGCCAGCGTGTATATGTGATTCATATGAAAAATGATAGAAATTGTGATATATATATATATATATATATATATATATATATATATATATATGCGTGATGATTGCACCAGAACTAAAGAATCGGAGTGCCTTCAGAGCTCTCTCTCTATATATCAATTAAAAAAGCTAAGCACGTGGTCAATTAATAATTGGTGACTGAATAATAACATGCTCGTATGTGTTATCCAGCTTGGTATCTTCATACACACACACAAACCTACTACTCTCAGCTGTTGGACGAGTGTTATTTATGCATGCAAAACGCTGTTCGCTCGTACTAGTAGCTATAATCCATTGCGCATGATATGCACCCCAAGCTCTCAGCTCGGCAACCAACTGACTTCGAGCAGCTGCAACCGGCGACGACACAATCATCGATCCAGCGACACTAATGTAAGTGCGTTCAAATCTTTATTTTTTTAGTTAGTTTTTTTATGATATATAAGTAAAGAGAAAAGGTAAACTCACATGACACACATGCATATTGGGTGTTGGGAACTCCCAGTTCAGCTCACATTGAGTATGAGAGTGAGACAGACAGACATATACCCCTGTCCATATATAGCACCTACAGTCTCACGGTAGCTGGAGTATGACTCATAGACAGTGAAACAATCATACTAGTAGACAGCAAACAATTTGTTTACTGTGAATTTGACTGGCGCTGGCGGAGCCCGACACTTGCCCGCTGCCTACAAAACCAATGGCTGAACCAAAAAAAAAACACTCAGTGATGATTGATGCTACAGTAGTTGCCAACAAAAGGAACACTGACAATTGGAACCAACACATAACCCAACGAATAAGGACACGCTTCATTTAGGTGTAGTACAAAATTTGTGCATTTACGTGTCCTTTTTCTGGTTTAGTTGTACGTGCGTTTTACAAGTTTGCATGTCTCCTCCTTTAAATCAAATCTTTGATTACATTACATATCCTCTAAATACTCCACTCTGCACGTCTCTTGTAATTTTTGTTGTTGTTGTTGTTGATCGGTACACGTCTTGTAATAAATGACACGTCGTCGTTCGGCAAATACGACACCTGCGTGCTGGCACTGGCAGCCCGGCGACGCGCGGGCACGCGGCGGTGGCGCCGCCGCGATGGTCAGGACGCTCGTCTCTCTAGTCTCCACTCACGGTCACGGAAGTAGCTGGATGGGCGTCGTCGATGCGGACAGATCGGCCTCCGGCCACCGGGGATGCCGACAGCCGCGCCGGCTATGTAGTACGTACGTACGTAGATCTTGAAATTCGTTGACCTTGGGTAAATAAATGCTTTTAGCAGAGCAGTGAGAGAGTTTGACTATGGCGACCCACCCACTCACCCAACTGACGCCGACAGTTTTTCTTTCTTTTGCCCCCTGCTCTGCCGCTCCTGCAACTACACTCAACTTCCCCCAAATATTTCTAGATTCCCCGTCACATCAATCTTTAGCTACGTGCATGGAACATTAAATGTAGATAAAAATAATAATTGATTGTACTTTTAGTATCTACATGTCGAGACGAATCTTTTAAGCCTAGTTAGTCCATGTTTGGACAAAGTTTGTCAAATAACAACGAAAGTGCTACAGTGCAGATTCCAAATATTCGTCGGAACTAAACAAGCCAGGATCCAAGCCGCCGCGGGAGGCGGGATCGGGGCATCGGGCTGGGCGCGGGGGCTTCACCTTACTCCTTGGGTGCCCGTGCGGCCGTGCCACTGTGCCACCACCACCCACCGCCTCCCCCTTTCGGCCTTTCCCACCAGCAGAGCAGCTCGCCATGTACGGCGAGGACGCGCGCACCATCGCCGAGCTCTCCATCGACGACTACCTCAACCCGGACGCGGACCTCCAAAACGTCTCCGGCCTGGCGCCGCTCGCGCTGCCGCCGCCCGCCTGCGACCTCTCCCGCGGGGGCCGCTGGGTCTTCGACAACGTCTCCGTCCCGGCCTACAGGGAGAAGGACTGCGGCTTCATCACCAAGCAAGCAGGTCAGCTGCCTCGCCAACGGCCGCCCCGACCATCTCTGGCAGTACTGGAGATGGCAGCCCAGCGAGTGCTCCCTCCCCACGTACGTATGCCCTCCTGGCCTCTCTCTTAGACTTAGTCTTTCCCCTCCACCAGATCGATCTCCTCCCACCAATTTGTCTCGCCTCGCCTGAATGCCTGACTGCGCTAACGATTCCGGCCGGCAGGTTCGACGCCCGGAGATTCATGGAGGCGATGCGCGGGAAGCGGCTCATGTTCGTGGGGGACTCGCTGAACCGCAACCAGTGGGAGTCGCTGGTGTGCCTGGTGCAGCCCATCCTGTCCAAGGGCAGGAAGAAGGTCCTCAAGCGGGGATCCTTCAGGACCTTCTACGCCAAGGAGTACCGCGCCACGCTCCAGTTCTACTGGGCGCCGTTCCTCGTCGAGTCCAACTCTGACAACCCAAACTTCCACAGCATCAAGGAGCGGATCATCAGCTCCGAGCGGATCGAGAGCCACGCCAGGAACTGGAAGGACGTTGACTACCTCATCTTCAACACCTACATCTGGTGGATGAACGACGCCGACATCAGAGTCAGGTCAATGGGATCATCTGACGTTCTGGCTTCTGGCTGGAGAAATGCGTACAGTAGCTAGCTTCATTCTCCGTCGGTGGCTTTCTGCGATCAGGGAATGGGATCGTGTTTCTGAGATCTCGCTCTCGCTGGCTGGGTGCATTTTTGCAGGAGACCGAATTCCAAGTATGATATTGGTCTGACAACGACGAGGGTCCCAGAATCGATGCGTATGGCCGGGTGTTCAAGACGTGGTCTGACTGGCTCAATAACAACGAGAAATTTCAATATTTGGGATCCAATTGGTGTGCCTCGCAAGAATTGACATCCAATTCGTCTACCTTTCAAAATATGACACTGGGGATGCGAATTGTTTCAAGGTAAGGGATTTCACCCATTATCTCATCTTTTCCTTTTTCCTGTAATGTTTGTACCTCTTCCTATACATCTAAAGGACCAAACTACCCTTGGCTCATTAGAACACACCTGTGCACCACCGGGTGTTTGGTTCGGCTGTGCCAAACATGGCAGCTACACATGACATGAAAACTGAAACATTTTAAAAGAAAATGTGGCAGCACACAACAATCCAACACACCACATATTCATAAAATTCCAACTGCCATTTCTAAGCAAATCTGACCAACTAGTACGGATAGAAACATACAAGTCTGCTAGTTTTTCATCTACGTGATGTCTAGCTAAATTTAATATTACAAGTCTTCAAATCCAAAAGAAACATCCAGATGAATAGAAGTTTTCCCGGGAACTTAGAACACAAAAGAGGACATAGAATTGTTCTTGGATTGGATTATTCAAACAACATTGTTTCTCCCCTTCCTTGGAGTGAGCTTTTTCTTCAATCCTATCCGACGCTTTGCTGGAGACTTGGTGGGAGTGGTAACAATGTCCAATGTCTCTTCTCCAATTTGACTGAATATATATAGAAAATAGGAGATGAATGGTTCAGTACATGAATAAAGGTTAGCTATACATGCTGAATTGATTAATATTTTTACCTTGCTGTTACAGGTCCAGAATTTGTAGTGAATTGATTTGTCCCTCCTAGCTCCACCATTGTTAGAAGTGATTGGCTAAAAAAGAAATGAAAGGTCATGCTGATTGGTTTTTCATGAAAAATGAAAGTGTACAATCAAGTCTATGTACAACTCATAGAGTTACCTTCTTGTTACAGGTCCAGGAGAAGTATTGATTGCACTTGTCCCTTCTAGTTCTACTATGGTTGATGAGAATTGACTGAAAAATAGAAAAAATAGTTATATTTTGTTATGCAGAATCTCATTTTAATTTAAAACTCATAGACAATGTTATTCTTCGACCTTGCTGTCATAGGATTGGTGTTCCCTGGACTTCCTTGCTCAGCAACCTTCTGCCTTTTGGTAGAGCCTGCAGGCCGGCCAACCTTCCCTTTTGCTCGGCTTTTCCTAGAATTAAAAAATTGTTAATAAATTAAATTATGAATCAAACATGACAGGTAATGATTTTACCTTTTCTTTGCTGTTCCATTCAGCGGGCACTTTGGAGATGTCGATCTATGACCAAGACCTAAACATTTTTTACATTTCACTTGCCACATGCCTTTGCCCCTAGATTTGCTACCCTTGCCTTCAGTGCAGCTAGGAATTCTGAGTTTTCTTTGTCTACCCGGAGGCCTCTTTCCGAGAGGTGGTAACACTTTGAATCCAAGATCCACACGTGCCCATTGGGACTTGTCAGGTAGTGGCCTAATCACACCCCCATAGGCTAGCCTAAAATGGTAGACTGAAAAGTAAGGATGCAAATACTCTTCCATCTTAGGATTTCTACATGTGGTGATCAATGCCAAAGCGTGTGGGCAGGGTTTTCCTGAGACTTGCCACTCTCTGCAGGTGCATATGTGGTTTCTAATATTGACAACATGTCTTATGATCTTCTGTGAATCAGTAACCTCTGTCACCTCAGCTTCCTCCCTTCCACCTTCTTTGATCTTCAGGTGGCCCAACTCCCTACTCAGTGTATATAGTTGGCGAACAACAATTGGAAGCATTATATGGCCTTCAAATTTCTCACCTATTCTTCTCCTTCTTGTATATAGTTCCATAAACTTGGACCTAAGGGTGTCAGCAAGGTCAGCTAAAGGAAGGTCCTTAATATCCTTCACCCAGTTGTTCCAAACCTCAGCCACATTGCTGGTGATATGATCACACTTTATGTGTTCAGAGAATTTGCTCCTCATCCACTTTAACTTGTGATTGGTTTTCAACCATGGCTCGACATTTTTATTTGCTGCATACATCTTGTTCATGAGATACTCATGGTAATCCGGTTGGGAAGTTCTAGCTGCAGGATACATTCTCCCAAAAACAGGCCCTTGAAAACGCTTGCTGAAATTCTTCATCAGATGGACAAAACATTCTCTATGTTCAGCCCAAGGGTAAACTGTCCTTATTGCATTCTCTAGGCCCTTGCAAGCATCTGAAATTATAGCTAGGTGAGGTGGATTACCAATCGCCTTTTGCAGCTGTTGCATAAACCAAGTCCAGTTATCAGTAGTCTCACCATCAAAAAATCCAAATGCAACCGGAAACATCCAATTGTGTCCATCTAGTGATGTAGCTGAAGGTAGGTGGCCATTCCATCTACCATTGAGAGCTGTAGAGTCTATACTCAAAAATGGCCTACAACCATTTAGGAAACCATCAATACTAGGTTTCAAGCAGCAAAAAAATCTGTGAAAATATACACCATCTTCCTGATTGATTACATCTATCTCTACAACACTTCCTGGCATTCTGAGCTCAATCTCTGCCTTGAAGTTGAACAAATATCCAAAACTTTCATCCCATGTACCATAAATTTGATTTCCTGCCACCTCATGACCAAGATGCACAGTTGAGTACCCAATTTTCACATTATATTTGTCCTCTAACTCCTCTTGTAGTTCCTTTGTCCCCATGTTAGGCTTCTTCTTTAAAAAAGGAATTGCCTTCTCTGCTACCCATTTGTATGATGTCATCTTTGTCTTCACTTTACCAGTAGATGGACAAAAATGATCTTCTTTGTTCACTGTAATCTGTATAATTAAAATAGACATAAGTAAACATATGGAGTATGAATAAACATTACATTATGTAAGTATACTGCATATGAACACAAGTTAGAACAAATATTAGTACCCTGACTTGCTGATTATCACGCATCAACCTTGCTACAATAGACCATGGACAGTTATCAGCTTTGCAGTATCCTCTGAACACACTTTTACAAGATTTCTCTGTTCCAAGTTCAAACTGTTTCTTAATAGCATGATGTCTCACTGCAGCTCTGAATTCAGGCATATTAGCATAAATAGTTCCCTCTTCCATAGGAGGGTTTTCTCTGTCATAAAGGACTGAGTCCTCACCAGGTACATGATCATCAACCAACAACTCATCAACAGGTTCAAGATCCATTTGCTTTCCCTTTTCAGCAGCCGCTGCCCTAGCTTGCTCAGCTCTCTCATCCTCTGCTCTAAGTCCAAGAAACTCATACATTGTGTCCTCATCAATCACAGGCAAAGGTACACCAATCTGATCAGCAGTTAAAGGACTAATCTCCAGACTATCCCAATCAATTTCTGTGGGTTTGTCCACAACACTGACAACCAAAATCATCTTCCTTTCATTTATTTTTTCAGCGAAAGCAAGTGACAGATCTGCATCATTCAATATTTTTCTTTCTCCAACTCCATTCATGTCAAATTTGGATACTATCAGATGTTGCCCGCTACCCCAGCTTATCCTAGCTGCCAAATCCTTTTCTAGCTTGTCTAAAGTATAACATTGACAGTCTACAGTCCATTCATCATAATTTTGTGGCACATCAACAGAGCAACCATCATTGAGTTTTGCAGTAAACTCAGAAATATGAACACACAGTCTATATGCAGCATCCACATTGATTCTACCGTGTACCAACAAAACAAATAAAAGAGACACATGATAAGCTTGTGCCCCCAAGTTCTATGAACTGTGAAATAGAGACCAAACTGAAAAAAGATGGATGATTGTGGCTTACTCTGGAGGGATCTCAAAGGGAATCATGGTGTCATCCACTGGAGAGCGGCCGAGCTTCTTCTTGGGTTCTTCTTGGGATCCACCTGAAACCCTAGCCGTCGCTGTGCTTGCCTGATGCAGCTTGAGGGCGCAGGATGAGACCGTGAGGAGATAGAAGATGGTTAGGAAAGGAAGGGGTAGAGCGGAAGAGGGGCGGAGAGAGCTGGCGACGGCGTGCCGGCGGTGGCGTAGGAGCGGCGGACGGGAGGGGAGCGGGCGGGCGCACGGGTGCGCTCCTCTGCGAGAAACTGAAGCCGGGACTGAAGGGGAACAAAAGGTGAAGGGTAGTTTGGTCCTTTTAGGTCACCTGATTAGATTAAAAGATTTAAAGAGAATAAAAAATAAGAGAAAATACTTGAAATCCCTTACCTTGAAACAATTCGCATCCCCAGTGTCATATTTTGAAAGGTAGACGAATTGAATGTCATATGTTGTCAGGCAGCCGAATTGGATCCCAAATATTGAAATTTCTCAATAACAACATCGATCCTCCACGCACGTCCGTCTTCTTCATGACGATTTCTCCTCCTCACCTCAGGTAACCGAACCGAAAGCTGCTGCATTTATGTTTCCTTTTTTTTTCTCCCCTTGTGTATGGTACTACAGGTAATGGTGGTTCGCTGTGGACTTTGATTGATTAGTTCCTTTAGGAAGGAGTAGTGATCTGCAATGCAACCTTGAATTTTGTGGACCACTGTCGCTTCACTTGGACTGGACGCCATACATAAGCTTTGATTATTCAAGTGGTTTGTTAAAGCCCAGATTGCCTTGTAGAGAAGCAAGCAGGGAACACTCAAATTGTCATTGTCCACTCAACCAAACTATATGGTCAATCAGTCTATGAATACAACCCAACTGTTAGGCTGGTTCATGGCCCACAAGGAAAATGATGGCCTAACTTATGGGTCTGATAGTTAACATTCTTGCATGGATACAAAATCCAAATTTATTAGTCCAATTCCTCTGGAGTTCACTCAGTACTCACTAGTAGATATTGGTTGGATATTTCTCGGAATTGTCGTATTTGCATTATGCAATAAAAAAAAGGAGGGTACTGTAGACTTGGTACCATGGTAAAAAGATGATACTAATCTTTAGTTTAAAGTTTTGAGTGTTTGCAAAATTAAAGATGATTAGATCAAATAAATTTTGAAATCTCACTGCGTTTCAGGCGGTGCGATTCACATGGTATATGAAAATTTTGAGGTAAGAAGCATCTGTAGACTAAAGTACACCAAAACTGGCACTTGGGGATGGTGGGGAGACTTTTTTTTTTATAATCTCACCAAACTTCTATGTGGGCCTGGTTCACAATTAGCAAGGCAAAAGGCACCATTTGGTACAACAGCAAAAAGAATAATGTTTCACATGTGTGTGGTGCGGATTAGCTGAGATTTCTGTGCCATTTTTTTGCATTACAAGCAACCTGAAAACTGGGATTTGACCTGTAAACAACCTCTAGAGAGAGAAAAGGAGCCCCACTGTTCTGGAATTTGCTTCTGTATTTGCCCTGATTCCTGACAGAGATTTGTATGACTCTTTGAGTACTGATGATGATATGTGTGTGTTGGAGGAGGAGGGGGTGTTAACGGTTGAGAAATATCTATATGGAGATAAACCTGTTAAAATTTAGTTTCTATAACTGTAGTACATGATATCTTGATTTGCCATTTAGAGCAAGTATAATAAGTCATACTCAGCAGGCTGTAAGGTAATCCACGTCATCAAGATCCTATGTAGCAGAGAGAGAAGTGAAGAAAGAGAATGAAGCGGGCGCTTGCCTTACCGCCCGGCGCAGCGCAATTAACGAGTGAAATAGCTCGCATGCAGCCTGCATGCAGCCGTCTGCGGGCGAGAAGGCTACTCTTCCTTGCCTGCCAGCCTACTATTATTAAATGTTTATATTTCTTTTACAGCCGACCTCTTAGCCTGTCTAGTATACGCGCCGGCTCATACTCTCGCACGCAGCCTGCTTGCAGCCCCCAGTTGACGTTTCTATTAGCCTTGCTCTTATAACGTCATGCCACAATATCTATTAAAAGTCATATTCTACTTCTAAGAAAGAAGGGCCTTATTATTCAGTTAAAGCAATTGGGCAGCTGATGTCATTGTATATTTGTATGTTGAACTTGTGATGATGGAGTATTTGAAATTAGGTTGATATGAACCACGCTCCTACAAAATTCTACTTCATGCTCATTGTAAATGGTAGTAATATTAGTCCATAGATAGCATGCACACCTCAGAAACAGAACACTATTTTTCTGCAATACAAATGAATGTCTAAAATTGATACTATAGGTAATAGCAAAGTTGAAGGGACGTTCTTCTCTTTGTTTTTATGATTGGCCTAAAAATTCATCATCATTCACATCAATATTTTGATTTTCAGCTTCTTCTTAATAAATCTATGAAATCAATTAGCAACGCCCAAGTGAAATTCCATTGTAAACTAAGCAATTATATGACAAAAGAAGTTTACTTGGACTTTTTGTGTTACCGCTATTCCACTGTTGGAATTGAAGTAAATCTGAGATGACCTAGCCTTATTTTAGACTAATGCTATCCCAATCAATGTGGTATTTTTGAAGTTTGTAAAAAACATAATTCTGTTCATGCACGATGAATGGCTTATTTAAATAGCATAGTTGTGCTCTGTTATTCATGGTAAATAAATTTAGTTGGCAAGCGCTATGTGCTATCATCAGATTTAGAGTCTTGTGCATTGTTAGACACAACTAACTAATTATTATAGTGTCTCCGGAGCAGATCAGCAGAGTAAAATATAGCATTATGTTAGTCTTGAGTGTCTCATAAGATAGCCAGTATGAGTGTCGGTGTCTATAAAACTAATGTTTCATAGAAAGCTTAACACATGCTTCCACATGGGCATGTCCTGGACAGCCTAAGAGAAAGCAGGCACCATTTGCTGCAAGTTGTACTTTGAATTTGTTTTCACACCTTATAGGACCATATATTTGCAAATTAGTTTTTCCTTTGGCGCTGAATCCTATTTCTTTCTTCAGGTGTCCGGTTGACTTTATTTTGATGTGACCGTGTATCAATTGAAAAGGAAAAGGAATAAAATTCAGGGCAATTGTGATTAGATGATGTCAGCATAAAACCAACTTCATAATTTCTGTTGCTTTGGGCTGCGAATTAGCACCATATTCCACTTGTTTATTTATATATGTTCTGGACTGCTGGTCTTGCTAAAACTTGCTTCCTTTGTATGAAAACAGCCCACGGAATTGGGGAAACCCAGAGGGGATCAAATGTGTGAAGGAGACGCTTCCGTATCAGAACTACAGCCAACCCCTGGATCTTTACCACGACATGCGGTTGTATGACCTAGTGGTCAATGTCGCCAGCTCCATGGAGAAGGTCCCGGTGTGGGTGATCGATATCACCAAGATGTCAGATTACCGGAAGGATGCCCACACGTCCCTGTACACCATTCGGCAAGGGAAGCTGCTGACGCCAAAGCAGAAGGCAGACCCAGATAAGTTCGCAGACTGCATCCACTGGTGCCTTCCCGGCGTGCCAGACGTGTGGAACCAAATACTCTACACGAGGATTCTTTCGAAATCCTCATCATGGCATTCTAATTTTAGCGCCCCTCCATCCCAGTCCCTGTCTATTCCTCCCCAATGAGAATCAGAAGCGGGGGGTGTTGGTTTTTGTTGGAGAATGTAGGATTATTCATTTTCTTTCTTTCTTTTTGAGTAGATTGAGTAAAGGTTAGAGCAAAAAGGGAAATGGGTGTGCTGATTACTGATGGTATAGCATGTAAGATGGTTCAGCTGAAGTGTAAATTAGTTGTGAGTTAGCCAACTGAGGAAACAGCGATCTAAAACAAAGTGCACCCTGGATATAATATACATACATATATACTACTAGTTCACGGACAGAATTACCTATATATAGACACCTTTTTCCTGCTGGATGTATAAAAAAATGTGTCTATTTTTTATTCTATTTTGAAGTGCCTATTGCTTCTTAATGCTTAGGAAAATAACATGGGGATAAAAAACAGAGGTTCTCTCTTCTCTATTCGTTACCTGGGCGCCTTATGTGTGTCAGTAATGTACAGTATATAGGACACGAGGAAGATCATTTCCATGACAGAAGTGTATCTTCTTTTTCAGACCCATTTGATTTCAGCATTCCCTGTAGACTTTTCATCTAAGGGTCTGTTTGATTTCCATTTACTGAAGTTTAGAGACTAAAGGTATCTACTAAATTTTAGTGGTCCCTGTTTGGTTACTCCTACTAAAAATGACTAAACATTATTAAAGAGGACGAACAAAAACATATATGATCTTGGCTGCTGCTCAAAGCAACTAAAAGTAACAGTTGGGCAGAGATATCCCTGTAAAACTATGGATTTAGTTCCTTTTAGCTGGTTTAAAACTACTAAAGCCACTAAATTTTAGTGAACTTGGTTTAAAACTACTAAAGCCACTAAATTTTAGTGAACTTTTTAGTCTCTTTTAGTGAGAGATGTTTGACATTTTAGCTACTAAAAGTGACTAGAGGGAGCCAAACAGGCCCTAAGCTATCTCTAAGTTGTCCCATTGAGATGCTGTGCACGAAAACTTCCGTGGATGATTTGATTTCCTTTATTTTCAATTTTCTGTTGCAACAGCCAACAAGGAGCTGTAAAAATCAGACTAAAGTGTTCTTTCCTTGAAAAATGATGAAAACTGTTGTGATGCTACGCGACTAAAAGGCCTCCATTTGTTCTTCGTCCTTATGCAACCCTTGTTCATCCGTGGGTTAAAAGCCCAATTCAGGCCAAGAGCCCAACTGGCCACAACAGTTTTCTTTATATAGCCTCAGCACTTTGGTGGTTGTAGCCTCGTAGTCTTGTAGTACCAACTGGCGTCGGCTCGCGAAAGGACCTGTGATCCAGTGGTAGGACAGTCTAGTGGAACACTATCCACCAACGTTCAAACCTTGGTGCCGCACCTTTATCTGAATTTTTTCTAGAATTTTGCAGGTACACGCACGCATGCGCGCTCGGTGGTACTGCGCGTTTCCCGCGCACTGGAGGCGGCGAGCTTCCCAATCTCTCTTGTGTACGGACGCGCACGTGAGTGTGGAGTGCGTGAGTTGTGTGCGTCCAAATTATACCTAATAAAAAAAACTGGTCTCGGCTCCTCTTTTCTTAGTATTTTTTTCTGAATACACCCTTGTTGCTTTAAGTATTTCAGAACCACCCTAACAATTGTTTCTAAACAACTTAGGATCCAACCTTTTTTGAAGAAAAAATAATTATCATCATATAATAATGTTCTGCGTTAAAGGGAAAACATCTACGTACAAAATAATATAATCTAGTCGATTCTTTTATTAACTATATGGAATTAGACCATAGTCCTATCTCTAAAAATGATAGAGAGTATCTGACATGGTCTGTATAAAAAGAAAGTATATTGATATACACATGTGACCTACGCAAAGTGGACAATTTATACAGTGGCAGGAGCTCGAACAATATCTTAAGAGGAACTATCAGTAAATTAGGGGGGCATTAATGAAGCGGGAATCAGGAGCTTGAACAATATCTTAAGAGGAGATATCAGTAAATTAGGGGGGGCATTAATGAAGCGGGAATCAAAATTAGCCATGAATTACTGTTGCTTGTTAAGAAAAATGAAAATCCTAGAGGTGGCCAGGTTGGCATGGCCTAATCCTCTGCCCCTGGGTTTCCAATAACATTGAAGTATGTAAAAATGTAAACAAAAAATATCTATCTATGTATAATTGAACATAAGTACATAAGTCCTTTCATTCGGACAATGTTTATAGATTATAGATTGAACTAATGATGACATCATGAGCTATTGGTAGGTTGGTAATGATATAGTCCCCTAATAGTGAAATAATAGGTGGTCTATAGATATTTATTCATCCTTAGTCGTGATATATGGGTTATAAGGTTATTTACTAAGAAAAAATAGAATAAAATTAATATTCGTGTTAGCTATCAATGCCATGTTATGTGGTTTGGTTATGTCATATATTCCGTAGTGTGAAAACAAGTCATCGGATCTAAGATAAAAGATTGAGCAAGATATTTATTTGTGATATTGTAGAACACTTTTTATCTCTCCTAAGCGTATTGCTTTTATCCACTTCTTTTAGGTTGAAGCGAAGGAAAACAACAAGACAAAATTCCAATTCAACATTTTAGCATGGTGCAGAAAATGCTGGAGTTGATGCACTGTAGCATTGTGTAAAAAAAAGGATTACACGGCCGAAGTAAAGGCTTAAGACATCATCTTTGGGCAAAAGCATATAGTCATTATAGTTACTTTAAAGCTTCGTAGCGCTCCATAACAGTTTGGGAGTCTTGGTGTTCTCGTCACCATCTAAGGGCATGTACAACCCACAAACAGGTGATCGTCTGTAAAAACCTCGAATCTAGTGTACAGTCACCTAAAAAGACACGTCGTACAACCCACAGACAGATGATCGTCTGCAAGTTGTTTAATGCATTATATGTTGTCAAAATCAATTATGAATAGCATTTTGTATACCTTTGTGTTGCTATTCAGTAGATGCTAAATCAGCACATTACCAAACACTGTGATCAGGTGGCCATGGTAGTGTAGCCATGGTAGTGGCAACACCAGATACACCGCAAGGTGCAAAACCAGAAGTAGAAGTATTGAGAGCTCGGGCTCAATCCAAGCAGAGGCTCGCCTGAGCTTGAAATCCTCATCACCCACTCCCTCCAAGTCCGCGTCCCTGCGTCGACGCCTGTACTTGACGGTGACACAGAGGATGTGCAGGAAGCACTGGAGCACGTAGCACGCGATCCAGATGCGGAGCGGCACGGTGGGGCTCTTGCCCATCGACGCGGCGAGGACGGTCGCGGCAACAGCGACAAAGGCGAGGTTCCAGAGCATGTCGAGCACGATGACGGGCTTGGAGTAGGCCCAGTCGGTCTGGCGCTCCTCGAGGTGCTCGGCGGCCGTCTCCCGCACCGCCACAGAGGGCTCCCTCATCATGCATCGGCTCCCCGGGCGGCGGATGAACCGCGCCGCGCCGCAGAGGCTCGTGAGCCGCCCTAGCGGGCCGTCGGAGGAGCCGGATGCCGAGGAGGTCGGCGAGGAGATGAGCGGCGTGGACGGGGAAGGCAGGTCCCCGCCGAAGGAGCGGCGCGGAGAGGTCGACGCCATGGCGGGAGCCAATCAGCCAAACCCTAAGGGAAAGTGACGAACTGAGCACCTGTGAGCGAGATATGTCGGGCGGAAATGATTTGGCGCGAAAACTTCCCGTGCGGCTCGTCGCTGCTCCCGCGAGATCCGGGTGCGCCGTCGCCTCTAGACGACGAGGTCATACAACAGAGCCTTGGTCGTTTCTTCCGCCTGGGAGCACGAGACAAGCCCGTCGCCTCGCGAGCCGATGAGGCGCTCGTCTCTCCGCTACACCGTTTTTTTTTGCAAAATCGCCATCAAAGAGATGGGAAAGAGACGCTCGTTGTACGTGCCCTAATGTCTAAATCACTTTTAAGGTTTCGTTTGGGAGAGCTCTACTCACTGACTCTTAAACTCTGCTCCTTGATTCTCTAGGAATAATTTCATAGGATTCCTAGAAAGGAGTAGGGTGGAGAGCCGATGGAAATTGATTCTCGACCGATCCTCGCTATAATAAAAGTATATAATAGTGAGCAGGGTGTAGCAATTTTTTTAGCTCTCAACTTTTAGTGTCAATGAAGGGTGAAGCAGGTCTTTTAGCTCTCAATTTTTAGTGTAAATGGAGAACTGATTATTACCTCCTGATCCCACCTGAATCAGCTGATGTTTTAAGCATTTGACTAGCTGAGAGTGATTTTATTTGAAAAGGCTAAAATTGAGGCTCTCCCAAATAGCCCATAAATAATGGCTTCACGAAGTGGGAGTAGCTTGGAGAAGTAACACATGATTGTTTTGACAAAAAAAAAAACAAAAACTCTCGTGAAAACACATTGTGACAAAAAAAACTAATATGGTGATAGATCTGAACCATAACCGGTCTCTAATGGAGAGAGAGAAAAAAAACAAATAGAAGTTAGCAAAAATTGCACCATTGCATAAGAAAAATCACTTTTCTTTCATAACTACGTGGCACTTTATTTCAACACAAACATTTTAATTTAGCTTCCATGGCCTTGCCTTCATTATGCATGAGAAAAAATGCACTAGAATTTAGTGGCTCTATGATTTAGTTTTCTCCACTGCCTCTCTCTTGGATAGAGAACCGTGTGATGAATGGGCCCAAATGACATTGTATCCTTACCTATATCCTAAGTGAAGATGACTTTGTTGAAATGTTGCCAATATTGTGAATTAGCGATAGCAGTTAAGAAATGATACAAATATATAATTTAGTACAAGTACACATATGTCTTGAAGTGCTGCTTATAGTTTGTTTTGACTTTTTTTCATGGAGTTTTGGCTTTTATTATCATAACCTCTCAATTTTTATGCCCATAAGCTACACCTTGTTCAAAAAAAAAAATAAAATCAAAAGTCATTATAACCAAGTGAATATTTTGATACCTTTATACAAGAAGAACACTCTCTTTACATTCTTGTTTTTTTTTCTCTTTTTCTCTAGTCCATAACAAGCTCCTTGAACATGATCTCATCTCTTATGACCAACTAACTACACACGATTCAAACATGACTCAACTTTTAACATAACTTCAAAATAGTAAGGCTAGGAGCTAATCACGTCTTATAAATCACAACTTTAAAGATTTGATTTGAAAGCCATACTACCAAACTAGCAAACTCGACCTTGATGGTGAAGGAAGAAGGTCACTCCCTTGATTAGAGGAGCCACGTCACCTTGGTAGCGAAGGAAGATGGCATTGTTGAGAGTATAAAATGACAATGACACGAAGAAATTAGAGGAATAATAGAGGGGTAAGGAGCTAAATAATCATATCATGTCCACATGGGACGCCCACTAAACTAAATTCCCCCGGCGTCTCGTGCTCTCTCCTTTTCCCCTGCTGGTTCCGTCGCGTCCCCCCTCCCCGTCCTCAGATCAGATCTCTCCATCTCCTTCTCCCCCGAGCGGAGGCACCGCGCGTCGCCGCCTCCGCTTCCCTCCTCCTCCCCATCCCCGGGAGAGATCTCGGCACCGCCGCCCGTCGCCATGGCGGCGGCCAACGCCCCCATCGCCATGCGCGAGGCGCTCACGGTAACGCCACCCTCCCCCCTCTCCTCTCCTCTCCTGCAGATCTCCATCCACTGATCCACTCACTGATCATTCGTCGCTTTGCTTGTCCTCCGCAGCTCACCAGCCTGGGCATCGCGCCGCAGTTCGTCACCTTCACCCACGTCACCATGGAGTCGGAGAAGTACATCTGCGTGCGCGAGACCTCCCCGCAGAACAGCGTCGTCATCGTCGACATGGCCATGCCCATGCAGCCGCTCCGCCGCCCCATCACCGCCGACTCCGCGCTCATGAACCCCAACACCAGGATCCTCGCCCTCAAAGGTCCGGACTTGCCGCCTCTACCTACCTACCGCCCGCACCTCCTAGATCTAGCCCATTCGGTTCACTCACTCCGCCGCGCGGGATCTCATTCTCATCATGCCATGCCTAGCTGCCGCCCACACGGGATTGCGCACATCCTGGTCGAAGTCCTCGTTGAATAGTCACCTCTCTAGAATCGGCCAGCGATCTATGCTTCTAGTTCGGTAGCAAGGCATCCGAATCTGAATTTTGCAGTAGCTAGTGCGGTCAAGTCTTTGCTTGAGATCTCTACCAAAACTGCTTACACATCTTGTGCAAAACATGTCTACCTCTCTGTTTGCCTCATCTTGTGCAAGTCATGCAGAATGAACATGGCTCTTCAAACATTATTATGCTGGAGTGCTATAACTCTACCTTGCTGTATCTGTAATAATTCATATAATTGTCAGTTTATCTATCACTGCAACGAGTCTAAGTCCACTTCAGTTCAACATAGTATACAAGCGTCACGATTCTAACAGATACTCATGTCTATCTGAGGCATCAGTGTTGCTGCTCACATTTTGGATTTACAACTTTCTACCTGTTTATTTACTCGGCATTCTTGCTTAACTTATGTTCGGGTGCACATTTTGTTGAGTAAAGTTATTACTTGTCAGCATTGCCATTGGCTGGGGTATTTTACTATGGTCTGGGCATGGATTTAGCTCACTCACTTCAATCTTTTTTACATAACATGCTTCGTTACCATCTTCACATTGATGCTAAGTTGTTAACCACCTTCAGTTGCAAATCAAATAACTGGTTCAGACTTTGAGTATCCCGCTATATATATTTTTTACCATGCAGTTTGAGTACAATAATTGGAATGATGGTAAATGTCTGCTGAAATTTTGCAGCCCAAATACCTGGAACAACACAGGATCACCTTCAAATATTTAACATTGAGGCTAAGACCAAGATCAAGTCTCACCAGATGCCCGAGCAGGTACAAGACACTTTCCGATATTGTTCCATCTTGACATTTGTTCCCTAGCCGTTAATGAGATGTACTTGAGGTAACGTGTTCCATATATTTACTTTTCAACTGCAGGTTGTATTTTGGAAATGGATCACTCCCAAATTGTTGGGTTTAGTGACACAAACATCTGTTTACCATTGGTCGATTGAAGGTGATTCCGAGCCCACCAAGATGTTTGATAGGACAGGTAACTTGGCAAACAATCAGATCATCAACTATCGGTGTGACCCAGCGGAGAAGTGGCTTGTGCTTATTGGAATCGCTCCTGGTGCCCCAGAGGTATAATCTTACAGAATTTTGTTGCTAGTTACACTATTCTTGGTTATAGACAGATCACGTGTCAAATGAGTGTTGATTAACAAATATTGCTGTTGCCCCCCTTCCTGCTGAATTTGTTCCAAATTCCAATCCTATTATTATTCAAGAACATTCTCTGTAAAACTTTGAACATTAACACTTAACAGAGAGCAGGTTTTGTAGGTAGTAATTAGTTATTACATAATACTTTGTTGTACATGCTTCTTATATTTTGTGCCCTCCTTTTCACGCAACCAGAGGCCACAGCTGGTGAAGGGAAATATGCAACTTTTTTCTGTTGATCAACAGCGTAGCCAGGCACTTGAAGCCCATGCAGCATCTTTTGCAATATTTAAGGTACCGTTTCATGTGATGCTTATTTTCATATATTCTTGTATTTAGTAACATATACCAACCTTTCTTTATCTAATCTGTCCAGGTCGTTGGTAATGAGAACCCATCAACCCTTATTTGTTTCGCCTCAAAGACAACTAATGCTGGACAGATCACTTCAAAGTTGCATGTTATTGAACTGGGCGCCCAGCCAGGTGTGTATTAAAAAGTCCTCATGTTGATTTTGTTTTCATTCTTCTTAGCGCTATGTTTCAAACATCTTGTGCAGCACTGCTTACTTTGCTTGGGCTTCATTTTTGTTTTGAAAGACATTTCAGCACGCTGGTACCATTGTTCTTACTGGTCGTTTGGTTGTAGGGAAACCTGGCTTTTCAAAGAAACAAGCCGACCTCTTCTTCCCACCAGATTTCCAGGATGATTTTCCTGTAGCTATGCAGGTGAGCATCTTAGGGACAAAAATGTGCACTTCGGTGGGGGAAATGTGCACTTGTTAGAGCATTGTGTGTTGGATGTAATATGTTTTTATTTCATTTTTTTCTGCAGGTTTCACAAAAGTATGGGCTTATCTATGTGATTACAAAGCTTGGTCTTTTGTTTGTATATGACTTGGAAACTGCCGCAGCAGTTTACAGAAATAGAATCAGTCCAGATCCTATATTCTTGACAGCAGAATCTTCCTCTACTGGTGGATTTTATGCCATCAACAGAAGAGGGCAGGTTTTACATGCCACAGTTAATGATGCAACTGTCGTGCCTTTTGTCAGCGGTCAGGTATGATCTTTTACACTTCTAGACTTCTGGGTTTACTTTCCTGATGATGTGTTAATAACTTTTTGAAACACAATTCTGGTATGCAGTTGAACAACCTTGAGCTTGCTGTTAATCTTGCCAAGAGAGCTAATCTTCCTGGTGCAGAGAACTTGGTAAGCTCCGTTACGAAGATGACTTGTATGGATGCATATGTTGGCTGTGTTGATGCTTAATTATTCGCCTAGTTTTTCTTGTACTACTTTTGGTCTGTGTCTCCTGTGAACTACAGTACTGTCCTTTTATATCACTGAACTACGTGACCCTAATTTTCTTGAGAGATCAGGAGGGACAAGCCCAATTGATTGGTGTATGATAGTTATGTGACGCAAAGCAAAAACGACTAAAACCAATATGATTAAGAAAGGAGTCCAGCCAATCTCCAGAAGCTAATTTATTTGAATGACATCGTGTAAAATTGTATGATTGATCAGTTTTGACTTTTTTTCACAGCTTTTCAGTCCCAGATTTGTTTATAGTTTGAAACACCACATACTTTGGCTGATATGGCACTGTGTTTCACCTAGAGATTGTTATATTAGGGGGTTTTCTGTCAATGACACTGCTGCAGGAGCGCTTATGGTTTACTCCACTTTAGTGGTACCCAAGAACTATTCACATGTACACACCCAGGGATATAAAAATGCACCCACAATTGACTTCTTTTTTCCCTTGTAAACAGCCTCCAAAATAGTTTTTTTTTGATAATATCCTCCAAAATAGTTGGGAGTTTCAAAATCATGTGCTAAGTGTTCATGATCTCTTAACACAAACTACTTTTCATACATAAACCATTTTTCATTGTCAAACTGCTTCCACTATTTTCGTTGCAGTCGTGCAAGTAATGATGCTTTTTTTATACTATCTGTTGAAGTTACAGACTATGAAGCTTATATGCGCAGTTAAGCTTATATGCATTATTATTGAAGGGGATTTCATGAAATTCTGAATTGTATTGCAGGTTGTGCAAAGGTTCCAGGAACTGTTTGCGCAAACAAAATACAAGGAAGCAGCTGAGTTGGCTGCAGAGTCTCCACAGGGCCTCTTGAGGACACCTGAGACTGTTGCAAAATTCCAGGTGAGTTTCTGGTACTTAAACATATGAAGTTATCGAGGTTCATGGACTTCCTTTAAATGTTCCCCCTTTACCTTGATAATATCATGGTTTTAGTTTTGTGTATTGCGGAAGAGAAACCTTTGGTGGTTACTGGTTATTTCTCAGTTTAATACTTTTAATAGATTCAGATGATAAGTACTACAGTTAGTTTTCTCACATGTACTCCTGCTATCATGACTCATGTACATTGAATCAACTGTCATTCTATAGGCTCCTTTGTTTAACTGAATTATTTTATGTTTATTAAAATTGCAGAGTGTCCCTGTGCAAGCTGGGCAAACACCCCCACTCTTGCAGTACTTTGGCACATTGCTAACTCGAGGGAAGCTCAATGCTTTCGAGTCTCTTGAGCTATCTCGACTTGTTGTCAATCAGAACAAAAAGAATCTTCTGGAAAATTGGTTGGCTGAAGACAAGCTGGAGTGCAGTGAGGAACTAGGAGATCTTGTCAAGGTAAGATGGGTCCTATGCTGTGTCTATTGATTTTAATGTTCTATGCCAAACTACGTTCATTTGTCTTGGTTGTCGCTAATCTGTACCCTTTGATGTAGACCGTGGACAATGATCTTGCACTGAAAATATACATAAAGGCCAGGGCAACCCCTAAAGTTGTTGCTGCTTTTGCTGAAAGGAGGGAATTTGATAAGATTCTTATATATTCAAAGCAGGTACATTTGTTTTGGTTTTGTATTTTTGTTAAAGTCCTTTTTAGTTATACCTGAGTTAGCTTTGAAATGTACTATTGACATTGAACTTTTATTTTCCAGGTTGGATATACCCCAGATTATCTCTTCCTCCTGCAGACCATTTTGCGTACGGATCCACAGGTAATTGGTTGTTTAAGCAAATTTGGGCTTCATATAAGGCATTTTATTTGGTTGGTACAAGTTTCTTTTATCTTAGAAATCCTTGCTTCATTGTCAATTTTATCTTCTGGACCAGGGAGCTGTCAACTTTGCACTGATGATGTCACAAATGGAGGGGGGCTGTCCAGTAGATTATAACACTATAACTGATCTCTTCCTTCAGGTATCTTTTGTATTACTATTATTATATAAATTATTGGCTGTCTAGCTACTCTCCATATGGTCTTTTTGGTCTTTACAATGTAATTTGGTTTCATGCTTTCGCTTACATCCTTCTGTTAACAGAGAAACATGATACGGGAGGCAACGGCTTTTCTGCTGGATGTTCTGAAGCCAAACTTGCCAGAACATGCTTTTCTTCAAACCAAGGTTAGTATTTGTTTGTTCATTTCAATATGAACATGTGCCTTAGACCTGCTTCCTGTTTAGTTACTCAATGGCCTCTGCTGGATTGCGGTATAGGTTTTGGAGATCAACTTAGTGACTTACCCAAATGTTGCGGATGCCATTCTTGCTAATGGCATGTTCAGTCATTATGACCGCCCTCGTATTGCTCAGCTGTGTGAAAAGGCTGGATTGTACTTGCGTGCCCTCCAGGTCGGTAACCTGTGCATTGTTTTGGCTGATCTCCTCTTTGCATCTGTTAAACTAATATCATATTTTCTGTTGCAGCATTATTCAGAGTTGCCCGACATCAAGCGTGTCATTGTAAATACCCATGCCATCGAGCCCCAGGTTTGTAGTCTTCAGTTACGTTCTTGAAATGCATCTGTCATTTCTTGTCTATTAACAACTTCTTTGCACAGGCACTTGTTGAGTTCTTTGGCACCCTTTCAAGGGAGTGGGCACTAGAGTGCATGAAGGACCTTCTACTGGTCAATCTGAGGGGGAATCTTCAAATTGTTGTGCAGGTGTTCCTTCAACATTTTTATTCCATCCATTTTCTTCTTTTTTCTTGTCCAGATCTATAACTTTTCTCCAACCTGTGGCACATTTGTAGGCTGCGAAAGAATACTCTGAACAGCTAGGAGTTGATGCTTGCATAAAATTATTTGAACAATTCAAATCTTATGAGGGCCTCTACTTTTTCTTGGGATCCTATTTGAGCTCCAGGTAGTCTGATGTTGATATTTTCTTAATGTGCCATACCTCAATATCAAATTTCTTAATGTGGCATGCATTGATATTTATTTTCTCCACATCCAATAGTGAGGATCCAGATATCCATTTCAAATACATAGAAGCAGCTGCAAGAACTGGACAGATCAAAGAAGTTGAACGTGTAACCAGGGAGTCTAATTTCTATGATGCTGAGAAGACGAAGAACTTTTTGATGGAAGCAAAGCTACCTGATGCCCGTCCGCTGATTAATGTTTGTGATCGCTTTGGGTTTGTTCCAGATCTGACTCACTATCTATATACAAACAATATGCTCCGGTATATTGAGGGCTATGTACAAAAAGTATGTACGACTTTGAACTCACTGTTATTTTGGGCTCATTCTTCATCTGGCATGTCGAGCTTGTGTTTGATTGTTTCTTTTTATCTTTTATATGTAGGTGAATCCTGGCAATGCCCCCTTGGTAGTTGGGCAACTTCTGGATGATGAATGCCCTGAAGATTTCATCAAGGGTTTGATTCTCTCTGTTCGTTCTCTCCTTCCTGTTGAGCCACTAGTTGATGAATGCGAGAAGAGGTTTGAATTCTTTGTTCCTCTAGCCTGCAAAGTGACAAGTTTCACATTCCTTTTTTGAGTAGACCACACCTGTTTGAATGTGAATCAGGAACCGCCTACGGTTGCTTACTCAATTCTTGGAGCATCTAGTGAGTGAGGGGAGCCAAGATGTGCATGTCCACAATGCCCTTGGGAAAATCATCATCGACAGCAACAATAACCCTGAGCATTTCCTTACTACCAACCCGTTTTATGACTCTCGTGTTGTGGGCAAATACTGTGAAAAGCGAGATCCTACACTTGCAGTTGTTGCTTATAGACGTGGACAATGTGACGATGAACTTATTAATGTCACTAACAAAAACTCGTTGTTCAAGCTACAAGCTAGGTATATAATTATTTTTGTTCTTGTTACTGATTCCTTGTGTCTGTTCCAACCCTCTCTATGTATTGAGCAATGACATACATGTTCATGTCACACATTTGAAATTTCAGATATGTGGTTGAGAGAATGGATGGTGATCTTTGGGATAAAGTTCTTCAGCCTGAGAATGAATATAGAAGGCAACTCATTGACCAAGTGGTTTCAACCGCATTGCCTGAAAGCAAGAGCCCTGAGCAAGTCTCTGCTGCTGTTAAGGCTTTCATGACAGCTGACCTTCCTCATGAATTGATTGAGCTTCTTGAAAAGATTGTTCTTCAGAATTCCGCGTTCAGTGGAAACTTCAACCTGCAGAACCTGCTCATCTTGACTGCCATTAAGGCGGATCCATCCAGAGTCATGGACTATGTTAACAGACTAGATAATTTTGATGGGCCTGCTGTTGGAGAAGTTGCTGTGGAGGCACAACTGTACGAGGAGGCTTTTGCTATATTCAAGAAGTTCAACTTAAATGTGCAGGCTGTCAATGTTCTCTTGGACAACATCCGAAGCATAGAAAGAGCTGAAGAGTTTGCCTTCCGTGTTGAAGAAGATGCTGTTTGGAGCCAGGTTGCCAAAGCCCAGTTACGTGAAGGTCTGGTCAGCGAAGCAATTGAGTCCTTCATTCGCGCAGATGACGCAGCACATTTCCTTGATGTCATCCGTGCTGCCGAGGAAGCGAATGTGTACAATGATTTAGTGAAGTACCTTCTGATGGTAAGACAAAAGGCACGGGAACCCAAAGTCGACGGAGAACTCATCTTTGCGTATGCTAAGATTGACAGACTCAGTGACATTGAAGAGTTCATACTCATGCCAAATGTTGCCAACCTTCAAAATGTTGGTGACCGTCTATATGATGAAGAACTGTATGAAGCTGCAAAGATCATATATGCTTTCATCTCAAACTGGGCTAAGCTGGCTGTTACCCTGGTTAAGCTGAAGCAGTTCCAAGGTGCTGTAGATGCTGCTCGCAAGGCTAACAGTGCCAAAACATGGAAGGAGGTTTGCTTTGCTTGTGTTGATGCCGAGGAGTTCCGTCTAGCACAAATATGCGGTCTCAACATTATTGTTCAGGTATACAAGTAGGAGCGCATACTTGATTTTTTTTTTCTAGTCACTGCTATATAACAAAGCTTCTATATCTTTCTGACAAACCTGCTTTTGTATTTTCGTTTAGGTTGATGACTTGGAAGAAGTCAGTGAATACTACCAGAATAGAGGATGCTTCAGTGAACTTATTGCTCTCATGGAGAGTGGTCTTGGACTTGAACGTGCACACATGGGCATCTTCACAGAATTGGGAGTTCTATATGCTAGATACCGCCCTGAGAAGCTTATGGAGCACATCAAACTTTTCTCCACCCGTCTCAATATTCCTAAGCTTATCCGGGCTTGTGATGAACAGCAGCACTGGAAAGAACTCACCTACCTGTACATACAGTATGATGAATTTGACAATGCTGCCACCACTATTATGAACCACTCTCCTGATGCATGGGATCATATGCAGTTCAAGGATGTCTGTGTTAAAGTTGCAAATGTCGAGCTATATTACAAGGCAGTTCACTTCTATTTGCAAGAGCATCCTGATCTCATCAATGATATGCTAAATGTGCTTGCACTTAGGTTGGATCATACCCGAGTTGTAGACATTATGCGCAAGGTTAGCATCTGAATGAAAATTAATTTTGGTAGTGCTCATTGAATAGAGGCCCTGCCCCCTGTGTCAGTTCCATCCTGAAATTCTGATTGTCTTTGTTCTTTGGACAGGCTGGTCAGTTGCATCTGGTGAAGCCATATATGGTTGCAGTTCAGAGTAACAATGTCTCTGCTGTGAATGAAGCCTTGAATGAGCTATATGTTGAAGAGGAAGACTACGAGAGACTCCGTGAATCAGTTGACATGCATGACAACTTTGACCAGATAGGTCTTGCCCAGAAGGTAAAAAAGAAGCAGATAATCATGCATTGCCTATTGTTACTGGTTATGATTTAATAACCTGTGTTCATTTCTTGATCAGCTTGAGAAGCACGAGTTGCTGGAGATGAGGAGGATTGCTGCCTACATTTACAAGAAGGCTGGCAGGTGGAAGCAATCCATTGCTCTATCAAAGAAAGACAACATGTACAAGGATTGCATGGAGACATGCTCACAATCTGGTGACCGTGAACTGTCAGAGGACTTGCTTGTCTATTTCATTGAGCAGGTTTGGTTCAAACCCCATTCTATTGACTGATGATACGAGACTTACTGATAAGCTAATTCTATACTATATACACCAAAAGGCTTAGGGGGTGTTTGGTTCTCACCCCCTAGAGTTTAGTGACTAAAGTTTAGTCACTTTTAGTCACTAAAGTTCCAAACACCCCCACTAAAAGCCACTTTTAACACTACAACTCTAGTGACCTCCACTAAATTTTAGTGGCTAAACTCTAGGGGGTGGGAACCAAACACCCCCTTAGTCTGTCTGCTTTGCATGCATTCTAATTAGTAAACACATCCAATCATGTAACACAGGGTAAGAAAGAATGCTTTGCTTCCTGCCTCTTCATTTGCTACGACTTAATCCGGCCAGATGTCGCTCTTGAGCTTGCATGGATGAACAACATGTTGGACTTTGCCTTCCCATACCTGTTGCAGGTAACTTATTTGGGTCCATTTCTTTGCTGATGTTTATTTACTTACAGTTTACTATAGCAACTGAGATCCGTGCTGCTTGTGCAGTTCATCCGTGAATACACTAGCAAGGTGGATGATTTAGTGAAGGACAAAATTGAGTCGCAGAAGGAAGAAAGAGCCAAAGAGAAGGAAGAGAAAGATCTTGTGGCTCAGCAGGTAACCTAAAACTGCTTTCACGTGCGTTTTGTTTGTGTAATATAATCAATCGTCTCATGCTGAGGCAGTGACACGACAAGTTGCATTCTGTTGTGCTGTGCAGAACATGTACGCGCAACTGCTTCCTCTTGCTTTGCCGGCTCCGCCAATGCCTGGCATGGGTGGCCCTCCTCCGATGGGTGGGATGGGCATGCCTCCGATGGGTGGAATGGGTATGCCGCCAATGGGCCCAGGTCCGATGCCAGCATTCGGGATGCCACCAATGGGAAGCTACTAAGTTGTTTTTGCAGGGAGCTTAGATGATGATTTGAGTTGTGTAAGCAGAAGATTTGAGTTGTGTAAACAGATGTGGAATTCCTTCGAGCTGTAGATGGTTACACTTTGGAATTAATATTCTTTTTTGGTACCAGAAATTTTTGGCAGAGTGAAAATCTTAGCCAGAGTTTGAGAATTGCAACATGTTACCGTACGATGGGATAGGAAAGCTGGTACCATGTGTATAGTGTAATTGTTGTGATAAAATCTTTGTAGACATTTTGCATGTATAATACTTGTCGGCATAATGGAAGACCAACAAATGCATGTTACGGCCTGTTTTCTTGAAACACTATAGGCCTTTTTCTTTTGGGGAACGTATGCTATGCAAACTAGACTCCTGTGCAAACTTTACAAACTCTAATCAAGATCACAAGAATTTTAAAACTATATAAACTCTAACCAAGATCACAAGAATTTAATCTGATGGCCGGTAATTTTAGCACTCAAACTCCTTACTCATCCTATCCGGCTGTTGCAAAATACCTCTATGAGTGGAGGAGTTTGATGCAAAATACCCCCATGAGTGGAGGAGTTTGAGTGCTAAAATTATCAGTCATCAGATTAGATTCTTGTGGTCTTGATTAGAGTTTGCATAGTTTGTACAGAAGTCTAGTTTGCATAGTCTATGTTTCCTTTCTTTTGAGTTACAAGCCGGGTTGGCTGATTTGTACTGCTGCTGATTTTTCTGTGAGATGAAAACATTGTTTACCTAATAACAAAATTTCTCCCTATTTATTTTGACATGACTCTACCCAACTAATTTTGTCACTGGAAACTGTACATGCACATACTTCCTCTGTCCCTCCATTTTGTCACTGGAAACTGTACATGGTTGTCCGTTGTCTGCCTCGCCAGTAGCCACTGTGCCGCACCGACCGTAGCCCGGCTACATTGGAGGGGTGCTGCTCACTTCGCTGGACGGGCTGCCGGAGCCACAGCTCACTTCTTTTTTTTTTAGATAATGGAATATCTGGCTTCATCCTCACACAAAAGTGAGACCACATTATTACAATTCGAGGTTCATACTTATGTTTAAAGCAGACTAAAAAAATAAAAAAACCAGTTCATAATTCTAAATATAATGGACCATTTATAAGAGGTAAAAAAGGCTAAAGCGGATGTGTCCATGGTCGTTTTCTCACTATCGGAGTAACCCCTCCAAGTCTGAAGCATTGAAGCGTAAGTTATGTTATGTGATGAATTAGATATTAGAGGCCTGTTTGGTTCGCGGACGAGCTTAGCCTGGCTCGCATAGAAGGAGCCTGGTTCTGGGTAGCCAGACCCAATACATACAAGAACGTGGTGTTTGGTTGTGTGTATGCACGAGACAGGTTGAGCTGAGAAGCTGTTTGGTTGCTCGTATGAGAACGAGTTGCATGAGATAAAAATATATAAATAATCATCATCATGACATTTATTACGGACAACTATTATCGTATAACACTTAGTTTACCTTAATTCTCCTTAATATACTTCAAAATATATTAATATCATTTAATATATGCTAATAATATAGTACTAACGTCATTAGATGACTAATTACCTGCACCGCGCGAGCCTGGCCCGGCAGAAACGGCCGATTTCTACGTTCCTCCAGAGCCAGGCTGCGGGAGGAATCTTGCACGAGCAGAACCTGGCCAGACAAATACGCAAACCAAACAAACGTCTGTTCTCGCATCTGTGGAGCCTGGCTGAGGGGTGGTGCAGCCAACCAAACACACCCTAGAGTTCTCATTGGCATATAATTTACGACCGTGATGAATTAGAGATTAGAAGAATCTTAATTAGTTAGTTTATTGCCTTGTTCATGACTCAAACTTACAACACATATGTTCATAGACTTAGACTGTGGCACGTTTAACTTTACCGAGTATTTGATACGATTCCTCAACGCGTTATTATAATATATACTCCCTCCGTCCCAAATTATAAGACATTCCAAGAATCTTGGAGAGTCAAAGTTTTTCAACTTTGACCAAATTTATATAATAAGATAATAATATTTATGATATCAACTAAGTGCAATTAGATTCTCCATTAGTTATATTTCCATAATATGTATATTTGAGGGTATAAATCTTTATATTTTTCTCTATTTATATTTTGGTCAAAGTTGAAAAACTTTGACTCTCCAAGATTCTTGGAACGTCTTATAATTTGGAACGGAGGGAGTATTAAATTTTATTTATATCATTGGTGTCCGACATGTTGTTTTGTTTTCCTCACGAGCGAAGCGGTGTATTCCTTCATTTCAAATCAAAATTATATAATATTATTATAGCATATTTATTTATTTATGTATGTAAGGGATCACGACGACACTTTTATAGACTCAGCTAAATGATCTGTATTATTTAATTAATTATTTAGCCCGGGTTAAATCAGTATAAATCAATCGGGTCGTATCCTGAGTACCTGGGCCGGGTTAAATCCCCTGTGGGCTGGGCCACAGCCCAGGCAGTGCTGGCAAACGAGCCCGCGGTAACCTTTTCACCTTAAAACCCTGCCACCCTGGCCCACACCTCTCCTCGAGGTCGACGAGTTGCCGTTGCACTCAAGCCTCCCTCCAAGGGAGTCCCGACTCCCCCTTTCGTGCCGGAGACGAACAAGATCGATGATCCATCGGAAGGGAGCCTGAACCTAATCTACGAGGCACTATAGCATCCATATATAGCAGCCGCAGTAGAGAGGAGGAGATCAGGAGAATCCGGCAAAATCACGCCAACCCTAGAGATGTAAAAATATACATATACCATTTTACAACAAATATTTTTTAAAAAACAAGTGGTCAAAGTTATGCTTTGGAGACCGTGTCGCTGTCCTAAATGATATCTATTTCCTATATGGATGGTTGAATGCTTTTAAATTGAACTTTAAACGGTACAATGTATTTAATAAAAAAAAAACTACTTCAAAACTATCACAAACCTGTATAAGATACAATGGCTAAGAGTGACATTTATGAAGTAATAGTTTTTGTGTTCGAACCCAACCATGGACTTTTTTTATATTTTTTCTCTTTTATTTATATTTCGTAGGTAGTTGAGCTGTGCCGTAAGCGTCAAACGTTCCAATTAAGTAGAGCGCGTCACGAGAAAAAAAATATTCCGTACACAGTTGAGTTGGGACGAAAGCACCAAATGGTCCGGTTAAGTAGAACGTGTCATGAGAAAAAAATACAACGAAACAGTCGAAGTGTACGTAGAAGTTCGCTACAAACAAAACTAAAATCGAAACAGTGGAAGCGTACGTAGAAGTCCGCTACAAACAAAACTAAAATCGACCCATTTCATGAAACGTACGGACGGATGGAAAATTGTTTCTCCTGGTCGGTAGGAGGTTCCGCGCCACCTGGTCGGTAAACAGGCACTCCCCGTCCCCGTTTGGGTCACATGTTGGAGCGAGTTTTTATATACAAAAGCACTATCAATCACCTATTTTTAGGTTTCGGTCGTTTGTTGGAGTCAGTCTTAGATGGGCCGTCGTAACCACTCGTATGGGCTGCTAGATGAGTTTTGCGAGCTTCACCCTTGGATTTTCACGGACGGCACAGATAGGAGTCGATGATATGCACGACCAGGGTTTTTTTTACCGACCGGATCAACAAAACCGCCGGCCTCCGGTAGCGGCTTACCGGTCCGGTTTGACCGGTAACCGCCAGGTACCGGCCGGTTTGAAGTTTGAATTCAAACGCCTCAGTTGTTCTGTTTTGCAGCGGTAAACCGATCGGTTTGGGTCGGTTACCGACCGGTTAGCTCGGTAACCAGACCAAACCGGTGGGTTGTCTTTTTTTTGTTGGATAAAAATGAAATGATTTTTTGGTACTTCCTTTGGACATATAGATATAAAAAAGACCGCACAATGCGGCAATAAATTCATTGTCTCGAAAACATGAACAAATAGTCGCATACAAATATATATACTCACTAGTCACTACACATAGACATAGTCGCATACAAATATATATAGTCATACATATAGTCGCATACAAATAAATATTGTCTCGAAAGCATCAACGAAAGCATCAACAACTTATTGTTGCATAAATATTGTCACAGGCTCACATCCTCACAGTCACAGGAATGCATGGTCATCTACGCAAGATGTATGGAAAGGCCCCATGTTGGCACGACATTTCATACTCGGCGATGGACATAAGAGCGATACCTTTGGTTCGAAGCAGGGTTGCCTTGTAATCTTGCCACGTCTGGCCCGTCCAAGCTGCGGTTGTCTCCCATTCTTGAACCAACATACTGTAAAAGCTGGGGTCTTCCCATTCGTACACCCACCTAGTCTGAGGCTGCGTGCTCACGTCAGGAATGGGATAGCTATAAGAAGGTTGTGAGGCATCGCTGTAGGATGAAGTAGAGTAGTCTGGAGTGTCGTAGTACGTGGGTGCAAAAGAAATTGATCTCCCCTGCGAGTCCTCTGGATTGTCGTCGTGCGTGGGTGCAAATGAAATTGATTTCCTCTGGGACTGTGGTTGTCCATGGTCACGATCTTGCGTAGAATGTGTGTATTGGGTCTCGCCTGCAATGAACCATAATTAGTAATCATAGACAGAAATAAATGTGTGTATGTACGTGCAAGTGCAATGGATACCTGTGAAACGAATTCCATAACTAGTCCCACCACCATTCCCACCACCACTGCCACCGTCGCTCCCATCTGCACCACCATCGCCACTGTCATCATCGTCACCACCATCGCCACCATCACCACCATCGCTGCTGTCATCATCATCGTCATTGTCAGAATGGTAAGATCCCTCCTCCTCAGTCTCCGCATCGCTGCTGACTTGTTTTCCTTTTCCTCGCTTGGTCTGCCCCTTCCTAGGCGGCGCTTGCGTCTTCCTCTTCCCGGTGTGAGTTTGACCCACATGTCTACGAGCCCAATCACTGAGGCAATCAGACCCCGTAGCCTGACGTAGATCATCGGGGTCTATATGGTCACTGCTAACAGAAACAAACAAATCACATAAATAAAATCAATCCCACCGTACATTATTAGACACGCACTCACATTTATAAATATACATATAATGTACCTGACAAGACGTGATGGCAAAGGGACGTCGTCTTCGTCTGAATCCTCATCAAGAAGTGGAGGCTGGTTTGATCTTCCGTACTCCATCCACTCCCTAACCGGATTGGTCCGATCATAGAATGAGACTTCGGCGAACCGGTCAATAAAATCGTCATCATCAAGCCTTGGTGGGTTGACATCCGCAAGTCGCAGCCGAAGGTTGTAATTGACATAAACAAGCTTGTTCAGTTTCTTGTGCGATAGCCGATTGCGGACCTTTGTATGCAGCAAGGCAAAAGTACTCCAGTTCCGCTCACATCCACTGGAGGACACACATTGTGAAACAAGCCGCAAAGCGAGACGCTGCAAATTTGGAGTGTCTTTACCAAAGATCATCCACCAGGCCGCTGCAAGTGGAACACATTATGTTAGCTACATGTTCCAATTTACATTTAGATCTAGGTACTTCCCATCAATTTCCCTTCCAGTGGGGGACAAGATGCCTTCACCTGCAACCATAAGCAATTAATAAGAACATGGAACGATACATAAGTTCAATTGTTTTTAGTTATAGGTACTTACCCCACTTCTGTGTCTCTCGGACGGCACCAACAAAGTACGGGCTGTCCGCATTCCGTCCCGGTATTCCTGCATGATGGTAAAATTTTGCCCAAGCTTTACCGATGGCTTCCTTTGCATTTTTTGCCTTCTGGGTCCAGCGCCCTGTATCAATCCTTGGTTGTACCAATCCTCTCCTGCCACCGGATGCCACATTGTAGTCTTCCACGACCACAGGTGTCTCCCTCTGTGATCCTGATCTTCTGAACATCCTCGCAATAGGATTCCCACCACGGGAACCTCCACTGCCATCCCCATCTCCACCACCACTACCACCTGCATGAGAACTACCCCCTCCACGCTCGTAATGACCGCCTCTATCCTGCACACTATGTTGATACTCATATTCAGCTCTCGACTGTTGCAGGGCAGCCTCCATCTGAGCCTCATACTCATCATCATTAAGGGGATGGTTCCCCTCCTGTGCAGCTCTTTGTTGTGCGAGCCTTTGGCGAGCTCGGTCAGCCGTCGCCCTCCTGGCGCGGTCAAGATCTCTCTGGAAATACTCGCGCACCTCTGGTGGCACACAGCTACAATGCACAACCTTCGTCCCGCGCGCTGCCAAATGCTGCTTCAATCTTGTTGCACCACCGCCCCCTTTTGTCAGGTGACAATAATTGCACCGTCACCCGGGAGCGAGATTTTCACCATGCTCTCAGACAACGTCTTTGTGCCTGCCCGACATTGTCTACCTGCATAAACAGACAACACAAAATCACACCCACGTAAATTTTATCTATACAATATATACAAAAAAAATATACATCCTAACACAAATCATACCTCAAATCCTAAATCCTAAACAAATTAAATACATCGTAAATTAAATCGTACCCTAAACCTAAACCTAACCCTAACCCTAACCCTAACCCTAACCTAAATCTATCCATCCTAATTTCTAACACAGATCCTGCCTAAGTACAACAATCCTAACACAAAACTACACCCAAAACATATAGCTACTTAACTAAAATACCAAAAAAAGGGGGGGGAAACTTACCTGCGGAACCGAGCTAACCGCTCGGTAACCGAACGCAACCGCTCGGTTACCGAGCCGCCGGAGCGGCTAGCCGAGGGCGCGACGCCGGAGCGGTTACCGCTCGCTCCCGCTCGGTAACCGAGACTAACCGAGCGGTTAGCCGGCCGCGGCGAGCGGACGGCGGCGCTGGGGGCGGAGGGCAGGGGGCCGGGCGCGGATAAGGCTCGGGAAGGCACCCTTCTGCCCCCCGCTCGGCCACGAGACGTTTTGTGCCCGTGAGCGCCTAATGGGCCTCATGGGCCTTAACGGGCCGTCTTTTTTTTTCAAACTTCCAAACGTCTAAATGAATACTAAACGAACTCCAATTTGAAAAAAATTTATACCATTGGTCTCCATAAATTATAATATATTTTTAGGAATTTTTCGGGCACTTTTTTTTTCAAATTTTCAAATTTCAAATTCAAATTTGGTAACCGGCTTACATGGTAACCGGACCGGCCCGGTTGGACCGGTTACCGACGTAACCGGTTCGTCGGTTACCGTTCCGGTAAGAAAAACGCTGGGGCACGACTGCAGCCGGGGAGCCGTCCGACTTCCCTTTCCTCTTCGTTCCGGGGAGCCGCCGCCCGAGTCCTCTTCCCCTTCCTCTTTCCCTTCCGTGCCGGAGACGAACAAGATCCATCGGAAGGGAGCCCGAACCTAATCTACGAGGCACCATACCATACCATATATAGCAGCCGCAGTAGAGAGGAGGAGGAGGAGATCAGGAGAAGCTGAGGAGGAGATCAGGAGAAGCCGGCAAAATCACGCCAACCCTAGCAAGCCTTTGTTGGATCCGGTTCGGTTTCGTCGATTCGTCTCTCTCTCGAACTTTATTATAATCGCCAGGCACAGGAAGGGAGACGAACAAGATCCGTCGCATCGGCGGTGCTTCTGCTTCCGTGGTGGGCTTGGCAATGGCAGCAGCGCTCCTTCGTTCTTTGGCCACCAAGATAGCCCGCGCACCGCCTCGCCTTCCGTATCCGTATGCACTAGAGCGCCATGGCCGCCTTCCAGTTCCAGCAAGCTCAGGTGGCCTTTCCCGTTCTAGATTTTTCTCTACATCCTCTGGTTCCACGCCGTCGTCAGCCAACCTCATCAGGGTACGCTGCTGCTTCTCTTTAATTATTTTGATTTTTGTCATGCTAGCTCTATGCGACCATGTGAACCTAGATACATATCGTGATTGTGATAACCATCATATTACTGGTATTGATGATCCGTTTGTTCTTCTTTAGGGCCCACGATCTCATAACAATAAAGTTCCAAGTGACGACAAGGTGTACAGGTTCGACTTCTCCCTTCCAATTTCGATATCTATCTATAATAAAGAAACAACAACTGATGTCTGATAATTGTTCCTTCTTGCTAGTACGAATTGTCACTTCCATTTGTTTCTTTTCAGGGCCATAGTTGCAATCAACAAAGCTGTAACTACTGCAACTTTCTTCCTGCTGTTCGGTGGCTTTGCTTTTTTGCATTTTAAGGTCAATCCGGCACTGGACCGCATACATGCCAACGCTGTCGATCTTAATCTATCCTTGGCGACCATGACGGAAGATCTTAAGAAACGCAATGAAAGGACACGTGCAATCCTCCTTTCTAATGAGGAAAGTCAGATCGAGTCTACAGATGTTTCTGAAGGCCAAAGGACTATGGGCGTCGGGTATTAGTTTTATATATACTCTACCTTTTTTCTGTGCTGCCCACACGTATTGACTTTCAAACTGTGTCATCTTTGATCAGTGATTAATCTAATGGTACACATTTTGTGACACGAAAAAGTTATTCATTTCCAGTTTGAGATTACTTTCCTAGGTCCATCATAAATAGTTTGAAATAGAGCAAATCAGTGTTCGGAATTCGGTTGCACTTGTATTTTGAAATGGACGCAGCAATAATCCGAGGGAAACTACTGCTGAACAGAAAATAGTATTAGATGACCTATTCTGTACAAATGGATATTAGATGACACACCATTGTACTTCAAACACTACCACCATTTTAGAAAGTGCATGGCGTCTATATCATACAAGTCTGGTGGTCTATGATTGTTATTAGTTGATCAGTTGTGTGGTTCTGGTGCGTAAGTTTCATTTTAGCTATTGTGCATCAACTACATACATTGTGTTACACCTTTCAGCAGTGCAAAATTGCTAACTTTTATTGTTTTGTGCACCATCTAGGACAAAGTAAGAAGCATGTGTGATGCCAAGCTTAGGTGGCTTAAGATCATCACTGGAAACAAGAGTTAAACCATCCTTGGACAGAGGATACGGATGACAAGAAAATATATGGAACTGACAATGGAGGTCAAAGAGGACCAACTTATGTGTGTGTGTTTTTTTTTGTTCTTGTTTATGATAATTGATTATCAGAAACAAAATTGTATCTTCTCCTTTGTTGAGCGGCGACAAAAATGGTCTGTGATAGCATCTGTTAAGGTCAAAGAGGAGCAACTTATGTGTGATTTTTTTTGTTCTTGTTTATGATAATTGATTATCAGAAACAAAATTGTATCTTCTCCTTTGCTGAGCGGCGACAAAAATGGTCTGTGATAGCATCTGTTACTTTCATGATTGTAATAAAAATCCAATCCAAGGAAGTAATAACCAGAACATTTCACATGCCAATTTGATAGGTTAGGTAAGGGCAGGTAGGGGTTGGATGATGATGGTCGAGTAGATTAGACTGAATTTCAAAAACATGTTCATTTTGCAATGCTAAACACTGATTGGAAAGATTCTTTTCTTGCTTTCAAAAGGTCGGAAAGAGAGTAAATTTTAGTGATGGCATGTACTTCGTTTAGTGAAATATAAGAAATTGAATCCTGTACAGTCAAGGAGGTAAGGGCTTGCATAAGGACCGCTAAGCTATATCCGAGCTCAATATTCCAGTTATTATGTTGTTTCATTCATTTTGTAGTTTTGGCCATATATACTGTTGCAAGTTAGCCACTTGGGCTGTCTGATCAAATCATTCATATGTGTAATCACTCATCCAGTCATTCACCAGTCACCACACGCAAAGCCACGCAGAGCACTTGTTTCTAAATGTCTAATAACTGGAACCTAATCAACCATACGTTCCACAGCTACCCGGAACCGAAACCGAAGTAACTGAAAGAAAAATTATCGGTCCCAAATTCAGTTCTAGGTTCTATAGAATTATTACGGTTATTTCGGTTCCAGTGTTCGGTTAACTGAATTACCCGCTTCTATAGTAACCAAATTTATAGTCGAAAGGCTCCTAGGAATACAACCCAACCCAATACACAAGCAAACCCTAGGTATAAGTGTTCACTCACCACACCTCCCCAGCCTACCCCACCAAAACCGCCAGGTCCTGACCAGCTAGGCCGCAACCCCCATACGACCATTGTAACATCCTGCGTTTTGCATCATATTAAAATTTACTAAAAATTTAATCTTTTTAAAAATTTACAACAAACTAAAACCTGCATAATATATTTTTCACAAAACCATTTTAAAAATATTTTTCAAAACCCTTCATCAAAATCCACTATATGCATTTCTGTGTTTCGTAGAAAACCCCATTTCACACTCCCGCAGAACAATCGACATTGTCACTCCCTCAAGCTCACTCCATACCGGCTAACCACTCTGACCCCTCCAACATGGCATACCAATGAGCTGATCCAAATCCCTTCAAGCCAAGAGGGATGAACATTCTAAACATCCCTAACAGGTCGGTGATGATGAGAACAATGGCGGGGAGAAGGCCGTGTGCAAGAAACAAAGATCTGACAGTCGTCACCATCCACCCGCTGCCCGGTAATGTCTTACACTTCCCCGTGGTTGAAGAGGTCATAAGGGATTTCTGTGTTGATAGAAGGGTTGAGATTAAGGAAGTTCAACGTTGTCACTTGGTGCTAGAATGAATGAGATTGCTTATTGGGCTAACCCTAGAAGGGTAGCAATGTAGTAGGGGTTACATGAGCCTCATGGGCCTAGACTCATACATTCCAACACCCCCCCGCATTCTGAACTGCCGACGCAGCGGAGTTTCAAGACTGGCTATGAAAAGAAGTACATCACACGAGCCCCCTCACAGACGCAACTAGTCACTAGTGATGTTGAGGCTGGAGCGAAAGTCGGAGAACGTCGAAGACGGGAGGCCCTTGGTGAAGATATCGGTGAACTGGGAAGTTGTCGGGACGTGGAGAACCCGAACATCGCCGATGGCCACCCGATCACGGACGAAGTGGAGATAAATCTCCACATGTTTGGTCCGCTGGTGCTGAACGGGGTTGGTGGAGAGGTACACCGCACTCACGTTGTCGCAGTAGACCAGCGTGCTCCGGGTCAGGGGACTGTGGAGCTCACCAAGAAGCTGCCGGAGCCAGGAGGCCTCAGCAACGCCGTTAGCAACAACGCGGTACTCCGCCTCGGCACTGGAGCGGGAGACCACCGGCTGGCGCTTGGACGACCAGGACACTAGGTTGCCGCCGAGGAAGACAGCATAGCCGGAGGTGGACCGACGAGTGTCCGGACACCCGGCCCAGTCAGCGTCGGTGTAGACGACGAGCTCGGCGGAGGCAGACCGGTGGAGAAGCAGGCCGTAGTCGACGGTGCCGCGGAGGTAGCGGAGGAGTCGCTTGAGGGCCGTGAGGTGAGGCTCGCGCGGATCATGCATATGAAGGCAAATCTGCTGAACGGCATATGTGATGTTTGGGCGGGTGAATGTGAGGTACTGAAGTGCCCCGGCAAGACTCCTGTACGCGGTAGGGTCAGCGACTGCAGTGCCCTCGGTCTCTGACAGCTTGGCCTGAGTGTCAACTGGGGTGGAGCAGGGCTTGCAGTTGGTCATCCCAGCTCGCTCCAGGATATCAAGATTGTACTGCCGCTGGTGAAGAAAGAGACCCCCTGGCCGAGGCTCAACAGTAATCCCGAGAAAGTGATGGAGCACACCGAGATCCTTCATCGCGAACTCCTGCTGAAGGGAGGTGATGATCCGCTGCAGCAGTGTCGGGCTGGAAGCTGTGAGCACAATGTCATCAACATAGAGCAGCAGATAGGCCGTCTCCCTGCCGTGGTGATATATGAACAGAGAAGTGTCGGACTTGGCCTCCACAAAACCCAGTGTGAATAGATAGGTAGCAAACCGAGAGTACCACGCCTGAGGGGCCTGCTTGAGGCCGTAGAGAGACTTGTTGAGGCGACACACCAGATCAGGCCGGGTGGAGTCAACGAAACCCGCAGGCTGACTGCAGTAGACTGTCTCGGCAAGTGTCCCATGAAGAAAGGCATTCTTGACATCCAGCTGATGCACGGGCCAGGAGCGAGAGAGAGCCAGCGAGAGGACCGTGCGGACTGTAGCAGGCTTCACCACTGGACTGAATGTCTCATCATAATCAACCCCAGGCCGCTGAGTGAAAGGACGTTGAGCCAGCGAGAGACGTGCAGGAAGGAGGGAAAAGCCCGCTTACGGGTGATCCAAGTTCGGAGATGGCCATAGCGGTCGTTGAGGCCGCGGAGGACGTTGAGGACCAGGATCCGGTCTTCGACGGGGCAGCCAAGGTCACCCAGAGAGTCAGCCAGGCCCTTCATGCGGCGGCAGAACTCGCCCACGGAGAGGTCACCCTGAACGATCGTACGGAAGCTTGCATCGAGGCGCAGGGCCCGGGCCTCGACGTTGCCCAGAAACTGCCCCTCGATAGCCACCCACGCGTGTCGAGCGCCAGGAGTGTTGCGGACCAGGTCTTGGAGGTCGAGGGAGATGGTGCCGATGATCCAGGAGAGGACGATACTATCGAGCCTCAGCCATGCAGGAGTCTGGGCCGCAACTGGAGTGTCGAGGAGGACGTGGTCGTCGAGAGCGTAGCGACGGAGAGTGAGGAGGACCAGGTCTCGCCAACGAGCGTAGGAAGGCAACTCGGGCTCCAGGACGACGGGAACCAGACTCCGGATGTTCTGGACGCCCCCCGCCTGGAAGTGCAGCTGCGCCACGAGCGGATCAGCCGGGTCGTGCCAGAGGACCGCCGCAGCCAGCGGACGGTGAGCAGCACTGGAGCCAGAGGATGTGGCGCTCTCGTCGTGGTGGACGGGGAAGACGAGGAGCTGCTCCGCCTCGGCGATACGGCGTGCGAGGGCATTGGTCGCATCCCGCTCGCGCTCCCAAGCCAGAGCAGCTGCACGAACGCGCGCCTGGCCCGCTGCGGCAGCTGCACGGGCCGCGTTGAGGGCAGCAGCGAGGTTCACATCAGCCGCAGGGTGCTGGCTCGGAGAAAGCCCCCCAGGCAGAGTGTGGATGTGAGGAACGCCAAGGAGGTGCGGGTGCAGGGACAGCAGTGACGACGGCGGTGGGAAGGGTGCTGCGCCGAGTGTGCCAGGAGGAGCTGCGCCGGGCAGCAGACCACCGGCGCCGGGCGCACCAGGGACTCCAGCGCCTGTAAGGTGGGCACCAGGGACGGGCGCGCCGAGAGGCAGGCCGCCCCCGCCGGACGCGCTGGGAATCAGGCCGCCCCCGCCGGGAAGCAGACCACCGGCGCCGGGAAGGAGTCCTCCTCCGCCGCCCGCGCCGGCAGGGAGTGCCGCGGCGTCCGCGGGTGGGGGGTCGGGGTCGCGGGTGAGATGTTGAGGTGCACAATTGTGTTTCCTTGATGTTGGAAATTGATCTATGGACAGGGAAATGGTAGAACTACTATTCAAGTGAAAGTTTGATTCTGCAGCTTGACTGTTCCCGGAAATTACTGTGACGATTTTTCTGTGAATTGTTCACTTTTGTAGTGAATTTTTCTGGAAATTGCTGCCTTATTTTTCTCTCTTATTTTTTATATATAATATGACCATTGAATTGTTGCAAAGAATGCTAATTCATCGTGTGATGATTTTTGTTACTTTCACTCCCAAACTCTGCTGCCTGAATCCTGAATGGAATGCGCTGAACATACTAGATCCAGTTCTCAGTTAGGAGTTGCTGTAACTATATGCGGTTCGACATTGTTTTTTTAGGGCCGGTTTGAAATTTAGTTCAGCATAGGTGAATTAGATACTACTATAATACTTTTGCTATGTATCTTGAAACTTGAACCAATAATTAGCTTGTCAGATCCATTTCTTTCATATTTAAACTTCTTGTCTTGTTCACTGAATGGCTGAACCGATATTTGTGGTCACAGATTCAAACTTCTCTTTAGTTGTCATCAACTCTTCAGTTCAGTGTCCTGTTGCAAGTTATGTTGGAAATTGGCAAGTTTCTGAACCATGATTCTGGAAGGGTAGGCATTGTGCCTGATGATTTCTTGTTTGTTACAGCCATTCAAGCTTGCATGCTTCCATACTCCGATGAAATTAGCCAGACGTGTTTGGTAGTATTAGTCAGGTTGCTTATATATTTTATTGTTCACAGTCCTTTTGTGTGTTAACTGAAGAATTGTTTGGTTTTTCCTGATGCACTCTTGCATGTCTCAATCATAATAGCCACACGTGTTTTGGTAGTATTAGTCAGGTTGCTTATATATTCTATTGTTCACAGTTGTCAAAATCTAAGCCATAAAGTTGAATTTGAGCAGTCTATATCTGGCAAAGGTATCCTATACTCTGTAGATTGATCATATTATGTTATTACTCTATGATGTCTTTGTCATGTTTGAGTGTTTTCGGTTACTGATTTTTTTTAAAAAAAAAATGGTACCTGCAATTCTAGTTTGACTCAATTTCAATAGAAGTTGTCCAATCCGATCTATTTACCCCCGAAAAAAAAAACTGCTATACTGTATATGTTTTCAGGTGTTGTCTTTCTGCATGTGCAGCATGCAACTAGCTATTTCAAGCTCTTAGCATGCCATCTACTGTGCATCACTGCCTTTGCTTTGGTGTAAAATTTCTGAAATCCAGACCAAGACTGTGTCTATTTTCCTTTTTCCGATCTATGGAACCTGCTATGATCTCTCCTTGCTCCCTAGTTTATGAGCAGTTGCAATGTTTGTGCTGATCGATAGACGATGGCCGATGGGTAATTTTGGTGTCTGGTGAATACTCCCTCCGTTGTAAATCATAAGACGTTTGACTTTTTTCATCCCAAGTTTGACCGCTCGTCTTATTCAAAAAAAAATATACAAATATAGTTAAATTTAAATTATTCTTAAAAACTTGTATTAATAAACAAAGCCACAACAAAAGAAGTGATATTTTGCATAAATTTTTGAATAAGACGAGTGGTCAAACTTGGTATCAAAAATTCAAACGTCTTATGATTTGGGACGGATTAAGTAGCTACTCCGGAGTACAAACCACAATGCTTCTGTCATTTGATTCTGTTTGAAATTCTAACTTGGATCTTGCAAGTTTGCCATCTGTTGCAAAGAAATTGCTTTCCTTTCAAGTTTCAACATTACAACTGAGGAGAATTATTTATTTGGCCCTCAAAATAACTATGGTTACTTATGTGGCCCTTTTATTTTTGAAGTTGTGTATATGACCTCAAAACGAAACTTTGTTACTTATTTGGCCTTCCGTTAGATTTGAGGGCATAACGGTGTTAAGTATTGAGTAAAAAGACCATTTTGCCCCTGGGCCTAAAAAAATAAAAAAACAGTGTGTATATATATATATATAAACATTATATATACATGAACAATATATATATAAATAGTATATATATAATATATTTATATATATAAACAGTATATATAATATATATATAAACAGTTTATATATATACTGTTTTTTTATTTTTTTAGGTCCAAGGGCAAAATGGTCTTTTTACCCAATACTTAACACCGTTATGCCCTTAAATCTAACGGAAGGCCAAATAAGTAACAAAATTTCGTTTTGAGGCTATATATACAACTTCAAAAATAAAAGGGCCACATAAGTAACCATAGTTTTTTGAGGGCCAAATAAATAATTCCCCCGTAAACTGAAATGTGTTAAACAGGGACAGAACTACTAGTTCTGAACTTCTGATGCAGCAATTCTCTTCAGTGCAGTTTCTCGACAGTGTACCTATTGCACTTGTACAGTGGCCAGCCCAGTGAAGAGAGAGAGAGAGAGAGAGAGAGAGAGCCAATTTCTTTGCATTGTTCGCGCGCGGATGCTTTTGCTTGCGCTAGCTTCAGTGTGCGTGCGTGCGTGCGTCCGTGTGTGCTGATTCCAAAATCCTGAGGCGGTGGGGCCTAACATTGCCGGGTATGCCCGTCTCATTTGGGAGGATATGGGTTATAGCCATTTATTTACACTTATACAGGCAATGGATATTGAAGGGTATCCACTTAACCCATTCCCAGTCAAAAATATTACTCCCTCGGTCTCTAAGTAAATAATTTGTAAAGTTGTCTTTAAGTCAAACTTTGTTAAATTTGACTAAATTTATAAAATAGCATCAAATTTATGATATTAAAATAGTATCATGAGATATGCCACATTTGGTGTGACAAATATGTCTATATTTTGTACAAATTTAATTAAATATATATATTTTTTAATTTAATACAACTTTAGAAATTGATTTATTCAAGGATGGAGGGAGCATGCTTGGTCCGTTATCGAAGCTATTCAGTGAGCATTGCTTTGAAGACGGCAATGACATGACTGGGAGGGTGACATTTTTTTTTGTGCAGCATCATTACAACGGTATGCTTATTGAGGCCATAATAATGCCCCTTGCACCAATCACATACTCCCTCCGTACTCATAAAACATGTCGTTTAGGAGTGATTAATTAAGAGGTATTTTTTCGGGTCGTGGGTGCATTCTAATAAATAAGAAAGTTCCGTAGTTCAAATGGCTAGTGCAATAAGATGTTGGCTGAAAGGTCCTGGGTTCGATGCCCAGTGTTTTTCTGTACTCGTGGCGCACGAAGCGATTAGGACATGGGCGCTTGAAACCAATATTGATCTAGTATGTGTCCAAGTCTCCTCTGTCCCTTTGGTTCACTGTGAATGTGAATGATAGAGCCAATTACTAAACTCGTTGGAGGTAAGAAAACATTGAAAAACTTGACGTTTCAGACAACGACACAGTCTCCAAAACATCACTTTGACCACTTATTATTTTAAAAATATTTATTGGAAAATGGTATATGTATATTTTTATGAAAGTACTTTCAAGACAAATTTATTTATATGATTTTTACATCTCTAAACTCAATAATTTAAAAGTTATTTATGATTTATATTCCCAATGTTTGACTCAAACCTTGTCCAAAACGTCAGCTTTTTCAATATGGAGGGAGTACTTTGGTCCAACCAGCTTCATCTTCCTCTGCACGCGCCGGCGAGGTTGCAAATGCAAAATACAATCACACGACCAAATCGCACGGTGAGCAACCGTATACTGCTGTACCTTGTACTCCCTCCGTCCACTCAAAAAATTATACGGCGTTTGACTCTAAGTTTGACCACTCGTCTCATTAAAAAAAATTATATAAATATAGTTAAATTTAAATCATATGTTACAAAAAAACTTATATTAACAAATAAAATCACGATAAAAAAGTGATATTTTGCACAATTTTTTAAATAAGATAAGTGGTCAAACTTGATGTTAAAAAAATTAAACGTCTTATAATTTGAGAAATGGATTGAGTACCAACCGATCGAGCAACACCTCTTAACTCTGGACATCGTGTTGATATGATATGATTATACGACGAAACAGTTTACACCTTCCAACACTTCAAAGTCGCCACGAGCAATGTACGTACTCAATGCATGCAACGAAAGAAACAGGCTCGTGGATTTCAACGAGAGACGGCAATTATGAACGAATTGACTATTGATGTATTCAATTTGAAGAATGCAGTGTAAAATGTAATTCTCCAATCCAAAGCTGTTCCTCTTAGTTTCCTAGTGGGCCGGCTACTTCAGAAAATTAAAACGAATTCCAAATTAAAAAGTTTCCTAGTGGGCCGGAAGCCTCAAAGAATTCCAAAGCCCATATACTCTTCCTCCACCTCCAGTCCTCGTGCAGGGGAGCCGCTCGCCGCCCGCCGCCCGCCGCCGGTCGTGTTCCATGGCCGTATCCCGTCCCGAAACGGCGAACCGTCCGTCCCCTTCCTTGCCGGAGCCGAAGCGGAATCTACGAGGAAGGAAAGGAATCACGCACAACACAACCTTGGGCGGCATCAGGGCATGGCAATGGCAGGAGCAGCGCTATGGCCCGCGCACCGCCTTCCATCTGCACTTCAGGAGCGCATCCGACACCTCGCCGTCCGTAGTCGCTGCTACTATGCCCGCCCGCACGGCCGCGGCTCCCAGCGCCGGCTGCCTGCTTCCTCCTGGCATCGATGCACACATCTCTGCCGCCATGGCAGCAGGCCCAAGAGGTCGATGTGCTCCAACATCGTTGCATCTGTCATTTTTTCCCCTAGCTCTCAGTGAGATATTAAGATGTACTTAAGTATCGTGTTCCATATATTTACATTTTCAACTGCAGGGTGCATTTTGGAAATGGAACACTCCCAAGTTTTTGGGTTAGTAACACAAACATCTGTTTAGCATTGATCAATTGAAGGTGATTCTGAGCCCACCAAGATGTTTGATTGGACAGCTAAATTGGCAAACAATCAGATCATTAACTATAGATGTGACCCACCGAAGAATTGGTGATGCTTATCGGCATTGCACCGGGTGCCCCAGAGGTACTCTCGTACAGAATTTTTTTGCTAGTTATTACATCATTAGTTCATTACTGTCATTAGACAGATCACATGTCTAATGAGTGTTGTTAAAACAAATATTACTGTTGCCCCCCCCCCTTCTTGCTGATTTTGTTCCAAATTCCAGTCCTCTTATATGATTCAAAACACCATCTCTATGAAACTCAGTTGTTTTGAACTTGAACTAAAAGCAGTTCTGTAGGTACTAATTAGTAATTAAGGCATTTCAAAATACTTTTTTGTACGTGCTTTTTATACTGGCATCCTTTTCATGCAACAAGAGGCCACAACTGGTGAAGGGGAATATGCAATATTTTTTTTTGTTGATCAACAGCATAGCCAAGCGCTTGAAGCCCATGCAACATCTTTTGCAACATTCAAGGTACCGTTCAGTTTTTTGTGATGCTTATTGCCTTATATATATATTTTTTTTAGTATTTAGTAATTAAGAAATCTTTCTTTATCTAATCTGTCTAGGTTGTTGGTAATGAGAACCCATCAACTCTTATTTGTTCCGCCTCAAACACAACTAATGCTGGACAGATCACTTCAAAGTTGCATGTTATTGAACTGGCTGCACAGCCAGGTTTGTATTTAAAATCATCTAATTGGCTTTGTTTTTTTTTTGTTCTTTCTTGCATTACATTTCAAACATGTTCTGGTGCGCTTCTTCAGTTATGTTTGTCCTTCGGTTATGTTCTTGTACAGGCACTTGTTGAGTTCTTTGGCACTTTGTCAAGAGAGTGGGCTTTGGAGTGCATGAAGGACCTTCTGCTGGTCAATGTGAGGGGAAATCTTCAGATTGTTTTGCAGGTAATCCTGTTCAGTTTCCTATGACGACCTTCCTCTCTCGACAACTCACTGACATTTCTTTTATTCCTTGTTGTTTTAATTATTATGAAATCTCGGGAGCATCTGCAGGGTGCGAAAGAATACTCTGAGCAGTTAGGGATTGACGCATGCATCAAATTATTTGAGCAATTCAAATCTTATGAGGGCCTTACTTTTTCTTGGGATCTATCTGAGATCCAGGTAATTTCTCCTGATGTTTGACATTTGAATGTTTTTCTCAAATTTGGATGCCCTCCTCAAAATGCAACCCGACTGAGGTTACTTTACATGCAACAGTGAGGACCCAGATATCCATTTCAAGTACATAGAGGCAGCTGCAAGGACTAGACAGATTAAAGAAGTTGAACGTGTAACCAGAGAGTCTGGCTTCTGCGATGCTGAGAAGATAATGAACCATTTGATGGAAGCAATACTACCTGATGCCCGTCCACAGATTAATGTTTGTAACCGCTTTTGTTTTGTGCCAGATCTCACTCGCTATCTGTACACGAACAACGTGCTTCGATATATCGCTATGTTCAGAAGGTAACTGCATCTTAAAACTCAGTGTTAATTCGGGTGCCATTCCTTGTACTATGTTGAGTATGAGAATGATTATTTCTTCTCTGGTTTCCTGGTGAATCCTGGGAATGCTCCGTTGGTAGTGGGGCAACTACCTGATGATGAGTGCCCTGAAGATTTTATCAAGGGTTTGATCCTCTTTGTTCATTCTCACCTTTCTGTTGAGCAAGTGGTTGATGAATGTGAGAAGAGGTTTGATTTTTATATCCCTCCAGTTTGCTTAGTCACATGGTTCACTCCCCCTCGTTTCCCCCACCTTTTCTGTCGGTCTAATTTGTTTGATATGTGAACTAGGAACCGCCTACATTTGCTCACTCAATTCTTGGAGCACTTAGTGAGCCAAGATGTGCATGTCCATAATGCTATTGGGAAAATCATAATTGACACCAACAAAAATCCTGAGCATTTCCTTACTAGTAACCCATTTTACGACTCTCGTGTTGTGGGTAAATATTGTGAAAAGCGGGACCCCTGCACTTGTTGCTTACAGATGTGGGGCAGTGTGATGACAAACTTATTAATGTCACTAACAAAAACTCATTATTCAAGCTACATGCTAGGTATGTAATAATATTTGTTGCTGTGACTTGTGACACCTGTTTCGAGGCCTCCACATGTTCATACTGCATTTATTTAAAATGCCAGGTATGTGGTTTAGAGAACGGGTGGTGACTGTGGGATAAAGTTCTTCAGCCTGAGAATGAATATAGAAGGCAACTCATTGATCAAGTGGTTTCGACTGCATTACCTCAGAGCAAGAGCCCTGAGCAAGTGTCTGCTGCTGTTAAGGCTTTCATGACTGCTGACCTGCCTCATGAACTGATTGAGCTTCTTGAAAAGATTGTTCTTCAGAATTCTGCTTTCAGTGGAACTTTCAATCTGCAGAACCTGCTCATCTTGACTGCTATCAAGGCAGATCCATCGAGAGTCATGGACTGTGAACAGACTTGATAACTTTGATGGGCCTGCTGTTGGAGAAGTTACTGTTGAAGCACAACTGTATGAGGATGCTGTTGCTATTCAAGAAGTTAAACTCAAATGTGCAGGGTGTCAATGTTCTCTTGGGCAGCATCCAGAGCATGGAAAGGGCTGAGGAATTTGCTTTCCATGTTGAAGAAGATTATTTTGAGCCAGGTTGCAAAAGCAGGTTTGGTCAGTGAAGCAATTTAGGGTGTGTTTGGTTCCACCCCTCTAAACTTTAGTCACTAAACTTGAGACCCTTTTAGTGGCTAAAATACGAAACACCCCACTAAAAGGGACTAAAAAGCCATTTTAGTCTCTTTTAGTCCATTTAGTGGGGGTGTTTGACATTTTAACCACTAAAAGGGACGAAAGGTTAGTGACTAAAGTTTAGAGGGGTGGAACCAAACACACCCTTAGTCTTTTATTCGCGTAGATACTTCCTTGTGTCAAATGTATAAATTTAGTGAAGTACCTTCTGATGGTAATGCAAAAGGCACGGGAACCCAAAGTCAATGGAGAACTCACCTTTGCATATGCTAAGATTGACAGACTTAGTGACAGAAGAGGTCATACTTATGCCAAATGTTGCCAACCTTCAAAATCTTGGTGACCGTCTATATGATGAACTATATGAAGCTGCAAAGACCATATATGCTTTCATCTCAAACTGGGCTAAGCTAGCTGTTATCCTGATTAAGCTGAAGCAGTTCCAAGGTGCTGTGGATGCTGCTCGCAAGGCTAACAGTGCTAAAACATGGAAGGAGGTCTTCTTTGCTTGTGTTGACGCCGAGGAGTTCTGTCTTGCACAAATTTGTGGTCTCAATATTGTTGTTCAGGTATACAAGCAGGAGCGCATACTTGATCATTTTTTTTTCTAGTGTCTGCTTTATAACAAAGATTCTATGATCTATTTCTTTCTGGCATACCTGCTTTTGTATTTTTTGGGGGGTTGATGACTTGGAAGAAGTCAGTGAATACTACCAGAACAGAGGATGCTTCAGTGAACTTATTGCTCTCATGGAGAGTGGTCTTGAACTTGAACGTGCACACATGGGCATCTTCACAGAATTGGGAGTTCTATATGCTAGATACCTCTCTGAGAAGCTTATGTATCACATCAAACTTTTCTCCACGTGTCTCAATATTCCTAAGCTTATTCGAGCTTGTGATGAACAGCAGCACTGCAAAGAACTTACCTACCTCTACATACAGCATGATGAATTTGACAATGCTGCCACCGCTATTATGAACCACTCTCCGGATGCATGGAATCATATGCAGTTCAAGGATGTCTGTGTTAAAGTTGCAAATGTTGAGCTATATTACAAGGCAGTTCACTTCTATCTGCAAGAGGATCCTGATCTCATCAATGATAAGCTAAATGTGCTTGCACTTCGGTTAGATCATACCCGAGTTGTAGACATAATGCGCAAGGTTAGCATCTGAATGAAAATTAATTTTGGTAGTGCTCATTGAATAGAGGCCCTGTGTCAGTTCCATCCTGAAATTCTGATTGTCTTCGTTCTTTGGACAGGCTGGTCAGTTGCATCTGGTGAAGCCATATATGTTTGCAGTTCAGAGTAACAATGTCTCTGCTGTGAATGAAGCCTTGAATGAGCTATATGTTGAAGAGGAAGATTACGAGAGACTCCGTGAATCAGTTGACATGCATGACAACTTTGACCAGATAGGTCTTGCCCAGAAGGTAAAAAAGAAGCAGATAATCATGCATTGCCTATTGTTACTGGTTATGATTTAATAACCTGTGTTCATTTCTTGAGCAGCTTGAGAAGCATGAGTTGCTGGAGATGAGGAGGATTGCTGCCTACATTTACAAGAAGGCTGGCAGGTGGAAGCAATCCATTGCTCTATCAAAGAAAGACAACATGTACAAGGATTGCATGGAGACATGCTCACAATCTGGTGACCGTGAACTGTCAGAGGACTTGCTTGTCTATTTCATTGAGAAGGTTTGGTTCAAACCTATTCTATTGACTGATGATATCAGACTACTGATAAGCTAATTCTATACTATATACACCAAAAGGCTTAGTCTGTCTGCTTTGCATGGATTTTAATTAGTAAACACATCCAATCATGTAACACAGGGTAAGAAAGAATGCTTTGCTTCCTGCCTCTTCATTTGCTACGACTTGATACGGCCAGATGTGGCTCTTGAGCTTGCATGGATGAACAACATGTTGGACCTTGCCTTCCCATACCTGTTGCAGGTAACTTATTTGGGTCCATTTCTTTGCTGATGTTTATTTACTTACAGTTTACTATAGCAACTGACAGCCGTGCTGCTTGTGCAGTTGATCCGTGAATACACTGGCAAGGTGGATGATTTAGTGAAGGACAAAATTGAGTCGCAGAAGGAAGAAAGAGCCAAAGAGAAGGAAGAGAAAGATCTTGTGGCTCAGCAGGTAACCTAAAACTGCTCTCACGTTTGTTTGTGTAATCAATCATCTCATGCTGAGGCATTGACATGATAAGTTGCATTCCGTTGTGCTGTGCAGAACATGTATGCACAACTGCTTCCTCTTGCTTTGCCCGCTCCGCCAATGCCTGGCATGGGTGGTCCTCCACCTCCGATGGCTGGAATGGGCATGCCTCCAATGGGTGGAATGGGTATGCCACCGATGGGAAGCTACTGAATTGGTTTTGCAGAGAGCTTAGATGATTTGAGTTAGTTCGTGTAAGAAGTGGAACTTCATTGGAGTTTAGATGCACAATTTGGAATTAATATTCTTTATGGTACCAGGAAAATTTGGCGAGTGAAATCTTAGCCAGAGTTTTTGAACTGCAACGTGTTATATTGGTATTGATCGGATAGGGCGAGGATGATTAGGTTGGTTCAACATGAGCTGTTGAAAATCTGGTACTGTACCAGTTGTATAGTGTGGTAAATCTTTGTAGACATTTGGTTTTTATGATACTTGCTGTGACAGTGAAGCACCAACAAATGTATGCTACCTTGTTATACGACCTGTTTATTGAAATTATTTCAATGTGTGTTTTCTTGAAGTTGAGGTAATTCTCATTTTAAAGAAATATGACTAAACACTTAGATTGGTAAAAAGGAAAGTAGGTAAAAATATTAAGTTTGGAAATAAGGGTAAAAAACTGTAATTAGTCCTGAGCTACGAAGGACAGAAGCCTCATCTACTCCCGGATTCTACCATCTGAGTATTATGGACAATGCACCTATCCTAACACCCTAATTGTTATACATCCAAACAGTTCCACTAAAGTTTAGTTGACCTAGTTACAATTTAGTTGAGTTTATTAGTTTGAACATTCAAACATCCATCTCAGCTAAAGTTTAATTTTATATTGAAATTTTAGCTAGCTAAATTTTAATTGGGTACATATATCCAAACAGGGTCTCGGAATCCAAACAGTAGTGCAGATTTTTATTATCTTGATCTAGAATCTGGATTCTAAAAAATCTTTACAAAGAATCCTGGTATCCACACGGGACCTGCCGCTCATTACAAATACCCTTCACACCCCACGGGTGCCTCCTTGAGGCGAGAGAACCGCGCGTGTTTCCGAACCATTTCCCCTCTCGCTCTCCCCCTCGACGGACAGGAGGAGCCCAGGAGCTCGTCGCCGTCAGCAATGGCGGCCCTGCTTCGTCTAGGGCGGCTAGGGAGGCGTGCGGCTTCGGTACGTGGATCTCTCTCTTCCTCTCTCCTTTCGGTGGCCACTCACCATCTCACCGCCATCAATGGCGACGTGATTTCCCTCTCGGCGATTTTGTAATCTGTTTGCTCGCGCGGGCGATTTGTAATCTGTTTGCTCGCGCCTGATGATTTTTGTGATATGTGGGATCGCAACCCTATTTAATAGCAATGGCGACGAGATTTCTCTTTCGGCGATTCTAATCAACCTGAACCTGATGATTTAATCTGGGTTCAGAACCCTAGTTGATCTGTTTCTAATCTTGTTCATTTTTGTTTCTTCGGAATCCTCATGCTCAGTACCAGTTCGTGCATGAGGAAGCGAGTTCAGCCGGTTGCCGAACCGTTTCAATTTCCCCGTACCCGACCCCCACTTCGCTTCGCCCAGGCGGCATGATGTCTGGTAATCCCTGGTTGTTCGTGAAGGTTATCCTCATCTAATCATCTCATCTCTTTTCTGGAGTTTACGTTTGTCTTCGTTCTATCATGTACTAATTTCAATCTGGTATCGTATTCTGCAGGCTGTTCATACTCAGTCCCCTTGGTTTACTCTATCAGGGTCCTTGAGAAGGACAGATTCCATGAAGGTCAGTTTGCATGTCGTTGTCAGATTGCATATCATTTCACCCTCCCTGTTTCCTATGCGCACACACACTTATGTTGAGCGCACACATTTTTCAGCCCTTCTCCCTGGGTCCATTGCTATTCTGATGACACGGTTTTCCAGGTTCATAGCCCCCCTTTTAGGATGAGTGCTATCGCAAATTGTAATCTGGGAAGTGCTATCGGGTTTGGTTTCATAATTGTGGATAGACCGACCCTAGAATACAAATCGAATCAAATGATTCAGAGAAGGGGCAAGAGGATTACGTGAGACGGAGCATGAACGGGGCACATTCCTTTTGGTTTAATGAATGATAACAAATCCATAATTGCACGCCAAATAATTCAATTGCAAGTTTTGATTGAGCCTGAGCACTTGTTGGCGCAGACGCACTTGAGCTTGTGCCTGAACAACACCTTCTTTGTCCTATGCGAGGTGTTCTCGTTTCTCAACAGTGAGCACGACCTTGCCTGGCTCGTTAGCATGGAATGCCTCCTCACTCGATCCCATCTTCTTTCCCTTGTGTAGGAGCCATGGTCCACTGACAGAAATTCCTTCTCATAGTTCACATCAGCCAGCACCATCAGGTCCCATGTCAGGGTTGCAGCAGCCTGCAACGAAATGGTTGTGTCACAATCCAACTGGAAAATGAATGCCTTCAACACAGTCAATAAAACCAGGTCATGGACTGTTGCCATAACCATGCTAATATTTGTAGAGAAATTCCAGTTCAGTGTTGAAGCTTTAAAATGGTTCCTTATGCTATGAAGTATGAAGTATTGGTTAACTTTTTAAAGAATTGTTATTGTCTATACACAAACAAAAGTATCTTAGATTTCTGCAATTGACATTTGACCAAACTAAGCAAAGGCCAAATGGGGATTTAAGATTTACCAATCAATTTGATTAAGCGAGAAGTCGAATTGAGTTGTATGGACAACAGCCTAAGAGTGTGTGCCAGCATATAGGAAGGGATTAGCTTGGGCCATCGGGTGTGGATGGTGGGCCGGTTTGGAAAATTGAGTGCGATAGGAAAATAGGACAATTGGACTGCTCTGGTTGAACATATTACCAATTTTGAAATAAATATATGATAGTGTATGTTTATATTCCTACTATATACTAATGTTTCTCTAAAATTATTGGGTATGCCTAGGAATACCCATGCACAGCTGTAGAGATCCGCCCCTGGAGTAGTTACTGGGCGGTTGATATCTAACAGTGTCACATTTAAAATATTAAGAAATAATAGAAAAACAGTTATGCTAACACAAATGAAGCATGAATGCCCAAATTAAAACTCTGCAAGCTTACTGCGATTATGTAGACAGCTCTACATGCAAGAAGCATGTAGGTAGCAATCTCCTAGAGCAAAATCAGCTCATTACTCTCAACATTTGGGTATGCCTTGGTCATGATAGCAACACTGCCAAGAAGCAAAGTACTTAAAAAAGGAACTCAACAGAGGAATAGACATGTTGTAAGGGCGTCCACAATGGTGTTCAAAACGCTAGCTATTTGGTCTCTAGAAAGAATGCTATTGACTCTCAATGGCAACTTACAAATAGCTAGCTAGATGAGACATAAATAAATACTATTTTGATGAGACAACTTACAAAAGTAGCACTCTTATTGGCTATCGAGGAGAGAGATCAAATAGCTAGCTATTGGGAAGTCGCTAATCTCTCTCCTCGATAGCCAATAAGAGTGCTACTTTTATATTATTTTTATACGTCATCTCGCTAGCTATTTGTAAAGTGCTATCGAGAGCCAGTAGAATTCCTCCTAGCTAGCTATTTGACAACCATTGCGGATGACCTAATACTTTCCAACTTGTGGAAGGATATGATTAACACGATTGCCCCCCCTATATGTGGCTATGTTCATTGCACTGCTGCTTGCACTTCAGAAACTTAAAATTAAGTACCAGCTGGATAGAAAGTGCTTTGCACTGGATATAATGTTTGGACTCTGAATTTTCAAACTTTTCATGTCTATGTTCTATAATATACCTAAGTACAGTAGTAGATTGAACCCTGAATTTTATTTTGAGAAAGCAAAGATATACAACCATCCAAATTAAAAGGCCGAAATATTACTAACAAGATCTACAACATTCTCTTTGCCGGCAAGTACTCAATATCTGGTGACACAATTAGTAATACAAAGCAGCAAGCGAAAAATAATTATTCAAATTAACCGAGAGAAGCAAAACTGGAGCAGAAGGACAGAGCAAAACTTCTAGAGCTTGATGATGGGTGTGTCCACTCAGCCTCGAGCACTGCGATGAAGACAGAGAACACCACCGCATAGCACTGGAACACGCCACTGATGATCTGAGGAGTGGATCAAAATTCAGAAGGAAGCCCAACAATAGTCAGCTGGGCCCAACCCCGATCAGGGGAAGGAAGTTCGCGTTGCGATGCAAAATTGGGAATATGGGAGCGCTAGATTACGTACTTTGGCACCGCTGCAGAAGGAGTAGATCGTGGAGAGGACGTTGGCGGCGACACAGAGCAGCGACGGTGGCCGAGATGACGCCGAAGCAGCAGCAGACAATGAGGAGCGGGCCACCGGAACTGGGGCACCGCCGGGGTCGCAGCAGCGAGGTGACAGGACCGGAGCCCGATGCCTTGGGGTTCCTGTTCTGCATTGCTTAGCTGTTGCTCGGTGAACTGAATCGAGAGCGAGGGCCGGGAGGGAGAGGAGGCGCGGGCGCGGGCGAGCGTGGGGGATGGAGCGGCGGCGCGAGGGCAGGGAGAGAGAGAGGAGGCGTCTGCGTGCGCGAGGCGCAGATGGAGCGATCACACGGTGGAAAAGGAAAGAAAATCGCAACTGCGACGTGTAAAGGGGAAATCCACGCTCGCACGAAACGGGAGGAGCGGGTGAGGCGAAAGTTTGTCGCACCAAGCGGTTATCTCTTCAGTTTTTTTAGTTGTGAGACTAATGATAACTTGTTTACTTAAATTATTAAATTTGTTCTAAATTGACTCATGAAATTATTTATTATTTATTGTCTCTTGTTTATGCATGTGAATACGTATATATATCAAGTATAAATTTATAGAAAGTACATCCTAACACCCTAATTGTTATACATCCAAACAGTTCCACTAAAGTTTAGTTGACCTAGTTACAATTTAGTTGAGTTTATTAGTTTGAACATTCAAACATCCATCTCAGCTAAAGTTTAATTTTATATTGAAATTTTAGCTAGCTAAATTTTAATTGGGTACATATATCCAAACAGGGTCTCGGAATCCAAACAGTAGTGCAGATTTTTATTATCTTGATCTAGAATCTGGATTCTAAAAAATCTTTACAAAGAATCCTGGTATCCACACGGGACCTGCCGCTCATTTAACACCACAAACTGCGTCGACTCCTCGCGTTCTCCTCGCGTCCACGTCGCCTGAATTGTTTTGGCTCGTTCGATTGCCTCATCCGATGGTTGTCGCCGCCTTTCCGCGCTACTGCGCTGCTTCACGGTGGAGCGGCGTCGCCTCTGGCTTCTGCTGAATAGAGAAGACACAATGCTTCAGCTCTGGCTTCTGCTGAATAGAGAAGACACAATATAACGCGCCATCCTCGACGCGAATCAGATTCGCCCCCAAATTTCCTTTTCCCATCGTGTCTTTCCACCTCTCCTCGTTTCCTTTCACGGACTCCGCAATCGCCGTTCGTGCCGCCGCCGCCCTCCTCCGCGTTCGCCGCTGCTACCCTCCACGCTTGCCGCTGCTCTTTCTATTCTTCTCAGCTCTGCCTTCTTCTTCCTCGCTGCCGTCACCGTTCTCCTTGGGCGACTCCTCGTCTTGTGGGGATGCCGTCAAAGGGGGCCGCAGACGCATTCCATACCGCCTCTAGTCTGCCTCCTCGTCGTCGGCACCGTTCCGGGATCCCCTCCCTTCCTTGCTCCTCTCGTCCTTCTTCCTCGTCGGTCTACGGTTGCTCCATCGTCGTTGCCGCCATCAGATCGATCGAGCTAGGGTTTGGCACTGTTCGCCTCTGTTCTTCTTCGGCCATCGGCGAAGTTTGTGGTGGTATGTTTTTGTAACATCCCAAAATTTGCACCAATTTAAAAATAGGCAATATGATTTAATTATGCATTTTATGTGTTGCATGGAAACTAGTTAATAAAACTATTTGCAAAAGCTAAAATTAATCCTAGGCCAAAGATCATGTTGATGCATACATGCTGGTGCATATCTTATTTTTGTGATGTGTGGTTTTAGTTCAAAAGTTGTTTGAATTCAAAAAGGATTTGAAAATGCATTTGAAAAATCAAATCTGAAATTGGAAAACAATTTTCCTTCTCTCCCTTCCTCCTTTCTCCCTTCTGGCCCGAGCCAGCTTGGCCGGCCCGCTCTCTCCCCTCGCGCCGGCCCGCTTCCCTTCTCCCCTCCCCTCTCTCTCCGTCGCTCGCGTGGGCCGCCGCCCGGCCCAGCAGCCCCTGCGCAGCGCCGCAGCCCCGCGCCGAGCCGAGGGTCCAGCCTCGGCGCTGCACTCGCGTGCGCGTCGCCGTTTCCGTCTCGCCCGAGGGTCCAGCCTCGGCGCTGCACTCGCGTGCGCGTCGCCGTTTCCGTCTCGCCCGAGGGTCCAGCCTCGCGTGCGCGTCGCCGCTTCCGTCTCGCCCGAGGGTCCAGCCTCGCGTGCGCGTCGCCGCTTCCGTCTCGCCCGAGGGTCGCCGCTCCCGCGCCCGCTCTCGCTGACAAAGCACCCCGCCTGTCAGCGTCCCATTGCTCCTTCTCCCTCCCGTCTCCGGCTCGAACTCGATGCCGAGTTCGATTCCATTGACGCTACGCGTCCTTGCTTGCCAAAACGACCGAACCGACTCCCCTATAAGATCCCCGAGAGTCCGCCGCCTCTCCTCACGCGAAAAACTCTCGCTCTCGTGCCCTACACCGCTCCCGCGACAAGCTCCGCCGCCCGCAAGCTTTCCGCCGCCAACAACCCGGCGATTCATCGAGTTTCAGAGCCCGTAAGTGGTATCTCGAGTTTCCCCTTGACCTTTCGAAGTTAACCGAGTAGATTTCCCTCTTTTTCCCCCTTGTTTTGATCCCCTAATCGCTCGCCGTCGCTCTGCAGAGGCCGCCGTCCGCCAAACTGTGCAATCCGCCGTCACCGAGACCTCCCCGACGCCATTAACACCACTGGTGAGTTCGCGTTGAGTTTCTCTTTCGATTGGATCTTTTCCCGAGGTCTCTACCGCTCTGTAGCGCAATCCCGAGCCGCGCCGCCGCCTTCCGGCCATGGAGCCGCCGCGTCCTTCTTTCTCCCCGGCGAAAGCGCCGCCGGTCTCACCCTGATCTAATCCGAGCCGTCCATTCTGGATCTAGCGCTCGGAATCGCTCGATACCCCTTCGTCTGTCACCTTTGCTAAAGAGTCCCCCAAATATTTAGGTCTAAACCCGCGGTCCCAATGGCCCTGTTCATTGAGTCTGCGAATTCTTCCGTTTGAGTCCCTGCGCTTTGTCCTAATTGAGGCGCAGTCCATCCAATCCGCAGATTTGTTTAAATCGATTTTAAATACAAATTCAATTTCAGTTTATTTACAGTTTTGCCACTGATTTCAAATGCTTATAACTTCTACGTTTTTAGTCCGCTTTAGTCCGTTCAAGTTGCGTTAGATTCGTTTTGAAAAGATCTATCTATCTGTATGAAAATATCTACTGTTTTCAGTAATTAAAATTTGAGTTAGATTTAATCTACTAATTAAGGTTTTGTAACTTGTTTAGCTCATAACTTTCACGTTATAATTCCGTTTTTCGTGATTCTCGCGTTTATGTGATCGTGGTAGATCGTACTTTCTGTTTTCAAACTTTTTATATTATTTTCTTACTGTTTGGTGTAATGTTCTAATTATAGCTTGTTTGCTTTGTATGATTGTTGTACCGTTGCTTGTATGATGATGTGGTAATCGAGTTCAGACGGTGAGAATTACGTTGGTGATCAAGAGCTCTACTTCGGCAACCAGGAGCAACCAGAGTTCTCTGAATCAGACAAGTATAGCATGGGATCATCCTTGTTGACCTATTCACCATGAAGCATTTAAACTCATATGCATGTGTCTAATTTTGATCTCCTATCTAGTTTATCCTAGACTTTTGATCCGTTACCTTGTTAACCTTGGGATGCTATGCATATGGGTAGATTTCTGCTAGAGCTTTATTTAAACCAAACATGATCTAATAACGGTGAATAAAACTTGATCTTTTTAGCAACATGGTTTAGGACCTCCTGTCAGCAAAAGCTGGGACATACAGTGCAACCATGAGGGTTATATGGCTCTGACCTTAGCTCAGTATAAGGACCTTTTCTAGCTTGTTAGTGGACACCTGTATAGGCGCGTTGGGTCTTGCCGAGACGGGTATAGTGCGGCTTCTGTCCACGTGAGTATAGGCTGCGTGTTTTTGTGCCACCTGGAAGGAGGGCTCTACATCCCTTTGCCTTAAGAACTAGCGGCCCTAACTTGTTAGACAAACCTTTGAAAGGCTTTGCGTGTATCCTGCCCACTCACCTCGGAAGTGTTATGGGAGTAATTAACCCGGGCATCTGGATATCACGACTCATCGGGTAAAGTGTACACCTCTGCGCAGAGTTTAATAAACTGATATATCAGCCGTGCTCACGGATACGAGCGGCCCGGAAAACTCACAGACTTAGTTGTTATTTGTTGTTTATTTATGTTGCTCATGTTGATTACTTTATTACTATGTTTCAGTTATTATGTTCATGTGGATTGGGTTTAAGCATCCATATATGTTCACCTTAATTATTAAAATTGTGCCAACTAAAAGCTACTGCTGTTAAACCAGTGTCAGCCTTTTTGAGCCTCATGAACCCCATGTTACACTTGTTAAGTACGAGATGTACTTATGCTTGTTTATTTTCTTTTTACTTGGATAAAAATCCCGGATGGGTAACAGATTGCTATGATAACGACGACTTCCCTGAAGAGTTCTAGTCTTGCTGTCAACCAGTCATCTTCCCTGTGATAGAGCTACCGCGAGAGATACTTTATTTATCCGCTGCTATGTAAAGTCTTCGAATAATATTCGTTATGTAATAAACATATGTGACGGTACTTCTTAATTTGTGGCTTATGTGTGTGATTGATCTCTGGGCACACATGAGTTATTGCATTCAATTTTGTTCTTAAAATTGGATGTGACAGTTTTATTGTTCCTTACAGTGCTCCAGCTTCCGTTTATGTTCCTTGGTCAGATCCGCTACATACGCTGCTCCATCCGTCGTTTCCTTCGCTCAGGACAGATCCGCTGCATACTGTGCTCAGTGCTTGGTTACATTCATGTGTACTCAGATCCGTTTAAATCCACAGATTTGCAGTGTGCATTGGCTCCTGTAGTGGTCAGCTACGAATCAGCTCAGGATAAATCCGCGTCTTCTCTCATGTGTTGCCTTCTGCGGTAAACAGGTAAATTCAAGGCCTTGTTTCTCAGTTACATCCATGTGCCTATCTAGGGTCCGGCCTCATGTTCTTGTTCGCTTGTCCGATACATTTAGTATTTTCTGAAAATTTGATTTGGTTTTAATCAATTCTATGTGTTTACTATGCTATTCTAGGCTTTTACTTGCTCTGCTCTGTTTATAGTTTTCAGAAATCAGGCTGACCCCGTTGTACGATCGTGCTAACCTGATTTTTTTTTCTGAAACTATGTTTTTGCTTTCATTGGGTCTCCATGTTTACCATGTTAGTTTACTCTCTCAGTTCTTTTCATATACCTATTAATGTTCTGCAGGGTGTGCCTCTTGTTGGGGCTCCGAACATTCTGCGACTGGACTATTGGTTTATACTGCACTGTGCTGGTGATTTGGTGGCCCTGCTTTGTGGGGCTTCGTTTTAGGTATGTGTCTACGTCTTTTTGGAATATTGCTTTAACTCGGATTTTTCTTTAACTAATGTTATGCTTTTTCGTTTTTAATGTGTTTTCTTAAAAAAAAAGAGTTCAACGCTGGTGTTCCCTCAAAAAAGAGTTCAAATAATTAAAAAACCATTTTAAAAAAGGGTTACACAAAGCAATTTGTAGCCTACAAAATTCCCTTTCATCCAGAAAAGACACTGGCTTCTGGTTACAGTGCCTTTAGCCACAGTCCTTGTCTTTCACGCCTCCTTGTTCTGTCCTTCTTTACGTTATTCATTTAACAGAAAGCGAGCCCAAGATATAGTTGTTTCTAAAGTTTATTCACTGCCTTATGTATGTGCACAGAAAATAGTCTTCATCGTTGCCTTAGATACTGTCTTTGTGAACCATAGCCTTGATCGCTGCCTTATATACTGTCTCTGTTTCATTCACAATGTTTATGCTCCGTGTACCGTACATGTGTATTTTACAATTAGCTGCCCAGAATTGCTGCCTTCCTTATGTTTCCACCATACAAGAAGTGTTACAGGATGGTTCTTACCTATACGGTGTCGAGCTTGAGTTACCTGTGCTTTCTTACCGCTCAGGTCCACAAACACTTTTTTTTTGGGCAGCCTCTGGCATAGAACGCTCTGAGGCCTACGAGTCGGCTGCCTTACAGGCATTAATTGCTTTACAAGAGATATATGGATTTGCTGTTCTAGATTATAGTTTCCATGGATTTATGTTATACAGAGCACTAGCACATGGTTTACTGCCTATAGCAAACAGAGGAATTCATCTAGCTAGGAATATTATCTGTGCCTCACATGAAGAACAACAATTCACTCCAGAACTTTTAGCCTCCGCACATCAGCTCATGCATGATGTCCACGTTATGTCATCTACATCATAAAATTGTTCTATAGACCCTTTTCAGGTTTACTCTCGACGTACTTATCTGATTTTGCGCCGTGAGGCCTTAACTGTATCGTGTGTATGTTTTGGTGGATAATGAAATAGGTTATTTACAATTTAAAAGTGCTTTATGCATTTATTATATCAGTGCTTAGTTGCATTTACATGGAACTGTACCTATTTCCCATCCAATCAAATTATCGGTTGCATTTTACTGTCGTCTTTGATTACGTCTTCTTTGCATTTTTGTCGTTGCCCTGGGTATATAGCGGTCGTTTGCTATGCTTTATGTTAAATGTAAATACAAACCTTTTCCCCATCCATTTTCGGTGTACAAATTTCTCGGTTTTGAAAATTTTTTAAAGTCATGGTTAGCCTCCACGGTTCTATGCTGTCACTGGTTCACAGACTCACTTGCTGAAATGGGCGACCCTCATCCTCCGCAACATTATTCAGGTTTTATTCGTTGAGTTGATCTCTCTTATTATTTATGCCCCTTGTTTAGTTTAAATGTATGCTCTTATTGTTTAAACTAAATACCTGACAGCGTCGACGCTGGTGCCTATTAGTACCCTTACTTCAGGCAGCTCAACGCCGCACGTTTCAGGAAACAGTATGTGCAATAAGGCGGATGACCGCCACGTGCCTCTTAGCCTTTGTGTTCCTAGGTTCTTTTCTGAGTTTATTCACTCCTGTCTCAGGCGCAATAACCCCTCGCGTTGTCTCAAGTTTTGGCCCCACGACATCTAGAAAAAAAAGGAAAAGACTTCTGGACCAACATCGTCTCGCTTGGGGAGCAGCCAAGCGTTCCTATGCAGATCTGAACCTCGAATGTGGACAATTTGATGAGGAATTGGCAGAGGCCCTCAAAGGTATATAGTGCCTTACCGAGGCTGTCTGTTTACACTTTGCTCTTTATTTGAGGTCTTCATCTATGTCAGTCCTTTGGACCTTTTCTTACCTTATTGCTCTCCCATCTATATTTTCTGGACAGTTTCGTATCATGGAAGATCTTACTACGGCGCGCCAGATTATGAATGCCCCCACTGCCATGCAGTGTTTTGGTACGGTGAAAAAGTGGATCGAGATACACGGCGTCGCACAGGCAGGGTGGTCTATAATAACTGTTGCAGAGGTGGCAAGGTTGTCATACCTCCATTTCTTCCTCATCCCGAGCCATTGGCCTCCTTGGCGACATTTAATGGTGGCCCAATTTCCAACAAATTCATGAAAAACATCAGACAATACAATTGCATGTTTGCTTTCACATCCATGGGGGCCAACATTGATCGTGCCATTAATGATGGTCGTGGCCCTCCCGTTTTCAAAATCTGTGGACAAATTCATCATCGCATTGGATCTCTTCTTCCTCCCGATGGTAGTCCTCCAAAGTTTATCCAACTCTATGTTTTCGATACATCTAATGAGGTTCGCAATAGAATTCAGGCTCTTCATCATGATGAAAGACGAGGCCCCGATCTGGATCCTTCTATAGTGCAATCTCTGATAACTATGCTAGATGTCAATAATCCTTTGGCCTCACAGTTTAGAATGGCCAGAGATAGATTGGCAGAACATGGGGATGAGGACTTTGTGGTGCGAATTGTTGGTCCAAGAGATGGGGATCCACCTCAATATAGTCTACCAACTACTGATCAGTTGGCTATGCTTATTGTCGGCGACTTTTCTCCTGATGCATTCGAGCGTGACATAATCATTGAAACACGCTCAGGGGAACTTAGGCAGATATCAACTCTACATCCAGCTTTTATGGCCCTACAGTATCCCTTACTGTTCCCATTTGGTGAGCGAGGGTTTCAAACTGGAGTTGTATATGAAGGCATTACACCCACAAGACGGAATTCATATACAAAGGTCACTATGCAGGATTATTACTGCTATATGTTCCATTATAGAAAACAGCAACCAAATCCATATCTAAGCTATGGTGCTTTATCAAGCCAGGCAAAAGTTGATGCCCGTGCCTGCGTGGATGAAAACAGATTATGGTACATAATTAAGCATCAGGGAGATATTCGAATGGAGAGTATTCAGGGTATCTGCGATGCTATTAGTAGAGGTTGCACTCAGGGAGATGAAATGGGCAAAATGACAGTTTTGCCAGCATCACACACAGGAGGTAGAAGATACATGATGCAAAATTATCATGATGGAATTGCTATATGTAGAGAATATGGCCCACCTGATTATTTTGTCACCTTTACTTGCAATCCTAAGTGGCCAGAAATATCTGAGGCAATATTTGAGCCTGGGCAGAAACCAAATGACAGGAATGATATCATTGTAAGAGTGTTCAATATGAAACTCGAGGATCTCTTGCATGATATCAAAGATGGCAATGCCTTTGGACCATGTAACGCAGGTATTACTCTTGAACAATACCCAAAAACATTACGCCTACAAATTTGGGCCCCCATTTAGGACCTATTATATACATGCCCATAGTTGGCATACGCTTAGTGAATTACTCTTCCACTCATTGTTTTGGTCCCTTTCCGCATTAATTGATCCTTTGTTCTTTTCCAAAATCAGTGCTACACACGGTGGAATTCCAGAAACGAGGCCTACCGCACGCACATATTATTTTATGGACTGCAACTGACACTTCAGATCCCACTCCTTCCATGATTGACTCATATGTGTCTGCTGAAATACCAGATCCAAAAGAAGATCCGCTAGGGTATGCCCTTGTTGCTGAACACATGATTCATGGACCATGTGGAAATGACAACCCTAGGTGCCCATGTATGAGAAATAATAGATGTTCCAAACGCTTCCCAAAAAAATATCAGGAAGAAACATCCGTAAACTCTGATGGCTTCGCGATTTATCGACGGCGTAGCAGCAGCCTTTACATTGAAAAAGGGGGATGCAAAATGGACAATAGATGGGTTGTTCCTTATAACATGAATTTGCTAAAAAAATATCAGGCTCATATAAATGTAGAGTGGTGTAACAAGAGTACTTTCATAAAATATTTGTTCAAATATGTCACCAAGGGAGCTGACTGTAGTAAAATTTACCTAGAACGGTTAAAGAAGGCAGAGTCTGCTCCATATGACAAGGACACGGCAACGGTAAATGAGGTTAAAGAGTACCTTGATTGTAGATATATTTGTGAGCAGGATGCATGCTGGCGAATCTTTGGATATGATATTCACAGACACCATCCTGCCGTTGAAAGAATGCCCGTTCATTTGCCCAATGAAAATTTTGTAACATTCAGTGCTAACGCTAGAATGGATAGACTGTTATCAGCAGAATTCTTGAAAAAAAACCATGCTCACTGAGTGGTTTACTTGCAACCATCTAAGTCCAGAGGCTAGAGACCTCACCTATTGTCAGTTCCCTTCAAGGTGGAAATGGGACCAGCAAAATAGAGCATGGGAAAAGCGCCGGCAGCGGCAAGGTAAAATTGGCCGATTATATTACGTGCATCCGTCAGCTGGAGAGAGATACTATTTACGGATGTTACTATTAATAGTAAAAGGAGCAACTAGCTACACGGACCTAAAATTCCATAACCAGTTCCACCATCCAACTTTCAAAGAAGCATGTAGATCACGTGGTCTTCTCGGTGATGACCAAGAATGGTACAATGCCTTTGATGAGGCAGCAGCGTGGGCCACATCAGCACAATTACGGAAGTTATTTGTTACCATGATACTTTTCTGCGAGGTAGGGGATGAAAATGCTTTCTTTGAAAAAGTATGGCAGCTATTGGTCGATGACATTCGCTATCAGTTTAGAGATATCATTGGTGACCCTAGCTATCAAATGCCTGACAATAGTGCTAGGGATTATCTCCTGGAAGAACTATCAGCAGTCTTTGCACAACATGGTACCAACATTCGTGACTTCAATCTTCCTCAAAAAACAGAAAACTCTTACTTTTCATATAATCGTTTAATTGACGATGAGCTTGGATATGATCCAGATCCTTCACTTGATATGAGCAACCCAACTGCATCTCTTAATAGTGACCAAATCTATGCATTCAATTCTATAGTCAACAGAGTTCTCAGTAACCAATCAGGATTCTTCTTTGTCTCTGGATATGGCGGAACTGGAAAAACTTATTTATGGAACCGCATAGTTGCTTATCTAAGAGCCCAGCAAAAAATTGTGCTCACTGTAGCTTCATCAGGTGTAGCATCTCTTCTGTTACCAGGTGGTCGTACAGCTCATTCAAGATTTAAGATACCGTGTGATCTAGATGATGCATCAGTTTGCGATATAAGAAGAGGAAGCATGCTCTCAGAACTTATTGAAGACACGTCGTTAGTTATATGGGACGAAGCACTCATGACAGATAGAAGAGCCTTTGAGGCTTTAGACAGAAGCTTTCGTGACATACTCTCCATGCACAATCCAGATGCTAAAAATCTTCCATTTGGTGGAAAGGTTATGGTCCTCGGTGGTGATCTTAGGCAAATACTGCCTGTTGTTGAAGGAGGAACTAGAGCTGAGGTTGTCAACTCTGCTATTATAAAATCAAGACTGTGGTCACAGGTAGAAATACTAGGTTTATTTGAAAATATGCGTCTATCTTCCTCTTCATCAGATCCAGAGTATCAACAGCAACTTGCATTATTTAGTAAATGGGTACTAGATGTTGGTGAAGGAAAAGTACCCACTATTACTAAAGAGGGTGAAAGTGAATCTTCATGGATCAAAATACCAAGCAATTTGCTTTTGACAACGACAGGAGATAGGCTTTCATGCATAGTTCATGCTACCTATCCAGATTTAACAGCTCGATACCATGATACATCATATCTTAGTGAAAGAACCATATTAACTCCAACAAATGAGCTAGCAGATACTGTAAATAATCATATAGTTTCACTATTGCCTGGATCAGAAAAAGAATATCTTAGCTGTGACAGTATCGCAAAATCAACAGGACCACATGAGGCCTATGATTTGTTATATCCAGTTGAGTTCTTAAATTCAATCAATGGAAATAACTTCCCTCAGCACCGGTTAGTATTAAAAAAAGGTGTTCCAATAATGCTGTTACGAAATCTGAACCAATCTGATGGTCTCTGTAATGGTACAAGATTAGTTGTGGTGTCTCTGGGAGAAATGGTGTTGGAAGCAGCAATAATGACTGGAAAACATGCAACAAAAACAGTAATCATTCCACGGATCACATTAACATTAAAGGATAATAGGTGGCCTTTTATTTTACAGAGGCGCCAATACCCAGTTAAAGTTTGTTATGGTATGACAATCAACAAGAGCCAAGGCCAAACCCTTTCTGCTGTGGGTGTCTATTTAAAAAGACCAGTTTTCACACACGGCCAACTTTATGTTGCTATTTCACGAGTAACAAGCAAGGATGGTCTCAAGATTCTTATTGAAGACGAGTGCGGTGATCTCACTGATGAAACCAAGAATGTTGTGTATAGGGAAGTCCTTACATATCTACCATCCAAGGCATAAAATGGGTGGTCAATAGTACAGGCGAAATATTTAGCATATACATGTATGTGTAACGCTGCTGCTCTTATGTATAGGTAACCTGGCTAAATAATGCCATAGCTCTAGCAGTTAGTGTTCTAGGACTCGCCTAATTTTGATGTATAACTACATCACTGCTCTTATGTATAGGTAACCTGGCTAAATAATGCCATAGCTCTAGCAGTTAGTGTTCTAGGACTCGCCTAATTTTGATGTATAACTACATCACATACATAGCCTACTCATGGCGACAATGACCGGTTCTTTTGCTTATGGATGTGTATAATTATTACTTTTCTGTTACTGCAATGTGTAAAACAACGTATGTCTCTACTCTGTGTTACAGTAACTAAAAATGATATTATAACAAAATTTATATATTATGTGTTGTGTGCTCTCTGTTTACGTACTTATCGAATTATATAATGTGCATATTTACCATAGTATTGTATCTGCTTCTTACTATATGCTGACTTACCTTTCACATGAACACTACTCTATACGCCCCCTTTAAATCCTCCAGCGCCGCTGCCACCTAAACCACACACTACATCAGGTTGAAGACTAAAATACTTAAACAGAACACGTTCTAAAGATCAGTTCTTATCAATTTTACCTAATCATCACACTCACCAACTGCTTACATAATGTACAGGATGCAGCCCACATATCTAAAAAGTCTAACAAAAGGCCGACAGAAGCTCCCGGTCTGTGTTCGGGTAGTCAGAAAATGGACTATCAGAGAAAGGATGGGTCAAGGGAAAGCACTATACATTGGCTTAGTCGTTGCAGACGCGCAGGTAACATTGACACAAAACTTTTCCTTTTGCTTTGTACAGATTAGCGGTGATATAAACACACTGGCTCTCACCATTTCGTCTAACTATCACTCAGATTTTTTTAGAAAAAAAAATTTGCCATACATTATTTTACACGACTCCTTTACCTAATGCTTCATATTATTCAGGGATATTATTTTACACAACTCTTTTAACTAAAGCTTTATATTATTCAGGGAGATGCAATGTACGCTGAGATTCCACAAGAAGCGATTCAGCAGCTGGATTCTCAGATAAATGTGAACAACATCTATGTGATCAATAGGTTTAAAGTACTTGCTGCTAAACCAAGCTATAGACCCTTCAATGCTCAAATTATGATAGAGCTCTCAGAATTTACAGCGATCCGTACCGCGCAAAATCCACCAGACACCTTTCCATTGTATGTGTACAACCTCACTCCCTTGGACAAGATCACTCCTACCGAGGGACCAGTTCATACATACACAGGTACATTGTCAGAAACAAAGATATAACTTTCGCAGTTGTAAAAGCTACAGTTATTGGTTCCTAAATATTGTTTATTCAAACTAAATCTGCAGATGTCCTTGGATATATTACCAAGTATACTGCCGCAGCCGCCGTGGTTGCTAGAGGCCAGGAAAGGGGAAGTATCCTCAGAGAAATTTTCATAAAGGACATGAGGTACGCTTAAACTCAGCTACATTACGATCTCTGTAACTACTATCAGCTTATGCCCCTAACAGTAAAAAATACCAAATTTACAGAGACTATGAAATCAAGGTCACTCTCTGGGGTAATCAGGCAGTAAATTTTCGACTTGACCATCTCAATAGTGCAGAACACCCTAATGTTGTCGTTGCTCTCTTTGTTGGCTGCCTGCCAAAAAAATGGCACTCTATAGACACAGAAAACAAGTCTTATGTCAGTGGCGGCAGTGCATGTCATTATTATTTGAACCCAGCTATTAAAGAGGCTCAGCCATTTTATGAGAGGTCAGTTAGCCATAACCTTACAGAAACACAACTGTATTCCAAAATAAATAATTAACATATAATCTGTTGTATACCCAAATAGGTTCAAAGACGACCCCATTTACATTGAACGTCCTTCGCCATCCGAAGAACAAATCCTTGCTGAACCAGACATTGTTCCACTCAAACAGAAAACAATTGCAGAGCTTGATAGCATAAACCCCTACGACTTTGAGGTAATGCTAAAATTATCAATTACTACCTGTGTACACAGTTTGTTTACACTCATTCATTAATACTAATTAGAGCTATTTTTTAAAAAAAAAGGATGGAACTTACAAGTGCACAGTAACTGTCGCCGAGATCATGGGTAACAATAGTTGGTGGTACATGGCCTGTAAAGCATGCAAGAAAAAAACTGAGCCACAACCTGGTGGTGGCTATATTTGCCCAAAGTGTCATGGCACTCTAGCTATTCCTAGGTAGTTTCTTTCATAATTGATAATAGTACGTCAAATCAATTTTCCACATAATATCATGCTAATTTATACTATCAAAACCCTATAGGTACCTGCTCTCTTTTACTGCTAAGGATGAAACTGGCGACGCAAGCTTCTTTGCATTCGACGACATAGCCAAGCAAATTGTTCTCAAAGAATGTGAATTGATCTTGAACCCACTCAGGTTACCAATTGGACTACCCCAACCACTCCAAGCTGTGATTGGAAAAAAATTTATTTTCTCGGTGGATCTTACTGAAGACTCATATACCTCGAGAGCAAAAAGGCAGTACCTGGTTCAATCAATTTTAGATAGATCAGACAGACGGAGCTCAGCATTAAACGCTGTTGCCTCTACGGCGCAGGCTCTGCCTGCTTTAACACCGATGATTCTCGGCGAAGGATCATCCAGCTCAGGTACATCTTACAAACCTCCTACCTTGGTACAAATTACATAGAAACCTCTCATTTCAGTAGCTAAACTCATACAATATGCAATTTCAGTACAAACTGTTCAGGCTACAGCAGCAGAAACACAGACTATGCTCATTGTAGCGGCAACTCCAACGGTTTATCATCTAACTTCCTTGTCAATATTCATACACTAATACAAGGGAATGCACTGACAAATAAATCGAACTTGCATGCACAGACACCAGCGCCAGTTGCTGATCTCGACAACACACCAGTAAAAGATACTACCACCAGGTAACCTGTCTACACATAAGAAAGTTATTTACTAAAAACAGTAATGTATAAATCTATGTGTGGTCTTTTTATTCTCCAAAACAAGCAAAAAAAAATTGATTCACTGTCCTTTAGATCACCAACCAACGCAGCTCCTGCCCGCAAGCGACTCTTCAGTGAATCTACACCCTCGGAGAAGGTATATTTATTCATACCAAGAGCCCAAAATAGAGAACCATAAACCTCAAGCTAATTATGATATCTTCATTTGAAATTACAGGAACATACAGATGAGTATCATTCAGAAGAACAAGAAGAGCTCACAAATGAAGGGCCAGGGAAAAGGTAAAAAAAGATAAACTCATTACTGTTCAACTATCTCACATAAACCTGTTCTTAAACTCTGTTATCAACCTATCCTATGAACACATAATGATTCCTTTCTTCATCCATAGATACCTCACTCTACTTATACCTTCAATCCATTTTAAAACTACGTACAGAACACGTCTCGAGGAAATGAGTGCCAAGAAAAAAAGGCCTCTCTGATCGTTCCAGCTACATTACCAAGTCAGCAAGATACCGGATTGTAATGCTCTCTTATTGTATAATAACTAAGGCATCGATCCTGTATACGCTGTTAATTTCCCACTACTATGTAAAACTTTGGGAATTACAACTCCTGAATCCTATGGTACCCAGACCGCTAGATTATGTATTGTATCAGGTCAGCAGGACGACTGCTAAAACCAAAAATGAAGCTATCGTGACAACACTCAGCTGTTGAACTGTAATGCCCTTTGATTGTATGATAACCAGGGCTTTAAAGTTTAATGTGCTATTATTAGTTCCTCAGTACTATATGCAGACTTTGCATGTACAACTCCTACACTGTATAATACTGATACCATTATCGTCTTGTACTATTTTTGAAAAAAAATCTAAAAACTTGCGAAAAATATTATAAATAGGTCATTCTACCGCACCATTACTATAAACCACCATCTTATCGATCCAGCCTATCGTCTACCATTACTCTGTCAAAATTTACCAAGGGCACCAACAGATCATAGCTAAGCTTATAAACCAGTTAATTAACCAAGTCATTTCTAAACTAAGCCCCTCCCCAAAAATTAACCCAAGAACAACACAGGAAGAGGCAATAAATACCTGTTAACACAAAGACAAATACCAATAAAAAAAATTTAGCCATCAGTTTCATCTAAAATTCCAAAAAACAAGCACTCCGTTCCCTATACAGCAAACATGCCAAGTTATACCCCCACCTACCCTCTCCAGAAAAAATCCCCAACCTTTCCCCATTCCTCTTCCTCAACACCGACACCTCAAGAAGCACACCGCCGCACAGGTTCAGCAGTACCACCACCATGTCGCCGACCCTGCAACGCCCGCGCTCGTCCTTCCCAACATCAGCCTGGTATCTCTGTACTTTCCCCACCCCTATCCCCTTGCAAATCAACAGCTGCACCTCCAGCACACCCACCCGGTCTGCTCCAAATCAAAACCCTAAAATCACTTAGCAACACTGTTAATGCCCACAATTTCTCAATTGTAGATCTCAGTCTTTGCCAATGAAAGGAACACAAAGAATGGAGGCAAATCACCAGCTCAAAACATCACCGCTGATCCAGTGAAGACAAAGTCGACGACTCCATTCCTGGTACAATTTGAGTTTTTCCGCAATCATAAAACTCAAATTTTACATACTTAAATCCTCAAATTGTCATAAAAAATTATAATAATTCAAATAACCAAAACCCTTTTAGTCTATAGAGACAGCTGCTAATAGTCTTAATCTGACCATATTTTGAAGAAACTTTTTTTCTCCACAATCACGCTAAACATCCAATCTAATACTATTTTATCATTGTTAATTTTAAAAAGCTTAGCCACTTAGAGTGACCATTGCCAAACAAATGTTAATCATTCCTTAAACTTTAAGCCTACGAGTTCAGTTTCAATCCTTATGATACTCTACTCAGTATATATATTAAGATGCACTAACAACACCACACATTTGCCTCACACAGGTTACAGGGACATCAGATACTACTTCAGAAAGGCAAAATTCACAGGTCTTAGCAATGGCGAATTACCATTACCCAAAACTTACTCTGCTCGATGAAGCTGACCTTCATGAGATGGACCCCATCATCTTCAACAATGCAATAATAGCCAAGGTTCCACCGTGGGTCACATCTACAATCGACCATCAAAGTATAGCCAATGCAATTCAGCAACAATTCCACGTGGACATGAAACCAGAAAACATTTCCAAGTTCAATTTAGACTACTTTATACAGGTACCCTCAGTAGAGGCAAACATCCGCATGCTTAGCCAAGGATTCCTAAATGTTTCCACCAACATATTAACACTAATGCCATGGACCTCAGAGTACGGCTCAACCACAGTCCCATTACCTAGAAACCAAAACTCTAATCCTGCAACCTACAGCTTCCTCAGTAGCACAAGCATGCTGCCACCCAATGAACACCTAACAATCCAAGTCTCAGGAATACCACCACATCTATGTTGTGAACTATCGGTGCAACGCCTCTTCAGCAAAATTTGCACCGTTCGAAACATAACGCTGACACGGGCAACACTAACATATTGGGTCGATGCCTATGGACCAAGCAGCGTTATACCCAACATAGCACACATAGGTGTCAGCAAAGCAACTCAATATGGTGACCTCGTCAATGTTTGGTCAATATGGTATGAAACATGTACCGACGACATGTGGGATCGCATATCAGCAACAGAAGATAGAACATCTCAAAGACGAGGTACAGAGCTAACAAAAACATATACCTGTTACGATTCTCCAAAAATATAGATCTCCTACTAACTATTCATGTAAAAAAATGCAGGATCTTCAGAACTTGGAACAGAGCACAGGGAAGAGGCCCCCGAACAATACTTCGAGTTCGCAGGTAATCAAACATTTGGCAAATCTTAAACAATCACAATCTATTTAAAGACACAGTAACCATCTTTCTCCCTTGCACACCTAGAGATGAAGAGGCAACCTCACGCCTACGAGGTCAGTTTGAGTCCTTATCATGATACAACACAATTTACAAAACAATTTAAAACCCACAATGCTCTCAACTTTCTTTCCTTTTACAGCCCACTATTTAACTATCCAAAAAAAATAGAGCCATTACTATATCAAAATCAATACATGTACTAATTTGCATCCTTCTCGTTTTCTATATTTCCACAGCAATAACATGTTTAAAACAAGAATCATAGGTCTTGGCAATCTCTCATCACACAGCTTCCAATCTCTTGCAGATATAGAAACGGATATCTCACCGAATAACTCCACTGACACCGAACCTGGGTGGGAATCCGACCGCAGTTACAAGTACTACTGACTTCCTCAAGCAACACTACCAAGCTGCGACAAAGCCTCCGATCAAACAAACGCTACCATTGTACAGTCGTAGTATTGAATAAAAAGTAACCTACCCTGTAATTACAATAGCTTGGACTACTACTCTGTACCTCTACTCTTTGAAGTAAACAGCTCAACACCTTTATCTATGTAACCAGAAAAATTCCACAAAATCACGTTGCACTCACATTATTACCAGCAAAATCCACGAAACAATCCCTGTTTTTGCGCGCGGGGGCGCGCACCTGCCACTAGTTACAAATACCCTTCACACCCCACGGGTGCCTCCTTGAGGCGAGAGAACCGCGCGTGTTTCCGAACCATTTCCCCTCTCGCTCTCCCCCTCGACGGACAGGAGGAGCCCAGGAGCTCGTCGCCGTCAGCAATGGCGGCCCTGCTTCGTCTAGGGCGGCTAGGGAGGCGTGCGGCTTCGGTATGTGGATCTCTCTCTTCCTCTCTCCTTTCGGTGGCCACTCACCATCTCACCGCCATCAATGGCGACGTGATTTCCCTCTCGGCGATTTTGTAATCTGTTTGCTCGGTGAAATCCACGCTCGCACGGAACGGGAGGAGCGGGTGAGGCGAAAGTTTGTCGCACCAAGCGGTTATCTCTTCAGTCTTTTTAGTTGTGGGACTAATGATAACTTGTTTACTTAAATTATTAAATTTGTTCTAAATTGACTCATGAAATTATTTATTATTTATTGTCTCTTGTTTATGCATGTGAATACGTATATATATCAAGTATAAATTTATAGAAAGTACTTATTTCTCTTATTATGGTGTTCGGGTTTTGGGTATCCGTGGGTTTGGTTTTGGTTATGGATTATCACCCGAATCGGTGTTTGGGGCGGTTTCGGGTTTTGAGTTCGGATTTTGGGTTTGGGTGCACGAAGACTCCATCCGATCCGAATCCGACCCGTTGCCATCCTTACTGAAGAGGAAGGCGCGAGAGGAAACATGTTATGACGAGTGTTCACTACGAGAGGAGGAAGCCTGTTAGCGTCTGAGTTCGGGCGGGCTTAGGGTCTGATTTATTATTTTAATTAATTATTAGGGGGTTATTTGCTATTTTTGAGAGAGGAAGAGATATAAATACTTTGTAAGACAATTTCGGAAGATTAAGTAGAAACAATCTTATTGTTTCCGGCTTCTTGAAGGGAGCCGGGAGAAAACCCTCGCACCTCGCCTCCTTCCTGCACGCGACCGCGGCACCCTCGCGCCGTCCTCGAGCCCTCGAGCGCTCAGGCCTCGTCCCCCGATCTCCCACTCCTACAACCTCCGATCCAAGCTCGGTAGGACTAGGGTTCCTACAATCTGGTATCGGCAATGTCTGGGCCACCGATCACCTCGTCTTCGCCAGCCGCATCGGTTCCGCCGACGTCCTCCACCACACCGTTGTTGCTGCCCTCCGCGCCAACTTCCTCGACTGCTTCACCGTTCGCGTCCGCTCCGCCCGCGTCGCTCACACTGGAGACTTTGGCGGCCGATGTTCAAGCCCTAACTCGCGGGATGGCTGCGATGCAGTCCTTCCCCGGGAGCTCGTACCAGCCGCCGCCTCCGATGTCAGCGCCGACGACTATGCCCGCGGGGTTCCCCTACGACATGCCAACCACCAGCATCTCCGACGTTCCCTTGCACATGTTGTGGTTGTCGTCATCGCCGTCGCCCATCCTGTTATGGGCCCTCGGCGCGGGAGCTGCTGCTCCCATCTACACCCCATCCACATCGACGATGGCCGCTGTGGCACCCTCCAATCCCTCCACATCCGGGGGCGTCTTCTTTGGCGGGGTTGACGGACCCTCTTCTACGGGGGTGCGCCTTTGCCACTAGGGCACAACGGAGTCTCCGGCGCCCTTCCCACAATGGACAGCGCCCCTGGCCTTGGTGCGCAGGCCCCGCCGCGCTTCTACAAGCTTGAGTTCCCAACATACGATGGCGCGGAAGACCCCCTCAATTGGCTGAATCATTGTGACCAGTTTTTCCGTAGCCAACGCACTTTGCTGACAGATCAGACTTGGCTGGCCTCCTATCATCTCACGGGTGTCGCCAAAACGTGCTACTACGCCCTCGAGCACGACGAGGGTATGTCGTCCTGGGAGCGCTTCCACGAGTTGTGCTCGCTCCGCTTTGGGCCGACCGTTCAGGGCACCCGCCTGGCATTATTGGCCCGTCTTCCCTTCACAACAACAGTACCGGACTACTCAGATCGCTACAATGTTGTCGTCTGCCACACCCATGACTTGTCACCGCAGCAGAAGGCTGAACTGTACGTGGGGGCCTGCCAGAGCATATCAAGGTGGACGTGGAGATGCGAGCACCTCAAGACCTCCAATTGGCTATGTACCTGGCTCGTGCCTTCTAGCGCCGGTCCGCGGCGTTTACCCCGCTGGCCTTAGCGCGGGGCGGCCGTCCTCCACCGCGTCCTACGCAGCCTCGGCCGTCCGCAGCGCCAAGCGGTCCTGGGCCCGCGGCCACACAAGCATCAGTCGGCGCTGCACCTCCACCGCGTCAATTTCACTGGTTGTCGTCAGCTGAGCAGGTGGAGCGTCGTCGCTTCGGCCTCTGCTACAACTGCGACGAGCCCTATGTTCGCGGCCATGTATGCCAGCGACTTTTCTACTTGGAGTTGGCGGACTACCTCGATGATGACGCCTCCGCCGGCGTGGCAGTGGGGGCGCCTGGCCAAGATTTCTTGGAAGACCATGCCGCTACAACGGAGGCCGCAGGAACGGATGGGGCCAGCGCACGGTCTCCTTTCAAGCCATTGCTAGCATCCGCACTGAGAACGCCATGTTACTACCCGTGACGGTGCATGGCCACCGTTTGGTGGCTCTCCTCGACCCCGACTCCACGACCAACTTCATTAACATCGATGTCATGCGTCGTCTACAGCTGGTCACCGCCCCGCACCCCACCCTGCGGGTGTTAGTGGCAAACGGCGACCGTGTTCTGTGCCAAAGGGTTGCCCGCGACGTGGCCCTTACCATCAGTTCCTAGGAGTTTTCCATCAGCTGCTTCGGTATCAGTCTCGGTGAGTTTGACCTCATCTTGGGCATCGAGTTCCTTTAGACCTTAGGGCCGATCGTATGGGACCTCGAGGACCTCTGCATTGCCTTCATTCGCGCCACGCGACGCGTGGTGTGGAAGGGGCTAGGCTCACCCCGCGACGACATCCGGGAGACCGTGGCTCGGGCGGTCACCATTTCGCCCGGCCAACCGCCGCTGGACCGGCTCCTGCACCAGTTTGGGCCTGTCTTCGACGTGCCGAAGGGGCTGCCACCGCCCCGACCCTACGACCATCGCATCCACCTGCTTCCAGGTATCGCGCCAGTCATCGTCCGCCCCTACCGCTACCCTCAGCTGCAAAAGGACGAGCTGGAGCGGCAGTGCGCAGAGATGCTAGCGCAAGGGATCATACGACCCAAAACGTCTCTGTTCTCCGCCCCGGTTCTCCTGGTGCGCAAGGCAGACAAGTCCTGGAGGTTCTGCATCGACTACCGTGTTGTCAACGCGCACACCTCCAAGGACAAGTTTCCTATCTCGTTGGTGGACGAGCTCCTCGATGAGTTGCATGGCGCTCGCTTCTTCACCAAGCTGGACCTCCGCTTGGGCTACCATCAGGTCCGGATGCACCCGGACGACATCTGCAGAACGGCATTCCGGACTCACCAGGGGCATTATGAGTTCTTGGTGATGCCTTTCGGCCTCTCCAACGCCCTGACCACCTTCTAGGCATTGATGAACGACGTCCTTCGCCCGTACCTTCGCGGGATCGTTTTGGTCTTTTTCGACGACATTCTTATATACAGTTCGACTTGGCGGAGCACGTGCAACACGTCGGCATCATCCTCAACGCCCTCTGTGCCCACCGTCTGCACCTCAAGCGTTCCAAGTGTTCGTTTGGGGTTGCCTCCATAGCCTATCTTGGCCACGTCATCTCCGCCGAGGGGGTTGCCATGGACGCCGACAAGGTCACGGCGGTCTCCACGTGGCCGACCCCGCGCTCTGCGCGGGGGCTACGAGGCTTCTTGGGGCTCGCCGGCTACTACCGCAAGTTCATCCGCGACTTCGGTCTCATCACGGCCCCGCTTACGCGTCTCTTGCGGCAGGACACGTTTGCCTGGGAGGATGAGGCCGAGGCCGCCTTCCTGGCGCTAAAGGGCACCCTCACCACAGGTCCAGTGCTCCAGATGCCGGACTTCGAGAAGGTCTTCACAGTGGACAGCGACGCATCGGGCGCGGGGTTCGGGGCCATCCTTCATCAAGGCGTCGGGCCTCTCGCTTTCTTCAGCCGGCCTTTTGCGGTTCGCCATCTTAAGCTCGCTGCTTATGAGCGGGAGCTGATCGGGCTGGTCCAAGCCGTTCGTCATTGGCGGCCGTATTTGTGGGGGGAATATTTTCTTATTCGTACTGACCATTACAGCCTCAAGTACCTGCTGGACCAACGGTTATCGATGGTTCCTCAGCACCAGTGGGTTAGGAAACTCTTCAGCTTCGATTTCTCCGTGGAGTATAGACCGGGCCGCCTCCACACCGTGGCAGACGCCTTTTCCCGCCGTGATGCAGAGGCCGCACCCGTGGGGGCGGCGACTGCAGTTGTGTCGGCCTGCTCCGGGCCGTCCTTCGCCTTCCTCGACGCCGTGTGCCGCACCACCGCTGCAGCGCCTGACGCTCAGCTGCTGCTCACTCGCTTGCGCGCGGGTGAGCTGGCAGCCCCGTGGCGCGAGGACGATGGTCTCGTGCTACATGGGTCACGCATCTTCGTCCCTGACATCGGCGACTTGCGTCAGCAGGCCCTCCAGTTGGCTCATGTGGCCGGACATGAGGGGATTCAGAAGATGCTCCACCGCCTCCGCTTGGACTTCTACATCCCAGGCGACTGCTCCCTGGTTCAGGGCTGGGTGCGGACTTGCGCCACGTGTCAGCGCAACAAGACAGAGGCTTTGCAGCCGGTCGGCTTGCTGCAGCCCCTGCCTGTTCCATCCCAGGTCTGGGCAGACATCTCCATGGACTTCATTGAAGGGTTGCCGAAGGTTGGCGGCAAGTCTGTCATCCTCACCGTTGTCGACCGCTTGTCCAAGTACGCGCATTTTATTGTGCTGGGCCACCCCTACACGGCTACTTCCGTCGCTCGTGCCTTCTTCGATGGCATCGTCCGGCTTCACGGGTTCCCGTCGTCCATAGTCAGCGACCGAGACCCCGTGTTTACCAGGCATGTGTGGCGCGATCTCTTCAAGATGGCGGGTGTGACGCTCTGTATGAGCACGACTTTCCATCCGCAGATGGATGGCCTGTCGGAGGTGGTGAACAAGGTGATTGCCATGTATTTGTGTTACGTGACAGGTGATCGGCCACGAGCTTGGGTGGATTGGTTGTCGTGGGCGGAGTATTGTTACAATACCTCCTTCCATACAGCCCTACGCGCCACGCCCTTCGAGGTGGTGTATGTCGTCCCCCTCCGCCTATCCTGCCGTACAGGCCGGGGACGGCACGGACGGAGGCGGCAGAAGCCCTTCTCCGCAGCCGCAGTGTGATCCTTGTCGAAGTCCGCCAACGTCTTCTTCAAGCGCAACAATTAATCAAGAAGTACTACGATGCCAACCAACGTGATGTGGAGTTCGAGGTTGGCGAGTGGGTTTGGCTCTGCCTCCTGCACTGCATGACGCAATCCTTGGATCCGCGGGTCAAGCACAAGCCGGGGCCGCGTTATGCGGGGTCGTTTCGCGTTCGGGAGCGCATCGGTCGTGTCGTGTACCGGCTGCAGCTTCCAAAGGGCGCCTGTCTACATGACGTCTTCCACGTGGGCCTCTTGAATAAGCATCGCGGCGATCCTCCAGCCGCACCAGCGGTTCTGCCACCGACGTTGGATGGTTGTCTGCTCCCTATTCCGGAGCGTGCGCTGCAGTTACAACAGCCGGCGCGGGGTGTGGAAGGTGCTGATAAAGTGGCGCGGTCTGCCTAATGACGACGCCACCTGGGAAAGCCTTGATGAGCTTCGCGACTCCTACCTCGACTTCCAGCTCGAGGACGAGCTGTTTTCACAGGCAGGGACAGATGTTATGACGGGTGTCCACTACGAGAGGAGGAAGCCTGTTAGCGGCTGAGTTCGGGCAGGCTTAGGGCCTAATTTATTATTTTAATTAATTATTAGGGGGTTATTTGCTATTTTTGAGAGAGGAAGAGATATAAATACTTTGTAAGACAATTTTGGAAGATTAAGCAGAAACAATCTTATTGTTTCCGGCTTCCTGAAGGGAGTCGAGAGAAAACCCTCGCACCTCGCCTCCTTGGGCGCGACCACGGCACCCTCGCGCTGTCCTCGAGCACTCAGGCCTCGTCCCCCGATCTCCCACTCCAACCTCCGATCCAAGCCCGATAGGACTAGGGTTCCTATCAAAACGAATGGGGGCGAGAGGAGTCTGTAGGCCCACCTGTCGGCGCCGTTCGCTAGGGTGGGAGAGGGTTGCGAGGGAGGGCACGCCGAAACTGTGAGGCACGCTGAAACAATGTTGATGTGTCCTGTTTTGTCTTCCTAGGAGTAGAGAAGTACTAATTTAAAATCAATGTCATCAGCCATATTATGCGCTAATCTTTTTGTACAAGTATTTTATTTCCAAACAAAATAATACATGCACTTCCTAAATGTACAACATATTCATTATGCGATTGTGCCTATGCTGGTTTACAGGCTTGTATCACATAGTCACGTGGGTATGCATGTGAATCTGACCTTCCATTAGAAAAGCAGATAATTAATATATTTGCCAATTTAGTATGCTTTAATTGTTTTCATTTAGTTTTGGCGATTATAATATTCTTTTTCATTTTGGCCCCTTCTCAGTTAAGAGCATTAAGAGGCATACTCTGCCACTGCTTCTCTATATTCATGATCTAGCGAGTGTTTCTAACTGTTCTTATTATTTTTTACTGCAGGGACCCTTAAGAAGTTTCAGTCTAAAAGCAACCCTTAAGAACTCTACCCCTGAGGTATTATGGCTATATTCTCTATTCTACTATTTGTTTCATATGCATATTTTATTATAGCTACATTTCTTGTTGTTCCGTACTAATAGGTTGGAAAATTCTCTAATGGATCTGATCTGTACAAGAAAATCAAGCATGTCTTCCCATGGTTTTTGCTGCCATTTGAGTTTGTTGCGCACTTCATTATGTACATCATCGAGGAAGGGTATATTGCCACATCTACTATTACTTTGATTTGTATCTTTAGTTGGATTGTATCTGAACTGTTATCCTGAAATTCTTATTTTCATTCAGGTCTAAAGCAATAGGAATTGATTATATGTTTGGTTGGATTGTGATCGTTGTTGCTGGTCTCCTAAGCTGGGAACTGAAAGGAACTCCGTTCCGGCAACGCTTTGTGATAGAGCAGCCTGAGGATCATATGGCGCATCTAACATTGAAGTTGATAAAGGAGAATCAGGAAGTTACAGAGCTCCTGAAGGATAGCATTGAGATGAAGCTTGCTGATCATTCTAGCAGGATATTGGAGCTGGAGAACTTGACGAAGAGCTTGAAGGATACAGTCAAAGCTATGCAGAAGGTTCATAGGAAGGCTGAAGATGAGAAAGCTGAGAAGGCTGAAGATGAGAAGGCTGAGAAGGCTATGCAGAAGGTTTCTAGGAAGGCTGAAGATGAGAAAGCTGAGAAGGCTGAAGATGAGAAGGCTGAGAAGGCTGAAGAGCAAGTTCCTGAGAAGGCTGAAGAAAGGTTCTGAGAAGGCTGGTAGGGCTTCATATAGTAGCTGCGGAAAAACCCTCAACTGGTCCATAATTCTAACCGTTTAGAGAATGATCAATAGGAGAATTTGTTTGCTGTTTGCAAGCTTTTCTTTTATAACCTCCACAGCATGTGTTTGCCATGCATCTCATGCAGCTTTCTTCTGATGCTTGAATCTCTTCCTTGTGTCTTGCCATTATCTCGTTCATTGTTTACTGTTTTTTCATCGAATGCATGTGCTGATGCCCAGTTCTTTAATTTGTACGGATACTCAAAGTTTTGATGACCACCTAAGGCTTTTTAAGGACCAATGATGAAAGAAGTTGCCCAGTGATCGCCGGAAAATGGCATGTTTTCAGTATGGTGAATAGTAACCGTAAATTTGTATTCCGTGATACTAGAGTGGGTATCACCGTTCCAGTTAACCCTTGTTGCTTTGAGAGCAGATCTCTTTCAGTTGAGCTTTTCTTCTGTTGATTTCTTCATTCAGGCAGGCATATCCTGTCGAAAAGATGAATGGGAAGGGTATTTATTCTGTCTGAACAATACACTGAATCTTAGTAATAGCACATATAGTATAATAAGTCATATATATAAGAGTTTATTATCTCGTTTCTTCAATCTCTGCCCTCTCCCCTCTGTCTTGCTACCTTGCCCTTCATATGCCCCCTCTGTCTCTGTGCCTTGCCATTTTGGTTTGGAGTAAACAAACTCTTAACCTCTTTAACCTGAATAAGAATACTGCTTTAAATTCTCTGTTTGTATGTATCACATAGGAGGATACTTGATTAGCTGAAACTTTAGGCGCGCGAAGTTTCCCGTTCCCAGCTTGTCGTCGTGGCTCTGGGGCCATCGTTTCTTGGCCTGCCCTGGCTGATTGAGGATAGCAGCCTGCCTGTGAACCTATGATAGCCTAAAAACCGCTTTGCGGTAAAATGTATCCTCCATTTTCTTTAAAATCTTCAAATCTCAACAGTGTTAGGCGAGCAATAATCTCACCAAATTGTGTTGGAGCTTTAGGAAGGTCAATGCCAATGTCATCTAGGAGAAGCAACGTATAACAAGGAAGCAACCGGCTTCCAGATCTTGGGTCTTGGAAAATTTTCTTTGTGTACAGATGCTCGAGTAGCCAGCCTAACGAGAGGATCAGCAAAATTGGTGCCTTTTATCAAGAGCAAGATTGACAGCAAATTTCTGGGCAGTAACCAGGACTCTGCAACTCCTCGATACATTGTTGTGCTTCATCTCAAATGCGTTCCTCAAGAAGAGCGATTGTTTTCTTCTGAAGCTCAGCAGGGGCACTGGCTGGTTTATCAGGAGTTCAGGACAGGAGCGGGGGCAGGGGCAATAGTTGGTGCTGCACCTAGGCCTTGTTCGGTTCCATCGGAATGGAGTTATTCCGACCAGACTGATCTCATCCGGTTTTGAATCCGGTCCATAACAAAATAGTTGTTTGGTTGAGATTTAGTTCCGGGTGGATTGATATGACCCGGTTTGAATTTAGCTCATTTCTTATACTCTAAGACCCGGATTTGTTTCCCACCTCTTGAGGTCAGGAACGAAAACAACCGGATCAAATGAATCCCCTTTCATTCACTCATTCTCGATCTGAGAGGTATAATTTAAAGCTGAGAGGACGAGATGGTGCTTCCAATTACTGTAGTAAGCAGTTGATGGCAGCCGCCCCTGGTTCTTGGCATTGATCTAGAACAATGGGGAACTTCCCAGTTATCATTGTCCAACCCAGACATTCATTCCAGGCATATCTTTCTTGAACCAGGCATTCCTGGGTGAAACCCACCTCATGGAGGTCGTACGTAATCCAAGATTCTTTTCTGCCTCAGAGTGATCGTCTTGGCCTTAATCTCCTCACGTCGAAGCACAGTCACCCAGCTATTTGATCGGCGGAGATTCAATCACATCACGAAACATAGTGCTGGTGCTGGAGCTGGGGATTCATTATATTTATATCGTTAGCTCCTTCATCTGGATGATATGAAGTAGGTAATCGTTGCTAAGTGATATTGAAGAAATGACACAGATAGCCTCAACATCATCCTCTTCGGGCATGTTTTTTTTTTTTTTTTATCATCGGGCCCAGATCGACCCCAATAGTTCCATAACAATGTGATGAACTATCTTCCTCTTCAGCTAGGAACCATTTTTTGCTTGAGTAGCTCACCAATTAGCCGAATATATATATTTCCAAGTTTGACCAACCGTTCTTTGTCCCTTCTCTCCATCTCTTGGTCAGGGCCGGCCAGTTATTAACTTAGCAATCTCACTCAGCTCTTAATATAAGCTGCTAGCTAACACCTTCAAAGGCTTCCTGACCATTGTTTGATAGCACACGCTTGAATGTGATATCTGTGCCACCTGGCTCTTCAGAACGGAATAATGTCGGGAGATTTTTCATTGAGATCAGAACAAAGTTGAGACAGAAGGTGGGCTCACAAAACTGCCTTCTCAAATACAGTATGAGAGATATAACATCCTTCAAAATATCAGCAGTAGTAATTCCAGCCAGCTTCCGTCAGTTGACTGACCATTTCTCTGGTGTAAGTTTGTTCAGTATCAGCAGTATACCTTTCACTGTTTTCAAGACTTTCTTTCTCCGAGTTCGGGCTGACCGACCAGCAGGGCACTTGTTGAGCCTTAATAAGAGCAGGCCAGTGTTACGAACCTCCACTGTCAATCACAGATACAAGAGTATTTGGTACAAATCGAGAAGAATCAGAGGGAATCTAGACTAGGTACAGCAAGGAATTGGAGGAGGCAGCAAGAATAGCAGGGGCTCTTGGGGACTAGACGAAGGTAGACGATGAGTCTAGAGTTCTGGTTCTTGTTCGATGTCTTCTACGTCAGCTGCTCCCCATCTTGTAGCACTGGTCCTTTGGTCGCATGGGCCCAGAGCCCACTCTTCTAGCCCATCTGTGAGAGTGAGACCCAGTACATGACAGCCAGCTGGGTATGGTAGGGCCAACCTGATGAGCTTTCGAAGCAAACTGGGAGCTTAACTGATCTTGCCTAATTTGTTAGCTTGCTCTTGTTGCCTACCATGCCACTAGAGGCATATATAGGCTTCTTTAGCCTCACGTATGTTGTCCCCAGATGAGAGCCACGTGAGTATCAATCTCCTGCTTGATCCTCAACAATCTCACGAGGTTAATCCTTTCACTGCTCACGGTTGGTTGTCTGCTGTTGCTTCTTCTCAAAAATTACGGCGACCTCGCCGATTTCGATGTACTCTTTTGGTGGGCAATCTTCCATACATTTTTTTGGGATAAAGGGCCTAAACCAAAGCACAATTAATCCCTCAACTTGAGATAAATCATGAGGATAACATCTACCATCAGATTTAGAGGAGGGACTGTCCCTTTCAGCTAGCCTTCTGGTTTCCTCATTTATCACTTTGGTCTTGACATAGTTCCAAGTGACAACACCATTAGGGACTGAATTACACAAAGTAACTTTTAAAGTCTCCCAAGTGTCCGACAATGAGCCAAGTAGCAGCAAGGCTCTGACCTCATCTTCAAATGAGATTCCCATAGAAGAAAGCTGATTTATAATGCCCTGTAATGCATTCACATGATCAGCCACAGGAGCACCCTCTCGGTACCTCAAATTCATCATCTGTTTGATCAAGAAGATCTTGTTTGCACCTTCCTTTTGGGCATATAACTTTTCTAGCTTCTGTAGTGTGTGTTCTGCTCTCCTCCCTCTCACAGCAGCAGCTCACTCTTGCTCAGCTCTGCTGAATGAGGCTAGGTTTTTTTTCTCTTTTATTCATCCCAAGAAGCAATCTCAACCGTTGATGAGGGACAAGATCAACGGTGCACAAGTACTGGGCTTGTGGGCTGATTTAGTGTTTTGCTGGGCTCCAAAGTCATCCTTCATGTGAAGGGATAGCCCAACACATTTGTAAGAGTTTTATTGTTGTCATATGATTCCTCGGAGCCACCAGTTCAATTTATTAATGGTCAAGAGTATCGAGAGAGACTTATCTCTTTTTTCAGTTTTCTAATCTTGCCCATTGTTTTAGTTTTGGCATCATAATGGTGTTGATGGTCTGTCAAAGCAACGGTTGACGGCTGAGGAAACACTTGAGATAAAGATGGCAGATTAGTTGGTATACATAAGTAGAATCCAGATTAGTTGGTATACAAATGAGAGCTCATAGGTAAACTTCATGAAGAAGACGAACTCTGCAATGTGTTTCATTCAACCTCTTGGCACGTATTCAAATTGAAGGCAGTCTGACAGGAACCATGCAACCAGAGGCTTCTCAACTTTTTTAGCTGCTCAATGTAGTATTCCATCGAATTTAGAGAAAACTGTTGACCCAAAAAATGCAAGCATGTACAACTAATATGAACAACTGTATAGTTAATAGTTTCGTTTTTTTACAACAGCAACTAAAAATATATTAAGTTTAAGCACAATACAATATTGTGGGAAAAAATTTCCCAGATTACATAGCAAGCTTAAAGAAAAGAAACCACTAATATTCATTTGAAGACATAGGTGATGTCTTTGTCGGGGGAGGGGGGGCAGCAAGATTAAAGAAAAGAAACCGCTAAAATGTATTTGAAGACGTAGGTGATGTCTCGGGGGGCGGGGCGCAGGGCCTAAGAGAAGTGGCCACGACAAAAAAAAAAAAAGAGAAAGAGATCGAGGGTCCTCATGCAAAAGAAAATATCAGAATAGAAAATAGATTTGTGTAATATTTAATACTTAATCAATGATAGAAACCAGGCTGACCCAAGAAATATAAGTATACGTAGCTAATATTCATAGTTGTATGCTTAATATTTTAGGTTAAATACATAAGAGAATATAAGAGTAGATATACATGAATGGATGAGGATGGTCTATACATGCATGATGCATCTCAAGTTGTATGCTTGATATTTCGGGTTGAAAGAATAAAAGAATATCAGAGTACGCATAGGTGAATGGATGAGATGGTCTATGGTTGTGTTTAAATGTAAGGATTTTTTTTAAATGTCGCATCGGATGTTGCAACACTAATTTAGTTGATGAAAAATAGATTAATTATAAAATTAATTACATCATCGCACAATAATTGATGAGGTAAAGCTATTAAGTCTAATTAATCTGACATTAGCACATGTTTACTATAACACCACATTATCAAATCATGGACTAATTAGGCTCAATGAATTCATCTCGCGAAGTAGATTCAGCTGACAAATTAGTTTTATAATTAGTCTAGTATCTCAATATTCGATGTCACAGATGAATTTTTTTTTAGAAGATATCTAAACATGACTATATATATGCATCAGACGTTGTGACCTGTGAGTGAGTGAGAAGTATAGAAGCAGGGCAGCGAGCGCAGCGAAGCGCCCCTTTCTTTCTAGTTATTATTTTGTATAGAAGAAGAGGAGCAGTAGAAATGGAAAATTCCGCCATTCAAGGGTTTTTTTTTTGGAATGTATGCTATGCAAACTAGACTTCTGTGTAAACTATACAAACTCAAATCAAGACCACAAGAATCTAATCTGATGACTGGTAATTTTAGCACTTAAACTCCTCCACTCATGTGGTGTTTTGCAACAACCGGATAGGATGAGTGGGAGGGTGGGGTTTGAGTGCTAAAATTACCGATCATTGAATTAGATTTGTGTGGTCTTGATTAAAGTTTGCATAGTTTTCACAAGAGTCTAGTTTGCGTAGCATACGTTTCTTTTTTTTACAACAACAAAAATAAATAAATAAATAAATAAGAGGCTAAGACAAGTTAGCGGGCCGAGCCCAATTCGAATTCCAGCAGGCTGTCCGTGTCTGTTGGGTTCGGAATCGGACGGCGGCTCTCTCTTCGGAATCGAATCGGACGCGGGCGCGGCGGCCCTCTGTTCTCTGCCGCCCTAATATACATATCACTGTATGTATGTATGTATGTACAATGAAAATAAAACAAAATTCTTGGAGGTGAAATTAAAGGAAACAGCAAATCGAATCCACGAGATCGACAACAGGAAAGGATACAGGGAGGAGGAGGAGAGATCGAGATTGGTTGCTCGGTCATGGCCGCGGGAGCGCTTCTTCGATCTGTCGCGAGCAAGATGTCGCGCGCCGCAGCCCCGACGCGTCATCATCCTTATCCTTGTCTTGTCGCGCGGGGACTCCATGGCGGCGCTCGCTCAGGGCCTGCTGCTTGCTTGGCCCCGCCGCCCCATCGTCTTCTCCACGGCCGTGGACTTCATAGCCGTACCTCCCCTGATGTGAGTGCTTCTACGCCGCCAAAGGTCAGCTGCTCTCTTTTTCTTCAATTTTATTATGCATTATCTTTTTTATTTTACTACCTCCGGATCCGGATCCAGATCCATCTCTAATTCGGTGAATATTTGCCTCACCTTCACTTCATTCAGGTTCTTCATACTCATACTACTGCACTCGCTAAGGCAAGAGCCGGCGTGGCTTACATTGCGCTGTTTGGTACCGCGATTTACTTGCATTTTTGGGCCAAGCCGGCGCAGGAGGAGGCGATAGCCACCTTCGAGACTGTCTATAAGCAAAGGTCGGACCTTATCAAAAGCCACCAAGCCAATATCCATGCGCAGCGGGAAATGCTTGTCAAGCTTCAAACTCCAAGCACGCCAGACTCAGGTATATTAATATTATCATCAAAAATACTTTTTTTTTTTACTACGTCAAGCTTGAAAACTCAGCAACTTTGAGACTTTGACAACACAATCAGCACTCTTTCTGATATCCTGAACAGTTTGTATTTCTAAGTGTTTTGTGTGGCCATGATTTTTTTTGTAATGGGCTTATATCAGTGAACACAATGATGATGTATCATGTCTGTTGAGTCCTTTGATGTATCAATCAATTACTACTATTTTACTTCTTGCCCATTTCATTTGAGAGGAAAAAAAGTGCTGCCTGCATTGTCGGGATGTTTAACTCTGTTTTAATTGCTTTCATTTCATTTTAGCTACTGTACAGTGGCAAGATGTATCTTGTGTTTCACTTTGGCAGCACAATTACTAATTATCTGTTGTTAAATATCATGCAGGACATGTTAACGCCACCGACCAGGGAACAGGGATAATTGACAAGTTGGGCAAAGAAGCCTCCAAGACAGTGCATTCCCAGGAAAATCATATCAAGGAGCTCGAAGCTACCGTTGTCGACTTAAAAGCTGAAATCGCCGAGCTCAAGATTGCATTGGATTCAGCTGCTTCTCCAGGAAAGGCGTAGATGAGATGAGAGGGGTCTTGCTTTAGAATCCATTTGGTTGTTTAAGGAATCGTGTAGTTGTTACTTAGTTGTGGAGGGTGTCAATAATTTATTTACTAATATATATATGAAAAAAAATATGTGTGTGTAATGGCTAAAAGATGGTTCACCCTGTGAAGGTTATTTTTTCCTGTTCAAAAAACTTAGTGTCACCTTGCTATTTCTTTTTCCTTCAAACTTAACTCATAAATAAACTTAGTGCCAAAAAAAAGTCAAACGTTTTATAATTTGGATGGATTGAGTAGGTAGCTTTTCCTACTTTCATCCAACAACTCTTAATGGTCTTCTATGGAGATGTGGCCTATACAAACACCTTAAACAGTTTCATTTGAGGTCTCTTGACAACGTGGAACCCTGTTGGAAGCATCATAGAAGCCATAGAAGAAATATATGAGGATCAAGTGTGAGCTTTACTGCTTAGGAGTGAGGACCTTAGTTGTCAAGTGAGAGCCATTTATCATAGAAATAAGTTTCATTTGAGGTCTCTTGGCAACGTGGAACCCTGCTGGAAGCATCATAGAAGCCATAGAAGAAATATATGACGATCAGGTGTGAGCTTTACTGCTTAGGAGTTAGGACCTTAGTTGTCAAGTGAGAGCCACTTATCATTGCAGACCATGTTGTATAAGGCTTTCTTTCGTAGTTCCACTTGAGTAGTGAAGCAATTTTTTTTTTTTTTGCTTCAACTCCACGAGCAGCTCTACTCTGAAGTTGTTTTGGTGAACTGTTTGAAAAACAGCTTTACATGCTCTCACAAAATCCCATGTAGGGCCCACTAGAGTGAGCGAGGATTATAAGGAGAAGATATTATTTTCAGATCCATCTCCCGTCCATCCTTGTGAGAGCATGTTTTAAGGAGCTCCTCAAGTGAAGCTGTTTTGTTTAGCTCTGTTTGACACAAAATGAACTTCAAATAGTTTATAGAGCTAGTGGAGGAGCCATGCCAAATAAGGTCTAAGAATTGTAGGGAATCTTAGTGATTGTAGTTATCCGTGAACCGGAGCACTTGAGGTCCCTTACCACCATTAAAAATGTATGGTGTTTGTCTTATCTCTTAGCATCTCTCTAAGTAACCACTACTATAATTCTAGTAACTCTTAAGCTAGAAAGGAGGAAAATATTGTTTTCAACATCAAAGCAAGGTTTAACACTTGGTATGATTTATTACATTCACTGGGATCACATAATAATCATCCTCTCTCTTTCCTAGAACTATGGATGATGAATCTGACCTCAGAGTGCAGCATGATGAGGAGGTAGGAACATCAGGGCTATAGGGAGTCATTGTCTAACCACCTTTTAGCCATAGCAAATGATTCTTTAGGATTTGTTTCAAGAGAAACATGGCCGCCACCATACATCATCCATAAGCAACCAAACAAGGATTTGCTATGCATATTAATACACTAATTTTGTATCCATCTAATATCTGTAGAATAAAATGAGAGACATGCCTTTTATCGTCGCAAATGTCAGGTTGGTAGCATATATGATTGTGAATCTGCAGTAACAAAGACATTGTAGATTCTTTATCGGTCAAAAAGTTTGTAAGAAGTTTGGGACATTATGTCAAAAAAAAAAAGTTTGGGACATTATGGCATGAATCTAAAAACACATTCATATAAAACATGCACTACACAATCTTCCGTCTGACCCCAACCATCTTGACAAAAAAATTTATAGACAATGACGTGATAAGGCTAGGTTTTGTCGAGAGCTAGGCCAAGTGAGCTCTCAGCAAAGATTTTTTTTAAAAAAATGCCTCTTTGCTGAGAGCCTGCCATGTGAGCTCTCGGCAAAGATTTTTTTCAAAAAAAAATAAATTACTCTTTGCCGAGAGCCTGCCAGCTGGGCTCTCGACAAAGTTTTTTTAAAAAAAAATTAAAAAAATCTTTGTCGAGAGCCTCCCAGATGGCGCTCGGCAAATAAGCCGTCAACGGCAGCCGACCGTTAACGACCTCTTTTCTTTGCCGAGAACTGCCTGAGGCTCTCGGCAAAGACTTTGTCGAGAGCCCGATAAATGGCTCTCGGCAAATGCTTCTTTGCCGATCAGATTTTCACCGAGCCCTTTTTACCGAGAGATGCGCTCGGCAAAGCCTTTGCCGAGGGCCTTAGAGGCTTTGTCGAGCGCCTGTGGCCCTCGGCAAAGAGAGCTTCTCCAGTAGTGCATAAAAATACCTATGTAGGTCGAAATCCACCGCCACCAAACCCTAGGACCTGATGAAAGCCCCCACATTTCTCACCTCGACCTCGAGAGCCTCTTCGGGGGAGACAAGGGGGGCCGGGACGGGGATGGGATATGATCCAGATTGCCATCACGGGGTATCACCAGGATGCCACGCACGCCGAGGGGTTCAGTGCTACTCACTAGAGTTGCTGAGTTGATTAATCCTGAGACCGAGCAATGGGACGAGCAGCTGGTGCGTGACATTTTTTGGAGGGAGCATGCAGACAATATTTTGGCAATCCAACTCAAACCGGGGTCTGAAGATTTTGTAGCGTGGCACTACGATCCGAAATCAGTGTTAAGTCAGCTTACCATGTGTTGGAGGACTCGGCTGAAAGAAGTGCTAGGCATCAGCTAGCATGGGGAGAGCTCGACCAGCAGTGGCGCTAGTAGTGGTCATGCGGTGTGGAACAAAATTTTGAAGCTCAAGTGGCCACCAAAACTGAAGCAGTTTCTGTAGAGGGTGGGACATGACAGTCTAGCTTTCAAAACCAATATAGGAAGGAGGGGAATTGACGTGGATACACGTTGTCCGGTTTGCTGGAGATTGGACGAAGATGGGGGTCATTTGTTTCTTGATGAAATGCAAAATAGCGAAGAATAGTTGGGGAGCGATGCGGAAAAATTGAGGACTGATGTGCTGCTGTGGAAGATTTGGGAAGCCAGGAACAAGGCGAATGCTGGGGAGAGAGCCTGGTCGAGTCAGGAGATCTGCGGTGCGGCGATAAAGGTGCTCTGTCGAATTTTAGAAAAGGGGCAGACCACTGTAGACGTCCGACAACAGCGCTGGAGGCCTCCTGAAGCTGACCGCCTCAAGATAAACTTTGATGGCTCCTTGTGCCTGTCTTCGAAGTTGGGAACAGGCCCTCCTAAGTCGGATCAGACCGCCGGATCCTTTGGGTTCTCCGCTCGATTCCGATCCTAACCATATCCATATGCTGTGCTCCGGATCCTGTGCCTGGGCGGGCACACAGATCGAGGGGGACGGGAACGGGAGCCGCCGCCCGCTCCGTTCTGCCATATATATCTCCGTGCCGATACCGAACTACCCCTTCCCCTTTCCGTGCTGGAGCCGAATCGGACGGAATCTACGGTTGATAGATACTACTCCCTCCATTCCAAATTATAAGACGTTCCAAGAATATTGGAGAGTCAAAGTTTTTCAACTTTGACCAAAATTATAGAGAAAAATATAAAGATTTATACCATCAAATATACATATTATGGAAATATAACTAATGGAGAATCTAATTGCACTTAGTTGATATCATAAATATTATTATCTTATTATATAAATTTGGTCAAAGTTGAAAAACTTTGACTCTCCAAGATTCTTGGAATATCTTATAATTTGGGATGGAGGGAGTACAATACTATATATAGCAGCCGCAACCCAAATCACACACAGCCATCGTCTTGTTGTTGTTGTTGTTGTTGTTGTTGTTGTTGTGGGCATGGCTATGGCAGTAGCAGCCTTCCTTCGATCTGTCGCCGCCAAGACGCGCGCACCGCCTCGCCGCCTTCCATCTGCACTGCAGGAGCGCCTCCAACACCACCATGGCCTCCTTCCAACGAGCTCCAATCGCCTTATTTGGCTTTCTAGATTAACCTACATCATCTACTGGTTCCACGCCGCCGACCAACCTCATCATCAGGGTATGCCGCTCCTCTTTGATTTGGTAGCCTGTTAATTTGGTCGACATATATGATCCTACGTGTGACACTACAGGATCACACTGCTTGTTGATACTTTATTTATCTGTGATTATCATTATTCTTATGACTCGATCTAGCTACGTGAAATTAATATGCATGGCTGTATGTCATGCCTATGCGACCACGTGAACGAACCTAAATACATATCACAACCTTGATCGATAGCCTTCATATTACTGGTATTGATGATGATGCTGTTGGTTCTATTATCTTTCTTTAGGGTCCTCAAACTCATAACAAGCAGGAAGTTCCCAGTGGCAGTGAGTGGGACTGGTATGATTTCCCCTTCCAATCTCGATATATATACTCCCTCCGTCCACGAAAGAATCGATTCCTAGAATCCGTGTCAGTCAAACATTTTAAACTTTGACTAACTTTATAGAAAAGAGTAATAACATTTGTGGTATAAAATAGACATATATATATATATATATTATGAAAATATACTCTATGATATATCTAACGATACAAATTTGAGATCATCAATCTTGATAGTTTTTTTTCTAGAAATCCGGTCAAAGTTTAAAAAGTTTGACTTAGGACAACTCTAGAAATCTATTTATTCGTGGACGGAGGGAGTATCTATAAAGAATATATAACTGACAAGTGTTCTTTCTAGAACGGATTGTCACTTCCATTAATTTGTCACTTTAATTTCAGGGCAAAAGCTGCATTCAAGGAAGCTGTACCCAACGCAGCTTTCCTCCTGGTGTTCAGTGGCTTCGCTTTTATGTATTTTTGGCTCAATCCGGGACTGGACCGTGTACAGGCCAGGCCGACTTGGACGCCATCTCGATAAAAAGGTCAGCCAGGATATTAGAGATGCAGCAAGAAACTGAAAGGCTACATGCGGCCTTGCTTGATCTTAAGCAAGGTCAGGTTGAACCTAGCTAGAGATTAGTGGGCGGGTATTCTCAAGGCCTGATACAAGCATCAGGTATTAGTTCCAAACTACTCGTAAAGGACATTGTATTGCCTTGGAGTAAGTTTTTTTATATTGCTGATTCAAGATTATCCCCACAGAGCCCATATGTCCTCCTGATAACGAAGTACTGAAAAGCCTCCTGATAACGACGTGCTGATAACAATTAGTCAGGACACTGCAATTGGGTAACATTTGCCATTGAGCTACATTCAGTTTCAACTAGAAAACCGAATTCAGAAAACTGAGACCAATTGCTTTAGGTTCAACCCTCGTCACACATACAAAATCACCCACAGTCGCACATACAAAATACCGACAGAATCGTATGGTGTGAATCAAGAGTATGCTACCAACTGATCAACCTCTTAACTGGGACATCTTGTTGATATGAGCCTACACCTTCCAACAGTTGAATAAAGATGGGACAGCATGAGAAAATACACTAGCAAAATTTCTGCAGATAGGATCTTTCAAATTTTCAACCCTCACTGGTACATGGCCACACACACAGTACCAAAAACTGTCCCACCCAAGACAGCATGTGCGCCCTTTGTGTATACAGGAAGAAACACAAGCTTAAGAGGAATCATCAGCTCCTAGGTGCATCAAGCCTTCTTTGTAAACTTCAAAGTCATCACACGACCAGCGGCACACAAGGTATAGACGGAATGTTGCCATCTGTATCCCAAGCAACCGCTGCAAGAAAGACACGTCAAAGGGGACTCAATGCAATGAACTACAATAGAAAAGCATAAAATGGCTCGGTGTTGGTTTCAACGTAAAATGGGCACATGCCTTCCATAAGCTGCAATAGAGATGACATGATACTAGACTACTGGAACAGCTTATGCACAGGAACTTTCAAGAACAGGCGAATTGTCAATCGATATGTTTTGCAAATTGCAGAATACATAATTTAATGGGGCGGAAATGTAATTCTGGGAAAATTAAAATATGCTTCCTTTTGATTGATCATAAGTTACACAGCGAATTATGAAATATACTAAATCAGAGTATATTCTAAATCAAACATATGACAACCAATGCATGGTAATCCATACCAGTGTCTGTGCTGCTTCTGGCGATAGGGGCTTTCCTTCCTCACAAACTACATGGTCTGCAACCAACTCTACAACACCTGCACCAACAATGGTAGACTTTTTTTAAAAAAAAAATCATGGCAGATTTCAAGCATTTGTGTAATGCAGGGGAGACTACAAACCTTTGTTCAAGCGAACTGGAAGTCCTTGCTTCCGTAGAAAGGGCTCCATCTCATGTGTGAATTGTTCCAGAGGACCTTCCTTAAGCTCCACCTAAGGCATTGTAAATGTTATTAAAAAATGGTGTAAATTTGGTGAAACACATTATACAAGAAACAGCAAAGGAGTGATTGCAAATAAGTTTCATTGTCAAAGTAAAACCTGAAGCAGAGGAGTTTCATTGGTAAAAAATGGCATTAACATCAAGAACAATAACACCTGTAGCAGGCTAAGAAGTGATTGCAAATAAGTTTCATTGTCAAAGTACTGTTACCCTGGTGTGAGTGATACTGTCTGTATATATTGGTAATACATTAACTCCAAGAGCCTAAACTTGACATTGGTCAGCTGAACATGGTCTTCCTAGTCTATTTTGAAGAAACCAGGGATATACATGAAAAGCAAAACTAGAATACCGTCTCTGTCGCAGTACTTCCTGTCCTTGCAAAATCATGCTCCTCAAATTCTCGAAACATCCTGCCAGTATGATACATGACCATATCAATCTTTATGTAAAGCTAAAACAAGAAATGTACGAAATGGCGATGGCATACGGATACTACCTCTCAACATCATCCCTTGGTAGATTGGTAAAGAGCAGACCAGAGTCGCCTTGAAGGAACTAAACACAGCGAAAATTACTTTCATCAAAACCTCATATTAGTGGTCCGGAAGTTGGCATACAGTACCAACTAAATTCTGAAAAGCAAAAGCTCACCTTGGAAAGTTTGTGGAGGCCTGTTTTAGCTTCATCAGCAGGCGAACGCCCCAGTGCTATCTGCATAACCTTCTTTCCAGCGAGAAATATCCTGGAACAGAAATATTGCTTGGAAGGGTAAGATGGATGAGAAAAGCAGAGCCAAAATTAGGCCCTGTCCGTAGCAGCATTCGGACAGACAGACAGAAAGACACAGACACTGCAGCGACAGACATGTGGGCCGCCGTACCTGCTAGAAGATTTGAGCTGCTCCCTGAGGTCCTTGAGCTTCTGATTCCTCATGTTATCGTAGGTGAAGACATAGGCGCTGCTGTATTTGTCGATAGCATCTTTGATCTCGGCGACTACCTTGCCCTTGCGCTCTAAACCTGGCTTCTTCTTGGTCTTTGACAAGGTCACTGCGCCCACCAGCATAGAAATCAATCAATTAGCACAACTGACAGCGATTTCTTTCTTGCGCTCTTGAACATATATATCCCACACTAATGGGAAGAGAAAAAGCTTAGATAAACTTTAGTAATGTGGGATAAGAAAGAAAGAATTGGTGAGGCAAACAAGCAATTGCTGGAAGGAAATCGATCGATACGAACGAATCGAGGAAGAGAGATGCCAACCTGGGCGGTTGCGCTTGGATTTCGGCATGGTCCGTCCACTCCTGAGCTTCGGAGACGGCGAAAGCTACGGCAGGCACGGAAGCGGCGGCGGCGGCGGCGGCGGCGGCGGGGACTCCTCTCCTCTAGGGTACCACCTTGCGTTCTTCTTGTCTGGTGAGAGCGTGAGAGCGAGCGACTCCCTCCTCTTCCTCTTTTACGCCCGAACTGGGCTTGGGCCTCTTTTACGCAAACTGGGCTCGGGGCTTGGCCCGGGGGTGGCTCGGCCGCCACTGGGGCCCCGTGCGTGTGTGTGTGACGACAATGCTTGTGTTTTCTCGCATAACTAAACTGTTTTCAAAATTATTATGGGTCTCCTGACTGAAATTAGTGACATATCCGAGCAAAATTATGGAATGTCAGGTGGAAAATTCTTAGTTTGGCCATGCGATAGCAGTCAAAGGATGAAGATCCTAATTAACTCCTATTTTGACTAAAAGTGATTTGGCCAGTGCTGGGCACAAGATACTACACCGCTAGATCAATGAACTGGTCTATTAAATTAAATAATTTATTATTTTTAGATTAATTATTTCTAAATTTATGTAACAGGCCTATTAGCTCAGTTGGTTAGAGCGTCGTGCTAATAACGCGAAGGTCGCAGGTTCGAGACCTGCATGGGCCAAATTATTGTTTTTTCTCTTTTTTTTTTGTCCAGAAATTTATTTTTTGAACGCACTGCCAACTCTGCTGCAGTTTTCACCTACTTATGACTAGCTCCTGCTCTGATTTCCTGAATATAAACTTATCCCCGCTTTCCCTCTTTCTTTATCTTTCTTAATAATTCTCAAGTTACAAGAATGTCTGCTTAGACAGAAAAGTTGTTACACACACATCAGGACTGAAGAAGCACTCCTCTGCATTTTCTGCTCAACTATGCACTATGCTCCTGGACTGTGGCTACTTGTTTCAGCTGCTGCTGCCGCTTGCAAACACCATACCAACGGTTGCTGAGATACTTGTCCTGTCTTCGCTGCTCATGCAGCACAGGTTTCTGGCTCCAATGGAGAAGAAAACCAGGGCGCCAACTAGCACTGATGCGACAGGAACCGTCAGATTGTCGTCAAGGCGTGTGCTGATAGGGAGTGACTCCACAGCTGCTGCACCCAGGGATATGATACCGAAGGCAGCGACCATGATCCAGCTCTTCTCAACAAACCCGAAAATGCTGAAGTAGCACATGTACCTGGTTTGATACACACACATATATAGCAGTTTCAGGTTCAGGTTATGTATGCAGAGTCTTCAGGTTTCAGCAATAGTGTTGGATAGAAAAAAGGTATAACAGAGAGTCTGTTTACTTACAGCACTGATGCGATGAAACCTGCCAAGAACATGGCAATGCTTCCGGCATATGATTTTTCAGGGTTGTGAGGGAGCTTCACACGCCCAAATCGTCTCCCAAATATGTCAGCAACACCTGAAAGAAACAGCATGCTGGGTTCAGGTGAACCTGGAGAAAGAAAGAGGGAGCGTGGCTACAGAGCATCCCCTCTTCTGCTATTAACTAACAGGCATTCAGGCTAATTGCAATCGTAGAAAGAAGCAGAGAGAGCTCATACCGTCCCCGGCACACAAATTGCAGATCACGGCGATTGAGATTGGAGATGTCCTCCAAAAAACTATTGTTGTCAGAGTTATAGCACAAGCATAATACAACGGGCCCCTGAGTAGTTCTCTGGAGTCAAGAGGCAAAAGCTTGGAATAGTTAGTTTTCCATAAGAGTTTTTTTTTAAAAAAAAAAATGCTACTTGGTTCAGCAAAAAAATGTATTTTTTTCAGAGATCTGCCTTGGCATTTTTTTTTTTGTTAGGAGGAGAAAGAAACAAATGCAAAAATCCCATCACTGCAAATTATACCTGTGGTCTCCATGCCTGGTCATGGAGTTAACCACGCCTTCATCTTTCACGAAACCAAGTCCGATCACTGTCACCTTTATGATGTTGACGATGAGAATAAGCGGAGCAAGAAATGGAGCAAACACATCATCTGAACTGAAAACGAAATGAGCAAGGAAAGGAATTGTTTGCAGTAAGGTAAGTGATAGACTACGACTAGAAGAAGAAGAGGAACTTTTGTCTTTGTTTGTGGCCTAACTTTTACCTGAACAAAGGCCACATGAGGAAGTACACTAATCCTACGGTTATGTGCACCAGTTTCCTGCAGAGTTTCTAGAATGCACACAAAAAAAGACATACAGACATGAGACACACTAATCAATACATTCATCTTGTAAGGGAAAGAAAAGCCAATAAACTTTGAAAGTGGTAAGTAATAAAATTTGATTATCACTAGTGAAGCTGCCGTTCAGAGCAGCTTAGAACGAATTGACACCAAAACTCTGATCACTACTACTTGAATTGAATCTATTACTAGCACAAGCAATAGATACCAAATTTTATACGGAGCGCAGAAACTGTTTTCATTTAAGAACAAAAAACAGAAGTGAATCTCCCAAAGGCAAAGCTCCAATTAATTGGCTTAATTAGTACAGTACAGTAGTAGTTAATCGGCTTAATTAGTACAGTAGTAGTACTAAATTAGCAAGTGCAAGAAAGCAGCAAGAAGGGAGGGGGAGGAAGGAGGCAGCAGAGGGGTGTGACCTGGTCCAGCAGCGCGCGGTTGGCGACCTCTTCCCAGGAGCGGAGCACGACAGCCGCGGCCACTCCGACGAGCACGGCGGCGCCGGCGTCCCGGAGCAGCGGGCTGTCCGTCCACATGGTCCCGACCCGCGAGGCGGAGCAGAGGTAGGTGGTACCCAGCAAATAACTGTCGCTGGTCATATGGTGCATCTGACAGTTAGCGCTGTCTGCCTGTCTCTCCATAGCAGCCCCTCAGATGTCTCCCTTTCGTGTGCTGTTTTTCTCCACATGATTTTTTTTTCTTTCTTCTTGAAACAAATCACATCTAAATATTGACCAAGTTGTATATACATTATTATTATTATTATTATTATTATTATTATTATTATTATTATTATTATTATTATTATTATATACCATTGTTACCAACAGTTCACTTACTGCTCCATGAGCTGGGACTGAGCTAGCCCCACCACTTTTTGTGAAAAATCCACTCCCTCCTTCCCTTGATAAATTAACTTCTTGGGTTGATCTAATTTAAACTATTTTAAATTTGATCAGTTTTTCAAACAAAAAAAAACTAATATCTACTGTATGGCGCAAAAAAAAACTATAGTATAAAAATATATTTTATGTACTTTCTCGGTACGCCAAAGCTTACAACTCTGAGTCCATGAAAAAGTTAGGCAGAGTGATAAAAGACATCACTAAACCTAAGCCTATGTTATTTGCTTTGTTTGGTTTAAGTATATGGCTCTGTTCGTTTGAACTTATTAGCCGTATTAGGATTTATTCTTTCTCGTAGAACACTATTAAAATCGTCGAAGGAAGTTCAAACGAACATGCCAGTTTCTCTCTCCACTCTCAGATTCCGATAAAATCTGACTGCGTAGACTACTTATGTGCTAGCCTGAACACCTATAAATTGCATTCTTTCACGGATAAGGCTTTAAATCGAGAATTACAAGTTTTTAAGTGATAGACTACTTATGTGCAGCACGACAGAGCTCGATGCACGGGATGAAACATAATGAGATTCTCAATGGGGATTTCATCATTTTGGAAGCAATGTCCAAATGTTTTATGAGGATGAAACGTTTCTCTCCTCTCTGCTCCCAGTTTCATACAAAAGTTAAAGTGACACTCTATTTAATGTACATAAAACCATCATAATACCTTATTCAGATTGGGCTAAGTGTACAACCATTTGAGTATCACTCTAAGACCTTGTTTAGCATGATTTTATGATGATCACGTCCTTGTGGCTAAACCATTGTCTGTTCTAGTACTCACACTACATGAAGTCTTCTTTTTGGGTACAACTTTTCTCTTTTATGCTCTGGCAGGCTTGTTTCGAATACAAGAATTTAATAGGAATCATAAAAAACATAGAAACAGGAAACAAATTTATGCGTTCCAAATAGGCGCTTAGTATTTTTGCTTGCCATAAGTCTTATATTGCTAACAATTTCCGGGAAAAAACACTACATGGAGTCCTAATATGCGCTCTTGAGAACTCATAATAAAAGTTTCTTAGCTTTGTGTTTGTCACTATAATTTATAATTTATGTGATGTAGAATAACTCATCGACATGATGTTCATGTTAAGAGTATCAACCTCGATTAGAGACCTTACACGCTTATGTTTTAATATAATGGTACATGCAAAATTGTTCCCACATAAAAATGAACTATTTTTTTGATTGGATGCATGGTTCTTGTGCATCCCTCATACACACTGAAAATTATTCTGAGATTCATGAATTCTCCCAAGGAAAGGGAATGAAATTAGTTCATAATTAATTGCAAGAGCTAAAAAAAATTCACAATACAAGTCAGGCCAAACAAGAACTCCCCTCCCCTCCATTTATTTTAAGTAGGCGTATTAGGATTTTAAAAAGGTCATATGAATATATTTATGTTTTATTAATTCTTTTACGACATTGATTTTGTAGCAATTAAATGATATGTTGTGAGAGAATAAATTGGTTGTAAGGCCAATCTCAATGGTGAGTTTCATTTTGTTGTTTCCAAGACTGTCATGTCATATGAAATAAAATGAAACTCCCCATTGAGAGTGAGAGTTTCATTTTTAAAGTTTCATAGGCATTAAATTTCATGACTCATAGAGAGTTGGTATTCGTGCCAAGAGAGTTTCATCTAGATGAAACTCATTTCTTCTCTCTCTTCTTAAATACAATGTCATATCATCAAAAACGCTTATGTGACAGCATATTTAATGCAAATGAAACTCTCATTGAGATTGACCTAATACACCTAGTGATCACAAGTGGAGGATGTAGAAAACTAGCGTTACGAACAAAATTTAGTAGCTTTACCTATGAAATCAAAGGAGATAACTATAATCAATGGCTCATTTTCTCTTTGTTGGTAAACTTTTATTTTGTGAAGCTTTCTCTTAGGCAAGCAATTAGACAATTTTTTTTTTGAACTTGAAGCATCAATGTTCTCTTTATAGAGCATGAGAAGGTGCACATCGAAAGAGGCTAGAGAGGAGCACAAGGTGATGTAAAAACTAGAAAGGGTAAAATGAATTGAACCAGATGTCACAAAGTCAAGTAATTGGTCGATCAAGTTAACTTCACCTGGACATATGTGTGACAAAGATTACCTCGTAGGAGTTTATATGAAAAATTGGCAACACTACTTTGATACATAGCTACTGAACTCAAAAGACCATATATGTATATAATTAACCAATAGCTCTACATTCTATGGATATTTATATTTTCATATGTGTCTTCCTCTACATAAATGGATAAGTACCACAAGATATCACCACACACTAGACTAGCTAGTAGATCATATGGTGAGATCAAGAGTACTTATCCTTGTTTGGATGCACTTTCCCTTTTTCCATTTTGACACCTAAGACTAGCTTTATGATGACCGCCATTATTGGTCCTCGCACAAGGAGGAGATGGAAACAAAGAAAGAGATAGTCTCGTATCATCAGTAGCACTCTCGACTTCTTGATCATCCCTGGCATTCTCCTCTTCTTCATCTCTTCCCCAGCTACAACCTGATCTCTTTACTCTTTTATCCCGACTTGGGCCGATATCCAATGCGAGTTCGAGATCAAGATGATCAAGGTGGATGTTATCTTCATTGCGCGTCAGTAGTCGTCTTTGATGATGATTCACGAATTGATCATTTTGATATGATAAACACCTTTGAAAAGTCGAAATTGAAGTGCTGCTAGTAGCTCTACTAGCAATATACTGATGAGCACGTGTTCTAAGGAATGCGTCGGCGTCAGCTGTTGATGAGCAGTAGGGTTTTGATCCAAGAAGATGGTGACTGTGAAGCCAATATGATGATGGATCATGGAAATTGCTCCAATGGGGCCATGCACCAAACCTAGTGCACATAAATCAATTAATGACATTGTTAGTTCGAGAACCATGTGCTGCCTGCTAATTGTTGATATACAAGAAAAATGTATAGAAATTTAATGTACGGATGATTTTATTTGCAAGCTAGCTAGATGCATGATTAGCCATGGATCCACCATCCAACTACCTTGCTGACAATATGGTACTAGCAGCACCAGTCTGGCCGTGATGCAAGGAGAGATGGCCGAGGCTGTACGCTGCTTGTCCCCCGTCCTGCAACTGATGATGAAGATTTCTCCATGATGAACCTATCACTGTAAAAGAGCATGCAGTATAAATGTATAATTTACCATGTCAAGGGGTAGTTATTATATACATAATTACATATATATACGTGATGGATAACCGAGTCTACGAACTGAAACAACGAGATGTTAAGTTGCTCAAGAATTGGTCTTACCCTTACCCTGGCCTGAGTCGTCGATCTTCTTGCTCCTATACATCTGAAAATCATCAAAAGAAAATATGGAACATGCATGATGAAATTAGCCTGCAACTGCAAGAGAGATTAAATTTAACCAAGCTAGGATAAGAAGGTATGAAGAGATCTGTGCATAGATATACTTGGAGATGGCTCTTGACATGGCCTATGCTCAGCCCTTTAACGTTCATCAGTTGAAGAACGAGCTTTGGAGTTGCACCTATATATGTACACACACACACACACAACACAACCGATGCATGAAATGAACTGAAATCACGAGAGAGAGATTGATTGATTTACTGAAACTTGCTAATTAATATATACTCCAATCAGGAGGTGCATGGTTGCTTACGGTCTTGGCCGCCGAGCCTGTCGACGGCGCGGAGGAAGCAGAGGTGGAGCTCCGGCGTCCAGCGGAGGCGGGGGTTCTTGGACCGGACGTAGGGCCGCACCGACGACGGCGAGGCGCCGGCGACCTTCCTGCCGCTGTCCCCGACGCCGGCTTCATCCAGCTCCACCGTGCTGCTATTGCTTGAACTCCCGTCATGACCGGCGCGTGGCACATCGGCACCACCTGCAGCATCACCACCATCCTCCCCGTCGTCGTCCCCAGCCTCGCCGCCGGACGGCAGCAGCTGATCTGCGGAGCTCTCATCGAAGCCTAATTTGCTACTATCTCCCTCCATGCACGACCGGCCGGCCGGTGGATCACCAGCGCCGCCGGCCGGCGACCAACTCTATCAACAACAAGAACAAGGCAGCAGCTAGCAGCAGCAGCAGATGTTGATGGATCGGACGGCGATGAGCTGAGCAGGTCCAACTCTCTCTTGCTTGTGACATGCATCTCTTTGCTGCTAGATAGCTATTGCATCATAGCGGACGTCACCGATCGACCTATCTAACATCTAACTTGTGTGTCTGAAATATATAAGCGTTGTGTGAGAGATGACAAGTGATCTCATATATGTATGTGTGTGTGTGTACACACACATGCATCATGGCTTTGTGAGAAAAGAAGTGCATCATCATCAAGGCAAAAGGTTGGGAAAAGGTGAAACTACAACCAATCCTAACTGACAACCAGCTTATTATAGAAAATATATAGTACTGTGTGGAGTGTGGACTAATAAGCAGCTAGTACCATAAAGTCGTTGGCTTGTGTTCCATATTGGTCATACCAGGAACTAACCTTTTTGTTTGTATCAGCTTTATTTCTGTCTCCATCTGGTACGGCACACAGGCGGCGGAGCAGTGTAGACGACTGACTAAAGACGACTGTTAGAATCCATTCAACGTGAGACAAGCAGAGAGGATAATATTCATGCACATGCATGAAAATGCTGCTCCATCCGGTCGATCCTGATGAGTCGCCGATTGGTGTATGCATGAGTAGGTGTATCAGTATATATAGAGGTACTTTGACTACTTTCGTCTCATATATAGCCAGTACGACGCGCGCATGTGGTTGGTGTGGTTCCATATATACATATATATGTACTCGATTTCTTCTGTGTTTTTTTTCTCTAGATGCATATAATTTGTATTTAGATGAATAGTAAAAGTTATGAATTTAGATCGACTTATTATAGCTGAAGACAGACACACTGTGAGGTCCCATTAAAGTAGGATGGTGGATACAGAGAACAAAAAAAAAAGTATTTATGTGTAAACAAAATACTTAGATACACAAAATAAACAAGTAGGGACTCTTTTAAATTTATAGTCCTTATTAGGAGGCATCATAAAATATTACAAATCTGTACACCCAAATACAAACATTCCTTTTCCCCCACCCACCCGCTCGATCTTATCACTCGCCGCACTCAAGCACCACCGCTACCCAACCTAGTGGCTCCTGTGTCTTGCTCCCCAATGGATCTCCTCAGTTCGGCTTGGCTTGACTCTTCTCTTCATCACTCTCGGCAAGACCTCCAGTCGCATGGCTCCTGCTCTCCTCGCCCTCACAACTCCTCTCCTTCCTAGCAAAATCCAGAGTGCAACATCCCTCTCCCCGACATTGTGACGCCCCAGAGTCCAAACGGCTCCGATCCACTCACAACTGCTCTCCTTCCTAGCAAAATCCAGAGCCCGCCCTCTCCCCGACATTGTAATGCCTTAGAGTCCAAACGGCTTAGATTCACTTTGCACGCTAAGCGAACCACACTTACCACCATCCCACTTACACTTTCGTCATCGCTTCACGTAAAACGATTAACCCAGGGATGGTGAGATGGACTCTAGAAGTCTTATATATTGGTTTAACTCACTCTAAATAACTAAGGTGAGACTAAATCTCTCACAATACATCTCATTAACATGCACATGCACCACTATAATGACCCAAATTTCAAATTTGACCGGGTGCGACAGACATGTAGCTCAATCGATGAGAGCAAAGAAGAGGGAAGAAAAGGGAATGACGAGTGGGTCTTATATGTTATTGTTTGTTGGGATGATTTTGAGAACCTTGCTTGTAGGGCTGTTTTTAACTCGGACCCTCAAAAGTAGAGAGAGAGCCCTCAAATAAAAAATAAAGATCCTGATTTGAGAGCTTTGCTAGACTACTTTGTGATAAGATGAGAGCCAAAGAGAACGATCCGACATATCTAGTAGGCTAAGCTAGCTAGCTAGAGTGTACTATATGTAGATGTCCGGGAGGAACTAAAAGCACAATCACGTAGTATGTAGTGGTTTGGAAAATTGGAATGAAGAAATTCAGCTGTACTTCATGAGTAGTAACTGAAGGACGCATCATATCATCCATGCAAAGCTAATAAGCGGCGACGTTAGTTGTACGTGTTATGGGTGGTTGCACAAAAGCTATGAGTGCCTTTTTTCAGTCCGCACAAATCACATTCTTATTGATGGTGATCGACGGCGGCTTTGATTTCCTTGAGCAGGCCCCACTGTGCTCTGACTTTCCTTGCATCTCAATCTATTAATGTCCTCATCATACCTGCTTTAAAATTTTATGTAATATTCAAATTGAAACTATTTTCTAGGACTACAACTATAAGATCGACCTCCTTCTTAATAGGTGGGCGGGGAGGGATACATCAATAATCATCTATACATGTCATTTGCATTTTTGATATTATAGCTCCATGAGGTGTTGTGTTGTAAATGTCCGGCATTTAGTCGATCAATACACATGATCATATTATTACAGAACTTAAACTAGTGTTATTGTGCTGGTGCGACATGAAAACTAACCCCTATGTATGGTAGGCTTAAGGGCTCTAAAAAGAATTCTCTCTGAAAACATCTGGTTATTAGATTATTTTTTGTTTCAATGGTATATTATTATATTACTTTTGTTTCAATGGTATAATTTGCTACCTTTGGCACACTGATAGAGAACCGGGCTTTAGCCCCAGTTCTAAACTCTCTTTAGTCCCGATTTTACCAACCAGGACTGCCAATGCAGGACTAAAAATTATTTAAATTATTTTTAAATCCTAGAAATCTCCCTTGCGCCTCATAAGATTCAAAGCCAGGATCTCTTGCCTCACGTGTAACTTACTTACCAACTCAACTGCACAACACATGTGACACAGTAGTTCTGGACACTCTTCTTTTAAATTCACTCGTGAGGAACCTTTAGTCCCGGGTGAGAGACCTTTAGTCCGGGTAGGTAACACCAACCGGGACTAAAATATCACTGAAAGGACCGTGACGCCTAAGAGGGGGGGTGAATTAGGCAACTTAAAACTTCTACTCTAAACTATGGCCTCTAATTTCCACCTAGTCAAAACCTATGCAAGAAAGTAAACTATCTAATGTGCAACTAAGGTTTTACTAGATGTGTTTGCTATCTCTACCGCAAAAGGAGTTATGCAACCTAGTTTCCAAACCTATCAACTAGCAAGAGTAAGCTAGGAAAGGTAAAGCACGTAAGGTAGCAATGTAAATGCGAAAGCTAAAGAGTGTGATAGAGATGCAAACTCCCGTCGACGACTCCGGTATTTTTACCGAGGTATCGAGAAGCGCGCAAGCTTCCCCCTAGTCCTCGTTGGAGCCCCTCGCAAGGAATCCCTCGCAAGGGCCAAGCTCCCGGTCGGATAACTCTTTGGATAGCTCCGGGCCTTCCCCACGCGCAAGTGGGTCTCCGGTTAAGCCACTCGTGGCAAAGCCTTTCCCGGATGCTCTCCGCCGTCTTCACTATCAAGTTTCCGGCCGAAACGCCGCGGGCCTTGTTCCCTTCGGTACACGGAGGCGGCCACACCACAAACTCGGTTGGTGTGATCTCGCAAGACTACAAGCCCCGCCGATATACAACCACGGTGCGCGCAAGCACCGGTAGATAAGAGGTTTTCAACCTCACTAAACACTAGGCCTAACACCTAGAGCAAGCGCAAAGCGGTGGTCTAACTAGCCTAAGCACTTCGCAAAGCACCTACACTAATCACCTAGTATATTCACTAAGCACTTTGGTGGCTAGAGCAACTAAATATGTGTCTATGCACTATGAACACTTTCTTGAGCTCCAACCTTATGTTTTTGGCCGGCCATGGGGGTATTTATAGAGCCCCAAGCAAATAGAGCCGTTGGACACCAAAGATGGACTTTCCTGCGTAGCATCGGACGCTCCAGACGGGAGCATCGGACGCGCGTCCGATGTCACATAACGGCTAGTTCTGCCAACCTGGCACTGAGTCACATCGGATTCTGACGAGCGTCCGATGCACGACCATCGGACGCATCCGATGTCTTCAGAGCCTCTCTGGAACCTTTCTGCATAGGCATCGGACTCTAGGACTGTAGCGTCTGATGCGTCCCTGTAGCGTCCGATGTAACGCTGTGAACGATGCATAGTGTTACCGTCGCGTCCGATGTGGCACCATCGGCGCGTCCGATGCTTCTGCTGGCGCCAACCCGAGCTAGGGTTTGGCATCGGTGCGTCCGACACTTTTGAGCAACGTCCGATGTCCCTGCTTGCTTTGTTTCTTCGCAATTTCTTGCGTCGTCTTGGTTCCATTCTTGTGCCTTGGACTTTGCTTGATCTTGAGGGTCTTCTACTGAGCTTCTAATGTCTTGCTTGAGGTGTTGATCATCGGATCACCACATCGCCTTAGTCCAAGTCACATTTGCACCCTATTGGACTACAAAACAAACACTCGCAAACACATTAGTCCAATTTGGTTATGTTGTTCATCAAACACCAAAATTCAAAGTTAAATGGGCCGAGGTCCATTTTCCTTATAATCTCCCCCTTTTTGGTGATTGATGACAACACAACCAAAGCAAGCAAATAATAGATACAAAATTTTAAAAATGCAATCTACTTGCTAGGATGCAATGCAAAGGCAAGGTCATATGGTCTTAAAAGATACCAAATTGAAACAACACATTTAGCTTATCTTGCCCTTGCCATTGAGTCCCTTTGCGGTATTATGGATTTAAGTCTCCCCCTAACTCCATAATCCACTTCCTCCCTCTCTCGGACCATCCCAAAGATATAACCATAAAAATTTTAAATTTTGGTTTTGGTTATTTTATTTGTTTTGGTTTGCTTTGGTCCCTCAAATTCTCCCCCTTTGGAATCAAACACCGAAAAGGAAGACATTAGTAGCACAAGGGAGGGTCAAAATTTGTGATCCTTTTTATGTGGAGTGGAATTGATCACAAATCTTGGCTCTCACATTATATAAACTAAACTCCCCCTAAGTGTATGCATTCATGTGATGTATGGCAAAGCATATGCATAACCAGCAAATTAATGCACAAAGGAGTTTAATCTATATAATGCATGGAGAAAGCATAATAGAATATCAAATTGAAATCAACATAATGATATCAGTTAGGAATACCACATGTAGATGCCAATTGGATTATCACCACACATGATGCTTGTCTTCGAGAACTCCATTTTCCTTGCAATGAGACTACTACACACATGATAATCTTGAAAGAAGTGTTAGTCTCAAAGCTTCCAAATTGTAGAGTAAGCTCCCCCTAAGAGTGTGCATACAAGTTGAAATACTTGTGGGAGACATGCACATTGACTTGTAAGGTCAAACTACCATTTTCCATATTGATATTACAAGAAATGTGACATCAATTGAAGATGGTAATTGGGGTCGTTTATCTATAATTTGGACTTTGGCACATATAAGATAAATACAAAGTAAAAGAAGCTATGTGCCGTGCTTCTAACCAATTAAAACCATGTAGAATTGCTCTAAGAATGTGAGTGATGCCGAGCAAAACTACCATATGATAAGCCTAATTTGCATGACAAAGGATATGAACATACCAATGCAAACATAGGCAATGAAAGGAACTAGATGCTAGAAGAAATTGCAAGACATTATACCAAATGAATGCAATTGCAAGAATTTAAATCTAGTTACCTAACATGGGAGGGGGAACTTGGGTCCATAGTACCTACTAACATACTTGGCAATGACATGATCTAATGTGATGCACCTCATGATATGCACCCAAAACTTTCCCAAGTCTCCAAATTCCCCGAAGTCCACTTGACTACTCACTTCCCTTTCGGAACCCAAACCTTTTTGGTGCTCTTCATGGTTGTGATGATGTCCTTAGGCACCCAAATGCGTTTGGCTCCATTGTTGGCTTGCTTGTTCACCTTGATGGCCACCACCTTGTCATTCTTTTTCTTCTTCAAAAGATAAGGTGTGGAAGCCTTCTTGTTCACCTTGTTGGTGTAGGTGTTGGAGAGCTTGCTTGTTTGCTTTTTGTTTTTCTCTTTCTTCTTTTCTCCCCCATGCTTCACCTTGTACTCATAGGACTTGTGGCCTTCCTTGTGGCAAAGGTAACAAACCACGGTTTGCTCCTCATCAAGCTTCTTCACTCCCTTGACGGTGTTATCTTGATGAGTTCGGGTTTGCTTCCCCTTGCCTTTTGCTTGGGTCAAGTCCTTGGTGAGGCGAGCCACTTCTTGCCTTAGTAGCTCATTCTCCATTGCAACCTCTTGTGCGCATGTTTCTACAATCACATTCTTAACACAAGCTTGTTTGCATATGGGTGAGTCTAAATCAAGTAAATCAATGCAAGAAGTAGAGACATCCTTTTTAGGCATATTAAAGATTGATTTCTCAATTTTAGGTGCCTCGGTGGGGTTTGCTCCGATGGTTTCAAGATTAGCAACTTTGTTAGTTAGCTCATCACAATGTTTGCACATAATTTCCATTTTAGCAAGCAAACTTTTGTAAGCATCTTGTGTGCTAGCTAACTTTGCTTTTAGTTTTTCATTTTTCTTAGCAAGTTGCTCATCATTACTTGTGCTATCATATGTGCGTATACTAGCCTCAAGTTTCTCAATTTTATTAGATAGCTCAACATTCAAATTTGAAAAAGTTTCATATTGATCTAGCATAGCATTGTAGGCTTGTTGAGAACTATCTAATTTTTCTTTTAAGATATTAATCTTCTTTTGTTGGCTAGTACAAGCTTTAGCATATTTAAGATTATCTTGCACAAGTTGATTGTAAGAAGGTAGCTCATCATCACTATCACTATCTCTATCACTATCACTAGAGATAGGGCTTGTGTTACCTCGTGCCATAAGGCACATACGTGAGGAGCTTGATGATGAGTGCTTGCGGCCATGCCTCTTGTGACGGGCTTCATCATCACTTGATGAATCATCCCATGTCTTGATGGTGGTGAGAGCTTTGGCCTTGCATCCCTTCTTCTTGTCATTGGGTGTGGGCTTTTGTTTTGGACAATCTTCCACAAAGTGCCCTTTCTTGCCACATCTATAGCAACCCTTTTTTCTTTGCTCTCTTCTTTGATTGGTGAAGAGGCAATCTTCTATGGTGATGGGCACACCCTTGACATTGAGCTTGCGGATCATCCTCTTTACTCCTTTCATGAGCTTGATTGTTTCTTCTTCATCTAAAGAGGAGTCAGATGAGGTGGAGGCTTGATCATCATCACTTGATTCTTCATCTTCATCATCTTCTTCTTCACTTGAGGAGCTTGAGCTTGTCTCCACTTGCTTTTTGCCCTTCATCTTTTTGTGCTCACATGGGAGAGCAATATCTTTGCTTGATGAAGTGGCTTCTTCTTGACCCATCTTGTGTGACATCTCAAACGCCACCAATTTGCCAATGACAATGGCCGGGGTCATGGTGCTCAAGTCCTCCATGTTGTGGAGGATGGTGATGATGGTTGCATATTTGTTCTTTGGAAGCACAGAGATGATCTTCCTCACAATATCCGCATCACCTAGCTTTGTAATTCCTATAGAATGGAGCTCATTGATAATTAGATTCAAACGAGAATACATATCACGAACAAGCTCATTGTCATTCATTTTAAAGGAATCATAGCTTGTTTTTGTTAGGTGATGTTTTTGCTCACGTACATTACTCGTACCATCATGGAGCTCATGTAGCTTTAACCAAATTTCATGAGAAGTTTGCAAAGTAAAGACTTGGTTAAACACATCCATGCTAATAGATTCAAACAAGCAATTTTTAGCTCTAGCATTAAGATGAATTTCTTTTTCATCACCCGCGGTAGGCTTCTTGGGATTCTTAATGGGTTTCATCCCGTCGCGGGTGACTCTCCAAACACCTAGATCAACGGCTTCTAAAAAGCAAGCCATCCTAGCACTATAGTAAGGGAAGTTAGTGTCGTCAAAGTGTGGAGGCCTAGAAGTATCCATCCCAACCTCTCTTAGGGGCGTCGGCTCGAAGGCGATTAAGCCAAGAGTCCACAAGAGAGCCAACCTGCTTTGATACCAATTGAAAGGACCGTGACGCCTAAGAGGGGGGGGTGAATTAGGCAACTTAAAACTTCTACTCTAAACTATGGCCTCTAATTTTCACCTAGTCAAAACCTATGCAAGAAAGTAAACTATCTAATGTGCAACTAAGGTTTTGCTAGATGTGTTTGCTATCTCTACCGCAAAAGGAGTTATGCAACCTAGTTTCCAAACCTATCAACTAGCAAGAGTAAGCTAGGAAAGGTAAAGCACGTAAGGTAGCAATGTAAATGCGGAAGCTAAAGAGTGTGATAGAGATGCAAACTCCCATCGACGACTCCTGTATTTTTACCGAGGTATCGAGAAGCGCGCAAGCTTCCCCCTAGTCCTCGTTGGAGCCCCTCGCAAGGAATCCCTCGCAAGGGACAAGCTCCCGGTCGGATAACTTCGTGGATAGCTCCGGGCCTTCCCCACGCGCAAGTGGATCTCCGGTTAAGCCACTTGTGGCAAAGCCTTTCCCGGATGCTCTCCGTCGTCTTCACTATCAAGCTTCCGGCCGAAACGCCACGGGCCTTGTTCCCTTCGGTACACGGAGGCGGCCACACCACAAACTCGGTTGGTGTGATCTCGCAAGACTACAAGCCCCGCCGATGTACAACCACGGTGCGCGCAAGCACCGGTAAATAAGAGGTTTTCAACCTCACTAAACACTAGGCCTAACACCTAGAGCAAGCGCAAAGCGGTGGTCTAACTAGCCTAAGCACTTCGCAAAGCACCTACACTAATCACCTAGTATATTCACTAAGCACTTTGGTGGCTAGAGCAACTAAATATGTGTCTATGCACTATGAACACTTCCTTGAGCTCCAACCTTATGTTTTTGGCCGGCCATGGGGGTATTTATAGAGCCCCAAGCAAATAGAGCCGTTGGACACCAAAGATGGACTTTCCTGCGTAGCATCGGACGCTCCAGACGGGAGCATCGGACGCGCGTCCGATGTCACATAACGGCTAGTTCTGCCGACCTGGCACTGAGTCACATAGGATTCTGACAAGCGTCCGATGCACGACCATCGGACGCATCCGATGTCTTCAGAGCCTCTCTGGAACCTTTCTGCATAGGCATCGGACTCTAGGACTGTAGCGTCTGATGCGTCCCTGTAGCGTCCGATGTAACGCTATGAACGATGCACAGTGTTACCGTCGCGTCCGATGTGGCACCATCGGCGCGTCCGATGCTTCTGCTGGCGCCAACTCGAGCTAGGGTTTGGCATCGGTGCGTCCGGCGCTTTTGAGCAGCGTCCGATGCAGCGTCCGATGTCCCTGCTTGCTTTGTTTCTTCGCGATTTCTTGCGCCGTCTTGGTTCCATTCTTGTGCCTTGGACTTTGCTTGATCTTAAGGGTCTTCTACTGAGCTTCTATTGTCTTGCTTGAGGTGTTGATCATCGGATCACCACGTCGCCTTAGTCCAAGTCACATTTGCACCCTATTGGACTACAAAACAAACACTCGCAAACACATTAGTCCAATTTTGTTATGTTGTTCATCAAACACCAAAATTCAAAGTTAAATGGGCCGAGGTCCATTTTCCTTACAATCACTCTTTAGTCCGGGTTGGTATTATCAACCGGGACTAAAGGGTCAAGGCTCTTTAGTCCAGGTTAGAAACACCAATCAGGACTAATGTAGACTCTTTAGTTCGAGTTTGTAACATCAACCAGGATTAATGCTCAGTGGTCCCGGATCCAATTCTAACTGAGGCTAAATTCAAATGTGGATACAGATCAAAAAGTTTTTTTAGACAAAAGAAGAATTGTATTAAAATATAGTTGGGTACATCATCACATTATAAGTACTCTAGAAAAAACATATATCCAGAAACTGATATTCACCTATATTGCACCCACACTGTGAATAGCTCAAACTCTCAAATCCAAACCTATTTGACGCTTCATATGGATGACCGCACAGACAAATACTCGACAACAATTGTTTTAGGCCAGACAATAGATGCCCAACGGACGGCCAACATTCCTGCAGGTGGAGTTGAGAAACTTCTTCTTTCTCGTGTCTTCCTTCTTCTTCTTTCTGCCACCGAAGAGTGAGGAAGACTGATCTGAAACTTATTCTCCCTAGTCCTTCATTGTGGCCAGATCTAACCACAACAAAACGAAGATGGGACCGGAGAAAATTATTCCATGGCAGCGAGATCATCTCCGTCTTAATGCCGCTGTCCGGAAACAAAAGTCTCCATGTCGTCATGTCGGTGAAGATACTGACGCCGCAGTTGTCGCCCTCATTTTCAACGGAGCCGCCATGGAGAAGACAATTTGCGGATACATGGGTGTATGTCGAGTCTCGAGTGATGAGTGATTGTCAACGGGTTTGATCGCATGTTCTTTGGCTTGTGTTGTGCAGGTGTCGAGCACGGAGACAGTGATCGAGGGCAAGGTGAAGGTCAAGTAGAGACGTGCCGTGCCGACGGACTGGGAGCGGTGAAGGGCAGACGTGAGGCTTGGACTGAGGGACCGGTGGCCTGAGGATCAGCTGTGGTGGCTGGCAGCCTGGGACAGCGACGAGCGGAGACTTGCGGGGCACGGTGTTGCTCGGGTCGAGGACCTAGGGACACGTGTCGGTGGACGGGGTGCACGGGCGGTGTATCCCCTCTACAGCTTCGGTTTGATGGTAGAGCCAGAGAAAAACCATCGGGTGGACGGTTTCCAGGTTTGGGCCACAAAACCTGGGTGTTGCGGGTTTGCCGAGTTTGGGCCACAAAACTCGGGCTGAGGACGGTTTCCAGGTTTGGGCCTCGCTCAAAACCTGGGCGCTGGCGGGTTTCCTGGTTTCGGCCTCAAAACCAGGGGATGGACTTGGAGGCTGGTTTCCCAGTTTGGGCCTCAAAACCGGGGGTTGGCGTGAAGGCCTGGTTTCCCGGTTTCGGCCACAAAACCGGGAGTGCAGAGCGGAGGCGGCACATGGCGGCAATCGGTGAGGTTGCGTCGAGGCAACGCTACCAGTTGTGCGGGCGTGGCCGTCGGATCACCACCTACCACGAGTTGGTCCAGGATAGCCTTAGGGTTGGCTGGGTCGCTCTGTAATTAGAGAGGGGTAGAGTAGGAATTAGAATTAGGATAAATAGAGGGAGACACCCTCCTCCCATTCAATCTCAGTCATTTGCTATTTTCACCTAGGGTTTCTTGCTCTCCCCATCCCCTGCTGTAGCGAACCTGAGATCCACAGAGTTGAGAACAATACCTCTGTGCTCGTGGGATTTTTGAGGAAGTGAGGTCGTAACCTCACCATTGTAGTGTGTGTGAAAGGTCCTAGTTTGGTTTTGGTAATTGAGTGACAACTTAAGTGGACTAATATGTGTTTGTAGTAAATTACACAGGTGATTAGTCCACAGGTGATTAGTCCACAGGTGATCATGTGTGGGCAACATATGCCATGGAGGTGAAATGGCTTGGAGATGTTGCAAAGGCTCACACATGTGATGAAGGAGCTTGTTGCATATGTGACATGACATGTGGTCATATGGCTAAGATGGTGAAGATCAAGGCAAGGCTTGGCTTGATGGACCGGTTGCGGAAGTGAAGGGCAAGTTGGAGGCTTTGAAGCCGTTGGTACCGAGTGTCGGGAGGCTTGAGCAAAGACTTAGCGCCGAAGGACCGAAGCAATGGTGAAGAGCAAGTGAGGTCAAGATCGATGGACCATGGAGGCCATGTGATGATATGAAGTGGATCATATCATTTGATATAGGTTGGTGCATGTGTTGCATCAACACCGATGGAGTTGGAATGGAATGCGCAAGGCAAAGGTATATTTGTAGGGCATTTCATTTCACCGGTCATAGGTGTGTAGAGAAGATTATGACCGGGTTTAGGGTAGATGGCCGTACTATCAAGAGGAGCAAACTTGTTTGCATATCGGTCATCTAGTGCCACTTGAGCGATCTAACATTGCGTTGTTACTAGGATCGAGTGGCGTGGTGAGAGCAAGTGAAAATCCTTTAAAAATGATTGTGAAAATGCTAACACACATACACATGATGTTGCACTCTTGGTAGTGTTGGCACATTTGCAAAAAGAGATGAAGTGCTGTGCTCTAGGGGCATCGGACGCTGGTCAGATGAGCATCGGACGCTGGGCCAAGCGTCCGATGGCAAACCCTAGAGAGTCTGTTTGCTCAGAGGAGCATCAGACGCTGGAGATGTGATCATCGGACGCTGGTCCGAGCGTCCGATGGGAGTGTCGTGGCGCGAGCTGTTTCAGTAGGGAGCATCAGATGCTGGCCTGCGTCCGATGAGGAACCATCGGACGCGTCCGATGTGTTTCCGCCCTTTCTGGATCATCTCTGGTGTGTCATCGGATGCTAGGATCGAGAGTCCGATGCAAAGGGATCGGTGCGTCCGATGTGACGATGTTCATGAGTTGAAAGAGAAGAAGTGTTTGATCTTGGAATTGAAAACTGTATTAATCCTTTGTGGTTTGGATCATGAGTTCATGTGGGTTGTGTAGCCCTCTGAATAAGCTTTCCAAAATGTCCAAGATCATCGAATTCCGAGGTCGGAGCTAAGAGTTATGGCCGTTCTAGCGTGGAGCACAGGCTGCTGTTTTTGTAGTGGCGGACTGTCCGGGAATTATAGCCGGACTGTCCGCCGGCTATTTTCGAAACAGCGAGCTTTCTGCACAGGTTCTGCCCAGGTGATCGGGGTTTAACGGCGGACAGTCCAGGACCATATGGCAGACTGTCTGCGGTTCAAAATTCTGTGTCTAACGGCTAGTTCGCGGTAAGAGCCGGACAGTCCGGGATTTGGAGGCGGACAGTCCGGGATAGCCGTTTGAACTCGGGAAAAGGGGGAAAACGGCTAGTTGGTTGCTCCCCTCTATAAATAGAGGTGTGGCCGGCCTTTGGGGTTGGTTGAGCACCCTAGGGACTTTGTGTCCATGCTTGGGAGTGCTTGAGAGCCCTCTAACTCACATATACTTAATAGTGATCATCCGATTGTGTGAGAGAGCGATTCTAGTGTGGTGCATGAGAGATTGCAAGAGTTGGCACTAGGTGTTCGTGTTGCAAGCCGATGGTGCTTGTTACTCTTGGAGGTTGCCACCTCCTAGACGGCTTGGTGATTGTGTCTCCGTCGTGAAGCCCGCAAGAAGATTGTGCGTGGCTCCGGAGAAGGCTTTGTGAGGGGCATTGTGCTCGCCCTGCGGGAGATCGCGAAGAGCAACTCTAGTGGAGAGAGGCGCGAAGAGCGCCAAGTGGTCCGGCCGGATCGGATGCTAGAGCTCTTGGTGAGCACTCCATCGTGGAGAGTGTGACTTAGGGTCACCACTAGCAAGAGGATCGGCGGCAACCTTGGGCTTGCCTCAACGGGGACTAGCTTGGTGGCGACCAAGTGAACCTCGGGATAAAATCGCCGTGTCAACCTTGTTCATCCCGTTGGTTTACATTCCCCATACACAAGCTTGTTTTTACTTTCATATATATTGTGCTTGTGTAGTTGCTCTTGTAATTAGTTAGCTTGTGTAGCTTGCTAGTTACCCTCTTTCGTATATATAGAAGTAGTTCTCTTGCGAGACTAATTGGCTTGAGTAGCCTTGTTAGTCACATTGCTTAGTTTGTGTAGCTAAGTATTTTGAGCTCTCTAATTTGGCTTGTGTAGCCTTGTTATTGAGCATTGCTAGTGAGCTTAGGCTTTATGCGCTCTGCATCACTAGATTGATTAGGAGCTCCCCGGTTTGATTAGAGTACTAGTTGCATAGGTTTGTGTGACCTTGTAAGCTAGATTGATTAGGTGAGCTCTAGCTAGCCTAGCACCTTATTTGCTTTGTTTAGGATCTTTTGTAAGGTGCTAAAGTTTTAATTCCGCATTTGTTTCAATTAGCCAGTGAGATTAATTTTAGAAAAGACTATTCACCCCCCCTCTAGTCCGCCATCTCGACCCTTCAGTGTGGTAGCCACACGGTTGCAAATTCGTGGTTGTAATTCGTGTTTTGATTGTGTTCTTCGCGGATTATTTTTCTCCACGTCTTTCCCGTCGATTGATCTCTTTGCTCGGTTCATCTTTTGCAAATCCGTTTGAACCAAGTTGTTCTAGATCGTGAGGCACTTCTTTCCACCGAAGGAATTCACCTCTAACCTCACGGTCTAGGAGATCGAACGATTTTAGTTTTGGATCGGTTTTTGCTCCTTAGTCCTGAATTCTTCTAATTCACCGATTTGGAGTTAGGTTCGAGCCATGATTCCGTTGGGATAGCTCACTAACATCCTTGGAACTCCTCATACCAAGTCTAGTCCTTAGTGCTTTTGATTCGGAGGAGATCGGGTGGATTTCGTGGAAGAACAGTGTTATTTCGGGACCATCGGACGCTGAACCTGGGAGCATCGGACGCTGAGTTCGTCACATCGGAGCATCTGTTGCCACATGTCACCTGACAGTGATTTTGAAGGAGCATCGGACGCTGACCATCGGAGCGTCCGTTGCCATCGGACGCGCCGGAGGTCGAGCATCGGACGCTACTGTTTCATTGTAGCAGCGTCCGATGTCAATGCAGTAAGGTTCTGTTTTGGCACTGTTTGCAACGGACGCGTCCGGTGCTAAGCCATCGGACGCAGGCCAGCGTCCGATGCAACTGTCTGTGCACAGTTTCGTCCGCCGTTCGTTCGTGTGATCTCGGATTTGGTTTTGGGTTTTTGCTTTGGGTTTCTGGAGTCGTGTGGTGTCCCGCTGTGCTTCTTGGAAGCATCCACCCTACATCTAGGGTCGTGGACACTTGCGAGCTCTAGGGTTTGCTTTCGGGGTGATTCTCGGGACAGTGGCTACTAGTTTCCGGTAGGAAATTTTGAAGCTCCCATTCACCCCCCATCTGGTCGCTTTCTGGTTGCTTTCTCGGTCCTTCACAATTCCATCTTTCTCCTTCACTGTCGCCGAAGAGGAGAAGGAGGAGATAAATCCCCAATACCACAATACTTGGTATGAAGAAACTCAAACCCTAAGAACTCGATCTATTGGGGAAAAATTATTAAAAACGATGGATCCCCACTCCCTCCAGCCTCCGTTGATACGCCGGAGAGAGGAGAGAGGGGGACCAAACGGAAGGGCGGCGGCGGCCTTTTTTTCTGTTTGGAGCGGCTCTTCATGCATCACAAAGTCAGTGTCCAAGTTCACCCGATACAGATCAAAAAGTTTATTCTCTAGTAGTTGCATTTCAAAAAGTTCACGTTACATTGTCATCAGTTGTGGTGGGCGTGGGCATTGGAGTATCAAGTATGTAGCCAACAATTCAACCATATTCCTATATATGAATAATATATATAGTGGCTCGTCTTTCACCTAATAGCACTTATGGCACACAAAAGACCAACTAAACTTTGGTGAACGATGCATGTAAATCAATCTCATGCCACTTTATCTTTTAGGTACCTATTGTACACAATTAATTCATCTTTTGACTCTTGTTTCTATTTACAAAATTCTTAAGAAAGTGACATTTCTTCCACATATATAGCTAGTACCCGTTCAGCAGCGTAAATGCTAGTTGTTGCCTATTATTAGTCATTACTCATTCTCATGATTTTGTTTTCTTTCCTTCTGCTTTACCTTTTCTCCATATACTGAATATATACTAGACATCATGACATCATTTAATTTCAGTAATTTGCTCCATACTACTATTTTTTTTTAGGAAATAGGTTGTTTGATTAACAGCGGAAATACTTTTAGGGTGGTCCCTGCAAATGGTGAGTCAAGTCTCAAACAAATGTCTGACTCTGTTAATCAACTATTAATAGAGATGAACATAATCAACTATTAATAGAGATGAACATCTTAAGTCGTCCTCCTATTTTAATCAGTGAACAGAGACGTACATATTAAGATGAGAACGTATCTAGTGCAAACCACAACCTTCGTGAAAACCCGTGCAAACCATAACAAAAAAGTTGTTTAAATTCATCAAAAAAATCACACATGTAGATGATATGATGATACACAACCTTATAAAATATCTTGTCCAAAATTAAATTCATTTGTGAGATATAAAAATAACAAATTTCTAACAAATCATGTGGAGAACTTTCTGGCTTGAAATTTGTTATTTTTATAACTCACAAACGAAGTCGAGTTTGGACAAGATATTTTACAAGGTTGTGTATCATCATACCATCTATATGTGTGATTTTTTTTTGTGAATTTAGACGATTTTTTTTACCGTGGTTTGCATGGGTTTTCACAAAGACTGTGGTTTGCACTAGATACGTTATCTATTAAGATACCCATCTTTGAAAATAACTATTAACATAGACGGACATCTTAAAACGTCCTCTTTTAATTGATGAAAAAGACGTATATATTAAGATACCCGCCTATGAAAACGACTATTAATAGAGGCAGACATTCTAAGGGTCTGCCTCTAAAAACGATTTATAGAAGCAGACATTTTAAGAGCCTGGCTCTAGAAATAGTTGTCTAAAAATTGATAACTTTTCATATAAACTCAAATGAAGACAAACTTTATTCTAAAATTGTAGAACTCTGTGTGACCTTTAATTTTGTGTGATACTTTTCTATGAAATTGTTTAGAGTCCCAAAAGTTCATTAAGCTCTTAAATTTGAAATTTGAATCTTTTTCAAACAACCTCAGATGTTGACATGATCACACAAAACTTATAGTTCTCAATACATTCTACAACTTTATAGTTAACAAGTTTTTTTTATTTTAAGTCATTTATATTACTAAATATTTGTTTTACGTTCTAATATTTTGAAATTTAATTTTATAAATTTCAACATATTACACGTTGACATTATCTACAATAGAGTTTTAGTTGTCAACGCAATCTACAACTTTATAGTTTACAAATTTTTTATTTGAAAACATTTAGAATCTCAAATATATTCGTTTCAAAATTCTTAGGTTCAAGATTCAAAATTTTAAATTTTCAAACTATCTCGATGAAGATACACCCGACCTATAAAAAATTGCAGACCTCGACAAGTTCCAAAACTTTGTAGTTAATTTTTTCGTTTAAAATTATTTAGAGGCTTAAATATTCAACAAGATTACAAAATATTGAATAAAAATAGCATCCTATATATACTCACAAAATGAGTGTGTAATGCAATTAGGGATGAAAACGGATGGAAATAGGCGGGATACCCCCACTCCTATTTCTATTTCTATATTTTTGGCACAAATGGGATCTGGTTCAGAAAAAACCAAGATAAAAAATGAAATCAAGATATGTGGACTTAAGAAAACAGAAAAACACGGACGGAGAACCCAAAAAAAATAAGGTACAGTCACATGATCTAATATATTCAGATATGCATATATAAAATCATAGATCGATTATACACATAAGAAGATCGGTTTAATATTCACTTGAATGAAATGTGTGTTAACATATTAACATACATAATTGGTGATTAGCGTAACACAAGGATATGTAATTGTTTGACATATCCATGTAGATTGAAAATGGGAGAAATATGGGTTCAACATGAGTGAAAACAAGATCCCAAAAAAATGGAAGGGAAATGCTTCATGTAAATAAAAAATGACTAACTGTCCCTATTAATAAAAAAAAATGCTTGCTTATGGAAATGCTTCATGTGTAGTAGTGCCATTGTCCATCTATTTAAAGATTACAATTGTTTCTGATAAAGACAGAATTCAGACGTGTCATTTCGAATTACTCTTGCAATTTGGTTCATGATAGGATTTTTATTGCACACTTCATCTCTATTAGTTTTAAAATTGGAGCTGTGGACTGAACCACCGAATATATTTTAGTCTCCTAGCACCAAATTAGGGAGCATGCTTACTTTTACAAAGAAATCATGTTTTTTTTTTCACTTTAGTTGTTTACACACTTGAACCAAAGTGTCAAAAGCTCGCTATTTCAAAGGAGTTTTTCACCCAAATTTTTTGTTAAATCATAACTACTTAGAAATTACGCCATTATTATCTCGCTGACAAGTACTTGGTACAAAATTTCCAATTTGTTTTTTTTTAATTTCAGTGTGACAAGATACGTAGAAGTTTGAATGTTAGCTATATAATTTATTAGAGGAATATAATTTTTTTTATGCTGGCAAATAGTACAAATCAAGTTTGTTTATTCATGGCAAACCACTTAATTAACTACACCTTGTTGCCATCTCCATCGATCATCGACTCGTCAATCTATGCTCCTAGTAGCTAGACTTTTGAAACCACACCATCTATGCATCCAGAGAATTCCTTGAGTGGGACTAGATATGCATGTGTGATGTGTCTGTCGGATCAAATCATCCATCACACACAAAATTCATGTGCACCACAGTTAAATTGCCATGCATAACTACTATTGTGTAACAACTCCGTTTGAATAAGTCTCATGCGTTGCATCAGTCATTTCATATATATGTTTCCAAATGTATGCTTGTTTATAGCGCAAGTTCTTGCTACATCAAACTCGATCAGGGTTGTTTGATCATCAGTGTTATAGTTCAACTGCCTATCTGCTGGTTCTTCTGCATATGTATGTTGTCACTACTGGTTCCAAAGGAAGGCATGCGAGAAAACATCTCTGTCAAAGCGTTGATGCATTCTTTCATGTGTGACTGTGTGTCCAGCATCAAGATTGGTGGCTGCCTCACCTACACCTGTAGAAAACTGCCTCTATTCTGTTTCTGAGAGATGTACATAGCACCTGGATATATAGAAATTATTATGCGTCATCTTCTCTGAAATCTGGATGATATGTAGTAGTGTCACCATGTCATTGTCAAGACATTGTTCACGTACTCAGTCCAGTCCGACATACAATATACCCTAGAAATATCAAATTCCGTTTGATTAGATCAGCAATACAACTGGATTAAAACGTCAAGTTTTTCAATGTGGAGGGAGTACTACACATAAAATGACATTTCAACATTAAAAAAAAAAATCTGCATAACCATTCCTACTCTTTTTTCCTTACCGCAAAATGGAGTCCTAACTCCTAAGAATGGACAGTACTCTGTAGCTTGCCAACAATGTTTGTACAACACAGAGACATTTGGGTAGCCCAATTTCATCAAGTCCAGTCCTGAACATTCAGATCAGCATTGAAAATTAAAGTTTCCAGCCACTTTAGCTTTCCTTTCGGTTTTGTGCTTTACAAGTCACGACATTAAATCTAAAACCTAGTACAATATATCAATTTATCACCTGCAGTGTGCATGGCCCCATTTTTAGGAGAGAGAGAGAGAGAGAGAGAGTGATCAGAGTATTAGGAAAGCTCTTGCCAAAAGGGAAAAGAAAATCAAAATAGTGAGAAGGGAAAAAAAACTAGTCATCTTGATGAGAACATATTCCCAACAAAATTAGGACGAAAAGAAGTTAAACTGCAAGCTTCTCTTTCCCTTGTCATGAAACTGTTTCAGGACATGGCAGAAATTCGTTTAGACAAAAAGAGAAGCACTTGCTTAATGAAAGTAAGAATACAAAATGATACTTCAATGGCAATTCATATAAACCTGACTTGCTCACTGAAAAGTTATTAATATTTCAAAAAAAAAAGTGTGAAGTCGAGTCTAGAACATTTTTTTAAAAAAAAAACTGAAGAAGCTGAACAGCAACTTTAGAACAATTTTTACCCAAAAAAAAAAAACTGAAGTAGTATGACTACATGGTAGGGACCATATATGTAGAAATATAGCAAGTGTGTGTGGTACTATCCCCATTATATATCGTCGTAGGTTCATCCGTCAATCTACATTCTACTAGTGGGCAGACACAATCCTGAAAATTCGTTGATCGGAACTTCATTTTTGTGTGTACGGCTAGTAGGCTGTTAAATCAATTCATTGATCATGCATGTACAGTAGAATTGAAGTGACATGCATGATCGCTCATCATTTGTGTGTGTATTATATTTGCTTGTTTGTTGCAACTTCTTAAACCAATCAGTGGTGCTTGATGGATCGGTCTTAAAAACATGACTGCTTCAATTCGTTGGCCGCCGCTGCTTCTTCATGTGTGTGTTGGCTGTCAGTTTTAAACTTTAAAACATGGAGGCTGCGTCACCTCTCACCTGCACCTGCAGAAAAACGATGGACGTATAGCACCTGGATAGAGACTTCGCTGTTCCCTTTGAAATCAATCAGACCTGTTCTGGTCAGATGATGCGAGATCACGCCATTGTTTATACACTTAATCAAATCCATCATCTCACTTTGGGATCAATACATGGTAGCCAAAAAAAAAACACACATTATGTTTGCCCCTGCCATGTCGGCATGATATCCAATTTGGAACAAATTCATCATGGCAACATTTGTTCAGCATACCATTAGAATAGCAAACTTGGCAAATCCTAGCCATTTCACATCGTTCTACATAATAATAACATAATACGCAAGTTGGCATTTCAGGATTTGCATCATCCATTCCTACTTTTTCTACAGAAGCCAGAAACCATCCCAGAAATGTTCAACACTATGTAGCCTGGCAACAGCCGCACTGATCTGCGTGTTGGCATTTCAGGATTTGCATCAGCCATTCCTACTTTTCTACAGAAACCATCCCAGAAATGTTCTGACACTACGTAGCTCGGCAACAACCGCACTGTTCTACATAATGCGCATGTTGGCGTTTCAATGATTTGCATCAGCCGTTCCTACTTTTTCTACAGAAACACAGTCCCAGAAATGGTCAGCACTATGTAGCTCGGCAGCAACCATTTTCACCACCTACTGTTGGCTTATTCAAGCGGGTCCTTGGACAAAACACCATTCCGTCATTCCAGACCAAAGCATTCACATCAACATCCAAAAGTGAAGTCCCCAGCTTGACGTGATGCTGCCAAGTGCCAAACAAATTAGGGCGCTGAGAAGTTAAACTGTATGCCTGCCTTCCCCTTGCCATGATCAAACTGTTTTAGGATGTAGCAGTAGTTCATCTGGAAAAGAGGAGGAAGCCATGTTAAGTAAACTTTTAAGCACCAACTTCATCACTAAATTCACCGGAAATTTTGAAGAGTGAGACGGGATGGACCTCTACGCGGAACAGTCTAGTTGGCACAACTACACCGAATCCTGCAGAACTTCTGAATGTCTGTAGGAACTCAGTAAGGGAAAACTTCCCAAGACCATGATCTGTTAGTTTAGCAAGATTTCCAGCAGAAACGAATGCATGACCGTGAATCCCTAGCTCCCTGAGCGGCTTCAGAGGAAGATCAAAAGAAAGATCAGCAAAGGCTGTGACTGCTACGTCACCTCCCCCATGTAGCTCAGGAGAAGCAGAAGCACCATTCTCAAAATTATCTGGGGCAGAGGTTCCAGAGTCTTTCAGCTCGAGACCTTTTGCTTTGAAGCCTGAGAGTGATGATGGTCCACCCAAGCGGTAAACAAGGTACCTGTTACCACCCAAGTAAAATCTTTCTGAAAGTGGTAAAATAGATATTGTGGATCTCGGAAGGATGACTCCTGCAGCCATGCCAGCATTGAGAGCACCATTCAGCACACCAAGTGGGAAAGCCACTCGAAGATCAACTTCCTGATATGCAATCAACGAAATGAATTATGTTAAGCACGAGTGAATAAATATGTTTCAGTTTGAATCAATCCAGTTGTTTGACTAATAAAAATCCTGATGCGCAGTGTGTTAGATCATATACAAGATTAAAATGGTGACAGTGAAAATTAAAACCGCCACCTTTCTATTAGGAACTAAGGACTAAAGACAAAGCCAACTGCTATTTGATTGCTTCAGCAGACCATGAAACTTTGTGTTTTTTAGCATTGGCCGACTAATCATAGAAACAATCAGAAAGTATATTTCTTTTTTTTCTCGAATATGCAGGAGAGCTGCATATCTTTGTATTAAGAGAGGAAAAAAAAGGTCCCTTACAAAATTAACCTCCATACTCTAGACCGAGCTGTAAGGAGACTATGAAGTAAACGACTGAGCGAGAACTATGAAAACACAGAAGGCAAGACCTGACCATACACCATGATAGCTAAGTTACCACAACACCTTGACCTAAAGATCAGAGACCTCGCGCTTACGCAAAGCACCAAAGGTGTCAAGGGCGTCGAACCCTTGGGTAGTTGGACCTCAGCTACGTAGTTCGTAGCCGCGATCCGTCTTCTAGGGCGAGGTTATACCCCTCTGCTTCCTAGGCTTGAGAGCACGAGAGGAGGAGATAGATTGATTTGATAATATCTTTTGGTTAGATTGAAAGGATACATAGCCCCTCTATTTATAGTCCTAGGAAGACTTAGCCCTCAAGTAATTTAATCAAACCCTAATCTAATCTAATCCGACGACGGCGGCAGCGTGCTACAATACCGCGTGAACAGTACCCACGGCGCTACAGTACTCGCTGGTACTATTCATGTGGGCCTGCTTTGGGCCCAACGGCCCCACATGACATCTCTCCCCCCTTCGGAGCAGCTCGCCCACGAGCTGCCGAAGACCTACTTGACGCGACCTAGGTTTAAGCCTTTTACATCTCGGCTTACCTTTATTATTTAAAACGAAAATATGAAATAAAGTTGAAATGCAACTATGGTCTCCGGGGTCCCATGGAAACAACCCATCAGTTGGCATTATGCGGACTGAAGACCCGAGGAGGTAGCAGCTCACGAGTACGACGGGGCTGTCCAGCAATACCAAAGCGGAAGCCAGAACATATGAGATGGTATGCATTGCGTTGGTCGTTCGCTGTGTCGGGAAGCGCCATACTCGGACTTCGTCTTCAATTGGAGCCGAACGATGGATAGGTGAGCCCGAGTAGTTGAAGGTGCAGGCTGCGATTTGCTGCTGCAGCGGGCTGAGCAGCACACGCATCTTTCGTCGGACAAGGAACCCTCGTCCTGCTGCTTGTAAGCGCACCGCTGCCTGCTCCTCCGATGATGGTCGCGTGATGGCCTTGGAGATAGCAGTCAAATGTTTCTCCACACGGAGAGACTGCAGGCGCCGGCGTGCCAGGAGGCCACGTGCTGCTGCCTGTAGGCGTACGGCCGTCTGACTTCTGCGATCCGATCTCTCGATTTGAAGGAGCACTGCTGCTAGGCAATCCAGCACCTCAGAGATGTGATCCAGCACCGCGGCTGAAGAAGCCACCGCAGCTGAATAAGCCATCGTAGTTGAATAAGCCATGAGATTTGGATCGAACCGAAGCAAACCGATACCAGATGTCAAGGGCGTCGAACCCTTGGGTAGTTGGACCTCAGCTACGTAGTTCGTAGCCGCGATCCGTCTTCTAGGGCGAGGTTATACCCCTCTGCTTCCTAGGCTTGAGAGCACGAGAGGAGGAGATAGATTGATTTGATAATATCTTTTGGTTAGATTGAAAGGATACATAGCCCCTCTATTTATAGTCCTAGAAAGACTTAGCCCTCAAGTAATTTAATCAAACCCTAATCTAATCTAATCCGACGACGGCGGCAGCGTGCTACAATACCGCGTGAACAGTACCCACGGCGCTACAGTACTCGCTGGTACTATTCATGTGGGCCTGCTTTGGGCCCAACGGCCCCACATGACATCTCTCCCCCCTTCGGAGCAGCTCGCCCACGAGCTGCCGGAGACCTACTTGACGCGACCTAGGTTTAAGCCTTTTACATCTCGGCTTACCTTTATTATTTAAAACGAAAATATGAAATAAAGTTGAAATGCAACTATGGTCTCCGGGGTCCCATGGAAACAACCCATCAGTTGGCATTATGCGGACTGAAGACCCGAGGAGGTAGCAGCTCACGAGTACGACGGGGCTGTCCAGCAATACCAAAGCGGAAGCCAGAACATATGAGATGGTATGCATTGCGTTGGTCGTTCGCTGTGTCGGGAAGCGCCATACTCGGACTTCGTCTTCAATTGGAGCCGAACGATGGATAGGTGAGCCCGAGTAGTTGAAGGTGCAGGCTGCGATTTGCTGCTGCAGCGGGCTGAGCAGCACACGCATCTTTCGTCGGACAAGGAACCCTCGTCCTGCTGCTTGTAAGCGCACCGCTGCCTGCTCCTCCGATGATGGTCGCGTGATGGCCTTGGAGATAGCAGTCAAATGTTTCTCCACACGGAGAGACTGCAGGCGCCGGCGTGCCAGGAGGCCACGTGCTGCTGCCTGTAGGCGTACGGCCGTCTGACTTCTGCGATCCGATCTCTCGATTTGAAGGAGCACTGCTGCTAGGCAATCCAGCACCTCAGAGATGTGATCCAGCACCGCGGCTGAAGAAGCCACCGCAGCTGAATAAGCCATCGTAGTTGAATAAGCCATGAGATTTGGATCGAACCGAAGCAAACCGATACCAGATGTCAAGGGCGTCGAACCCTTGGGTAGTTGGACCTCAGCTACGTAGTTCGTAGCCGCGATCCGTCTTCTAGGGCGAGGTTATACCCCTCTGCTTCCTAGGCTTGAGAGCACGAGAGGAGGAGATAGATTGATTTGATAATATCTTTTGGTTAGATTGAAAGGATACATAGCCCCTCTATTTATAGTCCTGGGAAGACTTAGCCCTCGAGTAATTTAATCAAACCCTAATCTAATCTAATCCGACGACGGCGGCAGCGTGCTACAATACCGCGTGAACAGTACCCGCGGCGCTACAGTACTCGCTGGTACTGTTCATGTGGGCCTGCTTTGGGCCCAACGGCCCCACATGACAAAAGGTGACTTTCATCCCCGAAGGACTGGAGAATAATACCCAAATTTAGGCTCGCTCCTTCAAAAGCAACTGGGTTTCTATGTTTCCAAAGTAGCCAAGCACCCAAAACAATCACCGATTCACCGTCCCCTTAAGAGCACACTAGATAAACTTATGCCACCAACCTTCAAAAGCTGGTTCAGCACTACTTGGTACAAAGTCTGAAATCCCCACGGCTCCAGAACAAAAAAAAAAGAGAGTATATTTCAAGGGGGGAAATTCAGATGTGACCACAATGTGCATGGTAGTACTGATTGTGCAGTTGGAAAAGAAAGTAAGATTTACAAAGACAATGCATAATGAGCGCAAAGTGTCCAAAGACTTAAAATGCTACCAAAGAAAAAGAAAAGTAAAAAGGATATGATTAAAAGGTGTACACCTTGGTTTTATGGAGAGCGAAGGATGACTAGAAAGGAAATCAGATATACCTGACGAAGACACCACGAGTCTTTCCTTCCTGGTGCAAGGCATCCAACTTCAAAAGATGACAAAAAAGCATACCCACGTGTAGGCCTTATGCTTGAGTCCCTCTGGTCAACCTTGTATGCATACTTAATAGAGGACAAAAGGCTATGCCCTAAATGCTCTTGTATGGAATTGGATGACATGCGTGCTGGATCTGTTAAATTTTGCCACATCAGGTTGTAAGCAAGGTTATGATTCATGGTGGAGGACAAGCCAACAGAAACACCCATAATGTGCTCTTTGAGTGAAGACTTCAACCAGTCCTCTGACAGAAATGATATCCTGGCATGTAGTCTTGCACCAATTCTTGGCATTTCCACTTCAGCACTTAGATCTGCTATGTGATCTAATTCAAGAGCAACTGATGCATCCCAGGTCTCACAATAGCTAAATAGGTTCTTCAACTTCAGTGGAACTGGAATAACATCCAGTGAAAATGGTGTAGCCTGAGAAAAGGTTTAATGGTGTACACAAAGAAAATTGTTGAGACTTGAGAAAGTGAATTAGACAACAATTTGAGGTCATTCCTCTGATCTAGTACTGTTTGATCATCATAATTCATACATCGACATCTCAATCTACAGTACAGAGTATAGTTGCTAAAGATTGATTACTAAAGGTTTACCTAACAAATGCACGTACAGTTAAATATGCATAAGTGACAAATAATGCATGAAAGATAAATGATTTGAACCCAAGCAAATTAGAGCATGTAGAATGTTGGTGTAGAAGGCTACAATGTAAGATACAAAAGATCCTATACTAAAAAATGTTAGATATAATGCAACACTGAACCAGAATAGGAACCTAGTCGATTGGCTCTAGAATCAGAGTAGCGCTGTTGGAAACACACTTGCCCCACCTCCGCACTTGTGCAGGGGAGTGGCGAAGGTGACCAAGCGTCGGAAGCGATAGCGAAGGTTAAGGAAACGAGGACAAAGTTGTTATGGCTCTGTTTCCCAAAAAAGATCGTGTCCATACACTGTTCACCCCCCGGTATTTATAGGGGATACCAAGGGGCGCCGGCCAAATTACAGTAGGGTACAAGAAAGATTCCTCTGCGCTACTCATACAGAAGGGCAAACTCGTACAAACACAGCCGGAGCCGAAACCCTAGCCTGCCTTCCCTGCGCCCGCCGCCGCTCGGTCCAAGCTCCCTCGGACGGAAAAAAGAGGGGCGACCTTCGTCTTGCGGAGGTATCCGCCCGGTCGGAGAGTTTGAGGTCCTTCGCCACCGGTTGGGTCTGGACCTCTCGGCGAAGGTACGCGGGATGCGCGAGGGTCGCTCCCAGCGCTCTTCACGCCCCTTTCCTGCAAAAAGGTTCCTGAACACTTCCGAAGGCTGGGTCAGTATAGCGGAGGTTTGGTCGGTGACCTGAGGGACTTAGCAGGATGGAGGAGGGGGGATGCGGCGAAGGTGCGCGGGCCGTTTTGTTGAGCTAGCCAGCGTGGCGCCTCTGACGAGGGTCCCTTCCCCCAACAAGCGCGAATCAAGAATCACAACTACGTTGTATCCATTCCACAATGCAGCTAAATAGTGTCAACTGACTTCCAACTAATTTCACTACAAGCTTCACTTTTTCCTAAAAGAAATAACACTAAGATAAACTTATTCACCTCAAGTATTCCTCGGGGCTAGGGCTCTCTATCATCCAGGACATTGTATTGTTACTAGCATAGCAGCTGCTAAAATCAAAATTAAGTACGTATGGCCATGTCTCATCATTCTGAATGACTGAAAGCAAGGGCATCAGTAAAGCCTACTTAATTGCATGACCAGTGCACCCTCCTTTACATTTGGATGTCTGATTGTGGTCTAAGGTCTCTACAATAAGAAATTTCAGTGCTTGGGTCTCAATTGGCAAGCCTCATAACATTCGGGACCCGATTTGCATGCCCCTGAGGATTTAATAACGGTACTAATAATCGTTATGGTTTGGGTGTTTATCTCATGTTCCTGCCATTTCCTTTCTTTTCTTCACTTTCTCTTTCTTTCAGGTCCAAGTGAAATAGATCAAGTCCTGGCCAAAAGAGTGCACAACAAAACATACACTAAATTGACACTCCACAATGACACAAACATAATTCGATATTCCTTGTCTCTTCTTCATCCCTACCAACTCCTTCCTCGCCTCTTCCATTCCCAAGTTCAGAATTCAGATAGTTTACCTCCATCATCATGTCAGGGACGGCGTCCAAATACCCATGCTTCTGCAGGTACTTCACATACTCTGGCTGGAAGAAGTAAGTACGGCATGACCATGGCACCTGCACAATGGATCACAGTAAGTACAGGAATCGAGTCCCAAGTTCTGAAATTTCCCGTCACAGTAAGCACAGGGCAATGTTTCCAAAGAGGAACAAAGCTTCCAGCACGCATAGCATAAGCATTTTGGTTGACACATGCAACTGGCACAAATGAAATGGTGCCGAGATTGATCCCAATCCTACAAACGGACACCACAAAGCACAAAGGAATAAAGCACTCACCCCTTCGCGGTTCCTGGGGCACTTGAAGAACCTCTTGCCGCGATTTTTCGTGTGCTCGCAGGTGAGCGCAATCAGCCTCACCCCGCACCTGGGGCAATCGATTAGCGGCAACCCCGTCACCCAATCCACCGGGAGCGAAACCCTAGCACTGGCGCTGGATTCCCGGGAGCGCGCGGACGAGGCCTGCCCCATTTATGCTGCAGTGAGCGAGCGAGCACGGCGGGGGCCGGGGTGGGAAGCGAGGCGCGGGACTGGCGGGAGCGTGGACGGGGCAGGAGGCCGCGAAGCGAGCGCCGGGCAAGGCGCGCGCCGCACGGCGAGGAGGGCAAGGCGGATGGCGAGCACAGGACGTTGCGGCGGGGAGGTAGACGGCAAGCGTGCGGCAATGCAGGCGGAGAGGAGGCCTACGCCACTGGCGCCGGCGCCGGCGAGCGAACAGTTGCGAAAGAGTGAGAGACGGAGCGGAGTGGACTCGACGGCTCGACCGTTTGAGTATATAGGAACAGCAGGTTCATTTGGACTGGGAAAAAAAAGAACAAAAAGAAATGGAGAAAGATGAAACAAAATGACAAAAACATTAGAGAAATATTCTATACTGAAACCATTGCAGCTGGTTCAAAAAAAAAAGAAACCATTGCAGCGCTGATGCCATATTTTTTTTAAGACATTACAAATTAAAGTCAGGTTTAGTTTCCAAAAAATTTCAAGATTTTCCATCACATCAAATCTTTAGACGCATACATAGAGCATTTGTAACGCCTCTGGTGTTTAATTTGTAATTAACCTGACATGTCATCATCTTAAGTCATAATCATTCTTGTCATGCATTAATGTTTGTCTTATGATTGCTTGCCTTTACCTTCCTAAAGGTATTTTGTGTGTAGTGTTTCTTTTTTTTCTAAAACCCTAAAAGCCCAAATCTTCCTTTAGGGGCAAAATGGTAATTTCACCTCTGTGCCTAGCTTTGTGTAATTCTTGTTCAGTTTAGTGTCTTGAAGCTTTGTTGTGTTGTTCAAAAACCAAAATCAAAAACAGATTTCAAATTCCTTTGAAAAACCCTGATTTCCAAACCCTGGTTTACCCCTCTTTTATTAATTTAAAAACTATTCAAAATTTGGAATTGGCCCAAAAATCAAAGTTGTAGATCTGATCAAGATAAACAACTTTGGTATTTACAAATTTTCAAGTTTCTGTACAAAGTTTGAAGTAATTTCAAAATCATTCAAACTCCAGTTTTTGTCCCCTTTTTAGTTTTAAAATTATTTCAAAAACTAATGAGTTTCAGAAAAAGTGTATAATAGCAAAGCTATAGGTTTTGACAAAAGGAACAACTTGCATGTTTATAGATTTTCAACTTTCAATATAAAATCAAAAGTAATTTTGAATTTATTAAAAATCCCAAAAGTGTTCCCCTTTCAAATTTCAAATGTGATTAAAAAACTATTTGGATTTTGAAAATGTTCATATTGACAAAGTTGTAGATCTCTTCTTTCTGCACAACTTTGGTGTTTTGAGTTTTTGTTGCTCAGTTCAAGTTTTGGAGTAATTTTGCAAAATACAGAAATCAGTTCAAAGCCAAACCCTAGACCCTACTCTTGTTCATCTTCAACCTAGAGCTAGGGGGGGCGGCCAGGGCCACCCCGTCGGAGCTGCGCGCGCCACGCGTTGGGCTGCCGCTCGCCTGCTCCCGACCTACCGCCTGCGGCCGCGTGATCATTCCGCCCCCGCACGCGCAAAGCGCTGACCCTCGCCCGTCCCCCACAGTTCCCAGCAAGCCGCCGCCGCGTGGACAACACCGGCGAGCTCACGCCCGGCCCCTGGGCGACTCTCCCATCCTATTTTTTTCAGGCAATCGAGTGCGCACGCTTCGCCCGTTCTTATCCACCTGCGCACGACGCTTATCCGCCCCCGCGCACGGCTATAAAAGGAACCGCCGGCTGGCCGGAGTTCCTCATCCCCTCCGCCACCATCGCCAGCTCAGTCCAGAGCCTCCGCCACTCAACCACCTAGCTCAGAAGCTCCGCCTTGAGCTCGCGAAGCTTCCCATCCCCTCGATTTTACCTCCGCCGCCTCCAATCGCCCGGCGTAACCCCATCTTCCCAAACTCCGGCGAAACACCGGTAAGCACGGGTTTGAGAAATATTTACTCCCCGGCCGTGATCTTCTTTCCCCGACCCCTGCTTCATCTTCCTTGCCTCCTTGCGCTCCTATCCGCACATCGGTAACCCCCTCTTGGTGGACAGAGCCGCCGGAACGCCGCTCGCCGCCGAGAAGTTCCGCCGAGGCGCCGCCACCGTCGAGCTTCCTCCTTCGACCCTTGTTCCGCCTCGCCGACCCTCGCCCCCGACCCGTGGTGAGTACTCGAAGCCCCCCTGGTCTCTGCTTTCCCAGCACCAGCTCGAGCCAGGCCTCGAGCCTCGAGCAAACACGCGTTCACTGTCTCGCCCGAGCCTCGAGCCAGGCCTCGAGCCTCGAGCAAACACGCGTTCACCGTCTCGCCTGAGCCTCCTAGCCAGGCCTCGGACGAAGCGATCGTTTTCCGCCTCGCCGAGCCTCCCTCCCGACTCGCGGTGAGCTCGCGAATCTTTCCCCACCCTCGGCTTTCCCAGCGCGAGCCCCGAGCGGCCGGTCCGCCGTCCGCCTCGCCTGCGATTCGCCCGAGCCCTGCGGTCCGCCGCGCGATTCGCCCGAGCCCTGCGAGGAAGGAGCACAGTGCTCTTTTTTCCTTTTTGGAAAGATGTGAATAGTGTTCCTTTTTCATCTTTTTGTGTGATTTTCTGTGTTGCTCCAAAAATTCTGAAAATTTAATGGTAGACTCTTTATACCTTGTAGTATTTTAGAAAAATATGAAACTTGAATTTTGTGCAAAAATTTAAAAATGAAAAATCTCCCTTTTAATTAAGAAATGAATGGTTTTAGATTTTTAGAAAATCATGTATTAGCTCCAAAAACCATGAGATAAATTTTTTATGTGCTAGTTATGTCATGCTTAGTCTCTGGTAGATTTTTAAGGCCTTTTGGAGTAACTTCATAAAATGACCTTTTTAAATATTTAGGAAAAATAGAAAATCAAGTAGGGTTCATGTTGTATGCCCTGTGATGTGACTTTTGGGATTGTTTGCTGTTCATAGACCCCCACCCATTTGGTCTATGATGTTTGTGATGCCATGCATGATTTGTGTTTAGGGCGGATAAATGATGCTTAATAGGTTGATTAATTTTGCTTAGGATGAAGAAAAGTAACTTTGTGTCTGTTCTAGAAGTTAATTACACGATAGAAAGTTGTACTCTAGAATCAGTGGTTTTGTCATGTGCTGTATTGTTCATGTCAGCATCCTCATAAGCATACATCATTGCATCCGTATAGTGACCGAGGGAGAAGGCATCAAAGTCGAGGCAGCCGCTGACGAACCTACCCCCGAGGCGATCCCGAGCTCCGACACCTGCACTGCCGACCCCGAGCCTGTCCTCTTTGCTCTTCAAGGCAAGCCCCGGTGCATTTAACCCTTCCTTATTTTTATAAAAGGTTTACTTAAAATGCTTTGAGTTAAACTACTGCATTAGGTTATAGGAGTTGTGTGATGACCTATTACCTGCACTGTTTACCTCCACCAGCAAATCCACCTGCCCTGTTTAAAAACTATTTGCAAAATGCTTAGTGATGCTATGTAATAGATTTGCAATAAAAATACCAATTTCAAAAGTGTGATCACTTAAAGAATTTTTATGGGAAATTGGCTTTACTCCCCGGCTATTGGCTAGGTATCTGATCCGTACCTAGTCAATTGCGAGGAGAGGTTGTCCGAGCGTACGGTGCCGTCATGTTGAAGTCCGGGACTCAACAGTTGACACCGACCGGGACAGGGTTGAAAAACTGACAGGACTATTACGCTCGGGTGAGATATAACCGAGGTATAGTTCTGGCAAAAAAATTAGGGACCATCCGTATGGGGGCCTGCTGGTCAAGACTTGTAACTATTCACATACTTCGGAAAGCTCTGGCTCCGAGGAATCCTTTATTGGACCGACAACCGCGCACTGGGAGTGGAGAGATGGCGGAAGTAGCATGTACCCACGTGGTCGTCGTACCTGGATAGGAGTGGTGTACTGTACTTCCGGGTGGCGTAGGACCGGGCCCAATCTTGGAGGAATCGTGGTAGACGAGTTGGCATATGCAAGCTTGGGTGCTACATATGCAGTGTGGATAGGGATCCTCAGCTGAGTATTATTTATCCGGATTAACGTTGCTCCTCGGTTATGGAGACTTGGTCACTGACTGTCAACGGAGAGTGGTTCTCAACTAGGTATGTTTTGGAAAGTAGAATGAATCATGAACAATGAAGGATTGAGAAATACTTGAATCTTTCCAAAAATAGAACAAAGTTTACAAAATGCTTTTCTGCAAAATACTTGGTCTTGCTTAAGCCTTACCTTGACTACCCTAAGCCTCTCATCCCTGAGTCTTCTCCCTTTCCTTTAGTCGGGTAAGTCTTGTTGAGTACCCCAGTACTCAGGGTTTGTTACCCATGTTGCAGGTATGACTGAGTCCCCGATGTGTCTTGCGCCCTGTTGCATGACCATCATCCAGGAAGCGGCCGATGAGGCCGAAGAGTAAAGTGTACACCCTCGGGCTGGGTGATTACAAGTATCTTATTTTGTTGTACTCCGCTACGTTGCTTATTTCTATTACCCGAACATGGTTTGTAATAACTGCACCTTTAATTTTATTTGGAACCTCGGTTTGCAAAACTAATGTTATTTAAGTCTTCCGCTCTGTATTCCGATGTTATTTGTAAAAAAATATCCAATGCTGTAACCGAATGGTGAGATGATCCTGCGGACAATGGGCGCTGATGCAGCCCGGTGACGAACAGTCTTAATCACACGGAACATCAGTTCGGCTGTCAGTGGACGACAGGGACCGGTGGGCCATGGGATTAGGGTCGTTACGTCACAGAGTGGTATCGGAGCATCTCACTATAACGTTGCAGTGTTCTTGCGAAAACTTCAAAAGATATTTTGAGTCCAAATAAACTAAACTTGACTATTTTGGGTCCAAATTGCTTCTCTTGTCTTGTCTTGTACATGGCAACATTAGCTAGCGAGACAACATGTTTTAAGCCCTATGTACCTTATTTAATTATTGCATTGCCTTGTTCCGTAGGAACGATTCATGCATCATGACATATTCATCTAAGCTAGCTAATAACTTCCTCTCTAAGTTTGTTGGGTTAGTATGCCTTTACCTTTTCTTGCTAGCCTTTTCACTCCTCATCCATCTTATCCTATCCAGACATGGCTCGCATCAAGCTGACTGCTCGCAAGTCGACTGGACCGAACGGTGTGCCACGCCACCAGCTGGCACCACGTGCTGGAGAAGAAACTGGTGAAGCCTCCAACGGTCGTCGCTTTCCCCGTCGCACCCGCAAACACCTAAAGGAGGAGGTCAAGAACCTGAAGGCTGAGCTGAAGAACTTGGAGCATGACTTCTACCACTCACGTCTGGAGTTCTATGAGGCCCGAGCCTCCCTGGAGCAGGCCAACCGGAACGTGATTCGCGCCATCCAACAGCGCGATGCCACTTGGATACGCGAGGACGTCACCAGAGCCGAGCTCCATGGACTGCAGCAGTACACAGCTCAGATTGAACAGTTCAATGACATGCTTCATGAGGAGGTACACCAGCTGTACGACCAACTCCACCCCATGGTTCCCCCGGTTGTCGAGGACCCTGAGGACGGAGTAGTGGAAGAACCGGACGTGGAGCAGGAGCCAAGCATGAACGAGGAGATTGAACCTGCCGAGAACATCTACGCTGAAGACGAGGACGAGGAGGTTGAGCCTGAGCTCATCCTCGAGGAAGACGACGACGAGGACATGATCATCATCAATGAAGACTAGACTCGTTGTTAGAGGATGGAGATCCCGTGTGTCTGTACCACCTGCTTACCTAAACCCTTAGTCTAGGTTTGGGGGCGCTAGTCTGTCTTTTGCTAAGTCGGGTCTGTATCTTTCTTTTCGCACCTTTTCCCCTTATCAGTCTGTTGTTATCTGTCAAGTCATCTTTATCGGTCATCTACCTTTGAATTAGTGAAGCTTTCAGTCAGTTGTTTACAGAACTTTATCAATGGATGCTAAGTTCCAAGTTGCTTAACAGATGCCTGTGAACATTCGCACTGGAGCTGGAGGTTCTGGGGATGCCAACCTTCCAAACCCTCCACCTGTACCAGCTACGCTAGCAGATGCCATCGCAGCCTTGGCAGCCGCTGCTAACCTGATGGCTCAAAATCAGGGGCAGCAGAACGATGGCCACCGTGGTCGACATAACATCAACAACGAGACCACATATGTGGATTTCACCGAAACCCGTCCACCAGTCTTTACCAAGGCCGATGAACCCCTTGAAGCTGATGATTGGCTCCGCACCATGGAGCAGAAGTTTGGTCTTCTTCACTGCACCGACACCCAGAAGCCCCGGTTCGCTTCTCAGCAGCTTCGTGGTCCAGCAAGTGCTTGGTATGCCAATCTGTTGGCTGCCCAGCCAGAAGGTCATCAGTTGACCTGGGAAGAGTTCCGCACCGCTTTCCGTGCACATCATATCCCTTCCGGATTGATGAAGATGAAGCTTGATCAGTTTCTGGCACTACAGCAGAAAGACTCCACAGTGATGCAGTATGTGGGTCAGTTCAACCACCTTAGCCAGTATGCCTCGGAATATGTCAACACGGACGAAAAGAAGAGGGACTGTTTCCTCAGGGGACTGCACCCCAAGATCCGCAGAAGTATGTCCAATAACCTGACCGGTTCGTATCATGATGCTGTTGACCGGGCTGTTGCTTTTGAGGAGAGCAATCGCCAGTACCAAGAGAAAAAGAAGAAGAAGAAAGCAGGATCTAGCAGTGGCAGTCACAAGCGCCAGAGGGTCATTTATCACCCTAGCCACCACCAAAATCGCCCACCTTACCCCCACCAGCAAGTGGTCGTCCGTACTGCGGCCACCACCCACAACGCCAACCAGCAAAGTGCCACGCAGCCGAACGCCCCAGGTGTTCGTATCACCACCCCACAAACCGCTTACAACCATCCCTGCTACAACTGCGGCCAGACTGGCCACTAGGCTCGTGAGTGCCCAAAGCCCAAGAGATATGCTCAGAATGCTCAGAAGGGTCCTGGAGGATCTCAGCAGCAGCAGCACCGTGTCCAGCAGCAGCATGCTCAGAAAGGCAAAGTTGTCAAGAAGCACGGGCAAGTCTACTACACCACTGTCGGCGACATCCCAGAAGGAGAGCCCGTCATGATCGGTAGGTTTCCCATTGCCAATCATCCCGCAGTCGTGTTGTTTGATTCTGGTGCATCGCATTCCTTCATCAGTCGTACATTTGTCTCTAAGCATGGGATATCAATTGGGGAGTTGAAAGAAAGTTTCTGTATATTTTCGCCTGGAGGGCGTATAAGTACTAAGGAAGTGGTTCGCAATATACCGGTGATGTTGGGGGAACATGTATTTCCTACCACCATGATAGTGCTACGTGATCAGGAGATAGATGTCATTCTAGGCATGAATTGGATGTGCCAGTATAAGGCCATGATTGACATCCTGAATAGGGTTGTGAGAGTGGACATTCCTAACAGTACCTCCAAACTCCTTCTCCAACTCCCAATGCCTCAAAAACCAGCAGCCACACTTTTGAATACCACCTATGTTCTGGAGACCAGAGACATCCCCGTGGTCTGTGAATTCCCTGATGTTTTCCCAGAAGACTTACCTGGTCTGCCTCCTGACCGTGATGTTGAGTTTGCCATAGAGCTAAAGCCTGGGACTGCTCTTGTATCCCGCAGAGCTTATCGAATGCCTCCCAGAGAGTTGGCAGAGCTAAAAATCCAGTTACAAGACTTGCTGGATAAGGGCTTCATTCGCCCAAGTTCGTCTCCTTGGGGCTGTCCTGCAATCTTTGTAAAGAAGAAAGACAAAAGTCTCAGGTTATGCGTTGATTATCGCCCACTCAATGAAGTCACCATCAAAAATAAATATCCCTTGCCTCGTATTGACCTTCTTTTTGACCAACTAGCTGGAGCCAGAATATTCTCTAAAATTGACCTCAGATCTGGCTACCACCAAATAAAAATACGTCCCGAAGACATTCCTAAAACCGCTTTCACCACCAGATACGGCCTATATGAGTACTTGGTCATGTCCTTCGGCTTGACCAATGCCCCTGCCCACTTCATGTACCTCATGAACTCTGTATTCATGCCGGAGCTTGATAAATTTGTGGTCGTGTTCATTGACGACATTCTTGTCTACTCAAAGACCCCTGAAGAGCATGCCGAACACCTTCGTAACGTTCTAACCCGCCTCAGAGATCATCAGCTTTATGCCAAGTTCAGTAAATGTGAGTTCTGGTTAGATCAGATACAGTTCCTTGGTCATGTTCTATCCGCTGAAGGTGTGTCAGTTGATCCCGGAAAGGTGGCAGACATTCTGGATTGGAAGCCACCTACCACTGTTCACGAAGTCCATAGCTTCATGGGAATGGCTGGATATTATCGCCGTTTCATCCCGGATTTCTCCAGAATCGCCAAGCCTATCACCGAGTTAGTAAAGAATTCTGTGAAGTTTGTCTGGTCACCAGCTTGTGAACAAGCCTTTCAGACATTGAAGAAACTGTTAACCACGTCACCAGTGCTAGCCCAGCCGAACATCGAAAAGCCCTTTGATGTCTACTGTGATGCATCTGGTACTAGTTTGGGCTGTGTTTTGATGCAAGAAGGACGAGTGATCGCTTATGCCTCACGGCAGCTTAAGCGACATGAAGAGAATTATCCAACCCATGATCTTGAGTTAGCAGCAGTGGTGCATGCCTTAAAGATCTGGCGTCATTATTTGTTGGGTAGTGCCTGCAATGTGTACACAGATCACAAAAGCCTGAAGTATATCTTCACTCAAGAAGAACTGAATATGAGACAGAGAAGATGGCTTGAATTAATTAAGGACTATGATCTCAAAGTACATTACCATCCGGGTAAGGCGAATGTGGTCGCCGATGCGCTCAGTCGCAAGTCATATTGCAGCTGTCTGGTAATGAAACCCTATGATTCTTCCCTGTGTTATGAACTAGAGAAGCTGGGTATTGGAATGGTTCCACAAGGAACTCTGAATAATATCAGGATAGAAACCCCTATCAGGGAACAGATCTTCACTGCACAGAAAGATAACCCTGGAATCAAGCACATCATCGAAAGGGTCCGAGCCGGAAAAGCGGATTGTTTCAGGATTGATGATGCAGGAGTGGTTTGGTTCAAGAACCGACTGGTAGTTCCCAAAGTGCCTGAGTTGAGACAGTTAATCCTTGATGAAGCACATTTGACTAGATTCTCCATCCACCCCGGCAGCAACAAGATGTACCAGGACTTGAGGCAGAGATTCTGGTGGACAAAGATGAAGATTGAGATCGCCCGATATGTCGCTCACTGTGATACTTGTCAGAAAGTCAAAGCTGTGCACATGAAGCCCGGAGGAGAATTGCAACCTTTACCTGTACCTGCTTGGAAATGGGACGATATCAGTATGGATTTTATCAATGGGCTACCCAAGACACAAAGAGGTTTTGATTCCATTTGGGTGATCGTGGATCGCCTCACTAAGCAAGCTCACTTCCTGCCAGTCAAAACCAGCTACACCGTCCCCACTTATGCCACTTTGTACAAGAACAACATAGTAAAACTCCATGGCATACCCAAGACCATTGTCTCTGATCGTGGTACTCAGTTTGTCGCAAAGTTCTGGAAAGCGTTCCATACCTCACTTGGAACCAAGCTACTGCATAGCACAACATATCATCCACAAACGGATGGACAAACTGAGCGTGTCAACCAAGTGTTAGAGGATATGTTGAGAGCCTGCGTGCTCACCTTTGCAGATACTTGGGATAACTGTTTGCCCTTGGCAGAATTCTCGTATAATAACAGTTATCAAGAGAGCATCAAAATGGCACCCTTTGAAGCACTGTATGGTCGTCGTTGTCGTACACCTCTCAGTTGGTCGGAACCTGGAGAAAGGGAATTCTTTGGGGTTGACCTAGTAAAAGATATGGAAGAAAAAGTCAAGCAAATACAAGAGAATATGAAGATTGCGCAATCTCGACAGAAGAGCTATGCTGACAAAAGACGTCGACCTCTGAAGTTCCAAATCGGGGATTATGTGTATCTGAAGGTCTCACCCACCAAAGGAGTTACTCGTTTTGGAGTCAAGGGGAAGTTAGCACCACGCTATATTGGTCCCTTTGAAGTTCTGGAATGTTGTGGCAAAGTAGCTTACAGGCTAAGATTGCCCGATCATCTTTCCGCCGTCCATAATGTGTTTCACGTCTCCCAACTCAAGAAGTGTCTCCGAGTACCCGAACACGTGGTGGAAGTTGAAGGTGTTGAATTAGAACCCGATCTGTCATACTCTGAATATCCAGTTCGTGTGTTGGATTACAAGGACCGTGTTACCCGGAGGACTACCACAAGATGGTACAAGGTCTAGTGGAACCAACACTCTGAAGAAGAAGCCACTTGGGAATCCGAAGACTTCTTAGCAAAGAGCTATCCCGACTTTCTCGATACTCTGTAGATATAAGGTTTTACCCTTGTCCTTCGTAAGACGCAGAATCTCGGGGCGAGATTTCTTTTAGGGGGGAAGGCTGTAACGCCTCTGGTGTTTAATTTGTAATTAACCTGACATGTCATCATCTTAAGTCATAATCATTCTTGTCATGCATTAATGTTTGTCTTATGATTGCATGCCTTTACCTTCCTAAAGGTATTTTGTGTGTAGTGTTTCTTTTTTTTTCTAAAACCCTAAAAGCCCAAATCTTCCTTTAGGGGCAAAATGGTAATTTCACCTCTGTGCCTAGCTTTGTGTAATTCTTGTTCAGTTTAGTGTCTTGAAGCTTTGTTGTGTTGTTCAAAAACCAAAATCAAAAACAGATTTCAAATTCCTTTGAAAAACCCTGATTTCCAAACCCTGGTTTACCCCTCTTTTATTAATTTAAAAACTATTCAAAATTTGGAATTGGCCCAAAAATCAAAGTTGTAGATCTGATCAAGATAAACAACTTTGGTATTTACAAATTTTCAAGTTTCTGTACAAAGTTTGAAGTAATTTCAAAATCATTCAAACTCCAGTTTTTGTCCCCTTTTTAGTTTTAAAATTATTTCAAAAACTAATGAGTTTCAGAAAAAGTGTATAATAGCAAAGCTATAGGTTTTGACAAAAGGAACAACTTGCATGTTTATAGATTTTCAACTTTCAATATAAAATCAAAAGTAATTTTGAATTTATTAAAAATCCCAAAAGTGTTCCCCTTTCAAATTTCAAATGTGATTAAAAAACTATTTGGATTTTGAAAATGTTCATATTGACAAAGTTGTAGATCTCTTCTTTCTGCACAACTTTGGTGTTTTGAGTTTTTGTTGCTCAGTTCAAGTTTTGGAGTAATTTTGCAAAATACAGAAATCAGTTCAAAGCCAAACCCTAGACCCTACTCTTGTTCATCTTCAACCTAGAGCTAGGGGGGGCGGCCAGGGCCACCCCGTCGGAGCTGCGCGCGCCACGCGTTGGGCTGCCGCTCGCCTGCTCCCGACCTACCGCCTGCGGCCGCGTGATCATTCCGCCCCCGCACGCGCAAAGCGCTGACCCTCGCCCGTCCCCCACAGTTCCCAGCAAGCCGCCGCCGCGTGGACAACACCGGCGAGCTCACGCCCGGCCCCTGGGCGACTCTCCCATCCTATTTTTTTCAGGCAATCGAGTGCGCACGCTTCGCCCGTTCTTATCCACCTGCGCACGACGCTTATCCGCCCCCGCGCACGGCTATAAAAGGAACCGCCGGCTGGCCGGAGTTCCTCATCCCCTCCGCCACCATCGCCAGCTCAGTCCAGAGCCTCCGCCACTCAACCACCTAGCTCAGAAGCTCCGCCTTGAGCTCGCGAAGCTTCCCATCCCCTCGATTTTACCTCCGCCGCCTCCAATCGCCCGGCGTAACCCCATCTTCCCAAACTCCGGCGAAACACCGGTAAGCACGGGTTTGAGAAATATTTACTCCCCGGCCGTGATCTTCTTTCCCCGACCCCTGCTTCATCTTCCTTGCCTCCTTGCGCTCCTATCCGCACATCGGTAACCCCCTCTTGGTGGACAGAGCCGCCGGAACGCCGCTCGCCGCCGAGAAGTTCCGCCGAGGCGCCGCCACCGTCGAGCTTCCTCCTTCGACCCTTGTTCCGCCTCGCCGACCCTCGCCCCCGACCCGTGGTGAGTACTCGAAGCCCCCCTGGTCTCTGCTTTCCCAGCACCAGCTCGAGCCAGGCCTCGAGCCTCGAGCAAACACGCGTTCACTGTCTCGCCCGAGCCTCGAGCCAGGCCTCGAGCCTCGAGCAAACACGCGTTCACCGTCTCGCCCGAGCCTCCTAGCCAGGCCTCGGACGAAGCGATCGTTTTCCGTCTCGCCTGAGCCTCCTAGCCAGGCCTCGGACGAAGCGATCGTTTTCCGCCTCGCCGAGCCTCCCTCCCGACTCGCGGTGAGCTCGCGAATCTTTCCCCACCCTCGGCTTTCCCAGCGCGAGCCCCGAGCGGCCGGTCCGCCGTCCGCCTCGCCTGCGATTCGCCCGAGCCCTGCGGTCCGCCGCGCGATTCGCCCGAGCCCTGCGAGGAAGGAGCACAGTGCTCTTTTTTCCTTTTTGGAAAGATGTGAATAGTGTTCCTTTTTCATCTTTTTGTGTGATTTTCTGTGTTGCTCCAAAAATTCTGAAAATTTAATGGTAGACTCTTTATACCTTGTAGTATTTTAGAAAAATATGAAACTTGAATTTTGTGCAAAAATTTAAAAATGAAAAATCTCCCTTTTAATTAAGAAATGAATGGTTTTAGATTTTTAGAAAATCATGTATTAGCTCCAAAAACCATGAGATAAATTTTTTATGTGCTAGTTATGTCATGCTTAGTCTCTGGTAGATTTTTAAGGCCTTTTGGAGTAACTTCATAAAATGACCTTTTTAAATATTTAGGAAAAATAGAAAATCAAGTAGGGTTCATGTTGTATGCCCTGTGATGTGACTTTTGGGATTGTTTGCTGTTCATAGACCCCCACCCATTTGGTCTATGATGTTTGTGATGCCATGCATGATTTGTGTTTAGGGTGGATAAATGATGCTTAATAGGTTGATTAATTTTGCTTAGGATGAAGAAAAGTAACTTTGTGTCTGTTCTAGAAGTTAATTACACGATAGAAAGTTGTACTCTAGAATCAGTGGTTTTGTCATGTGCTGTATTGTTCATGTCAGCATCCTCATAAGCATACATCATTGCATCCGTATAGTGACCGAGGGAGAAGGCATCAAAGTCGAGGCAGCCGCTGACGAACCTACCCCCGAGGCGATCCCGAGCTCCGACACCTGCACTGCCGACCCCGAGCCTGTCCTCTTTGCTCTTCAAGGCAAGCCCCGGTGCATTTAACCCTTCCTTATTTTTATAAAAGGTTTACTTAAAATGCTTTGAGTTAAACTACTGCATTAGGTTATAGGAGTTGTGTGATGACCTATTACCTGCACTGTTTACCTCCACCAGCAAATCCACCTGCCCTGTTTAAAAACTATTTGCAAAATGCTTAGTGATGCTATGTAATAGATTTGCAATAAAAATACCAATTTCAAAAGTGTGATCACTTAAAGAATTTTTATGGGAAATTGGCTTTACTCCCCGGCTATTGGCTAGGTATCTGATCCGTACCTAGTCAATTGCGAGGAGAGGTTGTCCGAGCGTACGGTGCCGTCATGTTGAAGTCCGGGACTCAACAGTTGACACCGACCGGGACAGGGTTGAAAAACTGACAGGACTATTACGCTCGGGTGAGATATAACCGAGGTATAGTTCTGGCAAAAAAATTAGGGACCATCCGTATGGGGGCCTGCTGGTCAAGACTTGTAACTATTCACATACTTCGGAAAGCTCTGGCTCCGAGGAATCCTTTATTGGACCGACAACCGCGCACTGGGAGTGGAGAGATGGCGGAAGTAGCATGTACCCACGTGGTCGTCGTACCTGGATAGGAGTGGTGTACTGTACTTCCGGGTGGCGTAGGACCGGGCCCAATCTTGGAGGAATCGTGGTAGACGAGTTGGCATATGCAAGCTTGGGTGCTACATATGCAGTGTGGATAGGGATCCTCAGCTGAGTATTATTTATCCGGATTAACGTTGCTCCTCGGTTATGGAGACTTGGTCACTGACTGTCAACGGAGAGTGGTTCTCAACTAGGTATGTTTTGGAAAGTAGAATGAATCATGAACAATGAAGGATTGAGAAATACTTGAATCTTTCCAAAAATAGAACAAAGTTTACAAAATGCTTTTCTGCAAAATACTTGGTCTTGCTTAAGCCTTACCTTGACTACCCTAAGCCTCTCATCCCTGAGTCTTCTCCCTTTCCTTTAGTCGGGTAAGTCTTGTTGAGTACCCCAGTACTCAGGGTTTGTTACCCATGTTGCAGGTATGACTGAGTCCCCGATGTGTCTTGCGCCCTGTTGCATGACCATCATCCAGGAAGCGGCCGATGAGGCCGAAGAGTAAAGTGTACACCCTCGGGCTGGGTGATTACAAGTATCTTATTTTGTTGTACTCCGCTACGTTGCCTATTTCTATTACCCGAACATGGTTTGTAATAACTGCACCTTTAATTTTATTTGGAACCTCGGTTTGCAAAACTAATGTTATTTAAGTCTTCCGCTCTGTATTCCGATGTTATTTGTAAAAAAATATCCAATGATGTAACCGAATGGTGAGATGATCCTGCGGACAATGGGCGCTGATGCAGCCCGGTGACGAACAGTCTTAATCACACGGAACATCAGTTCGGCTGTCAGTGGACGACAGGGACCGGTGGGCCATGGGATTAGGGTCGTTACGTCACAGCATTAAATGTAGATCAAAAAATAATTAATTGTACTTTTTGTCTGTAAATGTCGAGACGAATCTCTGTTGGGATAAAATTTGTCAAATAACAATGAAAGTACAGAGAGCAAACTGTCTGCAGTTCATCACTCCTAATTTTTTTTTTAATTGGATGCATGCAATGTGCTGTTTGGCTGGTCATTTTTAGGGTTGTTTAATAGTGTCGTGTGAGAGAATAAAAGCAAGGATAATAAGAGCGCCAACTGCTAGCGGGCTGCAGGTCCTAGTTGCAGTCAACCTGTATAGTAAGCACTCTTATAAGTTGACTGACATGATTGGAAGAGAGAATAAAGAAGATATTTTTTCTCGTAGCTTGTGCCTGCAGTTAGGTTGTTAGCTAACAGTTGTCTTCCTTCTCTCTTTTTAATTCTCTCACCTCCACGTAGAATTTTGATGACACAGATCCCTTTACAGCCTGCTGAGTACGTCTGATAAGGGCAAAAGAACGGGACAATCGGCAAAAATACAATCTCAAAAGATTCGTCCAAACTTTGGGAAAAAACAAAAATACACTCCCAATCGTTCGTGTCAGCGCCATACCCAATTCGCAATGGAAAACTTTGTTCAGCAAGCATGCTATAGTATAACCAAAATTCGCAAGTACAAATCATTTTCACACTTCAAAACGAGAGGGGGTGAATTTTAGTACACATCTCAGGATTTGTATCATCTGGTTCTACTTTTTCTACAGACACAGTCGCAGAAATGGCCGACACAATGCAGCTTGGCAACAATCGTTTGTCCCTGGCTACTGTTGCCTTATTCAAGCAGATCTCTGGAAAAAAAACCCCATCATTTCCAGTCCAAAACATTCACATAATCACATCAGCATTGAACCCCCAACCCTCTCCTTTTGCTTTTGTGCTTCACAAGTCACGGCATTCAAACAATTTATCACTTACAGTTACAGTGTGAGAGGCTTGCTTTTTACATGAGGCAGTTCTAGACAGGCTCCTCCATAAGAAGATCAGAATAGTGAGGGAAAAATTGGAATATTCATCTTAATAAATAGACGATGCTGCCAGAGAAATTAGGGCGATGAGAAGTTAAACTGTATGCCTGTCTTCCCCCTGTCATGATCAAGCTGTTTTAGGATGTAGCAGTAATTCATCTGTACAAGAGGAGAACAACACGTTAACTAAACTGATACATGGAAAATTCCTCACCAACTTTAATGTAAAAAAACTGAAGAATGCAAAGGGATAAACCTCTATGCGAAACAGTCTGGTTGGCACAATTACGCCGAATCCTGCAGAACTTCTGAACGTCTGTAGGAAGTCAGTAACAGGGAACTTCCGTAGATCACACTCCGTTAGTTTACCAAGGTTCCCAGCACAGACAAAAGCATGGCCATGAATTCCCAGCTCCCTGAGCGGCTTCAGAGGCAGATCAAATGACACGTCAGCAAAGGCTGTCACTGCTATGTCACCTCCAAGACCATTTAGCTCAGGAGAAGCGGAAGTGCCATTGTCAGAATTATGGGGGTCATGTGTTCTTAATTCTGTTGCCCCTAGTCCTCTTGTTTTGAAGCCTAATAATGAAGATGGCCCACCCAAGCGGCATACAAGAGGCCTATTTCCACCCAAGTAAAATCTTTCTAAAAGTGGTGAGACAGATCCTGTGGATCCCCTTTCCAATGGATGGATGACTCCCGCGGTCACTCCGGCATTGAGAGCACCATTCAGCACACCCAGAGGCAAAGCCACACGAAGATCAAATTCCTGATATACAATCAAAAAAATATTAAATACCTTTCAGTTCAAAGCAGCTCGGTTGTTGATAAAAAATAATCCTAATGCACAGGGCATTGGATTTTAGAAAATAAAAACTTTGAAATCATTTTCACTGAAATTTGAACTATTTTTTTGTACCATGAGCAAGGAAAGAAAAAGGGGAGCTGCTATTTCAATGCTTTAACAGAGCACAGACTTTGAAAGTTTTTGGCCCATGGTTAGTGGTCAGAGTGTCAGACAACAAAAGGTAAATCTACAGGCAGAATTGTAGACTGGCAATAATCTGTATTTTTAACATGAATCGTGAATTTGCAAAGCCGGAGGTACAAATACAATATATACATAATTTTAAGTATCTAATCAAAGATTCACAATGATGTCTAAGAAAAAACAATGATAAGGGTCACTTATGATTCAATTAAAAGGTGTATTGTGTAAAGCCTAGTTTTCAAGCAAGGCAAAGGATGGAGCACAAAGAAAGTCGAGATATACCTGCCTAAGAAATCGTGAATATTTACTCCCTGGTGCAAGGCCTCCAACTTGAGAAGACGACAGAAAAGCATAACCACGTGTAGGTCTTATGCTTGAGTCCCTTTGGTCAACCTTGTATGCGTACTTAATAGAGGACAAAAGGCTATGTCCTAATTCCTCTTGTACGAAATTGGATGACATGCGTGTTGGATCAGTTAGTTTTCTCCATGTCAAATTGTAAGCAAGGTTGTGGTTCATGGTGGAGAGCAAGCCAACAGAAACACCCATCAGGTGTTCTTTGAGTGAGGACTTTAACCAGTCCTCAGACAGAAATGATATTCTAGCCATCAGTGGAGTTGGTATTGCTCCGATTCTAGGCATTTGGACTCCAGCACTTAGTTCTGCTGTCTTATCTAATTCAAGAGCACCTGATGCATCCCAGGTCTCACAGAATCCAAATAGGTTCTTCAATTTCACTGAACCTTCAAGTGAGCATGACCTAGTCTGCAAAGGTTCACATTGGTGAGACTTGAGAAAGTGAATTTGGGAACCAATTGAAGTCATGCATATGATATAGTGACAATAAATCACCATTCATCATAACAGAGTAGGTCCTGGAGATCAATCATGCAGATCATATTAGCAGGAAGAAACAGTATGCACAGATCCAAAGCTAAATGCACATGTAAGTGATAGAGAATGCACGAGAGATACCCTTGAATGATTTTCATCCAAGCCATGCAGCAGAGCGTGTATAATTTTGGAACAGACAAATATGACAGGACATAAAAAAAAGTCCCGCAATGATACTGCGATGCTGAACCAGAAAATGCAGGAAACTAATTGACATTACTCCTGAACCAGAGCAGTAGAAATCAGGAACCAAAACCACATATCCACCCGATTAACTCACAATTATATGAAAGAACTACATGTTCCATTTTTTTCCTAAACAAATCATATTAAAACAAACAGATACAACTCAATGGTCCTAGTAGTCGTTGCCATTGTACCGATACTAGCATAACACCAGCTAATAAGTGATTAGTTGCTTGGGTCTTAAGTGATTATTCTGAAAGCAAGGACTATCCAATTAATTGTATTGACCAACAGTCTATAAGATTGCACTGTTCACTGAGGGCGCCCTCATTTAGTTCAGATTCTTGTGTGAGCTCTCTAAATCGATGCAAGAGTAATAGTTAAGAACTGCACGGCCTAATCTAAATAGGTGAAGCAAATCAGGAAACTGAATTCGTTTGATTCCTATAAGAATATCGGATCACTTGCAGGACGCAAACAACTCAATTCTGTGAAAGAAAAGTAGACATTTTTAGGTGGAGGAGTACCTGTGTGTCGGCGAAGACGCCGAAATCACCGGCTGCACGACCGCGGGCCTCCGCGACGTCAACGAGGACGACGACGGCGCTGCCAGGGATCCCTGGCGGAGGCGCGTCGAGGGTGATCGAGACAGTGTCGAAGGCGCCGAGGCGGCGGAGCCGGTCGCCGGCCGCGGCAGCGGCGCGCACGAGGTCCCGCACGGTGGCGGCGCGCGCGACGTCCGGGCCGACCGCCGCCTCGACCGCGGCGCGGCGCGTGCGGGCGCAGCCCCGGATCGTGACCTGGTGCACCCGGATCCGGACCTCGTCCGCGGTAAGCCGCCGGAGCACGGCCTCGAGGCGAGCCGCCTCGGATGAGGACGCGGGGCGGTCGCCGCCATCGTCGTCGTCGTCGTCGTCGTCGTCGTCGGCTACGTCATCGAAGTCGTCGTCGAATTCTTCATCGTCGTCATCCTCGTCGAGAGCGGAGGGAGGGGGGTGGGTGCTGTCGGATGCAGCTGCCATGGCAGCAGTTGAGAGCAGCAGAGACTGAACGTGACTGAACTGGATGCCTCGTCTGAACAATGGAAGAGACTTCGCAAATGGTTAAAGCATCTCTCCTTGTCAAAAAAAAAAGCATCTCTGACCGATCCCAAAAAAAAAGGAAGAGATTTGTGATTTTTTTGCCAAAATGTAAATATTTATGCCGTAATCCATATGAAAAGCAACTAAATTGCCATCTATTATATGCGCACACCTTGTTCTTCAACTAAACTACCCTTCAAAAAAAAAAGATTTTGACAAGGGCCCTTCAAAATTCTTTGAAACACTTCGTTCTTCAATGATGGAAGCACAAGATCCAAGCCTCCGAGAAGAACAGGAAGTATGCAGCAGCACTAAAATGCTGCGTATTACACCATATGAGACGAGTCCCCAAGCTACAACACAGGACATGAAACACTTTCAGCAGTTCAACATACAACCACGAAATAGAATCATCTGATTGGGCAAAAAACGTTTCAGATGAAAAGTGCAGCCTATACAACCATCACATAGGCTGTCCAACACACTGATAACATGTACAAACATTGGGCAGAGATATTACATAGCGGTATAGCACATAGAAATGCAACATTGGGGAACAGAAACATATTGTACCATTGGACAGAATCACATGGCACATGCAAATCTCCACAAAAGGCATTGAAGACACAGCACGGTAGGGAAACAACAGATCTCACGCATTACATACAAGACAGACAGTCCACCTTAAACTTATGCAGCTGGTAGCTCTCCTAAGGTTCCAAGAAGCAAAGGACCCTCAAGCTCCTTGTGTAACTGCGGCATCTTCAGTCAGTCAGCAGACTTGGCATCTGAGAGATACACTCGGGACTGTATGACACTGCTCCCAATCAGGAAACCAGGCATCACCATCAGGCCAACTTTCGGTCTCTCCGCGCCCTCTTCTATGATGATGTTCTTCACAACGCTCTCCATGTGGATATCTGAAAACTCACTTCCCTTTTTCACTTGAAATACATTTGCCTTTGGATCAAAGGAGTACGCTAACCTGTGCAACAACCATATGGACTTGGCTAGCTTCAGGAATGCCTGGTAGAAAGGTGTCCTTGGATGGCCACCGCTCATGACGTAGTTCCTCTGATCCATGTTGCCGAAGAAAGAGCCTTCCATCTTTGGATGCACAAGTAGTAAGTATTTGCTTCTGCAGAACTTTCCAAATACTGAATCAGGGTTCTGGCTCAGGACATCCAGAGGATCCATGGCTCGCACTGCGAGGAATTGATGGAAGAACGCCTCACTGGAACCACTGATGTTAGAATCCTTTATAGAAAAGCTCTCTTCTTGGAACCCACTGAACATTCTTTGGCAAATATAGGATTCAAAAGCAAACTTCTTGTGAGCCCTTCTTGTGTAAACTACACCAGGTTCAATCGCATTAGCAGCCCCATCAAGATCCCAACCTGCAGCCTTCATCATGTTGATCAAAGGCTTTGAAAATTCATGTATCGACTGGTATGCGCTATCGACAGCAGATGTAAACAAACTTGGTGTCAATTCAATGGAGAAGTAGTTTTCTTCTTCATCAGATTCCTCCGATTCCTTGTTAAGTAGGCCCCTTTGTTTCAGTTTCTTCTCTAGCTTTGATTTCCGAAGTTTAGCTTCATCAATTTGCTGCTGTAAATGGGTTATCTCAGTATCCCTAGTCTGGATCTGGGACTGGAACTTCTTTACCATGACCTCATAGGTCTTCAACAAATTCTGCTGCTCTTGTATTTCAGAAAGCAAGCGTGAATCTTGAGGGGATGTTGCTACTGGCTTAGGATGTTTTTCTCTGTAAGCATGCTTGAGTTCTGAAAGCTTTGTAAGCTCCTCTATGACAAGCTTATCAGCTTCCTGTATCTTGTCAGGGTCATATGGGGTGTGAGCTTCCTGCAGCTGAATGTATGCAGATTTTAAAGAGGATATGTTGTTGAATATCCTCCCGATCATAGTGTCCATTGAGGCCCCGTTCTGATTCATGTTCTCATCAATTGGTTGAGGATGAACTCTTTGATTATTGATATCATAATTTTGTGACTCCTTTGAGCCTGGGCGGATCATTACTTCTTCACCTCAGGATCAAAGAAGTTAGTAGTCTTCAACTTCTCAACAAAAAAATTGATATCCACCTGCAAAGCAACTATTCAGTTCAGGTCACAAATTTACAAGAAGAGATTGTACAGTACTACCAATGGTAGTTCAGCCTGTTTTGTCTGGCCAACATATGAATGGTTCAAAGCTATTGTACTACAAATGGCATGCTAGCACAAGGGGGGAAAGTGGTTAGAGGCTTAGAGCAAAGTGCATTATGGCAAGCATTGTTTGCTGCAATCTGAATTCAACAAATCTCCACAATCTGACCACAACTTATGGAAAAACCGAACAAAACAGAAAAGTTAAAAAAATTAATGGAACGGAACACTATACATTTATTAGTCGGAGCTCATTCAATAGTAGTTATATCCATTTCTCAATTTTTCACACCATGATCCATTTTAAGCCATTTGGTCACTTGAATCATTGAAGACAGGCTACACAGTAAAGAGCAACAGCACAGCAACTATTGGGCTGTAAGGAGTGTTGGGTGTTGACTTAAAGAATTGGAAATGCTTGAACTTGTCTTCACTGTTGTAGTGTTGGGTGTTGTCATGTTGGCTAAATGGAAATTTGGGAAACTACAAAAGACCAAAACAGTCATATTGGAAGCTAATTTATGGTTCCTGCTAGTCTGCAACTGTCTTTATAATTTTATTGTGTCTTATTATTTATTTATGTAAAATACTAACATGTATCCATGCATTCGGTTCTTTTGGAAGCTGGCGTATCGACTTATCCATCTGCCCAATACCAAACCACATGCCCCCCATATCCATGCCATGCTACATACATAACAGCACATGAATCATAACCTTTAACGTGCATAGAATTTAATTCCCTCTATATACACAGATACCAACAACATCTTTCCTTGGTAATGCTAATGCCTAATGCTACGCTATGCCTGCGTTGTTGAACAAACAAAAAAATGTATTTGTCACTTTTACTTTGCATCGTTCATCTACTTTAAACTTGATGTTTAGTGACTAGTGAGTCCAATGCATGATGCGCTCAGCATTCTAGCAATAGGTATCTGACGACAGATGTAACTGGACCTGGCAGAGAAATCATCCCCTCAAAGAGTAGTGATATTTTAGATGCCAGTTACAGTGACAATTGTTGTTACACACTTGTAATTTCTTCTAGATAAACAACGGAAAGTACGTTATGGCACACATTGGTTGCTGCTGCTGCAATATGAATTCAACAACAGATCTCAACAATCTAACCACATCTTATGACAAAGCTAAACAGAACATGAAACTATAAAAAATATACGACAGGCTGGAACACTAAACATTTCACATTCATTCGGCAGAGCAAATCTATTTCTGTACTTTTGATACCAGGATCCATTTTAAGCCACTTGATCACTTGAATCATTGAAGACATGGTACACAAGGTGACAGGGAACAACAGCACTACAAAACTGTTGGGCTTTTGAGTGGTGGGTGTTGATTAATTTGAAGTTCAAAAAACTGCAAAAGATCAAAACGGCCATATTGCAAGCTGGTTTATAGTTCCTGCTACGGCCACAGTTTTAATGCACCTTATTAGTTGTTTGTTCATATTTAAATACTATAAAAATGCAAATCTGGGAATCAGGCTCCTTTGGAAACTGGCTTATCCGCTTATCCGAATGTGGCCGTTACCAATCCGCACCACGACACATCACATGAACCATAACCACTAGCACATGTACCATTTCCTTGCCTCTATAAGTCTATATTAAGGTAGCATGCCCCAGATTAACAGGGTTTCTTTTGTTAGCCCAGATTGACACACATATCACATACACAATGCATCGAGTATTGACTAGAGTGTTCCCAAAGCAAAGCAAGAATCACGTGGAACCTTAATCATACTCAGCTTGGGCCCAAAGTCTAGTCTACAGAAGCATACAGTTGTACGCCTAATTACCTCAACAACAGCAGCATGGATGCACACAGGACTCAGGAGTGAACCCAGGATGTGTGCACCCGACGATTTTTTTTTTTTTTTGAAAAAAACTCGAAGATAGTGTATATATTAGTTGTAAATAGGTCAGATCCGGGTTCAAATAGCTTAGGGTTCGGTGTTTCTCCGCTTCGCAAAGGAAGGAAGGAAGGAAGGAAGGGGAGAGAAGGGAGCGGGCGTACCTGGTGGGGTGATTGTCGACAGCGAAGAGGTGGCGAAGTGGGGGCAGCGTTCGCCCAGTCGTCGCTACCGCAGGGAAAGAATGGCGCCGGCGAGTACCCGGCGGATGGGGAGGGCGGTGGCGGTTGCCCAGTGGTCAGGTGAACGGGAGTCGGGAGGAAAGGAAAGGAGTGGGGCCCGCCTGCAGTGGGCAGTGGGCAGTGGCTGACCCTCTCTTGAATGGTGGTGGCTTTGTTGTTGCTGGACTCTTGGGTTGGGTTGGGTTGGACTTGGACCTCGCCCAAATCTGGACGGGGCCGCTGGGAGGAAAAGGCCGGGCCCGACAGCTGCCCCTCGCGCAATATGGGCCAGGCTGCTGGAAAATTGTGTTCTAGCGTACTGGATATCAATCTGAAATTGTATTATTTTGTATGAATTTTGCTAGATCAAGTTTGAGTCTCAAATTATGTGACAATCTAATGTATATGTAAATACACTGTGTATGTGAATAGTTTCATTTTTTTGAAAACTAGTCAGTATTTTTTTTCGAGTTTTCACAGTTCCATCCAAGATGTCTTTTTTTTTTGCAATGAATATTTTCCGCATGAGCACAACGCACCATTCGAAGATATTGATATTGTAAATGCTATAATTACAGTGACATCTCTTGCTCTAAACGTGTACTTATTACAATCAGTAGATTTTCTGCAGTGATCAAGGGGAAAAAATATGAAACAGGAAAAAAAAAATAGATACAATAATACAGGAGAAAATGAGGGACAAAACAAAGAAAAGAAAGTTCAGTTCACATTTGGCTCTGAACTTCACCCGCCCGGACTACTCCACCGCCGAGCCGAGGCAATCTCCAGCTCGGCCCACCAACCAGCGGGTTATCCCTCGGCGTCACCTGCTCCGGCGACAACCCGGTGACACCTCTCAGCGCTCTCGCAACCTCGCACATGGCCAGCCTCTTCTCCCCGTTGTCGTCCGAGCGGCGAGCGCACGCACAGCCTCACGACGTCGCGCAGCGCCTCTAGATCTTTCTCAGGCACGGCCGACCTCACCGTCGAATCAACCATTGCACGCAGCGGCCTCTTGCCGTCCAGGTAGCTGGACGCCCAGAGGACCAGCAGGCCGTGGACCGTGGTCCTCCGAGAAGGGCAGCCGCCTGGACCGGCCTGGAGATCACCTACATTGCACCGATACGGGTTACAGATACGCCGATACCGATACGGCGATACGCTGATACGACATTTTCCAAAAACAATGATACGTCGATACCGATACAACAATTATATCTATATCTATATCTATATATATATCTATATCTACGAAATCACAAAACTCTGATTTTGGTTTGGTCGACAGAGCTAGCTCGCACAATGAATCAATAGTGCCCAGCTGCTCACGGGAAGGAGAACTACAAAGTTACATCTATATCTACGAAAGGAAGCAAGGTGGGGCTTGGGAGTTGGTACACAAAAAACATATGTTTTTCTTGCTTTTGAAATGATTGTTTTCTTTAAATAGATTTTTTAGCAGGACCATGGGAAAAAACAACGAACCAAATTGTATATTTAGACATATGCATATATAAAGTATTAAATATAACTAATAATTATATAAATTGTGATAAATTTATGAGATAGTTTTTTAAGCCTAATTAGTCTATAATTTTATAATGTTGACACGTGCTAATGAAAGATTAATTAAATAAGGTCTTAGAGAAATATGATGCAACGGAAAAAAAAAACAATCCACCTATTTATATTTTACCTTTAATATAAAATTATGAAGCTATAGTATTTTATGATGACTAATATAAGCTAATTTTAACAATAATATAATAGTGTTCTATTAGTATCAAATCTAGAACCGATCCTAGTATTTATTGTAAACATGAAAATATTTTGAATATATCATAATGTTGATTTCATATTATTCAAGCGCTAGTATAATTAAATATCGAGTATGTTGTCTTTTAAGACACCTGTAAAAAGTTGTAATAATTGATGGTCGCGGGCGGGATCGACTTTTGGCAATATTTAGCCTAGTTTTCATATTTAGGTTACTCGAAATCAGAAAGTTCTAAATGGATTATGATTTTCTATTTTAATTAAGATTCCTATTCAGATTACTCGGAATCTGAGAGATGTAATTCGATTACGATTCCTGCAACCGATTACTTTATATACTCTTGCACTGTTATATATAAAGAGAAGAGCTTTTGAATTAAGATTTCTATTGAGATTACTCGGGATTGAGAGATATAATTTGATTAGGATTCTTGCAACCTAGATTACTTTATATAGTCTTACACTCTTATATATAAAGAGAAGAGCTATAGCCGGTTTTCATATTCACAAAGTTATTTTATATTCATGGAGTTAGTTAAAGGAGACCGTACAAAAAATGGGTAAAAACGACAAAAAAATCTTCTCTTTACTATTAGGTATAGATATAGATGTTTCTACAAGTTCATCCGCATATACCGTGCAAATCTACAAGTTATTCATATACCGGTACAACTATCAATAAGGCGAACATATGGAAATCGCTTCGTACTCATTATTAGAGAGAACAACTATTGACAGGATGACGGCTAACCCCTTATCGACTTTAATAAGATATTAAAATTAGATATTTTTTGGGTCATCAAAAGAAGTCACGAATCTTGATATCTAACATTCATTTGTGTTTGGTGTAGCAATATCAAAAGTAGCACCCGTATCAACGTAGACGGATGCAAGAAGCTAAAATGAACAAGTTAAATGTTTAACAATTATTTATCTCTCGTTACAACGCACGGACATATTTACTAGTAAATATATAGAAATAGGGTAAAATATTATAATGACAGCAAAATAAAAATAGAGAAAAAATTTCACATGCTAAGAATAAATAACAACTCATATACTTAAAACAATTCATATATTTATTGCTAGCATGAAGTATCTAAGATAGTTTTAAGGTTCAATATAAAGGGTCATTGTAACACCCCTGGTGTTAAGCGATAATTACAACCCTAATTAAGTTCATTAGTATGCATAATCATCTGGCATCATGACATAAAAACATTTCATGTTTTAAGTATAATTGTGATGCTTCACATGCTTTAATATAAGTGTTGCATTATCTTGTGTGATTTACATAGCATTGTATGTTGCATGAGAGTGTAGTTAAGTGTCACATAAAAGGATAAGTAGAAAACCTTAATTTTCTATGCTTCTTTTTATTCCCTTTTTAATAAGTCAAAAAGTAAGTTAAATTTTAAAATGATTTCAAAAGCAAAGTTGTAGCTCTTGTTGAGAGGTACAATTTTGGTATACAAAGTTTTCAAAGTTTCTGTACAAACTTTTGAGTAAAGTTGAAATCTTTCAAACCATAAATTTGACCCCTAAACTAGATTTCAAAAACTAAAATGAATTAGAAGTTGGTCCTTTAATCAAAGTTGTAGAGGAGATTAAAATAAACAACTCTTATTAAGGTAAATTTTCATGGTTCTAAAGAAAATATAGAGTAATTTGGAAAACTAGTTTGAATTGGTTTCAAATTAGAAATTAATTTCTAAACCTAGTTTTATCCCCTTTTGTGTAGTTCAAAAACTAAGCATAATTTTGATATGGGACCAAAAGTGAAGTTGTAGATCTTTTCATAAGGAACAACTTTTATATTGGTAAAATTTGATGTTGTTCAGAAAATTCAAAAGTAATTTTGAATCCAAGTTTGAGGTCATTTCAAATTCAAAATATGATTTTAAAATCTATGCAGATTTTGGATGTGCTCCTTAAATGAAAGTTGTAGATCCTAATTTTTGGAACAACTTTCATGTTGGGAGTTTTGTCTGTTGTGTAGAGTTTTTGGGAGAAATTGAGGAGAGAAATTGGAAAACGCTTCTATTTGCAGTAACTGAACCAGGGGGCAGCAAAGCAGAGCACGTCGGCCAGTTACCGACGGCGCCGCCGCTGTGCTATGCCCGGTTGGCGCGCTTTGCGTGCGCATGCCGCGTGCCGTCCGCGTGGCTTGCTCGTTCAGAAGGTAGCAAAGTTGGAGTGGTCGTTCTCGCCGTTTTTGTCTCGTGCCGGCGTACTTCTCTCCTCCTCTGTTTCTGTCAGCGCCACGCAAGACGTCCGCCGGCAGCTCCCGCCGCCGTCGAACCCTCTCCGCCCACTCGACCATGCCACCAGACTCGCCGCCTCCTAGCGCTTCTCTAGAGCTGCCAGTGCCTGCCCTAGTCGCCAGGATTTGCCGCACCGCCCGTTTCCTTCCGCAGAGCTGACCGCATCGCCGCCGCATGCCGCTCCACCGTGGCCAGCCCACTCCGGTGAGCTCTGAACCCACCCAGCTAGTGTCTAGGCTTCCTCATGGGGTTGTGGTCGTGCTCAGGTTGTTAGCTCGGTCTCTACCGGCCTGTCGACGCCGGACCGCCGCAGCGCCGTCGTGCACTGCCGCGCCGAGCCGCCATGGCCGCGGTTGGGGTTGCCTCGGTGCCCTTGCTGGCCACCAGACCCTATAGGGGTAGTCGCAAGACTTCTCTGAGTGCTCCGTTACCTTGGCCGTCGCCGAGGATGGTCACTACCGGCGAGCCCGGTCGGTCCGCGCCGGTCAGCGCCATGGCCGCCGCGGTCATAGCCATGGTTATGGCCTGGCCTGGCTCTGTTGACCGGTCCCTGTCTGTCAGTGAAAGGGGGTAAGGTAAGGGCAGGTAAGAAAAGTTTCCCAGGTCTTTTTCTTTTCTGAAAATGGTTAGTTGTGCTGATTGTTTGATTAATGCATAACTAATTCATATGTGCTCCAAAAATTATGAGATAAGTTTTGTTATAATCCTTGTGATGTGTTCTATCAGATAAAAATATGGAACTAAAGTTTTTGATAATCTTTAAAAGTGATTTAAATAGGCCTTTTAATTAATAAATGATCTTTGATGATTTTTGTAGGCTTATTTAAATGTCCAAAAATCATGAAACTATTTTTTCCACTGTTTGTAGTTGAAAATGTATCTTCACAAAAATTTTGAGCTCTGTTGGAGAAAATAAATTGTTTTGCTATTTCTATGCTTTATTTAATCATTTAAATGTTTATAGTTTAATTTAATTCTGCAGGTTTATATGTTTGTTCAAAAATTGTGATATTTATTTTTCTACTGTTATTTTATATAATGAATCATCTCAAAAAGTTTGGGCTCAATTTGACAAATTTAAATGTAAGTCTTTTTCCTATGTTTAATTTATAAAGAAATGGTTAATTGAGTTTTATCTGAGATTTTGTGTTGTTTGAGCCTTTTAAGTTGTAAATCACCTGTTGGAGATAATAGGAAAGTTTTAGAGTTTTTCATAAGCTTTCTAGATTGTTAAGGATCATCCTTTTTGGTGACCCAGAGCTCTAGTTATAGCTGTTAGAAGTTGGATAAGCACATCTGTCCTAGTTATGGACAACAATGTTTATCCAAGTTAGTTAACCTAGTTGCCTATAGAACCAACCATAGGTGATACTAACAAGTTTGTGGACAATTTGATAAGCTTTCCAAATTGTCTAAGATCACCCCTTTGGATGTTCAGAGCTCTGGTTATGGCTTGATTAGTGTAGAAAGTGTAATCTGTCCAAAGTTTGGGCAGCAGTTTTTACTTGGGTGACTTTGGATTATTGTTTGAAGACCATGGGACACCTCTCATCTTGTGCTCCTATGGCTTGAGTGACGTTTTAATGAACCTTAGCCATCCTTAGTTATCCTCCTAAAGGTGTTTGGTGGAAGTTGTATGTAGCTAGAAACTCTAGTTAGTGGGTTGCAAGTTGGTTTTGTTGGTTTGCAATTTTACCGCGAAGGAAAGTTGTACTCGACTTTCCTTAAGTTTGTTTAACTTCTGTTTAATATGAATGGATATGGTCTGGTTGTCTCATAGCTTGAAGTAACACATTTTGGGACTTGTGTTTTCTCCAGGAGGGTAGACCACTCGGTGAGCAAGGAGGAGCCCCCAACACGATGTTGCTAGCTCTTAATTCATCAGTATTAGCTAGTGAGTCAGTCAGATTCATCGTTAGGGGTTTAAGTCAGTACCAGTGAATTATCAATCTCTCTATTAGAACTTGTCTAAAGTCTGTTTGCTATTGTAGTAATATCCTACGGCTATATTGGAACTTCGGTCTAAATTACGTTTGCTACTGTAGTAGTATCATATCATGCGGTTGTCAGTGACTCAGTTTAACAGATTTTTGTGAGCTGTTGAATGGTGTTTTTGTTGGATTTCTGAAATCACATGTTTGTCAGTTTTAAAGTTTCCTGTGAGTTGCACGGTGTTTCTTGTTGCGTGCTGGAATATGCAGTAGATGAGGTTGCTTGCTTCTCGGCCACTGTATGCCACGCTCGCCAGGCCCTGTTTGGCAAGACTTAAGCAGCTTCTGCTTATATATACTGCTTATACATACGGCTGATTTCTTGTGATTTATTTAAGAAAAAAATATTGTCTTATAACTGATTTATATAGATTAAAGGTAGCTTGTAGCTCAAGCCAACAGAGAGAAACGCTGCCATCTAAACAGAAACAGTGTATAGAAATTCAATGACGCGCCATACCGGTGACTTGGCAAGGTATGGCGTGCAGCCAATCATGCTCTTAACTCACGTAACCAAGCACGGCCTTAGCTCACATCATTTCGTTATCGGTTGATATTGATTGGGTAAGTTCAAAGCCGAATTATGGCCACGATGTCTCTTACAAAGAGTATAGTCTGAGAACAATAGCAAACGTACAAACACACCATAGCAGCATAGCTGTTTACAGTGAACGTCATGACAAACAATGGGGTGCAGCTGAGGCCTGAGGCGCTTCAATCAGGTATTCAGGTGGTGAAGTCCGTTTCCAACAGTGTTACCTGTTTGATTTTATGCAATGTACCCGCAGCTCGTGTAACAGACTCTCTTGCTCCAGTAGTTTCTCCACAAACTTATTGTGGTCTGGACCAATGCATGTGTTCATCAATAGTGTCACCATGGCACAAGAAATTTCTCCTATGGCACTCATTTTATTTAATACAAGCATAGGATCTATCCCAACTGAAGGCACGTTGACACCATCCTGTGAAAATAAATAAATAAATAATAGAAAATTTATTTACGGTGTTGTGTTTTTAGGGCAATGAGCTAATAAGGCTATTTCCACTGCAAAATCATGGAGCAACAACCTTGTACAAGACCAAAAGAAGTCATAACCCCATTTTATCAAACAGCAAGCATGGCAAATAATATTAGAGATAATCCTTTCTTATAAACAAGTAATGCTACAGGCTGCAGCCTGTAGGTTGATCCTTGAGACAGCCATGCTCAGTGCTGCACCTATTAAGAGTTAATTGATCCAAATTTACCTCCCTGACAACATAATGCACTAGGTGCCTCAATTTGCATCATGACAACCCCCCTAGAAAACCCATTTGCATACCCCAAATGAAACCACATATTGCATCAACTACTTTTATGCATTTTCTCAAAGAAAGCCTTCGGAGTAAACATTCTACTAAATTCATCTGGTTAAAAATAATCAAATAAAATACAGATGATCAAATGTGAGTGGATAATACGCCATGCATGTTGTGCAATATTAAATGGCATCTCCTGCTGCTACTATTGATTTGGAATGTGATTATGTGAAACATGATTAATGAAGTAAACTACACTGCCAAGTATAGGCATGACTTACCGAATAAAATTCTCCGGTTTCACGTGGAAGTTTTGCACTACTGGCACTTTCAGCGTAATATTCTTGACTTGAAAACTTTTTGACTGCACAAGAAAACTACAATGGATCACTACATGAAGTATTATGGGGGCATAATGTCCCCTGAGGCCCTAACTCAGTTGATGCATTTGATTTAACTAAGGTGAAGTGAAAATGTTCCGGAATCAAACAATTAAAACAATAGTGAGATCGATTACCTGCATCAGCAGGTGATATTCCACAACTTTTACCTATAAATGAACCAACAGGAGAACCTGGAATGCCTGCAAGAGTTTAGCTATAGGCATTAGAAAAAGGAAACTGCACAGGCATTTTTTTCATCTGCTAAAAGCACCCTGCAGGTGTCCAGGAAACTGCAGGGCACAACAAGAGGCCCAGATTATAAACGGGAACAGATTATTGCGACTACCGACTAAAACCACATATGCCAACAAATAGTAGTAAGTGAAAACAATCAAAGTAACTAAAATAGACCTTAACTATTACCTTCACAAGAATCTGAATGTTCTCCGGCCTCCTGCTTCCCAGCTAGCAAAGCTTCATCTGAAATCACAAGTTCGTCAGTCAGAAAGATGAGCTAAGGCGACCAAGATCATGCTTCTAGGTCGGAAACATTGATTGCACAGGAGAAATCGATGCAAGGAAAATTATTTTTGCAAAATATATCATGCTGCTAGTTTAAAAACATTGATTGCACAGGAGAAATTGATGCAAGAAGGACTTGGACACAAGCAATTCCTCCCATTGGGTTATTAGTTTTCTGCAAATGGTGCTTTTAAAGAAATGAGAGCAAATGTACGAAGCACACCATAATTACTTCTTCTGATACAAAGCACAACAAAACAATATTCGATAACAAACACCAGAAACAAAACAAAAATGAAGACCATAAACGGAATTTAAGTGATACATTTCAAACACCGGCTTATGCATGAACTTGAAAAATCTGGAAGAGCGTAGGCAAGGCAGATGTTTTACCAATAAGCTCCTGCAAATCCATTGGCTCAGACAATGACCCTGCAAATCAGGACAGTCAGATAGATACCCTTGTTGATTGATTATATTATATGGTATTCCAAGTACCAAACCTTGAGTCCATGGTGGTGAAGGAGAACACCTGCGTGAAGCAAAGAGTAATAAAAAGCTATGAATTTTACAAACTACGCAACAGTGGAACAGTGAAATAAAGCATCAATTCCATATTTCCATGCACTCGGCATTTATACCTGTCTTTCGGATGAAAACGTCGGGCAAGAAGAGATGCCGGCATATATCCTCCTACGTTCTTCCTCTTATAACTTGGGCACCCCCTAAATTAACAAGGCCAGTATTATATATCAATCTCATCATTAGTGTAACTGTAACTGATACATGATGAGTAAAAAGGAGAGCTAGATCTTGTGCACAGCAGAGGGGCGGGGATGCTGAACTTACCGAAATCCGAAGGGGATGGTGTAGCGTGGGTCGATTGGGCATCGTGGCAACCTCATCAGATGCTTGAACCCGGAGGCCTGCATGATCAAGTTCTTGACAATCTGCGACGCCTTGCGCCTAACGAGCTGCCAGTCCACAGGACCCCTGCGTGGATGCATAAACCCCCAAGCGGCATAGATACTTTATTATAGATAGAGATAGATAATTAGAAAGATTTAAGGTTGAATTAGCTAAGGCAGGCAGGTGAGAGAAGAAGACGAGACGAGACCAGCAGTATGCCGGGTGAGAGCGGCGCGTGTTGAAGACTGTGCGGACAGCCTCGGTGTAGTGGGGGTCGGCGGCCATGGTTGGAGGGAGAGCTTTGATTTGCATCTCGAGATCGAGATCGAGATCGTCGGCCGCGTCTTTACCCCCCAGCTTGCCATGGTCGAGGTCGTCTAGGACGTTGAGTTGAGCGATGAATCTGAGCGTGTTGTGCGCCGGCGCCCCGGCCAACATTTTGTCGTCCCGGCTGCGGCTGATGGGGAGGAAGCGGTTGACGTAGCCTCGAGCCTCCTGCCACCGGCCGTCCACCACCAGGCGCTGCAGGAACCGCACGTCGAAGAAGGCGCGCGTCTCGTGCTTCATCCTAGGCAGTGTGTGTTCAACAGTTAGCTTAGCTAGAGAAGGGGATCGGACCGGATCGTCGAGACGGAGGAGAAGAAATTAAGCAGCCAGTACATACGCGTCGAAGGTGGCGGGGAGATTGTTGCGCCGCAGGAAGGCGAGGAGTCGCCGGCGGCGGAACCGCCCGAGGCCGTCGTACTCCATCACGTCTCTCTTCTTTACGGATCTCGCCATCACGCTCCTGAACTGCGCCCTATCTCTCTCCCTCCCTCCCTCCCTCCCTCCCTCTACATAGTAGTAGAATTCGGAACAGGCCGCGCCGCGCCGCCCGCCCTCCGTCTCGGGAGGACCAGATAGAATAGAATAATGGACGCCGCCGGGGGGCGGGGTGTGGCGATGGAGCCTGGGCTGGGATGGATTCCGATTCGGTAGTACAGTACAGTACAGCACTACAGCTTTCCTCGAGCAAAAGTTACGCACGCAAACCAATCCAGCGTCCAATAGAGATCCAAGGTCTCACCGCGCCTGCTGCAACCAATCCAGGCAGTATCCAGCTCGGCCCACCAACCAGCGGGGCGTCACCTGCTCCGGCGTCTCCTTGCCTGCTGCTTGTCAGCACTCAGCACCATTTGCTGTGTTCATCGGCAAGAGGGGGGGGGGGGGGGGGGGGGGGGGGGAAGGCAAGAACGTTACTGTATTTCTCTAGGCATCAGATAGATGCAGCAGAGGTGGAGAGGGCACTCGTCAGTCGTCACTATGCAGATGCTCGATCGAAGAGGGAACCACACGAAGCAGTGTGGGTTTTTCCCATTTGTCACCTGATGGGCGAAGATCTAGATCAGATGCAGCAGACATGCAGTGTGGGTTTCCCAAAAACTGCCAGCATACTCCACAGCAAGTGGCAAAAAATATAGAATTATGAACGAGTCATCATTCTATAGCTGTGGCATAAAGGATGGTGCTGTGCACGCTGGAAACAAGATGCACAGGGCAACGGAAAATGAACTTTTTATAAGCTTATTTTTCTTATTGATGAAACCAGAACATCCACATTCTACAGAGGCAACAAAAGTTTACAGCTTATTTATAAAGTACATCAATCCTGTAAAACGGGCAGGTTTGGTGTATCAGATATTAATCCTACACTGCCATTTAAAAACAAAGATCAATCGAAGTAGATTTTTTTTTTTTTTTGGGTTATTATGGATCTGATGATTGGCACCACCGGCGCTTTACTTCAGTTTTTGACCGAACCTCCCTGAGCCTCCCATCGGTTCCATAGTCTCTCTCCATCACCAGGTTGATCCCTTCTTCTGAGTACCACCCAACTCCGATACAGAGTATGCCGTCTTCTTTGATGTCAACATAGGCAGTGACACCACCAGGTAACCAAAGCACGGTGACATCCTGCGTGTCGAGCATCTCCTCCTCCCCAAAGAAACCTGAACTCTCTGGTGGAGTTCTCTTCTTCACCGTCTCCATGCACAAGTAGACAAAAGGAGAACCGCCTTCTAGTTCTTGCATTTCATCACTGAAAATTGGTGTCGCGCTGACTTCGTATACTTTCCAGGAGCCTGTCAGTTCTGATGGTTTGGTCCGGCTTCTTTGAGAGAATGGTTTAAGGTCAAGAAGTGTATCGCTGCAGAGGAGATAAATGCAGTTCATTAGAAAACTTGTGGAGACAATATTATTCAAAACTAGGTGGTTTTTACACACCCAGACCAGATAAAACAATTCTGTTTTTTTTTTTTTTTTTTTTTAAAAAAAACATGGTTGTTAACCAGGTCTCTCCCATAGAGAAATTCTGGAGTTATTAAGTCGAATGGTTCCTCCTCTCAATATTTGATCTTCCAATTTCTTGTTCTAGTTAGTGTCTCCACACAGTTACTGGTGAGCCAAGAATAGGCTTGAAACCACAAATAATCAATCATTCATATTGAAGTACAGAAGAATTGTACCTAGAAAAGATTCCTGCATTTCTATTTTAGTTTCTGTGAACCGATGTGCTAGTTTGGAGTCATAGTGGAGGTCTGGAAAACCAAAGAAATATATAGTCCCAATAACCTACAAAATAAAATTTCGGTGCTACTTGTGGAGGACATATTTGATAGACACAAAGGTTTTGTTGCCAAATACAAGGTCAGCATCTTTTGGAACAGTGTAGCTCATCAGGAACAAGAGTGAAAGCAAACCTTATAGAAGGTCACCATACAATGAAGTGAATCAGTCAAGAACTCATGATAAAGTTTTTAAATAGCCTTGATTGAATCTTTTAAAAACAGTGATCTCTATTATAGCATTCTTTAGCCTTTCTGGATTGGTCCCACCAATCTAGAACTATTAGCAAAACATGGAAAATTTTGTAATTAAGCAGGCTTACTCTTCAACATGGATATTTGCTGGGCTGGCCCATTTTTCTTCATACACAGCAACCCTTACAATTTGTATGTTAGCTCCTCCTTCGTTGAACTCAATTGTATGCACAATCCGCAATCTCTTGTGGCAACCTTTAACAAGACACTGGCATCCATATGGGTGTTAAAGTTATCAATTGGTAAACCAGAGTGCTAGACCCACATGCAGCATTAAGTATCAAGAAGCAATTCAATATATCCATGTAAGCCTAGTTTGGAAGGATTTTTTTCCCCTTGTTCTTACAAAGTAAATACATGGCTGGTTAATTTGCTATTCTATATACATGTATATAATTCAATTGCAAATAACATTGCCTGGAAGTAGCACATTTACTACACATCAGAAAAATACTTTTATAAACCACACAAAAGGAAAAAGGTTTTGTTCTCTGTAAGAGTGTAACAGGTAAGAAACAAACACACCACAAACCAAGAACTTTGACACAATATGCTTTCAATATGATACAAGTTACCTCTACACCAGCAGAGCCACATCCCCAAGCAAGTTGGAGTAGGCAATACCAGTTGATTTTCATTATGTCAAAACTATAGTCTCTCATGGTAGTTTGTTTGGACAGCCAAAAGTCCATCCAGCAAAAGTACAACTGGCCAAGTTATGGCATCCACATCACCACATGTGAAAGAGAGGAAGAAGAAAAAATGACTTGTAATTTTCTCAAAGAAAAGTTTTAAAAATATAACGTGTGCATGTACAGAAGCAACCTATTCTATTTAGCACATAGAAACAAGCATTCTTATCAATCAAGTAAGCGTAAACCTTTTGCATGTTGTCTGCGAAAATTGAAAATGTAAACTTAAGTGCAGTAAACATACTTGCTCAAACTTATATGTTGGTGAAAGGAAGTATTTAGATTCATCATATTCACCAATTGCTATATCAACTGGACCTCTAGAGTATGATCCGTCCTGAAAGTGTAAGCACAATGGCCAAAGGAATAAGTACTGGATTATTCATAAAAAATAAGACATAAGCGTGACAATAACCACTTTGTCAGAGAAGATTAATGGCCAGAGAATAAATCACTTGAACACGAATGGATATGTGAAGCATCAATGTCACTGAAGCAAAGAATGATTTGTGTCTAAATTTAGCTTCTCAACGCACATAGATAATACAGGTCTAAATGTATAATGGTTCTAACAACTTTATGTCATTACCTTCAAAACTAGCTTCTTTTTCTGACAGAGAAGCACATCTAACTATTCAAACTTTGCAAGAAGAAATACTAAATTAAAATTTGAAAAATGAAGATCCTGGTAGGCTGGTGGCGAACAAATGTGGCAGATTCCTGATTTTTTCTAAAAATAATAAAAGATAGTGACGAAAGTAAGAAATATGCTATTGTTTTCAATTAGCAATAAATATAAAGAAAGTTTTGCATATACCATATCATTAGATTTCATAAACACCAAAATGGAGGCGAAAACAAAAGAACCCTACCTCAAAAAATACAATTCCAGGCTCCATAGAAAAAGTTTCTTCATCAAGCACAGCACTCCTGTTAAGATCAAAAGACTCATATGAAGGTAAATTAGCAGTTCCCTTCCCACTGGAAACGCTTTGACTCCCACTGTCATATGATGTGATCTGCTTCTCAGCTTCACCAAAAGGATTGATTGGGACCCAATTTGTTTTCCTTCGGATCTCAGAACCATGACCACCATCAAAAAATCTCTCAATGTGAGAAAGAGTGTAGCAGTCATAAAGGTACTCTTCTTTGCTCCCAACTCCAACAGGCTCCATCTCTGCTGTGATTGGCGAGAAGACAGCTCCAACACCCTTCCAGTTACCACTTAAACTACTTGCAAATGTATCCCAAGAAGGCCTGATAACAGGTTCCTAAGATTGAAAACTAACAACTTCAGAAGGTTGCACCAAATTGGTATGGCAGGAATAATAAACGTTAAATTAAACTATTAAGCATACAATCTGGTGGGAGAATGCTGTTGTCCCCAGATTAATCCCAACAACCATTCATCGCTATATGAACCCTACCAGCACTAGTACTAATTAGAATGCCTTAACCAAGAACTACCCAACTATTAATTCTTGTATCTTAGCTGCAGCCACTGTATAGCATAGAGTATAATAACAACAACAACAACCAAGCCTCTTAGTCCCAAACAAGTTGGGGTAGGCTAGAGTTGAAACCCAACAAGAGACCCTAGTCACGGTTCAGGCACGTCAATGGCTGCTCTCCATGCATTTCTATCCAAACATAGATCTCTAGGTATATCCCAACTTTTTAGATCCCTCTTTATTGCCTCCCCCCACGTCAATTTCGGTCTACCTCTACCTCTCCTCACATGAAAATCTTGGGCTAAAACTCCACAATGCACTGATGCCTCCGGAGGTCTCCTTTGGACATGACCAAACCACCTCAACCGATGTTGGACCAACTTTTCTTCAATTGGTGTTACCCCTAGCCGGTCACGAATATCGTCATTTCGGACTCGGTCCATCCTTGTGTGGCCACAAATCCAGCGCAACATACGCATTTCTGCAACACTCATTTGTTGGACATGTCTTCTTTTAGTAAGCCAACATTCTGCTCCATACAACATAGCCGGTCTAATCGCCGTCCTATAAAACTTGCCTTTGAGCTTTTGTGGTACCCTCTTGTCACAGAGAATACCAGATGCTTGGCGCCACTTCATCCACCCTGCTTTGATCCTATGGCTAACATCTGCATCAATATCTCCATCCTTCTGTAACATCGATCCAAGATACCGGAAGACATCTTTCTTAGGCACCACATGGTCTTCCAAGCTCACCTCTCCCTCTTCCTGTGCAGCATTGCCGAAATCACATCTCATGTACTCAGTCTTAGTCCTGCTTATTCTAAACCCTTTGGACTCAAGGGTCTGCCGCCACAACTCTAGTTTCCTATTTACTCCTGTCTGACTCTCATCAACTAACACTACATCGTCTGCAAAAAGCATACACCAAGGGATATCTCCTTGTATGTCCCTCGTAACCTCATCCATAACCAAGGCAAAGAGATATGGGCTCAAGGCTGACCCTTGATAAAGACCTATTTTAATCGGAAAGAAATCAGTGTCACCATCATTTGTCCGCACACTGGTCTCGACGTTGTTGTACATGTCCTTGATGAGGGTAACATATTTTGTTGGGACTTTATGTTTGTCCAAAGCCCACCACATAACATTCCTTGGTATCTTGTCGTATGCCTTCTCCAAGTCAATGAAAACCATGTGTAGGTCCTTCTTTTGCTCCCTGAACCGCTCCATAACTTGTCTTATTAAGAAGATTGCTTCTATGGTTGACCTTCCAGGCATGAAACCAAATTGGTTCATGGATATCCGCGCCGACCCTCGCAATCTATGCTCGATAACTCTCTCCCACAACTTCATCGTGTGGCTCATCAACTTAATTCCTCGATAATTAGTGCAGCTTTTGACGTCTCCCTTGTTCTTGTAGATTGGAACCAATATGCTTCTTCTCCACTCCTGAGGCATCTTGTTTGAACGATAGATATTGTTAAACAACTTGGTTAGCCATACTACAGCTATATCCCCGAGGCATCTCCACACCTTGATTGGAATACCATCAGGACCCATCGCTTTATCCACTTTCATCCTTTTCAAAGCTTCTCTAACTTCCTGCTCTTGTATCCTCCGCACATAGCGCCTATTGGTGTCATCAGATGAGTCATCCAACCGAACGGTGGAGTTCTCATTCTCCCCATTGAACAAATTATCAAAATATTCTTGCCACCTATGTCTAATCTCATCTTCCTTCACCAAGAGTTGCTCCCTCTTATCCTTAATGCACTTGACTTGGTTGAAGTCCCTTGTCTTCTTATCACGAGCCCTAGCCATCCTATAAATGTCCTTCTCTCCTTCCTTCGTATTCAAACGTTGGTAAAGATCCTCGTAAGCCCACCCCTTCGCCTCCCCCACCGCTCGTTTTGCAGCCTTCTTAGCCACCTTGTACTTTTCTATGTTGTCCGCGCACCGGTCTTGGTACAAGCACTTATAGCATTCCTTTTTTTCCTTAATAGCCTTTTGCACATCTTCATTCCACCACCAAGTGTCTTTTGGATCGCGACCACTTCCTTTAGACACTCCAAGCACCTCTGCGGCAACCTTCCGAACGCAAGTTGCCATCTTCTCCCACATGTTGTTTGCATCTCCTTTGTCTTTCCAAGGGCCCTCATCAATAACTCTTTCTTTGAAGCCCTTCAATGCTTCTCCCTTTAAATTCCACCACTTTGTCCTCGCACTCTTGGCTTGTTTGACCCTACGAGCATGCACCAGGAAGCGAAAATCGGCCACCAATAGCTTGTGTTGAGAAACCACACATTCTCCAGGTATCACCTTACAATCCTCGCAAGTGTGTTTATCCCCCCTTCTTGTAAGGACAAAGTCGATCTGGCTAGAGGAACGACCACTACTAAAGGTCACTAAATGGGAAGGTCTCTTTGTAAAGAAAGTGTTGGCTATCATCAGATCGAAAGCTATAGCAAAATCTAGGACATCCACTCCCGCCTGGTTCCTACTACCATAACCGAAACCACCATGAGCCGCCTCAAAACCTGCACTTGAAGACCCTACATGGCCATTTAGGTCCCCTCCTATGAAGAGCTTCTCACTGCTAGGTACAGCTCTAACCAAGTCATCCAAATCTTCCCAGAACTGCCTCTTAACACTCTCATCATGGCCTACTTGAGGGGCATAAGCACTAATTACGTTTAGAACCATATCACTAACGACAAGTTTAACTAAGATAATCCTATCTCCTTGTCTTCTCACCTCCACTACTCCATCCTTCAGGCTCTTGTCAATCAGAACTCCTACTCCATTAATATTTGAAGTTGTCCCTGTGTACCAGAGCTTAAAACCAGTATTTTCCACCTCCTTCGCCTTCTGACCCTTCCATTTAGTCTCTTGGACGCACAAGATATTTACACGCCTCCTAACCGCTGTATCAACTAACTCTGTTAACTTACCCGTGAGGGACCCTACGTTCCAACTGCCTAAACGAATCCTAGTTGGATAGCATAGAGTATAATAAACTAGCTTTAAACTGTTAAGTGGATAACTAAAGCAAGCAACTGATTGGATTTCACAGGACGAAAAGGACATGTCCCCGCCAACCCAAATGGTATTGCTATTTCGGTACACTACTGCTGGAAACACACGTATCCACATTAACTTCAATTCTGTAATCATCTAACAACATATCCTCCTCGACAGGTCGACAGATGCAGCATGAAAGGATACCTGAGTCTGGAGCACAGTCTCGACCTCCACAAGCATGGCGCCAGACACTAGAACCCTCGACCCCGCATCCTTCCCCTTCCTCTTCGGCGGCGGCAGGCGGCGACCGCCCGGGCGTCTACTACGGCGGTTCTTCTGGCCACGGACCGCCTGCTTGGCGGCACGGTCGTTATCGACGCTCCAGACGTTGTCCTTCCCCCGCGCCGACGGCTTGCCGCCGCCGGCGGAGCACGAGACGGACGCCCTATGCCGCGCGACGCTGCAGTAGGAGGCGGCGCGGCGGCGCGGGGCGGAGAGGGCTAGTCCGCCACTGCTGCATGCGCCCAGGCACGACGGCGGCATGCTCTGCTTGCTGCTCGGTCGTCCCGCGCGGTGTCGCTCGGCGAGTGTGGAAGAAGACTGGAGAATCTGGCTGGATTGCTGGAGAGCCCAGCCGACATGCGCAGCCGCCGTTGGATCACAAATGGATGGCATCGGGCATGGGGAAAGTCACCTGTGACTTTTGTGAAGGAAGTCAAGAGAACCCAAACCTCTGCAGGACGTTAAGAGAGAACGAGCCTCATATCGTTTTTCTTCCTCTTTTTTTTAAAAAAAAAAATTATTTTTGTACCCACATTTGTCCTTTGGTTCCATCACATTTTAGCCTAGCCTCTGCCTGAGTCTTGCAAACATTGTGTTTATTTAGAGCATCCTTAGCTTTCTTCCAATTGACATAACCATGATGTGTAAAGACAAAACTATCAAATTTTTCAGGCTTTTCCGAATTAAAGAAGAAATAGCAATATAAGTAATAACCTGCATCTTTGGACTCACTATACTCTAGCCAATCAAATTCATCAAACCAAGTTTTTTTTGAAATGATCTCCATTCACCTCCAATCCATTTACGAGGAAATTGAAATTCATGAGACAGGGTTGGACCACTCAAAGCATATGCTTTCTTTACTTGGTCTCTAATTTCAGGTTCATAATCATCAATTGGCTTGGGATTTCCAGAGTCCGCAATCATGTAAACTCTACTCTAGGTTTCTTTGGTTGACGTGTGCTCTTATTAATTGAACTTGGAAAGTAATTGCGCAGAGTTCTTTTCCACATTCTGAAATCTGACATTCCAATCACACAATCAATTTAAAATGCAACCACAGAAAGGAATTAATTTAAGTTTGGTTCCAAAAATTTCACCTTGCTTTTTTTTTTTTTTTGCGAATAAAATTTCACCTTGCTCTGCTTTGCTTCAATGCCTGTTGCTCGGCTGCTCCCGTGCTCCCTGGTCCCTCCCTGCGTGGCGGCCTGCCGCTGCCGCCCGTCTGCAGCGCGCCGGTCCGGCCGCCGGCGCGCCTGCCGCCTGGCTGCCGGCCGCACGCCCGCACGCCCGCGCCTACCGCGCGCCCGGTCGCCCGCGCCTGGCCGCTGCCTTTGCCCCGTCGCCGCACCGAGCCCACGAGGCAGAGAGACGGGATGCTTCTTCTGACTAGAAGGTTGAAACCGGATTTTTCTGTTATCCAAACAAATAGTCTATCCGTTCTAAATTATAAATCACTTTTAACAATTTTTATACCCAACTAAAATTTATAGTTAGCTAAAATTCAAAAGCTAAACTTTAACTAGCTAAAATTTCTACTAAAATTTAATTGGGGTATTTAGATGGTTCAGGTCTCCAACTGCTAAACTTTACCTGACTTTACGTTCAGGTAGCTAAACTCAATTAAACTTTGACTGATATTTTAGCTGGACTGTTTGATACTTGCAGCTAATTTAAAATTTAGTTGGTACATCCAAACAGATCTAATATTTAGATGCATAGTAAATTGGTTGTATAAAAAAAAAGTCAAAGCAATATATAATTTGTCTTAGTTGATGGATGCATAAACGATAGGTTGTTTATCTCATATCATGTTTAGAGAACATGCATAATTAAATTCGGCTTGTGTGTGGTGTCGGTCACAGCATGTTCCAAACTCATACGACATACTCACTGTATCCTAAAATAATTATCTTTTTCGCTTCTCTATAAACAACTTTGAATATGTACTCTGTATATCCAATCCAAAAAATGTGCATGCATGTCGTGATACATTTATTTTAAATATAATTCAAAAAATGTGCATACATGTCATGATGCATTTATTTTAAAATATATTTAGCTTCCATAATATTAGCATTTTTATACAATAATTGATAAAATTTAATAAGGTTTTGCTCCTTTAAAAGCGAAATACACAACTATTCTACAATAAATAAGTATTTAACTAGAAAGTATGTCCGTGCATCATAATAATGGTGGCTAAACAGACAACTTCTAGCTTGGGATCCTATATTCTAAAGGTATGTTTGGTAAAGAACTAAATTCCCCCAAAAAATGTTTTATATCATGTTTCACTCAAGAAACAAAACGATGAACTAGAATCACTCACTTTATGAGATCGTTTGCCTGATAGGCTAAATTCCGATTTAAAAACTATATAAAACCTAATATAAATAAAAGTATTTTTTAAAAAGAACCAAAACTTTTCTTAGGCGAAGAACAGTTTTGTTTCACTTTAAAAAAGGATACAGAATCATTGGAAACCAGGTGGTTTTATTTTAAAGGGTGTTTATTTCTTGAGCTAAAATTTTAGCCATATTTAAAAATAGATTAATTATAAAACTAATTTATCAGCCGAAGATCGAGCAATTCGCGATACAAATCTATTAAACTTAATTATCCTATTATTTGATAATGTAGTATTACAATGTAATATTTACTAATGATAGATTAATTTGGCTTAATAGAACTATTGTTAATTACTATGTGACAGTGTAATAAATTTTATAATTAGTTTATTTTTAATAGACTAACTTAATACTATAACATTTAATATGAGCCGGTTAAAATTTTAGCCTTCAATCTGAACGTACCTTTATTTTGGACGTGGGAGCGGAAGTTGACCACGTGCACTGCCAGTGCGTCCTATGCCGTCTCGCGTCGATAGGTATCGACTACCGATCAAAAAGAGATACGTATCTACTAGTACAAAGCGCGCGGGAGAAATATATTTTGATTTATGGGTTCAAAAGTAGTTAAGAGTTGTATGCTAATGTGTACGGAGGTTTATATATGTATTAAATATGGTGCCAACCACTTGGAGAATCCAAAAGTTAAGGAGAATGTGAATAGAATGATATATGTGGTATTAAGAACTTAGATGGTGACCATATTTAGATTTAAACAAAAAAAACTTTACGTCTCATCACATCGGATCTATGGACACATATATGAACTACTAAATATAGATTATAAAATAACTAATTACATAGTTTACATATAATTTGCAAGACAAATTTTTTAAATCTAATTAATATATAATTTGACACTAAAGTGCTATAGTAACACATGTGATGATGGATTAGTTAGGCTTAAAAATTGTCTCACGATTTACAAACAGATTCTATAATTTGTTTTTTTGTTAGTGTCTGAATATCTCATATAACATCTGATGTGATATTCAAAAACTTTACAGCCCAAAACTAAACATACCCTAAGCCTCACATATAGCATGAAAGAGATGGGCTAGTAGCGCAAATGATGGCTTCGGATACAGTGGTTCTCTGTCTATCCTTTGCCTCTAGGTATATAGTCAAACTACACTCACACAAGAAGCATATTTACATTTCATATATTCCCTACCCTTTTTTAAAGGAATCTGCAGGGGGCTAAGAGCATCTCCAAGAGATTATCAAAATTGGAGATTAGCCAAATTATTTTGTAAAGCTAGATTTAGCTATTATTGAACTTAAAACATCAGCATACACTGTATGAGGATGGATTCCGATGACAGGTGCTTGCTTAATACGGAGTATACACTGCAGCCGCACAGGTTAGGAAAAATAAACCTTCGTAGAGCATGCATCTTAGTGTGCCAGGACTGATCTTATATGCGAGGCAGTGCAAAAAAAAAAAAAAAAAAAAATCAGCAACCACGATGGCTCTCTTTAAGCTTCCAGTTGCATCTCCAATAATTTGGAAAAATGACTTGCTATCCTTCTTTTATTGGAAAAAGAAGAAAAAACGTTCTCCAACAGATTGGTATATAACTTGCTAAATTTTTGCAAGTTGGAATCGGAGGCCATCTACTTGCTATATTTACCAAGTCAGCTTCACTTGCTATCCAGCGTTTCTATGTTATTTTTACCAAGTTGGAATATTTTTCTATGTTATTTTTACCAAACTATTGGAGATACATGGAAAATTTACTTGTAAAAATTTTTAGCAAGTTGCTAAATGACAACTTTTCCCAAGTCATTTTTTCCAAATAATTGGAGATGCTCTTTGCAAGCTGCTTGCTGCACATCTGCTATAAGTGTGCAGTCCCTCTCACTCTCTCAGGGAAGGACAAGCATCTCCCTAGGAAAGTCATGTGGCTGATCACCACTCACAAGAACAATTACAAGGGGTTCGAATGGAGCGCAAGAACATCGTGTGCTCATCATGATGAGAAGGTGTTTTTTTCTCGATCACGTAAAAGGTTTGCGCGTCTTTATATTAAGATAGGAAAGAAGTTTTTATACAGTAGGCGGCCATACAAGATGTTCAAGTGAAGCTGCGGTCTCTCCTAAGCTATGCCTATTAGGCTATTGCTCGCGCCATTAAACATCTAATGATGTAAGGTCTTGTTTAGTTTCCCCAAGTTCTCCCAAATTTTTCTATATTCTCTGTCACATTAATCTTTAGCTGCATGCATAGAGCATTAAATGTAGGTAAAAAATAATTAATTGTACTTTTAATATGTACTTGTCGAGACGAATTTTTTGAGTCTAGTTAATCCATGTTTAGACAAAGTTTGTCAAATAACAATGAAAGTGTTACACCGCATTTCCCAAATATTTTCCAAAACTAAATAACACCTAAGGTTCTTTGCACCAGCTAACCCATAGGTGTAAGGATTTGTGGCACCTATGTGCTAGCTCCCTGAAGCATCTGTCGTTGCATTCCTTCCACAGCTCTGAGTCTACGAGTAGGAACAAGAAATTAGCCCCCTTGCGCGCGTCACTGGACCAGCACTCTCTCCGAGACGTCCACCGTTCCAGGAATCCAGGATGGAGGCCGAAGATGGGGTGGATATGAGTGAAGACGTTCTACCAAACCTGCTGAGAGAAGGAATAGGTAACAATCAGGTGGTCAGTGGTCTCGGTCACGTATAGGAAGGCCTCGTTTAGTTTTCACCCCTAAAAACTTTTCACCAATCACATTAAATGTTTAGACACATGCATGAGTATTAAATGTAGATTAAAAAATAACTAATTATATACATTGTGTGTAATTTGTGAAACGTTTTTTTTAAGTCTAATAAGTTTATGTCTTAACAATGTTGTGCTATCGTAAACATATGTTGATGACGGATTAATCTGTCTTAATAAATTTGTGTCACGGTTTACAGACGGAATACGTAATTTGTTTTCTTCATTTATTTTCATTAGACTAAATTAGTGCTGGAATATCCAATGTGATACACAAAAACTTTTCACACCCCCAACTAAACTAAGCCCAAAGCAATGGTCATTGGCCCGCAGCCCGTGCCATTGGCGACGATCTGCTGTCTAGTGTCTTCCTCTAAGTGCGAGCCACATGAAGAACTAGACCCTGAGGGGCGCTCGGGTATCCCATGCTCGAAAGATACTAGATAGGGCGCTTTGCCGCGCCGCAATATAAACCATAAGTATATTGGTCAGTTGTTGCATGTTGATTTCATCTTCTCACGTCACTGCTCGCGGGTTTGCGGGTAACCTTCTCGAAAAGAAGGAAAAAAATTTTATGAACTCGTGTAGCACATTGTTTAGTTCCTCGTCTAAAAACTTTTCGCCTATTACATCGAATGTTTAGATATATGCATGAAATAAATATTAAATATAGACTAAAAATAACTAATTACATAAATTATGATAACTTTGCGAGACGATTTTTAAGTCTAATTAGTCCATGATTTGATAATATTGTGCTACAGTAAATATATGCTAATGATTGATTAATTAGTCTTAATAAATTCGTCTCATGGTTTCCAGACGAAATATGTAATTTTTTTATTAGTATATTTTTAATAGATTAAATTAGTGCCACAACATTCGATGTGACACCCAAAAAATTTTCATCCTCCAACTAAACACCTAGTATATGATATTTTAGGTAATATCATTAAACAACCTTGGAGTATTTCACCAATAGAAAAGGAAAATTAAAACTATCTCTCATCATCGGTTGTGAAAAAATAGGCAGTGTTAAATAAATTGCGTTGGTTACACGCTAGTTCAGTTACACACAACAATCATGCGACGATCACACAATGCCGAGAGGAGCTAAGAGGCTTCTCCTTGTGCCAATACTCCCATACGTAAATGTTTTACTATTCTTAGAATCTGTGTTAGTCAAAGTTTTTAAAATTTGACTAATTTTATAGAAGAGAGTAATAATATCTATGATATAAAATGGATGCATTATGAAAATATATTCTATGATATGAATTTTGTACTATTAAGCTTGGTAGTTTTTTTTCTAGAAATTCGATTAACGTTTAAAATTTTTGACTTAATCGCTCTAAGAATTAATTCTTTCATGGACAAAGAGAGTAGTATCTAAATAACATCATTACATAATATTGGAGTATGGGACTAAGTAGATAAATAAACCTATCTCATTGCTGGTTGTAAAAAATTGGCAGGACAAAGATTGTTGGTGTTTGTCACACATTAAGCTGAAATTAGCGAAACACAGCATGATACACATTAAGCTGAAAATTGGCAGGACTTAGCTAAATCCACATGTATTGAAGTGTATTTGAACTAAGTTACACTCCAATCTATATGGTTTGAGGTATATACATGCGCATCCAAACAAAGCCTTAATGAAATCTAAATACACGTGTAATTGTCCGTCTGGTTAACATAAGCTTTCTTTTACCTAGGGAAAAAAATGGCGATGGCGGAATTGACTGTCTTGAGGGTGACAGTTCAGACTTCAGAGCACGAGTCTGTCTTGGACGCCAGACAAGCGTCAAGGTCCCCTCCCTCCCCCCCCCCCCCCCCCCCCCCCCCCCCCCCCCCCCAAATGGTAAATTGAACTCAGGAAACCTATATAAAATGCTCAAATCCAAGGATCGATGGTCCTCCGCACCCAACGGCTGCAAAGTTCCTCTGGCTAAGCAAAGCACCTCCTAGAGTGCAGTTCTTCGTGCGCCTGCTTATTCATGGAAGGATTCAGTGCAAAACAAACTTACTTCGTAAAAGAGTGGTGGATGACCCAATCTGCGAGGTCTGCAATCAGATGCCAGAGTCTACAGATCATATCATTGCTGGATGTGAATTTGCTAGTGAGGTTTGGCTAAAGCTGGGGATAGTCCTTCAGAATGGCAGCACGGGAGTGGCCTCTGCAATCCACTAGACTGCAGGCTGCAGCACCACCCCATATTCCGGACGAGCACTTCCTAACCTTCGTCGCCCTTTGTTGTTGGCAGTCGTGGAACCAGCTTGGTTTTTTTGTTTTGTGTTTTTTTTTTTCTGTTTGAAAGATTTGGTTGCTCAGTTTTGTATTATAATAAGGAGATGATAGCAGCAGTTATTACAACGTGCGAGAAGCGCTGGTTCCCGTAGCCTAAACTACGAGGAGTTGATGAAAAAGCACGGGTATTATTTACTGGAGCAACAAAAATAGGGGCTTCAATTGACTGTTTTTATTTATATGATATAATTCAGCCACATATACGAACCCTATTTTTGTGTTAATTGATGGATGGAGTTAATCATCTTTGTGAAGCTTAAACAATGTTGCCTAAATAGATTTGATTTATCATGAGGAGCTAGCAATAGCCGGTTAAACAGTATGGCAAAGATAAGACGATTACTTTATTTTGTTATGATAGATCACTGTTTGATTCCATGCAACTTATTAATTAAATTACAAAGCTCTGGCTATGACTTTGGAGTCAGGAGTCAGCATCACCATGCAATTTGCATTGCACCACCGAGAGTCGTGGATGTCTGACAGGAGCCGATGCATCTCGCAGTGGAGGTAAGGATGAGGATGGTGCTCCAAATGGTTATCCGCGGTTCTCCCTAGTTCAACTCAACTAAATAAACTAGATTGCAAAAATAAGGAAAGAAATTGTCTAGTTAATTCTTTAAATTGAACATCCCCATCTATAAGTGGAGGTGACGGACGAGATCGGCGCTTATAAAAAAAACGAAAGAAAGAAACAGAGACATATCGCCACAAAACAAAATAGATCTCTAGCACCAAGAAACTGTGCGTCAATTGCATATAGTATCATCTGGTGGTCTCTGGTGTTGGATCGACCAAGCACAGCACGTGCACAGGGGAAAAAACATGCTGACAGCTGAACCAACGTCTACAAACGCACTGATCCGAAAGAACTAAGGTTCTCAAAACTTCACCCATACTAACGGTCCTACCAACGGATTAATACGTCATTCCTAGAAACTTTATCAGCACTTTACAGGCGTGCCCGTGGCTTTACAGATTGTTGTCACAGTCTCAGAAGAGTCAGCACTCACTTCCCGATCAATTTTTTAAGCTCTGCCAAACTTATACGTCCTTTGACATTGTATCCTCCATCATTTATGAGGTTGTTGACCTCCTCCTTGGAGAGCTTCTTTTCTTTCCGATTTGCAAACAGGTGGTTCAGCTGAAAGGCCAAAAATACCAGGGGACAAACTAAATGTTAACTGATGCCAAAATAGAATGATCATCAATACGATAAATGACATAACACGGGGTTCACCTCAGGCAAAGAAATGTATCCATCATTATCCTTGTCGATCAGCTCAAACTGAAGTCTTAGTTCTTCATCATCACATTCCTAAACATTTATCCATAGAAAAGCACAAATTTAGTTCAAAGCAGTACCCAAGGAAGTACAAAGCTCACAATGTTATTAACCAGCCAAGTAGTAGCACAACAATCTCTTCTGTACTAGTAGTATGCACACAGGCACAGCCCACAACAAAGCAAAAGTACTACCGATCCTGCAGTTAAATATGGGCCATCTTCTAAGCCAGGTTCTACAAAGCCAGCTGCTGAAACTGGGGCAGGCTCTGTTGTGCCTGCTTCTAACACCAAGGTTGCTGTAGTTCTGCATAGTAATAAATAATAAATAACTCGAGAGAGGGGAAAGGACGTGGCTGTTGGTGCTTCCGATGACATATGTGTTTGGAAGCTCATGATCCAATGGTGAAGACTCATGGTTTATATAGATTGCACGATGAAATGTTTATACCCTATGCAAATTCATTGGTATGAAGTATGCTCCACTGCATTTGTTGATTCTTTGGTGCCATAACTGGAACTTGGAAGTGAAAGTGAAAACTTGCGCCCCTAACCTTTTGTGTCCAAAAGAGAGTCCTTGCGCTATGGCACAGATGCAATTGATTACTTAAGTAGAAGAAAATATATTAGTCAATATTATTTACTTTCTCCGTCCCAAAATAAGTGCAAGTCTCACTTATTGAGGAGTCATTTTTTTCTAAATTTGACTAAATTTGTATATAAAATCATAGTGATACATATGACATGTAGTAAGCACTGTCCTTATATTGTGGATGCACTTTCATACTAAACTTATTTGGAGATATAAATATTGATATTATTTTCTATGTACAAGGAAGAATATCAAGACAAATCTGTGTAGGTCAACATTGCAAATGTTATATAATCTAGTATGACAAACAACTGATTCTACAGGTTACATTACAGATAGCTTTGATCTACAAAACTAACCACTATGCGACCATTAATCTACCATGCATGTAAATCGAAATTAAACTGTGCATAAGACAAACAAACAGGAATATTATACTCACATCATTATCACACAAAACATCACCGGTGCTTTTGTCCTTTCTTTTCTTTGAACCATCTTTATTAGTTGCATTTCCCTTAATCAAAAGAAGATGAGTAAGCAAGAAAATACACTCCCAAATAAGTATTATGAGCCAGCACAGAATATTAAACATGCGCAGACAGTAAAAAGGGGTAACAAAGTAAAGCCTCCGATCAAACATTCAAGACAAGAGGGTATCATAGCCATATCCACATAACCCCATAATAAGGCCATCTCTACTCTACAACACTGGTAGCACAAATCTAAACTGAATTAATTAAATAGGTCAAAGATACTGCAGCTAAAAAGCTCAATTTGTATGGAAACAAGAAGAAGGAGACACAAGCAGAAAGGGTGAGGAAGACCATAACTTGTACCTCTTCTTGACCTCGGATCAGCACACTTTCAGTGTAAGATGAAATCAACCACAAGTCTCTCAGCAGTTTCAACTCACTGAGATCAGATTTAATCTCTTGGTATTTCTCAATGCTTTCTTGGTTGTACTTAAGAAACTGCTGGTCTGAATACTTTGACTTCGTTTCAACCTGTTCTTTCAATTTTTCCAATTCTCTATCAGATTCCCTAACATGAGCCTCAAGATTGCCCAATCTGTCTAAAGAGCTTTTCATCAGATACACACCACCTCCTCCAGAGATTGCATAGAATACTGACTTTGTGAAGAATTGGACAATCATTAATCGCACACTGCAGCCACAATCACAATTATCACAAACTAACATTAGTGTTATGAATTATGATGTGGTTTATGGACATCAAGTTTCCTTAGTTTTGTTCAAAGTAAGGGCGCCAACAATGGAAGAGTATAAGACAGTGATGATTTTCATCTACTGACAGTGACGGTAGGGATATTGTTGTACCTTTGATCAACTCTGGTCCACCGTGTCTTGAAGAAACGTTTTGCCTCATCCAATCTGGTAGCCCTTGGCGCTGAGGACCTCGGAGTCCAAATACCAGACTTGGTTTTAGTGTAGGAAGAATATGAAGCCGACCATACCTGTATTATGGAAATATATCTTAAAGCAATTAAAAAGATGTCCAATTACATGCAGGCCAAAAGCTTATTTTATTGAATATATCTTAAACATCTCAGCTTATTTATAACATCATCATCCGAAGGGGAAGAAAATACAGCCAGTAGCTCGGGGCGGCTGCAAGGTGATCATAGCTGCAGCCACAACCTCCTTCCACCCCCCCCCCCCCCCCCCCCCCCCATGCCCCTTCCACTAACTTGTGCTTAATCGGGTGACATTAACAGGCTAACGGGTGACATTGCTTAATCCGGTGCCCAAGCTTGGACCCCGATTCGAAAGGAAGAGCTGACTCACTCTCGGTAAAATCCCACCCGAAAACATGTATTGTTTACTTGCATAATAAAACATGCATAACATGATGACAACTGGTGTAAGCATAGCTCGTACACTAGATAGATTAAATAGCACTACTACAGAAAACGACTTTAGCCCCGGTTGGGAACGGGCTTTAGCCCCGGTTTTCCCAACCGGGACTAGCAATCTTTAGTCACGGTTGCTCCCAACCGGGGCTAAAGGCTCCCACGAGAAAAAATAAATGTGCATCTGTGGATTCGAACTTGGCACCTCTCGCCTCAGGCATGCTTACCAACTGAGCTACACAATCAACGTGATATAGTTCTGGACGTTTTCCTTTTGAATCTACTCGGGAATGACCTTTAACCCCGGTTGGTAACACCAACCGAGGCTAAAAGGACCTTTAGTCCCGGTTGGTAACACCAACCGGGCTAAAGGGTCACCCTTTAGTCCGGGTTAGTATTACCAACCGGGACTAAAGGCTGGGGGATCTTTAGTCCGGGTTAGTAATACTAACCGGGACTTTTAGTCTCGGTTGGTTTTACTAATCGGGACTAAAAGTCTTTAGTCCCGGACACAATTTTATGTCGAGACTATAGCTCAGTTGATAGATCGGCCAAAGATCATTTCTGTTGTAGTGTAGCAAGAACAAAGACATAAGATCTAATATAAGCATAGCCATTAGATCACGAGCGACGTACCTTTCGTTTGCTGGAGAAGATGGTGGTGGAGTCGGTGCTGGCTAATCGTCGATAAGCGCTGGAGGAAGAGCTCGGAGCAGTTGACGACGAATACGTCTGGACGTAGAGCCGCCTGACTTGGACGGTAGACGACCCGTTGTTGAAGACGAGAGCAGTCGCGCGACGAGCGCTTCCCAAAAACCTTATTCGCCTTCTCCCGGTGCAGGATTGCAAAGACGAGGGTTCCGGAGACCTGCTCGCCCGGTCGCCGGTGCACGCAAGCGAATGGACTGGAGACGACTAGAAAGCAGCGCAAAAGCGATATGAGGCAAACCCTAGCTCGAGAGGTGTTGAGATGCGTTTTGGCGTGGCCGATAGGTTGCATATATAGTCATGTTCAACTGACCTCGTATCGCGATCACGATCTAAGTCGGTGGTTTAGAACTCTTAGGTTGTAACCGTTTAGGACTCTTCAACTTGAAGGCCAAGAAATCAAAAACTAAAATGGTAAAAGGAGACCGCGCTCCCGCAAGGCAGCGAGGAGCCGGATTTCAGCGGACCATTCGCGGCACCTGCGCCAGTCACCACGCCGAGGTGAGGCGAGTGAGCGCGAGTGTGTGGACTTCTCTTTCTCCTTCTCACACTAGACTTGATGAAGTGGAGAAAACTTTCATATTTAAGCAAGTCCTCCTCCCCTTCCACTAGCAAGGTGGGACTAAAGAGTTCCACTTCCCCTCTTTGCACACACATAAATGGACTTTGAGATTTATCTAGAAATTTCAGAATTTATTATTGGGCCAAGGACATATAAATTCTAACAGCACGCGCATGCAAGGCCAAGGCCCCGTCATTAACCTCCCCGCCGGGCCGTGTCCTTGCCCTCGTCCTCAGCCGCGTCGCCGCCATCCGCTCCATGACCGATCCGGACACTGACGAGGTCTTGGTTCGCCAAAATTTGCCTCGCTCCTATTCGGCCCGCCGATGCCGATGACGCCATTAGCGCCACGGCGGGCGGCGCGCAGTCCGATGCCACGGCGGGGGCTTCTCCGTGCAGCACTACTGCACCGAGACCATGTAGCTATTATTTATGCCCTACGGCTGGAGTGCTCCGTGCTCGCCAAGGACAAGGACATGCACGGTGTCGTCTGGAAGTTCCGCCACATCTACCGTAGCACGTCGCGGCCGGCGCCACCTTCTCAACACCAGAAGACGAAGCTCATGGCCATGGCTAGGGACTCGTTTCTGTTCATGTGGACGGAGAACGAGGACCTCTGCGTCAGCTTCAGCATCCGCCGCGCGCCAACAAGTTCCTGCACGACCACCAGCCAGCCGACCCCGCCGCCGCCGGGTTGTTCTCCATGTTCCTGAGAGGACGGCGGCAAGATGATGATGGCCGCGGCCACGGCCGAGGGGCAATAAGGTCAGGGCCGCGTCGCCATGCCGCACCCAATGGTGCGCCGGGATACGGCCCGTTCAAGTTGGCTGTCAGCGCCAAGCCTGCTGACCCTGCTACCAGTGGTGACACACAAGATGACTCCCAGCAGGAAGAGCCACATCAAGTCCAGGATGGCCCAACTCGGCCCAGTAGGCTGGCAAGGCCCAATGCAAGAATGAGAGGGCCCGAGTGGGTGAACTATATGTTCCTGTGAGTTAGCTGGAGAGGCAGACAAGAATTGTAATGAACCCTAGTTAGAATTTTAATTACGAAATTATTCCTCGCCTAGCTTGTTCTTCCCCTTCCCCAAGCCGCCGCTTGTTCGTCCTCCCCCACTCTGCTGCTAACATTGGCCTTTGAAACGGAACGGAGGACTTGTCCAGGATTAGCTGGTTCATGCATGGGCCCTGTCTCCGCCATATGCATGTCCGCCGTGTAGGTCGCTGGCCCCATCAGATTGCCCAATTCACCATCTACTGTGCGTGTTCGCCATATGCATGTCTCAAACACGAAGAAACTGTGCGTTCTACTGTACCCGGAGCTTCCGCTCGAGGGCCACCAGTTTCCGGCGCCCTCGATGATTTTTTTTTTTTTTTTTTTTTTTGCGAGTTTGAAACTCCATTCATAACATCAGGATTACAATCAGCAGAGATCAGGTGAGCGATACAGGATGGAGCTAGCTGCCACTCTTCCACGCCCGGCCTATTATCCTGTGATACCTGCTTAGCTAACGTGTGAGCTACTCGGTTACAAGATCTGCTAGAAAACATCCCGATGATGAAGGCACATCTATCCTTCTCAGAACAGACATCTTCTAGCAGGAGGTCGCTTGCCCACGAGAGGGGATGCAGACGAGGTAGCTTCAACCCTGTGATTGCTTTTGTTTCCCGCCAAAAACTCAACCATTATCTGCTTTATATATAGTCTCCCGATCAGCACCACACGTCTCACAAAAGCCTGTCAGTTCAATGTGCCTGCGATTCAGAACATCCTTAGCTGGAAGAAATTCATGTAAGACTCTCCACCAGAACACCTTAACTTTGGGTGGGACATTTAGTTTCCAAATTTTTCTCCATCATTAATTTGTCACCTGAGCTTCCTGGCAGTGCTGCCTCAGCTTGTTGGCTCGATCACCTCTGCGAGCTTTCTGTAAGCCGTTTTCACGGAAAAATCACCATGCATGTTTTTCTAAATCCCAAGCCCACCAGTCATCATCCTGAGGCCGCGTAGGAATTCGTAGCGTAGGATTGCTGCAGCATCAATTGGAAGAAATACTTCCCGGCCGGATGAGTTCTTCATTTTCATTCCACAGGCCCCCGCCCGTCATTAGTACGTTCAGAAACCATGACAACTTGTTGTCCATCTGCAGGTGTGTGTTATCGGTCTTGCGTCAAAGTGGAGTGGAGTGGAGTGGAGTGGAATCCATCTATCCTGCCATATATTTGTTGACTCGCCATTGCCCACTCTCCTTAATTATCAGGCCCTTTGCCAACACTTCTTTTCCAGCTAGAATGGCTCGCCAGGTATGACTAGCCTTTTCGTTTCCGTGTATTTCTCATGAACTCGGTATCGTGGAAGTATCGTCCCTTCAAGATTCAAGCACATAGACTTTCAGGACGAGTGACTAACCTCCATGCCTGCTTCCCCAATAGGGCTTTGTTAAATAGATGCAAATCCCGAAAGCCCATGCATGCCACCCACGGACTTGTGCTGTGTTAACCTTTCCCATCGCAACCAGTGAATATGGCGATTATATATCCGCCGAGCTGCCCCACCAATAGTTTGCAATGGATGATGATCTCATCTTGTTGCAGGTCGTCTTGGACAGTAGGAAGCAGCTCATCGAATAGGTAGGTACTTCTTGAGCCACCGACTTTAGGAGTACTTCCCTTCCTGCACAACTCGCTGCTCGTCCACTCCAAGAACCAATGATGCCCTTGATCTTAGTGGCCATGAAATCAAAGGGTTCTGAGGTTGAACGGCCAATCGTCTCGTTGGCAAGCCCAAGTATCTGTCCGACAAAGCTTCTGTCTCAATATGCAACTCATGTCTGACCACTTTTGCCTCACCACATCATCACAATTATTACTGAAGAAAACAGCGGACTTGTCTCGATTTACCAATTGACCCGAGCCCTTGCTGTATATGTCGAGGACCTGCTAAAGCCTGGCTGCCCCTCTCTGCGACGCTTCAGAAAAGACTAAGCAATCATCCGCAAAGAGAAGATGCGAGGTCCAAGGCGCGTGAACACCCACACGAACACCCCTGGAGAGATGCATTGGGCCGACAGTTTTCAGCAGACACGAGAGGCCTTCAGCACACAAGAGGAACAAATATATGGAGAGATATATAGGGTCTCCTTGACGAATTCCTCTAGATGGTCTGAATGATTCTTGATCCCATCAGCAAAGCCAATGGTCGCAGCGGGGGCCGATCCGAAGCGCAGGTGTAGCAGATTGGTGAAGCGAAGCCATATGCCGGGGTGCCTTCATCCTGCTGGACTTGGTGGAACCACAACCGGGCGCCATCTTCCAAATGCTGGGAAGCCAGCCATACCTTTTCTTCCTCCATGATATGTTGCCGGTGGAAGTAGGACTCACATTGGTTGATGAAGGCGATAGGATCAGATTTTCCGTCAAATTTTGAAAAATCCATCTTCTGGAATTGTGGCAGAGGTTGTGGTGGTGGCAGTTAATGGTGGTGTAGAGGCGGCAGCGGTTGAAGGAATGGACGCAGTGAAAGTGGCTGATGAGGAGCGGAGGTTGAACAAGGCGCAGCAGAGGTGGAAGAGAATCGCTGGACAGATGATACCAGATGTAGTGAACCTTAGTTCATAAAGGTGATAAGGGGATAATGGCGCCAGGGTTTCTGCCTGGCTGCCGATGAAGGGGGATGAGACTCAGAGATAGCAAGGAGATGAGACTAGAGATAACTTCATTCTTGTTCATTGCTTGATTCATTCCATTGATGTTGGTTACAATATATAGGAGCTGATTTCCTTGCTAGGTGCACAGACTCTGGCCCTTTCATACTTGAGGCTCATTCAGCTGCTCTTTAATTGCTATTAATAGCCTTAATGACATTGACCCTTTCAGCCACCAGTCCTTTCATACTTGAGGCCCCTTCAGCTGCTCCTTGATTGCTATTAATAGCCTTAATGACATTGGCCTTTTCAGCCACCAGCCTCCTCGAGCTGTGCCAGGCCATGCGCTGCCTTGGGAGCACCCCTTTCTGCATGCAGTCATGCACATGACACAATGTAATTTCTATTGTTGCAATGTGGCATATTCTCTTATCTTAGGCTCTATACATTATACGAGAAAACCTTATTCCGTTTCGGTTCATAGTCATTCTTGTCCATGTACATGTTAGGATGACATACTATTTTTGTAGTCAGTTGATGCCTCAAAACGTAAAAAATAATCTAGCTGCTGTGAGAAGCACCTCTTGTTGGCCAGGTTTTTTTTTCCCAACGAGCTGTGTTCCAGCGATCATGGTTTTTATCCTTTGTATATGATGTAGATGGTTCGATCGTCACAAACTGCCCATTACATAGTGCTTTCTCCTCTTCTTACTTTTGTTCTGCAAGATGTTTATCGTATTTCTGAAATGATTTCTGTATTGTGTGAATATGCTTTGTTAAATTTTTCAATTGCTGCTCTTGTGTTCTTATATTTAGAGATTGGTGATGGCATGATCAGGTTATCTAAAATCCCAGCTCTACTCTATTCTCGAATGTGGCTTTATGCTATTTTTAAAGTTTCTATTAGCTTTTACATAGTCAAAAAAGTCATGAAGGAAATGGTTACCAGGTGCCTTCCATGGGGACTTTGCAGTAGCAGCTCCTTCACAAATAGGGATCCCAATATTTTTTCCTTGCATTTTTGCATAAAAACAGCAAACAGGGGCATCTTTCAGATCAATGCCTCTTGGGCAGATCACAGGCATTGTACCTGGAGGGCCCTTTTAATGTACAACCAAATTAGCTTCATACACACTGCAATAATCATACCGTCTTTTTGATCGAATAAAAGGCCCAGCAGTCCTAGAATGCGCGTTTTGGCTTCAGGAATGAAGAAGGTCTAAACAAATTTAAGAGGTTAGTGACCCACATCAATTAGAGTACAACACGGTAGCATGAATAATATATGATCATGAGTAGAAAACTTCTAGAGAAGATAGTTCTATCATACTGTTCGATTGGATGGGTTTAAAGCATACACTGTGCCATGTCATTCAGGAGATCTATCACATTCCGAATCTTATTAAAATCATGAGACAGGAACCATGAGTTTGAGAATTAAGGAAAAGGGCATAAGCTCAAAGTCTCAACATTTGAGGACATTCTGTCACTTAGACTTCACAAAACATATCTGGGTGAAACATAGGTTTGAGAATTATGAGAGAAAATTACTTTGAAGCTCCTCGGTCTTCAGATGTCGATGAAAATAATACTTCGTGGCTGCAGCCTCCATGGTGTTCCTTCTAAAGATTCCGTTTGAACACATAAAATTTCTCTGGTGATTTGCAGATTGACAGTGGCAGGTTTGACTGAGTTTTTAGACCAAAGGCTTTTGGCCTTGCTTATATTGAAAGCAAAGTTCACCGTGGCTTACAAGGTATAAGAAACTCTCATCTACCAGCTTGATTAATCATTGTGTGTAAAATCTCGGTCATCTTGATAAGGAAAGTGCTGCTACTTTTGACTGCAGAGACCGCTTAAAAAAGGTTGGAACCGTAGCTGTGAAGAAGCTACTGAATACATCATTATGTGAAGAAGCTACTGGTCCAGCCGCCGGCGATCTTCGTCGAGCTTGACCTTTATCTCGCTGATTTGCGCAATCTGCGCAATCTGTTCGTCACGAGGGTTAGGCAGATCGACAGGATCCTCTGGCTCGCCTCCTCGTCTTGGGGATGTACCCCTGGCGCCAGCTGCAGCCGCTGCGGCGGTCGCGTCTCGATCCTCCGTCTCGTCGTCCGAGTCAATAACTCCATCCTCGATGTTGAAGCATTCCCTCGTGGGGTTGTAGTGGTCCGAGTCGGAGTCGGGGTTGCCAGAGTAGAAGATGGGGAACTGTCCCCGCCGTTCCTGCTCCAACCATTGTCGCAGCGTGCCAATGGTGTGCCGCTCTGGCCCTGGCGCTCGCATGAATCCTAAATCCACGGAGGCCGGGAAGACGGTAGCTAGGCATGTAGTGGCACGTAAGAGAGCCCCAGGGTGGTCCTCGTGCGTACTCATACCAGAGCGTATCTCAGCGGAGTAGCTCGCGGCAGCGTTGTTCAGACCGAACGGGAGTCGTCGACGGACGCTGAACAGCCTGTGCGGCAGCAGGTTTGGTGGCATCGGAGTCACGCATGTCGAGGGAGATTGGTCGGGCTCCCTCGTCGTGCGCATGGCGAAGGTGAAGTCGGGGTTCCCGTCGAGGTACGTCAGCTCACCCTTCGTTCGTGAGCGAGGATCAGACGAGTCCCCAACAAGGGGGTCCACGTCACCTGCCAGGAATGGTAGGAATGCCGCGGGCGTGAGCCCGGTCGCGGGCTGGTGACGACGGTGGCGTCGGTCTACCTCCTCCTCGATGAATAAGCGTGGAGGTGAGCTCGGCGTGCGGCCCCTCCTGTGCATGGGGGCTCGTCGCGCTCTCCGCTTGGATCACCGATCGAGAGCAAAGCCATGTCGTAGTCGTGGCCAAGAGACACGAACTCCAAGCTCCCGAACCGGATCACCGTAGCGCGCGGGAGCGGTGAAGCAGAGTCGGCCATCCGAAAAAATGGCGGGAAATCATCAGTGACACGCAGTATCCCTACCTGACGCGCCAAATATCGGTGTTTCGACCCCGGGGGCCAACACCAACAAGTAAATTTGTGATTGCGTGCTTCCTAATCCGGATGGTGATGCACGAAGAACACAAGCGTTTATCATGGTTCGGGCAAGAGAAGGCCCTACGTCCAGCGGGGGAGGGAAGTTTGTATTATCTTACACCGAAGTGCTTGTACAGGGGGCAAATACAAGCGTGCAAGAGGGGGTGTGAAGGAAGGAGCTAGAACTTACAGAACCGGGCTCTGGAGTCCTAGGCTATGATGCGCTCTGGAGTCCTAGGCTATGATGGGTTGCTATGAACTTGAGAACTTGAGGGTCTATGTCTACCTGCCGGAACCTTCTCTTCCCTATGCTCTGGCGTCCATTTTTATAGGCGAAGAGGAGGCACAAGGATACATGAGGTCTAGGGCTGGCGTAGGCAATGACGTCAGAGAGGCGATGTCGACCATGTCGGTGTTGTTGTAGCGGCGTACGTCGACGGGGTGCGTCCTGTAGCGACGTTCTCTGTGATGTCGTGGCTGTCCTTGCTATGTGCGATGATGCGGTTGATGCTAATGAAGGACGATACCCATGCGCGGGCATGCGAGTTGCTGCAAACGTCGCGTCGGGGGTTGTTGAAGTGCTGACCGATCTTGACGGAATCCTAGTCAAGGGGGTGGTCGGGGAGGTCGAGGCCTGTACTGATAAGATCGAGCCCCGGAAAACACGGGAAATGCGTTGACAATTGCACGATTCGCTCGTTTCTGGGGTATGAGCGGTAAAAGTTGGATTTAACCTGGGTACGACTCACTGTGGTATCCGCTATAGCCATACGATTTAGACGGGAGTAGGTAAAGCGCATTCAATGCTCTTGGAGCCATAGAGGGAGTAGGTGCTCGATGGGTGCTCTGCGCTCGAGCATGCCTCGTTCACTCGGGAGATTTCTGTAATCGAGGAGTACCCCGAATGGATTGGCTCTATCTCGAGAAGGGACTCCTCGAGGTTGACGCAGGCTGAGCCGTCGAGACCCGTTCGTGGACCGGCCCAGTATGGATTGGCACTTGGGCTGGTTTGGAAATTAGGGCTAAGAAATGACAGTGGATTTGTCGAAGTTTGTGTTTTTAATCGAGGTATAAGGGTACCCCTTATCTAAGTACCCGACAACAAGACTTTATATTTCACTAACCATGCAATCTTAAATCTCTTTCCGACCAGGGTTTAGCCCACCTCAACCTCTATCTCTGCAGCGGGAACTCAATGCTAATACTTATTTGACATTAAAAATTAATATTATTTTGAATTTCAATCTAATCTACTAGAGAGTCAGGATCATCATCATCCAACCCCTACCCTGCCCTTACCTAAAGGAACCACTAAGAGCATCTCCAATAGTTCCCTATTTTTGACTTGGCAAATCTTGTTATTTGCCAACTTGGTAAAACATATGACAAGTGATATTTTGTGTTGTCTCCAATAGTTCCCCATTTGGGCTTGGCAAATTAGAAAACTAGGCCCACAGATCAACTGTTTTTGCTCTCTCCGTGCATCGTCGCCCGTCGCTTGGCCTGTCTCGCGCGCGACGTTTCGCCTGGCGCGCCGCGATCCAGCCCTGCCGCCGCCGCCATTCCTCCTCCCCCTCCTTCCTCCGCCGGTCATCTGGAGGTGCAAGGCAAGGCGTATGAAAACCGTACTGTACGCAGCAGCAGCTTCTGCAGATTTGCCGGCCATGATGACTTTGGGTGCATGATTTGCAGGGGGTGCATGATTTCCATCATTTTGTCTTCACGCAACAGTGAAACCTGCCTGCCGATGGAATTTGCCAAGTGAAACCAAGTGCGAGAATTTGCCAACTGCGGATGGAAATATGCCAAGTTGGAAAAATATACCAAGTTGGATAGGGAACTGTTGGAGAGAGATTTTTGACGTTTTAGCAAAACATCAAGGATGCCAAGTGAGTTTAGGGAACTATTGGAGATGCTCTAACCAAAATTGATCAGGATTTTGCTACAGGAGAAGAGCAGGAGCAAACTAATCAAATCCACACATGTGACAAGTTTCATTCATCATGTCTAGATCATTGGAAAATATTTTCATTAGTCATGAAGGTAACAGCTGCTATCACAGACCAAACTTGTCACCGCTTAACAAAGGAGAAGATACACTTTTGTCTCTGATAATCAATTATCATAAACAAAAAAAAAAACACACATATGTTGCTCATCTTTGACCTCCATTGACTTCTGTATCTTTTCTTGTCATCCTTATCCTTTCTTTCCAAGGATTGTTTTTTACTCTTGTTGTCTCCAATGATCATCTTAGTCCACCTAAGCTTGGCATCACACATGATTCTTGCTTTGTCCTAGATGGTGCCAGGACAATAAAAGTTAGCAATTGCACTGCTGAAAAGTGAAACACAACATATGTACCTAAAATGAAACCAATTGTGTTTCTAACCAAGTAAAGTTGAGAACCATAACCACAATTGATCAATTTATAACATCTTACATGACAAGACTAAATATGATATAGACGCCATGCACTTTATAAAATGGCAGCGTGTACAATATAGGTCATCTAATATCCATTTTTGTTCAGCAGAAGTTTCCCTCGGATTATTGCTGCATCCATTTCAAAATGCAAGTGCCCCCAAATTTCAAAGGCTGGTTTACTTTATTTTATATTTATTCCTTACAGAATGATGGTTCTAGGGAAGTCCTTTCAGATAGGAAACTTTTGTATCAAAAAATGTGCACTGTTTAATTAATCACTAATCAAAACAAAGATAAAGTTTGGAACTCAATACATATGGGCATCAGAGAAAAATGGACAGTGTATATAAAACTAATACCCGATGTTTGTATCAGGCCTTGAGAACACCCGCCCACTAATCTCTAGGTTCAACCTGACCTTGCTTAAGATCAAGCAAGGCCGCACGTAGCCTTTCAGTTTCTTGCTGCATCTCTAATATCCTGGCTGACCTTTTTATCAAGATGGCGTCCAAGTCGGCCTGTACACGGTCCAGTCCCGGATTGAGCCAAAAATACATAAAAGCGAAGCCACTGAACACCAGGAGGACAGCTGCGTTGGGTACAGCTTCCTTGAATGCAGCTTTTGCCCTGAAAGTGACAAATGAAAGTGACAATCCGTTCTGGAAAGAACACTTATCAGTTATTCTTTATAGATATATAAAGAAATTGGAAGGGGAAATCATACCAGTCCCACTCACTGCCACTGGGAACTTCCTTGTTATGAGTTTGAGGACCCTAAAGAAACATAATAGAACCAACAGCATCATCAATACCGGTAATATGAAGGTTATCAAGGTTGTGATATGTATTTAGGTTCACATGGTCGCATAGAGCTGGCATGACATACAGCCATGCATATTAATTTCACGTAGAGTCATAAGAATAATGATAATCACAGATAAAGTATCAAGTGTGATCCTGTAGGGGTCACACCTAGGATCATGAATGTGATAACAAATATGTCAACAATGAAAACTCAATATTAATTTATACACAGTCAGATGGGTGAGAGTGAGACAATGGGAATAAGGTTCATGATAGAGGAAACAGCCCTGATCAGCAGCTAAGCCCTAAATGACCATGCTTTATATAACCTTTTAACAATCTAATCTGGTATCCTTGTATAAACAACATTAGATGGGAAGATGGTTGCATGCCAAATGAAAATATAATTAATGCTTAAAAAGATATAATAAACAACATCAGTTAATAATGTGTAAATAAAATTAAGGCCAAATTTGGATCCCGTGGCACAATAAATATTAGCTCTTGAAGCTGCAATGGGGTTTTCTAAAGTGCTATCTAAAGTTTAGACAACCTCACAAAAAAATAGTTCATGAGACCATACAAATGTGCTAAAGAGCCTAAGTTTAGTAGGCCGCAACTAAACTTTAGACCATGGTACAAAAAAAAGGGCCAAGTAGAAGTTAGTACTACGGAAAAAGTTGTGCTTGAGACTTACGTACATCTTTATTTCAGATGATTGTATAGAAAAAAAAAAGAAATGTTTTTTTTTGCATTACTTTTGTATCTAATCTAATAAAAAAAATGTATGTATGATCTTGTACTATCCTATATGTCGACCAAATTAAAAGGCTACCAAATCAAAGAGGAGCGGCATACCCTGAGGTTGGTTGGCGGCGTGGAACCAGTAGATGTAGAGAACCAAAGGCGATTGGAGCTCATTGGAAGCAGACCATGGTGTTGGAGGCGCTCCTCCAGTGGAGATGGAAGGCGGCGAGGCGGTGCGCGCGTCTTGGCGGCGACAGATCGAAGGAAGGCTGTTACTGCCATAGCCATGCTCAGACCAAGGGCTGCATGTGATTTGGGTTTTCCTGATATTCTCTTCTCTACTATTCGGCTGCTATATATAATATTCTAACTATCAACGGTAGATTCCGATTCGATTCGGCTCCGGCACGGCCTCTGTGTGCCCCCAGGCACAGGAGCACAGTATATGGTTAGGATCGGAATCGAGCGGAGAACCCAAAGGATCCGGCGGTCTGACGAGACTTAGGAGGGCCTGTTCCTAGTGCTAGTCAATCTCTAGCAGCAGGAGGAATCCATCAGTCGTGCGGTAGCAGAGGGAGTGGCAGCACAGGTTACCACCGGTGGGGCGGGCAGTGGATTGGGAGACGAGAAGCTTGGAGGCAGGCAGGGAGGCCGCGGGCGAGGAGAGGAAGGGAGATGGGGACGGACAGAAGACGGACGGCTGGATGCCCGAAGTACTGGCTTTGATTTTAACCGAAAGTTTCTTCGGTTTCCAGAAAGATCGGTTGCTCACTGCTGATGGTGCGCGCGGCGAGGAAGCCGGCCGGCCCACTGCTGGTGCGTGCGCCGGCGACAAGCTCGCTGTGACTGGTGGACAGAGGAGTTGCGTCGCTGTGACCCGTGGAAAGTGAAGGAGCGGCGGCGTTGTGGAGAGGGAAGAAACGTGGTGAGGGTAGGGTTTTGTTTGGTGGGTGAGATGTGAGCCGTTGATCGTGATCTGACGGTGGATGATGGTTGCTGGGTTTAGCAGGCCAGTTGGGCCATAAACTAAAATGGGCACGGAGTAGATTGGGCTGCAATATTTGACATTTGGAGTATCTCATCGTAATCCAAACAGCTCTAGGCACAGTGGAGGGATCAAGTGACCTCTAACCCTGTGGTCTTGATTAGAATTTCCATAGTTTACGTGGGAGACTGGTTTTCATAGCATACGTTCCCTAAAAACTAAGCCAAAGACTTTACCCACCTCTAACCATCAGATTACATTTATATGGTCTTGATTAGAATTTCTATAGTTTGCACAGGAAATTGGTTTTCATAACATACTTTCCCTAAGAACTAAGCCAAAGACTTTACCGCTAAGGGCTCGTTCGTTTGACCCGTTTCCTGTCCAGGATTTATTCCACCTCATCAAAGTCTATATAAATTAGCTTAATGGTCCGGTTGGAATCGTTCCCGGTCTTCATTTCCGCAACAACCGAACACGGCCTAAACCAGTTTCACTACTTTAAAGAGAGCACTTAGGACTTAAGAAAAACACTAAGACAAGCACAGATTACTTAACTAGGTTTTTTTAGAAATAAACTCCAAACATTGCTGCGTCAATCTGACTCCAGAGTTTGGAAAATTGGTTATCTTTTGCTTAATCAGATTTCAAATTTCATTTTTGAGCATTTGGTTAAACTATCAAACTAAATTATTTTCACAAACTACAAGTTGCACCTGTTCCACCAAAGTTTATACTACAACCTTTATTAGGATGGATGCCATCACTTGTGGCATCCTAATAAAGGGATCTTTGAGGCTATTTGAGTCACTCAAAACTGACTCAAATATCTACTTTAAATAAGTCACTTTAAGTCAGGATTATTTGACACTTGAGTCACATAAATTGACTCATACTTGAGTCACCTAAACTAAACAAACTCTTGGTGAGATTTTTTTAATATCTGCTTTTGGTGTGTCCAGCTGGTTGTTGCTTTGGTTTGGCTTTAGGATAAAACCGACAGTTACAGATATGAAAAACTGACGCTTCGGTTCAGTCTGATTCGGTTTTCAGGTTAGTTGTGTCCACAAATTTTGTATTTTTTAACCTTTTCAAAGAATATCTACATTTAGACCTCTTGAAGGTTTTCTTTCTTTTTATGGACCCCAAGATAGCAATATTGGCACCAAAGTTACACGTCTGTGGTGGTTGACGCGGAGGTCCAAGGTGGCATTGACGTGGGGTGGACGTGGCACCGTTTCGGCACGGAGCTCTAGATAACAGGCCCCACACGGCTATTTCTCTCGTAAATTTACTGTGAGATAAAATTTTTGTTGTGATTAGGATGTGTGTAAGTGTATGATTTTAGCATAAGATTAAAATGGAGAAATATCTAAGTCTAGATTTTTTATGTGACTCAAGTATGTCAGAATTTTCCTATTTATATAATTTTTTATCTACGAATTTGAAATCCAAATTAGCAAAGGAGGAAGACAAAGACACTAGCACTACCATGTGGGGCCGCTAGCTAGAGCTTGGCGTCGAACCAGTGCCATGTCCGCGCCCTAATTTTTTACTTTTTAACCCTTTTTTGAAAAACATTCGCAAATAGTCCTTTTAAGGTTTGATTTCTGTTTATGGACCTTGACCTCGGCGCAATGATTTTTGGCGCAGAGAAAACATGTCTCGACGTCATGACCTTTGGCGCCGAGGTCTTGGGAAAGCGTCGAACGTGACAGTGACCTGACGTTGACATGGATGAGGGCTCGGCATCATGGATCTTGGCGCCGAGCTTGGCGCCATAGATCTCGGCGCCGAGCTCATTGCCCTAGATCCCGACACTGAGCTGTTAACCTTTAGATCTCGGGTGTTTCCGCAGTTCCCTACTATTTGCCACAAGAGTTGTGTGGTTCAGCCGGTTAGTGCTCGCACTCGTTATCCCGGAGACCTGGGTTCAAACTAGGCAGGCAGCTTTATTTTTGCAATTTAACAATCTTTTTGTCCATTTTTTAATGTTTATTGAAACCCAGGTCTACTTTATAATAACAATAACGTTAATTTTTTTGCAGACCTGAAAATCTGTTTTTTCTGTAAATTTTAAATATTGATTTTTATGACGGCCATGTCACATTTAATAATATAGGTTAATGTTCTATTAAAACTGTAAGAATTAAATATAACCTTTATATATATTAATATTTATGGTACATAATTAGTATCATTAGGGACAGTGAGAGTATGTCATAACTTTTATTTTTATTTTACTTATATGTTCTACAGTGAAATATCGAGCTCCGTAAATTATAAATAACAATTAAGGAGTGAAATATCGACCTCCGTAAATAATTAACAAAGATAATTCACTGCGGCTACATATAAGTAAAAATAAAAGTTAATTCAAAAAATAAGGTTTGAATATATGTGTCTTATGTTAAAGCAAAGCATTTTGACCAACTATAATAGATGCAAGTTTTTAAAATGCAAAAAATTGGTTGGGCTCGGAGCTTGAACCTAGGTCTACAATAACAAGTGCATGCGCTAACTAGCTACACCACACGACTTTTGTAGTTAATAATAGGGAACTATGGTACTTGTTCTTATTAAACATCCGAGATGGTACTTGTTCTTATTAAACATCCGAGATTTAAAGGTCAATGGCTCAGCGTCGGGATCTAGGACAATGAGCTCGGCGCCAAGATCCATGGCACCGAGCCCTCGTCCATGTCAGCACCAGGTCACCGCCACGTTCGACGCTTTCCCAAGACCTCGGCGCCAACGGTCATGGCGTCGAGACGTGTTTTCTCGGTGCCAAAAGTCATGGCGCCGAGGTCAGGGTCCATAAACGGAAATCAAACCTGCAAAGGTTGGGCTCGGAGCTTGAACCTAGGCCTACAATAACAAGTGCATGCGCTAACTAGCTACACCACACGACTTTTGTAGTTAATAATAGGGAACTATTGTACTTGTTCTTATTAAACATCCGAGATTTAAAGGTCAACGGCTCAGCGTCGGGATCTAGGACAATGAGCTCGGCGCCAAGATCCATGACGCCGAGCCCTCGTCCATGTCAGCACCAGGTCACCGCCACGTTCGACGCTTTCTCAAGACCTCGGCGCCAACGGTCATGGCGCCGAGACGTGTTTTCTCGGCGCCAAAAGTCATGGCGCCGAGGTCAGGGTCCATAAACGGAAATCAAACCTGCAAAGGACTATTTATAAATATTTTTCAAAAAAAAGGCTAAAAAGAAAAAAAAATAGGTGTCCGCGCCATGCTAGTAGCCTAGTAGCCACAGCCCACATCAACGCCACACAAAATATGACTCGGGATTCTCGGTGTCAATAGTTTATGACGCCGAGCTTAGAGTCTATAAAATAAAAATAAACATTCGTAGGTCTATATTTGAATATTTTTTAAAAAAAAGCTAAAAAAAACTCAGGTGTGTCCATCCTGACGCTGACGTAACTGTTTACATTAAAAATATTAATATTTATGGTACATAATTAGTATCATAGGAAAAGATCTTTTAATCCAATTTTAACAAATTTATTTAAGAATATAAATATTACACATATTTTATACAAATCTAATTAAACTTGCGGCATAAAAATTCAAACAACAATTATTTTAGGATGGAGAGAGTATCGTAGAGTTTGTATATACTCCGTACGTAATTTACACTTGCCCATCAATACAAATTGGCTGGCAAAACTAGGAATCCGTCATTAAACCCATGAAGCAGTTATCTCCTTTGTGGTTTGTCCTTTGTTGATTGTAATGCTCCCCTCTAAAGCTTTTAGCAAACAACCACTGACAACAACTGGGTGTTTGGTCTAGTGGTATGATTCTCGCTTCGGGTGCGAGAGGTCGCGAGTTCGATTCTCGCAACACCCCTATTTATTAGCGTGTTTAGGTCCTCTTTTTTTTTTAAAAGAAATTCAACATTCTGTGCTTACATTTAGGTCCTGAAATCCCTGTTCTTAGCGTTCAGGTCCTTCTTTTGGTCTGTGCTTACATTCAGGTACTCCTTTTTTTTGCGTGTCCTCTGCATATATATGCAATAGGCACCATCTTTTTTGTTTTGCGAGAAAATAGGCACCTTCTTGGGTTTACGTTCAGGTCCTCTCCAGTCTCTGCATATATACCATAGGCATCTTTTTTGTTTTTCATGCATTTATATGGCTTGTATTACCTGTTATTTAATTAAGTTGGCAGTAGTTTAGAAACAAGCGCATGTGCATAAAACGACATCTGTAGATGTGGTCAGCTTGTCCATGATGTAGAAGCCCTAGTACCTCTGCAGTTGCCAAAATTTAAAGGGAGCACGACATGCCAACGCAAATTCGTGATGCCATGAAACAATACACGAACGTTACCGAAATCGCCACCAGAATAGCGTCAAACCGGTACATGCATTTCAACTTTTCAAGTACTAAGAAGACGACGATTTAGCGACAACAGTGCCATGCATTAACTGTCATGATGTTATGCTCAAGAGTTCCATAACGGTGAACCCAAATCTCGGCGACAATTCCCAGCCAACTCTGCCCAGCGGAGGAAAACATCAGTGCTTAAACCGAATCTAGTTCACGGTTGCATTCGCAACTTACACACTCTCGATCCTTCAGAAAAATATCGCACAGGATCATATAAACGGGAAGCGAGCCCCCCTCTTTACCGAAAGTAAACGGACACAAGCGGGATGTCAACGTCATTGTCGTCGTCATCCTCACAGGCCACCACAACATCCAGATGGCGGCGGTACGAAGGCACCTCCATCTTGGCCACCTCCCTGGCCACATCAGCCACCTTCTTGTCCAGCCGATCTTTGTGCCTCGGGAACATGGAGTTGTACAGCAGCGAGGTCCCACAGGATATGCTGTACGCGTTCAAGCCCTTCTCCTTGAGCCACTCCAGGAGCTCCCTCAGTGTGATGTTGCCAGTTACGGTCCAGCGGTCCCAGACGGTCCAGGACATGTCTTGGTGCTTGATGGTCTTGGGTGGCACAGGTTCCGCCATGGAGAAGAGCGGGATTGCAAGGTTTGCAAATGTGTTCCGGTAGTCCTCAACCTTATGCCCACCAGCGAGGACTTTGTAAAGCTCCAGGCAGACAAGGCCGGTGGCCATTGCAGTTGAGGTGGCGATGGCTGGGATGATTCTTCCCGCTATGAACTTTGCCTTCAACTTGTCAACTTCAGGGATGCTGTAATTCCTAGCCCGCATGTTCGCAAAGCCAGCGATCAAGTCCATGTGGAAATTGGTATCATCATCCTGCATACATACAATAAAATAACTCAACATTGAACATCTGGATGCATAGTGGTGTTCATTCTAGAGATGGATATACCCAAGAAACAGCTAAAAGATATTAGGCATCTAACAGGAGCTACAGATGTGTGTAGGAGAACTAAAATTAAGTTTTTAGAAGAAGTGATTAACTGGACCTACTGACCTTCTCAAATTGTATAGGGTTCATATGGAATCCTGCTGGCAATGTTTTAGAAATTGCTTCCAACTTTGCAATAAGCTCTTCAATGACAGCATCATCATCAACAGATGCAGAGGATAGGCTAGTAGCCTTCTCATCTGTCTCTATCTTAACACCCTGTTTTGGTTGGAAATCCGGAACAATGACCTTGTCCACAGCTTCTGCCAGTTTCTTTGGGTTTTTCGCCCAATCAGGTATGGGTATTCCAAATGTCTCTGCCCTTAATATAGACCCAGCCAACAAGAAGTTAAGGTGACTTGAGTCGGAGGATGAGAACTCCAGAGGTCTTGGGAACCGCTTAGGAGCAGACCAGAAAGGAGCACCAGAGCTAGTCATTGCGTCTTCAGGGAAAGTGAATGTCAGCTGCTTTACACGGTTGGAAAAATAATCCTCAAACCTAATATAAACCATCAACAAAAAACAGAGGAGCAAGAATCATTAGACTTACTATACTAGTTCACCAGGAGTGCAGTGAAACAAATGTGAAACTAAGCTAGTGCATGCAGCTCCAAGATCAACTATGCAAATTAAGCAACAATAATGCTGCAAGGGGTAGAGAAGGGGTGCAGAACTTACTTAAGGCGGGCCCAGGTAATACAATCTTGGAATGTCTCACACTTGTCTGTCTCAAGGCATTCAATAACTCGCTCAAGTTGATCTCTAGCCTGCGCATCACCAGCAGTTCTTGCTGCAGTTGCATATCCACTAGGGTTCGACAGGAAAGCATTTACTTCAGTGGGAGTCTTCTCAAGTAGACCCTCAAACTCAGACCTAGCCCACGTTAGGCAGTGATCAATATTATGAGGAAATGAATGTACAGTGCACATAGGTGCCTGCTTTTCTGGTGGATCTCTGGATGCCCCATAGTTTTCTGTTAGGTGAGGAATGACCATCTGTGTGTTGCACTTGGCACCCAAAGTGCCCGATTCAAGAAGTGGCTTCTGGAAATATACACATCTGGAGTCAATGTACATTCTTGCAGTCACATTGTCCAATGCATTAACAACAGCATCCAAGCTCTCCCAAAAGGCATCATTAAACACATTCTCAGTCTCAGGACTTGCTCTGTTCTGAAGGGCTTCCACATGAAGCTCAGGATTAATTGCCACAGCAGCAGTTGCAGCAACGGTGGACTTGGGCTGTCCAATGTTCCAGTCACGGAAGAGAAACTGACGACTGAGATTGCTTTTCTCTATAACATCGTCATCTGTCACGGTCAGCTTCCCATTTTGATTGCAAGAAATACCCATTAACGCAAGGTTCTTCAAGAATTCACATCCAAGAGCACCAGAACCAACCATGAAGATTTTTGACTGCTCCAGTTTCTTTTGAAGCTTAGCCCCAAAGACACTAATTTGTGCATCATATCTACTGTTGTCTGGCTTCAAATCACTAGGCTCCAATGGTTCAACTGGCAGAGATTCGACAGAATCAAAGTAGAAGAACTGTAAAATCAAGACCGTACATTAATATCACAATTTTTCTGCAAACATATACTCTCCAGTCAAATATTCTTAAACATTTTTTAACTTGTAACAGTCCCCAAGGTGCAAACTTGGCTACAATTTTCTATTAGGATATATTCTAATGAACTTAGGATATTATGAAAGTTTTTTTCAAGGAAAATCTACACTTATGACCTTTTAACTTTTATGTTTCCAAACTTAATATATTTTAGATGTTAATACTTAGGGGGTGTTTGGGACTGCTCCGCTCCCGTTTTTGCTGCTCCGCTCCAGCTCCACAGTGCCAAACACGTCCAGCTCCAAGAACTCCGCTCCGCAAAAAAGGTGGAGCTGGAGGCCAACTCCACGTTTTTCTTGGAGCACCTCAAGGGGTACTCCAGTCTTTAGAGTTTTGTACTCCCACATGGAGTTGTGAGATAATTACTCACATTGCCATTGATTAAGTGCCTACCCATCTACTAATCTGTTCGACTCTTGTAGGCATGCGTCGAACCCCGCGCTGTCTTCCGTCGGTCTCTCTTCCACCGCCACAGCCCCCTTCATCCGTACCCGTCTTTGTTTAATTTTCTATCATTTACAATTTACTAGACAATGAGTGTTGCAGAAATGCGTATGTTGCGCTGGATTTGTGGCCACACAAGGATGGACCGAGTCCGAAATGACGATATTCGTGACCGGCTAGGGGTAGCACCAATTGAAGAAAAGTTGGTCCAACATCGGTTGAGGTGGTTTGGTCATGTCCAAAGGAGACCTCCGGAGGCACCAGTGCATTGTGGAGTTTTAGCCCAAGATTTTCATGCGAGGAGAGGTAGAGGTAGACCGAAATTGACGTGGGGGGAGGCAATAAAGAGAGATCTAAAAAGTTGGGATATACCTAGAGATCTATGTTTGGATAGAAATGCATGGAGAGCAGCCATTGACGTGCCTGAACCGTGACTAGGGTCTCTTGTTGGGTTTCAACTCTAGCCTACCCCAACTTGTTTGGGACTAAGAGGCTTGGTTGTTGTTGTTGTTGTTAGTAGTTGTTGTTACAATTTACTAGACAATTATTTATATTTAAATTATGGCCCCAGTAATGTTCTATCATTTGTTTTCTATTTTTCTTAAAAATATCAAGTGCAATTTCAATTAGGGGCATAATGGACTATTTGTATGAAAACAACTTATTCCTAGAGCTGGAGCAGAGTTGTGTGTCAAACAAGACCATCTGCTCCATAAACTCCATGGTGGAGCTCCTCCATGGCAGAGTTCGTGGAGCGGAGCAGCAAAAACGGGAGTGGAGCAGTCTCAAACACCCCCTTAATAGACTGTCAAAATTCAGAAGTTTGACAGGATCTTGTCCAAAACATCAATCATTGTGACAAGAGAAAACTGAATACTATACTATAATTTAAAAAATAAGCAACAGTCATACCTGGTAAAGTGGATGGAATTTCCCTGAGCATGCTTTAACAACCTCCTGACCCACAATACCACCAAACATTGCAGCCATGGGATTCAAAACAGCCCTGGAACCACTTGCAAAATGCTGCAAGAGCTTCTTGTCAATTTCTTCAAGCTTACTATCACCAAGAGTTTCATTAATGCTAGTAGCAAGATCAATCAGCTTTTGTGCATCATCAGCTGACCCAGCAATAGGGAACCGTGTCAACTCAGTCCTAAACTTGTCCAAAGCTTGGAAGGCCAGATGCAAAAGAGGTGGGCGGTCAAACTTAGAGAAATCACTCATGAGAAATTCTCCTGGCTCCTTGATTGCCTCCTTCAGGGTTTTGAATTTAAGAACCTTTGGTGGCTTCACCTGTGTGACAATACCGCCTCTAAAGTACGTGCCATATGAGGTGGTGTCTTCTTCTAGAGTGAAAGAATAAGGCCTTGCGTTCTTGATCTTTCTTGGTTTTCCATCATTGAGCTCGGTCATTCCATGCACTTCAGAGAAAACAACTAGATCACCATCCTGGAACTCCAAACGCTCATCATCCACACAAGAGACAAGTGCTGGGTTATCATTGCTGATTGATGCCACAATTCCTGTATGTGGTTCCTCACCATCGACATCCAAAACAGTAAACTCAGGACCAAAATCACAGAAAACACTGCCAAAAAGACCACGAACTACTGACTTAATGAAAGCAATTGGTGGCTGATGGCTATGGCAGTAATCATCAAACTCAACTGCTTTTTCTATGCTGATATCAGTAAAGACCACAGCCTGTAAGTTGACCAGGAAGCTATCAGCTTGAGAATAAGGGGCAACCAAATTTTTAAACAGACTAAATCAAGAAGCATATATATTAAAATATTTGAAAAAGTGCAATACAAATCCCCCTTCACAAGCAAAATATTTTTCAAGTGATGTCTTTGGGAGAGCTCCAGCTCCAGAATTTTCAGATTTAACATCACCCTAACCTAAAATAGGAAGCAGATGACTAACCCAAAAACCCCCCATCTACCACCCAGCTCAAGCTCCACGAGAAAATGGAGAAAGAGACCCAGATCCCGTGGAGCTCACCCAAACATAAGTGTATCATGCAAACAAACAAAAAAACCCTTCAACCTGTAACATGGCTTGGAACTTCAATTAAACTTAGACAAACAGAAAAAACAATTTGCGCACAATGCTAGGCTGCTATCATTGTAGAATATATGCAATAAGAAAATGCAACGAACTGATATGTGTATCGACAGAACAGATGCTGAATTACTGATAAACATTTAGTGGCTTTTCTACTAAGTAGTTGACACATTAACAGAACCTTTTGAGTACTCCCTCTGCCCATTGTTACTAGGAATTTGTATGACTTTTTTGTCACTGCACTATATTAAACCTGATTGTTGGTCAATTTGCACTTTTGCAGAGTCTAAAAACAGTATTACAATAGAACACCTAAGCAAACCACAGATCATTTCATGCTCATGTACCTGAAAGTTAGAAAGCTGCTCCTTGGTCAAATCACCAGTTATGGTAGAGATGATGACAGCATTGTTAAGCTCTTGTAGCTTTGGAACAGAAGCTTGAGCACGGTTTTGCCCAACATCCTTCTCTGAGAGGAAGAAGTTGCTTGACAAGTCCCATAGCTCGACTTTGCCATCATCATGCAAGGTTACAGACTTGACACCCGCAAGGACAAGGTTTTTTGCTGCAGAAATTAAATGGTCATAAGCAAATCATGTATACAAATAGAAAGAGCAAAAGATATAATCTTGAATTCTCATAAGCAAATTAAAATTCACAAGTTAATTAAACATGATATACTGAAAGCTAAACATTGATACAATAAAAAGAACTGACACACTAGGGCAAACATGCTTAGCTTTTAGATCTGAAGCTCACATGTTGCGCCAGTGACTAAAGGCATCACATCATAAATCCAATTCTAGAAAGCAACAAGGCTAACTACTATTTGCCGATAAAACATGTTCAATCCTTTGGCCAAGTGACACAGGAGATCTAACTGACAGCAACCTGGTGCCGCTTCAGGATGGTACTGAGGACCAAAACAGAGTGAGCTTAATGCCCATGTGTGGCTCGGAAAAGCTTTGACATCATAAGATGTGTAGAGACCAACCTTCTGAAAATTACTTACGGGCAACACTGCGTTGAGACAGTTTTAGTTCACAAGAATAAAAGTTGCAGCTAGTCTCAGAACAAGTATTCATGTGTAACCACAAAAGGCACCGGTACAACTTGATGGTTTGAATATTTAACGCATCCATAGAGTGCTTGTAGGAAAATTGAAGAAATTGAGCTAAGCTTTCTGTTGTACAAGTTCAAATGTTATTTAAGTGTGTAAACAAACATGGAAACAAATCAAAGAGAGGTATGTCCTGTCTGGTGAAAATAAACTAAGGGAGGTAGCATCTTACTCTAACAAGGAAGGAAAGCAACAACTTACATAAGATAGCAACACAACAAAGTCAGATTTTGCGAGATTTGTTATATAAAAAAAGATTTTGCGACATAGATCAGCCAAGGAACTAAACGAGCACAACTAAGGCCTTGTTTAGATGCCTCTATTTTGCAAAATTTTCACTGTAGCGTTTTCGTTGTTATTTGACAAAATTTGTCCAAATATAGACTACGTAGACTCCAAAGATTCGTCTCGACATGTACATACTAAAAGTACAATTAGTTATTTTTTTACCTACATTTAATTTTTCTTGCATATATTTAAAGATTGATGTGATGGGGAATCTTCCCAATTTTGCAAAATTTGGGGGAAACTAAACAAGGCCTAAGGTAAACAAGCTGACCTTTTATGTCACAATCTATTACTGTACATATAGAAGCTCAAAGTCTGTGATGAGCAGACATACCGATCTCAGCGCCTAGTCCCTGGAGTCCGGAGACGAGGACGTTGGAGCCGAAGAGGCGCTTCATGGTCTCGCGCCCGTAGACGGCGAGCTGGCGGCTGTGGAGGTCCTCATCGATCTCGGGCGCCCTGCCAGCCATCTCCGCGACCACCTCCTTGTCCTTGTCCTGGGCGGGGGCGGCGGCGCGGGCGGCCTTGTTGTGCAAGTCCTGGACCTCGCCGGCGTCGACCCCCCGCTTCCGGGGAAGCATATAGAGTAGGAGGCCGCCGAGGAGCGCGAGCACGGCGGCCGCCGCGAGGAGGTGCGAGGCGGAGGGCGGCGGCGGCAGGGGGAGGCGCGTCAGATCCAGGTCGTGCGGAGGCCGGGGCAGCGGCGGAGCCTGCGCGGATCGGGTCAGAGGCCAAGGTGAGGCGGGAAGCGCGTGGGGGAGGTGGCGTAGGGCGGATTCGGTGGAAGAGATCTCACCTTGGAGGAGCTGGATTCGATGCCCAGCGAGGAGACCTCCGCTCTGGTTCAGCTCTGCTAGGGTTCGACGGCGGAGGACGACTACGAGAGACAGAGAGTGAGAGACGGTCAGACGGAGGGCCAAATTGTAAAAGATAGGCGGGCGGGCGTGTCCCTGGACTCGTTTTTAGATCAGTCTCAGGCCCTGTTTGTTTCAGCTTACATGGATCTCGCTTATAAGCTAAGCATGATTACGAGATAAGCCACGATACGTAGAATCTGAGCTCAGCGTTTGGCTCGATCGGATTATGCCTTTCTTCCTCACCGGCCTGGACCACCAGTTGAGCGGCGTTAACGGAGGGGGGAGGGAGCTGGCGGTGGGGAGAACGCCGACGGGAAGCGAGATCCGGCGGGGAACTGCCCTTCGCCGGTGGATCCAGGCCAGCTGGGGCCACGACGGCCGAAGGGAGGCGGCGATGGAGATACAGCCGGGAAGTGCCCGCCGCCGGCGGATCTGGGCTAGCCGAGGCCGCAGCTGCTAGGAGGGAGGCGGCGACGGAGATCCAGCCAGGAAGTGCCCGCCGCCGGCGGATCTGGCTAGCCGAGGCCGCGGCCGGGCCGGTCTGAGGGAGGCGGGGGCGGAGATGGAGGAAGAGAGACGGCGGCACGGCACCCGCATGGGAGGGAAGAGACGGGAGTGAGCATGCACGGGAAAAATCGCGGCGTTTCCCAGAACGCGAAGCCTGGCTCGCGTTTCCTCCCACCGTTGCAGACGCGTGATTGAGCGGAAGCGCGATTGGCCATCGCGGCGCGACGCAGCCTGTTTGGTCGGACTTTTCGTGATCCACGGCCACAAACGCGTGTATGAGCGGAACCAAACACGGCCTCAATCTCAGTCTCAATGCTAACATGAAACTGTATACGAAACAGACTCGTTCGGTGTAGAGTTTCATTTCACTGTTTCTTAGACTAGCTTTAGCATTTAATTCTTGCACCGAGCTGGTCGATAGCCTCTAAAATTGGGGGGAAAACTTACATGGACTATGAAAGAAGATATAAACCTTGCAGGATTGCATCAAGCTTCTATCAAACTAACATGTACAACAAATAAAATAGGATACAAAGTAAACTGAAATGAATAGGAAAGAATATATGACTGAAAGTGTCTATTGTCTATCGTTAAAACTGACTGAGACCTAAAAAATTAGAATGTAACAAAGATTAATAATCTGAGGGATCTGAATGACAAGATCTAGCATATGAAGGCATGAATCACGCAAGCATATGCAGACATGAATCCATCTGCAGACATGAATCACATTCAGTTTCTACATCTCAACACACTTTGTAACAGGAAAAGTGCATATCTGTTGCATTAGGTAACTATCTACTTGCAGTTCAACCTATCTACCTATCTATCACTGCTGCATCAAGTAACTATCTACTTGTTCAAGTACAAATCGAAATTCAGAGATGATATAAAACACTTGTATTCAGTTCAAACACTTTTAGGCATCAAAATCAACTACTTCCAGGAGAGGAAATCAATTGCATGCACAGATTGAAAACAATCACTTGCATAGAATGAAATCAACTACTTGAGATGGAAAATTTAGAAGAATAATTCCCCATTCTGCTCTTTGGTTGTGGTGACGTAGTCGACGTTGGCACAACATAGGACGAAATCAGCACAACAAGGGTGGGAACAGCAGGAGAGGAAAATGGCATAGGCTGCCGCTGAACCGGTACGTGGTGGCGCTGGGAGGGACGACGGCGGTGGCGGCGGCGCCGACGCCGCAGGCGAGGACGCGTCTTCAGTCTGAGGCGGTTGCCCCTGCGCCCTTTCCTCTCCCGGGTGGGCACTGCTTGGAACTTAGACGGCGACGGATCCATGGCGCCCGGACCTCTGCCATTGCTGGACGGGAACATGAAGAAAAAACGGTGCGAGCAGGACGGAATGGCCGGAGGATTGGGGTAGAGCGCAGGAGAGATGGCGAAGGTGGCGGGATGGATCGGGGCGGGTATGCGGAAGGATGGCCAGGCGGCGCGTGCACGGGATCGAAGACGATGAAACATTCTGCCTCAACGCTCGTTTCATGCGCTTTCCAACGACTTGGAAACAGCGCTGACTCGTTTCGTGCCCACGAAACGAATGTCTTCTCTCTCCTTCCCATTTCATGCAAAGATTTCATTCCTGCTAATGTGTTACCTCATTTAATGCGCATGAAACCCCCATGAAATGCCCATTGAGACCGGCCTTACTAGAAAACCCGGGCGCGGCGTTGCCGCGCCATGTTTTTGCGATCCAGTAATGATTCTGTGTATGTATACTGTCACCATGTCTTCCTCTAAACTTTGGAGTCCAAATCATGCAGGCGCTCATGAAGATAGCCCACATTCATTCTTGGGAGAATTAGGTGTATGGTCATGCAGAAAATTACTCGTAAGTATATGATCCTTTTTCTTTTGAATTTGGTTCTATGACCTCAAAATAAAATTTCTTTGGCTCTATACCTTCCCGTCAGTTTTGGGCAGCTAACGATGTTAAGTCAGGGATAAAAAGACTATTTTACCCCTGACAAAAAATAAAACAGTTTTGTTTGTATATAGAAAAATTTGGTACATAGTTTGGCTCAATTACGACACTTGTAAATCTTGTTTTGATGAATGTACCGAATTAGACTATTGTACCAAAAATCAGTCTAATTAGAAAAGCACTATTATACCAAATTTTATTTTTTGTACCAAATTATGATGAAATCAGTCTAGCGGAAAAGCACTATTGTACCAAATTTTATTTTTTTTGCCATTAAAATGGTCTTTTTACCCCTGACGTAACACTGTTAGCCGTTCAAAACTGATGAAAGGCCATAGAGTTAATGAAATTTTATTTTGAGGTTATAGTGCCAAGTTTGAAAGAAAAAGAGTTATATATATCTGAGAACAGTTTTTTTTTTTAAAGCCATACACTTTTAATTCTCCGTTCATTGCCGGCGGATCTGCGATCCCGGCCACTAGGGCCCAGGCCAGGCTCTAGTCGTTGGCCCAGTAAACTTACATACTCGTACCCCTGTACAGTAATTTTTAGCCCAACAACAACGACAAGGTCCAAACACCAAAACACTCGGCCTCTCCGGTCTAGCATCTATCCTTCTTTCTCTGTCTTATTACGCCGCACAAGCTCGTGGCCGCACTCCTCGCAGACTGCAGTCGAGCACGGGGGGAGGCGAGGAGCTGGCTGCCGCTGCTCCGCACGCCGCCAGAGGTCGGAGCCACCCATCCCACCGCCGCATAGGCTGCCAGCATCGCTGTCCCCCATCCGCGGCTTCCGCAGAGGGCTCCAGCCAACTTCGGCGGCTCCACGCAGGGCCACGTCGGTCGCCTCGCCGGTTGCCCTGCATGCTGACGATCACCGGCCGTGCCGCTGCCCCCCCATCCTCCGGGCCTCTGGCCTCGGCCCCTAGCTGGTCAGATGTGAGTCGTCCACCCGATGCTCTACTTTGTGACAGTGTGAGCTCTTCCCCCCCCCCCCCCTTTTGATTTGTCTACTGAATTTCTATTGAGATTCAATATTTTATTCTGATTGAACCGAATTAGAAATATGGACGATGGATTTACAGAATCTCCACAACGAAGAGGACAATCATATATTTCACCTAGCGTGTGGTCCAGGTCAAGAGACAACCCAAAACCAAGATGCTAGTGGGAAGCAAAAGTTCCTTTGCCAATTATAATTTAACAGTGTAAAATTTATTAAACTTGCATATCAGATGATGATATCTTACAATATTTTTAATAATTGAAGGCCTGTTTGATAAGTTATCCAAATTAATTATCTAGTAGAACACTCGTTATAATGGTATGCTACATTGAGGCCTACAAATGTATGCTCAATAACTAATTAATTTTTCATTTTCATTTATATATTTTGATCTTATTCATATGCAGAGGTTAACGAGGACATGGAAGATATGAATACGCCACCTCATTAGACAGTACTGTAGGTATTTATATTTTCATCTCATTATACATATCGTACAACATTGTTAGCTTCTTAGAGGTCCTGGTCTTTAGTAAAACCTGGATCCGCCACTGAGTCCATTGGCTCAGTCGATATGATTTTCTGGTCCTACAACTTCAGCAACGTATCCTCACACGACATAATGGCTTATTTAGCCATCAATGCCCGAGCTTCATTGTCCTGGATGGCTATGGCCTGAATTACCAGGGAGGAGTAGCCCTTTATAGCCCAGCCCAAAACTCCCACTAAACCTAATGCCAGCCCATACCGCGTCCCCTAATGCGAGCCGAGCGGACGGACGTACAGGGCTCAGTACGTACCCGAACGATTTCTATGAGCCACGTCCCTGTCCTGGCGAGCAGGGGTCGCAAATCACAACTCCGCCGACTCGCCATGTTCTCCGACCTCCACGGCCGGCTCCGCCTTCCGCCTTCCGCTGCCCATCTGCCTCGCCGACGGCCAGCTTCACCACACCGGCGCGCCCCCACCTGGCCGGCCGGCCGCCTCAGCACTTTGGTCTCCGGCCGCCCTTCCTTGGCCGACGCTCGGAGGCCACAACCAGCCACCCAAGCATCCACGGCTCACGCCGAGGTGGCCAGCTGCTTAGCTGCCTATGCCGTGACCCGTGAGCGCCAGGCCGGCAGCCGCAAGAGCTCGTCGTTCGACAAGATCGATCGATTCTCACTCCGGCTATCATTAATTGGGGGTTCAGTCTCCAGCATATTGAACACAAAAGTTGGCAATGATGACATACTGCCTATGAGAAATGAAGATGGCTAAAAAGTGTGAGAATACACGTGATCTAGCAGCAGGTATGCATATACGCTAAATGGAATTCGTCTTTATTCCGATAGTCATGCCAAGAGTATAATAAAGCACATTTATACATGTTTCCATTTCCATAGATAGTGGATCCAAAGCAGTAACGATGCACATGCATACATTTGACCATAGATTGCTAGTCTATGTTAGTATATAGTCCTGGTCTTGTAGATCTGTGACATGCAGTAAGTATTTTTTATATCAAAGGATCTGTCACCTCATAAGACCTACCGTGATTAAGTTATCTAGAACAAAAGAGCAGGCATACATCCTTTTGACTGAATAATATCTACTACTTTGGTACTCAGTTTGTTATTTATGATGTGCTTTCTTCTTGCTTATTTCTGACTGTACGAGGTACTCTTCAAGTTGGCATTCACCGGTAGAGACTCTACTGTTGAAAAGGAATTGTAAAGGTTAATGAACGGGAAGAGTAAGGGAAGGATAGCTCAAGTTGTTGGCAATTAAGAGTAGCAAGATCAGTTAGGATAGAAATTTTGGTTGTATCTTATATATATTTGCCATAAAGCGAGGTGTCCGGCTGGAGATTGGGAGACTTTTCTGGAATGTGTTTTTCCTGGAGAGTTCTGGAACCATATCGACGACAGGCTAATGGCTCGCCATACGAGGTGTAATATTTTATCAATAGGTAGTTGAATTGGATGATTGGTGCTTGCTTGAAGTTTGAAAAGTTCTAGAACAAAAGCAGCACGTCAAAAGCTCGCCGTGCAATACTTTATCAATTTTATCAATAGGGTAAAAGCAACACGTCAAAAGCGCACCGTGCAATATTTTATTAATTTTATCAATAGGTAGTAGGTATGTAGTTGATTTGGCTGACTGGAGTTGCTTCTTTCAAGTGCTTGAAACGTCGCCGTGTTAGGTGCTGGAAACGTGGTTGTGTTTGGTGTTTGACACGTGGCTTTATGGGATGCCAGAGAACATGGTGCGGCTTCAGGTGGAAGTCAAGTGCATCGAGGGCCAGTTCGCTCGCTGAAACGACCCACGATTTCCTCGAAGGGAAATCCGCAGATACATCATAATGTGATAGTCCAAAAAGTCTCAAACCATCACATTATCATTATTCAGTTGTTACCATAGTTCATACAACGCGATAGTACAGATTTACAAGTCATTACATCACATGGAAACACCATCTAGTACAAACTATATCGGTAACGCACACCTAACGACGCTGGAGTCGGCGTAGATCGAGCGTCGGTGAGTGAAGGCTCCCCCTTCACGGGCATCATCAAAGTTGTTGTAGCAGCGGGCGAAGACCCCGTCTTCGTCTCCTCATCCAAACTTGCGTATAGGAACGAGACTTCCTAATCCATCCAGCTTCCACCATTGTCGCGGTAGGAGTCGTCCAACCTGTCGTTAATTTTCAGTACGGTTTGTACTGGCCACACTTTCCCATCCTATGCTTGCATTTGCTATGTGATATGTGGAGTGCAAGGGTAGAGCAAAAAGGAACCTATTTATGGCTGTAGTTTTCCTATACAGGTAATTAATATTTTATAAATATAATCATCAAGTTTTAATCCATATACCCGGCCACATGGCCTTCCATTCGGTCATCGACCGAACATCCGACCAAACGGCCATCCATCCATCCATCCCATCCACACATCCACACATCTCACCACACTCTCACTCTCTAGGCGGCAAGGACGACTCCTTCTCGTACCTTGCCTCAACGGCCAGCGCCGGACCTATCAACCCAGGGGGAGAAGAAGAAAGGACACCTCTCACTAAGTCCGAGGGAAACTGAGCACCATAGTGTTGTCCATGACCGTGGACACGGCTATACGTATAGATCGATCGACTCTGCAGAGCGTGTACGCCTGGAACCACAGGTTAGCTATCATCGACGATCCGGCTCGTCTAAGCTGATTCCGAACTTCCCCCTAATCCGCAACGATGCCATCCTACCACTCAGCCCTGGGGCACCCCGGAATCCATCGGCACGCTGAGACTGTGAGACGTGGATCCTGGCGTACCAAATAAAACACCACGTTGTCTTAGGAGGGTGTGGGTATCCAGCCCTTACCTCCCTACACTTATCACCTTCCAGCCTAGTAGTAATGGCATCGTTTCGCCCAGGGGGTAGGAACAGTCCCCGCATACAAGAACAAGTGGTGCGCACGAAGGTACTATGTGCTGATCACCCCAGCGCAATCAGGCCCTAAGGACTGGACAAGACATCTCCTCCTTGGGGCTTCCATCGCCCCCGTGCTGACACAACACCTCTATCCCGGGGATTTGTCCCACAAAGACACTCCTCCCCAGGACCTCCTCTCTAGATCACAATGTACCCGCCATAGGTACTCCCCAGGGAATGCCCAGGTCACATCCCCTCGGCAAGACTCGTCACCGGACTCGTCGTAGATCCTGTCTAATCGACTCAACCCTCACCACACACGCACCCAAGACACCTGCCGAGATCTCCCCATATACCATCCATCATTATGGCACCACGTGCCTTAGCCACCCACAAGCAACATCCACCAAGCATCACATCATAGATATAATGCGTAGTAGAAGTGAGTAGCAAGTATGTAAAGTAAGCGGTGTCTAGCCTAACAGCGGGTGTGCAGGGGAAAGGGTTGCGTCAAGGTATAGGCTTCACAAGCAATCTAACATGCAACCTATCACAATTCATTTGCAAAAAGTAAAGCACTAGCAGCTACATTATTGCATGTCTAATAGGATTCTACGAGGTTGGATGGGCTGTGGCACCTGTTACGTTGTTAGTCCAAGATCTCTGATGTCCTCGTAGCCGTTCTCCTCGGGTCCTGGTGTCGTCCACGATCTCCTCCAGCGAGTTCTGGTCTGACCAACGCTGCTCCTGATGCAACTACCTCGCGAGACCGGCAAACAAGACAAAAGGGCAATCAGAACACTGACATGACAACTAGACCCGAAAGACGCTAAGGACACTAAACAGAGAAAGGACTTAGCCCTCGTGGAGGACATCCGATCTTCGGGCTCGAAAAGACGCAGGAGCAGGGATGTTTGCTAAGCGCAAGCTCGAGCCACAACCCAGCATGTACTTCCCAGGTCGACTAAGTCGACCTGTACAGCTCAAGTAAAATGGTTGAGACCTGATCCAGACTTAAGCAAACATCCTGCAAAAACAATACTAGCCCTCACGAAGCGAGTTCGTTTTCCTTGGGCTCAAAAGAGGCGAAGGAGAAGCTCGGCCAAGCACATCTATGTCACGTCCTCGATGTAGATGGTTTCCTACGGTCGATCGAGTCGACTCGCACGGGACCGAGAGCACGACGTAGACCTTAGCTTTGCCGACTAGAACAAGGGTCCGATCTTTGATCCAATCGTCACGGCTAAGGACGGGATTGAATAGAACGACCAATAGGGGAAGGGGGTAGTTCTGATCTCTTGCTCGGTCCATACACCATGGTAATCGACGAGAACCGAGAAGAGAGAACAGAACAAGAGGGGGGGAAAGAGACGCAAAGGTAGTCTCACTTCCTCCTATGCACGCGCCATGGCGAAGACGGGCATCAAAGGGAGTGATACACCAAGAACACAAGCACCTAAACCACTCGTAGGGTACCTCAACTCATGCGCACTAAATGGCGCTAGACGTTCCTAGAATCTGCAGCGGTGCGGTTGTCACCGCAAGGATCTAGGAACGCTTCGGTCTATAATAGGTACAAGCATACAAGGGCTCAAGTGCGAAGAAGCAAAAGAGAGTAAAACGAGGATCCACCTTCCTTTGATCCACATGCCATAGTAGTAGACGAGAATCGCAGGAATGGGATCAAGAAGCAAGACTAATACACAAACATGACCAACACGCAAAGGAGATAGACTAAAAGCGGGGAACTTGGTTCCTCGGGGACTTCGATCCATAGTCATTGCATTTGACAGGGATCGGAGTGACTAGAAACAAAAGGGGATCGATCCACACCTTACTGAATCAATGAAGATCAAACATCAAATCGAAAGGGAAAAAAGAGAGGAGCGGTCTCCGCATTCACTCAACCAACACGCCATGGCAAAGGCGGTAGCCAAAGAATGAGAGACGCTCGACCTAGGCCAACTTGTAGGGCACCACGACCTTCGTGCAACTAAATCAGCACAAGGCTATTCCTACAGCTCGTAGCGGTGCGATTATCACCGCGAGAGTCGAAGGAATGCTATGGTCAAAGCAGTGCAAACATACGAGGTGTCTAGGTTAGAAAAGAGTCAAACAGGTGGAGCTCGATGGTCATGGCGAGGCCACTCGTGGCCATGAGCCTCACCCACACACATCGACACCCATCGTTTCATGATCGTTGTCTTCCGATCCTTCTCCCGCTAGACTAGGTCACATAGGGTTAACACGTGTGGGTGATAACCGCAACGATATCAGAACCGATATCAAGCCCATAGTGGCCTCGCCCTAGGGCTAAGGATGGGGCCAACGCTCTTGTCACTACGGGGCCAACTATTCACATGACGACTACCACTAGGACTATTACGACCATGAGGGATGAGTTACGCTCGGCGTTACGATCACGGTGGGATGAACCCACGACCGTAGCGTTCGAGCGAGTTACGAACCCTCGACCGGCTCGACGGCACGGTCCACAGACAAACAACAAGACCGGCTGGAAGGCACGGTCAACCATCAACAACACGAACACGACGACCGACACATCACATGACAACCTCAACATAGAGTAGCACATATCCATAGCTTAAGAGTAGACCGGCGCGAAGGCTCAGCGCAGGCAGATATAGATTATATGATGAAGAATGACAACAGTATGATGATAGACAAAAATGAAAGGATTTGTGTCAACGTCAAGGGTGACGCCAACAGGAGTTCAATGTTCGACCTTGACGACTCTGAGAAAAGTGGGGCTTCAGCGAAGCGATGCCGGAGGCAGTGGGCGCCACCTTGGCCGAACGGCAGCGCGCTGATGACTGAATCAGTCTTGCGCGATCGACTAAACCAGCACGGTGCGCCTTGGCCGAACTGCCCAAACAGTGTTGCAGCTTGGCTGAGCGTGGCAGCAGCTCCGACGGAGGCTCACAACGGAACCGGCTTCCCTGCAACAGTGTTCACAGCGGCACGAAGGCCGGGGCTCAGACGACAGTGACACTGAAAGGAAAGGGTGTGGCTTTGGGTGCTGTTGGGGGCTCACCAGCGGTAGCTCGATGGTGGCGAGGCAGTGCTGGGTCGCAGGCTCGACGTCGTCGGCGACTTGGAGGAGCAGAAGCTCGCGGTGACCGCGGCGGGCCTCCGTGGTGGAGCTGGTCGGTCGACCGAGCGGAGTTGCGGCCCGCAGCACTGTGGGCAGAGCCAGTGGCGTGGTCATGGTTGGCCGGCGGAGGACGACCGTGACGAGGCAGTGGCCAAGCCATGGCTGACCAGGCTCGGCGTCGCACACCACGGGGAGGAGCAGGGAGCTCGACGTCGCGAGGACTGGTGGTGGCGAGGTCGTGAAGGCGTCGTGGCCGGAGCCGACAGCGCCGGCGCGGTCGTGCGGCAGCTACGGTCGGTGTGGCTCGGTCATGTCTGGGCGAGCGCCGACGGCGCGACGTGGCAGTGCGCTGGTTGGTGCTTGGCATGGCCATGGCCAGGGCCGGCGCTCGGGGTTGCGTGGCGTGGCGTGACCCGCGACGGCGGGCACGACCGGCTGGAGGTGTGGCCGCTCGGGCGAGACCGGAGCGCGGCGGTGGGCTGACTTGTCGTGGAAGCGGCGTCATGGCCGCGGTCGGCCAACGCCTTGCCCGGCATGGGCGCTGACCAGCTGCAGGGCGGAGGAGGCGGACGGCGCTGGCTTGCTCGCAGCATCGTGGCCAGCGCTCGATGCGGCTGCGACTGTAGCGGGCCAGCAGTGGCGGAAGCTGCAGCGATGTGGCCACGGCCGTCGAGGTGAAGGACGGAGGTGGCTTGGCGCTGGCTGGACGATGGTGGTTGGCGCGGTGAGGCCGTGCTGAGCAACGGCAGGGAGGGAGAAGAGTGGTGGTGGCGCCGGCTAGGGCTCCCGACAGCCAGCTCAGCGTCCGTGTTCATTGATGGGACGGTCGAGACACGCGGTGAACATCTGATGGGGGGGAGTGTACGGACGTCGAGGCAGGGTAGGCGCACGTACCCCGTGCGGCGGCGGCGGCGCATGGGAGCAGGGTGCAAGCGCCCTAGGGTTTGCAAGGGGCGCGGCGTGGGCTGGGCCTGGCGGCTCTGTGCGCGAGCTGGGGGTGCCGCGCGGGCTTGCGGGGAAGCGGGGGCGAGCAAGCTGGCGGCCTGCTGGGCTTGCGCGCGGGCGGGCCAAGGAAGGAGAGAGGGAGGGCGAGTGGGCCGCGGGAGGGGTCCTTGGCCCATGCGGCCAAGAGGGAGAAGGGAAAAAGGGTGGGCCTGGCTGGGTGCTTAGGAGGGAAAAGGAGGGGGAGAAGAAGGGGTTTGGGCCCAAGAGAAAGAGGAGGTCTCCCCCATTTTTGCTAAGGAAAAATGAGGGGGATTCAAATAGTAGATTTTCCACTTTCATTGCTCGGGAAAATAAGATGGAAGCTTCCTCTAAGATGTTCATATGAATTTAGAGAAGGAGTTTGGAAATGACTCAAAATGGGAAAAGAGAGAGAAAAGGGTTTCTCCCCCGAGTTACAAATTATTATGATTCGAATATGTTTGGAGTCAAAAACAAGAGAGATCGAGAAGGGTTCCAAGAAGGATGAGAGGAGGTCGCTACGGATTTGTGCACTCCGAACCTAAACTCGACTCAAACCCTAACCTGACTCAGGACACTAGCACATCCCTACAAGCAAAGTTATATGAATGCAACGATTTACGTACAAACAACACTACGTTGACTAACGTTTGACCTAGAGACTACATGCTCCACACATTGCTGGAAAAAGTTTTAAAAAGCTCGTATTTTTGGTTGTGGGAAAACCCGGGATGTTACACTGGCCTAGAGGCGCGGTTGGAGAACGCCCACGCACGGTCGCGGGAGCTGGAGGAAGCCGCCCAAGAGCGGGAGCAGGAGAACTTCCAGTTGCTGGAACGGGCGGAGAAGGTCAACGAAGTCACCGCACGTAAGTTGAAGACCGAGCAGTCCTTTGGAGTGCCGTGTGATGACTGGTCAGCGAGCTAACCATCATGTTGTATCTGCAGTGTAACGTCCCGTCTCCACGAGGCTAGGCCCACTTACATCTGGCAGCTTTTCTAGGACATAGACTTCCCTCACAGACCAACACCAGTCTTTTCTGCGCACTTTGTCCTCACTCGTGCGCACCCGGGAAAAACTTCCCGGTTGGTCACCAATCCCTAAATTTCTCCAGGCCAAGCACACTTAACTTTAGAGTTCTTTGGAGATGGGCTTCCGGAAAAGAAGTTGCAACTTGTTGGTATGAGTATCCTATTATTCCTATTAAGCCCTGGGCCGGGATGTTACATGCAGAGCTAGTGCAGGCCGGCGAAGAGAAGCGTCTCTTGGCTGAGGAGAAGGCAAAGGCCGAGGAGGGGGTCCGCAAATGGCAGGCAATGCACGCGGGTAAGTCCTCTTGACGACTCCTGGTCGGAGTGGCTCGAGTTGTTCCCTTATTCCTTGACTTGGCATATGCAGTTTACCAGGAAAATGTGCAAATGCAATTTGCAGATCTGGAGAGGAGGATAGGCGGTTATCACGATCGCTTTTGGTCGCTTGCGGAGGAGGTGGCCCCCTTGGTGCAGTGCATCGACGAGGAGCCTCTTTTCCCGGCGGAGAAGGAGAGGAGGATCAGCGACCACGTCGTGAAGAAGGCGTGTGGCCTGTGGGGGCGGTTCCAGGCGTATACCAAGACGGCGGTGCAAAGTGTGGCTGTTCATGGCATCGCCATTCTTCGTTCGCATTATCCGCGGATGGAGATGGCGAGGGTGAGCGCTGGCTTCGCAGCCAACACTTCTGATGCCAAGATGGAGCGCCTGGAGGAGGCGGAGTCGGCCGCTGAGGCCCTCGTCGGAGGTGTAGACCTCTTTGTTGTAGGGCAGCATTAGTTTATGTAATAGGAGAATAGTCTGTAAATAGACTCTTGGGCGAAAAGAGGCAAAACTTTTAACGAGTCAACGCGTTTTGCGTTTTCCCCGAATTCCGTAGACCCAATAGCCGTGAGACGAAGCGATGAACAGTTCGGCCTTGGGTTATCCCATGATCCATATCATAGAGCGCGAAGCCTGTTTACGCTTAGGAGACAAAGGCATCGCCCGAGGAACCGCTGCTGGCATCCTGTAGCGCAGAGGGCAGATGCTCATGCATGCGTAAAGAGGTACCAGAGATAGGGTCTTTTCTGAGAGGCTCGATCGAGGCGTGACCTGGGCGAATGGAGACCGCTCGGCGAGCGCGTGGGTGGCGTATATACAGGCACTGAGCGTGTAGCCTTAGAATTCTCAGCCCGAGTTTAGCCTTCCCTTCGTAGCGCAGAGGGCAGACGCTCATGCACGCGTAGAGAGGTCGGGATGTCACTCGGGAGAGCTGTTGGCCACCGTAGCGGAGAGGGTAGACACTCATGCACGCGTCCGGCGGTGACAACAGCCCTGGCTCTGAGGTTTCATTGGCATCAGTCAGGCTGCTTGGAGACCGTATGGAGATCGCGTGGCGAGCGTGTTGATAGCACATATACAGGCACTGGGCGTGTAGCCTCGGAGGTCTCAGCTCGAGCTTAGCCTTTCCTTCATAGCGCAGAGGGCAGGCGCTCATGCACGCGTAGAGAGGTTGGGACGTCGCTCGGGAGGACTGCTGGCCACCATGGTGCAGAGGGCAGGCGCTCATGCACGCATCCGACGGTGACAGCAGCCCCGGCTCTGAAGCCCCTTCAGCGTCAGCCAGGATGCCTGGAGAGGTCGGCGAATCGTTTGGAGACAAAATAGGCGAGGCGAACACATCAAAGAATCTTTATTCATCATGCAATGTACATGGTACAAGCCGTTTAGGCGTAGAATCTCCTAAGGTGCTCGATGCTCCATGAGTTGGGCATGTCGATGCCTTCGAGGTCGGAGAGACGATAGGCGCCTGGTCGAGTGACCTCCTTCACCATGTAGGGGCCATCCCAATGCAAGGAGAGCTTGTGCAGGCCGTCGGTCTTTAGTTTCCGCTTGAGGACGAGGTCGCCAATGACGAAGGATCTGTCCTTGATGTTGCGATTGTAGTAGCGGCGAACACCTTCGAGGTACTTGGCGGTGCGGAGGCATGATGCCAGCCGTTCTTCTTCAAGGCGATCGAGATCATCGTAGCGCACCTAGTTGGAGGCTTCCTCATCATAGTTCTTGATCCGGGGGGAGCGGAAAGCGATGTCAGCCGATATGATGACCTCCAAGCCGAAGACCATGAAGTAGGGAGAGACACCGGTGTTGCGGCTGGGCTGAGTGCGGAGGCCCTATAGCACGGAGGGGAGCTCGCGCATCCAGCAGCCAGGATGCTTCTCGTCCTTCTGATAGAGCCGCTTCTTCAGGGCATCGAGGATCATGCCGTTGGCGCGCTCGGCTTGGCCATTGGCACGAGGATGGGCGACAGAGACGTACTTGACGAGCATGCCGTGCCCTTAGCAGAAGTCCCAGAATATGCTGCTGGTGAAGTTGGAGCCGAGGTCGGTGATGATGGAGTTCGGGAGGCCGAAGCGATGTATAATCTCATTGATGAAGGCGACGACATTCTCGGCGGTAGCCTTGGTGATCGGCTTAGCCTTGATCCACTTGGAGAATTTGTCAGCGGCGACGTAGATCCACTTGAAGTTTCCCAGAGCTTGTCGGAATGGGCCGATCATGTCGAGCCCCCAGCACGCGAAGGGCCACGTGATGAGGACATCGCCACGCTGGACACACCGATGCCATGGTCTTCCCCAAGTTGCAATTCGTTCCCAACTCAGCTACCACGTCACCCTCGGAATTCCAGGAGCAGTCCCGGGTAAAATCAACGCCCCGGACGCATACGGACTCCGTTTTCGACGAACAGATATGCTTGGAAAGATAATTTGATAAGCTAACCAATGGCTTTGGAATCATGTCAAAATTCATTCGGAGTCAACGGGAATCGTCGAAACAAGTCAGTGTCCAGAATCTGCCAGGGTGCTGCGACACCGTCTTTTGGTCCGATGGGCCGTGTATCGTCTTAGAGCCCATTAGGGGGCACGTCCAGCAGGGGTGACGACCTAAACACTATAATTAGCCGCCGCCGCCGTCGTTAGGGTCGGGTTTTGTTTAGAGTTTAGTTTTCCATCGAGAAACTGAATCGTTCATTGTAACTGTGGTGTCGAATCCTTTTACAGTGATCCAGGGCCCCCGTTCTTGATCTCCTCCACTGTGTCGATTAGTCCTTTGGAACCAATTTCTTGAACCCTCCATTGATATTCGCATCAATTCATATTTGCAATTTCAGATTGCGTGTTTTTACCTTCTTGCTTGTGTTCATCGATTCGCTTGCAGGAATAGCCTTCTTGGCGAGGTCAATCAAGTTGTGCTTGGTTGATAACCAACGGAGCTGTGGTGTAACGGTTGCAGGGTTCGAATCGTGTCTGATTTGAAGCCGGATCGCCAACATTGAGTTCTCCACCAATCGAATCTATCGCTACCTCTCAGAAGATCAGGCCGTCCCTCATCACCACAAGGAAGGTATGGCTTGGAGTTCTTGCGCGGGAACATGTGTTTGCTTGGCGAAGAAGCCGGTATGGCTTGAAGTTCTTGCGTGGGAACATGTGTTTGCTTGGCGAAGAACTGGCACCCCTCGCAGGTGCGTACGAGCTGCTCGGTGTCGGCGACCGCTGATGGCCAGTAGAAGCCTGCCTGGAAGGCTTTTGCGCACCATGGTCTTTGCAGCGGCATGGTTCCCGCACATGCCGGCGTGGATGTCGAGGAGGATCTCGAGGCCATCTTCTCTGGAGATGCACTTTTGGAGCACTTCATCTTTGGAGTTTTTGCGCATGAGCGCACCGTCGACAAGTACATAATTGTTGACGCGATGGACGAGCTGCTCGGCCTTAACCTTATCAGCGGGGACAAGGTTCTCGGAGAGGTACTTGATGAAGTCTTCATGCTGGTCCGGTGGAGATGCAGGGATGGCTCCAACCAGTTGACCAGTTGAGCTGCTCGGAGAGGCGGTGCTCTTGGGGTCGGCGATGGAAGGCTCGAGCAAGTCGTGGACGAATATGCCAGCCGGGACCGAGGACCGGGATGACGCCAGCTTGGACAACCCATCGGTCGCCTGGTTTTGGTCGCGGAGGACATGTTGGTACTCGACACCGAAGAACTTATCTTCAAGCTTCCGGATGGCTGCGCAGTAAGCGCTGATCTTGTCGTTGGAGCAGCTCCAGTCTTTATTAAGCTGGTTGATGATGAGAGCGGAGTCACCGTAGACCATGAGGCGCTTGACGCCAAGCTCGCTGGCAATGCGGAGGTCATGGAGAGCAGCTTCGTACTCGGAGGCGTTGTTGGAGGCCGGGAACAACAGCCGGAGCATGTATCAGAGCTTTTCGCCAGACGGGGATGTGAAGAAGAGACCTGCGCCGTGTAGGGTGAGGGATCCGTCAAAGAAGAGGACCCAGTGCTCGGGTGCCTCCACTGACATTGGGGTCTGGATGTCCGTCCACTCGGCGACGAAATCAACGAGAGCTTGGGACTTGATGGTCTAGCGACCCTGGAAGGCGATGTCGTAAACGCCAAGCTCGATAGCCCACTTGATGATACGCCCCGTAGCATCCTTGTTGCGCAGTATGTCCCCCAGGGGAAATTCAGTGACAACGGTCACCCTTTCAGAGCTTTGGAAGTAATGGTGCAACTTGCGGGCGGTGATGAGGACCGCGTACATCAACTTCTGGACTTGGGGATACCGCGCCTTGGAGTCATTCAACACCTCGTTAACGAAGTAGCACGACCGCTGGATCGGGTAGGAGTGGCCGACCTCCTCGCGCTCGACAACGATGATGGAGCTGATGACCCAGTTTGTGGCGACAATGTAGAGCAGCAAAGGCTCCTTCTCCATAGGTGCGGTGAGCACAGGAGGCTGAGTGAGGTATTTCTTTAGGTTGGAGAAGGCACGGTCGGCTTCGTCATCCCAGATTAATTTTTCGCCTGTCTTGAGGAGCTTGAAGAAGGGTAGCCCCTTTTCACCGAGCCTAGAGATGAAGTGGCTAAAGGACGCCATTCACCCAGTGAGCTTCTGGATGTCCTTCACGTTTGAGGGAGGTCGCATGCGAAGGACAACCGAAGTTTTGTCGGGGTTTGGGCGGATGCCGTCACGGTTGATGATGTTGCCGAGAAGATTCCTCAAAGGCACGCCGAAGATGCACTTGTTGGAGTTGAGCTTCCACTTGAACCTGTTAGGGGCCTTAAAGGTTGCCTCGAGGTCGAAGACAAGTGTATCTGCGGTGCGAGTTTTGACGACCACATCATCGACGTAGGCTTCAACCTTCTCCGGGATGAGGTCCTTTAGGCAATCTTGGATTGCACGCTGGTACGTAGCCCCAGTGTTCTTCAGTCCGAAGGACATGTTGGTGTAGCAGTAGGTGCCAAAGGGCGTGATAAATGTCATCTTGATCTAGTCCTCCACCTTCAGGGCGATCTGATGATAGCCGGAGTAGCAGTCGAGGAAGGAGAGGAGTTCGCAACCGGCGGTGGAGTCGACGACCTCATCAATGCGAGGGAGGAGGAAGGGGTCTTTAGGGCAGTGTTTGTTGAGGTCGGTGTAGTCAACGCACATTCTCCATTCTTTATTCTTTTTAAGTACAAGCACCGGATTGGCTAACCAATCGGGATGATACACCTCTTTAATAAAGCCGTCTGCTAGGAGCCAGGTGAGCTCTACCCTAACGACCTCCTTCCTGTCTGGCGCGAAACGACGAAGCTTCTGGTGAAACGACGAAGCTTCTAGTGGACCAGCTTGGCGGTCATGGAGACATTCAAGGAGTGCTCGACGAACTTTCGTGGAACTCTAGGCATGTCCACTGGTTTCCAGGCAAACACATCGACGTTGCTCCGTAGGAAGCTGACGAGCGCAACAAAGGATTTACAAAATATAGGAATATGAAAAACATAGGAATGAAATGCACTCATTATCAAATCCTACAAGAATTTGAGTGTTTGGAAGCAATGTAGAAAAACCATAGGAAACAAATCAATGAGGTTGGAGCTCATGCTTAGTTTCCTCCAAAATTCCTTTGGAATAACCCAATCCATAGGAATTTCAAAGGATTTGTTGGGAAACATTCCTTTGTTCCAAAGGGTTTCATAGGAATTTTTCCTATAGGATTTGGATCCTTCAAAATTTCTATGTTCTACCTTCATTCCAAAGAGGCCCTAAGAGGGAAGGATAGCTCAAGTTGTTGGCAATTAAGAGTAGCAAGATCAGTTAGGATAGAAATTTTGGTTGTATCTTATATATATTTGCCAGAAAGCGAGGTGTCCAGCTGGAGATTGGGAGACTTTTCTGGAATGTGTTTTTCCTGGAGAGTTCTGGAACCATATCGACAGGCTAATGGCTCGCCATACGAGGTGCAATATTTTATCAATAGGTAGTTGAATTGGATGATTGGTGCTTGCTTGAAGTTTGGAAAGTTCTAGAACAAAAGCAACACGTCAAAAGCTCGCCGTGCAATGCTTTATCAATTTTATCAATAGGGCAAAAGCAACACGTCAAAAGCTCACCATGCAATATTTTATTAATTTTATCAATAGGTAGTAGGTACGTAGTTGATTTGGCTGACTGGAGTTGCTTCTTTGAAGTGCTTGAAACATGGCCGTGTTAGGTGCTGGAAACGTGGTTGTGTTTGGTGTTTGACACGTGGCTTTATGGGATGCCAGAGAACATGGTGCAGGATTCGTCAAGTAAAAGATTGGCGCCACCAGCAAGCCGAGGCGAAACTTCTCGTGGAGTTGACAGGCAGGACATGGGCCCACTTGGCAGTGTCTGCAAACTTGTGCTTTCCTTGTAGGCGCTGAAACGAGAGTCCGGTGAGAAAAAAAGAGGCTGCAAAGTGGGCCACTCATACGATGACACGTGGAATTGGTAAGCTATGGTGTGTAGAAAACTTAGCACGTGCATTGAATGGACCGCCCTGCCCGCCGAATGAAAAGTATTATAGTGTGTCATTAACAAAGTGCTAAAGCGGGTACAAATTAATAAAAGTTGATAAATATATACACAACAGTGAGGTTTAAAATAAAGTCTTGTTACAGTATAAGTGATCAAAGGAGAGCATAAGTGATGATAGGAGGTGTCATTGCATCGAGACAGTAGCTGGGAGCGACGATAGTGGCAGTCGATCGTGAACAATTTTTAGACTGGGAGAATACGACTACGGAAGTAAGAAGCTGTGGCGCTTCGATTGACACTTGTTGATGGCGGAGAGAAGCTGATCTTGCATATTTGCTGAACCCAAAATGCAGAAATCTAGTCTTTCCACCTGAAGCAATTGGTACCTGTGTACAGATCGAAAAGGAGATTTAAAGCTTGGTAGGAAAAATAAGAGATTAACAAACACAACATTTTACTAACAAAATAATTTTGTGGGTGGGTATTTAGGGGGTTTATTACTTATTGACAACAAAGTGGTGCAATACTATGAATTATGGGGCAAACAGAAACAGTATGTAGCAGCATATTTTATCAGCCAGTAGGTGTAAAATGGGTTGAAAGTATAACTGAGCGCCTTTTTTTTTTATTTTAGCATCATGCTCGCTTCAGTTGAAACACCGGACTGATATAGTAGGAAATTACCAAGAAGTTGAATTACTTGATTTTATAATATTCGGAAGGGGCATCTTTAGGGAGGTCGTCATGATTAGCATTTGGCACCAAGGATACGGGTGTTCTTGGTTGCCACCAAGGATCCGTCAAAATTTGTGTCCATCCTTATTATCTGGCTCATCAAGGTCACTGTAGTAGTCATAACGGTAAACATGATCATGCTCGTTGTAGGGTCTAGAATTATCATCACTTCGAACAACCTTGAGTTCATCTCACCGAAAAGGCACCAATGCCGCAGGCTTTTTGCTTGGCAGATAGGTCTGCAACACAGGTACTACAGGAATAGAGTGACTGACCTGTAATTTCTATAGCCTTGGAGAAATATAGTAATGCCAGAGTAAAGCGTAGGATGATTAGTTGATAGGTCTGCCTGTTTTTCACAATATCATATGAGAGGCCTAGAAGTAAGGTGGGATAGAGACTAATTTGCATCATACTAAGATCCAAACAGATCACATGAAAAAATTAGAAACAAACGATTTGAGAACATGAGATTCATATTAGAGCCCTAGAAGTAAGGTGTGATAGAAACTAAAGGCTCGTTTGGGAAAGCTGTGCTCCCTGATTCTCCAGCTGTGCTCTCTGATTCTCTGGTGAAGTGATTCTATGGCTGAAAGTAGCATAAACTCTCAAAATCAGGATAGAGAATCACTTCACAGAATCAGGTGAAGCTGCTTTTTTCAGCTCTCAGCCTATAAATTCATTTCAGAGAATCACTTCACAGAATCAGCAAAGAATCGCTTCTCGCTGAAAAATACGTTTGACAGCCAGGAAGTGATTCTCCCTGAGAATCCGCTCCGTGGAGCTCTGCCAAATGGCCCCTAATTTGCATCATACTGAGTTCCACTTACTGGAATTAAGCGAGCGAACACAATGACGAAAAGTCTATACATTCACATAATTTGTATCATGAATATATGAAAAGGTCCTCGTAACTGTGAACGTAATCTAAGGTAATCCATATACAAAGAGGTCAGCAGAAGCTAAAAAATCATGGTAGATTATACTGATTTCCACCTATTAAGCAAGCGAACACAGTGGAGAAAAGTATCCTAAACTCATATAATTTGTATCATCAATATAGGAAGAGGTTCTCATAGCTGTGAACCCAATTTACTTCTACATTCACGGAGTGACTCCGCCGCGCTCGCCTAGGCCACGTCGCCCCAATTCTCCTGGTTGGTCCACGTACCCCCCTGCCTGCGCCGTACGCTTCTCCCCGAAATATCTCCTCTCTCGGCTCCCAATCGGCGACAAAAAAAAGGGGTCCGAGACAAAAAAAAAACGAACGGCCTCATCCTCTACGACTCCGGCACCGCGACTCCCGTGCCCAACCCGCCGCCCCCATCCTCTCCCTCTCTCTCTCCCAGCGTGCCGGATGGCCATGGAACTTTGCCGCCGCCGCGTTTGCTCCCGGTCTCCCGCCTTGCCGCCCTCTCTCCTCTACCTGTCCCTCCTCCCTCTCTCCCGGCGTCCTGGCGTCCGGGGGCCGGCCGGCCATGGGCATGGCGCGGGCGAATCGGCCCCATGCCCCGGTCAGCGCCACCGCCCTGTTCGGCCGATCTGGCCGCTCGCCGTTGGCTACCGGCCCATGGTAAGGTGCTCTCTCCCCCCTCTCCCTCTCTCTCCCCGGCGTCGTGGACGGACCTCGATGTAGGCCTGCCTGCTCGATCTCCCTTGCTGGCGGAGCCTCTCGTCGGTGGATCTGCTGCCTCCATGGATGGATCTGTCCTTTCTCCCCTCAGATCCGTGGGGACCGAAGCCAGCAGACGTCTCGCTCGCAGTTTACTGCAGCCCCATGGTAAGGTGCTCCCCCCTCTCCCTCTCTCTCTCCGGCGCCGTGGACGCACCTCAACGTAGGGTTGCCTGCTTGGTCTTCCTTGCCGCCGGAGCTTCTTGTCCCGTGCGGATCTGATGCCTCCATGGACGGATCCTTGGTTCGTCCGGTCGCTGGTTTGCTTTCCCTCCCTCCTTCCTCTGTGCAGTCAATCTGCCGTGTGTTGTTCGCTCTACGATTTCATGGCAACTCAACAAGCCAAGGTCAATTTAACCCTAGATGTGCTATCCCCCCACTTTTCTCGTACCATTATACATGGTTATCACCGTCTTACTGCTTTTTTTCACTGCATAGCATGTTGCCTGCTCGGTTTGGCTGGATTTTGAGGCTACCTACATGTTGTGCGATATCTATCTGAGGACATGACCATGTCAATGATATTTATTTGATTTCTTAGTACATTTCAATACTCATGACTTTGTGTCATATATCTCAGTACATCTCGGTGTCAATGATATTTGTTTTGTTTCTTATTACCCTGCGGTGCTCATGATTTTGGTCATGTCCAGTGATGAATACACTTTCTTCTTATTGTTAGATTAATTTGAGGGAATAGGGCAGTGCTGTGATGAATACATAGTAACAATGTCTGATGCAGTGGTCGTGAGCCATCCTTCCATGATTTACACATCTTTCTTCTTATAGATAGCTAAGGCAATATTCATGAGCTATGACGATTCTTCCTTTCACGTCCGTCTACTATCTTCGTAACTGAGACAATGATCATTAGTAATGTTGATTTTGTTTTCCCGTCGATCTCTTTCTACATGTTCAATGATAGCTGAGGCGATGGTCGATTGGTTGGTTCTTTTTTTGGATGGTCCCTTTTAATTTGTCTACTATGCTGATAGCGGACGCAGTTGCCATGACCATTGTTGATTCTGTACCTCTTCCATGATAACTGAGGCAATAGTCAGTTGGTTGCTATGTTTTTTCTTTTTCTGCCTATTCTATTTTGCTTACTTTCGAGCCTTCCTGCTTCGTCCATATGTGACACCCCAATTTTAAGAACAAAATTGGAGCACAATATATGTATGCCAGGATCAATTTTCATACATATATCCACATCATAGTAAATATCAAAACAATGCTTTGTTAATAATAACGAACTTTATTACATAAATGACCCTCGGGTCTGAAAGAAAAGTACAGACTCTCATGAAACTGACTCTAAAATAAACTCTGATGAAGATGCGGAAAGCTGGACTCCATCTCCACAGGAAGGTCGACCGAGGGTAGCGCCATCCTAGTACAGGTCGTCAGGGTCGTAGCCTCCGTCTTCTGGATACTCCTGCTCCTCGTACGTGTAGTCTCCAGCGTCTGGGTGGGGTAGCAGGGGGACAAAGAGGAAGGGTGAGTACATCGAAATGTACTCCGCAAGTGTGGGAAATATATGCTTATGAGGCTTATAACAAAGGTAGGCTGGCTGACTTTGTTTGACTCAAGCGCCTAAAGCGACACACCCTATTAATTCTATTAATCCTATGCACCTATTTACTAGGTTATAGACAGACTCTGTAGAAAAGTAACCACACTCGGAGTCGCACCGAGCAAAACACACTCGGAGTCACACCGAGCAACCAACACCTGAAGTCCATCAGGCAACCGCACCTGAAGTCCATCAGATGACCCGAACCCAAAACCAACCAGTAACCAACTAATCTCGAAGAAGTCCAAGCCGCTCGTGACCGTGAGCACGACTGATATATCAGTTTTACACTCTGCAGAGGTTGCACATCGTTACCCATGAGTCGTGCAGATCCCGTCACGCTAAACACTGCCGAGGTGTATAGCAGGTTGCACTGCAAGGCCTTTACAAAACTCCCTCCAAGTCCGTTTTACACGTTCACTAAGGTTTCACCGCTAACAGTGGATATACGCACCACTGCAAAAGCCCCCTCTTGTGCCACAAATCCGACCCCGTGTAAACCCTCAACTTGGAGGCAATTAATTACTTGGCCAGGTCCAGCCCATCCAGATCTCATGGTTGCGCTGTCAAGCCGGGTTACATGCTCTGAGAACCGGGTCCTAGGGATCCAGGCAGGATATGTCTAGCACGAGCCCCGAACCAAAAACCAAAAGCAGCTGCCGAGTCCCACGGCACAAAACCACCAATACGGGTCCATCCTGCCGGATTTACCTAATAACCATGTTACTACAAAATTACCATGACCACATTCGTTTCATAGTTCATTAATCAAGATTATAAACATTTTAATCTCCCATCCCAACCATGACTGCAGGGCTAAGCAAGACACCTACCTGAACATCCCAGAACAGGCGACAAGGGTAATATAAACAAATTCTAGTAAACCCTAACATGGGATTCAAATTAATGACAAGCATGCATCTACAAGATCTAACTACTCTAATACCAAAAGTAAAATAAATCATAGGTGCAAGATGTTCAAGGACACTTGCCTTCGGACTGGGTCGAATCAACTGGGTCGCAAGGATGGTCTGGAGCGTCCTCGAACTCCGCACTCTCTGGCCCAAGCAACATACATGGCACAATACATAGAAATAAATAACAGTACAACAAACAGTAAGAAAATAGTAAACTAATAGATCTACTGCGTAGAGAATGAAATTATGAAACTAACGCAAGTTGAACGGGTCAAATCGGAGTTAAAATGCAAAAGGTATAAGCGTTTGAAGTTGGATGGCAAAACTGTAATTTGATTAAACTCATTTTCGTAATTTAAATAAATCAAAACTGAATTTAAAAGAGCTCTGGACTGGCACTCATTTTCTGAAAAGTACAAGGGTTAGGATGCAACATCTCCGTGACTCAGCGCATAGTGCACAAGGAGTGCGGGTTGGTTTCCGGAAAAGGCAGGGGCTCTTTAACAAAAAGGCACCGGCGAAGGGGTATCGGCCTTTCTCGGCCGTTGATCTGGTGATGGGTGGCTGTGATTAGATCGGGGCAGACGGCTGTGAGGTGGACCGTGCCTCGATTTCGGGAAAGGTGAGGGGCTTAGATCGCCATTTTTCCAAGACTCAATGCATAGTGCAGATAGGACGGCGGGTTTGTTTCAAGAAAACTCGGGGGTACTTTTGCAAAATGCGCGGCACGTGGCAGAGGCGTCGGCGTGGTGCTGCGTGGCTGCTGACGCGGCGTTGCGTGGCGACAGGTGGCGTACGTGGATTGGCTGGGTGTACCACGTGACCCGTGGTCTAGCTGATGTGGCGATCTGGACCTAGTCCACGGCGCCAGTGTAACCGGTGCATACCGGTTCGCGGTGAGTTCTAATCTAGGCCGTAGATCTAAGATCAGACGGTGCAGATAAAATCGGGGAAAGGGAGGCGGCGCCGGCAGGGCTTGGCACGGCGGCGGGGAAGGCCAGCGCGGCGGCGCCATGCCTGTGCTCGCGGCATCGCTCGGGATACGACCTAGGGCTAGTAGAGATGGCAGGGAGGGTTGGGATCAAGAGAGGAGCTCACCCTGGGTACGATGGTGGGGCGCTTGGTGTCGATCGAAGGCCGGAGGGGGGAAGTCCGCGACGGAATCCCTGCTGTTGCTCCGGCGAGGTCGAAACGATGCGCCTGCGGGTGCAATTCGTCGCGGAGAAACAGTGCAGCTGGTCCGTTGCTCCTACGCGAAGCCAATCGAGGGGTCGGGGAGGTGGCAGAGGGCTTCTCCAGGGAGGATTTTGAGCTCCGGCGGCTTGGCAATGGCGGCGGCGGAGCGGAGGCTGGAGAGGGGGGGTCTGGGCGCTGAAAATAGGGTTTGGAGTGCGGCGGCGTGCGCTCTTTGTAACAGCTGTGTTCCCGGAAGGAGCGGAGGGGATGAGGACGGCGAGCGCGAGCGCGAAGGGCGGGCGGTCGGGTGCGGGGGAGAGGAAACCGGAGAGGTTGTTGGAGGTGGGAGGCGGCCCTGACAGGGCGGGGCCTCTTGTCAGCTGCTGGGGGAAGGAGTGCGGGGACGCGCGCGAGGCGGGCCGGCTGCGGAGCGCGGGGCGGAAGCCGGCCGCGCGCGGTGGGAGACGGGCCACGCGGGGAAAGACGGAGCGGAAGCGGCTGGGCCGAGAGGGAAACGAGCGCGGTCGGGCCAGTCGCGCGGCTTGGGCCGACTTCGCGTGGAGGGGAAAGGGGAGCGGCCGGGGGAGAGGAGGCTGGGCCGGGAAGAGGAGAGGGAGAGCAGGCCGGTCGGGCCGTTTGGGGCCGGGCCAAAACCTAGGTGAGGGAGAGAATGAGGTCCTTGCCTTTTCTTTTCCTTTTGTCATTTGATTTTCCAAACTTTTCAAAAGCCTTTTGAATTCAAAATCAAAACCAGTTTGAAATCAAAATTACTTTGAAATATTTTAGAAATATTTTCCCTAGGTTTTGAAAATAAAATTTGAGTTTGATTTTTCTAAAATTTTCATAAACCTTTTCATTTATTTTCTAAATAGATAAATGCGATTCGCCCTATCCGGGTTTTAATAAATTTATTTTTCATCCAATAAAATTATGCAACGGCATGAATGCAACATGACAATATTAAATAAATTTTATTTTCCTCCTCTAATAAACTAGCCAACCTAATTAATTTCTAATTCCTTTTATTAAATTGGGGAAAAAATTAAATCAGGGTGTTACACATCGCCTCGGCCATGGCGAGGCTTTGGAGTCGGTGTTGGTAGGCGACGCGGCTTGCAGCCGGTGGCGTGGTCGGAGGAGGTCGCGGCGAAGGAGACGGCCAACACCGGCACGGCTGCGGCCGGCCAGCGCAGTCAGGTGGCGTTCCCGGGGCGTGGCGTGGTGGTGTGGACGTTCGGCGGCTCGGCGGTGGAGGAGCAGAGGAGAGCGCGGTGGCGTCGTTGCGGCACCCACGTCGCGGAGAACGGCCTCGGTGCGGCCGTGGCTGGCCACCTCATTGGCCGGCGTGGCTGGTGCGGCGCTATGAGGAAGAGCGGAGAAGGAAGTGGCGGCTGTGGCTCTTTATTCCGGGTGCGCTAGGGCTCGGGAGCATCGCGACCTACAGTGGACGGCGGTGATCCTCGGAAGGCGTGGCAAGGGTACGTGGCGGCCATCGAGCAGAGAGTCCAGGGCAGCGAGTGGGCGAGGCACGTGGGTGCTTGCAGCGCACGCGCACAGGCTGGGGCAAGGCTCGGGGAGCGCGCGCGGGTGCTCTGCACCCTGGTGGCGGCGGCGGCCTCCCAGGCGCACGTGTCCAAGCCCTAGGGTTTGGCAGGGGTGCATCGACCTGGGCCGTTTGGGCCGTGCAGCTTATTGCCGCTTGCTCTGGGCCAGGTGCAGCTGGTGTGTGCGTGGGCTGCCAAGAGTAGAAGGAGAGCGGGCAGGCCTTGCGAGTGTGGGAGGAGAAAAGCCAGGTTGGGCCTGGTGGGCTAAGCGGGGAAATGGCAGAGTCGAGCTGGGCCGGCTGGAGATTTCAGCCCAATGGGAGGAAATGTAGGTTTGCCTATTTTGCTAGAGAAAGAGAAAGGGATTCAAATGGACACTCGAACAAGTTGGTGTTGGATTCAAAAGATAAATTGGAAAGGATTCAATTAGATGGTTATATAAGGATATGTTAAGGATTAGGGTAGGGATCCGAGTGTTCTTGGAGATAGTATACTTGCCTTATACCAAGGTCCTTTATGCATGATTGATTATCATGCTAACTCATTGTGGCGGTCCACTAGAGGTCATTAGGGCTAGGGCAATCCGGTCCGAAGGTGGTCATAATAGAAGGTCAGGGATCATTTAGAGAGACTCGAGATAATCCCAAAAGGAATACAAGGAGATTGATATGGTCCTGTGCTCTCCATCATAAGACTTAAGTTGCGAAAAGAATCTCCGGCAAAACTCCTGCAAGCAATACTATATGAATGCAACAGTTTTTTTATAAATTGTTCCCAGTTCAACTAACATCTACATGCTCCACACAATCACAGAAAAATTTTAAAAAGTCCGAATTTTTGGGTTGTTACATCTAGGAGGTCGCATCTCTTGATTTGGTCTATCGCATAACGTTGCCAGGTCCAGTCTAGACTTAGGGTTATCCTTTGAATTTTTGGTTTCCATGATTGTTCCCCAGAGTGCCTCAGCGACATTCTTTTCAGTGTGCATTACATCAATGTAATGTGGCATAACAAGGTCATCAAAATAGGGGATCCTCGTCAAGCCCAACTTATGAGTCCAAATATGTTGCTCACCATATCCCACAAAACCATCACCTTCTTCATTGGCCACAAGAGCATCTATCTGAGCATGAACCTCAACACCAGTCATCATCTGCAGTGGAGGGTCTGTCACTATGACACATTTCATAAAGTTCTTAATGTCATGTCAGAATGGATGGTCAGGAGGGAGGAATTGATGATGTTTGTCGAACGACAAATACTTGCCACCCTTCTGCAGCCAGATGAACCTCAGACGATCCTTGCATAATGAACATGGAAACTTCCCGTGAACACACCAGCCGCAGAATGTCCCATACGCTAGGAAGTCCTGTATGGAGTACTAGTACCAAACATGCATTTTGAAGGACTTCTTTGTAGCCCGGTCGTATGTCCATACCCCTTCCTCCCAAGCACGAATTAATTCATCAATCACAGGCTCCATGAACACACCCATATGTTTCCCCGGGTGCCCAGGAATTATCAACGACAAGAATATGTTCTGACGTTGAAAGGTGACACCGGGGGGGAGATTGAGGAGGATAACGAACATAGGCCAACATGTGTATGGGGTAGCCATCATTCCATAAGGATTGAACCCATCTGTTGTCAGCGCAACATGTACATTACAAGCCTCTTCAGCTTTCTCATGATGAATGCCATCAAAGTGGATCCATGCTTCACCATCAGACAGATGTATCAGCTTCTCAGGATTGTATCGTTTGCCCTCTTTATGCCATATCATCTGTTTCGTGGATTCCTCGCTCATGTATAGCCGTTGGATCCTCGGTACGAATGGGAGGTACCTTAGGATTTTGACGGGGATTGTAAGTTGCTTCTTCTGGCCATGACCAGAGTCTACCTCCAGATAGCTAGAGGATTTGCACTTTGGACAGTAATATGCATCCTTGTAATCTTTCCTAAATAGAACGCACCCTTCCAGACAAGTATGTATCTGCTCGTATGACATCTTAAGTCCATCAAGGAGTTTCTGGCACTCGTACATGCTCTTAGGCAGAACGTGATCCTCCGGCAGCAGGCTGCCAATCACAGCCAACATACCATCGAAGGCTTGTTGACTCATTTTAACCTCAGACTTAAAGCCCATCATGCGTCCAATGGCATCGAGTTGACAAACCGTTGTTCGATCATGAAGGGGTTTCTGTGCTGAAGACATCATGTTGTAGAACACCTGTGCAAATGCCTCTGTCTCCTCCTCCGCACGTCCTTCAACGAACTATGCTTGCTGATAGTCATCTAACATGTCTACTACCCCGGCATCAGCATCAACATGCTCGACGCGTGGTCTCACCACCTCCTCTCTCATCTGATGGGCTTCACCATGGTGGATCCACCGGGTATATTCCGGCGTAAACCCATGCTTCAGAAGATGTTTACCCATGTTTGACTTGTTTTGCCATTTCCTATTTGCACAACACATGCAGGGAAACAAAACTAGACTAGCTCCTTTCACTGCCTTACTAAATGCACGGTTCAAGAAAGCATCAGTCTTCATCATCCATTCATTGGTGAAATCACTCTGACTTCTGCAGCCCGTGTACATCCACTGACGGTCATCCATCCTCTAACATATATATCGGTGTGTAATGCAACCATTAATTACAGATACATGGTGTTCCTAATATCTAATAGGTGAGGATAGGTCCTAATCCCACCCGCTGATGTGTACATGAGGTTAGTTTCCATGATCTACTCCGATCCAAGACAGAATTTCAGCAGCACCTCCCCGCTATTCTCCAAATACACGTCCTGGCAGGAAGAGTGTGTATCTGAAGAACAACATGGAGGTGATGCCGAAACTCTATCTTGGATCAGAGCGGACCATGGAAACTAACCCACCTACGCATCCGCGGGCTGTCCAGAAAACGTGGACAATCTGAAACATATGCGATTAGAGATACACAAAGATCTACATACTTCCAACCGTACCTTTTTCGAATGAGAGACACCTAACTGGGTTATTGAAAGGTCCAATTGGCTAGAGGGGGGTGAATAGCCTAATTAAAAATCTATAAAATCACTTAGGCAAACACTATTAGCAACACAAATGGCGAAGCTTTTTGCACTAGCCTAAAGGGTGTGTTGCAAGCCACCTATCCAACAATTCTATCTAATAACTCTATGTCACACAAGAGCAACTAAGTCTATGTGGGATATTACCTCCGTATACCCCCATGGACCGACTTGGGCCCTTCGTTAAGGACAGCCCAGCCCGAAGGCCCTACGGCACGCGTCCAGGCCGTCGCGTCCGCTAGGGACTCTAGTCAAGCCTTGCACACCAAGGAAAATCCTAGAGATAGATCTGGATTCCTTACCTAAAGGAACCGACTATAATCTGTTAGGATTCGGAAACTGTAACAATGTTCCCTGGCTATATAAGGTGAGAAAGGACCCCCTCCAATCTCACACCATATTCCAATCTCATAATACAATCCAGCCACCAAAACACAGGACGTAAGGTATTACTGCGACTTACCGGCCCGAACCTGTCTAAATCGCCGTGTCTCGTCCTTGTGTTCACACTTGAGTAGCAGTCTTGCATGCCCCCTCAAACTAATCTACTACCTTGGGCATACCCCTCGGTAGACTGCTGACCATCTTTCGTCGATAGTTGGCGTGCCAGGTAGGGGGCGTGTGCTACGACACCATGGTCTGCCAAGCGGTCACTTTCCCTAGTTCCATGATCCTCTCTGAGCCCGGCACCACCTTCCAGATCGGATCTAAGATCTGGACCACCGGTGGTGCCGTTCCTGCTCCGGAGATCGTGGAGCCTGCACAGCTTCCTGCACCGGATGCCTCGCCATCCACCCACCGTGCCATTGCGCTGTCGCCCCGCGTGCCAAGATCCGTCCGCTGCGACGACTTGGTCGAGGCGATCGACCGGGCCAACAGGAGGATCGCCGACTGCATCGACGTCATCCAGGCAGCTCGTCTGTAGCTTTTTGGCCGTCCCCGTCACCAACATCATCACCACGCGCCATCGGGAGTCTCCAGCGCGCGCCCCGCCTGCCGCCCAAGATCAGATCTACATCCGGCTCCTCACTTCGCTCCATGGCTCGCCAATCGCGCTTCATCATCGATCTCCATGCCCTACGAGCTCCGTGGCGTGGCATCCACCTTCCAGTGCTAGGCGCTGCGATGACTCTCCGACCACGCCAAGATCCTCGGCTCCGACCAGGCCTCTCCGACGAGCCCGCCTGGCTTGGCATCTTCAGCTCCGATCGTCGGCATGGTGGCCCTTCGCGAGGTCTCCAGCGACACCATCTCGGTGACCTCCGCGTCGGCATCCACTTCATCCACCAAGTCCATCTCCACACAGACGACGACCATCATCTCCACGGTGTCTGGTGATGACTTTCTGCCATACTACGGGGGCACCATCTTCAACATCTCCACCGACAGCACTCCGCAGGCAAACGAGACGGACATCCAGCGCACCGAACGGGAGCAGCGCAACACCAACCGCCAGCGTCACCGTGATGAGGAGCGCCGTTTCCGGGAGCGCCGCGACCAGGAGCGCCGTGACCAAGAACGCTGAGATCAGGAGCGCCATGATCGGGAGCGCCACAGGGGCCGCAACCTCCAGGAAGACTTCGACATGGTCGGCGACCACCAAGTCTACACGACTCCAAGCGCCAACCTCGCCGTCATCGCCAACGAGCTCGCCAGGCTGCCCGTCACTGCGGAGCTCGAGAGGATCGTTGCCCACGTCAAGGCTGCCACCGTGCAGTGCAACGAAAAAGGGCCCTGACCAGCTCCCTCCGACTCCTCGCACAGTAGGACCCGGCCACCGAGCCCTCGCCGCTCAAACAGGCGGCCGCCGACTCCGCCTCACCGCGATCTAGAGGTCTCCCAAGGGCGCCGCGACGCCCATCGACCACCGCCTCCTGCCACTTCGACAGGGCCTCGCCCCTTCACTTCACGCCTCCGGGCAGTTGAGTGGCCCCAGGGCTTCAAGGTCACCACCGTGGAGAAGTACGATGGCAAGGCCGACCCCGAGCAGTGGCTAACCACGTACAAGATCGCCATCCAAGCCGCTGGGGGTGGATCCGATGTGATGGCCAAATATCCCTCGGTGATGCTTTCCTCCTCGGCAAACAGCTGGCTGCACAAGCTCGCTGAAAGCTCCATCGACACATGGGAGCAGCTCAAGGAGGTGTTCATCAAGACCTACAACGCTACCTGCGACCAGCCGGGCACACGCTACGATCTCCAAGGTGTCCGCCAGGACCGCGACGAGAGCCTCCGGAGCTACATTCGCCGCTTCTCAAACAAACGGCTGATGATTCCAGAAATCACCGATGCCGAGGCTATCTCCATCTTCTCCAATGGCCTGCGCCATCAGGAGCTTTGCGACAAGATCATCCACAAGAAGGTGGCCACGGTCACCGAGCTGATGACGATCGCCAACTCCTACGCCAACGTCGACGACGTTCATCGGCATCAAGAACACCCGCGTCACCGTTTGCGTTCTCCGGAGCATCCCCGCGATGATAGACGCCACAGTGATTGGCGCAATGAAGGCCGCGACCACCACTCTGGAGACTGTGACCGCCGCGACGACCAGGACCGCCGCCATGATCACCCTGAGTCTTCTCGCCATGGGTCAGATCATCGCCGCCACGACAACTGCTACATCGCCATTACGGGCACCCGTCCGAAGTGCTCCTACGAGAACGACTACGAGAAGCTTCTCGACGGCCCCTGTCCTCTCAACAAGAACGCCAAGCACTCCATGCGCGAGTGCGACATCCTCGAGCGGGCTGTGCGGGGGAGGAACGACGACTAGCGGCAGCGCGGCGACAACGATGAGGACAAGGACACGGAGCCACAAGAGCCTACGTTCAGGCCACCCGCGAGGACACTTTCCATCTTTTGGGGCAACATCGTCATCGAAAGTGAGCAAAAGCGCCGCCAGGTACGCCAGGACATCGCCTCTGTCCTCGCCATCCGGGATGATCCCGCCAACGTCCGCTACCTCGACTATTCAGAGCGCCCCATCACCTTCACCAGGGAGGACGAGTGGTTGGACGACAAGTACCCCGATCGCTTCCCACTCGTCATCGACCCTGTCATCTCCAACTGCCGCTACCGCAAGGTGCTCGTCGACAGAGGCAGCGCTCTCAACATCATCTTCTCCTCTGCCTTCCGCGAGCTCGACTACTCCAAGAGGGACCTCTCTCCGGTGAACTTCCCATTCTGAGGCATCATCCCAGGGAAGACTTCCATGCCTCTTGGCCAGATCACGCTCCTGGTGCAGTTTGTTACGCCCAACCACTTCCGCAAGGAGTACATCACCTTCATCGTCGCTGACTTCGACACCGCCTACCACGCCATCCTTGGTCGGCCAGTGCTCTCCGACAATCTACGCCGCTGACAAGCTAGAGCAAGTCCAAGGTGCATAGGCCTGCCTCGCTGATGCCTCTCGGCTTTGCCTCGAAGATCTAGAGATCCCAGAGCTCTCCGACCAGCGTGCCTCCAAGAAGTCAAAGGAGACGAAGACGGTGGCCCTCGTCAACGGCGCTCCGGAGAAGACCACCATCATCGGCGCCAACCTCGACCCCAAATAGGAAAGCGCGCTCGTCAGCTTCCTTTGGGACAACATCGACATGTTCACCTGGAAACTGGCCAACATGCCAGGAGTCCCCTGGAAGTTTGTCGAGCACTCCTTGAACGTCTCCACGACCGCCAAGCTGGTCCGCCAGAAGCTTCACCATTTCACGCTAGACAGGAAGGAGGCCATTAGGGTAGAGCTCACCAGGCTCCTAGCAGCCGGGTTTATCAAAGAGGTGTATCATCCCGATTGGTTAGCCAATCCGGTGCTTGTACTTCAGAAGAATAAAGAATGGAGAATGAGCGTTGACTACACCGACCTCAACAAACACTACCCTAAAGACCCTTTCCTCCTCCCTCGCATCGACGAGGTCATCGACTCCACCGCCGGTTGTGAGCTCCTCTCCTTCCTCGACTGCTACTCCGGTGTTGACGCAAAACGTGACGTCTCGCGTCAGGCACACAGCAAGCCGAATGAGGCTAGCTTCAATCAGGAGCCTGGGGTGTATCGAACCCAGAGACGTGCCAGTCGGTTTGACCTGAAAACCAACAAGGGATAAAAGTGTGAGAATACCTTGGAACATGCTGGGTGAAACCAGACAGTTCCATATGTATGGCTTTGGAAGCCAATCACGACGGCACACAGCTATAGAAGCTGTTTGTCGAAACAGGTTTAATATGTCATTCGGCAAGTATAAAGAGAAAGCATGTAAACATGTCGGATGCCGAATACATACATGACAAAAGGATAAAAGAGGTAACTTGTAAATACAAATCTATTCAGATAACATATGCATAGGCCAATCCAGCTAGTCTGCCGCACGTCCACCCTTCATGAACCCGTCAGGCATAAACTCAAGCAAAGCTAATCCACCGCACGATACCACTTGCTATAAATCTACACCACTCCTTATAATTAGATTAATCCACCGCATGATACAATCTAATTATAAGAAGCTAAAAGCACACATACATCTGAACAGATCTATACATACTCATTACTCATGTAAGCTTAACCAGAATCGGCAAACCAGCCGAACTGGGGTCCATGAAGAAGAAACATACAAACCAAGCATGGTTAGACTAATCTAAAACCTGCACCTGCCGCACGGCACCTAGCTCTATCAAAGCCTAAACATGATCGACATGCATGAACCCACAACATGTAACAACCTAGATTGAAAGTCCATTCGGCCATTATGATCTTATGATAAGCAAAGCACAAGCAAACTCGTGCAACGAGGCCGAACGAAGATCAATCTAGATTGGGCAGAAAGTGTTGTACGAATTAAATAAATAAGACATATAACATGTGATAACTTAATGAATCTATTAGATCTGCTAAATCTAACAGAGCCGATAACTATTTTTACTCATGACTTAATCCGCCGCACGATACGAGTCATGGGTAAAAACTTCCCGTCATAAGCTTAAATCCGCCGCACGATACTAAGCTTAACGTACGAGACTACTTGCATCATATCTAAATCCACCGCATGATACTAGACATGATAGCAAGGTTGCCGGTACTTACGGAGGTCGACAGATCGATGATTCCTCTCGAAGAACTCGACGACACGACTATAAGGACTCGAAGATGGCACGGGGCCGGTTGTATTGATGTGGTTGTGAACAATTTTACAATGGTCGAGGGCTTATATTTATACCCTGGACGAAAACATGAGTCCTAGACGATTACGACTTTACAATAAAATACGGAAAGATATAAACCCTACATTATTTGGTGCCTTCCATCACCCCGTGTCTTCTCGTACAAGCCAGCTTTACTCACAATACGGGTTTTCCGAATGGAATCATGGTCTCGCGAAATAGCCGACCGCATAGACAGTTACCGAAACTCTGAGGATCAAACAGCTGCCGATCGTTTGCCAAATCTGTCTCCTCTGCTGGCTGGACCCATCTGTCATATTCTTATGCGTGCGAAAATCTGGTGTTAACATCCGGCTATCATCAGATCGCCCTCAAGGTGGAGGACCAGATCAAGATGGCGTTCATCACGTCCTTCAGCGCCTACTGCTACACCACCATGTCCTTTGGACTCAAGAACGCCGGAGCTATGTACCAGCGCGCCATCTAGGACTGCCTGAAGGACCTCATCCCGAAGAAGGTGGAGGCCTACATCACGATGTAGTCATCAAGACCCGCTCCTCCGACATGCTCATCGCCGACCTCGAGGCAACCTTTAAGGCCCTCAACAGGTTCAAGTGGAAGCTCAACCCCAACAAGTGCATCTTCGGTGTGCCATCGGGGAACCTGCTTGGCAACATCGTCAGCCGTGATGGCATAAGGGCGAACCCCAACAAGACCTCCATCGTCCTCCCCATGAAGCCTCCCTCCAACGTGAAGGACATCTAGAAGCTCACCGGGTGCATGGCGTCCCTGAGTCGTTTCATCTCCAAGCTCGGTGAAAAGGGGCTCCCCTCCTTCGAGCTCCTCAAGGTGGGTGAAAAGTTCATCTAGGACAACGAAGCTGACCGCACCTTCTCCAACCTGAGGAAGTATCTGACCCAGCCTCCTGTGCTCGCCGCACCTATGGAGAAGGAGCCTTTGCTGCTCTACATCGCCACTACAAATCGGGTCATCAGCTCCATCATCGTCATCGAGCGCGAGGAGGTCGGCCATGCCTACTCAGTCCAGAGGCCATGCTACTTCATCAGTGAGGTGTTAAACGACTGCAAGGCTCGGTATCCCCAAGTCCAAAAGCTCATGTACGCTGTCCTCATCACCGCCCGAAAGCTCCGCCACTACTTCCTGAGCTTCGAGAGGGTCACCGTCATCACTGAGTTCCCCCTCGGGGATATCCTCCGCAATAAGGATGCCACGGGCCGCATCATCAAGTGGGCTATCGAGCTCGGCGCCTACGACATTGCCTTCCAGGGTCGCCAGACCATAAAGTCACATGCCCTCGCCGACTTCGTCGCCGAATGGACGGACATCCAGACTCCAGTGTCGGTGGAGGCTCCCGAGCACTGGGTTCTCTTCTTCGACGGCTCCTTGACCATCCACGGCGCGGGCGCTGGTCTCCTATTCATGTCTCCGTCCGGCGAGAAGCTCCGGTACGTCCTCCGGCTGCTGTTCCAAGCATCGAATAATGCCGCCTGGTATGAAGCAGCTCTCCACGGTCTCCGCATCGCCAGCGAGCTCAGCGTCAAGCGCCTCATGGTCTAAGGTGACTCCGCCCTCGTCATCAACCAGCTCAACAAGGACTGGAGCTGCTCCAACGACAAGATGAACACGTACTGCTCGGCCATCCAGAAGCTTGAGGACAAGTTCTTCGGTGTCGAGTACCACCACATCCACCGGGATTGAAATCAAGCCGCCGATGAGCTGTCAAAGCTAGCATCGTCACGGTCTCCAGTTCCGGTGGGAGTATTCATCCATGACCTACTCGAGCCCTCCATCGCCGACCCGCAAAACTCCGCCGCTCCGATGGACGTCGACTCGCTGACTCCACCAGCCGATAAACTGGTCGGAGCTATCCCAGCGTCGTCTACGGACTGGCCTGAGGACTTTGTCAAGTACCTCTCCGAGAACCTTGTCCCAGCTGACAAGGTGGAGGCCGAGCACCTCATTCATCGTGCCAACAACTATGTACTCGCTGACGGTGTGCTCATGTGCAAGAACTCCAGGGCGGAAGTGCTCCAAAAGTGCATCTCCAGAGAAGTTGGCTTAGAGATCCTCCTCAACATCCACGCCGGCATGTGTAGGAACCACGCCACCGCAAAGACCCTGGTGCACAAAGCCTTTCAAGCAGGCTTCTACTGGCCATCAGCGATCTCCGATGCCGAGAAGCTTGTACACACCTGCGAGGGGTGCCAGTTCTTCGTGAAGCAGACTCACGTCCCCGCACAGGAGCTCCAAACCATACCGGCCTCTTGGCCCTTCGCCTGCTGGGGGCTGGACATGATCGGCTCATTCCGACCAGCCCCGGGAAGCTTCAAGTGGATCTACGTCGCGGTCGACAAGTTCTCCAAGTGGATCGAGGCCAAGCCAATCACCAAGGCCACCGCCGAAAACGCTGTCACCTTCATCGACGAGATCATACATCGCTTCGGCCTCCCGAACTCCATCATCACCAACCTGGGCTCCAACTTCACTGGCAACGTCTTCTGGGACTTCTGTGAAGGACGCAGCGTGCTCATCAAGTACGTCTCCGTTGCCCACCCTTGTGCCAACGGCCAAGCTGAGCGCGCCAACGGCATGATCCTCGACGCCCTTAAGAAGCGGCTCTACCAGGTGGAAGAGAAGCATCCTGGTCACTGGCTACGCGAGCTCCCCTCCGTGCTATGGGGTCTCTGCACCCAGCCCAGCCGCAACACCGGCGTATCTCCATACTTCATGGTCTTCGGCTCTGAGGCTGTCATACCGGCTGACATTGCTTTCCGCTCCCCCCGGGTCAAGCACTATGACGAAGAGGCATCCGACGAGGCGCGCGCTGACGACCTCGATTGCCTTGAAGAAGAACAGCTCGCTTCCTGTCTCCGGACAGCCAAGTACCTCGAAGGTGTTCACCGCTACTACAACAGCAATGTCAAGGACCGATCTTTCGTCATTGGCGACCTCGTCCTCAAGCAGAAGCTCAAGACCGACGGCTTGCACAAGCTCTTCTCTCATTGGGATGGCCCCTACATGGTGAAGGAGGTCACCCGACCAGGCGCCTATCGTCTCTCCGACCTCGAAGGCATCGACGTACCCAACTCCTGGAGCATCGAGCACCTTAGGAGGTTCTACGCCTAAACGGCTTGTACCATGTACTCTACATGATGAATAAAGATTCGCTGATGTCTTCGCCCCACCATTTTGTCTCCACGTCGTTTCTCCAAATGTTCGCTGACCTCTCTAAACGATCGCCGACTTCTCCAAACGTTCGTCGACCTCTCCAAACGATTCGCCGACCACTCCAAGTAGCCTAACTGATGCTGAAGAAGCCTCAGAGCCGGGGCTGCTGTCACCCCCATATGCATGCATGAGCATCTGCCCTCTGCGCTATGGTGGCCAGCAGTCCTCCCGAGTGACGTCCCGACCTCTCTACGCGTGCATGAGCGTCTGCCCTCTGCGCTACGAAGGGAAGGCTAAGCTCGGGCTGAGACTTCCAATGCTATATGTCCAGTGCCTGTATATACAGTCTCCATACGCTCGGGTCATGCCTCGATCGAACCTCTCGAAGAGTGGCCCTATCTCTGGTACCTCCCTACGCGTGCATGAGCATCTGCCCTCTGCGCTACGGGATGCTAGCAGCGGCTCCTCGGGGATTCCTATGACTCCTACGCGTATACGGGCTCCGCGCTTTATGATACGGATCATGGGATAACCCAAGGCTGAATTGTTCATCGCTTCGGCTAACGACTAAAGGGTCTGCAGAATTCGAGGAAAATGCAAAGCACGCCGAATCAATAAAGCTTTGTACTTTTCACCCAAGAGTCTATTTACAGACTTTTCTCCTATATTACAAACTAATGCTGCCCCGCAGCGAAGAGGTCTACACCTCCAGACGTTCCATCTCGGCCTCCGTGGTCTCGGTAGCGAAGCCTGCGCTCACCCTTGCCATCTCCATCCGCGGGTAGTGCGAACGGAGGATGGCAATTCTGTGGGCGGCCACAATCTGCGCTGCCGCCTTGGTGTACGCCTGGAAGCACCCCCACAGGCCTCGCGCCTTCTGCAGGACACCTTTGGTGGTCCTCCGCTCCTTCTCCACCGGGAAGAGGGGCTCCTCGTCAATGCACTGCACCAACGGGGCCACCTCCTCCGCAAGCGACCAGAAGTGGTCGTGGTAAAGGCCCACCTTGGCTTCAAGATCTGCAAATTGCATTTGCACGTTGTCCCAATAAACTGCAGGTGGCATGACACAAGAATAAGGCGACTCTCCAAGCTACTTCGACCAGGCGTCAGGCGTCGACGGTGGGGCTTACCTCGGTGCATGTCGTACCACTTGCGGATCTCCTCCTTAGCCATCGCCTTCTCCTCCGCTAGGAGACGCTTCTCCTCTCCGGCTTGCATCAGCTCTGCACAAGCAACGTCGCCATCAGGTCTTGGACCAGATGCAACGTGAACGTCAAAGGAAGACTCAAGCTATGATCAACTTACGCGTGGTGACTTCGTCCACCTTCTCCGCCTGCTTCATGAACTGGGAGTTCTCCTGCTCCCACTGCTGGATGGCTACCTCCAGCACCCAGGACCGCGCGTGGGCGTTCTCCAAGCTCGCCTCCAGGCTAGCGAACTGGCCCTCAACGCGCTTGACATCTGCCTGGAGCCGCGCGTTCTCCTTGGCCAGCGGCGTCAGCTTCTCGATTGCGAGCCTTCGCTCTTCGCTGACCTTGATGAGATGCTGCACCGAATGCCGACCAGATGAACCACCGACTACACTACCTACGACCTCCTCAGGAAATAAGGTATCGCCATACCTGGACGCGCTTCATCAGCTTCGCCGCATCGCCTAAGAAGGCGCTGGTCTCCTCCGTCGCCGCTTCCTTGTCAACCAAGATGAACTCGTCTCCCTCGACTCGGATGATGCGGACTGGCCCTTTCTTGGGCTCCTGCTCCTCCCGGAGGACTTCTTTGACCTTCGGCTCCTTTGGCGGCTCTGGAGCCTTACGCTTCTTCTTTTGCCGCCGCCCCAGTGACAGTGTGATAGTGACGGCGCGAGCACTTCCGGATCGGCCATCGTCTCGCCTGTGCCGCCCAGCCCAGCATCCGCCTCTGGTGACTGGGGTCGCACTTCCGTCCCCACGGTTAGATTTCTTGCATGTGGTTGTCATGAGCACATGTTAGATTTCTTGCATGTGGTTGTGTTAGTTAAAACCTATGTTGCTTTGGTAGTTAATAATAATTTATTAGCCGTCACGTTTCCGGTCCAAGTCTTTGTAAGGATCTCAATCTCCTTTTCAGCAAAAACCTTTGGTGGAGTCTAAACTCCATCCTTGTCTATCATCGAGTCCAAGACCATCTCTCAAATCAAGTTAATCGTCCTTCCGGTGGTCACATGAAATGACGTTCTGTCAACGCCTTAGTGTCTTTTAACTAAGTCACGACCGTATGTTACCACCCAAGCCTTCATATCTAGTTCTTTTCCCTCCTTTGGATATCCCGAACAAAAGTTAGTAAGGGTTTCTGTTGAGAAAATGTGCGAAAGAGGCCTAAAAATGGTCAAAACCAATGTTGCAACCTCTTTTAGAGTGCATCTTTGACCATAGTCAAACTATAGTTTCCATAGCTGCTATGAGGTTGGACCCGAAAGCAAAGTTGTAGATGGGATCGTGGTCGACAAATTTAGTTTAGTGACCAAATGCTGGTTCGGCCTGGAAAGGGGTCAGAAAACTGTTGCAAAGTTGAATCAGCCGCTGAAAACCCAGGGACTTATAAAAATTTGCTAAGTCTGTGGCTTTTGGGTTGTTCTCGAGGTTGGCATCCCAATGTAAAAAGTTGGGCCTTGTCCGAGCTCGTTTGGACTGCCAAACTCTAGTTCGTCTGAGCTCAGTAGGCACAGTGACACTGCCCACTTGGCACTGTTGTTCCCGCTGAACCGTGTCTCGTCTGGACCTGAGCCTTAAAGGAGTTTGGAAGTATGTTGGAAGGTATCCAACTTTGTCCACGGGTGCCTAGGCTGAATCCGAGCGGATGATGCCAAAAATCTGGTTTCAAATGTGGTCGTGGACGCACGTGCACTGTTCGATGTTTTGCCTTTCTTTTGTCTTGACGCTGAAAGGTTACAACCGGCTGTTCTCCGTGTGTGGTGGCCGGTTCAGGGTGCGGTCCATGTCACTCGTCAGAGTGGAGTCCCATGTTTCATGTTGCTGTTGGGACCAAGAGCCGCCTTAATGTGGTTTGGCCAGAACGCGCACGTCCAAACCTTGGCCAAGTCATGCCCGGTCGGTGTTTTCGGCCGCGGTCACCATGTGCATATCCTCCATCCGCAGGCACTGTGCGTGTCGCTGTTCGCGTGTGGCCACAGTAGGGTGTTGTTGGTGTCCACATCGTATTCTCAACCCTAGCCGAGCCCTTGAAAAGCCGATCGCTTTCTTTTCCGCTCGAGCACCACCTTTGTCGTCGTCCGACACAACCTTAGCCTCTGTTTCTTCCCGATTTCGGTCGTTCCAGCGACTGGGCACTTCGGGTTCGGCCTTGTGCTCGTTGCCTCATGCTCGGTCATGCCACCCCTTTCTTCTTCCTTGTCGGCGCCACGACCAGTGGCCGTCGAGGGCGCCGCCGCGCGGGCCATCAGGAGGGAAGCCACAGCGGGAGGCTCCGGCTAGCTTGGCATGCCCCTGCAGCGGCGGTTGTGGAGCCGCGCCTGTCCGAGGCCCCACCTCGCCGCCGACAAGCCTCTCCTGGCCGGCAAACCCACTCCGGGGCCGGTCGGTCCGCTCGGGCAAACGAGAGAAGGGAGAAGGGACCTTCGCGCGCGAATTCACTAAAGTCCAGGGGGTTTTTGGAGTTTGTTAGTGAAATGCTAGAATAGTGTTTGGACCTTGTTGTAGTTATCTTGTTCTTCGGGGACTAGTCTGCAAATTCGTGAGAGAGAGAGTAGGCGAGCGGCCTTGCCGCTTGGGCCGCGTCGTCGGTCCCCGCCTGGGCTTTGGCTGGGCCGGCTGGCCAAGCCGCGCGGGTGCCTGGCCTGCCTGGCAGGTGGGCCGGCCGGGAGGCGGTGGGCCATGTGGGTTGGGTCGTGGGTTGCCTTTTGTTGTATTTAGGAAATGCTTTATTAATTACTTTTTGCAGCAAATTTTGATTAATTCTATTATTAGTGTCAGTGTCCAAAATTAGTGAAATAAATTTTGTTAGGTCTCTAAAATCATGATCTATCTGTTGGTATGTTTGGTTCATAATAGTTTATGTAGTTCTTGGTAGTCATTAAATAAATGCTAAAATGCTTTATTGCTTAGAATAAAACTTGTAGGATTTTAAGGGGATAAACCATGATAGTTGTAGCTCTAAAATTTTTATGGTAGCCTCTCTATAATATTAACTGTCTACTGTAATTTTTGTAGTTTTCATATCAGTCGGTTTGATAGTCCAACTAATTAGCTCCTAAGAATAAATGGAAGAAAATAAAGGAAAACATGAGTTAGTTAGCTTAGTCTATAGTTAGGGTTGTTGTAACCTTGCTGTTTAGTATAACCTGTTGGTGCCTTGCTGTAGTTAGTAAGTAATGTTAGTGTAGTTGGTATGCTCACTTGTTTACTAGTTGTTAGTTTGTGCTAAGCATTGCATCATCATCGCATGCATATAGGTGACGAGCCAGAGGAGTTCATGTTTGTTGGAGACCATGAGTTCGAGGAGGTAATCGAAGAGTACGAGGAGGTGCTCGCGGTGCCAGAGGAGCTTCCCCCACCACCGCCACTTACTGACTTTGCTCCAGTCGCGCCTGACCAAGGCAATCCCCGGTGCATAACCTATATTTTTGAATATCTCTAAATTACTATATGTTACTTAGTGCATTTACGTTTTCAGGAGTTATATGAAACCCAGTTGCATATATGTACCTATCCTATGAGTCCTACTAGTATAATGTTCAAGTAGCACTATGCTTAGGAGGAACGGTAACGTGGGTGACCTGTCATTGCTCACAACGTAGGTGCTCTCTTTTAAACTGATGATGATGGAAAAAAACTGAGACCGGACAGGGATGTGGTTTGGTTCTGGTGGGTGTGACGAGTTATGTCCCGCGGCCACGGGCTTAGCTTCAGTTGCACTGTTTCCCTACCTGTGTCGATTAGGAACCTCCGTTGTTGTGGATGGTAGCCAGGTCACAGATTTTCTTATCCCGAACACATACTTGCTACATGGGGGCGGGAAGGCTAGCTGATCTCTTGCCTCGGTTTTTGGCTCTTTGCAGACCGACTGTTTAGATGCTTGATAGGTGGAGGTCCCTACACCACTCACTGCCGGGCCGATGAGGTGGGGGTTTGGAGTCCCAATTTGGACGCGGACCTGGACCGCTTGGCCGGAGGTTGGCGAGTTGGTCTTGTTTGTACCTCGGTGCAAATGAGGCGTGTGTTTTGGGGTACCCAGCTGGGCTACATTGATTCGCGAGTCGCCGTTGTTTAAACGGTACCGACATGGCTACGGTCTGACACCGTAGTTTAATAACCGGAACTTAAGGATGGAGAATTGATACTGATTGCTTACCTCTTGCTTGGTAATAGAATAGGTGCTTACATAGAAAATAGGAGTAACAACTAATGTGGCTAAATAAAATGTTACCACCTTTTTCTTAAAAATGCTCTTTTGCAAACAAAGGAAAACCAGAGCAATATAGCCTTTCATAATCCTTGAGAGTCGGGATCTATATTTCCCATCCGGGTAAGTCTTGCGAGTACATTTGAGTACTCAGGGTTTGTTCTACCCTTGTTGCAGGTACCGCTTGAGTAGCTTGTGTGGAGGACTCATCTGGTGGGCACAGACCAAGTCCTTGTATCATCGTTGTAGCTCTTCGTTAGTGGTTTATTTCTGCACTATTTACTTTCCGCACTTGAATAATGGTTTGTAATAATTAAATTCCTAAGACTTGTAATGTATGTTGTGGATTGTGTTATGTAAGCTCTACTCATTATTGGATCCTGGTGAAAATGTGGATTGTTTCGAGTTCTCCCTCGGAGTGTGCTCGACGGAATTGCCAAGTTTAGACGCTCTCAAGTGCGCTTAGTGCCTAAGGGAAGGCGAGCATACTTGGAAGTGGATTCGCTTAGGCGGTTCTACCATAGTTGGTATCAAAGCCAATAATGAGTATCTGAGCTTCAGAACACGTCCGAAAAATTGTTAAAACTTGACCAACTAGTTTGTTAAGCATAGGAAGTGTAGGTTGCGTATTTAAGTATGAGCCCTAGTTTATATAGTCTATCTAGGATAGCGGCACTTTTCTGAACTAACCAGTTTCTGCAGGTACACTAACTTGCGTAGCATACGCTAGTGAGGGTATGACGTGCCGAACCTTGGCGTTAGCCGCTGTATTCCGGCTTTTGAGGAAAATAGGGCGAAGCATGCATCATTCACAGGGAACCTTAATAAACACCCCTTCACAAATAATGTTTTCTCTTCTGGAGTTGTGCTATTTCTCTTCTTGAGCTCGATAAGGAGACGTTAATAATTGTTCTCTAATAGTGGTCCTATTTGTTCCAGATGAATCTGAGGTCCGGACGCGGGCATGCCAGTGGCGGGGCAGGCGCCGAAGGGGACCGCCAAGGAAGCGGTCATGGAAGCAACCACCACCATGAGGATCGCTCGGGGAGCAATGAGGTTCCCATATTGGAGCCTGGGCAGCACCCACCGCCACCTTCGCCACCGCCGCCGCCACCTCCTCATGGCATCCCTGCAGATCTTTGGGCAGAAGTGGCAGCGTCCAGGTGGGAGACAGCTGAAGCTTTGGGCCTCATGGCCCGTTTCATGGAAGGGTTTCCTCGTGGAGCTATGGGAGGAAGCGGTGGCAACGAAAGTGGGGGTCGTGTTCCTGTAAGGGCCTACACTTTCCAGGACTTTTTGGGGACTCAGCCGCCTACCTTTGTCCCCACTCAAGAGCCTCTGGATGCGGACCATTGGCTTCGCACCTTGGAGCAAAAGTTTCCTCTGATTCCGGTCACTGATGGGCAAAAAGTGTACTTCGCTGCGCAACAGCTACGGGGTCCGGCGATTGCTTGGTGGGAGACTTTTAGTGCAGCTCAGCCAGAGGGCCATGCCATCACCTTGCAGGAGTTCACGACAGCCTTCCGTCGGTTCCACATTCCTGTCGGCCTCTTAGGCAGGAAGTTGAAGGAATTCCTGGAGCTTCGGCTAGAGGGGCTCGCTATGTTGGATTATGTCAACCAATTCAACCAGTTAGCCCAGTATGCCGGGACCTATGTGGACACTGAAGAAAAGAAGAGAGACAGATTCTATCAGGGACTCTCTGCTGTGCTCCAAGAGAAGCTATACAATGGTAGGTATACGACTTTTGGGGAGCTAATGGATGCTGCACTTACCATGGAGAACTTGCATAAGGAGACTCAGGCAGAGGAGAAGAGGAAGAGGGCTTTTTCTGGAGGTTATGGGCATCAGCACGCTCAGAAGGTGCAGATAGTGAGACGGGTGCCCTTTCATCAACAGGGTGGGCAAGCGTCTCATCCTACTCAGAGTTACCAGAGCTTTCCGGCACCCACTCAGTACCGTGCACCGACTCAGCAGACGCAGTCGCCACCTCAGGGACAGCAGGTGTCACAGTATCAGGCTCAGGGGATCAGGCCAGGGACCTATTTCAAATGTGGCAAGGAGGGCCATTATGCTCGAGAATGCCCACAGAACCAGGGCGGCCAATTTTCTCTGTCTTCAGCCAACTCTTGCTTGGTAAAGAGGACTGTGATCAAGAAAAGGGTTCCGGTGAGTAGATCCAGCCAAGTCAACTACATTGCAGCTGAGGAGATTCCATAGGGGGAACCTGTGATGGCTGGTATGTTCACCATAAATTCCCATCCAGCCTATGTGTTGTTTGATTCTGGTGCATCACATTCATTCATGAGCACGGGTTTTGCTCAAAGGCACAATATATCTGTTATGGCTATACCTATTGCTTATCGAATTAGAACTGCGGGAGCTCAAATTTGTGTTAGTACCCGGACAACTACAGTGAGCCTAAGATTAGCTGCTCATATATATCACTCCTAGTTCTTATTATTGCCTAGGCACGGCATAGATGTTATTCTGGGAATGAATTGGATGAGAAACTTTGGGGTCAGTCTGAACTTAGAGCATCGAGCTATAGAGCTGAGACTTCCAAATTCATCAGAGGATAGGATGACTCTTCTCATGACTTCCACACTTGCTTTGCCAATTGTTGCTAGTACCGAAGCTTCTCCCGATCTTGCTTCCATTTCAGTTGTATGTGAGTTTCCAGATGTGTTCCCTGAAGATTTACCTGGTCTTCCTCCTGAGCGAAATGTAGAGTTCACCATTGAGTTGGAGCCAAGAACTGCACCAATATCTCGGCGCCCCTATCGCATGGCTCCCCCAGAGCTTGCAGAAATGAAGAAACAGTTGGGAGAGTTGTTAAAGAAAAGTTTCATCCATCCTTGCCACTCACCTTGGGGTTGTCCAGCTATCTTTGTCAAGAAGAAAGATGATACACTCAGGATGTGTGTGGACTACCGCCCTCTTAATGTGGTGACCATCAAGAATAAGTATCCCTTGCCTCGAATTGATTCACTCTTTGACCAGTTAGCCGGGGCAAAGGTATTCTCCAAGATTGACCTTTGATTCGGTTATCATCAGCTCAAGATTAGGCCTGAAGATATACCCAAGATAGCCTTCTCCACCAGATATGGTCTATATGAGTACCTAGTCATGTCTTTCGGCCTCACCAATTCCCCTGCCTTCTTCATGTATCTCATGAATTCAGTCTTCATGCCCGAGTTGGACAAGTTTATGGTGGTTTTCATTGATGATATTTTAATCTACTCCAGAGATAGGAAGGAGCATGCTCAGCACCTTCGGGTAGTCTTGAATCGGCTACGCGAACACAAGTTATATGCTAAGTTCAGCAAATGTGAGTTTTGGTTAGAGCAAGTGTAGTTTTTGGGGCATGTCCTAACCCCTGAAGGAGTCTCGGTGGATCCAGGCAAGGTGCAACATGTGTTGAAATGGCAATCTCCTGAGTCAATACATCAGGTTTGACAGTTTCTTGGTCTTGCCGGGTATTATCGGCGTTTCATTCTGGATTTCTCCAAGATAGCTAGACCAATGACTAAGCTTCTGCAGAAAGATGTCAAGTTCAAGTGGAGCCCTGACTACAAAGAATCTTTTCAAATTCTCAAGAAGTGCCTTACCACTACCCCTGTACTAGCTCAGCCAGATATTGAAAAGGCATTTGATGTGTATTGTGACGCATCCAGGAATGGATTGGGTGTTGTACTCATGCAAGAGGGACGGGTAATAGCTTATGCTTCTCGGCAACTAAAGAAGCACGAGCTGAATTATCCCACCCATGATCTTGAGTTGGCCGCATTAGTACATTCCTTGAAGATTTGGAGGCATTATTTGTTGGGAAACAAGGTGCACATTTACACTGATCACAAGAGTCTCAAGTACATCTTCACTCAACCGGAGTTGAACCTGAGGCAATGAAGGTGGCTAGAACTGATTAAGGATTATAATCTGGAAGTGCATTATCATCCTGGAAAGGCTAATGTGGTAGCTGATGCTTTGAGCAGGATGCCACATTCAACCCAGAGGGAATCCTTATCATTGAATCATTCAGAAAAACTATCTCACATTGCTCTTGTCTCAGATTTGTTAGAACAGATTATTGTGGAGCAAAGGCAAGATAAAACAGAAATTCCCCACATCAAGAAGTTAATTGCTGAAGAGCGGGGAACTCAATTCATTGTGGATGACCAAGGGGTGGTGAAATTCAAGAACCGACTAGTAGTTCCCAAAGAAGGAGAGTTGAGAAAGAAGATTTTGGAGGAGGCACACAACTCAAAGCTCTCTATCCACCCTGGAAGTAACAAGATGTATCATGATATGCGTTCTTTGTATTGGTGGCCAAATATGAAGCAAGATATTGTCAAGTATATATCTGAGTGTGATACATGTAGAAGAGTAAAAGCAGATCATCTGAAGACACCCGGTTTCCTTCAGCCGTTGCCTATTCCTACATGGAAGTGGGAAGATATCTCTATGGATTTTATTGTAGGCTTGCCTCGAACTGTCGGTGTTTGTTAACCGGCAACTCGTCTTGAGGGATCTCAGACGATTTGTTCGGTGGGGATCGGCGTTCGTAGAACTCGGCGAGAACACAGGGACAACGATTTATACTGGTTCAGGCCGCTTAATAGCATAATACCTTACGTCCAGTGCGGCGTGTGCCTTGTGTAATGATTCAAGATTCAATGATAGGAGCCGACGCCTGCTTCCCCTTATATATCCGGGTGAAGCACAGCGTAGGCCGAGTCCTAGTCGGTTACAACAGAGGAGTCCTATTCTAATTACAAGACTTCCTTTAAGAACTCGACTAAGTTACAGCGAGAATCCTAATCCAAGTATACTTCGTATCTAGTCTTCGGATTTCCCGCGCCGTCTAGAATTTAGTCGGGGCAATCATCTTCTGATGATTTCTCTGACATCCTGGTCCGTCAAGCCCCCGAGCTCTTCATCATTTCTTCATATCGTTACCCTCTGGTTTCTCTTTGAGAATCTCCGAGTAATGTCTTGAGAAATCTTGAAGTGCACCGTAGGTAAAGAACTTCCATGGTGTGCACTTTTTCCTGAAAAGTGCACCCATAGGGTGTAGCCCCCGAGCCTCTTGTTATTTATAATAACTTTGAGGATCTTTTGAGTCTTTTCTGAGTAATCTTTGGGTAAGAAAAAACATTTCCTTTATGATATATACCCTGTAGCCCCCGAGCCTGAGTTCCGAGTACCTAAGTAGTCGGTTCTTGGGGTCTTCCAATATAATACCGGGTTATTCATAAAGGTTTTGAGAAGTCGAAACATGACACTGATGTATTGCTTAATCCATCCTAGTAATGAATATCCAGCTTCAGGTGGGTAATGTTTTCATCAAACATACCTTTTCACCCCCTACTGAATAAAAATTACCGTAAGGTCAGCAATAATTGATCATTGACTGTTCCACCTGTACTCATTGATGATTTTTGTCATTTTCTGCAACTGCAAAACTTTGTTGTCTTCTTCTTGAAGTACTTCTCATGAAGCAAACCCATCACTGGTGCCAGGCTTCATATGTGTAATAGTTCGTAGAGTAATTGATTGGTAGTGACTTATATCCGTGAACTCTGTCTATAGACCAGGAACAGCCGCCTATAAATACCCTGCCTGGGGAGCAAAGAAGTCGCATCCTGAGCATATGTCTTCTCTTAGTCCCTTGAGCGTTATAGTATTTGTAGCGGAGATGTCCGAGCCCCCGGGTATCTTCCTTCTGTAAAATAGTTGATGTGTCCAGAAGAACTCTTGTGAAGGGACCATCCGTCAGGGTGGTTTCCAAGTGGTCGCGAGCAGAGGGATATAGAGGTGCGCCTCGAAGAACTCTTGTGACTCCTGCAGACTGATCGTCGAGGAGTCACAGGTTGTCAAAAGGGCGCTAGGGTTAGGACCTACCCTCGAGTTCCTTGGGCACTGGGGCGGTGCCTTAAACCCACCTTGGGATGCACTGAAAAGATAGTGTCCACCCAAGGTTCTGTGTCTGCTTTACTGCGTCTCACTGAACCCAGTCCTTGGTGTGCTAGGCATCAAGACTCTGTACCTTGATTACATTAGAGTAGCGTTTTACACCCTGATTGTACTTATACTGCAATGTATTGTATCTCCAAGATGTATCCTTGTATCTCTGTTGTAATTCCAAGTAATAATTAATAAGATCCGGGTACCTGGAATATTTTCCGAGTCCTTTGTCTTTTTCTCCGAGTACTAATTGTGTCTTGTGAAAGAAGAAACATTATCTGCTTGCGGTGTGCTTGTTCACTGACTCTGACGCCGTCTGAAACGTCCCCCAGCCGTTAGGGTTTTGAACGGTTTCATAACGCCATTTAGAAAAGATGAACGGTTGCCGAAACAGATCTATAATAAGCCGCCATTGGGCTTATGTTTTCTTCACACTTTCATCAAACCATTGCCTTCGGAGTTAGAAAACCTATAGCCAATCCACAGTTGATGCGCAGAAAATCCCTTGTCACCAACATGGGCCCCAAAAAGCAGACCGCTGCGGAGAAGAAGAAGGCGAAGATCACCACCGGCGGGAAGCCACGCCACTCGTGCCCACCCACTGATGTGCTGGCCTGGAAACAGCCGGACACCAAGGAGACGGAGTTGGCCTTTTTGGCTCAACTAGGCTTGCTTCGGTCACAGCCACTCGATGGATGGAGGGTGCCGACTGATCACCGCGCGCCCGCCCCCAACACGACAGAGATAGTAATGTTCAAGTCCTTCGTGGAGCGGGGATTGGGACTTCCAACTTCCAATTTCTTGAGGGGATTACTGCATTACTACGGTTTGACCCTCAATCACCTGACTCCCAACGCTCTTTTCCATATTGCCATCTTTGCACACCTCTGCGAGGCTTTCCTGGGGATATGTCCCTCTTTCACTCTCTTCCGCTACTTTTTCTGGGTGAAGTGTCAACCTAGTGACGCATCCGTAGAAGTAGTCGGAGGAGCTAGCATCCAACTTAGGTTAGAGGTAGCTTCCCAGTATATCTCTATAGAGCTATCGGAGTCTGTCCGGGAATGGGCGGCTGGGTGGTTTTACATTGCCAACCCGCCACCAGCCCCTCGTCGCCATGATGGTTGGCCGCCGCAGAAGTGCCGAGAGTGGAAGGGCAAGATTACTCCTGAAGAGGTAGAGGCTGTCCAACCGCTGATTGACATGATAGCGGCGTTGGAAGTCGGTGGGCTGAATGGATATACCGTTGTCCAAGACTTCATTGCGCGCCGCATCCATCCACTTCAACAGCGAGCCAACTATGGCTTCGAGTACCTGGGCGTGAAGGACTCGGGTCATCATGATGCCGAGCAGTTATCTGGCCACGAGATCCTGAGGAGGATGAACCGACTGTTAAAAAGCCGTGAGCATCTTGTCCCAGTGATGACCACCTTTTCTGCTATCAACCCGCCTCCACAGGTGAGTAGTTGAGTTGTCTTTGTCTTCGAGATTCTTGATGGATATCTTTCTGACTTGACTGAATTTTCTTCTTTTTTACAGGGCCAGGGGAGGGATAACAATGATTGTCCTCCCCTACCTCCGGCGACTGAAGAAGGCGGCGACATTGCTCTCGGAGGTCCCATCCAAAGTGAGGACCTTCAAAACAGACCAAGTTCCTCCGGTGACTTTGATTGGCTTGACGCAGACTCCACTGACTCTGATGTCGTACTCATAGACCCGGAAGCCGAGAGTAGCCGGAAGAGGTCTCCGACTCCACTTCAAGAAGCCGGGGAACCTGTCCCAAAGAAGGCTCGCACTGGTAATCGCCGTGCTTGTCGAAAAATTCTTTTATCGCAGGAATTGGCTGAAAAGCACTGTAATATGGGTGCTCCTGGTAAGGGAAAACCCGAGTACTTTGTAGTCTTACTGTCTTGGATTTTAATAAACCCTTGTCTTATATTTTTGCTTGTTCCAGATGCTGAAGCAGCTCAAAAAACTTCGAGCGGTGCGGTGCCTGAAGAAGTTCCTGCTCTAGACCCGCAACAGAAGAAGCCGCTCCTAAAGCTGCTGCGACCGCTGAAGCTTGTGAAGTAAGTCGCAAAGCTTTCTTTAGAGTACCCGTGTGTTCCTGGTACTAGCATTGACATCCGCTTTTGTAGGAAAACGAAGCCAGTAGCAGCATCCTCAAGTGCTGTCCCGGAGACCCGGGCGGTAGAGGAGTCGGAGATGGAGGACAAGGGTGAATCCAGTGCCCTTCCAATCTCTAGCAAGGTAGATCCTCTGCCCAGCTCCTCTCCGTCCGGTACTCAAGCAGATGCAGCGCCTGAAGCGGATAATCTCCCCTTGCCTCAGGTTGGTGTGCCATACTCAGTCTTCCGTTCTCCTGCTCAATTGGAGTTTGATCGGGTAATAAACGAGTGGTTTTTCCGCACTCGACAGCCGGACGAGCCAACTCTGGAGATGGTCTTGGCTGGGATAAATGCTGAAGCGTCAACCCGTCTGCAGGAAGAGTCCGACGCTGCCCCCGAGTCATCGCGCCAAGGAGCAACTCTTGACGTCGTGGGGTACAACCAAGACCTCACCCGGCTGAAGGAGCTGAGTGAGCAGGTGATGACACCTGCTGTGGCGCTTTGTCAATTTGTTGAGGTAATTCCTTTGAATTCCTTTTTTTGTATTTTGTAGTCTCATCCGAGTACTAATATTATTGACTCTATGCAGGGCTTTGATGTGAAGGTCTCTGAGCAGATTACTCGGATTCGCCAAGAGTTGTCTCTGGAGAATCAGAGGCTCAAAGACTATATCGCCCAAGACCAGATCAGCCAGAAGTTGGCGACTCAGCTCCTCCACAACCGGATCAACGAACTGCAGAGCAATCTCAAGACCGCTGTTGATGAGTGGGACGCAGCCAACAGCCAGGAGATTGAGCTGATCGCCAAGGATGCCGCCTTGGAGCAAAAACTGAAGGAGCTCAAGAAGGCCTCCAAAAAGCAGTTAGCTGGTAAGTTGAAAGTACTGTCCTTGGTCCTTATTGCTTTTGCAGACTGATGACACTTATGTGGCTGGTGTTTTTTCAGATGCGCAGATGCTGGCTTCCGGGTGGCAGAATGCTTTCAACCGGAAAGAGGCGGAGCTCGAGGAGGTATATGCTGATGCCCAGAGTACTCTTCAAGAAACCAAATTGATACGTGAGGGTGCTGACCGGGACCTCCTGCAGGCTTTAAAATCTACAAAGGAGTCGCGGGAAGCCCTCGAGTCTTCGCAAGCTTCCTTGAAGGCGTTGGAGCGTGCCGTCGAGCCCATCCTGGATATGATTCCGTGCCCTGAAGGAGTCGACGAGTCTTTGATTGATCAAGCCAAGGTTGCGCCCGGGCGGTTGACTCAGTACATCAAGGACATGTCAACTTCAGTGGTGCAGGGTCTAATGGCGACATTGCGGCTGCATCTACCATCCTTTGACTTATCGTCCCTCATGACGCTCCCTGAAGGCAAGGGCGATGAGGATCTTGCAGCGATGCAGGAGGAGGTCAAGGCCGTAGCAGAGGAGTACTCGCAGATTTTAGATCTTGTAGAGTAGCGTGCCCTCCTTGGTCCTTTGGCCATAATTTGTATCTCCAATTATCATGAAGTATAAAGAATCAAAGTATAAATTAATTTTGAGACTTGTGAATTTCGTATATTGTAGACTCATCATTGCAAAAAATGTTTTGTCAATGGGTCGTTTTGTGGATGTATGACCAGACGTCTTATTAGACGGGTCTATCCGAGTGCTCTCTAGCACTTAGGTTTGGGTCATATGACTTCGTTTCTCTAATAGTCTTTATCGATCTTATAGAGAACTTAGTCTGCCTGAGTACTACTCTTAGTACCCTTGTTCAAGGGATAATTGTTGATCAAGCACCTCTGAAGGACCGTAGCGATGGTTCCTGTTGGGTGAATCATATCCTCTTGGTAGTCGCAGCTTGAGTGCGAAAATGGGTTGGACCTCTGTCCGGTTAATATGTAACAGGGTGAGTACTACTCCCCTTGTTATACCTTATAGGAACTAGTATCTACTTTGTAGATACCATATTCACTATAGGCTGATAGCCAGGTATTAAACCGTACTATCATGTGAGTTGTATTGAGCTCGGAGCTCGTAACTCGAGTATAGTTGCCACTGAACCATCCATCCGAGTAATATTATATATTAGTCGGTGGTATACAATAGCTAAAGCTTATTGTATTATTTGAAGGACTTTATCTGACTAAGTAGTCATGATGAAGTATAATTAAAGGACAATTCATAAAGCTCTTGTTTCTGATGAACTTCAAACTTTATTGATATCCGGAAAATAAGTACATTTGCCCTGAATCGAATCTGTAGCGTAGTCCTTAGGTATGGAATTTCTTCAGATGCTCAATATTCCATGAATTTGGCAGTGGAGAACCATCCTCGGTGACTAGCTCAAATGACCCTGGTCTTGTTACTTTAGATACTATGTAGGGTCCTTCCCATGGACTCATAAGCTTGTGGCATCCTGTGGTGTTCTGAATCTCCTTCAGGACCATGTCGCCTACTTGGAAAGTATGGTGATGGACGTTCTTGTCGTAGTAGCGCCTCATCCCTTGAAGATATCTTGCTGATTCAAAGAGAGCGGCTAATCGGGCTTCCTCGAGACTGTCGACTTCTAGTCGCCTTGTATCATCAGCCTCTCCTTCATTGTACTGCTCTGTTCGTGGAGAATTCCAAATTAAGTCTGCCGGGAGGATTGCTTCGGTGCCATAGACCAGGAAGAAAGGAGTTTGGCCTGTTGCTCTACTTCGCTGTGTCCGCAGCCCCCAGACTACCTTCGGCAACTCTTTGACCCACTTCCCGCCGTGGTCCTTTAGAAGATCGAATAGTCTTGGTTTTAGACCGGCGAGAATGAGGGCGTTGGCTCTCTCAACTTGACCGTTTGATTGTGGGTGAGCCACTGATGCGTAATCTATCTTGATTCCATAGTCGCTGGCCCATGACTTGAACTCGATAACCGTGAAGGGGGAACCGAGATCAGTGATAATTCTATGCGGCATCCCAAAGCGGTGAAAGATGCTCTGCATGAACTGTACTGACTTTGATGCATTGAACTTGACCAGTGGCATGTACTCGATCCACTTGGTGAACTTATCAATTGCGACGTAGATGTACTCGAATTCGCCTGGAGCACGCTTGAGAGGACCCACCATGTCGAGTCCCCAACATGAGAAGGGCCATGACGGGGGAATACAGATCAACTCATGTGTGGGTACATGCTGCTGTTTGGCGAAGAACTGGCATGACTGACAGCGACGGACTAAGTCTTCCGCATCTTTCAAGGCTGAGGGCCAATAGTACCCTGATCTGAAGATTTTTCCGACTAATGTCCTAGATGCTGCATGATTGCCACAACACCCGGAATGAACCTCATTCAGAATTTCCTTGCCTTCTTCTGGCGAAATGCACTTGAGGAGGACTCCTGATGAGGCACCGCGTCGATATAGCTTGTCTTCGACTAGAACATAATTTTTGCTACGTCTGGTGATCTGCTCCGCAGCAGTTTTATCACTAGGCAATTTATGCTCCTTGAAGTAGTCGATGAAAACTTGTGTCCAGTCGGGTGCTAGAGTTAGGATTTGAGTGGAGGGTGTGGGATCGACCTCATCCTTTTCTTGGATTGAAGGCTTGGATAGCTCATGTACGAAGGTACCGCTGGGAACCAGAGCTCTGTCAGATCCCAATTTTGCTAGGATGTCTGCTGCCACATTAAGATCCCGGGTAATATGAATGAGTTCTAACCCTGAGAAGTGTTTCTCTAGCTTGCGGACTTCGGCGCAATAGGCGTTCATTGTTTCCTTGGTGCAATCCTAGTCTTTATTGACTTTATGAATCACCACAGAAGAATCGCCATAGACTAGGAGTCGCTTGATGCCCAACGTGACTGCTAGCTTTAAACCATGTAGTAGTGCTTCGTATTCTGCTTCATTGTTAGTAGCAGGCCACGTTATTTGCAGAACGTACTTGAGCTGCTCTCCAGCAGGTGATATGAGTAGTACACCGGCTCCTGCTCCTCCAAGTTTTAAGGACCCATCAAAGTACATCTTCCAATGTTCAGGAATAGCATTATCTTGGATCTGCTGTATTTCTGTCCACTCGGCGACGAAATCAGCTAGAGCCTGTGACTTGATTGCTTTCCTTGGAGTGAACTTGATGTTGAGTGCCCCCAATTCTACTGCCCACTTGGAAATTCTTTCGGTAGCATCGCGGTTGTGGAGGATTTCTCTCAATGGAAAATCCGTAACAACTGTGATCTCATGGGCTTCAAAGTAGTGCCGTAGCTTTCTTGAAGATATGAGTAGAGCGTAAAGTAATTTCTGTACTTGCGGGTACCTGACTTTTGAGTCGGAAAGTACCTCGCTGATATAGTATACTGGTCGCTGGGTGTTGTAGATGTGCTTGTCATCCTTGCGCTCCACTACAATTGCCGTGCTTACAACGTGCGTGGTAGCTGCAATATAAAGCATCACCGGCTCCCTGGGTTCTGGCGGCGTTAGTATAGGTGAATTGGTGAGGTATCCTTTGAGCTATTCAAAGGCCCTGTCCGCTTCTTCCGTCCACTGAAATTTATCGCTGGCCTTGAGTAATTTAAAGAAAGGTAGTCCCTTTTCTCCCAGCCGTGAGATAAATCTATTAAGTGCAGCCATACATCCGGTGAGTTTCTGAACATCCCTGATAGAAGTAGGTGGCTTCATATTGACGATGGCTATGATCTGCTTTTGACTAGCCTCGATGCCTCAATGGCTAACAAGAAATCCGAGTAATTGACCTGAGGGAACTCCGAATACACACTTCGTGGGGTTGAGCCTCCATTGGTATGAGCGTAGCCGGGTAAAGGTTTCCTCTAGGTCTGATATGAGAGTAGTCGGATCCTTCGTCTTTATGACCACATCATCAACATAAGCTTCCGCGTTGCGGCCAATTTGGTCGCCCAAACAATCTTGGATAGCACGCTGGTAAGTAGCCCCTGCATTCTTCAACCCGAAGGACATGGTTTTGTAACAATAGGCGCCGAAGGGAGTTATAAACGATGTCTTGGGTTGGTCTTCTTCTTTGAGGGCAATCTGATGGTACCCGGAGTAACAATCCAGAAAGGATAATAGAGCGGACCCAGTGGTTGCATCAACTATTTGATCTATCCTTGGTAACCCAAAGGGATCCTTTGGACAGTGCTTGTTGAGGTCTGTATAGTCGACACACATACGCCACTCAGCAGAGTTCTTCTTTTTTACTAATACTGGATTGGCTAGCCACTCAGGGTGGAGAATTTCTCTGATGAACCCAGCCACGAGTAATTTGGCTATCTCCTTCTTGATTGCCTCTTTCTTCTCCGGTGAGAATCGTCGAAGTCTTTGCTTGATGGGTCTGGAGCCCTCTTTTAGTTCCAATTTGTGCTCAGCCAAGTTCCTAGGAACTCCTGGCATACCAGCCGGTTTCCAAGCAAATATATCTTTGTTTGCTCTAAGGAACTTGGTGAGCGCGAGTTCCTATTCTTCAGATAGGTGAGCACTGATAACCGCTGTCTTGGAGGGATCATCGGTTTGCAGGTCAATAATTTTTGTAGAAACTTTTGCTGATGGTTGAATAGCACCGGCCTTTTTGGTTGGGATTTCTGAATCTCTAGGCTTGGCGTTATACACCATCTGTGCGAGGTCCTGTACCTCCAGGGCAAGCTGAGCTTTTTCGGCAATCTGGACAGCCTCTGTGTCACAATCGAATGATCGCTTCAAGTCTCCTCTGAAGGTTAAGATACCTTTAGGACCCGGCATCGTCAGTAGAAGGTACGAGTAGTGAGGTACTGCCATAAACTTGGCTATAGCTGGTCGTCCAAATATAGCATGATATGAAGACTCGAAGTCGGCCACCTTGAAACTGATGTACTCAGTCCGGTAATTGTCCTGAGTTCCAAAAGTGACGGGTAGTATGATCCTTCCGAGTGGTACAGCTGCCTTTCCGGGTACTATGCCGTAAAAGGGAGCGCTTGATGGTGTGAGCTGTGTTGCAAGATCCAAGCCTATCTTGCGCAAAGTGTTTGCAAAGATGACATTGAGTCCTGCTCCTCCATCAATGAGTACTCTTCCCAATTTGAATCCGGCAACCGTAGGATCCAGGACTAGCGGGTAATGCCCTGCATTGGAGACACTGGTCCATTGGTCTGCTCGGGAGAAATTGATCGGGTGCTCAGACCAGTCGAGGTATCTGGCAGTCGCTGGTTCCGTAGACATGATCTCCCATAGGGAAAGCTTCTGGAGACGCTTGCTATCGCTGGTGGTTACACCTCCAAATATGACGTTGATGGTGCCTTTGGCATGTTGAAAACCGTCGGCATCCCGCTGAGGGTCTTCAGCTGCTTTTTCCCCCTTGTCTTTCTTGTTTTTGTTGAAGTCAGAGTTCAAGCCTCGCTCCTTGAGCTGTCGACAATGCCTGGCTTGGTGTCCTTCTTTCGGATGGAAAGGGCATGGTCCGTCGAGTAAGTCATCAAAGGTAGCGGGCTTGCTCCCCTTCTTTTGAGGCTCCATAGCTGCAACAGTGTTGTCCCATGTTCTCTTGCGGGTGTTTTGTTGAGCAGTCTGATTGCCTCTCTGATTGTTTCCTCGATCACCTTGCGTGTTCCTCTCAGGAAAGCGTTCCTGTGTGCGTTCTTCTGTCGCCATCATGGAATTTATTGCTCGGTGAAACTCGTCGGCGGTGGTCGGGTCGTGCTTGATAAAGTCCTTGTAATTGTACCTTTCACAAATTCCATTGCTGAAAAGGTCAATTACTTCTCTGTCTGTGATGTCGGAGACTGTGGAGCAAATTTCTGAGAAACGTCTGTAGTACTCCCGTATTGTCTCATTTTTCTGTTGCTTGCAGGTCCTGAGCTTAGTCCGAGGATCTGATCTCTCGGGAACACCCGCAAAGTTCTCTATGAAGATACGATGGAGTTGTTCCCAGGAATCAATGGACTCGGGCTTCAACCTGTCAAACCATGCGAGTGGCATTGTCTCTAGAGCCATGGGAAGAAAGAGTGCTTTGACATCGTTGCTTCCTCCGGCCAACTCGACTGCTTGGGCATACAACCAGAGCCAGCGCATAGGTTCTGTCTTCCCATCGTACTTTGAGTAGTTCCCGGGCTTGAATTTTCGTGGAAATGGGACTGCTCGGAGCCTCTGGGAAAAGCAGGGGAAACGATCAACTGCGTCAGATGCCGCGATTGCGACTCCTCGGTATGATGATTCGGCTCCTCCTTTAGCTTGATCAGGTACTCGGTTGCCTAGGTGACTCCTTGCTGGAGCCCGGCCAAGTCGCTCATGGACAGGCCGTCTCTGGCTTGGGTGAGATGAAGCTTGTTCATCGGCTAAGGACTCAAGGTTTCGACCTCTGAGTTGCAGTGCGGTAGTCTGAAGCATGATTAACCGTCGCTCTTCATCGGGGGTGCGGTTGTCTTTAGCTCCTATTTCCGTAGCCAGAGCCATGATGTTTTGGTAGGGTGTTTGATATACCTTATGACCAGCTACCCTCATGAATTCAGGTTCAAGGTTGCGTGAGCAGTCAGCTCGTCGTCGATTGCGGTCGTCCTGAGACTGAATTTCCTAATCCCACTGATTACGAACTTGACGCTCAGCTTCCTCCTCCAGCCGTCTCCGACTGTTGTATTCTTCAAGCCGTACTTGGTAGCGCTCCATGGCTTCCTTTCGATGGTTTGCTCGCCTTCTGTGAGCGTCTTTTGCTTGATTCTTCCTAATTCTCTCAGCCTTCATAGACTCGGTTTCTCCGGGTCCTTCTGGATCGTTATCAGATATCATACTCAGAGTTTCATCATCTCGGAGGACGTCAGGAGGGGTTGGGGGTCGTAGAGATGACTGGTGTCCCGTCATGAAGACTTCACGAGTGTAGCTCTGGTTTGTTGATCCTGGTGTAACCGACTCCAAAGTAGAAGTACTGGAGATTAGTTCTGTTGAGGTGTCGTGTTCCTCAAAGGGGAGCTGATATCCATGCTGGTATGGAAGTTGTTGGTCGATTGTGCTAACCAGCCTAGCCGGAGCTGGCTGTATTGGCCAATGGACGATGTTACCCTCCTTAGTGGAGCTGAAAACGAGTCCCTGTTGAGCTCCGATCAAAGGAATCTGTTGATACTCTTTGAATTTTGCGTCAACCAGGTCCTGGAAGCTTTCAGCTGAGTTCCGCAGCCCAAAAGTGATGCCATGTCTGATGTCCGAGTCCTTTTCGCTCTCAGAATTCGAGTCCGAGTAGGAGTCGGATGTTTCGGGTTGGTCATCAGGATCTTGCGGATCTTGGATTGCGAAGTTTGCTAGGTTTTGAATGAGATCATCCATGTTTGGCGTTGCTTGCTCTTCTGATTTAGCGTGAAGTTGTCGATGAAGCTTCCCTTGATCATCCGCGATGCAAGTCCACAAACCAAAAACGAAAATTGATCCCGCCGAGGACATGTTGGCGTGGTTCGTCGAGCTCTTGATTGTCGAATCGCCGAGATCCCCTACCTGGCGCGCCAGCTGTCAGTGTTTGTTAACCGGCAACTCATCTTGAGGGATCTCAGACGATTTGTTCGGTGGGGATCGGCGTTCGTAGAACTCGGCGAGAACACAGGGACATCGATTTATACTGGTTCAGGCCGCTTAATAGCGTAATACCTTACGTCCAGTGCGGCGTGTGCCTTGTGTTATGATTCAAGATTCAATGATAGGAGCCGACGCCTGCTTCCCCTTATATATCCGGGTGAAGCACAGCGTAGGCCGAGTCCTAGTCGGTTACAACAGAGGAGTCCTATTCTAATTACAAGACTTCCTTTAAGAACTCGACTAAGTTACAGCGAGAATCCTAATCCAAGTATACTTCGTATCTAGTCTTCGGATTTCCCGCGCCGTCCAGAATTTAGTCGGGGCAATCATCTTCTGATGATTTCTCTGACATCCTGGTCCGTCACGAACCTCTACTAGATATGACTCTATTTGGGTGATCATGGACCGACTCACCAAGTCAGCTCATTTCTTGCCAGTGCACACTAAGTATGGGGCCAAGCAGTACGCTGAGTTGTATATCGATCAGATTATTACCTTACATGGAATGCCTCTAACCATTGTGTCTGATCGAGGGTCCGTCTTTGTTTCCCATTTCTAGGAACAACTCCACGAATGCCTGGGAACTAAGTTGTTGAGAAGAATGGCATATCATCCGCAAACAAATGGACAAACGGAAAGCGTCAACCAAGTATTGGAAGACATGTTGAGAGCTTGTGTCATTTCTTTTCCTAAAAAGTGGGACAAGTATCTGAGGTTTGCAGAGTTTTCTTACAATAACAGCTACCAAGAAAGCATTAAGATGGCACCATTTGAGGCTTTATATGGCAAGAGGTGTAGAACACCACTTAACTGGGTTGAAGTCGGGGACCGAGGATATTTTGGTCCGGATTTGGTCAAGGAAGCTAGAGAGCAAGTCACTATCATTCAGGGTCATATACTCAGAACCGGCAGAAGACGTATGCAGACAAGAGGAGAAGACCATTGACTTTTGAGGTTAGGGATTATGTATATCTTAAGGTATCTCCTATGAGAGGTGAACACCGTTTTGGTGTTGGTGGGAAGTTAGCCCCTCGTTATGTTGGACCTTACAAGGTGCTATCAAGATGTGGTCTTGTGGCATACCGGATTCAGCTTCCTGAGATTTTGTAAGCAGTCCATAATGTTTTTCATGTATCTCAACTGAGGAAGTGTTTACGCGTTCCTAAGGAGGTTATAGAGCTTACTGATCTTCCACTTCAGCCTGATCTCTCTTACATTGAGCATCCGATAAAGATTCTAGATGAGAAAGAAAGGGTCACAAGAAACTGAGTGGTTAAATTTTTCAAGGTTCAATGGAAAAATCATTCGAAAGATGAAGCAACTTGGGAACAAGAGAGTTATGTTGCGGAGCATTATCCCCACCTTCTTCCTGTCTCACCAAGGTAAAAAGCTCAATAATGTTTCCTTCCTTTTCCACACTAGGCACGGAAATCTTAGGACGAGATTTTCTTTAGGGGGGGTGGAGTTGTGACACCCTCAGTGTTACCGCGTTAACAACCTAATAAAAACTTGTCATGAGCACATGTTAGATTTCTTGCATGTGGTTGTGTTAGTTAAAACCTATGTTGCTTTGGTAGTTAATAATAATTTGTTAGCCGTCACGTTTCCGGTCCAAGTCTTTGTAAGGATCTCAATCTCCTTTTCAGCAAAAACCTTTGGTGGAGTCTAAACTCCATCCTTGTTTATCATCAAGTCCAAGACCATCTCTCAAATCAAGTTAATCGTCCTTCCGGTGGTCACATGAAATGACGTTCTGTCATCGCCTTAGTGTCTTTTAACTAAATTGTGACCGTATGTTACCACCCAAGCCTTCATATCTAGTTCTTTTCCCTCCTTTGGATATCCCAAACAACAGTTAGTAAGGGTTTCTGTTGAGAAGATGTGCGAAAGATGCCTAAAAATGGTCAAAACCAATGTTGCAACCTCTTTTAGAGTGCATCTTTGACCATAGTCAAACTGCAGTTTCCATAGCTGCTATGAGGTTGGACACTAAAGCAAAGTTGTAGATGGGATCGTGGTCGACAAATTTGGTTTAGTGACCAAATGCTGGTTCGGCTTGGAAAGGGGTCAAAAAACTGTTGCAAAGTTGAATCAGCCGCTGAAAACCCAGGGACTTAGAAAGATTTGCTAAGTCTGTAGCTTTTGGGTTGTTCTCGAGGTTGGCATCCCACATTCTCCTAAACCGTGCAGCGTTTGGGGTGGAACCAAAAACAAAAGTTGGAGTAGATGTTTCGAGTCAGAACATGTAAAAAGTTGGGCCTTGTCCGAGCTCGTTTGGACTGCCAAACTCCAGTTCGTCTGAGCTCGGTAGGCACAGTGACACTGCCCGCTTGGCACTATTTTTCCCGCTGAACCGTGTCTCGTCTGGACCTGAGCCTTAAAAAAGTTTGGAAGTATGTTGGAAGGTCTCCAACTTTGTCCACGGGCGCTTAGGCTGAATCCGAGCGGATGATGCCAAAAATCTGGGTTCAAAAGTAGTCGTGGACGCACGTGCATTGTTTGATGTTTTGTCTTGAAGCTGAAAGGTTACAACAGGCTGTTCTCCGCGTGTGCTGGCCTGTTCAGGGTGCGGTTTGTGTCACTCGTCAGAGTGGAGTCCCATGTTTCATGTTGCCGTTGGGACCAAGAGCCGCCTTAATGTGGTTTGGCCAGAACGCCCACGTCCAAACCTTGGCCAAGTCATGTCTGGTCGGCGTTTTTGGCCACGATCACCACGTGCATATCCTCCATCCGCGGGCACTGTGCGCGTCGCTGTTTGCGTGTGGCCGCAGCAGGGTGTCGTTGGTGTCCACGTCATCTTCTCAACCCCAGCCGAGCCCTTGAAAAGCCGATCGCTTTCTTTTCCGCTCGAGCACCACCTTTGCCGTCGTCCGACACAACCTTAGCCTCTGTTACTTCCCGGTTTCGGTCGTTCCAGCGACTGGCATTTCGGGTTCGGCCTTGTGCTCGTTGCCTCATGCTCGGCCGTGCCACCCCTTTCTTCTTCCTTGTCGGCGCCTCGACCAGTGGCTGCCGAGGGCGCCGCCGCGCGGGCCGTCAGGAGGGAAGCCGCAGCGGGAGGCTCCGGCTAGCTTGGCGTGCCCCTGCAGCGGCAGTTGTGGAGCCGCGCCTGTTCGAGGCCCCACCTGGCCGCCGGCGAGCCTCTCCTGGCCGGCGAACCCACTACGGGGCCAGTCAGTCCGCTCGGGCAAACAAGAGAAGGGAGAAGGGACCTTCGCGCGCGAATTCAGTAAAGTCCAGGGGATTTTCGGAGTTTGTTAGTGAAATGCTAGAATAGTGTTTGGACCTTGTTGTAGTTATCTTGTTCTTCGGGGGCTAGTCTGCAAATTCGTGAGAGAGAGAGTAGGCGAGCGGCCTTGCCGCTTGGGCCGCGTCGTCGGGCCCCGCCTGGGCTTTGGCTGGGCCGGCAGGCCAAGCCGCGCGGGTGCCTGGCCTGCCTGGCAGGTGGACCGGTCGGGAGGCAGTGGGCCGTGTGGGTTGGGTCGTGGGTTGCCTTTTGTTGTATTTAGGAAATGCTTTATTAATTACTTTTTGCAGCAAATTTTGATTAATTCTATTAATTAGTGTCAGTGTCCAAAATTAGTGAAATAAACTTTGTTAGGTCTCTAAAATCATGATCTATCTGTTGGTATGTTTGGTTCATAATAGTTTATGTAGTTCCTGGTAGTCATTAAATAAATGCTAAAATGCTTTATTGCTTAGAATAAAACTTGTAGGATTTTTAGGGGATAAACCATGATAGCTGTAGCTCTAAAATTTTTGTGGTAGCCTCTCTATAATATTAACTGTCTACCGTAATTTTTGTAGTTTCATATCAGTCGGTTTGATAGTCCAACTAATTAGCTCCTAAGAATAAATGGAAGAAAATAAAGGAAAACATGAGTTAGTTAGCTTAGTCTATAGTTAGGGTTGTTGTAACCTTGCTGTTTAGTATAACCTGTTGGTGCCTTGCTGTAGTTAGTAAGTAATGTTAGTGTAGTTGGTATGCTCACTTGTTTACTAGTTGTTAGTTTGTGCTAAGCATTGCATCATCATCGCATGCATATAGGTGCCGAGCCGGAGGAGTTCATGTTTGTTGGAGACCATGAGTTCGAGGAGGTAATCGAAGAGTATGAGGAGGTGCTCGCGGTGCCAGAGGAGCTTCCCCCACCACCACCACTTACTGACTTTGCTCCAGTCGCGCCTGACCAAGGCAAGTCCCGGTGCATAACCAATATTTTTGAATATCTCTACATTACTATATGTTACTTAGTGCATTTACGTTTTCAGGAGTTATATGAAACCCAGTTGCATATATGTACCTATCCTATGAGTCCTACTAGTATAAGGTTCGAGTAGCGCTATGCTTAGGAGGAACGGTAACGTGGGTGACCTGACGTAGGTGCTCTCTTTTAAACTGATGATGATGGAAAAAAAACTGAGACCGGACAGGGATGTGGTTTGGTTCTGGTGGGTGTGACGAGTTATGTCCCGCGGCCACGGGCTTAGCTTCGGTTGCACTGTTTCCCTACCTGTGTCGCTTAGGAACCGTCTGTTGTTGTGGATGGTAGCTGTAACAACCCAGGTTTTTGACTAACCAAAAATACGAGCTTTTTAAAACTTTTTCCGTAATGTGTGGAGCATGTAGCTGTTAGGTCAAACGGTAGTCACACGTAGGAGTGTTCGCTTGCAGATTGTTGCATTCATTTAGTGTTGAGTGTAGGAGCGTGCCCGAGCTTTGAGTCGATGTTAGTGTTTGAGTCGTGTCAGAGTCGGAGTGCACAAATCCATAGTGAACTCCTCTCCTCCTTTTTGGGACTTTTCTCGATCTCTCTTGTTTTCCCCTAAAAGAACTTCGGGTCATATTAATTCATGACTCGGGGAAAATCCTTTCCCTTTTCTCCCCTCTATTCCAATTTCGAATCTACTCCGATTCCTTTCAAAACCCCTGTTCACAAACCCACTCCAAATCTCCTGTTCAACCATTCCCAAATCATCCTTGGGATTCACCCCCCAAAAGTTTATCAGAACCTTTTCGAACCACTGATTTCGACTGCACCCAACTTCTCTTTGACATTGCCCTCGATCCCCTTGTTCCAAACTCTGAACCCTCCAAGTCATAATATTGCTTAGAAGAGAAAGATTCTTTTCTTCTTTTCCATCAAATCATATTTGGATGCTCCATCCAAACTCCTCTAAATTTCGCCCAAACCCCTTGGAATTCCTCCCAAACTCCTTTTGAATCCTCCTCTTTCTCCTTAACAAAAATGGGAGGAACCTTCTCTTTCTCTTGGGCCCAAACCCCTTCTTCTCTCCCTCCTCTTTTCCCTCTTCCCACATGGCCCAACCGTCTGGCCACCTCACGCCCCCCCCACTCGGCCCGATCGGCAGCAACACCTGGCCTGCTCGCCCTCCTCCCCTCCACGCGGCCCACGCCGAGTGCCAGGCCCAAGAGCCAGGCGCACCCCTGCCCTAGGGCAACCGAGCCCAGGCGCTCGCCCCCCAGCTCTCCCAGGAGTCGTCGCCGCTAGCGCCTCTCCTGCGCCACGCCGCGCCTCGACGTCCATACCAAGGCCAGGATCTATTGCCGCGTGTCCCGGACATCCCATCGATGGACACGGATGCCGAGATGGCCATAGGGAGCCCAAGCCAGCGCATATAAATGTCGCAGCCGCCTCCCTCTTCCTCCTTTCCATGGCCGCCACTCTCTTCACCTCTCGCTCTTTTTCTACCGGTCGCCACCAACGCCTGGCGACGCCTCGGCCTCCTCCACCGCGTCCCAACGAGACCCCGCCGAGCCGCCGTGCGCGCGCTTGCCGTGCTGGCCGATGAAGCGCCTCGCCGCCTTCGGCCCCGACCCCGACGCGCAGCTGCTTCGCCACCGTCGTCTGCGCCACGGCCGTAGCCGCGCTGACCGGCCGCCAAGGCCCCAGCCGCGTGCGCGCCGGGCCTGGCCAACCAGCGCCAAGCCGTGGACGCCCTCGTTTCTCCCCTCCGTCCAAGCAGTCGGCCACCAGCCCCGGCCGCGCTGGCCGTGCCACGCCGCGCCGTGGCCATGGCCACCTCCGCTGGCTACAGCGGACCAGGAAGACCTCGCAGTCGGCCGCAGCCGCACGCTGGCCGTGGCCGTGACCGCACCGCAACCGTGTCGGTCGCTCTGGCACGCGACGCCGATCACGTGGACGCAACAGCCTGCCCTGGTGCACAGCGACAGCTCCACCTCCTCGCCGAGCTCCTCCTTGCACCGCCGGTGAGCTCCACAGCCACGAAGCTCCCCTTTTCCTCTTCGCCGACAATGTTTGTCTGAGACCGGCCTTCGTGCCGCTGTCTGCACTTTTACAGGAAGGCTACGGCCTCGTCATGCCCTGTCATGCCCTCGCCGGAGTCTCCTCCTTCTGCTGAGAAGGTGACCATGCCGCGAACACTCTGCCGGAGCCGAGGCGCCCTCCGGCTACTTGCTGCCACATCCGGGCCGCAGCGGCCAAGAAGACCGCAACGACGAGTGCCAGCAGTTCGGTCAGGCCGTGCGCAGTGCTGTTCGGCCAAGGCGCACAACTGTTCGGTCGACGGCACCGCTCCGCTGAAGCTCCATCTCCCATGCCATCGTCAAGGTCTAACATTTGGAACCCTCGTCGACGCCATCCTCGACGTCGACACAATCTCATTTATTTTCCTTGTTCATATCATGTCACTCTTACACATCTTATGTGTTATACTTGCCTGCGCCGAGCCTTCGCGCCGGTATATCCCTATGCTATGGATATGTGCTACTCTATGGTTGTGGTCGTGTGATAGTCGTTGTTGCGTTTATGTCGTTGGCGGTAGACCGTGCCTTCCAGCTGGTCCTTTGTTCATCTATGGACCGTGCCTTCGAGCCGGTCGAGGGTTCGTAACTTGCTCGAACGCTACGGTCATGGGTTCGTCCCACCGTGACCGTGACGCCGAGCGTAACTCATTCCTCGTAGTCGTTGTTGTTTGGTTGGTTGGCCTCATAGTGCTACGAGCGTTAGCTCCTGACCTTAGCCCTGAGACGTGGCCACTGTGGGCTTGATATCGGAAATGATATCGATGCGGATGTTACCCGCACGCAAAGAGCGTTCTGTGACCTAGTCTAGTGGGAGAAGGGCAAGGAGATGATGAACGGAGGACGACGGGTGTCAACTAGATCAGGTGAAGCTCATGGTCGCGAGGTGACTCGCCATGACCATCGGGCTCCGTCCATCTGACTCTTTTCTGTCCTAACCACCCTGTATGTTTGCACTGTTTTGACCGTGGCATCCCTCCGACTCTCGCAGTGACAACCGCACCGCTACGAGTCGAAGGAATAGACTTGTGCCAGTTTAGTTGCATAGAGGTTGTGGTGTCCTACAGGTTGGCTTAGGTCGAGCTTCTCTCATTCATTGGCTACCGCCTTTGCCATGGCGTGTTGGTTGAATGAATGCGGAGATCGCTCATCGCTCTTCTCTTTTCTCCCTTAAGTTTGATCTCCGCCAATCTAGTAAGGCGTGGATCGAGCCCTTCTGTTTTCAATCACTCTGATCCCTGTCAATTGCAATGACTGTCGGTTGAAGCCCCATGGAACCAAGTTCCCTGCTTTTAGTCTGTCTCTTCTGCGCGTTAGTCGTGATTGTGTTGTAGTATTGCTATCTTGATCACATTCCTGTGATTCCCGTCTACTGCTATGGCGTGCGGATCAAGGAAAGGTGGATCCTCGTTTCTCTTTCTCTTTCGCTTTTGCTCCTTTGTGCTTGAGCCCTCGTATGCTTGTACCTATTCTAGACCATAGCACTCCTAGATCGTCGCGGTGACAACCGCACCGCTGTAGATCATAGGAGTGTCTGGTGCCATTTAGTGAACACGGGTTGAGGTACTCTACGAGTGGTTTAAGTGCTCGTGTTCTCGGTATGTCACTCCCTTCAATGCCCGTCCTTGCCATGACGCATGCATAGAAGGAAGTGAGACTACCTTTGCTTCTCTTTTCCCCTCTAGTTCTGTACCCTCTTCTCGGTTCTCGTCGATTACCATGGCATGTGGATCGAGCAAGAGATCAGAATTACCCCCCCTTCCCTGTTGGCCGCTCTATTCGATCCCGTCCTTAGCCGTGACGATTGGATCAAAGATCGGACCCTTGTTCTAGTCAGCGAGGCTAAGGCCCATATCATGACCTCGGTTCCGTGCGAGTTGACTCGATCGACCATAGGAAACCTTCTTCACCGAGGATGTGACGTAGGTGTGCTTAGCCGACCTTGCTTCTTTACCACTTCTGAGCCCAAGGAAAACGAACTCGGTTCGTGAGGGCTAATCTTGTTTTGCGTGATGATTGCTTAAGTCGGGGTCAAGTCCCAGCCATTTTACTTGAGCCGTACAGGTCGACTCGGTTGGCCCGTGAAGTACGAGCTAGGTTGTGACTCGAGCTTGTGCATAGCAAGCATCCGCTCCTATGTCTTTTCGAGCCCGAGGATCAGATGTCCTCCGCGAGGGCTGAGTCCTTTCTCAGTTTAGTGTCCTTAGCGTCTTTCAGGTCTAGTTGTCGTGTCAGTGTTCTGAATGCTCTTTTGTCTTGCTTGCCGGTCTCGCGAGGTAGTTGTGTCGGGAGCAGCCCTGATCGGACCGGAGCCCGCTGGAGGAGACCGAGGACGACACCAGGACTCGAGGAGAACGACTACAAGGACATCAGAGATCTCGGACTAACAACGTAACAGGTGCCACAGCCCATCCAACCTCGTAGAATCCTATTAGACAAGCAATAATGTAGCTGCTAGTGCTTTACTATTTACAAATGAACGGTGATAGGTTGCATGTTAGATTGCTTGTGAAGCCTATACCTTGACGCAACCCTTTCCCCTGCACACCCGCTGTTAGGCTAGACACCGCTTACTATATATACTTGCTACTCACTTCTACTATGCATTATATCTGTGATGTGATGCTTGGTGGATGTTACTTGTGGGTGGCTAAGGCACGTGGTGCCGTGATAACGGGATGATGGCTTGGGGAGATCTTGGCATGTGTCTTGGGTGCGTGTGGTGAGGGTTGAGTCGACTGGACAGGATCTACGACGAGTCCGGTGATGAGTCTTGCCGAGGGGATGTGACCTGGGCATCCCCTGGGGAGTACCTGTGGCGGGTACATTGTGATCTTGAGAATAGATCCTGGGGAGGAGTGTCTTCGTGGGACGAATCCCCGGGATAGAGGTGCTGTGTTAGCACGGAGGTATCCGGGATACCCCGAGGAGGAGATATCCTGTCTGGTCACCTAGGACGTCGAGAGGCTGGCTCATAGTACCTTCGTGCACACCACTTGTTCTTGTATGGGCGGGAACCGTTCCTACCCCCTGGGCGAAGCGATGCCATTACTGCTATGCTGGAAGGTGATAAGTGTAGGGAGGTAAGGGCTGGATACCCACACCCTCCTAAGACAACGTGGTGTTTTATTTGGTACGCTAGGATCCACGTCTCACAGTCTTAGCGTTACGGTGGATTTCCACCGGGGTGCCCCAGGGCTGGGAGGTAGGATGGCATCGTTGCGGATTAGGGGGAAGTTCGGAATCAGCTTAGACGAGCTGGATCGTCGATGATAGCTAACCTGTGGTTCCAGGCGTACACGCTCTGCAGAGTTGATCGATCTATACGTATAGCCGTGTCCCCGGTCATGGACAATCCTATAGCTTTACTCCTCCTGGCCTAGTGAGAGGTGTTTCTTCTTCTCCCCCCTGGGTTGATAGGTCCGGCGCTGGCCGTTGAGGCAAGGTACGAGTGGGAGTCATCCTTGTCGCCTAGAGAGTGAGAGTGTGGTGAGATGTGTGGATGTGTGGTTGGGATGGATGGATGGATGGCCGTATGGTCGGATGTTCGGTCGATGACCGAATGGAAGGCATGTGGCCGGGTATATGGGTTAAAACTTGATGATTATATTTATAAAATATTGATTACCTGCATAGGAAAACTACAGCCATAAATAGATTCCTTTTTTTCTCTACCCTTGCATTCCACATACCACATAGCAAATGCAAGCATAGGATGGGAAAGTGTGGCCAGTACAAACCGTACTGAAAATTATGGCTAGGTGCATGACTTCTACCACGACGGTAGCGGAAGCTGGATGGATCGGGAAGCCTCGTTCCTATACGCAAGTTTGGATGAGAAGACGAAGACGGAGTCTTCGTCCGCTGCTACAACAACTTTGATGATGCCCATGAAGGAGGAGCCCTCACTCGCCGACGCTCTACGCCGACTCCAGCGTCGATAGGTGTGCGTTACCGATATAGTTTGTACTAGGTGGTGTTTCCATGTGATGTAATGACTTGTAAATCTGTTCTATCGCGTTGTATTAACTATGGTAACCACTGAATAATGATAATGTGATGGTTTGAGACTCTTTGGACTATCACATTATGATGTATCTGCGGATTTCCCTTCGAGGAAATCGTGGGTCGTTTCAGTAGCCAGGTCATAGATTTTCTTATCCCGAACACATACTTGCTACATGGGGGCGGGAAGGCTAGCTGATCTCTTGCCTCGGTTTTTGGCTCTTTGCGGACCGACTGTTTAGATGCTTGATAGGTGGAGGTCCCTACGCCACTCACTGCCGGGCCGATGAGGTGGGGGTTTGGAGTCCCAGTTTGGACGCGGACCTGGACCCCTTGGCAGGAGGTTGGTGAGTTGGTCTTGTTTGTACCTCGGTGCAAATGAGGCGTGTGTTTTGGGGTACCCAGCTGGGCTACATTGATTCGCGAGTCGCCGTTGTTTAAACGGTACCGACATGGCTACGGTCTGACACCGTAGTTTAATAACAGGAACTTAAGGATGGAGAATTGATACTGATTGCTTACCTTTTTCTTGGTAATAGAATAGGTGCTTACATAGAAAATAGGAGTAACAACTAATGTGGCTAAATAAAATGTTACCACCTTTTTCTTAAAAATGCTCTTTTGCAAACAAAGGAAAACCAGAGCAATATAGCCTTTCATAATCCTTGAGAGTCGGGATCTATATTTCCCATCCGGGTAAGTCTTGCGAGTACATTTGAGTACTCAGGGTTTGTTCTACCCTTGTTGCAGGTACCGCTTGAGTAGCTTGTGTGGAGGACTCATCTGGTGGGCACAGACCAAGTCCTTGTATCATCGTTGTAGCTCTTCGTTAGTGGTTTATTTCTGCACTATTTACTTTCCGCACTTGAATAATGGTTTGTAATAATTAAATTCCTAAGACTTGTAATGTATGTTGTGGATTGTGTTATGTAAGCTCTACTCATTATTGGATCCTGGTAAAAATGTGGATTGTTTCGAGTTCTCCCTCGGAGTGTGCTCGACGGAATTGCCAAGTTTAGACGCTCTCAAGTGCGCTTAGTGCCTAAGGGAAGGCGAGCATACTTGGAAGTGGATTCGCTTAGGCAGTTCTGCCATAGTTGGTATCAAAGCCAATAATGAGTATATGAGCTTCAGAACACGTCCAAAAAATTGTTAAAACTTGACCAACTAGTTTGTTAAGCATAGGAAGTGTAGGTTGCGTATTTAAGTATGAGCCCTACTTTATATAGTCTATCTAGGATAGCGGCACTTTTCTGAACTAACCAGTTTCTGCAGGTACACTAACTTGCGTAGCATACGCTAGTGAGGGTATGACGTGCCGAACCTTGGCGTTAGCCGCTGTATTCCGGCTTATGAGGAAAATAGGGCGAAGCATGCATCATTCACAGGGAACCTTAATAAACACCCCTTCACAAATAATGTTTTCTCTTCTGGAGTTGTGCTATTTCTCTTCTTGAGCTCGATAAGGAGACGTTAATAATTGTTCTCTAATAGTGGTCCTATTTGTTCCAGATGAATCTGAGGTCCGGACGCGAGCATGCCAGTGGCGGGGCAGGCGCCGGAGGGGACCGCCAAGGAAGCGGTCATGGAAGCAACCACCACCATGAGGACCGCTCGGGGAGCAATGAGGTTCCCATATTGGAGCCTGGACAGCACCCACCGCCACCTTCGCCACCGCCGCCGCCACCGCCTCACGGCATCCCTGCAGATCTTTGGGCAGAAGTGGCAGCGTCCAGGCGGGAGACAGCTGAAGCTTTGGGCCTCATGGCCCGTTTCATGGAAGGGTTTCCTCGTGGAGCTATGGGAGGAAGCGGTGGCAACGAAAGTGGGGGTCGTGTTCCTGTAAGGGCCTGCACTTTCTAGGACTTTTTGGGACTCAGCCGCCTACCTTTGTCCCCACTCAAGAGCCTCTGGATGCGGACCATTGGCTTCGCACCTTGGAGCAAAAGTTTCCTCTGATTCTGGTCACTGATGGGCAAAAAGTGTACTTCGCTGCGCAACAGCTACGGGGCATAGACTGAGTCCTTGTATCATCATTGTAGCTCTTCGTTAGTGGTTTATTTCCGCACTATTTACTTTTCGCACTTGAAAATGGTTTGTAATAATTAAATTCCTAAGACTTGTAATGTATGTTGTGGATTGTGTTATGTAAGCTCTACTCATTATTGGATTCTGGTGAAAATGTGGATTGTTTTGAGTTCTCCCTCAGGGTGTGCTCGACGGAATTGCCAAGTTGACGCTCTCAAGTGCGCTTAGTGTCTAAGGGAAGGCGAGCGTACTTAGAAGTGGATTCGCTTAGGCGATTCTGCCACATCCGGCACCTTCTTCGGCTCTGGCGCCTTCTTCTCCTTCGTCTTCTCGGTGGCGGCCTTTCCACTACCGGCTGCCGATGACCCCTGCCCGAAGCGGGCACTGAGCGGGACATCGTCCTCGCTGTCGTAGTCATCGTCCGACCAGTCCGCCACTACTTTGCGTCGCTTCGTCGCCGCCTCTTCGTTGATGCTAAAGCCGCCACCGGTCTCCAGCGACGGCTTCTTCTTCTTCTTCGGCGGGGGAGCTCCACGCTTCCCCTTCGGATCACTACGGGCTCGGCGCTTGCCCGCTCCAGCCTCGGGGACTCACTTCCCCTGTTCTCCGCTCGTCGCCTCATCGTCGTCCTCCTCCACTGCCTCCTTGGCCTCCGCATGTGTTCGCGCCGTCTCACCATGCACGTCGGTTTCCTTCCTACACGGGTCGACGCCCTTTGGCCAGTCCTCCGACAGGACCAGCGAGAAGTATACGTCGTGGTCCTGGCCATGGATCTGCTGCAAGTCAAGCTGCTGTACTCCTCTACGACATAAATACGAATGACTACGAGGCAAGAAGTCTACCTTCGGAGGAGGGTTCGCCAAACTATACGACCTCTGCGGGTCCTTTATTTCCTTCTTGTTAAGGTCGAACAGCAGTTCCAGGTGCTTTTCCGCCTGCTCCTGTGTGAGCGGCCCCGACGCCTCCCGCGTTCGTTTGCCTTCGGTTTAAATGCTTGTTTATTAATTTCGCCGTTACACCCGAGATTTCAACACAACATGCTACAGTCCCGGGGACTGACCCCACGGGTCAGTACTAATTTTTTGCATATATTTTGTTACTGCTACAGTAACTGGTCGTCGACTTCTTCTCCCATCATGCCCCTCGACTCAGCTCGGGCACTTCATCAGCAATATTTGTTCATTTCTATTTTTGACCCTGCTACAAGGACCATACTGCTCCTTACAGCAGGTTCGAGGACTACATGTACTCACGTCATTTTTTGCAAATGACTCTGTTTTTCTTATAGATGCTTTACAAGCTCGGTACCACGTGTCTCCATCACCTACTACCAAGCTCGGGAACTAAGTGGATACACTTCACCTTACAGTGAATGTATTTTCTTTTTTCCGACAGTTCCAGGATGCTCCATCAACATGGATTTACATAGACTTCTACTAGGGCCTCATTGTCCCTTATAGTCTTGCAAAGCTCCAAGTGGATACACTTCACCAGAAGAAGGATGTTCAAATTTTTTCTCTCAGCACTTTACATCCTCTCGGTAGAACAACTACACATTCCGGCGGCTGCGACCTAGTTTCTGATGCTCAGGTACACCCGACCAGTTTTACCTGGTGGGAAGGTCTTTCCAGAAGAATTCCCGACCAGATGACCTGGTCGGAGGACGTCTCCAATATCGCCCAGATCAAGTGACCAGGTCTAACCTGCTGGGGAAGCTCCAGAATGCTCTGCTCGACGGATACAAAGTGCTCGGGGGACTAGCTGTAGGGATATTACCTCCGTATACCCCCATGGAATGACTTGGGCCCTTCGTCAAGGACAGCCCAGCCCGAAGGCCCCGCGGCACGCGACCAGGCCGTCACGTCCGCCAGGAACTCTCGTCAAGCCTTGCACGCCAAGGAAGATCCTAGAGATAGATCTGGATTCCTTACCTAAAGGAACCGACTGTAATCTATTAGGATTCAAAAACTGTAACCCTGTCCCCCGCTATATAAGGCGAGCAGGACCCCCTCCAATCTCACGCCATATTCCAATCTCATAATATAATCCAGCCACCAAAACACAGGATGTAGGGTATTACAGTGATTTGCCGACATGAACCTATCTAAATCGCCGTGTCTCATCCCTGTGTTTACGCTTGAGTAGCCATCTTGTATGCCCCCTCAAACTAATCTACTACCTTGGACATACCCCTCGGTAGACTGCCGACCATCTTTCGTCGACAGTCTATACTAGTGATCAAGAATAGAAACAAAGTATAGCACAACTAGCTAATTAATGTTGGAAAGATAAGTAACAAGCTATTCTATATAAGATGTACACTATAGATAGGAAGATGAACAATAAGATATCTACACAAGATATAACTAGCAAAAGGAATATCGCTATAGATACAAGAACTATCTCAAAAGAATATGGAAATAATAAACAAAAGAGCTAGTTGAGAGTTTTCACCGAGCCTTCGGGATCGCCTTTGAAGAGTCAATCACCGGTGAAAATCCCAAGTAGAGAGCCAATCACCAAGAATATGAATGAAGACCAATCAAAGAGATGATCAACCAATCAATATCAAGCACGCGGGAGACACCGATTTATCCCGAGGTTCACGTGCTTGCTGGCACGCTACTCCCCGTTGTGTCGACTGTAACAACCCAAAAATTCAGACTTTTTTAAATTTTTCTGTGATTGAGTGGAGCATGTAGTTGCTAGCCGAACAGGGAATAATTTATAAATAAATTGTTGCATTCATATAGTATTGGCTATAGGAGTTTGCCGAAGATTCTTTTTACAACTTAAGTCTTATGTTGGAGAGCACAATCTGTAGCAACCTCCTCTCATTCTTCATGAAATTCCTTCTCGATCTCTCTTGTTTCCAACTCCAAGAACCATTCAAGCTATAATGTTTCATAGAAGAGAAAGATCATTTTCTCCTTTTCCATCGAACCATATTTGAACGCCCCATTCGAATTCCTCTAAAATTCTCCCAAACTCCTTTTGAATCTCTCTCACTTCTCTTTAGCAAAAATGGGAAAACCTTCAAGTCATTTCGGGCCCAAACCTCCTCCCTTCCCCTCCTTGGGCTGGCTGCCAACTCCTCCTCTCGCAAGCCCACCTCCAGACCCTCTCTCCCCCTCTTCCCTCAGCCGGACGGGCCGAAAGCCCCGTCGGCCCAGCCTGCCCACGCCCCTCCTCTGGTCGCTTGCCCCTCAACCCCAGCAGGCCCAACCGAAACCCTTCCCTCGCGGCCCAGTCGACTTCCCTCGCGGCCTGATCGGCCCGCTCGTCGCCGCTCCCCTCCTACAGGCCGCTCACGCGCGACCGGCCCATGTGGCCCAAGCCACCGCCGCTGCCTCCCCAAACCCTAACAAACGCAGGCGACCGCAGCGCTCCGAGCCGCCGCCGCCGCCTGAGCGCAAGACGCGCTCGAGCCTGCCTGCCCTGCCACGCGAAGCGCGCACCCGTGTCCGCGCGACCCAGTCGGCGGCACCCTCTGCCTCACCACTTGATACTCGCCACGTGCCCCACCTTGGCACGGACGACGAGGATCGTCGAAGCCCCCTGGTGCCCTAGCCGCGTCGCTGTATAAGTCGCCCACCCCCTCTTCTTCCTCTTCTTGCCCACCGATAGCGCCGCCACTGCTCCCTTCTCCCTTTCCCCACCGCAGCACCGCTCTCGCCCTCCTTCTCTGCTCGCGCCGACCGTCCGCGGCGTCGAACCCCTGCGCCGCACCGGCTGCCTGGTGACAGCCGTAGCTGGTCGTGGCCACCGGCCCCGTCCGTGTTTCCCGTGGAGCTGCAGCCGCGCCGCGGCCATCTCCGACCAGACACGCTTCGCCACGCCGCGGCCATGCCAGCCCCTTCTTCGCGCTGGAGTCCCAGCTTGCCACGACATCGACCCCACGCCACGCTTCGCCACGCCATTGCCACTCGACGTCGAGCGCCTCGACCTCACCATGGTTGCGCGTTGTTCGGACCCTCCCTGCGGTCAGCCGTGACCGCCTCTACTGTCCACGCCGGCCAACGGGCTGGCCAGCCGTGGCCGCACCGGGGTCGTTCCCCGCGACGCAGGACGCGGCAACGACGCCCACCGCCGCTCCACCGCCCACGACCCCGGCCGGCATCTTCCTCACCAGATGGCCACGCTGCAGGCCAACCTCGCCGACCTCGTATGGCCGTGAACCAGCGACGACTGCGCCCTCCTCCAAGCTCGCTGGACAACGCCTCTCCACGACCACAACCGTGCCGAAGCTGCTGGACTCCAGTCAAGATGCCTTCTCAACCTCGCCACCGCCCTCTCCGACCTCACCGTCCTGCTGCCGCCTCGCCGGAGCCTCCTTTAGGTCATCGGTGAGCTTCACAGCCCAGAGCCCCACCTTTGTGTTCTGTCACGTCGACGGTCGTGCCTGAAACAGGCCTTCGTGCCATTGTTCTCATGACACAGGGAGGGTACCACCTCGCCGCGCCGAACCCCTTCGCCCTGCACGACGTCTTCGTTGCCGAGTCGCAGTTCGGCCAAGGAGGCACTGCCGTTCGGTTGCGAACGCGCTGCTGTTTGGCTGCGTGCACCCTGCGGTTCGGTCGTGTGCGCCCTGTTCGGTCGACGGCACCACAACATTGAAGACCTTTTCATATCCTACGCATACTGTTGATGAATCTGTGTAATACCAACCCATGATATTCATCCTTGCCTGCCCGTGCCATCGTGTCGGCTACTTACGCATGTCCTCGCTATCAACGAATTTGTTATCTTGTATCGACCTATTTCCATCTTCGATCAAATACCTCCTCTCCAGGTGCACCACATGCAAAGGACGAAAGACGAGCTATGTGGATGGCACCACGACGCGAAGACCTAGATGCCAAGCAACGTCATCCATGATTACACGATGAATCATGGTTAGTTAAATGTTCCTCTCTTCCAACCCCTGACCCTGCTTGCCAAATTGAACGCGTAGACCGAGATCAATTCCGACCGATGAACACTCTTGCACACACACACACGACCAACCCAAGCCAAATCGAACCTCGGTGTTCCAAGAACACCGGTGTGTGATTGACCACCGTGGAAGTACGCCCATGACGAAACCATGACCGCGACGTGTTTAGACCAAATGGAACGAATCCTAGTCATCATGCTGAACGACAAGGTAATTCTCTTCTCATCTTGACCGTAGGATGCCCCTGATGGAAACCGTAGCATATGACGATTGAGGAGACCCCGTGACCCTCGACCGTGACACCGAACTTTGGTATCGACCGCGCCGCATAGTACACTGGCCATGACGCCCCTCGACGTTCCCTCGACGCACCTTACCACGAGCCTCCCTCGATGTCGTGACCCTGAATACCGCTACCATGACCCGTTGGAACCCGTGTCATCTTATCATTGACTTACCAAGCCCCTTGGAAAGTCTCTTGTATATCTATCTGTACTCATGGTATATCTCATTCTCATGACCACCTGTATATGCACTTGTGATACAGGATCCATCCAATCTCATGCTATGGGAATGTGCTACTCCACTTATTTTGGTTCGATGTGTCTTTATGTCGCTTTGTGGTTCTTATCGTTGTATTGGTGGATGATCGTGTGTTTGTCGGTGTGTGCCGAGCCTTTAAGCCGGCTGAGGGATCGTACCTCGTTCGGACGTTACAATCGTGAGACCCGTCTCGCCATGGCCGTGATGCCGAATGTAACATGACCCTTGTTAGTGTATCTTATGGTCGTGAGTACACCTCGCCATGACCATGGAGCTACGCTCTTTTTCACTTATATGAGCATGCTTTATGAATGTTCCTTCGTGCACAAACTCTTGTATGCTTGTACCCGTTGACCAATACATAACTTGAATCTCGCGGTGACAACCGCACCGCTACGAATCTGGAAATGACCTAGTGCCAGAGCACCCCGGTCGGGTACCCTACGAGCAGTTTGCGCACTTGCATATTATATTGTGTCATTCCTTCCAATACCCGCATTGGAAAGAATGAACCCATGACTTATATATATTTGTACTCTAGCTACTCTTTTTCTTAGCAAGGCTATGGTCTATGTTGTATCTCAGGACCCCGCGCATCGACATGATTGACCACCTAAACGCATTTATCTAGAGATGTTCATGAGGACATGGCATAGATGTGCTGAGCTAACCCCGTATTTATGAGCGACCCTGAGCCTTGGTTCTCGACGTACTGTGTCGTGTGGATTGAGAGGATTGTAGACCTCCAACCCTTTTGCGCTACCGCTTTTGCCATAGCGGGCAAGCCAAGGAACCTTGGAGTCAAGTCACAGTGGTGTTAATCGTTCTAATGATCAATTGACCTTTGGGATAAGGCTACAAGAGCCGAATCCCCGTCGTTTGTTATTTGTTAAGTTCCGTCCTCCGATTTCTGCCCTATTAAATGACGACCAAATCGAAGGATGTGAGCCGTGGTATTTGCTAAGGATAGGCCTTGGTTTGAACCCTATATCATAAAGCCGTATTAGCTTGGCCAAGACTTAAACTTGCAAACCACCGCCTTGTTCCTAGCTCGAGGAAATCGGACAAACGCCGAGAGAGCTAAACCTTGTATATTTTAGTGTCTCGTTGGTGTTAATGGATCTTCCTACGTCCTGTTGTCTATTTCATTTATGGTGTGAGTGTTCTCTTGCCTTATGTGTCGTTTCGTGGAGTAGCATACGATTGGACCAAGAGAACATGGACGACAACAAGGACTGCGACATGGAGTCGACTCAGAAGGAGACGACCTCGCTAATGGAACACCAACAAGGAATAATTAACCACGACTATGACTACTTCCCAGGTGTCATGGCAGCACCCTCTTTTTAGAGAATCCTATTAGACATTGCAAATATGTAGACTTGCTAGTGCTTTTATATTTATTCCTTTGCTAGTATAATGATGCATGATACTACCTAAGCCATTATTACCTGATTGCAACCCACTCTACCACAACACTCTGCTTTGCGCATTCGCTCACTTATACATGCTTACTCGCATGCTTGCTTGCATGTTTCACCATTATATTATTAACTCCACTTCGTATTATATCTGGGATGTGATACGGATGGTGAACCCTTGGGAATGGTTTGGCGGGTGATGCCAGACTTGGTGATGTGTGAGCGTGCTGCGTGTGTGACGGGTGTGTGGAGGCTGAGGGTTGTGTCGACCGAGCCGGAATATACGACGAGCCTGGTGCGAGTCTTGCCATGGGGCAGATCTGGATGCCCCTGTGGTTGTGAAACCTGTGGCGGGTTAAGTGGTGACTTGAGGTGGATCTGGGTGTGAGCCGCTGGTGGAGCCCGGGTCAGGAGCGTGCTGTGGTGGCACGGATAATGGAAACCTTTGAGAAGACATTCCGGCTTAGTCATCCTAGGTGGAGCGGAATCTGGACCACGGGGAAATACCTTTACAAGCCACTCGCTCCTTATGGACGGGGACGGTTGGACTACCTGGTAGAGCAATGCCACTACTGCTAGGCGAGAGAGTGCGAGGAAGGTACGGGCATGGGAGTCCCACACCCTTCTGAGACGATCACGGCCCCCAGACGGACTTAGGGGGACGAACGTGACTTCACAGACTTAGCCATCCCAGACGGACTTGGGGTGTTCCAGGGCTAAGTGGTAGGGTGGCATTACTCTAGGCAAGCAAGCGATCGATATCCGCCTAGGCATCCCCGGGGTGTCGATGATGGCGATCTTGTGGATATTGTAGAACCTCTGCAGAGTGTATGGTTGATCGATCGATACGTTGGCCAATTCGTTGGTTGCGGACCTTTTCCCTGACTTGTTTCCGACTAGTGAGAGTTCTCTTTCTCCCCCTAGTAGGTGAGTGCCGGCCATGAGCCTGGTGTGAGGCTGCGGGCCATTGAGACAAGGCTGGGAGGGAGCTGGCCTTTGTCGACCTGAGTGAGTGTGCGTGAGATGAGATGAGGTGATGGTGTGGTGATGTTTGGGATGGATATGGATATGGATATGGTGGATGGATGGGGATGTGTGTGTATGGGTATGTGTTAAAACTTGATAACGTTAATATATTGATTACTGCTCATGCGCTAGGATGCAAATCCATAGCCAAATCTTAGGATCGCCAAATCCCTTATTTTATCTTTCCACTAAAGCTCATCGGTGCTGACCATGGCCTGCACACATCTGGCGGTGTGCAGATTTCCTGCTTTAGAAGTACTGACTCTAGGAGGATTAGGAGGTTTCGTGCCTACGCTCAAGTTTGGTTCGGAGGATCCGGTCGATGCTGCGCTACGACAACTCTGATGATGCCCGTGAAGGAGGAGCCTTCACTCAGTAGACTTCCGCTAGAATAAACTCTGTAATAGGTGATACCTCAATGATGTAATACTTATAACCATGTATTATTACGATGTATGACTGTGATATCGACTGTTATATGATAATATGATAAGATCAGTTCCTAGTTTTCTCATATTATAACTCATTCTGTGGATTTTCCCTTCGTGGAAAATTGAGGATGTTTCATCGACCAACTCTTGGTGATCCGGTGGGTAATTGGCACCACGCCAAGCTACACAACCCCACAAGAATCTACCTCAAGAGTGGTAGCTCAATGACACGAGCAATCTATTAGAGGTGCCTTTTGCCACTCCGGTGGGGAATAGGCCCGAAAAAACCCTCACAACTTGGTCGGTGGTGGCCAAGAACAATTTCCACTTCTTGCCAACTCCACCAAAAGCCTCCAAGCCGTCTAGGCACCGGCAAATGCCAAGAGTAACAAGAAACTCACGGCCGATGCGAAGAACTAGTGTCACTAGAATGAACTCTTTCAAATCTTAGCACTGCACTAGAACACTCAATCTCACTTGCAATTGATCAAATCAAGTCTAGAGATGAGTGGGGAGGCTTGACTATGCTCACAAGGATGTTAGAGGATCAAAATGTGCAAGAGAGAACCCAAGTGAGCCGACCAAGCCACTTAAATAGCCCACACACAACGGGCTAGCTGTTGTGCCGAAAACAACCTGCATCGGACGCTCAGGTCGGGAGCATCGAACGCTGGCCCAACGTCCGATGCTCTGATGAGCACCACATGTCCAGCTGCTTCAAACGTGAACCACTCGATCCCAACGGCTACTTCTTTTTGCGCGCTTGTTAAAGAGGCATCGAACGCGCTGACGCCTAAGCATCGAACGCACCGATTCCTTTCACTCTTTTCTGCGCAAAACGGCCTCACATCGGACGCACCGCCCTTTGAACATCGGACGCTACACCTTAGCGTCAGATGGGTGTCCAGAGAGCCTCAAAACACATCGGACATGTCCGATGGGTCCGCATCGGACGCTAGGGAGCGTCCGATGCCCTCAGCTCAATTAGCTCGCACCACATCACTAGCATCGGACGCTGGAATGGTGTTTCTCGATCGTCCGACGCAGCGACCGATGGTCCCTGAACCATCAGACTAAGTTAGAGTTTGCCATCGGACGCACTAGGGCAGCGTCCGATGCTCCCTGGTGGAGCGTCTGATGCCTCTTTTACAACACTTCTCACTTTCTAACTTCTACCCTTGCTTCCATGTGCCAACACCAAAGTGTTTCACCACTTGTGCACGTGTGTTAGCATTTTATAAAGCATTTTCAAAGGGTTTAGTTAGCCACTCACTAGGTCTAATGCATCAACATGTTAGAGATCTCCTAGTGGCACTTGAATACCACATAAGCCATGAATTATCTCCTCTTGATACTACGGCTATCTATCCTAAATGTGATCACACTCACTAAGTGTCTTGATCACCAAAACAAAGAGCCCTATAGGTTATACCTTTGCCTTCGGGCCTCTTTGCTCCTTTCTCTTTTCTTCTTCTCTCTTTACCAAATGTTGAGCACTTGATCACTTTGAATGCTTGTGGTCATCACCATCCACATCATGGTTGCCACCTTGCTAGCTCCACCACTTGGCTTGGTCTTAATCCTTTCAATAGCTACACACATGCTTAGCCATAGGATTAGACCAAATAGGTTTCATCAATTATCCAAAACCAAACTAGGGCTTTTAATCTCCCCCTTTTTGGTAATTGATGACAACCTTTACAAAGATATATGATTTAAATTTGAGTAACCACATTGATAGTATTGGCTCCCCTAGGTGTCGTCGGGCGAGGCCGAGGGTCGTCGGTGCGAGGGCCGGCATAGGTGGTCGTGGAGCGACGGCCAGCGTTTGACAACCGCGGGACGGGGTGGGGCAGTGGCTTCCTCCTCATTCTTCCTCCTTCTCCTTCTTCCTCCTTCCTCTTCCTCCTTCCTTCCTCTTCCTCCTCTGCCAAGGCCGGCGTGGGACAGGTTCGGGGCCGGCACGGGGCCGGCCAGGGCCGGGGCCGGGGCCGGGGCGGGGTCGGCACGACGCGCGAGGCCGAGCGGGGCACGGCGCCGACGGCAGGCACGGGGGCCGGGGCACGGGGTGCGGCGGCAGCGGCGGGCGCGGGGCACGGCAGCGGCTGCGGGCACGGGGCGCGGCATGGGCGGGTTCGTGAGTGAGCACCTGCCCGGGTCGTTGGGTATGCATATATTAAGGCTTTGTCGAGTGCCCCAGATCCGGCACTCAACAAAGGCAAAAAGTTTTTTTTATTTTTTCAATCTTTGCCGAGTGCCAGATCTGGGGCACTCGGCAAAGAGTTTTTTTTATTTTATTTTTTTAATCTTTGCCGAGTGCCAGATCTGGGGCACTCGGCAAAGAGTTTTTTTTCCTTTAAAAAACTGACAAAAAAATCTTTGCCGCTCGTTTTTGCCGAGTGCCCCCCCCCGTTAGGCACTCGGCAAAGATAAATCTTTGCCGAGCGCCAGGGCCAGGCACTCAGCAAAATAATTGTTTGTCCATTTTTTGATCCCAAATTTTTTGTGCAGTCTTACTACAGTACCACATACTCTATGTTAAAATTTGGATCATTTTTATTCTTTTTGCTATATTTAGTTAGTTTATATCATTTAATTGATTTTTTTTGGAAAAAGGAAGTTTGAACCGCAGGTTGAAGGGTCGAGATGGCGGACTAGAGGGGGGGTGAATAGTCCTTTCTAAAATTAATCGCGTCGGCTAACCGAAACAAATGCGGAATTAAAACTATCGGTCTAGCCAAGACTACACCCCTCTACCTATACTCTATGACACCTTACAAAAGATCCTAAACAATGCAAATAAGGTGTCGGGCTAGCTAGAGCTCACCTAACCAATTCTAGAAGCAAGGTCACACAAACCTATGCAACTAGTACTCAATCAACCGGGGAGCTCCTACACATGCCACTAAGCAAAAAGCACAAAGCCTAAGCTCACTAGCAATGCTCAATAACAAGGCTACACAAGCCAAATTAGAGAGCTCAACTTAGCTACACAAACTAAGCAATGTGACTAGCAAGACTACAAGTCAACTAGTCACTCATGGGATCAACTTCTATGCTACACAAGCAAGGAAGGTAACTAGCAAGCTACACAAGCCAACTAATCATAAGAGCAACTAGCACATGTATATGAACAAGTAAATACAAGCTAGTGAAAAGAGTTTGCAAACCACCGAGAAGATGAACACGAAGTTGACACGGTGATTTTTCTCCCGAGGTTCACTTGGTTGCCACCAAGCTAGTCCCCGTTGTGTCGACCACACACTTTGGTAGTTCGGCGGCTAATAGGCACCACACCTAGCTCGACACTCGAGCGCCGCAAGAACTCACCCACAAGTGAGGGTAACTCAATGACACGCGCAATCCACTAGAGTTGCTCTTCGCGATCCCCGCGGGGCGAGCACAATGCCCCTCACAATCCTTCTCCGGAGCCACGCACAATCTTCACGCGGGCTTCACGACGGAGACTCGATCACCAAGCCGTCTAGGAGGTGGCAACCTCCAAGAGTAATAAGCACCACCGGCTTGCAACTCGAACACCTAGTGCCACTCGATGCTATCTCTCAAAGCAACGCACTAGAATCGCTCACTCGCAATAGATTCGCGCACTAGCAAGCACAAGCGAGTTAGAGGGCTCCCAGGCACATCCACTCAAGCCACCAAGGCTTTGGAGTGCTCAGCAGCCGGCCCTAAGCCGGCCTCAACTCCTATTTATAGAGGGGAGCGGCCAACTAGCCGTTTCCCCTTTCCTGCGCCTCGGTCGGTAGTACCGACCCCTCCTGGGCGGTACTACCGGCTTAGTCAAACTAGCCGTTACCTCACATCGCGCAGATTTAGGCAAACCACCGACCCCTGGTCGGTTCCTCCGAGGTCGGTAGTACCGAGGTCATGGCGGTACTACCGCCAGGCCAAAATCGCCGCGACCAGAGAGCTCTGCGAAAAAACAGCCACTACCGACCTTGCGTCGGTACCACCGCGGGCGGTAGTACCGAGGTAATGGCGGTACTACCGCCAGGCCATTTTCAACTCAAACCAGAGAGCTCCGCAAACTTGGTTACTACCGGCCATAGGTCGGTACCACCGCGGGCGGTAGTACCGAGGTAATGGCGGTACTGCCGGTAGGCCAAAACTGGCCACTTCCAGAGAGCTCCGCAAAACCCCTTCAGGGCCACGGTACCACCGACCATCCGGTCGGTACCACCGCCGGCGGTAGTACCGAGGTAATAGCGGTACCACCGCCAGGCCAAAAACGCCCCATTACAGAGAAGGCTGCACGCAGCACCTATGGGCGGTACCACCGACAACCCAGGGTCGGTACCACCGACAACACACAGAAAACTCCATTTTCTTCTCTGTTTTGATCCAAACCAACTCCAACAACTTCTCCTTTGCAAATGTGCTAACACCACCAAGTGTTCATCATCTTGTGCAAGTGTGTTAGCATTTTCACAATCATTTTCAAAGGATTTTCTCTTTCACTCATAACGCCACTCGATCCTAGTAACAACGCAAAGTTAGATCGCTCAAGTGGCACTAGATGACCGATATGCAAACAAGTTTGCTCCTCTTAATAGTACGGCCATCTATCCTAAACCCGGTCATAATCTTCTCTACACACCTATGACCGGTGAAATGAAATGCCCTACAAATATACCTTTGCCTTGCGCATTCCATTCCATCTCCTTCGGTGTTGATGCAACACATGCACCAACCTATCTTCAAATGATATGATCCACTTCATATCATCACGTGGCCTCCATGGTCCATCGATCTTGACATCACTTGCTCTTCACCATCGCTTCGGTCCTTCGGCGCCAAGTCTTGCTTAAGCCTCCCGACACTCGGTACCAACGGCTTCAAAGCCTCAACTTGCCCTTCACCTTCGCAACCGGTCCATCAAGCCAAGTCTTGCCTTGATCTTCTCCATCTTAGCCATATGACCATATGTCATGTCACATATGCATTAAGCTCCTTCTTCACATATGTGAGCCTTGCAACATCTTCCAAGCCATTTCACCTCTATGGCATATGTTGCTCACACATGATCACCTATGGACTAATCACCTGTGTAATTCACTTCAAACACCATTAGTCCACCTAAAGTTGTCACTCAATTACCAAAACCAAACTAGGACCTTTCAATCTCCCCCTTTTTGGTAATTGATGACAACTCTACAAAGATATGGAAATTAAGCTCTTTGGATTCTATGTTACTTATCCAACATTAAGACCATATAAGAGAATTTGGATAAGCACCATACAACCCGACTTTGTAGTGTTAACTCCCCCTACATGTGTGCTCAAATGGTTTGGTTTCAAGCTTGCACACATGCATAAATATGAAATTTGTGGGAGTGTTAGCACTACTAAGTGATGCTAAGGTATACATGATGAAATTTTACCTTTGAAGCGTGCATACCACATTTTGATTCATCCTTAGCATCGAAGAGTAGCTAGACATCATAAAAACTAGAAAACCCCGTGAGATCAACATTAATAGCAAGGGTCTAGTTTTGCATTAAAAGCACAAGTCTAGCTATTAACCTATGCATGCTAGTTATCAATTCATCAATTAAATCCTATAACTAGCATATACCACACAAGCATGCATATAAAATTTTAAAACTTATGCAATGCAAGCAAGCGCATGATTATGCACATATCAAATGCAACAACCAAGTTCATGAGCTTGCTCCCCCTACTTGTGTGTTCTCATTGTCCAAGAATTTTGATCCTTCAATCTTGTGCTCCCTCTTGATCCATGTCCATCTTCTTTTCTCCCTCTTTGTCCTTGACATATCATAATTGACATATCTTTTCCATAACTTCTCCCCCTTTGTCATCAATGACCATAAAAGGCATGCTTCTCTTGATACAAAGGGTTGGACTAGGGTAGATGGATGATACTTGAGTCTTCATTTTTGATGGACACCACCATATGTGTTGGAATGATACCATGTGTAGGATCTTTGACCTTGATACCAATAGGTGGGGCACCTTCCCTATGTCATAGCATGGGTCATCCACTTGATAAGCTTGAGCTTTTGTTGGTGATGGATCTTTGCTTGATTTGATCACTTAAAGTTGAGGACCACTTGAAGTCTTGTAGGATACCACTTGAATAAAAAGTTTAACTTGATATCCATTTGCATTATTATCTTCTTCTTGAACTCTTGTCATCTTCATGAGCTTCTCATTTGTGACTTGAACTAGGCAATATTGCACAAGATATCTAACTCGGTTTGCTCTAGAGTAAGCTTCTTCACACATCTTTCAATGGTTATCTTACTCATGTTGAATTAGACACTTGAATGTTCATCTTCTAGATCAAGTACTTGGGTTCACTAGCTCATGAACAAACTCATATACTAACCACTAGATCATATAATCAAACAAGCAATAGTGGTAGGCAATGAATTTAAACTTTCCAATTGTTATGCATGATCCTATTGAACATGTACTATATGCACTAACCGCATACTAGTAAGGGATGAATATGATCATGCACATTACAATGATACCTTTGCTATCTTGGAGTAGAGGATAGTCATTTGATTCCAATTAAGCTCCAAATAGCAATGTGAAGTCCATGGTGAAGATCAATATATACCAATTGATAGAACAAATCTTCACTCATATGATTAAGTGCATTATCTTGTTGTGGTTGGCTTGCTTCTTTATTTGAACATAGCTTGCATATGAATACCACTTGAATTGTCATGATTTTTCTATCTTGGGTGTTGCTTGCTTTCTTTCTTGATCAATCTCTTGATTTTTCCAACTAAGCATCTCAAATGACACTTTAGATCACCACTTCCATGTTAGCCTTCCAAGCCTAGCTTGGTTAACCTACCAAAGGCGGCAAGCCCCTACAAAAGGGAGAAGTGACCTCTCTCCAAAGAATCATCCTTGATACTTACTTGAATTGACTTTGTTTGATTGATCCATTTGAACTCTTCTTGAAATGTGACTTTGAATCCATCTTTGAGTCCCTTTTTGAGTCCTTTTCTTTCTTCCAAAAGATCTTCAATTGATACTAGGACTTCATCTTTCTCTTCATCTTGATGTTGGTCTTGATCTTCAATTTGAGTACCAAATGTGTGCCAAATACACTTCTTAATCAAATGAACTTGTACTCATCTTTGTCATGCTTCTAGCTCATTTCAAAACCAAACATTGGTCCCTCAACCACTTATAAACATGATTCCAACTTGAGGACCTTTCAATCAAAGTGACTCTAGATTAATCCAATATTTGTCACTTTTCTGGCAGATTTTGTCCTTCTCAAAGAAACATGCATATCTCCCAAAATATAAGTCCAACGACTATGAAATTTGGTGGAGATGTGCCTCTCTAAGTGTTCTAGCAGCCATAAAAATTTGAGCTTCATTGGCTTTCTAGATTGCTACCAGATTTCAATTCTTTCCATAGTACTACATGCTGAAAACTGCTGCACAATAGTTGACAAGATCTACTCCAAAACCAAAGTACATCTTATCCAATAATCATGAATTTTGCACAGCGACTAATATCACAAGTGTAGAGCATGTGTACCAAATTTCAAGCCAATCCAAATAGATTTGATCATTCAAACATGGCTATTATCACAGCTAGCTCAGATTTCAGATTTTTGACAACTTTGAGCAATTGAGCTATACTCTACCAATTTGAATCAAACTTGAGCTAAACTTGTTTGAACATCAACACAAGACATATATCCATTCAAACCACTCACTAAAAGAAGTCTTATGAACATATCCATTCAAACTAACTCAATTTTGATCACTAAGCATCAAATCCATTCAATCATCTTATAGCAAGCAACATATGCATATATATCCGATTCGATCATCTCATATGCATCTAAAATAACATGATCAACTAGAGATATACCTTAGTAGCTCACGATCATCCAAATAGCAAGCTTCTACTCAATTAGATTGCAAGCCTTCAAATAATTCCAATCAAACATCACAACTTGATCTTTTGCACTTGTATGTTTTGCACTTGGACTTCACTTCTTTTGTCTTGGCATTGGGTTTGGATAGCACTAGGCTTCATTACTTGAATCAATCACATGATGAATAATATGAAATCAATTGAGTCAAGCCTCCAATGCCATGGTACCTACACACATTCATCCACTTTTTGATGGTACCCAAACTAGTTTGGGTCCTCTCAAGTTAGGAGCAACATACTTAGGCATAGCCTTAGTATGAGTAGCGGGATGAGTTGCAATAGTAGCCTTAGAGGTACCATTTTCATCCTTCCTAAGCATAGAATCATTAATAATTGAAATAGGCTTAGGGGTCATACCTAGGGGACATGAATGAGCCATGTGTCCCCTTTCCCGGCATGAGTAGCAACTTCTCTTTGATTGAGCCTTCTCTTCCTTGCTCATTTGTTGCTTCTCATTGCCTTGCCTCTTCTCATTTGCTTGAGCCTTCTTCTCAAGCTTGGTAGGACACTTCGAGGCAAAGTGTCCCATATCACCACACTTGTAGCACTTGATGTGAGCCAAATCTTTCTTCTTTTCTTCATTCTTGCTCATCATCATTTTGGCATCTTGAATGTGAGTTGGATGCCTTGCTCTTCCGCCCCTTCTTGTTTTCTTCTTCTTCATCAAGTCACCATCATGATGGTTGTTCTTGATTTGAACTTGGGGCTTCTTCTTGTTGGGGCAAGCCTTTGCAAGATGTCCCATCTCATGGCATTGATAGCACATGAAATGAGATAGCTTTTCTTGTTCTTGCTTCTTCATTTCTTTTGCATATGTTCTCTTGCCCCATCTCTTGCCTTTGACACTGCTTTTGTTAAAGCCAATGCCACTCTTGTCACCATAGCTTCTTTGATTCTTCATTATGTGCTCATGGGTGACCTTTGATTTACACCACCTCTCTAACTTGTTGCTCAAATTCTTCACTTCACTTTTGAGCTCATTGTTCTCCTTCAAAAGGTTAGTCTCACAAGACAAAGAAGTAGAACAAGCATCTAATTGTGAAGAACATGGCATAGATATTAAGTCATCACAAGAGGTGGATACATGCTTCTTGCCTACATCACATGGGTTAGCAACATTTTGCAATTGATCATTTGATCCATGTGATGAGCTCTCATTATTTTTAATTTTCTTTGAAAGCTCCTTAATGAGAGAGCCATACTTTTCAATTAAATCATCATGTGAAGCTTTAAGAACATCAAGTAAGCGCTTATGTTCTTCACATGAGTTCTTTAGAAATGAGTTTTCATTTGCTAATTTCATTGTTTTATTTTTCTCATTTTCTAAAGACATGGTCATGCTAGCAAGTCTACTAACAAGCTCATCATATGAATCAACATGATCAACCACATTTGCATTAAATACCTTGGTGTCACCTAGTGACATGAAGCAATGTGGTGATGTTGGAGAGCTTGTGGTAGCATCATCATTGGAGCATGTACCATCATTACCATCAAGTGTGCTTGAGGTTGTATCATCACTTGCATCACTTGAGGCATCATCTTCCATCTTGTCAAGTGTGCTTGAAGTATCTTTATTGATTGCATCACTTGAACATGAGGTGGAGCAATCTTCCACAACAACTATGTTGCGGTCATGCTCAACATCCTCATGTACCACCGGTTCATCCTCCTTTATGAACTTGCCATCATCAAACGTGGAGGGATCACCGAAGGTGGTCTTGATGGAATCCCACATCTCATGGGCGGTCCCTTTGGAGTTGATCTTGTAAAACAACTCAAAACTCAATGCATCCATTAGATAACAATAAGCATTTGCATCAAGCTCAAAGAGATCCTTTTGAGCTTTGGTGAGATTTTTATGGTCCAAGATATGAGAGAGACCACTAGTGATAATCCACCAAAACTTTGGCCCCTTTGCACGAAAATGATCAAGCATATGATGTTTCCATTGTGCAAAGTGTGTGCCATCAAAAATATGTGTATCACACACATCATCTAGCCCACTAGACGCCATCCTCTCGGGTCGGTGAAGACCACAAATGAGAGACCTCGCTCCGATACCAATTGAAGGGTCGAGATGGCGGACTAGAGGGGGGGTGAATAGTCCTTTCTAAAATTAATCGCGTCGGCTAACCGAAACAAATGCGGAATTAAAACTATCGGTCTAGCCAAGACTACACCCCTCTACCTATACTCTATGACACCTTACAAAAGATCCTAAACAATGCAAATAAGGTGTCGGGCTAGCTAGAGCTCACCTAACCAATTCTAGAAGCAAGGTCACACAAACCTATGCAACTAGTACTCAATCAACCGGGGAGCTCCTACACATGCCACTAAGCAAAAAGCACAAAGCCTAAGCTCACTAGCAATGCTCAATAACAAGGCTACACAAGCCAAATTAGAGAGCTCAACTTAGCTACACAAACTAAGCAATGTGACTAGCAAGACTACAAGTCAACTAGTCACTCATGGGATCAACTTCTATGCTACACAAGCAAGGAAGGTAACTAGCAAGCTACACAAGCCAACTAATCATAAGAGCAACTAGCACATGTATATGAACAAGTAAATACAAGCTAGTGAAAAGAGTTTGCAAACCACCGAGAAGATGAACACGAAGTTGACACGGTGATTTTTCTCCCGAGGTTCACTTGGTTGCCACCAAGCTAGTCCCCGTTGTGTCGACCACACACTTTGGTAGTTCGGCGGCTAATAGGCACCACACCTAGCTCGACACTCGAGCGCCGCAAGAACTCACCCACAAGTGAGGGTAACTCAATGACACGCGCAATCCACTAGAGTTGCTCTTCGCGATCCCCGCGGGGCGAGCACAATGCCCCTCACAATCCTTCTCCGGAGCCACGCACAATCTTCACGCGGGCTTCACGACGGAGACTCGATCACCAAGCCGTCTAGGAGGTGGCAACCTCCAAGAGTAATAAGCACCACCGGCTTGCAACTCGAACACCTAGTGCCACTCGATGCTATCTCTCAAAGCAACGCACTAGAATCGCTCACTCGCAATAGATTCGCGCACTAGCAAGCACAAGCGAGTTAGAGGGCTCCCAGGCACATCCACTCAAGCCACCAAGGCTTTGGAGTGCTCAGCAGCCGGCCCTAAGCCGGCCTCAACTCCTATTTATAGAGGGGAGCGGCCAACTAGCCGTTTCCCCTTTCCTGCGCCTCGGTCGGTAGTACCGACCCCTCCTGGGCGGTACTACCGGCTTAGTCAAACTAGCCGTTACCTCACATCGCGCAGATTTAGGCAAACCACCGACCCCTGGTCGGTTCCTCCGAGGTCGGTAGTACCGAGGTCATGGCGGTACTACCGCCAGGCCAAAATCGCCGCGACCAGAGAGCTCTGCGAAAAAACAGCCACTACCGACCTTGCGTCGGTACCACCGCGGGCGGTAGTACCGAGGTAATGGCGGTACTACCGCCAGGCCATTTTCAACTCAAACCAGAGAGCTCCGCAAACTTGGTTACTACCGGCCATAGGTCGGTACCACCGCGGGCGGTAGTACCGAGGTAATGGCGGTACTGCCGGTAGGCCAAAACTGGCCACTTCCAGAGAGCTCCGCAAAACCCCTTCAGGGCCACGGTACCACCGACCATCCGGTCGGTACCACCGCCGGCGGTAGTACCGAGGTAATAGCGGTACCACCGCCAGGCCAAAAACGCCCCATTACAGAGAAGGCTGCACGCAGCACCTATGGGCGGTACCACCGACAACCCAGGGTCGGTACCACCGACAACACACAGAAAACTCCATTTTCTTCTCTGTTTTGATCCAAACCAACTCCAACAACTTCTCCTTTGCAAATGTGCTAACACCACCAAGTGTTCATCATCTTGTGCAAGTGTGTTAGCATTTTCACAATCATTTTCAAAGGATTTTCTCTTTCACTCATAACGCCACTCGATCCTAGTAACAACGCAAAGTTAGATCGCTCAAGTGGCACTAGATGACCGATATGCAAACAAGTTTGCTCCTCTTAATAGTACGGCCATCTATCCTAAACCCGGTCATAATCTTCTCTACACACCTATGACCGGTGAAATGAAATGCCCTACAAATATACCTTTGCCTTGCGCATTCCATTCCATCTCCTTCGGTGTTGATGCAACACATGCACCAACCTATCTTCAAATGATATGATCCACTTCATATCATCACGTGGCCTCCATGGTCCATCGATCTTGACATCACTTGCTCTTCACCATCGCTTCGGTCCTTCGGCGCCAAGTCTTGCTTAAGCCTCCCGACACTCGGTACCAACGGCTTCAAAGCCTCAACTTGCCCTTCACCTTCGCAACCGGTCCATCAAGCCAAGTCTTGCCTTGATCTTCTCCATCTTAGCCATATGACCATATGTCATGTCACATATGCATTAAGCTCCTTCTTCACATATGTGAGCCTTGCAACATCTTCCAAGCCATTTCACCTCTATGGCATATGTTGCTCACACATGATCACCTATGGACTAATCACCTGTGTAATTCACTTCAAACACCATTAGTCCACCTAAAGTTGTCACTCAATTACCAAAACCAAACTAGGACCTTTCACAGGTGCATCGAATAATAGAATTTAACAAATGAAAAAATGATAATCATGTTTCTTAGTGTACATTGAGGCTGTATCCAGGAACATGCCTGAAATTTCAAACATCCTGTTCATGAAAGATAACCAAGAAGTTGTGGAGCAAATGTTTTTTAAAGTTTATAGAATACAAACGAAGTCCAAAAATCACGAAACTTATGGAGATGTCGTGTTATCGTATGTGGAGACTATGCTAAAAGTTTGAGATGGTTTCGTGCATGTTATCACATACGTGGTGTAGAAACGAGGACATCTCCACATCTAATAAGAAACAGTCCTCTGCATCTCTTTACATAGTAAATAGCCACCGGTTCTGATGGATTAATTTAAAGAATATCTTATATTAAGAGGTTCTAACTCCATAAAAAGGTAATATCTCGTGCATTGATATACATATTTTTGCAAGATGGTCAACCGTACTTAAACTTTAAAAATCAACAAACTGCTTATATCACTACTGGACACGCGGCAAAGCCTCTACGGCCCTCGGGAAAGGCTTTGCCGAGCACTGCTCTCGGCAAAGCGGCCTCGGCGAAAGTCCGATCAGCAAAGGCTTCTTTGCTGAGAGTCATTTATCGGGCTCTCGGCAAAGGCTTTGCAGAGAGACGCTGTGGCTCTCGGCAAAGAAAAGGCGCCGTTAACGGCCGGCTGCCATTGACGCCTTCTTTGTCGAGAGCCCAGCTGGCTAGCTCTCGACAAAGCATTTTTTTTGAAAAATTGTTTGACGAGAGTCTTCCTGGCCAGGCTCTCAGCAAACATTTTTCTTTGCCGAGAGTAGTGCTGGCCTGGCTCTTGGCAAACATTTTTCTTTTTTTAAAAAAAAATCTTTGCCGAGAGCCTTGCTGGCCTGACTCTCGGCAAATATTTTTCTTTTTTTTTAAAAAAATCTTTGCCGAGAGCCGGTCTGGCCAGGCTCTCGGCAAACCCTAGCCTTTGCCGAGTGCAACACTGGTCATTGCACTCGGCAAAGCTGGGAACATGGCTGTTCTGGCAGCCTTGTTTCCCAGCTTTGCCGAGAGTTACCCTCGGCAAAGTGGGCAATTTTTTTTCTTTTAATTTTTCATTTCATCACACAAACATATCACATTCATCACATATACATATCACATTCATCACATATAGCACATATATCACATATACATATCACATTCATCATATATATGTCACGTACCATGTTCACCACACATATATCACATTGATCACAATATATGAACCAAATGAAAGTTAACCATCACAAGTTATTAGTCATTGAAACATGATAAGTTTTCAATCTAAAGTTCACAATCTACTAGAGCCGACACTGTAAACACACTCACGGCCAACCTGGCCCTGGCCACCCTGGAGAAGTAGTGCCGCCTTGACCCTCGGGCGTGTTCCATCCAGACGCGTGCGGGTTGTTCGAACCCGCCGACGAAGGCTGCAAAAGGTAGATGTCTATGTCAGACAAGCAAATGCAGAAACGAAACACTGAGGTATCGATACTCAAAGGAGTAGCTTCCGTGTTCTGAGACGGCGATGGAGGAGCCATGATCGCCACGGGCACCTGCATGCCCTGGGAGGCCATGAACGCGATGAGGTTCGCCATCTGCTGAGCTTGGGCCTCCATCCGAGGCCTCCATCTGGGACTGCATCTGGGCCTCCATCTGCTGGCGCTCCTCCATTTCTCTTTCTAGGCGGGCCTGCGATAATATAAAGGGAATATTAGAACAATGTAAACATTTAAAGATCAATGTACGACGAGTAAAACAGAAATAACCTCGAGGTCGGTGACCCGCGACTGCGAAGGCAACAGGCGTGGGCGTATGGGGACACTCCCGCTCGTGCTCTGTGCTCGAAGCTGGGCCAGAGTGGGAGTGGAGGACGAGTCGATAATGCCGTCGCCAAGCTAGTACCACCCGTGCTTCTTGCCTCCTCCGACCCTCATCATGATGCTTCCGTCCAGGTCCTCGCTGGCCGGATCAAAGTCGGCACCCATGGACTGCCCTTGCCGCCTCTGTGTAGTTAGTGAGGCGGGTGTGGAGACTGGAGTTGGTGTACGCCTGGAGGGGTCATCGGGGTTGTAGGAGGTCTCCAGTGTAGTGGCCTTGCCCTTGTGGGACATGGCGTATGCCATGAACGTGTTGCAAGCCTAGCCACCGTGTGACGACGTCTGCGAGGAAGACAACAAGATTATTAGTAATCAGGCAACATTTGAGCGTTAGAATACATAAAGTCTTTCACGTACCCAAGCTTGTGCGTACTCAGCGAGGCTGTGGTTGCCCTGGTGGTGTGGTACACCTGGCATCTACAGACGCGCCTCCCAGGCCTCGGCGTGCTGGGCGGTCCACTCTTCGGATAGCCACCGGTTGACGATCATCTCCCAGCACTTGGGATACAACTGGCACCATTGGAGGACCATCTGCACATCATCAACTACTTCACATATAAGCGTCAGATGAAATGAGCATAGCTTAATCTCAAAAGGAATCACTTACCTGAATGTACTGCGCCCGGCTCAGCGTCATGCCTCTCGCCTCGACCTTCGACACCCTCCGTCCTTTGACCGTGGCGTTGTAGGTGACGATGGCCTGGAGTCTCGCCTCGTAGATGATGTCAGTGATGAGCTTCTTGCAGGCCCTGGTAGTCAGCACCTCCTCCTGTGCCTCCTTCCCCTGCTCGCACCTGTAGAAGTCCTGCATACAGACGCAATACAAACACTAAGTAATTAAAGAAAAGTACGATGAATGCGATGTTGTGTGATGAAGACTTACCCACAGCTCCATTCTGACCCTCGCCCCTTGTTGGGGTGGTCCAGGTCTAGGGCAACGGTGTAGTGGTCAAAGGTGTAGGCCGTCTCCATCCTCCCAGCATACTGTACTATGCCGGGGTAGTGCTCGTGGCACAGGAGACCCAGGATGCCGTTGGGTTTGCCGTCGTGACCCTCCATAAAGTCCCAGTGCCTGCACAAGTGATTCAGAAAGATTATTTGTTTCTATTTCAATTTTGAACATATCATATGAACAAGTAGTTAGAACATGTACCTTTGTCCAACGGGGCGGATCACTGAGCGTTGGTGACGTGGTATCGGTCACGCCGGAAGGCTGGCAGGACCTCGCAAGTAGGGCGTGGACGCCCCTAAGGTAGCTGAACCCTCGTCCGCCTGCTCGTCCACCTGCTCGGGCTCCTCCTGCCCCTCGTCTGCCTAAGCCATGTCCTCGGGCGTGGCCGGCACCTCCTCCTCGACCGCCTCCCGTGGAGTCGGCTCCCTCCGGCGGCGGCCCCTCCTCCTCGTCGACGTACCCTCCTCCTGCAAGGCCTGGTACAGGGAGCTCATCGACCTCTGACGTCTGCCCAGCATCTTGGCTCGATCTCCTGCATTTAAAAAGAACAAACAATGTTGTATTAGTAATAACATAATGAAATATATGCAAAATAAATAAAACCCTAGATCCTAAGAATATTAGAAATAACATAACAGGAGTACAATATAACATAATATTACATGTATTAGTGTTGACATCAGATTTTTGGCCAGGAAGAATTTGTGTTGGTGGGCCCAAACAGCCGGTTTAGTTGAGGAAGTCGGCTAATTAGGGAAGGACTTGTTTCGGTAAAGGACACGTTTTGAAGATCTATTCGAACCAGAATCGGCAAAACTCGAAGACATGTCAGACTCCGACCGAAGAAAGGAAAATTGGGGTCCAAGTTATTTGTTTAATATATCATGTTGTAATCTAGTCATTTTGAGTTAGGAGTCTTCTCGGGATATAAATAGTTAAGTCCCGACTATTGTAAGAGATACACAATCAATCAAACAACTCTTTTTCGGCTCCGGCCAAACCCTTAGGAGTAGGAGTAAAAGTAGATCTCGACGAAACCTTCAAACAAACAAGGCTGCATCGGTTGAATTGACCTCCGTTTTGCTTGTAAGTATTGTCATGGCTTGTGTTATTGTTTAATAAGGTTGCATTTGGCTTAGACCAAACTCTTGTTATGCTATGATATTAGTTAGTTATCGGTTCAAGTTCGTCATTTGTAAGGCTGCATTGGCTAAGCCCAAACTCTTGCAAGTAGTCGATTTGAACTAGTTATCGGCTCTATTAGATTTGGCAATCTAATAGATTCATCAAGTTACCGATATTGTTTATTTAAATTGTTTTACTTATTACAAACAATATCTTGCCTAATCGAGATTGACAGATTAGATTAAGCTTAAACATCATTTAGATTTACCGTTCTAAATATATTCACGCTCATATCAATTAGAATAGTCGATCTGGACTCATATCGGCTAATCCGTCGATCTCGATTGTTACAAGTCGTGCGTTCGGGATATTTACTCAGTTACAGATTGATTCGAAAGTAAGTAGATTTGATTTAATATACTTATTATGGTTGTATTTTTGAACCCCAATGATAAGTATGTCGAAATCAAACTTGCTTAGTTTTGGATTAAACTATAGTTTAGTAGATAGGTCTTGTTCATGCCTCATGGACCCTGTATCGGCTAAATAGCCAATCCAGTTGTGCTTTCATCCATAACATGTACGCATGCATCAGTTTAAAACTAGTAGATTTATTGATTATGTTGGATGTGATTTAGCTTGGTTATCATTATGGCTGCATGGAAACACCCCACTGTTAGTAATCAAGCTATTTTATCGATCTAGTTGTTATTATGGCTGCATGAAAACACCCCACTGTTAGCGATCAGAATTGCCAATATGATTAGTCGATCTATTGGTTTTACATTGATTATTGCTATGCACATAGGATCTCATACTTGTATCAGCTAAGTTAGATCGGCTATTTGTTTCTCTATTTTATTTGCATATCTTGAATAGTCGTTCTACAGTTTTAATGATTATATACTTTACACCATTAGGAGTTGACTCTCTAGTCAAATTCCTCTGATAAGTGGCTATTTTTAGAGTCGTACATTCTAGAACTGTCTGGCATCAAACCAGCAGATTTCATAATTTGATGTTTCTCCTTCTTACTTGTCAATTGCAGGTCAAATTGACTGGCACGCCTCAGGTTTAATCACCAAGCTTGGTTTTGCCTTTGGAGGTTCAGGAGATCAGGACTCTCGCTTCCATACGGTCTTTGAGGGCCTTGCAGTGTGCTTATCGCTGAGGATACAAATTTTAGCGTCAACAATTAGAAATAATCTACATCATCGGGATTAGCCAGAGCATAAGTCTCATCATCGGTGTCAACCATGTCTAAGTACTCATTAGTATCCGAAGACGGAACATCGTCTTCATTTGCTTTGCCTAAACAGAATCGTTCTAGCATTTGTAAGTCCTTCTCATTTACCACCTCATCCCCAGCGTCCTCATCATCATTCTCTACTTCCATTTCCATCACTTCGGTTAAGTCTATTGTGAACGTCCCTTGTAGCCCTTCTTTTTGAAAGAACTCCCTGTCATACTTGTTTGTGTTGAAGTTATAATCCTCATCGTTGGGGAGAGGTAGTTTAGCATGTGGTGATATCTTGTGCACAATATACCAACCCAAGAGATGCTCTTTGCTTTGCACGCGTAAGGCGTGTAATAAACCTGCGTGGCCTGTTGAGCCACAATATACACATTGGCTCCTCGATAGACAGAATCCTGTCGAATTTTGACTAGCCCAAGATTAGGTGTGAGCCTTGTTACTCCAGGGTTGAACCAATGGCATTTGAACATGACAGGATTAAGAGGCTTGTCACCGTGAAATGAAAGTTCGTATATTTCTTCAATTCTTCCATATTAGTCACGGTTGTCACTGCCTGGAGTACAAACTCCGCTGTTTGTGGTTTTTCAATTGGGCCGACTCTGCTCGTAGCTTGCTGTGTGGAAGCGATATCCATTCACGTCGTAACCGTTAAATGACTTGACCCTACGGTTAAAGCCGTTTGCAACTTGTCTCAGCCCTTGACTCATAGACGCATCGGTCTGAGTCTGCAAGGTCAAGTAAGATATATCATTATACGGTCAGAACATAAGAGCAAGTTGGAATGTCAGACTAAGTGCGACCTCAGTTGGACGGTACCTTCTGTCAGAACCAAGAAATGAAATCAGGTCTCCCTTGCCCCGCACTGTTTGCAATTAGGGTTTCGGCTACCGGGTCAGAAGGAGGCCTTGGTCCATTCCAGAACTAATGAAGAAATTCCCCATACGAGAGAAAAACAAGGGTGTTGGATGAAGAATAGAGATGACGAATTGAATGAAGAGAGTTGAGAACTGACCCCATGTATGGCTGCACCTCATCAAGGTTGGTAAGCACGTATAGCATGATCTTTTGCCACTCTTCATAGTTCAACTGTTTAACTGTGGCTCCACTTGTCGTGACGAGTTGGCCTCAGAAAAGGCTAAGACTTGATTCATTTTCTCCAGCATTGTAATGAGGGGTGGATTATGCACGCTAGGAAGGTTCTCGGAGTAGTATTGTTCAGTAAAGTTTGACACCTCCTCCAGAATGAATGCCTCTGCAATGGAAGACCCAATTTTGGCTTTTTGTTTCTACATTTCTTGCGAAGAGTCTTTGGATTTCTCTCGACTGGATAGCACCAATGGTAATGCACAGGCCCTCCCATTCAAACCTCATTAGGGAGGTGTACAATCAAATGCAGCATCGGAGTGAAGAAGCCTGGTGGAAAGATCTTCTCCAGCTTACAGATCAACACAGGTGCAACTTTCTCCAAGTCATCAATGACGAACCGAGATATCTCCTTGGCACAAAGCTGGCGGAAGAAATAGCTCAACTCTGCCAGGACAACCCACATAGGCTCAGGGACATAGCCTCGAACCATCGCCGGAAGAAGCCGCTCAATCCATACGTGGAAGTCATGACTCTTCATCCCTAGGACTCGCAGACTAGATTCCTCTGCTCAGATTCGCTGCATATCCATCAGGGAACATCAATGTCTGGATCCACTGAAGTATTTCTTTCCTTTGTGGCCTGCTCAAGACGAAATCGGCCTTGGGCCATGTCCATCTCCTGCCGTGTTGAGGAGGCCGCATCTCTTGCTTTGGTCTATCGCACAACATTGTCAGGTCTAGTCTAGCCTTAGGGTTGTCCTTGGACTTTTCAGTGTCCATGAGTGTTCCCCAAAGTGCCTCGGCAATGTTCTTTTCAGTGTGCATTACATCAATGTTACGTGGCAAAAGAAGGTCATCACAATAGGGGAGCCTTTCCCAGCCTGAGTTGAGTCCACATATGTTCCTAACCATACCCCGCAAAATGACCGTCTCTTTCATTGAACTTGAGAGCATCTATCTGAGCATGAACCTCAGCACCGGTCAGCATCCGGGGTGGAGGATCTATCACCATGACACCTTTGGTGAAGTTCTTGATGTCTTGTCTAAAAGGATGGTCAAGAGGCAGGAATTGTTGATGTTGGTCGAACGCTGAATACTTGCCACCCTTCTTCAACCAGACAAACCTCATAGCTATCTTGCAAACTGGGCATGAGAACTTGTCGTGGACACACCAGTCACAGAATATCCCATATGTCGGGTAGTCATGCAGTGAGTACTGGTACCAGATATGCATTGTGAAGTTTGAACTTGAAGCTCGGTCGTATGTCAATACCCCTTCGTTCCAAGCAGTTTCCATTTCATCAATCAGAGGCTCCATGTACACACCCATGTTATTTCCCAGGTGTCCAGGAATTATCAATGACAAGAAGACAGTATCACGTTGAAATAGGACGCCAGGGGGAAGATTGAGGGGGATAACAAAGATGGGCCAACAGGTGTACGGGGCAACCAGGAGTCCATAAGGATTGAAACCGTCTGTTGCGAACGCAACACGAACATTACGAGGCTCTCTAGCTTTGTAATGATGGATGCGATCGAAGTGGGCCCATGCTTCCCCATCGACGGGATGTACCATCTCCTCAGGACTGTATCGTGTACCCTGTTTGTGCCATGTCATTTGTTTCGCGGATTCCTCGGTCATGTAGAGATGTTGGATCCTCGGTCTGAACGGCAGGTAACGCAGGACTTTCACGGGGATAGAAAGCTACCTCTTCAGGCCTTCACCATCGTCTACCTCCATGTATCTTGACGCTTTACACTTCGGACAGTAACCTGCATCCTTGAGATCTTTCCTGAAGAGGACGCACCCATTTGGACATCCATGTATCTGCTCATACAACATCTTCAGTGCACGAAGCAGTTTATGTGACTGGTACAGGTTCTTTGGCAATATGTGGCCGTCCGGAAGCATGCTGCCAAATAGGGCCAACATACCATCGAACGCTTCTCGACTCAGGTTGAACTGGGACTTGAACCCCATCACCCGGCCAATGGCATCCAGTTGAGAAACCGTTGTCTGATCGTGAAGGGGTTTCTGTGCCGAAGACATCATGTCATAGAACGCCTTTGCGGTCTTCTCCATCTCCTCCTTTGTACGTCCTTCAGTGCCCAAGTCATCTAACATGTCTACTACCCCGGCATCAGCATCAAAGTCCTCTAGACGTGGTCTCACCGCCTCCTCTCTCAAATGATGTGCTTCACCATGGTAGATCCACCAGGTGTAGTCCGACGTGAATCCATGGGTTAGAAGATGTTTACCCAAGTTCTCCTTGTCTTGCCTTCTCTGGTTCCCACATCTGTTGCACGGGCACAATACTTTCATCTCTCCTCGCCGAGCCAAGGCAAATGCAAGGTTCAAGAAAGCATCTGTCTTGTGCAACCATTCATCGGTGAAATCACTCTTGCTTCTGCGGCCCGAGTACATCCACTGACGATCAACCATTCTACTGTCATCCATCTGAGTACTTACATCTACATCTGAGTACTTACATCCAACTATCATCTAATAGGTGAGGATAGGTCCTAATCCCACCCGCAGATGCATAGACGAGGCTAGTTCCCATTGTCTGCCCTGACCCGAAACAGAATTTCAGCAGCACCTCCCTGCTGTTCTCCCGATACACGTCCCTGTAGGGAGAGTGTGTATACGAAGAACAACAGGGAGGTGATGCTGAAACTCCGTCTCGAATCAGGGCAGACCATGGGAACTAGCCTCATCTACGCATTCGTGGGCTGTCCAAGTAACTTGGACAATCCGAAACAGATACGGTTATCGATATGCAGAGATCTGCATACCTCCAACTGTATCTCTTTTGGACAGAAGATGCCTAACTGGGATCATGACCAACGGCCCTTATCCGGGAGGAGAGGTTATTTATACCTACGGTGGCAGTGGAGTCAGGCTAGCGGTGCAGTGGCGAGTCGGTGCAGTGGCGAGGCAAAGCGGTGCAGGCAGACACGCAACGACGACACAGACGATCGGGCTCGCCGAGGATCTCCGGCTCGGCCCCCACAGGTCCTTCTCCTACATAAAAGGCAAAAAGGTTAGTGTTAATTAAAAATTTTGGCAGAACCTCCCCTGCACGGTGAGGTTTCGAAAACCTACAAGAAACAACGGCACGATGGCCGACATCCACATATATGCAGCACGATGGCCGACATCCACATACATACCAGTACTACTAACAACTACTTACTACTACTACTAACAACTACTACTTACTACTACTACTTACTACAATTAGGTGGCATATGTGCAATGACGACGGGGCGATCGAGGATGACTTACTGCAGGCCGATCGATGACGATCGAGGGGACGAACTCAGGGGCACAGCGGGGCGGTCCTCTTCTTCCTCCTCTCCAATCGGGCGGAGCGGCCGGGCGTAGCGGGGGCGCAGCGGGGCGAGGCCGGCCGGGGCTCCTCCTCCTCCTCTTTTCCTCCTCTCATCCTCCTCCTCCTCCTCATCTTCTTCCTCCTCCTCCTCCTCTCCTCCTCCTCCTCTCCCGCGGCGGCGGCGCAGGCGGGCGACGGCCGGGGACGGCGACGGCGCGGGGCTCGGCGGTCGTGGGTGGGCGGCGGCCGCAGCGGCAACGGCGCGGGGCGGAGGCGGCGACGGCGGCGCGAGGCGCTCTGGCTCTGGCTCGCGAGTGTGTGGTGTGTGGCTCACGGGCCGGGCCGGTGGTTTTTTTTTGAAGTGGAGGAGCTTTGCCGAGTGCCAGATCGCGTGGCGCTCGGCAAAGAGGCGCACTTTGCCGAGAGCCATCTGTTAGGCTCTCGGCAAAGGTTTTCATTTTTTTTCAAAATTTCTTTGCCGAGAGCCCCAGATCAGGATCTCGGCAAAGGGGTTCTTTGCCGAGAGCTTTAGGAGGCTCTCGGCAAAATAAATTTTTTTTTTGTTTTTTGCTCTCTTTTTTTTCTGGACCCTTGCTACAGTATCAGAAGCCAAGATTTGAAATTTGGTGTATTTTCCATTCTTCTTGCTATATTTCGTGCATTTTCTTCATTTTCTTGATTTTTTCCGCAAGACGCACATTTGAACTGCAGGTGCATAAAATAATGAAACTTAGCGATTCAAAAAATGATATTCATTCTTCCGAGGGTATTTCGACACCGTATCCATGGACAGACGCGGAAACTCGACCATCTCATGCACGAGACAGGGCGACCAAGTTGCGTGAGATTTGATTTAAAATTATATAAAATGCAAACGGAGTCGGAAAATCATGAAAATGGACGGAAGGCCTTGACATTGCATGTAGAGGTTGTGGACAAAATTTGGGAATGTTTAGAGCAAGTTGTGATGCAAGATAGTTGAAACCCTGAGATCTCCTGGGCCAGCTTTCGGCGCCCCGGTTTTCAGCTTTCAGAATACACAGTAACTGAAAATGTTTCAGTTTATATTTCCAGAAGCAAATCTCAATTGAATTTTGATGGATTTCAATTGAATTTTGCTGAATTTTGATGCAAATCTCTGTACTTTTTTATCCAATGATAATTTTGTTCAGAGAATAGTATAGTTTTTTAAGTGCTTCTGGAAAAAACAAATAGTATTATGAGAATTATTCATGTTTTCCGCTGCAAAGTTGTTGATGTCATCTTCTAATTAAATTCGAACCAACAGGAGAATTTAATTTGAAGAACAGTTATAGAATTAAGGTGGATTATGATATTGTTATTTTCTAACCAACGTTGATAATAACAATGTCATAAGTTTATTTATGAGTTTAAATATGAAGTTTGAATCTCTGGTAAATTTTTGCGTCAGCGTGACCAATTTTTCCAGAGACCATATGAGAATCAAGAAATGTCCCTGACCAAGTGAAAAGTATTCTGCTGCAATGATATTGATTATCATTGAGTTAATTGAGTTTGCATATGTTAATTTTATTTCTGCCCAACGGTGATGTGGAATTAATGTAAAAGAATATTATTTTATTCTATTTTCAGCCCAACGGTGATATAGAATAGAACTTAAAGTTTTAAAGTTCAATGTGCATGTTTTAACCAGACCAACATAGGGTTATTTCATGTCATTGTTGTTGATTATCGTTGATTAATGTTTTCAGAAAAAAATTTCATGCTTTTGTTCTTGGAGGCAGAAAAGAAAAAAGTTGGGTACTTGTGACTCAAAAGATGAAGAATGCAAGTTTTGCATGAAAGAATGTCATTACATAAGTAACATTGTTCTCTTTAGAGAATGACTTGAAAAGAAAAAGAATTCAGGGATATTGGTCCAAAGTAAGAGTTTAATACAAGAAATGTGTTTTATGTACTCTCTATGAAGAAGAATTTATTTTAGTTTCAGTCATTATGACAAAAGTTGTAATGAGCAATATGCATATTTAATTTGACCAACATTGGATTAAATGTGTATGCCACAAAACATTTGGATTTATTTCTGAATTTGATGATTGAATGTGAGAGTCAATTCAGGCATTAATATCCTTTGTGGGGAATTGTCCTGCATGGCGGGAAAAGTTTGTGATGACTCATGTGCCTATAGTATATCCCAGATAGGGAGAAAGAAAGAAATAAAAGTTTGGGTAGCTTCTATGCTACCTCAGTATTGACTATGCACTTCTATAGTGTCATGGTCATTAAGTATTCAATGAGCTAAGGCCATGAGGGGAGCAATCCCAGATATAGGAAACATGAAAGCATGACTTGTAAAAGTATAGTTAATAAAGGATTTTGTTAAGTTCTTAAAGTAGAATGAGGAAAGTATACTCTCGTACGATTATAGAAATGACTTTGTTTATATGACATGGTCATGTGAACAAAGCAAATTATAGATGTCTCCTCGTTCACAAGAGCTCTGAATAGTTTTGAAATTATGGCAGTAAAGTTTGTGTCATATTTCGAGGAGGAGAATGGTGAGATTAAATTAAAAAGAGAAGATAAAGATTAATAGAGATACTTTTCATTTCCCTGTGAACGAGGAGATGCAATGCATGGTATGCATTAAGGCAAGAGTGGTCTATAAAAGATGAATGTGACCGTTGAGGGAGTACAACGGTCATAATAATGATACCCCTAAGCAGAGAAATAGCTAAATTCCTGGACCTTTATGGTTCTGATAGGAAGATAGCATAGTAAGCCAATATTCATACTGGACAAGCCTCAAAGATATTAAAGTGGTGCTTAAGGCACCATAAGATTTTTGACAGATTAAACCCAAATAAGAAATTTGAGGAAGCACCATCTTTACAGAAAGATGGGATAATCTGGAGGAGCATGGTATGTAAAGATCTAAGACTTGAAGAGAAGTGGGACTGCGTGCCCACTCCAATGACTCAAGAACAATTATACTTGTTGATGTTGTATGGCCTATACAACACCTGTTGTTAGCTCTTCTAGAAAGATAGGTAATGTAAACAAGGATCTTGTAATGCAGGAGTCTATAGAATCAATTGCCTTTTGGCAATAAAAGAGCAACAACAGCCCCACACGGAAGAAGTGCCATTATTTGGACCCTAAAAGTCTCAAAGAATAAAAGATGAGAAGTTATTTCTAATGGAGCCAAAATAGTAGGACTGTGATGGGTCTACAAGACACAATGTGGCTCTGGAAGGAACATAGAAAGATACATAGTGTGACTTATGGTGAAAGGATTCACACAAGAGAGGAAATACACTTTAATAAGTGTTGGTGGCACATTGTGATTTAGAATTACATCAGATAGATGTAAAGACGCTTTCCCTTAAATGGGGATTTTATATGAGAATGTTTACATGACAAGCCGAAAGGTTTTGTCATCGAAGGAAAAGAACGTTTAGGATGCCGCTTGAAGAAATCCATTTATGGATTCAAACAAGTATCTAAACAGTGGTATTCGAAGTTTGATGCCACATTAGAAAGATAAGGTTTTAAAGAGAATGAGAAGGACAATGGCATTGTGCGAAGTTCAAGAATGGGAAATTCTTTTCCCTAAACCTGTATGTGGATGACATCTTGCTAGCTGGCAATGGTGTTAATCTACTATTGGAGAAGTAGTCATTGTCCTAAATTACAAAAAATTGATTGCAGTGAAGTGTCATTCGTTCTAGGAATTGAATCTTACCGAGACAAAGAAAAGGGGTATTAGAACCATCTCAAGTGTATACTTGAGAAGATTCTAAAGAAATAAAGTATCTATATGTGTAAACATACGCGGGTCAAGGGTAATAGTTTTGGGAAGTTTCAGTGTTCCAAGAATAGATGTAAGATCGATAAAATGGACGTCCTATATGCTTCGGCTGTTGAAGCTTAATGAGTGCACAAGAATTTACCCTGACATAGTTCATGTATCCAGAATTTTGGCAGATGTCCAATCCAGATATAGATCATTGGAATGGAGTTAAGAATGTCTTGCAATTGTGCAAAATTTTGTAGGCCTCATGATGAGTAAGAGAGATCGAGTGTCCTCAAAAGTTGTGGGCACAAATGATAATTTTGGCGAGATGTGTAGTGAAATCCACATTAGTAGCTAACACTCGCTGATGGGGTTTTATTATGGAAAAGCTCCAAAGAATCAGTTGTGGTGTCATCGATGATGCATACCCACGGTATGGCTTGTTATGAGGCTTAAAGGATAGGCAAAATGGTTAAGAGATATTATACCTGGAGTTGAAAATGGTTTACAATAGCAATAACCATTTAATTAATTTACTCCTATGACAACGGGTCAAGTGTGCTACCAAACACATTGACATTAAGTTATACATTGTGAAGGAGAAAGTCCAGAATCATACTTATAGTGTTGAGCAAGTACTTGCGGATCCATTTCCAAAGGCTTACCGCCCAGTGAGTTCAGAGAACTCACAGTCGACATGAGTTTATGGAAATGCCTATGATTTCTGGACCTTAAAGGGCCCAAAGTTAAAGAACCTATTTCAGAACAGAGACGTGTATTGTAGCTGTTGAATCTATCGGCAATTGACCGTGATGATGAGGCACGCTCTATGCATCGGTCTGTGATGGAATGGTAAAAGAAATAAGTGTGAAGTTTAAAGATATTAGTTGGGATCGAAGGGGGAGAATGTTAGATTGATCTCCACCAGTTAGGCTCATCCCTGATCTGTGTTTTGATCGGGGACACCCAACCCAATAGCAGGCTGGTGGCCCCCCATCGCACAGTGTCTATAAAGAGGAGGTGGAGGCCAGGGGCTCAGGACAAGAGGTTCACTGCCGCCGCTACAGTACCCCACTCCTAACCCTAGTCCGATCGAGAGGGTGCACTGCCAGCGACGGAAAGCCGCCACCAGCAGGTTTCACCGCCGCCGGACTCCATTACCTCTACACCGACCTCGCCTACACGGACACCGTCGTCATGGCCAACAACTCCTCCAAGCCGATGGTCAGAGCCCCATCATCAGGTATCTTCTCTCTCTATATATTGTGTTCAAGTCCGATCCACTGTTTTACATTGAATAGTAGCAAGAACCGCTCTGATCTACACCTAGAAGATCCTAGAAGTCTTAACATGAGGTCGTAGCTGTCGAAGCCGCCGTAGGTGTAGAAGCCGTCGGCGCGGCGCAAGACCGTCTCCGGCGGGTCTTCAGCTTGCATGGAGCAGGTGTCTTGAACACCGATATTGCTCGTGCTACAGAACCACGCAGGCACCGAGTAGGCGAAGAGGCAAAGATTGTGTCCTTCTAGGAAGCAGTCAAGGCAACAGATGACAACACCTTCTTTACGCATAGCTTCGCGGCACCTAGAGCAGAATGGAAAAGAGGAGGAGGAGGACGACGACGAGGACGACGCTGAGAAGCCTGTGATGCCAGAGGCGGCAGACTGCGCATCCCTGGTGAAGTGGATCACCTTGTCGTTGCTTTCGTAGATTCCTGTATGTATAGACGCTCAAGTCTCAAGTTAAGAGAGAGATGGGCAAAACAACTACTACATTTTAGTACTTAATCATTTTCTTTTTAATAAATTACTATAAATGCACACGCTTCTTCCATTAAGGTGCATGGGGACTAGAAACCATGCATGGGTCTTTCTTACCATGATGAGAGTAGGGAACGCCTTGTTTAAAAAACCATGCGTAGATGTGATCGCCGGGTTTGAGCTGCTACCGTTCTATATGGCTTGAAAACACCGTCACCCCCTGTCCATATATAGGGTGCAATCTACTCCGCCTAGAGAAATTTACTCAAGAGAAAATGATACAACTTTCAATTCGGGTGGAAGTAAGGATGCCATATATATTCATTCCATCAATCCATCCTGCAAATGCCCACCAAGGCCTATCCGAACCTTTGGCTTAAAGAATATATATTCCATCAATCCATCCTCCAAATGCCATTAATTTAATTGTGTGATAATAATAATCTATTTGCAGATATAAATATCGATACTATTTTCTATAAATCTAGTCTAACTCGAGAATATTTGACTCGTCAGAAAATGAGACTTACATTCTTTTTGAGACGGACAGAGTATATGTCACTAAGTTTGAGATCGACGCGTTTCGTAGTGATCCTGTGGAGGATATACCCTCGGGTACCACACGATGGTACATGGACCGACTTACCAGGAGAGGTCCAGCCCACAAGATGTAATAGATGTTATAATCTATATATAATGCCAACTCGATTATCCTTCTTGTAATCCTACCCCTCCAGAGTATATTAGGAGGGGCAGGGGTCCTTTAGACGACATGATACGTCAATACAATCTATCGGAACACAGAATGTAAGATATTACATCAACTCGATGGCCTGAACCTGTCTAAACCTTGTGTCCCTCGTCTCTGTCTTACATCTGCTTCATCTTCACCCGCACCTTTACCAATTCAACTACCAATGTGGGCATACCCCACGGTTGACTGCTGACTAGATTTCGTCGACAATGGCGTGCCAGGTAGGGGGTGTGCGTGCTGATCCGATGGCGAGCCAGATGATCCACTTCCCATGATCCATGGTCCTCCCTGAGCCGACCAGTCTTTCCAGATTGGATCTATGGTTTGGGTTTACGGCGCAGTCGGTGCCACGCAGATCATGGAGAAGGGGCAGGCCAACCCTGCTTCGACACCACCACCACCAATAGCAGCAACAACATTGGCACCGGCGCTAGCCCGACGGATCTTGACCACACGTCGCCGCTCTCATCAACTCGTTGGCGGCGGCGGCCCTCACCAACCACTCACTGTCGGCCCTTGCGAACAACTCATCATCGTCGTTGGCCCTCGCTGACCACTCACCGTTAGCCCTCGCCGATAACTCATCGTCATCGTCGGGCCTCACCGACCACTAGTCGCCGCTCTTGAAGACTCGTCGTCGTCGGGCCTCGCCAACCACTCACTGTTGCCCTCGTCGATAACTCATCACCGTCGTCGGCCCTCGCCGACCACTTGTCGTCACTCTCGTCAACTCATCGTCATCATCGCCCCTCATTGACATCTCATCGTTGTTCTCATCGTCATTCACCCATCAATGAAGATGACTAGGAACACAAGGACACCGCATGGAGTGTTCGGCCTGATTGCCATACATGTCGCAAAGATGATCGCCGCAATAATCAGCGCTAAGACGACCGTGACCGCTGCTATGACGACTGGTAGAAAAGCTCGAGCACCGGGCAACTACATTATCACTCACCAGAAAACATCACTGCCTCAGTCAATCAACCGCATGCTAAGCATAACTACGTGAAGAACACTAAGCCATAAGCGAGTTGGCGAGCCACCAATGAGCCGCCAGCGAGCCGACGAGCCACCAATGAGCCATAAGTGAGCCGACGAGTCACCAATGAGCCGCCAACAAGCCACAAGCGAGCCGACAAGCCACCAGTGAGCCATAAGCGAGCCATTCAAGCCGAAAGCGAGCCATCACGTTGCCACCGACTCACCACCATCCTCACCGACCACTCGTTGTTGACTCACCGCTGTTCTCATCGACCCTCGTTGATTACTCTATTCAGACATCAATTAAGCTAAGTTAATCTTTAATATTTTTTTTAAATATTTTTTAATCTCCACATACACTACTGGAGAACGGGCCTTTAGCCCCGGTCGAAAATGGCCTTTAGCCCCGGGCATGGAGCCGGGGCTAAGGAATCGGGACTAAAGGTCCGACCTTTAGCCCCGGTTCCCGGCCCCGGGGCTAAAGGGGGGACCTTTAGCCCCGGTTGGTAATACCAACCGGGACTAAAGAGGGGACCTTTAGCCCCGGTTGGTAATACCAACCGGGACTAAAGACTGGCCTCTTTAGTCCCGGTTGGTATTACCAACCGGGGCTAAAGACCTTTTTTCTTTTTCTTTTCTTTTTTCTTTTCAATTGGCTATTGTTTTCAGTTTTTCAATTACATTAGGTTTTCTAATACGTTTTCTTCGATGCTAATATATTACATTAGGATTTCTAATACGTATTCTTCGCTGCTAATGTATGTATCCACATATATATACACATAAAATTTATAATTACACACATAAAATATGAAACTATATATATATGGGCTAGCTATACATATTATGTGTATAATATTTTTATGCACATAAAATTTACAGCATTATCCATGCATCCTTGGTATTTACAACACAAATATTGACCGTCACTTAAATGTCATACAAATGGTCGTCTTGGTTTGGTTTCAATATTGGTTCTTCTGGGTTATAGTAGAACTCGGTGCCGGCTTTGAGGACATGGTCATTAAGAACTCCTGTGATTGTCTCTTGAATTCCTTTCAGGCGCACCATGTCCAACACCTGGTTCTTCAACCATAGCTCCTTCTGTCTCTCTAGAGGAGTTCTTTTGGCATACACCGAGAGAAACTCGCAAACGTAGTACCCACACAAATTGTTCCCTGGTGGTTGCCGTAGAACCCACTGCACGATGTAAAAAGATATTACTCTCATCATCTCGCGCGTGTGATGAAAGCATGCTACAGTGGAAAAGACGCGGAGAGATAGTACTACTTACTTGCAATTGGATAGGACGAGGAAGTGTCGCCTTCAAATCCGGACGGTGTTTCGGAACGAACCAAGCCCAAACCCTGCACAATATAATATTGGATCGTAATTAACTATTGCAGATTTAAAGTGTAGAAATCAATATTTAGAGATCGAAAGTTACCCCTGGATAATGTCTATGATATCTTGATAATCTCCCAGTGGTTTTCTCAACGAGTCATAGATTATCAATTGACTTTCGGAGAGATCGAAGACGATCAATATCCAGTGATAGCTGCATTAATTTGCTTATATAGTCAACATATATCATAGAAATTGAGTAAGTAAAAATAAATATGCACATGATAACAACACCCACCTAAAGTTGTATGGGAAGAGTATATATCTTTTGTTCTTTTGGTTCACCAAGAACCTTCGGAGATTCCTCCCTGTTTCATTTCTCCATATATCATAGGCGGGATCTTTCTTTGGGACCGAGAATACGATATATGGATCAATGAAACCAACCTCCTTGTCATTTCTACGTGCGAGGTCTCTCATCATGTTTCTGCATATGTATATAGGCACGCTAGCTAGTGTTAGCATAATTACATTTACATATACATATGCTAGAGTGAGATAATTAAAACGAAGGATCACTTACAAACAGAAGAGGCTGACTAGAGATTTGTCTAGGGCATCCAGGTGGCATAGCTGGTGTAACTCATTGAATTGGATAAGTATAATGTCATCACCACGGAAGTAATGATGGTCTCTAATTCTGACGCATATCCAATCATCCGCTTTTTTGGTACACGCTGCCATGTACCACTGGTTTAACAAGTACATTTGAGTGCCAAGTTCTGTGAGGGCCGTAGGGTTGTATAGACTCTGGCCATATACATAATTCTTCTTCCACTGATCAACTTGCAGAGCAGTTTCAATGGGTGCTTCACCGAGCATTTGTGACAAGGTTAGACCAGTTTCTGCGAAAAATGCATCAAGATGCTCAGGATTCACCTCAAGTTGTTCTAGCGCTTTCAAGTTAGAACCATATTCATTCACAACTAGCGGGGGCACTGATTGTTTCGATTGTTCCCCGAGCTGTGGGACACCCTTGCTTGCTCTCTTCTGTTTCTGCTTCGCCTCCTCAAGTGACTTGGTCATAGTGCGGTCATAGTCTGATGGTGGCGATTTCTTACGAGAATCACGCACTTTTTTCTGATGAGCATCCACCTTTTTCCTGAGCATATCAGGACGTACAAAAAGGTACGGCTTCTCTGGGTTTTTCTTTGCTTTTTGTTTAGCCTCGACGTCCGCCCAAAATTTGTCCAAATCTGCTTTCGCTGCAGCATTTGTTTCCTCATCAGTCATATCATAGGGAAGTTTCGTCTTCTGAGGAACAGCTTGATGTCTTTCTGCAGAGGCTTTCTTCTTTGGTGGCGGTGGGGCCGATGCCTTCATTTTTGTGGCTGGCCTCTTCTTTGATGGGGCCGGTGGTGGGGAAGCCCGTGGTGGAGGAGATGGGGCCGGTGGCGGGGATGGAGCCCGTGGTGGAGAAGATGGGGCCGGTGGCGGGGATGGAGCCCGTGGTGGAGATGGAGCCAGTCGTGGAGAGGATGGAGCCGATCGTGGAGGGGATGGAGCCGGTGGGGATGCAGCTGTGTCTTTCACTGCATCGCCCGCAGCACTATGATGACTATGTGGTGAATGGATAATTGGACTTAGGTGCGGAGAGGTCCTGCTGTGAAAACAACATAGTATGAGTAAACAATTATTTAATTAAGTCAATACATAACTAGTGAAAAAATGTTTCATTGACTTTCATCTGCACCTAGGGTTAGTTTGCTGAGGAGGAGGAGGAGGTGATGCCCCAGGAATAATGATATAGCGCTTACGCCAACATATGAATGCCTTCTCCGCTTCTCCTAAAGTCTTCTCACCATCACCTCCTTCAATGTCAAGAGTCACATTGCTATGCCCTTTCAATACTCTATCCACCGAGACACTAGCATAACCAGGTGGTACCAATGCCCCATGGCATCTTGGTGTCTTCGTAGGGTCAATAGGAGATACGACACCAATAGCCACCATTATTGTGTCATTCCCCTGTGGAATGTGCAGCTCACAGGTCGTGAGAGGATCAGTGATGTCATCCACGGGGAAGCGCAGCCCTGCGTCACCTTGAATCGTTGGCACCTCCGTGGAAGCGCAACTGCTTTTCAACTGATCACCAGGGGTGCTGGTGTTGACTCCTGGCTCTGATGCAGATTGCCTTTGCAGGGAACTCACTGCTAAATGCACTTGCCTTTTGATTTCCTCACTCATTTTGTCTTCAAGTGCCTTTTCTCGCTCTACCGCTTCACGAGCCGCGGCCTGTGACTGAATAACCATTTCCTCCATCCTTCGCATCCGCTCTACCTCCTCCTGCCTCTTTCTTGCGCGGCTTCTATAGGTCTCTTTGTCTTGTGGGAAGGCATGCTCCCACGACACCTCCCCATAGCCTCTTGTTCTCCCACCATGTTCAGGATTCTCTAGGGCGTATGTAAGCTCATCCTTTTCTCTGTTCGGCTGCCACGTGCCACTGTTAGCCATGTCTCGAGCATAAGCTAGTCTTTCTGCTGCTCTTTGGAGTTTTGTGCCATACACTACCCCTCCTGTCTGTAGGTCCAGACTTCCTCCATGACCAAAAAACCAATACTTGGCGCGCTCAGGCCAGTTTATTGAATCTGGTTCGATGCCCTTGGCTAGAATCTCCCGTTCCATTTTTTCCCACTTGGGAATGGCACTCTTGTAGCCACCTGATCCCAAGTGATGGTGGTATTGTTTTTGTCGGGCATTCTGTTGGTTCATTCTGACACGTGTCTCACCCTCTTCTGATTTCTTGAATTCTACAAACTCATCCCAAAAAGGCCTCAACTTGACGTAGGCCTTGGTGTTAAAATCCGGAGTTAGGTCCTTCTTGATAAATGTGTTGTACAATTTCTTCTTCCAGCCCTGGAATAGTGTTGCCATTTTCTTCATAGCCCAATCCCGAACTCTTGCCTTCAAATTTCTATCTTCTGTTTCAAGCGTGAAATGTGCAAGGACATCTTGCCAAACCAGTTCCTTATCACGATCAGAGACAAAACTTATATGAGGAGCACTTCTCTTTTCCTTCCATTCACGAGCATTGATCAGGATCTTATCCCTTACGAGATACCCACAGTGGTTAACGAATTTTTGTGCATGTTCTCCAAGCACTTGGCCTGTTTCCTCGTTGAATTCTGAGATAATGTATCGGCCATCCAACGGCTTCTTCGGACCTCGTACGGTCCTACTCTTCCCGGTAGTCGTTGTCGATCCAGAGGGCTACGTATGTAGGAACAGTAGATTATAAATACATTTACAAATTGATTAGAATTTTATGTGCTCATAGAGATTGTAGGTATACCTCGCCAGTATTTTCTTGCATAATTTCTTCATAATCAATAAAGTATTGACTGCCGTCATCTACTTCTTGATTATTGTTATCGTCACCTGCTACATCTGGGTTAGCGGCGCTGTTGATTAATTCGTACATTTCCTCCTCCATGTTGTCAACTGGGTCGGCCATTTCTGCGAATAACATGGAGGATAATAAACACCATATTTTTGCAAATAACGTATATTCATACAGACCATGGAGGATAAAGACCATTTTCCTGTTAAGGGTTTAGGGTTTTGGGTTTAGGGGTTAGGGGTTAGGGGTTAGCGGTTAGGGTTTAGGGTTAGGGGTTAAGGGTTAGGGGTTAGCGGTTAAGGGTTAAGGGTTAGGGATTAGGGGTTAGGGGTTCTGTAGCACCCGGTTTTAAAGAACAAAACCAGGTACGCTATATGTGTGCCCAGGAAGTCCACACATACAACCACAGAAGGAAAAGATATCAAAAACAGTGTTCTATTTAACGAAACACAGTTATAACTAAAACTTACATCAAAGTTAAGCGGAACAGAAACTAAACTTCTCTTCAGACTCCATTCTTCACAGGGACAGTTGACTGGGGGTAACATACGCCTAGCACTTCTGTCAGTATTCTGGAAACTCATCTGTGTCTTCACCACGCTTCCGCTGCGCAACTCTGATGGAGACTGAGGGTGTGGGGGAAATAGCAAGGGTGAGCACATGTCGTACTCAGCAAATACAACATGGGGTTATGAAGCTCAAAAGGCTTGACACTGGTTTACTGCGGTTAGCACTTTTAGTTGAGTCAATATTTTAGCATTAGATAGTCATCAAGTTATGCTTACATCCCATTCAAACCACATGAATAATATTATGAGCAACCACATCAAAGATTAACAAATTAACAATAGTAATATGAACATAAAGTATATATTGTTAAAGTTATTAGTCTGCAAGTTTTCCGAGCCGCTCGTGACCGTGAGCACGGCTGATATATCAGTTTATTACTCTGCAGAGTTTGTACAACTTTACCCGTGAGCCGTGATCCCCATATGCCAGGGGTTGCAAATCCCATATCACCTCTTCCAAGGAGGTGCGGCAGGGTACACTATGAAGTCTTTCGAAGTTCCCCTAACAAGATAGTGGCCACTAGGTTTCCAATCGGCAAGCAGATATAGGAACCCCCTTTCCGATGGCACATTCCATCCCGGCTATACACATGAGACCAGGCGGCCGTCCTATACCCGTCTCGTCAAGCCCCTTTTGTGCCCTTTCAGGTAACCACCATCAAGCGAGGAGAGGTCCTCGAACCAACTAAAACCAGAGCCATGTAGCCCTCACGGTTGTACTGTATGTCCCAGCTTTTGCCCACAGAAGATCATTTAGAGGGATGACATGTTCACATTACCATGGAAACAAGTTATCAGTATGTGTTGCACGTATTATTAGTCATCTCGTTTGTTCATATAGTTTGGAGTTAAGCACTAGCAGATCTACCCATATGCATATATCCCGTGGTAGCAAGGTATAAAGTTGAATCATCTAGATAAACCTATGGCTTGCAAATTTGACACATGCACATGAATAGTGAATTATAAATGAGTAGGCAACAAGGATGGTCCCAAGTTATACTTGCCTGATACACTTGACCAAATCTCACATCGGCAGCTTTTGGTCATCATCTTCTGACCTTCAGCGTCCACAAGCGGTCGTCGTCTACTCGTAGCAAGCACCACACATAGACAGGCATACAAGCAAACAACAAAGACGACTAAGAACAACACAACCCGAGACAAAACAACATACTAAAAGAGAGCTCGCACTACGGTCGCGGGATCGCACGGAACGACTGAAAGACACGTCTACCGGAAATTTTATATTATAAAAGAAAAACTACCGGCTTGCTTTATTTTAATTAATAAGATCATGATAAAATATTAATTCAGATTAGACAAAGCATATTTTAAATTTAGAAGAACGGATTAAACTAATCATATTTTAATTATAAATATTGTCATATAATTTAATCAATTTAAACATTAGCTTAGTAAAAGAAAATAAACATGTGAGAGTAACTAATCGTATTTATATGACAACGATTAGCCTAATCAGATTATAAATTAAAAACATATTTATGTTAGTGATTAATCATATTAACATTTGTGTATAAAATATCGAAATATAAACCTACATTAATTTTAATTATAAATCCATGGAAGGTTTATTAATCAATTTAATATTTAACTTTATATGGAAAAACATGTGAGGTGAAAAGCGTTAACACTGCTGCCTAAGGAGCATCGACACGAAACTAACGCAACTAGAACGGACTAAAACGGAGATTAGATGATTGAACGGTGGAAATAAACGCTGAATGGCAAAACTGTAAATATCTCATCTTATACCTTGGAAATCTCGTTCACGTGAACAAACTGCACAGGCCATGGCCATGGGCAGCTGCTGCACCGACGGTCAAGGGAGGAGGGGCTCGGCCAGGCCGGATGGCGGCGGCACCAGCAGGGTGCAGTGCGCCTGGCCCCAGGGCCTGCCGTGGCCTGGGCTGCAGGAGGCGCCCAACCAGGGCCCTGCACACGACGTGCTTACCCGTGCGGCCGGCCACCTGCGCCGGCAATGGCGGCGTGCAGAGGCGCACGGGCCGCGGGGTGGGGCTGGGCCCGCAGGTCGGCGGCGCTCCCAGGAGCCGGGATGGCCTGAGGCACGTGACCGGACAGGAACAGCGAAGGCCATGGAGTTCATCGCCGAAAAGAGAAGAGATGCTAGGGAATAATCAAACGGTGATGGATTCGTGAAAAGGAAGATACCACGGTGTAAAGAACGAAGAGACGAACCTCTTGGTGAAGACGACGATGACAACGACGAGTAGATCTGAGCGAGAAAATTTTAATTTGGCACCTTAGGTATTCCCAAACTAGGGGCTCCCTTACGGTGAATTTGATGTACTTTGGCCAAGGTATTGGTGGATATATATATAGGGAGGAAAACTCTCCACCTCTAAATCAACTAGCAATGTGGTACTAATTGATGTTGCAACTTCCACCTTTACTAATGGACCTAAATAAATATAAAAGCCCATTAGTAAATGAGTACATGGGCCTTTAGGATTTAATTGAATTATTGCAGATGGGCTTCTTGGGATGGTGGAAAAAAAAATACAGATTTGATTATTTTCGGAATTAATTAATTTCGGGATTAAAATAATTCCAGAAAAGTCCAGAATTGTTGTTTAAGCCACGAAAAATAATCCGATGGCTCCGAAAATTCTAGGAAAATTCTCAGAGACACTTTGAAATACAATGAACTCAAATAAAGTACTTGGAGCTCATGAAAAGATATTCTGGAGCATCTAAAAATTAGATTATGCTTGCAGAAATATCGGAAACTATTCCGAAAAAGGTCAGAAAAATTCCCGAGAAGTTTGTAGCGATATGATGATGGATGATGGACTTAAAGAAGTGATTTGGGACACCAGAAAAGAATTTTGGAAAAGTCCAACGAGGGGATAGAGTTGAGAATGATAAATTTGATTTCGAAAGAAGACAGAACGGACTGGATATAGAAAGACGGCCTACCAAACGTGTTTTAAAACTCTACCGACTCACAACACAAGGTCAAACAGCAACCAACCATCACATCAAACATAACCCATCAAATTAGTTTAGGAAATTTTTGAAAATTCTTGTTTTACTACGACTAAAGTGGCGCTAGCTCGGACTAAACTTGTCAAATTTTATTTAAATATTAAAATTATTTATTTTATTTAATGTTTTCTACTCACAACCCAAAATCAAAAATTTTGGGGTGTGACAAACTACCCCACTTAACATGAATCTCGTCCCGAGATTCGGAGAGACTCGGGAGAAAGATAAAACTGATCTTCAAGTTGTCACGATGTCTTGATATGAGATTGATGAACGATAAGGCATGGATCGAGGATGGCCAAATAAAGGCTAGAAAGATAAAGATTGATCTCAAGTTCTTTTTGCCTCGATACTTGAGACTCAAGGCTTGCTGTTGGTGATAGTAGCCGCTACCCCACTTAACAAAAGCTTTGCTCATCTTCAAAACTTGATCTTCAGGGTCTTCTTCGGAACACAAAGATGGAGACGTCACACCAGCAACACACCAAGCAAGACAAACACGCAGCACAACAACGATACTATACGTGCTTTTGTTCAACTGGTGGGCATTCTAATGGGTAGATTAGATGATGAGAGGCCATCGAGATTTTAAACAAGATGATTTCAAAATTTTAATAAAGCAAATAAAATACAAATTCAAGGATACCAGAAACCAATAGCTCAAAGGTAGCTCTCAAGGAGAGGAGGTAATGGGACAAGGATTGAGAAACAATTAATTCAAAGGACAAGGTGGTATAAAACATTTTATAGCAAAACAAACTTCAAAAGGCGTCCAGTGCTAACTAGGCATACGTCCTACAGTCAACATTGCTTTGATACCAATCTGTAGCACCCGGTTTTAAAGAACAAAACCAGGTACGCTATATGTGTGCCCAGGAAGTCCACACATACAACCACAGAAGGAAAAGATATCAAAAACAGTGTTCTATTTAACGAAACACAGTTATAACTAAAACTTACATCAAAGTTAAGCGGAACAGAAACTAAACTTCTCTTCAGACTCCATTCTTCACAGGGACAGTTGACTGGGGGTAACATACGCCTAGCACTTCTGTCAGTATTCTGGAAACTCATCTGTGTCTTCACCACGCTTCCGCTGCGCAACTCTGATGGAGACTGAGGGTGTGGGGGAAATAGCAAGGGTGAGCACATGTCGTACTCAGCAAATACAACATGGGGTTATGAAGCTCAAAAGGCTTGACACTGGTTTACTGCGGTTAGCACTTTTAGTTGAGTCAATATTTTAGCATTAGATAGTCATCAAGTTATGCTTACATCCCATTCAAACCACATGAATAATATTATGAGCAACCACATCAAAGATTAACAAATTAACAATAGTAATATGAACATAAAGTATATATTGTTAAAGTTATTAGTCTGCAAGTTTTCCGAGCCGCTCGTGACCGTGAGCACGGCTGATATATCAGTTTATTACTCTGCAGAGTTTGTACAACTTTACCCGTGAGCCGTGATCCCCATATGCCAGGGGTTGCAAATCCCATATCACCTCTTCCAAGGAGGTGCGGCAGGGTACACTATGAAGTCTTTCGAAGTTCCCCTAACAAGATAGTGGCCACTAGGTTTCCAATCGGCAAGCAGATATAGGAACCCCCTTTCCGATGGCACATTCCATCCCGGCTATACACATGAGACCAGGCGGCCGTCCTATACCCGTCTCGTCAAGCCCCTTTTGTGCCCTTTCAGGTAACCACCATCAAGCGAGGAGAGGTCCTCGAACCAACTAAAACCAGAGCCATGTAGCCCTCACGGTTGTACTGTATGTCCCAGCTTTTGCCCACAGAAGATCATTTAGAGGGATGACATGTTCACATTACCATGGAAACAAGTTATCAGTATGTGTTGCACGTATTATTAGTCATCTCGTTTGTTCATATAGTTTGGAGTTAAGCACTAGCAGATCTACCCATATGCATATATCCCGTGGTAGCAAGGTATAAAGTTGAATCATCTAGATAAACCTATGGCTTGCAAATTTGACACATGCACATGAATAGTGAATTATAAATGAGTAGGCAACAAGGATGGTCCCAAGTTATACTTGCCTGATACACTTGACCAAATCTCACATCGGCAGCTTTTGGTCATCATCTTCTGACCTTCAGCGTCCACAAGCGGTCGTCGTCTACTCGTAGCAAGCACCACACATAGACAGGCATACAAGCAAACAACAAAGACGACTAAGAACAACACAACCCGAGACAAAACAACATACTAAAAGAGAGCTCGCACTACGGTCGCGGGATCGCACGGAACGACTGAAAGACACGTCTACCGGAAATTTTATATTATAAAAGAAAAACTACCGGCTTGCTTTATTTTAATTAATAAGATCATGATAAAATATTAATTCAGATTAGACAAAGCATATTTTAAATTTAGAAGAACGGATTAAACTAATCATATTTTAATTATAAATATTGTCATATAATTTAATCAATTTAAACATTAGCTTAGTAAAAGAAAATAAACATGTGAGAGTAACTAATCGTATTTATATGACAACGATTAGCCTAATCAGATTATAAATTAAAAACATATTTATGTTAGTGATTAATCATATTAACATTTGTGTATAAAATATCGAAATATAAACCTACATTAATTTTAATTATAAATCCATGGAAGGTTTATTAATCAATTTAATATTTAACTTTATATGGAAAAACATGTGAGGTGAAAAGCGTTAACACTGCTGCCTAAGGAGCATCGACACGAAACTAACGCAACTAGAACGGACTAAAACGGAGATTAGATGATTGAACGGTGGAAATAAACGCTGAATGGCAAAACTGTAAATATCTCATCTTATACCTTGGAAATCTCGTTCACGTGAACAAACTGCACAGGCCATGGCCATGGGCAGCTGCTGCACCGACGGTCAAGGGAGGAGGGGCTCGGCCAGGCCGGATGGCGGCGGCACCAGCAGGGTGCAGTGCGCCTGGCCCCAGGGCCTGCCGTGGCCTGGGCTGCAGGAGGCGCCCAACCAGGGCCCTGCACACGACGTGCTTACCCGTGCGGCCGGCCACCTGCGCCGGCAATGGCGGCGTGCAGAGGCGCACGGGCCGCGGGGTGGGGCTGGGCCCGCAGGTCGGCGGCGCTCCCAGGAGCCGGGATGGCCTGAGGCACGTGACCGGACAGGAACAGCGAAGGCCATGGAGTTCATCGCCGAAAAGAGAAGAGATGTTAGGGAATAATCAAACGGTGATGGATTCGTGAAAAGGAAGACACCACGGTGTAAAGAACGAAGAGACGAACCTCTTGGTGAAGACGACGATGACAACGACGAGTAGATCTGAGCGAGAAAATTTTAATTTGGCACCTTAGGTATTCCCAAACTAGGGGCTCCCTTACGGTGAATTTGATGTACTTTGGCCAAGGTATTGGTGGATATATATAGGGAGGAAAACTCTCCACCTCTAAATCAACTAGCAATGTGGTACTAATTGATGTTGCAACTTCCACCTTTACTAATGGACCTAAATAAATATAAAAGCCCATTAGTAAATGAGTACATGGGCCTTTAGGATTTAATTGAATTATTGCAGATGGGCTTCGTGGGATGGTGGAAAAAAAATACAGATTTGATTATTTTCGGAATTAATTAATTTCGGGATTAAAATAATTCCAGAAAAGTCCAGAATTGTTGTTTAAGCCACGAAAAATAATCCGATGGCTCCGAAAATTCTAGGAAAATTCTCAGAGACACTTTGAAATACAATGAACTCAAATAAAGTATTTGGAGCTCATGAAAAGATATTCTGGAGCATCTAAAAATTAGATTATGCTTGCAGAAATATCGGAAACTATTTCGAAAAAGGTCAGAAAAATTCCCGAGAAGTTTGTAGCGATATGATGATGGATGATGGACTTAAAGGAGTGATTTGGGACACCAGAAAAGAATTTTGGAAAAGTCCAACGAGGGGATAGAGTTGAGAATGATAAATTTGATTTCGAAAGAAGACAGAACGGACTGGATATAGAAAGACGGCCTACCAAACGTGTTTTAAAACTCTACCGACTCACAACACAAGGTCAAACAGCAACCAACCATCACATCAAACATAACCCATCAAATTAGTTTAGGAAATTTTTGAAAATTCTTGTTTTACTACGACTAAAGTGGCGCTAGCTCGGACTAAACTTGTCAAATTTTATTTAAATATTAAAATTATTTATTTTATTTAATGTTTTCTACTCACAACCCAAAATCAAAAATTTTGGGGTGTGACAGGTTAGCGGTTAGGGTTTAGGGGTTAGGGTTTAGGGTTCGGGGTTTGGGGTTTTGGGTTAGGTGATTATTCCATACACATTCGTAAAAACATATACACGACATAAATATATCTAATTGATTATGCTAAGTCATTATTCCATACACATTCGTAAAAACATATACACGACATAAACATATCTAATTGATTATTCCTTCTCCATCACAAGGGACACACCGTTGAGGAGAGGACGACGACGGACGACGACGAGGATGACGTTGCGGTGAGGAGGTGAGCACGACGACGAGGATGACGTTGCGGTGAAGATGACGGCGGACGGCGGCGAGGTCAACGCGACCAATCTCTTTTTATCTACATGTCACATATTTTTTGTTAGATTAAAAAACATGATTTTCTAAAAATGATTTATATAACTATATATTTATATAAATATATATTCATTTTTCTATAAACATATATACACTGCGGTGCATTAATAACATTTTCTGATATTCTCTAAATATATATGTATATATATTCATTTTCTATAATCATTCATTTTCTATATATATCTTTTTTATTTTTCTATAAATATATATGTATTTATAATCATTTTTCTATAATCATTCATTTTCAATATATATCATTTTTTCTTTCATTCTTCCTGCACACAACGTTGTCTTTTGTTGGGCACACACACAGTGCACACACACGCACACACACAGTGCACACACACGCACACACACAGTGCACACACACGCACACACACAGTGCACACACACGCACTGCACACACACGCGCACTGCACACAACACGCACACACACAGTGCACACACACGCACTGCACACACACGCACTGCACACAACACGCACACACGCACACAACACGCACACACGCACACAACACGCACACACGCACACACACAACACGCACACACGCACACACACAACACGCACACACTGCACACAACACGCACACACGCACACACACAACACACCGCGCCCGGCCTCCTCACCGGCGGCGCGAGAGGACGAGTTGTGCGTGGCCGCCGAGGCAGGCGGCCGCTGAGGCCGGCGAGGGCCGGCGAGGGAGAGAAGAGGAGGCATCGGCGCGGCCACGCGAGAGGACGACGGCGAGGCGGACGTCGGCGAGGGATGCGGCGGGACAACGGCGGCGGGGCACTCGATCGGATACGACGAGGGAAGCGGCGGCGCTGCGGGCGGTCTGACGTCGATCTGAGGAAGAAGGAGGGCACTGTGCCCTATATACGCGGGGAACCTTTAGTCCCGGGCCGTGGCACCACCCGGGACTAAAAGACCTTTAGTCCCGGGGCGTAAGCCCGCCCGGGACTAAAGGCTTGGACCTTTAGTCCCGGGCGGGCTTACGCCCCGGGACTAAAGGAACCTTTAGTCCCGGGTGGTGCCACTGCCCGGAACTAAAGCTTTTTTTCCGCCACTGTTTTGGGCTTTTTCTATTCTGGTTTTTGTATTAGCTACCTTTAGTCCCGGGCGGGCTTACGCCCCGGGACTAAAGGTTCCTTTAGTCCCGGGTGGTTCTACCGCCCGGGACTAAAGGTTCCTTTAGTCCCGGGTGGTTCTACCGCCCGGGACTAAAGGTTTATATTTTGGGTTTTGTATTAGGTTTTGACTATATTAATATGCTGTAATATTTGTTAATTGCATAGTAAATTAAATATTAGGTATAAAATTACTTAAAAATGACAGTTGTATTTCCTTTTACCTTATTGTATAGTAGAAAAATTTGTAACATAAATTCTTTTCTTTTCTTATAATAATGAATATAAATGTAAATAACAATTCATATTTTGTTAATGCAAAAATATAATGTTAAATTTAAATATCTGAAACAACTGGTTCTCGATAGGAAGATTATTTTTGCATTATCTGAACGTTAAATTTTGGGTTGTTTATCTTTCATTGTCCAAATGCACGATAGTGAAATTCACTGTTAAATTGCAGTTTAATTTAAAAAGATAAATTTGTGTAGTTCATATACGTTTCTGTGTCGTATTGGTCTCAAACTTTTTCTTAGGCTGTCACGTGGCACGGGTGAGGCAACCAACAAGTTTGTGATTTTTCAGAGATAGTTTAATTGAATTACCGCGCACCGTCACCCAATAATTATAGGGTCAACTGGGCCTACCACCAAAATAATCCAGAATGGTGCCAAACTTTTACACGGGATCTTGAATGGTCTGGGAAGAAGAACGTTGTGGAGGTTGATGAAAAACCGCAGAGGCATCAATTTGGGCTCATATGCTTGCCAAAAATAAATCAAGTCATTTCGACACCGACATCAATGAACCATGACTATCCATAATCATTATTAATTACACAAAAAATCTAATACATAATATTGGTTAAAACATCACTATATATCAAGCGGGTACACTGGTGATCTTCTTCTTGACGTATGTCCCTTGGTTATGATCATGTCGTAACCATGGAGCCTCCTCAGCATTTAGCAGGATGCTTGGGTCTTTGCTCACACTGAAGGGTGGTATCCGGTCATCCCTTTCATAATCTTCTGACATGTCTGACTTGTCCTCAATTCCTACGATGTTTCTTCTTCCTGAAAGAACTATGTGGCGTTTCGGCTCTTTGGTTGATTTATCGTCATTTTTCCCTCTCCTGGGCTTTGTAGACATGTCTTTCACGTAGAACACCTGGTTCACATCAGCAGCAAGGACGAATGGTTCATCTTTGTATCCAATATTGTTGAGATCCACTGTTGCCACTCCATACTCCTTGTCAACTGTTACTCCGCCTCCGGTCGTCTTGACCCATTGGCATCGAAACAAAGGGACTTTAAAATTAGGTGCGTACTCTAGTTCCCAAATCTCCCCTATACGGCCATAATATGTTTGCCTCTTCCCATTTGGGTCTGTGGCATCTACGCGAACACCACTGTTTTGGTTCGTGCTCCTTTGATCTTGGGCAATGGTGTAAAATGTGTTTCCATTTATCTCATACCCTTTGTACGTGAGGATGTGCCATGACGGTTGCCTAGCCAACAAATATAGTTGCTCATCAATATTGTTATTACCCAGACATTCCTTTCGCAACCAAGTGCTAAAAGTATTCATGTGCTCACGTGTTATCCAAACTTCATTCTTCTCTGGAAATTGGGATCGTAGGAACTCCTTGTGTACATCGATATATGGATCCACCACGGTTGAGTTTTGAAGAAATGTGTAGTGCGCTTTATTGAAATAATCGTTCCCCGTACCGATATATGTTTTCTTCCCTAGTGTCCCCTTTCCACACAGCCTCCCCTCGTGCCGCGATTCAGGAACACCAATCGGGTCAAGGTCAGGAATGAAGTCAACACAGAACTCAATGACCTCCTCTGTCCCGTAGCCCTTGGCGATGCTTCCTTCTGGCCGAGCACGTTGGTGAACATATTTTTTCAGTACTCCCATGAACCTCTCAAAGGGGAACATGTTGTGTAGGAACACAGGACCGAGAATATGAATCTCCTTGACCAGGTGAACTAGGAGGTGTGTCATGATATTAAAGAAGGATGGAGGAAACACCAACTCAAAGCTCACAAGGCATTGAACCACATCATTCTGTAGAGTAGCCAGTTCTAGTGGATTAATTGCCTTTTGAGAAATTGCATTAAGGAATGCACATAGCTTCACAGTGGCCAGGCGTACATGTGGAGGTAGAATTCCTCTTAAAGCAACCGGTAGCAATTGCGTCATAAGCACGTGGCAGTCATGCGACTTTAAGTTTAGGAATTTCTTGTCTTGCATATTTATTATTCCCCTTATATTGGAGGAGAATCCAGATGGGACCTTGATGCTGTTGAGGCATTCAAACATGATTTCCTTCTCTTCATTGCTAAGAGTGTAGCTAGCAGGTCTTAAGTAATGGCGTCCATCATCTGTCTTCTCTGGATGTAGGTTGTCTCATTCTTTCATGCGCTGCAACTCTTGTCGTGCTTCAAGTGTATCCTTAGACTTCCCATACACACCCATGAATCCTAGAAGGTTGACACAAAGATTCTTTGTCAGGTGCATCACGTCGATCGCGTGGCGGACCTCTAGTACATGCCAATAGGGTAGCTCCCAAAATATTGACTTCTTCTTCCACATGGGTGCGTGTCCCATAGCGTCTTTTGGAACAGGTTCACTGCCCGTGCCCTTTCCAAAGACTACCTTCACATCCTTGACCATCTCAAGTACATCTTCCCCAGTTCTGTTGCGAGGCTTGCTCCGGTGGTCTGCCTCACCTTTAAAATGCCTGCCTTTCCTTCTAACCTGGTGATTCACAGAAAGAAATCGACGATGCCCAAGGTAGACTACCTTTCTACATTTTTTCAAATATACACTATCCATGTCATCAAAACAATGTGTGCATGCATTATATCCCTTGTTTGTCTGTCCTGAAAGATTACTTAGAGCAGGCCAATCATTGATGGTTACAAACAACAATGCTCGCAGGTCAAAGTGTTCCTGTTTGTAATCATCCCACACGCGTACACCTGATTTACTCCATAAAAGTAGCAGTTCCTCAACTAATGGCCTTAGATAGACATCGATGTCGTTGCCAGGTTGCCTCGGGCCTTGGATGAGCACTGGCATCATAATGAACTTCCGCTTCATGCATAACTATGGAGGAAGGTTGTAGATACATAGAGTAACAGGCCACGTGCTATGACTACTGCTCTGTTCCCCATAAGGATTCATTCCGTCCGTACTTAAAGCAAACCTTAAGTTTCTAGCGTCTTTTGCAAATTCCGGGAATTCTCTGTCTATTGCTCTCCATTGGGACCCATCAGCAGGGTGTCTCAACATGTTGTCTACCTTACGGTCTTCTTTGTGCCATCGCACCAACTTTGCATGGTCCTTGTTTCTGAACAGACGTTTCAGGCGTGGTATTATAGGAGCGTACCACATAACCTTGGCAGGAATTTTCTTCCGGGGACGTTCTTCACCCTCAACATCGCCAGGGTCATCTCGCCTGATCTTATATCGTGACGCGTTACATACAGGGCATTCATCCAAATTCTCGTATTCCTTGCCACGGTACAGGATGCAGTCATTAGGACATGCATGTATCTTCTGGATTTCTAAACCCAAAGGACAGACGACTTGTTTTGCTTCGTACGTAGTGGCGGGCAGTTCGTTAGGTTTCGGAAGCATCTTTTGTTTTATAATTTTCAATAATTGTCCAAATGCCTTGTCAGATACACCATTTTGTGCCTTCCATTGTAGCAACTCAAGTGTTGTACCCAACTTTTTTTGTCCATCTGCAGCAGACGGGTATAGTAATTTCCTGTGATCCTCTAGCATACAGTCAAACTTAGCCTTCTCCTTTTCACTTTCGTAATCTCCTTGTGCATCACGAATGACATCACCAAGAGCATCATCTTCAGCGAGTGTGTCTTCTGCACTTGCCTCTTCTTCACCTTCCCCCATTGCAGTATCACCAAAGTCACCGTATTGAGCAATAATGTCATCGTCAGGGTCCAATTATTCTTCTTCACCTTCTTCCATCATAACCCCAGTTTCTCCATGCTTCGTCCAACAACTATAGTTTGGCATGAAACCCGACTTGAACAAGTGTGAGTGAAGACTCCTTGAGCTAGAATATTCCTTCGAATTATTACAAAGGGCACATGGGCAGCACATAAAACCATTCCGCTTGTTTGCCTCGGCCACTCTTAAAAAATAATGCACGCCATCAATGAACTCTTTTGAGCGACGATCGGCATTGTACATCCAGTGACGTGTCATCGTCTGCATTATATGACATATCACATAATTATATCTCTCATTCTTATAAACAAATGAAATTATAAAATGACTGGCATGAAATTTAGTAAGAATCACTGGTGGCATAAAAATAGTAGCAGTTGAACTTATCTAATTAATTATTACATCAAGATAACAGTGCAGCCTAATCCACTTGGCCACAACCAAAGCAACTAACAACACCTGCACATTTTTCCCGCATCACAGTCCAACAAGATGGACTGCCTGCCACTCCAACCTGATAGGAAGGTAAGGTAGGGGTAGGTGCAGTAGGAATTGAGTTGATTCTTGAGTTGAAAGCCTCTAGAGCTGCAGAAGCTTCCTCAAAAGACTTGTACTTTTTATGCACAGCTCCCTTAACTTTGAGGACATACTGACTGCACTCAGCCCAGCTGGTGTAAATACCTGGCTTGGTACCCACGAAAACAACATACCAAGCAGACATCCTTCTGCATTTTGTAAACTAAAGTATTATATATTTCTAATTTCTGTAAACAAATAATTTAACTGATCTCTATTTCTCCAAAATAATAAAATAAACTAATTAAACCGGTCACATTTTGTAAACTAAAGTATTATATATTTTTAATTTCTGTAAACAAATAATTTAACTGATCTCTATTTCTCCAAAATAATAAAATAAACTAATTAAACCGGTCACATTTTGTAAACTAAAGTATTATACATTTCTAATTTTTGTAAACAAATGATTTAACTCATCTCTATTTCTCAAAAAAAAAAACTAATTAAACCGGTCACATTTTGTAAACTAAAGTATTATATATTTCTATTTTTTGTCAACAAATGATTTAAATGATCTCTATTTCTCTAAAAGATTAAAATAAACTAATTAAACGGTCATATTTTGTTTTTAGAGTAATAATTTGAACTATCAAGTCAATGAACTCAAAATATCTACAAAAATAAAAAACTTAAGCTAGTAACCTTTCAAGAAGTCGATGGCGGTGTAGATGTGATGAAATAAATCAATCGCCGGAGATGTGTTAACAAACAAAAATCACCGGAGAAGACAGCAAACAAGCAAGCAAGTGACTGAATCAAAAAAAAAATGAAGAGCTCGGGCACGGCTGGAGGTGGAAGAACAGTTCAAATATAGGGAGGGACATTTAGCCCCGGTCCTTATTCCCAGCCGGGGTTAAATGTAGGCATCTAGCCCCGGCTGGTAACACCAACCGGGACAAGTCCCGGTTGGTGTATCCAGCCGGGGCTAAAGATGCCTACATTTAGCCCCGGCTAGATACACCAACCGGGGCAAAACCTTTAGTCCCGGTTGGTGTTACCAACCGGGGCTAAAGGCCGGTCTTTAGCCCCGGTTGGTAACACCAACCGGGACTAAAGGTCCCTCTGACAAATGAGCCGTTGGGCTGGGGAACTTTAGCCCCGGTTGGTGTTACCAACCGGGGCTAAAGACCTTTCTAGTCCCGGGCGCAAAATTTTCCGTGACTAAAGCTGATTTTGCAAATCGTCCAAAGGCTTGTTCTCTAGTAGTGATATCTCCCAATATTATCATGTGTCTCTATGATCACACCATAATCATGGCATCTCTCTATTTATTTTTCTTTATGTATACCATCTTAAGGATGACATACGATTTCGTTCGTATGACTCACCAGACAGTCACGTTTTTCACTTGCGGTTCCTAGAGATGACCCTACCATCGGCTTCTCCCTACACATGCACGAGCTCTGCATTATAGGTGGTCGACAGCGGCTCCCCAGTGACACCTGTAATCCTACACATGCACGAGCTCCAACAATCTGTGTTATGGAGCACGGGCTAGCTCGAGGCTGGGGGCTCAATGAAAAACTAACTGTTCGGACGCCGTTTATATTAAATAAATGCTCTATACAACAAATAAACATAATATTTATTTCAATCACTGTCCATTTTATTATTACATCATATGTAGTACCTGTTCTCTAAATTTATTATAGGGGCCAGGTCCACTTCTCGAGCTCATTCTTTACACTTGGGGACTGGATTAGTCGGAAAGGACAAGAGGATCATCATCTGGGTGGTCACACCACCTGTTACTCGAACTTCACCACCAACCAGCTAGTCAGATCTCTCTGCTCATAGACTTCATCGCTAGCCAACTGGTCGGACCTCTCTATTCATGGACTTCGTCACTGACTAGCTGGTCGGACTACTCGGCACTCGCTTCATCGCCGACCAGCTGATCAAACTGCTCAACACTTACTTCATAGTCGACCAGCTGGTCGGGCTGCTCCGTGCTTATCGTCTGGCGCTCGGACTTCATCACCAACCAGCTGGTCGGATTGCTCGGCACTCGCTTCATCGCCGACCAGCTGGTCGGGCTATTTGGTGCTCACCACTTGGCACTTGGACTTCAGCGGCAACCAGGTGGTCGGATCTTTGTGCTCATGGACTTCGTCGCCAACCAGCTTGGTAGGATCTCTGCGCCTATGGACTTCGCCGCCAACCAACTTGTCGGATCCCTATGCTCATGGACTTTGTCGCCGACCATCTGGTCAGATCTCTTCGCTCATGGATTTCGCTGCCGACCAGTTGACTCGATCACTCGTGCTCACCGATCAACTGGTCAGACTACTCGGGCTTCATCGACGGCTACACTGAAAGCTCGCCGGCTAAGCTAGGGACTCCTCCACTAGTGCACAGAAGCACTATACAGGAGGTTGGTAACCCATTTCCACTGGCGTTTTTCAAAACCGACAGCGCTGAGGGCCAGAGGAAATGGAAGCATTGTACAGGCGGTCGCATGAGAACCGCCAGTGGAAATGGGTTTCCACTGGCGGTTAACTTAACTTAACTGCCAGCAGAAATAGATTTCCACTGGCGGTTACCATAATTGTGCCGCCTGTGGAAATCCAATTCCACTGGCGGTTCTCTTTAGTGAATCGCCTTTGGAAAGTTTTCCCGCCATTTTCTGAAATTTAAACCAGATCCTATATATATTGATATTGAAACTACTAAACCCTATTTGATGATATTCAATTATAGCAACATGCTATTTAATTATTTCATTCATTTATATACATCAAAGTTTCGTGCTCACAAACATAAAGTTACACGTATTTACATCACACATTATATACATCAAAGTTTTCATCAGTGCTCTAATAACTGTCTTGACTAAGTTGTAGCCTACTAATCTCTGTGAGCACTCTATGCTGTGGGCTTGCTAAGATGCTAGTAGCATCATGATATTTTTCATCGCATGGAATAACTTCTTTCAAGATGAATGAGCACAGGTCCTCAACTATGTTGTATAAAGCACGTTCGGTCATGTGCTTTGCCTTTTGTAGATCAAATTTTTGGAAAGGAGGTTTATAAACATTATATATTTACACTTGATAATACATTTGCAATTTTAATGTCAGAACTACATACATGACTAGCTAAATTGAGAAGCAAACATGAAAAGGGAGAGAGGAGAGACATTATCTAACCATCTTAAGCAACCTCATTAGAAGAAATAAAGACAAGAAGCTAGCTTTTCTTCTCTCTACCTTATGGTGAAACCCTAGATCCAAAAAGTAGCTCAAATTGAGTAAGAATAAACAAAATGATGCTAGAGGGACATAAACTAACCTTTCTTAGCAACCTCCTTCCAAAAAATGAAGATCAAAACCTCTCCCCTTATATTTTGAGAGATCTGGACCTCCAAAATACCCTCCAATGGAAGGTGGCTACGAGGAACAGTTCTGCTCGGGGAGGAAGAAGGGGTATATATACCAGAAATAGCACTGACGGTTGGCTTAAGGAACCGCCAGTGTAAATACAATTTACACTGGCGGTTGTCCTAACCGAACCGCCAGTGAAAATGGTACATTTACACTAGCAGTTGGCTTATGACAACTGCCTGTGTAAATCTATTTGCAGTGGCGGTTTGTATAAGCCAACCGTCAGTGTAAATATGTTTACACAGGCGGTTACTAAGTCGTGGCCCACCATTTTCTTTACACAGCCGGCCCTGAAGTGAAACCGCCAGTAAAAAAAAAGAGGACCACCGGCTTAGAGCTCCTTTCTATTAGTGCTCGGTGCTTAGATTCTTCGCATACACATTGCTAGCTAAGCTGAGGACTCCTAGGCGGTTGGATTCTTCATGCCAGAGTCGTCAACTAAGTTGGGGACTCCCTTGGTGGCTGGATTTTGCTTCGTCTTGTCTCCATTGGTGTGCTTATCAAGTTACTCCATGCTGTTCGATTCAGGATGCTGATCCTGGGTAGCACGTTGGGGGACTTGATATGCACATGACCGAGTATCTTCTTGGTGGTTCTTTACTTGGACCCTGCCACCACGTGATTACATCACCTACTGTCAGGCTCGGGGACTAAGTGACTACAGTTCATTTGGCGGTGAATGTAGTGCAGTTTTCAGATGGTACTCCTATTCTGATCTACACCAGAGTTTAAGTGGCTACACTGCAGGAAAGAATAAATTCAAATTTTATCTTGAGCCCCTTACATCGTACATGCAAAACTTGCTTCACTTAGTTCGCGGTTTGCCGACTAGTTAAACTTGTCGGATCTTCACTTTAACTACTCGGCTTCAAGATTCACTGCTCGGACAAAGCCAAAATGGTGTTACTCTACGGATCCAAGATGTTGGGGGACTAGCTGTGGGGGATATACCCTCGGGTACCACATAATGGTACATGAGTCGACCTGCCAGGGGAGATCCGGCCCACGAGATGTAATAGATGTTATAATGTAGATATAGTATCAACTCGGTTATTCTTCTTATAATCCTACCCCTCTAGAGTATATAAAGAGGGGCAGGGGTTCTCTAGACGACATGATATATCAATACAATCCATCAAATCCATCAGAACATAGGATGTAGGATGTTACATCACCTTGATAGCCTGAATCTGTCTAAACCTCGTGTCTCCCGTCTCTGTGTTACATCTGCTTCGTCTTCACCCGCACCTTTACCGATTTGATTATCATCGTGGGTATACCCTTCGGTGGACTGCCGATAAGATTTCGTCAACAAATCCACATTCTCTTATCCTAGAAATGTTTTCTAATTCAGATTCTCTTTAGAAACGTTTTTCTGTAGATTTCGAATCACTTCGTGGAACCGTTTACCGCTGGCTCGTTGGATTTTTAATACTAGAACTAGAAACAGGACAAACTAGGTTTTAGGCGTTTTTCTGGACTAGTACAGAAACAAGAATCGGTTCCAAATGATTTTCCCTGAAACATTTCTCTTTTTGTTGCGTTTAGTAGTGATTCTACTGAGAGTCTAAAATGTTTCTCGCTGAAAAACATGCTCTAAGGCCACCTCCAACGGCCAGTGACATCGCCTGCCAAGATAATATTTTACTTGTTGAATGAACAGTGCAAAGTTGACGCTAGCGCCAAGTGAAGCACCCAATCTTGCTTGTTTCCTGGTGTCCCTCTCTCTCACTCACCACGCGTTTCTTGAAGCACATGCCTGCAGGTGTCCCTGTTATATCTCCTCGAGGACCGCTGGCAATGGTATATTATGGTAGTCCTTGTTGAAAGATATCTTGGTTTTTATGCATTGGGCTATCACAACCGCTGACAATGATATATTATGGTAGTCCCTGTTGAAAGATATCTTGGTCTTTATGCATTGGGCTATCACAAGTGAATTTAATCTTAACGGTGTAGGCCTTTATGTATTGGGTTATCACAAATCAATTTGTTCTTAGTCAGGAGGAGTTGTATTGCCGTTCTTTTATGCCTTTTTTTTGGTAGCCTTAATTCTCTTTATATGCTTAACACTACATCAAACTTATTTGCAGTAGTTGAGCCATGAATATATTCAAATGCTTTGTTGCGACTTGATGGCGGAATAAAGAATAATTTTTAGGAGATATCTACACATGATGCACTCATGTATTTTTTGGATCCGAAGCTAAGACCTCTTTTTCTATGCATAGCCTTCTTACCATCACACATACACATTACTTTTTGACTAGATAAAGGGTACTATTTTTTTTTGTATTCACCTCTCTGAACTTTGAATTGCATATTTATTTGGTACACTCTAAACAATTTTTTTTAAAAAAATATATCTTCAACCATAAAAGTTGTATATCCTATCAAGCTCTACAAATTTAATACCAAATAGTAAAAAAATATAAGACGATGATATGTTAGGCGACCAAATTAAAGGGACTTTATGCCAAGAATCTGAGGATCTGACTCCCGAGAGGATCGAATTCTCTCTGCTTTGTCCTTTACGGATGGATATATGCACTAAAACAATCCGGCGGGCTCTGTTACCAAGAATCTGACTCCCTGTACTATTTGAATAGTACCCGGATTAACGGCCATCGCATACAGAAGTATCTCAGCATAGTATCGATAGCATCCATATATCGACAAACAATATGGAGTACAATAGTTAGACATATCCTAAAGTAATCCATATATAGTCTCTCTTGTGCACTCCCTCCGTCCCTAAATAAGTGTCGTCGTTGGTGTGCGTGCCACGTGTTTGACTTAATTTATAGAAAATATGTGCAATATTTATACCTCCAAATAATTTTGTTAAAAAACTAGATGTAAAGATCTTTCCAATGATACTAATTTCTTAGCATAACTAGTATCGTGCTCGTGCTAACGTCACGGTTTCATTTTATAGATGCATATAAAAATAACAAGTAATATAGAATGTTTTAAACAAGTACACCAAAAATTGTTTGTTGGTATAAAGGTAGTTCTACACTTTACGCTCATTATAAACATAAGGTAATTGTTTGTACGCTCTAAACTTAGACACGCCTTCTCTACAACCCATGGTGTCCTCCTACGAGTTTCACGAAGTAAGTCGACATAGGATGCTTGGGCCTAGAAGGCTCCTTGTTTTTTATGTTGTTCTTCCTCATCTCCTTTTTATTGGCACCTCTGTGACCTCAGTCCATTACATATGTTGCTAATCAAGCAGCTTCATCATTTTGTCCCAAGCTTCTCCAGAGTCCTAACCGATCTTAGTGTTTTTCTTTTCTTGCTTCTCATCAGCTAGACCTCTTACTGTGCATCCAGTTACACCAAAGCCACATCTCTTTGTAAGCCAGCTCCATAGATATGCATGTCTGGAAAGTTTCTCATTGATACCTATCTAGTGAAGTTCTATAGAACAATACAAATATCTCAAATAATCCAACCTAACAAATCCAAAACCATTAGTTTTTCTAGGCCAGTATGTAATATCTCTCATTTAGCTCATTACATTGATACATTGTAGTATCAAATTAAAAGGATAAAAATAGGGATCCCATTAGATATCAGTTAAATTATTGTGGTCCTAATAACACCAAGTGAAATTACAGTTGGAATTTACAGGTCAAAACTGCTTCATTAGGATATCCATGTTGAATTGTTGATAATGCAGTTGACCTCATCTTAACCTTTGTTGGCACCAGCTATCCAATTTTTAATCCCTATACAATTTTTCATTCGCTTATAGTCCAAACTGAGAAACAAAATATTTTGTTGCATAAATAAACACTTCTCCTATATTTTAGGTGCCTGAAATTTAAGATGATTTTAGGCAACACTCTTGTACAACTACTTACTATAAGTAAGTTTTGCTTTTGTAATTTGTTATTTGTTTTGTGTTATAACAAAATAATTTTTTTGTCCTTGTCTACCTATAGAAAATAATTGTAATTGTCTTTGTGCCAGCATAAATCATATTTTATCAGGTTTTTAGTCCTGTCTAACGGTTTTTTTTATTTTCAGTACAGAAAATTGCAGATTGCATCTACAGAAATTGCATTGAACAAAATCTGCAATTTTAGTATATGATATATGCAATAACTGTCGCATGAAAGAAACCAAAAATTCAGGCACCTAAAATTTAGCAAATCCCATAAATAAAACTAAACTTAAGAACAACAGTAGACTGCATATAAAAATTTTAGAATAAAATAGAGTGAGTGAAAGGAAGCTAGATAGAGCATGGTGTAGACTAAATCGTGAACACCTACTATACATATGTTGCTTCTTATTTCTCGCCTCTTACTCTTCATCGATTTGTGTGTGTGTGGATGTATCTGAGTTTTGGATGTTTGGGGTATCGTTGAGAATTGATCGTCTGTCACTTGATGTGGCCATTTCTTTCTTGGGCATCGATGCGCTGATTAGGGAGTGGGGATGCGGTGTACCATCTCGTCATGTACAGTTGGGCGAAGTCAGCGTAGTCGTAGGCTGTATGATGGATCGTCGTGCACGGACTGTCACCGTCGTTGACAAATGAGAATTTTTTCTTCAACTATCCCTGACGAAACAATCCTCCACACCGACCACCTCCTACTTCGCTAGCAGAGAGCGGGGGCTGTCGACGATCGCCCCTGTGCCTCTCGATGTGCAGCACAGGATCGACGATCGCTCCTGTGCCTCCTAGTGTGGTAGAGAGGCAGTGCGACAGAGAGCGGTAGAGCGGTAACGCGACAGAGAGGGGTAAAGCGGCAGCGCGACATACAGGAAGAAATCACGGCCATGATTTTTTAATAACACATAAATAGTATGTATTATAAAATTAAAGTTACGATGATAGATTTAGGTCTAATTTTTTTATGTTCTAAAATAATATTTTTAAATTCAATAAAGACTGATTAAAATATAAATATATAGTATCATTTTGTCATTATTTCTAATAAATAATTGATAGTTTTTATAGTTGTGCCGTACATTTTTCTAGTTATAATAACATGCCAACTAACTAACGCTAGCTTAGCTAAGCTTGGGCCCGTGCGCCAGCCAAGCGATGGTGCATGTATGGTCTGGTGGTCTCCCGTGTTGCCTTGCGTTCAATTCTCATGGCAAGCGAGCACTTTGGCAGGCAGCAGGCTTCACAAGATGAGACTTTTCCTTATAATTCGCTAGAGAGGGAAGAGGAAATCGCGGCATGAGGGAGACGGCGTCTCAGTATACGGTGTTTGTGGGCGAGGTTGTTAACTTTTGTGGATGATGAGGAATATCATACACTTAATCTAGATCGTTAGATGTGAGTGAGTAAGGAGAGAGACTGTTTTAAAATAAATCTGGAGGGTCCATTTTTAAAGATTTAGATTTCTGTGTACAGTTTGGTGTGTGCGCGTAGGGAGACCCTCTCAGCGCGCGGGGGAGGATTATTTGGTACACTAAGCAAATAAAAGGATTGGTGTATTAGTAGGGTAGATATTAATATATTTTAATATATAATTATCGGCAGCTTTTTCTCAGGAAGCGAGAACGACACTTGTCTAGGGACGGAGGGAGTAGTAGCTAGCCAGGTGATCCATATATAGTCTCAGGCTCTTGGTGACAGATCGAGTGCGCATAAATCTGATTCCTGCAGCCAGCCAGCCCCCGTCCGGCATCGATCGGTTATGCATCATAGCGCGAGCCAAAAGGAGAACTTGACTCTATACATGAAACAGGATTGGATCAACCTCGATCGAATTGTATTTATCCTCATACTTATACATGTACATACTCAGCAACCTCTCTCCTACATAAGTACAAATTAAAACTGCTCTACGCGCGGTCATGGCCTGCGGCTTAGGCGCGGAGGCGCGTGGGTCGTGCGTCGTGCGCGTGTTGACCATGCATGTGGTCTTACGTGCCGTGCCGGCACCGTGTACATGGTTCCGTTATCACGTGCAATCAGTACAGTGTCCAGTGCCTCGCCACGGCACTACGACGCAACCCCGCCGCCGTCCAACTCATCACCTGGCGCGGCTCTCAGTGCATCGACGGCGTCGACGCAAGGCGCTCCTACGACCTCGACTTCCCCGATGCCGCCACGCTCGTCCGTCCAACAGCGCCACCACATGGTGACACGGCCGTGATGGCATCTTCAAACCCAACCCGAGGTATGCCATGCATGGCCACTGTTAGAATTCCGATGAGAATTCACAATGACACACGAACACACACGGTATTTTGGTGCTGCAAGTGGCAGCTTTTCCTTTGATTGATATATCTATCTAAAGGAGATTACAAGTCCTATTCTAGGAAACAGAACAAACGCTAAACTAGGCATTGTTCGTGATTGGGGGCTGTCATCCCAGCTCCCTGAAACATGTCGTGATCTACTCCTATCAATTAGCAGAAAATGGGAAAGATACAGCTCAGGGCTTATGCCAACATTCTCCTCCTAAGCCCGTGAGTATCTAAGCTTGTTTACACCAGATTTTGGACTAGAAAACCTATTATTTTTGTAAGCACAAACAGCTGATTTAATGACAAATGAATCGGCTTGAAAAATAAAGATGGGTATTTAGACCCGGACACGACTAAGGTTCGTGTGGACCAAAACGTGACAAGCTTCGAAGGCATATTGGGTCCAACCGAAGAGTTCGAGTCCGGATCGTCTTTCATTTTACCTATTTTTGTAACCTAGTCGTATTAGGACAGGAGTCAACCGGGTTATAAATAGCTAGAAACCCGAATTTTGTAAAGAATCCAATCAATCAATACATCGGCCCTCGGCCAAAACCCTAGGAGTAGGAGTAACGTAGATCTCGGCGAGACCTTCAACCAGGCAGGGCTGCATCGGCATCGACCAACCTCCGGTTTGCTTGTAAGTTTCACCAATGGCTTGTGTCATCGTGTAATGAGGCTGTATTTGGCATCGACCAAACTCTTGTTAAGCTATGACATGGCTAGTTATCAGTCCAAGTTCGTCTTTTGTGAGACTGTCTTGACTCTGATCAATCTCTTACTTTAGTCGATCTTGACTAGTTATTGGCTCTATTGGTTTGGCAAGCTAATAGATTCATCAAGTTATCGATGTTGTTTTATGTTTTAATTTGTTTTCTTTATGTTTTAAACAACATCTTGCCCAATCAAGATTGACGAAGCAGTTAAAAGCTTTAAAGATTGTTTAGATCGGCCACTTAAAGATTTTATGTGCATACGTCAAAGAGAATAGCCGATCTAAGTCTCTCATCGACTATTTTGTCAATCTTGATTGCTACGTGCTGTGCGTTTGAGATATCCGATAAAGTCGTGGTTTGATCTAAGGACTGTCAAATCTGGTTTAGCATGTTTATTACGGCTGTATTTCCGAACCCCACTGATATATATGATAGATTAGGTCTGTTTGATCTTAGATTGAATCATGGTTTTAACGGATAGATTTTGTTCGTGCTTCATGGACCCTGCATCGGCTAAAATAGCCGATTCAGTTATGCCTTCTTTATAGTGTGTACTTTCGAATAGTCTGGAAATTATGGATCTACTAGTTGCATAGGATGTGATGTAGCTTGGTCATCATTATGGCTGCATGGAGACACTCCACTGTTGATGTTTAAGCTATTTTGTCGATCTATTTGTTATTATGGCTGCATGGAAACACTCCACTGTTAACAGATAGAATTGCCTGGGCAATTAGTTGATACGTTGTTTTCGTACTGTTTGGGTGTACACATAGATCTTTATCCTACTAATATTTCAAGCTCATCGGCTGTTTGTTTATTCTAAGTGCTCCTTTACATATATCATAGCCATGATGCTTCATATCTTTTTCAATGCTTTTCATACAATCTCTTGGGAGTTGACTTTGTAGTCAATGTCCTATCAACAATGGCTATATCAGAGCCGTATAATTTGGAACTGTCTGGTACCAAACCGGCAGGTTCCACGACATACTTTTTCTTCTCCTTGTCAATTACAGGTCAAATTGACTGGCACGCCCGAAGTCGATCTCGTTAAGATTCGGCTCCACCACCCGTTGAAGGTTTAGAAGGTCAGGACCTTGCTCCGTACCCCTCTGAGGACCGCTCGCTCGAGTGTGTTGGCGTGACCGACCGAGATTTCACGTCAACAAAGCTAAAATCTTCATGCCGATCATACCACGGAGTTCTTGAAAACGAGTACTACCGAGCGCCTTCATGAGAATGTCGCCCAGCTGCAGCTCGGTGCCGATGAACTCGATGTCGATCAGCCCCCTGTCGCAGCATTCCCGGATGAAGTGGAATTTTACATCTATATGCTTGCTCCGGTCATGGTGTACAGGGTTCTTCATCAAAGCGATGGCAGACTTGTTGTCCACCTTGAGCATGGGGGCGAGTACAGCTCCTCCGACAAGCTCGGCTAGCAGTCTTGCCAGCCAGACTGCCTCACACGCGGCTCTAGCGGCCGCGATATACTCTGCCTTGCAAGAGGACAGAGCAACCACCCTCTGCTTTGCCGATTGCCTGGCAATCGGTCCTCCAGCCAGGAAGAAAATCAGCCCGCTGGTACTCTTCCGATCATTCACATCGCCGGCCAGGTCGCTATCAGAGTAACCCAGCAGCTTGGGGACTCTGGCATTCTTCTTCCCTGGCTGATAGTGCAAACCCCACTGTTGTGTGCCTGCTGTCAGAGAAGAACACGCTTGACAGCAGCGAAGTGTTCCTGGCGTGGAGCCTCCATGAACCGGCTAAGGTATCCGACTGAATATGCCAAGTCCGGTCTTGAGTTGCACAGGTACCTAAGACTTCCAATCATACTGCGGTACTCTGTGGGATCCACGCTTGGTGCTGTTCCTTCCTTGAGCAGCTTCAGCTTGGGCTCCATGGGCGTGGCACTGGTGTTGCATCCTACCATGCCGGCCTTCTCGAGGATCTTAGCAGCGTATGCTGTCTATCGGAGTGTGATCCCGGCTGCTCCTTGTGACACCTCCAGGCCGAGGTAGTAGGAGAGGAGCCCGAGATCACTCATACTGAATGTGCGCATCATTTGGGCTTTGAACTTGCTGACAGCTCCTGCATCACCGCCGGTGATGATCAGATCATCGACGTAGACTCCCACGATCAGGCGCCCAGTGCCGTTCCACGGATGTACATCCCGTGCTCATCGACGCAATGGGTGAAGCCGAGCCCGAGCAGAGAGGCGTCGAGCTTCTGATTCCAGGCCCGTGGAGCTTGACAGAGCCCTACAGAGCCTTGCGGAGGCAGAGCACCTTGTGCTTGTTCTTGCTGTTGATGAAGCCGGGAGGCTGCTGGACGTAGACCTCTTCTTGGAGCTCGCCGTTCAGAAACGCTGATTTGACGTCCATATGGTGGATGCCCCAGCCGAAGTGCGCAACAATGGCGAGGAGTAAGCGCATAGATTCCAGACGCGCGACGGGGGCAAATACCTCTTCGAAGTCGATGTAGGGGCGCTGCACATACCCCTTTGCCATGAGACGCGCCTTGTACTTAACGATCGCGCCGTTCTCGTCACGCTTCACCTTGTACACCCACTTGAGCCCGATGGCGTGCTAGTTTCGAGGAAGCTCGGCCAGCGACCAGGTGTCGTTGTCGCGGATTGACTTCAGCTCCTCCTCCATTGTGGCATGCCAATTTGGATCACCGTCGGCGTCCTTGAAGGACTCGGGCTCCTCCACGCTAACGTTGTGCAGCTCTGCCTCCTCGATGTCGCGGTGAGCATACCCAGGCACTGTGTTCGTGCCAAGGATGTTCTGGAGTGTCCTGTATCGGTGCTCCAGGTCCTCGTCGTCGTCTGCGTCGAGGTTCAGATCAGCGCTCAGCAGCGTCGTGAACTCCACCTGCGTCACCTTGTTGACATTCGGCGTTGCGGTAGCTGGTGGGGGCGTCGCTCTTGATGTCAAGCCTTGTGCAGGCGTGGCTGATCCAGGAATGGGCGACGTCGGGCCCTCGGTGCGCGGCGGAGACCCGAACATGGGCAGCGTAGAGCTCGCGGCGGGCGATGTCGTGGATGCTGGTGCTTGGCGATGCAGCTCGTACTCCTCCTCGATGGTGAACGGCACTGAGCTGTCGCTCGGCGTGGCGTTCCCCCAGTCCCAACGCGCGTTCTCATCGAACACGACGTCGCGGGCGACCCGGACACGCTCCGTGGAGGGGTCATAGAAGCGGTACACCTTTGCTCCTTCCTCATAGCCGATGAAGACCACCTTCTGCCCGCGATCCTCGAGCTTGGTCGGGTGTGGTCGGAGGCGCTTGATGTAGGCAACGCACCCGAACACTCGCAGGAAGTGCACGGGTGGTTTCTTCCCATACCAGGCCTGGTACGGGGTCAGGCTGTCGAGGGCGGTCGCTGGACACCGATTGAGGAGGAAGACCGCGGTGTGCACAGCCTCTCCCCAGAAGAAGCCTGGCATGCTCCGGGCATGCAGAATGCTCCGCGCCGTGTTTACCATCATCTGGTTCCTCCTCTCCACCACGCCATTTTGCTGTGGAGAGTACGGCGCTGAGTGTTGTCGATGAATCCCCTCGCCCACGCAATACTCACCGAACTGCACTGAGGTGAATTCACCTCCGTTGTCGGTGCGGAGGACCTTCAGCTTCTTGCCGGTCTCACGTTCCACTCTCGCCTGGAACGTCACGATGGCCGCCGCTGCGTCTGCCTTTGAGCGCAGTAGGGTGAGCCACATGAACCGGCTCATGTCGTCCACCAGTAGCAGGAAGTAGGCGTTCCCTGCCGGTGTCACTGGCGTGATCGGGCCGCAGAGGTCACCATGGACCAGCTCGAGCTCCTCCTTCGCCTGAAACTTGGTGGCCTGCGGGAACGGCGTTCGCTTCTGCTTTGCCAGAACGTAGTCCTCGCAGACTTGCTCGACGTGGTCGATCAACGGTAGCCCCTTCACCATCTCACCGCGGCTCAGTTTTCGCAGTGACTAAAAATTCAGATGCCCGAACCTTTCGTGCCACTTCCAGGTGACGTCGCCGACGCGGGCGGTGAGGCACACCGGGGCGGCGATGGTCATGTTGAGGTAGTAGAGGCGACTGGGTGATCGGTGCACCTTGGCGAGCAGACGACGCTCAAGATCGAAAAGGCACAGTATGCCGGCCTCGATGTCCACCTTGAAGCCATCCTCGTCCATCTGCCTGAGACTCACGATGTTAGTTGTGAGCCGCGGGATGTAGTAGACCCCTTCCAGCCGGTGGTGTTCGCTGGTCTTGCAGACGAAGAGGACAGTCCCCTTGCCCTCGATGTCGACCACCGACCCGTCACCGAATCTGACGGCGCCGGTGACGCTCGTGTTGAGCTCGACGAAGACAGCGCGCGACCCCGTCATATGATTCATCGCACCGGTGTCGAGGACCCAGCGGCGAGGCCCCTCAGCCTCCCCTCCCCTCATCACTGAGGTGGAGAAGGACCTTCCGCTCGACGAGGTGGATGCGCGGCGGAGGATCTGCGGCGTACGGCGGCGGGGTGGAATGAGGAGAAGATGCGGACACCGAGATTACCTCACTCTCCACCGCGATGTACATCAGGGCCCACTCCTCTTCTTCCTCAGCCTGGGCCACATGGGCAACTGCCTTTTTCTTCTTCCTGCGGCAGTCCTTGGCCCAGTGCTCAGACTTTTCGCAGTTGTCGCAGCGGTCGCCGCGTGGTGGCCTGCCAGCGCCTGAGTTTCCAACGCCCGCGCCCTGGGTGTCGCGGCCGTCGCACGACGCAGATCTTGCACTGCCACGCCCACGTCCACGCCCTCGAGTCTTTCCACGGCTGCTGGAGCTCGTGCCGCCGTCGAAGTTCTCCTGCTCACGGCGCGCCTTGCGACGGGCCTCCCAGTCCTCCTCACAGAGCATGAGGCGCCCCATGGCGTTCGTGACCTCCTTCGGCTTGCCGCGCTCTTCGAACACGCGCAGCCTCCCGATGACTTCCACGATCGATACCTTGTTCAGATCGAGGAACATCTCGAGGGAGACCGCGGCCTGGGAAAGCTGATCTGGGACGACCTGCAACAACTTCTTTACTACCTCGGCGTCCGTGATGTCGTCACGGAGAACGCGAAGGTTGGTGGCGAGCGACGTGATGCGGATGCCGAAGTCAGAGATGGACTCGCCCTCCTTAAAGATGAGCGTGCCAAACTCGCGGTGTAGCTGCTGCGCGCTCGCATCGCGCGCTCGCTCGTCACTGATCCGGAGCACCTTGACGGCGTCCCATGCCTCCTTGACAGTCCGCTTGCGGCCGAGAGTGCCCCACATCTCAGAGGGAACCGAGTGCAGAAGACCCGCCAAGGCCTGGCGATCTTGCTAGTACTCATCTTCTTCGGGGTCTTCTTCGATCCCGAGGTCGACGGTGAAGGGTCTGGAAGTTCACCTCCATCACAAGAGCCCACTCCGGATAGTTCGTCCGCGTGAGCATCGGCCATGCGACGTTTGCGGATGGGCGCTCGATGACGCGCTCGACGACGCGCGATCCAGAGCGGTGGCGCGAGCTACGGCCTGGAGAGCGGCCACGGTGACGGCGCGGCGACCGGGACGGTTGGGCCTTCTTCTCGCCGTTGGCATCACCGTCTTCTGGCTTGATCAGGGACCTAGAAGACATGGCTACGGCGGATCGGGCTCCGATGCCAATTGTTAGAATTCCGATGAGAATTCACAATGACACACGAACACACACCGTATTTTGGTGGTGCAAGTGGTAGCTTTTCCTTTGATTGATAATCTATATAAAGGAGATTACAAGTCTATTTTAGGAAACAGAACAAACGCTAAACTAGGCAATGTTCGTGATTGGGGGCTGCCATCCCAGCTCCCTGAAACATGCCGTGATCTACTCCTATCAATTAGCAGAAAATGGGAAAGATACAGCTTAGGGCTTATGCCAACAGCCACAATTGCAGGCGACGCCGCCGACATCTCGCCGATCCCCAGCTCCGCTTGCGCGGGTCTGCGCAGCACGAACTGGCGCGAGGCGATGCAGCTTGAAGTTCACTCACTCCAGTCCAACCACACTTGGTGGCTGGTTCTCCGGCCTCCACGCGCAAATGTGGTCACCGGCAAATAGGTCTTCAAACACAAACCGATCCATCCTGACGGCAGCCTTGAGCGGTACAAGGCACGATGGATCATCCGTGGCTTCACTCAGCGGCCCAAAATTGACTTCGGCAAGATGTTCACACCCGTGGTCAAGCCGGCTATGATCTGCACCGTACTCACCCTTGTTGCAGGACGCCCGTGGCCGATGCGCCAGCTCGACGTCTCCAACGTCTTCCTCCACGGCCACCTCACTGAGTGTGTGTTGTGTCGGCAACTGATCTAGTTTAAGGGGATCGCTAGCTTCCTCCGCTCCATCCGGTTCATCGCAACATGTTTAGACTCCTCCCTATTTGCGCTCCACTGCGGATCCGACACAAGGTACCTCCTCTACGTCAATGATACGGTGCTCAGAGCATCTTCTGAGGCGCTACTCCAAGATATCGTCGCATGACTCTAGTCCGAGATTGCCATGAAGGACATAGGACCCCTCCATTACTTCCTCGACGTCAACGTCCAGCACCACGACCATGGCTTTTTCATGTCTCAAGCGATGTACGCTGAAGAGTTTCCGGAGCTTGCGGGGTGAAGGGACCATAACAGCTAAGAGGAGAGTGAATTAGAAAACTTAAAAATCTAATCTAAACTATGGTCTCTAATTTTCACCTAGTCAAATCCTATACGAGAAATTAATCTATCTAAATATGCAACTATGGTTTTGCTAGGTGTATTGCTATCTCTGCCGCAAAAGAGTTATGCAACCTAGGTTACAATCCTATCAAATAGCCTATTAACTAAGTTAGAAAAAGTAAAGCACACAACGGTAGCAAATTAAATACGGAAGCTAAAGAGCAAGGTAGAGATGCAAACTCCCGTCAATGACTGATATTTTTACCGAGGTATCGAGAGGCACGCAAACTTCCCTCTAGTTCTCGTTTGGAATTCTCCCCCTTTTGGAATCAAACATCGAAAAAGAAGACATTAGTGACACAAGAAAGGGTCAAATTTTGTGATATTTTTATGTGCAGTAGAATTGATCACAAAACTTGGCTCTCACATTATATAAACTAAACTCCCCCCCTAAGTGTATGTATACATATAGTGTATAGCAAAGCATATGCATAATCGATAAATTAATGCACAAAAGAAGTTTAATCTATATAATACATGGAGAAAACATATAATAGTACCAAATTAAAATCAACATAATGGTATCGGTTAGAAATACCACATATAGATACCAATGGGATTGTCATTACAGATGATGCTTGTCTCCGGGGACTCTATTTTCCTTACCATAAGACTACTACATACATGATAAGTTTGAAAGTAGTGTTAGTCCCAAAGCTCCTGTCACACCCGGTTTTAAGAACAAAACCAGGTATACACCATATGTGAGCCCAGGAAGTCAAATCTCACATATAGTCACAAATAAAGGGTAATATCGAAAGACAATGCTCTTATATAACGTATATAAAACAAAAGAACATAACCTTAAAGAGCAGACAGCGGAAAGACACTCCGATCTTCAGATGGAGACACCAACTTCACAGGGACAACTGACTGGTTGATCACAAGCCTAACTTCTCCAACTCTTGCAGTCTGGTACCCATCCGGGATTTTTCCAAAGTGTTGAAAAGTAAAACAAGCATAAGTACATCTCGTACTTAACAAATATAACATGGGGTTCATGAGGCTCAAAAGGCTGACACTGGTTTAACTGCATTAGCTTTTAGTTGGCATAATTTTAGCATTAAGTAGCATCAAAGTATAACCATCCCAATTTAAACATATGATCAAATAAACATGTATCCATTAAATAAATATCATCATCATTATTACCATCATTTATTTATAGCAACAACTATACCATAAGAATTCCAGGTCGCTCGTAACCGTGAGCACGGCTGATATATCAGTTTTACACTCTGCAGAGGTTGTACACTTTACCCGATGAGTAGTGATTCCCATATGCCGGGGTTTGCAAGGCCCACGTTACACTCCCAAGGTGCACGGCAGGGTTCACTGCGCAGCCTTTCAAAGGTTCGTCTAACAAGTTAGGGCCGCTAGGTCTTAAGGCAAGGGGATGTAGAGCCCTCCTTCCAGGTGGCACAATAACACGCAGCCTATACACACGTGGACAGAAGCCGCACTATACCCGTCTCGGCAAGCGCCTTATGCGCCCTTTTGGGTAACCACTAACAAGCTAGAAAAGGTCCTCATACTGAGCTAAGGTCAGAGCCATATAACTCCCATGGTTGCACTGTTGTCCCGGGTGATCCCTTATAGCAGTTCCTAAACCATGTTGCTATAAAAGTCATATTTTAACATGTCACATATAACATTAAAACAAATTTACATGATCATAGTTTAAGTTGAGCACTAGCATCAAGCTATCCAATGCATACCCATGGTTATCAAGGTACAAGATCAAACATCTAGGATAAATCTATATAGGCATCAAGGTAGACACATGCAATATGAAAATTATGGTGAATTAAGGTTATTAGGACATCAAGGAGGATCCCATGCTATACTTGCCTTAAACTCAAGATCCTTCTTCTGTTGACTTGTAGATTTCCAAAGGTTGACTCTTGATCTTGAACTCTTGATCACTAACTCTTCCTCTTGATCACCAACGTAAACTCACAGACTGGACATACGATCATAGGACACCACACAAGCATCCACAGGCAGTCATGCAAAGCAAACATAGCCTATAATTAGAACAATACACCAATAAATAAATAAATAAATAAAGAGTTTTGAAAACTGATCTACGATTCGCTATGAACACACAGACGCGAGGATCACTCTAATCGGAGTTGAAACGAAAAAGATATAAACTAAACAAGATTAAAGACACTAATTACTAGATTAGATTTAACTCAAATTTTAATTACAGAAAACAGTGGTGAAAGTTATATATTTTGAAAGAACTTTTCGAAACGAATCTAACGCAAGTTGAACGGACTAAATCGGAGTTAAAACAAAGAAGATATGGGCTTTTGAATCTGGTGGCAGTTTTGTAAATAAACCAAACTTGAATTTGCAGATTTAAAATAAATAAAACGAAAATAGAAAATATGCTGGACTGCGCCTCATTTAGGAGAAAACGCAGGGACTTGTATGAAAGATTCTCATGACTCAAAGAATAGTGACCGGTGGAGCGTGGGTTTAGGATTGGAAAGTTATAAGGGCCAATATGCAAAGTGACAGGCCGAAGGGGTATTGGCCGTCAGTGGCCGTCGACTCTTGGATGGTCGGCTCAGATTAGGCAAGGGGGTGGCAAGCGGCGCGGTCGCCGGAGAATAGGGCCAGCGGCGGCGCCATCGCCGGAATATGGCAGCGCGACTCGGGTTATGGTCAGGAGACGGTAGAGAGCTCGGGAGTGGGTTCAATCGAACTAGGAGACTACGGCGAACTCACCTGGCGCGACGAAGACGGCGGAGATGGCTCAGCGGCGATGAATTTCACAGTGGAGCGGAGACATTGGCTCTGCAAACGCCGATGAGGTCGGTTAGACCAAGACAGCGAATAAAGAGAAAGGATAAAGGGTTGAGCGGCTTCGAAACCTCGACGCAGAAGCTCGAGTAACCTTCGTGGCGGCTGTAAAACACTGGAGAGCGAGGAGGATGACGATGGTGTCTCGACGGATCTCGAAGCTCGGCGGTAGTGTGATTTAGGGCACCAGGAGGCGAGCTTCTGGTATGGGCGAGAGCGGCGGAGGCCAGATATTATATAAGGGTGGTCAGCTTGGCCTTCAAGGCAAGGAGGAAGGTGTGGCCGGGGCGGATTCGAGCCCGGTTCGCGTCCAGGTGGGAGTCGGGAGGAGGAAGGAGACGCCTGACGAGTGGGGTCACCGTGTCAGTGGTGGAATGGAGCGAGCGCGGTGCTGGCTTCTGCGTTGGGCCGAGACGGGAGGGAGAGCTGGGCCGCTGGACCGGAAACCAGGCCGATCGGGCCAACGGCGGAGCGCGAGGGGGGTGCCGGCCGGAGCTGGGCCGAGGGCGAAGCGGCCCAAGAGGAGGGGGAAGTGGGAGACTGGCGGCAGGCTGGGCCGCTGGCCGGCTCGGGCCGAAAAGAGAGGGGCGCGAGCAAGGCTTCCTCGGGCCAAAAACTGAAGTGGGGGTGAGGGAGAAAAGTTTTGCCTTTTTCTTTTATTTCAAAACCTTTTCAAATCATTTTCAAACCAATTTGAATTCCTTTTGAAATTTTGTTTGAATCTTTGGGAGAATAAATAGATTTTGAAACTTTGAACTTTTCCAAACTTTTTGAAAACCAAAAAGTCTTCATTTTCAAAACCCTTTTCTAAGAACTTCATTTTTCTTTAAATTGTTTTAAAACCATTTTGAGCTCAAATTGAATTTTGGTCAAAACCACACATCACAAAAACTCAAATGCACCAACATGAATGCACAAACATGTTTCTAAACCCTAGGATAAATTTTAATATAGAGAAAAATTTTATTTACCTACATTTTATGCGCACAAAAATTCATAAATAAATCATTTTAACTCTAATTTCAGAAATGCAAATTTCAGGGTGTGACAGCTCCCAAATTGTAGAGTAAACTCCCCCTAAAAGTGTGCGTACAAGTTTAAAATACTTGTAGAAGACATGCACAATGACTTGTAAGGTCAAACTAACATTTTGCAAGTTGACATCACTTGAAATGTGACACTAATTGAAAGTGGTAATTGGAGTAGTTTATTTACTATTCAGACTTTGGCACATATAAGATAAATACATGTAAGAGAAGCTATGTGTCGTGCTCTTAAGCAAATTAAACCATGTATGTTTGCTCCAAGGATAAGAGTAATACCGAGCAACCCTACCATATGATAAGCCTAGTGTATGCATGACAAAGGATTAAATATGCAAATGCAAACCTAGGTAATGAAAGGAACTAGATGCTAATTGAATTTGCAAGAATTTAAATCTAGTTACCTAACATAGGAAGGGGAATTTGGGTCCATAGTATCCACTAACACACTTGGCAATGACATGATCCAATGTGATGCACCCCATGATATGCACCCAAATTTGCCAAGTCTTCAAATTCCCATAGTCCATTGGACTTCTCACTTGCCCTTCGGGATCCAAACCTTCTTGGTGCTCTTCATGTTGAAAATAATCTCCTTTGGCACCTAAATGTGTTTGGCCCCATTGTTTTCTTGCTTGTTCACCCTAATGGTCACCACCTTATCATTCTTCTTCTTCTTCAAGAGATAAGGTGTGGAGGCCTTCTTGTCCACCTTGTTGGTGTTGGTGTTGGAGAGCTTGCTTGTTTGCTTTTTGTTTTACTCTTTCTTCTTTTTCTCTCTATCCCATGCTTCACCTTGCACTCATAGGACTTATGTCCTTCCTTGTGGCAAACATAGCAAACCACGGTTCGCTCCTCATCAAGCTTCTTCACTCCCTTAACGGTGTTATCTTGATGAGTTCGAGTTTGCTCTGCGTTGCCTTTCACTTGAATCAAGTCCTTGGTGAGGTGAGTCACATCTTGCCTAAGTAGCTCACTTTCCATTGCAACTTCTACAATCACATTCTCAACACAAGCTTGATTGCACAAAGGTGAGTTTAATTCAAATAAATCAATGCAAGAAATAGAGGCATTCTTTTTATATGCCTCAGTGGGGTTGCTTCGATGGCTTCAAGATTAGCAACTTTGTTTGTTAGCTCATCACATTGTTTGCACATGATTTCCATCTTAGAAAGCAAACTTTTGTAAGCATCTTGTGTACTAGCTAACTTTGCTTTCAGTTTTTTATTTTCCTTCACAAGTTGCTCATCATTAATTGTGCTTGCACTAGCTTCAAGTTTCTCAATTTTACTAGACAGCTCCACATTAAGGTTTGAAAAGTTTCATATTTATCAAGCAAAACATTATAAACTTGTTGTGACCTATCTATTTTTTCTTTTAATGATTTTTTTATTGGCTAGTGCAAGCCTTAGCATAGTTAAGATTATCTTGCACAATTTGATCATAAGAGGGTAGCTCATCATCACTATCACTAGAGATAGAACTTTTGTTACCTCATGCCATAAGGCACACATGTGAAGAGTGTGATGATGAGTGCTTGTGGCCATGCCTCTTGTGTTGGGCTTCATCTTCGCTTGATGAATCATTCTATGTCTTGATGGTGGTTAGGGCTTTGGCCTTGCATCCCTTCTTCTTTTTCTTGTCCTTGGGTGTGGGCTTGTATGTTGGGCAATCCTCCACAAAGTACCCTTTCTTGCCGCATCTATAGCATCCATTCTTTTTTTTGCTCTCTTATTTGGTTGGTGAAGATGCAATCTTCAATTTGGACAGGCATACCCTTGACATTGATGTTGCAGATCATCCTCTCCACTCCCTGCAGTAGCTTGATTGTTTCTTCATCCAAGGAGGGTTGGAAGAGGTGGAGGCTTGATCATCATCACTTGATTCATCATCATCATCCTCATCCTCATCCTCATCGTCTTCCTCATCTTAACTTGAGGATCTTGAGCTTGAGCTTGTCTCAACTTGCTTCTTGCCCTTCATCTTCTTGTGCTCATAACATGTGACAGCTATGCTTTTGCTTGATGAAGCTGCTTCTTCTTGACCCGTCTTGCGTGATATTTCAAATGCCACCAATTTGCCAATGACAATCGTTGGGGTCATGGTGCTCAAGTCCTCCATGTTGTGGAGGATGGTGATGATGGTTGCATACTTGATAATCTTTCTCATAATATCCACATCACCTAGCTTTGTAATTCCAATAGAATTGAACTCATTAATAATTTGATTCAAACGAGAATACATATCACGAACAAGCTCATTTTCTTTAAAAGAATCATAACTTGATTTAGCTAGGTGATGTTTTTGCTCACGAACATTACTCGTGCCATCATGGACTTCATGAACTTTGAGCTAAATTTCATCAGATGTTTGTAAAGTAAAAACTAGGTTAAACACATTCATGCCAAAAGATTCAAACAAGCAATTTTTAGCTCTAGCATTAAAGTGAATTTCATTTTCATCACTCGTGGTTGGTTTCTCGGGATTCTTAAGGGGTTTCATCCCATTGCGGGTGACTCTCCAAACACCTAGATCAACCATTTCTAGGTAGCAAGCCATTCTAGCACTATAGTAGGGAAAGTTTATGTTGTCAAAGTGCGAAGGCCTAGAGGTATCCATCCCAACCACTCTTAATAGTGTCGGCTCAACAACGGTGAAGCCAAAGGTCCAAAAGCGAGCCAACCGGATCTGATACTAATTGAAGGGACCATGATGCCTAAGAGAGGGGTAATTAGGCAACTTAAAAACCTACTCTAAATTATGGCCTCTAATTTCCACCTAGTTAAAACTTATGCAAAAAAATAATCTATCTAAATGTGCAACTATGGTTTTGCTAGGTGTGTTGCTATCTCTACCACAAAAGAGTTATGCAACCTAGGTTCCAATCCTATCAACTAACTTATCAACTAAGCTAGGAAAAGTAAAGCACACAACCAAGGTAGCAAAGTAAATGCGGAAGCTAAAAAGCAAGGTAGAGATTCAAACTCCCGTCGATGACTCTGGTATTTTTACTGAGGTATCGAGAGGCATGCAAGCTTTCCTCTAGTCCTTGTTGGAGCCCCTTGCAAGAAATCACTTGCAAGGGCCAATCTCCCAATCGGGTAACTCCGTGGATAGCCCCAGGTCTTCCGCGCGCATAAGTGGGTCTCCGACGTGCCTTCCGACAAGCCTATCTTGGATGCGCCCCGCCGTCTCCACTATCAACCTTTCGGTCGAGCCACGGTGGTGGCCACACCACAAACACGGTTGGTGTGGTCTCGCAAGACTACAAACCCTTCGATGTACAACAATGGTGCGCACAAGCATCGAGTAGCAAGAGGTATGCAAACCTCACTAAACACTAGGCATAAACCTAGAGCAAGCGCATGAGCAGTGGTCTAAATAGCCTAAGCATTTTGCAAAGTATCTACACTAATCATCATGTGAATCACTAAGTATTATGCATGTGGAGGGGCATTAAGATGGTGTAGCAACACCTTTGGTATGTTTTCTCACTCCTCCACTTCTCATTTGGTCGGTTAGAGTTGGTATTTATAAGCCCCAACTCAAAACTAGCCATTGGGGGTTGAAAACAAAAATTTATAGAGCATTGGATGCTACAGTAATAGCATCGAATGCGTCTAGTGTGGATATGTTTATTAGCCGTTGGAAAACTGACTATTATAGTTCTTTTATGTGAGCATCGGACGCGCCTGTGTGCATCAGACGCATAGCATCGAACTCGCCTATGTTACTGTATACTTCAGTCTGATTTTTATGAGCATCAGACTCGCCTGAATGGAGCATCGGACGTGTTTGTTGCTATTTTTCCATGAGCCAGACTTTCCTCCGAACTACGATTTTGATGATCTTGGGATTTTCGGAAAGCTAATTAAAAGCTCTACAACTTTATGCTGGTGTCATGTCAGTTTGTGTAGACCTAAGATCATGAGACAATTCTAATTCAAACACCTTTTTATCTTAGCTTGAGCAGCTTAACTTCATTTGTGTCATCGTGTCCGAGCTTCTACTTCTTGTGTCTTGGACTTTGCTTGATCTTCGTAAGTCTTCAATACATCTTCTAAGGTTTTGATTGAGGTGTTAAATCATCAGATCAACACGTTGCCTTTGTTCAAATTTGTTTCCACCCTATTGAACTATAAAACAAACATTTTGTCGGTGTTTGGATGCGTGGGTCCTAAACTGGCAGGTAAATTTATAGCCGTGTGTTCCTGATCTGGATGGTTGCACAAGAAGAACACAAGAGATTTATACTGGTTCTGGCAAGGAGTGCCCTACGTCCAGTGGGGGAAAGAGATCTTGTATTATCTTGCACCGGAGTGCCTATAGTAGGGGTTACAAGTGAGTGAGAGAGGGAGCGAGTCCTAGATCTCAGTGTGCAGTGGGAGTGTGTTGAACTCACGAGTGATCATGGTGTGTTCCTCTTATCAGAAAATGGCCCTAGCTCCTCCTTTTATAGCCGTAAGGAGGGCACAGGGTTACAAAGACTGGCTATGCGTGGTTCCTTGGTCAAGAAGGAGGACTGAGGTTTGTAGCTTCTCCCTATCACAGCATGGCTCGTGGAGTGGTCTTCATCCTTTGGGGCACTGGAGCAACACGCCTGGCACGCCTAACCCTATAGAGGCTCCTGTAGGCATCGTGTGGGTCATGGCTTCCGTTGTGGGAGACGTATTGTCCTCTATGAGTTTGACTCCATAGAGAGCCAAGGCCTGGTTGGCGCTGTAGCCCTTCCATGCTGACTCTGGCGACACAGGAGCTCAACGCGACATTTGCATGCCACTGAGGCCTCGGTAGTGGATACACTGTAAAGTGAGATGGCACAGTGGCTGGTAACCCTTGCAATGTCCCGTCAGGAGTGGGGTGGTGACGATTTGACCCTTGTCCCATTGAACCACGTTGCCCGTACCGAGTTGGTACATGGCTAACGTCATGTGAGGTCTTGGGTACAGAGAGTAGGTATGTTGTCTTGTCGGAGAGGTCAGGCGAGGCGAAGAATCATGGTACTATCGCCCGAGCCAGTCTCGGGCAAATCAGAGAATCGGCTCTCACCCGAGGCCTGGGCCTGAGGCCTTGTTCTAGGGCCTCGAGCGAATCGGAGAATCAGCCCTCGCCCGAGGCTTAGGTCTGAGGCCTCGGGCGAGACGGAGAACTCGTTATTCGGCCGAGGCTTCGCTCTGGGGCCTCAGGTGAATCGGAGAATTGTCCGTCTGCCAAGGCCCTGCCCTGAGGGCTCGAGCGAGGCGGGAAATTGCCCATGGGTAGCTTGATCTTACCCCTGAGTGAGGCTAGGCGTACCCTTTTAGTCCGCATTTTGGGGTACCCCTTATTGTGGTACCCAACAGTAGCCCCTGAGCCTCTGTAGGAGTGTGTGCACTCCTTCAGAGGTTTTGCCGATCCTGATTTCAACCAGGCTGGGCGCTGCCGATGTTCTTTCTTGGTTGTCGATTTCTTCTGGTAGCCCCCGAGGCCTTGGAGGAGTGGGGCACTCCTCCAAGGGCTTTTGAATTCTGAGCAAGAAGGTTTTTTCTTTGTTTGCCGAGCCCCTGGGCCTTTTGGCTATTCACAGGGCGTGCCTGTCTCGGGGGTCCAAGCATGGGCGCGAGTCGTTAGGTCTCGGCTTTGATGCAAGAAGAGCCCCCGAGCCTCTGCTCAGGGCTAGACGGCGATCAGGGGCATTCTTGTCTTTTTCTTACGAGCATGAGTCGTTAGGTCTCGGCTGGATGCAAGGAGAGCCCCCGAGCCTCTGCTCAGGGCAAGAGGGTGATCAAGGGCGTCCTTGTCTTTTTGTTCGTCCCTCACGCATCCATTCCGCAAGGAGGAGGGGTGGGATATGCCATGCTACCCTCGGTGGGCGAGCGATGACACTCCCGGTGAGCTGCTAGCGGGTAAGTCCAAGTGGAGGCCCGTGCCCCGTTCGCTAGGGGTTGGCTAGTGGTCCAGAGACGCACCCCAAAGCACCTGAGAGCTGTCTAGTGGATCTCAGACTCATTGACGGACCAGGATCCTGGAGATACATCATGACTATGATTACTCGGGCTAAACCTAGGAAGTTTGGAAAGCCGGCCTAAAGACATGGGGCAAGATGACGTGATCTTAGGATACTTGCCTTAACTTAGTCGGATTCTTAGGAAGTTATTCTATGTAATTAGATAAGAACTCCCATGTTGTAACTGACTAGGACTAGAATATGCACCTTGCTCTACCGACTATATAAGGAGAGGTAGGGGCATATCCTCATCAAGTCATCATCAACTCAATCAATCCCAACACAAAGGCTCACATCACACTGGACTAGGGTATTACGCTATTCAAGCGGCCTGAACCAGCATAAATCGTTGTCCTTGTGTTCCCGCTGAGTCTTACCAACATCGAAACCAACCGAACAAATCGTCTAGGGTAATCCCTAGATGAGTTGTCGATTAACAAACACCGACAACTAGCACGCCAGGTAGGGGCTTTTAGCGAATTCGTGCTCGAGAGCTCGGCGGACCTCATCAACATGTTCCTGGCGGGATCAATTTTTGTTTTTGGTTCATGGATTTGCATCGCAGATGATCAAGGCAACCTTCACCGCTATCTCCAGCAAGAATTAGAAGCACAAGCTGCACCAGAAGCTTTTGATCTCGTTGAAGGGCTAAAAAATCTATCGATTCTGAATCCACAGCAGGCACAGAGCAAGTCAGAAGCATCCGAGTCCTACTCTGGTATGACTCCTTGATCCGAAGAGGACTCAGACTCCAACTCTCACAATCCCTTCGGGCTATACAACTTTGCTGTCGTCTATGGAAGAACGATCAAGACCAACCTCCACAAGCTTCAGTAGATTACGCTATCAGGGGCTCAGTAAGGGCTTGTGTTTAGCGCAATTGCCGAAGGCAATATCGTCCATTGGCCAATTCCAGCAGCACGGCAAGACTGATTGGCACAATCGACCAGCAACTTCCATACCAATACGGTTATCAACTCCCGTCTCTGGACAAGGATGCCTCAACCGAAGTCATCTCCAATGCCTCTACATTGGTGTCTGTAACGTCAGGATCAGAGATCCAAAGCCACACTCGGGAATTATTGTAACACCCTAATTTTCATTTTTCCAAATTTAGTAATAAATTTGAGCTTTAATTTTATTTTCTGAGCATTTAACCTAGGTCAAATAATAATTTTTGAATAATTAAAATAAACCCTAGGGCTTAGAAACATTTTTTTGGTTGCATTTATGCCGGTGCATAATATTTTATTTGAGTGTAGGAATAGGTTGGTTGTGTTCAAATTCAAATTTATTTGAATTTTAATTTAATTATGTCGGTGCATAATTTAATTTTATTTGAATTTAATCAAAGTTTGAAGCTTTATAAAATTGAAAAGCTTTTCTTTTAAACCCTCCACCCTATCCTATCCTTTCAGCCCGACTGAAAGGTCCAAATTGGCTAGAGGGGGGTGAATAGCTTAATTAAAAATCTACAAAATCACTTAGGCAAACACTATTAGTACAACAAATGGCGAAGCTTTTTGCACTAGCCTAATAGTGTGTTGCAAGCCACCTATCCAACAATTCTACCTAATAAAACTATGTCACACAATCAACTAGAGTTGGTATCTAATGCGGAATAAAATAATCTAACTCTGGTACAAATATGATATACAAAGAATGTATATGAGACAATTATGTGCAATAGAAAAACTAAGTGAACTAATCACAACTATCTACACAAGGTATATGGGAGAAGATATACAATGATTGATAGAATCTAAACAAATGAAATAGCTCAAAGTAAATGCACAAATTAAGTGAGCTAGATAGAGGTAGTTTCACTGAGCCTCCGGGATCGCCTAGTAGAGAGCCAATCACCGGTGAAATCCACTTGTGATGCCAATCACCAAAGATATGAATATGTAGACCAATCACCAAGATGGAAATACAATCATAATAAGCACACAGGACACCAAGATTTATCCCGAGGTTCACGTGCTTGCCGGCACGCTACTCTCTGTTGTGTCGACCAACACTATGTGACCCGGTGGCTAATTGGCACAAAGCCAAGCTCACAAAGAGTGCCACAAGAATCTACCGCTAGTGAGGTAGCTCAATGACACGAGCAATCCACTAAGGATGCCTCTTGCCGCTCCGGCGAGGTGAGGCTCCAAAACCTCTCATAATCACGAACGGTGGTGGCCAAGAACAATCACCAATCTTGCCAATCAACCACCTTCACGCGTCCAAGCCATCTAGGCACCGGCAAATGTTAAGAGTAACAAGAAACTCAATGCCGATGCCAAGAACTAGTGCCACTAGATTCAACTCTTTCAAATCAATGCACTAGATCACTCAATCTCACAAGCAAATGATCAAATCAACTTTGGAGATGAGTGGGGAGGCTTGCCTATGCTCACGAGAATGCTTAGGAGTCAAAATGTGCAAGAGAGAATACAAGTGAGCCGGCCAAGCCCCTTAAATAGGCCACTCAAGTCGGCCTAGCCGTTGGGCCAGAATCGGGGGCATCGGACGCGCCGATGCTCAACCATCGGACGCTACCCCAGCGTCCGATGCTCCAGATGGAGCCACGTGTCCCTCCGATATGAATTTAGTCTGTTAGATCCCAATGGTCATTTTCCTTCGCGTCACAGTTAATGTGACATCGGACGCGCCGATCCAGGCATCGGACGCTCCGATGCCACTGCTCAATTAAGCACTTATCTGCGCCACATCGGACGCGCAGGTACCATCACATTGGACGCTCAACCCCTGCATCCGATGACCATGCAGAGAGTTTCCAGAAAGGGTCGAAACACATCGGACGCGTCCGATGGTTCGGCATCGGACACATGCTAGCGTCCGATGCTCCTTCAACATTTGTCAGCAGTTAGGGTTAACCATCGGACGCTCGGCCCAGCGTCCGATGCTACCGCCAGCAGCGTCCGATGCCCCTAACTCAGCATCTTTTGCTTTCTAACTTCTACCCTTGCTCCCATGGGCTAACACCAAAGTGTTTCAACACTTGTGCATGTGTGTTAGCATTTTGCAAAGCATTTTCCAAGGGTTTTGTTAGTCACTCACTAGGTCTATAGCATCAATATGTTAGAGAACTCATAGTGGCACTTGAACACCGCATAAGCCGTGAAGTATCTCCTCTTAATAGTACGGCTATGTATCCTAAATGTGATCACACTCGCTAAGTGTCTTGACCACCAAAACAAAGAGCCCTATAGGTTATACCTTTGCCTTTGGGCCTCTTTGCTCCATCTCTTCTCTTCTTCTCTCAATTCACCAATGGTAGAACACTTGATCACTTAGTTGCATATGGCCATCACCATCCTCCATGGTTGCCACCTTGCTATCTCCACCACTTGGCTTGGTCTCAATCCTTTCTTATAAGCTACACACATACTTAACAATAGGATTAGACCAAATAGGTTCATCAATTAGCCAAAACCAAACTAGGGCTTTCAATCTCCCCCTTTTTGGTAATTGATGACAACCTATACAAAGATATGTGATTTAAATTTAAGTAACCACATTGATAGTATTAGCTCCCCCTACATATGTGCTATAGAGTTTGGTTCTAAATTTGACATATATGTATGGATATGAAATGTGGGTGAGCAATATTACCAATGATGATGCTAAGACATAAGCATGGACCTTTGAAGTGTGATACCAATCGGAGTGCACATGTTATACCATCCTTAGCATCATTTGTCACTAGACATACATCAAAACTCAAGAACCCCGTGAGATCAACATTATAATAAGGCTCTTGAACCACTTGAAATACAAGTATGTCAAGTTATCATCCTATTCATGCTAGTAAGTCATATCATCAGTCATGTTCTAACACTAGCATTCAAGACCACGTATTCGACAGAGTTGCAAATATCCCAAATTGAAGCACCCATGCTCTGAAGATAGGCCGACATGCGTATCTTCCAATACGCATAGTTCGTCCCATCGAAAAATGGCGGTTTGCCCACGCCGCGATCCATGTCGCCTTCTGTGGATATGGAACCAACTAAGGTGGAAGATCCTTAACCTGCTCCGATACCAATTGAAGGACCGAGAATGCTATCAAAGGCGACCAGAGGGGGGGTGAATGGGAGCCTAAAAATTTCTTTCGAAGCTTTGGCGTCTGTCCTAACAAATCCACCCCAAAAGCTTCGGACACGAATATGATGCCCACGACCTTCTAGAAGAAGGTGGATGATCCCTAAGATCACAGCGAGGCACCACAAGAACAAGCAACCCAAGACTCAAAAACTCTGAGTCAAGTTCAAGCCCAAAAACCTACTCCCGAACGTAGATGGAAGGCTACGTCGGGAAATCCCTAAATACTGATGCTAACAAGTAGCAAAGATACCTAGAGAGGTTTCTTGGTGAACTCTAGGAGCAAACGAGAAGTCCGGAAATGAAGCAAAAAAGCCGGGAGAGAAAACGCATTAAATAAGACAAGTCTGCAATGTCCCGGATTGTCCGCGGGTACAGTCCCGGACTGTCCGCCCCACTGCCGAACTGTCCGCGAATGGACGGCGGACTATCCACCGGCCAAAAGTGGAAAACTGCAAGTCTGTTGAACCTCCCTGGTCAAGTCCCGGACTGTCTGCGACCGACTACGGTGGACTGTCCACCAGTCAAACCGAAGCAAAAAGGCCGAGACACGCAGCCACTGAGTCGGCTGGAGCCCGACGCGCGGACTGTCCGCGGCTTAAGTGGCGGACTGTCCGCGACCCTGTAGAGAGGGCAATTTTGATCGCCTCTCTCCCAAATCTCTCCAAATCCGATCCAAATCAAAATCCCTTGATCCCAAAATTGAAGAAGATGATCACTAGGTAGTTGGGAGACTAATCCTAAGAAATCATCCACTCAAATCAACTCAAACTCCGGGTAATCAAAAGGGAAGGTGCAAGAACGAAAAAGTCGCCACAAAACTTGAATCAACCCGATCTACTTGTTCGTGAGGATTGAGATGAGTTCCTTCAGTGGAAAAGTTCTCCTCACATCAAAGAACAAGTTGATTCAAGTGGATTCGAAAAAGACGCACCGTAGAGAGAGATCGAGCGACGGGAAAATTGAGACAAAAAGCAAAACGCGAAGAACAACTCAAGAACGCGAATCACAATCTCAATTGCCAGCCGGAAATCGTCCCCACAAGGAGACAACGGGATTACGGTCCCGTTTCCTCAAAATCTCAAGAACACAGAGGTATGATTAGCCGTCTCTGTGGATCTCAGTAGCTACAACAGGGAATGGGAAGCAGGAAACCCTCAGTGAAATTAGCAAATGGCTGAGATGGTTTGAAGGGAGGGGTGGCCTCTCCTAATATAGCCTAATACAATTATTCCCCTACTACCCTTACAACTAATGAGCGAGCAAGCTAACCCTAAGGGTATTCCTGTCCAACTCGAAGTGTAGTCGATCCGACGGCCACGCCCGCACATCCGGTAGCTTCGCCTCGACGCGACCTCACCTGATGCCGCCACGTGTTGCCACGCGCCGTCCATCCTTTTCCTGGACCTCCCCCCGGTTTTGAGGCCGAAACTGGGAAACCTGGACCTCCCCCCGGTTTTGAGGCTGAAACTGGGAAACCAGTCGTCCATAGCCTGAGTTTTGTGGCCCAAACTCAGAAACCCGCCAGCGCCCAGGTTTTGAGGCCCAAACCTGGAAACTGTCCTCAGCCCGAGTTTTATGGCCCAAACTTGGAAACCAGCAACACCCAGGTTTTGTGGCCCAAACCTGGAAACCGTCCACCCGGTGGTTTTTCTGGGGCTCTCCACCAAACTGATGTCATAGAGGGATGCACCGCCCGTGCACCCCGTCCACCCACATGTCTTCACTTGTCGCTGTCCCAGGCTGTCAGCCACCACAGCTGATCCTCAGGCCACCGGTCCGTCAGTCCAAGCCTCACGTCCGCCCTTCACCGCTCCAGGTCCATCGGCATGACACGTCTCTACTTGACCTGCCTCTGATCACTGTCTCCATGCTCGACACCTGCACAACACAAGCCAAAGAACATGCGCATCAAACCAGTTGACAATCACTCATCATCACAAGATCCGGCATACACCCATGTATCTGCATTAGCAACATGGTTTGGAGGACTCTATCATAAAGCAACAACCTAGGAAATACCGTACAACCATGAGGATCACATGGCTCTGGTCTTAGCTGATTACTTAGATTAGTTCTAGCTCGTCTGCAGCTTACCGAAAGGGCAAGAGGGGGGTACCATGTAGCTTATGGGCCCTGTCCTGCTAGGGTGAGCACTATGTGGTATCTGGAGTGTCACCTTAGGGGAAGGTGTCTATAACTCTTGGGAGACTAAAACCTCAGCGGCTATGACTTGTTAGGGAGTCTTTGGAAAGGCTTCATAGTGAGACCCTGCCGCACATCCTTGGTGGATGTGATATCGGAGTAATTAACCCTGGCAATTGGGAATCACGACTCACGGGTAAAGTTCTACACACTCTGCAGAGTTTGAATCAAACTGTTATAACAGCCGTGCTTACGGACACGAGCGACCTGGATCCTTTATGATTGGGAACTGCCTGTAATCTTTTGGTAATGATCTTAATCCTGATTAATGATACTTCACATTTGGGATGTCTTATGCACTAAAGTAGTGATTCAGGAATAATAAAACTTGACCAACTAAAATTGCTAACCATAGTCAAACTGAGTCAAGCCTTTTGAGCCTTCATAAACCCTTGAGTTATACTTGTGCGCTTACGCTTGTTTTACTATCAATAAAAATCCCGGATGGGTACCAGATAAAGGAGACTAGAAAAAGGACCAAGAAGAGTTGCTAGAAGCTGAAGGTTGAGGTTCACCAGTCGACATCCCTGTGCAATCGTGGAGTTCTCCAGAAAAGTAGTTTACCATTTTCGTTGTGTACCTGTTCAAGACTAGTAAGTCTTGTTGTAATGTATGAATATCGATATGTAATAAAGCACAACTTTTGGCATCTACCTTGTTTTGTCACTGTATGTGTGATTTGATGTCCTGGGCACACATATGGTTAGCATTCGGTTTTATCCTTAAAATCAGGTGTGACAAATTGGTATCAAAGTTGTGTTGACTGTAGGACGCTCAACCTAGTTAGAAATGGTCAATTAAAAGATTTGCTTCACTCTCTCTTTACCTTGTAATTTATTAAAAACTATGCTTAGCCCCTTATCTCTATTCTATTACAAATTATTGACACTCAAACTTTTGGATCTTGTTTTACCGTGGCCCGGATGAAGATTAACACCCTTGTTGACCATTAGGAGACTTGCCATATATAAAATAAGAACGTTTAGTAATGAGTGTTGAGTTGAGTCTTATGTATGTCATGTGCAACTAAGTGGTTGTATGTTTGACTTTATGATCATGATTGATTTGGATCTTTGTCATGATTGTGATCAGTTGTGGAAGTGATGACCACATCTTCATCTAGTTAGAAGTTAAGGCTTAAGTTTGTAGGATTAGATAGTCGGGGTTCAATCCTATCTTCCTTATCAATATCTCTCATCTTAGTGTGTTATCTTTATCAAGTCCAGTTCAACCTTTATCATGGTCACTTTGGACTGATGTCGTTCATGGTTCAAACAGATGGAGAACACAAGAAACACCTCTAATGGCAGTGGCAATGAAAGCAATCCACAAAGTCAACCTACAGTATCTATGGAACAATTCCTGGTGGTGCAAACTCAGCTTATGCAATAGATGACACAAACAATCCTGAATCTACAGCAGAATCCACGAGCACCTATTAAAGTGAGAAACAAACGAAAAGAGATTCTGAATGGATGTCCACCAGTTTTTATTTATTCGCCTGATCCTCTACAAGCTGACGATTGGCTTCGTGCTATAGAGAAACAACTTGAGATAGTCCAATGTAATGATGAAGAGAAGGTTCTCTATGCTTTAGGGCAGCTACAATGTGCAGCACTTGATTGGTGGGAATCATTTCAAGCTAATCACTCCAAAGATGAAGGGATTACATAGCAGGAATTCAGGAATGGTTTTCGTACTCATCATGTGTCTGCTGGATTGGTGAGATTAAAGAAGAAAGAATTTCTTGAACTGAAGCAGGGATCTATGTCTGTGAGTGAATATCATGATAAATTTACTCAGTTATCACGCTATGCACCCAAAGAAGTTAACGAAGATAGCAAGAAACAAGAACTATTTCTGGAAGGACTTAATGATGGGTTGCAGTATCAGTTGTTATCTCATACTTTTGAAAGTTTTTAGTTGTTAGTAGATAAAGCTTTACTGCTCGGCAATAAGCGTTGTGAGATTCAAGAGAAGAAAAGAAAGCTTCAGAGTCAGCAATCTGTATGCAACAACCGTCCTCGTCTCACATATCAGGAAAGTTGTCAGCAAAACAGCCCAGAACAGTCAAGTCATGTGAGCTATGATCAAGATCAGCTGCAACAACCACAAAACAACATTTCTGTTCTGAGTCAACATCAAATTGATAGTACATCCGTGATGGATAATACTCCAGATGCTCTTGCTATAACAGATAACAAATGCTATACTTGTGGTGAATCTAGTCATTTCTCCAACAAATGTCCGACACGTAAGGTACATCACTTACAAGGCAAGGGTAAGAAACAACAAGTGAAATCACAACAACCTGGTAAAAAGAAGCAAGAGCAACACAATTTCATTCAAAGAAGAGTAAATTGTTTGAATGCAAAAACAGCCAGTGAAACTCTAGATGTTGTGGTTGGTACACTTTTGGTGAATTCAAATCCAGCCTCAGTAATGTTTGATTCAAGAGCTTCACACTCTTTCATTGCTCATTCTTTTGTAAAGCGACATAATATGCCAGTATGTGCACTGAAAAAGCATATGTTAGTCAGTTCACCGAATGGAGAAGTACAAGCTACTCAGAAATGCCCCACTATAAGTCTTGAAATAAGGGGGGTAGAATTTTTAGCAAATCATATTGTATTGAAGACTTCAGGAATTGATATGATTCTTGGAAGAGATTGGTTAAGACCATGAAAGGCAGTTGTTCAAGGTGAAAACAGTTCTGTATTCTTGACATCTATATCTGGTGACGAAGTTGAATTCAAAACTATCTCACCTAAACCAGAGATTGTTGTGGTCAATCAAATGAAAAGTGTTACTCTTGAAGATATTAGAATAGTGAATGAATTTCCTGATGTGTTTCCAGATGATTTGCCTGGTATGCCACCTGAACGTGATGTTGAGTTCATAATTGATCTTTTACCTAGAACTGCACCAATTGCAAAGAGACCATACAGAATGGGAGTGAATGAGTTAGAAGAAGTTAAGAAACAAATAAGAGAATTACAAGATAAGGGTTACATACATCCTAGCTCTTCACCCTGGGGAGCACCAGTTTTGTTAATTGAAAAGAAAGATGGAACACAGAGAATGTGTTTGGACTACTGTTGGCACAAAATGTGGCGCACTGTGCCTCACACACAGCAAGCCGGAAAGCGTGGCTTCAATCGGGTGCCCGGGCGGTCTGAAATCCGGAAACGTGCCAGTCGGTTTGACCTCAAAACCAACAAGCGACAAAACTATGAGAATAAAACTGGAACATGCCGGGTGAGACCGGACAGTTCCATATTTGCGGCCCTGAAGCCACTCATGATGACATATAGCTATAGAAGCTATCTGTCAACAAGTTTTAAAGATCATTCGGCTATCTCTAATCATAAACATATGTAAACAGCTGGTTGCCGAACGCATGTACATGAAAAGACATGTTTGGTCAAGTGAAAATAAATTAAATTAACGTGTAACCAAGCTTGGCAAACTAGCCGAGTTGGGGTCCATGAAGAAGGAACATGCAAACAAGCACGATCAAACCAATCTAAAACCTGCATCTGCCGCACGATACCTAGTTTTATCAAAGCTTAAACGTGATTGACATGTATGAACCCGCAACACGTAACAATCTAGATTAGAAATTAATCTGGCCATCATGATCATGTAATTATTGGAACACAAATAAACTTGTAAAGCAAGGCCGAACAAAAAACCAATCTGGATTGGGCAAAAGAGTGTTACAAAATCAATTAAATCATGCAACACATGATAACTTAATGAATCCACTAGATCTTGCCAAATCTAATAGAGCCGATAACTATCTCGCTCATGCTAAACGTATCAAGCAAACGCCTGCCGCACGGTATTTACTCATAAGCAAAGCATAAGCAAAGACTTCTTGATCATTAACAAAGGTCCGCTGCACGACCATTGGAAACGAGCAAGACTACTTGCATCACATCTAAATCCACCGCATGATACTAGACATGATAACAAGGTTGTCGGGACTTACGGAGGTCGACGGATCGATGATTCCTCTCAAAGAACTCTACGACACGACAAGGGACTCGAAGATGGCACGGGGCCGGTTTGTATTGATATGGTTGTGAACCCTTTTTACAATAGCCAAGGGTTTATATTTATTCCCTAGACACAATACAAGTCCTAAGAGGACACGACTATAAAATATTAAAGGAAAAATACAACATTTTTGGCTTTCGACTCTCTTCGGAATCTTTATTGCCTTAATTGTCGCAATCTTGTTGCCTGATCGGCTCTTGCTATCGTCGCTTCAACAGAAACCCCCTTTTCTCAGAATAGCCGACCGCATAAGCAATTGCCAAATCCTTGGAAATTAGCCGATCGCACGGACACCTACCGAATGCCTCATACGCCCATCTCTGCACACTGGCCCATCTGTCACCTCCTTGTGCGTGCGAAAATCCGGTGTTAACACATGCCCCCTCCATTTCGGGAAAAAAGTCACTTTATTTCAAAATTGGCCGCAAACTTCTTCCCTCTTCTAGGTTTACACTTTTTTGACACCGCAGCCGCCGCTCAAGAAATTCAAGCCTTGGCGTAATCTTGAACTCTCAATGGTGACTCAGGACAAGATCCCAGAGGTAAGCCTCATTCATTTTCACACATTCGGTAATTTCCTGCCGGTTTGTCCTTCTTTCGGCTCACTTTCTTCCCAAACTTTTTCATTCTCTGAAGGAATACAAGAACCAGATTCTGATTCCCTATGCTGCCAATCCTGACTCCTACCTTCTTGGCCCAATGGGAAATCCTGACCCAACGGAGATTATTGAGAAGGAAACCCAAAGAATCCCTTTCAAATCTGGAATTACCCCGCCGAACCAATGGCCGAGCACCTTCAAGAACTGGTCGTTTCCCCCAATTGCCGGATGGCGAAATTGGTACCGGAGGATGTTGGAGAAAAGTAGCAGCCACTGGGAGAATCAAGACATCGGCCATTGCTTGGAATTATCTTTATCAGAAACACCCAGAAATGACTCTCTTCTGATAGCAGCTTCCCACTTTTGGTCTGACGCCATCAATGCTTTCATCTTCGGCCATGGTATGATGACTATTACCTTAGCAGATGTTTTTATGATGATCGGCCTGAATGTGACACTACCAGTGTATCCTCACAAGTACAAGAGCAAAAGTAATCAAAGAGCCGTCTGCTCTGGATGTGGATGGGCTAAATACATCCAGACTTATATGGAGACATCTGGCACTATCTCTGACAAATAGCTAAGAGCCTTCATGAATATGTGGCTATGCAGATTCATCTTCTGTGGAAAATCCAATGAACCCACCCTGAACCATATGGTGATGGCTGAAGACTTATCTGCCGGTACTCAAATCCCACTAGGCAAATATCTCTTGGGATCTGTCTATCATATGATGCATCAGATCACTCTCCAGATGCACCTAGGTGGAGAAATTTCCTGTGTGAATGGTCCCTGGTGGTTGGTTCAGATGTGGCTCCAACTATATATGCGTCAGATAGCTTCCATGAGCCTCCTTAACCTGAGTTTTCCTTCAATTAACTATGCTGAAGGTCACACAGCAAAGGTCAAAGCCTGTCAGACTTATGGAGAAGCAGCAGCATCTATCAGTATCGACATAGATATTGGTCATCTCTTTAAGCTGTTCTTCAAAGGTTTCGACAATGTACTTTGGCTTCCTTACAGAGAGAATGAAAATCTGACTCTCCCTTGTAAGTTTAACTATGAATCCGGCTGTGCAGACAAAACATCCATTGATATTTTCAACTCTTTCATCAAACCTTGCACTCTACCAGCCGAATTTCATCATGGAAGATTAGTGCAATCCACCTATGAGTTCTATTATCCAAACATGGTGGCCAAACAATTAGGATGTGGTCAATTGCCCCCAAGACCTTTCTTCTCAACAATAATAAAGCCCAGGGAAGTAATCACAGAAGGGATGGTGGCCAAAAAAGTCTTTGAATTAGAATGGGAGATGCCAACATATGAACCATCTCCATTTGGGATAGTGGATACTGCTCATCCTTTCTTTACCTCTTGGTGGAAAGAATGGCATGCTCATATCTTCAATGTATCAGTCCACTCCTTATGCCAAAACTTGCAACCTGATTTTGCTTCTGATAGTGAGGTAATTTCATTATACTCATCACTTTCTGCTCTTGAATTCTCCCCTCACCTTAACATTCGGCTATACACAGGATTTTGAGCCTACACCCCCTGTCAAAGTAATCCAATATTACTTGGTTGGACCCAATCCTGCCCTGGGTTTTAATGCTCCAGACTTGAAAACTTTCATGAAGATTCCTGCAACTTCATCTACTGCACCTTCAGGAGGAGAGGGTAAAAGAAAAGCACTTGAGAGTGTCCCTTCACCCAGAAAACCAAGGACCAAAAGGGCTAAATTATCTCCTAAAGTATGAATTCTTCATTCTGTGTTAAGCTAGTAACTTCATTCGGCAATAAACCTGACCACTTCCATATTCCATCGCTTCTATTGCAGCCACAGGTTAAAATTCTCAAAATAGGTGGTACTTCATCAACTATAGAACCATCTCTCGAAGCTTCTACTGAAATCGAAGAGGTTCAAGATGCCAAAATCTTGAAAAACCGTGAAGCTAAAGATCCAACAACCCCTGAAGGCTCAAAAAATCAAGAAGCCGATGAGACTATAGGTAATACATTTGGCTAACCTCCTTTCTGTTGTTACATCTCCTTCCACACTCATATTATCATTTGAAACAGATGAAATTTTAAATAAGCTGGCAGAGGAACCTTCTCCTCATCATGCTCCAAGTCCACCTCCTTTGAATGCCCAGCCAAACCCTCAAGCAGGCCAGGAAACAGTCCATCCTGATGACCAATCAACTCAGCAGGTAAAGTTTTGTTTCAAACTATATTATTTTTAGCAAATTCATTCAATCGGCTAATGCTTCTTTCCCTCTTCTTCTCTTTCTCTCTTTTTTTAAAAGAATACCACCGAGCCGACCATGAGTTATTCTTCCCTGCTGAAGATTATATGACTGAGAAGGGTGAAGAAAACACTTCTCAACGTACTTTGTCAATGGAAAATCAAGCTCGGCTGAGGGAGATGACCATTCTGCTGAATAAAGATACCATCAATTTGGTTCAGGATGCAGATCAGATAAGAGACATCCTTGAACTTATTGATGAAGACATCTCCCCTGCTCTTTTAACTCCCCTAGAGTCTGCAGCCTGTCTTGATAACTTTGTTGGTATGGTGAGAAGGGCAACCAAGAACATATCATCTAGGGCCGTCTTGCAGAATGATAGATCCTCAAAGAAGCTAGAGCTTAAAGATTTGCATTCTCACATCCAAACTGCAAGAAATTCCTTGGCAACTCTGGAGCCCGAGTTGAAGGCCATGGAGGAGGAAAAAAGCAGGTTAGAAGCTCAGCTAGCCGAACTGAATGTCAAAATTCAATCTCACAAGGCTCATATAGCTGATTTGCCGAAGGTCATAGAAGCAGCTTCACTAAGGATGACTTCGGCCCTCAAAGAAGATCGGCAAATCAAAGTCAAGCTATCCAAGATCCAGAGCTCTGAAGATGAAGACCAGAAAGTACTAGACAAAGTTAGTCGAATCAGGACCGAGGCTATAAAGGCAATTAATCAGCTTCTGAATGAGTAGACATTGAGCTTGTAATAAACTAAGTGTAATATACTCTGTCTCCGCAAAACTATTTTTGTGTTCCCATGCCTTCATTAATCTGAGAAAGCAATCGGCCTTTTTCCCTTAAAATTCTCCTATTAAGATGTAGCCGATTGTTCTCATTTTCTGATAGTCGAACGAATCCCGACTCAAATAACCAAGGATATGGTCGAACGGCATTTGACTTAACCGAGCCTGACCCAGTCCAATAACGGCCCAGATGAGAGGGAGAAACCCTACTTCGTCGCTTGGCATTCTTGCCCCGTGGAACTCGCCACGACTCCTTTTTGGCTTATAAATAAATCCCTTTCGTCAGTCTCGATTGCCACCTACAGTCAAGCATTCTTGCCTCTGCCTCTTCATTTTCTGTTCGACTCAATCTAGAAGAAAACCCTAACTAGCAATGGCAAATGGCGATGACCGCGGCAAGCGTCCCGCCGAAGGGGAAGCAGAGGGAAGCAGAGCACCACAACGCCGGTGCCGCGAGTGAGAATCGGTTCCTTTGCCCCCTTGCAGTTCTACTTTCTTGTCCGTCTTCCGTCTGGATTTTGAGTTTTTTTTCACTTACTAGGATAAGATTCATCTCCACCAGCCAAAGCCATCCTCATCCTCGACCAGGAACCCCACCATCCGGTTCCTCTAGCTCCTCCGACTCCTCAGATTCTTCCTCAGACTCCTTCTACTCCGATTGGTGGAGTAACCGTGACGCTTGCCGTTTTAAGGAGGAAAGGGACAAGGCCCGAGAGGAACTGGGTGAAGTCTCCAAACAATACGGCATCAACCAGCTCGAATGGGAGGATCAGCGGAAGCAACTCTACGATGCTATCACAGGTCAGTGAAATCCTCGCCGATTTCCCTTCTTCTAACTGAACTTGATTGCCTGACGCATCTTCTCCCTTACCAGCATTGTCCGTAGAGGTCGACCGCCTGAAGATTGCGGCAACCAGGGTGGCCGACAAGGTGAACGCCCAGGGAGAAACTGTGGAGGCGCACCTTGATGATGCGGACAGCCGTATCGATCAAGCCGTCATTCACGGCGTACACCATGGCATCGCCGTAGGGCTGGCGGCGATGTCCACCCAGGCACGTGAGGACTTCTCCGTCATGCCAACCGGCTTCCGCGGCGATGAGCTCCCAGAAGACATCGAAGACCTCTTGGAAAGCTATGAGGATCAAGCAACCGTAGTCGCCCAGGCCACTGACGCCCAATCTGTCTTGAACAGATTGTTTGATGAATAGTCTGTACTTAGGAGTCTTTGTAATAAAACCGCTCTCTTTTGTGAAACACTTGCACCTGTGAAATATTTGTTCGTGATTCATGTTTCTCCTTCTCTGAATTACCGAAAGCAGAACTCCTGTATGATATTATCCTTATCTGGTTAGATTGATATTTTTGCCCTAAAGGCAACATATGTCATGTCGGCTATTCTCCAAACTCTTGGAGCATTTTTCTGCTAAAGGCGATGTTTTACATCGGCTATTTTTGCGTACAAAAAAATCTTTGAATCTGCTTACGCGCCAACTTTTATACTGGGATGGAATCTCTTGAGAAATCTCCCATTAATAGCTCTAGAAAATTCTTCTCCCAATAAAGTCTTCAAAATATATGCATTGCCAGGCACATGTCTTACTACCCGAAAAGGACCTTCCCAATTTGGAGACCATTTACCGAACGCTTTATCCTTCACCCCGATCGGCAATATAACCTTCCAAACCAAATCCCCTTCAACAAAGTGTTTTTCTTTAACTTTCTTATTGTAATACTTGGCAACACGCAATTTGTTCTTCTCTATATTCTCCAATGCCTTAAGACGAACCAAGTGCAAATCTTCTAGTTCGTCCATCATTAAATTTTTATAATCTTCTTTCTTTAAATCATTCTGCAATGTAACTCGTCTTGAACTCGGTTGTAACTCCCATGGCAACACAACACAATGTCCATAAACCAACTCGTAGGGAGACGCTTGAGTAGACCCATGACATGCCATTCGGTAAGCCCATAATGCTTCATTAAGAACCAAGTGCCACTTCTTCGGCTTTTCGTCAATCTTTTTCTGGATAATCTTAATCATAATCTTATTTGAAGCTTCAGCTTGACCATTGGCTTGTGCATAATAAGGAGAAGAATTATATAACTTGATCCCTATTTCTTCAGCAAAATCACAAAATTCGGATGACGTAAACTGGGTCCCTTGATCTGTTGTTATAGTTTGAGGGATCCCGAATCTGTGAACTATATGCTCCTTAACAAAATTGATCATGTTTTCTGATGTAACCTTCTTCAAAGGTATAGCTTCAACCCATTTGGTAAAATAATCTGTAGCCAAGAGTACGAACTTATGTCCTTTGCTGGAAGGAGGATGAATTTGACCAATTAAATCTATGGCCCATCCCCTAAACGGCCACGGCTTGATAATTGGATTCATGGCCGATGCCGGAACTCTTTGAATATTGCCAAATCTCTGACAATCTTGACATCCTTTATAATATTCAAAACAATCTTCGAGCATGGTTGGCCAAAAATACCCAGTCCTTCTTATTATCCATTTCATTCGGTAAGCCGATTGATGTGCACCACATAACCCTTCATGCACCCCGTACATCAGCTTTTTCGCTTCTCCTTGACTCAACCACTTGAGGAGTACCCCATCTATAGATTTATAGTACAACTGATCATCAAGAAGTGTAAATTTGAGAGCCTTATACCTGAGCTTTCGGGAAACCTTTTGCGATGGATTTTTCAAGTAATCGGCAATTTCTCTTCTCCAATCATTAACCATACGATCTTCGTCTAAAGCAAGAACTTCTTGATCTTCCTGATATCCAGAAGCAGCCTGAGCTAATTTATTTGCTTCTTCATTGTGCCCCCTAGGGATATGATGTAAAGTTGCCATTTGGAAATATTTCAAAAGCTCTTGACATTCTTCATAATATTCTCTCAATATATCACTTTTACATTCATATTGACCAGTTAATTGGTTGATAACTAACTCAGAATGTAACGCCTCTGGTGTTTAAGATGTAATTAACCTGACATGTCATCATCATTAGTCATTAATCATTCTTGCCTTGCATTTATGTTTGCTTAGTACTTGTGTAGCAATCTCTTTTCAAAAACCCTAAAGCCCAAATCTTCCTAAAGGGCAAAAATGGTAATTTCAACTCTGTGCCTAGTCTTGTGTAATTTCTTGTTCAGTTAGTGTCTTGATGACTTGTTGTGTTGATCAAAGTTAAAAATCAGAAATAGAATTTAAATCCCTTTTGAAAAACCCTGATTTCCAAACCCTGGTTTTTACCCCTCTTTTATTAACTTAAAAACTATTCAAAATTTGAGGTTGGTCCTTTTGGAAAAGTTGTAGATCTTGTCAAGAGGAACAACTTTGGTGTTTGCAGATTTTCAAGTTTCAATACAAAATCAGAAGTAATTTCAAATTCCTCCAAACTTAAATTTTGTCCCTTTTTCGGTTTTCAAAAGTATCTCAAAAACTTTTGAGTTTCAGAAAAAGTTTATATTGGCAAAGTTGTAGATCTCAAAATTTTAAGCAACTTTGGTGTTTTGAGTTTTCTTCGTGTAGTTCAAGTTTTGGGAGTAATTTCAAAATTTCAGAAAGGGGAAGTTTTGCTTTAAATATCGTCACTGTGCACGAACTTTAAAGCCAGGGGGCCCCGGCCTCCGGCAAGGCCGCCGCGCCGCGCGCGAGCCTCGCCGCCCCTGCCGAGCCCGGTTGACCCGCGCCCGTGCCGCGCGCGGCCAAGCTCTGGCGCTCGCCTTTCCTCTCGGCCCCTACCTACCGCCGCCTCGCTCATCCCCTACCCTCTTCCTCTTTCCCCTCGGCCGCGGACAGCGCGCAGTTGCCGGCCGCCGGCAAGCCGCCCCGCCGCGCGCGCGTTCCCGCCCGCACCGAGCCGCCCTACCGTGTTCCCTACCTCCATTAATGTCGCCCGAACGCTCCCCATCCTTCTAACCGGACCCCCCAACTCCGCCCGCGGCTATAAGAAGCCGCCGGGTTCCGCCATTACCGCCACCACGGCGCCCCGCACCACCGGACCTCCCCAGCGCCCGTCGAGCCCGCCGTTGCCTTCGCCTTGAGCTGCTCCACCTTCCCGAGCAATCAATTTCACCCCTCCGCCCTCCTATCGCCGGCGCGGGAGCTTCGTCCCCGACTCCGGCAAGCGGCCGCGTTTCGGCAAGGAGAGGAATTCGCCGCCGTGAGTGTTCCTCCCGTCCCTCCGACCCCTGCCCTCTCTTCCTCACCTCCGTACGCTTCTAACCGCACCTCGGTGATCTCTTTTGGTGGACAGAGCCGCCGGACGCCGCTCGCCGCCAGAGAGCTCCGCCGGAGCACCGCCACCGTCGAGCTCCGTCCTCCGACCCTGCACCGCCTCGCCGAGCCTCCCACCAGACTCTCGGTGAGCCCGCGAATCTTTCCCCACCCTCGGCTTTCCCAGCGCGAGCCCCGAGCGGCCGGCCCGCCGTCCGCCTCGCCTGCGGTTCGTCCGAGCCTTCCGTTTCGCCCGAGCCTTCCGTCTCGCCCGAGCCTTCGAGCCAGGCCTCGGACGAAGCAGTCGCTTCCGTCTCGCCCGAGCCCGTTTCACCCGAACCCGCTTCGCTCGAGCCAGGCCTCGGCGAACAGAACCCGCTTCGCTCGAGCCAGGCCTCGGCGAACACATGTCTTCCGATTCGCCCGAGCCTCCCATTTCGCCCGAGCCTTGCGAGGAAAGAGCACAGTGGTCTTTTCCTTTTTTGGGAAGTTGTGAATAGTGTTCCTTTTTCTTCTTTTCGCGTGATTTTCTGTGTTGCTCCAAAAATTCTGAAAATTTTATGGTAGACTCTTTATACCATTTAGTATTTTAGAAAAATATGAAACTTGTACTTTGTGCAAAAGTTGAAAATGAAAAATCTCCCTTTTAATTAAGAAATGAATGGTTTTAGATTTTTAGAAAATCATGTGTAGCTCCAAAAATCATGAGATAAATTTTTATGTGCTAGTTATGTCATGTTTAGTCTCTGGTGAAATTTTGAGGCCTTTTGGAGCAAGTTGATTTTTGGGTATTTATTTAATTTGTTAAATAGCGCCTTTTGTTAATTAAATGTTTGATTTTTGTTAAGCACCTTAATGACCTCCAAAAATTATGAAATTTGTTTTGACATCTATTTATACCATAATAAACTTATGAGATTAATTGGGTAAATTTTGGAGCAACTACATAAAATGACCTTTTGAAATAATTAAAAAAAAATAGAAAAAAAAGTAGAGTTCATGTTGTATGCCCTGAGAGTGACTTTTAGGATTGTTTGCTGTTCATAGACCCCCACCCTTTTGGTCTATGATGTTTGTGATGCCATGCTTGTTTTGTGTTTAGGTCGGATAAATGATGCTTAATAGATTGATTAATTTTGCTTAGAGATCAAGATAAGTAACTTCGTGTCTGTTCTAGAAGTTACTTATGCGCCGAAAAATTATACTCTAGAAACAGTAGAATTGTCCTGTGCTGTATTGTTCATGTCAGCATCCTCATAAGCATACATCCTTGCATCCGTATAGTGACCGAAGGAGAAGGCGTCAAAGTCGAAGCAGCCGCTGACGAACCTGCTCCCGAAGTAACCCCGAGCTCCGACGCCTACACTGCCGACCCCGAGCCCGTCCTTTTTGCTCTTCAAGGCAAGCCCCGGTGCATTTAACCCCTTTCCTTGAATTTATAAAATGATTTCCTTAAATGCTTTTGAGTTAAATTATTGCATTAGGTTTATAGGAGTTGTGTGCTATCCTAATTGATGCACTATCCACCTTGACCACTGATACGCTCGATACCTGCTTTTCAAAAGTATTTGAAAAATGCTTAGCAATGCTCATTGAATTAGACTTTGCAATAAAAATGCCAATTTCAAAAGTGTGATCACTGAAAGAATCTTTACGGGAATTTGGCTTTACTTCCCGATCAATGACCGCTTGCCTAGCTAGCATGTGGTCATTGTCGAGAAGAGGTTGTCCGCGCGTACGGTGCCGTCATGTTGTAGTCCGGGACTCAACAGTTGACACCGACCGGGACAGGGTTAAAAAACTGACAGGACCTGTACTCTTGGGTTAGAGTCCCGAGGTGCTTGTTGCTGACGGAAAAACTTTAGGGACCATCCGTATGGGGGCCTGCTGGTCAAGACTTGTAACTATTCACATACTTCGAAAAGCTCTGGCTCCGAGGAATCCTTTATTGGACCGACAACCGCGCACTGGGAGTGGAGAGATGGCGGAAGTAGCATGTACCCACGTGGTCGTCGTACCTGGATAGGAGTGGTGTACTGTACTTCCGAGTGGCGTAGGACCGGGCCCAATCTTGGAGGAATCGTGGTAGACGAGTTGGCATATACAAGCTTGGGTGCTACATATGCAGTGTGGATAGGGATCCTTAGCTGAGTATTATTTATCCGGATTAACGTTGCTCCTCGGTTATGGAGACTTGGTCACTGACTGTCAACGGAGAGTGGTTCTCAACTAGGAATGTTTTGAAATGTAAAATGAATCATGAACGATGAAGAATTGAGGAATACTGAATCTTTCCAAAAATAAAAATAAGGTTTACAAAATGCTTTTCTGCAAAATACTTGATCTTGCTGAAGCCTTACCTTGACTACCCTAAGCCTCTCATTCCTGAGTCTTCTCCCTTTTTCTTTAGTCGGGTAAGTCTTGTTGAGTACCCCAGTACTCAGGGTTTGTTACCCATGCTGCAGGTATGACAGAATCCCCGATGTGTCTTGCACCCTGCTGCGTGACCATCGTCCAGGAAGAGGCCGATGAGGCCGAAGAATAGTTGTACACCCTCGGGCTGGGTGATTATAAGTATCTTTGTTGTTCCCCACTACGTTGCCTATGTCTATTTCTATTATCAGAACTTGGTTTGTAATAACTGCACCTTAATTTCTATTTTGGACCCTGCTTTGTAAAACTAATGTTATGTAAGTCTTCCGCTCATTATTCCGATGTTATTTGTAAAAGTATGCAATGCTGTAACCGAATTGTGAGATGATCCTGCGGACATTGGGCACTGATGTAGCCCGGTGGCGAACATGTCTTAATCACATGGAACCTGGGTTCGGCTGTCAGAGATTGACAGGGACACGTGGGCCATGGGATTAGGGTCGTTCTGTCACAGAGATGGTATCGGAGCATCTCACTTTAACGTTGCAGTGTTCGTTTTTGCGAAAACTTCAAAAGACCTTTCGAGTCCAAACAAACTAAACTTGACTATTTTGCGTCCAAATTGCTTCTCTCATCTTGTCTCTCATATGGCAACACTAGCTAGTGGAACAACATGTTTTAAGCCCTATGTTCCTTATTTATTTATTGCATTGCTTTGTTCCGTAGGAACGATTCATGCATCATGTCATAATCACTTAAGTTAACTTCCTCTCTAAGTTCGTTGGGGTAGTATGCCTTTACCTGTTCTTGCTAGCCTTTCTCATCCATCTTCTCTTATCCAGACATGGCCCTCATCAAGCTGACTGCTCGCAAGTCGACTGGACCCAAAGGTGTGCCACGCCACCAGCTGGCACCTCGCGTTGGAGAAGAGACTGCCGAATCTTCCAATGGTCGTCGCTTTCCCCGCCGCACCCGCAAGCATCTGAAGAAGGAGATCAAGAATCTGAAGGCTGAGCTGGAGAACTTGGAGCATGACTTCTACCACTCACGCCTGGAGTTTTATGAGGCACGAGCTTCCCTGGAGCAGGCCAACCGGAACACGGTACGCGCTATCGAGCAGCGCAATGATGCTTGGACCCGCGAGGACGTCACCAGAGCCGAGCTCCACGGATTGCAGCAGTACACAGCTCAGATTGAACAGTTCAATGATATGCTTCATGAGGAAGTACATCAGTTGTACGACCAACTCCACCCCATGGTTCCCCCGGTTATGGAAGACCCTGAGGACGGAGTAGTGGAAGAACCCGATGTGGAACAAGAGCCAGACGTGGACGAAGAAATTGAACCTGCTGAGGACGTCCACGCTGAAGACGAGGAGGAGGAGGTTGAGCCTGAGCTCATCCTCGAGGAAGAAGATGACGACGAGGACATGATCATCATCGATGAGGACTAGACCCGTCTTTAGGGGATGGAGATCCCGTGTGTCTGTACCACCTGCTTACCTAAAACCTTAGTCTAGGTTTGGGAGCGTTAGTCTGTCTTTTGTTAAGTCAGTCTGTATCTTTCTTTTCACACCTTTTCCCTTTATCAGTCTGTGGTTATCTGTCAGTCATCTGTACTCATCATCTACCTTTGTATCAATGAAGTTATCAGTCAGTTATCAATGGATGCTAAGTTCCAAGTTTCTTAACAGATGCCTGTGAACACTCGCAATGGAGCTGGAAGTTCTCAGGAGACTGGCCTTCCAAACCCTCCACCTGTACCAGCTACGCTAGCAGATGCCATCGCAGCCTTGGCAGCCGCAGCTAACCTGATGGCTCAAAACCAAGGGCAGCAGAACAATGGCCACCGTGGTCGCCATAACATCAACAACGAGACCACATATGTGGATTTCACCGAAACCCGTCCACCGGTCTTTACGAGGGTCGATGAACCCCTCGAAGCTGATGATTGGCTCCGCACTATGGAGCAGAAGTTCGGTCTTCTCCGCTGCACCGACATCCAGAAGCCCCGGTTCGCTTCCCAGCAGCTTCGTGGTCCCGCAAGTGCTTGGTATGCTAATCTATTGGCTGCTCAGCCAGAAGGTCATCAGTTGACCTGGGAGGAGTTCTGCACTACTTTTCGTGCTCATCACATCCCTTCCGGATTGATGAAAATGAAGCTTGATCAGTTTTTGGCTCTTCAACAGAGAGACTCCACAGTGATGCAGTATGTTGGTCAGTTCAACCACCTTAGCCAGTATGCCTCGGAATACGTCAACACGGACGAAAAGAAGAGGGATTGTTTCCTTAGAGGTCTGCATCCTAAGATCCGCAGAAGTCTGTCCAATAACCTGACCGGTTCGTATCATGATGCTGTTGATCGGGCTATCGCTTTTGAAGAGAGCAACCGTCAGTACCAAGAGGAAAAGAAGAAGAAGAAAGCAGGATCCAGCAGTTTCTCTGGCGGTCATAAGCGCCAGAGGATCATATACCACCCCAGTCACCACCAAAATCGCCTACCTTACCCCAACCAGCAAGTGGTCGTCCGTACCGCGGCCACCACCCATAATGCCAACCAGCAGAGTGCCACACAGCCGAACGCCCCAGGTGTTCGTATCACCACTCCACAAACAGCCTACAACCATCCCTGCTACAACTGCGGCCAGCTTGGTCACTAGTCTCGTGAGTGCCCAAAGCCCAAGAGGTATGCCCAGAATACTCAGAAGAATCCTGGAGGATCTCAGCAGCAGCAGCACCGTGCACAGCAGCAGCATGCTCAGAAGGGCAAGATTGTCAAGAAGCACGGACAAGTCTACTACACCGCTGTCAGCGATATACCAGAAGGGGAGCCCGTCATGATCGGTAGGTTTCCTGTTGCCAACCACCCTGCAGTTGTGTTGTTTGATTCTGGTGCATCGCATTCCTTCATCAGTCGTACTTTTGTCATCAAGCATGAGATATCAATTGAGGATTTAAAAGAAAGTTTCTGCATATTTTCGCCTGGAGGGCGTATAAGTACTAAGGAAGTGGTTCGCCGTATACCAGTAATGTTGGGGGAACATGTATTTCCTACCACCATGATAGTGCTACGTGATCAGGAGATAGATGTCATTTTAGGCATGAATTGGATGTGCCAGTATAAAGCCATGATGGATATCCTGAATAGGGTTGTGAGAGTGGACATTCCTAACAGTACCTCCAAACTCCTTCTCCAACTCCCAATGCCTCCGAAACCAGCAGCCACGCAATTAAATACCGCCTATGTCCTGGAAACCAGAGACATCCCCGTGGTCTGCGAATTCCCTGATGTTTTTCCAGAGGATTTACCTGGTCTGCCTCCTGACCGTGATGTTGAGTTTGCCAAAGAGCTAAAGCCCGGGACTGCTCCTATATCCCGCAGAGCTTATCGAATGCCTCCCAGAGAGTTGGCAGAACTAAAAATCCAATTACAAGAATTGCTGGATAAGGGCCTCATTCGCCCAAGCTCGTCTCCTTGGGGCTGTCCTACAATCTTTGTAAAGAAGAAAGACAAGACTCTCAGAATGTGCATTGATTATCGCCCACTCAATGAGGTCACCATCAAAAACAAATATCCCTTGCCTCGTATTGATCTTCTCTTTGACCAGTTAGCTGGAGCCAAAGTATTCTCCAAGATCGATCTCAGATCCGGCTACCACCAAATAAAGATTCGTCCTGAAGATATTCCTAAAACAGCTTTCACCACCAGATACGGCCTATATGAGTACTTGGTCATGTCCTTCGGTTTGACCAATGCCCCTGCTCATTTCATGTACCTCATGAACTCTGTGTTCATGCCAGAGCTTGATAAATTCGTGGTCGTGTTCATTGACGACATCCTTGTCTACTCAAAAACCCCTGAAGATCATGCCGAACATCTTCGTATCGTCCTATCCCGTCTCAGAGAACATCAGCTGTATGCCAAGTTCAGTAAATGTGAGTTCTGGTTAGATCAGATACAGTTTCTTGGTCATGTCCTATCCGCTGAAGGTGTGTCAGTTGACCCTGGTAAAGTGGCAGACATTCTAGATTGGGAGCCACCTACCACTGTTCATGAAGTCCGCAGCTTCATGGGAATGGCTGGATATTATCGCCGTTTCATTCCGGATTTCTCCAGAATCGCCAAGCCTATCACCGAGTTAGTAAAGAATTCTGTGAAGTTTGTCTGGTCACCAGCTTGTGAACAAGCCTTTCAGACATTGAAGAGACTGTTAACCACGTCACCAATGCTAGCCCAGCCGAACATCGAAAAGCCCTTTGATGTCTATTGTGATGCATCTGGTACTGGTTTGGGCTGTGTCTTGATGCAAGAAGGCCGAGTGATCGCTTATGCCTCACGGTAGCTTAAGCGACATGAAGAGAATTATCCAACCCATGATCTTGAGTTAGCAGCAGTGGTGCACGCCTTAAAGATCTGGCGCCATTATTTGTTGGGTAGTGCCTGCAATGTGTACACAGATCACAAAAGCCTGAAGTATATCTTCACTCAAGAAGAACTGAATATGAGGCAGAGAAGATGGCTTGAGTTAATTAAGGACTATGATCTTGAAGTGCATTACCATCCGGGTAAGGCGAATGTGGTTGCCGATGCGCTCAGTCGCAAGTCATATTGCAACTGTCTGATGATGAAACCCTATGATTCTTCTTTGTGTTATGAGCTGGAAAAGTTGAATATTGAAATGATTCCACAAGGAACTCTGAATAATATCAGAATGGAAACCCCCATCAGAGAGCAGATCATCGCTGCACAGAAAGATAACCCTGGAATCAAGCACATCATCGAAAAGGTCCAATCCGGAAAGGCTGATTGTTTCAGGATTGATGATGCAGGAGTAGTATGGTTTAAGAGTCGGTTAGTAGTTCCTAAAGTGCCTGAGTTAAGAAAGTTAATCCTTGATGAAGCACACTTGACTAGATTCTCCATCCACCCCGGCAGCAACAAAATGTACCAGGATTTGAAGCAGAAATTCTGGTGGACAAAGATGAAGATTGAGATCGCCCGGTATGTCGCTCAGTGCGATACCTGCCAGAAAGTCAAAGCCGTACACATGAAGCCCGGAGGAGAATTGCAACCCTTATCTGTACCTGCTTGGAAATGGGACGATATTAGTATGGATTTTATCAATGGGCTACCCAAGACACAAAAAGGTTTTGATTCCATCTGGGTGATCGTGGATCGCCTCACTAAGCAAGCTCACTTCCTGCCAGTGAAGACCAGTTACACCGTCCCCACTTATGCCACTTTGTACAAGAACCACATAGTGAAACTCCATGGCATACCCAAGAGCATTGTCTCTGATCGTGGTACTCAGTTTGTCGCAAAGTTCTGGAAATCATTCCATACCTCACTTGGAACCAAGCTACTGCATAGCACAGCATATCATCCACAAACGGATGGACAAACTGAGCGAGTCAACCAAGTGTTAGAAGACATGTTGAGAGCCTGTGTGCTCACCTTCGCAGATACTTGGGATGAGTGTTTGCCCTTGGCGGAGTTCTCATATAATAACAGTTACCAAGAAAGCATCAAAATGGCACCCTTTGAAGCGCTGTACGGTCGCCGTTGTCGTACACCTCTCAGTTGGTCTGAACCTGGAGAAAGGGAATTCTTTGGGGTTGATCTAGTAAAAGATATGGAAGAGAAAGTCAAGCAAATACAAGAGAACATGAATACTGCACAGTCTCGACAGAAAAGTTATGCTGACAAGAGACGTCGACCTCTGCAGTTCCAGATCGGGGATTATGTGTACCTGAAGGTCTCACCCACTAAAGGAGTTACTCGTTTTGGAGTCAAGGGAAAGTTAGCACCCCGCTATATTGGTCCCTTTGAGATTCTGGAAGTTGAAGGTGTTGAGTTAGAACCTGATCTATCGTACTCTGAGTACCCAGTTCGTGTGTTGGATTCCAAGGACCGTGTTACCCGAAGAACTACCACAAGATGGTACAAGATCCAGTGGAACCAACACTCTGAAGAAGAAGCCACCTGGGAATCTGAAGACTTCTTAGCAAAGAACTATCCCGACTTCCTCGATACTCTGTAGAGGTAAGGTTTGCCTTTGTCCTTCTCTAGACGCAGAATCTCGGGGCGAGATTTCTTTTAGGGGGAAAGGCTGTAACGCCTCTGGTGTTTAAGATGTAATTAACCTGACATGTCATCATCATTAGTCATTAATCATTCTTGCCTTGCATTTATGTTTGCTTAGTACTTGTGTAGCAATCTCTTTTCAAAAACCCTAAAGCCCAAATCTTCCTAAAGGGCAAAAATGGTAATTTCAACTCTGTGCCTAGTCTTGTGTAATTTCTTGTTCAGTTAGTGTCTTGATGACTTGTTGTGTTGATCAAAGTTAAAAATCAGAAATAGAATTTAAATCCCTTTTGAAAAACCCTGATTTCCAAACCCTGGTTTTTACCCCTCTTTTATTAACTTAAAAACTATTCAAAATTTGAGGTTGGTCCTTTTGGAAAAGTTGTAGATCTTGTCAAGAGGAACAACTTTGGTGTTTGCAGATTTTCAAGTTTTAATACAAAATCAGAAGTAATTTCAAATTCCTCCAAACTTAAATTTTGTCCCTTTTTCGGTTTTCAAAAGTATCTCAAAAACTTTTGAGTTTCAGAAAAAGTTTATATTGGCAAAGTTGTAGATCTCAAAATTTTAAGCAACTTTGGTGTTTTGAGTTTTCTTCGTGTAGTTCAAGTTTTGGGAGTAATTTCAAAATTTCAGAAAGGGGAAGTTTTGCTTTAAATATCGTCACTGTGCACGAACTTTAAAGCCAGGGGGCCCCGGCCTCCGGCAAGGCCGCCGCGCCGCGCGCGAGCCTCGCCGCCCCTGCCGAGCCCGGCTGACCCGCGCCCGTGCCGCGCGCAGCCAAGCTCTGGCGCTCGCCTTTCCTCTCGGCCCCTACCTACCGCCGCCTCGCTCATCCCCTACCCTCTTCCTCTTTCCCCTCGGCCGCGGACAGCGCGCAGTTGCCGGCCGCCGGCAAGCCGCCCCGCCGCGCGCGCGTTCCCGCCCGCACCGAGCCGCCCTACCGTGTTCCCTACCTCCATTAATGTCGCCCGAACGCTCCCCATCCTTCTAATCGGACCCCCCAACTCCGCCCGCGGCTATAAGAAGCCGCCGGGTTCCGCCATTACCGCCACCACGGCGCCCCGCACCACCGGACCTCCCCAGCGCCCGTCGAGCCCGCCGTTGCCTTCGCCTTGAGCTGCTCCACCTTCCCGAGCAATCAATTTCACCCCTCCGCCCTCCTATCGCCGGCGCGGGAGCTTCGTCCCCGACTCCGGCAAGTGGCCGCGTTTCGGCAAGGAGAGGAATTCGCCGCCGTGAGTGTTCCTCCCGTCCCTCCGACCCCTGCCCTCTCTTCCTCACCTCCGTACGCTTCTAACCGCACCTCGGTGATCTCTTTTGGTGGACAGAGCCGCCGGACGCCGCTCGCCGCCAGAGAGCTCCGCCGGAGCACCGCCACCGTCGAGCTCCGTCCTCCGACCCTGCACCGCCTCGCCGAGCCTCCCACCAGACTCTCGGTGAGCCCGCGAATCTTTCCCCACCCTCGGCTTTCCCAGCGCGAGCCCCGAGCGGCCGGCCCGCCGTCCGCCTCGCCTGCGGTTCGTCCGAGCCTTCCGTTTCGCCCGAGCCTTCCGTCTCGCCCGAGCCTTCGAGCCAGGCCTCGGACGAAGCAGTCGCTTCCGTCTCGCCCGAGCCCGTTTCACCCGAACCCGCTTCGCTCGAGCCAGGCCTCGGCGAACAGAACCCGCTTCGCTCGAGCCGGGCCTCGGCGAACACATGTCTTCCGATTCGCCCGAGCCTCCCATTTCGCCCGAGCCTTGCGAGGAAAGAGCACAGTGGTCTTTTCCTTTTTTGGGAAGTTGTGAATAGTGTTCCTTTTTCTTCTTTTCGCGTGATTTTCTGTGTTGCTCCAAAAATTCTGAAAATTTTATGGTAGACTTGTTGACGGTCCTTAAGTATCAATTATATCTATCAAATAAATAGAGAAAAGGATCTAAATGAAACCAACACCCAGACTTAGGGTTTTATCTGACAGAATTCCACGAGTTTTGCTGTTTATCTATTTCTGCAGGGGGTTATCAGGAAATATGAAGGAAAGGCCCACATGTCGGGTTAATGACGGATAATTAACGTAACCCCCAATTTTCCTTAATGTGGAAGAGTCCAGAAGCCACGGGAACGAGCGGGAGGCCGAGCGGGCCCGGGGACAGGGCGCCCGCCCTCCCCCCTAGGGCGCCCGCCCTGCTGCTGCAGCCAATCAGGCTCCGCCTCGAGGATTATGCTCCACCGACCTAAAGGATTAAGGAAAACCGTCCGTTCAATGTCGGTTTGATCCAACGGCCCAGATTCACCCGAAAAGACTATATAAGCAAGGCCCTGGACCCTGGAGCAGGCACCTCTGTCTCATTATTCAGTTCCTAATTCAGTCATCAGGAGGAGAGAGTCTCTGATCAAGCCCTAGAGCCACCACATCAACTAGATCTCTAGTTTTAGCATAGCTACATAGGATTAGAACTAGAAGGAGTCAATCTTCGATTGGTTCCCGGATCTGTCAAGAGGATTCTTGGTAATTCCTCTCTTGTTCTTCAATTGTTCATCATTGTTCTTCAATATTATGAATACTACTTTGTTCTATTTCAATATATTGAATATGACTTTGCTCTACTTGATTATATTAGCAATTATATTGTTCTTAGTTTATCGTAGTTATATGCTTGGCATAGTTAGATTGGAATTATATACATGCCTAGGATCGTATAGCGTTTATCCATGTGCGCAGTGGGTGAATGATAAATATTGTGTAGACGTGGTGTCTATACCGTCTTTATCTGCGATTGCACCCTATATGCCGGATCGGTGGGTAGTTCGCGATAGTGACAGCTTCGTTGATTCTTATATAGTCCCCCTCTCGTGTATAGGGCAGGCAGAGCAACATTATTACAGGGGAGTGATTGCTATGTTCTTCATCTTCCTTGCTAATATTCACTATGCATGGGTGTAGTCTTTTCTCGCTATGATTGCCAAGTATAATTGCACTAACTATGATAATGCTAGACTTTATAGTTAATAATTACTTAGGGAATATCTTTGTAGTTCATCCTAATTCCATGCTAATGACTTGCTAGAATATCTGTTGAGGTGCTTATCATTATTATATGTGGCTAGTTATGCTGATCAGATTAATTATCCTTGTCACTATTCATATTTATCTATATTCTATGTGACATTTATCCCTGTATGATGAGATAGATAGATGCTCTATATTATACATGCAATGATAGATACTCAGTTCTATATTCTCATTCCACGATCAACTACGATGCTTAGAATCCCTTCCCAGTGGTAAAAATATAAATAACGATACCTGGAATACTTCCCGGTTAAAATGCTGCATCGGTATTAATCTGTGTGCTTGCAGATTCCCTTTATTTATTTGATGAGCAATTGCATATTTCAATACCGCGTCTCTCATGTCATGCTGGGGATGACAACTTGGCTTAAGTGGCATGAGGGATAGGTTTGGCATTTTTGGCGCCGTTATCAGAATTAGAGAATTAAGTCTACTTTTGGTAATGACGTTAAGAATGCCCAACAAGACTCTTTATACCATTTAGTATTTTAGAAAAATATGAAACTTGTACTTTGTGCAAAAGTTGAAAATGAAAAATCTCCCTTTTAATTAAGAAATGAATGGTTTTAGATTTTTAGAAAATCATGTGTAGCTCCAAAAATCATGAGATAAATTTTTATGTGCTAGTTATGTCATGTTTAGTCTCTGGTGAAATTTTGAGGCCTTTTGGAGCAAGTTGATTTTTGGGTATTTATTTAATTTGTTAAATAGCGCCTTTTGTTAATTAAATGTTTGATTTTTGTTAAGCACCTTAATGACCTCCAAAAATTATGAAATTTGTTTTGACATCTATTTATACCATAATAAACTTATGAGATTAATTGGGTAAATTTTGGAGCAACTGCATAAAATGACCTTTTGAAATAATTAAAAAAAATAGAAAAAAAAAAGTAGAGTTCATGTTGTATGCCCTGTGAGTGACTTTTAGGATTGTTTGCTGTTCATAGACCCCCACCCTTTTGGTCTATGATGTTTGTGATGCCATGCTTGTTTTGTGTTTAGGTCGGATAAATGATGCTTAATAGATTGATTAATTTTGCTTAGAGATCAAGATAAGTAACTTCGTGTCTGTTCTAGAAGTTACTTATGCGCCGAAAAATTATACTCTAGAAACAGTAGAATTGTCCTGTGCTGTATTGTTCATGTCAGCATCCTCATAAGCATACATCCTTGCATCCGTATAGTGACCGAAGGAGAAGGCGTCAAAGTCGAAGCAGCCGCTGACGAACCTGCTCCCAAAGTAACCCCGAGCTCCGACGCCTACACTGCCGACCCCGAGCCCGTCCTTTTTGCTCTTCAAGGCAAGCCCCGGTGCATTTAACCCCTTTCCTTGAATTTATAAAATGATTTCCTTAAATGCTTTTGAGTTAAATTATTGCATTAGGTTTATAGGAGTTGTGTGCTATCCTAATTGATGCACTATCCACCTTGACCACTGATACGCCCGATACCTGCTTTTCAAAAGTATTTGAAAAATGCTTAGCAATGCTCATTGAATTAGACTTTGCAATAAAAATGCCAATTTCAAAAGTGTGATCACTGAAAGAATCTTTACGGGAATTTGGCTTTACTTCCCGATCAATGACCGCTTGCCTAGCTAGCATGTGGTCATTGTCGAGAAGAGGTTGTCCGCGCGTACGGTGCCATCATGTTGTAGTCCGGGACTCAACAGTTGACACCGACCGGGACAGGGTTGAAAAACCGACAGGACCTGTACTCTTGGGTTAGAGTCCCGAGGTGCTTGTTGCTGACGGAAAAACTTTAGGGACCATCCGTATGGGGGCCTGCTGGTCAAGACTTGTAACTATTCACATACTTCGGAAAGCTCTGGCTCCGAGGAATCCTTTATTGGACCGACAACCGCGTACTGGGAGTGGAGAGATGGCGGAAGTAGCATGTACCCACGTGGTCGTCGTACCTGGATAGGAGTGGTGTACTGTACTTCCGGGTGGCGTAGGACCGGGCCCAATCTTGGAGGAATCGTGGTAGACGAGTTGGCATATACAAGCTTGGGTGCTACATATGCAGTGTGGATAGGGATCCTTAGCTGAGTATTATTTATCCGAATTAACGTTGCTCCTCGGTTATGGAGACTTGGTCACTGACTGTCAACGGAGAGTGGTTCTCAACTAGGAATGTTTTGAAATGTAAAATGAATCATGAACGATGAAGAATTGAGGAATACTGAATCTTTCCAAAAATAAAAATAAGGTTTACAAAATGCTTTTCTGCAAAATACTTGATCTTGCTTAAGCCTTACCTTGACTACCCTAAGCCTCTCATTCCTGAGTCTTCTCCCTTTTTCTTTAGTCGGGTAAGTCTTGTTGAGTACCCCAGTACTCAGGGTTTGTTACCCATGCTGCAGGTATGACAGAATCCCCGATGTGTCTTGCACCCTGCTGCGTGACCATCGTCCAGGAAGAGGCCGATGAGGCCGAAGAATAGTTGTACACCCTCGGGCTGGGTGATTATAAGTATCTTTGCTGTTCCCCACTACGTTGCCTATGTCTATTTCTATTATCAGAACTTGGTTTGTAATAACTGCACCTTAATTTCTATTTTGGACCCTGCTTTGTAAAACTAATGTTATGTAAGTCTTCCGCTCATTATTCCGATGTTATTTGTAAAAGTATGCAATGCTGTAACCGAATTGTGAGATGATCCTGCAGACATTGGGCACTGATGTAGCCCGGTGGCGAACATGTCTTAATCACATGGAACCTGGGTTCGGCTGTCAGAGATTGACAGGGACACGTGGGCCATGGGATTAGGGTCATTCCGTCACACAGAATCCCCAAAAATTTCGACAGCAACAGCTTTTATCTCTACAAGCAGCCGAAGCCCTCTGAGCAATGCTTCATACTCCGCTTGATTGTTAGTAACATAAAACTCAATGGGGATGGCATATTTAAAAGTCAACCCTCGTGGAGAAATCAAGAAAATACCAGCACCACCACCTTTACTACAAGATGAACCATCGAAAAACAAAGTCCAAGGTGCGATATTTACCATATTAGCAGAAGGATCACGATGATGAGTAACAAAATCGGCAATAGCTTGACCTTTTACTGCTCTTGCCGATTCATATCATAAATCAAATTCTGATAGTGCTAAAATCCATTTGCCGATCCTTCCATTCAAAATAGGCATTGACAAAATATGCTTTATCACATCAAATTCAGAAACTATCACGCATTCGGCATTTAACAAATAGTGCCGAAGCTTGGTACATGAGTAATACACACATAAACAATGTTTCTCTGTGGCCGAATACCTCGTCTCTGGGTCTAACAGCTTTCGGCTAAGGTAAGCTATTACTCTTTCTTTTCCCTCAAATTCTTGTATAAGGGCCGATCCTATTGTTAGGCTATCGGCCACCACGTACAACTTGAAAGATTTACCAAGCTGCGGAGGTACCAACACCGGTGGTGCCTTCATGTATTCTTTAATTTCATCAAAAGCTTTTTGTTGTACGTCACCCCACATGAATTTTTGATCTTTCTTCAGCTTCAGCAACGGAGAAAAAGGCAAAATTCTTTCCGATAAGTTAGATATAAACCTCCTTACAAAATTAATTTTGCCAAGCAGCGACTGCAACTCCGTGAGGTTGGTTGGAGGGACAACTTTATCTATTGCTTCCATACTTTTCTTTCTGACTTCAATCCCTCCTTTATGGATCAGAAACCCCAAAAACTCACCTGCTGAAACTCCAAAAGCACATTTGTTTGGATTCATCCTCAAACCATGCTTCCTCGTGCATTCCAAAGTTTTCTTCAAATCAGCCAAATGTTCTTCATGATCCTTAGACTTCACGACCACATCATCAATATAGATTTCTACCATTTTGCCGATCAATTCATGGAAGATATAATTCATAGCTCTTTGATAGGTTGCACTGGCATTCTTTAATCCAAATGTCATAACAACCCACTCAAACAAACCAATATGACCAGGGCACCTAAAAGCTGTCTTTGAAATATCTTCTACTGCCATAAAGATCTGATTGTATCCAGCATTACCATCCATAAAGTTGATGACCTTGTAACCAGCCGCTGCATCAACAAGCAATTCGGCAACCGGCATCGGGTAACTATCCATTGGAGTAGCTTTATTGAGATCTCTAAAATCAATGCAAATCCTCATCTTTCCGTTCTTTTTATATACTGGAACTATGTTTGAAATCCACTCTGCATATCTACATGGCCGAATGAAATCTGCTTTCAACAACCTCTCAACTTCTTTTTTCACGTCGGCCAATACCTCCTCTTTAAAAATCTTCCGAGGAGGTTGTTTGTAGGGGCGATATCCAGGTTTGATCGGTAACCGATGTTCAACAATGGAACGGTCTAGTCCGGGCATCTCTGTGTAATCCCAAGCAAAACAATCCTTAAACTCTTTCAAAAGATTTATCAATTTCAACTTATATTCTGGATCCAGATTTGCACTGACATATATCGGTCTTGTTTTGGCTTCATTACCAACATTTACTTTTTCTAATTTATCAGCCGACATGAAACCTCGTCCCAACTTTCCTTCGTTACCATCAATTGGATTATCCATTTAAAAATTGCTCTGAGAGCCGACTGCTTGGATCGGCTGTTGGTCCTTGTCGAAAACATTTACAGGACCTTCTTTCCAAACCCTTCCAGAGAAGCACTCAACACCATCATATTCCCAGTAAACGGGCTCTGTAGTAGCAACACTTACCGAATCATCAGCATGGACAACTTCGACATCATCTCCAATCCACTGGATGAGGATTTGATGCATAGTTGATGGAATACAGCAGTTTGCATGTATCCAATCCCTTCCTAAGAGCAAACTATATGCCCCCTTGCCATCGATGACGAAGAAGGTAATAATCAAAGTTTTCGACCCGATCATCAATTCAACATGAACCGCTCCTCGAGTATCAGAAGGATTGCCAGCAAAGTCCCTCAACACCATGTCAGTTTTCAATAGTTCCTCACTAGCCATTCCAAGCTTCCTGAAGGTAGTGTATGGCATGATATTTATGGCAGCTCCTCCGTCAATAAACATCTTGGTTAACGGCTTGCCATTAACGTACCCCTTCACATAAAGTGGCTTCAAGTGTCGATGCTTAGCTGGTTTATCAAAAACTGCCCGCTGAGTCAGAACGAGGTGAGCCATCAGACCTTGGTACTCGTCTTCGTCAAAATCCGAATTCACTTCTTCTTGGACATCTTGATCTCTGGGAGCCATGAATTCCGACGGGAGGGAGAAAGCCATGCATGCATCAGCTGAACGATCACCTCCATCAGGTTTTTCTTTAGGACGCCAAATTTGCTTTGTCTTGGCGCCTGTTTGTGCCAATTCTCTGTTCCTCAGGCGTTGCACTCTTCTTTTCTGGCTCTTTCTCAACCCTGGTGGACACCACTGTCCTCTCTGCCAAACATATTCGCGGTATTCTTCTTCCTCAGCGCGAGCCCAACTTCGATCGGCAAATCTTCTCCCTTGCCGATTTTCGGAATTACCTATTTTTAAGCGCCGATCGTCCTTAGGGAATTGCATCCCAAGCCTTTCATGGACCGAACGGCGGTTGACTCGAGACTGCCTGTACTCAGAATATTGATCAGTGCATTCAGGGCAATTGTTCTTAGCAGGCAGCTTCAAGCCTTCATTCCAACAATATTTGAAGAATGAGCACTCCCAATGAGATTGCTCTTGCTCTTTCATATATTCTTGTTTCTCTCGGTACGTTCTCTCTTCGTACCTCCGTTGATTTTCTATGAACTTTTGTTCTTCATAAAACCTTTTCTTCTGGTACCGTTCCTGCTTCCGTCGTCATTTGTTCAACAAAATACGTGTCATGACCCTGGGCCTGGAAGCTTCTCCCCTCTCGGTTCGGCTATTCTGGAAACGAGTTTGTTGCCAAAATTCCTCATTTGTGATCTGCCGATCAGGGTCAACAGCGCTGGTCTCTCTCACTCTATCAGAGGTTAATACCTTCATCTTGCTTTTGCCCCTGGGGTCATCTGCATTAACCATGTTAGCGGAGAAAGATACGGTATTCTGTGCAAAAGGGTTAGCATCAATTTTCATTTTTCCGTCAAACTTCAAATGCCCTTCCTGGATAGCCTTCTGGATCCGCACTTTGAACACTCAACAATCATTTATAGAATGAGATCTGGTGTTATAGAAACCACAATACTTCTTGTCTTTAACTCCTTCAGGGTGCAGCATGGGATGGCCTTCCGGTAGCTTGATGCGTCCCTCTCTCACCAGTAATTCAAATAGCTTATCTGATTTTGAAACATCAAAGTCGTAGGTACCCTTTTGCTGCCTCAGCCATCGTTGATTGACTTGAGTTGGCTCTTTCACCCAAACTAACTCGGCTGCAGCTATCTCATCTTCGTCATCACACTCCATTGCTTCTTCTAAGAACCCCTGGTACATTTCGCTAGCCACATCGCCTTTCTGGAATTGGTTGTTTCTCCTAAACCCCTGAGCCTGATTACTCATCATTGCCAATCGTTGTGATAATTGCCCAAGATCATCAAACTCCATGCCGAATAGCTTTTCCCTGATATTCGGCAACATGCCAGCTATAGCTATCCCTGGCAATTGATCATCTGGTAAATTCAGGGAATAGCAGAGATTTTTAATCTCCCTGAATCTGCGCAAATATTCTTGCGGCGTTTCATTAGCTCTCATTCTCAAACTCATGAGGTCGACCAACTTCTTCTCATTGGTACCCGTAAAGAAATACGCATGGAATTTCTGCTCCAATTCCGCCCATGTTCCAATAGAATTTGCCGGTAGAGATGCGAACCATGAGAAGGCTGGTCCTGTTAGTGATAACGGGAAGTACCGAATCCTCCAAGCTTCATCTGCAGATGCTTCCCCAAGCTGCATTAAGTAACGGCTGATATGTTCTATAGTGCTAGTATCATCTTGGCCTGAAAACTTAGTAAGATCAGTGGGAGGTTTCACCCTTGGAGGAAGTGCCACTCGGTTGTACCACTCTGGGTAAGGAGATTTATAAGCGTAAGACTGATTCTTTGGCTTCAGGCCGAATTGATTTTGCATCATGTCGACCATCCTACGCATGATAAGGTCAATATTTGAATCTGGAGCCGCATGCGTTTGACCCCCAAGAAACGCTCCCGTTGAGTTTTTATAGCCCGAATTCGGGAAAGCATCAATCGCACTGTAATCAACAAACCCTTAGTATCCGTCTCCAAACATGTTCTTTTGCAACCTATTTGTTGCGGGAGACAACCTGAAGGCAGATTGTGGGACGTTTCCCGTCGTGCCGAATGTGAGTTGACCATGAGTCGTGGGAGGTTGCTGCTTCTCGTGAAGGACCATCCCACCTCTGCTTGTACCAACTCCGCCGTCTTCAGCAGTCTTTCTCTGATGTTGGGGTACGGGGAATAACATTGGCCCCTGTATTGGGCCGGCGGCTTCCTTAAAACGTTTATCAACTGCCGGGCCAAAAGTACCAACCATGATGGCGCGAAAGGTATTTAAGAACGCTGATTGATGATTTGTCATGGCCTCTGCTATAGCCTTGTACACCAGTTCGGATAGTTTTTGAGCATCTTCCTCATCAGTGCTATCAAATTGATGAGGAAGGAGAGTTCTTGGGAGTGACTGCTTCTGGAAAACCTTGTTGCTCTTATTCTTAGAGAAGAACATCAAGCATTTGTGCTGAAACTCATCACATGCTTGTTGAACTAAATTTTTCAAATCTGCTGGCAATTCATCCATGGTCACGTCTAGAACTTGACTGTTGTCGATTTCAGGCATCTTGGAATGTGGGGTCCCACCGGGCATGCCAAAAAGTGTGTTGTCACAAAATGTGGCGCACTGTGCCTCACACACAGCAAGCCGGAAAGCGTGGCTTCAATCAGGTGCCCGGGCGGTCTGAAATCCGGAAACGTGCCAGTCGGTTTGACCTCAAAACCAACAAGGGACAAAACTATGAGAATAAAACTGGAACATGCCAGGTGAGACCGGACAGTTCCATATTTACGGCCCTGAAGCCACTCATGACGACATATAGCTATAGAAGCTATCTGTCAACAAGTTTTAAAGATCATTCGGCTATCTCTAATCATAAACATATGTAAACAGCTGGTTGTCGAACGCACGTACATGAAAAGACATGTTTGGTCAAGTGAAAATAAATTAAATTAACGTGTAACCAAGCTCGACAAACTAGCCGAGTTGGGGTCCATGAAGAAGGAACATGCAAACAAGCACGATCAAACCAATCTAAAACCTGCATCTGCCGCACGATACCTAGTTTTATCAAAGCTTAAACGTGATTGACATGTATGAACCCGCAACACGTAACAATCTAGATTAGAAATTAATTCGGCCATCATGATCATGTAATTATTGGAACACAAATAAACTTGTAAAGCAAGGCCGAACAAAAACCAATCTGGATTGGGCAAAAGAGTGTTACAAAATCAATTAAATCATGCAACACATGATAACTTAATGAATCCACTAGATCTTGCCAAATCTAATAGAGCCGATAACTATCTCGTTCATGCTAAACGTATCAAGCAAACGCCTGTCGCACGGTATTTACTCATAAGCAAAGCATAAGCAAAGACTTCTTGATCATTAACAAAGGTCCGCCGCACGACCATTGGAAACGAGCAAGACTACTTGCATCACATCTAAATCCACCGCATGATACTAGACATGATAACAAGGTTGTCGGGACTTACGGAGGTCGACGGATCGATGATTCCTCTCGAAGAACTCGACGACACGACAAGGGACTCGAAGATGGCACGGGGCCGGTTTGTATTGATATGGTTGTGAACCCTTTTTACAATAGCCAAGGGTTTATATTTATTCCCTCGACACAATACAAGTCCTAAGAGGACACGACTATAAAATATTAAAGGAAAAATACAACATTTTTGGCTTTCGACTCTCTTTGGAATCGTCATTGCCTTAATTGTCGCAATCTTGTTGCCTGATCGGCTCTTGCTACTGTCGCTTCAACGGAAACACCCTTTTCTCAGAATAGCCGACCGCATAAGCAATTGCCGAATCCTTGGAAACTAGCCGATCGCATGGACACCTACCGAATGCCTCATACGCCCATCTCTGCACACTGGCCCATCTGTCATCTCCTTGTGCGTGCGAAAATCCGGTGTTAACAACTACAGATCTCTTAACGAGGTAACCATCAAGAACAAATACCCATTGCCAAGAATTGATGATTTGTTTGATCAGTTGAGAGGTGCATGTGTATTTTCCAAGATTGATCTTCGTTCAGGGTATCATCAGTTGAGAATTCGTCCATCAGACATACCCAAGACTGCTTTCACAACATGTTATGGGCTTTATGAGTATACAGTTATGTCCTTTGGGTTAACAAATGCACCAGCTTACTTCATGTATCTGATGAACAAAGTGTTTATGGAATATCTTGATAAATTTGTGGTAGTATTTGTTGATGATATTCTGGTATTCTCCAAAAATGATGAAGAACACTTGAGGCTTGTGTTACAAAAACTCAGAGAACATCAACTTTTTGCAAAATTCAGCAAATGTGAATTCTGGTTGAAGGAAGTATCTTTCCTTGGTCATGTCATTTCAAATGGTGGTGTAGCAGTGGATCCTAACAAAGTCAGGGATGTGTTAAACTGGAATCCGCCTCAAGATGTGAGTCAGATCCGTAGTTTTCTGGGTATGGCAGGGTACTACAAAAGATTTATTGAAGGATTCTCAAAGATTGCAAAACCTATGACATCTTTGTTAGAAAAGAATGCCAAATTCATATGGTCTAAAGAATGTCAAGCAAGCTTTGAGGAATTAAAGAAGAGGTTGACCTCAGCACCAGTGCTCATTATGCCTGATATCACTAAAAGTTTCTCTATTTATTATGATGCTTCACGACAAGGTCTTGGTGGTGTTCTTATGCAAGAAGGCAGAGTTGTTGCTTATGCATCAAGGCAGTTGAGAAAACATGAATTGAATTACCCGACCCATGACCTAGAGTTAGCAGCAGTGGTACATACTCTCAAGATATGGAGACATTACTTGATTGGGCATAAGAGTGACATCTATACAGATCACAAGAGTCTGAAGTATATATTCACTCAGTCAGATCTTAACTTGAGACAACGAAGATGGTTGGAACTAATTAAAGATTATGAATTTGAGTTGCATTACCATCCTGGAAAAGCCAACGTCGTGGTAGATGCTTTAAGCAGAAAGAGTTATGTCAATATGGCCTATGCTACTCAATTACCCAAGGAGTTATATGATGATCTCAAACATCTTAATTTGGGTATTGTGGCTAACACTATGGAGTTGGTAGTAGAGCCTACTCTCAAACAAGAAATACGTAAAGGACAGCTTGATGATGAGAAGATCATAGATATTGCTAAACGCATTCTGATTGGCAAAGCCCCGGGATTTCATATGGATGAACAAGGAATAGTATGGTTTGGCAAAAGAATTTGTGTGCCAGAAGTGAAATCAATCAGAGAATCTATTTTGAGAGAAGCTCATAATTCAGCTTATTCCATACACCCAGGGAGCACTAAAATGTATCTCGATCTTAAAGAAAGATATTGGTGGTATGGTTTAAAAAGAGAAGTAACTGAATATGTGGCATTGTGTGACACCTGCCAAAGAGTAAAAGCGGAACATCAGAGACCAACAGGTTTACTCCAGCCAATGAAGATACCTGAATGGAAATGGGAAGAAGTTGGTAAGGACTTCATAACTAGTTTACCCCGTACACAGAGAGGATATGATTCTATCTGGGTAATCGTGGATCGATTGACCAAAGTAGCACATTTCATTCCCGTCAAGACTACCTATACTGGTGCAAAGTTGGCAGAGTTGTATATGGAAAGGATTGTATGTCTGCATGGTGTTCCGAAGAAGATTGTTTCTGATAGAGGAACGCAATTCACGTCTCATTTTTGGCAGAAACTACATGAGTCTATGGATACAAAATTGAACTTTAGCTCAGCTTATCATCCACAGACAGATGGGCAAACTGAGAGAACAAATCAGATCTTAGAGGATATGTTAAGAGCTTGTGCTTTGCAATATGGGACAAGTTGGGATAAGAGTTTGCCTTATGTTGAATTCCCGTATAACAACAGTTACCAGAAAAGTCTCAAGATGGCACCGTTTGAAGTGTTACATGGCAAAAAATGCAGGACACCATTATTCTGGAATCAGTTAGGCGAAAGTCAAGTCTTTGGACCAAAAGTTTTGAGAGGCAGAAAAGCAAGTACAAACAGTGAGAGAAAACTTGAGGATTGCGCAATCTCGCCAAAAGAGTTATGCTGACACAAGAAGAAGAGATTTGGTGTTTAAAGTAGGTGACTATGTGTATCTAAAAGTATCACCTATGAGAAAATTCAAGAGGTTTCATACCAAGGGAAAGTTGTCTCCTAGGTATGTGGGACCTTTCAAAATTCTTGCTAGAACAGGAGAAGTAGCTTATCAGTTAGAGCTACCTAAGCGATTGTCTAGTGTACATGATGTCTTTCACGTATCACAACTCAAGAAATGCTTAAGGGTACCCAAGGAATAGTTACCTTTAGACGAGCTTGATATCCAGGAAGATCTCTCCTATAAAGAATATCCAGTGAAAATTTTGGAAACAGCTGAAAGAGTCACAAGAAGTAAGATAATTAAGATGTGCAAAGTTCAGTGGAACCGACATTCAGAAGATGAGGCAACTTGGGAAAGAGAAGATCTCAGATCAGAGCATCCCCATCTTTTCGAATCATCGTCCAAATCTCGAGGACGAGATTCATCCTAAGGGGGTAGGTTTGTAACACCCTAATTTTCATTTTTCCAAATTTAGTAATAAATTTGAGCTTTAATTTAATTTTATGAGCATTTAACCTAGGTCAAATAATAATTTTTGAATAATTAAAATAAACCCTAGGGCTTAGAAACATTTTTATGTTGCATTCATCCCGGTGCATAATATTTTGTTTGAGTGTAGGAATAGGTTGGTTGTGTTCAAATTCAAATTTTATTTGAATTTGATCAAAGTTTGAAGCTTTATAAAATTGAAAAGCTTCTCTTTTAAACCCTCCACCCTATCCTATCCTTTCAGCCCGACTCCAGAAGCCGGCCCAACCCGCTCACTCCTCCCTTTCCTTCCTTCTCCCGCTTTGCACATGGCCCAGATCGACATTGTGGCCGCCAGCGGCCCACTCTCCTCATCCTCCTCACTCGCTCGGGCTTGGCCCATGCTCGGTAGTCGGCAGCCCGCCTCATGCCCCCCCCCCCACGCGAAGCCCGCATCCCAGCCCAGCGTCGGCCTGCTGCTGCCGCCTGCACACTCCCCCTCTCTCACTGCGCGGCCGAGCCCGCTTGTCAGCGCCAACGGCCCGCACGTGCCACTCCCTTTCTCTCTCTGCTCTGTGCCCCCCACTCGTCAGCGACTTCCCCTCTCTTCTCCATCGAGCTGTCGTCTTCGCTCTCCTTTACGCCGGCGCCATTACTTTCGCTGGGTGGTTATGGCCATCAAGGATGTCTTCAAGCCTCGTCTTGACGCCCCAGGTGGTAACCGTCGCGCGCCGACCTCTCCCCTACCGAGCCAGCGCTCTATAAAGCCCTGACGAGCCCTCCTTTCTCCTTTTCCCGAGCACCGAATGCCCCCTCCCTCACCTCCGCACTGCACCGGCCGCCGTAGAGCTTTCCCGACATCATGAGCCCCTTCATCGAGCTTGGGGTAACATCCTCTCTCTCCCCATGCCCTTTTTCTTCGAGTTTGGGGCTCGGTACCGCCGTCTTGTCAAGCTCCGGATCTTTCGTTAATGGCACAGCCGCTCGGGGTTGTCACTCCGGTGACCTCCTCCACCGCAAAACACCTCCCTCGAGTTCGCTAGGCGTCCCTGGTCACCCCGGTGGTTTTGGTTTGGCCTAGAGCGGTCAGGAGCGTCGTTCCGGCAGTTCGCCGGTGAGCTCTGGCTGGCTACCATGGAGCACCGCCATGGGGAGCGCCACCCGGCCGGCAAGTCCTCCCCCAATTCGCTCCGCGCCGTTGATCCAAGCGCAGATGGCTGCGATTAGAACATACCCCTTCGGGAATGTAACCGGTCCACCAGGTGGACCGTGGACTCAGTCCATCGCCCAGCGCTTGCGCATCCACAGCCCCGTGGTAGACCTGGCCTATCCCGCAGCACCACATGGTAGCCCGCGTCAGCCCGAGACCTAGTCAACCGACCGCACCTGCGCCTTTTGCGAAAAAGCCCCTGGTCTTCTTTGAAAATAACCCGCAGTCCACCCCAGTTGTAATAAGCACTGTTTTTATTCGTTTTAGACCCTGCAGTTTCCAAAAATAGGAGCCGCCATCCTAACTGCATGGAAATTACGATTTTGAATTGTTTTAATTCAAAATTGACTTAGGTTTATTTACAAAAGTGCCATTGAACTTTGTTTTTAGTATAACTTTTGATTTAAAAGTCTGATTAGAATGATTCTTGCGCTCACGTGTTCGTAGAAATGCGTAGAATAGTTTTATAAGCTTTTTATCTTGTTTTAGTACTATTTGGTGTACTGTTCTAATAGAATATTAATTGTTTACTTGTAGTGATTGAGTCAGAGGCTTGTATGGTGTTGTTGATCACGTTTAGGGTGTAATTTCTTCGTGGTTATCAAGAAGCAAGTGTTTGGACTTCGAGATCAGCAGTAAGCTAAGGATTTGAGACAGGCAAGTGTAACAAAGGGAATCCTTGTACCTATATAATATGTAATCATTCATTTATGCATGTGTCTAATATTGAAAACCTATAGGGACTTTACCTAAATTATTTTGTACCATATATCCCTGTATCCTATGGGTTGGTATGCATGTTTGGATAGATGCTTCCGTGCATAACCAAGATTAATTAATTAAGTTGACTAATGACTTATGCAATGTGAATAAAATGATGCTTTTTAGCAACATGGTTTGGAGGACCCTATCCTAAAGCGACAACCCAGGAAATACCGTACAACCATGAGGATCACATGGCTCTGGTCTTAGCTGATTACTTAGATTAGTTCTAGCTCGTCTGCAGCTTACCGAAAGGACAAGAGGGGGTACCATGTAGCTTATGGGCCCTGTCCTGCTAGGGTGAGCACTATGTGGTATCTGGAGTGTCACCTTAGGGGAAGGTGTCTATAACTCTTGGGAGACTAAAACCTCAGCGGCTATGACTTGTTAGGGAGTCTTTGGAAAGGCTTCGTAGTGAGACCCTGCCGCACATCCTTGGTGGATGTGATATGGGAGTAATTAACCCTGGCAATTGGGAATCATGACTCACGGGTAAAGTTCTACACACTCTGCAGAGTTTGAATCAAACTGTTATAACAGTCGTGCTCACGGACACGAGCGACCTGGATCCTTTATGATTGGGAACTGCCTGTAATCTTTTGGTAATGGTCTTAATCCTGATTAATGATACTTCACATTTGGGATGGCTTATTCACTAAAGTAGTGACTCATGAATAATAAAACTTGACCAACTAAAATTGCTAACCGCAGTCAAACCGAGTCAAGCCTTTTGAGCCTTCATAAACCCCTCAGTTATACTTGCTAAGCATGGTGCACTTACACTTTTTACTATCAATAAAAATCCTGGATGGGTACCAGATAAAGGAGACTAGAAAGAGGACCAAGGAGAGTTGCTAGAAGCTGAAGGTTGAGATTCACCAGTCGATGTCCCTGTGGAATCGTGTTGTTCTCCAGAAGAGTAGTTTATCGTTTCCGTTGTGTACCTATTCAAGACTAGTAAGTCTTGTTGTAATGTATGAATATTGATATGTAATAAAGCACAACTTTTGGCATCTACCTTGTTTTGTCACTGTATGTGTGATTTGACATCCTGGGCACACATATGGTTAGCATTCGGTTTTATCCTTAAAATCGGGTGTGACAATTATTCATGGCAGGACATCAGCCTCTACTACGACCGCCGAGTCCTCCAGATGTTTTTCGCAAGGATGAGACTTTAAGTATGATTTCTGACGATGAGAGAGAAGGACCCAATGAAACCGAGGTCTTAAGAGCCAAAAGGCTAAAGAAAAACAAATCAAAAGATGTGCATCAAAGGAGGGCCACCCATCACAAAGAGGCAATGGATCACTGTAATCAGCGCCTTCAGGATATGATACTTAAAGTCTTGGGTATTCCACGGGTTAGGTTCAAAGGCCATGGATGTGCATTCGATAGGTTCTGAGGGCTCGGTGCCTCCCTTCGGTGGGATTCCATGGGTGAGTGCTCCACTGGTCTCGAACACAGCTTAGGACGTCCTGAGCGTTCGATCGCTCGGACCTCAGCCATGTACGGGCTCGTCCATAGCTATCCCTGACTCGGCTATCCTGGGGCGGCTATCGAAACCCTCGTTGGGCCAGCGTTCGAACCCCTGGAACATAGTAGGCTTGGAGCCTGCGGTTCCTTCACCTAGAAGAAGCCCCAAAGGAACATTCCCTTTAGTCCGTGGACAAGGGGTGGGCGCACCTTTTTAGGCGGTTTCTCGGGGGAAATGGAACGGCACTGTGGCGACCGCAGCCGGATGTCATGTTTTGCCCGTGAGCGAGCAATTAATGCACGCGGGCGCACGGTTAGCGAGGTGTTGTAGCCGAGCGGGTGGTTTTTGCTCATATGCATTAAATGCACTCGATCCGGTTGTCTCTCCTCAAATCCGTCTGCCTATTTTGCTTTCCCCTATATATCTGAGACATCCTGCGTGCTCTGGTTCCTTACCTTGCCATCGCATCGCCTTCTCTGTTCTCGAGCCGCGGCCAAGAACAGAGAGAGCAAAAGTGGAGAGAGGAAGAGAGGAGGAGGGAGAGAGCCAAACCTCACCGTCGCTGCATTGACCTCATTAGCCTTATGGCCGGTGAAAGGACCGTGACGCCTAAGAGGGGGGGTGAATTAGGCAACTTAAAACTTCTACTCTAAACTATGGCCTCTAATTTCCACCTAAGCAAAACTTATGCAAGAAAGTAAACTATCTAATGTGCAACTAAGGTTTTGCTAAGTGTGTTTGCTATCTCTACTGCAAAAGGAGTTATGCAACCTAGTTTCCAAACCTATCAACTAGCAAGAGTGAGCTAGGAAGGGTAAAGCACATAAACAAGGTAGCAATGTAAATGTGGAAGCTAAAGAGTGTGATAGAGATGCAAACTCCCATCGATGACTCCGGTATTTTTACCGAGGTATCGAGAAGCGCGCAAGCTTCCCCTAGTCCTTGTTGGAGCCCCTCGCAAGGAATCCCTCGCAAGGGCCAAGCTCCCGGTCGGGTAACTCCGTGGATAGCTCCGGTCTTCCCCACGCGCAAGTGGGTCTCCGGTTAAGCCACTCGTGGCAAAGCGTCTCCCGGATGCTCTCCGCCGTCTTCACTATCAAGTTTCCGGCCGAAGCGCCGCGGGCCTTGTTCCCTTCGGTACACGGAGGCGGCCACACCACAAACTCGGTTGGTGTGATCTCGCAAGACTACAAACCCCGCCGATATACAACCACGGTGCGCGCAAGCACTGGTAGATGAGAGGTTTTCAACCTCACTAAACACTAGGCCTAACACCTAGAGCAAGCGCAAAGCGGTGGTCTAACTAGCTTAAGTACTTCGCAAAGCACCTCTACTAATCACCTAGTATATCTCTTAAGCACTTTGGTGGCTAGAGCAACTAAATATGTGTCTATACACTTGGTACACTTCCTTGAGCTCCAACCCCATGTTTTTGGCCGGCCATGGGGGTATTTATAGAGCCCCAAGCAAATAGAGCCGTTGGGCAAAGAGATGCACTTTTCAGACATCGACCGGACGCACTCACGTCCTGACCGGACGCGTCCGGTCACTCACAACGGCTAGTTGGCCGCCAGCACAGGCACTGATCGGACTCTGGCATGAGTCTGGTCGCAGACGACCGGACGCGTCCGGTCACGATTTTGTGCCTCTGGAACCTCTCTGTGTTCGATCGGACTCTGCTGAGCTCCAGCGTCCGGTTGACGTCGTAGCGTCCGGTCACGCTGCCACGCTGATGAACAGTCGCATCGTCGCGTCCGGTCCAACTAGCGTAGCGTCCGGTCGCTTTTGACGTGGCGCTGTTGGCTGGGTGAACTGACCGGACGCATCCAGGCCAGTGTCCAGTCACTGCGAAGCAGCGTCCGGTCACTCCTTTCTTCTTCGTTTCTTCGCGGTTTCTTGCGCCGTCTTGGTTCCGTTCTTGTGCCTTGGACTTTGCTTGATCTTGAGAGTCATCTATTGAGCTTCAAATGTCTTGCTTGAGGTGTTGATCATCGGATCACCACTTAGCCTTTGTCCAAGTCACACTTGCACCCTATTGGACTACAAAACAAACACTTGCAAACGCATTAGTCCAATTTGGTTATGTTGTTCATCAAACACCAAAATCCGAAGTCAAATGGTCCGAGGTCCATTTTCCTTACAATCTCCCCCTTTTTGGTGATTGATGACAACACGACCAAAACAAGCAAATAGAAGATACAAAGTTTAAAATGCAATCTACTTGCTAGGATGCAATGCAAAGGCAAGATCATATGATGTTTAAAAGATACCAAATTGAAATACATTTCTTCTAGCATATCTTGCCCTTGCCATAGAGTTCCTCTTTGTGACTTTATGGATTAAGACTCCCCATGACTCCATAAATCACTTCCTCCCTTTTTGAACCATTCCCATGAAAATAACCATAGAATTTTTGAAAATTTGATTTTGGTTATTTTGTTTGTTTTAGTTTGGGCTTGATTTTGGTCCCTACACATTCTCCCCCTTTGGAATCAAACACCGAAAAGGAAGACAGTAAAGCTCTAGAAAGGAAACATTATATAAGCTAAACTCCCCCTAAGTATATGCATACATATGATGTAAGGCTAAAGCATATGCATAACCGACATAATAAAGCATAAAGGAGTTTAAACTATATAATGTATGGAGAGAGCATATAAGAGTATCAAAGTGAAATCAACATAAGGTTATTAGGAAAACCATATGTAGATACCAAATGACTTCTCATCACATATGATGCTTGTCTCCGGGAACTCCATTTTCCTTGCAATGAGACTACTACACACATGATAGACTTGAAAGTAGTGTTAGTCTCAAAGTTTCCAAATTGTAGAGTAAACTCCCCTAAAAGGTGTGCATACAAGTTGGAATACTTGTGGGAGACATGCACATTGACTTGTAAGGTCAAACTACCATTTTCCATATTGATATTACAACAATGTGACATCAATTGAAGATGGTAATTGAGGTAGTTTATCTATAATTTGGACTTTGGCACATATAAGATAAATACAAAGTAAAAGAAGCTATGTGTCGTGCTTCTAACCAATTAAACCATGTAGAATTGCTCTAAGAATGAGAATGATACCGAGCAAAACTACCATATGATAAGCCTAATTTGCATGACTAAAGATATGAACATACCAATGCAAACATAGGCCATGAAAGGAACTAGATTCTGAAAGAAATTGCAAGGCATTATATCAAATGAAAGTAATTGCAAGAATTTAAATCTAGTTACCTAACATGGGAAGGTGAACTTGAGTCCATAGTACCCACTAACATACTTGGCAATGGCATGATCAAATGTGATGCACCCCATGATATGCACCCAAAACTTTGCCAAGTCTCCAAATTCCCCGAAGCCAAATTGGCAACTCATTTCCCTTTCGGGACCCAAACCTTTTTGGTGCTCTTCATGGTTGAGATGATGTCCTTAGGCACCCAAATACGTTTGGCCCCATTGTTGGCTTGCTTGTTCACCTTGATGGCCACCACCTTGTCATTCTTCTTCTTCTTCAAAAGATAAGGTGTGGAGGCCTTCTTGTTCACCTTGTTGGTGTAGGTGTTGGAGAGCTTGCTTGTTTGCTTTTTTGTTTTTCTCTTTCTTCTTTTCTCCCCCATGCTTCACCTTGCACTCATAGGACTTGTGGCCTTCCTTGTGGCAAAGGTAACAAACCACGGTTTCCTCCTCATCAAGCTTCTTCACTCCCTTGTTGGTGTTATCTTGATGAGTTCGGGTTTGCTTCGCCTTGCCTTTTGCTTGGGTCAAGTCCTTGGTGAGGTGAGCCACTTCTTGCTTTAGTAGCTCATTCTCCATTGCAACTTCTTGTGTACATGTTTCTACAATGACACTCTCAACACAAGCTTGTTTGCACATGGGTGAGTCTAAATCAAGTAAATCAATGCAAGAAGTAGAGGCATCCTTTTTAGGCATATTAAAGATTGATTTTCCAATTTTAGGTGCCTCGGTGGGGTTTGCTCTGATGGTTTCAAGATTAGAAACTTTATTAGTTAGCTCATCACAATGTTTGCACATAATTTCCATTTTGGCAAGCAAACTTTTATAAGCATCTTGTGTGCTAGCTAACTTTGCTTTTAGTTTTTCATTTTTCTTAGCAAGTTGCTCATCATTACTTGTGCTATCATATGTGCTTATATAGCTTTAACCAAATTTCATGAGATGTTTGCAAAGTAAAAACTTGGTTGAAGACATCCATGCTAATAGACTCAAACAAGCAATTTTTAGCTCTAGCATTAAGATGAATTTCTTTTTCATCACCCGCGGTAGGCTTCTCGGAATTCTTAATGGGTTTCATCCCGTCGCGGGTGACTCTCCAAACACTTAGATCAACGGCTTCTAAAAAGCAAGCCATTCTAGCACTATAGTAGGGAAAGTTAGTGCCGTCAAAGTGTGGAGGCCTAGAGGTATCCATCACAACGTCTCTTAGGGGCGTCGGCTCGAAGGCGATTAAGCCAAGAGTCCACAAGAGAGCCAACCGGCTCCGATACCAATTGAAAGGACCGTGACGCCTAAGAGGGGGTGAATTAGGCAACTTAAAACCTCTACTCTAAACTATGGCCTCTAATTTCCACCTAAGCAAAACCTATGCAAGAAAGTAAACTATCTAATGTGCAACTAAGGTTTTGCTAAGTGTGTTTGCTATCTCTACCGCAAAAGGAGTTATGCAACCTAGTTTCCAAACCTATCAACTAGCAAGAGTGAGCTAGGAAGGGTAAAGCACATAAACAAGGTAGCAATGTAAATGCAGAAGCTAAAGAGTGTGATAGAGATGCAAACTCCCGTCGATGACTCCGGTATTTTTACCGAGGTATCGAGAAGCGCGCAAGCTTCCCCCTAGTCCTCGTTGGAGCCCCTCGCAAGGAATCCCTCGCAAGGGCCAAGCTCCTGGTCGGGTAACTCCGTGGATAGCTCCGGTCTTCCCCACGCGCAAGTGGGTCTCCGGTTAAACCACTCGTGGCAAAGCCTCTCCCGGATGCTCTCCGCCGTCTTCACTATCAAGTTTCCGGCCGAAGCGCCGCGGGCCTTGTTCCCTTCGGTACACGGAGGCGGCCACACCACAAACTCGGTTGGTGTGATCTCACAAGACTACAAACCCCGCCGATGTACAACCACGGTGCGCGCAAGCACTGGTAGATGAGAGGTTTTCAACCTCACTAAACACTAGGCCTAACACCTAGAGCAAGCGCAAAGCGGTGGTCTAACTAGCTTAAGTACTTCGCAAAGCACCTCTACTAATCACCTAGTATATCTCTTAAGCACTTTGGTGGCTAGAGCAACTAAATATGTGTCTATACACTTGGTACACTTCCTTGAGCTCCAACCCCATGTTTTTGGTCGGCCATGGGGGTATTTATAGAGCCCCAAGCAAATAGAGCCGTTGGGCAAAGAGATGCACTTTTCAGACATCGACCGGACGCACTCACGTCCTGACCGGACGCGTCCGGTCACTCACAACGGCTAGTTGGCCGCCAGCACAGGCACTGATCGGACTCTGGCATGAGTCCGGTCGCAGACGACCGGACGCGTCCGGTCACGATTTTGTGCCTCTGGAACCTCTCTGTGTTCGATCAGACTCTGCTGAGCTCCAGCGTCCGGTCGACGTCGTAGCGTCCGGTCACGCTGCCACGCTGATGAACAGTCGCATCGTCGCGTCCGATCCAACTGGCGTAGCGTCCGGTCGCTTTTGACGTGGCGCTGTTGGCTGGGTGAACTGACCGGACGCATCTAGGCCAGCGTCCGGTCACTGCGAAGCAGCGTCCGGTCACTCCTTTCTTCTTCGTTTCTTCGCGGTTTCTTGCGCCGTCTTGGTTCTGTTCTTGTGCCTTGGACTTTGCTTGATCTTGAGAGTCATCTATTGAGCTTTAAATGTCTTGCTTGAGGTGTTGATCATCGGATCACCACTTAGCCTTTGTCCAAGTCACACTTGCACCCTATTGGACTACAAAACAAACACTTGCAAACGCTTTAGTCCAATTTGGTTATGTTGTTCATCAAACACCAAAATCTGAAGTCAAATAGTCCGAGGTCCATTTTCCTTACAGCCGGCACCACCACTCTCCTCCCAACCGGAGGCACCTTCAAGGTGACCCCGGAGGAGTCGTAGAAGCTTGTCGATAGGGGGCCTTCTTCGCCCCATCACTGACTCCGTCATGCCAGAGTGGATCGCACCGGGGGAGGATGAGGCGGAGCCGAGGCCTCGCGATGGCTACGTCGTGAGCTTCGCGGCGTTCCATGAGCGACGGTTCGAGATGCCGGCGAGTTGCTTTATGCGGGCGCTCCCGATCTACTACGGGTTGGAGCTCCAGAAGTTCGCCCCCAACTCCATCTCGCTGGCAGCCATCTTTGCCGCCGTCTACGAGGGATACCTGGGGATCCCTCTCCATTGGGACCTCTGGCTCCACCTCTTCAGGGCGGAGCTTTTTACCAAGGCAGTGGAGGGGAAGAAGAAGGAAGGGAGGACAATGCGGAAGTTGGTGAGGGCCGGCGGTTGCACCCTCTAGGTGCGCCAAGAGCGGGTAAACCAATACATCCCGGCCCAGCTTGCCTCGTCTAACCGCGGTTGGCACAATGGCTGGTTCTATCTCCGCAACGACGGCGGTGCGCTGCCCCCTTACACCGGGCTAATTTTGTCCGAGCGGCCGGAGAAGTGGAAGTATGGTGTACCCTGCGAGGGCCAGCCCAAGCTACAACTGCTCCTGGGAGCTCTGCGGAAGCTGCGCGACCGCGGTCTCACCGCGGCCAGGGTCATCACCACCTTCCACCGGCGGAGGGTGCTGCCGCTGATGGAGAGGCGGCTACGCCTGGATGAGATGACACCGGAGCCGTCAATCGATGGGTCCCGGATATCTTCTGCCTCCCTCTCCTTCGACGAGATCTCAAAGCGGGTGAAGGAGACGGTGGCCGCGGCACTCGTCATGGGAGATCCGTTCGGTGTCCCGATGCGCCCCACTCAGGGGTATGTCTCCCTGGTAAGTTGAACATCGGTGCAGGCCCCGAGCCTCTTCTCCTATCGGGCTATTTCTTACTACCTTTGTCATTCTACTTTCAGGGGTTGAGGGACGTCACATCCTCCAAGCCCCCTCTCCCTAAGGAGTGAGCCTGGAACCGGCAACAAGTCGAGGACCGAAAGAAGAAGAAAGTTGTCAAGAAGAAGAAGCGTGCCAACAGGACTGTCGTGCGCGACAAGCTAGAGAGGCGTCGCCGACAGCAGAGGGTTGAAGGCCTCCCAGAGGAATCGTCTCCATCCGAGTTGGTTTTGGACGAGGGCAGGGATGAGACCTCAGAGGGGTACGGCCCGCTGGATGACCTCCCCAGCATGGGGCCTCCATGAGGCGTCGCAGCAGCCCGGTGCTTCCGGGGGGAGGAGATGAGGCCTCGGGGTGGGTCATGACCTTTCCCGAGGTGATGATGGATACGCCCGAGGCACGGGACGTGGACAAGCGTCCCGTCAACCCTGCAGCCTCAGGCGCAGAGGCGTTGGCACCGCGTGCGGGTGGCACTCCCACGTCGCCCTCCGTCAGCGAGGTGATGGTATTGTCATCGGGGGGCATGCCCCCACCTCCCCCGCAGGGAGTCGAGGGGGCGACCAGGCCCGCTGAGGACCGGCTGGCATCCCTTGTCTTGGGGGCCGTGTTGGCGAGGGCTCCCACCCCTTCCATTGCAGCCGCCACCGCGGTCGAGATCGGGCGAGAAGGCACCCGCCTCGGGTGGCTCGGTGAAGATGAGGTGGAAGACGGTTTTCCCTTTATCAGGGTAAGTGTTTTTTCATGGCTTTGATTATGTCGTTCTTCTGCTTAGTTGTTGTGAGCTTATTCCCCGCGCAACCCCTTTAGCCGGAAACACAGGGAGGAGATGCCCCCCTTGGCGCCTCGCAAGGCGCTCAAGGTGGGCGCTGGGTCATCGGCCGGGGAGGCAGGGAGACTCGCCCAATGGGCGGTCGATGCACAGGTTGCCCTGTGGCGCGAGGCAGAATCGGCTAGGGCTGACATGACGGGGAGGTCCGCTCAGGCGGAGGTCGTCAAGGAGGCCACCAAGCAGACGGAGGACAGAGCGACCGATGTCCGCGAGGCTGAGGTGCCCAAGACCGGCGAAGGCGTGGCACATTTGGTCACCCTGGCGGCGGAGGTGGTAGTGATGAGGCGGGCTCCAACACCGCCCCTGTTCGCATCCTTGCCACTGGAGAGCGTCGGGGAGATGGAAGTGCATACCATCCCCTCCGAGGAGTCCTCCCGGGAGCGGGGGAAGGAGGTGGTCGAGGCCGATACGGCCAGCATCACCGCGGAGCCGGCGGCGCCTGACGTCGGGGAATGCTCAGCCGTTGTTCGTGTCCGGGCCGATCCCCACATGTGAGGCAGCCCACGCATGGTGTGGCAGAACCGAGCTGACCCTGAGGTGGACCCGGTGTTCTCCCTCAAGAACGCAGATGAGGTGGGCCACTGGGATGCCCTCCGGTGGTTCCATGACGTGACCGAGCGGTCCTTGAGGATGGCAATGAACATTGTCGCCCAGGACATGCCCGAGGTCACCGGGTAAGAATCTCCCTTCGCGTTATCGGGTCATCCCATTCCGCTTCGAAGCATTCGATGATCCTGATGTTTGCTCTGCTTCCTCAGGAGCTCATGACGAGATCCCGCGCCAAGTCAAAGTTTATCTGCTGGGAGAGCGGCGTCTGGGAGCAGCTTTGACGGCAGAGGGATCTGCTTGACTGTGTCAATAAGCTGCTGGCGGGAAAGAGCGTCGAGGCAGAAGATCTCTGCCTACGCTGCTCGGACCTGACGGCCGAGGCGGCCGTGGCACGGGAGCAGGCTGCCCCCTTGGCGGAGAAGGCTTGGAAGCTAGAGGAGGACCTTGCTCGAGTGATGACCGAGTGGGACGCCTTTAAGGCCGAGGCCGAGCGAGAGGCTGCCTCTGTCAATACCCTTGGCGAGGAATTGGAGATGTAGAAAACTACGTACTAGTTGAAGGAGGTTGCTTTGACAGAGGCCCTCAAGTTGGCCGACACTTCCTGGAGCGAGGTCTTGCAGTGGAAGGAGAAGGCAGAGGGTAGTTCTCGCACTTATGTGTACTTTTGTTCTGGTTACCTTTTCTCATGTTTATATCTTTGTCCCCCGGCTTGGCGCAGAGCTGAAGAAGAAATTGGCCGACGCGGTCGGGGCCTCGGCCGCGCTCCAGACGGCCCTTGACACCGAGAGCCGGGAGCACCTGGCTCTGCAAGCCATTGTCCGCTTTGTCTGCAATGCCCTGAAGGCCAAGGGAGGTGAGTCAGGGAGCTCCCTCTAGAGCTGCCTGACTGCACTATGTGGTCAGGTGTGCGAGAGGCTTCGAGAGGCTCTGCATATTGGCATGAAGTGTGCCCTGGTCGTCGTTTCCTCCCACTACTCTGGTATCAACTTCCAAGCCATCAGCGAGGGTTACATTATCGATGAGGAGGATGAGGGCAAGGCTGAGGAAGAGCTCATGAAGCTTGTCGAGGCGGCCGAGGCTACTACCGCTATCCTGGCGAAGTTCTTCGAGGAGGAGGTGGTTCCTGCCCCTGCCGACGATGTCGGGAACCTGTGACTAGTATGGGCCGAGTTGCCCATGCAATAGTTTAGGTTTAATTGTTTCAAACAATTATGTTTGTGGCTTTCCGAGGCCTCGAACTTTTAAATATTTTCATGTTTAATCATTTTTTGTGGTGTTTCTGAACTTTCGTCTCTTGCTTTGTACTTAGGCAAATTCTCGCGAAACCCTTTCAGAGCGTAAGTTGTCCCTTGGGCGGAGGGTGGTGAGTGGAAGTACCTTAGCCCAGGGGCGTAGGTGATCTTCATGACTCAGCCGGCCCTGCCCTTAGGACATCCTTTTGGTCCTTTGTATTTCGCAGTCGTTTTGCCCGAGCGCGTGAGAGATTCTAGCACGGAAAACCTTTTTCGGAAAAATGATTGAACGGAGAAAAAAGAACTTAGGGACATAGAGGGGGCTCTCCCCCCTTCTAGCTCCCGAGGGAGGCAGGGCCGAGTCTCACTCTTGCTATGGAAGTGAATCTATCGTGTTGCTGAGCATTGTTGAAGGACTCGAGTTCCCGAAAAATTTTAACAAGTGAAGAATGTCTTTTTATCGCTTTTCGAGATGAAATAAGTACAAAGTTTGGAAGGTTAAGGGTAAAAGTAACATAGTTGCTCGATGTTCCAAGAGTAGCCGAGGCAGTAGTCACTCGCGGCGAGGGACTGGCGCATGGCGTTGGGGTCGCGAAGCCTGGTGGAGTCTACATGGGCCCACGTATCACTGTCCTCCATAGAGTCAGCGTACGTCGAGGCCAGTGTAGTCGCAATGAGGTCTATGGTGGAGCGCAGGTGGTGTCCGGGGAGGTCTCTAGCCGAAGAACCACGGCGTGCCGCCGGTGCTCCCCGCGCGGCTAGGCTCACGCTGGACAGGTCCCTCGCAAGGGATGCCATACCGGCGGCCTGCCAGGGGGTGTCAAAGGAACATGGAGTGTCATGCCCAGTCCTCGCGGAGGAACTGGGGCTCAGAGGCCCCCGTCGCGCCAGTCCAGCGTGATGAGAGTGATGGCCCGGACGCCTGCCATGCCCAGGCTGGTGGAGTGAGCCCTCTCCGTCAGACGAGGCTCTAGGTGGGAGAAGGACCATGTCATAGCCGTATCCAAGGGACATGAACTCTAATCCCCCGAACCAGATGACCATGCTGAGGCGGAGTGGACATTCACTGTCTGCCATCCGGAGCTTGTTAGGAAGACGATCTTGACACGCAGCAGAGCCCCTACCTGGCGCGCCAACTGTCGGTGTTTGGACGCGTGGGTCCTAAATCGGCAGGTAAACTTATAGCCGCGTGTTCCTGATCTGGATGGTTGCACAAGAAGAACACAAGAGATTTATACTAGTTCAGGCAAGGAGTGCCCTATATTCAGTGGGGGAAGAGATCTTGTATTATCTTGCACCGGAGTGCCTGTAGTAGGGGTTACAAGTGGGTGAGAGAGGGTGCGAGTCCCAGGTCTCGGTGTGCAGTGGGAGTGTGTTGAACTCACGAGTGACCGTGGTGTGTTCCTCTTATCAGAAAACGGCCCTGACTTCTCCTTTTATAGCCGCAAGGAGGGCACAGGGTTACAAAGACTGGCTACGCGTGGTTCCTTGGTCAAGGAGTTCCAAGGTCTGCAGCTTCTCCCTGTCGCAACATGACTCGTGGAGTGGTCTTCGTCCTTTGGGGCACTGGAGCAACGCGCCTGGCATGCCTAACCCTGTAGAGGCTCCTGTAGGCGTCGTGTGGGTCGTGGCTTCCGTTGCGGGTGATGTATTGTCCTCTACGAGTTTGACTCCGTAGAGAGTCGAGGCCTAGTTAGCGTTGTAGCCCTTCCGTGCTGACTCTGGCGACACAGGAGCTCGACGCGATATTTGCATGCTACGGAGGCCTTGGTAGTGGATACAGTGTAAAGTGAGACAGCACTGTGGCCGGTAACCCCTGCTTCGTCCCGTCAGGAGTGGGGTGGTGGCGATTTGACCCCTGTCCCGTTAAACCACGTTGCTTGTACCGAGTTGGTACATGGCTGACGTCATGTGAGGTCTTGGGTACAGAGAGTAGGTATGTTGTCTTGTCGGAGAGGTCGTGCGAGGCGGAGAATCAAGGTACTGTCGTTCGAGCCGATCTCAGGCGAATCAGAGAATCGACACTCGCCCGAGGCCTGGGCCTGAGGCCTTGTTCTGGGGCCTCGGGCGAATCGGAGAATCGGCCCTCGTTCGAGGCTTGGGCCTGAGGCCTCGGGCGAGATGGAGAACTTGTTGCCCGGTCGAGGCTTCGCTCTGGGGCCTCGGGCGAATCGGAGAATTGTCCGTCTGCTGAGGCCCCGCCCTGAGGGCTCAGACGAGGCGGGAAATCGCCCGCGGGCAGCTTATGCTTACCCCTGAGTGGGGATAGGCATATCCTTTTAGTTCGCATTTTGGGGTACCCCATATTGTGGTACCCGACACATTTGTATTAGTCCAATTTGGTTACGTTGATCATTAAACATCAAAATCCAAAGTCAAATAGGTCAAGGTCTATTTTTTCATACATCGTGATGTTGAACCGTAAGCCGACACTGACCCCGATTGACACCAAGGCCAAGCTACCCTCGTCCACCGACGCTGCTGTCGATGATCGCGGCAAATACAGGAGCATCACCGGCGTGCTGCAATACTTGACCATCACTGGCCCCGTACATAGCATACACAGTGCAGCAAGCTTGCCTGCATATGCATGATCCGTCGGAGTGTCATCTTGTCGTGGTCAAGCGCATTCTCCGCTATGTGCGCGGCACAATGTCGTTCAGCCTCCATGTTCACGACACCGGCATCCCCAAGATCATCGTCCACTCGGACGTTGACTAGGTCGGGTTCCTGGACACGCGTCGCTCAACATCCGGCTTCTGCATCTTCCTCAGCGACGCCCTCGTGTCATGGTCCTCGAAGCGCCAAGCTACCATGTCTAGATCCAAAGCGGAGGCCGAGTACCGGGCCATGGCAAACGCTGAGGTTGAGTGCATATGGCATCGACAACTGCTCCGCGAGCTTCACTACGACGTCCCTAGCGCCACGGTGGCCTACTATGACAATATCTCCGCCGTCTGCATGAGCAGGAACCCTGTCCACCGTTAGCGAACGAAGCACATCAAGCTAGACATCCACTTCGTCCGAAAACGCATGGCTCTTGGTGAATAGCGCGTCGTTCACGTGCCCACCGATCCGCAGTTCGCCGACGTGATGACCAAAGGGCTGCCGACGCTTACGTTCGCAGGATTTCATTCCAGCTGTCGGAGCTTCCGACACCGCCGCCGCCAGCATGCAAGACCGCATGGTCAAGACGAGCACTCGTGCAAGACCGCACGGCGCTTGTACATGTATAAGTATGAGCTCTTGAGATCAACAAAATTCGGGGCTGATCCAATCTTGTTTCCCTTTCCCCTTGCCAACAGGGACAGCCGACAACGACGGTGAGACGTAGCTGTCGTCGTCATCCGAGGAGAAAACGGCGCGCCGCCAGAGGAGCCAACGAACTGAGGAGCATCAAGGTTGAGGTTTGAGCGTTGCTCTGGCGGAGGCGGCGGCTCACTCACGACTAGACCCCTCCATGACGAGAGAGCAGGAGAATTTTGCGGCTGAGTGGGAAAGCGGGGGCCGCCTTAAACAAGGCGGCCGCAGGGGCGGAGTGGCCACCGCCCACCGGCCCCTTTCCCTCACGGCAAGGTAACATCGCAGTACACGTTCATCGTCATATGTTTTATTTCGAACAATAAAAATCCCAAAGGGTGGTCGTCTCGGACACCCACAATGGAGGGTAGGAAGAGGGTAAGAAGCAATAAATGCGGCCTTATTATTAGAAGGATACATTGTGGAAGTGAGCAGTAACAAATACCAGGTAGTAGCACTACTTCCGGTAGCAACCAAATAAACAACAATAGCTCTACAGCGATTCTAGTCACATGCATGTGAGAACTTCTCTCTCTCTTAGGAAAGTTGCTGGAGGTGATTTTTTTATTGTGGAGCCCACCTTATATTCTCTCCTACAAAATGCAACGCGTCGGTGGAAGCTCAGGCTATCCACGTCACCGCGTTTCATTCCAGCCGTTAATCCATTCTTTGATGGCCAGATTTTGCATTCTTCTCACTTCCTCTCTCTGTCTCCGCCTTCCCCTTCCCTTCTGTCTCTCTCCCTCCTCGCTCTTCGTCCCGCGTGCCCGCGGCTCCCCGTGCCATAGCGGCGCCCCTCCACACGGTGCGTCGAGGAACGGCCGGCGCCCGTGGGTGCGGCCTGCCCCCCCCCCCCCCCCCCCCCCCCCCCCCCGCCCGCCCCAGATCCGTCTCCTTCCGCGGCTCGTCGACGCTGCCTCCTCCAGTTCCGGGTACGAAACCCTAGCGGTTTCTTCGGGTCCGACAACCGCCGGCGGCCCGGCCGCGGCCGGCGCGTGCGGACGGCGCACCCAGGTGGCGAGGTACTGGCCGCAGTGAGCACCGGCGGGGGCCGTGGCGACGGCGCGGTGGCCCACCTCCGACGCGGCACCGGAGGTACCCGCGGGCAGATCTGGATGGGGACCGGCGGTTGCCGCGGCAGCGCCTCGCCACAGACCGCGGCGGCAGGTCTTCTCCTCGCTCTCTCCCTCTCCCTCTCCCTCTCGCTCTCCCTCACCCTCTCGCTCTCCCTCCCTCCCTCCCGTTCGCCGGGCAGCCGAGGCGGCCCCCTGCAACGCGGCGCGCGCAGACGGCACGCGCGGACGGCGCGCGCGGACGGCGCGCCCAGGTTGCGTGGTACTGGCCGCGGCCGGGGCCCGCGCCCAAACCCTGGCCGCAGTGAGCAACGGCGGGGGCCGTGCCGACGGCACGGCGGCCCACCTCCGACGCGGCACCGGAGGTACCCGCGGCCAGATTTGGGTGGGCCCTAGTGATGGACAGCTCCGGCGCGGCGCTGCTGCTGGCAGCGAGGCGGCCAAACCCTAGCCGGCGCATAACCGGCGGTTGCCGCGGCAGCGCCTCGCTAGAGACCGCGGCGGCAGGTCCTCGCCTCGCTCTCTCCCTCTCCCTCTCCCTCTCGCTCTCCCTCACCCTCTCGCTCTCCCTCCCTCCCTCCCGTTCGCCGGGCAGTCGCGGCCGGCCCCTGCGATGCGGAACACGCGAACGCCGTGGCCAGATCGCGCAGCACTGCCGCCGTCAAGACCCGTGCCCATATATCTGAGGACATCACTATGAAATGAAATTTTATTTTGGTTTCTTATAACACTGCAGTACTATGATTTGGTGGCATATATCTGAGGACATCACAGTCAGATCAACGAGGTTTGTTTTGTTTCTTAGTACATTGAGGTGCTCATGATTTCGGTGATGTCCAATGATGATAAGTACAATTTTCTCTTGTTGTTAGATTAATTTGACGAAATGGGTGTTGCTGTAATGGATTCACATACACAATAAGTGTCCAATGTTTGATGCAGTTTCACAATTTACGCCTTTCTCTCTAGATAGCTGAGCCAAAGGTCCAATTTAAGCCTCATTCTTTGCTCATGAGCTATGATGATTTCTCCTCTCGCATCTGTCTATTATCTTCATAAATGAGGAAATGCTCTGTAATGTTGGTTTTGTTTTCCCTGTCTTTTTGTACATGTTCAATGCTGACAAAGGCCATGGTAAATTTTTTGTTTTTTTTAGAACGGTTCTATGTTCATGGTTGCCCTGCTGGCTATGACCAATGACGACTCTTTTTTTCCAACTCTTGCTGCGTCTTACATGATAACTGAGGCAACAGTTATTCCAGTGCTTCATTTTTTTGGCATCTCTTTGTACCTATTCTTTTTTGGGTGCTTCTGAGTGCTTCTTCCATGATAACTGACACCATATGGTTAACAGGTTGCTTCAATTTTTGCCCTCTACCTATACATGTTCTATTTTTAGCCTATGATGAAAATATTTCCTGTCCATTGATAAAGGATACTATCTGATGCCATTAACCTGTGAGGTATTAGGCATGCTAAGTTATTAATTCATCTCTTCAAAGCGCAGCACATCACATATGGTCATACATTTACGGTATCCTATCTACCACCCAATGCAGATTGTAAGAGTAGCCTGTTTGTCAGCATGCCTTTAAGCTCTACGTTGATGAGCATATGGTGGTTGTTAAATTTCTGAGGCCGCACAAATATTAAAAACTCTCGTTTCATATATTCTTTGGCTATGATTTGCGGCATTTTAAGTCTTTTGTGCTTCGAAGATAGCCTCCTTGTGCAAGTGGAACCTCTTATTGTCTACCTATTCTGCTTTAATTGCTTTTCATATGATGTTCCTACTGTCCTGCTTCAATTCCCTTTCATACGATGCCTTCAACTGAAGTTAAGAATTGGTTATGATATAATTTTCTCAGTGCGCGCCAATTGTTTTGAATTTTTTTAGCCTATGATGAAAATATTTCCTGTCCATTCATAAAGGATACTATCTGATGACATTAACCCGTGAGGTATTAGGCACGCAAAGTTATTAATTTATGTCTTCAAAGCAGACCACATCACATATGATCATACATTTACGTTGTCCTGTCTACCACCAAATGCAGATTGTAAGAGTAGCCTGTTTGTCAGCATGCCTTTAAGCTCTAGGTTGATGAGCATATGATTTGATTGTTAAATTTCTGAGGCCACAAAAATATTAAGAACTCTTCTTTCATATATTCTTTGGCTATGATTTGCAGCATTTTAATTCTTTTGTGCTTCGAAGATAGACTCCTTGTGCAAGTGGAAGCTCTTCTCGTTGAATCCTAAAGTTGTGTTACCAATTATTTTGGTTGTCTACCCTGCTGTGCTTTTCTTTTGAGCCATTTGACTTAATGGGATATCCTTCCATATGATTTTGCTATGCAGATTATACAAAATGATTAAAAAAATGTTTCTTCTACAAACCAAAATAATGATGGTAATACACGAAAGGAATTTCTTTTATATATCCATTGCATTGTTTCTATTACTACGTTGAAATGTATTTATTGATGCATTATTACTTTTGGACATTTGTATTTATTGTTTCTTGTCAAAATGTATTACTTTTTATATAACAACCAGTTTATCTTGAACTGTTGTCATTCATTTATTAATTTTATTTATTACTTCCCCGAATTTGGAGGCAACCCAACAGGCTAAGGTTCTATTTTCCAAGATCTGTTGTTTCCCTCCTTTGCTCTTAACAATCTACATGGTTCTTACTGCCTTACTGCAATATTTTTTGCATTGCGTACAATGCCACCTGCTCGATTCGGCTGCAGCCTGAGACTAACTAGGTCATGTGCCATATATCTGAGGACATAACAATGAAATGATATTTTATTTTGGTTTCCTACAACAGTGCAGTACTATGATTTGGTGGCATATATCTGAGGACATCACAGTCAGATCAATGAGGTTTGTTTTGTTTCTTAGTACATTGGGGTGCTCATGATTTCGGTGATGTCCAATGATGATAGGTACAATTTTCTCTTGTTGTTAGATTAATTTGAGGGAATGGGTGGTGCTGTGATGGATACACATACACAATAAGTGTCCAATGTTTGATGCAGTTTCACAATTTACGCCTTTTTCTCTAGATAGCTGAGGCAATGCTCCAATTTAAACCTCTTTCTTTCCTCATGAGCTATGATAATTTCTCCTCTCACATCTGTTTATTATCTTCATAAATGAGGGAATGCTCTGTAATGTTGATTTTGTTTTCCCTGTCTTTTTGTACATGTTCAATGCTGACAAAGGCGATGGTCAATTGTTCGGTTCTTTTTTTTTACAATGGTTCTATGTTCATAGTTGCCATGGTGGCTATGACCAATGATGACTCTTTTTTCCAACTCTTGCTGCGTCTTACATGATAACTGAGGCAATAGTTATTTCAGTGCTTCATTTTTTGGGCATCTCTTTGTGCCTATTCTTTTTTTGGTGCTTCTAAGTGCTTCTTCCATGATAACTCACACCATAGGGTTAACTGGTTGCTTCAATTTTTGCCCTCTATCTATATCTGTTCTATTATGTGTACTCTAGCACCACCAATGAGGCCTACTGTTTATTGCAGTCGTCTCATTGATTCACAAACCAATCATGAAAAATGAGTATGGTCATAGTTTCAGTGCCAGGTACAATCTTTGCTTTGTATCTTCATACACCACCTTCCCAAAAAAAATTATGTGAATATTGCACATTCTACTTATATTTAGGTAAGCAGAACACTTTATGTTTACAAGTAATTCTTGCTTACCAGGTTTTAAATGAGTTAGGTTTTAGTTTTTATTATCTTGCTGCCACATGATTCAGTACATCTTAATTTTTCTGAAACTGTCATGGCCTTTCATGGGTTACGTTTGGATTTTTGCAGTCATCTTTCTACGTGCCTCAATATGTATTTGCTTTTTGGAAGCGGCCATATTAGAATACCAATATCTCAAATAGTCTTACACTATCTAATTAGCATTTTGGGTATGGGTATCCTACTGATACTAGGTTATCACTGTTAATAAGATGCTAGCCTCTGCATATTTTCCATAAATACATTAATAATGGCCTTTTTCTGCTTTGCTCCAAAATATGCAACATGCTGCTACAGCTACAGAGAATGGTTCTGTCGTTTCCATAGGTTAGCTTAATATGCAGAATTTGGAAACATTATATCTCGGTTATCATATTCTATTTTCCTTCAATCTTTCTACTATTACCATGAAATATATGATCTTGTCTGTGTTAAAGGCAACAACACAGCAATTCATCTTTAATACCATAGCCTTTTGCTATGTCGTTTTGAATAATGTCCGCCAAAAAGAATTTGGTTGTTGCTAATATTTTCTGGGTCATATCTCCCGTTAAGGTTCGTTCTATTCTAAATAATAGTGTTCACCTTTTCTATCCTCTGATTTTTGATGGTTTTTTTCTTAATCATCCAGGTTTTTTAATCTTGTTTGGTTCACACTGTAAAATGTAAGGCCTCACAAAACACCAAATAACCCTCATCAGTTTATTTTGTGCATTTCCTATGAGCACTCTGTATGTTGTAAATATTGTATAATTATATCCTATGCAAAACCTCTATGATGTAAACATTTTATTATTATTACCTATGCAACACATCTCTACTGCTTACTAAACCCTTATATAATACCTATTCTTCTATAAATGTTTGATTATCTTATCTTACTCTTTCCTTCATAAATAAAAATTATCAGCTCCTTGGATAGCCCGCGCGAAGGCGAGCGTTTCCCACTAGTTGGATACACATTGTACACCGGGTCGATCACTCCTTCCACCTGCTCTTTGGACGCACGTTATTACCGATTCTGGTAGTGTACATTGCAGCCGCTCATCCAGCACCCCAAACTGGCAGCAGCAATATAAAGTCACATGTTCTTCTACTGCATTTCAGTGCGTCATGTCCTCTGAGGAGGGCAATGCCATTCTAAAACTAAAACCCTAACCAACGGAGAAAATCCCCTCTACAGATCCCGACCTGCACCCAGGGCTTTGTCAGTTGGTCCATGCCACCCACTATTTCCTCAACCTGATCATTTCACACTTCCTTCCTTCCTTCCTTCCTTCCTTCCTTCCTTCAGGCCCCTTGGTCCTTGAGCAGCCATGGTCCGTCCTTCCTTTAGGCCTCTTCCTCAAGCAGCATCTGATCGAAGTGCCACACGCCTGCACGCAAATAACATCTCAACAACATGGTAGCTCTGCGGATGAACTTTAGGCACGAGACATAGCAGATGAAACCAAAGTTCAGCGACAGACTAACCGTGCCCCTTGCCCACTCTCCTCAGCTGGGCGACATACTTGGAGATCTTATTTATGGCTTCCACCTTTCAAAATCAAATCCAAAATTTTCGTTCAGCAAGGAATTACGTCATGAGTAGAGCAAAGAAACTATATACAGCAAAGTAAGGTTCTGCATAGTTCTGATCCATAATACAGAACATATGCTTGGTTTTGCATTTACCTGCTCCTCGAGTAACTCACTCTCGATGAAGTCTGTCAGCTGAGGATCATTGCACCTTGTTGCCACCTGTTAATTACAGGTGAAATTCATTAGAAATTGTACGTGGCACATGTACAACAACATGAAGTTATTCAATTTATATTTGCCCATAAATGTTCCAAGTATGTCTTAAGCAAAGCACACATTATTTCTCCACAAATAAGCATGTGAAAGCAATGTCTTAAGCAAAGCACACATTATTTCTCCATAAATAAGCATGTGAAAGCAACTTACACCATGCAGGTTGTGCAGCTTCTCATTAACCAGCTTTTCCAGAGCCAGAGCCAGCTCCATAGCTGAAGTCAACCATAAGGCACAGATCAAAAATAGCCATCAGATTATTAGCTTCCAAATATGTCAAACGTGAACAAAACTACAAAGAACCAACAACGTAGCTGATACCCAACCAAACATTTACTAACAATAGGCAGCCTTCTATTTCTGTACAAGTTGTGCTAAATTGTTAATCACGCTAGTCTTTCAACCTATCATTCATCGATGCATATATTGAAGGCTACAACTCATACAGCTAGGTTCAGATGCAGAATAAAGTCCACTCCTGGACAACAGTGAGCTTTTGTTACTTCCTCTGCTCTACCAGAGTACCACACATGCAGACTCCTCTGAGAGGCTTGACATTCAGATCCCATCATAATCCAGAGGTCAGAATCGGCAAACAAGAAGGAAATGGACGGCAACTCACCGTGCAAAGCATCGCCTTTCTCGGGGTGGTCAAACTCGGTTAAGGGCGTCACAATCGACTGGAGCCTCACCCTGCCTCCACGTTTGTTCTGATAGCACAAAAAACATACATCCAGTGTCATGTTGGTACCCCAGGACGTGGCACGAACCAAAGGGTCCAAAAAAAAAAAATAGAGGAGCAAATGATATACCTGGTACTCCATGAGCTTTTCAGCGTGCTCCCTCTCCTCGTCGCTCGATTCCTTGAAGAACCTGGAGGAACCACATCATCATTTACAGAGGAAACACAAAACCGTAATGTTGTAAGTAGTTTATTTACAGATGGGTAACTGGAACTTGGTGGTGAGAGATAGGCGACGACGGCTCACTTGGCAAATCCTCTGAGAGCCACGTTGTCGCGGTCGAAGTAGGCGAAGAGGGAGTGGTACGCGTACGAGGCGTTGTACTCCACACTGCATGATAAGAGCAGACAGAGTCAAATTGACAACATAGTGAAATTTTTTTGGTTGGTTGGATTGAATCCACATCAAAATCACAGAGGTGGATGGATGGAATCATTAAAAACACCAAAAATAGACTAAGCCTTAGATACCGAATGCATCACTCGATTAAGAATAAGTGGCAATTTGGGTGGGTGGGGGCCGCGGGGATAAATCGAGCAACTGCAACTTAGCAGCAGAACAGAGGCGGGAACTAATGGAGCAACACATTCACATTAGGGGAAGGCAACCGCAAGCATCAAACCACAAGCACCAACCACATATCATGACCGAGAAGACGAAATCTGAAGGCAAGCAGAGCACTGCACTGAGGTAACAACAGTACTTACTTGATCTGCTCGTTGAGGGCGGCCTCGCACTCGTCGACGAACTTCTGTCGCGCGAGCGACTTGTCGGGGGTCTGGGGCACGAGGGCGAGCTCCCCCTTGATCTCCTCGAAGGGCTGGAACACCACCCCGCTCAGCACCTCCTTCCCCTTCCCGGCGGCCCTGCACGCGGACGCGGAGGCAGCGGACGGCGAGACGCCTCCGCGCGGCGCCGCCACCCTGACGGGAGCGGGGGTTGCGCCCGCACCAGTGAGCTGGTTGGCCGCGGCGGCGGCGGCCGGGGACGGGGAAACCCTAAGCATCATCTGGATGGAAGGAGGAGGAGGGGAGGCGTGCGGGCGCGGGCGCGCTGGGCGGCGGTAGCGGAAGGCAGCGGAATGGTTGGAGGATTGTGCGGTGGGAGCTGGCGTGGAGAGGAAAGGAGTAGATATAGGCGCGTGGGGGTCGCGGATTGGGGACACGTGGACGGCTGGGATTGGGAGGAGGCGGAAGGGGCGCGTGGGGGGCTCGTGGCGGGCGAGCGCCCCTCCGTCGTCCATATTTTTGGATGCTGGAATCGTGGAGGCGTCCTATTTTAGCTGTCTTTAATTTTTCCTTTTTTTTTCTTTTTGGTATATATAAGTACAATTTAAATCTTGTTATTAGTTTTAAAAAATATTGTTAAAAATACTACATATTCTCTCTATTCCTAAATAGATGTCGTTTTTATTTCGTGAGAAATAACGGTAAATAGTAAATATATATTTAAAAGTATTATAATATTTGCAGTCTATGATTAGTAGTATTGGAAATATTTTTAAATCTAGTTTTTTTTTAATAAATTTATTCAGAGATACATGTTTTGTATGCGTTTTTATAAATTAAATTAAACTTATAGCACATGCATCAATGGCGACAACTATCTAGAGACTAGGAGTATAGAGTGTACTCCCTCCAGTATGGTAAAAGAAGTCGTTTAGGACAGCGACACGGTCTCCAAAACGCAACTTTGACCACTTGTTTCTTTAAAAATATTTATTGGAAAGTGATATATGTATATTTTTATGAAAGTACTTTTCAAGACGAATTTATTTATATGATTTTTATATCTCTAAACTTAACAATTTAAAAGTTATTCATGATTTATATTCTCAATGTTTGACTCAAACCTTGTCCAAAACGACTTCTTTTACCAAACTGGAGGGAGTATGCACGTGACATATCATTTGGAAGCCTAATTAAATTCCTAGAAAGATGCCCGCTAGTTTCGAGAAAGTGGGTGATGTAAGAGAATGAAACACCAAATTTTTAGTCAAAGTATTATTGCACGTTTCATCGTGCTTGTTCTTTAGTTACTCACGGGCTTAGGAGGAGAATGTTGGCATAAGCCCTGAGCTGTATCTTTCCCATTTTCTGCTAATTGATAGGAGCAGATCACGGCATGTTTCAGGGAGCTGGGATGGCAGCCCCCAATCACACAACATTGCCTAGTTTAGCGTTTGTTCTGTTTCTTAGAATAGACTTGTAATCTCCTTTATATAGATTATCAATCAAAGGAAAAGCTGCCACTTGCAACACCAAAATACCGTGTGTGTGCGTGTGTCATTGAGAATTCTCCTTTATATAGACTTGTATTCATCGTGCTTGTTCTGTACTTACCTACAAAAGAGTCGTGTGGCTACGGAGGGAGTGCCCACTCACAAATATATACATAGAATTCTTCGGTGACCTGCTCCTCATGAAAAGCACAAAAAGTTTGTTGCATCTTGAAAGGTCACTATACAATGGTTTAGTACATAATCTTAATAAAAGTTTGTTTTGAATAATCATCCAAAGGTTAAAATCTACCGAAGCAGCTATATAATGAGAGCCGGATTATTGTACTTGTTGCATGATGTGGTTTGTCAATACATCAAAATAAGATTGTAAAATGAAACTCGAGATAATGATGTGGTTTTAACAACACGTCACGATCTATCAAACACATACACACAAAGAGGTCTATTCAAATTCACTTAGGACCCCAGGTACTAAAAACTCTTATCCCAACCCAAATAAACCCACAAGGAGTTTTTTTTAGTACAGATTTCTACAAGTTCCAATTGACCTAAACATGTCGTCGGTCTGGTACGTAGGACAAGGATTAATGCAAGGAGTGAAACGTACCATCACGAGACTTGTAGCTCACATAATTTCAACAAACATGATGAATACTGTTCATTGATTATAGTTAGTTTATTACAAACATATAGTCGTGTGGTGGCCATACGCCTGATATAATGATGGACAAGTAAACAGCATGCACATCATCCATCCGTGAGCTGTACCAAGATTGCATCATGAAAAAGAGTGACCAAGAAGGACAAAGGAGATAAAGATGAGATTCGCGTGGTCACGACAGCACACACACAAAACTCCAAGGGGAAATCGTGCCTGCATGCGACCTGTGTGCACCAGCAGTACACAGGCTGACTAGGCCTAGTAGACAGTAGGGCGTGTGGAGGCCTCACGCGCGCTCTGGACCAGATTGGCCCGGCGCCCGCCACCACACCCGTACTCATCATATATCTCATCCACGTCTGCAGGCAGTAGCGAATCCTTTTCGTTTTCTTTCCCCTCCTTTCTCGCCCAACCTTTTCCCAGTGAACCGCCGCTGCCGACGCCGCCGCCTCCATCTTTTTCAGGGTTGGTCCCCTCTCTCACCCTCCGGTGTCTCGCGCCGAAGGTCAGAGGGAGTTGAGATCTATCATTTTTAATAAGTTTCTTGTAGATCGAGTCATCTAGAGTTAGAGTTTCTCCATGTCAATGACTTTGGTATTGAGGGTGTTTTTTCTCCTCCTTGTTCCCGGCGACGGCGAGAAGGTAGGATGGATCCGGTCTCTCTATAGTGGCTCTGTTGAAAATGAGGGCGACAATTTCGACGTCAACATCTACATCGACAAGACAACATGAAGACTTTTGTTTCCGGGCTTCGGCATCAAGACGGGGAAGATGTCGCCGCCATGGAATAATTTTTTCCGGTCCCTTCTTCGTTTTGTTGTGGTTGGATCTGGCCACGATGAAGGACTAGAGAGAATAATTTTCAGATCGGTCTTCCTCATTCTTCAGTGATAGAAAGAAGAAGAAGGAAGACACAAGGAAGAAGAAGTTTCTCAACTCCGCCTGCAGGAATGTTGGCCGTCCATTGGGCATCTGTTCTCAGGCCGAAAACAATTGTTGCCGAGTATTTGCTTGTGCGGTCATCTATACGAAGCGTCAAACAGGTTTGGATTTGAGAGTTTGAGCCTTTCACAGCGTGAGTATAATTTAGATGAGAATCAGTTTCTGGATACATGTTTTTTCCAGAGTACTTGTAATACGATGATGTACCCAACTATAATTTAATACAGTTCTTCTTTCGTCTCAAAAAAAAATCCTTTTCGTTCTAAACGGATCACCGTCATTCTCTGAATGGTTATTACTTCTATCTATCTACCCTACTAATGCACCATCTCTTTTCTTAGCTTGGTGTACCAAAGAAAACCTTCCCCGCTAAGAGGGTCTTCCTACGCACACACACAATTGTACCCAGAAATCGAACTCTATAATAATGAACCATCTAGATTTGTTGCGTAACATTCTCTCTCCTTACTTACTCATATCCAATGGACCAGATTAGATGTATGGTATATATCCTCCTTCTTCACATAAGGAGAGAAAAATATTCGTGGGAAATAAAATATTGTCAAAAAAACAAACCAAGCGCGGGCCAAGCGTTGGAGAAAAAAATTACCAAAAAACGCGACCGTGAGATCGTTGAGATCGCGTGAGAAGAGATAGAATATTACCGCTGAGCGTTGGGCAAATAAATTGCCAAAAAAAACAAGCGCTAATCACGATCGACAAAAAACAGATTAGATCGTGAAAAAATATTGTCGTGAAACAAGCGCGTGGGAGGAGGGAGGCGATAAAATATTACCAAAAAACAAGCGCTAATCACGATCGGCAAAAAAAATGTCGTCCCTGAAATGAGCGTGTGAGAGGAGAGAGAATAATAAAAAAAACGCTAATCAGGTAATATCATGAAAAAATATTGTTATTCGTGTATGCAGCGATCCGAGGCCGTCATCTAACTCCACGGACGAAGGCGGCGCCGGTCAATCGCCGACCACGATCTGAGGCCATCATCCGACTCCACGAACGCAGGTGAGACTCATGCACACGATTCGTCAGTCCGTCTAAACGAACGTTGGTCATTGTCCGCGTAGATACATGCACAAGCGAAAAAAAATCACTCGACGCAATGTACGCGAGCCCACTGTCCGTGCACCGAGGCTGCCATTTGTGTCGACGCACACGAGCCTCCACACGCACTCTGCCGGCACTCCGCCGGTCGTCGGCGCCATGCACGCAAGCCTCCACGCACATGCCGCCGTCTGCGTCGACGCACGCGAGCCTCCACACACACGCCGTCGTCTGCGTCGACGCACACGAGCCTCCACGCGCACTTCGCCGGTCGTCGGCGCCATGCACGTGAGCCTCCACGCGCATGCCGCCGTCTGCGTTGATGCACGCGAGCCTCCACACGCACGCTGTCGTCAGCGTCGACGCACGCGAGCCTCCACGCGCACTCCACCGGTCGCCGGCGCCATGCATGCGAGCCTACACACGGTCGTTGGCGCCATGTACGCGAGCCTCCACACACATGCCGCCAGTCACCGGTGATATGCACGCGAGCCTCCACATGCTCTTCGCCGGTCACTGGCGCCATGCGCGAAGAACATTAATTAAGTCCATGTTTTATTTACAATTATTACTATTCCTGTGATGTTAAAATATATGATTGTCGATATTAGTAACATTAATTAAGATAACTTTTTTATTTTTAATCTTAAGCATAATATCTAATATAGCTAGGTAAGTTTTTACTGCGATGGGTAAGTTTTAATAAAGAACTATAAACCTTGCATTAGAGAATACGCAACTGTTCGGAGAAAAATGGAAGGATATTGAAGTCACTTCTTGGGAAATTAAACATAAGATCCCTGAAAGAGTGCAAACTGATAGGTAAGTCATTATCTTATTGATTGTTCTAATTCTATGCCACTATTAGACCTTTGTATCACTCATATTTTTTGTTTTAATAAACTTTTACACAGTGTAAGTTGTGGTCTATGGATGATTAATTACATGGAGTATTGGACTGAAACCACTCTATCTGACCATGTCGGGGGACCGCAAAAGGGGTACCCCCAATCAACGCAAAACAAATAGGTTAAACCTAGAACACCAATTAATAAACCCAGCTAGACTAACCTTCCAAAGAACCGACCCCTCGAGGCCTGCAACGCTGGCCCACCGCCAGAGAGCGTGGGCTCGCCAAAGCCTTACCGACCGCCTCCTGGTAGCCTACCCCTCGAGCCCCGGCGCGTAGGCCACGAACCCGCTACAGCCGTGCACCGCTCCTCGGGACCCTGCGCGGGGACCTCGAGCCTCTCCAGCACGATAGCCTATCCCTCGAGGCTCATTACACCCCAGGCCTCGAGCTGGAGCCCAACCTCCGCTCACCCGAGCCCTCCGCGCCAGGCTCGGGCGGGCGCTCCACTACCCTTCGAAGCCCCCCACGAAGAGGAAGCTTCCCGCTCCCCAACTCTGACGACCGTACCAACCCCACGCAGCGCATTTAATGCTTTCACCTACTCCGGTCACATCCTCTGGCACACGATGCGTGCCACAGCGAGCCAGAGTCAGGGTCAAACCTCGTTTTCACCACAGGCATAGTCAAAAGGGGACGTACAACACTGTTAAGCCATACCCTACACTGTTGCACGTCCAAGCCACGTCTCGAGGCCCGGATACCTGCTGCTCAATCGGGTTTCCCGGGACTTGCCCATACCTGCGGGGACTCGAGCCCCCCATAGGCGCTACCTCGAGGCCGGCTCTGAGCCCCTCGAGCCCCGGCTACTTTCATGCTATTGGAGGACAGGTACCCCAAGACTCGGAGGGACCCAACCACGTCATGTACGTGCCAGAATGGACGCTGCATGGCCTCACGTTGCCACGCCTCCACGTCCGCGCCCGGGAGGGAGGCCATGCTTCAAGGACGCTTCAACATCAACCCCCACGTCGGCTCCAGTGGCATCGACAAGACGGGATTCCTACTCTCCGCCGTATTGGGCATTGTACATCCCGACTCCTGTATCACACCTATGTAACCCCGACCTCCTCTTGCTCTATAAAAGGGGACACCAGGGACCTTCACTCATTCGGTTACACAGATATGGCTAGACACACGCGTACGCACAAGTCCGTACAAGTCCACACTACACACACATGCGAGTCCGGACTCCGGTCCACGCTCGTTGAGCTTGTATTGACCCTGTACAAGCACTTAGGTGCAAGTAATACAAGAATCTCCTCCCCCCGCTGGACGTAGGGCCTTCTTTGCCCGAACCAGGATAAATCTTGTGTCCCCTTGCATCACCATCCAGAAAGAGAGCACGCGATCATATTACTAGTTGGTGTCATACCCCCGGGGTCGAAACACCGACATTTGGCGCGCCAGGTAGGGGCTTCGCGTGTCGGAGTCGATTTCTCGTTGTTTTCTGGATGGCTTCTCCCTCTCCTCCGTTCTCTGCTGGCGCCGTCGTCTGGTTCGGGAGCCTCGAGTTCCTGGCCACCGGCAGCAGCAACGAGCTGACTTTGCTCTCCACGGAGAGCCCGAGCGGAGGGCGTGTCACGCCACCCCGCGCGGGGGGCGTGGCGCGTCGCCCGCACCACCACGCGTCGCCACCTCGTGAGGCGGCGCCGTCGTCATCATCGCCGCCAGGCACAGGCGATGCCCGCGGCGTACACCCACTTCCTCGCGGCCGGCGCAGAGCCCCCGAGGGGAAACCTGCCGGCGCGCGGCTGGAAACTTCCAGGGCGCACGCGCACTCCCCAGCGAGTTCGCGTTCGTCATGCGCGCGGACCGGGAGCCTGGCCAGAGGCCCCCGAGCCGTGCTCCGTCGACGCCACCTGGCCTCCTCCCGCACGGGGTGTACCGGCTCTCGACGCCAGCGGCCCCCGTTCGGCCTCAACAACTCCGCAGCTGCTTACGCCCACCACCTCGATGAGCGTCATCAGGCCGGGCGGCGGCAGAGCGGGAGGAACGTCCGGGCGTGCTCCTACGAGCTACCACCAACCTGGAGGTCGTCTACCCCGCGCACGTCGACCACGGCTTCTCATGAGTCGTCGAGCCACCCCGGCCAGCCACCATCGGAGAGTGGTACCGCGAGCTGCAGTCCCAGCATGAGCCAGGGCAGCGCGACGTCAACAGCTCCGACTCCGACGAGTACGACTACCACGACCCTGACCTCTGGGATCCCACCAGGGAGTGCTTCCAGCTCGAGGGGGTCGTAAGCGACACCGAGGGCCACGGCGACGACAACAGGCCGGCGCTCAACCTCGAAGAGCCCGGAGACGTGGCTGCGGCAGGCGGATCACGCGTTCAGGGGAGGAACGAACCCCCGGCACCGGTTGTACCATCTCGGCACAGCGACAACCGGGCGGCGCAGCTCGCACAGCTGCGGGAGGCCATCGCCAAGGCTGAGGAGGATCGACAATGCCTGCTGCAGCTCGAGAAAACCCTAGTGCAGAAACAAGCTCAGCCTCGAGGCGCCGGTGCTCGTGGCCGCGCTCGAGAGGTCCACCGGCAGATCCTCGAGGACGGGCCACCAGCACGCCCCGAGGTGCGTTTCCCGCGAGCCGGACAGAACGTGGTGGCGGCCGCAATGCTGCTTCGCGATCTACCCGCCGTCTCCAACCCCGACGCCAGGCGCATGCTCGGGGAAATGAAGAACCTCCTCGAGACAGCCGTTGTGCAGCAGGCCGAGAGCTCAGCCTCGCGACGGCGCGGGGCGGCGTCAGGGAAGCCAGCAGACGCGCCCCGCAACGAGCGGAAGATGTCCGTCCACTAGCCGGACGCCCCTCGAGCCAGGCCAGTCCGGGAACGGATCGTCAATGACAGACCACCTCGAGATGCCAATGACGCCCGCAACGACATCAACCGACGGCGCAAGGACAAAGGGGCCGAGGAGCGTGGCTATAACGCCCATCGAGGAGGGCGTTACGACAGCAACGAGGACCGGCAAGCCCTCGAGCCCCCGGGCCCCAGGGTCTTCAGCCGGGCCATCCGCAGCTCAGCCCTCCCCGACCGCTTTCGACCACCGACCAACGTCGTGAAGTATGACGGGGAGGTCGAGCCCAAGCTATGGCTCTCCGACTTCCGCCTGGGCTTCCAACTGGGCGGAGCGAAGAGCGACGACCGCGTGATCATACGCCAGCTCCCACTCTACCTCTCGGACACCGCCCGCCGGTGGCTCGAGGGGCTCCCGCCGGATCGGATCCATGACTGGGCCGACCTAGTCAGGGTCTTCGACGGGAATTTCAAGGGGACTTGCGTACGCCCAGGCAACCCCTGGGATCTACGGCGTTGCAGGTAGGCAGCGGATGAGCCCCTCCGCGACTTCGCTCGGCGGTTCTCGAAGCAGCGCCTCGAGCTCCGCCACGTGCCTGATGAGGATGTCATCTCAGCGTTCCTCGCGGGCACGACATGCCAAGAGCTAGTTCACGAGCTAGGGCGCTACCGTCCCAGGACGGTCGAGGACCTGATGGATCGTGTCACCAGCTTTGCCTCAGGCGACGAGGCAGTGGGGGCCTTCTTTGGCCGATCCACGGACAAAGGTAAGGCGGTGGCCGCGCCGGAGGGCTCGAGCAAGGGCAATGACGTCAAGAACAACAACAACAACAACAACAACAACAACAACAAAAAGAAGAAGAACAAAGGCAAAGGTCAGAAGGCAAAGCGCGACGTCGATGACGACGACGATGAAGAAGTGCTCATGGGCGCCCTCGACCATAAGAAGCCTCGAGGCCCCCCTGACGGGGCTGTCTTCGACCAAATGCTCGAGGACCCCTGCCCTTATCACAAGGGCCCCGTGAATCACAAGTTGAAGGACTGCCGACTGCTGAAGGGCTTCTACTCCAAGCTCGGCGACAAGAAGGAGGACGTGCCTAAGGGCAAGGACAACAATCGACGCGACGACGGGGATGCGGACTTCCCCCCGGTGCGCGACTGCTTCATGATCTACGGGGGCCCGACCGTCGGGCTCTCAGCTCGAGAGAGAAGAAGGAGCGCCGGGAGATCTTTGCACTCCACCACGACGCCCCCCCG